>CM070075.1:31507719-36335783 GCA_036250285.1 Pyrocoelia pectoralis | reverse complement strand
CCGAAATCTCGAAGTTCTGACTCAAATAAAATATTTTTTCTGTAGTTCTAATCATATGAAGGATTTTCCAAAGAGTTCTAGCCACTCGCGATGTTGTACGATTTGAAATAAATAAATAATGCCCGGACGTGGCATATATAGAGTAAAACTATGAGACGCTGGCCGAAATCTCGGAGGTCTGACTAATAAAATATGTTTTCTATAGTTCTAATCATATTTAAGCATTTTCTAAAGAGTTCTGGCCACTCACGATCTTGTAAGATTTAAAATAATTAAATAGCGCCCGGACGTAGAGCACATAGGGTAAAACTATGAGACGCTGGCCGAAATCTCGGAGTTATGATTCAAATAAAATATTTTTTCTGCAGTTCTATTCATATTAAAGCATTTTCTAAAGAGTTCTGGCCACTCACGATGTTGTAGGATTTTAAATAAACAATAATGCCCGGACGTAGCACATATAGAGTAAAACTATGAGACGCTGGCCGAAATCTCGGAGTTGACTCAAATAAAATATTTTTCTTAAAATTATTTATAGGTCACTAATTAAATTACCCTCGCCTTCAAATATCTCATCACGATGAAAGTTTGGATCTCTATTGGGGTTATGTTGAATAATTCAAATTTTAACAGGACTATTTTTGCATTTTACTACAATGATATTTCGTTAGCAGTGGACAGTGTAGCACACTTATCACGAAATGTAAATTATGGACGATTAATACGAATTTGTCATTCTAATGAAGCTTCAATAGTCTTTATCTGTTTATATTTATATATTCATAAAAAAATATAAAAAATAGAAACATTTATTAAGAAATGATAAACATAAAGATAATAAAAGCAACAAAACAACTAAAGAAAATATTGAACTACATATACTTAAACATGATTATTTATCTTTACTACTAGCTATTATTATTAGTGTAGAATTCATAAACTTAACATAATTATGAAATACGAAATATAATCGCATTATAGTGGAAAAATTACTTAATAAATTTAGAAAAACAAATTATAAACAATATAGAGATAAAACAATAAATGCAAGGCTTAATAATATTAAAAGTTAATGTATTCTTTAAACAAAAAACTACTATTCCAATATTGTTACTGTTTTTATATTGATATGTCTTTTTATATTTATTATTTTCCTGGATATAAAACAAAATATGCGGTAGTATCTCGTATTTTTCTTGTGATATTTTATTTCTTTTACTCTTTAAATCGTCGTACTCATGCCAAGATATGGAATTACAGATTATACCAGTATAATGGAGCATATGTTATATAATTAACGACTCCTTTTAGTATCTTTTATCACCTATTGTAATATTTTTCGCAATATCGTTGAATAAATTTGTTTTTAATGTAAGTCCTTTACTTTTTAAGTAATTTGGATCCGTAAAAATAGTTTTACCTATCATAATTTGTGGTCCATAATTTTCTTGTATATCGCACACATTGTTACATTTAATACAAGTGTGCTTCGTATTATTTGCATCGCCAATTGCATATTTTCAAGTCCTTTTTGTAGAAGTATATCAACATTAATACTTACAAATATAATTTTCGATAATTTTGAAAATTACACGTTTTACATATTTTAGTACGCTGAAAACTGGGTAAGTTTGCAAAGGTGTATTCTGCTAGATGGGCAGCATTACACATTGTGTCTAACGAATTAAAGCGTCTAGAATGTTCGGGATTTTGAAATATTAATGTACTTAAGAATAACGCTCTTTCAATATATTCGTTTCTACAAATTTTTCCTCGATTTACTATATTTTTGGCAAGTCGTAAAAAAGAGTCGTCATCGATAGCTTCTATAATACACTTATAATGATCATTTATACTTATAATGTAAGCGGTGATATGTAAAAGAGCATCGAAAGAGCATGTGTTTCTTAACATTATAGTTTTATTTTGTATTTTTACTGGATTACATAAGCTACCATTCTTCATAATAGGAATAAAAACTGTATCTTTGGAATCCACGCTGTCCCATTCAGGGCATTTTTCTAAATATGTGTTTCTCTTTACGCCACCAAATTTTTTTGCGTTCTTGTTCGCCAATCCCATCCAGTTTCTTCAAAATTTAAAGTGTATAACATCGTCGCTTTTATTTATAGATATTTGTGACATTGTTGAAGTTGAGATATTTAGCGACGAATTAACAACCGAGTTGTCAACTGAAGAAGCAGACATGCTTACATCTGTCTCATTGTCCGATGGTGCATTGTCATGTATCTGTTTAGAGGACAAATTGTTTTCCGCAGGACCTATGCACATTCTGCCATCGACATAATTAAGATGATTAATTACAAATTTATCGATTCTCATGGGAATACTCCCTTTAAAAAGTCTCGATTTGTATTCTGCAAAAAGCGATTCTACGGCAGATGTCGCTATTTCTGTGCCACATTTAAAATGAGGACGCATTACACCGGTCCATAACGGTAAAATTTGCATTAAATCTTTTATCTTTCTGGCAGCTTCTGGATTATAGAAAGCGTTGACAGTACTTCCACTGTGTGATTTTAATGCTAGATCGTTAGCTTTATTGTAAATATCATTATTCCAATTTTGCCAAGTTAATGGAGTTTCATTGGCATCCAAATCATCTGACAATATTTCGTGTTAGACGATGCCATGCCCTATACGCCGGCTACTATACCGTCTTACACTCCTGTTACTACCTTTCTCCACAATTATTTGAAATAGCCGGTCCGTCTAATCAACTTCTACAAGTGGGGGATACCATAAATGCTTCCCATTATTATCAGCAATTTTCGCCAGAACAATATAATACTCGAAACAATCATATGTCTTGATTACGTTTTAATTTTTGTAGAAACCGCAAAATTTTCTAATATTTATAAACCAATATTTTTTATTTCTCTTTGGCTGTAAATTTATTTTTTTAAATTACATACCTAAGTGTTATTAACCTTCTTTCAACTCCCACGCTGTCCCTGAATTTGGTATCAAATTTTTTTTTATAGACGGACCTGCTATCCGAACCAGTTCCAGGAAACTTTCAGAGCTTATTCTGTACATCGTCTTGAATTTTACAGGGTCTTCTACTTCTTGTGCGGCCAAATACAACCGATGATTAATATTTTTCGTTATATGGATGAATCCAAAATCGCCTTCTTTTCTTCCTTCTTGCATACATCCACATAATAAGAACCTCATCTTCCTCTGAAGAAGACATGATAACGACTAGTGGCACAAGCAGTGGTAGTAATGTGAAAGAAACGACGCGATCAGTTGCATAAAACCGGTTGTATGAAACTAGTTTCCAATTAGTAGCGCAAGTGGGCAAGCTGCCTTATTAATTGTCAACTTGAAAATGAGAGAAGTAGCCTCTTGAAACACGTCGTTTTAATTAAACAATAATTTAAGGGAAGGTTGTGTGTTAAATTTTATTATTTCAACCCCTTGGAGAATAGAACCACGACATGAATTATTTCCACTTGTATTCCCATGTTGTAATATATGGAAAATTCAAAGTGCTATCAATCGTGCCCTGGATGGTATTGGCCTCTAATTTTTTGCATAGTGCCCTCAAATGGCCTAAGGAGTTGGCATGCCTAAGTTTGGTCCCGATCGACTTAGGACACCCACCTAGGATCCGTTGTTAGATGCCTGACATAATTTTTTGTTTTAGAGTTGCTTCACCTAGTTCCTCAGAAGTTAGTAGAAGAGATAATAGTGCAACTGGGTCTTTACAATTTGCCTCTCCCAGTACAACGGTATCAGAAAAAATGTAATTCTCACTTGTGATGAAGAAGCAGACCGAGAGATATGTAAGTTTTGGTAAATATATGTTTTTCGTTATATCTTTGTATAATATTATTACACCACATTGCTGTTATGTTGCTATGGAATATCATGGTGTAACTGATTGCAGGTTTTAATTGTAGATATACCAACAATTTCTAATGAAGACACTACACCAACACTATTTCTTAATAGGGAGAATGTTGTCCAGGAAATGTTTGAACATTATAAAAATGAAAAACTACCAATACAACGACTACAAATTATGTTTGTTAATCAAACTGCAGCAGATTGTGGTGGGCTTACTAAAAACTATACATATTCTTTAGCAAAGAAGAATCATACTTTGCTGAGGAAAATGTGTTAATACCATTTTTGCCTTTACACAGACAGCGTAGGGAATTGCAGCAATACATCACAATCGGAACAATTCTCAAGCACTGTGTATGTTTAACTAGAAGTTTGCCTATCAGGTTTTCAAAATCATTTTTACTTAAACTGGGAAATGCAAAGAAATTTCATATCGTTACACCGAATTAACTGAATAAAATAATCGCATTATCCGAAATAATTGGAGATCGGTCCGATATCGATAATTGGATATAGCTCAGAAATAGAGCACAACAGTGTACATACTGAAATGAACAGAATTTTATTGATAAAAGTGCAGTAATGTGTAAGCAACTACATATTGCAAATACACTACATACTGTAAGACCCGCCGTACACGAGCCGCATTTTGCAGTCGCACCGACCACACAATTGCGGTCGCCCCATAAGAAACTACAGACGCGCGGCGCGTTTCGACTGCAGTGAACGCCCGTGTACGTCTGGTGCAGTATTTCTTATGGGGGACTGCAGTTCGCCGGAACGCGACCGCAATTGTGTGGTCGGTCCGACTGAAAAATGCGGCTCGTGTACGGCGGGTCTTAGGAAATGAATTGTTATACGGGTGCTGATCCGGCCGCTCGGTAATAGCATTTTACATGTAAAATCTTGTCTATGCAATTTCCTGCTCCCCTAATTGTTTTAGGGCCAAAACAAAAGTACAAAAGTCTTCAAAACTAAAAATACTACCTGAATGGTATATTCTTTCCGACCAAAATTGTACTGTAAGAAAGAAATGAAGAATTAAATGTTGAATTAGAATTTGCAAAAGTCGCATTGCCATGACGGTGGTCATGGCAACTTCCAGTACCTACTAAAAACTTCAAGATTCTACACTAATAACGCAATTATTTTAAAAGCATCGCAATGTGATTTTTGCAAATTCTAATTCAACATTTAATTCTTCATTTTCTTTCTTACAGTACAATTTTGGTTGGAGAAAACATACCATTCAGGTAGCATTTTTAGTTTTGAAGACTTTTGTACTCTTATGTTTTGGCTCTAAAACAATTAGGGGAGCAGGAAATTGCATAGACAAGATTTTACATGTAAAATGCTATTACCGAACGGCCGGATCAGCACCCGGTATAAATTAAGTTTGATTAGAAATCTACATTAATATTAACAATTGTACTAAGAGAGGGCAGAACCATCCATAAGGTTCGGCGTATTACGCAAGTTAAATTCAAAATATTTATAATTCGAATTTTGTTTATTGATTATTTTATAATGATGTTCTTACTTACTAAACAGAATTACGATTGCCTTTTACATACAATTCGTAGGTGTTATATAAACTTTTCACAGATTACACATACATGGGGTAAACACAGATAAATAATTAAATATAAGTTCAGGGTACATTTGATAATGGGAAATATACTGTAGATTACACATATCAAGAAAGTTATACATAAACAAGTTAAATATAAAATACTTGGAATAACTGTTGATAATAAAAGTATAGATTAGGGGTGGTCCATAACTCCTCCCATCTTAGATTGAGGCTGATGGATTGAATAGGACTGAAGGCGATTGATCCTTTTGTTTACATCGATAGAGTATCTTGTTCCTATATTTATACAAAATACAACCATTTATGATAATAAAACAAATAAGAAGGGTAACATATAGACCAATTTGTGAATTGTTTCCCCTCGTAAGTAGGTTGTATTAGCTGGATGGTGTCCAATTGCTTCTTTAATTTTATATCTTCCAGTGGGACGTTTTCTATTTTTATTGGGTTTACATCAGTTGCACTTTGTATGTAATCTTGATTTATTGCTGGCAGTAACAATGGGAACCACTTTTAACGTTCTGTCTATTGGTAAACTTAAAGGTCTGATAACTTAGTGTACAATTTTTGGGAATTTTTATTAGATTATTGTCCTTGATGGTCACGAATTCTTCACTTGGGCACTGTTTCTTCAGTAGAACATCGTTTTTTGTTAATATTATTAGATATTCATTGCTTACTATATTTATTATTAGTCGCGGTCTTTCAATCACTGTTTCATTACATGTTTGTTGTCTATTTTGTATTAATTTTGTTATACAGTCTTCGTTCTCGAACTTCAGGTCTTCTCCATTGCATAGGAAGGGTTTTCTCTATTTGTACACATTGCTGATCCATATTTTGGATGATATTTTCTTTTAGAGCCAAGTAAGGTTTTGAGGGAATTATAATTGTATTCTTTTTCGTGGGTATTGGAAATAATGTATAATATTGGTATGAGTCAGGATATGCTATTGGGAATTCTAGGCTGAAAGGGATATTGCCTTTCGTTATGTGGCAATTTGATTTAATTATTGAGTACCATGAATCAGGTTTAAGATTCAATATTTTATTTATTTATAGTTTGCATTGTTTTATGAAGGTAAATATTTTCCTTCAGTTCGAAACGATAGTGTCCACAATCGAAGAATATTTGTTCGATAATTCCTTAGAAATTGACAGTTGAGAATTTACATTTTTATTAATTTCAATTGATTTTGTTTTAAGTTTTTTATGTCATTACTATATTTTTCTCCATCTTCCGAATCTAATGTTCCAAATAACCATTTTGATATTGTTCCCCCTACATTTATTAGTCCTCGTTTATTTCTCTTGTCTACACGGTTCTGATTGATATTTTCGTATTTTTGTTGAATTTCAAGAATGATTGGATTCAAGTTATCATAATTATTCTTTAAACAGAAGGTTATAAAATTTAGCAATCACCTCATGTATGCTGATGACCTCAAGTTGTATAACGCTGTGAGTTCGATCGACGACTGTCATAAAATTCAAGAAGATCTGCGCTCTCTGAGCATATGGTGCCACGAAAATAAATTGTATTTGAACGTGGATAAGTGCAAATCTATGTCATTTACTCGTAAAAAGAATATGATTAATTTCTCTTATTCCATAGACTCTACCAAGCTTTCTAAGGTGGAGAATGTCGTAGATTTGGGTATAGCGTTCGATTCTAAATTATCCTTTAATAGCCATGTTATTGCTCTTGCTGCGAAATCGAGAAGAATGTGGGGTTTTGTCTGGAACATCAGTAGACGACTTAACGTGGATTCTCTGAAAATTCTGTACTGCGCCTTAGTTAGAAGCAAATTGGAATATGGATCGGTAGTTTGGAATCCGCGTACAAAAATGCTTGAGAGTATGGTCGAATCTGTACAAAACAAAGTATTAAGAACATTTGAGTTAAATTAAACATCAATCACTCTCAAGGTGTTTACAATAATATTATGAATTTAATGCGTTTACACTCCTTAAAACACAGAAGAAAGTTTTCGGATTTATGTGTTTTACACAAACTTATTCATGGGTTTATTGACTGTGATGATCTGTTACAACAAATAGCCTTCAACATCCCCGTAAATCTTATACGAACACGATCGAAAGTGTTTTAGAATTCCGTTTCATGTAAATAATTACGGAATAAATGACTCAATTACTAGGATGATGCAATTAGCGAATGATCTCAACGAGCACGCCTGGTTTGACATATTTAATAATTCGCATCGCCAATTTAAATTAAACTTGAAAAATAATACAAAAATTAGTTTAGATTAACATTACAAAAATTTTTTGTTTTATTTTGAGCCTTTATGAGATGCTAGTTTCTATTTCTTTTGGCTGTTTATAGTCCTTTTGTACCTCCCTATCTATTATTTCTATTTATATTTTTTAGTTCTTAACAATATTGTTACTTTATTAATTAATCTATACTGTTTATATCTTTGTTGTTTATATATTTGTAAAAAATGGGAAACCGTAAAATAAATTATTATTATATTATTATTAAACTATTAACGGATAGTATTATTGTTGGTGAATATCGTACGATTAATAGTTTATAACTGTTAATAAAAGTGGAAATTTATGAGCTTAGGGTTTTTAGGTTAATCATATAAGAAAATGTGTTTACTAGTTATAACTCGACTTATGCCTAATTTGAATGGTAGGATACCTGGGGAATCATTTATTTTAATTATTTTTATGTCTTCCCCAAGTGCCAATGTTATTACACTCAGGACTATTAATAGAATCTTCATCCTGAAACAAAGGAGGAGTTTTTAGTTCTTTTATATGTACTATTTCAATTCTATGTTTTTTATTTTCTAATTTGACTTTATTATTTTCTAATATTTCCACTATTTTATAGGGGCCTATGAATTTATTGTTCTTTTTATTCCTACTTAACGGATTTTTCTTATATACTAATTGGTTTAACTTGAATTGATTGTTAGTTTCACCTTGAGAATTTCTTCTGTCTTTTACAATTTATATGATCCAAGTTTCTTTTTATTGATCATATACCAAGCTAACCTTTCTATTGTGATTTTCCACATAATCTGTGTAAACATTGTATCCGAGTCAAAGATGCAAGGGTCTCTTAAATCGGTATGCCCGTATACGAGTTCAAATGGTGTAAAATTAGTTGCGCTGTGAATCGAACTATTATATCCTAATATTACATAATTCATATTAAGTTTTTTCCGTTGGGTATATTCTTTTAAGATTCGGGGATGCTCTATGAGTGTTGAATGCAACCTTTCTATAGCTGCGTTAGATTCGTGATGACCAGGTGTTGTGAAATGGACATTGATCTTGTGGATTTTAAGTAGTTCTCCAACTGTTTCATTTTTTGAATTCTTTTCCGCTATCGGAATGATTTTTCTGGTATTAATTAATTTAGTACATCTAATTATTTTAATACGTTTTTTGAAAAATATATTCATGTATACATTTGTAAAATTATTAATGAATTTTAAATTATCGAAATATATATGATATATGATGTTTGGTCTTAAATAATCTTTGAGTAGTTTCAGTATATAGTCCTCATTTGATTCAAGAGGTAGTTTACTATAGTTAATTTCAGGTGTTTGTAAGTTTCTCTCTTAATTTGCATTTCGTTCTTATATTATTCTTAAAAATATGAATTTGATTATTTTTATTATTTACTCTATCTTCTAATATGGGTATACCATCATTCATGGTGTCCCTTGATGATGAACGTTGGCGTATAATCGGTTACCAGGTTCACTTTAATTTTACATGGGTTTTGTTTAAGGGGACGATTCATATTACAAATATGATTCTGATTATTACCTTCTACTTGAAGGAGATTGTTCTCATTAATGGTTCGACTTCAAATGGTTTGTGGGAGTTAATTTGGACTCTTTCTCATTGAGCTAGGAACTGTCGTTCAAAGTAAAACAATTTTGGACATCCACCACAGGACAAGGCGTTTCTATAAAGTCATTAGATTTACAATAGTCGATTATTCCTATTCCTTTCTTCTGATTTACAGGTATTTTTGTAACCTTTACCGTTTGCGCGCCGTATAATAATAGAGTAATTAAAATTCTTTTAGTTCGCGATGAACTTTCGTTAAATATCAATGGTACTCTAGTTAAGGGTGTAATTATTTGTTTATTACTTAAATCTAAATTTACTTTTAGATGGTATAACAGGTCCATTCCTATTAATCCATCATATTTATTACTAAACTTATAGATGTAAAATTTATGATTTTCATCTACTTTAAATATTTCAAAAATGGGTACAATGACAACTTCATTATGAGAGGTTCTTCCATGTGACGTTTGAATATTGAAATTTTCATGAAATATATTATGGGATAATTTTATAACCTATTTCCGGATTAATTATACTCCTAGAACTACCAGTATCTACTAAGAATATCGCATTTAATTGGGGTATATACACGTGGGGTAGATCATTAGAAAAATTATTTAAGTTAACCCATTAACCGCCAAGCATTGACATAAACATTTCAGAAACCGATTTTTTTAATTTACCATGCTAATTTATCCTAACTAAATCATTGTCACAAAAAAAATTTTTTTTATACGAGATGTCTAAAAAATAATGTTGCGTTTTCGCATCAACAGCGAAATTAGTAAGAAACTTAATTTAAAAAAAGTATATAAACGCTATGAAAACTGTCAAAATAAACAGGGTGCAAATGTACATTACACTTTTGGCACATAAAAATAGTTTGACTTTTGCATTTTCGGCATCTCTTCTTCGTGTCTTTTCTGGGTGGCGTATTACATTATGTCCTACGTCATCTTTTCTTACTTCGTCGGGTAATTCGTTCTTTGTAGGTCTGCCTCTTCCCTGATATCCTACACGTTCGGTTTCTTCTTCCTCTTCCCCTTTGTTTTTAACATCCTCCTCAGATTTGAGAAGCGCCATGGTTATATACGATCTGAATTCTAATTGAGAAATTTTAGAATCGTTAGCTATTCTATACAATTTCCAACATTAACAATTTACACTATCCAGACAATTGATAAATAACGGCCACCACCATTTTTTACCTCTAACTTTTATTCGATAATTTGGCGATACCGTTGTCGTGGAGATCTACTCCGCCCATATGCTTATTATATTTCCTTTATAACCAAGGCTGTGAATGTCGACTTTCTTTTTTTCTTTTCTGTTATAGCGCTTAGTTGTTTGCAATGGATTTATTGAAATATTGTTAGATATGATAGTAACAGCGGCATTGTCGTCCATCTGGTTATTACAATTTGAGATGCTGAATCGAACCTATAATCAAAGCAACCTCTTTCTTTTTTTTTCATTTCATTTACTGTTGTTACAGGACACTTTTCTATCCGATTATCACGTACTGTACCTGTTGCGAAGACGTATTTTCAGTCAGAAAATGGAGTAAAATTTGAAAGGGAGAGAGAAAAAGTTGTCGAAAAATACTCTATGATTTGATGTATTGGGCACAACTTTCAGCAAATCTATTACAACATCTCCTCCAAGCCCCATGTCAGTTTTATTTTCTCGTGCTCCACCATATGTATGAAATTGAAACAAATAACCATCGTCGGAACAGAGACACCATAACTTATAACCAAAACGTATTGGTTTTCCCTTTATGAACATTTTAGCAGAGTGCCTCCCATAATAAGGCACCATTTCTTCGTCGATGGATATATTGTGTGAAAATATTCCAAACTGTAAATTTTTTTTATTTATGGCGTCAAAGAATGGCCGTAATTTTGAAAATTTGTCAGCTTTGTCCAGTTTTGAATTATCACATAAATGTAAATTTCTTTTTATGTTTCGAAATTTGTTTCTACTCATACAATTTGATACTAATGGAACACCTTTTATCTTCATCTCGACTCCAATACATTTCTAGTTCCGGAAGTGTGTGATATCCGGATAATATCATTATACCTATGAATTTTTTGTATCACTAATTTTCATTGAAAAATCGTGCCGATTATTATCTGCAGCATACTTCAAAGAGAAATTCAAAATCAAATTCAAAACCTCATCATCAAAATAATAGTGGAGCGAAATTCGAGCAAAAAGTCGTTCCGTTCTCGAGAAAAAAAAAATCGGCGTACAACTAAAGAGACCCCCTACATATTGTAAAGGAAACAATTTCACACATGAAATGGCAATTACGACATTTTTTTCTGTGGTCGAGGACCTTTTATTACAAAAAAACATCAAAAATTTGGAATTTCTAAATTCCATGAATCTTTAACTATACACTTTCATATCTCGAAATCCACTCGACCGATTTCCATCATTTTTTTTTGTAATTATTCTACAAAAATGAGCGCCCGCATCAGTGTAAAAATTGTTTACAAAAGTTTCCCTTAATTTGTTTAAATAAACGCTAAACCTTGAACTGACCATTTTATGTATGCAAATTTCAGCATGCGGAAAACTTTTTTATTATTAAAAATTTTGGTATACATGCAGCGAGACACATGAAGCCAAAACATCAGAAAAGTTTTTAGAAAAAAATTTCGTTAATCCGAGCGTTAGTTTCGAAATACGAATTTATTATCTTGCGCAATTACACTTCGCCGTTATCGAAATTGTGCTGAGCCGGTTGAACTCGTGCAATCATGTTAACAAGAAGGGACGGCTCTATTTAATTCTTACGTGAAGGCGTGTTGTTATTGCTGTTTGTTGTTGTTATTACTTCTCAGTACAATGGAGTGTATTATATGCGAAAAACAAGTAAACAATGCGGATAAATCTGTCGTGCATAAACCTAGACCCCAAGGTTTAATTTCGTTATTATCATATGCTGAAAAAAGACAAGACAAAGCTGGAAAACGAATTTTACAGCAAAAAGACGGTATTTTAAGTGGAAACGTAAAAGTGAAGTTTCATTATAACTGCAGAAAAAGTTATACGAGTCTTCAGAACATTGTATATTCAGGGCGGAGAAAGGTGAATTTTCCGGAGGTAATAAATCAACGGTTACTCGTAAAGAGTTTTCGTTTGATATTAGAACTATGTGCTTCATTTGCGATAAAAGTGGAACAAAGAAAAAACAAAATTTAATAGCAGTTCAAACAGGTAAATAAATTATTTTTGTAATTAATACCTCAGATTTCCATTTTTAAAAATATTATAGGGTCTGGAAAATCTACACATAGAAAAATAATTGAAGCCGCAAAAAAAACGAAATGACGTTAACATGATTGCGAAACTTTGTAGTTATGAAGACTTGTTTTGCATATGACGCGAAATACCACAGATCTTGTTACTGTGGGTATATAGGAAAAAGAAATATTGCTATACTTGAAAATTTGTCAAAATTACCTACATTACCAGAAGGCTTTAGAAGTAGCTACTCAATATATGCTTCTATTGTATAAAAATAAAAACCCTACTGTACGGACTCTTAATGATTTGCGCTTAAAATTAGCTACGACTTCTAATAAACCGGCACCTGAGCTTCCACCAACAGATGCAGCTTTTTATCAACACTTTTTAAGGTGAGTAAACTATGAAATATAAATAAAGTACGTAACGATTACAAAGAATTTTTTGGCTAACACAGCAACTGTTTGATTTTAGATGTATTCGTCAACTAAAGATTTGGTACAATAGTCCGTCAGCCAAACATAACACGGAATGTTCTGGATGGGTTTTTGAAAATGAATGTTGGAGTCCCGTTTTGTCTGATCAGTCGCCAGTACCAGACGTAGTACGAGAATGTTTAAATATTTATTGTGCTGATAAAAACTGTAACAGCAGAAAATGTTCTTGCGTAAAAGAAGGCTTAAAATGTTGGGAACAGTGTAAATGTCGATATTGTGAAAATCAACAACTTGATGAATGTGACGACGACAACGAAACTATTTTTTAAGTGTACCGACTGTATATCCCTGTTTAAAAAATATAATTGGTATAAATCTATTGGGCAATAGACGCTATTTTTTTTGGTAATTTGTGAACCTTTTTGGTTATTTGCCGTTTTTTTTCTTATTGCTCACTGTCTCATTTCCGTCTTATATCTGGTTGTAAATATTTGCTAAATGTAAGAAACTTATGACCTGTGTTAATGTAGATTTGTTTATTTGTAGGGCGAAATTATATTTATAACTCCGAAACGAAAACTCCTTTCAAACAATTTTTTTTTGATGTTTTGGTTTCATGTGCCCCGCTGCATGTATAAACAAATTTTTACCAGTAAAAAAGGTTGCCGCATGCTGGAAATTTGCATACATAAATGGTAAGTTCCAGGTTTAGCGTTTATTTAAACAAATTAAGCAAAACTTTTTGTAAACAATTTTCACACTGATGCGGGCGCTCATCTCTGTACAATAATTTAAAAAAAAAATTATGACAATCCGTCAAGTAAGTAGCAATCAACAACACGCCTTCACGTATAGTAAGAATTAAATTATCGTCCCGTCTTGTTCACATGATTGCACGAGTTCAAACGGCTCAGCACAATAAAAATTCGTATTTCGAAAACTAACGCTCGGATTAACGAAATTTTTTTCTAAAAACTTTTCTGATGTTTTGGCTTCATGTGTCTCGCTGCATGTATACCAAAATTTTTAATAATAAAAAAGTTTTCCGCATGCTGAAAATTTGCATACATAAAATGGTCAGTTCAAGGTTTAGCGTTTATTTAAACAAATTAAGGGAAACTTTTTGTAAACAATTTTTACACTGATGCGGGCGCTCATTTTTGTAGAATAATTACAAAAAAAAATGATGGAAATCGGTCGAGTGGATTTCGAGATATGAAAGTGTATAGTTAAAGATTCATGGAATTTAGAAATTCCAATTTTTGATGTTTTTTTGTAATAAAAAGGTCCTCGACCACAGAAAAATGTCGTAATATGCCATTTCATGTGTGAAATTGTTTCCTTTACAATATCTAGGGGGTCTCATTTAGTTGTACGCTCAGAAAAAAAAATGACACATTTTTGGTCGAATTTCGCTCCACTATAAGAAATAATATTTCCAATGGTGACTTATCAGCAAGCATTTCTTTTATATATTTCTTTTGACCATCTTCGTGGATTCTGGTAATTTATTAAAAATTGGGGGCGTTTTCTTCCACTTTGGTAAATATATCTTTTTTTTTCGATTCTTTGAAGGATCTTTAGGTACAGACGGTTCCATGGAGTTTTCAGAAGAAATCTGATCATGTACCAATAATTCAAAAGTTCCTGGCACGTCTTGGGGAATATCATCACCTAAGGAATCGTATAATAAATAACAATAGAAATTATTATAAAAAGATTTGTATATTTTGAACAGCTCAAAATGAAATAACAAAATAATGCAATATGTAGCAACTTTGTAGAAATTACCTTGAAGCAAATTTCATTATATCTTCCTCGTCTGTTAACTCATCCACATCTGGTGGTATAATTACAGCATCTACATCGTAATCATTATCAAGATTCTCTAGTTCTGCCTCCAATTCTTGCAATGTAAGGGCACGCGTATTTTTGAAACTTGACATATTTACAATATAAAATTACACCAATTGTAAAATTATTATAAACACGTATAAACAAATAATATAGTAACGACAGAAAAACACTAACTCAATGCAAAGATAACGAAAGACTGACTGACAACTTTCGCATCATTACTGCAGTGTCATGTCTATAAATACACCGCATCGGAGCCGGTCGATGATATGCATTCGGCTGATGATGCGTAAACGCAACATTATCTTTACTCGCATAGTGGCTTATGATAGCAATGTTCAAAACACATTTTATTGATATACCCCTAAAGTACAGTCATTGTCTTTATTCATACTAAAATTTTATTGAATTTTGTTTAAAAATGTAGGATTTACAATGATAAATATCGAAGCACAAATTATAATTCAAAAACAGCTTTCTTTAAAAAATCATATTTTTTACAATTTTTCAATTTTTTTCATTAAAAAATTAAATTAGAAAGCCTTTATATCTAGAGTAACATGCCATAACGTGAAAATTTAATAATTTTAAAATCAATTGGTAAACAAAAAATGCTTTTAAAAATGTTGCGTTTTTGCATCAATGGCGGTTAATGGGTTAATTATATCGCCGAATCTGGCGGGCACGTCTCGAAAAAATTTACATTGGAATTCGATTCGCCTACATTTCCACTAGGGTTCCCATTATTACTTGGCCCTGCATTTTCATTTTGGTTAAAAGATTCATATTCTTCTAAGTTGTGTAATTGATTTTCACGTGGTCTAGGGAATTTTGAATTTCTTGTTGAAACTGACATAGGCTGTGGGAAGTTCAAATTTTGTGATGATGTAGACATCGATTCAGCGGGTTGATGTACAAAATTTCTGGAAGGTTGAAATGCATTTTGTGGTTTACCAAATACTTGTTGATTAGAAAAGTACCTTCTAGGTGTATAGTTTGATTCGGTTGAATATTTATAGGTTGTGATGGGAATGGTGATTTATAATTATCATATCTCGAATTTGTATTTGGAACAGAAGAATTCTGAAAGGCATTTGGTTTAGATTGAGTATTTTGATTCCTTAAAAAATTGGAATTTGAATTTTCTGATTTAAAGTTATTATAATTGTTATAATTTTGTCTCTGGTAATGAACGAAATTTTCTTCCTCTAACACATACGATAAGGCTAGTTCTAAGGAATTGGGATTCCTTAACCTTACCATGTCTTGTATTTTACCTTGTAAATGAAAGTTTTCAATGCTAACTGATCGTAATTTTTCATCTGGAAATCTCTTTGTTCCTTGGTTAAGTTCTCACACATTAATTTGGATGCAATGGCACTACGACATTTTGAATTCTTTGACAAAATTTAAGTTTGATTCGTTTCTTTGCGGTCTGGTGATCAATAAATCCTGTACCAAACAGTCTAAATTTCGTTGGTCACCAAAGCTCAACCTTAACAAGGATTTTAACGATAACCAATTTCGAATCTCCGGGCGATTACCTACTATGATTAGGGCATCCCCGGTTAATTTACTTATAATAGCCCTTATCAAAAGTTATTGATTGGGTCAGCGGGATTACTAATATTAGTATAAGTGTTTATTAGTTGTTCACAATGCTCCATAAAAATCTCTAATGTTTTTGAATCCCCGTCAAAATGCGGGATCGTATCAACATACAATTTCAACATACTTAAATTTACATTAACATTCGTCGATTGTGTCATTTTATTGTCTCTTACTTTTAGATTGTTAAATTGATTTGTTAAATCTTTGATATCAATTATGAATTGATTAAAATTCTCTTATTTAAAAATAATATTCACACTTGAATCCTATTCGCAGATTCACTTTACTCAATTTTAAATTAGGTGAGGTAGTAAGGATTTGGCTCTTACCTTGAATTTCCTCGTTCTCTGGATGTATTCTTCTTTTTATGTAGGGACAGTGGTTCGAAGCCCGTTAAGAGTTGATACTCACAAAAACTATACGCGATGAAAGTTTTCCGGATTAGGATTTCTTTTCACTATCCTACCGACTGCGCCAGTTAAATTCAAAATATATTTATAATTTGAATTTTGTTTATTGATTATTTTATAATGATGTTCTTACTTACTAAACAGAATTACGATTGCCTTTTACATACAATTCGTAGGTGTTATATAAACTTTTCACAGATTAGACATACATGGGGTAAACACAGATAAATAATTAAATATATAAGTTCAGGGTACATTTGATAATGGGAAATATACTGTAGATTACACATATCAAGAAAGTTATACATAAACAAGTTAAATATAAAATACTTGGAATAACTGTTGATAATAAAAGTATAGATTAGGGGTGGTCCATAACTCGCATATTTCCTCTCCCATTAAATACGGCCCTACTCACATCCAGTCATAGATATAAGGGAGAGAGGACAGAAGGACTTTTTCAACCTGAGATCCTTCCGCTCTCAAAACTCCTAACCAAACCAAACCAACCAAACCGTATGCGTACACACTGCTTTAAACAATTAATTAACGTTTACTACGCATATGTAGAATCAAGATTAATGTATGGAATATGTTATTGGTATTGTTCATCATCAATCGAAAATGTATTCAGAATGCAGAAACGTATTGTTCGCTGTATTGCGGGAGTTGATCAACAATACCATTGTAAAAGCTTATTTAAAAAACGTAAAATTCTAACTTTATATGATTTAATAATTTTAAATATGGCTGTCTTGGTTTTTAAAAATCAATCTAAATACAAAACAAACCAACATTATCACAACCATAACACTAGAAGAAAACAGGAGATTAGACTACCATATTGTTGTCACAATATTGGACAAATTTCCATCAATTACAATAGTGTTAAAATATTTAACAGATTTCCAAGTTACCTTAAAGCGATAAAAAACTTACACAAATTGAAATACGAACTAAAGAATCTGCTTTATGCATGTAACTTTTATGGTTTGGATGAGTTTCATGAGGTTACACAAAAAGCGAATAAGTGATATTTTGTTGTACTAGATTTTATTATGACTAATATCCTGGAAACAGGACCGATGCAATAAAATCATTATTATTATTAATTAAATAATTAACTGTATGAATAGGGAATATCCAGATGGTTTGTCAAAGACCGGAGGGTTGAAATGATTTTATTACCTGCCGTCAACAATTAATTAACTCTGTGAATAGGGAATATCCAGATGGTTTGTCAAAGGCCGGAGGGTTGCATTTAGTCGACACACCATTAAAGTCAATAGTATTCTAAACACTCCGTACCACCCCTTTAGGGTATTAAAAACAAAGTATACGATTCAAGAGAGTATCCTTGTTAATAGTTCCGAGGCTACCACAACCCGCCATTTTACTTTCTTTGTGAACAACCATCTTCCCCAGAGTCAATTAGGGTCAGATTAATAAACCCTTTATACAGGGTGTCCCAAAATTGCTGGGACACAGAGCTACTACGTGTAATAGAGATCAAAATAAGTTGATTGGACCCAATTTATCTATATACCAAAATGTACCGTTTGCCCGTGAGAAGAGTTCAAAGTGTACATAAAAAAACACATTTTGTACGCTGTTCAGACATGAGTGAAACAAATTGAATGAAATTTGACAAATGTGCATTTTAGGGGATTACTCTCCTCTCGGTAATTAAATAAATGCAAAAGAAACTGTAGAAGGGTTAAAACCACCCTCACCCCCTTACATTTTTTTCAGAACTGTTAGGGGTGGTAATACGATTCTCAAATTATTTTATCAAGAAGACTGATTAATTATCTTCATTTTGTTACTCTTGATAACATTTCGTATTCCGCATAGTTCCGAAGGAAAAAAATGTTTTCTCAAATAATGCTAACAGATATTCCTAGTACAAGTTTAATAAAATTGTAATACAAAATTTAGTTGGGAGTGGAAACAAAGGCAGAACGTTTTTTCATAATAAATGTTCAATATGACGGCCACCTTTATCAATACAAAGGTCAATTCGACGTAAAAAATTGAAACTAAATTTTGTATTACAATTTTATTAAACTTGTACTAGGAATATCTGTTAGCATTATTTAAGAAAACATTTTTTTTCCTTCGGAAGTATGCGGAATACGAAATGTTATCAAGAGTAACAAAATGAAGATAATTAAGCAGTCTTCTTGATAAAATAATTTGAGAATCGTATTACCACCCCTAAGAAAGTTCTAAAAAAAATGTAAGGGGGTGAGGGTGGTTTTAACCCTTCTACAATTTCTTTTGGATTTATTTAATTACCCAAAGGAGAGTAATCCTCTAAAATGCACTTTTGTCAAATTTCATTCAATTTGTTTCACTCATGTCTGAACAGCGTACAAAAATGTGTTTTTTTATGTAAACTTTGAACTCTTCTCACGGGCAAACGGTACATTTTGGTATATACATAAATTGGGTCCAATCAACTTATTTTGATCTCTATTACACGTAGTAGCTCTGTGTCCCAGCAATTTTGGGACACCCTGTATGTTACTTGAAAACTAGTTTGGTATTAGTAAACCACACTTGGACTTACGCTTAAGTAATACTTAAGGCGCCCTTCAGTGCCATGACGTCATGAATTATTTGTATTAATAAACCACACTTGAACGAAAGGGAGCTGCAAGGTTAGCTTTGTTTGACGTTTTTAAGTGTCGGTTTATGGTGCACTTGAATGTTGTAGTTTTTCCTTATTTTAGTTATTGTTTATATTTAGAACTATTATAAGTATTTAACATCAGTTATTAATCTGATGACACTGGTATTGGAAAAAGATTTTGAAGAATTTATATATTACGTTCAAGACAATCCTTACCCTCCCATTCCTAGGGTAATATTGAGAGACCAGCAAAATCCAATGGAAACTTTAAGTAAACTTAAAAAGCGATTCCTCTGTTTGCACTATCTAAATTGAGATGCCCTTGGTATTGTATTGTGCAAATACCATGATACAATTTGTATTTGTATTGCAAATACGGTCATACACATCAGAAACACTGTGACAGCAAAAATATGTATGTACCTACCTATCTATTAATTGTTGGAGATTCTAATTTAACTTAAACATTAAACATATAATATTTACTATATTTCTACATTTAACAGTTCAAGCAAGTGTACATTATAATATACGTATGATTCAGCTGACTCGGCACTTGAAAATTATGACGTTTCTATGACGTTCTCACTTGACAAATACTTCACTTAGGGTCCACTAATACTTAACTATTGTTACAATTCAAATTTGGAAGGATAGTTAGGCGATTGTAAATTCGAACTAGACATTGTTTGTATTCGGGGTAGATGTCGTGAGGCGTACCTTTTTAAATAAAATTGATAAGCGCGATATTGGTTTATCGGGTCTGTTGCACGTTTTTGAATAGGTGAAGGATTCTTCATATAATGATATGGGCATTCTTTGCTTTCCTGCGCTCGGTTGTAGTACGTATAGTAAAATTAAGACAAGATTTAATCGAGGGTTGGTGTACGAATTATCTTTTAGTTTAGAAAACGTAGTTAGTAAACGTTATATGGTGATAATTCGACTAGTAGAAGTAGATTTGAAGAAAGCAATATTTCAGTGAGGCCGCTCGATATCTCAGGTGATATTTTCCTTTCATTTAGACTCCTTTCTTATCGCTATAATTATATTTTAGGCCTGTGTTTTTTGTTGTTTTGTTGGTTCCCGTTGTTCGTTGTTGGAAGTCATTTATTCCTCATTACTAAATTAGTTACGTTTGGATTTGGTGAACCAATTCGTCCAGTTTTAATTGGTATAAATCACGACGTCTATTGTGAAGAATTCGTATGCAGATGCGCCGTAATCTCTGGACAACCATCTGGCAAAGATATTAGTCCATGGGCCGTGTTGATTAAAAATTCGAAGTACACGTGCAAGACATCAAAAAGGTCAGATAGATAAATAGTAAATTATTTGTGGCCGTGATTAGCACGCCAGTCACTGTTATCAGTTATCAATTTCATCTAGAAGACTACATATCAGTAGAAACCATCAAGTTCGTTCGGACAGCGTTATTATCGCTTATCGCCTGTGCAATTGTTTTATTGTGGCTTCACCACAATCTCTAGTATCAATCAAATAATTACATTTTTGTTCTTCATAATTATTGATCATTTTGCAAACTAATTGTTAACTAATTTATGAATTATTGTTCAAGAAACTCATTGTTAGGGAATATAATCTACGATTATTCCAAAGGAAGTTTATCGTGGTATTATTGCGCGAACTCTTAGGTTTTTAGGAGGGATAATCAATCAAGTTAGTTATACAATTTGTTATTAGTAATTTAGGCTTGATTAATTACGCCCGGTTACGAGCGCTCACTAACCTACCTTTTGCCTTGACGCCGCCCTTCACAATACTTTTATTAGCGTATTATTATAGTTACTAAAGAAGCGGTAAACGCAAAGTAGATTTTTTTCCCCTTAGCAATATTTTGTGTTCGTTACCAGATTAATTAAATATACATTATATGCATGTACGTTATTATTATTGTATTATATATGTTACTATTATTGGTTCATCCACGTAGCCATTGCCTACAATTTATTTCTTTAATAGCGTTCAGCCAGAGGAGGAAATCTCAGTCGGGTCTACTGAGATCTCTATTCATTGGGCCAGTAGTCAAGGACCCTGGCGCCCTAAATAACCTTGTGACAAAGCTTATCCACGACCAAACCGGCAGAGCAGCTGGACCCATTTGTTACCGACCTCTATTCTGGTACCAGCTGAACGCAGGCTATTATTATTATTAGAAAATTCGGTAGCACTATTAATACCAATTTCAAGATTTCTTTGTTTCAAGGGACCAAGCTCACTTTGTCAAGTGAAAGTGAAGTGTAAGTAAAGAAAGCGTTTATTAATCTGGCCCTTAATCTTAACCACCACCCGCTACTAATAATTAATGCATGTACTTACATAAAATTAACAACCACATTCAATCACCTAATCGCTAATAACATCCATAAAAGATAACATTATTTACAGACACGTTATACGCGGCCCCCTGCGAAACGACGACCGGTACTGCGCCACCCACCGCCGCCACTAGAGGGCAGTAGCCGAACGCCAATTTAATTGTCAAATTGTCCATTGTACAGAGAGTAATAAAAATAATTATTTTCCTCTACCACTGTATTTACTAACCGAACCCGAAACTCCGAATTGAGACACCCGAAAGGTACAACGAAATTATAAGCTCCTATCATAGTGAAAACAAACCGCCACGCGGTAGAAGTGTTACAATACACAGAGTAGTAGTGTTTAGTTTGCTTTTTAAAAAGTTTCCAGAAAATTATTGGCAGCTTCGTTATCGGCAGAAAGTTTTTCTACCGGTACATCTAACTGACGAATTCCATGTCTAGATTTGAAATTCCGAAGCCAAGCCAACCCTCTTCCCAGAAACCAGATACTGTATTAGTTCTGCAATTGTATCCCCTTTTGTTTCTACAAAGTTTTTATAAGGTTCACTGACACAGTATGCAGCTGCAACAGCTTGAGCAACGGCGTCAAATGCGCAAATATTGATGACCTTTACTTTGCCTTTGTTAACCCTTAGTATTTTTTTGGCTAAAAGCCCATTTTGTAACAAACCGAGTTTAATTTTTTCCCCTGTATGGCTTCAACATGATTAATAAAAAATTTGTCGATTCTCATGGGTAACTTGTGATTTACAAATGACCGATTTTTTAAATCATTAAAATAACTTTCGATAATGGCAGATGATGCAATTCTTCTGGAGGTCACAAAGTGTTTGTTCATAATATTTGACCACAACAATATTATTGTTCTGACGAAATGTTGCAAATCGTTAGTGAATTCAGGGCAATAGTGAAAATTTTCTTCTTTTGTTTCAAAGCGACACATTTTTAGGGCATCTTCCATAATGTGCATACCAGGTAATAAGTGAATCTTCTTCGTCTGGTGGCATACGTAATTATCTCGTGGTAGCTGCTCTTGATCTTCTGTTTCGTTTCATTACTGGTTACATTAATGTCATTACCCAAACCAGATATTAATTGTTTTAATTTTTTCTTATGTGCTTCACAAGGAGTAATTACATTGTTGTATGTATGATCCCGCAAACTCGCTATTAGAAACAATAATTAAGCTTTCTATCAAACACTTAGCTTCTTTGAAACTATCAGTTTGATCAACAGTCATCGATCTTATATAAAATTCCCGCAACAACCTTGGCCTTTTTATACTGTCCCACCTGCTAATTAATCTCATTATGTATATGTGAAAAATCAATCCTAATGAAAATCGGCGGAATGCATAAATTGTTACTTTCATGTAAATTAGCTTGAAACAATATTCCATGTATGACTTTAAAGGCATGTTGGTAAAAGACCAAGATATTGCATTAAGAAGTGCCAGAGAGTGATCGCAAACGATTGTTTGTGGAATGAATGCACCGCATTTGACCCATTTATTAAGTCAGAACGAAATACTTATTGCATCGTGAGCTTCGAAAAGCATTTGACAAACCGGTATTTCACCATGTTCCTTATTGACATGGATTACGATGGAGTACAAAAATATATGAGCGGATGACAAATCGTGGGACCTTCTCAGTTTCTTTACCAGTGCGCCAGTTGCGTCAATTGGTATAAAAGAATTTCGTTTCTGATCCTTTACTAAGGATTATAAATATTTGACTGTTCAGGAGTCCAGTAGTGAAGAAAAAATGTATCTACACCAATGGAATGAATAGCTGCAAGGTATGGTTGTGTGTAATAAATTGGAGATAGGATCTTTAGTTTGTGGCAATACCTTACATTTTTTATCGCCATATTCTTGTTTGCATTTTCGTAATACAGGCAATGTGTATAATGTACTATGTTCAATTAACTGGTCGTGTTTCGTTACCTTATTTGCTTCTTCTCTTATCCAATACTTTACGGCGAGTTTTCCATCGTATAACACTTTTCCGAGTTCTACTCTGTTCTCTCCCGTTAGTTTTCTCTTTTTGGAACCAATATGAAGTTCTTGATGTATGTTTGATATTTTAACAGTTATATTTAGCTTGTTTTCTATAGGTCCACCTGAATTATAAGCATATAAAGAAGCATCACATTCAACATACAATCCCTTTATAGTTAAGTAATACTGACGGCACGGATAAACGTGATGATTTAAAAACTTCCACGTGCACTTACTTTGTGCAATTTGTTCGATTTCAGAATTTAATATATTTGTCCACACCTTTTCTAATATCATTCTGCGCCTTTTGTTTGTATATACTTTTTCAACGGGTTTTATTTTTTGCCAGTTAGCAGTATCTAATATTAAATTGAAAACCAGAGTAGATTCTTGTGTTGCTTTTTCACTGAAATTATTTTGATTTCCTTTTTGTATGACTTTAATACCCAAAAGCTCACAACAATAATTACCTATACCTATTCATTTTAACCACAGTGTAGAATCCTCGAGCAGAAATTTTTCCATTAACAGCATTACTCAGTAAAGTTCAAATTTTCGATGAAGGTGTATTTGAAGCTTTTTCAATATCATCCTTATGATTGGACAACAAATTTAAAATGTGATTTATTGGGACCGCCGGTTTACGTGACATTATTACACGTATTTTTTAATAAAGTATAAGATCATGGTTTAAAGGCGATAAAAAAGTTACAAATAGTTTGATTGATTCCAAAACGATGACGTTCGGTCCTTATAAACTGTTTGGATAGTAATCGGCCTTTGAAAAGGACTAAACTTTCATCGATGACCAAATTTTAAGGTGCGAAATTATTAGCAAAAGCAGATTTTTAACTTATGGTACGAATCACCTGCTATTTGTTCAGCATTATTTGAGAAGTAAAGCATGCGAAGGCAGGAGAGGAGGGAGAAAATGAATGCAGGGAGGTACAATGGAAAGTACAAGGAGTTGGTGACAAACGGTTTGCCGAGTTATTTAAACGGTGAGGTCAACATAAGGAGGAAGAGGGTAGTGTGGCACGGTTTCGAGTGGGGAATGAAGAAAGGGACAATAAGTACTGGTGGGAAGAGGGTATGCAGACTGTGTGGAGAGGGAAGGGAGACGATGGTGCATATGGTGGAGGAATGTTGTGAACTAAGAGAACAGGAGGGAGGGTGGAAATGGGTGTTAAGCGAGGGAGGAGAAGGGATAAAGTGGATGGAAGAGGTGATAGAAAGTAGGAAAAGGAGAGGGTGGTAATCTGTAGGAGATGGAAAGTGGATAGACTGTAATTTAATGGGTACTATTATTTTATTGCGATATGTTAAGTTATGGGAATAAAAATCTTCTACATGTAATGAGTACAATAAATTGATTGATTGAGCATGCGAAGTATCGTTTGGAATTTGTTTCGTGACATCAATTTTCCAAATATAGGGGTGTAAAAAACAGATCATCTGTTGACCAGTTTTCCCTCAACTTATTTTTGTATGGCGTGCAGTTAGTAATAGTACAATGATAAATATGAAGAAATCGTGTTTTGTAATTGGGTTCCATTTGATACTGTTATTTATACCAATCTGCAGTATTAGTTTTATTATCTCAATAGTCACTTTCCTTGGACAAGCCAGTTATATTTGTCAAAACGGCACCAGAATTGTCCCATCAAAAGCATGTATTGTAGGGGTAAAATTCCTCTTTTCCCATTTTAATTCAAAATTTTCGTCCAGAGCATTCTTTCCTTCTCTTATTGCTACTCCCTCATCTGTATTATCATTTTCCATCTCGCCTTTTCATTTTCTTCGCATATATTTACAAGAACTTCGATATCGCTAGCGCTATCACTGTCGTCCGAATCTGGTTGATATTCGTACAGCTCTCTAAACACACTTCTCCGTCCGAGTCTAACAACGACATTATCTTATCATATTCAGTCTTTGTAAGCCACACACATTATTTCCATCATACGCAACAAGTTTCCTTTTGCGCGACGCCATTTGTACTACTCAAACAATGCTATTACAACTCTTACAAGTATAATTCACACTGTAAGTATCGCGTCTTGTCGTGCCCGGTATCACACAAGATACCCCCCCCCCCCCCCACTATACCTTACCACAAACCACGAACTAAAGCAGTGACTGAAGACTTATACAAATTTATTGAAACGTCGAATTAAGGCGTCAGTGGGTTCACAAGCACTACAACAGTGTCTTATTAATACGGCAATGGGGCTAAAGATTGCTAAAATGCAGTTACTAGCGGATATACATTAGTGTGTCCCAAGAGATAAGGTAGGATTTTTTTTCTGGAAAATAAAATCGCATACCCTCTATTTTTTTCTAAATGGCCTTATTAGCTTAAATAATAACTATTATTGCGATTGGATCATGACAACCCCGTGCCGACTTGATACCAAACATAGCGATTACCATGGGTTGATGGATTCTCTTTGGTTAAGTTTTTAACCATTTTTATTTTAATTTCTTGGTCCACATCGCCGTCAAATAATGATAAGGCAGCTATTTCATCGGTTAAATACCATAGATTTTGGCTTAATTTCTGTAAAGCTGCTTTCAAGACGTTTCATAGGCTGAGTACATTTCGATCACGTGGGGTACTTAATGTTTAATACCAATTTCCGCAATCTTAGGCCAACCATAACAATACATATCCAATATCTTTTTTAAGTTCGATGGTTGATTGAGGAAAAACAATTTCTTTAGTCAATGGCTCGATGTTGTTATCTGTTGCATCAATGTTAGCGCCAACGACGTCGTTGTTACTGATACGAATTGCAAGATTCGCATTAATTCCACTACCATGCTCTTTACTACATTCACTGAAACCATAAATATATCCTTTCTTTATACCATATATTCCTTGTATCATACTTTTCTCTTATTAATAGAAGAAAATACCTATTCCCGTTATGAAAACTACACAAATATTTTACTTACCTGGCCTGCAAAATACTCTCCACAAATTTGGTACGATTTCTTTTATTCAAACGATCATCCCTGTTTGTACTCAAACTTTTGTCGCTTTTTTTATTGGGTAAATTTAAAGTGGGTTTGAGAACCCGACGATTTCTAGCTGAATATCCCAAAAGCTGAAATTTCAAGTTTCTCTCGTAACAGTCCTTATCAAAATGTTTTGAGCATATACGCGCATTTTTAACTTTGAATTTGACATCTCGTTTGCAAGCATTGACCCATGTGCTGCTAAGATTTTCGTCTTTGGGAAACCGAAAAAACATTAAATCGCTGGTATAGTTTTTAGATTGGTAATCTGTGTGGCACCCAGCTACTGCACAACGCATTCTCAAAGTTAATTTGATTAAAAATTCCAAAAAAAACGCACAAATTCACAACACGACACAAAACATTTGGCGTTTATGTTATATTCCCGCGAAATAAGTAACCACATGACGTAAACAAGGAATCTGGGCTCCGCCCCGATTTGCGCAATATCATATCTTGTTTTATTGTATCATGGGTTGAACCCCTTTAGCGTTTAAAAATCGAATAACTGCGCGAAGTTCGCATTTGGCGGTAACGGCGATCGGGAGCTCCATCTCGAACGACTGCTGAGCACGCTATAGCCTATAAGCGCTCTAGCGTGTTCGGACAGGGTTGGATCGAGAGTGGGGGAACAGGCGTCAGTGTTGCCGGAATTTGTCCTATACGTATCATCGCGGCTCCAGCGCCTTTCATCCTCGTAAATGGGTAAATTGGTATTTTTAGTCTAAAAGCTTTACCCTCAGTAGCCTGGGTGTGGCACGGCAAATGTTTAATATTTTTTAAAATTTCATTGTCAAGAATCTCTTGGTTCTGTGATTGCCTGAGATTTCTGTAAGTGAAGGCTCCGTTATTCTATCAAATTAATGTAATCTTCAGCATTCAGATTTAAAACAGGTGTTTTAAAAATACGCAACACTGCAAAGCCTGATGTCATCTTTCTGATTTTCAGTATTCTACGGAGTGCAAGTTCTTTAATGTGCTGTCTGTTATCGGCTAACGTTGCCTTCTCCAGAGACGCACCCAGGATTTTTTTCCGGGGGGGGTTAACTTTAGTTAGTCTTTATGTAGATATATACAAAATCAATGCAACTCTCTTAGGCAGTATGTTGTTTTATTTGTCAAATAAAAAATAATCAATAATTAATAATTAATTACGGAACTTAACATTTCTTCAGGGGTAGGAGTCATATCCCTATATAAATGTAACAGTGTTAAACCATTTAGTCGGCTTTCCGATGATGAATTCCTGATGTAATTTTTTTGACGGCGTAATACGGAAAAGTTCGTTCATTTTCCGCCGTTGAT
This sequence comes from Pyrocoelia pectoralis, assembly GCA_036250285.1. NCBI lineage: Eukaryota > Metazoa > Arthropoda > Insecta > Coleoptera > Lampyridae > Pyrocoelia > Pyrocoelia pectoralis. The sequence goes on along the minus strand of CM070075.1, from coordinate 36,307,583 downwards.
ACAGGTAGAACTGCCAGTATAGATAGCAATATCTTGATGTTGGGTAAATTACTTGAAACTGAACAGTATTTCAAGGCAGCTAAAGCAGTTTTTGGTATTTCGTCCTCTTTCAACCCAGAGAGTGCCCTGTACCAGAATTTGAGTTCGACTTTCAATTCATCAAGAGTGCCTGTTACGTCACCTCTATAGAAAGAAACTAAATTTTCAAAGTCTGTTATGGTTGCATCTGTAAGTCTGGATGGATCTGTCGGCAATAACCCTTGGAATGCTGTTAACAAAGTTTTGTGCTTTGAAAACCTTTCTTTTATATTTATTAAAAAACCATCCAGGAATGGGATGTAGATTGAGATGCGGTAGTATTCTTCAGCACTACCAACATTAACATTACATATCTTGGTTTGTGTAAATGTAGTGCGCGGTTTATTTATGGTAAAGTCGAATTTTTCTGCTTTTTCTTGAGCTTAATTACTGAACTCCTTGTCTGCATTTTCTCTCAGATTTTTTATTTCTAGTTCAGTGTCTTCCGCCAGATTGATTGCCTTCTTCAGGTCAATATTTCTTTGCTGAAGTAATTTGCTTAAAAAACTGCTATGGTTAAATACTTGATTCACAACCTCCAAAGAAATCACAAATTTTTATCGCAGAGCCCAACTGATTAGCGGCATTCGCTGAATCTCTGTCCGGCCATTCAGAAATATTTTCCAAAGCCATTATAATACCGTCATATAATTCTACAACTGCTACAGAGTTATACCTTTCAGTCCATCTAGTCGCACAAAGCCTTTTAAGTTTTTCGTAAGAAGAAGTAACGTGTGCTTCCTCCAATGCCTGTTTTAGAACCGACTGCGTTTTAGGAGTATTGAAAAATTCGTACAACTTTCCAATTGTGCTTATGCAGTTCCTAATTGAAGGCACTTTACAAGAACTTGATACCGCCAGGTTTAAACAGTGTGCAGCGCAATGAACATATACTGCTGTGGGATATACCTCTTGAATATGTGCCTGTACCCCCCATTAAACTTTCCGCTCATGGAAGCAGCGCCATCGTACCCTTGGCCACGTAACTTACTCATATCAATTTTAAAATGGATAAGGTTTGTCAGTTATGGTCTTAGAAATTGCTTTTCCTGTTACGCCTTGGAGAGGAATGAACTGCAAAAACAATTCTTCAATTTTGAAAAATGTAGAATCAATGATTCGAACACATAGTGACATCTGCTCTACACCAAAAATATCAGCCGTTTCATCAGCGAGTAGCGAAAAATACGGCGATGAATTGACTTTAGTTCCCAATTTTTCAAGAATTAAATTGTTGCTTATGTCAATTATTTCGTTTTGTATTTTCCAGCTCGAATACAATGCATTGCTTTTAGAATTGGATAAAACTTCATGAAGGGTGTTATCGGTCTTGCCTCGATACCTTAAAAGTTCTCTGAAATTACCTTCATTTTCTTCAGATACTTCAGTAACTCTTCCGCTGTCTCTGTGCCCTCTCATTGCCAAACCCTGTCTCCCACAAAATAATACGGTTTCTATTATCGGTTTCAATTTATTCCTATTTTCCACAATCTGCTTCTTTGCCTCCGTGAACAATTTCTCCTGGACATATTTCTAGTAAATAAAGTTGATCTGTGCTTAATTCTTGTTTTGATTTAGAAATTGCAGGTAAGGTACATTTAATCGCACGAAAACCAACAACCGGTAGTAGTTCATAGGTACAAAGTGCTTTTCTAACTGACCCAGTTGTTATGGGTGGATAGGTTGTGACGTCCTTTGCAATATAACATGTGGTATTCTCATCTTCATCGGCCACTACATTCTCTTCATTACTGTCGTCACCATCTTGTTCAGGTTCGTTTTTATTATCACTTTCATCCACATTATCGTCTTCGTTATCTAAATGTTATTTCGGAATTCTTATCTTCGAATTCCAGTTCTTTCAGTCACTTTAACCATTGATTAGGGTAATTAGAGTAATTTCGACTATATGACGGGTAATGTGGAATTTGAACAGAAAATACCATATATATATATATATATATATATTTGTAATAATATTCATTTTAGGGATTATCTCGTGTAGTAAATTATTAAATTCTACGTTTCGAAAAACACCTCTGTTTTCTTTTTCAAGACAAATTGTCACTGATGAAACATGCCATCTATTTTCAATTTTGTAACGCATAAAAATAAAATAGATGGCATGTTTCATCAGTGACAATTTGTCTTGAAAAAGAAAACAGAGGTGTTTTTCGAAACGTAGAATTTAATAATTTACTACACGAGATAATCCCTAAAATGAATATTATTACAAATAATACCACTCGTGGAAACTTAAATAACAATATATATATATATATATATATATATATATATATATATATATATATATATGTCCAGGTGTACTTACCGCAAAATGAAAAAATATTTTGCCGTACTTGTGGCAATAAGAGCGTCACTACCGCAATATTGCTACAGTGCGCAGTTGTTTTGCCGTCACTGTGGCAAACCACTTGGCAACACTGTTTTGATGGTGTAATGTGTGTTGCCTGTTAAACAGGGTTTTGTTTTTAATTAAATTTTATTTATTTGCATCTCGCAAAATGAATGTAGTTATCTGCTGTTTATAATTCTAATATTGTATTGTATTTTTGATAATACCAACATCGAAAGCGTCTTAATTATTATATTATTTACACAATTAAAAATATGTAGGCTCACTTTGGACTACATTTTAAAATCAAAATTTTTTCAAGTATTAATAAACATAGTGAGGCAAACCGATGCCCACTTTTTTAATTTTTTATAGAAGATTGTTGTTCTTAATTAAACAGTTTACCAGTTAGTTAAAAAGAACCATCACGGGGGTTTCGAAATATGTGCCCACGTTTAATCTTTTATCATTTATATATTTGTTTCATAAAAGCGCAATTTGAACAAAATATCTGACATACTTATTTTACCTAGGTACCTATTTTTAGCTTGCGATCACTATGAATACGACGAGGTCATACCCTACAATTACAATTAGCGTCGCTGGGCGATTCGCTAATTTATGGAATCGAAAATCGATTCGCAAAAATAATTGCGATTAATCGACACACATTATCTTGTATTACCTATTATACTGGCAATTCATTATTATGACATAAAAGAGCCGAATAAACATTTTAAGCAATATGTAATGGAATTTTTTGTATAGTAGTTCAATGAAGTTACCCATTTTTATTTAAATGTAATTGATCGTACGGAAACGACTTTTGGGTAATTTTATCCCAAATTACACAGCAGGCAATTGTTCTTTGTACGATCGATGGCATTCCTTATCTCTCCAGCTTTCGCAGCTGTTTGCCGCGTAAAATTTGCTGTGTTTTGCATACCATAATCATCTTTACCTATTCTTTTGAAGGCCCCATTACAGTTTATTATGTTTTATAAAAACAATATCATGTTTTGAGTAAAGTCACTGTGATAAAGTGAAAAGTTTTCCTATCACGAAATATTTCATTCCAAAACGTACCTTGTAACAAGGTCATACATGTTTATTTTACAAGTGCACAAGCACTTAACTTGGTACGCAGCAATAAAATTATTATGTAGTTTTAATATCTACGTAATAATATGCTGGTGATTAATTGATAATCAAGACAAACGATTGCAAATGTACAAAATAATAATCCATATAAATAGTTTAATCCATTCAGCGTAAAGGCGACCAATCCAACAAATTAAAGTAGACGTACCTACCTCTTTTTAACCTTCATAACCCCGTGGTGATAAACTTATCTAGGGCTCCCATATGTCCTTTTTAAAGTGGACAGTGCTTTTATTTACATCAGCATCCTTTTTTAAAACATGTCTTTTTTTCGCTACTTAGCGCTTAGCCTGAAAAAATTACCGTCGCGCGGGGTGACTTTGGCGAAGGATTTTGTTTTAAAATAAATTAATGTTGTGACGTTATTATGCGCGTTGCATTTATATGATGGACGTTTTCTAGACTATTTTTTTTCTTCTTTCAAGATTGTGCAAAAAGCAATGGACTGATGACAGAAATTGTCTCAAAATTGAAACTTAAAGGTTTAGTACATGTCAAGTCCAATAATTCGTGCTCTGAAATGTACGATTATTTGTTGAAAAACGATAACTTACTTAGACAAATTCAATCGAGCAATAAGTATGTTCCTTGATCTGATCGTATTGGTCTATTGGTCTTGTATTAATTTAGTTGTGTATGATTTCAATGTAGGCTTTTTGCGAAAAATGTCCTTTTTTCTGACTGAAAGTACCTATGTGGGAGCCCTACTTATCATAAACCAAGCGGGGTAGGTACCTACAATGTACCCCAACCTATTTTTAATAATTTGGAATACGTTTAATGTTTATTTTAGAAGTGGATCAATAAAATAAATTGATAAACAAAAAGTAAGTATTGATTGCACCGAATAGGTACAAGACTTTCGAGATTTCCTGTCTTTATTTCTGTGTCATAATCATAAATTCATAAGTAACATCTTCTGAAACTAGACCTTATACGTAAACGCAAACATGGTTGGGCAAACTTTTTTATATTTTGCTTAGATTAGTTCTTGCGGACTATAGGGTTAATTTTTGCGAAAGGTACCCAACAAGGCAATCATCCCTTTTGATACTTTTACTTTTATGTAATTGTATTCTTCATTCCTGCTTCACCCTGTATAGGTACACGCATTGTATCGACGGATACGTAAGTAAGCAACACATACACATACCCTGAAATATGTACATGGGGAATGTAACAAATGAAAACTATAACGGCATAATCACAGTGCTCATTTGACAATTAAAAATGCCTCATTTAAATATCACATAGGTAGGTACCAACTGACAATTTTGCCAAGAAATAAATGAAAGATGCACCTTCCGTAAAAATGGAAGCTGGTGAAATAATCTATCAGAAGAGTTTTCAATAAATTTTACTCTTCACACAAAACCTGTTTTCACTTGCTATAATCGTCGAATGAAAAATAATCTCAACGCTATAATAATAATCCTTCCGGCTTCCACCCGACCTATTTAGTTAACAACACTTTTTCCCCAAATTAAATTAGCAGCTCACACCATGTCGTGAGCATGACTTTTTGAAATCAAATTTTTGTACTGCATTTTCGAATGCAACCTACTTGGTTATGAAACTTTTCCTAACAACATTTTTTGATCAAGTGAAGTTTATAACTGTCAGCACTACGTTGTCGGCATGTCTTTTTGAAATCAAATTTTTGTACTACATTTTCGAATACAACCTATTTGGTTATGAAACTTTTCCTAATAACATGTTTTGATCAAGTGAAGTTTATAGCTGTCAGCACTACGTTCTCCGCATGTCTTTTTGAAATCAAATTTGTTTACTACATTTTCGAATACAACCTATTTGGTTATGAAACTTTTCCTAACAACATTTTTTGATCAAGTGAAGTTTATAACTGTCAGCACTACGTTGTCGGCATGTCTTTTTGAAATCAAATTTTTGTACTACATTTTCGAATACAACCTATTTAGTTATGAAACTTTTCCTAATAACATTTTTTGATCAAGTGAAGTTTATAACTGTCAGCACTACGTTGTCGGCATGTCTTTTTGAAATCAAATTTTTGTACTTACTACATTTTCGAATACAACCTATTTGGTTATGAAACTTTTCCTAATAACATGTTTTAATCAAGTGAAGTTTATAGCTGTCAGCACTACGTTCTCCGCATGTCTTTTTGAAATCAAATTTGTTTACTACATTTTCGAATACAACCTATTTGGTTATGAAACTTTTCCTAACAACATTTTTTGATCAAGTGAAGTTTATAACTGTCAGCACTACGTTGTCGGCATGTCTTTTTGAAATCAAATTTTTGTACTACATTTTCGAATACAACCTATTTAGTTATGAAACTTTTCCTAATAACATTTTTTGATCAAGTGAAGTTTATAACTGTCAGCACTACGTTGTCGGCATGTCTTTTTGAAATCAAATTTTTGTACTTACTACATTTTCGAATACAACCTATTTGGTTATGAAACTTTTCCTAATAACATGTTTTAATCAAGTGAAGTTTATAGCTGTCAGCACTACGTTCTCCGCATGTCTTTTTGAAATCAAATTTGTTTACTACATTTTCGAATACAACCTATTTGGTTATGAAACTTTTCCTAACAACATTTTTTGATCAAGTGAAGTTTATAACTGTCAGCACTACGTTGTCGGCATGTCTTTTTGAAATCAAATTTTTGTACTACATTTTCGAATAAAACCTATTTGGTTATGAAACTTTTCCTAATAACATTTTTTGATCAAGTGAAGTTTATAACTGTCAGCACTACGTTGTCGGCATGTCTTTTTGAAATCAAATTTTTGTAATACATTTTCGAATACAACCTATTTGGTTATGAAACTTTTCCTAATAACATTTTTTGATCAAGTGAAGTTTATAACTGTCAGCACTACGTTGTCGGCATGTCTTTTTGAAATCAAATTTTTGTACTTACTACATTTTCGAATACAACCTATTTGGTTATGAAACTTTTCCTAATAACATGTTTTGATCAAGTGAAGTTTATAGCTGTCAGCACTACGTTCTCCGCATGTCTTTTTGAAATCAAATTTGTTTACTACATTTTCGAATACAACCTATTTGGTTATGAAACTTTTCCTAACAACATTTTTTGATCAAGTGAAGTTTATAACTGTCAGCACTACGTTGTCGGCATGTCTTTTTGAAATCAAATTTTTGTACTACATTTTCGAATACAACCTATTTAGTTATGAAACTTTTCCTAATAACATTTTTTGATCAAGTGAAGTTTATAACTGTCAGCACTACGTTGTCGGCATGTCTTTTTGAAATCAAATTTTTGTACTTACTACATTTTCGAATACAACCTATTTGGTTATGAAACTTTTCCTAATAACATGTTTTAATCAAGTGAAGTTTATAGCTGTCAGCACTACGTTCTCCGCATGTCTTTTTGAAATCAAATTTGTTTACTACATTTTCGAATACAACCTATTTGGTTATGAAACTTTTCCTAACAACATTTTTTGATCAAGTGAAGTTTATAACTGTCAGCACTACGTTGTCGGCATGTCTTTTTGAAATCAAATTTTTGTACTACATTTTCGAATAAAACCTATTTGGTTATGAAACTTTTCCTAATAACATTTTTTGATCAAGTGAAGTTTATAACTGTCAGCACTACGTTGTCGGCATGTCTTTTTGAAATCAAATTTTTGTAATACATTTTCGAATACAACCTATTTGGTTATGAAACTTTTCCTAATAACATTTTTTGATCAAGTGAAGTTTATAACTGTCAGCACTACGTTGTCGGCATGTCTTTTTGAAATCAAATTTTTGTACTTACTACATTTTCGAATACAACCTATTTGGTTATGAAACTTTTCCTAATAACATGTTTTGATCAAGTGAAGTTTATAGCTGTCAGCACTACGTTCTCCGCATGTCTTTTTGAAATCAAATTTGTTTACTACATTTTCGAATACAACCTATTTGGTTATGAAACTTTTCCTAATAACATTTTTTGATCAAGTGAAGTTTATAACTGTCAGCACTACGTTGTCGGCATGTCTTTTTGAAATCAAATTTGTTTACTACATTTTCGAATACAACCTATTTGGTTATGAAACTTTTCCTAATAACATGTTTTGATCAAGTGAAGTTTATAACTGTCAGCACTGCGTTGTCGGCATGTCTTTTTGAAATCAAATTTTTGTACTACATTTTCGAATACAACCTATTTGGTTATGAAACTTTCCCTAATAACATGTTTTGATCAAGTGAAGTTTATAACTGTCAGCACTACGTTGTCGGCATGTCTTTTTGAAATCAATTTTGTTTACTACATTTTCGAATACCAAATGTAATGTAAGAACAATTCATTCTTGACCATTCATCAGAAACAAACTGTCATCCGGATCATAAAAATGATGAAAATCAAGAATAAAGTTCGACGACCTTGCAACCAATGGTTTATTCTGGGAATATATATTTACTTATTTATCTTAAGAAAGTTAAAATGAAATGATTTCCTTACGATAAAATGTTTCTTCTCGAAATTAGGTTAAATGTACATACCTACATAACAAGGTCATTCATATTTTTACAAGTACACGTGTACTTGAAATAAAAGGAAGCAAAATAAATAGAATATTGTGTCGACTGCAAATTTTTAATGTTGTGATGCTACAAACCAATGACCTTTTAAAGAGGAACGTACAGTCCTATGAATTAAAGTTTGTCAACATTAATATCAATGCGTTTGAGAGAAAAATCTTATGTGACAAATTCTGTTATTTGCATTTTTTATATTCTATCATCCCTTTTGATACTTTTACTTTTATGTAATTGTATTCTTCATTCCTGCTTCAGCCTGTATAGGTACACGCATTGTATCGACGGATACGTACAACTACAACACATACCCTGAAATATGTACATGGGGAATGTAACAAATGAAAACTATAACGGCATAATCACAGTGCTCATTTGACAATTAAAAATGCCTCATTTAAATATCACATAGGTAGGTACCAACTGACAATTTTGCCAAGAAATAAATGAAAGATGCACCTTCCGTAAAAATGGAAGCTGGTGAAATAATCTATCAGAAGAGTTTTCAATAAATTTTACTCTTCACACAAAACCTGTTTTCACTTGCTATAATCGTCGAATGAAAAATAATCTCAACGCTATAATACTAATCGTAATCATTCCACCCCCCGACCAATTTAGTCAACAACACTTCTTCCCCAAATTAAATTAGCTGCTCACACCATGTCGTGAGCATGACTTTTTGAAATCATTTGGTTATGAAACTTTACCTAATAACATGTTTTGATCATGTGAAGTTTACAGCTGTCAGCACTACGTTCTCGGCATGTCTTTTTGAAATCAAATTTGTTTACTACATTTTCGAATACAACCTATTTGGTTATGAAACTTTTCCTAATAACATTTTTTGATCAAGTGAAGTTTACAGCTGTCAGCACTACGTTCTCGGCATGTCTTTTTGAAATCAAATTTGTTTACTACATTTTCGAATACAACCTATTTGGTTATGAAACTTTTCCTAATAACATTTTTTGCTCAAGTGAAGTTTGTAGCTTATACTACCGTTTTTTGAACCGAGGTGGCATAATAATCTTAAAAAAATTTTTTTTTAATTGCAGTTTAAATGCAACCTATTTTGTTACAAAACTTTCCTTAATAACATTTTTTTCTCAAGTGAAGTTTATAGCTGACACCACGAGGTCGTGAGAATGTCTTTTTGAAATCAAACTTTTTTACTGCATTTTCAAGTAAAATTTATCTTCTTCTGAAACTTTCTCTGACAAGATTTTTTGCTCAAGTGAAATTTGTAGCTTATACCACCCTTTTTTGAACGGAGGTGGCGTACTAATCTTTTAAAACTTTTTTTTTAAGTTGCATTTTAAATGCAACCTATTTTGTTACAAAATTTTCCTTAATAACATTTTTTTCTCAAGTGAAGTTTATAGCTGACACCACGAGGTCGTGAGAATGTCTTTTTGAAATCAAACTTTTTTACTGCATTTTCAAGTAAAATTTATCTTCTTCTGAAACTTTCTCTGACAAGATTTTTTGCTCAAGTGAAATTTGTAGCTTATACCACCCTTTTTTGAACGGAGGTGGCGTACTAATCTTTTAAAACTTTTTTTTAAGTTGCATTTTAAATGCAACCTATTTTGTTACAAAACTTTCCTTAATAACATTTTTTTCTCAAGTGAAGTTTATAGCTGACACCACGAGGTCGTGAGAATGTCTTTTTGAAATCAAACTTTTTTACTGCATTTTCAAGTAAAATTTATCTTCTTCTGAAACTTTCTCTGACAAGATTTTTTGCTCAAGTGAAATTTGTAGCTTATACCACCCTTTTTTGAACGGAGGTGGCGTACTAATCTTTTAAAACTTTTTTTTAAGTTGCATTTTAAATGCAACCTATTTTGTTACAAAACTTTCCTTAATAACATTTTTTTCTCAAGTGAAGTTTATAGCTGACACCACGAGGTCGTGAGAATGCCTTTTTGAAATCAAACTTTTTTACTGCACTTTCAAGTAAAATTTATCTTCTTCTGCAACTTTCTTTAATAAGATTTTTGCTCAAGTGAAGTTTGTAGCTTATACTACCGTTTTTTGAGCCGAGCTGGCGTACTAAGTCAAGTGGCCATTTCGCTATTAAATTGTGCTCCCAATTCTGATATTATTTTTGATAAAGCAAAAGAGGTATGTAAATGCTCGCTATTTATGTCGATTTTATTTAATTTGTAAATAAAAGAATCATTTTAACATTAGGTACTTATTTAGAAATTATTTGCCTTTTTTTTTCTATGAAATATGAAATCAGACCTTTCAGATTTAGCTCCTCCATTTTATAGTAGGTACATATGATCTATATCTATTTTTGTACATTAGTCAGTCATAGCAAAGCATACAAAGTTAAGCTGCTACCTACACATTAGTTGAGTAGTCTGCCTGTATCAGTAAGTTTCCCCTTAATCAGGAGAATGTATTTTCCACCCTTTTGGGCACGAGTAGTCTGGACGCACCTTAACAGTGGCGCACCATTATTATATTAAAGGTTCAGATAAAAATTATTCATTAACAATGCATGTTCATGGCGACTCCAAGCAAGTAGGTACATACTACATAGTTAACCTTTTAGCAAACTTTTCATAATTTAAACGATCGTTTAGAATGAGAATCTTGATAAATTGATTCATAGCTTTGGAAATTTTTAATTAATAGAACTGAATGGTCCTCGTAACAGCCACTCACTCTTGTTCAAATTCTGGTACATTGCACAGTGCACACGCTAGGTTGAAAGAGGACCAAACACGAAAAAAAACTGCTTTAGCTGCCTTGAAATACTGCTCAGATTCAACTAATTTGGCCAATATTAAGGTGTTGTTATCTATACTGGCAGTTCATCTGGACTTATCTAGTATCCAATTGTGGAAGATATACATGGTTTGTATGGCGACATTTTGCCGAATTTCATCGCCGACGCTATTATGTGGTACGACATATGGAAAAATAATGGAACGGAATCCCCAGTTACATGGATTTAGGACAGCAACCAAGACGGTTGCAGCTTTTATTCAAACAATAATAATTATTATGTGATAGTTAAAACTTTTTTTCGCTGTATATGGTTAAAATTGGTTTTTCGAGTATGGAACAGTTAATTTTCAGCTAGTATTTTTACTATTTTTCGTATCAAGCATTTATTTGATGAGAATAGAATTTTTCTCCACCTCTCTAATACTTCCGTTAAGTTTTTAATTTTAATTTTAATTTTACATTCGTACACACGAAAGTATTAAAGAGGTGGAGAAAGAATCCTATTCCCATTGTAACTCTTCCATACCCGAAAAAATAATAATTATTATATTATATAAGAATCTCTGTCTTCTCTGTTCATTTCCAAATTTCAATTTTGTTTAAAATTTAAAGGGTTTGTTACTGGCCTCTGGCGTAGCATAAAATGATTTTAAGAGTTAGCATTGCTATTATTTCGTAGTTTTTTTCCAAAAGCCAGGGGGGTGCAAGTGCAAGAATAAATGTAAATTTAACCTCATCTTTTATTTTCAAAACAGGTAATAGGTATGTTTTGAAAGGTCTCCTCATTCTCTATTCAAATGTGTTGTCGTTTTCAAATTTATTGAAAAGATTAACACACAAAAATAAAATCATCTGATTACCGAAATTCGCTACAACACGCTCAAAAACTAATAATATCTTATAAAATTGTCTTCTTTATTTAACATGATAGCAGCTGACAGGTGTGACTGACCTCATCGCAAGCTTTACTCAATTTAAATCGAGGAGTTTAGTTCAAGAATCAAGGCTTCAAGGGCGAACAAGCGTAGTTATAGAACGAGCTGAACATGCACATTCTTTATGTACATACTTTGAAAGCGTGCAAATGTAGAGTAAAGATAAGATAATGTGAAACGCTCGTTTAGAAAATACGTCACGTGTTGTGGTAGGTCAGGTTTTGGATGTCAACAAACCGAACATCCATATAAGATTAAGTACGCCCTTACTTAGAAAATGCATTGAAATTATTAATATTTTCATTTAACTAACTGGTAGGTACATTTTATGCATTTTACATTCAGCTATTCCTTCTATTTAAGTCGCCGGGTAAATAAAATACAAGTAAGGTTATGTTATTGGACACAATCGTATACAAACGTCATAAATTACAGATTATTTGTAATGTATTCATTACAAATCAATTACTGGCTTAAATAGAAGCAATACCTAAATGTAAAATGTACCTACCAATTAATTAAATGACAATATTAATTATTTTCTTTAGACTTTTGCAGTAACACTGTGCTTAACTTTATGGATGTTCCATTTGTTGACATCTAGTACGATAGATTAGGGCAAGGATCGCGCTATTAATGATAAAAGCACCAAAATTTGAGGAAACGTTCATTTTGATATAAGGAACAAAATAAAACCGGGCGGCATTCTCAAAAACCCCCCTGACGGATTCGGCAGTGGCGGAAAGGGTCGGAGGGGGTGAAGCATGGTCAAATGCGTATTGCAAGCAAACGGTAAGAGCTGGAGCTTTCTAATAAAAACCAGTAGATGCGTAATTAAAATGTCTATGTATTATGTTTCTAGTATATTTTTCGTATATGTACAGGATGTCCTAAAAATCACGAATATTCCAAAATTCGGCATTATCGCAGCGTTAAAGCGGTCCAATATTTCGCGATAGAATTAACGGCCAGTTAAGTAGTTTTTAAAAGCATAATTGCATTATACAGTTATAGAGTAGCCTTTCTCATAAGTGTACTGTACAGGGTAGCTCAAAAATCCAATGCAATATAACTTTTCAAGACAGTTATGAACAAGTGAATTAGGCCCTAAAACAAAAAAAATGCTGAAGAAACAAAGACTATTCACTAAGCAATTTTGTACACTGACCTGTAATGGTCTTATTAGAGTTGTTGTTGCTAGGGTAAATTGAGGTCATCACCACATTTCCCTTGGCAGACACAGAGAGTTGTGCATAGGATGTTGGCCTTAGCACATTTACAGTTGAAGGCGCAGTTGGTCTTGCAGCCACATTTTATTAACTCTGCACAGCTTTTGGCAACAGGTTGAAGTTCGGTCCAGAAGGGCTTCCACAAGCTGGTTTCTTTGTCCTTGGTCCAGCCCCAATGCTCTAGGTGACGGTACCTGAGGATCACTAGCCAACTGCTGACCCCATATGTGAACGACCTGTAGAACGGCACGCTTCAAGTGTTGCATAAGTGCTGAACGTGTGGGCGGAAGAGATTCAAACAGTTTGTTTCCTTTCGTTGTGCAGATGTGCTTTCTGCAACTGTCGAGGTCGGTCTCTGCGCTGGTTCCGTCGTAGATTAGGATGACAAATCTCATTACTGTATTGAATACGTGAGTTGGAATCGTATCAGGTTGGTCATACAGCTCCATGAATGTGCTTGTGAGTTCTGGCATGGTTTTCCACACGGCAAATGCTGTTTTCTTTCCATGTCCAACGAATGCTGAAACGGTGTCACAACCTGTGAAGGCATGAAATAATGGCAGAACTTTCCACATCTCTGGCTGAAGTCGATGAGTGATTTCATGAATCGATAAGTACTTTATGTGATCTCCCATGCCAAAACAAACGTACAGCCTCTGGATTTTGAGTTCTTGGTATGCAGCTATTGCAAGCACAACAACATCAGTATTAACTGTTCGGATCATGATAGAGTTGTACCCATTATTTGCAGCATGAAGAGCATGAAGCAGCATACGGGTATCAGCTTCCCCGTGAGTACATGGATATAGACTTTGTATTGGCTCGTTCGATGTGCAAAAAGCGGATTCATCAGATGTTACTATCAAAGTCTTATCTTCCACTTTCATGTTTCGCAAGTGATTGGTGAGTAATTGAATTAGCTTTTGCTTATTCTCTGCATTTTGCAGAAATTTCTGCCAGTCACGAGGAGCAACATTACTGCCATTAACCGTACTGCGAACACCAGTTCCTCGTTTTGTCCTGGTTTGTCATTTCAAACTGTCTGGAATGTACGTGTCCCATACAATGTCCAAACGGCTTGTGGTGTTCAGTTGTGATCGAATGTATGGCTCAACAACGTTAACTGCATATTCACTTATTGTTATTTTTTATTTTTTGTTATTGTGTTATTGTTATTATGTTATTAGATATATATAGTTATTGTCAGTAACTATCAAATCGGGTTTCATTAGCTGAGCCAATGCCGTTTATTCTATTACGATACATAGGACCGTTTTTAATCGCAACAAAGGCGATTTTATTGGGTTTTTCGTGATTTTCGTGACATCCTGTACATATACGAAAAATATACTAGAAACATATTACATAGACACTTTAATTACGCATCTACTGGTTTTTATTAGAAAGCTCCAGCTCTTACCGTTTGCTTGCAATACGCATTTGACCATGCTTCACCCCCTCCGCCCCTTTCCGCCCCTGCCGAATCCGCCAGGGGGGTTTTTGAGAATGCCGCCCGGTTTTATTTTGTTCCTTATATCAAAATGAACGTTTCCTCAAATTTTGGTGCTTTTATCATTAATAGCGCGATTCCAGCAAAAAATGTCCTTAATCTACCGTACTAATCTTAGGTTAGATTTAACCTAAGGTTGACATTTGACATACAAAACGATAACAAAATGAAGTTTATGACGCGCACTAAACGAGCGTTACAAAAATTAAATAAATATCCTTCTGTGTAAAACAAAGACAGAGCATGTACATCCTTTCTTTACAATGCTCACGTTTTCTACAACTGTATTTCTAAATACGTATACAAAAAGCGGGAAGCATCGGTTTCTAGATCTAGTTGACCTTGGGGTAGATATAGTAAAACTGCTTATTGTTCAAATGCATACTGCATAGGGGTATTTGATCTTTGAACAGGGCCGTCGAGAGTTAGCTCGGGGCCGGTGACTACGCTCGTCTGCGGGCCCCCGCTTAAGGTCCCTAAATTTTTACATGCAGACATATCGTATTTTGCAAGAAAAAATATGAAAAATAATTAAGTAAGTTACGAGGGAGATTTTTATATTATCTACCTAACTATGAAAGAAAAGAGTTGGGAGAAAAGTAATATTTTATTTTCCAACATAAGTATGATCGATTAACGGTCACACATTTATGCCAACGGTTTTCCAATAAGGCTATGCGTTCCAAAAAAATTCTTTTGATAAGTCCTCAAAAAACTCCTCCACTGGTTTCTTCCCGTCTTTATCCGCGACAAAACGGCGTTCCCTCAAGTGCTTTTTTAATTTGGGAAAGAGTAGTCACACGGTGCAAAGTCTGGGCTGTAAGCTCGATGTTCCATCTCTACAAAACCGCATTCGTCAATTACTTCACGGACTTTGCGAGCTTTGTGGACTCTCCAATTGTCATGAAGCAGCATAATCTTTTGATCGCAGTTGTGGTGCCTGTTTTGTTGTATGGCAGTTTTCAAGTTTCTGATTGTCTCTTTATAAACTTCTCCTGTTATTGTAGAACCTTTTTGCATATATTCGATCAGTAAGATTCCTTCTATATCCCAAAACACTGTCGCCATCAGCTTTACGGATGAATTCTGCATTCTTGCCTTCTTCGGCGGTGGAGATCCTTTGTAGACCCACTGCAATGACTCTTGTTTTGTAGGTGGATCCCAATGATGCACCCACGTTTGATCCCCTGTTATGATTTTCGAAAACAACTATTCGTCTTCAGCCAAAGCTCTCAAATTTTCTTCGCAAATTTCTTGCCGACAGAGTTTTTCTTTGGGACTAAGCAATTTCGGAATCCAATGCGCTGAGACCTTATTCATTCCTAAATCTTCATGCAAAATTTTTAAGACTGTAGTTTTCGATATCCCTACTTCAGCATCGGTTATTGCAGCTCTTATTCTTCGATCTGCTAGGACCATTACCTCAACTTTCTTGATGTTTTCGTTGGTTCTTGCTTCAACAGCCCTTCCGCATCTTGGGTCATATAGAATCGATTCCCTACTACCCCATCGAAATTGTTTGGACTAAAATTTTATTGCAAAATAAGACGGCGCATCTTCCCCATACACATTAATCATCCTTTGGAGAATATCCTTGGGTCCATTTCCTTCCTGCGTCAAGAATTTAATTAGGCTTCTGTGTTCTAGCTGAATTTCACTCATTTTTTGTCAGTTATGGCACCACAAAAACAACAAAACTTATTGGATGTGAACCAAATTTGGTCAGTAACCGTCAAAATGTCACAACAACTTGACAACAAAAATTTACGATCGTCACTTGTTTTCATCATGGCTAGGTAGATAATACAAAAATCTCCCCTCATATAATATGAAATGTAAGTATCCGTGGTAAAATGTGAATTACCTACACTAAATTGTATTATTTATCCTGGCTTGCGTACAGCGTACGGGCCCTTACAGGAGGGACGGGCCCGGGGAATTTGCCCCCTCTGCCCCCCCCCTCTTGTCGGGCCTGTCTTTGAGTATAAAAATCAATACTTGTACTTCAAGGAAGGAACAGAATTTGATAGCATATCTTATGGCCTTTCAACTTAAACAAATTGCATTTTGCAAAAACTGTAATAATTACCACTTATCAGTTATCAGTATCACAATATTTTTCAAAACTATGTATAGTAAAAATCAGTTAAGAGTAAAGCGAATTGTTTCATGAAAATCTGTCCCTAGCAATTTGATTCGTAAATCTGCCAACTAAATTGTAAATATCCCCTACAGGATGGTGAGTCTACCAGGCCCATGCGGTGCATGTGCTTGTTAAGTTTACAGTGCCCAGAAAGTATACCCACAAGTAACCGCAGGTTCTTTCTGGACAGCCCTGTGCAAAAGCGCGCCAGGCTACGAGATGGTCCTCTGAAGGCCTCTCTCGCGTGGCGGCAGTCTAACATCAAGTTCCACCTAGCCCTGTGCTGGGCTTGGGTGTCTTGAGTTATTAGGTTGTTTACAGTTGATACTGTAAGTGGAAGAGCCGGCTCTGGACCATAAAACGGTTGTTTTGAGGCCAGTCGGGCTAACTTGTCGGCTTTTTCATTGCCTATTATTCCAGTGTGCCCTTTAACCCATACAAGCTCAAGGGTATTACTGTTAGTTACTTGCTCTAGTGCCTGGTGACACTCGGAAACCAGCCTAGAGGTGAGTTTGTATTGATCTAGTGCCTGCAGAGCCGCTCTGCTGTCACTCGAGATCCTGATGATTTTATTCTTTATGCTGTGCATAAGAATTGTTTTTGCACTAAGCGTGATACCTGCTAGCTCTGCCTGAAAGACAGTCGAGATTTTGCCTAGTGGTTGGCTGATATGGAAGTTCAGTTCTTGTGAGTACACACCTGTACCTGTTCCTTCCATTGTTTTGGATCCATCCGTGAAGATGGATATGTCTGGTTGGGATGCCACTTCCACGTCAAGGAAGATGTGGTAGTTTTTCCCTAGTATAAATCGAGGTATGAGGGAGTCCGATCGTGCTTCTAGTATAGGTAGTCGCTTGACTGCCTCGCCAAGAATTCGAGAGTGACCCACCTCAGTGCCTTTACTGTTCAACAACCCCTTATTTCTCAGACGCAAGGCTGCCAGAGTGGCCTGCTCTCTCACGTGGATATCCAGTGGAGGCAGACCCAGGATGGCTTCCATGACGGCTGTGGGGGTTGTTCGTATTGCGCCTGTGCATGCAAGGCAAGCTAATCTTTGCACATGATTGAACAGTGCTTTGGTTGTGGATAGTCTGGTTCTAGGCCACCAGACAATTGCTCCATAGCAGAACATGGGTCTTATCACGGCGGTGTACAACCACAGGATAGCCTTTGGGGATGGGCCCCAAAGTCTTCCGATAGCGCGGCGACATTGCCAGAAAGCCCTGTTTGATTTCTCCGCTTTAAGCTGGATGTGCTTGCTCCAGTTCAGTTTATTGTCAAGTGTAATACCTAGGTACTTCACTGACCCTGAAAACTGGAGATGTTTTCAGAAGAGTAGAGGAGCTCGAAGGCCCTCTATCTTCCTTTTCCTTGTGAAGAGAACTACCTCCGTTTTTGTCAGGTTTATGGACAGGGAGTGTTCCTTGTACCATTCTTCGGTTACTCTGAGAGCTGATTGCATCAGACTGGACAGAGTACCCATAAATTTGCCGGTTATTAGGATGGATAGATCATCCGCATAACCTAAGGTGTAGTAGCCGTTGTCGTTAAGGCGACAAAGGAGGCTATTTACCGTTATGCTCCACAGAAGTGGTGACAGCACCCCACCTTGGGGGCATCCTCTCACTACTGTGCACCTTAGTGTTTTATCGCCGACGCTGATGTGCACCGCTCTGAGTTTCAGCAGTTGCACAATACAGCCGCGTACGACCTCTATTATGCCATGGTGGCGTAAGGCAATTTCAATTGATTTGAAGGTTGTTTTGTCAAACGCCCCTTCTATGTCTATGAATGCTCCCAGTGTGGACTGTTTAGAGTCCAACGATCTTTCAACCAGCCCTACAACACAGTGCAGGGCTGATTCTGTAGATTTTCCTGGAGAGTATGCGTGTTGGTTAGGGTGCAGCGGAAATCGTGTTAGCGCCGTATCCCTTATGTGTCTGTCGCACAATCTTTCAAGTGTCTTTAGAAGAAAAGACATTAGACTGATTGGACGATAAGCTTTGGGTGTGGAGTAGTCACCTTTGATAGGTTTGGGGATAAAAATAATTTTTACCTCCCTCCATTGTTTTGGTATGTATCTGAAAGCGTTAAATTTCCTATACTTTTCACTAGTCAAACATATTTTGATCCCATATTTACCGAGGCACCGGAGTTCAAAAAAGTGCACAATTTTCGAAATTGGCTAAAAATCGCAAAAAAGTGATATTGTAGTATTACGCACTGAAACATATTACCACAGATGAAAATATACTTTTCATCTGTGATAATACCAAAGGATTCTTGGTTTAATTGAAAATTAAGCGACTAGAGAGTCATCTACAATACTTCAACGTATTAAAAACCGAAGGTAAACAGATGTTCCGGTCGTGTAGTCGTGTTACTTATCAATGCTTATATGAAGGGGTTATGCAACATATCAAGCACCAACATTTTTTATTACATTTTAAAATGTCAAATATATGAAATAATGGAACAAATATCCAAGACTATTAACTTTGTAATAAAAGATTAAACAGAAACTTTCTTTTTGCCATAGTATAATCAACGCTAAATAATACGTTGTTCTTAATTTTCAAAGGTTACTTATTACAATTCCATTTCCTTCAACCATTCTTAAAGGTGGCTGTTTGCAGTATTTTATATAATTTTTGAAGATAACAAGATTATAAGTATAACGTCATACATATTTAATTTTATCAATGCATTAAACGAGCAATAAACCAGTATAGGTATAGGTACGTATATGGCATTATAGCAATACAAAAGAGGGACGTATTGCAATACTATATATGTATAAACACAGGGAAGTGACAACCGTACGTACCGCAATAAAATTTATTCTGAAATATACCGTTGCAATGTTGCCGGATAACTATTGCTGTAGGGCACGCTGTACATATATATATATATATATATATATATATATATATATATATATATATATATATATACGTACCTAATCACCAATACGAAGCCCCTTACAAGTAACAGGCAACCCGAAGCCCGCCAGTATTATTAACATTGGACGTTTATTTTTAAAATATATGACGTACATTCGACACTAGAAAATTAGGCAACGTCTGAGGGGTAAGTTAATGTAACATACATCTGAAGAAATATTTGGTAGTCTTTTGGAAGCCCGATACATAGATAGATATTACGAATCCCATCTGATTTATACACAATTGTTCGAAGGGTTTGCGAAGCCCGACAGTGTTGTCACGTTTGCGTCATATTTAGCGAGGAGTAGGGTACATAATTATAGCGTATTCCCGCTACTCCCGATAATGTACTCTTAATATTTCAATTTAATGCATTGACTTTTGAGATCTCTTCAGAATGAGTCGTGGGATGTTATTAGTGAAATTAGCTAACGAAATGCATGGTAAGTGAATTACGCTTAGTTATGGACTATATTTGAGAACAAGAATGACATTATTTGTTTTTGATAACTGCATTCTTCTTAGTTGATGAGTTAAAGAAAAAAAATGATGATTCAACATCTACAGCGTCAACCTCCATAATTGCAGATTCAGTTCCCAATAAGGAATACAATCTCCGCCGAACCGGCCGAACTAAATATGTGAGTTTTTAAATTCTTTTCGTAGACTTTTTGTGACAGATTTTATGCAGTGTGAAAATGATTTAATTTAAGCGACTCCTACACGATCAATTATATTGGGCAACATTTTTTAACACAAACTATTCAATATTTTTGTGCAGTACCCACTAATTTGAAATAACTATTCACATGAACTGATTTCGGGATTTGCCACATATGGAAAACTTTGTTATTGTAAATGTTTAAAAAAATAATTTCTAAAAAAACTCCTGCTTTATGCCGAACAACGAAAAACGTTTCCCTTTTCAGTTAGTAAACAAATCTAACTTTACAGGTCCGTAATTACGCATGTATAACATGAAACTTCATTTAATAAATTGAAAATCAATTGTTTCAAAATTATAGGTGTATTTGTTATTAAAAATTCAAAATTCATAGATCTCTTTCATATTTTTTTCTATTATTGTCTGATACGCTTTTTTTTAAATCCTTTCGAAAATATTATCATTAACAGAATATATTTTTTTTAATTGCTAGTATGATTGATTACGAATTGAAACGGCTTTGTTCAAAAGAGCGTCTATGTAAGAGATTATTTTCATTTAGGTAGTAGTTTTATGATGAAGTAGATAAGTTTTTCCTGATAATTTATCTGGTTTGTTAGTTATTTTATTACATTTATAAGAAATCTATTTTTTCAAGGCGGGATTGACGTTATCTTCCTCACCCAATTCTGGCAAAGATTTTGAAGATTCAGGATCTGAATATGTTTTACCTCCTCCAACCCCTGCTAGGAACTATTTTCTTGATGACGATGTAAGAAAATAAATATTAGTTTACCTTAAAATATAAGCAATACTTTCTTAATTTGACTGATTTAGTTATACCCTTAATTGACACATATTTTTAATAGTACCTGATGATGCCAGAAGAATCGTCTACCTCAAAGGTTTTACGATATTTAGAGAAAGAGGTAAACTCAGAGAATGGCGAGGACTTGGGTTCATCAGGAACAAATCCTGTAAGTATTTTGTAGTTATTTCATGTAACGAATATTTTAACTTTCAAAATTATTAAGAAACGTATACACATATGAGCGTGGGAACCAGTTTGGAGGGTGATATTTCAGCAATCTAGATGGAATGAATTATTTCGTCAAAAATACACTATATTTTGGTATTATGATAGTAGTAGTAGGTAACAATATAAACAATAAGAATATATTTTGGTTAGTTAACATTACATAATAACAAAAACATTGGCAGTCCAACAGAAGTGACTACTTCTTATGGAGCACCTGACTGATGAATTCATTACTCACGGGTTGAATTAATCATATGGTTGCTAGGCGATCAAATGCATATATTTTAAAAAGGCTGGTTTATCTGACAGAACAATTACCGGTTGACGTTTGTTGACAACTAACGCTATTTGAATTACTATATATTTCGGTCAATAAAAACAAGTCGTAGAAAAAGTATAGTATTCTACTCGCATGTAATAGCTATTACTCACTCAGATGATTACCACACTCGCCTAGCGGCTCGTGTGGCAAAATACATCTTCGTGAGTAATAGCTATCATTACATGCTTGTTGAATAATATACTATCATTCAATAGTAGTTAAAATAATATTCATTTACAACCAATTGTTTATTCAATCTATTTAATTATGAATCGCAATTGTGGGTATGTGTCCTGTTTCTTTGTAAAAGTCAATTGAAAGCGAATGGGATATTTTTTTAAGGAAATGTCTCTCAATGTAAAAAATGGAATACGTTTATATTAAAATTTAATTTATGAAGTCGTATAAGTGCTACTTAGTATCCGTGTTATGTTAATTTCACTTTTTGTTGCTTACGACAACAGTGTACTTCACATTATTTATTTTTGGGTTAAATTTAAGTTTTTTCAAACAATTTTACTCAAAATTATTAGGATTTTCCACTTTACATATATTTCTAAATTTTTCAGAATTCCCGAGATTTCCGGGAACCGCTACCATTACTCTTATGTCTTAAATAAATTTCATCATTTGATGCCTGTATTGGTTTTAAATTTTAACGAGAATTATAAACATATTTCTACCGATATGCCAAATTACAACTTTTTTGTAATACTAAATTTTGCAGAATACGAATATTGCAAACAAAAGTTTAGAAGACAGCTGCAGTATAATTTTAAATTTACCAAACATAGAGGAAAATGTAAATTTAACAACTGGTCAATGTAAGGAAAAGGAAGGACCATCTCTATTAACTGCTGTAAGTAAGAAAAAATTAGCTACATGTACGAAGCAAATCATCGTTATTATCGATGGTTTCACTTAACTGTCAAATAACCCATTATAAAAATTGCAACAGACATCATTTTTACAGCGATAATTAACCTCATAGTGTTGTAGACCAATCAGACATTAAGAACAGTGTCACATGCACCAATCACAAGTTTTTTTAACTGAAAAGAATGTATGCTACTTTTCTTGCCGCTACCTCATTGTTTTAGCAACCTATATTTTAAAAAATCAAATGTCATTTTGACAAAAGTAAAAAATTTGACGTATTTAACGCTTCATTCAGTTAATTCTCCAACCGAAGATCATTCGTTCTCAACTCTTGTCAGGCAAGATTTTTTTGTATGAGCATTGATTGCTAAAAGGTAATTAAACTCGATCAAATTCTTGGGAAAAGAACCCTCGCGCTTCGCGCTCGGGTCTTTTCGTCAATTTGATCTCGTTTAATTGCCAAGCAACCAGTGCTCATACAAAAAAATCTTTCCGACAATAGTTGAGCACTTATGATCTTACTGTTGATAAAATTTCGGGTGGTTAATAGCTGTAAACACTTTATCTCACGCAAAATTTTGCTTTTGCTATATGTTTCGATTCTTTTGCATAGAATCATAATTAGGCGACTTGAAAATTTCTGATTATCTAACAAGAATTTTGTATTTCAGGATTTAAATAATGTTTATATTAGAAAAAAAAGTGCACGGGAAAGACCAACCATATGTCCATTTTGTTTTCAAGATGTGGTAACACATTTTCCCAGGCATTTGTTCAGACATCACAGCGAGAACAGCCAAGTGCGATTAATTCAAAGTTTAAAACCCGGTAGCAAAGAACGTTTAGCTATTGTTGCCGGATTACGAAAGCAAGGATATTTTCATTTAAATACTGAAAAAAATATTCTAAATCCAGTGCGTACAACAAAAAATACGAAAGTTGAGCACTTCGTTTGTACCTATTGTTTAGGTTATTACTCCAAAAAATGCTTCACAAACATGTAAAAATATGTAAAAGTAAACCTACAGACTTGGAAAAAGAGAAATATTGTTTAACGGAGTCACAAACATTTATGGCCACATTCACTTCAAAGAACAATGATTTCTTGAAAACGTCGCGTGTAAAAAAAGAGGTATTTAAAATAATGCGTCCAGATAACATTAGTTACGAAGCTAAAAAGGATCCGTTAATATGTTTATATGGAGAAACTCTTTTAAGTAAACATAAACGGCGGCAAATGTCGACTGTAATATCAAATAAGATGAGAGAACTTGGTAGAGTGTTGATCGTTTTAAAATCTATATGTGCAGAAATTAATGGACTATTTGATGCTCTGAAACCCGAAATGTTCAGTCAACTTTTATCGGCCACAAAAATTGTAAGTGGTTACAATGAAGAGACTAAAAGTTTTAAAGCCCCGTCATTGGCTGTACACATGGGAACGAGTTTGAAAGTACTTTGCGATATCGCTCTTAAAATTGTAATAGAAAAGCGAAATTTACCCAATATAAATTGGGATAATAATGAAACAAAGAAAACAGAAATAAAGGAGTTAAAAAAACTTGTTGTTGGCCATTGGTGCAACGATATTTCCAGCTTAGCTTTGAAGTCACTTAAAGAACAAAATTGGAAGAAGACAACAACGTTACCATTAACCGAAGACATCCAAAAATTTAAAGTGTATGTGTGCAACGCTGCTGAAAATGCAGTTGCGAAGTTGTCCAGTATAGAGAATGGAGATAGTCAATTAATGGAGATACGAAAGCAGTATCGAATCTTGTCAGAATCAATTCTTGCTTTGACGGTATTGTTTAATCGTAAACGCATTGGCGAAGTTCAGTATTTAACAACCGAGACGTATAATTCAAACACTACGACAGCAAAATCCAATGACTTTCTAGAGTCGTTAACACCTTTGGAAAAGGCTTTAAGCAATAATTTTAAAAGAGTTGTAGTGGGAGGAAAAGGCTCAAAACCTGTCCCCATACTCTTCTCGAAAAAGCTTCAAAAACTTATAGAAGTTTTATTAACTACTAGAAGCAGTTTTAGGATTGTACCTACGGCAAATCCTTATCTTTTTGCCAACCCGGGCTCTGAAAATCGGTGGATGTCAGGTAGTAACGTCCTCAGAAAATTGGCATTAAAAAGCGGGGCGAAAAATCCAGAATTGTTAACTTCTACGCGTTTTCGGAAACAAATCGCCACTACGTTACAATTAATGACAATGGAGGACAATGAGATGGAACAAGTAGCCACATTTATGGGGCACACAAAAAAAACTCATTCAGAATTTTACAGGTACACTCGATACAAGTAAATACTACGTTTGTTCAAATCTATTATTCTAGATTACCGCAAGACATCTACCAAACGGCAAAAGTGGCAAAGGTCTTGATGTTATTAGAAAAAGGAAAAGGAGCTCAGTTTAAAGGAAAAAAATTCAATGAAATTAATCTTAGCGACGAAGAAGTTAGTTCAGAATCAGATGAAGAAAATACATCACAGCTAGTGTCGGACAAATTACTAGAAAATGAGGATACTCTGCCTTTAAAAGAACATAATCAACTTTTACGGAAAGAACCGGTTGTTTTGCTAAACAACCTTACAGTTTCCGGAAAAAGGAAATTTTCGAATTTGGAAAACCAAAATTTAGATAAAGACTCGCAACACGTAAATCAAAAGGATGTCATTGATAGTTCAGGTAAGGATTAGTACAAGTTAACATAAGAAACTGACTTTAAAGAACAAAATCATAGATTTTTTGTTAAATGGTCGATTAAAAGGGTTGTCAACTATTCAATAAATTTAAATTTTACTGTTTCAGAGATCGGTAATGAAAATAAAGGCCGTACTAAAATAACTGGCCGCATTAAATGGTCCAAATGTGAAAAGGAATTGGTACTGAAACATTTCAGTACCCATATTAAAAAGAAAATAACTCCAAAAAAAGAAGAATGTCAAGAATTACTTAATAAATTTGCAACCACCTTTGTTAATAAAGATTGGGTGCGGATTAAAACGCTTGTATATAATACATTCATCAAAAAATAGTTAAGAAGCGTGCTTTATACATTATATTTATAACATGTTGTTTCTTTTTCAATAAAGCTCAACAATTGTATCTTTCTATCTATTTGATATGAAGTAAGAATAACTTCACGTTACCAATACCAAACTCCGTTAGCTACACTCAAAGAAAAAGATAGGTACAATCAACTAAAAAAGGTATATGAAATTGCGTCTATTTAGAGCTTTCTAGTTACAAAATAGTGAATAAACCACTTTAGAGGCAAACAGAAAATATCTGCAAGCAATAGGTACAAAGGTGTTAAAAAATATAATTAAATTAACAATTAAATTACCTATATCAGGGGATGCAGAATTAATTGTTTTAAGTAAGATAAAATGTTGTTTGTTTTTAACTTTCTTATTGAGAAGATGGCTGTCCTGAAGGTATCCCACTGCTTGATAAGGTTTAGGTGTTTGTTTTTATGCAAGTTTTGAACATCTAGATGAATCTATAAAAAAAATAAACTTAGTGAAGACGTAATTTGTTACGAAAAACATACCAAAGTGGCACCATAGGTGTGTTTATACAAAGGCCAGTTATTTAAGACGTTTTGTGTAGTACTCTAAGACATTCCTTCTTCTAATTCGGTATGTATGTTTCCACTTTGCTTTAACTTCTTCCCATGGATTATTATGGAATTTCATCCATAATTTGTTTTCCAGCTCTAAAATATGTAATTGTAAGAAATTGATTTTTATATGCGAGCATGTGAGCGTTCAACAAAATTCTTAATTGAGAAAGGCTATGAAACGTATTTGTTTTGCAATATTGTACATAAAGTATCTAAGGCAAATGTCAAACATTAAACAAACAAGTTTTTAGCCTGTCAAAAATTAAGATTTTTTTAAACGCTCATTATATTTCTTTACTTACCTAGTTCATCATCTTCGACGGGTTCTTCACCATTACTTTCGTTAATAATCGTATGTCCTTTTGCAGTTTTTTGTGTCGGTAATAATCCTAATTTTCTTAAGGGTTTGTAACTATTCTGGTAATTCTGGAAAGAAATCACAAAACCTTCCCCATAGTTTTTTAATGTAAAATTTGAAGTTTTGAAAAATTGGCGTTACATATCGCCAAGTATCATAGACATAAAATTCTTTTACAATTACGACATGTTTTGACCTACGTCATCATCAGGTTAAAAGTAGTTTTTAAATTATGGTGAAGTGAGTGAAATGGAGGTGAACGAAGAATGAAGTTAAACGGGTTTTATTAATTAAAAAGTCAAACTGCCATCACAATTTTATATATAAAACCCGTTTAACTTCATTCTTGAAGGGTTGAAAATTGAACTACCGTCAGAACGGGTACTAATTTCAGTTATGGTTGAACACATTTCGATTGATGCATCTCACTAAAATTTGTAATTCCTTGCATGTACCTAAATAATAAAATCAATGTTATAACTGAAGAGTGATATTTTCCAATCTGTTAACTTTTATTAAATTATAAAATAAAGACCTAATAACGTTCGTCGCTTGTCATACACGATAGCCTTTCGTGTGTCATTTCTTCACCTACGGATATTTTTTGTAAATATCGGGGTCCGCATATTTCATTTAATGTAATTGACATCAAGAAGTAGGTACTTCTCTTAATCTCTTACCTTTTAATGTGTCAAAAAGGAATCCAAAATCCCAAGATTGCCACAAATTGTATAACAAATAATCATCCGACGACTTCACTGTAGAGGGGACTGAAATATTTTGCACATCATCCTCTTCTTTTAATTTAAATTATTTAAAAACCGTAAATTGAACGTAATACTTTTGTAGTACATTTTATTACCTTTAATTATGATCTGATACATTTTCTTCGTAAAATCAATAAATAAAAAGATATCAGCAAAAAAAGAAGTAAAACGGTGACTTATCTATCATTTCTTCAAAAAACACAACTTTTTCGAGGGTCGTTTTTAATAACTTATCACATCCGCATACCAACTTATATGATTACATTACTTTTATATTGTTGTAATGTATTGAAAATAAGTGAAATCCAATTCCCTACAAATTATTTCGTACATATTTTTACAATACATTATTAATGTTACTCGAAATTACATTTCAAAAACAAAATTTAAACATCTGTATCTGGGAAACAATACAATGTAAGCAGATGAATAAAAAAAGAATTTCAAGGTAATATTTTCTCTTCAAAAAATGTGAAAAATTGACGTACAACTCACCATAAGCAAAGTGGTGGTGGGGGGAGGAGAAGTTGGAAAGTGTAAAGGAGTGGAAGTATTTGGGATACGTAGTGAGGTATGATAATAAGGACGAGGGACACATAAGGGAACTGGCTAAGAGAGGAAATAGAGCTGTGGGGAGTGTGTGGGGGATAGAGGAAAGAGTGTTCGGGAAAGACATGGAAAAGAGGACATGGTTATTTGATAAGCTGGTGAGGAGCGTGATGGGGTACGGGGCGGAGATATGGGGGTGGAAGGAGTGGGAGAGCTTGGAGAAGGTGCAAGAGAAATATTGGAGATGGACGCTGGGTTTGGACAGAGAGACACCGGGATACATTGTGGGAGAAGAGGCGAAATTGGAAAAATTGAGAGTGCAGGCGGGAAAGAGGGCAGTGAATTACGAGGAGGAGGTCAGGAAGAAGGCAGAAATAAAAATGGTGAATGAATGTATGAAGGAGATGAGGGGGAAGCGGATAAAGTATGGGCAAGAGGACAGGGGACTATATTACGAGAGGGTGGGGTATGCGAGGGAGGAGGTAGAGAGAATGAGGGAGGAAGGAAGAGAGATGGTAGAGGAAGTGGTCAGGAGGGATAAGGATGTGCAAGGGCAGGAAATGAGAGAGAAGGTAGCCGGAGGGAGGTATAATGAGGGATATGGGGAGATCATGGCAGAGGGCAAGGCCAAGTACCTGGCGGGGGAGATGGGACTATTGGAAAAAAGAATTGTCGCAAGGTTTAGGTGCGGAAACGAGGAGAGAGAGAATAGGTACTGGCTGGAGGAGGAGAGAGTTTGCAGAATGTGTAGGGAGGGGAGGGAGAGCATGGCGCATTTGTTAAGGGAATGCGAGGAGATGAGAGAAGAGAAAGAAAGGAGATACTAGGAGCCAAGGGGGAAGGGTTGGGATGGATGAAGGAAGTGCTAGAAAGGAGGGAAAGGGTGAAAAGTAGGGGGAAGGACAGGCAGTTTTAGGTGTAGGTAAAGGATAGAATCTTGTATTTATTTTTAAAGAATACAATAAACTTATTTGATTGACTTTCATTTGAATCATCCGACCTGACGCGCCGTTTTCGAGTTATCGAAGAAAAATGCATGCCGCGCTCGAGACTTTCACATTTCTCAAAAAATGGCCGTTGCTTAAAAAAATCTAGCTAGAGTACAAGTGCTCGTACAAAATTTTTGTAAAGATCTTTTTTACGTAAAATTACATCTCTAAAACTTCCGTCTTCACTTTTTCCACTAAAAGTGATATTTTTTGAGTTATTGAAGGAAAACCTTTTTTTTGCACCTTTTTGGCACTGTAATTTTCGTTGCGAACACGATACGGGGGTGGGCTTTTTGTACCTTCATTATAACCCAAAAATACATCCCTCCACCAACGAACAGCGTATCTGGAATTTTTTCCTTCGTTAGAGAAAATATTGACTTACTTGACTGGACTAGAACGTATTCAAAATATCCGAGGCTAAGTAAGATTAATTCAATGACAAGACAACATAACATTGTTGCCACATCACGGGCTTCGTTACATCGTTCATATTTACCGGGTCTCGTAAAGGCGCACCGTATAAGCAAGAGTATATACGTAAAATATACAGGCGCCATCTGCCTAAAACTTAGTGAACTAAAAGTGTATGTTTTTAGGTATGTTATGGGCTTTACGAAGCCCGATCGGAAATTTTAAAACTCATATTATTATGCGTCATTTAACTTGTTCTAATCATATACATGAGAAAAATTACGAAGCCCCAAGGCGGGCTTCCTAAAGGTTGTTCGGGCTTCGTACTGTCGCGGAATATAGTGATTTTGGCTTCGCAATGTCGGTTAGTACGTCTATATATATATATATATATATATATATATATATATATATATATATATATATATATATATTTCGTTAGTTTTCTTTCTTTCATAAAGAATAAAAACTGTAATTTAACAATGAAATAAACTCTTAGAATGGTCAAGCAGTTGTAATAATAATTGTTCAGACTTACCACATGTCACAATAGCTGTTGTTAAAATAGTGGTATTGAAAATCGTCGTGTGGAATATAATTCTATCCCAGAGATTAAAATAGTATTTTTTTATAATCAAAGGCACAAGGCGACTAGCTCACTGTTACAACTTACAATAGGAAACTACCTGCGAGGATTAGGATTAGAAGGGGGCGTATGAATAACTACTCAATCACGTGAAGTTAAGAAAGCGCAGATTTTTCGCAAGCTTTGGAACATCTAGATCCTGTTCATAAAATAATAGACCTTACGAAATAACATTAAGCCAGAATTTAATACTCTGTATGGATCTGCGAAACAATTATTGTCGGGGTAGGAGATGAAAAAATGAACATTCCTCCCACAGCAAAAAGCAATATTATTAATGAAACTTCAACACAAGAAGAAAATTTTCGAATTGCAATAGCAATACCGTTTTTTCAGTACCACTATTTCTCGCCAAATCGTATTTCTCTGACGTTCTGCCTTGCTTAAGCAGTTACTTCTCGTGCTTGACGTAATTATAAACTTCTATACATGCCATTTTATCATTATAAACGCATTGAATAATCCATCATGCTCACACTGAAGAAGTTTTTTTCTTTTGTTCACTGTGAGGATATCGATGAAAATACTCGTTCCTATGTGCTGGAACTGCAAATAGATATTGACAAAACTGAAAAGTTATGCCTTTCTTTCTCTTTCCTCGGTTTTTGGGAAAAAGTATACCCAATTTTCGTGAGTGGCTTTTGCTTTCCACTCGTCTGTCATATTTTCACGTTCAATAAAGGATTTGAAATACATACAGGGTGTTTCAGACCACCCGTACCGCCCAAATATCTCGCGAAATACAAAACGCATTGAAAAAAGAAAAAATACGTCTAAAATTTTTTTTAAGATTCTATTGTTTGATAGTAATAGGATGTCCCCATTCCCAACCCTAAGGGACGGAGAGGGGGGTAACTTCGTAATCTTAAATAGCACCCCCCAGTTTATTATGAAGATTTGAATTCTGCCTGAACAAATAGGAACTTTTTGTTTGAAACATTTTTTGAAGTTCGTGACAGATGGCGCTATGATCGCCGAAAGAAGTTTTCCGATTACCTATGCTAATTTGATGGCAGTTTTGTTAAGTGACAATCAAAAATGTTAATGCTTTGTAAAAGGGAAGAGGGGGAGCTTTACTAACCCCCCCTCCCGCACACCGCCACTTCACCCCTAATTTTAAATTTAAACGTATCTCGAATGTCAATGTGTTCTTTACTCGTGAAATCAAAGTATTTCAATTTTTTTTCTATTTTCCATCAAAGACAAAAAAAATTTACAAAATTTGACTTCTTCAATCGTGGTATTGAACAGTTGTTTAAATCTAAAATGGTTACGTTTTCCCATCCTAGGTTATGAGCCGTAGGGGTAAAGTGGCGGTGTGGGGAAGGGGGGGTTAATAAAAGCTCCCCCTCTTCCCTTTTACAAAGCATTACCATTTTTGATTGTCACTTAACAAAACTGCCATCAAATTAGCATACGTAATCGGAAAACTTCTTTCGGCGATCATAGCGCCATCTGTCACGAACTTCAAAAAATGTTTCAAACAAAAAGTTCCTATTTGTTCACGCAGAATTCAAATCTGCATAATAAACTGGGGGGTGCTATTTAAGATTACGAAGTTAGCTCCCTCTCCACCCCCGGGGGTGGGAATGGGGACATCCTATTACTATCAAACAATAGAATCTTAAAAAAAATTTTAGACGTATTTTTTCTTTTTTCAATGCGTTTTGTATTTCGCGAGATATTTGGCCGGTACGGGTGGTCTGAAACACCCTGTATATTCTTCATATATGGAATCAACTACCATACCCTTCTCATTGAAATGTCCTAGAGTTTCTTTGACTTGTTGCCACTGAGGAATATCGTTTAAAATCATCCATTGTATTAGTTTTTTATTTGATTTATATTTACATGTCTTAATATTCTATTTTCAAAATAAATGTCTCTTATTAAAATAAATAGTGCATGTGTGCTTGTGTCCAGTCTCTTGACATATTTCCCTTTCAAATATGTATATTTAATTTTCTTGTAATAACCTCCAGATACATATTTGTGTTTATGCCCCAATAGTATGCTCATTTTTCATGTGTTAACTAGTTATTACCCAAATGCATTGGTGTTGAGATCGCTGGCCATGTTTTCCAAAACAATAGAAAGTTTTATGCGATTTATTTAAGTTTGGAATACTTTAGGCGTATTAAAAACTAACATAATCGTCCGCTTCACGTGAAAAGTGTTTAAGTCCGAATTGACAAATTTTATACGAGAGATAAAAAACTAACTGGGCAAGGCTTGAAAAGGTACTACCTTTGACTTTTTTCTTTATCTTGCCGGCAAGGGTTTAAAATCGTGTGAGTGATTACTTATATTTTAAAGCCCTAATGTCCTGTACTGTAGGATCTCCAACTTTAAATCCGGGACGACGTATTAACTTACAAAAGTTTTTTCCCGAAAAAATTAAAAAAAATCATGTTGCACGTATTTCACAGCGTAGGATCTAGGAAACTTTCTGACAGTACATAATCAGCAGATGCATTAATAATTCTGCCTTGTAATTTTCTTTCTATAGTGGAGCGCATCGAGTCGCACTCAATCTGTGTGTGGTCTTTCTCTAAGTACCTCTGTATAATGCATAGATCATTTTTCATTGCAAAATTCAAAAAAGCATTAGATAGTAAGGCGTTGCTGTTTTGAATATTTTTAGTCCTGTCTTTGGCGAAAATATGGAGAGACATGATGGAGGTTCGCAACTCGCAAAGGGGGTGAATGGTAATAATAATAAAACACTCTTAACCTTCCCCTTAAAACCGATGAAATTTAATGAAAATGGAGTTATTTTTTATAAGATTTTGAAAAAACTATTCCCAATGCAAAAGGAACAGGACGTTAAATTTTGACCATTTTTTTATTCAAAGGGCTGTCACTAAATTGTCGATACAATGTGGACAGCTACCTTTGATTCATTAAATCGTAGATAATTACAATGAAAAAATTTTTAAAAAATTGAAGCAAGGTGACAACATTATACAACAACCAGGGGTTGTTGTATAATTTGTTAGACCGCATGTCGTTGGTCGTTAAGAGGGGGTTCAAGAACTTTTTTCGATCCAATATTGACCCTGATTTCTATCGCGTTGAAGGCCTCCAAAGCTCTCTTACGTCTGCCCAGTTTGGTGTTCCTCTTAGACACCTTTCTTTCACCTGCATGCACCGATCCTGGTTTACGTTGGCCCATTCCAGTGAAGAAATCTCAACGAATTTTTTTGATGTATTCCGAAATTTTCGAATAATGAGAGCAATTTACGAGGAAATTTAGCCTGAGGTAAAGAGTTGTGATGGAACGACAATTTTTCCTGCTAGTACGCCAAAAGTTCACTCGGACTTCATTTTTTGGAAAACTCGCTGTGACCACTGTATTGGTCGGATTGTTGACTTTTATATCTGAAAATAACCCCAATGAACCCTCACGGCAGTTATGCCTACCGATATCGCATTGGGGTATGCTATTTCTATTGTAACTCTGAAAGAATCGCAAAATATCGCAAGAAAACAGTATCTGTCTCACTTTGACACATCCTAGACAGCTTGAAACATTATACTTTTTGCTAAAACTAGGCATATGAGCCGTCGCATGTTCTTAGGGTCATTTTGAGACATAAAACTCCATGATCGGAGCGAGTTGTCCAGAAATGCATGCCAAAGTCCAATTTTAACATGGCTTTTATATGGGAGTGCGATTATGAAATTTTTATTACTTAGGACAATTGAACCCCTCCTTAACAAAAATTTTACGAAATAATGTACAAATTCAAATTTAAGTGCTGTTTAGGCCTGTTTATGTGGAAATGATGTGTTAGTATAATTTAGTTTTATTCACAATGTAACTTTCAATATCTATTTTTCTACTTTTTTAAATTGTTTCCCTTAAGCCATCCTCATCAACAATGTAACGTTATTAGTCACCCTTCTCACACTTGATAATGAAACCAGTATAGGTTTCGAAACATGGATCGGTCCCGGGTATTTATGTGCTTGAGACGCTTGCACTGTGCGGATTTTCCAATTTTGTTATTTCTTAGTAATCGTTTGTTATATTTGTCCCCTAATTATACTTGAATTTCTAAGCCCTTAACAGCTTAAATTTGCATAAAATCCGTTCATCGTGGAAATGCCCATAATTCGCCGCACAACCCGTTTCGACCAATCTCTGCTCACCATTTGCTACGTCCCCTCCTATATTGTAACAACCACTCCATATTTTCATAATTTTGAAATCAGTTATATGCGAGACGTTCGCCCTTGTTTAGTGTGGTCCCAATAAGAAATTTGACCGTAAATCGCACGTTTTACGTTCGGTTTAAGCCTTAAGTAAGTCGACCAAAACGGTCTTTTTACATTGTCATGTACAGGTGAGACGCGATAAAGAAAACGTAACCGACGTATGCCGAAGTCGAATCGGGTTGCTAATGAGTAAATGTGCAATATACAGTGCCGTAGTAAAATATCGCTAACGTATAATGTAGTATAGGCGACCAAACTATCACACGCTTTTATGTCAATAACGTAAATGTGAAATACAAAATCTCAAAGAAGCATCGTTTACTTTATTATTTACTGGATTTATTAATATTATATATATTCTTGCATATTTTAAACTTTAAGCATACTCCGCCACTGCGTATTTTCAAATTACCCACGCTAATATCCCCTCCATAGGACCGTTCCGAATACAACTCCCGTTTTCTTTATCGCGTCCGACCTGTAAAACATCTGTTTTGCAGTCGTTTTACAATGGTCAAGTTGGAATGTCAAATGACCATTAACCAGATGTTTAATTTGAGCTAAATATGGGAATATTACATGCATACTACGGTACTATTATTTCTGCGTGATACGTTTCCATAACAAATGCGTACGTTTAAGATGTTGTTTACACTAATACACAGTAATACAATTTTTAAAGAAATTTATTTTAATCGACAAATTTACATGAATTTTAATTAAAAAGCTTACATTTACCAATGCAATAAATTATTAAAATGAACTAATAATTTTGTAACAAAGGAAAATCTTGGTCAGCTTGAAAAGGAATGAAAACACATTTTTAACTTTTGGGACATCCAGCTCAAGTAATCCGAATAACGAGATCCGCATTTAAATATTTTTTAACACTCTATTGTCTATTGCATAATTTATTTTATAGTTTGAAAAAAATTTTTTTTGCATTTTTTGTGATAAATGTGCATAGAAATAAGACACCTACTAATTTTTTTTTTTGAAAATTTTTATTTTTGGAGAAAAAAAAATATTGTTCCCAAATGGGCACATTGTGGTCTCAAAGTAAATTTTTTTACATGGTGTGAAATGACTTGAAGCAATTATTTGCTTTATTTAGACACAAATGTATTCCACATTTTTCGCATATTGTTCTGGATTTACCCTTGCAGTTAGGTTTTTTGCACCTTTGTCGGTTTTCTGTCTGTAAAGGCCAATCTCCAGTATTATCCAATATAATGTTTCTTGTTGGGCGTGGTTCCAAATATCTTCTTTTGGGTGTGAAGGGAATGGGCGAGTCGATGGGCGTACTGGCGCTAGGTCGGCCTCTCTTTTTTGCCTTTATTTTTCTCACTAGACATAGATCTTGTGCTAGTATTGTTTTGAATTCCAATAGAGAAACCTTCTCATTCATGTTTAGTTGTTTATTGATTCTTCTTGAAAGTAACCATGAATTTACTACCACAACGTCAAGCATGTGACAAAATATACGCATATACCATTTGCGGCTCATCAATTTTATGGCATACAATCCTAAGAGAGAATCCTGTAAATCTACTCCTCCCATGTGCATGTTGTAGATTGAAACAATTTCGGGACGATCAATTTCTTTCTTGCAGTTCTCCGACGAAAAAGCGCTGTACTTTGGTAAGTGGAAATGTACCAGAGAATGTAGAAACTAATGTAACTTGTCGATTATCATACCACTGAACAGCATGAACATCTACTCCAGCAACATTTGCAGTGTTCTCAATGTGTGAGCCTCGTCCCTTTTTTTCATTTCTTTTTCACTGACCATTTGTAGGCCCTTCAGCCGATTAGATCTTATTGTTGCCACACTTTGTATGCCTAATTTTTCCAGATAGGATAACAAATTTATTCCAGAAAAATAATTGTCATAGTAAACTTTATGATTTTTATCTCTCGGAATTGGTCTACATAAACGGACGATGGTATTGCTGGCAGCTCCAAGATTTGGTTCCCCTGGCAATAGATTTATGTGAGCTGTACTATTGCAAAGCTCAAAATTTGCACTGAAGCCGCTAACTCCTGACAAAACATACATTTTGTAACCGCATTTGTGTGGCTTTTTGGGATTATACGTCTTTAAAGATGTTCTTCCCTTGAATGGGATAATTTGCTCATCACATGATAAATTTTCCTCAAAAGGGATTTGTTGGCAGGATGTTTTTATTTGATTCAATACAGGCGTAATTTTATCTGTGCTTCCAGTGGCTAAGGTATTATCTGAGAAATGCAGAAAACGTTTCAGCTCCTCAAATCTATTGAGAGGCATGATGTCTGCTATTTGTGGTGCTCTAGTATTGGCCGACCAGTACCTACGCGTTGAGTGCTGCCTTATCAAGGACATCCATATAACTATCCCCAAAAACTGCTCAATTTCATTAGCATCAGTTCTCAAAGGCCTGTCAGGTCTTCTTTGCGTGCTGTACAAACATGTTTGCTCAATCAACGTAGATATAAAATCACCAGGCATAAAAATTTGAATAGACTATATGGACTTTGTAACTCTAAAATATATTCTGGAAGATCGCATTCTCCCAAAAACTTATTATCCTGTGGATCTCTATTGGTTTGTAAAGATTTCCAAGTAACATTTTCAACATTTGAAAAGAAAAATCTCGTATTTGGGGGAAGACCAAATAACTGCGTCAAAGGTATGTCATCATTATCGTCTGGGATATTGTCTGGGTCCTCAGCATCCTGGGATTCAATCTCGTCATCATCTAACTCGTGAGGAACCTGTACCTCCACTACAGAGAAAAATATGCATATGAACATCAAAACCAAACTATTTTTACTGGCATAAAATTTACCTTCATCATCTGATACCTCAGAATCCTCGCTATCTGAAGGAATTTCTCGAACAGCGTCAACTTGAACTTTTTTTCTTCCATAAAAAGCCCTTGGGAAAATCGTCCGGAAAATTCATTGTGGATCGTCTGCGTGTAGAAATAAGAAATAATTACACACTTAAACTTTTTTCCCAAATGGGAACAAACAAGTAATGACCTGCTGCAGAAAAAGGGACGATCGAAATATAGCGAATAATGCATTATTCTACTCCTAACACTTGAAACTAAGTATAAAAAATACATACTTACCAGCATATTACCCTAGAGACAAGATTTGATCTTCTAAAATCAATGAAAAAGATACGGCGGCTATTGATTCAACGCGACTTATCTAAAAATGAAACACCTCAACACAAACACTACCTCTCGGACAAAAAACTTACAAAAGGTGGAAAACTATACTAGATATTCATAATTTCTTTATCAGTTTAACCGCTTAATACAACATGGAGCCACGTTATTGACTCAGAATGTTGTGTTCGCGAAAGGGAACATTATGCAATAGAGGGTTAACTTTTGCTATCTACAGGATATAGAGAAACGCTTGAGCAACTCAAAATCTTATTCGCACTGACTTTAATACCTCCGGATAGAATGTAAATTTTTTTCACAAGAACTATGTCCCCAGACTTTATTCTGAAACAATTGTCACCGTCTTTTGTGCTTTTTGGGTATAAAAACGACGTGCAAACCCATTTTTTACACCCACTGCTCCTAATTTTTTTGACGACGCTATAATTACAATTTTCGTATTCCATCACTCTTCACGACTTGTTCTAACATTAATCGCTTCCCTCGAACTAAAATTGCAAATAGGTTTCAAATGGGAATGCGCTAATGTTGTCTAAACCTCCGTAGAATTTAGCATCTTGTGCAATATGCAACAAACTATGAACGTTGTAAACAAAAGATGTTCTACCGTAGTTCTGTTTCATACCTTTTACAAACTTTTGTCATTTCATTAAAGTGTGTATCGCTTGCACTTTTTGATAACAAAATATAGATTGCCGAACTTAAAAGCAAAAAAGTGACCTCACAGAAAAAAATTATTCGGTTTCCTTCTTGCAGTAGAATTTTGGTCGGCGAAAACATACCATTCAGGTAGCACTTTTGTGTACCTACTCTTATGTTTCGGCCCTAAAACAATTAGGGGAGCAGGAAACTGCATAGACAAGATTTTACATGTAAAATGCTATTACCGAGTGGCGGGATCGTCACCCGGTATATTTAAATAAAATTAGCGTTCTCTAGCCGTATGATTTTTTACAATTAAAATCATACCATGTTTTTATTCAAATTGTAATTTTGGTGACTTATTCTGATCAAATTATTATAATTTATTTATAGCAACAACAGCAGCTTAAATCGAGCACAATTGGGCCAATATTTTGATAACTTAGACCATGTCCTACGCCAGTATGAGTTTATACCCGCTCGAATTTACAACATGGACGAAACAGGGATACAAACTGCCCCAAACAAGATACCCAAATACGTAGAGGTGACCTAATCTGTAGTTGCGGAGCAAGGTCAAACAGTAACTGCTGTGTGCGGCACCATGTATCCCCTTATTTCATTAATGCAAAAAAGAGAATTTTACTGCTAATAAAAGACCCGACCAATTGGATGTGACTATAAAAGGATATTTGAACATCGCGACGTTCTTAAAGTGGATGGAACACTTTAAAAAGTTTACGAATCCTTCTCATGGGATTCCTCAATTGTTAATCCTGGACAACCATGTCTCGCATATCAGCTTAGAGGCCATAACCTACGCCAAAAGAGAACACATTCATATTGCCACTGTGGTGTCATAAGACTCAACCCCTCCACCGCAATTTTTTAGACCAGTGAAAGCATTTTATGACAATACTGCCAATAATTAGACAACTTCGCATCCAGGTCAAGTCTTAGTCAGGTGACACACTAGAGAAATTGATTGCGTGAAACTTGTTTGTGAAACATGTTTACATGAAACTAGTTTCTCGTTTAGTGCACACTGTAGAAACTCTTTTCATATGCAAATATGCCTTTCGATGAAGAAGATGTAGTTTTATTATGGTGGGCGAACCGCAGACGCCGAAATAGAGGAATTAAGAAAAAAAGACGTTTTGGGTACATCCTAGCAATCAAAGAAACTTGCAACATAGTGCGACCGTCATCGGAGAAGAACTCAGACAACACCCAGATAAGTTCCAACAGTTTTATAGAATGAACCAAGAAAATTTTTATAACCTATTAGCACTGATTACGCCGTTAATTGAGAAAAAGGAAACTTATTGGAGGAAGCCTAT
This sequence comes from Pyrocoelia pectoralis, assembly GCA_036250285.1. Taxonomy (NCBI): domain Eukaryota; kingdom Metazoa; phylum Arthropoda; class Insecta; order Coleoptera; family Lampyridae; genus Pyrocoelia; species Pyrocoelia pectoralis. The sequence goes on along the minus strand of CM070075.1, from coordinate 36,268,264 downwards.
TCCGCCAGAAGAAAGACTGCTAATCACACTAAGGTAAGCAAATAATTTTTATTTAAGATAATAAACAACCGAGGGGACTTACAACAAACTTATAAAAAACTAATACATATAATAAATGTTACATGGTAGATATGCTGTTTTATATTTTAGCGAATTGCTCGTTGTTTGTTCGTTCGAACCATGCTGATGGGTCATATTCTGAGTTCTCCTGACCACTTCGTGAATGCCCGGCGGCACTACGGAGCCAATCCTGAACATCAGGAGGTTCTCTAGGTAATTGATGTGAAGCCAGAGTACCCTGATGACTGTTTATAGTTTGCCACGAGCCTGAAGTAACTACTGTGCGGGTTATTAAAATTTCATCTATAAGTTGACTGACTTTGCATCTAAACTGTCTCATTTGGTGATTATCCATCTGTTCCAGATCCGGTAATAAGCTCAACAAAAATAGTCGTTTTGGGTTATCTGAATCCCCTTGTTTCTGTTTAAGATAGTCCATAACGTAAGAGTCAACTTCGCTATCTTTGTCAGGTTGATGTTTCCTTTTCTTTGTGGTTAGCGATTCTACCTGTTTTGACCTTTTCAGCTGTGGAGTCACAGCGTTAGCAGGTTGTTCAATCACCTCGCTTTCGTTGTGAGGAGAGCCCGATTGCCCGTCCGGGTCGCTTTCTTCAACATCTGTTATTTTTTCAGTAGAATTAGGATCATGACTTTCAGGAGATGGAAGTAGTGGCAGATTACTTAGTAAATCTTGACTGCTTTTGACGTAAGGTCTTATAAAATTCATTTCTTTTATCATGTCTCTAGTTCTCCGAGATAACTTCTTAGCTCCACTTCCACTAGGGGGTAATTTGATGGATCTTGTAAACATTATGCGTAATGTCCGCCATGTATCTTTGCATTCTTGAACTGCAATAAAATACAAATAAAAACAAGTGTTTTCAGGGAAGTATAATTAACAAAATAATTTACTTTTTTCAGATACTTGGCAACTGGTGTAAATTTTAAGCAACTGGGGTTTAATTTTATGAGAGATGCTTCAACGATTGGAAAAATAATAGCGAATACCCGTGTCGCGATATGGACCGTCCTTTGTATATGCCTGTACCTACAGAAAATGATTGGAAAAGAATAGCCGATCGCTACAACTTGCTTTGGAATTTTCCTCATTGCGTGGGATCAGTAGATGGAAAGCACTTTCGTGTTCACAAATTCGCTAACACAGATTCCAGGAATATAAATTACAAAGGTTATTTTTCAGTTCAGCTTATGGCATGTGCAGATGCCGATGGTTACTTTACTACAATAGATGTTGGTGACCTAGGGCGTAATAGCGATGGAGGTGTTTTTCGGACATCCCGATTAGGCCGTTGGCTAGACAGAGGAGGGCTGCGTTTACCTCTACCTGAACAATTACCAGAAGATGAAAATGGACCAAATATTCCCTATTTTTTATGTGGAGATGAAGCATTTCCTTTAAGCAAGTATCTCATGCGACCTTACCCCAAAAGAGTTTTGACAAATAAAAAGCGCATTTTTAACTATAGACTAAGCAGAGCTCGGAAATCTATTGAGTGTTCTTTTGGAATGTTAGTTTCCAAGTTTAAGGTTTTCGAAAGTCCGATGGTTTGTTCCGAGAATACTGCGATATCAATTATAAAAACAGCTTGTAAAAAATGTAAATTAGGATGGGGGATGGGACCTAAGTCCACGCGTACGTAGGCCACATTCGGGCCCTTTGTACTACCCCCTGCCGGACACACCGAGCCACAGAATGAACCGGTCACCCATCAAAGTACTGACCAGAGCGTGAGTTGCTTAACCCTCAGTAGGTATTGGGACACTCTGGCCTGGGAAAATTTTGAAGACCGTGGGAACTTTTTTTTGTGGGCGGTATCCTTTGATGTTTGCCGCCCGTGTGAAAATTTTGGCAATTTTCGGGGGTGGGACACTCTGGCCCGGGTACCGTGGGAACTTTTTGTGGGGCGTGGGAAAGTTTTAAAGAGCGTGGGAACTGTTCCGGGATTTTGGCAATTTTCGGGACACCCTGGCCCGGGTACCGTGGGAACTTTTTGTGGGGCGTGGGAAAGTTTTAGAGAACGTCCGGGCTTTTGGCAATTTTCGGGACACTCTGGCCCGGGTACCGTGGGAACTTTTTGTGGGGCGTGGGAAAGTTTTAAAGAGCGTGGAAACTGCTCCGGATTTTGTCAATTTTCGGGGGTCCTCTTCGGGGAGTACCCCTTGCTTCGAGTTTCGACCTCTCGGGATCGCTAACCACTTTGTTGTATAGGCGGGTAGTCACTTCCTGGCCTTCGTGCACGTCTTCGTGTATAGTCGGAGGGGGGCTTATAATTAATGACGCTGAAAAAAAACTTTTTCGTCAAGTAGGACTCGAACACCGATCAACCGTTGGACGTCAATGATAACGACCACTGAGCTACGGTGCCTTTTGTAAATAAACAATTTAAACTTCATTACTATAAAAAAGGGAAGACATGCATAACTCGCATCTATTTATAGCAGTGTATTACGAATAAATCATGCTTGAAATTTTTGAAAAGTACCAAAATCATCGGGGGTGATTTCTCATATAAACTTGATGTAACTTAAGTAGAGATTACTTATACCTAAGTAAATATGAATCACGTGACATGAAAAAAGGTCATTATAATTATGTACGGGTAGTCGAGTTTGGCGTCTATACAAAGCAGTAAAACACTTATCCGCTCATTAATACAGAATACTAAATGCAGGAAATATAATGAAGAATTGTGTTAATAAACTGTCGCTGATAAAGTAAAAGAATTTGCGTACGTATGCATTGACATACTTTCTTGACTGTTACAAGCTATTTTTAGTTCCATAATATGTATTGTTTCGTTTTTAATAACATTTTTAATCCCTTACACTATTAAATTACTTCCATAGAAAAGCCTCTTTTACTCAGTATCCTACTGATGTGATTGTCTTTAGATTTTGTTCTAATGAAGCCGTGCGAGGAAGGGGTTATTTAAAATTCAGACGCGCGGCTTCTTTCAATTTCGATAATATTTGGTGTTTAATCTCAGACAGGTGGGAGGGGGATTTTCATATAATCTTGAAGTAAATTAAGTCGTGAAATACGTTAATAAGACATTAAGACGAGAAACACATTAATTTACTTATACGTATAATATGAACCTGAATGAAAAGATAACTGTGAGGGAATAAGTATACTTTTTGGAAATATCTCAAAAACGGCTTGAGATATCGACAAAATAAAAGTAAATATACCTTCAACGTAAAGATCCCTATGTGTCTTTGTCATTTATAAACTTAACAATGGCGAAATTAATAATTATATTGATGATTTTTTATAGGAAATTAGCACATATTTTAGGTTGTGGGTGTAAAAATGGTGAGATTATCAAAATCGTTCTGAATGCGGGCCGTGTAAAATGAATATACCTGGTAGTATTACCTAATTTCGGTTAGTGTGAAAATTTCATTTCGGGGAGGAGTTCGTCAATAGACCAGTCAATAAACTTTAACGCTTTGAGATGGAGAAATTTCTTATTGTAAAAGATACTACTAGTAAAGTACGACGTTTCAATTTAAGTGGACGCAGTCTGGACTTTAAAATAAAGCCCGTTCCTGAAGGTGCCGAACCGATACAATGGGTAAAGGATGCAATCGTACAGCTTGTCAATAAGGGTACAGAGGGTTTGGCTCCACATGACATGGTGGGTTTTTCCTTCTGCTCTAAAGATTTCAAGAATGGTGAGGGATGGATACGATTTCAACCTGCTAGCGAAATCACTATTGGCGATATTTGGAATACAATATCCTCTATTTACCAGTCTAATTCTAAAGGCTTCAACACCGAAACATTTTGTCTTCGTGTAACATCCGTGCATTTACCCAACGGTTTGGGAAGAGCACAAAAATTTAATAATTTTGAAGAGGAATGTAGTACCAGACAAGGTATTGTAGTAATCAACAATATTGACAATTTATGCCTACCCCGGGAAATAGTTGTTGCTATTGCTTATATTAATCGTGATCCCGAGTATAGAAAGATCAGACGTAATATAAATAAAATACAGGAACAGAAAACCATACAATTATTAAAGGATAGCAACATCACAATACCTGAAACTGGTTCGGGTATACCACAGCTACAACATTTTCAAGAGTTCCTGCAAGGTTATAAATTAACTGTATATCTTTATGGAAACAAAGGCCGTGACGTCATATTCGAGGGTGAAGATATAGGGAAGCATATTAATCTGTTGTACCACGATGGTCATTATAATGTAATAACATCGTTAACAGCAGCATTTGCGTGCGGTTATTATTGTGAAGATTGTCACATCCCCTTTAATAACAAAAGTGATCATAGGTGTGGAGGTACGTGTGCGGCATGCCAGCAGACTCCATCATGTTCTAAAGAAGGACAAAACATTAATTGTGAAATATGCAAAAGAGCTTTTCGGGGTCAAAAGTGTTTTGATAATCACAAGACACATAATATTTGTTCTGATATTAGACGTTGTGAAAAATGTTTTACTATATACCGTAATACCAGGAAGCATATTTGTGAGGAAGTGTTTTGTAGAACGTGTAACAGGCATGTAGAGAGAGACCATCTGTGTTATATGTCGATAGATAAAGGATCGCCGAAATTAGCAAACACACTATTTGTTTTTTACGATTTAGAAACCATGCAAGAGAAAAAATTGGAAGATGGAACCCTCTTACACCAGCCCAATCTTTGTGTGTTTGCACAGTGTTGTGACAAGTGTATAGATGAAGAGAAACTCTATTTTTGTCAAAAGTGCGGTTTTCGACAAAAGATATTGACCGAAAATGTAATATCTACTTTTATGGGACATATATTAACTATGAGAAAAACATTCAAAAACATTATAGTTATTGCTCATAATGGCGGTGGATTCGATCACCAATTTATATTAAACCATATTTTAACTGAAACTGATCTCGTGCCGGAATTGATAATGAGAGGCACAAAACTAGTTTCAATGCTTCTGGGTAACGTTAGGTTTCTGGATTCGTTAAATTACTTTCAAATGCCCCTTAGTAAGCTACCTAAAGTGTTCGGCCTAACTGAAATAAAGAAAGGTTATTTTCCGCATTTGTTTAACACGACAGAACATCAAAACTATATAGGACCAATACCTCCCTTACAATCTTTCGATCCAGACAACCTCAAATGTAATGAAAGAGAAGCATTGTTAGCATGGTACGCAGAAAAGGTAGCCCAAAATTATATATTTGACTTTAAGAAAGAGTTTGTAGAATATTGCGTATCCGATGTGGAGATATTAGCACAGGCATGTCTTAAATTTAGACAACTTATGATAAAGGAGGGAAATGTCTGTCCCTTTACCGAAAGCGCCACGTTACCGGGTGCATGTAATAAAATATTTCGTCGAAATTTTTTAAAACCAAATACCATAGGACTCATACCAAAAGGTGGCTACAGGCAGTGTGACAATCAATCGAAGATCGCTACACAGTGGTTATTATTAGAAGAACGCAACCGTCGAATTAATATAAAACATTCGGTTAAACAGAAAGAAGCCAGAGTTGGAGGTGTAAAAGTTGATGGGTTTTGTGCCGAAACTAATGAAGTGTTTGAATTCTACGGCTGTTATTATCATGGTTGCCCTAGATGTTTCAAGCATGTAAGAAATACACCTTTAACAGATACTACAATAGAGACGTTAGAGTATCGTTATGAAGCTACTTTAGCAAAATCAAGTAGAATAAAAGAATTAGGCTACACTGTTGTCGAAATGTGGGAGTGTGACTTTCGGCGGCTTATGACAGATGAAATGTTAAATTATACTGAATCACACCCGTTAATGTTACATTTACCTCTAAATCCCAGAGATGCATTTTATGGCGGCCGAACAGGAAATGCAAAATCTTTTTACAAGACCAAGGAAAGTGAAAAAATAAAATATGTCGATTTTACATCTCTGTACCCGTATGTTAACAAATACGGCAAATATCCCTTAGGACATCCCACAGTTCATATAGGAGAAGAATGTAGTAAATTAAAACTTGAAACGACAGAGGGGCTAATTAAGTGCAAAATACTACCTCCACATTTATTATATCATCCAGTACTACCTGTGAAAATGAACAACAAATTAATGTTTGTGCTTTGTCGTTCGTGTGGCGAAAGTTTCAATCAGAAACCCTGTGAACATAGTGGTGATGAACGAGCACTGACAGGTACATGGGTAATCGATGAAGTGAGAAAGGCGATCGAGAAAGGTTACATAATATTGGAAACGTATGAAATATGGCAGTACAAAACCGATCAGTACAATAAAGACACTAAAACGGGAGGGTTATTTAACGAGTATATTAATAAATTTGTGGGTATTAAACAGCAAAGTTCAGGGTGGCCGTATTATTGTGACACACCAGAGAAGAAGAATAATTACGTCAAAGAATATTTTGAAGCAGAAGGTGTTCTACTTGACCCTGTAAAGATACAAAAGAACCCCGGTTTACGTCAATTAGGGAAAGCGGTTATTACATCGTTTTGGGGTAAGCTTGGACAACGTGAGAACCAAAGTAAGACCAGTATAGTAAGAGAACCTGGAGAATTCTATAATATGATGACTAACCCTTCAATTAACATTAATTCGGTTTTACCGATTAATGAAGATGCTCTACTCGTTAACTGGGAATCAAAAGAAGAAGCTTACAGCCCTCTGGCGACAGTAAACGTTGTACTTGCAGCGTACACAACAGCACAGGCACGGTTAAAATTGTACGAATATTTGGAAAGATTGGAAGATAGGGTTATCTATTATGATACAGACTCCATAATCTACGTGTCGGCTCCGGAGCAGTACGACCCACCACTCGGTCAATTCTTGGGAGAGTTAACAGATGAGTTAGAAGATGAAGGTGCCGGGAGTTACATAAAAGAATTTGTATCAGGCGGTCCCAAAAATTATGCATATAAGGCATGGTCCAGCTCTAAAAAATGTGATGTGACGGTATGTAAAGTTAAAGGAATATCTTTAACATATAAAACCTCACAAATCATTAACTTCGACAAAATAATGAAAATGGTCTTAGAAGATGAAGAAGTAGAGGCCATTCCGATATCATCTAAACTTATAAAGCGCACATCTGAACATAATGTATTAACTATTAACACCACTAAACTCTATCGTCCAAACTCCACAAAGAGACGCTTTTCTACCGACGGTTCTTCATATCCGTATGGGTTTAAGAAGCATAAAACAAAATACCTAATATAACATAGGAACATGGGTGCATAAATATGTATAGATAGTTAATTACTTATAATTTTTTGTAACTTATACTATAATTTGTATGTAACTAATATAGTTTATTGTTTAAATAAGTATTTAATTACGTCACAAATGTAATATATTCTGTAAATAAATATATATACACACGTTATTAGCTGTTTTTATATGTCTATCGAATGATTGTATATTATGATTGTCCCGCGGTTAATAGATAAACTTCCAGAATAAACATTCAGAAGGATATAAAATTATCGAATGAGTTTGGCCTTCAGCTAAACCCTTAAAATGTGTATCCATGCTCTTTGGCCGTAGAAGGCAAATCTTACTAATTCAAAACGATTTTGTGGTTAAAATAGATGATTTTGTTGTCCCATTAGTTAACAAGGCCAATAATTTAGGTGTTGTCTTTGATTCAAATCTTCGGTTTAGAGAACATGTAACTAAACTCATTCAAAAGTCATAAATGCTGCTCTAAAGGTGATATATGCTAACCGACATTGTCTTTCGTTTCAATTAAAAAAAAGACTTGTGCGAATCTTTAGGTCTGTCCTGTTTCAACGGCCAAAGGCATTGGTATCGTTCGGGAGTGGCAAGGCGTGGCAGTTACCACCCCAGAATTGACGAGTCCAGTACAACTTGAAAATAAGCTAAAATTTAATTACTTAATAGAATATTTCAAATTTAAAACATTTCACCAATATTAAGCACTTAAATAAAAACAAAACAAATCACATTCGGGAATGTTCCCAAAATCGATGCAGCGTATTTCCTCTTTGTATCGCTATAGAAATTCTTTGTTTCAAGTAAAGTTTAGATCTGGGCTCTCTTGTGGCGGAACAAATCTTGTTTCCTAGATTGTCAATGGATCTTAAAGCTTCTTCACACCAGGGACCCAAAGTTTCCACTGATAAAGGCACGAATTAAAATTCTGAATAATGAGACCTTTGTATTTTTCTGTCTTTCGTTTGGCTCCCAATTCAGCCACAGATCTACTAGATAAGCTAGAAGAACGAAGATCAGATGGCTTAGAGAATCTAAACAGGTTGAGTCCCACATGTGATGTTGACCTTTACACCAAGGTACTAATGATACACCAGCTCTCTTTCCATCGTTACGAGAGGTGGCTCCAATATCGAAGGAAATGTAGCAGTTTGAAGGGCACGATACTGATACACAATATTATTTAATTCGCTATGACGTGAATGTCTTCTTATGCTCACAACTTAACCCGTGTATTCCATCAGTATTGACTTTCTGTACACATTGACATTTATGAGGCGAGCAGATATTGAGGCCAAACCAATGGGCTAATGAGATACGGAAAGAATTTGTTATCCAACATTGTTCCTAAAGATCGGGAAGGGAGGACCGTCAGCCAACCATTGGATTGAGGTTTCTGGGCTGCAATCAGTCGAGCCTGATCTTTTTGATCACAGAATGAAATGGATTCAATTTTTAGATTATCCCAATTGGAGTGTAAATTAGGAATAAGTGGTAACTCTAGGCCATCAGCTATTTTTCAGTTCCTCCCTTGTAGACAGTTAATGATTGCTCGTCAGAAGATAATTTTATCGTGTATGTTGACGCAGTCGTTAACTGAACATGATGAACTGAGGAACGCTGGTAGAGCGATGTCATTTGTTATACCGATGAAAAAGAATGAAATAATAACGATAGACTCTTTATAATATCTTTTCAAGTATACGACATCCTTCGCTATGCAGTTCGAAGAAAACAAAATGGTACGATAAAGTACAAAGTATTTTTTGTCGAATGGTTTTACGTGCTAGAATAATTTTGCTTTTCAGGTGCATCTCCTTATTATCCATGGTGGAGGTGTGACGATGATCTGCTAAACAGCTAATCGGCTAAACAGGTAAACAGCTAAACAGCTAAACGGCTTAACGGCTAAACAGCTAAACGGCTAAACAGCTAAACAGCTAAACGGCTTAACGGCTAAACAGCTAAACAGATCTGTTATTGTTCTTGAGGCAGTTTAGCTGTTTAGCTGTTTACCTGTTTAGCCGATTAGCTGTTTAGCAGATCATCGTCACACCTCCACCATGGATAATAAGGAGATGCACCTGAAAAGCAAAATTATTCTAGCACGTAAAACCATTCGACAAAAAATACTTTGTACTTTATCGTACCATTTTGTTTTCTTCGAACTGCATAGCGAAGGATGTCGTATACTTGAAAAGATATTATAAAGAGTCTATCGTTATTATTTCATTCTTTTTCATCGGTATAACAAATGACATCGCTCTACCAGCGTTCCTCAGTTCATCATGTTCAGTTAACGACTGCGTCAACATACACGATAAAATTATCTTCTGACGAGCAATCATTAACTGTCTACAAGGGAGGAACTGAAAAATAGCTGATGGCCTAGAGTTACCACTTATTCCTAATTTACACTCCAATTGGGATAATCTAAAAATTGAATCCATTTCATTCTGTGATCAAAAAGATCAGGCTCGACTGATTGCAGCCCAGAAACCTCAATCCAATGGTTGGCTGACGGCCCTCCCTTCCCGATCTTTAGGAACAATGTTGGATAACAAATTCTTTCCGTATCTCATTAGCCCATTGGTTTGGCCTCAATATCTGCTCGCCTCATAAATGTCAATGTGTACAGAAAGTCAATACTGATGGAATACACGGGTTAAGTTGTGAGCATAAGAAGACATTCACGTCATAGCGAATTAAATAATATTGTGTATCAGTATCGTGCCCTTCAAACTGCTACATTTCCTTCGATATTGGAGCCACCTCTCGTAACGATGGAAAGAGAGCTGGTGTATCATTAGTACCTTGGTGTAAAGGTCAACATCACATGTGGGACTCAACCTGTTTAGATTCTCTAAGCCATCTGATCTTCGTTCTTCTAGCTTATCTAGTAGATCTGTGGCTGAATTGGGAGCCAAACGAAAGACAGAAAAATACAAAGGTCTCATTATTCAGAATTTTAATTCGTGCCTTTATCAGTGGAAACTTTGGGTCCCTGGTGTGAAGAAGCTTTAAGATCCATTGACAATCTAGGAAACAAGATTTGTTCCGCCACAAGAGAGCCCAGATCTAAACTTTACTTGAAACAAAGAATTTCTATAGCGATACAAAGAGGAAATACGCTGCATCGATTTTGGGAACATTCCCGAATGTGATTTGTTTTGTTTTTATTTAAGTGCTTAATATTGGTGAAATGTTTTAAATTTGAAATATTCTATTAAGTAATTAAATTTTAGCTTATTTTCAAGTTGTACTGGACTCGTCAATTCTGGGGTGGTAACTGCCACGCCTTGCCACTCCCGAACGATACCAATGCCTTTGGCCGTTGAAACAGGACAGACCTAAAGATTCGCACAAGTCTTTTTTTTAATTGAAACGAAAGACAATGTCGGTTAGCATATATCACCTTTAGAGCAGCATTTATGACTTTTGAATGAGTTTAGTTACATGTTCTCTAAACCGAAGATTTGAATCAAAGACAACACCTAAATTATTGGCCTTGTTAACTAATGGGACAACAAAATCATCTATTTTAACCACAAAATCGTTTTGAATTAGTAAGATTTGCCTTCTACGGCCAAAGAGCATGGATACACATTTTAAGGGTTTAGCTGAAGGCCAAACTCATTCGATAATTTTATATCCTTCTGAATGTTTATTCTGGAAGTTTATCTATTAACCGCGGGACAATCATAATATACAATCATTCGATAGACATATAAAAACAGCTAATAACGTGTGTATATATATTTATTTACAGAATATATTACATTTGTGACGTAATTAAATACTTATTTAAACAATAAACTATATTAGTTACATACAAATTATAGTATAAGTTACAAAAAATTATAAGTAATTAACTATCTATACATATTTATGCACCCATGTTCCTATGTTATATTAGGTATTTTGTTTTATGCTTCTTAAACCCATACGGATATGAAGAACCGTCGGTAGAAAAGCGTCTCTTTGTGGAGTTTGGACGATAGAGTTTAGTGGTGTTAATAGTTAATACATTATGTTCAGATGTGCGCTTTATAAGTTTAGATGATATCGGAATGGCCTCTACTTCTTCATCTTCTAAGACCATTTTCATTATTTTGTCGAAGTTAATGATTTGTGAGGTTTTATATGTTAAAGATATTCCTTTAACTTTACATACCGTCACATCACATTTTTTAGAGCTGGACCATGCCTTATATGCATAATTTTTGGGACCGCCTGATACAAATTCTTTTATGTAACTCCCGGCACCTTCATCTTCTAACTCATCTGTTAACTCTTCCAAGAATTGACCGAGTGGTGGGTCGTACTGCTCCGGAGCCGACACGTAGATTATGGAGTCTGTATCATAATAGATAACCCTATCTTCCAATCTTTCCAAATATTCGTACAATTTTAACCGTGCCTGTGCTGTTGTGTACGCTGCAAGTACAACGTTTACTGTCGCCAGAGGGCTGTAAGCTTCTTCTTTTGATTCCCAGTTAACGAGTAGAGCATCTTCATTAATCGGTAAAACCGAATTAATGTTAATTGAAGGGTTAGTCATCATATTATAGAATTCTCCAGGTTCTCTTACTATACTGGTCTTACTTTGGTTCTCACGTTGTCCAAGCTTACCCCAAAACGATGTAATAACCGCTTTCCCTAATTGACGTAAACCGGGGTTCTTTTGTATCTTTACAGGGTCAAGTAGAACACCTTCTGCTTCAAAATATTCTTTGACGTAATTATTCTTCTTCTCTGGTGTGTCACAATAATACGGCCACCCTGAACTTTGCTGTTTAATACCCACAAATTTATTAATATACTCGTTAAATAACCCTCCCGTTTTAGTGTCTTTATTGTACTGATCGGTTTTGTACTGCCATATTTCATACGTTTCCAATATTATGTAACCTTTCTCGATCGCCTTTCTCACTTCATCGATTACCCATGTACCTGTCAGTGCTCGTTCATCACCACTATGTTCACAGGGTTTCTGATTGAAACTTTCGCCACACGAACGACAAAGCACAAACATTAATTTGTTGTTCATTTTCACAGGTAGTACTGGATGATATAATAAATGTGGAGGTAGTATTTTGCACTTAATTAGCCCCTCTGTCGTTTCAAGTTTTAATTTACTACATTCTTCTCCTATATGAACTGTGGGATGTCCTAAGGGATATTTGCCGTATTTGTTAACATACGGGTACAGAGATGTAAAATCGACATATTTTATTTTTTCACTTTCCTTGGTCTTGTAAAAAGATTTTGCATTTCCTGTTCGGCCGCCATAAAATGCATCTCTGGGATTTAGAGGTAAATGTAACATTAACGGGTGTGATTCAGTATAATTTAACATTTCATCTGTCATAAGCCGCCGAAAGTCACACTCCCACATTTCGACAACAGTGTAGCCTAATTCTTTTATTCTACTTGATTTTGCTAAAGTAGCTTCATAACGATACTCTAACGTCTCTATTGTAGTATCTGTTAAAGGTGTATTTCTTACATGCTTGAAACATCTAGGGCAACCATGATAATAACAGCCGTAGAATTCAAACACTTCATTAGTTTCGGCACAAAACCCATCAACTTTTACACCTCCAACTCTGGCTTCTTTCTGTTTAACCGAATGTTTTATATTAATTCGACGGTTGCGTTCTTCTAATAATAACCACTGTGTAGCGATCTTCGATTGATTGTCACACTGCCTGTAGCCACCTTTTGGTATGAGTCCTATGGTATTTGGTTTTAAAAAATTTCGACGAAATATTTTATTACATGCACCCGGTAACGTGGCGCTTTCGGTAAAGGGACAGACATTTCCCTCCTTTATCATAAGTTGTCTAAATTTAAGACATGCCTGTGCTAATATCTCCACATCGGATACGCAATATTCTACAAACTCTTTCTTAAAGTCAAATATATAATTTTGGGCTACCTTTTCTGCGTACCATGCTAACAATGCTTCTCTTTCATTACATTTGAGGTTGTCTGGATCGAAAGATTGTAAGGGAGGTATTGGTCCTATATAGTTTTGATGTTCTGTCGTGTTAAACAAATGCGGAAAATAACCTTTCTTTATTTCAGTTAGGCCGAACACTTTAGGTAGCTTACTAAGGGGCATTTGAAAGTAATTTAACGAATCCAGAAACCTAACGTTACCCAGAAGCATTGAAACTAGTTTTGTGCCTCTCATTATCAATTCCGGCACGAGATCAGTTTCAGTTAAAATATGGTTTAATATAAATTGGTGATCGAATCCACCGCCATTATGAGCAATAACTATAATGTTTTTGAATGTTTTTCTCATAGTTAATATATGTCCCATAAAAGTAGATATTACATTTTCGGTCAATATCTTTTGTCGAAAACCGCACTTTTGACAAAAATAGAGTTTCTCTTCATCTATACACTTGTCACAACACTGTGCAAACACACAAAGATTGGGCTGGTGTAAGAGGGTTCCATCTTCCAATTTTTTCTCTTGCATGGTTTCTAAATCGTAAAAAACAAATAGTGTGTTTGCTAATTTCGGCGATCCTTTATCTATCGACATATAACACAGATGGTCTCTCTCTACATGCCTGTTACACGTTCTACAAAACACTTCCTCACAAATATGCTTCCTGGTATTACGGTATATAGTAAAACATTTTTCACAACGTCTAATATCAGAACAAATATTATGTGTCTTGTGATTATCAAAACACTTTTGACCCCGAAAAGCTCTTTTGCATATTTCACAATTAATGTTTTGTCCTTCTTTAGAACATGATGGAGTCTGCTGGCATGCCGCACACGTACCTCCACACCTATGATCACTTTTGTTATTAAAGGGGATGTGACAATCTTCACAATAATAACCGCACGCAAATGCTGCTGTTAACGATGTTATTACATTATAATGACCATCGTGGTACAACAGATTAATATGCTTCCCTATATCTTCACCCTCGAATATGACGTCACGGCCTTTGTTTCCATAAAGATATACAGTTAATTTATAACCTTGCAGGAACTCTTGAAAATGTTGTAGCTGTGGTATACCCGAACCAGTTTCAGGTATTGTGATGTTGCTATCCTTTAATAATTGTATGGTTTTCTGTTCCTGTATTTTATTTATATTACGTCTGATCTTTCTATACTCGGGATCACGATTAATATAAGCAATAGCAACAACTATTTCCCGGGGTAGGCATAAATTGTCAATATTGTTGATTACTACAATACCTTGTCTGGTACTACATTCCTCTTCAAAATTATTAAATTTTTGTGCTCTTCCCAAACCGTTGGGTAAATGCACGGATGTTACACGAAGACAAAATGTTTCGGTGTTGAAGCCTTTAGAATTAGACTGGTAAATAGAGGATATTGTATTCCAAATATCGCCAATAGTGATTTCGCTAGCAGGTTGAAATCGTATCCATCCCTCACCATTCTTGAAATCTTTAGAGCAGAAGGAAAAACCCACCATGTCATGTGGAGCCAAACCCTCTGTACCCTTATTGACAAGCTGTACGATTGCATCCTTTACCCATTGTATCGGTTCGGCACCTTCAGGAACGGGCTTTATTTTAAAGTCCAGACTGCGTCCACTTAAATTGAAACGTCGTACTTTACTAGTAGTATCTTTTACAATAAGAAATTTCTCCATCTCAAAGCGTTAAAGTTTATTGACTGGTCTATTGACGAACTCCTCCCCGAAATGAAATTTTCACACTAACCGAAATTAGGTAATACTACCAGGTATATTCATTTTACACGGCCCGCATTCAGAACGATTTTGATAATCTCACCATTTTTACACCCACAACCTAAAATATGTGCTAATTTCCTATAAAAAATCATCAATATAATTATTAATTTCGCCATTGTTAAGTTTATAAATGACAAAGACACATAGGGATCTTTACGTTGAAGGTATATTTACTTTTATTTTGTCGATATCTCAAGCCGTTTTTGAGATATTTCCAAAAAGTATACTTATTCCCTCACAGTTATCTTTTCATTCAGGTTCATATTATACGTATAAGTAAATTAATGTGTTTCTCGTCTTAATGTCTTATTAACGTATTTCACGACTTAATTTACTTCAAGATTATATGAAAATCCCCCTCCCACCTGTCTGAGATTAAACACCAAATATTATCGAAATTGAAAGAAGCCGCGCGTCTGAATTTTAAATAACCCCTTCCTCGCACGGCTTCATTAGAACAAAATCTAAAGACAATCACATCAGTAGGATACTGAGTAAAAGAGGCTTTTCTATGGAAGTAATTTAATAGTGTAAGGGATTAAAAATGTTATTAAAAACGAAACAATACATATTATGGAACTAAAAATAGCTTGTAACAGTCAAGAAAGTATGTCAATGCATACGTACGCAAATTCTTTTACTTTATCAGCGACAGTTTATTAACACAATTCTTCATTATATTTCCTGCATTTAGTATTCTGTATTAATGAGCGGATAAGTGTTTTACTGCTTTGTATAGACGCCAAACTCGACTACCCGTACATAATTATAATGACCTTTTTCATGTCACGTGATTCATATTTACTTAGGTATAAGTAATCTCTACTTAAGTTACATCAAGTTTATATGAGAAATCACCCCCGATGATTTTGGTACTTTTCAAAAATTTCAAGCATGATTTATTCGTAATACACTGCTATAAATAGATGCGAGTTATGCATGTCTTCCCTTTTTTATAGTAATGAAGTTTAAATTGTTTATTTACAAAAGGCACCGTAGTTCAGTGGTCGTTATCATTGACGTCCAACGGTTGATCGGTGTTCGAGTCCTACTTGACGAAAAAGTTTTTTTTCAGCGTCATTAATTATAAGCCCCCCTCCGACTATACACGAAGACGTGCACGAAGGCCAGGAAGTGACTACCCGCCTATACAACAAAGTGGTTAGCGATCCCGAGAGGTCGAAACTCGAAGCAAGGGGTACTCCCCGAAGAGGACCCCCGAAAATTGACAAAATCCGGAGCAGTTTCCACGCTCTTTAAAACTTTCCCACGCCCCACAAAAAGTTCCCACGGTACCCGGGCCAGAGTGTCCCGAAAATTGCCAAAAGCCCGGACGTTCTCTAAAACTTTCCCACGCCCCACAAAAAGTTCCCACGGTACCCGGGCCAGGGTGTCCCGAAAATTGCCAAAATCCCGGAACAGTTCCCACGCTCTTTAAAACTTTCCCACGCCCCACAAAAAGTTCCCACGGTACCCGGGCCAGAGTGTCCCACCCCCGAAAATTGCCAAAATTTTCACACGGGCGGCAAACATCAAAGGATACCGCCCACAAAAAAAAGTTCCCACGGTCTTCAAAATTTTCCCAGGCCAGAGTGTCCCAATACCTACTACCCTCCATCGGTCGCGCCGTTAGAAAAAAACTAACAACATTTTACTTGCTGAAGACTTTTTCTTTAAAATTTGATAAATTTTCCCCAAAGTCTAGGAATGCCTCATAGATCTGGCAACGCATCATTACTGACTTTTTGGGGGTAGTGGGAGAATCAGAAGCGTCTTAAATTTATTATTGTTAGTTTAAATCTAACACGCGACCGATTACGTCTGCGCATATTTCTTGCAGTGGTAGAAAAGTTCTAACGGTGCGACCTTTCGCGTTTGTGATTTTTTTTTTCTTGAAGAAAATATTTGTTAGTAAGTTTTTTATATTTTGTTAATATCTTTTGTAATTTTGATGGCATATGATTGAAAATGAAGAGATAGATTTTGTAATAACTGAATTTTATTTGGTTTGTGTAAATTTACTTTGAATTTTTCAAATTTACAGATATGTCATCAAAAATGGAGAAGCAATTGCTACAGTGGTATGACGAATTTCCTTCTGATTGCGAGGTCGATTCTGATTTAGACGATAACGTTTCTGATCACAGTACACATGATACAGACACGGAACAGTCGTGCGAAGACGAGTATGAAGATGACAATCGTCAACAATCTTTCGCTCTAGATGCTCCCACTACCAATGAAGCACCCAAATTTTTTGGAAAAGACGCAACTCCTTGGCTGAAACATTTACCACAAAAAATGTCAACGAAAACAAGACGGCAAAATATAGTAACTAAACTTCCTGGGGTGTTGCGAGAAGCAAAAAGTAAATCTGAAATTGTTGATTGCTGGAACATATTTTTCCCTATCAATTTTCTTCAAGATATTGTGACATTCACAAATCAGAAGTTAGATGAAATACGAGTAGCTTACGAGCGTCCACGTGATTGTCTACCAACAAATTTAGAAGAAGTAATGGCATTTATCGGTTTGCTATATTTGGCAGGTGTCAAAAAGGCGCAACATCTCAATACGAGCGAATTGTGGGCTACAGATGGAACATCGTCAGATTATTTCCAAGCGACAATGTCACAAAAGCGATTCCATATCCTAATGCGAGGAATTAGATTTGATGACAAAGGTAGCAGACCACAAAGGACAGAAGTGGACAATTTGGCTCCAATTCGAAGCATTTTTGAAAGTTTTGTGGACAAGTGCATAACCAGTTACAGTCCAACTCAGTACGTGACGATTGATGAAATGCTGGAGGCGTTTAGAGGACGGTGCCGATTCCGGCAATACATAAGAAATAAACCAGCCAAATATGGCATAAAGATATATGCCCTTACAGATGCGAGAACATTTTACACTGTTAATATGGAGATATATGCTGGAAAGCAACCCCAAGGGCCTTATCAGATATCAAATGAAGCAGCGAGTGTAGTAAAAAGGCTTATACGTCCTATTGACAAAACGGGAAGAAATGTCACCGCCGACAACTATTTTACATCTGTGCCCCTCGCCAATGAACTATACGAAAATAACAGATTAACTTTTGTAGGCACAATTAGAAAAAATAAAAGGCAGATTCCTCCAGAACTGCTTCTACAGAGGCCAGTCAACAGTACCATGTGTGCATTTGGATATGGCGAAAACAGGTGTACTCTGACATCATTTATTCCGAAAAAATATAAAAATGTTCTTATGCTTTCAACGCTTCACGGTGATGATAAAATTGATGTGGATTCTCCCCAGAACAAACCCGAAGTTATAACATTTTACAATGTTACCAAGGGTGGCGTCGATGTTGCTGATAAGATGAAGGCGGAATATTCGGTCACACGTTACAGTAACCGTTGGCCTTTTACAATTTTTTGTACCCTTCTAAATATAGCAACCATAAATTCCCAAATTATTTACAACAGTAATACTGGAAAATTGATGCCAAGGCGTATCTTCATAACATCATTGGCAAAAGCTCTCATCAAGCCCCACATGTCCAGTCGAGCTTCTATCACTTCATTATCTGTGACACTTCGACAGAAAATCTGCACCATTTCCGGTACCAACATCAACGCAGTCCAGCCAACAGTAGCCCCCCAGCATAAACCACGGTGCGGTTTCTGTCCAGTTCGAAAAAACAGATTTACACAACATAAATGCCACATGTGTAATATTCCTTTATGTAAAGAGCATACTGCATCTACCGAATATACCTGTGTAAAGTGCAATGGTGACGATTAACATCTGTATTAATTATTATTTTAATTTTCCAAGTTGTTTAGTGTTTAGTTTCCAGTTTTTATATTTTTTTTATTGTGATAAGATAAGATAAAATTTAAAAAAATGTTTGGTTTTCATTATTTCTACAGTCAAATTGATATTACAGCGCGTAAATCCGTGTTAGAAAAAAACTATACGCGCGACCGTGCGTTAGAAAAAATCTATGCACGCGACCAATGGCGAGATAAAATGACACGCGACCGATGGAGGGTTAACTGTCAATACCTGTATGGATTGTGACTGTACATTCTGCTGTACTGCCGTACAGCTTGTATTTTACACAATTATATCCGTAAAACAGAGGGATATATTCAAGAGCCATCAGATTTCACAGAATATCAAGAAGATCGGATAATTGAAAGAGAAAACGAGGAAGATGAAGAAAGAGTTTGAAATTTGACCACAGCTTCTGGGATTAGAGATTATTTGTCTGACTATTTTTTTAATACGTACACATTACCGTGGCAAAACAATTATATTGTATAAATAAGTAGGCTTTACTAATAATTACATTATTCCTATTATAAAAATGTGAAAACTTATTTTATTACCTGATTGATTCATTTCCTGAGCCACTTTTTCCCATGCCATAGCCACAGATTCTCGTTTGCTATATTCCGGTAACTGATAATTATATAACAAAGGGTACTGTTCGACAATTTTCACAAGTTTAATATCAGAATCGGTTTTTCTTTTGGCATTTTGATTAGCTACTAGTAAGTAAACTAGTTAATAATAAATTTATACTATACCGTCCTATCCGCACGGCAAATACTAACGCAAATGAAAAGAATTTCAAGAAACAAGTAACAAGAAACAGAGCGTTGCGTTTCGCGCAACTTGTTGACGAAACAATTTCTGGTCTCATGTTTCCGAAACGCCAGTGTGCATCGTTTCATATAAGTACACGGGTTATTTGATATTGAAACGAGTTGCATGTTTCTTGAAACGAGTTTCACGAAATTCTTTTCTCCAGTGTGTCAACCGCCTTAAGTATATATTGTCACGCTAGGGGGCTTGATTATGACATCTGGGAGTTGTTAATATACTTTTTGGCTTGGCATTGCGAAAGGGCGTGACTTACAACGCGGGATCATTTGGGCATTGATTACACAGGGGATAATTAACACTATATTTACTAAGCATAGCACAAGATAATTTAAACTGTACTTACCCTAAGTCAATAAGATTCTGGGCACTAACCATCATGTATGCGTTTGGAAGTTAGTCTTACTCGTTCAGACTCTGAGTCGATCTCCCCGATTTAGTCCCTGCATCTCTTATTTATAATATCGTATTCTTTAGGTCAAGCATCCTGACTACTCCTTATGATACACTAGGGGATCTACATGTATAAGATACTTGTTCTCTATGCGACGACCTAAAAATGAAAATTGAATTCGAAGATAATGAAAAAGGAAACTTATCTTTGATAAAAAAATTCCATCTTGCTTTGAAATCTGACCAAAAAGAGGCCTCAGGCATCAAATATGTACTCACTTTTGATTTTCAAAAGGCCTAACTGTTGTTCCTTAATTGCCACATCTGTAACTTACTACAAGACATAACGGGTGTCCCATTAAGAATGCACAATTTAATTTTTTAATAAAACACAATATTTACTTGAAAAATTTAAACATTTTTATTTTAAACTAATGAGTACACAATGAAATTATGTGTGGAATACAATATCGGACAAATGTCCGCCAAGACTTTGCTGACACACTCTTACTCTTTTTGCAAAATTTGTTATGACATTTTCGCACATTTGTGTCTCGATATCCGCGACGCGTTTAATTTCGTCCTTTAACTCAGAAATTAATTGTTCTCGGTTTCTTCACGTAAACACGTGACTTCACATAACCCCAGAGAAAAAAGTCACACGGCGTCATGTCGCATGATCTTGGTGGCCAATTCTGATCTCCATGGCGTGAGATGACACGGCCCGGAAATTTCTCCTGCAACAATTCAATGGTTTCCCCTCGCGGTATGACAGGTGGCACCGTCTGGCTGGAACCACATGTTTCTTAGATCTATCCCGTCCAATTGGGGCCAAACAAACTCACGTATCATATTGCGGTAACGAACACCATTCACCGTCAATGCATTACCTACGGCATTCTCGAAGAAGTAAGGCCCAATCACGCCGCCCGCCCAAAATCCGCACCAAACAGTGGCTCTTTGTGCATTCATTGCATGTTGCATTGTGGTGTGAGGATTCTCGTCGCCCCAAATCCGGCAGTTCTGCTTGTTGACAAGACCGTTCAGTTGAAAATGCGCCTCATCGCTGAAGATGATGTTCCTCGCAAAATTGCCATCCGCATTTTGATTTTCAAACACCCAATCGGCGAATTCACGTCGTTGCACATGGTCAGTTGGCAGTAATTGTTGCGTCACTTGAAGCTTGTAAGGGTGTAGATGAAGATCCTTTGTCAGTATTCGCTGCATAGTGCTTCTCGATATGTTCAGTTGTTGTGAACGACGACGAATTGATGTCTGGGGACTTCGAGTAACACTCTCACTTACTGCAGCAACATTTTCAGCAGAGCGGCGGTTACGATGACGATTTGGTGTCTTAACATCAGTCACTGAACCACATTTCTCGAATTTATCAATTATTCATCGAATTGTCGATGAATCGGAGACGTTTCGCCGACCGAAAATTGTACGCAATTTGCGTGCTGTCTCTAAAGAACTTTCCCCGTTTTTGAAATAAGTTGTTACGACGACAACGCGCTGCTCAACAGTCAAGCGATTCATTTTCACTAACCGCAATGGTCGCGTTCATCGGAAATGATCGCTAAGTAATCGGTTGTTTGAACGTTTCGATCAAACAGAGCCCTACATGAGTGATACTTCATCGGCCGCCATTTTTTAGAGCGCATTTGGGTTCCGCTGCGGCAGCAAGTTATCAGTGATCGTTAAAATCAGTTACAATCTTAACGCAATAATAAAAAAAAAATGGAAGACGAAGAATGTGAAGCTCAATATGAGCACAATGGAATTATTTATAAAATAATAGGCAACGCAGAATTGCATCACAACCTGCAAAATGGTAAGTAAATTTTTGTAAGCATATATTATGTAAAACTAAAAATTTATTTTGTATAATAGATTCAGTATTTGCTACTAGCTACATTGCCGAATATGAAAATAGTCTTGAAATTTCAAGTGTGGTCCGAGATGATGAGTATACGGCAACGCCAAATAAAGAAAATGTACCACCACGTAAGTAAAAATCGTGTTTATGTATTTTTATCTAAGCTTACATGGTTGTTGCAGCTGATACAATTACGTGGAGTAGGGCCAATACACTGCTATTAATGGACGCCTATAAAAAATTAAATGAAAAATTTCGTAATCCGAAAGTTAAGAATAAGGATGTCTGGGGCGACATTGTAGTACAATTTCGTAAAAGGGGACTTGTAGTTACCACAGATCAATTAGATAGAAAATTTCGTAATTTAAAAAAAACGTACAAAACAGTGAATGACAACAACAAAAAACAAAGACTGGACGTGGACATGTTGCTTGGGAATATTACGACCACCTACAGGACATATTTGTACACGACCAAACAATTAATCCCCAACATACATTATCGTCAATTTATTATTGTTAAAGAAGTTCATCAACCTCTTACTAATGACGAACAAACCTTGACTTCTACATTACCAGACCAACTAAACGAAACAGTACCGACACCTGAAACTACTCCATCCAATCTTGACCTATTAGTAGATAGTACAAATCCAACTCCAAGCACGTCGACCTCTCGCTACCCTACATTTGACTCTAACCGAACACGTTTGGCCAAGACCGCCAAGACGGAGACTTATAAAGGGAAAAGGTTACTAGAATATAGAAAGAAAATGCAGGAAATAGAAGAGAGACGTGTGGAAGAAATTGCAAAACTACGAGAAAGTATTCAACAGGGCAATGCAATTCAACAAGAACGTAATGACATATTACGACAATTTATTATCTCAAATAATAAATAAACTCAATATTTATAATAATTTTCCTAATAAATGTGTTTTTAAATCATAAATTTCTAGCAATTGCCATTCTTTTATCTGCCGCTTCTCCCAGTGGGCCTTCCTCATTTATTATATCATTTCCATCATTTAAATCCAGCTGAAATTCCTCTTGCATATTAATGTCATGTTCCATTATTAAGAAATTGTGGAGGACACATGCTGCAGCAATAATGTGATTGGCAAATTCTACACCAGCTACATCTAAATATTTTAAGCGCCGGAATTTATTTTTCAGCATTCCAAATGCCCTTTCTATAATGGACCTGACTGAACTAAGCTTAGCATTATACATAGTCTGTATGAATGAAAGAATGTAGAAAAAACAGAGAAGCGTTCTATATGTGATGATTTTGGATCAAATAATGATCTCTGGTGGAGATGTAGATCATGTGGTCTCTGGGCCCACTCAGACTGTACAGACGCCGAAACTGCAAAAGTTTATACCTGCGAGACATGTTCCACTGACCGATCGATATTAACCGCACCTTGATTGATATTACCTTTACTAGTACGGTTAATATCGACCGTTTACAGTTTTCGTTTTTTTTCTGTCATGTGACATTTTTTGTGTTTTTGTACCGTTTTTTGTTTAGTATGTTACAGAAATGGTTCTTTTGTTTGTAGAAATATATACAGGGTTATTAGAAAGTTTGGAGACGGCGATTTATTGTCGTTAATATTCATTTTAGGAAAAATTGTTCAATACAAAAGTTGTTTATGTAATTTTTATCTATACTTGGGAATACTTCAATTTTTGTGATCTGCAATTGTTTCTGAGTTACCCCGTTCCGCATAATTTTTTTTAATGCGAACATATGACTTTTACCTCACCATTCGATACAGCATTTTTTACTCTTTAAAACAGCACTAAAGAAATTTTTTTAAAATTTATTTTAATAACATTTTTTTCAAAAATACGCCGATTCAACGTATTCACATGAAGTAGCTATATGGAAACAAAGAAAAGTTATGAATCAAAATCTTATCACTAAAAACAAATTAATAACTAAGTAATTTAAAGTAAGTGTTCAAATTGTCCTCCATTTGTCATTTGACAATGGCTCAGTCGAATTATAAAACCACTTACCTACTTGATGTAGGCGTTTTTTGGAAAAAAAATGTTCTTAAAATAAATTTGAAAAAAAATTTCTTTTGTGCTGTTTTATAGAGAAAAAAATCCTCTATCGAATAGTGAGGTAAAAGTAATATGTTCGCATTTAAAAAAATTATGCGGAACGGGGTAACTCAGAAACAATTGCAGATCACAAAAATTAAAGTATTCCCAAGTATAGACAAAAATTACATAAACAACTTTTGTATTGAACAATTTTTCCTAAAATGAATATTAACGACAATAAATCGCCGTCTCCAAACTTTCTAATAACCCTGTATTTTAATTTTGGGATATTTAGTTTTTATATTATGGCATAATTCTTAGGTGGTCGATATTCCCCTAATTTCCCCTATGCTTAGTAGCCTAGTTTTGTTACTATAGTTTTCTTTGCTTATTATGAAGTAACCGAGAAATAGTAGCGAGTTATTTCATCATATTACCCCATGTTATTTTTGTTTTACATAAAAAAATTATAATAATAATTGTCACTCTAAAAACTGAATGTACGTATGAGAAAATACATATAAGAATAGATTTCATTATATTAAATATATCAAAAGTGTAATTTAATTTAATTTCTCATTCATTCTGTTTATAAAACGTTTAAATAAAGTTTACATATTTAATCTTGTGACAAGATAAAATCAAAATCAATAAACAAACTTTAACCTTCATTTTCTCCATTCCTGGTCATCATTTAGCAAATCATTGAGTTCACTGATGTTTTGCAACAATGCTGTAGGACAATTACTCCCGCCGTATGTAGTTTATAAAGGGGAGCACATGTGGACAACTTGGGGGATAAACTGGCCTCAGGGTGCTAGATATAACAGAACATCTCATGGTTGGTTCGACTGAAGATTTGTTCGTTATTCTTCTACTTCCAAAAATAAAACGTCAAGATGGGCTAAAGGTGATTATAGGAGACAATCCCTGCATCACATATAAACCCAAATGTTTTAAAACTGCGAAGCAAATGATATCAGATTTGTCTGTTTGCTCCCGAATTCAACGCATATAACAGCCATTAGATGTGGCTGTGTTCCGCTCTCTAAAAAGACATTACAATCACTCCTGGAAAAAGTAATGGAAAATCTTCAACCGAATGTGGGAAAAAACTTAATATCAGGATTTTCCAAATGCAGTGTTATCCTATAGGCCAGTCAACGAAAAGGTGTAGAGGGAAATGCTTGGAACACAATTTTTGACTTCGTAAGTTTGTTTAAACTAGTTAGGAGGTGAACATATCAAAAGTCCCCGCCCATAGCCCTTAAGCCGGGGGGGGTTGAAAGTTTCATTTTCGGTTTTTTGCTTATATCTCGGAAACTATGCGTGCTACCGACATGACTACTCCATACAAAATGAAAGCTGATTAAATTTGCTACAAGTTTTACTCAGTCAAGTTTTTCAATATATTATTATACTTATAGTTTTCGAGGTATCCGCTCTAAGTATTGGAACTGACAATGCGTCTATAATGGTCGGCACCAGCAATGGCGTGTATGCAAAACTAAAAAAGTATGTTCCAAACCTAATTTTCATTCGTTGCGTGTGCCATTCTTTGCAGTTGGCAGTGGAATCTAGAATTATTAGTCCGCGAAACATATATCTGGTTCAACACTCAACTTCTAGGCAGATTAGCTATAGGCAGTTAATACTGTTAATGACGATAATAGTCCTTAACCGAGATTTCGGCAACGGGTTGGCTTTCTATGAGTCCGCCATAGCGGGAATAGATTAGTGGCTGAAAGTAAAAACTCACTTTTCAATTGTCCGATATAGAGAAAAATGTAACAGTGCACAAATGCTGTATGAAATGTATAAAGATGACACAAATTATGCCTATTTATGTTTCCTTACATCAATTTTAAGTGATCTCCAAAGCCCCAGAATCGCCTAAACTTTTGCAAGTTTTGATGATCTGTTGTCGGATAGCTTAATTAATTAAGGCACCGAATAGCAAAATTCAATAATTTGATGATGATATCGAGTCATTTGTTGTACGCGATACTTATTTAGGCAAAAAATTCACTGAAATGAAGTAAGCCGGTTTTACAAAATAATGAGTCATATCTACGAGAAAGATGCGTTAATTTCTTAACAAAATTAATAAATGAAATAATTCAAAGGTTGCCTGATAATGTTGAAATTTTAAAGCAAATATCTCTATTTTCCATTCAATATACACTACGTGTAATAAAACTTGATTTAATCGAGATACTCGAACATTTTAATTACGATCAATATTAATACCCATAGTCCAGTCATTTTAAACATGAACATTGCAAAAAATCCTATATTAGGTTTGACTTTTTTATGTTGTTAGGTTCAGTCCCAGTAGTAAATACTCAATTTTGCAACTTCGAAAAACTTGTGGAAACTGGGGGGCGCGCCAAAAACCGCGATTTTTTCGGACTTTTTTCAGTTTTAGCCTCGTAGCTCAAAAACTACGAGTTGTAGTGCAAAGAATATGATTATCTTCTTTAAACTAGACTAAATTTTCTACAATTTGAGCCTAACCGGAAGTCTGTAAGTATAATAGTTTCCGAGATACAGCTCTTCAAAAATAGGCAATTTTTCCCAAAATCTTTTTTCAACGTATCATCCATGTTTCGAGCCAGATATTGCCATAACGACGTGCCCTACGACTCTTGTCACGGAGAAAAAAATTGTAGGACATTTTATCACCTTCTATTTAAGCATAGATTCATTCCTGTGGGCCTAACAGTTCTCGAGAAAAAGACGGAAAACCGGAAAACAGTGAAATCCTCCACATATATGTAATAGCATTAGTATGATTAGAAGACATTTTCTGATTCTTATTCTTATTTAGCCTTATTTAGCCTAACGAACGCTCAAAAAGGGCTTGTAGACAGACTTTTTGATCCTAATGATTTGATTTCTAAGATGTGTTTGGAGGTGTTTGGTGATAATTATACGAAAAGTCCCCGGCCCTACCGTATGAGCTAACTCCGTAGCGTAAAAAATTTGCGGATTTGTTAAGTTTTCCCTTTGTATCTCTTGAATAGGCGATCGTAGTGGAAAATGCCCAATTATAAAATAAAAGCTGCCTTGAGAAAATACTTTTGTTCTTTTCGTCAAACATTAGGTAACCCTATCATAAATGTATTTAGAAAAGACTAGAGACCATTAAACATGGTGGCGGATAAGACTGAAATTGTTTGGCTAAGGATGCAGGTAATCTGTATTTAAAACTCACATATCAGATTTAGCTCCAAACCTCCCACAAAATTACTTGTTCTCTAGTGCCCTCTATTCCATCTTGAACTCAACGTTTTTTTTAAATAACTATAACATCTAATCTATTTGAGATAAAATATTAAACGGTACATGTATTTTATAGGAAATTTTATGATCTACAACTTTTATTTCAGCAGTTTTTGCTATAAACCGAATACTTTAGGAGCTAGGACACAATATTTGCCGAAAAACGTCGTGTAAAAGCGATTTTCAAAAAAAATGTCAATTCTTGACAGCGAATATCTCTTCAACGGATAGAGATAGAGAAAAACGCATAGAAGCAAACTTGTAGAAAATTTAATCAGCTTTTTTTTATGATTGGCCATTTCTCACTACGATGGCGTGTTCAAGAGATGTAAACGGAAAACCAAACAAATCCGCACATTTTGTTACGCTACTTTTCGTATAATCATCACCAAACACATCCCAGAAATAAAATCTTTAGGATCAAAAAGTCTATCTACTAGCCCTTTTTGAGCGTTCGTTCGCTAGGCTAAATAAGAATAATCAGAAAATGTCTTCTAATCATATTAATGCTATTACATATATGTGGAGTCGTAGCGATTTCACTGTTTTCCGGTTTTCCGTCTTTTTCTCGAGAACTGTTAGGCCTACAGGAATGCATCTATGCTTAAATAAAAGGTGATAAAATGTCCTACAATTTTTTCCTCCATGACAACGGTCGTAAGGCACCTCGTTGTGGCAATATCTGGCTCGAATCATGGATGATACGTTAAAAACAGATTTAGGGAAAATGCCTATTTTTGAAGAGCTGTATCTCGGAAACTATTATACTTACAGACTTCCGGTTAGGCTCAAATGGTAGAAAATTTAGTCCAGTTTAAAAAAGATAATCATATTCTTTGCACTACAACTCATAGTTTTTGATCTACGAGGCTAAAACTTAAAAAAGTCCGAAAAAATCGCGGTTTTTGGTGCCCCCCCCCAGTTTCCACAAGTTTTTCGAAGTTGCAAAATTGAGTATTTACTACTGGGACCGAACCTAACACCATGAAAAAAGCAAACCTAACATAGGATTTTTTGCAATGTTTGTATATTTTTGTGTTTAAATTGACTGTACTACCAATGGAAAATATTACTTTAAAAAACTGGGAAAATGTTTACTCGGAACAGGATAGTAGTAGCGGGTATCCATTTATAGATTTAGCGACAATGGCATTATTATTTTTAGTATTGCCAAAGTCTAATGCAGAAGTGGAACAACTTTTTAGCCAAATGAATTTAATTAAAAATAAGTTACGTAATCGAATGAAGTTACCAATGCTAACATCAATATTAAATATAACATCTGAATTGCAACGTGTCAATAAATGTTGTTTTAACTACCTTCAAACGTATTAGTAAACAGAAAATGTCTGGGAAGCTACAAAACTTCATCTGATATTTACTTACATGTTAAGATTTATAAGTTTTATTTGTTATTCTTTATTTCCTGTTCTTCTCTAAAATTTATCAAAATATCTATCTACAGTAGGTGGCCAACTGTTGGTTATATTAAAGATTTCCGTGTTATTTAAGATTCAATCGCTCTTAATGCACATATAAGTCAAAAGACTTCACCAGACCCAGCTAATGTAGGTCATTGAAGACCTTAAGCTCAAATTTGGAATGGCGAAAACAATGTGCTATTAGACCTGACACAGCTTCCATATTTGGCAAAATATGTAAGTTACGTCCTCTTGTAAAAGCACAGTAAAACAAATTTTATATAATAGTTTCTATGGTACCTAACTCAAGTACCAACTGCGGTATTGAACATGAAAAGGTAGCATCAAAAAGGAAGTTATGAACGTTGAAATTGATGAGTATGGTTTGTTTATTCATTCAGAATTTAATTATCTTAGGTTGTCCCCTTGATCTGTGCTTAATAGCGTGTGATTGTCATTTCACCCATGGCTTAATTTATTCTGATTTCTTTATTAAAATCTACCGTCTACTCGTCCACCTTATCAGCCGGCCGCCCTGAAAAACGCTGAGAGCGCGGGAATCGGGAGTCGAGGTCAATGTGAATTAAAAAAAGGAGAGAAGATCCATTTGAACTTGCGAGGAAAATGCACGCATAATTACATCTCCGTTTTACTTTCTTTCTTTAAATTCGTATTTTTTTGAGTGGAATTTGTTCTTATATACAGTATCATATTCAAGGACAGTTACAAGTAACTGGTACCCTTTTAGACATGAAGGTGCAAAAGGTAAATCAACACCATAGGTACTCGGGTCTTTAAAATTCTTTGTTCTTTTTTATTGTAGATCAATCGTGATGATTTAAAATTTGTAAGAAATAAGTAATAATGCGGGCCAATCTATTAGTAGGATGGAATTAGAGGGATTAAAAGTTGACGTAAAAAAATGCTGCAAGTCTTTTATGGAAACACATGTGGTAACAATTACAACATTATCTAGAAGAAAATCACACGAACAATGCAAGTTTCGAATTACAGGTTGACGAATATATGAAATACATTCATATGCTGGTGTAGTCCGGATCTGCCCGATGTGTGTAATTTTGATATAACCACTGCTGTTTATCTAAACTTAGAAATCTTTTTATAGGGTATTTTAGAACCGTGAATACGTTATTTATAATCACATAATATTTCCTTCGTGCAATTAATAGTGTTTAAATTAATAGGGTTAACGTGCCATCCTATTTTTCGGCTTCTCTCGACGGACGGTTGTGGGCTCGTGAAATACGTAAATTATTATTATTATTACTAAGGTTGCCGCCTGTATAATCTTGCAAGTCGTTCAAAAATGAGTCTTTCTCCATGTCTATTATAGCATTGTGCAAAATACAAATTGCCTTTACAATGTGAACCGCATTTTCTACCTTAGTCTCTATAGATTTCAATAAAATTCTAAATTTAGCAGAGCATATACCAAAGGCACATTCCACACTCATTCTGGCACGTGATAAACGGTAATTGTAATAAGAGGCAGGTTCATTATTTTGCAGTCGTCTTCTAGGAAATGGTCGTAATAGATGAGTTCTTAATGGGAACGCTTCATCTCCTATAAACACAGAAGGAACGATTTGTCCAGAGTTAGGTAGTTGTTGATCTTTTGGTAAAAGTAAAGTCCCATTTTCGATGTTTTGATAAATTGGCGAATTAGAAAATACTCCAGCATCGCTGTCTTTTCCATAGGCACCCACATCAATCATTAAATATGGTAGGTAATTAGCATCCACAACTGCCATTAGTACTATTGAAAAAAAATGCTTATAGTTATAAAACATGCTTCCCGATTTTGCAGGACATTTAACTCTTATGTGCTTTCCATCGATACTGCCTAAGCAGTTAGGAAAGTTCCATTTTTTGAAATACTGTGCAGCAACATTTTCAAAATCTCTGACGGTAGGCAAAGGCATGTGCAGTATCTGAAGTGTATCCCAAAGAGCTTTACAAACCTCCATGACTATAGACGCGACTGATGACTTTGATATTCGAAATGTAAAGGCAAGTTGCCTAAACGCGATTCCAGTAGATAGGTAGGTACCTGAAACAAAAGAGAGGATAGTTATTTATACAAGATTTTTTTTTCAGAGGAAGAAGCTAAAAGAAAATGGCGAAATTTACGCGATCAATTCGCAAAAGAATTAAAAAAAGTTCGTAAACCTCGTTCAGGCGATGCCCTAGATGAAGATGGGCAGTATACAGGAAAATGGCAATTTTTTGGCAGTCTACAGTTTCTGAAGGGTGTAGTAGCTCCGAGAACTACGGAAGGAAATGTATCGCATATTGAAGCATCGCAAGAATCACAGACCTCTTTGCTTGACAATGACGATATTGAAGATGAACAGTCTTCAGACGAAAATTCTGCCAATGTGGATTTTTCATCACAGGTGAGTGTGACAGCCGATGTTTCAGAAGAGATTGCAAGTGCCGATATTTCACAAGTAGTCGCTAAGGGTGGTATTTCGAAAGTCAATACCAATAGGGGTAGTTTACGAGTAAATAAAAGTGCAAGGGAGCTTGTATCTGAATCAACAAACATGTCATCTCCAAGTACAGCGACACCTCGTTTAAAAAGAAAATCACGACGCGAAGAGAATATAGCTGTAGACCAACAATTATTAAATATCGAGACAAAAAAGCTTGCTCTACTTCAAACACCAGAAGATGAAAATTCTTTATTCCTGAGGTCACTCCTGCCATATTTCCAAAAAATGGATCCCGTGCAGCAACTACGAGTAAGAAACAAATTTCAAGAAACATTAATCAACGAAATGTCACCTCCGTTTACCAATCTTCAACCCGGCAATACTCATTACCCTGATCGCCCATCAACTGCCTCTTCAGTGCATTCATCGACTTATTCGAAAGTTTGTTCACCTCCGTCTACCAGTTTTCAAGCCGGCAATACTCATTAAGTCATTACCCTGATCGCCCATCAACTGCATCTTCAGTGCATTCATCGACTTATTCGAATGTTTGTTCACCTCCGTCTACCAGTTTTCAAGCCGGCAATACTCATTATTACCCTAATTGCGCAATAACTGCTGTGTCGTCACTGCATTCGTCGACCTATTTGAATGTTTCTTCACCTCCGTCAACTGCACAAGCTGCATCTTATGCAAGTGATTTTAACAATATGTACCCATAATAACACATTAATAATAAATACATTACAAAATGAATATCCTGGTTTACATTACTTACCTTAAGGTTAACAAAAGCCTCTCTTCGACAGAAATTGCTCTCTGAAAATTTGTTGTGCAATGATAACAGGCATCGCGTATTTTTCCAAGAATATAATCAAATGTTTTTATTGTCATTCTGGTGTATTGGCGAAAAGCACTTTCATCTGCTCGTAACTCCAGGTACAAATGATGAAATTCCCCGTAAACTAACCTATTTCTATAAATCGTATGAGTGGTTTTTCTTATTTCACGTCTCTTTTTAAGTTTCTGTAATATTCTTAGTTTCAATAAACTATTTTCCATAAGTAAAATGGAACGTGTTGACGTCGCGGCCATCGTTGTTGAACTAAACCAGTCCGTAGCGTAATTTGCCACCTAAGTTTAAAAACGCAGGCACCGCAATACGTGCGATGCGTGCGTTTTATCGCACCGCAGCACCCGTGTTTACCTAGGACATAGCGTTACGCATCGCAGTATATTGCATCACATCAACTTCGTCGTCGATCTATATTTCGTCAATGGAAGGTAACCAATCATGATGAAATAAAAAAATTCTTGGCTATTCTCATTATAATGGGCATAAACCATTTACCAACGATGCGATTGTATTGGTCATCAAAAAAAATGTATGCCAACAATCTTATTCAAAAGACGATGAAGCGGGACAGATTTGATTGCATATTGAAATTCTTTCATTTATCTAATAATGAAGATCTTCATGCGAATGGGGACAGACTTTACAAAGTAAGGAATAACTTCCCTTCCCTTTAAGGGATTAGTGTTTTTAATTAATTATTTTGATATTGCTTTGTTTTTTTCCCCTTCAGAACATAATACAGTGTGACTCATTTAGATTGGAAACACACATGTAAAATCTGAAGTTATTTACCGATTTTAACCAATTTTTTTTTAAATGTCAAATAATGAAACATCTACTTCGGGACAAAATTTCAAATGTTTATTCCAATTTTCAGGGCATACTACGATAACTTTTTCGTACTCGGAATGGAGAATTGTTATTAGCGATTTGTTTATAAAAAAATATCTACGCCACTGGATTCAGAATGCTTCCAAATAGCTGTCACCAAAATTTTACAAAAATATATTTATTAATAACAAAGTTATGACAACTTAAAGTTCGAAAACTTTCTACGCTAACAGTTACAAAACAACACCCTGTATCAATAGATGTCCATTGAAATTATACTTTTACTATTTTAACAAAAATCTATCATAACTGTTAAGTTAAACAGTAACATAATTTCCATGGTAACTAAGATTTAAATGGAAATGTTAGGTCTTATTATTTACTCAATCGCGCGATTCCGTTAATTTTATTAAATATTACGTTACTTTAAATATTTTTTTCTCCACTGATGGTTTAAATAGTTTAATTTAAGAATTATTAACATAATTTCAATGGACATCTATTGATACAGAGTGTTGTTTTGTAACTGTTAGCGTAGAAAGTTTTCGAACTTTAAATTGTCATAACTTTGTTATTAATAAATATATTTTTGTAAAATTTTGGTGACAGATATTTGGAAGCATTCTGAATCCAGTGGCACAGATATTTGTTGTATAAACAAATCGCTAATAACAATTCTCCATTTTCAGTACAAAAAAGTTATCCCCCACTGAAAATGAACTCGGAGAAGAATTTGGGGAAGATATAGTGGAGTACATTAAAACACAAAGACCAAGATGGATAGGGCACGTAATGAGAAGCGACAATCAAAAGACATCAAAAAGAGTCATGGAATGGGAACCAACCGCAAATAGAACCCGAAGAGGTAGAAATAGATCTAAAAGAAATGGGAGTTGTGAATTGGAAAAAAAGTAACGGGCAGCAAAAAATGGAATTTAAATTCAATCCCATTCAAAACTGTTGTCATTAGAGAAAGTGTCCGAACCTGTCCCACTCTACCATACATTCAGCACGGTTTGAAATATGAAAATACTGCTCGAGAATGCTTTGTCAAGGAAATAGAAACAGTATGTATATTTGAACTAATTCTTTCTCAAAATATTAGTTGGTTGGCATCTTCTCCATATAGTGCAACTTTTGAGAATAATCCTGTAGCGTAGATTGAAATAAAATTTCCATTTGAAGGTAACTTAATTACTATGGCATAATAGAATGAATATATGCATACCGAACTTTTAGTGTATGTCACTAAACTATATGAGTTGTTCTTGGATTTGAGCCTGACCTCAATTACAGGGTGTTGCAGCGGCTGACTTTGCAAAAATGGCACTATTTCGCCACTTTGATCTGAGCCTGTTGCTGCAATATTGCGAATTTTTCAAAAATATTTGGTATAACACTGGTGAGTTAGGGTCATGTATCCAGTACAACTGTCAAATTTCAAGGAAATTAGAATTTTTTTAATCCCAGCTTGTTGTGTTGTTAGAGGTTTCCGGTGAAAGTATTCCGCAGGTTCCACAAAACCCATATCTGAAGTATTGGGTATTGGGTAAGTACCTTAAACTATTGAAAAAAAAGAACGTCACAAATACTACGCACAAATTTAAAACAATGCTATTTTGTAATTTATTGCTCATATGAAACCATGTTAAATGTAGCTTTTGACCATAATTATAAGTAGAAATTATTGCTATGTACCTACTCTAAAACAAAATATTTCAAACATAAAATGTTACATTCTGCATGCATAGGCACACATCACAAAACAAATTCAATTCAAAAAACAGGTTTTATTGCAAAAATTACATTTGCCAATATTGGGGAAGATAAGTTGGTTAGGTACCAAAAAAAATAATAACGGAGATACTATGTATCTACGGTATGAAGTTGGTTTATAGTTTGCCATTCAAAATTTTAACAAACTTTATTCGTTGATTTGTACGTTCAATGCGAAATCGAACTGCTGCTGTTAACGTTTTGAATTGCTTCTTCATGACTTCATTTGGTTTGTTTTAAAAATGAAGGCCTATAAAGCTTTACTTGATGTGGTACCTAAACACATTTCATCAATCAAAACCCTATATCCACCATACTTGCACTCTTTTTCAATTTCGTTAATTAGGTTACTTTGTTCAAATATTACTGTCAGATGCACGACCACCATATGGTTTACTGATGAAAGTAATTGCTCCTGTCAAATTTAATTTTTTCACATCCTTTCATATTTATAATTGGAATAGAAACGTATTCTACAACACAAGCACTTTGGTTTTTGCACCTTCACTTCTCTGTATCTAAAACCATTTTCATATCTTGAACATTTTCAAAACAAATTGGCATGTTCTTCTGTAATTCGACATTTAAGGGTAAGTATATACGGAGCACGAGCGCCCGAAATTCTTATGCTTTGAAACGTGTGGTAAATAATGTGGCGCATACAGTTTACGCCGAATCGATTCAATCATCAGTGCAATTTTGATTTACTAGTACACGGCCGAGCTGTAATCTTAGAGGTTGTAACTTGTATGAAAAATCGACAGTTCTACAGTGCATGTACTTCCGCAAATACTTCAGCAGCGAGCGAGCACCTGAAGGACTGACGTTTTCAATACAAATGTTGGAGAACGAAACAAATTAGACATGTGTCACATTTTGTTTAGTGCTTCCAAAATTGGAGCCATTCCGTTAGCCTGCATTTTGCGTAAAGCACAGACAGAGGCCAATTACACTTCAGCTTTCATTTTATTGAAGGACACCCTTGGAAAGGATGGATTTGGTGGTGTTGGTTATCCAAACACACTCATCTCGGATGATAGTTCTACGGACAGAAATGTTTTAACGACTGTCTTCCCAAAGTCACCATTACTACTTTGTATTTTTCATGTTTCGCAGACTCTCTAGTGATGGCTTTGGAATACCAATCATCAGGATCCAAACGACTTAAGGGCGGGTCTCATTAGGACATTTTAGCGGAGTCAACAAGTAAAAGCCACTAAAGTTGCTTTTAAAATATTAGTTACACTTAACAAATTGTTGAATCAAGTTTGCAAGATAAGTTGCCTTACAAAATGACGAATACGACAGTTGTTCCTGCTGGTATTATTATCGATGCACTATTTGAGGCTACTATTTCTTTTAAGGAGTCTACAGCTTCTCTAACAGCATCAATAGGTGACTCTAGCTTTCTGTTTAAACTACCACATCTTCGTACTTTTGGGATTACAGGTGTCCTATTTGAAGAGCTGGGGAGGTCATAAAGCAGTCAAACGTCGATTACATTTACATCCTTATAAAATAACTGTTGTGCAAGAATTACTACCGTAAAGTATGTTATTATAAATTTAATTAGAAAAATGTAAATAACTCTGTAATCATTGATTTTAGGTATAGGAACATGGTATATCAATTTAAAGGAAATTTATTTCTGCATCGAATAGGCCGATAATTAAATAGGCATTCCATTTAAAAAAAGAGACTTTTTAAAGTTTTTCTTAAGTCTGGAAATAACGTCAAATAGATACTTAACCGAGGGCAATTTTATATTACCCATTACAGAAAATTGTGTCTCAATCTTTTGACGTTGAGAACCTAAAATCCCATTTCCCTAACTTTTACCACTTTCGACTTTCAATTTTATTTCCTAAACAAGATTTTGACATTTTTCATTGGAAAAAATTTTTTTTCTTAACAATCAAAATTGATACGCCCATTATTTTAAGCATACTTACTAAACATTTTATGACACATCAGAATGTGAAAAAAAATTGCCTGGTTTGTATTTAAAATAAAGAAGTTGATGCTCACTTCCGGTATTTCCGGAAGTGCTGCCATTTGGAAAATATTTTTATTTAATAGATTAAACACTCCATGTCGCATGTGCAAAATTTCAAATTTCTAGCTTTTACAGTTCTTGATATACTTCTAACCGACGGTCACCGTGAGACACCCTGTATAATAATGCCAAGCCTTATATTAAGCAGTTGCATGTAAGAATTTTAGCAGCAGCAAACATGTCTTCAGCAAAGATTATTTCAGTAAAACGCGTAAAAGCGCCATCAAAGAAAGTCGGTAGTTGTTACGGAGGTGGTGGTGGTGGTGCAGGTGCATCGAAATCCGCCCTATCAGCACTTCTAACGGCACCACCACCACCAAAAAAAAGCAAAGGTGACGACGTTATAAGCCTCCTTACCGAGGACGAGAGCGCCCAAACGGAAAGGTAAATATACATTTTTTTTTCTAATAATTT
The DNA here is from genome assembly GCA_036250285.1 of Pyrocoelia pectoralis. Lineage (NCBI taxonomy): Eukaryota > Metazoa > Arthropoda > Insecta > Coleoptera > Lampyridae > Pyrocoelia > Pyrocoelia pectoralis. Next base: position 36,231,124 of record CM070075.1, on the reverse strand, counting down.
CAGTCTTCTACTTATTTACAGCAAGGTATCCTGCTAAATTTGTTTGCGTCATGTGTTTTTTTTTTTAATTACAGAACAGCATCAATGTCCACTTGGGGGACATTCATGACCTCCTTGATCACTTAGAACGGGAGAATTCAGGTCCCTCACACGTTTACGCCCCGCAAAGGTAAATAGTACACAATTAATTTTTTATGCAAATAGAAATAGCTAATCGTATATTAATTAATTATTCATTTCAGAGTCGTACCAACGCCCCAATTGAGCGACCCCGCATTGGAGTAGCGGCAACCGGAACTCCTCCCTCAAATAACGTAAGTTATTTGAATTTCCAATGATAACCATACTAATACAATTTTATCGGTTATAGGGAATATCCGCTATTTGAAATACAACTTCCACCGCGGGGTCAGCAGCAGCACCATCAGCTGCACATGAAGTGAGTTATCTTTGCGAACTTTAATTAAAATGATTCTAATACAATTTATCTGTTTATTTTTTGATTAATATTTTTTTTATTTTTCCAGTAACTATTCAACACAGCCTCATCAGGGCGAAGTGCAGCAAGCACAGTAAGTTATTTTTACGCTTAACGAAGAAGAAGAAAATAAATCTAAAATTCTTTTTTCTTTTGCAGTCAACATGCAGCCCCCTCTGCCGCCAAAGATATGACCCTGCTGAGGGAAATCTACGAACGAGTGACACCCCCTGCAGACACTCCATGGATGGGGGTAGAGCCAACAACCCCAAGCCAGTTGGTGGAGGCGTCCAAGAGGTGCCTTCATAAGATGCTTCCTGCATACAAAAGGAAGGTGCAGGAGGCCCGAGCTGAGGCTGAGGGATATGAGCGGGCCGCAGGGGTTGCACGTGCCCGCGAACGGAAATCCAAAGAAGAGCTGGAATTTATTGAAACATACATAAAATTTTTAAATAAATAATATTGTAAATAATGTAAATATATACAGGGTGTCCCACGACGTGAGGTCATCACTTCACGTACGTATAGGAGAGGTGAAAAGGAGTTGAAACTAAAGTGTGGTCAATTCTCTAAAGCGACTATTAAAGAAGTTATGGCCTTCTTTAGTTATACACTGAAGCAGCCGAAATAATAATATCAAGTGATAGTGTAGTAACTTGGTTTGTTTGGTTCTGTTCTGTTTTAGCTCATATCTTTGAAACGGTTAGTTATTTGATACAAACTGCTACGTTACTATGGAAATTATTTACTCGGTTGTCAAACAGTAAATCGCCTTAAAGTTAATTTCTCCGTTTGCGCTTATTAACAGTGTTCATGTTTACTTTTACAACGCGAGAGTACGCTGATATTCATTACATTTACGGTTTTTGTGATGGAAACTCAGTAGCAGCTGCTCGAGAATATGGGTTGAGATTTCCAAATCGGCGACTACCAGACCGACGAGTTTTCCAACGAGTGCACAACTACCTATGTGAACATGGAACTTTCCCGAAACCGTCGACTGAGCGTCCAATACAGCAAGTACTAGACAATGAGGACAACATACTGAGACAATTTGATAATAATCCAAGCACCTCTGTTCGTCGTGTATCTGCACAATTTAATGTACCACGAATGCGAGTTTGGAGAACATTAAAACGTCATGGTTTATATTCATTTCATATCCAGCCCGTGCAAGCCCTCTTACCTGCGGATTTCGCTAGTCGTATGGAATTTTGCCGTTGGATTATTCAAAATCGACACCTACGTAATCGAATTTTATTCACGGATGAGGCAACATTTACAAGGAATGGATTAATGAACAGAAAGAACAGCCACTCTTGGGATTTTGAGAATCCACACCAAATCACTCTGTCAAATTTTCAACATAGGTTTTCAGTGAATGTTTGGTGTGGAATTATTGATAACATGCTCATTGGTCCATTCGTTTTTGAGAACCATTTAACCGCCGACAGCTATTTAAATTTTCTAGACGATCATTTGGGAGGATTGATAGATGATATCCCTCTGGCGATCAGACACGGTATGTGGTACCAGCACGATGGTGCCCCTCCGCACTATGCGTTACGTGTAAGGCAATTTTTGAATCAGCGGTTTGAAGGACGTGTAATTGGTAGAGGGGAACAGCACCCCTGGCCCTCAAGATCTCCGGACTTAACCTGTTTAGATTATTTTTTGTGGGGCCGTATGAAAGCGCTGGTATACCAAACACCATCCGAGACTGTTGAAGATCTTAGGAGACGCATTTTTGAGGCAGCAGAAATAATTCGGGTTGACAGAGATGTGTTACGTAGAGCAACTAGGTCTCTATTAAGAAGAGCTAGAATGTGTCTAGACAGCAACGGTGGCCATTTTGAGCAATATTTATAATTGATTTTTCTGTCATTGTAATTATTTAATAAATAATAATTAAACACTTTGTAATTTGAAAACGCTTTATTTTAGAACATAACTTTATTAGACTTTTTAACTATATTTGGTCTAGAGATTACGTATACGAAGTTGTGACCTCACGTCGTGGGACACCCTGTATATATATATTGTTATTTAAGCTTCCACGAGTGTTATTATTTATAACAAAATTCATTTTCGAGTTTATCTCGTGTTAATATTTGATAAAAATTCTACGTTTCGACCAACCTGACCAACCAATTAGGAATAATATTCAAAATGTGCCAACTACATCTTCATACAATGGGCCTGTCACAAGCAGTAAAACACGCAAAGATTAAAACTAGATAGCATAAATCATTAATAACAATTGTCAAATCTTGATAAAGAAAACCAAGCGAGTTTTCGAAACGTAGAATTTTTATCAAATATTAACACGAGATAAACTCGAAAATGAATTTTGTTATAAATATATATATATATATATACAGGGTGTCCCACTGCTCCGTAATCGGTCGATAACTCAATGTGGGTTGAAGATACAGAAAAAAGTTTCAAATAAAAGTTGCTTTGATTTGAATTGCGCATTTTTTAAAAATATTCTTATATCTACAGTATGTTGCATTTTCACGTGGCAGGAAAATGTCACTTTTTTTTAAATGGCACACCCTGTATTTTTTTCTCTTAATGTATCGACCAACCATATTTATATCACGCCTGAAATTTTTTTTAAGATTGGATGTGCGGTTGCCAAGTTATTAATTATTTTGTTAAAATTTGGTACAATTCAAGGTCAGACTATAATATTCATAACTAAGTTATTCTTCAAAAAAGGAAAAATTTATTTGACGAATAATATTACTCTAATGTCGTGTTACTCTACAAAAAAAAACTAATTGATTAATTTTATACCGAGTGTTTAAAATGAGAATTCAAACTTTGTGAACTTTAAATAGAATTTATACGAATATTTTAAATGGAACACCCTGTATTTTTATTTACCATCAAATTCTCGACAAAAAACCCTATTCAACGGTGTATTATTTCCTGGTATTATTTTTTGTACTTTTGTTAATATTTACGATTTTTAAAATTTCACGTAAAAAAATTTGTTAGAAGTAATTTTTATTTAATTATTATTACAAAATACCGTTTAAATAGTTGTTATCAACGCAAAAAAACAAAACTCAAGTCCTGTGACTATCATAATTTCTAAATAATTAAAACAAAATTTTTAGTAAACAGTATTTCTCGAATTTTTAATAAACAGAAAATAAATACAATATCTCTCATTAAAGTAAATGTTCAAAATGTCTTCCACTTTGATCAATGCACTTTTGAAGCCTAACCCTAAATAATCTCACATTGTTTATTTATAGGAGTAATCGGTTGAAATTGCAACGCCTCTCGAATTCAAATTTTCATGTCATCTCGTGTTGTGGCAGCTGTTGATATATTTGAGATTTAACAGTTCCTCAAAGATAGTAATCCATAAAGGTAAGGTCCGGTGACTTTGGCGGCCAAGGAACAGGGCCTCCTCTACTTTATTAGGGTACAATAAATCGAATTCTCGCGCGCATCTCTGACTGTTGTTTTGCTTGAATTATTTAGAACTTAAGATAGTCACAGGACTTGAGTTTTGTTTTTTTGCGTTGATAACAACTATTTGAACGGTATTTTGTAATAATAATTAAATAAAAATTACTTTTAACAAACTTTTTTTACGTGAAACTTTAAAAATCGTAAATATTAACAAAAGTACAAAAAATAATACCAGGAAATAATACACCGTTGAATAGGGTTTTTTGTCGAGAATTTGATGGTAAATAAAAATACAGGGTGTTCCATTTAAAATATTCGTATAAATTCTATTTAAAGTTCACAAAGTTTGAATTCTCATTTTAAACACTCGGTATAAAATTAATCAATTAGTTTTTTTTTGTAGAGTAACACGACATTAGAGTAATATTATTCGTCAAATAAATTTTTCCTTTTTTGAAGAATAACTTAGTTATGAATATTATAGTCCGACCTTGAATTGTACCAAATTTTAACAAAATAATTAATAACTTGGCAACCGCACATCCAATCTTAAAAAAAATTTCAGGCGTGATATAAATATGGTTGGTCGATACATTAAGAGAAAAAAATACAGGGTGTGCCATTTAAAAAAAAGTGACATTTTCCTGCCACGTGAAAATGCAACATACTGTAGATATAAGAATATTTTTAAAAAATGCGCAATTCAAATCAAAGCAACTTTTATTTGAAACTTTTTTCTGTATCTTCAACCCATATTGAGTTATCGACCGATTACGGAGCAGTGGGACACCCTGTATATTGTTATTTAAGTTTCCACGAGTGGTATTATTTGTAATAATATTCATTTTAGGGTTTATCTCGTGTAGTAAATTATTAAATTCTACGTTTCGAAAACCACCTCTGTTTTCTTTTTCAAGACAAATTGTCACTGGTGAAACATGCCATCTATTTTCAATTTTGTAACGTATTCATACGTGATCTACTGCGTGTCATGGGTCCGTTGGAGGTAGATGCTTGAACATTTTGAACGTTTTGTTTCTTTATGACGACTTTTAAAACATTACTTGTAATTTGTTGATCTGAATCTTCATTAGTGTTAATTTCTCGTAAAGGTGTTTCATGCTTTCTTATGACAAGCTTCCAAACAGGAGGAATTCTAGATGTATCGTCTCTTTTATTTATAATTTATTTATTATTATTTTATTATTTTTATTATTCCACATATTTTACATACAAAAATCAATTTTACAAACAAGTTCAGGGAGCTCCAATGGGTTCACCACTTTCCCCTGCCATTGCCAATGTATATATGGAAAATTTTGAACAGAAAGCTTTAAGTTCCACTAATCTTAAACCTAAATGTTGGTACAGGTACGTAGATGACACATTTGTTGTTTGGCCTCACGGTTTGGATAATTTGAATAAGTTCCTTCAACATATCAACAACATACATCCTAACATCCAATTTACAATGGAAGTAGAATCGGATAAAAAACTACCTTTTTTAGATATGTTGATAGAAAGACTAGATAATGGAACATTCAAACACAAATTATATAGAAAAATAACACACTCCAACCGATACCTAAACGCCCAATCACACCACCATCCATGTCAACTTTATGGTATAATCAAATCGTTAACAATCAGATCCATCCGTCTATCGGACGAAGAATCGAAAAATGACGAACTGGAAAAATTAACCAAAATGTTACAACAGAACGGTTATCCTTTAACAAAAATTGAAAGTATCATCAAGAAATACATAAATGTAGCACAAAAATCTACAAAAACCGTTGATGAGCCCAAAAAATTGGTTGTTTTACCTAACATAAAAGGTGTCACGGACAGAATTGGTAACCAATTTCCCAAAAACCAATTCAGAGTAGTATATAAGCCTAATAATTCTCTTCGACAAAGAAATGCGAGACGATATAAGGTCTATTTTATCACAATCTTACAAATGACGGCTACCGGTTTCGCAGCTAAAGTAAAAACTGCATCTTCAGGCCTAAGATAATTAGATAAGAAGCTATGAAAGGTGTGACATGTGATCTCATAAACTTAAGGTAATTAAGGTACACGCTGTCGGTCGATCGAGTTACGTTTGTTAATTCCTTAGTTTGTCAGTTTATCATTTAACAATATAGAGTTCGCTAATTACCTTAAGTTTATGAGATCACATGTCACACCTTTCATAGCTTCTTATCTAATTATCTTAGGCCTGAAGATGCAGTTTTTAATTTAGCTGCGAAACCGGTAGCCGTCATTTGTAAGATTGTGATAAAATAGACCTTATATCGTCTCGAATTTGTTTGATTATGTCATCACACAAGTCAATGGGTTACATCTCTTCGACAATTTCTCCGAAACGCTAAAGACCAAATACCTGGTGAAAGCCAGGGAATATACGAAGTTCCCTGTGACGGATGCATAAGGTCTTATATCGGACAGACAAATAGACGGTTAAATGTCAGGGCACAAGAGCATCAACTAGCTATAAAACAACATAATACCTCCTCCTCTTTGGCAACTCATCGTTTAGACACTATAGCCATTATACGCGAGTAGAATACTATACTTTATCCACGACTATAAATGTTAATTCAATTTAAATATTTATTTGAAAATTCTCTAATTGACTGTATTGGACGGTTACATTGGAAATATATAAAATAACAGTGAGTAATATTCATTACTCACGTTGCTAATGACAATAACTTATTAATCACTGATAGTCGTGGATAAAATCCATTACTCAGTACTTCGCGTTTCATAATACGGACTCAGCAGAAACTGAATCGCGTTATACATAAAATGTCTCGTTCTAAAAAAATATTGAGTTTGTGCACCATGACTGAAACACAAGGTACGTAAAGATTAAATAATGTTGGTTAACTTAATTAACTATATTGTTTAATTCTAAATCTATGAAATATAACGTGCGCACTATTGTTTTACAGATTCAAAAACCGAAACGCCCGTTTCTTTCCCAAACAAATCCAATTGGTTTTGTAACCGCGGATTATCGCCTATTCCTGGGGGAGTTGAATCACAAGTAAGTTTATGATTACCGATTTCTTATTTTCGTTATAAAACACCAAGTAGGTAGTTTTAAACAATATTCAGGCTTTTAATACTGAATTATAAACTGACGGCATGTAATAATGTGCTATATTTTATTCAATTCTATATTATTACTTGCAGATTTCGCCAATGAAAACCAATTACGCAAATCTTGGAAAAATTATAATTCATGATATAGTAACTATTAAACCACAGGAACAAAATGTGTTAACACAAAATCCTACTATACAAAATGAAGAAAATTATAATACAGCAGCGACAAATTCTAATAACACAACAAATAAGGTAGTAAATATTTATTTTAAAATATTGCATTACCTAGTTTGTTTAATACGTTATTTTTACAGGATGATGACTATAATAACGATTTTACGCCGGATGACCCATTCATGACGGATGAGGATTCCTCTTACATCCCTGATGAAAGCGATGAGGAATATGACTACGACTACGAGGTACTTTAACGTTTGGATTGTTAAAAAAATATACCTTTTAGGGACATGTGCACTGTGCAGTACGTAACTGTGCGTTGAAAAACATTTGTTTTTCCAAATCCGCTTGGATAGGTAGTGTGTAATGTATTAAAAAACGTATTAGAAGCCATTTTTGGCCAAAAATCCTCACTAGCCGTCCGCGGTTTTCGAAAATAGTGTTTTTTTTCGCACCATATACTGTAGCGCCCTAATTCGGTAACTGTTTTATATAAAAGTGATTTCTGAAAAATCCTTCACATAGTGGTTTATGATGTAGAATAAGTTGTTGTGGTTTGTTTTAATACAGTGTGATTCGAAAATTTGCCATTGGAGAGGGAGAGGGTTAAGAGAGAGAAGGAGGAGATGGTTAAGAGAGGGAAGGGGGAGAGGGTTAAGAGAGGGAAGGGGGAGAGGGTTAAGAGAGGGAAGGGGGAGAGGGTTAAGAGAGGGAAGGGCAGAGGGTTAAGAGAGCGAAGGAGGAGAGGGGTAAGGGGAAGAGGGTTAAGAGAGGGAAGAGGGTGAGGGTTAAGAGAGGGAAAGGGGAGAGGGTTAAGAGGCCATTTCCCGGTCGCTAAAAACATGAAATTGGCTGCTAGCAGAAACCCCATAACTTTGACAAATATTGAGTAAAAACAAAAAAATTAATTTTATAAGATAGTATTAACATGCATTTATGTCCCTCGTGTGACAAATTTTTTAATTTCGATTTTAATTGTTGTTCAAAGATCTTTAAACTTCGATAACTTTCGAGTCAGAATGTGTTGTGATAAGATCAAAATTTAAAAAACTGTTACAGGACAAACATATTAAAATGAATAAGTACCCCCTAATAATATTTTGATGAAATTCTATTAAATAAAATTTTGATTTCGATTTTAGAATGGCCGGTTTAAAACTCGTCTTCCATCCTACAATACTAGGACATTTAAAAAATCTGACCTAAAAACGCCTATTAATAATACTGTTGGGAACGAAACGCACGACTACGATCCACCTACACCTTTAGAAAATGAAAACGAAAATATATCACAAATAGACCATTTGACTGCCAGTACATCGAAGACTTCTGTTGTTGGGAACGAATGCCAGGAACAAATCAAAACGGAAAATCATAAATATAAAAGACAACCAGATTATTGCTATTACTGCGAAACAATCGTTCAAAATTTTGTGCGCCATATTCGCAGAAATCATTCTACAGAAATGTTGGTTGCGCAAATATTTTCCAAGCCATCTAATAGCAAAGAACGAAGAGAGCTTTGGGACAAGTTGAGAAGAAAGGGAAATTTTTTGACAAGTTCGCAGAAATCTTGCAAAGTAGTGCGAAAAAGTATAAAGAACAGACAAAATTTGCCATGTGATAATTGCTTAGGTTTATTTTCCAAAAAGTTCCTATATCGTCATCGAAAAAAATGTTTTAATGGTATTATTAATAACAAAAATGCTCAAGCTGCAGGACAAGCGAAACTCATAATTAATAACAGAATTGACCCACAACTTAAACAACAGGTGTTTCCCCGTATGCGAGTGGATAAAGTTTCTTTGGAAGCTCAGAATGATCTTCTTATTTGTGCTTTTGGTTCGCGTTACCTTAAAACTCATAGAGAGCTTCATTTTGTTAACGTTACCTCGCGGAAGATGAGAGAGCTTGCAAAAATTTTGATTGAACTAAAATCGCTGGAGCCGTTAATTACAACCATGATGTCTGCTTTACGCCCTGAATACTTTGACTTATTTGTTGAAGCATCAAAACGTATAGCGAAATATGATCAAGCCAGTGAAATATATTTTTCTCCGACTATTGCTATGAATATAGCTACTTCATTGAAACAGTGTTGCGACATAGCAATAACGTATGCATATAAAAGGGATTCAAATTATCTACAAATAACAACTGCCGAAGCAGAAGCACAGTTGAAAACTTTAATAAAACTTTTCGAAACGAACTGGAAATTTGAAGTGTCCACAGCTGCAGCTAATAATCTTAATCTTAATAAATGGACTAAAATCACAATAGTACCACTCGCGAGTGATCTAAGGTTACTCAAAGAATACTTACTAAAAATTGCTGCAGATTCAATAAAAATTTTAAGGAACCGGCACAGTGTTTCAGCCAGAGCTGGGAAGTATTTCAAAATTTAAATACTTTCAAGTATTTAAATACTAAAAAGTATTTAAATACTTATATTTAAGATACTTTTTAAAAATAGTATTTATATTTGAAATTTTAAATACTTTTGAAAAGTATTTAGTATCTTGTATTTAAAAAAAGGTATTTAAGTACTTCTAAAATATTTAAATACTTTTGGAAGCATTTAAATACTTTTAAAATATTTAAATTTTAATGACCTTACATGACCTCCTCTCATCCAAGGCCAAAAAATATATTAAAAATATTTCAATAATGGTATTTAATACTTTTGATATTTAAATACTTTAACTAAGTATTTAAATACTTCAACTAAGTATTTAAATACTTTAACTAAGTATTTAAATATTTTTAGTATTTAAATACTTTCAGAAAGTATTTGTTTTTTAAACAGTATTTAAATACTTTTGGATCTTTTATTTAAATACTTTTCCCTCAAAAAAGTATTTAATATTTAAATACTTTATTGATAGTAAAAGTATTTTGTATTTAATATTTAAATACTTTTTAAAAGTATCTTTCCCAGCTCTGGTTTCAGCATTTAACCAACTTATAGATTCGGTATATTGTCGGGTGATATTATTTAACAGAAAACGGTCAGGAGAGTTACAACGAATGCTACTACATACCTATCTCAACAGTTCGACTGAAAAGGGAGAGTATGAAGAATTTAATAAAGTTGTATCAACAGCTGAACAATTTCTATTAAAGTCAATAAAGAGAGTAGTTATCAGAGGAAAAAGAGGCAGAGGTGTTCCAGTGCTTTTCAGTCCTGACGCACAGACACATTTACAGTTTTTAATTGAGATTAGGAGCCAATACATGAAAGAAAATAAATATCTCTTTGGAAAAGCTAACTCTTCCAGCCACATAATAGGTTATAAGTCACTAAATAAGCATGCTAAATTATGTGGAGCTAAAAACCCAGCTGCAATAACTTCGACGCGTCTTCGAAAACATCTTGCGACACTTTCGCAACTGTTCAATTTATCAGATCAAGAAATAGAACAGTTATCGACGTTCATGGGACACACCCCGGGAGTACATCGAAATTCGTACCGGTTACCCGATGATGTGTACCAGACGGCTAAGATTTCAAAATTATTAATGGTAATGGAAAAAGGTGGGGCAAGTGAATACCAAGGTAAAGCACTAGAGGACATTAATATAAACTTAAATGAAAATTTACTTAGTAACGGGGAAGAAAGTGATGAAAGTGATGGAGAAGATATTTTCGAAGAGACCGCGAAGAAACCAGAGCAAACTAATATCCAGCAACCTGAAATTATAATTCCTAAAAAAGGAAAAATTCGGACATTAGTCCCGTGGACACAACAACAAAAAAAGGTTGTTAAGGAATATTTCAGGAAGAATATTGCCAAAAAGAAACCTCCCATAAGGTCAGAATGCGAAAAGTTGAAAGAAATACATAAAGATTTACTAGACAATAAAGACTGGTTAAAAATAAAAGTCTTCATTCAAAATCAATATACCAAGAAATAATATGTACACCTTTGGCTAACCTTTTGGAATATATCTCAGGAACTACAATACGGGTCTGATACTTTTAGTTATGCCACACAAGAAATAAGCAACTTTTACATTTGAAATAAAATGAACCATTTTTGAATTATTTTTTTATTAGATTCCTCACGAAATGTATAGTTAATATTGTTAATAATTTCCTACTACTAAATCAATATCTTTAATTAGTGTATTTACTAACAAATTTGGCATTACCTATTACATAAAGTTCTAAAAAATATTGGAGTTAATGATGTAAGCATTTTTAAAAACTAACAAAAAACTTAAACTTGAAGCACACAAATCCTAACAAGACCGATTTTCGCGAATAGGATGAACAAATTAACCTTTAAATCTCATAAGAAACCAACAAAAAAAAACTAAAACCATGTCATTTCATTGAAAACAACACATATCGTTACAGAAAATAATAAGGGAAATTTAGACAAATGTAAATTTTAACTTTATAGTGCCTAAGATTTTGTCATAATTGTTACCTATTGTAGAATGTTTTTCTTACTTTATATAATAAACTAGATGTCTAGATAATATTTGTATTTTTTCGTCTAAAGTGTCGTTCACACCATGACAGTAACTATCATGATAGTACTGCCATGGTAGTTCACTTCCATGAAATTGTGCTAGTTTTTTCGTTCACACTATGGCAATAATGACGACAGTCGCTGTCGCGGCAGCAGCTGTCGTGATTTCTGTCATGGTGTGAACGGCACTTTAGTCTTGGGCAAGCGACCCCTTTTCCAAAATGAACTGATACCTCAGACCCCATAGCGATAGCCAAATTACTTTAAAAATCCTATCCGTAGTTTTTTCCTATTGATACAAAATACTTAGGTACCAATTTAAAAACTTTGCGGTTGGTTAAGTTGACATTATTTTCTCATCCAAATTTAACAAAATAAATACAAATAAAATTCAGTAAATATGAAGTGTAATTAATAATTATTAATACAAATTACGTAAAAATACTTAAGAGACCTAATTATTTTTTGAAAAAAACATTAAAATCGCACAGTAAAGATAAAAACTCTTGATAAGTGGTCCTAAATTTTTAAAGGCTGCATGGCATCGTTACTGAATTCTTTTTCACATATGAGACACATCGGCAAGTGTTGATTTGATAGAAATTGTATTGTCTTCATTTTTTTTGCGTGTCTGCCATCATAAAACTCGCAGTAAACTTGTAATTTCAAAAAATACTTAGAAAAAAATATTAAACGTTTTTTGGTACTTACGCTGTTATTTTTTCGTAAACTGCAGGAATGTATTAGGCTAAGTAGTACCCATAAAATTTAACATTCTAAACTGCTCCTAGTTCCTTTATATTTTTATTTTTAATTAATACAATTTGTTGATGACGTTTAAAAAAGCTAAATTGATAATACCATTGTATTTGTAAATACAATGATAATACCTATTAAAAAAAATATTAATTTCTGCTTGGGTTTGAAGTTTTTTTTTACTTTCTTTTTTTACTTTTCTCAAAAACCAATTAACATAAAGGTTTCAAACTTGAGAATGTTCATCAGTACCGCAGGTGTGGTAATTTTTGTAAGCCTTCATTAATTAATAACTTAGTTTTTATGTAAAATAGTAACTAACAAATTTTTTTAGAATTAACGACTGTTTGTACAAATTGACATTGAATACTTTATTAAAAATTAGCACACGTCCTGAACTGTGCGGTACTGATGAACATTATACCAAGTTTGAAATCTTTATGTTAATGAGAAAAGAAAAAAACAACTTTAAAACCAAGTTGAAATCAACATTTTATTTACTTATTATCAATATAGCTTTTTTTAAACGACATCAACAAATTGTTTTATTTAAAAATAAAATATAAAGGTACTAGGAGCAGTTTACTATGTTAAATTTTATGGGTGGGTAGGTACTACTTAGCCTTGCACTTTGCAAATTCTTTTTCAATCACTTTATTTAACAATGTAGTCGCTTTGTAATCTCTTGAAATAAATTAGTAGATGAGTGTATTATCACAGATAGTGGTATTATCATTCCGATTATACCGAAAGGTCAAATAAACACTACTACTACATTCAAGGCTCCAACGAATTTCAAAACGCAAATGAACTTTCAACCTAAGTAAATTATAGAGGTCCATAACTCTATGTTGTTGAAATTATGCTCAAAATGGGGTGGAACGAATATGTAGATGAGAGAATTCCGGAAAAAACTCAAAAACACAGAACCTTCCTCTTTATTTCGATAAGTTTTTTAAATACTTCATATAGCAACATGTTTCTATATATTATCATCATCAGGCTTATATGAGATACCATCGATCGTGGTCGTGATGAAGGATGGGGTCGAATGAAAATGGAGGTCGAAGTGTGACAAATTTAACAAATCAATTTAAAATTTACACTATTGACGTTAAAAAATAGTACCTACTTCCTTGTCACCAACAAAGCGTCGTTTTTCGAAATTGTGTAAATTCAAAAAGTGCTATTTTTCGTAAATTAAACAAAATTTCAAAATTTGGGACTCTTTCGTCGTTCAGTCTTGCTATGCTATTTAAACGATGTCAGAAATCTGCAATATTATACAAAAACCATTTGTAAATTTAACATCCCCATTTGAGATCGCCAGACGAAAGCAAGACCAAGATGAAATAATACTAACTTATAAAAGTTTCAAGGTCATGAATATTCATTGTTTCATTCATTCTGCGGTCATTATTGAAACCATCAATGTGGCAACAACGCATGGTCTCAATAATGTGCTATATATGGTATATACGGTATTAACAGGTGGTGGTTTATGAATGGTCTCAATAGTTCACTAAAAATGTAAAAACTGGTGTATATCGAAACTTAGTATTTTGCCTTCTAGAACCCTCTAACCCCACTTTATTTTGGGCGGGAAACGAATATACGCGGTTAGATTTGTCAAATTCCCGCGATTTCTGGTGGTATCAATAAAACCGTGATGTGAAAAGAGTCAACAAAGATAGCGGGATTTACATATATATATATATATATATATATACAGGGTTGCTCATTAGTGCGTCAAAGTCCAATATAGGCTTTATTAAATAAAACTGAAAGAATTTATTTTATAAAAAGTGGTACAGTATCAAAAAACGCACATTTTAAAAATAATTTGAATTATACAGGGTGATGCGCTAAAGCGGGACACATTCGAGATCATTTGTTTTAAATGAAACACCCTGTATATTCTTTGATTTTTCTAATCTGCCTTAAATTGTCTTTTCAACGATACCTGGGTTTTTGGTTTCGGATGACGCATTGCTGAGTTATTAACGGAAATTAAAAAAAAATAGTCGCGACAAGGTTTACCATATTAATTCCATGCGACAGTATTACGATTAGCTAAGACAAAATTATTTGGTAACCATATAGCCAAGGGATGTGTTGAACCTACAAAATAATCAAACATTAGTTTTATTATACAGAGTGTATGTTACGATGCAGTCAATTCGGCGATTTTCAAAGAGTGTTTACTGAATTTTTTCAAATGGAACACCCCGTATATTATTACATTTTTGAAATGACGCATTAATTGCGCTTCATTTTTGTTAATAATGTCCTATACCCAAACCCAATAATTTCCGAGTTATTTTTAATTATTCATTAAATCATTACAAACCACTAAATTATTTGTTTTCGATTCGATCTAGTGCATGCTTGAGCTTTGACAAACAAATGACCCAAGGGGGAGATGCCCCCCTTAGATCCGCCCTTGCCCTCATATCATCTCTTGTAGTTGGAGGTGTCTGGTGTACAATATTTTTTTATGTAAAAGCGTATGCATGGTAGAAGATCGAATCGAAAACAAATAATTTAATGGTTTGTAATGAATAATTAAAAATAACTCGGAAATTATTGGATTTGGGTATAGGACATTATTAACAAAAATGAAGCGCAATTAATGCGTCATTTCAAAAATGTAATAATATACGGGGTGTTCCATTTGAAAAAATTCAGTGAACACTCTTTGAAAATCGCCGAATTGACTGCATCGTAACATACACTCTGTATAATAAAACTAATGTTTGATTATTTTGTAGGTTCAACACCTCCCTTGGCTATATGGTTACCAAATAATTTTGTCTTAGCTAATCGTAATACTGTCGCATGGAATTAATATGGTAAACCTTGTCGCGACTATTTTTTTAAATTTCCGTTAATAACTCAGCAATGCGTCATCCGAAACCAAAAACCCAGGTATCGTTGAAAAGACAATTTAAGGCAGATTAGAAAAATCAAAGAATATACAGGGTGTTTCATTTAAAACAAATGATCTCGAATGTGTCCCGCTTTAGCGCATCACCCTGTATAATTCAAATTATTTTTAAAATGTGCGTTTTTTGATACTGTACCACTTTTTATAAAATAAATTCTTTTAGTTATTTTTAATAAACCCTATATTGGACTTTGACGCACTAATGAGCAACCCTGTATATTGTTAAAAGGTCTTATTCACTTCCAAAATTGCAGTACAACATTCGTCGTCACTTCCATATTTACGTCTACACTTCCAATTTCGGAAGTGACAACGTTTTCCCGTGTATTTCGATTAGAGTAAGCATAAGAGGTTGCCTAAGTACCACACTTAACAAGTGGAGGGGTTACATTATGAAAAAAAATTTTTATTTTAATGAAAAATCACCAGAGGGCTCGCAAATATCAATTAAGGGTAAAATTTGCGGAAGTTATAACGCTATAGCTATACACTACCAGTTTGGCGTCTAGTTCACGTATACACCACTGGCGCTACTATCGTATATGACATGTATAGTAGCATTATCGTAATAACTTCCGCTATGTGTATTAGACGTTAAAACGTCCAAAAATTGACAACGTTGTATTCAGGCTAACTGTGTATAGTATTTGCTATAGAATTTATTTTTTGATAATTGATTGAATTATATAATAATAAATTGTCAATTATATTTTTGAATAATAATAGTGTATACTGTGTAATAATGGCTAAAAGAACAAGAAGCCATATGATACTAAAAATGGCAATAGACGCTGGTAAGTAAAATAATATTTTATAGATTTAAATATTTAATTGTTTTTTTAGAATTTGCACCTTTTGCAATCAATTTCAAATAAATATTTGAAATTATAAAAATGTAGGGATTTTTTAGAAATTGGCACTACTACTTTTCAAATTATTTGTCAAATCAAAAATTTATACGGTTAATGACAATTTAAACGTTCTCTACAGCATTTGCTATGAATTAACTCAGTAATAGCAACTTAGTTCTATTAAAACAGCCAAATTTCTATTAAATCACGCAAAAGACACGATTTCTAAAAATTCTTTTATGAACTTACGTTCCCTTACATTACGAATTAGCGGAAATTTGTTCTCGTTGCTGGCAAGAGAAATATTTCCGTTGAGACGATAGATCGCATATCGCTGATATGAACTTTACCAGTCGGATGATGTCATGAACGATAGCAAATTTGTCGCATTATTATTTTCTGTATAAAAATGCATTTAAGATGCTTTAATAATTGCATTAGTGCGAAAATTATAAAGAAATCTATAATTTCAACCTCTCCTAATATGCAAGCTAGAAATGAAAGGATATTAATATTTGAAATTCATTCTATAATATTGAAAAAATTTGAATCATCTCTTTCGCTGTTGAAGCTCTCTATCAAAAAATAGAAAATGATGCCGCCGAAGTCGGCGATGTAAACAAATACCTACCTAAATGCTTACCTTTTGTGAAATTTTGTATTTTTAATCACTATTTTGGAATCGTAAAAAAATAGATTTCTTTATTTTGTTAGTTAAACGGATTGATCCCTAAAAACTTATTTGTAGTTGCCTTGTATTTGTTTACAATTATCACATTTAATTGTTCTTCTCAGCAAAAACATCGGATGAGTACGAATTCAAATCGAATTCAGAAAAAGAAATTGAACATTCTGATCGCACTCAAATATCGTATTTTAAAAGTAATCTAAAGTATGATCATGATCCTAAACTTGAGTTACCGACAGATACATATGATAGAAAACAAGAAACTCAGGTAAGTCGATGAGATTTATGTTAAAATTATTACTAAGATGAATTGTTTTTTAGAAGTGGGTTAATAAAAATAAAATAGAATCACCCGATATAAATATGTATGAAAATGAAAATCTCGATCAAGTTGATAATAATTATCAAACTACGGAAAAATATATATCAAACGTACATGAACTAGACGAAAGTGATCCAAATAAAGCCGATAGTTACATTTCATCTTCAATTGTAGATGACTCATATCTAGACAAGAATTTTATACCAGATTATGATGATCTTAGTTCTATTGAAATTCCCTTTCAATCTAAGTTAAAGAACTTTGATAATGAATTATTTGCAAATGAAAATTCGTTACTGGGGAAAGGTTCAAATTTGTTAAATGATGAAAATGTATCTAATCAAACTATGACTTCTGTTACACAGAAAAAAGTTTCTTCAACCATTATAGAAGTATTTTTTTATATGTATTAATAATAGTAAAGCTCATTGATTATCATACCTTATAGGAAAAAAGTTATGGTTATCAACAAAATTTGGAGACTGATAATAACAGTGCTACTAATTTCTATAATAACAGCCATACCTCTCATGAGAAACCAATTTCAAAAAAAATCCGAATTTTATCAAATGTTTTAATAGTATGACTTACAAGTAATTTTAATTAAACTTATTAATTATAACTATTTTAGACAAAAAACAAAAATCCAGTTTCAGAATTAAATGCTAATAATATCACTTTTACAGAAAATATTAATGATATTATACAGCAAAATAGTATTCCAATTCCAACATTAAATTTAAAAGTATCTACTGACAAATCTTCGACAAATATTTTAAATGTTCGTATTGTTAAACTATTATTTAGTTTTATTTTTTTAATATTAAAAATTACAGAAAAAGAAAGTAACAAATGACAAATCAATTCACTGCAAATTTTGTGATGGAGATATTGCAAACAAAAATTTTATGCGTCATTTAACAAGAAAACATAATGATGAAATGGAAGTAATAAACATACTTAAACTTCCTATACGTAGTAAAGAAAGAAGAAAAGCATTTGCAATGTTGAGAAACAATATTAATTTTGATTTATATATAAATGGAGTTATTAAACCCAACAGATATCAAGAAAAAACAAAAAATTACAATACGTTATACTTTCCCTGTGTCTACTGCAAAGGAATATTTACAAAACAGTATCTAAAGCGTCATAACAAATCGTGTTTTGTAAAAAATAATAACAGTAAATCTGAAAATCGTAACATTCTCGCTCGTTCTCAAACTTTGGTGGCATGCGCAATGGATCCAAACATAGTTATATCAAAACTTAATGTTAAAGAAAAAGTAAAGTGTTTCGATAAACAAAACATTTATTGTTAATATTTAAATTTTTTATTTTTTTATAGGTATTTGATTTAATGAAACCTGACAAAATTGCTTTTGAAGCAAAAAAAGATTTACTAATATCCAATTATGGAGAATCATATTTAAAAAAACATAAAAGAGAAAGAATGATTTATAGTTGTAGTAATAGAATGCGTGAACTATCCAGACTGTTAATTAAATATCGAGAAATAAGTAATGACGAAAAAATATCATTAACAGATATATTTCATCCAAAAAATTTTGATAACGTTTTATTTGCGACAAGACGATTAGTGGGTTACGATCATGAAACAAAACATTTAAATCGCCAAGTTTGGCAATGCATTTGGGAACTTCGTTGAAAACAGTTTGTGACGAACTTACACATTTAATATTAAAGCAAAGTCCCGGCTTTAGATGCAAATCATTAGAACAAGCAAACATTTGGCTAAGAAATGTAGAAAATTTTAGAAAACTTATTGAGTCACGCTGGAATATAGAAATGGCATCTTTGGCCAATAAAGAACTTCAAGAAAAAAAATGGAATAAGCCGTTACTTTTGCCATTAGTAAGTGATATAAAAAAATTCCGAGATGAAGTGACAAAACTAGCAGAAAACGCAATAATTAAGTTATCTAGTGGAACCGAAGACAAAAAAAGTTATAAGTTACTGTGTGACTGTACGCTATCTTTATTAATTTTATTCAATCGTCGTCGAATTGATGATGTCCAGTATTTAAAAATTGAAAATTACACATCAGAAAAGAAGAGTAATTATACTGATTTTCAAAACGCATTAACAGAAGCAGAAAAAAAACTTACACAAAACTACAGAAGAATATTAAATAGTGGCAAAGGGTCTAGAGCAGTAGTTATCTTAATACCTAAAGAGATTGATAAAATAATTAATGTTTTGTTAAAATATCGAAATCAGTACATTTTGGATAAACAAAATGAGTATCTTTTGCTATGCCTGACAGCAGAATAAAATGGGGCAAAGGAGATGTAGCCATTCGGAATTTATGCAAAAAAATTGACCTACAAAATCCAAATGCAATTTCCAGTAATAAATTACGCAAGCAAATAGCTACTGTTACTCAAATTCTTAATCTAAAACCAGAGGAATCGAAACAATTTTCTAACTTTATGGGTCACACACAAAAAACGCATGATGAGTTTTACGAGTAAGTTTCTAATCACTTATATTATAAACTGTATAACAGTGTCTATTTGAAATACTATTACAACCAAGTTGTATTGTAGGTACTCTCCGTTAAATTCTTTTTCTTTTACGTTTTCTTTACGGCAAAAGTTATCATACCTACCTATTACAATTTTTTTATGAAAACATCTTATTAAGTTAAATCCAAAATTTTATTAAAAACAAAAAATGATTTAAATTTAAAAAAAATGTAATAATAATGGAAACATCTTATTAAGTTAAATCCAAAATTTTATTAAAAACAAAAAATGACTTAAATTTAAAAAAAAATGTAATAATAATGGACACATTATACATACTTATGTTTAGTGTTGATTTCAACTATTTAACCTTTCATTATTAGATTGCCTGTAGACATATATCAAACGGCAAAAGTGTCCAAGTTACTTTTAATGATGGAAAAAGGAACTATACCATTAGAATACAAGGGAAAATCACTAGAAGAAATTAATTTGAATTTTAATGTGGAAGAAGTGGAAGAAGATGAATTGGATAAAAATTGTAACGGTTGGTTGTCATACCGACATTTTAACCAACTACTTTCTTTATATTAAAGGTATTTATAAAGTTTTATAAAATATTTCTATATTTTTAGATAAAGAAACTGGTGATACAAATGATAGAAATCCTGGATTTTATGCAACAGAACCTAATATTACTTTAGAGAAAAATCAGAATGGCATGTTGAAAATACTTTAAATTTTATGTACTGTTAGTTTTAGCATTTTAATTTATATTTTATAAGTTATTTTATTTATAACTTATTTATGACTTATTTTTATAAATTCTAGATTTTACTAATACTGAAAATACTGGATATGACGCTAACAGTACTGGTAAGTTAATGATACCACAAATTTCTTTAAAACAGAAACCTAATCATAATTTACTAGGTTCTTCTTCGGATGAAAAAGAAAACGGTACTACTTAAAAAGCGCATCTATTAGTGCATTACATTATCGTATTTTTCAGTTTCTTCAACGAGAAGCCAGCAAAACAAGAATAAAAAAATTAAGAAATGGCAAAGAAATTGTGAGTTACAAAAAAAATGTTATTTTGTAACTTCTAAAAACATTATTTTCAGGTTGGTCCAACAAAGAATTACATTTATTAAAAAAAGAATTTAATTCATATATTAACAAAGGATGTTATCCACCAGGAGAAGATATTAAAGTATTTATTACAAAAACAGGGATTCAAAGAACTATTGTAACCATAAAGTCTAAAATCCAGCATTTAATTAACATAAAAAAAAAATTAAAAAACTTTTGTTTGTTTTTTTTTATTTTTTATACGGTTTGATGTTTTATTAATAAATAATGTACTATTTTAATATTAAAATTTTATTCCCTACTTTTTTTCGCGTTTGAATTACAATAATGAGATTTTCCTGTATAGCAAAGCCCGATATAGTTACTACATGCCAGTGCATTTAATTTTAACTAAACTGTTGAAAAAGCGCTTTAAGTAAGTATGAAACGTGGCATCACTGTTGGAAGTCATAACGATACACTAGTATCTATATATAAGGACGTGACAACGTAGAAGGAACGATTCATATATAAGTTAAATATAAATATTAGAAATTGTTTCCCCTCTTTTGACATTTGGATAAAGCAACTTCCCCTCTGCCCATATATGTTGAAATTTTAACGCTATCACTTCTCCTTCAAGTGGAAGTCAGGTCGCCCAATTTATATAGCGGAAGTGACAGCTTAACAGGCATCACTATATATATATATATATATATATATTTGTAATAATATTCATTTTAGGGTTTATCTCGTGTAGTAAATTATTAAATTCTACGTTTCGAAAACCACCTTTGTTTTCTTTTTCAAGACAAATTGTCACTGGTGAAACATGCCATCTATTTTCAATTTTGTAACGTATTCATACGTGATCTACTGCGTGTTATGGGTCCGTTGGAGGTAGATGCTTGAACATTTTGAACATTTTGTTTCTTTATGACGACTTTTAAAACATTACTTGTAATTTGTTGATCTGAATCTTCATTAGTGTTAATTTCTCGTAAAGGTGTTTCATGTTTTCTTATGACAAGCTTCCAAACAGGAGGAATTCTAGATGTATCGTCTCTTTTATTAAGCGCCAAAGGTCTTTTTTCTATTTCAATGGCTTCTCGTATAATCCTTTCTTGCAAAGTATATGCCGGAGCTAGTAATTTTATTTTTCCAGTGTCTATATGATGGCCAGTTTCCAAACGATGAGTTGCCAAAGAGGAGGAGGTATTATGTTGTTTTATAGCTAGTTGATGCTCTTGTGCCCTGACATTTAACCGTCTATTTGTGTGTGTGTGTGTGTGTATATATATATATATATATATAATCATAATTTAATATATATATATATAATTTAATACATATAGAAAATTTACACCGCGGCCGGGATTCGAACCCGGGCCTCCACCTCGCTAGGATGATGCTCTACCAACTGAGCTACCTCGGCACCTCACCCCGACAACGGTTCAAATTCTCTATATGCATATAATATTAGACAAAGGACGATTTTTAACCTTTGTATCAAGTTAGCTTCATGGTTTGTGAAGATTCAAACTTGAAAGGCATTTTTTGTCCTTGTATATGTTTATGTAGCATTCCGCTAGGGGATATATAATTTATAAGTTTATAACGTTGGTTGTCATTTTCGACAGACTAATGACTGAATTGTCAATGTCACATGTTTTATAATCATAATTTAATATATATATATAATTTAATACATATAGAAAATTTACACCGCGGCCGGGATTCGAACCCGGGCCTCCACCTTATAACCAACGTTATAACCTTATAAATTATATATCCCCTAGCGGAATGCTACATAAACATATACAAGGACAAAAAATGCCTTTCAAGTTTGAATCTTCACAAACCATGAAGCTAACTTGATACAAAGGTTAAAAATCGTCCTTTGTCTAATATTATATGCATATAGAGAATTTGAACCGTTGTCGGGGTGAGGTGCCGAGGTAGCTCAGTTGGTAGAGCATCACCCTAGCGAGGTGGAGGCCCGGGTTCGAATCCCGGCCGCGGTGTAAATTTTCTATATGTATTAAATTATATATGTATATATATTAAATTATGATTATAAAACATGTGACATTGACAATTCAGTCATTAGTCTGTCGAGAATGACAACCAACGTTATAACCTTATATATATATATATATTTATTTAAATTATTATTCATATCTGGATTTCCTCGTGTAATATTTTTAAATAACGTTCTACGTTTCGGGAACTACTTCGTTCTCTTTTTCAAGATAAATAATAATTTAAATAATTCAACTCGTGGAAGCCTAAACAACAATATATATATATATATATATATATATATATATATATATATATATATATATATATATATATATATATATATATATATCCCGCTATCCATCCGACGTCCTTACATTGGCGATTTGCTATACATCCGACGTCCATGTGACATACGACGTCCAATATACGGACGTCGGATGGAATTCCTTAATAATTTTTTTTTGAGCTATGTACCGCCATCTAAGTCGATTGTACAAATTTCGTATGGACGTCCGATGGCACCTATATGAAAAAATATATACGATTTTAGTTCACAAACTTTTATAAAGAGGGCGCTAAATTCGATTCGCGTATATTGTCATTATACATTCAGCTACGTTGTTAAGGGAATCGGACGTCCGAAAACATGGCAACGCCGCAAACTTTATTCTACATGTTATAAATAGTATCAACACCGATGTTTTATGAAACCGACGATTTGTACTGCGCCTTTCTTTTTAGATTGTTGGTCGGATCAATTGCAATTACCTAAATCATTTGAGGAGAAATGCGACATTAAAATTAGCTTGCCAAATATCGAATAAATAAATTTAACTGCTGAACTATAATATCCTGGTCTAATGCCTAATACCGTTTAACAATTAAAATTAACTCGCAAATAAGTACTACCTACTAACAAATATTATTTCTTTGCGGAACTGTAAAAACAAACAAAATCAAATGTCATGCCTGAACCCAATTATACCTACTCTTTAGACACATCAAAGTTAAAATTTATTTAATGCAAATAGTTTGTTACGTTATTTTTTCCAAATATAATAATAAATTATCAGTAATAAACAAATAAATTATGTCAGAGCGGAGGCTTCCACGGCCAGATTCGGTAAAATAAAAACGATCTTCAGGCCAGGACCGTTTTCATGTTGAAAAAGTCGAGTTTTATTACTTACATAATAAAATATAAAAACTCTTTAAATTGATAGGATCCATATTCTGGTGGTAAAGTGATATATCTCCAAATGGCTTCCGTTTTTCAGCAACCATTGATGGACTGACTCGACGTTATCTATTTCAATGATCAATTTGTAATTTTTTGAAATTTTTACTTCGCTTCATTCATGCCCATTACTCCATTTCTACATCAACATTACACTAGACCTGATGATGACACCATATAGGTAGTCGAAACATGTCGTAAGCTTAATCAATTTATTAATTTTATCCACTTCGATTTACAATTTAAGCATAATAAATGTTATTCATGAGGGAGGATTCGTGATTATTTGGTTATTATAAAATCTCTTTCCAATGAACCAACGGGAACACACACACACACTATACTAAACTGCACACTCTGGAACATGTGTGACTAAGACATCGCGAAAAGGAAGTGATCCTTTAGCCTCAACTTCCATGGTAAACTTGATGTCGGGATGTTGGCTATTTAAAGATGATCTTGGAATTCCAACCAAGCGTCATAACAGTGTGGTCAAATTAAGAAGGTATCATCGACATGTCTATTGTGCCACACTTTGAACTGAAGATGAAAAGATTCCAGAACGACCGATACGAAAAACGCCGCCAGAAGACGTTAGCTACCGGCGAGAGCACAGAACGCACATCAGCGCCAGTTCGTTACACTTACCCCGCAGCTGAAAATAAATAGAAGAAAACTAATGCGACCCTTCAGCAATAGAATTCATGATGGGAACTTTGGTAAATAGAGACGTAACATCGAAGCTCACAAGAAGATCTTGGAGATTCAAGCGAAGATCGGAGATGCGTTGAATGACCGGAGTTCAGAATGTGTGATGACGTGCGGCATGTAATACGTCAAATAATTGGCCAGCTACTTAGCGAGTGTCTAGGTGGGCGAGTTGATGGTGTTGATAGACCAAAAGTCATTGTTGGTGGGTTCAACATTACGGATTACCGTCTTGCTTAATATTGGTTTGATGGTGAACAAATAGGTTGCGCATGTATTTAAAATTTAACTAAAAACGACGGGGAGCCACAGCTCAATAATTATGACGAGTTGCTCGAGGAAATTTGTTACTGAACCTTACAATTTTGTCTTTTGATTAACTCAAAATTTTGGATGATCAACTTGGTCAATGCATCTTATATCGCAAACAAATAGGTTGCGTATGTATTTGAAAGAATTTTTGTTTTGCAACTTTTTCCAATAGTTTTGACCGTGAATACCTGACTTGGGAAAAAGACGAAAGGTGTGAAATTTGACTAAAAACGATGGGGAGACACAGCGAAAAAATTATGACGAGTTGCTCGAGGAAATTTGTTACTCCACCTTATAATTTTATCTTTTGATTAACTTAAAATTTTGGATGATATTGGATCAACTTGGTCAATGCATCTTATGTCCTAAACAAATAGGTTGCGCATGTATTTGAAAGAATTTTTGCTGTGCAACCTTTTCCAATGGTTCTGACCGTGAATACCTGACTTGAGAAAAAGGCAAAATGTGTTAAATTTGACTATAAACGATGGGGAGCCACAGTGCAATAATTATGACGAGTTGCTCGAGGAAATTTGCTACTGAACCTTACAATTTTGCCTTTTGATTAACTCAAAATTTTGGATGATCAACTTGGTCAATGCATCTTATATCGTAAACAAATAGGTTGCGCATGTATTTGAAAGAATTTTTGGTGTACAACCTTTTCCAATGGTTCTGACCATGAATACCTGACTTGGGAAAAGGCAAAATGTGTGAAATTTGACTATAAACGATGGGGAGCCACAGCGCAATAATTATGACGAGTTGCTCGAGGAAATTTGCTACTGAACCTTACAATTTTGTCTTTTGATTAAATCAAAATTTTGGATGATCAATTT
Organism: Pyrocoelia pectoralis; assembly: GCA_036250285.1. Lineage (NCBI taxonomy): Eukaryota > Metazoa > Arthropoda > Insecta > Coleoptera > Lampyridae > Pyrocoelia > Pyrocoelia pectoralis. The sequence goes on along the minus strand of CM070075.1, from coordinate 36,205,194 downwards.
GGTCAATGCATCTTAAATCGTAAACAAATAAGTTGCTCATGTATTTGAAAGAATTTTTGGTTTGCAACATTTTCCAATAGTTTTGATCGTGAATACCTGACTTGGGAAAAAGGCGAAAGGTGTGAAATTTGACTATAAACGATGGGGAGCCACAGCGCAATAATTATGACGAGTTGCTCGAGGAAAATTGCTACTGAACCTTACAATTTTGCCTTTTGATTAACTCAAAATTTTGGATGATCAGCTTGGTCAATGCATCTTATATCGTAAACAAATAAGTTGCGCATGTATTTGAAAGAATTTTTGCTTTTCCAATGGTTCTGACCATGAATACCTGACTTGGGAAAAAGGCAAAATGTGTGAAATTTGACTATAAACGATGGGGAGCCACGGCGCAATAATTATGACGAGTTGCTCAAGGAAATTTGGTACTGAACCTTACAATTTTATCTTTTGATTAACTCAAAATTTTGTATAATCAACTTGGTCAATGCATCTTATATCGTAAACAAATAGGTTGCGCATGTCTTTGAAAGAATTTTTGTTTTGCAACATTTTCCAAGAGTTTTGACCGTGAATACCTGACTTGGGAAAAAGGCGAAAGGTGTGAAATTTGACTAAAAACGATGGGGAGACACAGAGAAATAATTATGACGAGTTGCTCGAGTAAATTTGTTACTCCACCTTACAATTTTATCTTTTGATTAACTTAAAATTTTGGATGATATTGGATCAACTTGGTCAATGCATCTTATATCCTAAACAAATAGGTTACGCATGTATTTGAACGAATTTTTGGCTTGCTACCTTTTTCAATAATTTTGACCGTGAATACCTGACTAGGGAAAAAGACGAAAGGTGTGAAATTTGACTAAAAACGATGGGGAGACACAGCGAAATAATTATGACGAGTTGCTCAAGGAAATTTGGTACTGAACCTTACAATTTTGTGTTTTGATTAACTCAAAATTTTGGATAATCATCTTGGTCAATGCATCTTACAATTTTACCTTTTGACTAACTCAAAATTTTGAATGATCAACTTGGTCAATGCATCTTATATACTAAACAAATAAGTTGCGCATGTATTTGAAAGAATTTTTGCTGTGCAACGTTTTCCAATGGTTCTGACCGTGAATACCTGACTTGGGAAAAAGACGAAATGTGTGAAATTTGACTACAAACAATGGGGAGCCAAAGCGCAATAATTATGACGAGTTGCTCGAGGAAATTTGTTACTCCACCTTACAATTTTATCTTTTGATTAACTTCAAATTTTGGATGATATTGGATCAACTTGGTCAATGCATCTTATATCCTAAACTAAACAAATAGGTTGCGCATGTATTTGAAAGAATTTTTGCTGTACAACCTTTTCCAATGGTTCTGACCGTGAATACCTGACTTGGGAAAAAGACGAAATGTGTGAAATTTGACTATAAACGATGGGGAGCCACAGCGCAATAATAATGAAGAGTTGCTCGAGGAAATTTGCTACTGACCCTTACAATTTTGTCTTTTGATTAACTCAAAATTTTGGATGATCAACTTGGTCAATGTATCTTATATCGTAAACAAATAGGTTGCGCATGTATTTGAAAGAATTTTTGGTTTGCAACATTTTCCAATAGTTTTGATAGTGAATACCTGACTTGGGAAAAAGACGAAAGGTGTAAAATTTGACTATAAACGATGGGGAGCCACGGCGCAATAATAATGAAGAGTTGCTCAAGGAAATTTGTCACTGAACTTTAAAATTTTGTCTTTTGATTAACTCAAAATTTTGGATAATCAACTTGGTCAATGTATCTTATAGGTATAGTAAACAAATAGGTTGCGCATGTATTTGAAAGAATTTTTGGTTTGCAACATTTTCCAATAGTTTTGATAGTGAATACCTGACTTGGGAAAAAGAAGAAAGGTGTGAAATTTGACTATAAACGATGGGGAGCCACAGTGCAATAATTATGACGAGTTGCTCAAGGAAATTTGGTACTGAACCTTACAATTTTGTCTTTTGATTAACTCAAAATTTTGTATAATCAACTTGGTCAATGCATCTTATATCGTAAACAAATAGGTTGCGCATGTATTTGAAAGAATTTTTGGTTTGCAACATTTTCCAATAGTTTTGATCGTGAATACCTGACTTGGGAGAAAGACGAAAGCAGTGAAATTTGACTATAAACGATGGGGAGCCACGGCGCAATAATAATGAAGAGTTGCTCTAGGAAATTTGTTACTGAACCTTACAATTTTGCCTTTTGATTAACTCAAAATTTTGGATCATCAACTTGGTCAATGCATCTTATATCGTAAACAAATAGGTTGCGCATGTATTTGAAAGAATTTTTGGTTTGCAACATTTTCCAATAGTTTTGATCGGGAATACCTGACTTGGGAAAAAGGCGAAAGCTGTGAAAGTTGACTATAAACGATGGGGAGCCACAGCGCAGTAATAATGAAGAGTTGCTGGAGGAAATTTGTTACTGAACTTTACAATTTTGCCTTTTGATTAACTCAAAATTTTGGATGATCAACTTGGTCAATGCATCTTATATCGTAAACAAATAGGTTGCGCATGTATTTGAAAGAATTTTTGGTTTGCAATCTTTTCCAATAGTTTTGACCGTGAATACTTGACTTGGGAAAAAGACGAAAGCTGTGAAATTTGACTATAAACGATGGGGAGCCACGGCGCAATAACAATGAAGAGTTGCTGGAGGAAATTTGCTACTGAACCTTACAATTTTGCCTTTTGATTAACTCAAAATTTTGGATGATCAACTTGGTCAATGCATCTTATATCGTAAACAAATAGGTTGCGCATGTATTTGAAAGAATTTTTGGTTTGCAATCTTTTCCAATAGTTTTGACCGTGAATACTTGACTTGGGAAAAAGACGAAAGCTGTGAAATTTGACTATAAACGATGGGGAGCCACGGCGCAATAACAATGAAGAGTTGCTGGAGGAAATTTGCTACTGAACCTTACAATTTTGCCTTTTGATTAACTCAAAATTTTGGATAAGCAACTTCGTCAATGCATCTTATATCGTAAACAAATAGGTTGCGCATGTATTTGAAAGAATTTTTGGTTTGCAACATTTTCCAATAGTTTTGATCGGGAATACCTGACTTGGGAAAAAGACGAAAGCTGTGAAATTTGACTATAAACGATGGGGAGCCACGGCGCAATAATAATGAAGAGTTGCTCGAGGAAATTTGGTACTGAACTTTACAATTTTGCCTTTTGATTAACTCAAAATTTTGGATGATCAACTTGGTCAATGCATCTTATATCGTAAACAAATAGGTTGCGCATGTATTTGAAAGAATTTTTGTTTTGCAATCTTTTCCAATAGTTTTGACCGTGAATACCTGACTTGGGAAAAAGGCGAAATGTGTGAAATTTGACTATAAACGATGGGGAGCCACAGCGCAATAATAATGAAGAGTTGCTGGAGGAAATTTGTTACTGAACCTTACAATTTTGTCTTTTGATTAACTCAAAATTTTGGATGATCAACTTGGTCAATGCATCTTATATCGTAAACAAATAGGTTGCGCAGGTATTTGAAAGAATTTTTGTTTTGCAATCTTTTCCAATAGTTTTGACCGTGAATACCTGACTTGGGAAAAAGGCGAAATGTGTGAAATTTGACTATAAACGATGGGGAGCCACAGCGCAATAATAATGAAGAGTTGCTGAAGGAAATTTGTTACTGAACCTTACAATTTTGTCTTTTGATTAACTCAAAATTTTGGATGATCAACGGATCTTAAATCGTAACAAAATTGTTATTGGAACCGGCAGGCGAAGGTTCAAGCACACTGATAAATAGACTTGAACATTGGGTGTATTCCGATTTTTCATTTGTTGTTTAAATACGCATAATACACTGTGTCCAAGATAAGGAGGGCCACTATGGGGATTTCGGAAACGGTAAGAGATAGAGTTTCGGTTAAATGGGAGAAAAGTTGGGCAATTTTGAGTTTAGTACAATGAAATTTTTAAACTTACGAAATTCCGAACCGTTCCGAAGTTATGCGACAAAAAGCGAATTTTCAGGATTTCGTTTTTGACAAATTGTTACTTTGTCGTTGATGTTAACTGAAAAGTAAAAGGACCTTCTACAGGTACTTTTTAACGTTCTTTAACATGGCATACAGCAAATTGGAATCCGACGTTTCGTTTTCGAGTAACCATCATCAACTTTATTTTTTTAAATACGGTCCTGATTTTTTTATGCATAATATTAGAAGAGCTTTTTATTCTGCATTCAAGCATGTATCACACTTTATGGTTTAATTGCGATTTTATACTTATTTTACTATTGTACTTAAATTTACTAGATTCTACTTTGGAAGATGCTCTTGATATTTTACCCTAAGCCGTAGTACGCAATTGTTGGTTTCAGCAGCATGGTGCACTTGCGCACAATTCACGGGTGGTTAAGGATTACCTTTCAAATAGGTTTGCCGAAAGAGTTTTAAGCGCCAATTCTGAAACGCCCTGGCCAACTCGTTCTTCCGAAATAACCCCGCTGGATTTTTTTCTATGGGGGTACGTAAGAAATTATGTTTACAAAGATACCTTTGGAATAGAAGAAGAACTCCGAAAGCTTGTACTTAACCGATTCCAAACTGTAACACCTACAATGTTAAAGAATGCTTTGGAATCTACAGTTAGAAGATGCTATTGACGATTGGAGAACTAAGGAGGGCTTTGCGAGCATTTATTATAATTTTTTTCTAATTATTGGTATGTGTCATGTTTAAATTTTCGTTTCATAAAATGTTTTCTGTTCATTTATGACGTGTTAGTTGATTGTTTGTAATTATGTACACTTGGTTATAAAATTTGTGTTCAAAATTGAAAATTCTGTGTCATTTCATTAATTTGATGAGGAAAGCACAGTTAGCAAAAGTCCATTTATAAATAAAATTCAGTTTGAATGTTATTGAGGAAGGATACAGGTTCGTACTTAGGATTTTTTCCGCTAATCGTAAAGTAAGTATAAAATCGCAATAAAACCATAAAGTGTGATACATGCTTGAATGCAGAATAAAAAGCTCTTCTAATATTATGCATAAAAAAATCAGGACCGTATTTAAAAAAATAAAGTTGATGATGGTTACTCGAAAACGAAACGTCGGATTCCAATTTGCTGTATGCCATGTTAAAGAACGTTAAAAAGTACCTGTAGAAGGTCCTTTTACTTTTCAGTTAACATCAACGACAAAGTAACAATTTGTCAAAAACGAAATCCTGAAAATTCGCTTTTTGTCGCATAACTTCGGAACGGTTCGGAATTTCGTAAGTTTAAAAATTTCATTGTACTAAACTCAAAATTGCCCAACTTTTCTCCCATTTAACCGAAACTCTATCTCTTACCGTTTCCGAAATCCCCATAGTGGCCCTCCTTATCTTGGACACAGTGTATATCCTCTACTGTGCATACGGAACTTCCTATTTTTAAATTTAAATTTAAATACAAAACGCTTACTCAAGGGTAAAGACACGCGTTAAATGTTGCAACATTGCTGGACGTCGAATGAATAGCAAATTCTTAAAGTCATAAAAACAAATGAATATCGCTGGACGTCGTATGTCTCCCCAGTAAAATGACGTTCGATGGATATGACGATGAAAGGTAACTTTTTTTTTTAGGTCAACCTTTTAGCGTGCGTTATAGGTAATTCCGGTTAGTTGTATATACTTCAATGTATATTGACGAATTGCTATTATATCTCGTGGACGTCTCATGTTCTGACTATGAAAGGACGTCCAGTGTATAGCGGGATGTATATATATATATATATATATATATATAGATATATTTTCGTACCAAGTCGAGATCATTTGGTGACATAAAGTATACAAAATGAGATCCTTTTTGTAAGGTGAGATCCGATTTTGGATCTCACCTTGTATCCATGTGTATATTTTGCTCATTGAAGTAGGGGGGGGAGAAACCGCTAAATTCAAATTTTAGCCTGGATCTCGTTTTGACCCATTTTGTCCGATTTTATACTCTCGTAGTTCATCCAACCTGGCTGTAGGGGTCGCCACAGCGCCATTTCTGTATAAAACCTCAAGATACAATTTACAGCTAGTTAGAGATCCGGCATGTTTGGCAACATCGCAGATGTAATTTAATCCGGATTTGTTATGATACGACCATTGTTTTATTAATATACTACTGACCTGTATCTTAAAGGTTAGTGTAATAGACTTGCACTGTTAAGTCTTTATTTTTTAAATGTATTCATGGGAATCTCTTAAATAGTACGAGCTAAAAATTTGGATAAATGATTTAAGTACTGCTAGACTGCTACCTAGTATTATTTTTATACACCTAATATCTCATTTTGTCTAAAAATGAAAAAAAAAAAACTCAACGTTTCACTTATAAAAAATACTTGCGCATTATAAAGGCCATTTTTTTGTTTTAAATACGGTATGTTTCTGTCTAATCCAATAACATATCATATTGTTTAACTTAATTAATATAATTAACAAAATTACAGCTAAAAAACTATTTTAACAACAGTAGCCCATGATTTGGCAAAAGTATTTTAGACTACAATGTTAACTAATTGATAAAACTACAAATTGTTGTCAAATAAACTAGTACTTACTGAAGCGAAATAATTAACCGATGTTTCCGGATTACCCAAGTGTTGTATTAAACTATTTAACTACGTAATAATTTCTTATGACCTCCCAGATCACCTGGCGCTCTTGGATTTATAGTTAGACATTAAGACGGGGGTGTACTTACTCCACTAGACCATGCCCAACAATTTAAAAAGAAAATTTCATAATCTCTGAAAAACATACACAAAGTACAAAGAAGCATTGGAAGAGGGGTTCAACCTAAGGGTGGCAACTTGTTTGGAGCATATTATGTAGTAAACAACATTTTCTAAAATTACCGTACTTCATTTGTATGTTCTTTATTTTAGTTTTTACTTTCTATCTAATTAATTAAAAAAGCATTTTATTGCGCCACTGATTCATAATTATAGTTTTTGAATTATAGTTAAAAACAGAAATAGGTAGAATTTTCAAGGTGTACGTTTTACAAGGTGATGTTGGGTTTAATCGGCGTAGTTTGATCCCAGAAACCTATACCTACACCCTGTATAATAAAGTATAAACTCGGTAAACAAATTTATTTCCGACCGGGCGCTAATGATCACTTTATTTATACATACCTATTTGTGATGGCCTAATGTGTCACTTTCCTGCCAATTGGACCGTAAAGCCTGCGAACTTATATTTTCATTCTTTATTCAAGTAGGTACACAGAGAAAAATGTGTAGCTTAGTATTAATGTTTTAAGGTGATTGACCATGCTTTTTGTACTGTATTTTCGAATACAACCTATTTGGTTATGAAACTTTTCTTAATAACATTTTCTGGTCAAGTGAAGATTATAGCTCTCAGCACTACGTTGTCGGCATGGCTTTTTGAAATCAATTTTTTGTACTACATTTTCAAATACAACCTATTTGGTTATGAAACTTTTCCTAATAACATTTTTTGGTCAAGTGAAGTTTATAGCTCTCAGCACTACGTTGTCGGCATGGCTTTTTGAAATCAATTTTTTGTACTACATTTTCAAATACAACCTATTTGGTTATGAAACTTTTCTTAATAACATTTTTTGGTTAAGTGAAGTTTATAGCTCTCAGCACTACGTTGTCGGCATGTCTTTTTGAAATCAAATTTTTGTACTACATTTTCGAATACGACCTATTTGGTTATGAAACTTTTCCTAATAACATTTTTTGGTCAAGTGAAGTTTATAGCTCTCAGCACTACGTTGTCGGCATGGCTTTTTGAAATCAATTTTTTGTACTACATTTTCAAATACAACCTATTTGGTTATGAAACTTTTCTTAATAACATTTTTTGGTTAAGTGAAGTTTATAGCTCTCAGCACTACGTTGTCGGCATGTCTTTTTGAAATCAAATTTTTGTACTACATTTTCGAATACGACCTATTTGGTTATGAAACTTTTCCTAATAACATTTTTTGGTCAAGTGAAGTTTATAGCTCTCAGCACTACGTTGTCGGCATGTCTTTTTGAAATCAAATTTTTTACTACATTTTCGAATAGAACCTATTTGGTTATGAAACTTTTCTTAATAACATTTTTTGGTCAAGTGAAGTTTGTAGCTCTCAGCACTACGTTGTCGGCATGGCTTTTTGAAATCAATTTTTTGTACTACATTTTCAAATACAACCTATTTGGTTATGAAACTTTTCTTAATAACATTTTTTGGTTAAGTGAAGTTTATAGCTCTCAGCACTACGTTGTCGGCATGTCTTTTTGAAATCAAATTTTTGTACTACATTTTCGAATACGACCTATTTGGTTATGAAACTTTTCCTAATAACATTTTTGGTCAAGTGAAGTTTATAGCTCTCAGCACTACGTTGTCGGCATGTCTTTTTGAAATCAAATTTTTTACTACATTTTCGAATAGAACCTATTTGGTTATGAAACTTTTCTTAATAACATTTTTTGGTCAAGTGAAGTTTGTAGCTCTCAGCACTACGTTGTCGGCATGGCTTTTTGAAATCAATTTTTTGTACTACATTTTCAAATACAACCTATTTGGTTATGAAACTTTTCCTAATAACATTTTTTGGTCAAGTGAAGTTTATAGCTCTCAGCACTACGTTGTCGGCATGGCTTTTTGAAATCAATTTTTTGTACTACATTTTCAAATACAACCTATTTGGTTATGAAACTTTTCTTAATAACATTTTTTGGTTAAGTGAAGTTTATAGCTCTCAGCACTACGTTGTCGGCATGTCTTTTTGAAATCAAATTTTTGTACTACATTTTCGAATACGACCTATTTGGTTATGAAACTTTTCCTAATAACATTTTTTGGTCAAGTGAAGTTTATAGCTCTCAGCACTACGTTGTCGGCATGTCTTTTTGAAATCAAATTTTTGTACTACATTTTCGAATACGACCTATTTGGTTATGAAACTTTTCCTAATAACATTTTTTGGTCAAGTGAAGTTTATAGCTCTCAGCACTACGTTGTCGGCATGTCTTTTTGAAATCAAATTTTTGTACTACATTTTCGAATACGACCTATTTGGTTATGAAACTTTTCCTAATAACATTTTTTGGTCAAGTGAAGTTTATAGCTCTCAGCACTACGTTGTCGGCATGGCTTTTTGAAATCAATTTTTTGTACTACATTTTCAAATACAAACTATTTGGTTATGAAACTTTTCTTAATAACATTTTTTGGTTAAGTGAAGTTTATAGCTCTCAGCACTACGTTGTCGGCATGTCTTTTTGAAATCAAATTTTTGTACTACATTTTCGAATACGACCTATTTGGTTATGAAACTTTTCCTAATAACATTTTTTGGTCAAGTGAAGTTTATAGCTCTCAGCACTACGTTGTCGGCATGTCTTTTTGAAATCAAATTTTTTACTACATTTTCGAATAGAACCTATTTGGTTATGAAACTTTTCTTAATAACATTTTTTGGTCAAGTGAAGTTTGTAGCTCTCAGCACTACGTTGTCGGCATGGCTTTTTGAAATCAATTTTTTTTACTACATTTTCAAATACAACCTATTTGGTTATGAAACTTTTCTTAATAAAATTTTTGGTTAAGTGAAGTTTATAGCTCTCAGCACTACGTTGTCGGCATGTCTTTTTGAAATCAAATTTTTATACTACATTTTCGAATACAACCTATTTGGTTATGAAACTTTTCCTAATAACATTTTTTGGTCAAGTGAAGTTTATAGCTCTCAGCACTACGTTGTCGGCATGTCTTTTTGAAATCAAATTTTTATACTACATTTTCGAATACAACCTATTTGGTTATGAAACTTTTCTTAATAACATTTTTTGGTCAAGTGAAGTTTATAGCTCTCAGCACTACGTTGTCGGCATGGCTTTTTGAAATCAAATTTTTTACTACATTTCGAATAGAACCTATTTGGTTATGAAACTTTTTTTAATAACATTTTTTGGTCAAGTGAAGTTTATAGCTCTCAGCACTACGTTGTCGGCATGTCTTTTTGAAATCAAATTTTTGTACTACATTTTCGAATACGACCTATTTGGTTATGAAACTTTTCCTAATAACATTTTTTGGTCAAGTGAAGTTTATAGCTCTCAGCACTACGTTGTCGGCATGTCTTTTTGAAATCAAATTTTTGTACTACATTTTCGAATACGACCTATTTGGTTATGAAACTTTTCCTAATAACATTTTTTGGTCAAGTGAAGTTTATAGCTCTCAGCACTACGTTGTCGGCATGGCTTTTTGAAATCAATTTTTTGTACTACATTTTCAAATACAAACTATTTGGTTATGAAACTTTTCTTAATAACATTTTTTGGTTAAGTGAAGTTTATAGCTCTCAGCACTACGTTGTCGGCATGTCTTTTTGAAATCAAATTTTTGTACTACATTTTCGAATACGACCTATTTGGTTATGAAACTTTTCCTAATAACATTTTTTGGTCAAGTGAAGTTTATAGCTCTCAGCACTACGTTGTCGGCATGGCTTTTTGAAATCAAATTTTTTACTACATTTCGAATAGAACCTATTTGGTTATGAAACTTTTTTTAATAACATTTTTTGGTCAAGTGAAGTTTATAGCTCTCAGCACTACGTTGTCGGCATGTCTTTTTGAAATCAAATTTTTGTACTACATTTTCGAATACGACCTATTTGGTTATGAAACTTTTCCTAATAACATTTTTTGGTCAAGTGAAGTTTATAGCTCTCAGCACTACGTTGTCGGCATGTCTTTTTGAAATCAAATTTTTGTACTACATTTTCGAATACGACCTATTTGGTTATGAAACTTTTCCTAATAACATTTTTTGGTCAAGTGAAGTTTATAGCTCTCAGCACTACGTTGTCGGCATGGCTTTTTGAAATCAATTTTTTGTACTACATTTTCAAATACAAACTATTTGGTTATGAAACTTTTCTTAATAACATTTTTTGGTTAAGTGAAGTTTATAGCTCTCAGCACTACGTTGTCGGCATGTCTTTTTGAAATCAAATTTTTGTACTACATTTTCGAATACGACCTATTTGGTTATGAAACTTTTCCTAATAACATTTTTTGGTCAAGTGAAGTTTATAGCTCTCAGCACTACGTTGTCGGCATGTCTTTTTGAAATCAAATTTTTTACTACATTTTCGAATAGAACCTATTTGGTTATGAAACTTTTCTTAATAACATTTTTTGGTCAAGTGAAGTTTGTAGCTCTCAGCACTACGTTGTCGGCATGGCTTTTTGAAATCAATTTTTTTTACTACATTTTCAAATACAACCTATTTGGTTATGAAACTTTTCTTAATAAAATTTTTGGTTAAGTGAAGTTTATAGCTCTCAGCACTACGTTGTCGGCATGTCTTTTTGAAATCAAATTTTTATACTACATTTTCGAATACAACCTATTTGGTTATGAAACTTTTCCTAATAACATTTTTTGGTCAAGTGAAGTTTATAGCTCTCAGCACTACGTTGTCGGCATGTCTTTTTGAAATCAAATTTTTATACTACATTTTCGAATACAACCTATTTGGTTATGAAACTTTTCTTAATAACATTTTTTGGTCAAGTGAAGTTTATAGCTCTCAGCACTACGTTGTCGGCATGTCTTTTTGAAATCAAATTTTTTACTACATTTCGAATAGAACCTATTTGGTTATGAAACTTTTTTTAATAACATTTTTTGGTCAAGTGAAGTTTATAGCTCTCAGCACTACGTTGTCGGCATGTCTTTTTGAAATCAAATTTTTGTACTACATTTTCGAATACAACCTATTTGGTTATGAAACTTTTCATAATAACATTTTTTGGTCAAGTGAAGTTTATAGCTCTCAGCACTACGTTGTCGGCATGTCTTTTTGAAATCAAATTTTTGTACTGCATTTTCGAATACAACCTATTTGGTTATGAAACTTTTCTTAATAACATTTTTTGGTCAAGTGAAGTTTATAGCTCTCAGCACTACGTTGTCGGCATGGCTTTTTGAAATCAATTTTTTTTACTAGATTTTCAAATACAATCTATTTGGTTATGAAATTTTTCTTTCGTGCATCTTGCGCGTGAAATTTTTGTTTGAGGTAAGTGAATTTTAGTTATTAATTATACTTATCAAGTACCTACCCTTCTATCTCAGATTTCCATGGGTATATCCTACCTTATATATAATCTGTAACAAATATGATTCAATGCTTCTTATGTAGCACGATATTTTGAGAATAATAATATTCCCATGACCATCAAAATGAGCTACAAAATTGAGCAAGAAATTCTTGAAAAATTTCCAAATGAGAAATTGGTAAGTTAATATTTGAAGGAATATTATCGCACAACTCAAAAAGGAAAAATTTATAACAAATTGCGTAAGGCTAAAGTGCCATTCAATCAAGCCTTTCCAAATTCTGATGTGAACTTGAAAAAACGTAAACTGCGCGGCCAATCCCGAATGAAGCTAAATTTTGGTAAGTTTTCTCGTTCTATAGCAAGCAATTTCTGTCTTGTTATAAAATGGTGACGCTGAAACTACTTTAAGGACCTTAAAACGGGATAATCTTTCCGCCGAAGAATTCGATCATTGTTGGAAAGCCTGTTGTCAGTACCGGTTGAATGACATCTATCAGCTGAATTCAACTGAAGAAATAATGAAAAAATGACCATTTTACAGACAACCTTCCGGCTATAGATTGGTATAAATAGGTATGATTAATTTTTTTTCTGCAGCATGTCAACTGATAATTGTCATCAAATGTTTGTACATCTTTATTACTTTTAGGTCGATATGGATTTCGCAGCATCCAGAGCCAACGCGGATGGTCTTTTGGAAAAATGGAATTGGTGTACCCACGACTTGTGTCTTTTTTGAAAGGACACAAAGGATAGAACCACCAAACTACTGTTAGAGAAATGAAAGATGCAGATATAACAGAAAGTAAGTGCTATGCTATATTTCGGTACCTATATTTGCTAGAGTATAACTGCTTTACTATACTATACTATACAATCATAATGAAAGTTGTTGTTTTGTAAATTTTATTTAATAAAGAATTCTCAAAACAGTTTACAATCTTTTTAAACTTTTAACAAACTTTATCACATATTAATTGTATTGGAATTCGCTGACATTGGGTAATTCGCCCACTCGAATACTATGGCAACGTTGCAGGATCTCACGTTAATACACATATTGCGCTATATACAAACTTATACAAACTTGGATCTCGACTTAACTGCAGATCTCGCTTCGTTATGGGATTGTGTAAAAAATTAAAATTGCGAAATCTTTTCCCCTCTAATGGGGTAAGGGTAAAAGTGTTAATTATAGATCTATCAACAGGAAATATACTCCCCTAATCCTTTTTGTTACGGTGGATCTCGGGTAGTCCTAAATTTATTCGGATCTCGACTTGGTACGAAAATAGATATATATATATCTATTTTCGTACCAAGTCGAGATCCGAATAAATTTAGGACTACCCGAGATCCACCGTAACAAAAAGGATTAGGGGAGTATATTTCCTGTTGATAGATCTATAATTAACACTTTTACCCTTACCCCATTAGAGGGGAAAAGATTTCGCAATTTTAATTTTTTACACAATCCCATAACGAAGCGAGATCTGCAGTCAAGTCGAGATCCAAGTTTGTATAAGTTTGTATATAGCGCAATATGTGTATTAACGTGAGATCCTGCAACGTTGCCATAGTATTCGAGTGGGCGAATTACCCAATGTCAGCGAATTCCAATACAATTAATATGTGATAAAGTTTGTTAAAAGTTTAAAAAGATTATAAACTGTTTTGAGAATTCTTTATTAAATAAAATTTACAAAACAACAACTTTCATTATGATTGTATAGTATAGTATAGTAAAGCAGTTATACTCTAGCAAATATAGGTACCGAAATATAGAATAGCACTTACTTTCTGTTATATCTGCATCTTTCATTTCTCTAACAGTAGTTTGGTGGTTCTATCCTTTGTGTCCTTTCAAAAAAGACACAAGTCGTGGGTACACCAATTCCATTTTTCCAAAAGACCATCCGCGTTGGCTCTGGATGCTGCGAAATCCATATCGACCTAAAAGTAATAAAGATGTACAAACATTTGATGACAATTATCAGTTGACATGCTGCAGAAAAAAATTAATCATACCTATTTATACCAATCTATAGCCGGAAGGTTGTCTGTAAAATGGTCATTTTTTCATTATTTCTTCAGTTGAATTCAGCTGATAGATGTCATTCAACCGGTACTGACAACAGGCTTTCCAACAATGATCGAATTCTTCGGCGGAAAGATTATCCCGTTTTAAGGTCCTTAAAGTAGTTTCAGCGTCACCATTTTATAACAAGACAGAAATTGCTTGCTATAGAACGAGAAAACTTACCAAAATTTAGCTTCATTCGGGATTGGCCGCGCAGTTTACGTTTTTTCAAGTTCACATCAGAATTTGGAAAGGCTTGATTGAATGGCACTTTAGCCTTACGCAATTTGTTATAAATTTTTCCTTTTGAGTTGTGCGATAATATTCCTTAATATAGACATTAACTTTCAAGGAGATAATGTGTATTTTCAAATATTAACTTACCAATTTGTCATTTGGAAATTTTTCAAGAATTTCTTGCTCAATTTTGTAGCTCATTTTGATGGTCATGGGAATATTATTATTCTCAAAATATCGTGCTACATAAGAAGCATTGAATCATATTTGTTACAGATTATATATAAGGTAGGATATACCCATGGAAATCTGAGATAGAAGGGTAGGTACTTGATAAGTATAATTAATAACTAAAATTCACTTACCTCAAACAAAAATTTCACGCGCAAGATGCACCAAAGAAAAGTTTCATAACCAAATAGGTTGTATTTGAAAATCTAGTAAAAAAAATTGATTTCAAAAAGCCATGCCGACAACGTAGTGCTGAGAGCTATAAACTTCACTTGACCAAAAAATGTTATTAAGAAAAGTTTCATAACCAAATAGGTTGTATTCGAAAATGCAGTACAAAAATTTGATTTCAAAAAGACATGCCGACAACGTAGTGCTGAGAGCTATAAACTTCACTTGACCAAAAAATGTTATTAGGAAAAGTTTCATAACCAAATAGGTTGTATTCGAAAATGTAGTACAAAAATTTGATTTCAAAAAGACATGCCGACAACGTAGTGCTGAGAGCTATAAACTTCACTTAACCAAAAAATTGTATTAAGAAAAGTTTCATAACCAAATAGGTTGTATTTGAAAATGTAGTACAAAAAATTGATTTCAAAAAGCCATGCCGACAACGTAGTGCTGAGAGCTATAAACTTCACTTGACCAAAAAATGTTATTAAAAAAAGTTTCATAACCAAATAGGTTCTATTCGAAATGTAGTAAAAAATTTGATTTCAAAAAGACATGCCGACAACGTAGTGCTGAGAGCTATAAACTTCACTTGACCAAAAAATGTTATTAAGAAAAGTTTCATAACCAAATAGGTTGTATTCGAAAATGTAGTATAAAAATTTTATTTCAAAAAGACATGCCGACAACGTAGTGCTGAGAGCTATAAACTTCACTTGACCAAAAAATGTTATTAGGAAAAGTTTCATAACCAAATAGGTTGTATTCGAAAATGTAGTATAAAAATTTGATTTCAAAAAGACATGCCGACAACGTAGTGTTGAGAGCTATAAACTTCACTTAACCAAAAAATTTTATTAAGAAAAGTTTCATAACCAAATAGGTTGTATTTGAAAATGTAGTAAAAAAAATTGATTTCAAAAAGCCATGCCGACAACGTAGTGCTGAGAGCTATAAACTTCACTTGACCAAAAAATGTTATTAAGAAAAGTTTCATAACCAAATAGGTTCTATTCGAAAATGTAGTAAAAAATTTGATTTCAAAAAGACATGCCGACAACGTAGTGCTGAGAGCTATAAACTTCACTTAACCAAAAAATTTTATTAAGAAAAGTTTCATAACCAAATAGGTTGTATTTGAAAATGTAGTAAAAAAAATTGATTTCAAAAAGCCATGCCGACAACGTAGTGCTGAGAGCTATAAACTTCACTTAACCAAAAAATTTTATTAAGAAAAGTTTCATAACCAAATAGGTTGTATTTGAAAATGTAGTACAAAAAATTGATTTCAAAAGCCATGCCGACAACGTAGTGCTGAGAGCTATAAACTTCACTTGACCAAAAAATGTTATTAAAAAAGTTTCATAACCAAATAGGTTGTATTCGAAAATGTAGTATAAAAATTTGATTTCAAAAAGACATGCCGACAACGTAGTGCTGAGAGCTATAAACTTCACTTAACCAAAAAATTTTATTAAGAAAAGTTTCATAACCAAATAGGTTGTATTTGAAAATGTAGTAAAAAAAATTGATTTCAAAAAGCCATGCCGACAACGTAGTGCTGAGAGCTATAAACTTCACTTGACCAAAAAATGTTATTAAGAAAAGTTTCATAACCAAATAGGTTCTATTCGAAAATGTAGTAAAAAATTTGATTTCAAAAAGACATGCCGACAACGTAGTGCTGAGAGCTATAAACTTCACTTGACCAAAAAATGTTATTAGGAAAAGTTTCATAACCAAATAGGTTGTATTCGAAAATGTAGTATAAAAATTTGATTTCAAAAAGACATGCCGACAACGTAGTGCTGAGAGCTATAAACTTCACTTAACCAAAAAATTTTATTAAGAAAAGTTTCATAACCAAATAGGTTGTATTTGAAAATGTAGTAAAAAAAATTGATTTCAAAAAGCCATGCCGACAACGTAGTGCTGAGAGCTATAAACTTCACTTGACCAAAAAATGTTATTAGGAAAAGTTTCATAACCAAATAGGTCGTATTCGAAAATGTAGTACAAAAATTTGATTTCAAAAAGACATGCCGACAACGTAGTGCTGAGAGCTATAAACTTCACTTAACCAAAAAATTTTATTAAGAAAAGTTTCATAACCAAATAGGTTGTATTTGAAAATGTAGTACAAAAATTTGATTTCAAAAAGACATGCCGACAACGTAGTGCTGAGAGCTATAAACTTCACTTGACCAAAAAATGTTATTAGGAAAAGTTTCATAACCAAATAGGTCGTATTCGAAAATGTAGTACAAAAATTTGATTTCAAAAAGACATGCCGACAACGTAGTGCTGAGAGCTATAATCTTCACTTGACCAGAAAATGTTATTAAGAAAAGTTTCATAACCAAATAGGTTGTATTCGAAAATACAGTACAAAAAGCATGGTCAATCACCTTAAAACATTAATACTAAGCTACACATTTTTCTCTGTGTACCTACTTGAATAAAGAATGAAAATATAAGTTCGCAGGCTTTACGGTCCAATTGGCAGGAAAGTGACACATTAGGCCATCACAAATAGGTATGTATAAATAAAGTGATCATTAGCGCCCGGTCGGAAATAAATTTGTTTACCGAGTTTATACTTTATTATACAGGGTGTAGGTATAGGTTTCTGGGATCAAACTACGCCGATTAAACCCAACATCACCTTGTAAAACGTACACCTTGAAAATTCTACCTATTTCTGTTTTTAACTATAATTCAAAAACTATAATTATGAATCAGTGGCGCAATAAAATGCTTTTTTAATTAATTAGATAGAAAGTAAAAACTAAAATAAAGAACATACAAATGAAGTACGGTAATTTTAGAAAATGTTGTTTACTACATAATATGCTCCAAACAAATTGCCACCCTTAGGTTGAACCCCTCTTCCAATGCTTCTTTGTACTTTGTGTATGTTTTTCAGAGATTATGAAATTTTCTTTTTAAATTGTTGGGCATGGTCTAGTGGAGTAAGTACACCCCCGTCTTAATGTCTAACTATAAATCCAAGAGCGCCAGGTGATCTGGGAGGTCATAAGAAATTATTACGTAGTTAAATAGTTTAATACAACACTTGGGTAATCCGGAAACATCGGTTAATTATTTCGCTTCAGTAAGTACTAGTTTATTTGACAACAATTTGTAGTTTTATCAATTAGTTAACATTGTAGTCTAAAATACTTTTGCCAAATCATGGGCTACTGTTGTTAAAATAGTTTTTTAGCTGTAATTTTGTTAATTATATTAATTAAGTTAAACAATATGATATGTTATTGGATTAGACAGAAACATACCGTATTTAAAACAAAAAAATGGCCTTTATAATGCTCAAGTATTTTTTATAAGTGAAACGTTGAGTTTTTTTTTTCATTTTTAGACAAAATGAGATATTAGGTGTATAAAAATAATACTAGGTAGCAGTCTAGCAGTACTTAAATCATTTATCCAAATTTTTAGCTCGTACTATTTAAGAGATTCCCATGAATACATTTAAAAAATAAAGACTTAACAGTGCAAGTCTATTACACTAACCTTTAAGATACAGGTCAGTAGTATATTAATAAAACAATGGTCGTATCATAACAAATCCGGATTAAATTACATCTGCGATGTTGCCAAACATGCCGGATCTCTAACTAGCTGTAAATTGTATCTTGAGGTTTTATACAGAAATGGCGCTGTGGCGACCCCTACAGCCAGGTTGGATGAACTACGAGAGTATAAAATCGGACAAAATGGGTCAAAACGAGATCCAGGCTAAAATTTGAATTTAGCGGTTTCTCCCCCCCCTACTTCAATGAGCAAAATATACACATGGATACAAGGTGAGATCCAAAATCGGATCTCACCTTACAAAAAGGATCTCATTTGTATACTTTATGTCACCAAATGATCTCGACTTGGTACGAAAATATATCTATATATATATATATATATATATATATATATATATATATATATATATATATATATACATCCCGCTATACACTGGACGTCCTTTCATAGTCAGAACATAAGACGTCCACGAGATATAATAGCAATTCGTTAATATACATTGAAGTATATACAACTAACCGGAATTACCTATAACGCACGCTAAAAGGTTGACCAAAAAAAAAATTTACCTTTCATCGTGACATCCATCGAACGTCATTTTACTGGGGAGACTTTCGACGTCCAGCGATATTCATTTGTTTTTATGACTTTAAGAATTTGCTATTCATTCGACGTCCAGCAATGTTGCAACATTTAACGCGTGTCTTTACCCTTGAGTAAGCGTTTTGTATTTAAATTTAAATTTAAAAATAGGAAGTTCCGCATGCACAGTAGAGGATATATTATGCGTATTTAAACAACAAATGAAAAGTCGGAATACACCCAATGTTCAAGTCTATTTATCAGTGTGCTTGAACTTTCGCCTGCCGGTTCCAATAACAATTTTTTTACGATTTAAGATCCGTTGATCATCCAAAATTTTGAGTTAATCAAAAGACAAAATTGTAAGATTCAGTAACAAATTTCCTCGAGCAAGTCGTCATAATTATTGCGCTGTGGCTCCCCATCGTTTATAGTCAAATTTCACACCTTTCGTCTTTTTCCCAAGTCAGGTATTCACGGTCAAAACTATTGGAAAATGTTGCAAACCAAAAATTCTTTCAAATACAAGTGCAACCTATTTGTTTACGATATAAGATGCATTGACCAAGTTGATCATCCAAAATTTTGAGTTAATCAAAAGACAAAATTGTAAAGTTCAGTAACAAGTTTCCTCCAGCAACTCTTCATTATTATTGCGCCGTGGCTCCCCATCGTTTATAGTCAAATTTCACACATTTCGCCTTTTTCCCAAGTCAGGTATTCACGGTCAAAACTATTGGAAAAGATTGCAAACCAAAAATTCTTTCAAATACATGCGCAACCTATTTGTTTACGATATAAGATGCATTGACCAAGCTGATCATCCAAAATTTTGAGTTAATCAAAAGGCAAAATTGTAAGGTTGAGTAACAAATTTCCTCGAGCAACTCTTCATTATTATTGCGCCGTGGCTCCCCATCGTTTATAGTCAAATTTCACAGCTTTCGTCTTTTTCCCAAGTCAGGTATTCACGATCAAAACTATTGGAAAATGTTGCAAACCAAAAATTCTTTCAAATACATGCGCAACCTATTTGTTTACGATATAAGATGCATTGACCAACTGATCATCCAAAATTTTGAGTTAATCAAAAGACAAAATTGTAAAGTTCAGTAACAAATTTCCTCAAGCAATTCTTCATTATTATTGCACTGTGGCTCCCCATCGTTTATAGTCAAGTTTCACAGCTTTCGTCTTTTTCCGGTATTCACGATCAAAACTATTGGAAAATGTTGCAAACCAAAAATTCTTTCAAATACATGCGCAACCTATTTGTTGACGATATAAGATGCATTGACCAAGTTGATTATCCAAAATTTTGAGTTAATCAAAAGGCATAATTGTAAGGTTCAGTACCAAATTTCCTCAAGCAACTAGTCATAATTATTGCGCTGTGGTTCCCCATCGTTTATAGACAAATTTCACACATTTCGCCTTTTTCCCAAGTCAGGTATTCACGGTCAAAACTATTGGAAAAGATTGCAAAACAAAAATTCTTTCAAATACATGCGCAACCTATTTGTTTACGATATAAGATGCATTGACCAAGCTGATCAACCAAAATTTTGAGTTAATCAAAAGGCAAAATTGTAAAGTTCAGTAACAAATTTCTTCAAGCAATTCTTCATTATTATTGCACTGTGGCTCCCCATCGTTTATAGTCAAATTTCACAGCTTTCGTCTTTCTCCCAAGTCAGGTATTCACGATCAAAACTATTGGAAAATGTTGCAAACCAAAAATTCTTTCAAATACATGCGCAACCTATTTGTTGACGATATAAGATGCATTGACCAAGTTGATTATCCAAAATTTTGAGTTAATCAAAAGGCAAAATTGTAAGGTTCAGTACCAAATTTCCTCAAGCAACTCGTCATCATTATTGCGCTGTGGTTCCCCATCGTTTATAGACAAATTTCACACATTTTGCCTTTTTCCCAAGTCAGGTATTCACGGTCAGAACCATTGGAAAAGGTTGCACAGCAAAAATTCCTTCAAATACATGCGCAACCTATTTGTTTAGGATATAAGATGCATTGACCAAGTTGATCCAACATCATCCAAAATTTTAAGTTAATCAAAAGATAAAATTGTAAGGTGGAGAAACAAATTTCCTCGAGCAACTCGTCATAATTATTTCGCTGTGTCTCCCCATCGTTTTGAGTCAAATTTCACACCTTTCGTCTTTTTCCCTACTCAGGTATTCACGGTCAAAACTATTGAAAAAGGTTGCAAACCAAAAATTCTTTCAAATACATGCGCAACCTATTTGTTTACGATATAAGATGCATTGACCAAGTTCATCCAATATCATCCAAAATTTTGAGTTAATCAAAAGATAAAATTGTAAGGTGGAGTAACAAAATTCCTCGGGCAACTCGTCATAATTATTGCGTTGTGGCTCCCCAACACCTTTCGTCTTTTTCCCAAGTCAGGTATTCACGGTCAAAACTATTGGAAAAGGTTGCAAAACAAAAATTCTTTGAAATACATGCGCAACCTATTTATTTATGATATAAGAAGCATTGACCAAGTTCATCCAATATCATCCAAAATTACATGCGCAACCTATTTGTTTACGATATAAGATGCATTGACCAAGTTTATCATCCAAAATTTTGAGTTAATCAAAAGACAAAATTGTAAAGTTCAGTAACAAATTTCCTCAAGCAATTCTTCATTATTATTGCCCTGTGGCTCCCCATCGTTTATAGTCAAATTTCACACATTTTGCCTTTTTCCCAAGTCAGGTATTCACGGTCAGAACCATTGGAAAAGGTTGCACAGCAAAAATTCTTTCAAATACATGCGCAACCTATTTGTTTAGGATATAAGATGCATTGACCAAGTTGATCCAACATCATCCAAAATTTTAAGTTAATCAAAAGATAAAATTGTAAGGTGGAGTAACAAATTTCCTCGAGCAACTCGTCATAATTATTTCGCTGTGTCTCCCCATCGTTTTTAGTCAAATTTCACACCTTTCGTCTTTTTCCCTACTCAGGTATTTACGGTCAAAACTATTGAAAAAGGTTGCAAACCAAAAATTCTTTCAAATACATGCGCAACCTATTTGTTTACGATATAAGATGCATTGACCAAGTTCATCCAATATCATCCAAAATTTTGAGTTAATCAAAAGATAAAATTGTAAGGTGGAGTAACAAAATTCCTCGGGCAACTCGTCATAATTATTGCGTTGTGGCTCCCCAACACCTTTCGTCTTTTTCCCAAGTCAGGTATTCACGGTCAAAACTATTGGAAAAGGTTGCAAAACAAAAATTCTTTGAAATACATGCGCAACCTATTTATTTATGATATAAGACGCATTGACCAAGTTCATCCAATATCATCCAAAATTACATGCGCAACCTATTTGTTTACGATATAAGATGCATTGACCAAGTTCATCATCCAAAATTTTGAGTTAATCAACAGACAAAATTGTAAGGTTCAGTAACAAATTTCCTCGAGCAACAACTCGTCATAATTATTGCGCTGTGGCTCCCCGTTGTTTTTAGTTAAATTTCAAATACATGCGCAACCTATTTGTTCACCATCAAACAAATATTAAGCAAGACGGTAATCCGTAATGTTGAACCCACCAACAATGACTTTTGGTCTATCAACACCATCAACTCGCCCACCTAGACACTCGCTAAGTATCTGGCCAATTATTTGACGTATTACATGCCGCACATCATCACACATTCTGAACTCCGTTCATTCAACGCATCTCCGATCTTCGCTTGAATCCCCAAGATCTTCTTGTGAGCTTCGATGTTACGTCTCTATTTACCAAAGTTCCCATCATGAATTCTATTTCTGAAGGGTCGCATTAGTTTTCTTCTACTTATTTTCAGCTGCGGGGTAAGTGTAACGAACAAGTTTCTGACGCTGTTGTGCGTTCTGTGCTCTCGCCGGTAGCTAACGTCTTCTGGCGGCGTTTTTCGTATCGGTCGTTCTGGAATCTTTTCATCTTCAGTTCAAAGTGTGGTACAATAGACATGTCGATGATACCTTCTTAATTTGATCACACTGTTATGACGCTTTGTTGGAATTCCAAGATCATCTATTAATACCCAACATCCCGACATCAAGTTTACCATGGAAGTTGAGGCTAAAGGATCACTTCCTTTTCGCGATGTCTTAGTCACACATGTTCCAGAGTGTGCAGTTTAGTATAGTGTGTGTGTTCCCGTTGGTTCATTTGGAAAGAGTTTTTATAATAACCAAATAATCACGAATCCTCCCTCATGAATAACATTTATTATGATTAAATTGTAAATCGAAGTGGATAAAATTAATAAATTGATTAAGCTTACGACATGTTTCGATTACCTATATGGTGTCATCATCAGGTCTAGTGTAATGTTGATGTAGTTGATGTAGAAATGGAGTAATGGGCATGAATGAAGCGAAGTAAAAATTTCAAAAAATTACAAATTGATCACTGAAATAGATAACGTCGAGTCAGTCCATCAATGGTTGCTGAAAAACGGAAGCCAATAGGAAGGTCAGCCGCAGGTTACCATGGGGAACGAATAATAATAAGTTAAACAAATGGCGAAGCCCCAACTTATTTGGTTATTATCAGTTCACCCCATTTGGAGATATATCACTTTACCACCAGAATATGGATCCTATCAATTTAAAGAGTTTTTATATTTTATTACGTAAGTAATAAAACTCGACTTTTTCAACATGAAAATGGTCCTGGCCTGAAGATCGTTTTTATTTTACCGAATCTGGCCGTGGAAGCCTCCGCTCTGACATAATTTATTTGTTTATTACTGATAATTTATTATTATATTTGGAAAAAATAACGTAACAAACTATTTGCATTAAATAAATTTTAACTTTGATGTGTCTAAGGGTAGGTATAATTGGGTTCAGGCATGACATTTGATTTTGTTTGTTTTTACAGTTCCGCAAAGAAATAATATTGGTTAGTAGGTAGTACTTATTTGCGAGTTAATTTTAATTGTTAAACGGTATTAGGCATTAGACCAGGATATTATAGTTCAGCAGTTAATTATTTATTTATTCGATATTTGGCAAGCTAATTTTAATGTCGCATTTCTCCTCAAATGATTTAGGTAATTGCAATTGATACGACCAACAATCTAAAAAGAAAGGCGCAGTACAAATCGTCGGTTTCATAAAACATCGGTGTTGATACTATTTATAACATGTAGAATAAAGTTTGCGGCGTTGCCATGTTTTCGGACGTCCGACTCCCTTAACATCGTAGCTGAATGTATAATGACAATATACGCGAATCGAATTTAGCGCCCTCTTTATAAAAGTTTGTGAACTCAAATCGTATATTTTTTTTCATATAGGCACCATCGGACGTCCATACAAAATTTTTACAATCGACTTAGATGGCGGTACATGGCTCAAAAAAAAATTATTAAGGAATTCCATCCGACGTCCGTATATTGGACGTTGTATGTCACATGGACGTCGGATGTATAGCAAATCGCCAATGTAAGGACGTCGGATGGATAGCGGGATATATATATATATATATATATATATATTTGTAGAATGTATGCTGCGAGGATACGAATTGTGGGTAAGGTAGAGCGTAAAAAGTTTCGCGCGCAAAATATCATAAGCTCATAGCCACTACTAAGTATCAGTTCTGTATAAGCTCATACTATCACACTGAAATTATTCTATATAAGCTTATAATTTTCTATCTCTAATATAAGCTGATATTTATGGATTTATGTCTTGTAAAAGTATTTTTATATCTTATTTAAATAACGGAGATAATTAATCAACTGTTGTCGTGTATTTCGGTAGTATTAGACTGTGGAAATCTTCAGAAGGGATAGAATTGAAAATGAATCGTAAAATTCAAAAAAATAATCTTTATAGACAAACTTTTAGATTCACGGAAATCACATTATCTTTTAATTGATACATTAGATAACAGTTGTTAAGTACCTAGCGCAATTCTATAATTTACAAATTGCTATAAATATATTAATTACATTGTCGCATATTAACTCAATATTCCGTTATGCAACAGAATTCAACTTGTTAGATAAAAATAAATCAGTTCTAGCAAATCGATGTAATACGTCTCATTAAGGTGTAAGCAATTATGACATTTTTTAATATAGAAGTTAAATAATTTTGGAGAATTTCAAACTTAAATATAATTTATAACACGTAAACGACCTTGGTCAATCTTATCCTAAATTACACAGCAGACAGCTGTTCTTTGTTGCTCTTAGATTGACCGTGTGCTAACGACCGCATTCCTTATCTCCCGTCGCCCCGCAGATGTAGACAGTTGGCGCGTAAAATTTTCCATGTGTTTTACAATATCTAAGTACTTTACCTATTATTTTGACGACCGTGTCATAGTACATTTTACAAAAACAATATCGTGTTTTGAGAAAGTTAAAACGAAAAGTTTGCTCTACGACGAAATGTTTCCTTCCGGAACGTACCTACATAAATTTGTAACAAGGTCATTCATGTTTTAACAAGTACACATGCACTTAACTTGATACGAAGCAATAAAAACAGCTGCGTCGACTGCAAATTTTCACAAATTAAAATAAAATTTATACTCTCATTCATATTCACTGTTACTGAATTATTAAAAATAATTGTAAAAGCACCAAATAATAATCCATATAAATCAATTAATCCTATTAACATTTTAAAGGCGAACAGTCATACAAATTAAAATGGGCATATCTCTTCAATATAGGTATCAACATATAGAAAATGTTGTATAACAGACTCTAATTATTTCTATGTATATTCTATCGCTTCTTTAGAACTTTTACTTCAAATTGTCATCATGAATCCTGACTCACTCTGTATAAATACGCAGTTGTTCCAAGGGTAGGGGAGAGCACCCTTCAGTTAGACAAGAATTTTATTTCATCAATAACTTTTAATTTTCATTAAAACAAAAATAAAAAAGTACCCAATAAGCAACCCTTGCATAGCCAACTAGTACTGACAGTATATTTTATTAGTTCCAATGGAAAATTGGTAGTTAAAATTGTCTCACTGTTTCCTATTTCCCAAGAGTGAGGCATAGGATGCCCAACATGGAGACAACGTTTCCTTGCGGGCACAAGAAAAATACGCGTATAAAATATTTTTTTATTATTTTAATAGGCGCTGAAACATTTAACGAACTTTTTGCCATTATAATAGGTACCTAAAGAAAGAATTAAGGAACATCCAAATTTCCACAATTTATATTGAAAGTAAGATAGGAATGTTGTCTAGTTTGCCCAAAATAAATTGGTTTGGGTAAAACAGCACTTATATCCGTATTTTGCACACAATAAATATCCGTTAGCGTTACCTGTGCATAAGTAAATATATTTTGTTGTGACAGTCTACGGAGGAAACTTATTTCTGTTCCACCTCACCCTCCTTTGTCACTTTACTCACATATTTGAAGACTTTGCTCTAAAGCATGCCAATCATCTGTTTTGGTTGTTTCTCTAACTGATTTAGAACTAGATCTCAATTTCGTATGCATCTGAAGTGTGTTCATTATCGAAAAAGTCTTCACTGCATTCTTCACTAGAATCCCCGGAAGTGCTATAATTGCGTTTTATTTTTTTAGGTTCTGAGGTGTCTTTTTTGGCTGGCTGTTGTGACTAATACGTCGGATAGTTGATTTTTGCTTTCAACTTCTTCTGCCTTTGCAGATAGTTCTCTTTCTTTAGGCTGTCAGTTGCTATTACACACCTTCCTTTTTTCTCCTGTTAACTATCCTTTGTCGACAGTTTTCTTTGGATACCCTGTAAATACATCAGCAGATATAGATTAAAATTTCGGTTGATTTCTCTGGACATGATCAAGTGATTGTTGTTTGGTTGTACGAAGGAGTACTCCTTGGTTGCACTTGGCGTGGACTGGCATTCAAGAGACACATTTTATTCTTGAGTTGGCATTGGAATAGTTTGTCCTGTAGTTGATCTTAGAGCCCCCTCAGTAATTTTTGGAATCTGGACAGTTGTCTGAATTTCATGTATTTCTGCGATTAACGCCAGAAATTTCCTGAATTTGATTAACTTCAACTGTAGTCTGAATTAACTGATCATTAGCGGGTAGTGTAAGTGCTTCATTGTCCCCGTTGCAGTCTGCAATTAAGGGTTTTTGGGTTATTTGGCTACTTAGAAAGTCATCATTAGTAATAACGTTTCAGTCATTTGGCACAACTTCAGTCTTCTTAAAAGCATGCGTTATTGTTGCTGGTGTCATTACTTTTTCATGTGTTTGTCCAACACGTGCCGTAACTTCATATAATATACTAAACGAATCTCCAGGATTGTGGAGCATCCACCTATCCACTGCAGCGTTATGAAACTTTTGAAAAAGGACCAAAAATTCCAACGTCTAATGACTGTAATTTATACGTGGAATCTGGAGGGAAAAACTCGTTGCACCGTTTTCTTTTGCCAATGGAGTACACTGTATTGACATACGACTCTCGAGATCATCATAAAGTAATATGGAAAGACTTGCTTTTGAGGACTCGCTATATTTAATAACAAGTTCTATAACTTGGAGAAATTCGTCCAACCCGTCTTAGCTGCCAAACCTAATGCACCCCGCAGTGCACCATTAACCATGCGACTGTGATAATGGACTCTGGGAAATACCGTTACAAGTGGTAACCAGTTTTCAGCTGCATTTAAAATCATTCACGTTGACGTTGTCACTAGTGTTCCTTTTTCTCCTTCTCCTGAAGTTATCTTGTTGACTTGTTTAGGGCCTCTTTTTGCTATGATTTTTATGTGATGTTTTTGTTGGGCGATAGTTTCAGTCTCGTCTATGTTAATAACCCTTATCCAATTACTGAAGTGTTCACTTTTTAAGTATCATGTGCGTAACTTATCAAAAACAAATTTACATTGTGTTCATTGAAGTTGCAGCCCTTGCTAAACTGCACGGGTGTCCTGAATGACAGTCGAGGGTTTCTCTTCATGAAACCCCGCATCCATTTCTTACCCGCAAGCCTTCTAACTTTCCAAGTATCTGGCACGTCAATTTTATTTGCAGTCGCCATTTCGTGGGCTAGTTGTCTACATTCAATCAGAGGTAGGCCGTAGAACATTTTTGAGCACATCATAATGTAGTTTGTCAATTCATCCTCTTGCTCCTTCGTAAATATTCTTTTCGCGTCATATTTGGGCACCATAGAGGTCGGTTCAGGAGATACCCGATGGACATAACTTATTAATTACTAAGCATCCCCCAATGACATTTTTTGTTAAAGTTAAGTGGCCATGTTTTTTGAAATCGATTTTTTTAATTGCATTTTCAAATAAAATCTATTTTGTGATGCGGTAGATAATGTAAATTGGTCATTTTGCATAACACTATTAAATCCTGCTCAAAATTGAAATTGCTAATCTCAAGAAGACTATAGTTCGGCCAATGGATCTTTACCGATCTGTATGTTCACATACAACGACGTGCGTATCTGTCATTCGACTACTTTATTACTAAAAATAAACAAAGACAAACTGCAAATCTCAGTCAGTTTGTCCTTGTTTGTTTTTAGGAATGAAGTAGTCGAATGATAGATACGCACGTCGTTGTATGTGAACATACATCGGTAAAGATCCATTGGCCGAACTATATAATATGTGAACAACCAACATTATCGTGCGCTACGGGTCTATAAGGGACAAAAAATGACAAACGACGCAAGCAAAGAAGCTATCCCAAAAATACCAAAAAATGAAAACACCCACCGACTTTAAAGGCAAGGTTACTCGGTAACTACCTACCAGCGCTAAGATTTCACAATTTCTCACTTCAAAAGGTCTTCCACCTGGTACTATCGTTAATGCAAACTCAGACACCAATAAAGGTAATTTATTGAAGTCGCCAAAATAAGAATACCAAGAAAACCGCTCACTGGAGGAACATCCGAAGGATTAAACCTTAAAGGAGCAAAAAATTTCTCCCATTTGAAATTTCTTAAATCTTAAATCCCTCCAAATGTGGCCCAAAGGTATAAAATAGGAACCATTTTTTATTCCGATTAGCCAACAATCAAGCGAAGATCTAACTATCAAAAACCCTAATAAAAATGGAACTACGGTCATATTTTTACTAAATATACAAAGTGTAAACAATAAAATTAATAACCGCGAAGCTGTGCTTATGCGAAACTTGGACCAGAAACGATCAAATTAAAAAGTTTTCCTTATAAAATTATACGTTGGTAAACTCCTTTAGCAGATCTACATTTCGAGATGGTGACTGTGCAATTTGGCAACAAGCTGCTGCAGACGTGCATCCGATTGATATGTGTCATCTTTCTGCAGAGAGAGAGAATTGGAGGTATATTCCGCCAAATGGCACTACAGAGACTTGAGGATTATTCCTATAAACATTTATAGACCTCCGACAGTAACTATACGAATATGTTCGCGCGTTATCAAAAACTGAAATCAAGTATATGGGAAAGTAAAAAATTAATTACAATTGTTTTTGTTATGGGGTTTGACAGTTTATAGTTAATACGGGTAAAATAAACCATCTAATTTTTGTCCATTTTTTGAACAACCTGACATTCTCGAATCCCCAATTAAGAACTTATCATTTTGGCGACGAGGACGGGATTACCTACCGGGTTTCGCCATCATACCATCCACCTTCAAATGGTTACTGGAGAATACGGTACGTACTTTCAAGTCCTTATGGTACAAATTCCAAGGGGAGAAAGACAAGAGAACACCTCTTGACAATGTGAGACCTCAGCTTCATGGTACTCCAAATAAGGATCTTTTCGAACAAAGAAAATTCTCCGTTGGACAAGGAGTCCGGTTCTACAACTACAGAAAGTGGAATGCCAAGATGGTCGTTGGGTACGGTGAAGAGTAAGGAAGAGCCCAAACTTAATACTTACAGTAAAAGATGAAAACGGCGTCATGCACACCAGGAGCGTAGACCAGCTAATGACAAGCCGAGGTCACGACCAGGTTGCTACAGCCATTCCTAAATACGCACAAGAAGACGTAGAGGTTGACGTTATTGAACCTGCTGCTCAAAGCGTTACGATAAAAGAAGCACCACCAGAGGACGACGTGAACAGCAACGGAGATCCGGAGGCTGCAGAGGTTCAAGAAAACGAACAAAGGGTAATTGCCCAATGAGAAGCGCAGGGTTACCGAAAAAACTCCAAGATTATTATCTTTATTATATTGCCAGCGTTTAAGAATCTCAGAAGGGAGATCATGTTCGCGCGTTATCAGAAATTGAAATCAAGTATCTGGGAAAAGTAAAAAATTGATTACAATTTATTGTTTTTGTTTTGAGGCTTGACAGTTTATAGACTTTATAGTTAATACGGATAAAATAAACCGTCTAAGTTTTGTCCATTTTTTGAACAACCTGACGTTCTCGAATCCCCAATTAATTAAGAACTTATCAAGTATTTAAGAGGAAGTTACGAGAATAATAGATTATAAATATAAACCTTATTATACAGGTAGTAAATGAGTTCTTTTATAGGTAGGTAGTATGTACTAACATTGGTACTAATAACATGTAAGTTCATAAAGTTCGACGACCTTGCAACCAATGGTTTATTCTGGGAATAGATATTTACTTATTTATCTTGAGAAAGTTAAAATGAAATGATTTCCTTACGATAAAATGTTTCTTCTCGAAATTAGGTTAAATGTACCTACATAACAAGGTCATTCATATTTTTACAAGTACACGTGTACTTGAAATAAAAGGAAGCAAAATAAATAGAATATTGTGTCGACGGCACATTTTTAATGTTGTGATGGTGCAAACCAATGACCTTTTAAAGAGGAACGTACACTGTACAGTCCTATGAATTAAAGTTTGTCAACAATAATATCAACGCATTTGAGAGAAAAATCTTATATGACAAATTCTGTTATTTGCATTTTTTATATTCTATCGTCCCTTTTGATACTTTTACTTGTAATTGTATTCTTCATTCCTGCTTCACCCCGTATAGGTAGTAATTAGGTACACGCATTGTATCGACGGATACGTACAACACATACCCTGAAATATGTACATGGGGAATGTAACAAATGAAAACTATAACGGCATAATCACAGTGCTCATTTGACAATTAAAAATGCCTCATTCAAATATCACATAGGTAGGTACCAACTGACAATTTTGCCAAGAAATAAATGAAAGATGCACCTTCCGTAAAAATGGAAGCTGGTGAAATAATCTATCAGAAGAGTTGTCAATAAATTTTACTCTTCACACAAAACCTGTTTTCACTTGCTACAATCGTCGAGTGAAAAATAATCTCAACGCTATAATACTAATCATTCCACCCCCCGACCTATTTAGTCAACAACACTTCTTCCCCAAATTAAATTAGCTGCTCACACCATGTCGTGAGCTTGTCTTTTTGAAATCAAATTTGTTTACTACATTTTCGAATACAACCTATTTAGTTATGAAACTTTTCCTAATAACATTTTTTGATCAAGTGAAGTTTACAGCTGTCAGCACTACGTTCTCGGCATGTCTTTTTGAAATCAAATTTGTTTACCACATTTTCGAATGTAACCTATTTAGTTATGAAACTTTTCCTAATAACATTTTTTGATCAAGTGAAGTTTACAGCTGTCAGCACTACGTTCTCGGCATGTCTTTTTGAAATCAAATTTGTTTACCACATTTTCGAATGTAACCTATTTAGTTATGAAACTTTTCCTAATAACATTTTTTGATCAAGTGAAGTTTACAGCTGTCAGCACTACGTTCTCGGCATGTCTTTTTGAAATCAAATTTGTTTACTAAATTTTCGAATACAACCTATTTAGTTATGAAACTTTTCCTAATAACATTTTTTGATCAAGCGAAGTTTACAGCTGTCAGCACTACGTTCTCGGCACGGCATGTCTTTTTGAAATCAAATTTGTTTACCACATTTTCGAATGTAACCTATTTAGTTATGAAACTTTTCCTAATAACATTTTTTGATCAAGTGAAGTTTACAGCTGTCAGCACTACGTTCTCGGCATGTCTTTTTGAAATCAAATTTGTTTACCACATTTTCGAATGTAACCTATTTAGTTATGAAACTTTTCCTAATAACATTTTTTGATCAAGTGAAGTTTACAGCTGTCAGCACTACGTTCTCGGCATGTCTTTTTGAAATCAAATTTGTTTACCACATTTTCGAATGTAACCTATTTAGTTATGAAACTTTTCCTAATAACATTTTTTGATCAAGTGAAGTTTACAGCTGTCAGCACTACGTTCTCGGCATGTCTTTTTGAAATCAAATTTGTTTACCACATTTTCGAATGTAACCTATTTAGTTATGAAACTTTTCCTAATAACATTTTTTGATCAAGTGAAGTTTACAGCTGTCAGCACTACGTTCTCGGCATGTCTTTTTGAAATCAAATTTGTTTACTACATTTTCGAATACAACCTATTTAGTTATGAAACTTTTCCTAATAACATTTTTTGATCAAGTGAAGTTTACAGCTATCAGCACTACGTTCTCGGCATGTCTTTTTGAAATCAAATTTGTTTACCACATTTTCGAATGTAACCTATTTAGTTATGAAACTTTTTCTAATAACATTTTTTGATCAAGTGAAGTTTACAGCTGTCAGCACTGCGTTGTCGGCATACCTTTTTGAAATCAAATTTGTTTAGCACATTTTCGAATACAACCTATTTAGTTATGAAACTTTTCCTAATAACATTTTTTGATCAAGTGAAGTTTATAGCTCTCAGCACTGCGTTGTCGGCATACCTTTTTGAAATCAAATTTTTGTACTCCATTTTCGAATACAACTTATTCGGTTATGAAACTTTCCCAAATAACATTTTTTGCTCGACTGAAGTTTCTAGCTCTTTTTGAAATACCAATTTTTTTTACTGCATTCTCGCAGTGTATTTATAATTGGCATCGTATTTTTGCCCATCGGAATCCGAATGCAATTAAGGCTGTCTGCTCAAATAACTTGTTAAATGATGTAAAGATTGTCGATTGTGGTTTACAAGTGGAGTGTAAAGTTTGCCTTAAAGCAAAAACTACGAGACTTACATTCGTAAAGCAAAATAGTGTTGATGAAAGAAAAATCATGCATTGATTGAAATGGGAAGGTGCATGTTGGTGGATTCAAATTTACCACATGTTTTTTGGGCTGAAGCGGTAGCTACAGCAAATTTTTACCAACAAAAGTGATCGAGACAACACCTTAATTGAAATTTGGAATGAAAAGAAAACAAGTGCAAATCATTTAAGAGTATTTGGTTCAAAATGTTTTGTGTACAATCCAACGTAAAAGAGTCGCAAATTGGATAATACGTCTACAGAAATGACGTTTGTCGGTTATGATGAAAACTCAAAGGAATACAGGACAGGTGTTACGATGGAGTTATAAAAATAAGTAAATTGGTAATAACCCGTGATGTTCGTTTTATCGACATAAATAAAAGGGATCAAAGTTTAAATCAAGTTCATCAATACCTAGATGTGGATGAGGAAAAACCAAATGTAATGTAAGAACAATTCATTCTTGACCATTCATCAGAAACAAACTGTCATCCGGATCATAAAAATGATGAAAATCAAGAATAAAGTTCGACGACCTTGCAACCAATGGTTTATTCTGGGAAAAGATATTTACTTATTTATCTTGACCTTGAGAAAGTTAAAATGAAATGATTTCCTTACGATAAAATGTTTCTTCTCGAAATTAGGTTAAATCACGGTAATGGGTTAAATGTACATACCTACATAACAAGGTCATTCATATTTTTACAAGTACACGTGTACTTGAAATAAAAGGAAGCAAAATAAATAGAATATTGTGTCGACTGCAAATTTTTAATGTTGTGATGCTACAAACCAATGACCTTTATTTAAAGAGGAACGTACAGTCCTATGAATTAAAGTTTGTCAACAATAATATCAACGCGTTTGAGAGAAAAATCTTATGTGACAAATTCTGTTATTTGCATTTTTTATATTCTATCGTCCCTTTTGATACTTTTACTTTTATGTAATTGTATTCTTCATTCCTGCTTCACCCTGTATAGGTACACGCATTGTATCGACGGATACGTACAACACATACCTACCCTGAAATATGTACATGGGGAATGTAACAAATGAAAACTATAACGGCATAATCACAGTGCTCATTTGACAATTAAAAATGCCTCATTTAAATATCACATAGGTAGGTTGGGTAGGTACCACTACCAACTGACAATTTTGCCAAGAAATAAATGAAAGATGCGCCTTCCGTAAAAATGGAAGCTGGTGAAATAATCTATCAGAAGAGTTGTCAATAAATTTTACTCTCTTCACACAAAACCTGTATCCACTTGCTATAATCGTCGAGTGAAAAATAACCTCAACGCTATAATACTAATCATTCCACCCCCCGACCAATTTAGTCAACAACACTTCTTCCCCAAATTAAATTAGCTGCTCACACCATGTCGTGAGCATGACTTTTTGAAATCATTTGCTTATGAAACTTTACCTAATAACATTTTTTGATCAAGTGAAGTTTACAGCTGTCAGCACTACGCTCTCGGCATGTCTTTTTGAAATCAAATTTGTTCACTACATTTTCGAATACAACCTATTTGGTTATGAAACTTTTCCTAATAACATTTTTTGATCAAGTGAAGTTTACAGCTGTCAGCACTACGTTCTCGGCATGTCTTTTTGAAATCAAATTTGTAAACCACATTTTCGAATACAACCTATTTGGTTATGAAACTTTTCCTAATAACATTTTTTGATCAAGTGAAGTTTACAGCTGTCAGCACTACGTTCTCGGCATGTCTTTTTGAAATCAAATTTGTTTACTACATTTTCGAATACAACCTATTTGGTTATGAAACTTTTCCTAATAACATTTTTTGATCAAGTGAAGTTTACAGCTGTCAGCACTACGTTCTCGGCATGTCTTTTTGAAATCAAATTTGTTTACTACATTTTCGAATACAACCTATTTGGTTATGAAACTTTTCCTAATAACATTTTTTGATCAAGTGAAGTTTACAGCTGTCAGCACTACGTTCTCGGCATGTCTTTTTGAAATCAAATTTGTTTACTACATTTTCGAATACAACCTATTTGGTTATGAAACTTTTCCTAATAACATTTTTTGATCAAGTGAAGTTTACAGCTGTCAGCACTACGTTCTCGGGCTGTCTTTTTGAAATCAAATTTGTTTACTAAATTTTCGAATACAACCTATTTAGTTATGAAACTTTCCTAATAACATTTTTTGATCAAGTGAAGTTTACAGCTGTCAGCACTACGTTCTCGGCATGTCTTTTTGAAATCAAATTTGTTTACTACATTTTCGAATTATGCGCTAACATTCATTGATGATTGTTCTCGTTATAGGTACTGTTATTTATTTACTTATAGAAAAATCGGATGTTGAAAATAAAATTTTAAGGTGCACATTGAAATGGTTAAGAATAAGTTTTCAAAGAGACCGAAAGTGATAAGGTCAGATCGAGTCGTAGAGTACTTATAAAATGAAGGCATTGAGATTTAATATACAGCACCTTACACGCCGCAGCAAAATGGCGTTGCCGAAAGAAAAAATCGTGCATTGATTGAAATGGGAAGGTGCATGTTGGTGGATTCAAATTTACCACATGTTTTTTGGGCTGAAGCGGCAGCTACAGGCTACAGCAAATATTCTTCAGATTTACCAACAAAAGTAATCGAGACAACACCTAAAAAATTTGGAATGAAAAGAAAAAAAAAGTGGTTCAAAATGTTTTGTGTACAATCCAACGTAAAAGCGTCGCAAATTGGATAATACGTCCACAGAAATGACGTTTGTCGTTTATGATGAAAACTCAAAGGCATACAGACGGGTGTTACGATGCAGTTAAGAATAAATTGGTAATAAGCCGTCATGTTCGATTTATCGAGATAATATCAAGTTCATCAATAGATGTGCATGAAGAAAAACCAAGTGTAATGGACTTAATGCGTAGGTGAAGCTCCTCGTAATCGACTTGGTGTTTTTCTCCACGATGGAGACCTTCTGAAGAAGTTGTCAAGTGGGGCAGTTAATGAAACTTCAAGCACCGACTTTTCGACTTTGGTCGGCCCGTCGAAACGTCGGCAAGTTGAATGAAGTGCTTGAAGTTTTATTAACTGTCCCACTTGACAACTCCTTCAGAAGGTCTCCATCGTGAAGAAAAACACCAAGTCGATTACGAGGAGCTTCACCTACGCATTAAATCCTTACGGAAAAATGAAACATGAGCAGTATTATGTGAATCACCTGAAAATCGAACAGCGATCGGGAGAAAATGGGTTTATAAAACAAAAACAGACTCTTAGGGAAATATTGCTCGAGTTTCAAGAAAAGACAGGTTTAAATTTATAAAATGAGAAGGAGTGTTGAACTCTTGTAGTTACATTTTATAAAATCAATTTAGTAGTTAGTTACTAAGTAGCGCTACACAGTTTGTTTTAATGATAGTTCCCAAAAATATATTTTGTACAATAAATGTGTTCCTAATATGCTTTGTACATTTTCTACGCTGCAGAAAATGCGCGAACAGCATTTGATAACAGTCTCATGTGACGATTGCCTTCTTCGCATTCTAAAGTAGAACGCAAACGCTTATAGTATCGAGGTCAGCGACCTTTGAAATAACACTCCGCTTTGGGATGGTGCTAGCCCTGAATTAAGTTTTGTCTCACTGCAATTTGCAACAAAAAACTGTACAATGCATCTGTCAAATTACTCATAATTATGGTTTTCGTTTTTCATTAAATGTAACAAACCGTTGAGTTGAAAATGTAAACACATATATTATGACTGATAAGCTTTGTAACAATGGTAAAATCAGAAAGAAATTATACCAAATGTGTACTTCAAAGTACGTACCTATACAATAAGTTTGCAAAATTTCCATACTTTCATTGCCACAGTTTGAAGTAAAAATTTGTAAACAAGCAAGTTAAAAAAATTGGGTTATGTTATCCATATTTTTATTCTTTAAAGAAACCCTGTGTTGCATTTTTTGTATAATTATTGATTAGGTGAAAACAGGGGACACTACAAAAACGACAATGAAATAAATAGTTAATTGATAATTTTGCTGTTGAGAAAGACCATCACATTTCATTTTTTAAATCTATCATTGACGTTTGCATAAGCATAAAATTTCACATTCTCACATTATCAATTGACATCTGGTACTGGGTTACGGTGTGAAGGTTATGCGTTTGAATCGTTTACGGAGAAAAAGATGGTTGGAGGAATTTAATCGAAGATTTTAGTAATAATATCGGATTTGTTCTAAGCATTAAGGCTTAGGTGTAAAACATAAATCGTCAAATATTGATATTCCCTTGGTCAAACTAGTAATCTACAAAAAAGAGTTCAAGCGTAAACCACACTCTAGTAATAAATTAATGTTTGATTTAGATCTATTTATATTAAGTAAATAATACGCAATGGTCATACAATTACGTATCATTAAGTATTTAATTAATCTGAAATGATATACAAATCGGCAATTTGTAAGTATTTATAGTAATTACAACCACTGTAGAAAATGTAAATACCGCAGTTTTCTTCGCGAGATTATACAGATAACACAATTATATTATTTCCAAACGTGAACTTATGCAACCATAAATTGCAAGTTATATCTACACATTTACATGTGTATATATAACCCTAGAGTGTATGCAACCACGTATTTTCATTTAAATTAGGTTTGCAACTGGAATAAATTTCAAAACCATCGGTAAGCGCATAGAAACGGCAATACATCTACCGAATTACGAGGATATCCTAATAGCAACGGATTTAGGCTAAGAGCACTGATTTACCTCTGGATTCAAGCTTGTAGCATGCCGTGGGCATATATATATATATATATATATATAATCATAATTTAATATATATATATATAATTTAATACATATAGAAAATTTACACCGCGGCCGGGATTCGAACCCGGGCCTCCACCTCGCTAGGGTGATGCTCTATATGTATTAAATTATATATATATATATTAAATTATGATTATAAAACATGTGACATTGACAATTCAGTCATTAGTCTGTCGAAAATGACAACCAACGTTATAACCTTATAAATTATATATATATATAATTTATAAGGTTATAACGTTGGTTGTCATTCTCGACAGACTAATGACTGAATTGTCAATGTCACATGTTTTGTAATCATAATTTAATATATATATATAATTTAATACATATAGAAAATTTACACCGCGGCCGGGATTCGAATCCCGGCCGCGGTGTAAATTTTCTATATGTATTAAATTATATATATATATATATATACATGTTTTTAGACTAAGGTGAGATCCGGATAAAACTCAGACAACCTGAGATCCCCCATAAATGTTGCGTATTTCAGAATATATGTATCATAATATACCTGAAAACGCTCATTCTAAGTTTTACTACTACAGAGGGGAAAACAATTTTACATTTTTAATTTTTATGTTAAAAATTAAATAACGTGAGATCCAATAAATAAACTTACACAAGTTGAGATCCGATGGTGCATAAGTTGTTGTATACTGAGCAAGATGAGGTCCTGCACTCTTGCCAAATCTACAACAGGAGAACTGCACCATCTGCACCATAAGCCATGACTCATTTTACATTTTAAACAGTTAAGTGAAAATAGCGGACTGAAAGTGTTGTATTTTACGAATCTCTGGACGTTTTTGAGTTATTTTTTAATTGCGTTTGTAGTTGAAATTATTAATATAACGCAATGCATACTCGTGGCAAAAGTTGTTAAATCTAGCCCTAAAGTGTGAGGAGGATATCGGTGGTATCAATATTTTAAAAGAAAAAGGTAAGTAAGTCTATTTTCTATATTTGTTACTTATGGGAGAGTGAATAATTTAACCAACACATTGCTCTAGAACATAAGAGTATTTTAAAAAAATGCAAGTTGGAAAAGAAAAATATATGTGATGAATACGATGTGACGAACTTTGAAAAAGATGAAGATCCCTGGTTTGAATTCAAGAAATGGAAAAATAGAGGAAAGGAGTCTATAAATGATCAAGTAAGTTAAGGTTATTACTTTATTAGGGTATTAGTTGCTAAACTGTCGCGTATAGTCTGTACCAAATTGTAGCGTTCATTCAAATGCTCATAATTATGCTACACAATAGAAAACAACCTGCGAAATTCTACCTGAGGTCTATTTACCTTTAAATTTACAAAACATCAGGTATAAAATTTTCATTATTTAGTCTATTGTATTCTAACCCGATAATGACATACCTATAGGCGTTGATTGAATTCAATCAACGCTATAGGTAAAGAGTGGTTTGGCATTGTTGAAATTCGCAGCTGAGCGACAGTGTCAGTTTTTCCAATTTTGAAGTTTGAAGCTTAAATCCGTTTATTGTTTAGGACCTTATTTGTTTGCAGTGTTTTTAGGCAACCTTTTTAAAATATAGAAGCATTGTAAAATATATCTAAAAACATTTTAATAAGAAACTAACATAAAATTAATAGGTAACACTATCTATATTAATAAAGGCAAATAAATTGATTCATTATAATTAATAAATTCATCATCGCCCAGTCAAAACCGCTGACGCGAGAAAGCTGAAATATGGCACACAATTTGTTTCTTGCATGTACAGATCCGCTAAGAACACTCTAAAAGGGTGAAAACAACCGTTAACAAATTAAAAAAAATTATATCTGGAAAATTACTGTTTATCAAAAACCTCTAACCCATGTCAATTTTATTTTATTTTTTTACATTGGTAACAAGAAATACAGGGTGATTCGCGAGGAAGTGGCAATATTTTAAGGACATGTCGAGGAAGCCAAAATAAGCAAAATAAACTCATATGTTCAAGTCCGATTTTCATTTGTTTATTTTATTTGATATTTGTTTATGGGTTCTGTAATGGTAGTAATGTTCGTGCAGTGGAGGAGTATCGACGCAAATAAGTGTATCGAACTGGGCGGTGGTGTTTTCGAAAATTTGTCGTAAATTAATGCTATTTTGTTTATTTTTGTAATTCATTTTTTAATCAAAATATCTCCGAAACAAATGAAAATCGGACTTGAACATATGAGTTTATTTTGCTTATTTTGACATGTCCTTAAAATATTGCCACTTCCTCGCGAATCACCCTGTATAGGGTTCAAACTACCTCCTCCATGCGAGTGAAGAAGCGGGAACAGGTAGTCGTACTATAACATAATCAATGAATTAAACCTAACCTAAAATATTGTTATGCTTTTAGAATCTAACAATGAAGAAAAAATACAAGGAACATCTCTAAATGAAGAAAATAACGAATTTGATTTCAGCTCTCAACCTAATGAAGGTATATTATTTATAATAGATATTATTAAGAATATCAGAATAATAATAATTTATGTTTACAGGAACCAGTAATGTTGGACAGAAAGAAGATAAAAAAGAAAGAAAGGGAGGACAACGGGGATCATGGAATAACAAACAAAAAAATATAATGAAGGAGTTTTTCAAAAAACATCTTAGTAAGAAGATCACCCCTAAAAAACATGAATGTCTTCAGCTTCAAAATTCTTACAAAGATATGTTTAAAGACAAAACTTGGGTACAAATAAAAGTCTTTATTTACAATTCTTTTCAGCAACAACGACAATAATCATGTTTTATTTTGTTAGTACCTTGTTAGTACCTACCATTGTAATAATAATGAGTTTTTAATAAATAAATCTTTAACGCGTTTTTTATTATTTTCTTTTTGTAACTCACAATCACATAAAATAAAAGAGTTTGCTGGCTTCGTTGTACCATCAGGAAAGAAGGAAAATTTTTACTTATGCAGAATGAAGTAGTCGTTTTTTCGAAAATATTTAGTTAATCGTACAGAATTCGGAAAATTTTTTTAAGCAATAATAAATTAAATAGTAAGTATCTAATACTGGCATTTCCAGGAAAAGTCTACATTTTGAACAGTTTGGTCTTCAATGACGAGAACGGCAAACTTTCAATAGCACGGGGGTAAAAAGTTGCTAAAAACGTCTTTAAAAAATTTAATACTGTTCATTTATCAAGAAGGTAGGTACCTACCGGTTTATAGGGAGTGAAGATTAAAAATGAAAGATAATCGAATAATTGACACAATAAGTCTTATAGAAGAAAGTTTACTTTAACTTTATTCGATAAAACACGGCCTACTATTAAAATACTTTAAGAAATTAGGAATAATATTTATCATCCTTATTACTAAATCATACCTTCGAAAAAATTAATAAAACGAAACAAAGGAATAGGAAAAGAAAAAACCTCCCCTTATCCAATTTAATGAAGAGACGAAAACGATGATGATAGTTCTTTTTTTTAAGTTACTGAACTGGTAATGCAAAGTTAGCAGGTTGTTAATGTTGACATTGGAACTAAAGTATGTGGTAATTCTGACCAACAGCAATAGCAATGAAATAATTAAGATTAACTTTAAAAATTGTGCGACATGTTTCGAAACCCTACTGGTTTCATTTTCAAGCTATGTGAAAGTGCGATAACAATATGAAAGGCTGAGGGGAAAAATTATTAACTAATACATATGAATTAAATTAAGTAATGAAAAACGGAAGCCGTAGAGGAGCCCAAATGTGTAAAAAGGCCATCATCGATTCGCAAGATTAACTTAGAATAAATGTTTTACATTTTACAACAAATTTAGCGTCTCATGAAAGACAAGACAAATTTGGGCCCCTCTAGGGCTTCCAGTGTTGTTTTTTCATTACTTAATTTAATTCATATGTATTAGTTAATAATTTTTTCCCCTCAGCCTTTCATATTGTTATCGCACTTTCACATAGCTTGAAAATGAAACCAGTAGGGTTTCGAAACATGTCGCATAATTTTTAATTTTAATCTTAATTATTTCATTGCTATTGCTGTTGGTCAGAATTACCACATGCTCTAGCTCCAATGTCCACATTTAACAACCTCTGCTAATAAGCTTCAGTAACTTAAAAAAAGAACTATCATCATCGTTGTCATCGTCTTCATTAAATTGGTTAAGGGGAGGTCTTGTGTATTTCTTTTCCTGAAATTATAACCCCTTTGAGAGTATGAACCTATTTACGATTTAAAAAAAAAAGGAAT
This sequence comes from Pyrocoelia pectoralis, assembly GCA_036250285.1. Classification (NCBI taxonomy): domain Eukaryota; kingdom Metazoa; phylum Arthropoda; class Insecta; order Coleoptera; family Lampyridae; genus Pyrocoelia; species Pyrocoelia pectoralis. The sequence continues at coordinate 36,162,984 of CM070075.1, read as the reverse complement.
TTAGATAAGTTTCTTTAATCGTTTACGAGGAAACCGCGATTGCGAAATTAATGTAGCATTAACAAAACAATGGCTTTTGTATTACAAACATGTAGACATGATTCTCTAATATTAAACATTTAATTACAAAGACGAGCTCCGCTAGGTTGTCAGATCTTGGGATCTCGTTTTGGTTAAACAACTATTTTCAACTAGATGTATATACATTCGCGTGACAAGCGCGCCCTGGTGTGGACCCTTGTGTACTATAGGCGTATAAAATTGAAAAAAATCGCCGAAACGAGATCCCCCTTAAAAATGCAAATAAAGAATTCTATGTTACCGACGTGGGAATTGGACTTTATATACACGCTAAGCAAGGCGAGATCCGAAAATGGATCTCGGCTTTCCAAAATGATCTCACCTTGGTCAACATTTAACTAAAAATGATCTCACCTTTCCCTTTTACATATCTATATATATATATATATATATATATATATGTGTCAAGACGGGACTAAGCGCTTACCGTCATTTGTATTGCGTATAACTATGAAGATATGGTTCAGACTACGAGGATATCCCCATAGTATGCTGCTATTTCCTTATGAGTACGAGCTTACGATCCAGACACATCTGGCGGTAGGTGCGTAACCCCATATATGTGTGGCAGATGTCGTTTCATGTACTTATTAATTTAATATGTACGGAAATTGTGCAATAACAGAGTTAACCTCAACGATTTAATTGGTTCAGTTCTACATATGAAATCTTTTTAGCAATATTATTTAGAGCACGTAAATACATATAATTGTAATGTTTTTTTAACGACAACTAGGAAATACAACTCGATCAGTACTACAAATTAACTTAACTTTTAAAATTAATTTTTAAAACACGTTAATTTGCGTTTCTTCTTCACATGCAGGTATTTGCTGAATTTCATTAGTGTTGCCGATTTACATAGCTATCCTTTTAAATTGCATTTTTTATTTAAACAGTACATTTGTTGCGTACATAAGACAAGCGAACTTATAGTTAAAAAAAACATCAACTGTAAAACCCTATTCTTCATAATCTAATTATTCTAATTGAATATCCGGACACAAATATTTTTTGGAGTTAGTCCTTTACATTATTCTCATATAATTGACGTTATGCAATATTTAGCTGTAAATTGGTTATTATAATGTTGAAAGTGGAAAAAAAAGTTATAAAATAAATCTTCAGGTTAAATACCAATGAAATAGAAATAGAAATGAAATGAAATCGAAATGAAATAAATACCAAATTACCACTTAAGTATATCGGTTCCAAAGTAAGAAACGAACACTGCCGAATCTGTATTGATTAGTTTTCAAAACAACGACCTATGTTAATGAATTCACTTAGGAGCATCGTTCAAAAACAGGTGTAGGTGTAGTGTAACAAATATATGTACCTACTTAAGAAGCTCTTAACTGTTTTACATATCTTATAATAGGCCACTCATATTAGGGAAAAATACGCCCCTACCTGGAAATAATTCCCTAAAACGGGAAACTTTGCATATGTGTTGTACTAGTACCCATTAACAACATATGAAAAATCAACACTTGTGCATGCTGTGCTACGGCCGCCATCTTGGAAAATGGCGGCTGATTTTTTTGTCAATATCTCACTTACTTTTGGGAGCATAAAAAAAGTTTTTAAACAAAAGTTAAAAAACACAATAAAACGCATCTTTTTTGTTATTAGAACTTTTGTCCAATCTCTAACGGTTACCGAGAAAAACTTAAATCAATAACAACAAAACTTGAATTTTGTTCGCATTTTTGATGTTGAAGTAGAAAAATCAAGTTAAAACCAGTGGCGCACCCACAGGAGTAGCCACTGGTGGGTACGTACTACTCTCTCCTTTAGGTGAAAAATATTTAAAAAGATTGAAATAGCTATAGAAAACAAATTTAAAAATAATGAACTTTTTTCTAAAATTAAAGCTCTTATAAAACCAGTTACATTTTATATCACTCGATAACAGCATAAGTTTTGTCACGAATTTACTTGATGGCATATATTATTGCTGCAATATAGTACTTGGTGAATGAGTAGTGAGGAAGCGCCGGAGCCAAAGCGGTTGTCATCAACCCGAGCTCCAACAGCGTCGGACGCAGCGACGTGGACGTGCCAAAAGTACTCGTACGCACTCGTACTCCGCTAGTCGACTTTGACATGTGTACAACAATTCCCACACAGGATTGTATCTACATCATCGATGGAGGATACCTAAATTGCACTGTGTAGTGTGGCCTCAACTTGCTACACATAGCGATGTAGTAAACGCTTACAAGTCGTTTGTGAATGCACAATTTGGTAGAAATACTGTAATCGTATTTGATGGCTTTCCAGATTCCAGACTGCCCAACAACTAAAGGACAAGCCCACATGCTCCGCTACAGAAAAAACGTACCTGAAGTTCAATGTAATGAACATATTCACGTTACTCATAGCCAGGCTGATTTTCTATCCAATCCAAAAAATAAAGAGGCTCTTATCACTTTGCTGTCCAGCCATCTAGTTTCCAATGGATACAAAATACATCAAGCAACAGATGATGCTGACGTACTGATCACTACAGTAGCTTTGCAACGTGCTACAGATACTGAGAAAGTAGTAGTTGTTGCTCAGGATACAAACATCTTGGTTTTACTAACGTGTAGATCCACTACTGAAAATATTTGGATGTTAAGGTCCCAATCTGGTTCTAAAAGCGCGAGTATGTTTAACATATCCGAACAACGGGAGATTCATCAACAATACAAGGATGCCCTTCTATTCTGTCATGCAATGTCAGGATGTGATACCACATTAGTTACAGTATTTTCAGAAAAGGGAAGGGAAGAAGAACGGAAGAACGGAGAAGATGGTCTATCTGTTAATCCAACAAAAACGAACCTCATTCTCTTCTCACGAAGAAAAGTGCCGACAAAGCTAAAAGACATAGCAATGTATGGCACCAAGGTACAGGTTGTGGGAGAAGGCAAATACTTGGGCATTATTATTATTATTGTTTCTGGGGGTGGTCCCAATAGGTTCCCGCACTGCGACCTTTTGGTCTATTGTGCTCCCCGGTGTTGTCTGCCCTTCAAGAATACCTGTATCTTTCACAAAGTCCAGGATTTTAGTAGGGCGAATCTTCGTTACTTCCTCTTGTGTAATCTTTTCATTTCCAAGTAGGTGTTCCCTTGCCTTTATGAATGCCTCACATTGGCAAATGACGTGATAGGGCGTTTCATCTGCCTCACCACAACCCCTGCAAGTCGGGCTTTCAGTCAGTCCCATGTTGTGCAGATGTTTGTTCATGCGACAGTGGCCCGTGCCCATTTCTGTCGCAAGTTTTATCTTCGTCCTGCTTAGCTTTAAGATGGACGTAGCTAGGTCCCCGTTTGGGTTTTCCAGGATGATCTTGGAATGACTCTGTCCTGGAATTTTCGACCAATGTCTGCAATGCTCTTTTGTGAATATTGCTTGAATCTCCTTTTTGGCTGTGTTATAAGTAATCCCACAAGCCAGTTCGGGTCCTATGAATGGTTTTTCGCTTGCCATTCTCGCAAGCTCGTCAGCAACCTGATTACGTGCGATTCCCGCATGCCCAGGTGCTCACACTAGTGTGACTGAGTTGCACTTGCCTGGTGCGTTTAGCATTTGTGTGCATTCAAGGACTAGTCCTGAATTTACCACATATGAGTCTATTGCTGCAATCGCTGCTTTGCTGTCTGTCACTATAAAGATTTTCCTTTTGATAAGGTTCTCTTTTAATAGTTGAGCAGCCGCTGTCAGGATTGCATATACCTCGGCTTGGAGCACGGTCGCTTGTTGTCCTAGGCTTACAGAAATTCTGCAGCCCCGTCCATTGCTCCCGTATACTCCAGAGCCAGTGCCCTTTGTGCCGTCTGTGTAATACACGATTCCATTTAGCTTCGCTTTACTGGAATTGCTCTCCCAGTCGTGCCGAATGGGGATTGTTGTCTTAAACAGTTTGATGGGACAAACTGTTTTGGGTATCCTCTCAGTGTTCATACTAAGGGTTTTATCTTTGGAGATTTCGTCAAAAATGAGCGAGTGCCCCGCCCTTGACGATCCCTCCTCGCCGTTAACTCTCAGCCGATATGCCCCTCTGAGCGCCTCTGCCCTAATTGCTAGGTTTAGTGGCGGTAGGTTCAAGAGGGTCTCCATAGCTGCCGTAGGGGTGGTTATCATTGCCCCCGTAATTCCAAGGCAAGCCCTACGCTGCACCTTGCTAAGTTTCTGTATGTTCATCTGGGTGGAGGTTTTATGCCACCACACCAGTGAGCCATACGTAATGATCGGTCTGATCATTCTGGTGTATATCCAGTGGGTCATCATTGGAGATAAGCCCCACTTGCTTCCGAACGCTCGCCTGCAGGCCCACAAGGACTTTGTGGCTTTGTTCGCTGTCTTCTCTAGGTGCGGTTTGAAGGTTAGCCCTTGGTCTAGCGTTATGCCCAAGTATTTGCCTTCTCCCACAACCTGCACCTTGGTGCCATACATTGCTATGTCTTTTAGCTTTGTCGGCCCTTTTCTTCGTGAGAAGAGAATGAGGTTCGTTTTTGTTGGATTAACAGATAGACCCTCTTCTCCGCACCATGCTTCCACTAGATTTAAAGCTCCCTGCATCACAACTGGTACGGTCTCTTCAAATCTGCCGCGTACCACAATCGCTATGTCATCGGCATAGCCAACCGTGGTGTAACCTGCCTCGGTTAGTCGCCTCAGCAGTCCGTCCACTACCAGGCACCACAGTAGGGGAGAGAGAACTCCCCCCTGTGGACATCCTCGTGCGGCCCTGACCACTACAGAGTCGTTATTAAGCGAGGCTGTAACGTTCCTATGTTTTAGCATGGTATGTATCCACCTGCGCACGGCAGGTTGTACCCCCTTGCTTTCCTTAGCAGTTTTAATTGATTCTAGAGAGGTATTATCGAACGCCCCCTCTATGTCTACAAACGCCCCTAGAGCTACCTCCTTACAGGAGATCGCCCTTTCGGCTATGTCCACTACTTTGTGGATGGCGAGTTCACAGGATCTGCCTGGTTGATAGGCACATTGGTATTTGCTGATGGGCTCAAGTCCCAGCACCTCTACCCTAATGTGTCTCTCAATTAGTTTCTCCAATAGCTTTAGAAGAAATGACGTTAGACTGATAGGTCTAAACCACTTGGCTTGGGGGTATGAGTCCCGCACAGGTTTCGGTATGAACACGACTTTTACGTCCCTCCACGCCATGGGTATGTATCCTAGGGCAATGCTTGGCCTTAGTAACGTACAGAGCGTGGTGGCTACCAGGTCGAGGCCTTGTTGTAGTAGAGCAGGGAGAATTCCATCCATCCCTGGGGATTTGTACGGATGGAAATTCTTCACTGCCCACCTAATTTTTGTAAGGTTCACTATCTGACGAGCCAAAACCCAATCTCCTATGTTCGCCCTCGAAAGGGGCTCCAGAGTTATTGGTTCGCCTACGTCAGATTTTGAGAGGGTCTTTGATCCCGGGAAGTGTGATTGAAGCAAAAGCTCCAGAGTCTCCTTCACGGTCTCTGTATAGCGCCCCCTTAATTTTCTTCAAGGAACTGATTCTGCCGTCTGTTCCTCCTCGTAGAGCTCTTTGGAGTCTGGCACCTTCTGGAATGTAATACTTGGGCATAACGCTAGACCAAGGGCTAACCTTCAAACCGCCGCACCTAGAGAAGACAGCGAACAAAGCCACAAAGTCCTTTTGGGCCTGTAGGCGAGCGTTCGAAAGCAAGTGGGGCTTATCTCCAATGATGACCCACTGGATATACACAGGTAACCTAAAAACTTTATGCGTGGTCTTTATCATTGACATTTTGACTTTCAGTAAATGTATTCACAGTTCACCAATTCATTAAAATTAACCGATCACCTTTAATTAAATTTCCATAAATATTAGATTATCGTTATTTAAAAACGTTACAGCAACACAAAATCGTGGAACACAACATCTTTGTAGATTATAATACCAACCTAAAAGATTTAGGGTTATATTACAAGTTACCTTCAATAATTTAAATTTCAATTTCATTGCTATTTTTTTAATTATATATGCAGTTTTAGAAAAAATTTTGTGTACAACACGAGAAGAAAGTGTTTCTCCAACTCTCGCTGAATTTACACCTCGCTTCGCTCGTGTGTCAATCTGTCAATCTTTAAGATCGAGTTGAAAAAAACACCACTTTCTTCTCTTGTTGTACAAATAACTATTACATATTGCAATCTGTTATTTTATTTTATACATTTACCACTTGATTCTGTATTTTTGCGAAATAAGTCTGTTATAATTTATAAACATCTCTATTGTCGCTTATACATAAATGTCTGTCCACAATATTGTCCAAATTTTTATTTTTGTTATTAATGTTTTAATAAAAAAAATTGGTAAATTGTCGGTTCTTTACGTACGCAAATTAAATAACTGATTGTTTAAATGCTAATTAAGATTTCTTGTGCAGTAAAAGCGTTCCTTCCAGTGGCGGAACTTCAGGTTTTTCGCCACACCGCAAAATATTATTCGGGCTACATATCACAAAAAACGCAATTTTTTATGTAGAAATTTTTATTAGAAAGTTTGAAAATAGAACAAAATCATTCAAAACAAAATTAAAAATTATCAAAAAAAAATACTTAACATTCAAAATTCCTTCTCCTGGATTTTAAATTTGCAAAATCTATAATAACATCTTTTATTTCCATATTTTTGGCTGTTTTGGCTTCAATTCCTAATATAGACAGATTCTGTAAACGTTCTTCGCCTGTTGTAATGCGTAAATAATTCTTTAGTATTTTCATTTTTGCCACGGTGACAACTAACAACAATAACAATGAGGTAATGACATCTGCAAAACTGAGGATTTTGTAGCGTATTTGATTAGCAAGGACTCGGCGAATTATTTTATATTTGATATTTTAACCATTTCCTCTCTAAGCATCGCGACTACCATTACCGTATGTATTGGAAATTCTGTCGTAAAATCTTATTTATACTTTATTAGGAATTTCACGAATTTGTTAAAAAATAAGACTGAAAAAACTTCTAAGAAAAAATAATCGGCAGTAGAATGGATCAGGAAATAGTGCCGAAAATAGTCAATCTCAGAGTAGGTAAAACCTTATAGAAAAGATCTACATTGTGCTTTAGTTTTTTTATTATGGTATTTGTTTAAGTAAGAAGTTTCCATTATGTAAGTAAAACACAAAACTTACAAAAAAAGATAGAATTTAGTAATGTAGCACGCGAGTTTCTTGAAATATAAGACAATGAGAGAAAATAGTACAGAAAAAAAAAGTACGACAAAATCTCAGAGTTAGAAAGTTTTAGAAAAGATCCGCAACGTGTTTTAATTTTTTTATTGTCTTTTTGGTTTCCGATAGCAGGTGTCCTTACAGAAACACAAAGCTCACACAAAGAAAGATAAAGATAAAGATAAAGACCGCCAAAGAAAAAATTTAGAAAAAAGTGCACGTAACCTCCGGACGGAAGGTCAGTTATGTTTTTTTTTCAACTTTCAGAGACCTGATTCTTACCTTTCCAAAATACCCTCAACGAAGTCCATAGGGAAAAAATCCAATGAAATAAAGTGATAAAACATGTTAATTTACGATAACAAAAGTTTCTTTCGTCTACTTACACTTCCAAAAAAAGAAAACAAAAAGGTTTTTGCATCTCAGTCAAATGGTCATAACTTTGGAACGAAATGTCCTATGGACTTCATTGGTGGTATTTTGGAAAGGTAAGAATCAGAGCCATCTGAAAGTTGAAAAATAACATAACACATAACTGACATGCCGTCCGGAGTACCAAGTCGAGCTTATGTGCACTCTTTTCACTATTTTTTCTAAATTTTTTCTTTGGCGGTCTGTAACTCAGCGAGTTAAGAACTATCGACAACTTTGTTGACTAATTCTGAAAGGCCGTCGGAATACCTTTCTAACGAGCCCAAAACCAAAAAAGTCCAATCACTACTTTAGAAGATAGCATTTTTAAGATGTGAAAATATAGATAACAACCAAATTTTTTTTACTTCCTTGCTTACCAAATTTTACTTGAAACTGTGCACCTTTATATTTTCATTTGTCGCAAAAAGAATCCACTATGTGTTGTTAACATGAAACAAGAAAGTTTTTATGGAACTGAGACGCTAGAAACACTAATCACCAACAGAAAGAAAGAGACAAACAACGAAAGTGTTTCATGGCTAAAATGTAGAGAAATAATGCTGGTAAAGAATAAACCGTTTTCCCTTTTTATGCGTGAGGATTTCGATGCACAAGCCATAGAAGTAGATATCCGGAAGAAAACCTCTGGTCGCCCACTACAAGCCCTGTTACAATCTCATCTAGTACCCTTGTGGCCAGCCGGAAAAGGAATAGCAGATGTGAAGCTGAAAAGACATCACATCCATACTGCATCTTATTCCAAAGGATGCATTAAGTTTTTATGAGGCGCTTTTTGCAAATGAGGCCGTTGAAGATGATATAGTGATGGATTTGGAGGATGTCCAGACTTGTGTATAGCTTAAAAGCAATTTGCAAACAAGAACCAACCCTCACTTTTCAAAAATTTTGGAAAAACTACCAGGGATTTAATAAACCACCATCAATGAAAAGTAAAATAAAGTCAACTACCCCCCGTTAACTTTGAAGGGGAATTAATTAACAGTTGATAAATTTAAAGCTCATTTGCCAAAATGGGGTTCAGGTTGGTTGGTTCCCTTTTGCATAACTACGTCCTATTGCAAAAAAACCATTTGGAAACCACTGAACTCTATTATTTGAGTTCAGTGTATGGAAACCATATGCAAACTTTTTGTATACCTACGTACTTTGAAGAACACATTTGGTATAATTTCATTAATTTCTCACTGATTTCCCCGTTATTACAAAAGCTTTTATCAGCCATAATATAGGTGTTTACATTTTGAACTCAACGGGTTATTCTAACATTTAAAAATAAACGAAAACAATAAGAGATAAAGAATAATTTGGCAGATAAATTGTAACTTTTTTGTTAACGTTACTATATTTGCTAAAATAAAAATATTAGGCAAATTGCAGCGAAACAAAATTTAATTTAGGGCTTTTCTAACACCGTCCTAAAGTTGAATGTTATTTCCAAGGTCTTTGACCTTTATTCTGTAAAGCGTTATTATATACTTTTCACTCAACGGTTATACGTTTTACTTTAAAATGCGAACAAAGCAATCGTCGCATGAGACAACCTTATCAGCTATAAAATCAGCTGTTTGTTTGTTGTTTTAGTACAGTAAAAATTCTTCGAACTAGGAATTAAATCGTGCTTCATTTTTTGGATTACAATTTTTAAACTTTGTTAATTTTTTATGGCTCCTAAACCCCTTCTAACTTTCAAAACAAAAATGTTATCTATTGTTACCCTTTCGGCCTTTTGCATTACATTGCAGTATTGCACGTGTTAATCCCTTTTTGCGGTTATCACAATAACTTTGAAAATAAGCAAACTAATACAAAATTAATTAGGTAGTTCGCAAGAAGATAAATATTGTTGGTCTTTGCTTTCATTTTAAGTTTAACTGATCATCACTCAGGGCCGTGTGAAGGGGGGGGCGAAGGGGGCGTCGGCCCCAGGCGCGAGCATTTGGAGGGCGCCAAAATCCCAATAAAGTAAAAATTTTTTTTTGAAAGTTTGACAATTTTTAAAAATACATACTTATACCTTCTTCAAATGAATGGTATTTACCGTATTTTGTAGACAAAAGATTTTTTTTCTTCATTCTTTGGCCTTGAGAAATCAGAGTGTGTAGTGTGAGAATGTGAGATGCGATTTAGCAGAATTCCTACTCAGTTTCACAGTATTTTGAAATTTACAATGTAGCTACTTGTGCACATTTTGTACATGAACCAACACTATATTTTTTTCATAAATTAATTAAAAGAATAAATAATTACCCATTGTGTAATATTTTTTACATCACTAATGTACAATCTGAAGTCAACTAACTGTTTTGCCTTAAACAAAATGATAGAAAATAAAAATAAAACGAAAAAAGTAACTTGTGCGGATTTTAAGAAAACTTTTAAGCCTAGCAAGACAGTTTCCTACAAAACATTTTTAAAAAAATTAACTAAAAATGAATTATTAAAAAAATTATCAATACCAGGGTCTGTTGAAGGTGGAACCTCCCCCTTCCACAGACCCTGTCAATACGATTTATATAATGTGGTAGAAGGGGGCGCAAGGGCGTACGCAGCTTTTTGGCTGGGGGGGGGGGGGGGGGGGGGGCAAAAAATAAAATTGTTTGGAAACGTGTTTAATATTTATTGCCTATGTTGTTACCCCACAATTCTTTTCAATTCATTTAAGCATCATACAATTCCCCTTGGGTACAAATACTATTTATTTAGAAGAAAGGCCAGGAAATGCTTAATTCCTCCTGAAATTATATGACCAGTAATAAATTTGAATATTTAGTACAATTCGTTTTGCGGCCAGGGGGGGGGGGGGCATCGGCCCCCTCTTGCCCCACCTTGCGTACGCCCATGAGGGGGCGCCATATTGAACCTTTGCCCCAGGCGCAATTTTGTCTACACACGGCCCTGATCATCACGTTGTAATCTTATCATAGGCGTCATTCGGGGGTGGCAGCTGCCACTCCAGAATTGACGAGTCCAGTACAACTTGAAAATAAGCTAAAATTTAATTAATAGAATATTTCAAATTTAAAACATTTCACCAATATTAAACACATAAATAAAAACAAAACAAATCACATTCGGGAATGTTCCCAAAATCGATGCAGCGTTTCCTCTTTGTATCGCTATAGAAATTCTTTGTTTCAAGTAAAGTTTAGATCTGGGCTCTCTTGTGGTGGAACAAATCTTGTTTCCTAGATTGTTAATGAACCTTAAAGCTTCTTCACGCCAGGGACCCAAAGTTTCCACTGCTAAAGGCACGAAATAAAATTCTGATTAACGAGACCTTTGTATTTTCCTGTCTTTCGTTTAGCTCCCAATTCAGCCACAGATCTACTAGATAAGCTAGAAGAATAAGATGGGTTAGAGAATCTAAACAGGTTGAGTCCCATATGAGATGTTGACCTTTAGACCAAGGGGCTAATGACATACCATCTCTCTTTCCATCGTCACGAAAGGTGGCTCCAATACCGAAGGAAATGTAGCAGTTTGAAGGGCACGATACACAATATTATTTAATTCGCTATGACATGAATGTCTTCCTATGCTCACAACTTAACCCGTGTATCCCAGTATTGACTTTCTGTCCACATTGAAATTTATGAGGCGAGCAGATATTGAGGTCAAACCAAAGCTAATGAGATACGGAAAGAATATTGTTATCCAACATTGTTACTAAAGATCGGGAAAGGAAGGACCGTCAGCCAACCATTAGATTCCGGTTTCTGGGCTGCAATCAGTCGAGCCTGATCTTTTTGATCACAGAATGAAATGGATTCAATTTTTAGATTATCCCAATTGGATGTAAATTAGGAATAAGTGTAACGAATAAGTGTATATCTAGGCCATCAGTAGCTATCTATTTTTCAGTTCCTTCCTTGTAGGCAGTTAATGATTGCTCATCAGAAGATAATTTTATCATGTGTGTTGACGAGGTCGTTAATTGAACATGATGAACTGAGGAACGCTGGCAGAGCGATGTCATTTGTTATACCGATGAAAAAGAATGAAATAATAACGATAGACTGTTTATAATGTCTTTTCAACTATACGACATCCTTTGCTACACAGTTCGAAGAAAACAAAATGCTGCGATAGAAAAGAGTAAGTTCGAGACTTTAAATGGTCTTTTTTGGTAAAAACTAAGTTGCAATAACTAATAAATATGCCTATAATCGTCATCTTATGACCATTCTTGTGTGTGAACGATAATTATTATACATGTGGTTTAGTTAATAACTTGTTGTAAAAATAATTTCAAAAAGCTTCAAAACCTAACAAATTTAAAGCCAGTTTTTAACATTTTTCCCGGGGAGGACCTTTGGATTCCCCTTTCAACCCCAGGCCATCCGGTAAGTCTTGCCACCCCAGTTAAAAAGCTGAAATGACGCCCCTGGTTTTAATCATGACCTCAACAGGCACTAAGCTCTAAAAATCCTCTTACACTCAAGAATAACACCAGCACCACACAAAATTTATGGAAAGGTCAATTAACGCAGGTCAATTGCACGCAGCCAACCTGAACGTCTACAAAATTTCAGACAACTAAATAGAATGAATGAAATTACAAAACGCTTCATAACAAAACCGGTTGTATTCTGTGTGCTGTGATCTACAAACTTCATTTGGGCAAAAAATGTTATCAAGGAAAGTTTGATAACAAAATAGGTTGTATATGAAAATGCAGTAAAAAAATTTCATTTTAAAAAGGCACGCACACGGCGCAGTGCCGTGAGCTACAAACTTCACTTGGCCGAGAACTTTCCTTTATAAAATTTCTTGGCCAAGTGAAGTTTGTAGCTCACGGCACTACGTCGTGGACGTGCCTTTTTAAAATGAAACTTTTTTACTGCATTTTCAAATACAACCTATTTTGTTATGAAACTTTTCTTTATAAAATTTCTTGGCCAAGTGAAGTTTGTAGCTCACGGAACTACGTCGTGGATGTGCCTTTTTAAAATGAAACTTTTTTACTGCATTTTCAAATACAACCTATTTAGTTATGAAACTTTTCTTTATAAAATTTCTTGGCCAAGTGAAGTTTGTAGCTCACGGCACTACGTCGTGGACGTGCCTTTTTAAAATGAAACTTTTTTACTGCATTTTCAAATACAACCTATTTTGTTATGAAACTTTTCTTTATAAAATTTCTTGGCCAAGTGAAGTTTGTAGCTCACGGCACAACGTCGCGTCGTGGGCGTGCCTTTTGAAAATGAAACTCTTTTACTGCATTTTCAAATACAACCTATTTTGTTATGAAACTTTTCTTTATAAAATTTCTTGGCCAAGTGAAGTTTGTAGCTCACGGCACTACGCCGTGGGTGTGCCTTTTTAAAATGATTTTTTTTACTGCATTTTCAAATACAACCTATTTAGTTATGAAACTTTCCTTTATAAAATTTCTTGGCCAAGTGAAGTTTGTAGCTCACGACACTATGTCGTGGGCGTGCCTTTTTACGATGAATTTTTTTTACTGCATTTTCAAACACAACCTATTTTGTTACGAAACTTTCCTTCATAAAATTTCTTGACCAAGTGAAGTTTGTAGCTCACGGCACTACGTCGTGGACGTGCCTTTTTAAAATGAAACTTTTTTACTGCATTTTCAAACAGAATAAAAGACACTCAGCCTCCCCTTTAACCAATTTAATTATGAATATGATCAGTTATACGTTATGCGACATGTTTCGGAACTAAACCAGCTCCATTATCAAGCAATGATTAAAATTATGAAAAAATTTTTGATGGCTAAGGGGTTTGATGAAATTAATTAAAAGATGAAATCATTAAATATGAGGTTTAAAACATTATTGTCATTTTTAACAACCCCAAACTGGGGCAAATTATCAAATATGGCCAAACAGGGCCGTTAAGTGAAGTAGTACAACATATTCAAATACAACCTATTTTGTTATCAAACTTTCCTTGATAACATTTTTTGCCCAAATGAAGATTGTAGATCACAGCATACAGAATACAACCCGTTTTGTTATGAAGCGTTTTGTAATTACATTCTTCTATTTAGTTGTCTGAAATTTTGTAGACCTTCAGGTTGGCTGCGTGCAATTGACCTGCGTTAATTGACCTTTCCATAAATTTGTGGTGTTGGTGATATTCTTGAGTATTAGAAGATTTTTAGAGCTTAGTGCCGGTTGAGGTCATAATTACAACGTGATCAGAATGAAAGCAAAGACCAACAATATTTATCTTCTTGCGAATTACCTAATTAATCTTGTATTAGTCATTCAAAGTTATTGTGATAACCGCAAAAAGAGATTAACACGTGCAATGTAATGCAAAAGGCCGAAAGGGTAAAAATAGATAACATTTTTGTTTTGAAAGTTAGAAGGGGTTTAGGAGCCATAAAAAATTAATAAAGTTTAAAAATTGTAATGCAAAAAATGAAGCACGATTTAATTCCTAGTTGGAAAAATTTTTACTGTATGTACCTACCTACTAAAACAACAAACAAACTGCTGATTAAGGTTGTCTCATGCGACTATGCTTTCTTCGTATTTTAAAGTAAGTCGTATAACGCTTACAGAATAAATAAAGGTCAAAGACCTTGGAAATAACATTCAATTAGGACGGTGTTAGAAAAGCCCTAAATTAAATTTTGTCTCGCTGCAATTTGCCTAATATTTTTATTTTAGCAAATATAGTAAACGTTAACAAAAAAGTTACAATTTATCTGCCAAATTATTCTTTATCTCTTATTGTTTTCGTTTATTTTTAAATGTTACAATAACCCGTTGAGTTCAAAATGTAAACACCTATATTATGGCTGATAAAAGCTTTTGTAATAACGGGGAAATCAGTGAGAAATTAATGAAATTATACCAAATGTGTTCTTCAAAGTACGTAGGTATACAAAAAGTTTGCATATGGTTTCCATACACTGAACTCAAATAATAGAGTTCAATGGTTTCCATATGAGTTTTTTGCAATCGAGGACATTTGAGCTATGAATCCCGGGCAAAATCCGGAGGCCTCACCCAGTTAAATATGAAATGAAAACTGTCGGTTATTGTATTTGAAAATGCAGTAAAAAAATTTCATTTTGAAAAGGCACGCCCACGACGTAGTGCCGTAAGCTACAAACTTCACTTGGCGAAGAAATTTTATAAAGAAAAGTTTCATAACAAAATAGGTTGTATTTGAAAATGCAGTAAAAAAGTTTCATTTTAAAAAGGCACGTCCACGACGTAGTGCCGTGAGCTACAAACTTCACTTGGTCAAGAAATTTTATGAAGGAAAGTTTCGTAACAAAATAGGTTGTGTTTGAAAATGCAGTAAAAAAAATTCATTGTAAAAAGGCACGCCCACGACATAGTGCCGTGAGCTACAAACTTCACTTGGCCAAGAAATTTTATAAAGAAAAGTTTCATAACAAAATAGGTTGTATTTGAAAATGCAGTAAAAAAGTTTCATTTTAAAAAGGCACGTCCACGACGTAGTGCCGTGAGCTACAAACTTCACTTGGCCAAGAAATTTTATAAAGAAAAGTTTCATAACTAAATAGGTTGTATTTGAAAATGCAGTAAAAAAGTTTCATTTTAAAAAGGCACATCCACGACGTAGTGCCGTGAGCTACAAACTTCACTTGGCCAAGAAATTTTATAAAGAAAAGTTTCATAACAAAATAGGTTGTATTTGAAAATGCAGTAAAAAAGTTTCATTTTAAAAAGGCACGTCCACGACGTAGTGCCGTGAGCTACAAACTTCACTTGGTCAAGAAATTTTATGAAGGAAAGTTTCGTAACAAAATAGGTTGTGTTTGAAAATGCAGTAAAAAAAATTCATTGTAAAAAGGCACGCCCACGACATAGTGCCGTGAGCTACAAACTTCACTTGGCCAAGAAATTTTATAAAGAAAAGTTTCATAACAAAATAGGTTGTATTTGAAAATGCAGTAAAAAAGTTTCATTTTAAAAAGGCACGTCCACGACGTAGTGCCGTGAGCTACAAACTTCACTTGGCCAAGAAATTTTATAAAGAAAAGTTTCATAACTAAATAGTTGTATTTGAAAATGCAGTAAAAAAGTTTCATTTTAAAAAGGCACATCCACGACGTAGTGCCGTGAGCTACAAACTTCACTTGGCCAAGAAATTTTATAAAGAAAAGTTTCATAACAAAATAGGTTGTATTTGAAAATGCAGTAAAAAAGTTTCATTTTAAAAAGGCACGTCCACGACGTAGTGCCGTGAGCTACAAACTTCACTTGGTCAAGAAATTTTATGAAGGAAAGTTTCGTAACAAAATAGGTTGTGTTTGAAAATGCAGTAAAAAAAATTCATTGTAAAAAGGCACGCCCACGACATAGTGCCGTGAGCTACAAACTTCACTTGGCCAAGAAATTTTATAAAGAAAAGTTTCATAACAAAATAGGTTGTATTTGAAAATGCAGTAAAAAAGTTTCATTTTAAAAAGGCACGTCCACGACGTAGTGCCGTGAGCTACAAACTTCACTTGGCCAAGAAATTTTATAAAGAAAAGTTTCATAACTAAATAGGTTGTATTTGAAAATGCAGTAAAAAAGTTTCATTTTAAAAAGGCACATCCACGACGTAGTGCCGTGAGCTACAAACTTCACTTGGCCAAGAAATTTTATAAAGAAAAGTTTCATAACAAAATAGGTTGTATTTGAAAATGCAGTAAAAAAGTTTCATTTTAAAAAGGCACGTCCACGACGTAGTGCCGTGAGCTACAAACTTCACTTGGTCAAGAAATTTTATGAAGGAAAGTTTCGTAACAAAATAGGTTGTGTTTGAAAATGCAGTAAAAAAAATTCATTGTAAAAAGGCACGCCCACGACATAGTGCCGTGAGCTACAAACTTCACTTGGCCAAGAAATTTTATAAAGGAAAGTTTCATAACTAAATAGGTTGTATTTGAAAATGCAGTAAAAAAAATCATTTTAAAAAGGCACACCCACGGCGTAGTGCCGTGAGCTACAAACTTCACTTGGCCAAGAAATTTTATAAAGAAAAGTTTCATAACAAAATAGGTTGTATTTGAAAATGCAGTAAAAGAGTTTCATTTTCAAAAGGCACGCCCACGACGCGACGTTGTGCCGTGAGCTACAAACTTCACTTGGCCAAGAAATTTTATAAAGAAAAGTTTCATAATAAAATAGGTTGTATTTCAAAATGCAGTAAAATTAAGAATTCTTGTCGCCAATTGGTTCAGCTGAGTAGCCCAAATGGCGATAAATCGCCCAATTTGGCAACACTATACAGGGTGATGCGGGAGGAAATGGAAGTATTTGAAGGTCATGTCCAGGAAGCTAAAATAAGCAAAATAGCTCATATGTTCAAATCCGATTTTCATTTGTTTCAGAGATAATTATTAGGTTTTTCTTTTTAAAAAGTTAATCAAGTTAAATTTGACAACAATGACAACATTATCCTATTTGCCAATTTGAAACAAAATATTAATTAGGTTAATGTCATAATAAGTGACAGTTGTTGTAGTTGTTTTACAAGATTACAAAAATCAAAAATGCCTCATATTTTCAGTCATAGAGAATATGCAGATATGATGCTTGTCTATGGATTTTGTAAATTGTAATAAGTAATACCAATTCTGTTCATTCAGTAGAAGAATATCGACGTCGTTTTCCGAATAGAAGAATTCCTAATAGGCAAGTGTTTCAAAATGTTTTTAGACGTGCTAGCGAAACTGGAATGTTCTCAAGTGCCAAGGGCGTACGCAGCTTTTTGGCTAGGGGGGGGCCAAAAAATAAAATTGTTTGGAAACGTGTTTAATATTTATTGCCTATGTTGTTACCCCACAATTCTTTTCAATACATTTAAGCATCATACAATTTCCCTTGGGTACAAATACTATTTATTTAGAAGAAAGGGCAGGAAATGCTTAATTTCTCCTGAAATTATATGACCAGTAATAAATTTTAATATTTAGTACAATTCGTTTTGCGGCCAGAGGAGGGCATCGGCCCCCCCTTGCCCCACCTTGCGTACGCCCTTGTCAAGTGCACATATTGCTTCTGAAAAACTTGATTAAAGAAAAACCTAATTATCTCCGAAACAAAAGAAAATCGGATTTGAACATATGAGCTTATTTTGATTATTTTAGCTTCCTGGACATGTCTTTGAAATACTTCCATTTCCTCCCGAATCACCCTGTATACTAACGTAATCAGAAAAGAAGCATTTTTTTTAATAATAATACTTAATCTGAATAACAAAGTTAAGACGTCTAGGTGAACGCGCAAGACGATTGATTATTTCTTCGGGATCGATTTTAATTGATCTATTGATTTTAATGGACCTATTATAAGACAGGACGTGCTTAACAATTACATAAGTTGATAAGCTTAAACAAGATTTACCGGAATGCTGACACTATGTAAACGAAATTATTAGATTTTAATTCCGCTTATTCAAACTATGTAATATAAAACTGTTATCTTTATGGGTGTCAGCTGTCCGGACGTTCGAACTGTGTAATCGTTGATACAAGATACAATCGTGTGCAGCGTGTTGTTGCGAACATTAAATGCGTCAGAATTCAGAAATGCAACGCATTGGCATTACTACAAAATGAGATGCAACGATTTCTTTAATAACCGCTGCCATCGAGGTGACGCTTTTCACACGAACGTAGACGAAAATAGTTTTTTCAAGTGCCCCATTTGTTACCAGGAAATCTATCAAGGGCAATAAAATTAGAATGCTTTGAAAAGTGCAACCATACTTTGTGCTCGTCTTGCGCATATCAATTACCTACCCTTGACTCGTGATTATTTATTTCTTGAGAAGTGAAGTGACAGTGTGAGAGATTTTGTACAATTAAAGCAGTGCCCAATTTGTAGAGAAGACGCAAAGTTATAAAATTGTTGTAACAGGTAAGAAATCAACAATAA
Organism: Pyrocoelia pectoralis; assembly: GCA_036250285.1. Classification (NCBI taxonomy): domain Eukaryota; kingdom Metazoa; phylum Arthropoda; class Insecta; order Coleoptera; family Lampyridae; genus Pyrocoelia; species Pyrocoelia pectoralis. Next base: position 36,144,373 of record CM070075.1, on the reverse strand, counting down.
TATGCATTTTTAGTTTTAAGGGATCCTGTAATGTTTGTGCACAGGTGCATGTTAAGGTGTTATAACCTACGTACCTACTACTACCTCACTTTGTGATTCTTTTTTTTGTTTTGTCATCTGTTAAAATTCTACAAAAGTGCCTTCGATCGTTTTACCTTGTACATACAATTAATTCGACCATTGGTGACATCTAAATTTTTTTACATTTTAGTATAGGAATACAGTATTCAAAGTCGTTATTTGTAAATTCAATGCATTTGGTGAATTAGGTAGTGCGAGGGTGTTTGAAATGAAGAGCTGTACCGATACCTGCATTAGTAGGATTTTCTAAAACTTTAAATGCTTATTGTAGCTCAGTTGCTCAGTTACAATAGAATTTTGGCTTTGGGCATATGTTCATTAGACATTTTTGACTTGAAATTGCTTGGACAACATATTCTTGAGATATGCCTATCATGTCATGGGACACCCTGTATAAGTGCAGTAAGAGTATCTTAGTTAAACAGCTGTTTCCAATTTAAAAATTAAATACGAAAACACACATTTTCGTTTCTAAAAATTACAAGCAATTTTTTTTCCAAATTTTCAGTCAGCATAACTATGATCAATTTTTTACTCTAAAATGTAATTGACCAATTTTTGTAGGAATTCTAGTTATTCCAAAGAAGTCACTAGATTAGGGAGCTTATTTTGGTTTGTTGCTCAGTATGTAGGCACTCTTATTTTTAAGCTTGGCTAATTATCTTCGATCATAATGCAGAGAATATTTAAAACGAAGTGGCTATTGGCACTTAATAAACGCGAATCGCGAAATGCGAAACTCGAAAAACGCGAAAAAACGCGGTACGCGAAATACGCGAATAAAACGTTGGAGGCAAATTTCGTGATTACGAGATCGGCAAACGAGTATGTAGGCGTTCGGTACTTTTTGACTTGTGGCATTTGGGGTTTGGGGGTTATGTGCCACAATGAGCTCTGGATTTCTTTTGTCCTTGTATCCTTTAACTAGAGCTTTTAGAGCATTTGTTCTTGCTGACCATCTGGTATCAGACAAGGGGTATGGTATTTGTCCAGGTCTTGTTACAAAATGTCCCATCTGTACGTGAGGTTAGATTAGGTTAGGTTAGGTTATGATAGTTTAGGTTAGATGAGGTTAGGTTAGGTTAGGTTAGCTAACAACGCCGAACGTCGACATATCCGTTTGCCGATCTCGTAAGCACGAAATTTACCTTCAATGGTATTTTGCGTGCCGGAGTAACCGGCAACACTGTATTTCGTGTACCGCGTTTTTCGAGTTTCGCATTTCGCGTTTCGCGTTTATTAAGTGCCAATAGCCACGTCCTATTTAAAACCTTTTGTGCCCATGATTGAAATTAATGTAGACCTGTAAATACACTATAGAGTTCATTTATTTTATTATGCATGTTGTTAACTTAGATTCTTTTTTAGTACGCCTAAGTTGTCCCCGGTGCAACACATTATTAGTCAAGGGATCAACATCAACACATCGTCTGTATTGTCGACATCTAATTTGCAACGAGTAGAAGCTATTGCCCCATTTGAATGTGTAGTGTCTCAGCAGTATAGTGTCCCCATCAAGCTTTACTAAATGGTAAACACCTATTGATTACAGTATTGCAGACATATTAAATAAGTTTATTTCAGGGTTATGCGTTCACTGCATTTTGCCTGCGTTTTGTTAATGTGCTCGCGTTTTGTTTTTAGCTCATGCCTGCGTTTTGTTTTTCCCCACATTCCTGCGATTTGTTTTTATATATGCTCTAATTTGTATTGACTTTCATATGCCGCACTTCCATATTAATTATTATGATATAAATATCCCCAAGGGTGCTTATTAAACTTTCTGTTTTTAATTTTGTTCACCTTATTTATGCAATTGTAAACTTGTGGAATAAATTCCTTTCTCTATGAATAAATTCTACAAGCAAAATTGAAAAAAATTAAGACTACTGAAAACTAGAGCAACAAACAGCAAAAAAATGTATACGCTGGTACAATTTCATGAAGATCATATTTATTATATTTGCCAAACCTCATCTCTTAGAAAAAAGAAGAAAGGCATTGAGGCTAAATGGATGGATGGTAGATACTATCCTGCTAATGCTATTACTTACCATGGTGAGTATTGGTTGAAAATTTCTTGCACTATAATGACGATTAATATTTTATAGAAAACCGACCATTATTGGAAAGTATTGTGAATAATTTGTGTCATAACTATCCAGTTATTCGTAAGAATTTAAAATGCTTTTTTGATCAAGTTGTTACGGTGGAAATTTTAGTTCTTTCTCAACTATCCACAAACGCACCCGTTCGTGGGAAACTGACTCCAATTGAATCTACCATTCAACAAAGTTGCCCTATAAATTTGGAAGTTGTTTCTGCATTACCACAAGGCGAGAATTTTGAATTTGCCACTGATTGTGTGGTTAATAAAAATAACTACGAACTGAATCAGCCGTCTAGTTCTGTTGAAAATGAAACACCTTCCCCAGGCCAAATAAGTGGTAATCCTTAGCACTCATTTTCTATACATTTTATGATGTTTTAAAAATGAATTTATAGCAACTGATATTGACAAATGCCATTTAAAAAATTCTATATTTAATAAAGTGGAACATGAAGTGGTATTACGAGATGCCATAACTGAACATAACTACGCATTTGATGAAACCACATCTTCAGTTAATGTGGAAGCAAGTGGTAATATTTAGAATTGTTTATTTTCAACATATTTCATCAATTTTTAAAATAACTTTATAGATAGTGCAATTGAAACATCACATCAGTCACATTTTCAGGATTTGGATATTGAAATGGAAAATGAAGCGATAATTATTGATATCACAGATGAGAACTTGACCGTATTTGATCCTGTACATACCACCTATGGTACTGAAGCAACCATCAATCAAATGAGTGGTAATTTGCAAAGTTTTGTCTGCACATTTCATAAATTTTTCAAATTAATTCGTAGATACTGTCATGGAAAATGAAGCGATAATTGTTGATATCACAGATGAGAACTTGACCGTATTTGATCCTGTACATACCACCTATGGTACTGAAGCAACCATCAATCAAATGAGTGGTAATTTGCAAAGTTTTGTCTGCACATTTCATAAATTTTTCAAATTAATTCGTAGATACTGTCATGGAAAATGAAGCGATAATTGTTGATATCACAGATGAGAACTTGACCGTATTTGATCCTGTACATACCACCTATGGTACTAAAGCAACCATCAATCAAATGAGTGGTAATTTGCAAAGTTTTGTCTGCACATTTCATAAATTTTTCAAATTAATTCGTAGATACTGTCATGGAAAATGAAGCGATAATTGTTGATATCACAGATGAGAACTTGACCGTATTTGATCCTGTACATACCACCTATGGTACTGAAGCAACCATCAATCAAATGAGTGGTAATTTGCAAAGTTTTGTCTGCACATTTCATAAATTTTTCAAATTAATTCGTAGATACTGTCATGGAAAATGAAGCGATAATTGTTGATATCACAGATGAGAACTTGACCGTATTTGATCCTGTACATACCACCTATGGTACTGAAGCAACCATCAATCAAATGAGTGGTAATTTGCAAAGTTTTGTCTGCACATTTCATAAATTTTTCAAATTAATTCGTAGATACTGTCATGGAAAATGAAGCGATAATTGTTGATATCACAGATGAGAACTTGACCGTATTTGATCCTGTACATACCACCTATGGTACTGAAGCAACCATCAATCAAATGAGTGGTAATTTGCAAAGTTTTGTCTGCACATTTCATAAATTTTTCAAATTAATTCGTAGATACTGTCATGGAAAATGAAGCGATAATTGTTGATATCACAGATGAGAACTTGACCGTATTTGATCCTGTACATACCACCTATGGTACTGAAGCAACCATCAATCAAATGAGTGGTAATTTGCAAAGTTTTGTCTGCACATTTCATAAATTTTTCAAATTAATTCGTAGATACTGCCATTGAAGCATCACATCAATCACATTGCAATAATTCTGATGAATTTATAATTCTTGCCACCGAAACTTCAACCCTTCTTAGAGATCAGTTTGGCGAAATCGAACATGAGGTGCTGTTAGATAATGTGACAGATGGAAATAATAATTATGAGTTGTGTTCCTTTGAAAATGTTGCCTCGAAGCAACTAAATGGTAAATATTTGACATGTTTAACACCTTTCACATATTACACATTTATTAAATTATAGATAGTGCCATCGAAACTGTTGTGCAGGAAGCTAATTTCACAGATTCAGTTATTGAAATGGAGGACAATTTCCTTGACATGCATAAAACTCGTCGTCGTTTAGATTACAACAGTGATCCATCAATGTGTGTGAGAAATCCGAAACCACAACGATCACCTTATGTGTTTTATGATCGAACTCAAGTGGTATTACCTTTAGATGCAAGTGACTGTAATAATGAAACAGTTCGAGAGCTGGCAGTTGATTCTGTTCAAGAAAAGAAGCCACGAAAGTATTTTTGTATCTATTGTAAACATTTATATACAAAATTCCCTCAGCATTTAATGGTGTCTCATAAAACTGAACCAGCTGTAATACAACTCATGTCGTTACCAGCAGGTTAGTAGCTGGTTTAATTTAATTTATTATTTAGTTAAGTAACTACATTAAAAAATATTTAACGCCACCGTTTGGTCTTTTGAAGACCAAAACTAATTTGATAGCAATTAACAATGATTTTATATTTTTCTAGGTTCAGTAGATCGAAGACGGTTAATAGAAACTATTCGAAAAAAAGGAGACTTTATTTATAATACCGAGCCAGGGTATAATACCGGTAATTTTTATGTTGCAAGACGACCTTTGGCATATGACCATCAAAGTAATGACTATTTGCCTTGCCATTCATGTAAAGGTTTCTTTAGAAAGTCAACACTTCGAATTCATTTCAAGAAATGTGCACGTGAAAGTAATAGTGGCAGAAGTGCCGTTGTTCTAGGAAGATCGATTAGTCGCCAAATTCATGCTAAAGCTTGTTTCACTTTGAGAACCCGTATTTTTCCAGTTTTACGTGAAGATGCATGTGTCTCAATTATTCGCTACGATTATCTTGCCATTACGCTTGCAAATTATTGGTGTTCTTTATATGCTGATCCACATTATGATGAAATGATACGAGCACGTCTTCGTTTAATTGGTCGGCTATTAATAGCAACAAAAACTATAGATAGCACCGTTACTGATTTTTCTTCTTTAATTACTCCATCAAAGTATGATGTTGTTATCACTGCTATTAATAAAGTAGCAGGATTGAATGAAATGGGTACTGTCTATAAGGCCCCTACGACAGCTACAACACTTGCCACCATTTGTAAAAAAGCTGCTGATATTTGGCACATCGAGTGTCTGAAGTTAAATAATAAACAAAGGAAAAAGGAAGCTCAAGATTTCTTGTCCCTGTTCAAGTTTTCTAGTTCTGCTGCTATTCACAGAACTGCCTTGGAAAATCGTATTGTGCATCAGCGTCATAAAGTTGTGACATTGCCAAGTAAAGACGATATTACAAAGTTGGTGGCTTATTTGAGAATAAATCGAAGGCGTTACTTTCGGGAATTAAATGGTCAAAATGAAAACACTGTTTCCTTTGACACATGGAAACAATTAGCGTCGTTTACTTTGGTTTCAGTTATGGTGTTTAATCGCCGCCGAGCTGGAGAGCTTGAAAGAATTACAATTGAAGATTATGCCAGTTTGCATTCTATTGATTCCACCAATTGCAAAGTCGATAAACTGTCTGTAGAAGATACTCGATTGGCACAACGATACAAGCGGTTTGAAATTCGAGGAAAATTGAACAGAGTTGTTCCGGTGTTAATAAATTGGGAACTTCAAACTTGTTTGGATATTATTATTCGGTTTCGAAATCAAGTTGGTGTACCTTCAAGTAATCCGTATGTGTTTGGACTACCAACGAATGATAATCGTAATCGTTATTTACGAGCTTGTGTCCTTATCAGGGAATACGCAAATCAGTGTGGTGCACTTAATCCCAATCTTCTTCGTGGAACCCAATTAAGGAAACATATTGCTACGGAATGTTCACTTCAAGATTTATCAGAAAACATTGTAAGAGATGTTGCACATTTTATGGGTCACGATAAAAACATCCACGATAATATTTATCGCCTTCCTGTTAACACACGAGACATTTTACAAATGTCAAAGGTTTTAGAGATGGTACAAGGTAAAACTAATTCTGGTGCAGGTTCTGACGAAAACGACGATAGTGATTCAGATACGGAAATAAATCACACCTCAATGCAAGATACTGACCTTAATGACACCTCAATGCAAGATACTGCCCTTAATGACACCCCAATGCAAGATACTGACCTTAATGACACCATTGATACTACTCCTGTTTCGACTGTTTCGACAGCAAGTGATTGTATTAAGTCAACTCCTAAAAAAAATTCCAAACGCCGCCATCGTATAGGTAATTTTTTTCATCGAACCGTTTCTTAACTGAAGTTTACGTTTTTAGGTTTAACCCGAATATGTGGTAATAAAATTCCTTGGTCAGATCAAGAAAAAGATGCAGCATTACAAAATTTTGGAACATATTTAGAGAAGCGCAAACTTCCTTCATCAGCTGAGTTGTCAGATGCACTTCCAAATATTCCGCAGTTAGAAAGAAGAACTGTTCATGCAATTAAAACTTGGCTCGAGAATGAACTAAAACGTCGCCAGATCTGTTTATCTTCTACAAAGACAGACAAAGGTATTTTCTTGCGTTACTGTTGGATGTCTGGCAGTATCAAAAATGCACGACCCAAAAATTTTGTTTATAAATCATTTCAACGAAACAATGTGCAGCAATATTATTTTTTTTATTGTGAAGTTATTTAGTTTGTTGTACCTTTTTTTGTAGAAAACAAAATTCGCCGAAGTAGATGGTCAACTTCAATGAAGGAGTCATTATTTCAGAGTTTTTCTCACCATATTGAAAATCAAACGTTACCAAGTAACTGGGAATGTTCAGAATTTATAAAACGGCACCCAACTTTTCAGAATTACACTCTTGCGAGTATAAAAACAGCAATTTTAAATGAAAGAAGACGTCGTGAGAAGAGTATGATCATTTTCACTTTTTAAATAAGTTTGTATTAGTATTAGATCTTTGAGTGACAAGTAAGTAAGAGGCGAAACTGAAGTCGTTTTAACGTAGGTCCTGATGGGTCTGATATCACTATCTCACTCAATAGTTCAGTACCGATACGAGTAAGAGTGAGACAGCAATAGGGTACGCAATTTTGCATTATAGTTTCGCTTCTTTATACTTTTCACTCAACGGTTAGATACTATTTAACATATAAGGTTGGCAAGTTTTGTAAATTAATTTCAGTGAGTATTAGGAAAATATTTGATGCTGTAAAAGATCATTTTGCAGTATGTGATATAAATGAAACACCAATCTCCTCCACAAAAATATATAAGGGGTTTTTTATTGATTATATTTCCAAAAAATTGGTCGTTAAATTTAAAACAGTTACATCTACGCTACATGTTTTGATTCTTAATAAGAATTAACATCATTTTTGAAAATATTAATAAAAAAACTATATATTGTGGAGGAGAGTGGTGTTTTACTTTATATCATTAATAAGAGATTCCACTCAACTGATAGACAATATACCAAAATTTGCAGTACATGTTTTGCAAAATATTGTAAAAATGTTATAGTATTATTATAGTTGCTTTTGTTACAGGTTTGTAGCTGTCAGAGTTGGCAACAATGTAACCCAAGAGTTGATATAGTTAACGCTTAAAGAATAGTTTAAGTAAGAATGTTCCTGAAATAAAAAATAAATCTTTTGAATTATTCAATTATTATTGTCTTTTAAAATATACATAAGACACAACAATAGCTGAGCTGGACCAATTATGGACAGGGGCATCATTTCAGCTTTTTAACTGGGGTGGCAAGACTTACCGGACGGCCTGGGGTTGAAAGGGGAATCCAAAGGTCCTCCCCGGGAAAAATCTTAAAAACTGTTATTAACTAAACTACATTTACAATAATTATTATCGTTCACACACAAGAATTGTCATAAGATGATGATTATAGACATATTTATTAGTTATTGCAACTTAGTTTTTACCAAAAAAGACCATTTAAATTCTCCAACTTACCCTTTTTTATCGCTGTCTTCTTCGAACTGTGTAGCGAAGGATTTCGTATAGTTGAAAAGATTATAAAGAGTCTATCGTTATTATTCCATTCTTTTTCATCGGTATAACAAATGACATCGCTCTGCCAGCGTTCCTCAGTTCATCATGTTCAGTTAACGACCTTTTTTTACTTTACTTTACTTTAATCTGTAGGAATAGAGTTTAGAGTTTAACCATAGCTCAGAATGGAGGCCTAAGTGTAGGTAATAATAATAACTCAGATTTTCTCGATGAAATTATTTTATTTTTTCATTAATACGACAAGTTACTGAAAACTAATGCGTTTACATGATTTACCATTGTATCAAATCAACTTCGTCCTAATACTTACAATCTTCTAACACCATTTGCTGGAGAGAAACTAATATACACCGTGTCCCAATTTCGATGCTCACCATTGGTATCTCGGTTATTAGAAGACATAGAGCAACGGTTAAATGGGGAATGTTTTGCAGAATTCAATACTGGAAACTAATCTTATTTCAAATTTGACCTAACTTTTTTAATTTTTAAAATATTTTTGTTGGAAAATCAAAAAATTGGCGATTTCATCATTCTTCAAAAACTGAATAACGCTTAATCTGACCTCTTTAAGGTAGTCCTGAAAAAGTGCTTTTCAACAATGTACCTATAACATGCCCGAAAAATGTTTAGTTAAAACGAAAATATTAATAAAAACGTAAATTAATCTTTATATGAAATTTACTTTACTTTACGTTTTTATAGTAATATTTTCGTTTTAACTAGACATTTTTCGGGCATGGTATACATCGTTGAAAAGCACTTTTTCAGGACTCCCTTAAAGAGGTCAGATTAAGCGTTATTCAGTTTTTGAAGAATGATGAAATCGCCAATTTTTTGATTTTCCAAAATGATTTTAAAAATTAAAAAAGTTAGGTCAAATTTGAAATAAGATTAGTTTCCAGTATTGAATTCTGTAAAACATTCCCCATTTAACCATTGCTCTATATCTTCTAATAACCGAGTGTATATGATTTATACAATAATTAATTAAATTTGTGTGGTTCATATGAATAGATCATGAATAGATTTAAATGTGAACTTTTATATTGAAAAATTCAATAGATACTGTAACAAACGTTCTTATGTTTTAAGAATAATTGATCTAATCTATAAACAAATTGATTTCATAAAATGAATAATAGATAGCGCAAAATATGTAAATCCTTAAACATAATTATTATTAAACATTATGAAACATAACTCTTCAACATACTCCCCGACTTGGAAGTTGTACTTTCAACACTCTGTCGCTACACTATGAGTCCATAATTGGCAGTGGTGACAGTTTTGAAGTTGGTCTCTTGATGATTCCACTAATGGTCTTTAGTTTTACAACTCTTACGAGATTGTCTGGTCCATGTATTAATTGAACAATCCTACCCAACTTCCAAAATGCAGGTGGAAGCTTATCATCCTTTACCAGAACCAACGAATCGACCTGTAGCAATTGCTGACAATTCTTGCTCCATTTCTGCCGCAATTGCAACTGATTTAAATAGTCTTTAGCCCACCGTTTCCAATACTGTTGGGAGAGGCTTTGTATATATTGAAACCTATTAAGCTTGTTTGATGCTATTTCTGAGACATCAGGATCGGCTACAGTTGTTGTTGGTCGTCCAATGAGAAAATGTGCTGGAGTTAGCGCTTGCAAATCGTTAGGATCAGAACTAAGAGGGGAGAGAGGTCTGGAATTTAATACAGCTTCAATTTGAATAACTGTTGTATTGAATTCTTCGTAAGTTAAAGATGTATTATTCAGTATTCTCTTCAAGTGAAATTTTGCCGATTTGACGCCTGCTTCCCATAATCCTCCAAAGTTAGGGGAATATGGTGGAATAAATTTCCAATTTATTTCTAAATTGTTTGCAATTTCTTTGATTTCCGTTTGATTACATTTTAAAAATGAACCAAGTTCGTGCAGTTCCGAATTGGCCGCAATAAATGTTTTTCCATTATCAGACATGATGTGTTTAGGAAGACCTCTGCGCGCAACAAATCTTCGCAAGCAAGCAATGAATGAATCGCAAGTTAAACTAGTTAAAATTTCTAAATGTATGGCTTTTACCGCTAAACAAACGAAAACACACATATAACATTTCAATTTTAGTGTACCGCGACCACGTCGTTCATTAATGAGGAACGGACCTGCAAAATCCACTCCTGTTACAAAAAATGGATAAGCAGCTGTTACACGTAGCTTTGGCAAAATGCCCATTCTAGGATTTTGAAATGATGCGCAATAACGGTGGCATTTGACGCAGGCTCTCACAACCCTTTTAGCTAAATTTCTCCCCGACGTGACCCAATACTTCTCTCTTGTTGAGAAAAGAAGTTGTTGTGGGCCTGCATGTAAAAGGCGAACATGTTCCCTTTCGAAAATGAGGGTGGAGAATTTGTGTTTGTGGGAAAGTAAGATTGGATGTCGTTTATTCATATGAAATGAAGATAGCTGTAAACGACCCCCAACACGCATAATGCCCTCTTCATCGATAAATGGTGTCAAAGGCAATAAGTTGCTCTTTGGTGGAAGTGAAGAATTGAGTTTTAACGAATTAATTTCGTCACTAAATGAATCAGATTGCGCTATAATGATGAGTGCTTTTGAAGCTTCTTTGAGTTCATCATATGTTATACTGCCAGTGGTACGTTCACTTCTGGTTTTTCGAGAATTATTTTTAAATCTGAAAATGTATGCTGTGACATGAAGTAAAGTATGGTATTTAGAAAAGCGCGAAAATATGAAACAATTTGATGCTGCATTTGTGCTCACATTAACAATGACTTTGTCACGCATTTCTGATGTTTCCATTTTTGCATCTAATCTAGAACATGAAATTATAGGTAAATTTAAGTTATTCTTCAGCCATGGTGGCCCTGACCACCACAGATCAGAGGTTATGATGGATTTAACAGACATGCCGCGCGAGATCAAATCTGCTGGATTATCTTTGGTATTCACGTAATACCATTGCTCACTAGAGGACAGTTCTTGAATTTTATGGATTCGATTTGCAACAAACGGTTTGAAGCGACGAGGATCTTGTGCGATCCAGTGTAGAACCACTTGAGAATCGCTCCAGTAATGTATTGATGAAAATTGCAACGTCATTGAACTGCAAACCTTTGTCATAAGTTGTGTTAACAGAAGAGCCGCATTCAACTCTAACCTTGGAATCGTGCATGGTTTGAGAGGGGCTACTCTTGATTTTGCACACAAAAGTGACGAATTGCATAACTCCAATTTATTGAAACTTCTTATGTATATGCAAGCACCGTATCCCTTTTGCGATGAATCGCAAAACCCATGCAGTTCGATACGTGTTGGATTTGAACAAATGACGTGACGTGAAACACGCAAATTGTTTAATAATTCAAAATCTTTTGAAACGGATTTCCATTTGTTGAACAAGTTATCAGGAATAATGTCATCCCAATCAACATTGCAAGACCACAAGTCTTGAAGTAGAAATTTTGCACATATTGTTACAGGGGTTAATAGACCCAGTGGATCGTATTGTTTTGCTATACTTGATAAAAGTGTGCGTTTAGTAGGGCTTGATTGCATACTACATTGATAGGTTTTAAAGAACAATTTGTCTTCTTCGACGGACCAGAAGACTCCTAAAGTTTTTGATGATTCATGTGACCCTAAAGCGAATGTATTATTGCCAAGAATGTTAACTGATACAGCCTTAGATATTGCTTTGTGGTTTGAAGTGAATTTTCTAAGAACAAAGCATGCACTTAGAAGAATCTTATTGATGTCGTGCCCTAATTGAATCAGAGTATCTGCGTCGTCAGAACCTGTCAGCAAGTCATCAACGTAGAAATCATGTAATATTACTTGACTAGCTTCGGGATACTGAGTTTGATGTTGTAGTGCTATTTCATGTAGACACCGAATTGCTAAATATGGCGCAGAAGTGGTGCCATAAGTAACCGTATTCAACTGATATGTTTTGAGAGGTTCATTTGGACTGTTACGCCACAATATTGTTTGATATTTCCTGTGTTCAGGATGTATTAACACCTGCCGATACATTTGTTTTATATCCGCGGTCAATACGAACGTATGCTGTCTGAAGCGCAACAATATTGCAAATAAATCGTCTTGGATGGTGGGACCAACATGTTGACAATCATTCAATGATACGCCTGATTCAGATTTTTGCGAACCATCAAAGACTACCCTTAACTTGGTAGTACTGCTATCCTTCCGCAATACTCCATGATGGGGTAACGTGAAGTGTGAATCTAAATGTAACTCATTTTCGATTAATGTCATATGACCTTGACTTAGATAATCGTCTATGAATTCTCTGTACATTGATGCAAATTGACGGTTAAGATGAAAACGTCTTTCCATACTTTGGAATCTGCGAAATGCTTGTTCCCTCGTGGATGTAAGTGTATGTATATTATCATTGAAGGGAAACTTGACAATGAATCTGCCCGATTGGTCACGTGAGAAATTATTCTTAAAGTGAGTTTCACAAAATGAATATTGATCAAATGTTTGAGGGTGTGAATAATTTTCCTCCAACATCCAGAATTTTTCTAGTTGATCATGAATTTCTGATAAACCTAAATTACAATGTACTGCTTGTGTATTGATTGGAATTGAACCTGAAATGATCCAACCTAATTTTGTATTTTTCGCAATTGGTTTATTTTTTCCTAAATTAATATGACCATCGATCAAAAGATTCCAAAACAATTCTGCTCCGATCAGTAAATCAACCTGTGCGGAGTGATTAAATTGTGGATCTGCCAACCTTAAATTATGCGGTATGTTGAGCAATTGTGCATCAAAGCTCTGAGTAGGAAGTCTATCAGCTATTGAGTTGATGACTAAACAATGAATGTTTGAGTGAAAATTAGTGCATCGAGATTTAATTTCTGCCGAGCATTCCTTAGAGATTGTTGAATGTGCAGAATTGATGCCTATCAAGGACAACCTTTTGTCTGTTAAAGGAAGATTTAATCTTTTTACTAATGAAGTTGTGATAAAATTGGACTGTGAACCTGCGTCCAACAACACTCTTACATGATGCCAGCTATCGTCTTCCCCCTTTATTGCAACAGAGGCGGTTGATAGTAGGATTTGGGAGTGTGACTTGCTTGTCACATGATTTGAAATTGTTACAGTTTCAGTTTCATCAGAAATTGAACTGTTTGAAGTTGATAAGCTGTTTGCAGCTTGTGGAAAATGCAAAATTGAATTATGATTAGACTTGCAAAATTTGCAACTGCCACTTTTGCAGTCTTTTGCTGTATGATTTGTCTTTAAACAATTTAAGCATAATTTATTTTCTTTTACCCATTCCACACGTTTTTGTGGTTTTAGTTCAAGAAAATTAGGACATTTAAATATTCCATGGTTTGACTTACAATAGTAGCAACTGTAATTGGTCGTTAACCCAATGAATTGTTTAGGCTTGTTGGAAGATTTGAATGTATTTTTATGTGTTTCGTTTCTACCTTCAAGTGATTCCAACAAATTTGCCTTTGATTGCAAAAATTCAATTAAGTTTTCTACATCATTTTGTTTCGTATTTAGTTTATGCGTCTCCCACTCCTTTAAATGTAATTTGTTCAACTTATCTGTTATAGCAACTAATAAAATAGTATTCCAATCCTTTACGGGTTGTTTTAAAGAATTTAAGGCCCTAATGTGCTTTAGTATTGAATCTACAAATTGTCTAATATCTTTACTGTTATCATTTGTCAGATTATGCAAGTTTAATAGTGCCTTTATATGAAATCTAATTAATACTTCAGAATTGTTATAACGATTGCATAAAAGTTCCCATGCTGTCAGAAAATTTTCGCTTGTCATTTCTAATGCCTGTATGTTTTCTAAAGCGGTTAATTCTAAGCATGATTTCAAATAATATAACTTCTGAACTGCTGTCAATGTGACATTTTCGTAAATTAATGAATAAAATGTATCTCTAAAATCAAGCCACGATTCTAGATCACCTTTGAATTTTGGTAATGAAATTGTTGGTAATCGTACATTTACATTAGAATGCGATTGTTCATTTACCTGCTGCGATACAGTGGTTGTGTGCGTTTGAACTGGTGGAATAACTTCCTTCAGTCCCGTGTCCAAATGCAGTTGTTCTGCTGAATTCGAAGAAATTTGTACATTTGATTTGTTTTCAATGAGATATTGTGAGAGTGCGAGTGCTTCGAAGTAAGCCGTTTCAAACAACTCCCTTTCTTCATATTGTTCTGACAAATTTTCATCATTGCTGATTAATTCCAGTTGAATTTGAACTTGCTCAAATTCTGCGTGTGTTTCTAACATGATATCATGTCTGCGCTTCATTTCGAGAAATTGCCGTTGTGACAATGCAGCCTCTTCACGAAATTGGCTTAAAAATGTTTTAAAAGATGTAACTTTATGTTTAATGTTACCCCTTTTCCGTGTTAAAATTGTAATATCTTGATCAGTTGCCATTTCTTGTTGAAAATTCAATTGCGTTGAGTTAATATCTCCTGCGTACAATCGATGTATTCTTTGATAAATAATTTTATGTTGATTATTGCTTCATCCGGCTCGAAGGACCAATAATTTATGTATATGATTTATACAATAATTAATTAAATTTGTGTGGTTCATATGAATAGATCATGAATAGATTTAAATGTGAACTTTTATATTGAAAAATTCAATAGATACTGTAACAAACGTTCTTATGTTTTAAGAATAATTGATCTAATCTATAAACAAATTGATTTCATAAAATGAATAATAGATAGCGCAAAATATGTAAATCCTTAAACATAATTATTATTAAACATTATGAAACATAACTCTTCAACACCGAGATACCAATGGTGAGCATGGAAATTGGGACACGGTGTATATCACGATGATGGAGATCCTTTATCCTTTAGACATTTAGCATAAAATATTGTATTTTTCAATTAATTGTAGGTAATAATAATAATTATAACATTCACTTAATTATTGTAGTTTACTCTGATAGTACTAAACTACAATGACTCGTTACTATTTGTGTTTAAAACTGTTTAAATTCAACCAGCATCATTAAGACCTAATTTGCATAGACACAGAAATATTGAATATAAATTATTTCCTCATCTGAATTGTAAATTCAATATAATTATTGATGCAAAATGATATGAATTCACTTTTTTTTCTTCAATCGCTAACATTAGTTTTGCTTTTAATCAACTGCCCTAATGTGGTGGTACACTGTACTGTAATACATATATTATTATTATTAATACTAGGGGTGGTCCCAGTAGATTCCCGCACTGCGACCTTTTGGTCTATTGTGCTCCCCGGTGTTGTCTACCCTTCTAGAATACCTGTATCTTTCACAAAGTCCAGGATTTTAGTAGGGCGAATCTTCGTTACTTCCTCTTGTGTAATCTTTTCATTTCCAAGTAGGTGTTCCCTTGCCTTTATGAATGCATCACATTGGCAAATGACGTGATAGGGCGTTTCATCTGCCTCACCACAACCCCTGCATGTCGGGCTTTCGGTCAGTCCCACGTTGTGCAGGTGTTTGTTCAGGTGACAGTGGCCCGTGACCATTTCTGTCGCAAGTGTTATCTTCGTTCTGCTTAACTTTAAGATGGACGTAGCTAGGTCCCCGTTTGGGGTTTCCAGGAAGCTTTTGGAATGACTCTGTCCTGGAATTTTCGACCAATGTCTGCAATGCTCTTTCGTGAGTGTTGCCTGAATCTTCTTTTTGACTGTGTTATAAGTAATCCCACAAGCCGGTTCGGGTCCTATGAATGGTTTTGCGCTTGCCATTCTCGCAAGCTCGTCAGCAACCTGGTTACCTGCGATTCCCGCATGCCCAGGTGCTCACACTAGTGTGACTGAGTTGCACTTGCCTAGTGCGTTTAGCATTTGTGTGCATTCATGGACTAGTCCTGAATTTACCACATATGAGTCTATTGCTGCAATCGCTGCTTTGCTGTCTGTCACTATAAAGATTTTCCTTTTGATAAGGTTCTCTTTTAATAGTTGAGCAGCCGCTGTCAGGATTGCATATACCTCGGCTTGGAACACGGTCGCTTGTTGTCCTAGCCTTACAGAAATTCTGCAGCACCGTTCATTGCTCTCGTATACTCCAGAGCCAGTGCCCTTTGTGGTTTTCGAGCCGTCTGTGTAATACACGATTCCATTCAGCTTCGCTTTACTGGAATTGCTCTCCCAGTCGTGCCGAGTGGGGATTGTTGTCTTAAACAGTTTGGTGGGACATATAGGTACTGTTTTGGGTATCCTCTCAGTGTTCATACTAAGGGTTTTATCATTGGAGATTTCGTCAAAAAATGAGCGAGTGCCCCGCCCTTGACGATCCCTCCTCGCCGTTAACTCTCAGCCGGTATTCCCCTCTGAGCGCGTCTACCCTAATTGTTAGGTTTAGTGGCGGTAGGTTCAAGAGGGTCTCCATAGCTGCCGTAGGGGTCGTTATCATTGGTTGCCCCTGTAATTCCAAAGCAAGCCCTACGCTGCACCTCGCTAAGTTTCTGTATGTTCGTCTGGGTGGAGGTTTTATGCCACCGCACGAGTGAGCCATACGTATAATGATCGGTCTGATCATTCTGGTGTATATCCAGTGGGTCATCATTGGAGATAAGCCCCACTTGCTTACGAACGCTCGCCTACAGGCGCACAAGGAGTTTGTGGCTTTGTTCGCTGTCTTCTCTAGGTGCGGTTTGAAGGTTAGCTCTTGGTCTGGCGTTATGCCCAAGTATTTGCTTTCTCCCACAACCTGTACCTGGTGCCATACATTGCTATGTCTTTTAGCTTTGTCGGCCCTTTTCTTCGTGAGAAGAGAATGAGGTTCGTTTTTCTTGGATTAACAGATAGACCCTCTTCTCCGCACCATGCTTCCACCAGATTCAAAGCTCCCTGCATCACAACTGATGCGGTCTCTTCAATTCTGCCACCCTTATTTCATTCCATACCAACAGAGTTATTGGTTCGCCTACGTCAGATTTTGAGAGGGTCTTTGATCCCGGGAAGTGTGATTGAAGCCAAAGCTCCAGAGTCTCCTTCACGGTCTCTGTATAACCCCCCTCAGTTCTCTTCAAGGAACCGATTCTGCCCTTTGTTCCTCCTCGTAAAGCTGTTTGGAGGCTGGCACCTTCTGGAATTTGCTCAATTTCCTCGCAGTGCCTCCTCCATGAGTCACGTTTTCCTTTCTTATGGCCTTATTGTATTCGATGAGTGTGATTCGGTATGAATCCCATTCCCCCGTGTATTTTGCTCTATTAAAGAGCTTCCTAGTCTGTACCCGCAATTGAGAGAGCCCCTCACGCCACCAGGGCACTTTACTTGAGGTTCTTTTCTCTTTCGTGGGATAGCTTGCCTCATAGGCATCTTTGATAGCCATGCGGAGGTTTTCCTCCATGGCCTCCACTTCCGCCGAGCTGTTAACCTCGGCGGGACAGTTCTCGAGGTTGGCCCTTAGGTTCTCTCTATAGAGGTCCCAGTTGGTTCTTCTCGGGTTTCTATAAACGGCCGTAGATGCCTCGTTTGACTTAATGTCAAAGCGAATGTATCTATGGTCGGATAACGATGGCTCCTCCGACACATTCCATTTGTGTACTGAGCTGCAAGCAGCTACAGTTCCAAATGTTATGTCAATTACCTCCCTTCGCCGAATGTTGATGAAGGTTGGATCATTGCCTACATTAGCTACCTCTAGATTATTATTAATAATATAATCTAGGAGAGACTCGCCTCTTTTGTTGATGTCCGTGCTGCCCCACACTGTGTGCGTTGGCATCACGTCCGAGGAGGATTTGCCATCATCTCCGCTGACAGTGTTCCACCAGTTTGCTAACCTCAGTGGTTGGTGGTGGTTTTGGTTGGTCGTAGGGAAGGTATGCGGATCCGAACACAAGCTCCCTCTCGCTCCCATCCCTTTCCACTGTCAGCATCACTGCCACTAGGTCTCTCCAGCAGAATTCCCAGAGTGGTAGTAACTTTTAACGCTATCTCTAGCTATGATACACGATCTGGGATTGATTATGGTTGGCTCAGCAATGAGCCGCGCCCCTTTCAGTCCCACACCTCGTATTTGCCCTTTGTAGGTCAAAGGTTCTTGATGTTTACTCATATATGCACAGAGGGCGGCGGACGCCGCTCTGTTATGGTGTAGGTTTATTTGTACTAGTACGCTTGGGGATGGCGTTCCACCACTTTTTTCGACGGTTTTTTTTTAATAGCTGTTGGTTGAACTCTAAATAAAATAGAGCAGATCGGATATGATTTTCAAGAACTCTTTAATTACACCACCGTTTAACCGACCCTGCATTTTGGTTGCCTAAACACTGAACGGAGCATAATGCAAAAATCGTCCAAATACCGGGCACATCCCGCACACCCTCGCATTATATTATAGGATACATAATTACATTACAATTATAAATAATATAAAATTTTTTTAGCGTTCCACCACCTTTTTTTTACAAAAAGAGCACTGGTCCCAGCAATATTTCGTATTCTATTTCTATACCTACCTACAAACGAATTATAGTGATTCTTAAATTAGTTACCGTTATAAATATAAAACTCTTATGGGTAAAAGAAATGATTAAATATGCTATTTTATAGATATCTAAAGTAGGTACATACTTAGGATTGAACAAATTATGGTATATTTGCAAACTTCTGTCTCTATTAATAAAATATGTATTTTGAAATTGAGAGGTTAGTTTATTTATACACTGCTGCCTAAACGCAACTATGATCTTATATTAGAATTTGTTTCACCGCTTCTACGAGATTATTTCTAGTAAGGTATATAACCGGTACTATGTGGCTATATCAAATTTACCGACAGTAGGTATCTAAGTTATCGGGATGAGCCGCCATATTGTAAGCTCTTAGTAACTGCAAAACAAAGATATATATATATATATATATATATATATATATATATATATATATCCCGCTATCCATCCGACGTCCTTACATTGGCGATTTGCTATACATCCGACGTCCATGTGACATACGACGTCCAATATACGGACGTCGGATGGAATTCCTTAATAATTTTTTTTTGAGCTATGTACCGCCATCTAAGTCGATTGTCAAAGTTTCGTATGGACGTCCGATGGCACCTATATGAAAAAATATATACGATTTTAGTTCACAAACTTTTATAAAGAGGGCGCTAAATTCGATTCGCGTATATTGTCATTATACATTCAGCTACGATGCCAAGGGAATCGGACGTCCGAAAACATGGCAACGCCGCAAACTTTATTCTACATGTTATAAATAGTATCAACACCGATGTTTTATGAAACCGACGATTTGTACTGCGCCTTTCTTTTTAGATTGTTGGTCGTATCAATTGCAATTACCTAAATCATTTGAGGAGAAATGCGACATTAAAATTAGCTTGCCAAATATCGAATAAATAAATAATTAACTGCTGAACTATAATATCCTGGTCTAATGCCTAATACCGTTTAACAATTAAAATTAACTCGCAAATAAGTACTACCTACTAACCAATATTATTTCTTTGCGGAACTGTAAAAACAAACAAAATCAAATGTCATGCCTGAACCCAATTATACCTACCCTTAGACACATCAAAGTTAAAATTTATTTAATGCAAATAGTTTGTTACGTTATTTTTTCCAAATAATAATAAATTATCAGTAATAAACAAATAAATTATGTCAGAGCGGAGGCTTCCACGGCCAGATTCGGTAAAATAAAAACGATCTTCAGGCCAGGACCGTTTTCATGTTGAAAAAGTCGAGTTTTATTACGTACGTAATAAAATATAAAAACTCTTTAAATTGATAGGATCCATATTCTGGTGGTAAAGTCATATATCTGCAAATGGGGTGAACTGATAATAACCAAATAAGTTGGGGCTTCGCCATTTGTTTAACTTATTATTATTCGTTCCCCATGGTAACCTGCGGCTGACCTTCCTATTGGCTTCCGTTTTTCAGCAACCATTAATGGACTGACTCGACGTTATCTATTTCAATGATCAATTTGTAATTTTTGAAATTTTTACTTCGCTTCATTCATGCCCATTACTCCATTTCTACATCAACTACATCAACATTACACTAGACCTGATGATGACACCATATAGGTAATCGAAACATGTCGTAAGCTTAATCAATTTATTAATTTTATCCACTTGGATTTACAATTTAATCATAATAAATGTTATTCATGAGGGAGGATTCGTGATTATTTGGTTATTGTAAAAACTCTTTCCAAATCAACCAACGGGAACACACACACTATACTAAACTGCACACTCTGGAACATGTGTGACTAAGACATAGCGAAAAGGAAGTGATCCTTTAGCCTCAACTTCCATGGTAAACTTGATGTCGGGATGTTGGGTATTAAAAGATGATCTTGGAATTCCAACAAAGCGTCATAACAGTGTGATCAAATTAAGAAGGTATCATCGACATGTCTATTGTATCACACTTTGAACTGAAGATGAAAAGATTCCAGAACGACCGATACGAAAAACGCCGCCAGAAGACGTTAGCTACCGGCGAGAGCACAGAACGCACAACAGCGCCAGAAACTTGTTCGTTACACTTACCCCGCAGCTGAAAATAAGTAGAAGAAAACTAATGCGACCCTTCAGAAATAGAATTCATAATGGGAACTTTGGTAAATAGAGACGTAACATCGAAGCTCACAAGAAGATCTTGGGGATTCAAGCGAAGATCGGAGATGCGTTGAATGACCGGAGTTCAGAATGTGTGATGACGTGCGGCATGTAATACGTCAAATAATTGGCCAGATACTTAGCGAGTGTCTAGGTGGGCGAGTTGATGGTGTTGATAGACCAAAAGTCATTGTTGGTGGGTTCAACATTACGGATTACCGTCTTGCTTAATATTTGTTTGATGGTGAACAAATAGGTTGCGCATGTATTTGAAATTTAACTAAAAACAACGGGGAGCCACAGCGCAATAATTATGACGAGTTGCTCGAGGAAATTTGTTACTGAACCTTACAATTTTGTCTTTTGATTAACTCAAAATTTTGGATGATCAACTTGGTCAATGCATCTTATATCGCAAACAAATAGGTTGCGCATGTATTTCAAAGAATTTTTGTTTTGCAACCTTTTCCAATAGTTTTGACCGTGAATACCTGACTGGGGAAAAAGACGAAAGGTGTTGGGGAGCCACAACGCAATAATTATGATGAGTTGCCCGAGGAATTTTGTTACTCCACCTTACAATTTTATCTTTTGATTAACTCAAAATTTTGGATGATATTGGATGAACTTGGTCAATGCATCTTATATCATAAACAAATAGGTTGCGCATGTATTTGAAAGAATTTTTGGTTTGCAACCTTTTCCAATAGTTTTGACCGTGAATACCTCACTGGGGAAAAAGGCGAAATGTGTGAAATTTGACTAAAAACGATGGGGAGACACAGCGAAATAATTATGACGAGTTGCTCGAGGAAATTTGTTACTCCACCTTACAATTTTATCTTTTGATTAACTCAAAATTTTGGATGATATTGGATGAACTTGGTCAATGCATCTTATATCATAAACAAATAGGTTGCGCATGTATTTGAAAGAATTTTTGGTTTGCAACCTTTTCCAATAGTTTTGACCGTGAATACCTCACTGGGGAAAAAGGCGAAATGTGTGAAATTTGACTAAAAACGATGGGGAGACACAGCGAAATAATTATGACGAGTTGCTCGAGGAAATTTGTTACTCCACCTTACAATTTTATCTTTTGATTAACTTAAAATTTTGGATGATATTGGATGAACTTGGTCAATGCATCTTATATCATAAACAAATAGGTTGCGCATGTATTTGAAAGAATTTTTGGTTTGCAACCTTTTCCAACAGTTTTGACCGTGAATACCTGACTGGGCAAAAAGGCGAAATGTGTGAAATTTGACTATAAACGATGGGGAGCCACAGCGCAACAATAATGAAGAGTTGCTGGAGGAAATTTGTTACTGAACGTTACAATTTTGTCTTTTGATTAACTCAAAATTTTGGATAATCAACTTGGTCAATGCATCTTATATCGTAAACAAATAGGTTGCGCATGTATTTGAAAGAATGTTTGTTTTGCAACCTTTTTCAATAGTTTTGACCGTGAATACCTGAGTAAGGAAAAAGACAAAAGGTGTGAAATTTGACTAAAAACGATGGGAGACACAGCGAAATAATTATGACGAGTTGCTCGAGGAAATTTGTTACTCCACCTTACAATTTTACCTTTTGATTAACTTAAAATTTTGGATGATATTGGATGAACTTGGTCAATGCATCTTATATCATAAACAAATAGGTTGCGCATGTATTTGAAAGAATTTTTGGTTTGCAACCTTTTCCAATAGTTTTGACCGTGAATACCTCACTGGGGAAAAAGGCGAAATGTGTGAAATTTGACTAAAAACGATGGGGAGACACAGCGAAATAATTATGACGAGTTGCTCGAGGAAATTTGTTACTCCACCTTACAATTTTATCTTTTGATTAACTTAAAATTTTGGATGATATTGGATGAACTTGGTCAATGCATCTTATATCATAAACAAATAGGTTGCGCATGTATTTGAAAGAATTTTTGGTTTGCAACCTTTTCCAACAGTTTTGACCGTGAATACCTGACTGGGGAAAAAGGCGAAATGTGTGAAATTTGACTAAAAACGATGGGGAGCCACAGCGCAATAATTATGACGAGTTGCTCGAGGAAATTTGTTACTGAACCTTACAATTTTGTCTTTTGATTAACTCAAAATTTTGGATGATCAACTTGGTCAATGCATCTTATATCGCAAACAAATAGGTTGCGCATGTATTTCAAAGAATTTTTGTTTTGCAACCTTTTCCAATAGTTTTGACCGTGAATACCTGACTGGGGAAAAAGACGAAAGGTGTTGGGGAGCCACAACGCAATAATTATGATGAGTTGCCCGAGGAATTTTGTTACTCCACCTTACAATTTTATCTTTTGATTAACTCAAAATTTTGGATGATATTGGATGAACTTGGTCAATGCATCTTATATCATAAACAAATAGGTTGCGCATGTATTTGAAAGAATTTTTGGTTTGCAACCTTTTCCAATAGTTTTGACCGTGAATACCTCACTGGGCAAAAAGGCGAAATGTGTGAAATTTGACTATAAACGATGGGGAGCCACAGCGCAACAATAATGAAGAGTTGCTGGAGGAAATTTGTTACTGAACGTTACAATTTTGTCTTTTGATTAACTCAAAATTTTGGATAATCAACTTGGTCAATGCATCTTATATCGTAAACAAATAGGTTGCGCATGTATTTGAAAGAATGTTTGTTTTGCAACCTTTTTCAATAGTTTTGACCGTGAATACCTGAGTAAGGAAAAAGACAAAAGGTGTGAAATTTGACTAAAAACGATGGGGAGACACAGCGAAATAATTATGACGAGTTGCTCGAGGAAATTTGTTACTCCACCTTACAATTTTACCTTTTGATTAACTTAAAATTTTGGATGATATTGGATGAACTTGGTCAATGCATCTTATATCATAAACAAATAGGTTGCGCATGTATTTGAAAGAATTTTTGGTTTGCAACCTTTTCCAACAGTTTTGACCGTGAATACCTGACTGGGGAAAAATGGCGAAATGTGTGAAATTTGACTATAAACGATGGGGAGCCACAGTGCAATAATTATGAAGAGTTGCTGGAGGAAATTTGTTACTGAACCTTACAATTTTGTCTTTTGATTAACTCAAAATTTTGGATAATCAACTTGGTCAATGCATCTTATATCGTAAACAAATAGGTTGCGCATGTATTTGAAAGAATTTTTGTTTTGCAACCTTTTTCAATAGTTTTGACCGTGAATACCTGAGTAGGGAAAAAGACAAAAGGTGTGAAATTTGACTAAAAACGATGGGGAGACACAGCGAAATAATTATGACGAGTTGCTCGAGGAAATTTGTTACTCCACCTTACAATTTTATCTTTTGATTAACTTAAAATTTTGGATGATATTGGATGAACTTGGTCAATGTATCTTATATCATAAACAAATAGGTTGCGCATGTATTTGAAAGAATTTTTGCTGTGCAAACTTTTCCAATGGTTCTGACTTGGGAAAAAGGCAAAATGTGTGAAATTTGACTATAAACGATGGGGAGCCACAGTGCAATAATTATGACGAGTTGCTCGAGGAAATTTGCTACTGAACCTTACAATTTTGTCTTTTGATTAACTCAAAATTTTGGATGATCAACTTGGTCAATGCATCTTATATCGCAAACAAATAGGTTGCGCATGTATTTGAAAGAATTTTTGTTTTGCAATCTTTTCCAATAGTTTTGACCGTGAATACCAGACTTGGGAAAAGGGTGAAATGTGTGAAATTTGACTATAAACGATGGGGAGCCACAGCGCAATAATAATGAAGAGTTGCTCGAGGAAATTTGTTACTGAACCTTACAATTTTGTCTTTTGATTAACTCAAAATTTTGGATGATCAACTTGGTCAATGCATCTTATATCGCAAACAAATAGGTTGCGCATGTATTTGAAAGAATTTTTGTTTTGCAATCTTTTCCAATAGTTTTGACCGTGAATACCTGACTTGGGAAAAAGGCGAAAGGTGTGAAATTTGACTAAAAAGGATGGGGAGCCACAGCGAAATAATTATGACGAGTTGCTGGAGGAAATTTGTTACTCCACCTTACAATTTTGTCTTTTGTTTAACTTAAAATTTTGGATGATATTGGATCAACTTGTTCAATGCATCTTATATCCTAAACAAATAGGTTGCGCATGTATTTGAAAGAATTTTTGCTGTGCAAACTTTTCCAATGGTTCTGACTTGGGAAAAAGGCAAAATGTGTGAAATTTGACTATAAACGATGGGGAGCCACAGTGCAATAATTATGACGAGTTGCTCGAGGAAATTTGCTACTGAACCTTACAATTTTGTCTTTTGATTAACTCAAAATTTTGGATGATCAACTTGGTCAATGCATCTTATATCGTAAACAAATAGGTTGCGCATGTAATTTTGGATGATATTGAATGTACTTGGTCAATGCATCTTATATCCTAAACAAATAGGTTCCGCATGTATTTGAACGAATTTTTGGCTTGCAACCTTTTTCAATAATTTTGACCGTGAATACCTGACTAGGGAAAAAGACGAAAGGTGTGAAATTTGACTAAAAACGATGGGGAGACACAGCGAAATAATTATGACGAGTTGCTCGAGGAAATTTGTTACTCCACCTTACAATTTTATCTTTTGATTAACTTAAAATTTTTGATGATATTGGATCAACTTGGTCAATGCATCTTATATCATAAACAAATAGGTTGCGCATGTATTTGAAAGAATTTTTGCTGTGCAACCTTTTCCAATGGTTCTGACCGTGAATACCTGACTTGGGAAAAAGGCAAAATGTGTGAAATTTGACTATAAACGATGGGGAGCCACAGTGCAATAATTATGACGAGTTTCTCGAGGTAATTTGTTACTGAACTTTACAATTTTGCCTTTTGATTAACTCAAAATTTTGGGTGATCAACTTGGTCAATGCATTTTATATCGTAAACAAATAGGTTGCACATGTATTTGAACGAATTTTTGGCTTGCAACCTTTTTCAATAATTTTGACCGTGAATACCTGACTAGGGAAAAAGACGAAAGGTGTGAAATTTGACTAAAAACGATGGGGAGACACAGCGAAATAATTATGACGAGTTGCTCGAGGAAATTTTTACTCCACCTTACAATTTTATCTTTTGATTAACTTAAAATTTTTGATGATATTGGATCAACTTGGTCAATGCATCTTATATCCTAAACAAATAGGTTGCGCATGTATTTGAAAGAATTTTTGCTGTGCAACCTTTTCCAATGGTTCTGACCGTGAATACCTGACTTGGGAAAAAGGCAAAATGTGTGAAATTTGACTATAAACGATGGGGAGCCACAGTGCAATAATTATGACGAGTTTCTCGAGGAAATTTGTTACTGAACTTTACAATTTTGCCTTTTGATTAACTCAAAATTTTGGGTGATCAACTTGGTCAATGCATCTTATATCGTAAACAAATAGGTTGCACATGTATTTGAACGAATTTTTGGCTTGCAACCTTTTTCAATAATTTTGACCGTGAATACCTGACTAGGGAAAAAGACGAAAGGTGTGAAATTTGACTAAAAACGATGGGGAGACACAGCGAAATAATTATGACGAGTTGCTCGAGTAAATTTGTTACTGAACCTTACAATTTTGCCTTTTGATTAACTCAAAATTTTGGATGATCAATTTGGTCAATGCATCTTATATCGTAAACAAATAGGTTGCGCATGTATTTGAAACAATTTTTGTTTTGCAACATTTTCCAATAGTTTTGATCGCGAATACCTGACTTGGGAAATAGACGAAAGCTGTGAAATTTGACTATAAACGATGGGGAGCCACAGCGCAATAATAATGAAGAATTGCTCGAGGAAATTTGTTACTGAACTTTACAATTTTGTCTTTTGATTAACTCAAAATTTTGGATGATCAACTTGGTCAATGCATCTTATATCGTAAACAAATAGGTTGCGCATGTATTTGAAAGAATTTTTGCTGTGCAACCTTTTCCAATGGTTCTGACCGTGAATACCTGACTTGGGAAAAAGGCGAAATGTGTGAAATTTGACTATAAACGATGGGGAGCCACGGCGCAATAATAATGAAGAGTTGCTGGAGGAGATTTGTTACTGAACTTTACAATTTTGTCTTTTGATTAACTCAAAATTTTGGATGATCAACGGATCTTAAATCGTAACAAAATTGTTATTGGAACCGGCAGGCGAAAGTTCAAGCACACTGATAAATAGACTTGAAAATTGGGTGTATTCCGATTTTTCATTTGTTGCTTAAATACGCATAATATATCCTCTACAGTGCATGCGGAACTTTCTATTTTATAATTTAAATTTAAATACAAAATGCTTACTCAAGGGTAAAGACACGCGTTAAATGTTGCAACATTGCTGGACGTCGAATGAATAGCAAATTCTTAAAGTCATAAAAACAAATGAATATCGCTGGACGTCGAATGTCTCCCCAGTAAAATGACGTTCGATGGATGTCACGATGAAACGTAAATTTTTTTTTTAGATCAACCTTTTAGCGTGCGTTATAGGTAATTCCGGTTAGATGTATATACTTCAATGTATATTGACGAATTGCTATTATATCTCGTGGACGTCTCATGTTCTGACTATGAAAGGACGTCCAGTGTATAGCGGGATGTATATATATATATATATATATATATATATATATATATATATATATCGTCGTGTTGGAAGTGAATGGACCTAACCCACAAAATTAAAAAAATAGTGATTTTGCCATTAGCCTAATTCAAAATGTCTGAAATTTATGGTAGTGAATAGAACTAATCAACATTATGCTTAGAAACCTTATAAAATGAATAGCAGCTAAAAGTCCTATCCCACTAAAAGTTATGGTGAAAAGTCCCAAGCTGCATAATTCTTTTCACTACTCAATTTTAATGTCTGTTTGCAGAAACTCAGATGTGGTGAAAAGTTCCAAGCCACCCTCTACCACTCAATGACTGGATAGATAAGGTATAAAATTTTCGGCGAGCTTATTCAGTTACATTCCAACGAGACGACGTGGTAGTTCTGTTTTCTGTAATTTTATTGTTTCTGTGTATTTTTTGTTACTTTCGAAAAATGAGTTCTCGATCAAATAGAATAATGAGCATGGTTGCATTAAATCAACAATCTGAAGGTAAGTGCATTATCTTTGTTTCGCGGTATTTTTCAATCTTTGTTTCGCGGTATTTTTCAATCGTTATAAATCACGTTATAACAAACACCTAGTACCTTAAATTAACAATTTTTATTGTTGTTAGATTCAGACCAAGGATGCTCTAGAAAATCATCTCCACCCCCTTCGTTAGATTCTGACTTAGAAGACGCTTTTAGTTCCGATGACAGCGTATTCGACGCAAATTATGAACCATCATCAGAAAGTGTGGAGTCTGGAGCTGAAGTAATTGAAGAAAATCCAACTGCTTCCACATCAACAGATATTCAAGACTTACCCCGTAAGTAAATTAACATTATTTTGTTCCAAAAATAATTTAATTATTTTAGCAAATACAGCAGATGAAACCAGCGACACTACTAATTTATCTCGGAAGAAAAAGCGACAGCCTTCGTCATGGAAAAGGAATACTCAAAAAAGATTGAGAATGCAAGGGAAAGCGTATTTCACGCAAAAAGGAAAACCTAAAGCAGCCCAAACACTGAAAGAAGTGAACTGTCATTGTCATTACAAATGCAATACCTTTTTTTCATTAGAAGAAAGGCAAAGCATTCTTACAAGTTTCTTGTTGTTGGACACCGAGGAGTTACGATGGAATTTTATTGCAAGGCACGTAAAGAGTATTCCAAAAAAGCGTGCCTACCGTGCAGATAATTCGGATTTGAGAAGTTTCACTTACGTTTATACCTTAACTTTCAACAAAGTGCCTCATCAAGTATGTCAAAAATTTTTTTTATTAACACTGAATATTTCGAGTAAGAAAGTAAGAACTGCTATTCATAAACTAACTAGTACTGGAACTATCCAAGCAGATAAACGTGGTAAAAAAAGTCCGCCGCAAAAGAAACCGGAAACAGTCAAGAATATTATAAGAGACCATATTCGATTAATGCCCGTTGTTGCTTCACACTATTGCCGTAGTTCCACTAAAAGAAAATATCTAGCAACAGGTTTATCTGAAAATAGACTTTATAATGACTACAAACAATATTGCAATGAACTTGAAGTACAACCAGAAAAACCAAGCTACTACAAATACATTTTCACCACTGAATTTAATCTGGGATTTCACAGGCCTAAGAAAGACCAGTGCGATTACTGCACAGTTTTCTCTAATAAGCAACCTGAAGAAAAGGAAGTAGCACAACACGATTATGATTTACACATAATTAGAAAACAGGAAGCTAGGGAGCATAAGGATGCAGATAAAGCAAGAGCGAAAGACAATGATTCATTTATTTGCTACGCAATGGACATGGAAAAAATTCTTGTGACACCATCTTTACAAATTGGGAAATTATATTATACTCAGAAACTTAAAACTTTTAATTTTACTGTGTTTAATTTGGGAACTTCCGAAGTGAATAATTTTATGTGGCATGAAGGTGTCGGCACAAAGGGGTCTTCCGAAATTGCAACTTGTCTTTGGAAATCTCTGTCTTCTTTAAAACCGGAAGTAAAAGAAGTAACATTTTATGCAGACACCGCATCAGGTCAAAATAGAAATTCCATAAATGCGGCGATGTTTTTGCGAGCAGTGACAATCTTACCATTAACTATCATTAATCAAAAATTCATGGAATCAGGACATTCTGAAATGGAATGCGATAGTGTTCATTCCTGTATTGAAAATAGAGGAAACAAAGTTGATGTTTTTACTCCAGAAGGATGGTATGCAGTAGCGCGAACTGCAAAAATTAAGAAACCATTGTACCAAGTAACTCCAATGGATTTTACAGACTTTCTAGATTTTAAAAATTTTGCCTCTAAAACTATTACCAATAGAAACAAAACTGAGGACGGCGCTACTTTAAACTGGCTAAAGGTAAAGTGGCTACAGTACCGAAAAGAAGATCCTAGCCGAATTTATTTTAAAGAGCGACTAAGTGATTTGGAATTCAAAACCATTCGTATCAAGTTAAGGGCGACTACGAGAAAAGATGAGATGTCACTGACACAAAAAACAATTCCTAGATTATACAAAAGTAATCTAAAAATCGAAAGCAAAAAAATTACAAGTTTGCGCAAACTATGTTCATCTGGAAGTATTCCTAGTGCTTACCACGCTTTCTATGAGAAATACTTGCAATCTGATGATGAAGACAATGAGAGTATGGTTGATTCATCTGATGAAGAAACTTAAAAAATTGTTTTCATAATTTAGCTAAAATTTATTTGCTTTTGTATTTTTACCGCTTCTACCTCTAGTGAAATAATGGTAATCAAGCACGGATTATAATAATTATAATTAAACTGATATTCTTAAGCACCGCTTTCTAAACGGCTTTGAAAATTATCTCTTATCAGTGTAATATAATATTCTTCATCATTTTTATTATCTGCCGCGCTTGATTTACGACTTCACTAGTTCTAGAAACGCAAACGTTTCTATTTAATTAAGTTAACTTTAACAAGATGTTTTTTTATGTCTTTGCTTTTTACATTAATAACATAATAATAGTTTTAGTCTGTTTTTTTTTATTAATCTTATTTCACCACTTTCCAGTATAGTCCAATGTTAGTAAGACTTTCCCTTGGATTTTAATTCTTTTTAATAGTTTTCAAATTTTTTAAAAACTCCCTATTTGGTTTTGGTGAAAGGTTCTAAGCCACTTAAATTATTATTATTATAAAAAATATAATATTACATATTTTACTCATTATTAATGACGCAAAAATTAAATTTAAATCATACACCAATTATTGTTATATAACAAAAATAAAGCAGCAATAAGCCAAAATCATAATTTAACAAGTGCGCAAAATGTTTAAATCCATATAAACTCGGAAGTTCTTATTTGTGGGTTAGGTCCATTCACCTCCAACACGACGATATATATATATATATATATATATATATATATATATATATATATATATATATATATATATATTAGTAACAAAGCTCATTTCTGGTAGAATTCGTGTTTTTTTTTTTTATTTTATAATGTACAACAACGTTTCGGGGAACACTTTTTCCCCTTTCTCAAGTTAACAATAAATGAAAAATGACAACGTATAAAATTAAATGAAATATGAAATAAGGTAACTACAATAAATTAAAATTAACTATTTTTAAAAGATCGACTTCTAGTTGTAGGGCCAATGTAAGTAACTGACGACTGATTTGGATTATTTAAATTCGAAAGATTAACGGTAGTTGTTTTGGGTCGCGATGAATTTTGTTGATCTGTAGGAAAAAGAAATTTTTATGGTGAAATAATAAATAAGTTAGTATGCCATTCATTATTAACTAAACCTTACGTAAAATCTGTTCGCGGAATTCGGTAATCTCTATTTCTTTTCTTAGAGTGTTTGTACGTGTACCTACAGGTAAAAGTGAATTAACAGACAAGTTCCATTGCGATTTGAGTGAATATGGCTTCATCATCCAGCATAGTTCAAATTTTCCGAGACGCCAGTACCTCACCCTCACCCGGAGATGGAAGTAAAGATGCCAGTACCTCACCCTCACCCGGAGATGGAAGTAAAAATATGGCTTCATCATCCAGCATAGTTCAAATTTTCCGAGACGCCAGTACCTCACCCTCACCCGGAGATGGAAGTAAAAATATGGCTTCATCATCCAGCATAGTTCAAATTTTCCGAGACGCCAGTACCTCACCCTCACCCGGAGATGGAAGTAAAAATATGGCTTCATCATCCAGCATAGTTCAAATTTTCCGAGACGCCAGTACCTCACCCTCACCCGGAGATAAAAAAACACAAAGGCTTTAATTATGCAATCACACCTAAGAGAATACCAGTAGAAGAAATTGTTACAAATGTGGAGGCTTCTTTACAAAGTTTAGATTCGACTATTGCTGATGAAATTCGATTGAACGTTACAAATATCCTTAAGAAAGCCAAAACACCAAAACAAAACGCTACTAAGAAAGAACTGAATACCTTAAATGAATTGAAAAATAACAATGATATTCTAATACTTCCTGCAGACAAAGGAAATGCAACAGTGATTGTTAATTCTACTGATTATCACAAAAAGATGTTTGCTCTTATCAATACTCCAGATTATAAAATTAACAAGTCAAATCCAACCACATATTTAGAAAAGAAGACCAAATCAATAATTAATTCGACCACTTTAGAGAAAAAACTTAAAAATGAATTAATTCCACGAGAAAAAAGTTCTAGAACTCCAAAAATTTATGGTCTTCCAAAAATTCATAAAGGAAAAGAGTGGCCTCTAAGACCAATAGTTAGTGCGTTTAATTCCCCTACACACGAACTTGCAAAATTTTTAGCAAAAACTCTTCAACCTATTTGTGAAAGTGCCAAATCATACATTAAAAACTCTTACGATTTTTTACATAAAGTTAATAACTTAAGTTTTAACTACGAAGACATATTAGTGAGTTTTGATGTCACTTCTTTATTTACAAAAGTACCAGTCTACGAAACACTTCAAATTCTTCGAAATAAACATTCAATCCATGAAGATATCCTTAAATTAATTGATCACTGTATAAATTCTACATATTTTTTATATGACAACAAATTTTATAAACAAATTCAAGGAACACCAATGGGTTCGCCACTTTCACCCGCTTTAGCCAACATCTACATGGAAGATTTTGAAGAGAAAGCCATAAATTCATCCCCATTAAAGCCAAAATGTTGGTACCGTTACGTTGACGATACATTTGTGATTTGGACACACGGCGTAGAATCTTTAAATAATTTTTTGGACCATCTTAATAACATTCACGCCAACATTAAATTCACAATGGAAGTAGAAAATAATAATTCGATACCATTTTTAGACACATTATTAACAAAACTTCCTAATAGAAAATTTCTACATAGTGTATACAGGAAACCAACACATACGAACAAATATCTTAACGCTCTGTCGCATCACCATCCTTGTCAACTACGCAGTGTTATGAAGTCATTATTATTTCGATCACATTACTTATCACATCCAAATTGCAGAAATATTTTATGTCAAAATGGATACTCCTTTAAAGACATCGATAAAATTAAAAAGAAGATTCCTAACATTTTAAATAACACGACTACTTCACAAACAGAAACCAAAATTCCTATAGTACTTCCATATATAAAAGGAGTCACGGACGTCATCGCCAGAAAATTTCCTAAATCCCTTTTTCGACCAATCTTCAAACCACATCTAACCTTACAGCAATTATTACGAAATCCTAAGGACAAAATTGAAAATGAAAGTATAGGCGTATACGAAATTTCTTGTACTAAATGCTCAAAATCTTACGTTGGACAAACTAATAGAAAATTACACGCTAGAGCACAAGAACACAATTTGGCAATCAAACAACATAACAAATCTTCTGCTTTAGCTGAACATTATTTAGAAACAGGACACTTTATTGATACAAACAAAATTAAATTACTTGCTCCAATAGAACATTTACAACATAGATTAATTAGAGAAGCTATCGAAATTCAAAAACGACCAAATTCTTTCACGTACATTTACAAATAAGTGATTATAGACAATAGACAAATTATAGACACGTTTCCTAGAAACACTGTCATACAAAAAAAACAAAAAAGAAAAAACCCTTATCAAGGTTGTAGTCAAACCATACAACCTTACATATATATATAGTAAAATAAAATGTAATAAATAAATAAACGTATTTTTTGTAGTTGATTTAATCGTTGTTGATTTTAAGTCGATGTTAAATAAAATAATTATTTTATAATCTATTACATGGCGTTTTGAGAGGGATTTGAGGGGATCTGGTGTAAAAAGTAGTTAAGAATGAATAAATGTTTAATAATCATAAAAAGGTGTAAAACACTACAGTACGGGAATAATCCTAAATCTGTTACCGCGCGCTTATATTAGCGACCACGCTTCAAGGTTGGGCACGCCTCGATTAGCGATTCCCAACACTCCTCCTATAGATAGTGCCCTTTTTAATTAAGCGCTTTAACATTTTGAGACACATTTAAATTTAACATCTCTATACATTTGTCATGTTTATACTTAGTTAAGGATTTCGTTAAAATATCAGCAAGCATAAGATCAGTTTTTACATAATTAATGGCTATGTACTTATTTTCTACCAATTCACGAACAATTGTTTGTATAAAGCTGCTTTCCTTACAGGACCTTGCGATTCAAATACCGCTCGTAGTGCATCCCATGCTTCCTTTGACGTTGAAACCTTCTTTACGTGATTTAACTGTTCAATTGATATCGAAAGATTAATTAACGCCAACGCCTTGGAATCTTTTTTAACCCAATTATCAACATTTTCTGCCGGTTTCTGTTCTGTACCATCGACGTATTGCCACAAGTCATTGAAAACCAGTACACTTTTCATTTGCACTTTCCACAATTCGTAATTGTTTTCAGTTAATTTTTCAATGCTCGCGAAACCCGTTGCAGTAGCCATTCTTTCTTAACTTTATTTTAATGTTTCACTTTACACATACACTTAACAAAGCACTCTGGGCCCATAACCTGAGAGGGATTTGAGGGGATCTGGTGTAAAAAGTAGTTAAGAATGAATAAATGTTTAATAATCATAAAAAGGTGTAAAACACTACAGTACGGGAATAATCCTAAATCTGTTACCGCGCGCTTATATTAGCGACCACGCTTCAAGGTTGGGCACGCCTCGATTAGCGATTCCCAACACGTTTTTAATTAGTGGAAAAAAAATAGCTGTGGGGTAGGTGGAGAAT
Source organism: Pyrocoelia pectoralis (assembly GCA_036250285.1). NCBI lineage: Eukaryota > Metazoa > Arthropoda > Insecta > Coleoptera > Lampyridae > Pyrocoelia > Pyrocoelia pectoralis. The sequence continues at coordinate 36,109,548 of CM070075.1, read as the reverse complement.
GTCAGGAAAATATACAAAAAGGTAGTAAAGGAATTAAGAAAATGAGTAAAAAAATGTTACCGCAATATCAAGTTGAGAATTGTGATATCCTGAAAGTAATTATAATGGAGAGAATTTGTTGCAGCTATAATAATAAGTATGAAGTAGAAGTGATGCAAAGCGAACTGCGTACTAGTGTCGAAAGTTGCATAAGGTCACTACCTTATGCAACTTTCGACACGCAGTAATTTAAATACAGGAAGGTTTTGTGAAGTAAGTAAAGACGTATTAGAGTAGATGTTTAACCTTCGTAATACCAGCCCCGGGGTACATTTGTACCCCAACGCTCAAGTTTTCCATTTAATTTAATAAAAAATAGATGTTATGTCTTTATGTTTTCAGTAGCTTCTAGTTATAGCTTTATTTTAACTAAAAATTATTTTTATCTGCATTTCGATTTTGATTTTTCAATATAATGAAGGTTTTCAGACCTGGGGTGCATTTGTACCCCGGTTGGTATTTTATGGATGCGTATATTGCAATACCCACAAACATTATTATTCTGGGAAATCCCCACTTTCTTTCGAATGCAGTTTTTACTACGCAATGTAAATGTTTGCAGTTGTGTTCATAAATTTATGGTTGTGTTGTTGAGTTAGCGCTGACATCGTCTCTGTGGAAGCTAAAATGTACAAAATACGTGACGCAAAAAATTTAAATGAAGCCGATATGCTTTGGCTTCTAGAGCATGATGATTCGGACGTTGATAATATTGAGACAAATTTGGCGGATTCTGATGATAATGAAGATTATTTATCAGAACAAGATGAAATACCGGATGAAATTTTTCAAGAAGAAAATGATACAATTTTTCAAAACAGTAATGAAGGAATAAAGTTTCAAAAAATGGGATGAAGTGGTCAAAAATTCCTCGTAATTTACGAGTACGAAGATCTAAGGCGAATATACAAAAAATTCCTACGGGTGCTACACAATATAGTGCACAGTTTTCTACCATAAAAGATGTTTTTCACCTATTTATTTCACCAGATATTATTGACGTTATTGTATCAGAAACTAATAGAAAAGCTGAAGATGTTTATAGTAAATGGAATATTGCCAATCCGGATAAGACAAAGGTTTATAGACCGACTAGTGTCGTCGAAATTGAAGCATATATTGGTTTGCTTTTATCACTAGGAGCCCTTCAAGGTTCAAAAGAGCCAATCAGCATGTTGTGGAGTAGTGACCCGGCTTATTGTAGACCATTTTTTCCGGCTGTTATGTCTAGAAATAGATATGTAGAATTAACTTGTTTTCTACGGTTTGATAATTTTGAGACTCGGGTAGAACGAAGAGCCAATGACAAGTTGGCACCAGTTCGAGATGTGTTTGAGAAGTTGGTTATAAATTGTAAAAAAGCATTTAATCTAGGACCTCATCTATGCGTTGATGAACAATTGGTGCCTTACCGTGGTAAAGCCCCGTTCCGAGTCTACATGAAGTCTAAACCGGATAGGTACGGCATAAAAATTTGGTCCTTGCCGATTGCACTACAGCCTATACCATAAATATGCAAGTTTACTTAGGTGAATGTATACTACTTTTGATAGGTATATTTTTATCTAATGTGATTTATTTTTCTTCATAGGAAAACAAGGCCATCGACCTGAAAAAAATCAGGGAGAAAGAGTAGTTTTAGATTTGACCAGACATCTATCAGGTGGTTATGGTATTACGACTGATAATTTTTTCACTTCCTTACAACTCGCGGATAAACTTTGGGACCGAAATTTGACATTATGTGGTACTCTTAGAAAGAACAAGCCTTTTATACCAAAAGAACTTTTACCAGCGCGTTACAAACCTCTTTATTCTAGTATGTTTGCCTTTCAAAAAAACCGAACACTGGTGTCCTATGTTCCTAACAAAGGTCGAGCCGTACTATTGCTTTCATCAGAACATACAGACGACAAAGTTAGTGACGAGAATACATATTATAAACCAGATATAATCCTGAATTATAACAAAACTAACGGTGCTGTGGACACAACGGATAAGTTATGTAAGCAATATTCCACACAAAGAAAAAGTAATAGATGGCCTATGGCTATATTTTACCATATGTTAGATATTTCAGGAGTTAATGCTTATATATTATGGATAGAACAAAACCCCAATTACAAAAAAGGTAACCTAGATGCACGTCGAAAATTCTTGTTAGATCTCGGAAAAGAAATGACGAAAGAAAATGCTCAAATGCGCTACAATAATAAATTCGTGCAAACAACTGTAAAAAGTCATATAACTTCCGTTTTCCCCGAATTCTGTAAAGGGCCCATTGAAGTTTCCAATACTCCCACTACATCTGGACGTTGTTTTATATGTAAAAGAAGCAAAGACGGAAAGACCAGGCAAATGTGTGCAAATTGTAATCAGATGGTCTGTTCGGAGCATTCTACAAAGAAAACAGTGTGCACCAATTGCAAAGATGTTTGTGCAAACAATTAATTAATGATTTCTAACTTTAGAAAAAACTCTTTTAGTTCTTTATTTGAATGTAAACTTATAAAATAAAAATAGTTACGCCTTTTATTCTAAATTTATTGTTGGGGTACAAATGTACCCGACCCGGTAACATACGTAAGTTTTACAGGTTGGTGTTACGAAGGTTAAAGAGATGAAAGACGAGGTGTAATGCGACGTCGCAAATGGCAGGGCGTAGGTGGGGTTGTGGGAGTTGGAATAAGTAGTTTTTAAATCTCTTAAAAAAATTTTTTTAGGGGGGTTTTAGGATGTAGATAATAATAATTTTAAAACTGGGTACGTACATAAAGCTTTTTGGATGAATTCAAGTGAAAATTTTGGCAAATTAGGATGAGTTACAAAACATGCGTAGTTCAATTATTATACCGCGATTTTTTCGCCCATAAAAATGTAGGTACGTACCAAGTTACTAATTGTATCCAAAATTGGTCCTGTATTAATATTTTTTAGGTGAAATGCCTAAAATTGTCATCTACAGATTCGATTTTAAAGTAAAGAACATATTCGTCATAATATAAAGTTGAAATACGAATGATATGAATGAGTGCATAAAACGTTGCTCAGCAAAAATACCTAGATAGCATATCTATATAATATGCACACGGATGTATTAAATCCGCTTTGATGGTGGATCAAAAATTGCGTTTTCTAATTAATTGTATAATCATTTTTTTTAATTGCCTGTGATCATACAAATCAAACTAATTTTAATCCACAAATATGTATCCATCTATTTTTATAACATTTTCAGTATAAGAACGATTACCATTTCAAGAGTTTATTTAAATAATTGTTACAGGAAATTTGACATCCTTACAAACCTGTAAATAAAACACATAGGTTTGCATACACTTTAAAAAAAATCATCTTTATTATCGTACTATACAAACTCAATATAAACTTATCCCTTAATTACACTCATGCACATTTAAATTACTATTCTTTTACTATACGACGAAAACATTGGAACAGTTCAGTTGTTTTAAAATTTTTTTAGCAATTTTTTTCTTTTGAGGCTCATGATACTTCACAATGCAATTTCGATTTTCTTAATTAAAATTCCAGATCACTTTCGCTTGCAAGGATCCGGAACGCGTACAAAATGTTTGGTGCACTTATTGGCGCACAGAAAGTTATAATCGAAATTAATCTCTTAATCACCCCCGCATTTAAATTGCCATTCTTTTAATGTGGTGTTGGCATTCGAATATTTCGATGTCCCATTTCAATTTTTGAATTTTGATTAATAACTTCTCAAGTTTAATATAAATTAATCTCGCACGCACAAATTTAAATTGTCTTTCTTTTAATGTGACGTTGGTATTCGAATACTTTTATGTCCCATTTTAATTTTTTAACTTTAATTAGCATCTCCTCAATTCTCTTCTTTTGCGATGCCCGACACTTTTTTATTGATCCGGAAGATGTAACAGGTTTCATTATTTGACCTTTTATGAATTAAGTCTACGAGCTAAACCCTTATATCCTCACCCTTCCCACCTCATCTTCAGCGTCTAAAAATAAAGTTTGACCTTATAGCTGTGAATGTCACCTTCAATCATCCTTGGAAAGTGTTTCACAATCTTTACACATACAGTTTTCAAGGACACAGCCTTGTTGAGTTAGGATCGGCCGGTTACTTTTGTAGTGACTTTTTGAGTTAGGATTGGTAGGTAACTTTTCTAGTGGCTTTTTGAGTTAGGATCGGCCTGTATTTATTTAGTAACTTTTCTGGTAACTTTTTAGTGACTTTTTGAGTTAGGATCGGCCTGTATTCATTTAGTAACTTTTCTAGTGACTTTTTGAGTTAGGATCGGCCCTATGGGTGTTTGCGCTATGTCACGAAGAAGAATTGTAGGTCCCATTTTCTTCGAAGATACAGTAACTGCCGCTCGATACAGAACTATTTTGCAACCTTTCATTGATCAACTACACGATGACGAGCTACAACATGGATATTTTCAGCACGATATGCAACAGCTCATACAACTAAAGGCGAATTTACATTATGCACTTTGGATGTGCACTGTGGATGATTCATCATTAGTGATAGTGAATGGTGAAAGAGTTTCAATTTACACTTGTATAATTTTTAGTGCATTACAAAATGGCGACAAGTGAATTACTGTCTGCTGTTATTCAAGAGATGACTGTTACCATTGCAGATGAAGTTAGAAAGTTAGTTGAAAAAAAGAAAAATCGTCGTCCTCGTCGTTGGTGGGTAAGGCCATGGATTACGAAAAGAAATTTATTTGGCGCATCTAGTCAATTATTAGTCGAATTAGCAGAAGAGAATCCAGATACCTATCGAAACCATTTAAGAATGAGTGAAGCTCAGTTTTCTGACTTATTAATGAAAGTTTCTCCTTTTATTCAAAGGAGTGATACTTGCTTGAGAGCAGCATTACCTGCAAAATTAAAACTGCAAATTACACTTCATTATTTAGCTTCAGGAACCAGTTTTAATACTATAAGTGCCTTATATAGAGTACCAGTTTGTACCATATCACTGATAATACCAGAAGTTTCTGAAATAATTTATCACGTTCTGGAGGAATTTATTCAAGTAAGATCATTTATAAAACTGAACATTTAAATTACATAATTAATAATTGTTTGTAAGTCCACCCAGGTTGTAAATAGCTTCACTTAACACATTTTCTTCCCCATCATAGGAAGTACTAGAATGATCTGACAACATTGATGGAGTAATTGGGCCCGGTGTGACTGCAGAGGCGTCGGCTGTGAGCAGTGATGACAATCTTTCTTGTGTCATTACCGCTTGTAATCTTTCTTGGCAAATCAGAGCCCGTCGAAGAGGCATTTTTTTCAATTGTATTGCTAAACTGTTACAAAAAACATCAAACTCATGTAGTTTATTTACTTTTGTGTTGTCATCGGATATTTTCTTAAGTTTATTTAAAGCGTCATTGATTGCGTCCATAGACTTGCGTTTTTTTGGTTGTTTAGCAACGGGCAATGAAGAAATTGCAGTTGTTGAGGATGATCGTACAGCATTTTCAGATGTATTACTCAACTGTTCTGTATACTGTTCATCTTGGTCTTCTGCAATTTGGCTTTCCTCAAACTCGTTTTCTTCTTGTTCCCTTTCTAAGGATTGTGTAGTGATGTCATTTGTCTCCGTCAGCAAGTTCTGCAATAAAATTGAATAATAATGAAAAACATAAACTTTGAAGAAAGCAACAATTACTGTATATAGAAATTATATTTTAGGTTCCTACGGCTGTAGAAGCATGGAAAACAATTATGCACGAGTATAACGTTACATGGAATTTCCCTAATTGTTGTGGTGCTATAGATGGGAAGCATATAAACATTCGTTGTCCTCCAAAAAGTGGATCCGATTATTATAATTATAAGAAAACTTTCAGCATCATATTATTAGCGATAGTAGATGCAAATTATAATTTTCTATACATTGATGTGGGCACAAATGGAAGAAATAATGATGCCTGCGTATTTGCGAATTCCACATTTAATCAAGCCTTAGAGAATAATCTGCTAAACATTCCAGAAAACGGTCTATTTGTTGCAGATGACGCGTTTCCATTAAGACCTAATCTTCTCAAACCCTATCCAAGACCTGGTTTGAATAAAACGAAATTAATTTTCAATTACAGATTGTCAAGAGCGCGAAGAATTGTGGAGAATGCTTTCGGCATATTAGTGGCTCGATTTCGTATTTTTGAAAAACCAATTCCACTATCTACAAGTACAACGGAAAAAGTTGTAAAATCCACGTGCGCACTGCATAACTGGCTGAGAAAAACATCAGATACTACTACCCCATATCTACAATCAGATATGATGGATTCTGAAGATTGGAACCAAGGAACAGTGATACCCGGAAAATGGCGAAGTGTGAAAAGTGATGGATTGACAGATATAATTAAGAATTTATCTAGTAACAATTACAAAAAGAGTGCTGCACAAGTACGCGACGCGTATGCTAATCTATTTGTAACAACCCAAATTGTACCATGGCAATGGAACATGGTTTAATTTCAAAGAAAACTGACGTTTATATTTGTACTACCTATAAGAATATTGTAATTATATTAACGAATTAACGAATAAACACAATTAAATAGGTACTTACTTTCATGTTTGAGGTACTGCTTTTCGGTGTGCACACTGCACGTAAAAAGCTGTCGGCTTCTTTAAACCACATGAGCCGAGGGACATAAATGTCGTCGGCACCTGCACCAGAACGGTCCGATTTTCTAATTTTTGCCAGTTCACTACAATATCTTGTACGAATCGTTTTAATTTTTGCCTTTATGTCTGGTATTGTTAGGTTAGGTAGGTTTAGCTCTTGCAGAAAATTATTGTACGCTTTCTCACGAATGTGTACTTTATGGTAGGTATCACTTGTGTTATCCCATAAGCATGGGTAATTTTTGTATAGTTCCAAAAATAGTGTTGTTTTTTCGTCACTCCAACGATAACCCATATTATGAAATATCAATAAAAACACAACCTCACAAAATAGCTATTCACTGTTCACTAAAATCAAGTTTACACTTTCAAAACGGATGCATTCATCTAACTGTTTCATCGAAAGTAGGAATTGGTTCTAATTCGTTCACTGTTCACTTGCACGTTCATCGCCGATGAAATCCCGGTGAACAGACAATTTAGACTATTCATTTTCAATGAATCATCCGCAGTGCACATCCAAAGTGCATAATGTAAATTCGCCTTAATCAAACACTAACTTTTTTACGGGAACATTTTGATGAAAGAGTTATGTGTGGGAGTTTGACAGCCAAGGTCACCTGACCTTACTCCACTGGATTATTTTCTATTTAGACATTTAAAAAATCAAATCTACAAGACATGGCTTCATACAGTTGATGAATTAAAAAATGCAATAACTGACGAAATTCAAAATATTACAGAAGCTCAATTAATAAATATATTCGAAAGTATGAAACGTAGAGTAGATGCCTGTAATGCAAACAATGGTGGTCACTTTGAAATGGTTTTATAGATAACTGCCAAGGTTGATTTTGTTTTAAATAAATAAATTAAATTTTAAATTAAAAATTTTTTTACCCCTACATAATAGGCAATTCATCATACACGGAAGTGTTTTGTCATTTATGGTATCTTGAAATGGTAATTTATGAATATACAGGGTTACCCACTTGCCCTTTGTTCTTCGATAGTACCTTTAATATTAATTTTAGGACAAAAGGTCAAAGAGACATTTCTTATTCAGATGTTCTTTGTTTACAACCTAAAAATATTTTCAGGCCCGCACTGCTCTCGCTTTCGTCTGTACGGGATCGTACTCGATTATTTTAAATGGAACACCCTATAAATTTTTATATTTTTGAAATCCATATTCGATTCTAGACCAAGTTTGTTTGACCTTTCACCTACTTAAGTTAACTCATTAAGGAGAAAATAAATGTTTTTTAAAAATTGTCGCCGAAATCAACAATCAGTAAAAAATCATAACTATTAAATCATTGGTAGCAGACAAAATTGAAGATTATCATAAACAAAAGAGAGTTTTATTTCTCGATATATGCTGATTTTGAACGAAATTTGTTGCAAAAGGGACGTATTGGATTTTTTTAACGACCACAGAAGAACTGCCAAAAGTCGACTATTTTAAATAGAACACCCTGTATATTTTTCATGAATGAACTGCTTTTTAAGTTAGCTTTGATTTTTGTTAAATATGTCCTATATCTAAAGGTAATAGTTTGCGAGATAATAACCTTAATTTGAATTATTTTGTTTTATCTCCCAATTCTGAAAATAAAATTAAAGGAAGCAACAAACAATAACACTATTTGTATCAGATATTTACTTATTATTATTTGCTGATGTATAACATTAATTAATAAATAAACTTACATAAAATCGAACGGTACAAAACACAAAACATTACCTAAACATTAATTTTCAAACAACCCATCTATTGTGTAAACACTGCCTTACACGATTTGAAAAATTTGTGTTAACATCTTCCAGGATATCAGGCATGATTCGCATGATTCATCTGAAACCTTCATGTATCCTGTAAGCATTCGTCGAGAATGAAAACTATATCAACCAGTTCGTTATTTGGAAAACGTGATATTTGCGATTCGATTTAGCCTTTTTAACAAAGTGAAGACGATAATGTGTCAAATACAATCAATTAAAATTAAATGATTAAAGAACAGCATAGGTACTGCCTCAATAACATTTTAATACCTAGTAGTTTTTTTGTTTCACATTTCTTGTTTTTTAAGTAACAACACAATGTAGGTAATAATGAGTAAATATCTGATACAAATATTGTTGTTGTTTGTTGGTTCCTTCAATTTTATTTTCAGAATTGGGCGAAAAAACAAAGTAATTCAATCTAAGGTTATTATCTCGGAAACTATTACCTTTAGATATAGGACATATTTAACACAAATCAAAGCTAATTTAAAAAGCAGTTCATTCATGAAAAAATATGTGTTCTATTTAAAATAGTCGACTATTGGCAGTTCTTCTGTGGTCGTTAAAAAAATCCAGTAGGTCCCTTTTGCAACAAATTTCGTTCAAAATGAGAAATAAAACGCTCTTTTGTTTATGATAATCTCCAATTTTGTTGCTCTGCTACCAATGATTGAATAGTTATGATTTTTTTACTGATTGTTGATGTCGGCGTTTATTTTCTCCCAAATGAGTTGACTTAAGTAGGTGAAAGGTCAAACAAACTTGATCTAGAATCGAATATGGATTTCAAAAATATAAAAATCTATAGGGCGTTCCATTTAAAATAATCGAGTACGATCCTGTACAGGCGAAACCGAGAGCAGTGCGGGCGGAAAAATATTTTCCGTTGTAAACAAGGAACATCTGAATAAGAAATGTCTCTTGACTTTTTTCCTAAAATTAATATTAAAGGTACTACCAAAGAACGAAGGGCAAGTGGGCATTTGGGCAACCCTGTATAAGTATGTATTTTTTTACAATAACAGTATTTTTTGCAGATCATAACTACGCGCCTGAATATTTTAATGAAAATGCTGCCGCCACTGAAATTTTGGGAGTTTCAGAAGTACCAGGTAGGTAAATATTTAAGGATCGATTAATATAAAAATATACAGGGTGAGGCATAATGGAGGGGCGTTTTAGAGCGGCGAGTACACAACACACAACAATTCAATTGTCGACGCCATGGTCAACACCAATTATAATCATCTCAAAAATTACATATTAATGTTGCAAGACATATAAACGTCATTTATTTGATTCAAAAATACAACAAAATAAACTAATATGTCGATAAAACATAGTAGTTGTAGTACATTCAAAATCTTTCATTATAGGCATCCCAAGCATTTATACCATCGCTGTTAAGATGCTTAACCCTAGAATACTTACCATCGTAAATTTTACTACGCGAATTTAATTTGACTAGTGTTTTGTTGCCACGGTACGATTGTAAAGGTTGGGGCTTCACCTATGCCTTAGTGGGGGTAGACACAACACACTGCCCAAGTAGTATTGTGCTAGTGCTTCTGCAAGTTAGTTAGTTTGAGGGCTGCGTCGTATTTTTTACGAAGGTAAGTAGTAACGTTATTATTTGCACGGGTGGGTTGACGGATATTTTCTGCAGTAAGTAATTGAAAATGAGTAATAAAAAGTGGGATGATGTAATTTATAACCACAATCAAAAAAGAAACGGACGCGAAACCATTTCAAGAAAAACGTTTATGCGCATTCTTTCGGATCAGCTCATAAAGCCCTGGTTGGAGCAACGCATAAAATGGCCCACTTTGAACCGTCCAATCAGACTACTGATTGAAAATATTTTAAATGTTGAACAGCAGCAGGAAACACCAACTCCACTGGAAAATAAACGGGCCATGTGTCAATTTTGCCCTGCGAAAAAACGACGTATGACAACCCATCATTGTCAACGCTGCCGACGGCCATTCTGCGGTGAACATCGCGCCCTTTGTTGTGTCTCCTGCACCCAGCAGATTTAAAATATTTGTTTAAAGTATTAGAATTAGTGTTTTGATATTCCCCTTAATGTATTAAACAATTTTATATGCTTATAAATAATTACAAAAATGTGTACTAAGGTTGTCTTTTCTATCGTCGTAAATTTTACGATGGTTAGTATTAAAAGGTGGCTTAAACAGGTAAGTATTCTAGGGTTAAATAACAACTTGTTAAGCTCATTTTTATGATGAGATAACAACTTATTATTATCATAACTACTAACCAGGATGAAAATATAGTACCTAAGCTACTAAACTTTAAACGTTGAGAGCCATTTCTGGACGATGTTAATATTTCACAACAAAAGAAAAAACAAACATAACCTCAAAACAACTGGTATTGACTTTGTTGACATACTCGACATTGTCGACGTATTGTTGACATTCACTCGACGCGTCGAGGTCGACATTAAAGTTGACGCGTCGACAATCAACTCTGTAAAAGTGCAATATCGGTCGTGATTTTGAACTTTGAGGAACGACTACAGCAGTGCATTGCCGAAAACGGTCATCTGCCTGACATCATTTTCAAAACATAATTTCACATTTTAGTCGTTAAATGGTATATGTAAACTTCAATTTTTTTAGTTAAAAAACAGCGGAGTTATTGTTATTTCAAAAACGCCCTCCATTATGCCCCACACTGTATTTATAAGCGATCGTGTAAATAACACTTACATTAGGAGTTTTGGTCATGCTGTGGTCAGAAAACTTGTTTCTCTCGTCTGTGACCTTTCTGTGCTCTACTGTAAATTTCTGTATAACGGTCTTGTGATGTAAATAACTATTACGATGTTATAGGCAAAAGTTTAGGTACTTTTAAACCAAATTAACATATTACTATCTATGTATTACAGAATCGGAACTGCAAGATTTCCAGTGGACCAAGAGGTCAACAACTTTGCTAGTCCATTTGTATAGAGAGCGAATACACAAATTCGGAGACCCTAAACAAAAACAAAAATCATTGTGGTTGGAAATTGTTCAAAAATTTCTCGAACATGGGTATAAGGGTGTGACAGAAATATCAGTGGTCAGAAGTTCCGCAACATGAAGAAAACTTTCAGGACAATAAAAAACAACAATAAAAAAACCACGACTGGTCGTGGACGAATAGCCTGGGAATATTTTGACGATTTTTCGGAAATATTTCAAGATAACAGGACCATCAACTTCGATCCCACTATTGCTTTAATGCCAACACCTTCTCTGTCTTCGTTTACTCCTTCCTCTTGTGCGTCCTTAAGCTGGTGAAGAAGAAAAACGGCTAGCAATATACACGCCCGATATGACGAAAGAAGGTATACCAATAATATCAGTGATTGTTGACGGAGCTTGGAGCAAGCGTTCATATAGGACAAATTATAACGCTTTGTCTGGAGTTGTAAGTATTAAAATATGAATCAAATAATGACTACATTTTATTTTCCTTAGGCTTGTATTATTGGAGCAAAAACGAAAAAAATTTTGTATATGGGCGTAAAAAATAAATATTGCTTTGTTTGTGCCAGAGCAAAATTATCAGAACCACCAACCCATGCTTGTTTTAAAAACTGGACGGGCAGTTCAACAGCTATGGAGTCATCAATAATCGCTGAAGGTTTTCGACAATCCATAGAGATGCATGGATTGATTTTCGGAAAGGTTATAGGTGATGGTGACAGCAGTGTTCACCGTAAATTAATAGAAACGGCACCATATGGACCTACCTTTGTAATTGAAAAGGTAGAATGTAGAAATCATCTCCTAAGAAATTACATCAATAAATTGGCTGACTTTTCAAAGGATACCAGCTTCCCTATCACTCTTCGGAAACAAGTTACCTCAAGCGATTCATTACGCAAGTTCAGATGTGCTGTCACATGTGCTATTGCCTTTAGGAAAAATGAGGACAAACATTTTGCAGAAAAACAAATTCTTCTAAGGAAAGATATTATAAATGGTCCAAATCATATCTTTGGGGAGCACTCTCAATGTGATAAGTATTTTTGTAAAGAGGAAAGAAAACAAAAGGTATTTCAAATCACTATTTAGTTTTAATTCAACTGTAACAATAATACTCTTTTAGGAGAATCTGGTCCCTGACTTAAAACTTAGCGGATTATATGACGCAATAATGAATATTAATAGAAGATTGGGCCAAAATGTGAGCAGTTTGCTCTATGATCTCGACACCAATGCTGCTGAAAATTTTAATTCCGTAGTAGCTAAATTTGTAGGAGGAAAGAGAATAAACTTTTCATTGAAAGGTTCATATGAATGCAGATGCAAGTCCGCTGCTATATCCTTTAACACCAAAGGTGACTTTCTGTATGCTATGTATGCCAAACTTTTTGGGGATGACTGCGAACCACCATACTTGCAACAATTTCGAGAGTCAAAAAATAAAGCGTCACAGATTACCGCCAAACGTAATAATAAAAATAATAATTATAATAAATAATAATACAATGTTATTTATACAGGTCGTGCCCCAAAACGAAAGTTATTTGCTCTTACAGATGAACACTATGGTCCTGAAGTTGCAGTTGAGGAAATACCAGACTTAGACCTAGAGCATTAGCAAAAGTAAATCAAGTAATGGAGGAATTGAAAAGCGTTGATCGAGCAATTATATGTGAAGAAACAGTGTTACAAAGTAATTGTTTGCAATGGAAAATGGAGCGGAAAAAACGTTTAACTGCGTCCACATTTGGAATAATATGTAAAATGAAAAAAAGCACCTCTACGGCTAAAACTGTCGCTACTCTGCTGTATTCAAGTTTTAGGGGCACACATGCTACAGCATTTGGTCTAATTCACGAAACGACTGCCATTTCTTTTTTTGAAGACCAATATAAAAAAAGAGTTCAACGCAGTGGTTTAATAATTGATGAGGAATTTCTAATTCTGGCGTGTTCACCTGATGGTTTAGTAGATGACTACGCGGTAATTGAAGTCAAGTGCTCTGCAAAAAGTGAAAACCTCCCACCAATTCAAGCATTTGAAAATGGTAAAATAGATTATTGCGTGAAAGAAGGATAAAAATGGTGCCTTAAAAAGTCCCATAACTATTATTACCAAGTCCAGGGATTACTTCACATTACTAAAAGAAATTGTTGTTATTTTGTCATCTATACCAGCGGGGGGATACACGTTGAAGAGGTCGAAAGGTAACTAAATAGACGTATGTAGTAGAGAAAACAAATTTTATATTTTATTTACTTGCAGAAATGATTCCTTTTGGACCACAAAGATGGTGGAAAAGTTAACCGAGTTTTTTATAATTCTTTACTACCGGAATTGGTTGACCCACGAAGAAGTCGTGGTCAAGCTCTAAGAGAAGCGTACATGTCTTAGTTTTATTTTATACCAACTAACTTACTTATCCCTCAACTTACCTATATTAGGGAAAAACTACCACATCTTCTTAGATGCGGAAGTGGCATCCCAACCTGACATATTCATCTTCACGGATGGATCCACAACAATGGAAGGAACAGGTACTGATACTTGCTCCAAAGAACTCAACATCCACATTACCCAGCCACTAGGTAAACTTCCTACTGTATTCCAATCATAATTTGTAGGATTAACCTTTAGTGCAAGAAAAATTCTTATGCATAACATAAAGAACAAAACTATTAGAATTTCCAATGAAAGCAATGCTGCCCCGCAGGCACTTGGTAACTGTAAAATGACCCCTAAGTAGGTTTTCGAATGTCACCACGCACTAGAGCAAATAGCAAAGAGCAACACACTTGACCTCGTAGGGCATGGTGGAACGAAAGGCAACAAAAAAGCCGACGAATTAGCCCGACTGGCTTCAAAAGAGGTGTTTTATGGTCCAGAGCGGGCTGTATCACTTACTGAAAGCCCAGCACAAGGCTAGGTGGAACTGGATGTTAGATTGTCGTAATGCGAGAGAGGCCTTCAGATACCATCTCGTACCCTGGTACGTTTTTACACAGAGCAATCAAGAAAGAACCTGCGGCTACTTGTGGACACTGTAAACTAAATAAACACATGCATCGCATGGGCTTGGTGGAATCACCATCGTGTAGCTGTAGAGGATATTACATATACGACGAGACGGCACATCACATACTTTGTGAGTCCTTGTCCAACTGAGACGATCGATGTTGGGTGGGTGTATCCTGGCTAGACATAGCTACGATTAGACCCGCTTCCCCTTCCATCAGCCTCAGGTTCATTTCACGTATGGGATGGCTTGAGTGAACGTTGCGGGGTCGGACGACTCTAGTCAGGGAGGAAGTACAAAGGGCCCGAACGTGAGGCCTATGTACGCGTGGAATCGAGAAAATACCAACTATCAATTTTTATCATTTGTGATATTACTTCCTTTTTTGTTCAGAATCCTTTATTAACAAGTATCAATGGGGGCGAATTCCCATAGAATTTTAATTTCAACCAATTTCAAATCTGTAACTAATTATGGCATGTACTATATACAATATATATGTATATCACTCCCCCCCCTCCCCCTCAGACACAAGCACACCGCATTCTGCACAAATGAGCCATTGTTCTTTTTTTCCACCCTTAAAGGAGATGGGAGCGGAGAGGGTGACGGACAATTTGTAAATCAGGGAAAAATGATGGAGGAAAAAAAAGTAAAAAATGATCGTTTTTCTCCCCCTTTCCACCCCCAAAAAAGGGGTTGCAGATGGTGGTGAAATTAGCAATTTGAGAATAAAAGTGCAAGAAAAAATAGAGGTGTTCCCATTTAAGTTTTCAAAACTCACCCCCGCTCCACTCCACAAGGGGGTGAGGGCGATGCTTACGTATCATGACTCAATAGGTTTCAAAAAATAAAGGAAACGTGTTTTTTCTTTTTGTAATTGGATGTGTCGTTCTCGAGATATTCAAGGAGGGTCTATATCACAACGGCCACTGATCATAACGGCCACCCCGGTTTTTGCTATTTCATAACGGCCACCTTGATCACAACGGCCACTTTTATTATTTGATCATAACGTGAACAAGGTGGCCGTTATGATCAAATAGTATTAGAGGCTTCGAACATATAACAAAATTCGAAGATTAGAGGCCGTATGTGATCAAAGCGGCTGTTATTAAATAACAATAACCTAGGTGGCCGTTATGATCAGGTCCCTTCAAGGATGTATATTTTGACTTTAATGGCGTCCCCGACGGCGAACGGGTGATCCGATCAAAAAATTTACGAGAGATTTGGAATCAGTAAACAATTTCCCATAAGATGACATCACTTCCAACTTTCTAAACCTTGTAACATCGACCAACGTACAGTCACACAGACATCCGGACGAATTTAGTAACCAACTTTTTGAACTTGGTTGAAAATTTTCGTAGTTTTTTTTATTATTTGTATATAAATGAATCCAGTTGAATAGAGGGAATAATTTTATTTATGTATTAAAAAAACCATACCTACCTAACGCAATTCCGTAAACTGTAACTAATAAATAATAATACAATGTGCAGTGCATTTCTATAAAATTCACACAACTTTATGTTACAAAGTAAGTTATATAAGACAGACCAATGTTCTTTTAAATCATAATCACATCAAATCCTATGATAGCTGTCTTCATATTAGAAATGAATAACAAAAATGAGTTTTGGATGCAATTATATTAGAAATGAATTAGTCATACACCGTTGTCATGGTAGTAATTAAATAGTCTCGCCTTAGGGTATGGCGTAATGTAAGTTGTCTAACTTTACATTCGCCGGATTGAAAATTTTACAAGATATAATACACCTTTTCATGTATTTACTACATTAGTATAATAGTTGAAGAAAATATCTCTATGTACAACTGTACAATTTTCATAGAGAAACACATAACGGTAAAAATTTTGTTCATATCGTGTTTACCAACGGAGATATCTTTTAAATAAGATTTACGAAGAATGGTAATTATTTCCAAAATGAAGATGATTATCAAGCAAATATTTTGGACGGTTAATATCTACCATTTGACAAATAATATCCAGTATTGAGAATTTCTTTAAACTTGAACGTAACTCTCTGAACCTAATAGAAAGTTTTACGGAACTTTATGCAAGCTGTCCATATACCCCTTAACCCATTCGTTGCCATGTTCAATTATTGGAACGCTGTCTAATTTTGCTATTAGAAAACAGATGGTTCTGATGTTTGACATTTTTGTCATGTTAAGTCATTCTGTACTACCTTGCAAACCGAACGTGACTACAGTTATTCACATTGTGCTTTATTTTGTGCTTTGGTAAGTAAAATCTCACAATTTTGATTGTCTTATAATTTTTATACATTATTCACCACATATACAATAAACAAACTTTCTGATTCCAACTTTAGTAATAAATTCTGTTAGAACACTTTATTGTTAGTAATAAACCTAACCACAACTAGTAAAATAACGCAACTTGTTACCATGAGGCCGTATGAAAGGCATGTTCCTAAATTGGAACTTGGCTACATCTACACCTCAAATTTACTAAAATTAAAAAAAAATTGTCCTTGTAGACCATGGATCCGAAAGTATTTTATGGCAAGAAACATTGCACTGCTAGTAATCTAAATCAACTTCTCGATAAAATTGCTGACCAACAATTCGAATCAGCCGACGTATACATCACACCTCCGGATGATTCAGACGGCGATTCGGAAAATTCAAGCACCGAAGATACAGATAATTTTGCAAACAAGTTTACATCTAAAGTGTTAGAAAACCCAGCGGAAGCAACAGTATATTTTCAAAATGTACCCGATAACAATAATTTTGCCGATAGCATAGATCAGGAAGAAGTCGTTAAACCGAAGAGGCCAAGAACAGCTAACACTCGTTATTTTAGTAGCAGTGATGAGGAAGACGTAACTGTGGAAATAGAAAAAACTCCACAACACGAAGTTAGGGGAAAGAAAAAGGACTCAACAAAAAGAAAGGAAAAGTGGAAAAGAGGCGATCTATCAGGCCTTCGACAAACTACTTGCACTGCTAAAAATGACGATGATAGTATGCTTCCAATAAAAACTCCTGTTGAACTGTTTGAGATATTTTGGGGAGAACAATTATTGAATCACATACAAGAACAGACTGTATCTTATGCATTACAAAATAATCCAAATAGTTCTTTCCAGATTTCTATAAATGAAATAAAATTATTTTTAGCCATTTTACTAATTTCGGGATATAGTCCAAAACCACGACGTGATATGTATTGGAGCACCGACCCCGACCTTCGAAACATGGCCATATCAGAGGCAATGTCTAGAAATCGATTTAGAGAAATTATAAAAAACCTACATTTTACTGATAATTCCAAATTACAAAGAACTGATAAATTTGCAAAAATAAGACCTCTGATTGACCACTTGAACAGAGAGTTTCTAAACAGCGTACCACCTCATGAAAACGTTGCTGTAGATGAATCAATGGTGCCATACTACAGCCACCATAGCTGTAAACAAAGAATACAAGGGAAGCCTATACGTTACGGTTTCAAATTTTGGTCAATGAACTTGTCAAACTCGTACTTGGTAACTACAGAGCCTTACCAAGGGAAAGGAACTTTATTAGACCACGAAGAGCTAGGTTTGGGTGGATCTGTAGTTGCAACCTTTGCTGAAAAACTGAAAACCATGTATCCAAACCGTAACTATAATTTTTTCATCGACAACTTCTTCACAGGACTACCACTCATACGGCAGATGACAGAGTACGGATTTGGATGTACTGGGACCATCCGACAAAATAGAATCGAAAATTGCCCATTGAATAAAAATTCAATGAACAAGCAACCCAGGGGCACTTCAGATTCCTTCATAAATGCGACGAATGATATGATTGTTATACAGTGGAAGGATAACGCGACAGTTCAGGTAGCATCCAACTATAATGGAGTACTTCCGACAAAGCCTGCTCGAAGATATTCTAGCGCCGAAAAAAGGTACATTTCTGTAGATATGCCATATGCCATATCTATGTACAATACTCACATGGGGGGAACAGACCTCATGGATAGAAACATATCTAATTATCGAATCAAAATTCGTAATAATAAATGGTACTGGCAGGTGTTCTCACATCTTCTTTCGGCATCTGTATCCAATTCTTGGATTTTATATCGAATTCAAAGGGAACAACAGAGAGCAAGAAATGTTTCCAATTCAAAATATGAAGTTGTGCCAAAACTGGACCTTTTAGGATTTATCAGAAGTATCGTGACTACATACTTACTTCTTGGTAACAGAGAAACCCAACCACATCATCATTCCTTTAGAAATATTCCAGAGTCCGTTTCAAAAAACACTTCAGTTTTTCACTATCCGGAAAAGGTCAAGCAGAATAGATGTAAGGTGTGCAAGACTAATACAACATTTGGATGCGGAATATGTAAAATAAATCTACATCCACTAGAGTGTTTCAAGTACTTCCATGTGAAAACATAAATTATTGTAACAAATCTCATGTAAAATGCCTTGCTTTTGAGTAATAAATATGTTAAATTATTGAGATTGTTTTACGCATCGGCAGCCAAGTTCCAAAAATGGAACAATTTTAATTTCAGTCATATTTCGCCCAAAACTTTACCAAAAATTTTTTTTTTATTTTTTCCATTGTCAGTAAACAAATAAGAGTTGGAATAAACCATTAAAATAGAAATTAAAAATGTGGCGTTGAATGGGTTAAGATGGCCTGTGTCACGATATGGTGTCATAAGGTATGGCATTAGTGGATATGCTAAATCTCCAATAATATGAAGTTCTGGAGGCAACAAAAAGTTTGCCTCGTCACTTAACCGTGTAAACAGTGGGTTGTTTCTCAATAACTTGCATCATGTAAACGGCCAGGCATACCAATAAAGATGTCGATAAATTTTGCGTTGTGGTCGCAAACACCTATAAATACAGTTTTTGAAATGTTTGTAACAAACAATTTTTTTCAGAATTACCTTGCAATATTATTGAGTGTACTCCTTTCCTCTTTTAAAAATTGTGGCAGTGGAAGAATAAATCCAGCTAATTTTGTAGGTATTTATAAAATACCTTGTATTTAATTACATAAACAATATAAAGGTTAACGTTTCGGGCCAAACTGAGTGCGCTTATTCATAACCTAAAAAACATTGAGTGATGAGTGCCAGATGTTACATTATGATACTAGTAGCAAATAAGGAAACTTGCCTAAATTTCTAAACATTTATATATTATATTATAAGGACAAATTGTAGTAATTAATTTTAGAAGGATGGTGGGATGTACGCCGAAGTTTATTTATTTGAAATCGACGGACACCCAGTTATTTGGAAAATTATCCCAATTGAAGGGAAATTGAAGAATGAAGGACCCCAACAAACATTTCCAGAAATTCTTTCTGAAATAGTTATTTCAATGGAGTTGAGCAACTTACGTGCCAATGAAGAAGATTCCACCATGGGCTTCGCCGAAGTCAAATCGGTGAAGTGTGTGGAAGGACCATATCCACCGCCACTTATACAATTATGGGAGACGTATAAGGAAAAGGAGGGGTCTGTTAAAACGTCTCCCAAAATGTTCCAAAACAACCAATTGTATATAATTTTCGAACTTGCGTACGGCGGTATGGATATGTGGTCATACGTATTTCAAAATGCGCCTGAATGCCTCGGGGTTTTTAACCCTTTGCCTGTCCACGTATATTTCGCATATATAAGCCGTACGTCCATTTGAAAAAATGACTTTTAACATGTTACACGACTCCAAAAAGGTGTCTAATAGGTTCAGGTACACACAAAGGTTCAAGGTCATGCAAGGATTTGTGTGATCACATATGATGCACAAAGCGTAGGAGTAATAATTATTACTCGTACGCTTTGTGCATCACATATGATTCACGTCCTCTCCCACTTGTTTGGAATGTTTTACGCGCCAAATCCCTACTATAAGTGCATAAGTACTTCAGTGTTACTTGCTAGCTTGCTATAATAAGGTGTGTAAATAATACTTTCGCATTTTTTTACGTGCAAAACCGTTAGAACACGTGGAAAAGTAAAAAGGTGTAAATATGGATTCTGCTATGTTTTATGGGAAAAGAAAACAACAAATGACCAGCGATAAAACAAGTAGTTCCGAGGAAGATAACCCATATTCAGACGATGGGAGTGAATATGTGCAGTCTGATGAAGAAAGCGAATCCGAAAATTCCTTCTCATCTTCGGAGTCGGTGGTAAATGAAGATATACCGCCTGACGGCAACGGCACTAATCCAGACAATATAGCTGCATGGGAAAGCGATTTTCAAGAATCGCCGAGAGTGAATTTCACTGGAAATTGTGGTTTGAACATACGTATTTCTCCACCAAACGTTATTGTGGAACCAATTGACATTTTTCAGCAGTTTATTGACGACGAAATTATACACCTAATGGTGAGTGAAACAAATAAATATGCACAGCAGCATTTAGCAAACAATACTCTTCGACGTACATCACGTATGAAAAGATGGTCCGATGTAACAGAAAAAGAAATGAGAACATTTATTGGCGTAATTTTGACCACAGGCCTTATTAGGTATCCAGCGATAGAAGATTACTGGAAGAAAGATGAATTGTATTATGTATCATCCTTGTTTGCACAAAGTTGATATGAGTTATAATAGATTTTCATTAGTTTTGAAAAACTGGCATGTCGCAGATAATCAAACAGCGGTACCAGGAGACAGGCTATATAAAATTTCTGCTTTCACAAACCTCTTTATAAGAAAAATTCAGGAAGTATATACACCCAGTGAAGAAATTTCCGTTGATGAAACTATGATTTCCCACAGAGGCAGACTTCTGTTTCGCCAATATAATCCAGGAAAGGCTCATAAGTACGGGATTAAATTATTCAAATTATGTAAAATGACGGGTTACATTTGGAATTTTTCAATTTATTGCAGCCAAGGAACTTCTAATTTATTGCCAGGTCTGGACCACTCTGGATCAGTAGTTGCATCCTTAGCTGAACCATATTGGTTGCAGGCAACTGGTATAGTAGCATACAGTTAGCAACTTACCTGAAGAACCGAAATACAGATTATTGCGGAACTTTGAAATCTAATAGAAAAGGGATCCCCATCGAAGTGAAGTCAAAGAAATTACAGAAAGGAGAAATAACAGGAATGGTCAATAATGATGGAATACGTGTAATGAAGTATAAAGATAAGAAAGATATATATTATATATGATTTCAACTTACCACGGTACAAATACGAAAACTGTTGAAAACAGAGGAAATGGAGGTGTAAAGAAAAATCGAAAAGGAGAAACTATCTGAAAACCTGAAGTTATAATAGAATATAACAGAATAAAAGGAGGAATTGATCTCTCAGATCAAATGATTTCGTATTATAGTCCGGCCAGAAAGAGTGTAAAATGGTATCGAAAAGTCTTGTTTGAATGCTTAGAAATTGCTATAGTGAATAGTTGGGTTATCTATAACAAATTCTACTCAAATAAACCAATGAAGTTACAAAAATTTTCAAAAGCTGTTGCTATGTCTCTACTAGGTATGACAAAAAAAGGTTCTACCACTAAACCAAATAAAAAGGCCATTCATTACGAGACTTACCAAGAAGAGATGACGGAAACTTCATAGGAGAAGGTGTCATCATTGCTACGCTAAAATCTCATCGAACGAAAATCGTAAAGAAGCAGTAAAAAAATGTAAACAAGTGTCCACAGAATGTGTTGAATGTGCCAAACCATTTTGCTTAAGTTGTTTTAATGAATTTCACAAATAATAATAGTTATTGTACGTATAGTGTATAAAAAATAAAATTACTTTATGTACTTGTGTGTTTTTTATTTGTATATTTACTAAATCCGCAATATTATCTCAGATATTTGACTGATACGCTTTGTGAGTCACATGTGATGCACAATGAATGAACTATAACACGTTTAGACCAAAATACTGCATAAGGTTTAGACGTTCATCGAAAATTCATCGTATTTAAGACGATAATAAGTGTGTATCATATGTGATGCACAAGCGTACGAACAATACGTAGTGTGCATCACATATGATGCACGGGACAGGCAAAGGGTTAAGCAAATTGCATGCTATTTAGCAATTGCATTTGTGCAATGTCCTCCTGAACAGCTGCGAAAAGGATAAGAACTTGGAGTGTAGCCTGAACGGTCACTCATTTATTATACTGGAATCCAAGCCTGTATCATAGATTGCACATTGTCCAGGATCAAACTTGGTGAAACAATAATACATATACAGCGATCTGAGCAACGATGCCGATTTATTCAGGGGTACAGGCGATTGCCAGTTTGAGGTGTATAGAATCATGAGACATTACAATAATAATAACTGGGATACGTACAATCCTTGTACAAATATTTTATGGCAATATTACATTTTAACCAATGCCAAATTTAATGGTGGGTGGTGGGGTGAATTATAGGAGAGCGAGGGCGAAAATACACCACAGCGCTATACGAAAATTAAAAAAAAAATCGTGGGAGGTTATACCTCTGACCTAACCTCCCACCATCCTTCTAAAATTCATTCATTAGACACGGCCCTTAACGAACTTCGGGCCTTAAAATCCTTCCTAGAAAATTATCGTAAAATTGGTTTTAACGGAGCAATTTGCACGGCTAGGGAAATCATGGAAAATTTGGGTTATAATGTGAAATTTCTATCCGTCGAAAATTAAAGCCCAAACAGTTCATTGATGAAAAACAAACAAAAAATACTCAAGAGACAGAAAAGACCAAAGAAGAACTTCAAAGAGAGGCTGAAAAAGAATTCAGAGTCAACTATTTTTTGCCTGAAAAATCACAAATGGAGGATTTAATAAAGCTCTTTTGCCTTTGCAACAGCTCGTAGAGTATCCTTATAGCTGACAAAATTCCGCACATTTTCATGTTTTAGTTTTGTCTCTACGACAAATAGGAGCCGAGATAGATTTTTTTTAAATGTCGACTTTTGCGGCGAAACGGTAACACGTGCACGCATCGCGCATATTTCGCTTATATCTCGAGAATGGCCATGCGTATCGCAAA
The DNA here is from genome assembly GCA_036250285.1 of Pyrocoelia pectoralis. NCBI lineage: Eukaryota > Metazoa > Arthropoda > Insecta > Coleoptera > Lampyridae > Pyrocoelia > Pyrocoelia pectoralis. The sequence goes on along the minus strand of CM070075.1, from coordinate 36,085,985 downwards.
ATACTTCAAATAAAAGTTGTAGAGAATTTAATTACGAATAATTTTCTTTTTTAAACATTTCCTTACGATTAATATTAACAGAGATATAATCACTTAAACCTTTTTCTAAGTCACGATCGCTGCTCGTTTTGCATAATAAAATCAATAATAAGTGGGAAACTATTGATTCTACGTACTTAGTGCAAATAATGAAAGTTGTAGAGAATGACATTTTTAATCCATATGTATACACGAAATTTCATTTTGGTAATCTTTACAAGGCGATGGAGGAAGAATGAAAAATTCTTATTTTCAAGCGTTCTTTGCAAATAACTATGTTTTGACTACTTGTAGACAGTAAAGTGTCTTATAGTTTTTTAAAGATAATTAATGTACTTGTAAAACGATCGTCGGCAGAAGTTCGTACGACAAATAGTTCGCTGGTTACAGCTGTTTGAAGGTATACTCAAAAATTGTCATTTTCTTAAATATCTTCATTTCCATTTATTTTACGACAAACTTTTATACAAACTAATTGAAAGCTTACAAAATTTCCTATAAAAAACACTTTGTCGCGTATGTTTGTCTGTAAACAGCGACGAGAAACTGACGATTGAAAATGCAGGTAATGTTATATAGGTAGTTATTCTCTGATCATTTCTGAGTAAATTCATCATAGGATCACATTTTTTGGTGGTACATTCTAAAGTAGCTACAATTTCTGTAAAAACTTAACAATTAACATTACCTGGCAATGAAAAATTAATGGTTGAAGGTAATAGGAAAACGGGATTTGTAGGACTAATAGTTTGTTTGAGGAATGTTTTTTCAATATATGATTACCACAAACACAAAAGTTTAAAATATCTCCTCACTTATAAGTTAAAAAATAAAATTAAAAAATCGAGAATATTACATTTTAAGAAGACGACCTGTTGAATATACTATAGGACAACAAGTATGGAGAGAAAATAAAGTAATTTCAGATGCTATAAAGCATTTTTCAGCAAAATTAGCCCCCACTTATATACTACCATTTAGTATAAATAGAAAAATCGGAAATTTGACTTATGAGTTAGAGGAGTCTGGGGTCTCTGCAGGCATTTGGCATGTACAGGAGTTAAAACCCTGTCACGTACAAGAAGAAACTTCGTTTCATGGAGATGGGGGAGGTGTTTATAATGAATTATAGAGTTCTTTATTTTACCATATTGTTTATTTCATGGCAGTCACTTTTCTTTATTCATTTATTATTTAAACTTTGGGGAAATCCTATGGTTTAAAGTTATCAAACTCGTGCGCGAAATGCCACTTTGGTGATCGAGAACTGATTTTTTAACGCGGCTCATTACAGGTAAACCTCAATATTTATCCCAGGTTATAGGTCATCGTACATTCGTTAGATATCGACAGCGTAAGCACCACGCGGTCGGAAGGCTTAAGACAGGAGTTTCAGGGCGCGGGCTTCACCTGCACACGGCGGTGACCGCTTGTGGATATCGCCTAGCATAGGACGGCATTTAGTTAGGAGGGATAAGCAGGAAGGGTGCGGGCTTCACTCGCACACAACGAAATCTGGGAGACCTCGTGCCCCCTAGATTTCGTTTAGCTAGCGTAAATTAGGATTAGCTAGAACGTAAGTTAGAACGTAAAGGATAAGTAAGGAAGGACTGGGCTTCACCTGAGTGGCAACGGGTCACTAGCGACTTCGACGTTCGTTTGTTCGACTTCGAAGCCGTCCCCGTTTAGATAGACATAAGGTAGAATAAGGCTAAGATTTGAAGGGTGCGAGCATCACTTGCACACAGCGCGGTCGAAGCGACTCCGTCGTCTAAGACCGCGTTCAAGTAGAATAAGTTAAATAGGTATAATATCTTAAGCGTTTAATGGTGCGGGCCTCACCCGCACACAACTGTGGAAGTGACCGTTTTAACGACGGACACGAAAGCGGTTTAAATCTAGTACTTAGGATACCAAGCAGGGGGGCGAGGATGCTCGCGGAATTGCATTTAATCAGGATGTAAGAATGTTAAAAGGTCAGGTCAAATATAAAACAGTAATAGCATCCCCACCCAACTGCCTAGATTTAGGTAGCAAGTAAGAAGGAGGATTGTAACGGAACAGGATGTGATCGACGTTGCCACAGGATGACGTATGCTTTGCACCTGGGGGAATGTCGGCAAAATACATTTATGTAAAATGCCGATTAGTGAATTAATATACAAATTGAATTGAATTGAATTCGTTAGATATCAATTCAGCCATTTGGGGAAAAGTTATAAATATTACGCGTATCTAATCAACTCTCTCTTTTCAATTGCAAAGTTCGTCGTGCATATACGTTTTGAGTGTTAGAAAGGTTTCGTTAGTTTTCTGATAATTGGTTATCATCAAGTAATCTTGGATAAGAACTACTGTAATCTTGAGTGTAGTCTGTATTATTGTAAACGTTACAATAAACATTCTTCACACCGCCTTCTGTAAGGATCAAAGCTAGCAGTCTACGGTGCTTCCACCTATATCAGATCAATTGATTTTGACGGAATTATATATTGCCAACTCCTCTGCTCTAAGGGAAAAGTAGCTCCGCTGAAAACTCTCACTATCACTAAACTGGAATCCTGTGGTGCCTTACTTCTCTCAAAATTAATGAATACTGTAACTAATGCTCTAAGATACAAAATTGATAGTTGCCATTTGTGGACAGACTCAACTATCGTTCTCGGTTGGCTGAAACCGCAACCACATCTCCTGAAAACTTTTGTTGCTCATAAAGTAGCAGGAATTCACCACAACGCGCAATTAGACTTTGTCTCACATTTCAACTCATAAAAATGTAGTTGATGTATTATCTCGTGGATTAATGCCCTCTCAATTAATAAATTGTGATGTTTGGTGAAACGCGCCAAACTTTCTCTATGAAAACGAAATAAAATTTTGGGACAATGCTCTCTCTCGGGAAGAACTCCCTGAATTAAAAACTCAAAACGTCAATCTCATCCTTAATAAAAGCGAAAATTTTCCCATTTCAAATTCCTCAAATTTAAACAAACTGAAAAGAGTAATTATTGCTCATTGTTTACGGTTTAGTATAATTGCGCTGTTAAACCTAATTTAAGAAAATCTGGTTCTCTAACTCAAAGAGAAATTGATTCTGCCCTCATGTGTTTAGTAAAAATTGCTCAATCTGAATCATTTCCTGAAGAAATAAAATTGTTAAGTGCACAAAAGAATATTTTCCCTCGCAGTAAATTGATAAGTCTCTCATCTTTTCTTGATAATGAAGGTTTATTGCGCCTTGCAGGACGAATTCAAAACTCCGATTATGAATTCGACAAAAAACATCTAATACTTTTAGATAGTCGACATCCCCTCTCACTTATCGTAACCACAGGATGGAAGGAACACAGGTTTACATTTACATAATATAATACGTCATACCATAACAGCTTTGAGTCATATCTAGTTGATTTTTTTATGTATCATAACAATAATAATGTTAAATTAAGGAATAAAAATATCTGTTTTCAGGATCCTGAGTATATCTAGTTTCATTTTTTATCCATGTGATTCTAGGTCTTAATGTTGCGAGAAAACGACTAGTCCTACGATAAAATAGTATATGACATTTTTTGTAGCGATTTTAAAGATCTTTAATTTATGTTACTTGAAAATTTACCGTTGGAGCGCTTATAAGCGAGATAATTAACAAATAAGCTTTTTTGTCCGCCATTTTGTAATATGGCGGCTGACGCACGCGGAGTATTGATGGTGAACTTTGGTATGTTGGAAAGGATCATGTAAACTATATCTCTGCCAATTTTCACCTTTGTACTATTTACTTCCAGGTTTAGTCGAAATTCTAACTATAATGACTGGGCTAATATTAGACTTTTGCATTGTGGTCCTCAACTACTTTGGTCCTACATTAGAGAACTGTTTTGGCTCACTAATGGTAAGAATCTAGCTCCAAAAATTGTTCATAATTGCGTGAAATGTTTAAAAGCGTTCCGAAAACTGTTAGCCCCATGATGGGTAAATCACCCCGCGAAAAAATTTCTCCAAATCTTCCTTTTGCCATCGTCGGAATAGATTACGCGGGTTCTCTCTTAATCAAAAGTAAAAGCGGACGTGCAGCACTACTACGACATGTTACGTTTGTATTTTTTGTTTGTTTCTCAATGAAAGCCGCGCATATTGAACTCGTCACTGATCTCTCAACTCAAGCGTTCTTAATAATGTGTTTAAGGCGATTTGTTGCTCGTCGTGACAAGCCTGCCAAAATATATTCAGATAATGCTACCAATTTTGTTGGTGCACACTGTAAGTTAAAAGAAACGCCAGGATAAAATGTTGAACTAAGTGGACGCTGACACAGCTTATCCAATGATAGCCTACTTGTGACTAGCAGTCCCAATCAAAAAAGGTAATGATAAGTGAAAATTTGATTTGAAATTTATAAAAGTGTGGAGGGTAATGGCAACATGTTTCGACGCCTTACAGGCATCATTATCACGCCAACTATCAATTACAAAGTTAAAGAGGGCTGAAAAGAATAAATTAATATCAAACAATTAACACTAGGCAACTCACCATGAGTAAATAGTGGACTAAGTGAAGATGAGTGAATACATTTGAATTTGTGAATATAAATTTACATAGCTTGTTCTGGAAAATAATAATTTAAGGTTATAAAACGTGATAATCTTTGTCGACAAGTATAACAATAATTAAAGCAAAAATCCCTTAAAGGGAACTAAGAAGATGTGAAAACACATAATTATTAAGCTGGATTAAACCAGATAAAGAACAATGAATTAAAACAGTAAAATGTCTGTCACACAAAGAATTGACAGGGTTTTAAAACCTAAAGTGCATACTAGATGGCGCTTAAAATTTAGTGAAAATTACAAGGCAAATCAGAATTTAAAAACAAATTGAAAAAATGTAGTCCTGACGAAAGTCAATTATTTCATTAATTAATTAAGATAAAATCACTTCTAAAAATATGGTAAAGAACTTATTTTGAAAATTTATTAATAAATTTTGATAATATAGGCCGTCCCCTGTGAGGGACGCTGTCCAGTCTATCCAAAGCTATACATAGATGATAAAAAATACCTTTCATACACAATTTCTTTATTACCTACAGATACATATTAGGGACTATACAATTATTCTATTTCATATGGAAATCTTTAAAACACTGTTTTGGATGCAAGGCAACATTACATTTTTCGCAGACAAACTGGCTTTTTTTCGCACAATGTTTGCATCTTCGGTCAGTGGTGTTGTATGCCACTATGTGCCCAGCATTGTTAAACTTAACTTCTCTTAGTGGATTGGAGATACGTCCTTGATGTGGTTTTGTACCAAAAGACTTCAAGAAAGTCAAGGCTATATATCTGCGAAAAACTAATATTCTGCATTTTTGTCCTCACATTTAAGTCGCTTCATTAGAAGCCACCCATTGAAAACTGCCACATCTAACAGGTAAGCCACCAATGGCCAGTACCATTTCCTTTGCCTGATTCGTGTTCTATAAACGGCTACCAGACCATCTAGTTTATCAACACCGCCCATTCCTTTATTATATCCAGCTACAATTTTTGGCTGTAGAAGATTTTTCCTCGATTTAGATACTCTATCCCAGGGACTAACACTTCCAATGGAATTGTCTTCATAATTTGATACTATAGAAACCACCTTATTATCCTTCCACTGGACCAAAAGTATTGAATGTTGATTGACATAAAATTTGTGACTGTCCCTATTTTCTTTGTTCCAACTTTTTTTATTGGGAACAGGACATTGTTGAAGTCGATTTTCGCGAATGTTTCCAGTAGCGCAATATTTTGTTGTAGATAAATGAGCTAGCAAAGGTAAACTCGTAAAATAATAAAATTATCAAAATAGATTTTGTACCCCTTATTTTGAGGGACTTCAACTTGTTGTAGTTGAGAAAGAACAACATCCCCACCAATGCCAAAACGTTTTTCCAACGTAGTGTCCTTTCCCGTATATATATATTGAAACCCAGCATATATCCTTCATTTGTGCATAGAGCCCAATTTTTAAACCCGAAACGTATAGGTTTTCCACGGATATATTGTTTCACATAGTGTTTCCCATACTAAGGAACCATACTTTCATCGATGGAAAGATGTTCTTGTAATCCACCATGTTGCCTAAAATTTTTGTTAAGTTTTTCAATTAGAGGCCTTATTTTGTATAGCTTGTCTTCCTGTACGAGTGTAGCGTTGTCATTGAAATGAATATATCTCAATATTTGTTCAAACCTTTTTAATCGCATGCTATTTTGCACAATTTTTGGCACATCCTCTTCGCCGGACCAATACATTCTTCTGTTTGGATATTTCCCATATCCTGACAATAAAAGTATTCCCAAAAAGACATATAATTCATTTAGAGACAAGTCTAAGCTATCATTTTTTTGCAGGGCATATTTGTTAGATTGCTCTATTATCACATTCAAGAGCTCGCTGTCAAAGAACAGCTTGAAATAATCAACGGGAGTTATGGCATTCCTACTGTCAGCAGATGGCTGTTTTGGATCACATTCTCTGCGTATGTCAGTATCTGGTATGACAATAGGGTTTTGTTTCCAGTTGGATTTCTCATAAGATTCTTTTGTTTCATTGGCTACATAAAAAAATATATTGTTAGTAAGAAACTACTTTATATTTTATTTTATTGTCGCCTTTCATGGGTCTTCTTAGCTCAGCTAAAGGCAACAAATCATCAGCTTCGTAATCATCATCATCACCATCATGCTGCGCCGTTTCAAAGGGTTGGTTCAGAATCCCTCGAGGTAAGTGGTTAACATTACCTACATGTTCATCGTCTGAACCATCACTGTCAGGTTCAGTTTCATTACCATTTTCGGGAGGTAGAATAAATACATGATTCGAGAAGAAATCGTCCTCCTCGATAATATCCATGAGTTGTGCGAGTGTCAACCTACAAAAGTGTAAGACATCAAGTCGCAATGGGCAGCGTCCCTTAAAAGGGACATCACATGTTTTCAAACATTATAGAAAAGTAATATATTTTTCCGCCGATCGTTAAAAAATTATGACATTTCTGACAGAATTTTGAAAGGAAAAGGACAAGATTCCGGTGCATGTAGTCGTTATTGGCTAGGCAGCCAACGATTACTGTAAGGAAATATTCATTTCTGTACTGTAAAGAAATGTTCATTTCCTTACAGTAATTAGAACATTCAACAAGGTACTAATGAAAACCCATTTAACAAGTCATATTTAATTATTTCGTTCTATTAATAGTTATTGTTATATTACAATTATTACAGGTGTTAATTATCGATTATTATTGGTATTAAAATTAGTATTGGAATTGCAAATCGCGTCGTCTGATAGCTACAATGTTGGTACTTCTCCATGGATATCGACGTTCGTTATTTTCAAGGCATCGCTTATTATTTTCTTCATAAAATAATTTTTAGAATTTGCATGTTTTCAGTTTGTTTTTTAACAATCGGCGGAAAAATAGTATGTGTACCTCGTAGGAAAAGCAACATTCCCCGACTCTGTGTTGCTGGGCTCGGCTGGCGCCTCGCCTCGCCCAACAATATTCACATCGTCCGGGAATGTTACGCTTTTCCTACTCGATACACAATGTACTATTGGTAATAATTTACACGGTTACATCTATTTGTTATACTTATTTTCAAGTCATCAATGTAAAATAATGACCACAAGTAGCTACATTACACGTAAAATAATTAGATACCTACTTACTCACCATTTCGCGTGGAGTAAAGGTCAGAATCTATATTGAATGTTAAACAACACTGTCACGTTTAGATTATCAATTGCAACTGAATTTACTTGACATAAGAATAAGAATTCTCACTGCAATGTGCATTTTAAAAAATATCCCCTCCAATTTCTATAAATAGACAAAAGGGTGATGTCCCTTTAAAGTTTTAAACGGACGTTGTCCACTAATGGGTTAAGTAAATTGGAGTCATTTTTTGATTTGGAGATTTCAATATTTTGTAAAACAGTAAGTAAAAAGCTTTTTAGTTTCTCTCCAAGGAGATGTTTGTATAGTGGAATGTCCGTTATTTTGGGATTGCGATAACCTCGTTGTACTTCTCATGTGGTTCAATAGTAACAATTATAATATAACGAAATAATGGTTATTGAAATAGATAATGAATTACTAATTACACTTGTTGAACAGCGACCAGTGTTATGGGATAAAACGATTGACGACTATAAAAACAGATACAAGACATTGCATTGGAGGGTTGGAAGGACATGTGTAGGATTTTGCATCATTCCTCTGCCACTTAGAAAGTAATCAGCAAGTAGGTTTCTGTTTTCATTTGCGGACAATCCTCCACGCACTGAATAACTATTAGGTAAATCCCCCACGTGCAACAATCGTCAAGGTATCCTGTGGATTGTATCGCTTTAACGATATCCACAGTTTTGTTGATACGTTCATTGCGCGATGAAAAATGCCGAATGCGCATTCGAAATACCTTCTCCCTCTGGTTAAACGGTAGTTGAGTCTTTTTTTTAAGATAAGTTGTTGCTACCAAAAGGGCGTAGTAAGTTATCATCCAACGCAAAAGCTTCATTCGCAACGAGTGTGACCTTTAATTGAAATAACCCTGGTCTTCGACTCCGAGCTACCGGATAAAAGCATTACAGTGTGTATAGGGCGGTCACGGAGCGGAAAAACGTAGCAATAAAGGACGGGAGAGATTAAATCCTCATTGCCATGACGAAATCGGAAGATACCGCGCTGGTGAGAAAGGCTGCGGCATACATAATGAAGCGAGAAAACATAGAGCTGGAAATGACAGCCCCACTAGAGGACTCAAATAGGGACTCAACCAGCGTAGCTAAAGGGCTGTCCAAAATACACACGATCACAAAGACAAAAGGGGGCAATATTCTGGTACAGGTGGAACAACCTCGGAATTCATCGAGCACTAATTTTTCTGAAGCCAAGATGATCGGCGACAAGGGATTGAATACTCCCGTAGCTGATATCAATTTTTGATGAGATTTCTTGAACGGTTACCCGACGATCACGTTCAATAAGCTCTCGAACGGCACTGATGTTGTCATCTGTCACACCTGACTTTGGGCGTCGACAGTGACTGTCATTTTTGACACGTTCTCGCCCACCCTTGAATTCTGCGGCCCACGTATACACACGATCCGATTCTGAGAGTAGTGTCCCCAAACTGTGCCTGCAAATAATTAAAAATTGCCGAGGGTTTAACGCCTTCATTGGTTAAAGACTATAACTATGCGTTGCGCAACAGACAGATGTACCTCTTGCTCTGTGATGGCTGTATTGTCGACAGAACCGAGCACAGCTGCTAACCTAACTGGTTCCCCCCACTCCTTATAAACCAAACAACAATCCCTCATTACTACATCCAGCACAGAACTGCGTGCTAACAACAATAGCAAAATTGCCGTTTATATTTGATTCATCCTCGTATTCTGTTGTAAAAATGCATTCCATTCTTCTTCGTTTTTATGCACTTATTGTTCTCTTCACTATTCTGATTTCAATCCCGACTGGTATACTGCACTATACGGTGTTATCCTGTTTTACCCCGGACGATCTCCGAAAATTTGTAGGAAACAAGCAGTTAAAAAAAAATCAAACAGGACGAATAAAATTATATTACGTGAAAACTAAAAGTAACACACTAGTCCCGGCTGAATGTACGACCCTGTTGGGCTAGTATCATCCTCAACTGCTTCGTAGAAATCGAATCGATAAAATCTATCATCATCTCTCTCTTGCAGGTAGCACCATGTCTTTAACCTGTGAAAAGGATCTACACGTTCTATAAGCCCTGAAAATTCGATGTTTTAGAAAAGTTTATAAAACACGTTTATCATCTGATTCTATATGGTATAGGACATTTTAACGCAGCCGTTTCGACGGTACCACTTTGACGTGGCTATTTGGACGCAGGGACAATTCGACGCAGAGACCATTTGACGCAAAAAATTCAAAGCAGAATAAATGCGTTTTAATTATATGTAAGTTAAGATTACAATTACAAGTTAACGTATATTGTATGCAAACACTATATTATGAGTTTATTAAATAATTATAAGATATACCCCTTAAATAACTTATAATATTACCCCTATCATAGTTATTCACTAATCTTCTAATCCGTTCATCGATGTCACGGTGCTTCTTTAATTTAGTTTGTGGATGGTGATCAGAAAGTATAGTAGCCACAGAATAAGCGAGTATTATGCCTCCAGATCATGAGGACTTCGATCAAAGTAGCGAAACCCCATGCCCTCCAAATCTGTAACCTGCTTGATGAAAATCCTTGAATTTAAACTTACATCTTGAAAACTTACAGTGGAGGTCTGATGCCGAACTCTTTTTGCTGAGATGTGTAGAATTAAGGGTGTGTAACAAAAAAACTATTTGTATACTATAGCGAAACAATTCTATTTGAAATACAGTATTTTATCACATGTGTGGAGTAGTCAATTGTAAATGCACTTGATTTGTGCAAATCACATACAATGCACGGTAAATTTTTAATATTTTTGATCTGTGAATCACCTTAACGAACTGCTGCAGGTTACAATAATCCCCAATCCAATACCTCTCTATAGGTAGGTATATGGGGTTTCCTTCTACGACTTTTTCATAGCAAGCACCACCATCGAAACTTTAAATCCGAAAAGGTACTACAGGTTATGAATTTGAATGAGTGCAATGTATTTCTTGAAGAAAGGGGATGGGTAGTTTATCTTTTGGCAAATAATTAATTATAAACAATTATAAAAGACAATTTCTACAAAGATTATATCCTCCATCGCCTCAGTGATGTATATATCAAAGGGGTCATGATCAATCACCCCTTCTGCAATGTGACTAAATATGGGAGGGGGCATAATTGTAAAACCCCTCCCTTGACTTTCATGAACTCTTTCTGAAAGAATATACATATATTATATAATAGTTAGAGTAGTTTAATGCACTAGAGTCAATTATATAAAACTTTATTTATGAAAATGCACAAATATTTATATATATACATTTAAAAAGGAATAATTTGAAATTCACTTACCGCGTCAGTCGCTATTACCGCCATGATCAAGATTTTTTCTCTATAACAACAGTTAGTTAGTTAAAAAACTGAGGAGATACTTACCGTACGGCTGTAATTCATAATTACTCTCCATTTTAGCGATTACTGATGGAATGACTGTATCTGTAATTGGAAATTTATTGTATTAAGGTACCCACTTAAAAGAATACGTTCTTACCGCTCATTGTAACTGCGGCGATTGTGAAATTGCAATAAATGTCGCTTTTATATGCATTCTACTTTCAACGAAAAAATCCTCTCCTCAATTTCGGCATTATAAATGTAAATTCCATTTTTTTTAATGGAAACCATAGTTGGCTAATGACAAATTTTAATAGTGTATTTTTTTCTGGTTGTAATGGTTGGTATCACTTATTTTAATAAATAGAAGCACAATACACGTTTTTCTATTATTAGGTTTAACAAAAATCATCAATTTCTTCCAACAAATATTTAATGTAATTGCAACATTAACTGTGTTGAAATAAGAGTACCAGTTTGAGCAGGTTTCCAAATCTTTTCACCAATCCTTTAAAAACTGAATAATTTTTTCGTAAAGTTCGAAATTAAATTTACTTAGTGCATAAGATACGTGTCTTGAAGTCATTATGCAGAACCACCTATCAACTTCATACAAACCATGATGTCGTAAGACAGTCACGTTTGTTTTCAACTTTCAATGCATATCTTACTGAAGTGTGTTGGCATGATGTCTTCCTCCGATAATTTTGGAGCTAATTTAAAATGGCATTTCTCTTGAAACTTTAATGGACTTCTCTGGAAGGCAGTCCAAACTTGTCACCAATTTGTTCTGGCACATAAATGATCTTACTTGTCATGCGAAATTTTTGAAATTTTTAAACGGATTTGACACATCTGCAAAGATATACTTAAATGAAATTATCTTTTCAAGGATTTTATACATACATTAGTAACGAAAATTGCCCTTCCATTATTCCCCACGTTCTTCAAAGAGCTCAAAGATTAATATATCTTTTATAATATTGGAAAATACTTGACCATTAACAGAATTGCCTGTAAAGTAATATGCAACTACTTGTTTCCAACGTGACATTACTCCTGTTAACATAAACACTAAAACATGTGTTGCTATTTCATTATGGCCAGGTAAGCGGACATCTCCAAAAAAGTTATTAAGAGATTTTAAGTCCTTCCTACAGTAGTGACTGCTTCATCAAAAACCAAGATACAATCAGTTTCTCCAGGTTGAAATGTCTCATATTTTATTTTAAGAAATCTAAAGACATCATGTAGGACACCACTATCATATTTTAAGTTTTTCAAGCGTCTCTGAAGGGCCCTTGTTGATGGAAGAGGTTGTCGCTGTTTTATTAGTTCCTCATATCGACTACTTCGACAACGTAACCTCAATTTTAGAGCTTTTGTCACGGTCCCGTTGGATTATCTCATGATTTTACTTATGTTCTTATCACGTCTCTTCTGTAAAAGTTTTATTTGATCATCATTAAAAACCGTTTTTAATGAAGATTCAAAACTTCTATTATTTTATTATTGCTTCTGAATCTTTAACCTTCCATTTCGTACACTTTGTCAACAGCATTGACCTTGAAGTGAGTTAGAAGTTCCGACCTAGAAGTGGGTCAGAAGTTTCATTGCTGTACTACTTGTGATATATATCCACCATTACTTAACAATATGGCAGAAGATTAGGTGCTCGGAAAATCCGAATCTGGCTGGATAAAGTCCGACGTGTTTTTCGAATATGTTTGATTGTTTGTAATAGCTTTCACTCAATGGCTCAACAACAACCGGGTACAATAATATTCATCGATGGGCACCAATCCCATATGACTCTACCACTCAGAAAATTATGCAATTGTACTGTACGCGAATTTAGTTTTTTTAACGAAAAACTGCCTTTTTAAAAAGAAAGATACTTAAAAGGGAGGTTCTAACTTGATCGTATAAAGCGAACTAAACTTAATTATTAAAACTGGAAATACTACTACTGTTTTCTCGATTACCCTGCATTTTCCTATATCTAAGAAATGCAAGAGATAAGTTTTTATCTCCAATAAACAGCTTAACCACATCTACACTCTCCGAATCGGTTGGCATTACAAAAACCCCACGTTGTCCTAAGAATTGTTCAATAATTGGCACATTATCAGTTTCTGACCAATCAAGCACTTCATCAGTATGTTCAGAGTCGCTGGATCGTATTGGCAGAATTCGATTTCTTCTAGGTCGAAACAATTCCTCGTCACTTTCACTGGCTAATTCAGGAAACTTCGCATCACTTGAAATATGGACAAGTAATCTGCATATACATCACTATCACTATTAGAATTCATTGTCATTAAACAATAAAATTTAAATAAATTTATACCGCTTTAAAGTTTTAGAAAATTAGAAAAATACGAGTAAATGTTCTGAAAACGCAAACTCTACGAACTCTTATGTTTTTATGAGTCAAATGAAAAGACAAAAGAAACTATTTTATGACCTGTGTGTAAAAAAATGATACATTTTAACCAAATTGAGGAATGTTTTTTCAAAGTTGCACAAAATGCCAGAGAAACTGTATTGAGATATGAATAAAAAACTTGTTACGCAAGAACCATCCATTTTTTTTAACTTTTCGATTTATGCGTTTGTGTAGCTTGCAGGGTGCTACTGATGCAGTCAATTAACTAAAGTACCAAGCTGACCATAACCCAGAGAACCACCAAAAAGAGATGGGCATGTTGTGTTTTGAATGAACCTCTTAGACGTGTTTAGTTTTGTGTAACCCCAGAAATTCATCTTCCAAATAATCGCACATTTCTAATTCTTCTACTGCAACTTCATCTGCAACTAACCCTTCTTCTGCTGTTTCACCAAAAATGACTTTTTTATAAAATTGTAACTCCTCCGATTTGGTATTTTTTTTCAAGTAGGTTTTTTCTATTCCCACCAACTTGGAGTATACCATGTCTGACAGCTGTTTCACACAGTAGAGGTTCCACTCTTGCCTATACGTTTAACTTTGCCCACCTGTCTATAGATTTCATTGTATTCGTGAGGGTCACAAATAACAGCTTTTTTCTTTAGAATCTTTCCCACTCTTCCGAATACTCTCGTCAGCTGGAAGAAAACTATGCCCGCGAACTGAAATATTGGTCACCTTTTTTTTCAAGATGACGCTAGCACCTAAATTTTTTGATGTAGAAACAAGAGGGTTACGAAATTTCACTCTACAAAGTTCTTTGCAATGGCAAACAATAACTTCTGGGCAGGTCTTGGGAATAGGATCTATCGTCATGAGACGTGGAACAACTTGCTCTCCGTCAATGATCCAGCCGCAATCTTCAAGCAATGGAAGAGATGGTTTGGGAAGGTGATCACTCTCTCAAATACACAACTACCAATTTAGAAAAAAATTATATAATATATTGACAATTCTTTGTGTTTTTATATGAAATGTTCCCTGCCAAGTGACCTGGTAATTGCACCTTTTGATGTAAAGCCGAAGTGCATCCGTTGTGGGTGGGAGGGATTCGGACTTTCTCACAATTCCAAATAAAATACTGCGGTCCATAATTCTATTGGCGTTACACTAGTTAGAATTACATACTTCTTCTTTTTACAATTATTCATTTTTCCTTATCTCTCTAATTGGCAATCCTTTTGGATGTTGTGGATCTACAAGTTCTGGTAAGAGATTTTCAAAATAAAAGTTCTTAAGTTTTGGCAACATATTTTCGCAAAATTCTCTGTTTTTTTAAATTTTTTCAACTAATACTTAATCCTAATCGACTCCATATAGGTATACAAAAGTAACACCATTCCCTACCAGTAACCTCCAACTGACATGTACCTGATAATAATAATTATGTGTTCTATTCAGTCGTAATTGTCCATTTTCCAAATTTTCTTTTCTTTTGCAAAATACCTTCTGTAGGAGTCAGTTTTGAAATGTTATATGGAGATTTCACTTCTATTATGCAATTATTACCAATAACGCGATCAGAGATAGCACATAAGTAATTTTTGGATTTGTGAATAAAAAAACCATAACTCTTTACTTCCAGATTGTAAACAGTTTCGAACATCCGTATACTATATTGCTTACTCTCACTCTCTAATTCATATTTTGTAGCCTTATTTCCCTCAAAATTTTCATACAAAAGGGTTTTAATTGTATTAGATTTTGCAGTTGTTGGTTTCTTGCATCCAATTTATATTTTGGCTTTGCTCTATTGTAGCCTTTTCAATCTTATCTATTTCATGTGCAGTCTTTGTAATCTCTTTTAAAAACTGTTCATCTTTTAATTTATATTCTTCATCATCAATCGATAATTTGCTTGAGGTCCATAATCTCTATCCGGTAAAGGAGCTTCCTTTTTTTTCCAAAATTTTTCTCTTGACCCGACTTCTTTTAACTGTCAGATAAATCACATACCTTTGGACGCCTATACGTTTTTGCACTCGTGCCAGTATCTTGCGGATTATGTAAAAAAATTGATTTCGTCTTCTTTTGGCCCACATTTAAAATATCCTATGTTCCTACACATAATGTATGATCCCCAAAAACATAGATGGTGCATTTTTTATGTCTACCTCCAATAACCTTTTTATCCATTTGTGACGTGGTTAATTGTATAATGATGCAAAACTTAAAGTAAAATTTATGAACGTCACGAAAAGTACCTGTTAACTCAGCCTTTTGAATGAGAGCATTGGACAAGGGCATAAACAGCTATACCTATATAATAATAGTTATTTATTATGCAAGGGAAAAAAGTAGTAGATTTTAGCTCGAGGTTGTGTTGTTTCAAAAAACCGATAGCTAAAATAATTTTTCGTTGACCGTGTATTAATTATACATAAGCAATTTGTTAAATTTTCCTATGTCAATATTTTTCTTCACATAAAGAGTTGATTTCAACATTGAGAATTTTGGCCAGAGGTTCGTTATTAAACCTCTTTGAGCACTGTTTATCAAGTATGAGAGGAAAACAGACTCCGTGTAATTGGTTTATATGTCTTTCAGTACACCAGGTATCAAATTCATTATACGTTTTTTCATAAACATCTCGACTTTTAATTGGTAGCAAATTCAAAAATGCTTTGTTTGCATTTACTAACACTTCAGCGGGTAATTCGGCTTTTAGCTCGATTACTTCACAACACTCTTCTCAATTACGAATTTACAATCAATGACAACTTTTGTTGACAATTCGCATTTCATATTTTTCAATGGTAACTGGATTTTTTTAGCAAACATGATTTTTACGTGAAATTGGTTTTGATTTCGAATTAATTTCTAATTTGGTCACAAAAAAGAGTTTACGGTCAACGAAAACATATTGTAATCAACTCATTTGTTAATGGGCGATTAATAAACCAACTATAGTTTATTAAATAGCTATTAACACTAGCCATTAATAGAGCTGTACCTATCCAATATTGTTTGTTGGTAACTAAGGTAATACGGCGTCACCTAACACGCCCACTTCCACGGTAAATGCGATAATAATTGTTGAAACGTCAGAAAATAATTAACTGACAAGAGACGTCAAAATGTCAGTTTATGGAAATATGTTTAAATTTTTCTATTTTATTATCAAAATAGGACAGTTATAGAAAAAACTTTATGCACAGATACATCATAATGAGGTTATTATAACCTTGGTTACCTGAACATAAACAACTCTTTATGGCCCGCGGGCCTCTTTATAGCCCGCGGGGCCATAAAGAAACGTCAATTAAATTGACATTAATATGACAATGGAAATAATACAGTTTTTGAACAAAATTAAAATGGATACCCTTGTTTACTGCTTTTACTATGGCAACGTATTTTAATATTTATAGCAACGTACTTCAAGCGGCTTGATAAAGCTACTCAATTTTATGCGATATTTAAATTATTTGATATAAATACTTATCTATGCATAAAATAGTGTATGCATTTCTGGCGTAACTTGCTTTTATGGCCCTACAGCCTTTTTCTAGCCCTCGCTACCGCTCGGACTTGAAATAAGGCTTCGGGCCATAAAAGCTTCTTTACGCCCTTGATGCATAAATAACTATTATGTAATATTTGTGTTAAAATTTTAGGTTTTATTTTGTTCGTGAAATTGCTCCATATTTTCTAATAAATAAAAGAACTTTAAACCTCTCCTTAAAGGCTTAGACGATGAAATTTGATGAGTAAAGTCAAACTTGGATGAAATATGAAGGTGGTTATGTTTTTTGTTACGTACATAAATGTACTAAACACTAGCCCCAATAAATGGCAACACTAGCAGAGATGACTTCAATGATTAATTGGCAGCTCCTCGTGAGTACATCAACGTAGGAGACAAACCAGCATTAATCAGAAGAATTAAATTAATATTTTGAAAAAACACCCCGTTCTTTAACCTCGAACGAAGGTGAAACCAATAAATTAAGAATGACTCTGAAATTAAATTTTGAAAGGGCAGCGACATGTTTCGAGGCCAACTGGTCTTATTTTCAAGCGAATTAGATGAAATTGTAGACTAATGGTACAACATCATAGCGGATGAATGTCGAAGGGGAAAAAACAAACGGCAAGTAAAAACAATTAATCAATGATCACGAAACCTCCCCCATGAATTGATTTATTATCAGTTCACCCCATTTGGAGGAACCAGAATATGGATCCTATCAATTAAATAAACTAGTAAAATAACATGATTAACAATTAATCAAGGGTCCAAAGTGGTCCAAGTTTTTACTACGCTCTTCCAAAGAAATCCTCTTACAACATTTCAGTCTACATTTATCACTACATGGTAGTAGAATGGTCTTTTTTGGACGTTCTTTTTTAATTCGTAATTTACTAGTACCTCTTTTTTGCACTTAAATTGTAAAAGTACGATTCTCCTCTATTTCTTAAAAATTTTGAATGGTTTTTTGCCAAAGTTCTGGTTGCCTCTTCCTTTTTTGCTACTTTTGTCAATTTGAGTTTCAACTAATCCTTTTCTTTTTCTCTTTGGTGTTATACTCTCTTTGTCCTTTTCACGTTCGTTGGACGATTCTGATGATGCGCTGGATGATTCTGATTCTTTTTCCTATAAAGGTTCTCGAATAATATCATCAGACCCATATGGGTCAGGTTGTAAATCCTTATTGAGGCCACCTTAAAAATAGAAATATTGGATTAAATTCCAATTTGATTTGATTTGATTTTGAAGGGGTGGTGCCTTGTCATAAAATATGAAAAAATTGCTTGTTGATCACTTGAGCGAAGGACATGATAAGCATGCAATACTGTAAACCAGAGACAAAAACGTTGTATTGTTAAACGCTTATTCAAAAGAAGAAAAATGAAAAATTGAAGCTACATAATAAAGTCAATGTCGTATACTTTTTTCATATTATTATGACAAGGAATCACCCCTGAACTATTGCCATTTTTAAAATAACTACCTTCATTGAAGTTTCTTGCATTTTCCTCAGAAGACCCAGACGAGGAATCTGAGGATGAGCTAGAAGATGAGTTTCTGTATGAACTACGTGAACAAGAACTGCTAAAGCTGCTTGAGGACGTAGATGACCTAGGTTTCTCTAGAACATCTAAAAATAAGAATTTTATTGTAGGATGACATGGTGCCTAGAGTGTTATATTTACCAATTTCTTTTGTTGGTGATTCCGATTCTACAGAATCTACAATATCTGAAAATAATAATAGGTAACAGTTTCAGCAGAGTAACTTACAATATCTTAACTCTTAATACCTACCTTCAGTGGGAATAGGCCTCTTGGAATCGTTATCATTCTGCTCCGGAATTGGGCTATGAGAAAAATTACCAGTGCATTTTTGGCCCTCCATGGGTCTGGCATCAATTTTTAATATACCATTAGCGAAAATAGTGCTTTCAGCATTTTCTACACTGGAATTTTCTTCAAGCATCTTGGTATCCTCATTTCTAGTTGAATTTTGGGCCTCCGTATCAATGTTTAACATATCCAAAATGCGTGCACTTCGTCCAGATGCCATTTTAGCTGTAACAATTAATAAAAATATTATTAACCCACTAAAACGAATGTCATTCCCGAATGTTCCAAAACTATGATGATACAAAGCAAAAGGCACATTTGAATTTGGTTTCTTGTGAGAAGCACCTTATTGTATACTAATAATTATTTCTAGTTTTAAAATAGCGCGGCACGCTTTGTAGCATTATAGTCATTAAACATTACAGTTAAATAAATAATTTTACTAACTTACAAATTTAAAAAAATTACCGCGGGTTGGAAATCGAACCATCGCCCGCTGATGCCTAAAAAACTTTAAAGCCCCTCCGCTGATGCCTAAAAAACTTTAAAACTCACCCACTGATGCCTAAAAAACTGAAAAACCCATTATAATTACCCAACTTTGTTGAATAAATCTATAGAACATCGTTGAAATTCAAAATATTTTTTTTATTTGCAAACAAATCCATAATTTGAGTTAAAATTTCTGTGGAAGACAGCTATAACTCAAAATATCATTTTATTCTACATAAAAATTGCGAGCAAAAAGGTTACATTTAATAATAACTCTGTATTTAACATAAAATTAATCACATACTGCACTTACCTTAATATTCAAAGGTTTTATAACAAATTACAACAGCTTTTTATAAGAAACGCCACTTCACAAATGATTGTATGTCAAAATGTAACTATTTTCTAGGGGGTCGACGACACTATCACGGGAAAAGGTGGTGACAAACTAAAATGTTGCTCTGTTGACCGATCACGCAACTAAATTTCGCCGAAAACTTTTTAGGAATTATAATATTTTTTCCCGTATCAGCAATCAAAGCTAATAGCATGAAGTATCTCATAGTTGACTTTGGGATCGAAGTCTAGGATATGATTAGCGAAGGAAGAATTGGCCGCAAGGTTATTGTGTTTTATACAAGAGAAATGTTCCGAAATTCTGGTATTAAATCTCCTCCTCGTCTGACCAATATACGTCGCGCCACAAGTGGCACAGTTCAGCTTGTAAACGCCCGATTTGTCCTTAGTGTGGACTAACATGTTATTGAGGCTAAGTTTGGAAGAAAAGGAGATGTTAATATCAAACCGTTTGAATAGTTTTTTGAAATAATGAGACGCGGGGCCAATATAGGGTAAAAAATAACATTTATGGGAGGAATCCTGAGTAATAGGATGAAGGGTCGTGTGGTTTTTGAATTTAAATTTGTGGGCAAGCACGTTGTACAGTTTGTTGATAATGGGCTCAGGGTAGCCCATGAGGCAATAAGGAAGATAAGGTTGTATTCCTTAGTGAAATTGGTACGATTAAGGGGTAGGGTAAGAAGTGTGTTGAAGTAGAAACGGAAGGCAGCCAATTTATGGGAAAGGAGGTGGTGAGAGGAGAAAGGAATGGCGTGGTCAGCGGTGGTGGGTTTTCTATAGATGTCAATATCGAGACCATTGGCAGGTGTGGGCAGTCACAAAATACTTGTATTGAAAATACAGTATTTGAAATACATTTTAATAATAATAATAATAATAATGTCTTTATTATTTGTTTGCATAAATAATGGATTACTACAAAAGAAAAAGAGAAACAACAACAACAACAAAATTTAAATAATAAGAATTCCAAACAAATAATCACAAGGCGCAGTTCAAATGAACTTTGCTCTTCCACTGGGCCTTGAATTAACTAAAATTAAAATTCTAAAAATTACAATATATAGTATGCTTTCTGACATAATTATATAGAAAAAAGAAACATGTATAATTACATTAAATAAATTGTACATGGGGTACTAAATGAATTAAATTAAGTACATTGCTCAATTAGTATCTTCCGGTGTAGTTCTTCCTTAAAAATTTTAGAAGAGGATCTTTTTAAATAATTTGGTAAGTTGTTATAAATTTTAGCAATTTGGTATGAGAAGGAGCGCTTGAAAATGGTTGTCCGATAACTAGGAATACTAATTACACCTCTAAAACGAATGTACATTATGCACGTGACTACGATAAATAATTTTATGAACTAAATAGGGAGGACGTAACTTAGTGATAATTTTATGAAAAAGACAAGATGTTTGTAAAAATCTGCGATTTTGCATATTTAACCAGCCAATGTCTGTCAGCTTATGAGAAATATGATCATATTTCCGTATTCCAAAGATAAGTCTAAGACACGAGTTTTGTACGCGTTGAATTTTGTTAGAAACATCTTTGGTAATGCAAGACTGATATATTTCTGAACAATACATAAACTGAGATAGCACAAGTGCTTCACATAAAGTTTGCTTAGTTTTCTGTGAGAGGTAGTATCTATGAGGATATATGAGTTTTAAGTTCATGTACGCCTTTCCAATGTAATTATTGATCTGCTTTTCATATCTGAACGTGTTATCCATAATTAATCCTAAATTTTTTATGTCCAGCGTAACAGGAAGACTAGCATTATTAATTTTTAAATCTACGAATTGTTTAATAAAGTTGCAATGCGAGTTTTTACCAAAAAGTATAATATTACTCTTGTTAGGATTTATAATTAAATCATGTTCATGTATGGCGTTTGTTAAACTTTGAAGGTCAGAGTTATAGTTTACGAGTGCTTGTGCATAGTTGCTTACATGAAAAGAGTAATACAACATCGTATCATCAGCGTACATGGAGATTTTACTAAACTTTATGTAAGTATGTAGAGACGAGGTGTAAATATTGAATAACAGCGGACCTAAAATAGATCCTTGTGGGACCCCTTTGTTAATACGTTCATGATCAGATTGTTGACCACCTGTGGTTACGAATTGATATCGATTAGAAAGATAACTGGATATTAAGGTGATAGAATCGAGATTAAAGCCAATATATTTCAAAACTGATAGAAGAAGATCGTGGTTGAGAGTGTCAAAGGCTTTAGAGAGATCTAAAGCGGTTACGATAGTTACTAGGTTATTGTCTATAGCTTTTAACAAATCATCATTGGTATTCAGTAAGGACGTAGTACAGCTGAAGCCTTGACGAAATCCAGACTGTGTTGCTGGAATTATATCATTTTTTTCAATAAAATTGCTAATTTGTATGAACATTACTTTTTCTAAGACTTTTGATAAGAATGGTAGGATGCTAATGGGCCTCAAATCACTAAATTTAACTGGATTATGTATCTTAGGTATTGGTGTGACCGATGCAACTTTCCACACATCAGAAAATGTGTTTTTTCAATGCAACAGTTAATTAAGTGAGTGAGGTACGGCATAATGGTTGGAATGCACAAATTGAACATATTTAAATTTATCCCGTCGTAGCCCATAGCGTTAGATTTCAGAGCTTTTACAATACTAGACAGTTCGCTTGTATTAACAAATGAAAATGAAAATTTAGTGGATGTGATGGCTATTGTATTGGTATTATAGTAATCTTTCATTTTACTGGTGTGAATTGTTGCTGATGATGGTACGCTGTTAATAAAGAAATTATTAATAATGTTCGCTTTTTGCAAGGAATGAGGTAATGTATTAGTTTGAGTTGTCATATCCAGTTGTTTGAGGCGCTTCCACGATTGCTTGGGTGTGAGAATGTTGAAGCAATAATTGAAATACGCCTTCTTTTCTCTAACAAAAGCTTGAGTTGTAAGATTCCGCATAACCTTGTACTGATCCCAATATTTAGCTTCTTTAGTTTTGGAGAATTTTAATTTAGCCTTATCCCGTAGTTTCATCATCTCTTTGATTGTATATGTTAGCCATGGTGCCGGTTTTTTGGTAACACGCACAGTTTTTAACGGAGCGCATTCATCAAACAACCGTAACAGAATATTATTAAATAGATCTACTTTGTGGTTAACATCATTGAGGTTAAACATATGGTGGAAAGAAACTTGTTGAAGCTTTACTTGAAACAGGTCGTGATTAAAGTTTTTGAAACATCGATATGTTTTTATGACGGGACAACGAATTTTCTTCATGGCCTCAATTACACAACTTATTAACTCATGATCAGCCAGTTTTACTCCACCAACTCTACTCGAATTAATAATATTCAAGTCTGATGTAAAAATAACATCAATTAAGGTTTGAGAGTTGCTCGTAATATGTGTGGGATCAGAAATAATTTGATGTAAATCTAAGGAACTAAGCATGGAAGAAAAATATTTAGTTTCATTTTTAAAAGGAGAGAGCATATCAATATTGACGTCCCCTAGGCAGATCAGCTTATCACATGAAAAGAGGCACTGAACACACGTTTGTTCCAAGGCGTCAATAAAATCTTTATAATCAATATTCGGAGCTCGATAGATAACCCCCACAGCATAACTAAATTTATTAAGTGTAACTTTTACCCAAAGTTGTTCGATGGATTCTGGTACGTTAATTATTTGGTATGTGAGAACGTTTTTGATGTACATACAAACTCCTCCTCCTCTACCGTTTCTATCTTTTCGTAACAGATTGTATTCATTGATATTAAGTTTGTCATTAGTAATAGTTGAGCTAAGCCAACTTTCGCTAATTAGAAGTATATCAAGATCATCTCCTGGCAATAGCTGTTTTAAAGAATGTAACTTGGGAACAAGGGACCGGATGTTACTATGAGCAATCTTAATTAATGACATGTTATTTATATTATACGTATTAGGTCAGGTGCATGTTACGTTCATTTAGTTTTAAGATAACTTAATACAAGGAAAGACACAAGAAAAGAAAAATAATTAAAACTAAACTAAACGATTTAAATATAGGTACGTTAACAATACGTAAAAGCTAGGAAAGTAATATTATTATTATAGCAAAAGTATCCCAACAAAATGTAAACACTTTATACTTATTTTAATGTATGTAAACGGTGATAACTTAATCAATGTTCTTTTGGAAAATTTGAAAATAATGTCTACGGTACCAATGTTAGCATGAAAGGTGGTTCGACTGCACATCACATATATAAATACATATCAATTACTTACGATAAATCATTTAACGAAAGCACTGTTTTTTTACGGTATTATCTGATTTCTAATTAGTGGAGAGTTTATTGGTCCCAAGTTTTGCAGTAGCTTCTTTAATGATGTTTAGTCCATGTTTAGTGAGATCTTCGCGGATTAATATTTAACTTCGGTAAATCATTTAACGAAAACACTTTTTTAATGGTATTATCTGGCAATTTAATAAATATATTTGTGTTACTAGTGAAGACTTTATTATTTCCAAGCATTGCAGTAGCTTCTTTAATGATATGTAGTCGACGCTTGGTGAGATCTTCGCGAATTGTTATTTGGCTTCCTTTTAACTTACGTTTAGCTCCGTAAATTAGGTTCTTGACATCCCGCCTGCAGAATTTTACCAATATTGGCTTAGTTTTACCAGGTGCGGCTTGAAGTCTATGACTGATATCTATATCTGAATCGCTTATGGTTAACTGAAGCTTATCACTGCAAAATTTAATAACAACTGCGTTGGTGTTTTCGCCTTTGGCAATCAATTTGTATTTTGTATTTGATGATTTTTCCCTAAAGTATTTTGTATTTTGTATTTCAAATACTCTCTTATGAGTATTTTGAATTTTGCATTTGAAATACATTAATGTATGTATTTTGCCCACCGCAATGTTAACGATACGTTTAGCGCGAATTCTAAGTACACATTTTCAAGAACCTACCTATAAAACTTTCCTATAAACGTCTAACTAAATCTCCCAAAAAAACACCCCGTATGCGTATAGGTATTTTTATATTTTTGAATTTCAAATATTGTTTTTGTATTTTTAAAAATAATATAAAAGTATCTCGTATTTTGTATTTCAAATACATCTCGAGGAGTATTTTGTAATTTGTATTTGAAATACGTTAGTGCATGTATTTTGCCCAGCCCTGAGTCTGGTGATTTTAAGGTCCAAGAAGTTCAGAACACCATTTTTCTCTTTCTCCACGGTGAATTTAATATTTGGGTGTAAACTATTAAGTAAAAACAATCAACAATATCTTGGTCATCAACATACCGTTTAAAATAAGCAAAATGTTCAATGATAAGGTTGTGACTTCAAGAGAGGTCAAGAAGAGTTCAGCCAATAAAGGAGATAAGTTACTACCTATAGGGAGGCCACTTAATTGAGAATAAGTAAGATCATTAAATTTAAAAAAGTTTTGACTGTAACAAGATTTTAAACTGTCGCTAAGGAACGAGCAGGCTATGTCAGAGGGGCTTGAAGAGTGCAGGTAATTATAGAAAACATTAAGGTATATCCTCGAAGGGGACGCTGGGGAACAGATTAACAATATCACATGAGAGAAGTTGATGGCGAACGTTAAACGGAGAGTTCTAACAAAAGGTCAGTGGAATTCTTAAT
The DNA here is from genome assembly GCA_036250285.1 of Pyrocoelia pectoralis. Taxonomy (NCBI): domain Eukaryota; kingdom Metazoa; phylum Arthropoda; class Insecta; order Coleoptera; family Lampyridae; genus Pyrocoelia; species Pyrocoelia pectoralis. Next base: position 36,060,561 of record CM070075.1, on the reverse strand, counting down.
AAAATACGGGAATTGTAGGTTAAGGTGTGTTCTGAAAATATGGTTAAGCCATTCTGAGACCGGAGTGTTGGTGAACGAGACAGTGGGACGCATTGGTAGGTGTGTTTATTTTATGTATCTTCGGGAGGGCATGCAAACGGCGAAAGGTTGAAATGAAGAAACGAAGAACAACGGAAGTAGAAAAAATATCCCAAAGTCGATGTGTTACGTACTCATCTTCAAAAAGAAATGGCGAAAGGAAAATAATTTACGATAAAGTTCATTGTTGCTATATTTGCAATAAAAGTTGATGCGTATGATCATATGCAATAAAATACTGGTGAACAATATGGTAAGGCGTTTTGAAAGTATCCATGGTAGCGATGTTGAAGTCGCTAAAATATTAACACAGCCTAAAGGATCACGTGCTAGGTGAGAATTATTAAAAATTTAGAGTGTGGAATTTTTATTACAATTGTATTATACAGTCTTATCAAACGGAAGAATTAATATTATTTCGACGACCTAATGAACACAACACATTTTTCCTATTCCGAGTTTGTTTGGCTTTTGAATAAACAGAGATAAGAAGCCAAATCTTCCTAACAAAAAAGGCCCAATTGCCGAACGTAGTGCACTTATACAGGGTTAGGCAGAATGACGTATCCATTATTAAACTGTATTCATTCGATAATATAATAAGATTAATCTAGTCGTTCAGTATCAACCAGGTCTTTGTTTCTAATCATCTTTCTTGTCAGGCAAACGTCCCAAAAATGGCTGAACAAAGTTCCTCAAGTATGGACACAACAACCACGAGTGCGGAAGGAAAACACAAAATAGTAGACCCTGATACGGGGATAGAAATGATAAATCCTAAGAGGCCTAGAATTGACCTGGATGAAGGGATAAAAGTAGCATGTCTCAAATCAATCATCTCCATGTACGAAACAGTAATATATTCACTGGAAAATGGAGTATCAGCTGACCATCCTCACTGGGCAAATATTAGTTTGTCTCATCAAATAACCAGTGTTATATTCACTATACATAACATCCGCCGACAAGAGACAACAGGACAGGGCGGAAACATGGCTACAAAATCTAGGACATCAGGATTCAAGCTTTCTATAGGAGGCAAAGACCATTCTTTGATCGCGACGACCTTAACAGACGCATGGAACCAGATAACCCTTGCAAATGGTCTAAAATACGAAAAACCAAAAGATCCCAATGAACAGAGTTGGTTGGGGACTATGGGACCATATTTGAACTTCTTCAGCACATTTGGTGTAAGGTTGCAAGAATTAAGAATAGGACATGATAAGATGCCTATATCTAAATTAGGCAATGATACAACTAGTATCCCTGTGAGTAAATATGGGTTAGATGGCGCTCACCACGTCTTATTGGAAGGGTGCACCTATCCGCCGGAAAGGAGAGAATCTATAGCTCAAAGCGTAGGTCCAATGACAGCAATGCTATGCATGCTCAAAACCAGAGATAGATTTCGCACAAAATGGGAAGCAGCGGTTAAACAGGCATATTCTCATATCTCTGTTATAGACGACATTATTCAAGTTACTAGAACCACTGGTACAGCTGCTGAAGTTGCTCCGATTCTATCCCTGTTAGGAGACATCACTCTTATCACAACCTCAAGACAGGCGTCCCGTATGACCATTCCCTTATGTATGTTTAGGCAAGCAGTAAGAAATAGTGGAGACGTTGAAGCCTTTCTAAGACACTTCAACACATCAGGGAAAGGAGCCTTTCTCACCTATAAAGAATGTTGCAAATCAAAGTTCACTATTGAATATATAAACCTCCTAGCATTCCCGCTATTAAAGAAGACTGGCTTAAGTTGTTTAAGCAATTTCCCACCAACACAATTTTTTGTGGAGATTTCAATTCCCATCACGGTACTTGGGGTTCCCTTTCAGATGACAGGAATGGCCAATACTTAGTTGAAGTATTAGATGAATTAGATTATGTCATTTTGAATGACGGTTCACAGACAAAGATCGCTCCTACCGGTAGGGGTTCTGTTATAGACCTATCTATCACTTCTGTCCAAGTTGCCGCCTGTCTCCACTGGCAGGTTATATCTGATACCCTAGGATCCGACCATTACCCAATATACATAGAAATTAATATACATACCTCCGCTAATCACATTAATCCTACGACCAAGTGGAACGATCTTCGCGCTGACTGGGTCAGTTTTCATAAGGATATTGAATCACGTTATGCCAAACTTCCCCTGGATACCCCTCAAAGCAACGACGGAAAGGTTAAGTTTTTTTTTGAAACGATTTCGTCTGCTGCTACAAATTCTATGCCAGTGAAAAGACCATTTACGCCAGTTACTCCTCGGCCCTATTGGTGGGACGAAGAGTGTGCGAATATGATTATGACTAGGAAAAATGCTCTAAAAAACTATAAACAGCAATCAAATTTTGAGAATTATCTGGTTTATCAAAATATATCCGCTAAAGTTAAACGTCTCTTCAAGACGAAACAAAGAGCTAGCTTCCAAACTTTTATTAGTAAACTTAATAAGAATACACCCATAAAGGAAATATGGCATGTTATAAAATGTATTGGTAACAAATATCATCGTGCTAAAAGAACACCGATCCCAAAACATTTAATGGAAAAAATACTCGATACCTTAGCCCCGCCTCTTATGGATGGACCACAGTTTAAGCTCAATCTTGCCAAGTTCACTTTTAACACAAGTAATGAGTTAACCAAACCATTTACTTTCGGTGATCTAGAGTTAGCCACAAAAAATACGCGCAACACAGCACCAGGCTTAGATAGTTTTACCTATAAAATGCTTTTTAATCTGCCACAAGTAGCAAAGTCTGATTTGCTAAACATCTTAAATAACTGGTGGATAAGACAAGATTACGCCCAACAGCTAAAAGATCTTGTCATCTGTACTCTGCTTAAATCTCAAAAAAATGCTGAGTTACCTTCATCCTATCGTCCGATATCCCTAATGTCTTGTATCACTAAGACATTTGAAAGGATGATTAAACTACGGTTAGAATACTTTATGGAAAGCAAGTCATTGTTGCCTCGCACTCAATATGGGTTCCGGAAAGGTTATGGATCAGTAGACGCCGTAACGCATTTAGTTTTAGATATTCAAGACTGTTTCTCAAAAAATGCATATATGTTGAGTCTTTTCATAGATTTAAAAGGTGCATATGATGTTGTGGATCTTAACGTTCTATACGGAAAAATGATAGGAATGGGTGTGCAACCTAGAGCATCGGCCGCTATTTTAAATCTATACAAATGCAGGAAAATTTATGTCCGAGACCACAATAATGTGTTACATGGTCCACGTGTTGTTTACAAAGGTTTGCCCCAAGGATCCATCTTAAGTCCTCTCCTTTTTAATATCTATACGGCCGAATTGCATAATCTATTTGATCAAGATGTAAACATTGTTCAGTACGCGGATGATATATGCATATATGTCACCCATAAGTCTTACGATGTCTGCCTCGATAAGCTTAGGCTCATCATAGATCAACTTAAAAAATGGTTTTACAACCTAGGTTTTAATGTATCACCTGAAAAGTCCGCAATCATGTGTTTTACAAGACACAGGCTTTACTTGGCCGAAAGGCTGGAAATTGGTGGTTACCCTGCTTCTCGGAACCAGCAATTGCCTTTTCTGCTCTTGCCCATCGTCACTCTCCAGGATTCGTTTAAGAAGACCATCCTCCATCACCAAGGAATCCCATTGTGCCCAGTACGCCTTAACATTGGGCGAATGTCGCGCCACCTCTTGCCAATTTGGTCTATCTCCATTCTTCTTCCATTCCACAATCGGTTGTAGATCAGGATCCGCCTCTTGCTCTTGAGCAACGACAGCAGGTTGCCAAAAGTCATCCACCAAAGTAGTAGCACAAATTGGCACCATCTTTTCTTCTGCTCGATTACAATGGTTGCAATCTAACCCGCAAGGTCTCCGAGACAATGCATCTGCATTTCGATGACTGGTTCCTGCTCGGTGCTCAGTTCTGAAGTCGTACTCCTGAAGTCTCTCAATCCATCTTGCAATTTGACCCTCTGGACTCTTAAAGTTCAGTAACCATTTCAAAGCTGCATGGTCTGTTCTTAATAGGAATTTTCTCCCATACAAATATTTATAGAAATGCTCGATGGACTTCACAGCCGCCAGAAGTTCTCTTCTCGTCACACAATAATTACGCTCTGGTTTTGACAGAACCTTGCTGAAGTACCCAATCACTTTTTCCTGCCCATTTTGTTTCTGCGAAAGTACGCCTCCAATCGCAACATTGCTGGCGTCCGTATCCAATATAAATTCACCCTCGGCTTGAGGATAGCACAAAATCGGTGCACTGATCAGTCGCAACTTCAGCTCTTGAAACGCCGCTTCACATTCCTCGGTCCACATAAACGTTCTGCCATCTTCAGTGAGACGGGTTAGCGGTTTACCGATGGTAGCAAATCCAGGCACATAGCGACGATAATAGGTGCACAGTCCAAGGAAGCTTCTGATTTGATGTTTATCTTTTGGAACTGGCCATTCACTTACGGCTTTAGTTTTCTCCGGATCAACGGCAACACCTTGGTCGGAAACGATATGTCCCAAATACTGGACAGCTTTCTCAAAAAGGTGACACTTCTTCGGGGAAAGCGTGAGATTGGCCGAGCGAAGCCTTTGGAATACCTCCTCGAGATTCTTCATGTGGTCTTCAAACGTCTCCCCTACCACAATTATGTCATCCAAGTATACCAGACACGTTTTCCACGATAATCCTTTCAATACGGACTCCATTAGCCGTTCAAAGGTGGCCGGAGCGTTGCATAAACCAAATGGCATTACTGTGAATTGCCATAATCCAGTTCCAATTGTGAATGCCGTTTTCTCACGATCTTCAGAAGCTACGCCCACTTGCCAATAACCACTCTTCAGATCAAGGGTAGAAAAGAACTTGGAGCCAGACAACGTATCCAAGGTGTCATCAATTCTCGGTAAAGGATAACTGTCTTTCTTGGTCACGTCATTAAGACGACGATAATCTACACAAAATCGCGTCGACCCATCCTTCTTCTTCACTAATACCACCGGTGACGCCCAAGGACTGCTCGACGGCTCGATGACACCTTCAGATTCCATGTCTTGTATTATCTTCTCGGCTTCCTCTCGCTTGGCAAGTGGCAGCCTTCTAGGTGGTTGTCGGATAGGCTGTGCACTCCCAGTATTGATTTTGTGCTGCACGAGATTAGTTTTTCCCTTGGAGCCATTCTTGCTTTCAAATACGTCTTGGAATCGAGCTATAAATTCTTTCACCCTCTTCTGCTGCTCCTTTGACAAGCGGGAATCCTTCGGCCAAAGTTGATTCATAATTTGGGGTGCACCGCTCTTATTAACCGTGTTTCCAGTGTCTACACCGCTAACTTGACGAATCACGCACGAAACACTTGAACATTCTCCAAGAACAGTGCCTTTCCGCAAAGTCACTGGATAATAGTTGACATTCATCACACGAACCGGAATTGTCTTTTTACATCGGAACACTTCTTTACCGACTAAAACACCGCGACCGACCATTTGTTTATCACTCGCGGGCTCGAGAAGCATAACACTGCCCTCAGTAAAGTCTCCGTCCAAACAACCCGCGACCATAACTTCGGTTCGGTCCTTTAGCACTGTGTCCTTGCACAAAATCACTCGCGATTCACACTCTTTTTGTGGATGGATCACCAGTTCCTCATTATTAACATGGATCACTCCTTGTTGTAGATCCATCCTAAAGCCATACTTCGTCAAGATGTCCATGCCCAAAATGAGTTCACTCTGAATCTCAGCTACCAGAACTTTTTCATTTATGCAAAAGTTTCCAAATGCAATATTCACAGTCACTTCTCCATAAATCTTCACAGCATCTCCAGTTGCTGTACGCAGTCCCCATCTGGTAGTTGAGAGTTTCTTCTTGACGACATTTGGTCCCACGATAGTTCTCGTAGCTCCAGTATCCACAAGCATCCTAACTGGTGAACCATCCACGAAAGCATTTACAACAATCGACTTTGGAGTTATGTTATTTAAAAAGGATATGCATGCTGTTAGGGCTCTATTATGAGAGGTCGACGTTTGCCCCTTGACGCCGACCTTTTTAGTTTTCCTGCTGTTCCATTGAGAGACCTCTGCCATAGCCTCTCCTGATAGGCTTTTTACAGCGACTTCGGATATGGCCCACTTCACCACAATTCCAGCAGCGGACTTCCTTGTTGTTTTTCAAAAGATTCACGGTGCCTTCTAGCTTCTGGAACCTCTTCTCGATCATTTCGGTCATAGTTGCAGTTATTTTCTCTGCCAGCTGGTCAGCATTTTCCGATTCCACAGTTCTGACGTATCCATGCCCTTTAACTGCCTGTTTAGCAGCTTGCATCTCCAGCGCTTGAGCGAGCGCAGCTGTTAACGTCTTAGGACGGCTCAAGAACAAAGCCTGTTTTATTTCGGGATCACGCAATCCATCCGCGAACCTCTCTACTGCCCATTCTTGCAGTACAGAATCAGGTACATTATTGTACACGATTTGACTCAGACGGGCAACATCCGCCTCGTAAACTTTCTCCAGACTTCTGACTCCTATTCCGGAGCTGCATCCTAAAAGCTCCTACCATATGAGCATGCCCATACCTAGTCCCCAAACGCTCCACTATGTGGCCGTAGCTTTTACGTTGTGCAGGAGGGAGTGTCTGCAGAACATCCAGTGCCTCTCCGCGCAAGGCGACTGTCAATGCTACAGCCTTTTGGTCGTCGTTCCAGCCATTCGACACAGCAGCAGCGTCGAACTGGATGAAGTAGTTTTCCCAGCTTGTTTTCCCATCAAATGTAGGTGGCTTTACTGCTGCATCCAGTCGTCGAATTGTGGGCTCATGCACTTCACTGATTCTACTTACTTGTTCCTCACCGTTGGATGCATCAGTCTCCATTATTTGATGCCTCTCGGTTTCAATATGTTGACTATCCAAGCGTCTCTCCAGTTCCCGGAACTTGTCGTAAAATTCTTCTTTTATTGCACCTATTTGTTGGGAGTTTTCCACTATTTTATGTTCCAAAGTCACCGAATTTTCCCTCGAATTTTCCAGAACTGCCTCGATTTTTCTATCGAATTTAAATTCTAATATTTTCGAATTTTCTTCCATTTTTCTCTCGATCGTTCTAGAGCTTTCGGCGAGTTCCTTTAATTCTTCCTTTAATGTTGTGGAACTTTCTTTTAATTCTTCCCTTAATGCCGTGGAACTTTCTTTTAATTCCTCCTTTAATGTTTTCTCGATGTTTTGGAATAATAATTCATTCTCGGACTGAAAGTAATAATTTTCTCCACGACTATGTAAGAATGCACAAATTCTTTTTACATATTTAGCTAAAGAATGACATAAATTCTTCACACCAGTGAAGAATGAAAAAGAATTCACTCTCGTTAGCCAATCACATTCAATGATTATCAGAAATCACGCTAAAATGAATAAATCAAATCGTCTCTTTTAAAACGTCAAATAAATAACTACGCAAATCGCTTCTGACAGCGCGTCATTTGAAATGTCAAAATAATCATATATTTATAATTTTACGTATATATTTTTTTTTATGCATAGTCGTGGAGAAAGTATGGTCTTTTACTTGTGTAGAATGGCTATTATTCACTTGGATGGAGGATCTGCCTCGAATAGTAATTTACTCATTTTAGACCGCATACAAACTAAAGCGGTAAAATTTTGTCTAGGTGCAATGACGTCATCTCCTAATCATGCAATCCTTGCCGAAGCACAAGAACCTCCATTGGTTTTCCGCAGACAATACTTATCCGCCAAATATGTAAATAAATACAGATCATGTAACATAAATTTCATTGATAGAATTAGTAGTAGTAAAATCAATATACTGTTACAAAGATTGCATTGTTTAAGGCGGGTATGACTCATCCGCCGGAAGTTTCGAGAAAGCTGAGCACACACCGCGCGCGATGACTTACCGTTCCTTCTAGAATTTTCGAGAGCAAATGCTTGTATAAATAATGTCGCTTAATCTTTACGAGTTAGTTCATAGTTCCCAGTTTTACAGTTTAACGCGTTCGCGAAGTTTAAATGTGATTACCTTAAACGTTGATTAGGTTAGACTTTTTAGTGATTAAATATTAAGTGTGATTAAAATAATTAGTGAACCTGTAGTGTAAATAAATTGATTAATTCTTAAGTTAACAACTAAGTACCTATTCGTAATTAGAAATAACTGATTAATAATTAGCGTGTAAATAAATAAATATTCGACTTGGTTTCTTAAGTTACAATTGGTGTCAGAAGTGGGATTAAAATGAAGAAGCTAAGTCAATTAAAGGTTGCTGAATTGAAAGTAGAGTTGGAAGATAGGGGATTAGACACTACCGGTGTAAAACTCGATCTTGTGGAACGATTAAAAGAAGTAATAATCAATGATGGAAATGATCCGGAAAATTATTACTTTCAGTCCGAGAATGAATTATTATTCCAAAACATCGAGAAAACATTAAAGGAGGAATTAAAGGAAAGTTCCACGGCATTAAGGGAAGAATTAAAAGAAAGTTCCACAACATTAAAGGAAGAATTAAAGGAACTCGCCGAAAGCTCTAGAACGATCGAGAGAAAAATGGAAGAAAATTCGAAAATATTAGAATTTAAATTCGATAGAAAAATCGAGGCAGTTCTGGAAAATTCGAGGGAAAATTCGGTGACTTTGGAACATAAAATAGTGGAAAACTCCCAACAAATAGGTGCAATAAAAGAAGAATTTTACGACAAGTTCCGGGAACTGGAGAGACGCTTGGATAGTCAACATATTGAAACCGAGAGGCATCAAATAATGGAGACTGATGCATCCAACGGTGAGGAACAAGTAAGTAGAATCAGTGAAGTGCATGAGCCCACAATTCGACGACTGGATGCAGCAGTAAAGCCACCTACATTTGATGGGAAAACAAGCTGGGAAAACTACTTCATCCAGTTCGACGCTGCTGCTGTGTCGAATGGCTGGAACGACGACCAAAAGGCTGTAGCATTGACAGTCGCCTTGCGCGGAGAGGCACTGGATGTTCTGCAGACACTCCCTCCTGCACAACGTAAAAGCTACGGCCACATAGTGGAACGTTTGGGGACTAGGTATGGGCATGCTCATATGGTAGGAGCTTTTAGGATGCAGCTCCGGAATAGGAGTCAGAAGTCTGGAGAAAGTTTACGAGGCGGATGTTGCCCGTCTGAGTCAAATCGTGTACAATAATGTACCTGATTCTGTACTGCAAGAATGGGCAGTAGAGAGGTTCGCGGATGGATTGCGTGATCCCGAAATAAAACAGGCTTTGTTCTTGAGCCGTCCTAAGACGTTAACAGCTGCGCTCGCTCAAGCGCTGGAGATGCAAGCTGCTAAACAGGCAGTTAAAGGGCATGGATACGTCAGAACTGTGGAATCGGAAAATGCTGACCAGCTGGCAGAGAAAATAACTGCAACTATGACCGAAATGATCGAGAAGAGGTTCCAGAAGCTAGAAGGCACCGTGAATCTTTTGAAAAACAACAAGGAAGTCCGCTGCTGGAATTGTGGTGAAGTGGGCCATATCCGAAGTCGCTGTAAAAAGCCTATCAGGAGAGGCTATGGCAGAGGTCTCTCAATGGAACAGCAGGAAAACTAAAAAAGGTCGGCGTCAAGGGGCAAACGTCGACCTCTCATAATAGAGCCCTAACAGCATGCATATCCTTTTTAAATAACATAACTCCAAAGTCGATTGTTGTAAATGCTTTCGTGGATGGTTCACCAGTTAGGATGCTTGTGGATACTGGAGCTACGAGAACTATCGTGGGACCAAATGTCGTCAAGAAGAAACTCTCAACTACCAGATGGGGACTGCGTACAGCAACTGGAGATGCTGTGAAGATTTATGGAGAAGTGACTGTGAATATTGCATTTGGAAACTTTTGCATAAATGAAAAAGTTCTGGTAGCTGAGATTCAGAGTGAACTCATTTTGGGCATGGACATCTTGACGAAGTATGGCTTTAGGATGGATCTACAACAAGGAGTGATCCATGTTAATAATGAGGAACTGGTGATCCATCCACAAAAAGAGTGTGAATCGCGAGTGATTTTGTGCAAGGACACAGTGCTAAAGGACCGAACCGAAGTTATGGTCGCGGGTTGTTTGGACGGAGACTTTACTGAGGGCAGTGTTATGCTTCTCGAGCCCGCGAGTGATAAACAAATGGTCGGTCGCGGTGTTTTAGTCGGTAAAGAAGTGTTCCGATGTAAAAAGACAATTCCGGTTCGTGTGATGAATGTCAACTATTATCCAGTGACTTTGCGGAAAGGCACTGTTCTTGGAGAATGTTCAAGTGTTTCGTGCGTGATTCGTCAAGTTAGCGGTGTAGACACTGGAAACACGGTTAATAAGAGCGGTGCACCCCAAATTATGAATCAACTTTGGCCGAAGGATTCCCGCTTGTCAAAGGAGCAGCAGAAGAGGGTGAAAGAATTTATAGCTCGATTCCAAGACGTATTTGAAAGCAAGAATGGCTCCAAGGGAAAAACTAATCTCGTGCAGCACAAAATCAATACTGGGAGTGCACAGCCTATCCGACAACCACCTAGAAGGCTGCCACTTGCCAAGCGAGAGGAAGCCGAGAAGATAATACAAGACATGGAATCTGAAGGTGTCATCGAGCCGTCGAGCAGTCCTTGGGCGTCACCGGTGGTATTAGTGAAGAAGAAGGATGGGTCGACGCGATTTTGTGTAGATTATCGTCGTCTTAATGACGTGACCAAGAAAGACAGTTATCCTTTACCGAGAATTGATGACACCTTGGATACGTTGTCTGGCTCCAAGTTCTTTTCTACCCTTGATCTGAAGAGTGGTTATTGGCAAGTGGGCGTAGCTTCTGAAGATCGTGAGAAAACGGCATTCACAATTGGAACTGGATTATGGCAATTCACAGTAATGCCATTTGGTTTATGCAACGCTCCGGCCACCTTTGAACGGCTAATGGAGTCCGTATTGAAAGGATTATCGTGGAAAACGTGTCTGGTATACTTGGATGACATAATTGTGGTAGGGGAGACGTTTGAAGACCACATGAAGAATCTCGAGGAGGTATTCCAAAGGCTTCGCTCGGCCAATCTCACGCTTTCCCCGAAGAAGTGTCACCTTTTTGAGAAAGCTGTCCAGTATTTGGGACATATCGTTTCCGACCAAGGTGTTGCCGTTGATCCGGAGAAAACTAAAGCCGTAAGTGAATGGCCAGTTCCAAAAGATAAACATCAAATCAGAAGCTTCCTTGGACTGTGCACCTATTATCGTCGCTATGTGCCTGGATTTGCTACCATCGCTAAACCGCTAACCCGTCTCACTGAAGATGGCAGAACGTTTATGTGGACCGAGGAATGTGAAGCGGCGTTTCAAGAGCTGAAGTTGCGACTGATCAGTGCACCGATTTTGTGCTATCCTCAAGCCGAGGGTGAATTTATATTGGATACGGACGCCAGCAATGTTGCGATTGGAGGCGTACTTTCGCAGAAACAAAATGGGCAGGAAAAAGTGATTGGGTACTTCAGCAAGGTTCTGTCAAAACCAGAGCGTAATTATTGTGTGACGAGAAGAGAACTTCTGGCGGCTGTGAAGTCCATCGAGCATTTCTATAAATATTTGTATGGGAGAAAATTCCTATTAAGAACAGACCATGCAGCTTTGAAATGGTTACTGAACTTTAAGAGTCCAGAGGGTCAAATTGCAAGATGGATTGAGAGACTTCAGGAGTACGACTTCAGAACTGAGCACCGAGCAGGAACCAGTCATCGAAATGCAGATGCATTGTCTCGGAGACCTTGCGGGTTAGATTGCAACCATTGTAATCGAGCAGAAGAAAAGATGGTGCCAATTTGTGCTACTACTTTGGTGGATGACTTTTGGCAACCTGCTGTCGTTGCTCAAGAGCAAGAGGCGGATCCTGATCTACAACCGATTGTGGAATGGAAGAAGAATGGAGATAGACCAAATTGGCAAGAGGTGGCGCGACATTCCCCCAATGTTAAGGCGTACTGGGCACAATGGGATTCCTTGGTGATGGAGGATGGTCTTCTTAAACGAATCCTGGAGAGTGACGATGGGCAAGAGCAGAAAAGGCAATTGCTGGTTCCGAGAAGCAGGGTCGCGGAAGTATTGAAGCAACTTCACGAGGAAGTTGGTGGAGGTCACTTTGGATCGAAGAAGACGTTGGAAAAGTTGCGCCAAAGATTTTATTGGGTCGGTTGCAAGAAAGATGTAGATGAGTGGTGCAAAAAGTGCACCGTCTGTGCCGCTAGCAAGGGACCGCATCGACGACCAACAGCTCCAATGAAGCAGTATAATGTGGGGAGTCCATTTGAGCGAATTGCAATTGACAATCGCTGGTCCGTTCCCTGAAAGTGAACGCGGCAACAAATACATTCTGGTCGCGATGGACTACTTCAGCAAATGGGTTGAAGCTTACGCTTTGCCTAACCAAGAGGCCGTTACTGTAGCTGAAGTATTGGTTAATGACTGGGTTTGCCGTTTTGGAGTGCCACTAGAATTACATTCTGACCAAGGAAGAAATTTTGAGTCTGCTGTTTTCCAGGAAGTTTGCAAAGTCATGGACATCAAGAAGACCAGAACGACGGCTTTACACCCACAGTCAGATGGAATGGTCGAAAGAATAAACAGAACAGTTAACAGGTATTTGTCCAAAGTGGTATCTGCCAATCAACAAGACTGGGACCAACATCTCAACTTCTTCCTTCTGGCGTATCGATCATCCATCCATGAATCCGCTAAGCAAACACCTGCTAACGTCATTTTTGGTCGAGAACTCCGCTTGCCGTGTGATTTGAGTTTTGGTAGTAAACCTGGTGAAGATTTGGCTGGCGAGGGCTACGTGAGCGGCTTAAGAAGGAAAATGGATAGCATTCATAACATAGTACGATCAAATCTTCAATGTGCAAGCGACCGAATGAAACAAAATTATGACGTTCGAGCTCAAGAAGGGGGTTACCAAGAAGAAGATTTGGTTTGGCTTTATAACCCTCAAAAGCGTCGTGGTTTGTCCCCCAAGCTTCAGAATAACTGGGAGGGTCCATACAAAGTGGTAAAACGAATTAGCGATGTCATTTAGCGTATTCGTAAAATGCCAAATGGAAAGCCGAGAGTTGTCCATTTTAACAGACTAGGACGTTATGACGGCAACAACCATGCGGATGGTGTACGCAGAGTAACGGAACAGAAGAAGGAAGTCTCATACGAAGAGTTTCAGAGGATGTATGGAGATAATAAAGTGGCTTCATTCGGCGTAACCATTGAGAGACAACAAGACCTCTTCACTCTGTCGTCAGAATATTCACTTGCTCATTGTGTGGCGGCCGATCTCCGCATGTCCCGTGGAATTGCTTCCGTTTTCAAAGCGAAGTTTGGTCAAGTAGAGAAGATGCGAGAGTTTGGTCCACGTGTCGGAAGAGTGCTATGGTTAAGGGATCGAGAACGATTCATTTACTACTTGGTGACAAAGAAGTTATCGTCTGGAAAACCTGATTATCGAGAAATGTGGAATTCGTTGCTTGATCTAAAAAGAAGAGTGTTATGGAGTGGCATAAGGAAGATCGCAATGCCCAGAATTGGCTGTGGTTTAGATGGTCTCGACTGGAGGAAGGTCCGGAATATGCTGGAGGAGATATTCCAGGGAACCGGTGTGCAAATCTTGGTTTGCAGTTTTAACCCGAAAAGTATCCCCACTCCGGGAACGGTGGATTGTCGGCGGACAGCGTTGCGCGATCTTGGACATGGTTTACCAACGATAGCTAATGAATTTCGAGACGAAATTGGTTTTAATGAGGGGGCAATGTTGCAAAGATTGCATTGTTTAAGGCGGGTATGACTCATCCGCCGGAAGTTTCGAGAAAGCTGAGCACACACCGCGCGCGATGACTTACCGTTCCTTCTAGAATTTTCGAGAGCAAATGCGGACTTGTATAAATAATGCCGCTTAATCTTTACGAGTTAGTTCATAGTTCCCAGTTTTACAGTTTAACGCGTTCGCGAAGTTTAAATGTGATTACCTTAAACGTTGATTAGGTTAGACTTTTTAGTGATTAAATATTAAGTGTGATTAAAATAATTAGTGAACCTGTAGTGTAAATAAATTGATTAATTCTTAAGTTAACAACTAAGTACCTATTCGTAATTAGAAATAAGTGATTAATAATTAGCGTGTAAATAAATAAATATTCGACTTGGTTTCTTAAATAAAGTTTCGTTACAATACATAATCTTATAAACCCGTATTGGGCCAAGAAGAATTCTCCCCCGTTGGCCGATGCTTTGATTGACACCAACAAATATGCTAAATATATTAATTATTATAATAAATTTCCGCTATATGAAATGAACCTTTCATTATTAACGTTAAAACCAACAATAATCTATCCTTTGTATACAAATTTGAAAATTATAAACAACAAAATCGTTAAATCTGTGTTGGGATTGCGAGGGAACACAGAGGTGCTTATTTATACAGATGACTCTAAGATTGAGGGTAACCCGGGTTTTGCCTTTTTCGTGGCTAATCTAAATTATATTGAACGTTACCGTATAGCCGACTTTTGCTCCGTTTACACGGCAGAGTGCCTTGCAATTCAAAAATCTTTAGAATGGTGTGTAGAACATTTAAGCCAAGACGCAGTGATACTTACGGACTCCAAAGCGTTCCTTCAGGCGCTTAATAGTAACCCAGTGAAGCATTTCAAGAACAATATCCTTTTAACTATAAGGAATTTATTAGTACAACTGTCAAACCGCAATCATAATATACGGTTTATTTGGGTCATGCCGGTATCGATGGAAACGAAACTGTTGATAGTGCAGCCAGAGAGGCATGCTTTGTTAAGGAAATAGTAACTACAACTACTACAGAAGACATAAACAATGTTTTTAAAAGACAATTAGAAGCAAGTGGGAAACTGTACAAAACAAATGCTGAAAAGACAAATAGTCACTATTACCAAATCCATAAAGAACTACCTAAGAACATACCACATCTAAACTATCCAGTAAACAGACGTTACAAGACTATAATAACAAGACTGAAAATACAACATGGGACATTTCCGGCGCATTTACATAAAATTCATATACTGCAATCTCCTTTTTGTACTTGCAATAACACCTCAATTGGCGATTTGAACCACATATTTTTCGAATGTCTTAAGTACACGAATGCAAAATTTATTTTACTGGAAGGACTTAATAGGGCTGGGTTCCCTTTCCCCTTAAATATATCAACACTAATAGCGTCCTTAGAAAAGAAAGTTTACGACCTAATAGTCAAATTTATAATCTCGGAAAATATTGAAATATACGTTGTTACTTAATTACAAAATGTCTGTGGTAAATAGGTGTCAGCCTGATGCCAAAAAAAAAAAAAACTAGTCGTTGTGCGTTCTCGATAAATGGCAATTTATGACAGTTATCAAACTGTATGCGAGAAACGTCAGTATAATTGTGAAAATTTATAGAGCTTAGGTAGAATTGCAACCCATTCATCCCACAAGTCGCGAGTATGGAACATATTAAAAAAACATAAATATCATCCCTATAAGCCACAATGCCACTAAGAAATTTTTGCTGTGCACGAAGAAAGCAGAAATGCGTTTTGCTATGAAATGCAAGAGCGCGCGAACAATGATCGCTAATTTCTGTCGTCAGAGTGATTTTCACCGACTTTTAGTTTAAATAATGAACCAAATGTTCAAAACACGCGAATTGGGCTCAGAAATTTCCACCAGAACTCAGTATCGTCAAAAAATTAACATCTGGGTTGGGATTTTTAATAATGACATAATCGGGCCATTTGAAATTGAAGGAAATTTAAATTCAGAAAAGTATTTAGATCTTTTAGTAACGAAGGTAGGACCTGCGTTGGAAGAAGTTGCAAGAGAAAATCAGGAGATCTGATTCCAACAAGATATCTGTCCCGCGCATTTTGGTTTAAATGTGAACTTTTTAAATGATTCATTTCCAAATCATTGAATTGTTAGGGGTGGTGCTATAAATTGGCCATCAAGGTCCCCTGATGTAGCACCTTGCGACTTCTCCATATGGGAATACCTTAAAAACAAAATTTATAAAAGACGCCACCCAGATATTAATTCTTTGAGAGAAGCAATAGTGGAAGAATGCGCGTTAATTACCGACAGGCAGTTAGCTAACGTAAGAAATTGTTTCTACAGCAGACTAGGGTACTGCTTAGCTGAAAACGGGGGCGTATTTGAATATTTATTATAATTTGTTTTTTTATTATTGTTTTTCGAATTAAAAGTTTTTTTTTCAAACGTCAGTAAAATTTGACTTTATACTACTAACTAGTAAACTTTAATCCGTGGTTTAACGTCAAATTCGTATTGACAAACAAACAGTACAAAAAACAATTGCTGTAAAATTTTAAAATCAATGTGAAGGCTATTTAAAAAGTGTCCTACTTTAAGTTAGTATTTTAAAAGAATAAATCGCACTTTTAGTCTTGCCAGTAGTATTATTTGGATCGCAATCATTTTCTCTGGGAGTGAAGGGGGTGGGAGTGGGGTGGATGAAGGAGGTGTTAGAAAGGAGGGAAAGAGTGAAACGTAGCGGGCAGGAGTAGAGAAAGTTTTGTCTCATTTGCATATTTCTCACAGGTGGAAGAACTTCCATAAGCGGCAATAAACTCATTATAAAATGATAATCACTACTATTATTAGTGAGCTTAGTTTTTTCATTGTAAGTTTGTAATTTTTTCCCCTCTATCTCGACAAGCCGCTCATATACGTTCTCAGAGCCGTCTTGGGTACCGAATAATAGCTTTTTGTTGTTGTACGCGATCTTTGGAGCGGTGTCCGTCGGCTGCTTACTTTGTCCCGGGTTTCTTTTTCCGACAATCTTCCTGCGTGTGGCCAGGAGCACGGTAGAATTGACATCGTTTTTTCTTTGACGTATATTGGTCCGACGTCTGGGTGTGGCCGCTTATTTCTAACTTACGGATTTCTTGAATTAGTGTATCGAAGGACTTGAATGATTCTAGAGAACGGATAAGGATCCAAACCGTACTTAAAACCTTCCCCACAAATTAAAGGATTGTTTATTATATAAAACTTGGTGCGACATGTTTCGGTACAATAGATGATACCATCTTCAGGCGACAACTTAAAATCGAATTTAACAGTAATATAATCATAAAAAGAGAAAATACTTACAAAATACAACGAACAAATAAATAATTATTAAAGTATATAGTTATATAGGGACTCTTAACAATACAAGGGAAAAAACCGATGGAAAATCCCAAAGTTGAGTACCGAATAATAGCTTTTGAATGATGTTCTTGGGACTTCTTGCTCGACTACGGTGCATTGTTGCGTACACCATATCCACTTGAAATTCTTCAAGAGGACGTTTATCCAATGGTATTTTCGCACGGAGAGCTCGTTTTTGCGCAATGAAAATTTCTGGGGGTTGGTCTTCTTGTTCAAGATTCGATGTGTGGGTTGGTTTGGACCATAGGCGTTGATCAAGGCTTCTTTGGCTCCAGCCCAGGTCGACGTTGTATCTTTTACACCGTGTTAAACATGGTTCCTGTAGAACCATGGAAGGGCCTAGAAGTGCGTTCTGGTCCGTGACGTTCTCGCAGTATTTGTAGGTGCTCAGCGCATCGACGAAGGCGTGGACATCTCCAGTTCCATCGAAGCGTGTTCTGCACGTTAAATATTTCGGACACCATTCAGGTAAGCAATTTATAAAGGAAAAACCTGTAAGATGCGGGTTCAAGAACTGGATGTTTTGGAGCGCTACTGGGTACCGCTACAGCTACGATACTTACTGTTGTGCCGTGCCAAACAAAAAAATTGCGAGCAAGATTGCAAGCTTACCATTAGGTTCTAAAGTCGTTTTAGATTTGCTTCAATGCATAGAACATCTTTCCGACCATATTGTGTACTTTGATAATTACTAACAGTCAGAGAACAGGATGCTTGAATTAAACAGTATAAACCTTGTTTTAATTTATTCACACCCAATTTGAATATTTTTATAACAAAATATAATTCAGATTGCTGCCCTCTCTGGTTGCAATGTTACTCTACAAATGTGGAGTGGCACTACTGTCAGTGGTTATTAATTAATTATTAATTATATCACATTACAATTAAGTGGTTCTTCCAGGTAAGTAATATTTAAACCAATTAGTTGTAGTGTTTGAATTCCAGAAAATGGATCAGGTTAATTCGGACTGGTTGGATTCTATTGATTCTTTTTAATCAGCGGAAAATAGGTTAGAATTTCTCAATCGGGGTATATTGAGAAAAACCAGTTTATTGAAAAGTGACAAGACAGAAACAAACATTACGTGAATCGCCACTTGTCAGACCTAGCGCAAAAAATGCAAGAACGGAATTCGAATGCTGTAGTTGTTTTGTGTCGAGCGATATTTTGAATTCGATTTTACTCCATACTAATAAATACATTAATTCAATTTCATGTAAGTATTCAAGAGAAAGGGATGCTAAACCAACAGCCGAAATAGAGCTGAAGGCATTTTGGGTCTTTTATATTTGGCTGGCTTGCATCGCCGTAATCGACTAAATTTGGAAGATTTATGGGGAACAGATGGTAGCAGAATTGAACTCTGTAGAGAATTACAAAACAGCTACTCTCTGGGACAAAATGTAACTATAGGCGAGATGTCGGCAGGCTTTCGGGGAAAATGTGGATTTAGACAATATATCCAGTCTAAACCTACCTAATCGATACGGCATCAAAATTTTTTCGATGATTGATTCCAACCTATTTTATACAAGGGAGTCTGGAAATATATGTAGGTACAGCTACAGTTAACCCATTTATTCCCATTGTATTCAAATGAGTACACCTCATGTTTTCCAGAGTCAGTAGATTAACAGAGTACCGCAACCTTCGCCATGTTTAGTCCTTTCCGCGCTTCAGTTCCAGTATAGTATACACGCTCAGTAAGGTAGACGATGTTTTGACTAAATGAGTCGGAATATTCGAATTTAATAAAACAAATTGATATAAGAAGTATTATTTTACGATTGTGGATTTGTGGATTTACAAATTTTACGGAAGCGCGGAAAGGACTAAACATGGCGGAGGTTGCGGTACTCTGTTAATCTACTGACTCTGATGTTTTCATTAATTGACTACCACCTGTTGACGAAAATTTGAAATAAACGCCTTTATTGGTTACTTCCGATTAGTGAGATTACAGAATTTCAATAGTTTTCGTTTTCTTCTCATAGTTAGTGATATATCGTTATAAATACTATTACAAAACTTAGTTCAAATTTCTATGTTATAGTGAAACAAATTTTATAGACTATCTTCATTCTGAAGAGAGAAATAATACCGTTAGGATACTCTTTTACAGTATGTACAAACTTTATTTATGTATCTATATAAAATAATCGTCCTGTCATATTGGAAAAAGAAACACGTGATATTATGTCACTGTACTCACTCAAGTACAACGGGAACTTAGCGACGTTTTCGATTTTTTTTTCAGTAAGTGGAAATGGAGGGAAAACCACTTAGTACCAGATTATTTTATGGAAAAAGTTTTAAAACTTTAGATGCTGCTATTGATGACATTACTGAAAATGATGAAAATGTAGAATTAGTCATAATTCCACCAAGTCCAGACTATCAGAGCGACGTAGAGGATAGTGATGAGGACGATTTGCAAGAAAACCACTTACCAGGACGGTGATGTTCCCGGAGAAATTGAACTTTATACGTATGATGATGCGTTTGATGAAGAGGATAACATACCCCTGGCTGCCCTTTTTAAAAATTCCGGAAAAACGCAAACAAAACAATAGAAACTGCAAATAGAGGAGCCAGTATGGACAGAGAAAAATATAGAATAGACATTAGTATGCCACAAACAAGTGGTTACTTAGATCGCCAAAATGCTGTAAAAGCTAATTTGAAAAATCTCGACCCATTCTCACTTTTTGAAAAAAATTTTGATGAAGATATTATAAAGCACATAGTTCATGAATCCAACAAATTTGCTCTACAGAAAAATAATCACAACTTCAATGTAAATGAGAGTGAAATCCGAGTTTTTATTGTTGTATTATTATTTAGTGGCTATCATCGTTTGTCTAGGGAAAAGCTCTATTGGTCATTAGGTCAAGAACTAATGCCATAAGGCGGAATAGATAAATTTGACAAGATGTATAAACTGCATCCTCTAATGTACAAACTAAATAAAAACTTGACATGGTTGATGAAGTTCGTAGATCTCAAAAAATAAAAACTTTATGCAGTGGGGCGTTTTTCATGAAAAATTGTCAATTGACGAGGCAATGGTGAAATATTTCGGTCACCATTCTTCTAAACAGTTCATACGTGGTAAACCCATTCGATTTGGTTCTAAAGACTGGATGGTTTGCAGTTCAACAGGATATTGTTACCAATTCGATACGTATTGCGGTGCCAAGCATATTCACAGGTCGGATTTTGAAAATGAACCTCTTGGATCAAAAGTTGTTTTGCAGCTTTTGAACGCAAGTAATATTCTTTGATAATTTTTTTACAAGTCCTGTATATTACTGAACAAATTGATGGACTTAGGATACAGAGCATGAGCGAACACAATTCGACCGAACAAATTCTTTACTGTTTGTGCGATGGGTAGACAACAATATTGTAACAATGGCCACGAATTATGATAGTATTGAACCCATGTCTAAAGTAAAACGTTGGTCGAAACAAAAGAAAGAAAAAGCTGACATTCCACAACCAGGCCTTTTTTCTAATTACAACGCGGGAATGGGTGGAGTAGATCTACTTGATCAAGTTGTGAACAATTACAGAGTTAACATTCAAGGTAAAAAAATAGTGGTGGCCTCTTTGGACGCATATGTTGAATGTCTCTGTAGTAAATGCTTGGACACTTCATTATTTAGTGAATCCTTACAGTTCATGAGACTTCTTGTACGACATTATTTAAGAAGTTTCCAAAAAGTTAGCATTCAAAGAAGAAAGTAGCTTGGTCCAAAGCTTAGTTTCTAGTTCAGATGGTCATTTTCCGAAAAAGTTGGAGAAACAATTGCGATGTCGTCATTGTCATCAGAGATCAAGATGGGAATGTATGAAATGTAAAGTAACTCTTTGCTTGGAAAGAAACTGTTTTACTACCTTTCATACCAAATGATAAATTTATTTGTTTATGTTCATCTTATAAATAAAATAAATTACATTTTCAATACATGTTGCATTTTAATATAGATTACGTTTAACGCAGCTATGTTCCCATTGTACTCATTTGAGTACACATGTTTTTTTGTGCAAAAAACAAAAACATCGCAATTATTGCTGAAACCATATTATTTACATGTAATT
The DNA here is from genome assembly GCA_036250285.1 of Pyrocoelia pectoralis. Taxonomy (NCBI): domain Eukaryota; kingdom Metazoa; phylum Arthropoda; class Insecta; order Coleoptera; family Lampyridae; genus Pyrocoelia; species Pyrocoelia pectoralis. The sequence goes on along the minus strand of CM070075.1, from coordinate 36,039,104 downwards.
CCTTAGAGAAAATATAATTGAAAAGGTATTTTCAAAATTTTTGATACGTGGGAACAAAATGTGGACCCAGAGAATATACTTGCTTGTCTACACTGCAAAGAGTATTACATGTAACGATATTTGAAACGTCATGCTCAAAAGTGCAAAGAACGTCCGGTTAATAAATCCAAAGAAAATTTCAAACCTTCAGAGTCTCAAACTTATTTAGTCTTTCGATGCGTTGATTACAAGTTCACAAATAATTTACGTTTAAAGAACGATATTTTGAATATGCGATGTGACAAGAAGATATCCCTTATAGCAAAGGGCGACCCACTTATTTTGTCGTTTGGATCATTTTACGGAAAACGACACCGCCACAGTCATTTAAGTAAAGTGACTAGAAATAAAATGAGAGAACTTGCACGTTTGTGGCAACAGATCAAACCTTATATTCATGAAAAAACTATGTTTGAAGCGCTGAAACCAGAAAATTTTAAATATTTTATTTTAAGTACCCAAAACATCACTGGACAACAAGAAAGCTCAAGAATTTGAGAAAGCCCCGTCCTTGGCCTTGCATATGGGAACCACTTTAAAACAGTTATGTGAACATGCATTTTCTGAAATACAACAAAAAAATATGATTTTTCGGTTGGGTGAAGGAATGTTGCAGCAAGTTTTTTTAATTTTTTTATATCAGGCACGATCAACAAAAAAGAGTTTGCTTCTCTTCTTTTTAATGATCATTTGTCGGTGCTTTACATTTATATTCACATAAAACATTATTAACGTTTTCGCAAAAGTGCTATTTGCTTCTTCAGATAGATTCAGGTGAATATGGTTTTGTTTTTTGTTTTTTTTTCCTTTTTTTCCCCCTTCTTTTTTTGGATCGGTTATAATTGAGAATTGTGCTTAGTTAATTTTAAGTTGTTTGCTTTTTTCAATTATTGCGTTTTTCTGCATTCAATGACAGTGTTATACATTGTTGAATTTAGAAAAATGTTCTCTTCTTTTTTGTTCTCCAAAAATAGCTCAACAAAAAAAATGTTTTTTTACCCTATAATATAGAATACGTAATACTCAATAACTCTCAATTTAAATGTTTTTTCCTAATGTTATTAGTTTAGGAAATATCGTCTGGACATTGCAAGCCAAACCACCCTCTATATTTAGAAAAGTGTTTTGTGATGGGAGGAGTATAACAGATCAAACTACAACAAAGAAAAACGAAAACAAAAATTGTTGCCTGTCAAAACTGCGCTACCTCCCGCACTCGAATTGTGCTGGTAGATGCTCATGGTGTAACACATTATGTTACCCTTGCAATGGCGAAACATGCGATAATATTGTAGGAAACGTTACAGAAGATTCTACTCTTGAGGAACATGTGAAAAATGTTGTTTTGAAAACTAAATAAAAAATAAATTAAACAGCAGTTTCAATATTTTTGGTTCTTGGGGGGGATTCTATACATAAATGGATTTGCAATTGTATCACCCACAAAAAAAATTTTGTTTTTGGTCAAAATCGGTAAATTCTATGTGTCCTTCAAGAAATTTTCAATTAATCTCGAGGCAGACTTTCTTTTGATACGCCACTGATGTGTATCACGTGGTACTATATGGACTCGCAATACGTCGTTTGGGAAATTTTGTCAGCTTCAAAAATGCTCACTTGACATTTTCCCTTAAAGTGCAGTTTTCGAGAAAATCATCAAAATATTAAAAGTGCGGGGGGGGAGGGGGATTCTCCAGGACTTTTAGTATATTACTATTTAGCCCCCAATGACCTGTACCAAAAATTAGCTTTATATTATTTTTGTATAAGTACTCAAAATTTTAACTATCTTGAGTCGGGTAATAATTATTATTGGTGATCACGGCAGAAAGGACGTACATATAAGGTAAGTTTTACTACCAAATTTTACAATTAATGGCATATAATTTTAACAGTATACTATTGGAGAAACGTCGTCTATTATGTATTCAATTGCTAGACAATTATACTTTCAATGAAAAGTGTATAAAATTACTTATTGTAAAACTTAACTTATAATAATTAATACTATAATTTACATTCGAGTGGTTAATTTAATCGGAATTATAAAGGTGCACTGTGTTTTTTATTATGTTAAAATATTGAACGGCTTATGTCAATAATACAGTTTTTAACTCAGCAGTGATTCTAACAAACTGTTTCAACACAACAATGAGAATTTTTTTAAACTAGTTGTAAACTTCGATTCAGTTTTACAGGAGCACATAAGGACAATCAGTGGAGAAAACAAGCGGCACCACTATTTGTGATAGAATTCAAAATGAAATATTCTCCTCCTTTAAGGCAAAATAAAAAAGAAAATCTGTCAAGATTGCACACCTGACATTTTTGGAGTTGAACAGATGACAGTTATTGTGCGTTTAGTTGATTTAAGTTCCAGTTCAGAAGAATAGCAGAACATTTTCTTGTGCTTGAATTAGAAAACACCGGCTTGGGTCTTACAGAACCTATATTGCAAAATCTTCAGGAAATGGAAATACCAATAGAAAAGATAGAGGACAAGGATATGACAATGGATCGAACGTGAAGGGGAAAAACATTGGAGTTCAAAACAGAATTTTGCAAATCAACCCTATTGCGATTTATGTGCCATGTTCTCGCCATATCCTCCAAAATTTACAACTTCTTTTCATCATCACCAACTCATTATTGGGCTGTACTGAAAAGTAATATTTCTAGCCTAACTTTAAAACCTTTGTACGGAACAAGATAGGAAAGTAGGATTGACCCGATCACTCCCTTCAGATATCAAATAGAAGAAGGGTATTTAACGGACGCCAAGGAACAAACTAGCTACGAATTTGGACACGGAAACGCCAAGAATGTGAAGCACAGTAGGATCAAACATCATGAACGAAATCAGAACATCTCACAACCTTCTACAACAAGAATCGAATCCAAAATTGACATGAAAGTTATGTGAATGGTAATGCCGCACCTTTAGAGGAAGCAATGAAAAATGATTTTTTTATAGAAATAATTTATTGCTGCTAAAATATTCGTTTAAAAGCCGTAATATTTTAGGAATAAATAAAGGGGTCCAAGGAGGTTCTCAACATGTAAAATTATACAGAGGATTTTTTCCCCACCGGTTCTTGAAGCACCCTGTACATGTCAAAATATTTTCCTAACTTTTTTGGTCTCGATACTATAGAAGCCCGACGCACTGTTGAAGGACCCTGTATATTATCGGTGCTTTGCGTTCTCGACAATCTAATGTGAAACAACTTTTTGATGGTATAGATGGCACTGGTGTGGAATTAGTACGATTCAGAATGGGAATGAATAGATTTGTATCCCCCCCCCCCCCGTTTATTACGTGACGGGGAGGGCAAGGACAACGTGGTCCGACCTTGAGGTTGACCTCTGGGCCGAACGTGAGGTTGATCTTGAGGATGCCCAGAACCAAATTTGCTTTAGCCAAGTTCAGATCCAAATCTACTTTTGTCCTTTGTTTTAATTAGATAACGTAATTGAGCAGTATATGGAAGGAAATACAACGCAGTCGATGTATCGCAAAAGTTACTACAATACCTACGGATTAAGTAAGCATGTAATATAATTAGACGTGATGGGATAATAAGATTATATTTATTTGTGTATTAGCAATTGTGTAGAAATGAATCAGCAAGGAAAATTAAACGACACGCATGTGAACATCTTATCTCACGAGGAGCAAATACGTCCATCGCAACAGTAGGGAATAAACGTTGCAGAAATGATGAAACAATAGTGATGGAAACATTTGAACTGTTGTGGACGGAAATTGTATCAGTGGCGTTGTTATGGGAACTTATGAAGATAATGATTAAACTGACATTAGCCCTTTCGGCCCCCCGGTGGCATTTGCCACCGCATAATTTAAAGGCCTCTAATTTACCCGCAAAACATATATTTCTACAATCTGGCTTTAGATGTCACTTCTATGACATGTTTTAAAAGAATTTTGTGTTTTGTTTCAGCCATATGTGTTTTGTTGTAATTGTGAGTGATTGTTGTGTAGAGTGCAATAAACATGGATCCTAACAATCTAAGCGATACATTTGGTAAGTTGAAATAGTTACATTATAATATCAAATTTTGATAATAGGTTGGTTACCATATAGAATATAGGTTCCTATGAGTTGTTTGTGGCATTCTAGTAAAAAAAAACCTCGTCAGAGGGTCTCGAAATTCGTTTACGCAATTGCCACCTACAGACATTGCCGCTATAAATGGTAATAAAAATAGTTATTTTTATTTATGATTACAGATGGGTATCGCATAGCTCCCACACGATTTTATGGTAGCATAAATAAAGTTGCAAAGACCGTAACAATGCAAGATTCACAGGCTGCCATAATGGCATTACCTGAGTCCGATATTGAGGATGAAGGAGGCGACGAATTCTTAGTAGAAGATGAGACAGATGAAGACGATGAAGATGATGTTCCCCTTTCAACGTTAGCATCACAATTATCGCAATGTTAATTACGTCTTTGCACATAGTCTTTGCCCAAAAATTAACGAAAATATAACAAATTCCGTGTGAACTTCATAAGGATAGTTTAGAATGAATTTTGAATGTAAAAGAACTCAATTTGGACACTGGCACCTTTTTGGGAATACGAATGGCCTTAGGGAGAACGTTTTAACATTCATCTTTAACTATAGTGAAACTAAAAATACCATAAAACATAAAATGTACAAATAGTTAATAGAAGCTGGTCTAACGTTGCATAACATCTGTTTTATAGAAAGACCTTCTCTACCTTAAACAGTTTCAAATTTTTGTTTATTTCGCTAACTAAAGGCACCACTTACACGTATATGTACAGCAGTAAATATGGATTTTACTTCCTCTTAATTACAATATAAATTGTATATTTAGAAGTATAGTCAAAGTATAGGTATTCTCTTTGGTATAGTGTAACGTAACAATTAATACACTTGCCACCTACTTTCATCAATAGATATTAAGTTAAATATGTAGACAAAAACATTTTTCTCGGTGAAAACATACGACTATATATGTTACCTACAACATCGTCCGTCGTTCAAAATCTCTAAATTCGAAATAAGCACACAAACATGTACATTTTGAAAGTTACCGAAAGAAGGTATCGGGACACATCAATTAGTCTACGATGAATGCTGTTACTACTTTTTACATCATTTTAACGATGAAAATGTTAACGCGAGGTATAATAGAATCATTTTTCATCATTTGAATAACTTTTCAACTTGAAATAATTAAATTTCCATGTTACCGAGAAAAAGTTTCCGATACTTGTCATTTTGAAAATTTTCGCGAAAATACTTTCTGGCATTGTTTTAATGTTCGAAATGGGTTAAGGACCTCGGACAGACAAAGAAATCGATTTTCTCTTGTAAATTTACGCACAATTTGTGAAACATTTAACAAAAATAAAGAAAACGGGCGCCAGGGACTTCAAGGGTTTATACTGACACCCCAGAGAAGGAACGACTGGAACAAATTGAGAATGAAAAAGACAAAACAAAGAAGGGCTTTAAAAGAAACATTTTCACTAAGCTAGAAAAACAAGTAGACAACCAACCGAAGAAAAAACGTAAAACGAAAATTCCGTCGGATTCATCGTCTTCCGAAAGTGATGGATTATCAATTTATGATAATTCTGATGAAGAAATAAGTGACGAAATGGAAGATATTGAGGAGAATTGTAGAGAAGATTTTAGTAAGATTTAAAGCTAAAACTAAATTGGTGCATTTTGTTGGCCAGATATTAAAATATTCGAAAGATACAACTACCTTGAAGTTTTTGAGAAGAAAAGGTCTATCAACATGGCAATATAGCAAAGAAAAATCCTATGAGAAACCTTATAATGTTGTCCACCCAACACTCAGATGACAAAACCGATGATACAGAAAAGCAAAAATCTGATATCAATTTATATTATGAGACTAAGTGCGGTGTTGATACCATTGATCAGATGGTACGAATGTATTCGGTGAAGCGAGGATCCAGACGATGGCCTTTATTTCTCTTTTATACGCTAATTGACATAGCGGCTTTGAACGCGTATACAATTTTTACTTTGAATAATCCCACATGGAATGGCACGAAAAAAAACAGACGTAGATTGTTCCTCCTTGAATTAGGTCGTCAGCTCACAAGACCAATTGTTGAGAAGAGATCAGAAAATGTGCACGGTCTCCAGAAACCAGTTATATGTGCTATGGAAAGTATTTTGGGCGAAAAAATCAAGAGAAACAAAAACTCACATAACAATGGCGAATCTAGTGTCAAACGACGTTGCTACATTTGCTTGGAAAACGTAAATACAAAACAGCAACGCGATAGTATTACAAAAACCAACAAAATCTGTTCCAAGTGTGATCAAAACATTTGTAAAATACATATGGAAAGCAATATTATTTGTACAAATTGTAATTCCGAAAGTTCAAGCGAATAAAAAAGATTATCAGTAATAGTGTAGCTAATAAGAGAATACGTTTTTTTTTGTTTTTTATGTATTAAAACTAATGTATAATTAGTCTAATAAAGTTATTATTACATTCAGGTGGTTGTGTTAATGATGTATCAGCACAGTACTGAAACGTAATCGTTATTATTTGAAAAAATTAAGACCAAATGAGCGCGGGCAAAAATGCCCCTCCTTGGGTATGCATGAAAACATTTTATCTTGGGAGTTCTAGGGTTAAGGTATAATAACGATCAAAAATTGTTTTTCTTTCATCTTCTGAGATAACTGTTTGGCATTTATACAAACATCTCTTCCAACAATCTTTTACAGTCTTCATTCTTTTAGCTGGAACTACCTTTTTTCCATGCTGCTGGATTTCTCTGCCTCTTACGCTTCAATGGTTTAGGTATGTTGGTTTGAGGAGCTCCATTTTCGATATCAATCACAGTGTCAGCACAAATGTGTCTAACAGCATTACATGAATCTTTGCTGTAAACAGATTCATTATCAGAATCAGAAGGCACATAGTCTTTATCTTTCTGTGAATCGTATCCATCACAATCATTTATATTTTCTACTGTATTTATTTCACTTAGCATCCTTTTCCTAAAATATAACGAAAATGCCTTACAAACTGTAGTAAATATAGGAATAATGAATTTACCTTAATTCTATCAACGGAATGTTATTGTCAGACTCTGAATCACTTGAATCGTATGGCATTTTGACTAAAAACACCTGTAATTCACTTAAATAAACTCAAACTAATTCAACTGAACGTTTCCTCTAACCTCACTTTGCTATTTTCACCGAATATAAGAGAAAATGTTTCTTTTGCAGACCAGAAAAACTCACAGAAAGCGTGTAAAATGACGCTTTCACAGTTGCCAATAACCCACTCATAATATTCGATACACCGTTTGTGTTTCTAAAGCCTTTTTGCACCATCGTTATTTCATAACAACTACTTTTTATCAGTGGCACAAAGTTGTATGTAAATAATAATCTGTAGAATTTCAGTGTTACAAAGTAGCATGTGCACATACCACTTTGTCAGGCTGAAATAATTATTTTATACAGATACAACTATGTAATTTTGGTAACCTACTACACAGCATAATACATACACCTTTGTAACTCTGTGAGGATGAAGTCTAACCTACATACAACTTTGTAATACTGAAAACTAAAATTCGACAAAAATGTGACGTACAACAGTGTACCTCTAAGGTGACGATTTTTATGATTCAGTTATTGATTAAATTTTGTTTTATTTATATTTTATTCTTAGCAGTTTTAGAGAATTTTTTTATTGTGATTTATAAATTTATAAAATAGTTGTTTTAATATTTTGAACTCATGAATGTTGATTTTTTTTAGATTAGTTTCATTTTCTGTGAATGTTCGTTTTATACTTATAAAATATTGTCAAAAGTGCTGTATTTTATTTCTACATTTATTGGAAAAACAATGACCTAATTACAAAATCATCGTATATTACAAACAGTACCTAACTCGGATTTATATCAATCAAAACTATTCATATTTAACTGTCATTTCCATTATAAGCATTAGAAATGACATCTATTCAATTCTCTAAAACTTAATTGCAAAAAAACAATAACTTGTTTTCGTCTTTCCTGACAATCTATTTATATACAGTTACGTCATTGTTTCACCGGAACGGCGTTATAATGTTGCGGGAAAACAATTTTGAATTTCTTTTTAAAACTTGATTCTTCATTTTTCATATGGAACGACAAGAGCAGGTTTCTATTTGTGAGTCACTCAACTACATTTACACTGTTTTAGCTTGTAACGGTTTATTTTAAGCTAAGGAATTAATTATAATTTTCGGTGTGAATGTGTAGACTACAAGTTCTCGTAGATGTGTTGTGTGTTGTATATTTTTGTTTTGTCAGATTAATTGAATATTTGAAGATCTTTGTGACCTTTTATCTTCTTATCATAATAATTATCCGTTTGCTTTTCGAGGGAAACTTTCACTTGCAGATCAGTCGTTGAAAGAGAAAGTTCTTGGGTATTTTTCTCCCTACATAAAAGTTAAATAAGTTTAATTGGGGATCAGCTAAGAACAATCGTAGATACAAATTATCTGTACGTATTATAATTTTTGGAGGTAATTAATGTATACCAGTTATTTGGGATTAAGTCTTATTAGCGGCGATCACATTTTAATCTGAAGGCCGAACATCTGGCTTTCTATATTGGATTTTTATATTGGATTTTTTATATTGGATTTTTATATTGGATTATTACCTAGAATATTAATTCATATCTATAGAAGTTAATTAAAGATAGATAGTGAAGTACTTATCATTAAAGTTTATGAAGGTTGGAGGTCAAGCGTTATCAATCAACATTCTTGTCCATTGTCCTTGGTCATTGTAGCTGTTTGATGTATGGTGATTTAATTCGTTTCCATTCCTAACTATGGTGAAGAGAAGAACGTGTGGTTAGATTTATGTGTGTGTTGTCCTTTATGTAAAAATATTAATTATCGCATTATTATTATATATATATTTGGTTAATTTGAAATATCGGTCATTGTAAATTACAGAGGGAAGCCTACCTTATTAATCTTATTTCAGTTGTAAGAATTTTGATCCGGCTTTAGTATTTTTTTCACTAGAGTGGTTCACTCGTAAAGAACAGGTTTATTGATGCTGGAAACTAACAAAATTACTCGTAGTAAGTTTATTTATATATATACCAGCGAGGTAAAGTTACGGTCAATTTTATTGAGCGCCTTATGTTAATTTTAAGGGTTATGTATCAAGCTTGCTACAAACTTAAAAAAATATTATGCGCACCTAAATTAATATTTAACTTATTGCCAACTTACCACGGTTGTAAGAGTAGGAAGCATACAGGGTGAATAAACATTATTTTTCTTATATGTTAAATTTAAACTCAATTAGGCCGTCTCTTAATTCATTAATTTATTCAGTTATTAACATTGATTTTATGGGTTATCCTTTTGGATATATTTAAATATTATTAATTTTATTGACCTGAAATTTTCCAACATAGTTATTTATATATTTAATAAATGTTATTGAAGTCATATCTTATATTTAATTGTCCAGTGAGAGCGTCAGTTTATTCTAATGGTCGAGAGGAATTTATTGCTTAACATTTATGCGACCTGGCGCCTACCGAGCATTTTTTTTTATTTAGTTAGCCTGCGACCCAGTCTGTGGACTAGCCGGCAAACTTGTGTACAGCCATTCTCTCATTGGATAATCAATTTTCTTGTTTAGTATCAATCGGCTGTCACAAGCTTTTTATAAAGTAATAATTGAAGGGGTGAGTGGCTGAAGGAGGTATGTAACAAAAAGTCAGTTTTGAGATATTTGACCACAAAGTTTTAGCTGTAGTACTTTTTTGTAATTTTTTTTTTAACACTTAACAATCCATTCTGTTCCTATGAGTGGTAAAATTATTATGGATGTTAAGAAAAGATTTAAATATCTGCCAAGCAAATAAAAATAATCATGTTTTGTACATAACTCCTTCCACAAACATTTTGTATATGTCGCCTTTGTCTAAAGCACTGTTGTATAGATATTCAAAATTGTTTATTTTTTTGTACATAATGAAAGTTTATTGTATTTTAATGAAACCAAGTATGATGCAAGCTGTTAACTCTTAAGTTCTTTCATTGTCTTCACACAAAACAGGCTCATAGAACCACTTGTGTGGTACGGGGACGAAGCAAAGACGTTCCTTTAAGTTTTCGATTTTTTCTCTTGATAGTGCGCCAGTTTTCCTGAAGAGCCTTGGAATGTCAAAATCTTCAGAAACCAAGGAGGGTTTCTTCAAATTTTTGTGAATATTGACCTGTTTAAAGGGAGTACAATAATCAAAACTCTCCTTGAAGAGGTATGACCCATAAGTATCTACACGGATCCATTTAATCCCGTCTCGGAAATGTACTTTTTCATTCAGAACATCTTTTTTTGTATTCATAAGTTGCAATTTGTTTGGGAGGTTCTCTGTGTTTTTGAAATGATGTTCCATATCAATGACCACATTATTTTTTTTACTGGCAGAGGCAATAATTTCACGGTATTGTTGTGGAGTACAAATAGTTTGGTGTTTCCTTACTCTTTTTTCTATACGGCCAAAATCCCGGTCCGAATCCAAGTAAGAATGACCTACTTCAGGAAACTTATGCTCGATTACTTTGAATATTCCTTTTTGCACAAAATACTGATAAACACACACCATTAGGAAATTTTTGTTTTGCCCTGCACACGAGTGTCCAAATAATTAAATTTTTCCGTATGTATTGAAAGCTTTTTGTCAATACTTTTACTAGCAGTAGCACAATCTTTATTCAACACTAACTGTAACATTATGTTTCCCCTAGAAGTCATTTCGATTATTTTTACGTGCAATATTACTGAAACAACACAAATTCGTAAATAACGTTATATCAAAACAACCGTTACTGTCAAATGGTGAACAGCTCTCTGGCAGAGTGCATGAAGGCGGTATGTTACATAGCATATTTACGCCGCTATTGGAAGAAGGAGGTATATGTGCTATTTATGTTTCATACGTCCTTCATCCACTACAAATATAAATGGTTGTTGTCGCATACCTCCTTCATGACACTCGTATTTCTGTTAATACGGGTTGTAGAGAACTGCTGTCAGTTCACAAAACAGACCAACACATACCTCCTTCATCTACGACAATAACTCAATTTTTGTAAAAATGTTACATACACCCTTCATCCACTCACCCCTTCAATTGTTTCTTTAAATTGTGTAACATTTCACTTAACATAGGTACATAATTGCTTCTAACCCTTTAAGGCGCAAAATTTTCCAAACTTTTCTTAGTGAATTTTTGGTTATTTCTGGTCAGAATTAATGTAAAGGTGTTAAACACACCTAATTTTGACAAAAAAATTTGTAGTTTCTGAAAATAAAAGTGGTAAACCTTTTTACCAGTGATCACTTAGCACAGCATAGGACATATAAGTTTCATTGGTAAATCTGTAATACCGATGAAAAAAGTATTCACTATGTAGGAGAAGGTAAACGGTTATTACTTATATCATACTCCAATGTTATTTATTATTGTGGTAAGGCATATAGCCTTGGATACACAGTGCTACTCAGCAAGTTGAGCATTCAACTCCGCTTCTTTTTTGCACTTTATGCTTGGTGCATTCAGTATATCGTCTAGATGTTTTTATAGGCATATGAACTAGGTTTGTAAAATTTTGCCCTTAGCGGCGGACCACGTTCCTTTCGCACCGAAAAATTAGCGATACATTGATCTGTCAATTTGCTGCGAAACTGCAGATGGGTTTTTGCTTTCTGCCTCTTCGAATTCAGGGTCTCTTTGTACATTATGTAAGAGTTTACAATAGCGGAATCAATAAAGTAATAAAATAACTTCATCCACCATCGTCTACTCTTCCAGGCTATGCTGTAGACAGGCATTCTCTGGTCAAAGCGATCCACCCCTCAGATGTATTAATTGTAGTCTACAATAGACTGTGGACAATCCGCTTTTTCACGTGTATTGCTTATAAGTGATACCGATTTTGAACCGCGATCTTTCCATTTGGTAATAGATAAATTATCGCCACAAACTGAATAATCGTATTCCCCCATCCTCATATGTTTATCTTCTGCCAGAGTGTTTAGGGAAATGCTTCCTAGCTTGGCGGATTGTGCCGCAGCCAAATAAACCTACCTCCAATAATCTGTATATAATTTGTATGTATAGTAGAAAGAAGTTGTCAAAGTGTAAGCAGAAGCCCCTTCCTTGCAGTCCCTTCGAGAGGTTCAAAACAATTCCCCAAGGCTGAGTTCGGAATTCGTATTGTCCTTTTCCTGATACATATCAAATATCAGCAAGTATCCGGATTCTGAGCAACACACGGCCCAAATTTTAAAGCCCCGTTTGATAGGTTTCATTGGCATGTGCCGCTTGATAGATTTCCTTTAAATGCGACCATACTGTCATCTATTGCAACATTTCAGCTTGGTGTGAAAACATTTGAATATGTTTGATTTAGCTGTGTCAACAAGGGGCGCACTTTGTAAAGTTTATCGAAATTGTCGCTTCGCCTTGGAGGCATTTGGGAGTTATCGTTAAGATGTGCATATCATAAAATTTTCAATAAATCTTTTTACTGGAAATATACTACTAACTCTACTGTTATGGAAATTTGGATCAGTTGACCAGAAGTTTTTTAATGTTGGTAGAGTGTTGACGCCCATGACAATCAATACTCCCAGAAACGCATCCAACTCTTCGATACACAAATTTAAGTGTATTCCGCACTGCTGCGCATATAGGTTTGATTGGTGTACTATCCCTTCTCGAATTTCTTTTGGTCGTTTGATATCTTTATGACATTTTTGATGGAGTTCGTAAATCCCAAAAAGGAGGTAAATGGTAAAGTGAAAAGAAAGTCTAAACCTCCCCTTAAAGAACAAAATTTATTGAACGAAGACTAATGAGGATGAAATGAGGTTATGTTTTTTATACGAGCAGTGAAACCCAATACCAGGGCTACTCTCAATAACAATATACAATTTAAACGAGAATTATAAGTGGGAAAGAGACATTATCAGAGGGTCGTCAAGGTCGGACCAAGTGTATGTAGGTAAGCTAGTAATAAACTGGAAGATATCGTCACGTTTAATACGGCCAATATGGAATTCTGGAAGAAATATAACGTTCGATAACTGGTTCACTTCGATTCCATTGATAAAAAATAAGACGCAATAAAAGAGAATTTCTAAACACGAAAGTTAGAATTATCTTCAATTTTTGTTTTTTCCAAACAAATCTCATTGCTTTCATATAAATCAACGAAAAATAAAGTAGTAGTTTTGGCCTCCAGTATGCATCTCAACGATGAAGTAGATGAATATTCTCAAAAAAGGTTGTCCGAAATTATACATTTTTACAACAAAACAAAATGCGTAGACTTAGTAGATCAAATGAAAAGGACATACTCGGTAGCTTTATGGAGTTTTCACTTTGGTGGGTCCATAACTGATGTTGAATTTTATGTGTAATTGAAATTGAAATGTAAATTTTAAAGCTTAGAAAGTTGAAAATTGATACTGCAAAGTTTAAGTGTTAGTACAATTCAAAATCTAGTAGCGAATTTAACCAAATAGGTAGGTAATAAGTTCACTAAACCTCCCCCATGGATGAGTTTTCGTTGGACGTTGACGATATTCTACGCTTGTCTAAATGTTGGTGGGATAAACAGTTATTATTTATAAAGAAAATACCTTACAATCCAATTTAACTAGACGAGGGTGTCTAAAGAACTTGGGTAAACATTTGATAAAAGAATACCTTCATGAATGGTTGTTAGGGAATTTAGAACCTGAAAAGAAAATCAGGATCAGAAAGATACTGCATTTTCCTCAGCCAACACAGGGAAAATCGGTCAGTATCCTTGATGGTAGGAACAGCAATCTGTACAAGCTCCCATGTTGATTTAGATTACAGAAGAGACTACGGAAATACATCTAATCAAATATTTTTTTCTCAACAAACACATGGAAATGCGAAACCCTTTTTGGAAATCTTTTTCACCCGATATTACTAATTTGTAAATAAAAATGTCCTATTCTTCTTTGTATCTCTTTCACTAATGTTACGTGCGAAAATTGTCTCCGTTTAAGTAACCATTCTTTAGTTCATCCAGTTGCGGCAACTACTGATATGGGAACTGGCAAAGGAGATATGTGGTCCAAGATGGTACTTGGTGATGCTTGGTTATGATAAAAAATGCTACTTTCCTCATCCAAGTAACAATTCTTTACACGTTTTTGTGTTTTCTGACGCTCTTCACCTGTTAAAATTGGCTAGAAATCACGTACTCGATAGTGGGTTTCACATCGGGGGTAAAGTTGTAAATAAATCTTGTTTTGATAAGTTGTTGCATCAAATTCAGAAATGACACTGGCATATAAGATTAACAGATACCATTTAGATTTGAAAGTCTCTGAAATACAAAGAGTACTTCCCCGCAGCTCAAGTACTATCCAATACCGTAGCAAAGACGATACACTATTGTGCATTAAAAGGATACATGCACGATACAAATTGGAAAGAATCCTCCGAAATTGTTCAATTAATCAACGATTGGTTCGATTTATTTAACTCTCGCTCCAAATTTGGAGATCACCCAGGAGTTAACCCATTCGGTGCACACTTGGAAGAACAAATTCAAATTTTAAACAGTACCTCTGAAGTTATAAAGTTCAATGACAGTGAGTAAGCACAAATCTTTGATACCGTTTCAAAAAGGTACATGTCACTGATTCAGTTGTACCAACATCTACACTTGCATTATAATTGTGAACATATCCTAACTTATCGCCTTAATCAAGATGTAAGGGACCAATTTATTGTTTTAAATAGGTGCCTGTAAGGCCCCAAAAACTGGCTCATAAATATGGCCATAGATGGGGTACCTGGCCAAGTGGGGATCCGAGGTGCGCAGCTGCCTCCCACCTGAATGCCCCTCTACAGTTCCCAAAACAATATAAAACCAAAGGACCCACACAAAATTAACAACTTGAGGTCCTGTCCAGTTCCTTTTAATACCTGTTGTCATTCACCGATATTAGTTAACCATAACCGTACTTAAAACCGAATCATTATCATAATTAAACATCATTAACCTGTTAACTACGAACAGACGGGGCTCCCAAAGCACCGAGCGTAGTAGTTCACCGGTTGACAAATTTGTAATAAACTTCGTACTTGTCGGTGGGGCTACATTAGAAGCTCCGATAGCAACTGCGAGGTACCGCGATTTAAAACATTCACGGCCGGGGCTAACATAGCTCCGAAGTGGGTATCAATCTTTATACAACTCTGAGTGGTTGACGGGGCTACTTTAGAAGCACCGTAGCTACGAGGAGCTAATACGGTCCGGTAACTAAGTATATATAGATTTCATACCTCTCGTCAGAATTGTATCCTATCCGATCCCGATATCCTGAAAATACCACCATTAACCACCTGCTTTAACACCTAACAACCTGACTTTATAATTACTTTCTACCAGGTTAGATTCCATAGGGTCGCTAACTACCCTCCATAAACACACATGCCCTAAGGGAGGTTATGTGGTCCGCCTTATAAAGTGGTTGAATCGCCTAATAAAACAAGAGATTAAAAATACGGGAAGACACCCACAGGAAAAGGTATACTTAACAAATAATTAATCCTTTATTTCAGTACCGTCAATACCGATAACACCTGCTCCTGCTAATTAAAACACCAGGGAAGGCACAATCAGATCCACAGCGTAACAGAGAAGCCAGTTCACATATTAACTATCAATATTAAATATTACACGTGAATTGTAAATATATTCAATACAAATTTGTTAAGTTTACATCTTGTTTATACCTGGACGCACGACAGAGTTATCCGTAACCTTAAAATTGTAACCACCGACTATCGAATATCTGTCACCACAGAATCAATGTAGAATCGGTGCTTACAAAGATGTGATGCTAAACTTTTTTTCTTATATGCAAGGAATGATCATAAATATCGCCTTACGGTGGTACATTATGTGTAAACATTCTGCAGCCATCTTTACTGAAAATACAAACACCGAAGAAAGCAGCGATACTTCTTCAGTGAATTCATTAATCAACTGTATTTCAGGCAATTGAACATTTCTTTTATTAACCAATGTTGTGAAAAGTTTGGAAGTAGATTTTGAAGAACAAGAAGAAAACTGCATTCCCTACTCTTTTATTGAACCTGATTATAATTTTGATCAGCTGGATGTGCCAGAACTAGAAACTGCAAGTAAACGATTTGGTCTTTTAGAATTCAGAGAAAGCATAAATCGGGATGGGCTCAAATATTTAGCAGGTTACGTTGCACATCGATTTAGGAACAAATATAACTACCTTGCCATAGGTACCTACCCAAAAACCTTAATACCCCCGAAAGTGGATCGGAAACAAAAATTTGTGCAGAACCTGGACCTTCAAATACACATCCAGAACCGAGGACCCCCAATGCAAGTTTAGAACTATCACCATCGAATGCAACTATAAAAACGGGGCTCTCAGATACAAATCCAAAATGCCCTTCAAGTCAGGCAAAGTGTTCAATCCCGAAGACGAAACTTCGAGAGGAAACGTTTGTATCGCCAGAAGAAGTGCAACCATTTCCAATGGCTACAGCCCTCCCGCTTTACGTTCCTAGCTACATTTAATGAAGCGCACATTTTATCGGCCGTGTCTACACCCTTTGGTCTGTCTTATTGTAAAATGTAATTATAGATGGTTTTGTTTAGTCGTCGGTTTCTGGATCAATTGACTTGTCGTTAAGTAAAGTAGAGACAAGTGTCACGGTCTTTCCTTTTCTCGGTACAACTAACGTTGTAGAATTGTTAAATCCAAATTTAGACGAGTAATTCTTTCGTCCAACAGACGTAACAAATTCAGGAGGCAACTGTCTTTTATTTTTCCTCACAGTACCAACAAACGCAATTGTTTTACGTCGCAGCTCCTCCACTAGGTCGAAATCGGTAAACCAATTATCTGTGGTTAAGTTTCGTCCAGAGCCCTGTATGGGATGTACCATTCTTTTAACAATATTCGCGGGTTTATTGCTAACGTTGAACGGACCATCCGGTTGCTTTCCTGCATACATTTCTAAGTTGTATAAGTGACATAGCTTTGCATCGACAAGGGCAAAAATTTTAATGCCGTATTTTGCCGGTTTTGATGGTATATCCCTTTCGTGGGCGCGAACTTATTGCTTCTTTCCGGTCCAAATTTTACCGATAAAACATTTTTATTTCTGATCTGTAACACATATTAGCAAAAAAAAAATTTTTTTTTTGCTTTGCAAAAATTTTAGTTCAAGTGGGAATTATACTTCCCACTGCCTACTTGGGGTATTACATAGCAATTGTTACAAATAAAAAAAAGACAAAAATTGGTATAAATGTTATAAAAATGTATTTATGTAGTAAAAAAAACATATTGTACTGGATGGTCTGTGGTTATTTTCCATGGAACTTTTTAAAACAGGGATCGAGACATAATGGTACATTGCATCCAGAGCATACAATTCGCGTTCTTTTCTCAACATGTCCAGATGAGCACAACCTGCATCTTCGGTATTTGGCTGCTTTATTGGGCAGATGATCTCCGACTCGTGCCAGCCTTACATCATCAGGTATTTTTCCCCTATTTGACAAGAAAGGCACAATCTTGTTTCTTTTCTTTCGAGCCGAAAAGTTTCCAATCAGTTGCCTGGCTAAATTAATTCTAAACTCCATCTGTTCAGCTTTTGAAGTTTGTTTGTTAATTTTCATTAAAATAAATGCATTTATAATTGCCATATCCAGGTAGTAATAAAAAATCCTATGCCACCATTTGGTACTTCGTCTTCCTATTTCATAGCATTCTCGCAATTGATCGAAGCGATCAACGCCGCCGATTATTTCATTATATTTTACCACAACTTCTAGACATGAGATTTTCAATTTTGATCCATCACGTGATTTACGAAGTACCGTAGCTGTATTTCTAGGAGAGCAGTAACTACTCAAGAAACATACATGGTTGTTGTCCATCCATTTCACAGCAGCAATGGATTCTTTTACATTGAACATAAACTCACCCCTCTTGAGTTCTGGTTTCTTTTGTTGCATCATAACTGGTAGCCCTTTTCTATTAGATCGTACTGTTCCTACCGCATAAGTCTTATCGTCTAATAGTCTCTTCATAAGTGAGTATGTGGTAAAAAAATTGTCGAATGCAATAAGGCAACTTTTATTTCTAATAACTGAAGCCAAGTTTACCACCACATTCTCCCCAGTCATGCCTTTTTCTGGTGTGTCAGATTTGCCAGAATAAATGTCAAAATTGTAAATATAGCCTGTAGTAGCATCAGCTAAACACCACACTTTATACCCCCATTTTATTGGCTTCTTCGGCATATACTGCTTGAGGCCAGAGCGGCCTTTGAATGGTATCATTGATTCATCTACCGAAAAATTCATAGATGGTTCGTATGCTTCAATACTACTTTGACGCATTTTTGCTAATAAGGGTTGAAGTTTATGTAATTTATCATGTCCTGGTTGTCCTTTTGGAATTGCAGATTCATTGTTGTTTATGTGAATGTTCTCAATTAATTTTTTGTACCTTTTTGATGATATTATTTGGGATACTTGAGGTACCCCAAGTAGAGGGTCACTTGACCAGTAATTGGCTAGGCGTGGTAACCGATGTATACCCATTAATATTAGCATACCAATTAGGGCTTTCATTTCGTCAGCGTTAGTGTCAGTCCAATTTTTTGATGGTCCTAGATTAGAGTTTTTATCTCTGTTTTTTTTATTGTTTCGTTTAAGATTTTGGGCAGCATACCTGTTTGTTTCACATACTAATAATTGAATGACTTCTGCGAACACTTTCAAAAAATAATCAATTTCTTTCAGCCGAGTTTCATGATTCATTTGACAACTCGCCTGTTTGGTAAATTCGATTTTGAGATTGCCAAGAATCGTCGCATCGTGGTTCCATTGAAAATGGTCGTCGTATTTGATAGCCTCTTCCTCCGCCTTCTTAGCTTTCTTAGTTTGAACTGCAGTTGGTATCCCCCGACGTTTCTTATTAGAAGCCACCGGTTCAGCAACAGAAGTAGACGGCGTTGGCTCAGCCGTTTCCGTATCTTCTACTTCGCTATCTGCATTTGAAGCCTGCTCCTGAAATGAGTTGTCACTTCCATGCACCTCCAGTAACTCGTCCAACTCCTCTACGGCATCAAAATCTTGGTCTTGTTCCGATAAGGTTTCATCATCTGGAAGGCTGTAATAATAAGCCAAAGCGATTTCTGCCTGTCTTTGATCATTGAGGTCCCACTTTTCAGCCATAAGAGGTCAGATCCTGTTAGAAAGCATTTCATTCAATTATTTTTAAACATAAGGCAATTAAATACATTTATTTCGGTGTAAACGAAATAAAATGAAAGTGAAATACTCCCTAATATATATATACAATAACTACTACGTACAGTGGGCAGTGGGAATTATACTTCCCAAAATATAAAACCCCTTTTGCACGACCTCCTGCGATTTTTATGAACATTTTCTTATTTATAACAATAAAAGGAACTACAAACTAATCATATTAAAAAAAAATAGGCTTAGCTCTTACCTTTCTTAGGAATTATGAATTTTTTTTCACCACAAAACCTACTTTACGCGCGAAAATCTCTTATTATGGTGCATAACCTGACATTTACCATTTTACAGATACTTTACAGTTCCCCTATAGCTTCAGCAATTTTTTTTATAAAGTTTTACTACTTGATACTAGATGACGCAACCAACATTAATGGTGCAAATTGTTTCCAGCGCCCGTGAACGATTTATAAATAAGTGGGAAGAATACTTCCCAAAGCCTATGAAAGGGATATACTGGCGAAAAAGGCATCGCTCACGAAAACCTTCAAGTTTCTCGTCTATAGTTACATTTTCTCCGAAGCAGTAACTTTTTTTACAATTTCGGACAAATTTAGTACAAATATCTCGCACAGCCGGTCATTTCTTTTCCTATCTTCTCTCGTCAGGCGATCATCAAATCGAAGGCATCGAATTATAAATTTGAACATTTCGATGTTCATGACTAACCCAAGCTTTTCCACACCATCGCCATCTGTACCCCAGATATCTTCCAAAGTCTCTCTGTTGTTCTTATGGACTCATGCTAAGAACAATAGCTCTCAATTCTGGACAATTTTGGCTGATATCACAATGTTACGCAATCGAACGCAGTGTCTACCACAGATCAAAATATCTGCTGACGGCTCACTCAACATTCAAACGCAAACTGGCGTATACATACCGGTAGATATTGTAAAAATATTAAGGTACTGAAGGGAAGGGACACCTGCACCTTAAACTCGTGTAACGGTATGCGAAATAGTAACTGCTGTATCTGTTAGAACAGCCGAGCCCAACGGAAGGTTAATTAATGATATTTGATATTGTTTTTTATGCTATGAATGAATTATACCAGCCCTACCATATAAAAGGCATCTTCCGATCCATCAACCAGAGTACATCGACATTACCTGAATTACAAAATACATATAAAATCAATCGTAACAAATTAATCGACATATCAGTATGTTAACCTGTTTGATATTGATTAATTTTTTAATCAATTAAAATCGGAATCAGTTAAAATTAATTCTTACATTATTAATCGATATATTAATGTCCTAACCCAAGCTAGGAATTGATTACTCCAACACAACCAGATAAAATCGATTCTTACATGGATAAATCGACATGTCAATGTTTGAACTAATGATTTACGGAATGCGGTCCGAGATCCTTGTCAATGTCGGTATACAACATCGACTGATCTCACGTGACTGGGACTACTGTCCCTAGTGTCACAGACGTGGGACTCATCGCTGAAACTTTGATGAAAGCGTGTCCATCAATCACGGAAAAGACAGAGTGTTCCAAAGGTTGCGTGAAAACAAATCTTATGGGACGACGGCAAATAGACGACATTTTCCTCAAATACGTCACCTTTTCTGCAAACGTACTAAATGGAAGCGTGACGTGTGAAACAAAAAATTGCACAGCAACCGCGTCGACGACCAAGAGGATTCCTGGTAAGATACATAATAGAATGAAAAGGCTATTTGCACCACTAATTAAACTATCTCTAAGTTCTCGATGTGAATAGCCTATTTCATAGCGGAAATAGACAGTGGTGTACAAACACATCTATCTAATAACTATGTTTCAGGACCTCTTGTTATAATTGAACTGTACCAAGCCACTAGCGCGAAGAAGAACTGGGATACACCACAATGTTAATTGGCGACATCCTCGCCACCTTACCACACTCGACGACCGGCGGGGCACCCCTGTGACCCTTGTTGGTTTTGTGCAATATCGCGGATTGACCAATATAGTGGGAAACACAAACCTGATTGGTCACTACACAGCAGTTTGCCGGAACAATAATAGTTAGATGGTCTACGATCACTTGAATGGTAAAGCGACCCAAATTACGAAAACAGTCACGTTGACCATTTCTCTATTTATGTAGAAAGACGACGAAAAATGACTTTCACAACTCCAAGGTAAAACTGGTTATGTCGATGTAATCAACTCCTAAGTGAAGTTAATCGAGTAATCAATTCCTAACTGAAGTTAAGATAGTGCTGGAGTAATCCATTCCTAACTTGAGTTTAAGTCATTGATAAATGGATTAATCCATGTCAAATATGATTTTAATTGATTGTGCTGGAGTAACCAATTTCTAACCTAGGTTCAAATATTGACACATCTATTTATCTATGTAAGAATCGATTAATCCGTCTTAAAATTGATTTTAACTGGTGCTGCAGTAATCAATTACTAACTGAAGTTAAGATTGTGATATATCGATTAACCCGTGTTAAAACCGGCCCTTAACTCACGGCGAACCGCCAACAATTACAGAGCGAACTGGATCACAAAGAAGACGAAACATTGCCTCAAATTTAAAAATATGTCAACTGATGGATTAACATTCGTCAAGAACTTGGGCCTTATGTACGATGTTAGAAATGTGAAATCAGTGAATTATTCCTCGAACTGCAAAAACGTGACATTTCGATCATTGAGGCACACCAGAGTATTAATATTCAGATGTCGGTTTTCGAGACGAGAGTGAACGAACCTGGACGTTTCGAATCTGAAGCTTTGAAGAACGCTGCTGGGAAATCTAAATTTGCAGGAGTCACTTTGCATGAGAGTGGTGGTTTGAACAAAGGTGTTGCAACTGTGATACCCCGCGCTCACGTCTATCGAAGTCTACAAAACAATCTCAGAAAAAGAATGTTTACCGTGAGATCTTTACTGCAGATCGTAGTGCTGTTGATTCACAAGTAGATGAAAGTGCCTATGAACTGCTTGTGGAACAAATCAAAATGCCGTTTCCGAGTTACTGGAACGATAACATCGGTATTCTTTATGAAGAGAATGAAGTTGGTGGTCTTCGTGACCGTTTTCAGCTGAATAACTAAGCTGTTGTAGGGAGGTTCCGTAAGTACAAGCAAACAAAGGGAAAGTTGTCGGTCCTGAACTAATGACGTGCCGATGTGTATCAAGTGCTGAATGCGAACGAGCTTTTCAGTGCAATCAACTTCATAATTACTGACTTAAGATCTTCACTGGAAATCAAAAGTGTCGGAACCTTATGTTCATCTTGTTAAATCCTTTATTAATTTTGTTAACATGCAATTTAAATTTATATAATTTTAAGCAAACATATTTAGTTCATTTGCTGAGAATGCTTGTGGATGTCATTCATTTAACAGATATTCACTCTGGTAATCGTGTAGTGTTTGGAAAAACATTGGGTGATGGTCTGTGCGAGTGGCCATTTTGGAAAATAGACGCTATCTTTGATGCCTATTGATGAAAATGCAGTATGTGAGGTGTCATTTTACGTGTTTTTAGGGTGCTGAACATGTTCACCCCTTGCCTGCCCGCATATATTAAGCGGTAGGTCCATTTGAAAAAAATTACTTTTATCATGTTACATGACTCTAAAGAGGTGTCTAATAGGTTAAGGTACATTCAAAGGATCAAGGATATGCAAGAATTTGTGATCACTATGATACACAAAACGTGAGACCTTATGTTAGCCCTTCACCGATTAATTAACTGTTTAAGATAGGTACCGCTTATTGAATGCGATTTTGCTTTTGATTTTGTTATTGTTTTGTTTCTGTTTTGCTAGCTGCGTTTACATTAATTAATTTTTTTTAAATGTTTTATATTAGTTATTGTACTCTCTCTTTTGTTTTAGGTTTTACTACGTTTGTTTTGGTTAGCATACAGTACTATAAATGTTTATTTTTTATGCTCATGTTGTCTTGTCCTGTAATTGAAATTTTTATTCTGTTGGGCAAAATATATACACATATATATATATATATATATATATATATATATATATACATCCCGCTATACACTGGACGTCCTTTCATAGTCAGAACATGAGACGTCCACGAGATATAATAGCAATTCGTTAATATACATTGAAGTATATACAACTAACCGGAATTACCTATAACGCACGCTAAAAGGTTGATCTAAAAAAAAAATTTACCTTTCATCGTGACATCCATCGAACGTCATTTTACTGGGGAGACATTCGACGTCCAGAGATATTCATTTGTTTTTATGACTTTAAGAATTTGCTATTCATTCGACGTCCAGCAATGTTGCAACATTTAACGCGTGTCTTTACCCTTGAGTAAGCGTTTTGTATTTAAATTTAAATTTAAAAATAGGAAGTTCCGCATGCACAGTAGAGGATATATTATGCGTATTTAAACAACAAATGAAAAATCGGAATACACCCAATGTTCAAGTCTATTTATCAGTGTGCTTGAACTTTCGCCTGCCGGTTCCAATAACAATTTTGTTACGATTTAAGATCCGTTGATCATCCAAAATTTTAAGTTAATCAAAAGACAAAATTGTAAGGTTCAGTAACAAATTTCCTCAAGCAACTCGTCATAATTATTGCACTGTGGCTCCCCATCGTTTATAGTCAAATTTCACACCTTTCGTCTTTTTCCCAAGTCAGGTATTCACGATCAAAACTATTGGAAAAGATTGCAAACCAAAAATTCTTTCAAATACATGCGCAACCTATTTGTTTACGATATAAGATGCATTGACCAAGTTGATTATCCAAAATTTTGAGTTAATCAAAAGACAAAATTGTAAGATTCAGTACCAAATTTCCTCCAGCAACTCTTCATTATTATTGCGCCGTGGCTCGCCATCGTTTATAGTCAAATTTCACACCTTTCGTCTTTTTCCCAAGTCAGGTATTCACGATCAAAACTATTGGAAAATGTTGCAAACCAAAAATTCTTTCAAACACATGCGCAACCTATTTGTTTACGATATAAGATGCATTGACCAAGTTGATTATCCAAAATTTTGAGTTAATCAAAAGACAAAATTGTAAGATTCAGTACCAAATTTCCTCCAGCAACTCTTCATTATTATTGCGCCGTGGCTCCCCATCGTTTATAGTCAAATTTCACACCTTTCGTCTTTCTCCCAAGTCAGGTATTCACGATCAAAACTATTGGAAAATGTTGCAAACCAAAACTTCTTTCAAATACATGCGCAACCTATTTGTTTACGATATAAGATGCATTGACCAAGTTGATTATCCAAAATTTTGAGTTAATCAAAAGACAAAATTGTAAGATTCAGTACCAAATTTCCTCCAGCAACTCTTCATTATTATTGCGCCGTGGCTCCCCATCGTTTATAGTCAAATTTCACACCTTTCGTCTTTCTCCCAAGTCAGGTATTCACGATCAAAACTATTGGAAAATGTTGCAAACCAAAACTTCTTTCAAATACATGCGCAACCTATTTGTTTACGATATAAGATGCATTGACCAAGTTGATTATCCAAAATTTTGAGTTAATCAAAAGACAAAATTGTAAGATTCAGTACCAAATTTCCTCCAGCAACTCTTCATTATTATTGCGCCGTGGCTCCCCATCGTTTATAGTCAAATTTCACACCTTTCGTCTTTCTCCCAAGTCAGGTATTCACGATCAAAACTATTGGAAAATGTTGCAAACCAAAACTTCTTTCAAATACATGCGCAACCTATTTGTTTACGATATAAGATGCATTGACCAAGTTGATTATCCAAAATTTTGAGTTAATCAAAAGACAAAATTGTAAGATTCAGTACCAAATTTCCTCCAGCAACTCTTCATTATTATTGCGCCGTGGCTCCCCATCGTTTATAGTCAAATTTCACACCTTTCGTCTTTCTCCCAAGTCAGGTATTCACGATCAAAACTATTGGAAAATGTTGCAAACCAAAAATTCTTTCAAATACATGCACAACCTATTTGTTTACGATATAAGATGCATTGACCAAGTTGATCATCCAAAATTTTGAGTTAATCAAAAGACAAGATTGTAAAGTTCAGTAGCAAATTTCCTCGAGCAACTCGTCATAATTATTGCACTGTGGCTCCCCATCGTTTATAGTCAAATTTCACACATTTTGCCTTTTTCCCAAGTCAGGTATTCACGGTCAGAACCATTGGAAAACGTTGCACAGCAAAAATTCTTTCAAATACATGCGCAACTTATTTGTTTAGGATATAAGATGCATTGACCAAGTTGATTATCCAAAATTTTGAGTTAATCAAAAGACAAAATTGTAAGGTTCAGTACCAAATTTCCTTGAGCAACTCGTCATAATTATTGCGCCGCGGCTCCCCATCGTTTATAGTCAAATTTCACACCTTTCGTCTTTCTCCCAAGTCAGGTATTCACGATCAAAACTATTGGAAAATGTTGCAAACCATAAATTCTTTCAAATACATGCACAACCTATTTGTTTACGATATAAGATGCATTGACCAAGTTGATCATCCAAAAT
This sequence comes from Pyrocoelia pectoralis, assembly GCA_036250285.1. Taxonomy (NCBI): domain Eukaryota; kingdom Metazoa; phylum Arthropoda; class Insecta; order Coleoptera; family Lampyridae; genus Pyrocoelia; species Pyrocoelia pectoralis. The sequence goes on along the minus strand of CM070075.1, from coordinate 36,013,100 downwards.
TTTGAGTTAATCAAAAGACAAAATTGTAAGGTTCAACTGGTCATTATTGTTGCACTGTGGCTCCCCATCGTTTATAGTCAAATTTCACTCATTTTGCCTTTTTCCCAAGTCAGGTATTCATGGTCAGACCCATTGGAAAAGGTTGTACAGCAAAAATTCTTTCAAATACATGCGCAACCTATTTGTTTACAATATAAGATGCATTGACCAAGTTGATCATCCAAAATTTTGAGTTAATCAAAAGACAAGATTGTAAAGTTCAGTAGCAAATTTCCTCGAGCAACTCGTCATAATTATTGCACCGTGGCTCCCAATCGTTTATAGTCAAATTTCACACATTTTGCCTTTTTCCCAAGTCAGGTATTCACGGTCAGAACCATTGGAAAACGTTGCACAGCAAAAATTCTTTCAAATACATGCGCAACTTATTTGTTTAGGATATAAGATGCATTGACCAAGTTGATTATCCAAAATTTTGAGTTAATCAAAAGACAAAATTGTAAGGTTCAGTACCAAATTTCCTTGAGCAACTCGTCATAATTATTGCGCTGTGGCTCCCCATCGTTTATAGTCAAATTTCACACATTTTGCCTTTTTCCCAAGTCAGGTATTCATGGTCAGAACCATTGGAAAAGGTTGTTCACCAAAAATTCTTTCAAATACATGCGCAACCTATTTGTTTACGATATAAGATGCATTGACCAAGTTGATCATCCAAAATTTTCAGTTAATCAAAAGGCAAAATTGTAAGGTGGAGTAACAAATTTCCTCGAGCAACTCGTCATAATTATTTCGCTGTGTCTCCCCATCGTTTTTAGTCAAATTTCACACCTTTCGTCTTTTTCCCAAGTCAGGTATTCACGGTCAAAACTATTGAAAAAGTTGCAAAACAAAAATTCTTTGAAATACATGCGCAACCTATTTATTTATGATATAAGATGCATTGACCAAGTTCACCCAATATCATCCAAAATTACATGCGCAACCTATTTGTTTACGATATAAGATGCATTGAGCAAGCTCATCCAATATCATTCAAAATTACATGCGCAACCTATTTGTTTACGAAATAAGACGCATTGACCAAGTTGATCATCCAAAATGTTGAGTTAATCAAAAGGCAAAATTGTAAGGTTCAGTAGAAAATTTACTCTAGCAACTCGTCATAATTATTTCGCTGTGTCTCCCCATCGTTTTTAGTCAAATTTCACACCTTTCGCCTTTTTCCCAAGTCAGGTATTCACGGTCAAAGCTATTGGAAAATGTTGCAAAACAAAAATTCTTTCAAATACATACGCAACCTATTTGTTTGCGATATAAGATGCATTGACCAAGTTGATCATCCAAAATTTTGAGTTAATCAAAAGACAAAATTGTAAGGTTCAGTAACAAATTTCCTCGAGCAACTCGTCATAATTATTGAGCTGTGGCTCCCCATCGTTTATAGTCAAATTTCACACCTTTCGTCTTTTTCCCAAGTCAGGTATTCACGATCAAAACTAATGGAAAATGTTGCAAACCAAAAATTCTTTCAAATACATGCGCAACCTATGTGTTTACGATATAAGATGCATTGACCAAGTTGATCATCTAAAATTTTGAGTTAATCAACAGGCAAAATTGTAAGGTTCAGTAGCAAATTTCCTCAAGCAACTCGTCATAATTATTGCACTGTGGCTCCCCATCGTTTATAGTCAAATTTTACACCTTTCGTCTTTCTCCCAAGTCAGGTATTCACCATCAAAACTAATGGAAAATGTTGCAAACCAAAAATTCTTTCAAATACATGCGCAACCTATTTGTTTACGATATAAGATGCATTGACCAAGTTGATCATCCAAAATTTTGAGTTAATCAAAAGGCAAAATTGTAAGGTTCAGTAGCAAATTTCCTCGAACAACTCGTCATAATTATTGCACTGTGGCTCCCCATCGTTTATAGTCAAATTTCACACATTTTGCCTTTTTCCCAAGTCAGGTAGTCACGGTCAGAACTATTGGAAAAGGTTGCACAGCAAAAATTCTTTCAAATACATGCGCAACCTATTTGTTTAGGATATAAGATGCATTGACCAAGTTGATCCAATATCATCCAAAATTTTAAGTTAATCAAAAGGTAAAATTGTAAGGTGGAGTAACAAATTTACTCGAGCAACTCGTCATAATTATTTCGCTGTGTGTCCCCATCGTTTTTAGTCAAATTTCACACCTTTCGTCTTTTTCCCTAGTCAGGTATTCACGGTCAAAATTATTGAAAAAGGTTGCAAGCCAAAAATTCGTTCAAATACATGCGTAACCTATTTGTTTAGAATATAAGATGCATTGACCAAGTTGATCCAATATCATCCAAAATTTTAAGTTAATCAAAAGATAAAATTGTAAGGTGGAGTAACAAATTTACTCGAGCAACTCGTCATAATTATTTCGCTGTCTCCCCATCGTTTTTAGTCAAATTTCACACCTTTCGTCTTTTTCCCAAGTCAGGTATTCACGGTCAAAACTATTGGAAAAAGTTGCAAAACAAAAATTCTTTGAAATTCATGCGCAACCTATTTATTTATGATATAAGATGCATTGACCAAGTTCATCCAATATAATCCAAAATGACATGCGCAACCTATTTGTTTACGAAATAAGACGCATTGACCAAGTTGATCAGCCAAAATTTTGAGTTAATCAAAAGATAAAATTGTAAGGTGGAGTAACAAATTTACTCTAGCAACTCGTCCTAATTATTTCGCTGTGTCTCCCCATCGTTTTTAGTCAAATTTCACACCTTTCGTCTTTTTCCCAAGTCAGGTAGGTATTCACGGTCAAAACTATTGGAAAAAGTTGCAAAACAAAAATTCTTTCAAATACATACGCAACCTATTTGTTTGCGATATAAGATGCATTGACCAAGTTGATCATCCAAAATTTTGAGTTAATCAAAAGACAAAATTGTAAGGTTCAGTAACAAATTTCCTCGAGCAACTCGTCATAATTATTGAGCTGTGGCTCCCCGTCGTTTTTAGTTAAATTTTAAATACATGCGCAACCTATTTGTTCACCATCAAACAAATATTAAGCAAGACGGTAATCCGTAATGTTGAACCCACCAACAATGACTTTTGGTCTATCAACACCATCAACTCGCCCACCTTGACACTCGCTACGTATCTGGCCAATTATTTGACGTATTACATGCCGCACGTCATCACACATTCTGAACTCCGGTCATTCAACGCATCTCCGATCTTCGCTTGAATCTCCAAGATCTTCTTGTGAGCTTCGATGTTACGTCTCTATTTACCAAAGTTCCCATCATGAATTCTATTTCTGAAGGGTCGCATTAGTTTTCTTCTATTTATTTTCAGCTGCGGGGTAAGTGTAACGAACAAGTTTCTGGCGCTGATGTGCGTTCTGTGCTCTCGCCGGTAGCTAACGTCTTCTGGCGGCGTTTTTCGTATCGGTCGTTCTGGAATCTTTTCATCTTCAGTTCAAAGTGGTACAATAGACATGTCGATGATACCTTCTTAATTTGACCACACAGCTGTTATGACGCTTGGTTGGAATTCCAAGATCATCTTTAAATACCCAACATCTCGACATCAAGTTTACCATGGAAGTTGAGGCTAAAGGATCACTTCCTTTCCGCGATGTCTTAGTCACACATGTTCCAGAGTGTGCAGTTTGTATAGTGTGTGTGTGTGTTCCCGTTGGTTCATTGGAAAGAGATTTTATAATAACCAAATAATCACGAATCCTCCCTCTTGAATAACATTTATTATGATTAAATTGTAAATTGAAGTGGATAAAATTAATAAATTGATTAAGCTTACGACATGTTTCGACTACCTATATGGTGTCATCATCAGGTCTAGTGTAATGTTGATGTAGTTGATGTAGAAATGGAGTAATGGGCATGAATGAAGCGAAGTAAAAATTTCAAAAAATTACAAATTGATCATTGAAATAGATAACGTCGAGTCAGTCTATCAATGGTTGCTGAAAAACGGAAACCAATAGGAAGGTCAGCCGCAGGTTATAATGGGAAACGAATAATAATAAGTTAAACAAAGGGCGAAGCCCCAACTTATTTGGTTATTATCAGTTCACCCCATTTGGAGATATATCACTTTACCACCAGAATATGGATCCTATCAATTTAAAGAGTTTTTATATTTTATTACGTAAGTAATACAACTCGACTTTTTCAACATGAAAACGGTCCTGGCCTGAAGATCGTTTTTATTTTACCGAATCTGGCCGTGGAAGCCTCCGCTCTGACATAATTTATTTGTTTATAACTGATAATTTATTATTATATTTGGAAAAAATAACGTAACAAACTATTGGCATTAAATAAATTTTAACTTTGATGTGTCTAAGAGTAGGTATAATTGGGTTCAGGCATGTTTTTTTTTTACAGTTCCGCAAAGAAATAATATTGGTTAGTAGGTAGTACTTATTTGCGAGTTAATTTTAATTGTTAAACGGTATTAGGCATTAGACCAGGATATTATAGTTCAGCAGTTAATTATTTATTTATTCGATATTTGGCAAGCTAATTTTAATGTCGCATTTCTCCTCAAATGATTTAGGTAATTGCAATTGATACGACCAACAATCTAAAAAGAAAGGCGCAGTACAAATCGTCGGTTTCATAAAACATCGGTGTTGATACTATTTATAACATGTAGAATAAAGTTTGCGGCGTTGCCATGTTTTCGGACGTCCGATTCCCTTAGCATCGTAGCTGAATGTATAATGACAATATACGCGAATCGAATTTAGCGCCCTCTTTATAAAAGTTTGTGAACTAAAATCGTATATATTTTTTCATATGGGTGCCATCGGACGTCCATACGAAATTTGTACAATCGACTTAGATGGCGGTACATAGCTCAAAAAAAATTATTAAGGAATTCCATCCGACGTCCGTATATTGGACGTCGTATGTCACATGGACGTCGGATGTATAGCAAATCGCCAATGTAAGGACGTCGGATGGATAGCGGGATATATATATATATATATATATATATATATATATATATATATATATATATATATATATATATATATATATTTGTAATAATATTCATTTTAGGGATTATCTCGTGTAGTAAATTATTAAATTCTACGTTTCGAAAAACACCTCTGTTTTCTTTTTCAAGACAAATTGTCACTTGAAAAAGAAAACAGAGGTGTTTTTCGAAACGTAGAATTTAATAATTTACTACACGAGATAATCCCTAAAATGAATATTATTACAAATAATACCACTCGTGGAAACTTAAATAACAATATATATATATATATATATATATATATATATATATATACATCCCGCTATACACTGGACGTCCTTTCATAGTCAGAACATAAGACGTCCACGAGATATAATAGCAATTCGTTAATATACATTGAAGTATATACAACTAACCGGAATTACCTATAACGCACGCTAAAAGGTTGACCAAAAAAAAAAATTTACCTTTCATCGTGACATCCATCGAACGTCATTTTACTGGGGAGACTTTCGACGTCCAGCGATATTCATTTGTTTTTATGACTTTAAGAATTTGCTATTCATTCGACGTCCAGCAATGTTGCAACATTTAACGCGTGTCTTTACCCTTGAGTAAGCGTTTTGTATTTAAATTTAAATTTAAAAATAGGAAGTTCCGCATGCACAGTAGAGGATATATTATGCGTATTTAAACAACAAATAAAAAGTCGGAATACACCCAATGTTCAAGTCTATTTATCAGTGTGCTTGAACTTTCGCCTGCCGGTTCCAATAACAATTTTTTTACGATTTAAGATCCGTTGATCATCCAAAATTTTGAGTTAATCAAAAGACAAAATTGTAAGATTCAGTAACAAATTTCCTCGAGCAAGTCGTCATAATTATTGCGCTGTGGCTCCCCATCGTTTATAGTCAAATTTCACACCTTTCGTCTTTTTCCCAAGTCAGGTATTCACGGTCAAAACTATTGGAAAATGTTGCAAACCAAAAATTCTTTCAAATACAAGTGCAACCTATTTGTTTACGATATAAGATGCATTGACCAAGTTGATCATCCAAAATTTTGAGTTAATCAAAAGACAAAATTGTAAAGTTCAGTAACAAGTTTCCTCCAGCAACTCTTCATTATTATTGCGCCGTGGCTCCCCATCGTTTATAGTCAAATTTCACACATTTCGCCTTTTTCCCAAGTCAGGTATTCACGGTCAAAACTATTGGAAAAGATTGCAAACCAAAAATTCTTTCAAATACATGCGCAACCTATTTGTTTACGATATAAGATGCATTGACCAAGCTGATCATCCAAAATTTTGAGTTAATCAAAAGGCAAAATTGTAAGGTTGAGTAACAAATTTCCTCGAGCAACTCTTCATTATTATTGCGCCGTGGCTCCCCATCGTTTATAGTCAAATTTCACAGCTTTCGTCTTTTTCCCAAGTCAGGTATTCACGATCAAAACTATTGGAAAATGTTGCAAACCAAAAATTCTTTCAAATACATGCGCAACCTATTTGTTTACGATATAAGATGCATTGACCAAGCTGATCATCCAAAATTTTGAGTTAATCAAAAGACAAAATTGTAAAGTTCAGTAACAAATTTCCTCAAGCAATTCTTCATTATTATTGCACTGTGGCTCCCCATCGTTTATAGTCAAGTTTCACAGCTTTCGTCTTTTTCCGGTATTCACGATCAAAACTATTGGAAAATGTTGCAAACCAAAAATTCTTTCAAATACATGCGCAACCTATTTGTTGACGATATAAGATGCATTGACCAAGTTGATTATCCAAAATTTTGAGTTAATCAAAAGGCATAATTGTAAGGTTCAGTACCAAATTTCCTCAAGCAACTAGTCATAATTATTGCGCTGTGGTTCCCCATCGTTTATAGACAAATTTCACACATTTCGCCTTTTTCCCAAGTCAGGTATTCACGGTCAAAACTATTGGAAAAGATTGCAAAACAAAAATTCTTTCAAATACATGCGCAACCTATTTGTTTACGATATAAGATGCATTGACCAAGCTGATCAACCAAAATTTTGAGTTAATCAAAAGGCAAAATTGTAAAGTTCAGTAACAAATTTCTTCAAGCAATTCTTCATTATTATTGCACTGTGGCTCCCCATCGTTTATAGTCAAATTTCACAGCTTTCGTCTTTCTCCCAAGTCAGGTATTCACGATCAAAACTATTGGAAAATGTTGCAAACCAAAAATTCTTTCAAATACATGCGCAACCTATTTGTTGACGATATAAGATGCATTGACCAAGTTGATTATCCAAAATTTTGAGTTAATCAAAAGGCAAAATTGTAAGGTTCAGTACCAAATTTCCTCAAGCAACTCGTCATAATTATTGCGCTGTGGTTCCCCATCGTTTATAGACAAATTTCACACATTTTGCCTTTTTCCCAAGTCAGGTATTCACGGTCAGAACCATTGGAAAAGGTTGCACAGCAAAAATTCCTTCAAATACATGCGCAACCTATTTGTTTAGGATATAAGATGCATTGACCAAGTTGATCCAACATCATCCAAAATTTTAAGTTAATCAAAAGATAAAATTGTAAGGTGGAGAAACAAATTTCCTCGAGCAACTCGTCATAATTATTTCGCTGTGTCTCCCCATCGTTTTGAGTCAAATTTCACACCTTTCGTCTTTTTCCCTACTCAGGTATTCACGGTCAAAACTATTGAAAAAGGTTGCAAACCAAAAATTCTTTCAAATACATGCGCAACCTATTTGTTTACGATATAAGATGCATTGACCAAGTTCATCCAATTTCATCCAAAATTTTGAGTTAATCAAAAGATAAAATTGTAAGGTGGAGTAACAAAATTCCTCGGTCAACTCGTCATTATTATTGCGTTGTGGCTCCCCAACACCTTTCGTCTTTTTCCCAAGTCAGGTATTCACGGTCAAAGCTATTGGAAAAGGTTGCAAACCAAAAATTTTTTCAAATACATGCGCAACCTATTTGTTTACGATATAAGATGCATTGACCAAGTTCATCCAATTTCATCCAAAATTTTGAGTTAATCAAAAGATAAAATTGTAAGGTGGAGTAACAAAATTCCTCGGTCAACTCGTCATTATTATTGCGTTGTGGCTCCCCAACACCTTTCGTCTTTTTCCCAAGTCAGGTATTCACGGTCAAAGCTATTGGAAAAGGTTGCAAACCAAAAATTTTTTCAAATACATGCGCAACCTATTTGTTTACGATATAAGATGCATTGACCAAGTTCATCCAATATCATCCAAAATTTTGAGTTAATCAAAAGATAAAATTGTAAGGTGGAGTAACAAAATTCCTCGGGCAACTCGTCATAATTATTGCGTTGTGGCTCCCCAACACCTTTCGTCTTTTTCCCAAGTCAGGTATTCACGGTCAAAACTATTGGAAAAGGTTGCACAACAAAAAATTCTTTGAAATACATGCGCAACCTATTTATTTATGATATAAGACGCATTGACCAAGTTCATCCAATATCATCCAAAATTACATGCGCAACCTATTTGTTTACGATATAAGATGCATTGACCAAGTTTATCATCCAAAATTTTGAGTTAATCAAAAGACAAAATTGTAAAGTTCAGTAACAAATTTCCTCAAGCAATTCTTCATTATTATTGCCCTGTGGCTCCCCATCGTTTATAGTCAAATTTCACACATTTTGCCTTTTTCCCAAGTCAGGTATTCACGGTCAGAACCATTGGAAAAGGTTGCACAGCAAAAATTCTTTCAAATACATGCGCAACCTATTTGTTTAGGATATAAGATGCATTGACCAAGTTGATCCAACATCATCCAAAATTTTAAGTTAATCAAAAGATAAAATTGTAAGGTGGAGTAACAAATTTCCTCGAGCAACTCGTCATAATTATTTCGCTGTGTCTCCCCATCGTTTTTAGTCAAATTTCACACCTTTCGTCTTTTTCCCTACTCAGGTATTTACGGTCAAAACTATTGAAAAAGGTTGCAAACCAAAAATTCTTTCAAATACATGCGCAACCTATTTGTTTACGATATAAGATGCATTGACCAAGTTCATCATCCAAAATTTTGAGTTAATCAACAGACAAAATTGTAAGGTTCAGTAACAAATTTCCTCGAGCAACAACTCGTCATAATTATTGCGCTGTGGCTCCCCGTTGTTTTTAGTTAAATTTCAAATACATGCGCAACCTATTTGTTCACCATCAAACAAATATTAAGCAAGACGGTAATCCGTAATGTTGAACCCACCAACAATGACTTTTGGTCTATCAACACCATCAACTCGCCCACCTAGACACTCGCTAAGTATCTGGCCAATTATTTGACGTATTACATGCCGCACATCATCACACATTCTGAACTCCGTTCATTCAACGCATCTCCGATCTTCGCTTGAATCCCCAAGATCTTCTTGTGAGCTTCGATGTTACGTCTCTATTTACCAAAGTTCCCATCATGAATTCTATTTCTGAAGGGTCGCATTAGTTTTCTTCTACTTATTTTCAGCTGCGGGGTAAGTGTAACGAACAAGTTTCTGACGCTGTTGTGCGTTCTGTGCTCTCGCCGGTAGCTAACGTCTTCTGGCGGCGTTTTTCGTATCGGTCGTTCTGGAATCTTTTCATCTTCAGTTCAAAGTGTGGTACAATAGACATGTCGATGATACCTTCTTAATTTGATCACACTGTTATGACGCTTTGTTGGAATTCCAAGATCATCTATTAATACCCAACATCCCGACATCAAGTTTACCATGGAAGTTGAGGCTAAAGGATCACTTCCTTTTCGCGATGTCTTAGTCACACATGTTCCAGAGTGTGCAGTTTAGTATAGTGTGTGTTCCCGTTGGTTCATTTGGAAAGAGTTTTTATAATAACCAAATAATCACGAATCCTCCCTCATGAATAACATTTATTATGATTAAATTGTAAATCGAAGTGGATAAAATTAATAAATTGATTAAGCTTACGACATGTTTCGATTACCTATATGGTGTCATCATCAGGTCTAGTGTAATGTTGATGTAAGTAGTTGATGTAGAAATGGAGTAATGGGCATGAATGAAGCGAAGTAAAAATTTCAAAAAATTACAAATGGATCACTGAAATAGATAACGTCGAGTCAGTCCATCAATGGTTGCTGAAAAACGGAAGCCAATAGGAAGGTCAGCCGCAGGTTACCATGGGGAACGAATAATAATAAGTTAAACAAATGGCGAAGCCCCAACTTATTTGGTTATTATCAGTTCACCCCATTTGGAGATATATCACTTTACCACCAGAATATGGATCCTATCAATTTAAAGAGTTTTTATATTTTATTACGTAAGTAATAAAACTCGACTTTTTCAACATGAAAATGGTCCTGGCCTGAAGATCGTTTTTATTTTACCGAATCTGGCCGTGGAAGCCTCCGCTCTGACATAATTTATTTGTTTATTACTGATAATTTATTATTATATTTGGAAAAAATAACGTAACAAACTATTTGCATTAAATAAATTTTAACTTTGATGTGTCTAAGGGTAGGTATAATTGGGTTCAGGCATGACATTTGATTTTGTTTGTTTTTACAGTTCCGCAAAGAAATAATATTGGTTAGTAGGTAGTACTTATTTGCGAGTTAATTTTAATTGTTAAACGGTATTAGGCATTAGACCAGGATATTATAGTTCAGCAGTTAATTATTTATTTATTCGATATTTGGCAAGCTAATTTTAATGTCGCATTTCTCCTCAAATGATTTAGGTAATTGCAATTGATACGACCAACAATCTAAAAAGAAAGGCGCAGTACAAATCGTCGGTTTCATAAAACATCGGTGTTGATACTATTTATAACATGTAGAATAAAGTTTGCGGCGTTGCCATGTTTTCGGACGTCCGACTCCCTTAACATCGTAGCTGAATGTATAATGACAATATACGCGAATCGAATTTAGCGCCCTCTTTATAAAAGTTTGTGAACTCAAATCGTATATTTTTTTTCATATAGGCACCATCGGACGTCCATACAAAATTTTTACAATCGACTTAGATGGCGGTACATGGCTCAAAAAAAAATTATTAAGGAATTCCATCCGACGTCCGTATATTGGACGTTGTATGTCACATGGACGTCGGATGTATAGCAAATCGCCAATGTAAGGACGTCGGATGGATAGCGGGATATATATATATATATATATATATATATATTATTATTATTATTATTATTATTATTAAAACGTATACCTACATAAAAATTTATTTCCTGTTCGCTTTGTACATCACATATGAATTAACGCGCCAAACCCTTACTATACGTGCGTAAGTAGTCCAATGTCTCACTAGCTTGCTATAATAAGGTGGAAATGTGAATTTCCCATTGTTTTACGTGCAAAAGTGATTGAGTGTCTATTAGTTACTACCTCGCTGTAATAAGCTCTAAATATAGATTCTGCAATGTTTTATGGGAAAAGAACAAACACATAGCGATAAAATAAGTCGTTCTGAGGAGGATAACCGATATTCAGGCAATGGCAGTGAATATTGCAATCTGATCAAGAAAGCGAATCAGACAATTCTTTCCCTTCTTCGGAGTCATCGGTAAATAAAGATATACAGCCCAACTGCAGTAATCCAGAAACTATAGCTATATGGAAAATCAATTTTCAAGAATCGTAGAGAATTACTGGTTTTTCTGGACTGAAAATACGTATTTCTCCCCCCAATGTTGTTGTGCAATCAATTGATATTTTTCAGTAGTGATGATGATAGTAATTTTGTACCGGATGGTTTTTTAGAGTATGAAGAAAGTACGGATAATAGAGAAGAAGGCACAGATATACAAATTCCTCCAAAAATAATATCAGAAAGATACGGACAAGCAGCGGAAGTTGCACTTACACCTATACCTACAACCCCAGGTTTGGTCAGATGTGCCAACACACATGAAAAACTTTCAATTTTCTAAAAGTAACCAATTACTGCGGGTAATTCCTGGAGACAGTGAACCTTTTGATTATTTCCGTGCTATTTTTGATACGACATTCTAGATTTATTTGTAACTGAAACAAACCGCTACGATGTGTGTGGGAAAGGGAGGGAAAATTTATGGCATATAATGAGGGAATGTGAGGAGCTAAGGGAAGAGGAGAGAAAAAAATGTGATTTTGGGAGGAAGGGGTGGAGTGGATGAAGGGGGTGCTGGAGAGAAGGGGACAAGAGTAGGAAGTTTTTATTTTTTGTAAATCACCTAGTTTTTTGGAGAACAAGAATCTTTTGTTTAAAATGAAAATTTATGACAAAATAAAGGGATACAATACGAACAAACCACTACGCCGAAGAAGTGTTTATGTCTGCAGGTATTACAGAAAAATCTATAATTACTAGGTGGAAACCTGTGACTTCCGAGGAAATGTTGGCATTTATTGCTCTAGTTTTACACATGGGAACAATACGATTAAATCGACTACAAGATTATTGGAAAAGACATTCATTATTTAACTTGAAATGTTTCTCACAACATATGAGTCGCGATAGGTTCCTTATAATTATGAGATCTCTACATTTCACAGATAATTCCTTTGAAGCAAGCGTACCAAGAGATAGATGATTCAAAATTAGACCTATTGTAGATTTTTTTTAATAACAAGATGGTCGCATTGTATTATCCTGAAAAAGCCTATTGTTAGATGAGTCGATGGTGTTATGGCGAGGACGTTTGATGTTCCGCCAATATATAAAAAACAAGAGGCACACATACGGTGTATGTTGACGGATTCGAGGGGCTTTATCTATCGTATACGCGAGGGCAATAGATGGCAGCGGAGAAAAATGGCGCACGACAAAAGTTGTTCTAGATCTAAATTTTTAGATTCTGAACATTAAGTCTACTTAGACTATTTTTATAATTCATTCGAGTTAGCCAATAAGTTAACACGTCGCAGTACTTACTGCACTGGAACACAATGCAAAAGGAGAAGCAACCCCAAACAAATCGACAAAAAATTAAAGTGGGGTAACACGTGCGATATATTCACACGGTATAATAGTGGGTAAGTGGAAGGACAAGCGCGACGTTTTGCATATCTCAAATGAATACCCAAAACAAATGACGGAGTATGTTGATCGAAGAAACCGTATAAAACAAAAGTCTATTCCAATTTATTTGCTTCGCCCTTTTACCTTTCAAAGTTGCCATGTCATTTTTATGGAGTTTTGATTTTATCAATAAACATTGTAAACAAAAGCGCAACCTTATTACTGTCATTTTGACAGATTTGAGTGAGTGTGGAAACAATTCGCAGTTGGCATGTATCTCAAAATTAAGACTGAGCGTTTGACATACAGGGTGGGGCAAACCTCTGTCGTTGTTCTATAACTCTTATTGTATAATACTTCAGATTATTTTCATATATACAGGGTGGTCTAACACTAAGGTAGACAAGCGACTTACTTTTTTTCAAATGAAATGACCTACTTTTTTTACATTTTAAGAACCTCTGTAGTCATTGTTATATTGCCGTTAAATATTTTTTTGGTCCTCCACTCGTTCCAGAGAACAACTATTTTTTTTCGACGAATATGGCAAAAGCATACCCCTCTTTAAGAGGCATTTTTGGGCCTCGTAGTAGTATATACGACTATATTAAATTACAGTCATGAAAATGTAGATCGGTTATTCGCAACTGATGGAACTGGAAGGGAGATATTCAGTATAAGCAAGAAAAGATTTGCTGTTCTTTTAGTCGCCATACGATTTGACAATCCTAAGGATAGGGAGGAACGTACAAAGGAAGATGCAGTAGGAGCCATTTGGTTTATTTTCAACACGTTTGTAGAAAATTGTCCAAGTATACAGGGTGTTAAAAAAAAGTGTTCGGAAATTTTAAGGCCGTATAGTATAGACCAAAATAAGTGAAAAAAGTCTAATAAACATGTGTCCGAAAACTAACCGTTTCAAAGATATGAGCTAAAACAGAACAGAACCAAACAAACCAAGTTACTACACCTGGCATCAGGTTTGCTGTGATTAACAGTCAAAACAAATCGCCAATACTTAAACAAAGTACATTGAGCAAGCGAAAACGTCAATAGTGTCATAGTGAACTTTCCCTTCTGCCGTGATTAAGGTTGATTTGTCATCATGTATTCTAACCAGGAAATGGTAGAGATGCATTTTATGTATGGCCGCGCCAATGGAAATGCTTATGAAGCACGTCGTCTTTACGCCGAAGCATATCCAAACCGAGCATGTCCTTCAGATAAATTATTTGGTAAATTACATCTACGGCTACGTGAAAATGGCTCTTTCGTTTCACGTATCAATGATCAGGGCCGACCTAGATCTGTTGCAACTCCTGAAATGGAAGAGGAAGTCTTGCGATTAGTGGATGAAGATCCACAAACAAGTGTGAGACGAATTTCAGCAGCTGTAGGTATAAGTGCTCCACTTGCATGGAGAATTCTTCACGAGCAATTATTGCACCCTTACCATAACAACGTGTACAAGCCCTTACTGCTCCAGACTATGGAGCAAGAATGCTATTTTGCCAATGGTTCCTAAGGAAACGAGCGGAAAACCCAAATTTTACCGCCAACATCTTTTTTACCGACGAGGCTGGGTTTACAAGAGACGGTATCACAAATTTTCATAATAATCACGTATGGTGAGACGAAAATCCACACGCCACTGTTGAATCGCGACATCAACATCGATTTTCGTTAAATGTCTGGTTGGGCATTCTGGGCGACCGGCTGATAGGACCAGTTTTTTTACCGAATCGACTAACAGGGCCAGCATATCTCGACTTCTTGGTTAATACTTTACCCGGATTTTTAGAGGATGTGCCCCTTAATGACAGGTTTGCAATGTGGCTAATGCATGATGGAGCTCCACCGCATTTTTCTGTTATGGTTAGGGAACACTTAAATCAAAGGTACAGAAGATGGATAGGACGAGGAGGCACAGTGGAATGGCCTCCCAGATCTCCTGACTTAACACCTTTGGACTTCTTTGCTTGGGGATATTTAAAGAGTTTAGTTTATTCTACTCCAATTAATAATGTAGCGCACTTGCGAGAACGAATAGAACATGCCTGTGAGATAATTCGAGTACAACCGGGAATTTTTGAAAAGGTGCGAGACTCGTTTACAAGAAGATGTGAATCATGTGTTGAGATGGAAGGGGGACATGTAGAACACCTGTATTGTAAAACGGCTTAAATAAAAAACATAAATTTGATGCCACATACTATTTTCTTATTTTCTTAGATAGTAGGTACATTTCTGGAAATAGCTCATATCTTTGAAACGGTTAGTTTTCGGACACATGTTTATTAGACTTTTTTCACTTATTTTGGTCTATACTATACGGCCTTAAAATTTCCGAACACTTTTTTTTAACACCCTGTATATGGACTTGGTCAGTCTGCCACTATCGATGAAGTGCTCGTGAGTTTCCCTGGAAGATATCGCTTCAAAATGTATTATATCCCATTGTTTCAAGATGCATATGCCAAACAAACTGGAAAAATATGAATTCAAGATACTGTCGAAGGAATTTATAACCTCATTAAAGATGACGAAACAATTGGATATTGAAAGAAAATGTCATTTAAAAGTTTACTTTTAAAAATGGGTAATTTTATTGATTAATTTGGAATCATATCTTATCTTCGGTTTTATGTAGGTGGAAACAAACATCTGATCAACGTAAAATTATAATAGAACGACATGAAATACGTTCTTTGCGTTGTGCATATACAGGGTGACTGGTTCATAAACGTATATATTGGAGGGCATGTTAATAGAGGTCATTTGCAGTTGTTTTAGCCAAACATGCCTTATACGAATGTGAATAGTTGTTGAGATATTCTAATTTTTGTGTTTTCTTAGAAATCCGCCATATAGTCGTACTAATTTAAAAATTAAAGCAAATACAACCTTTTTTTCTGCAATATTTCAGTTTCCCTCATTAGATTACACATTGGCAGACATTCTCTATCAAAAATTATGTTAAATACTCCGATCTAATAAAAATACGAAACCTAAAACCTCCACTTGTAAAGAAAACTTCGAACAACTTGTACATTCACACGTAGTTATTTCAAAATTTTCATGATACATTAAGCGTACAAATAACTGTAAAAACTTCTTTGTTCTATTGGCTTTCGAAAGAGGTATAAAGGTGTATTATTTACTTTTCTAATCTATTAACAAAACAACAAAATTGGGCATAGTACCAAAGACGCCAATAAGGGTCAATTTTTAATTTCATGAACACTGCAGTAACAGTAGGCTATGTTTCGTTGTTTTTCTTTGACAGTTCTCCATAATTGCAAATCTTTGCAAATGCGTATGTCGTTTTTGAGTTGTGTGTGTGTAATCAGACTGTTTTTCGTTAAGTATCTACTATTATTGAAGATGGCAACATTCACGAACGCCGAGTATGCCGATATTTTGTTTATTTATGGTTTCTGTAATGGAAATGCATTAAGAGCTCAGCGAGAATATGAACATCGCTACCCAAATAGACGTGTTCCTCACGTGACTGTATTTGCTGCAACCTATCGCCGCCTGTCTGAGACTGGCACAGTTAAAAAAGCTGTACGTGCAGGACCTGTTGGACATAATCCTGCTATTACTGACGAAATTTTGCAAAGGTTCGAAGGTGACCCAACCATTAGCACGAGGAGAGTAGCTGCTGATCTGGGTGTATCTCAGTGGAAGGTTTGGTCCACTTTGCATGAAATGGGTCTACATCCGTTCCATTATACACCCGTCCAAAGGCTGGAAGAAGGAGATCCTGCACGTAGAGTAGAATTTTGTCGCTTTATTTTAAATGCTGACATACACGATCCATCGTTTTTGAGGAGAGTTTTATGGACCGATGAGTCTCAATTTACTAGAGAAGGGATAACAAATTTCCACAACTTACATTATTGGGCGGAAGAAAATCCACATCAAAGCAGAGTGGTTAGCGTGCAACATAGATTTAGTGTAAATGTGTGGATGGGAGTCATTGGCGATAATTTAATTGGTCCTCATTTTTTGCCGGGTGTTTTAAATGCAGTAGCCTATGAGGAATTTATACGGAATAATTTGTTGGACCTTTTGGAAGATGTACCTCTAGCAAATAGACATAATATGGTCTTCCAACATGATGGTTGTCCTGCGCACTATCGCCGAACTATTCGACATTTGTTGGACGAATCGTTTCCAAATCGATGGATTGGAAGGGGAGGACCAATTCCATGGCCGGCCAGGAGCCCCGATCTAACACCCCTAGATTTTTACGTATGGGGGCACATGAAAGAAATCGTTTATGCCTCTAAAATAAATACGCGCGATGAATTAATTAATAAAATTCAAGCAGCAGCAGCAACTATACGTAATAATCTAACAAATCGAATCACAAGAACAGAGATTAGGAAACGGGCACGTGCTTGTATTAGAAGTAGAGGAACTATTTTTGAACCTAATTTGTAATTTATTACTATTTATTAAATAAAATACGCAATACGTAATAAAAAGTATTGACTTTTATTTAATGACGTACATTGTCTCTAATAAAGTTCAAGCCTGTACATTTACCCAGTGGAAGCATAAGTAGTAAACCTTTATACCTCTTTCGAAAGCCAATAGAACAAGGAAGTTTTTACAGTTATTTGTACGCTTAATGTATCATGAAAATTTTGAAATAACTACGTGTGAATGTTCAAATTGTTCGAAGTTTTCTTTTACAAGTGGAGGTTTTAGGTTTCGTATTTTTATTAGATCGGAGTATTTAACATAATTTTTGATAGAGAATGTCTGCCAATGTGTAATCTAATGAGGGAAACTGAAATATTGCAGAAAAAAAGGTTGTATTTGCTTTAATTTTTAAATTAGTACGACTATATGGCGGATTTCTAAGAAAACACAAAAATTAGAATATCTCAACAACTATTCACATTCGTATAAGGCATGTTTGGCTAAAACAACTGCAAATGACCTCTATTAACATGTCCTCCAATATATACGTTTATGAACCAGTCACCCTGTATATGTTCGATCACTAATTATCGGAAAGCAGGACGACCAATTATATATACAGGTTATATATATATAATTGAAATTATTTGACTATCTTCCTTAATAATTAGTAGTATTTTAATGCAATGCAACAGAGTCAATCATATAAAACTTTATTTATGAAATGCACAAATATTTCGACAGCGGTTGCTGTCTTCGTCAGTGTGACATTAATACATATTATAATGAATTAAACCTACTTTAAATTTTCTAATAATGAATTATAAATAAAATAATAAAATATTATATGTATTAATGTCACACTGACGAAGACAGCAACCGCTGTCGAAATATTTGTGCATTTCATAAATAAAGTTTTATATGATTGACTCTGTTGCATTGCATTAAAATACTACTAATTACAGGTTATATATACATTCTACTGCATAATCTTATGTAAATTTTAGATGAAACATACATACATTCGTCTCATACGGCACCATATTCGTGGACAGATGGGACAGACGCAGGTCTTAAATCTCCTAAAGGAAATCGCCTTATAATCGTGCATGCTTGTATGTTTATTTAATTTTATAAGTAATGTAAATATGTTGCTATTTATCATTATTTTAGGTGGTGAAATGGGTTTTATAAATAATGCTCTGCTAATATTTAAATCTGGCCAAAAATCAGGAGATTATCATGACGACATGAATTTTATAAATTATAAACGATGGATTGAACAGCAGCCCATACCAAATTTACCGCCAAAATCTGTTATCGTAGTTGACAATGCCAATTATCACAACGTTTTAGCGATAAAGCATCCTATTTCCACTAGCAAAAAAAATGAAATGACAACGTGGTTAAGTGAACGTGGAATTGCTTATGATCATAACTCTACAAAAGCTGAGTTATATGAACTTATAAAATTGAACAAGCTGTAACGGGCGTTATTTTTGGTTAAATTAAAATAATTACTTTTTACTTTTCAAGTTTGTATATATGGAAAATGTTTTTAGTAAAGTGAGTAGTTTCATGTTAGAGTTAAGAAAGTTAAGCGGAATGAATAGTATATAAGAGCGCAAGTGTCTTATCTGAAATGTGCAGAATAAGATAACATTTTATAAAACTGTATATGGGGGTAAGCGGGGAAGTGATGAGTGTTAGTGGACAAGGGCAGTCGAAGTAAGACGGTTATAGAGTGCGAAGGTGCTAAGACTTGCACCATAATTTTGATTTTATTAAGCGGATTTGCTAAACCAAGCGTTGTAAGGTACCTAAAAGGGTACCATTAAGTGCGTTTAAGTGTGTCACTACGGTGATTTTACAAGCGTCAATACGTGTGAATAAACAGTTTTATATCAGCGTATAAACCATATGCGAGTTTAATGTGAGTAAAGAGCGAATGAACTAAAAGTAGTGAAATTGAATATCGAAGACGATACAAGGAGCTACATCAGTAAATAAGGGTGAGCTTCCGAAGTTAGTTTACCAGTGAAGATTCCTCGAGGGGGTAACGGGCTCGCTTTTGTCGTTTGAGCATATGCTTTGTTGTTTTACGAGCAATCGCGTTGTAGTATTTAAATGAGAGACTAGCTTTGTTGTAAATTGGAACTTTTCTAAGTGAATTTGACACCAGTTAAAGGAAGAAATTTGAGGCAACTCGCCGGCAAGCGGACCACGAATTGAGCGGCCGTTGGCGGGTACTACGAGAAGTCGACGCTACATTAAGGTACTGTCCCAAAGTTTTATTTACGTATTGATTTGAACTGATAGTGAAGAGAAACTGAATTTTATGTGTAATTGTTTTTATTATTGCGTTCGAATTAAATTAAAATATAAGCGGAATTAAAATATAAGCGGATGTATTGCAGCATTTTTAATTTTATGGCACGGTTTGCTAGCAAGCGATAAAATTGGCCATTCAGCTTGTTTTATTTAGGTAGAAATTAAGGTTATTTTTCTAGGAATCGTACAATTTTGTTTGATCTTTATTAACTGTGTAATAAATTGATTTTGTTATTGATTTTATGAAATTTTTCAATAAGTATTCCCTAATTGTAAGGAAAGTAAAAGCGTATTTTGCATAGAGTTCGACGCTAAATGAAAGGTTAAGGACCTCATCAAACGTACTTGAGGTATCATAAATAAGCGTTTGCATTTAAATAAAATCATTGTTTTCCAAATTAATCGATGAAAGCATTCTTTAACGATATCGAACCTGAGTAAATTGAGAAAGTTTTACCAAATTTATATTTAAACCTTTTTATCCCCAACTGAGCTAGCCTGGGAAGGAAAAGTACGAAAAGGTAGGTCCAAGCGTACTACCAAGATTGATAGAAATTTTACCGAACCATTTAACCACGAACCTGAAGAGTTTTGTCAACATGTTTGTAACTTCCGTTACAAATGGCGCCGCAACTGGAGGGCTCGATTAACGCCTCGAAACCAATAGTCTCATGCTCATCTGAAAACAAATTTTAAGAAAAAGAAATTTAACCAGTGGCGTAACACGAAAAAATTAAACAAAGAAAAAAATATTTGAAAAGAGAACAGAAACCGATAAATATTAAATAATTATTTTATGGAATTACGATCCGGTTTTAAGAAGGCTCCTCGAATAATTGAAACGAATAGAATGGCCAACGTTCAAGACAGCGAAGATATTATCTTCAGTGAAGAAAGCCAAGAAATAATGGAAGATCAACAAGCACGAACACAAACAATGGACATGTCAATGCTAGTGACATTAATGCAATCAATACAAAATGAGGTCAAGAATACCAATAAGGGACAAGAAGAAATGAAAAAAGAAATGAAATCGGGACAAGAAGAAATGAAAGAAGGACAAAGAAGACAAGAAAGAAATATGGAACAATTACGAACTGAGATAAGAAGCCAAAGGCAAGACTGCGAAAGGAGATTTAATATTCAAGAAAAGAAAATTGGAGAACTTAGTCAACAACAAGCGGGATTTACGCAGCAAGTGGACTATGAATTTCAGAAAAGGGATCAGAGATTTATTAGACATGAAAAAATCGTCGAACAAAATATGAAAGTTTTAGACAACAAAGTGGAAAGAAATATAGAAGAAATAGAAACGATCAAAGAGAAGATCAAGGAAGAGAAAACGACTGCCAACACCAATGCGACCACAGTGATTTACAGGACCGAAGGTATAGGGGCACAGAAGCCGAAGAAATTTGATGGAAATTCAAGAAGTGTGCACCCCGTCAATTTTGTGAAGTCGTTAGAGAACTATTGGATGAATATGCCCTTACAAGAAGAGCAAAAGATGAATATTATGGAGGATTATTTGGAAGGATGTGCGAAAGCATGGGCCGATCTACACCAAGGGCAATGGAAAGACTTTAAAGAATTAAGAATCAACTTTTTAGAACAGTTTTGGTCTACAGAAAAACAGAATAAAATTAGACATCGACTCAACACACCGAGGTTGTATGATGTAAGAAATGGCACTTATACCGACCACGTGTGGTACTGGGTCTCGAAGACCGCACACCTTGAACCAAGAATAAAGGAAGACCAATTGATAGAAGCACTAGTGGGTCATTTCCCGAGAGATGTGCAGATGGTACTATATGCAGCCCAGGCCAAAACCATAAAGAAGTTAACCGAAATTCTCGAGAAAATACAGGAAACCAATCGAGATTGGCGAAGAGACTGTGTAAGACAAGAATCGCAAGGTCGGGACCAGCGCAACAATCAAAACAGAGATAATTACCAACATAATGATAGAAGAAATGCGAATTACGGGGATAACAGAAGAGGAAGGGGAGGCCACTATGGACCGCCCGGAAGATACTATGAAGATCGTCGACGAAACGAAGAGAATGAAGAACGTCGGCCAGGCAGCGAGGAGGAAAACTAAGTTCGACTGGACGAGGAGCTCCACTTGTTCAGCGGCAACAGCAGGAGCAACAACAATTAATTAATTTTATCAAAGTATTTTATAATCAATGCAAAACAACACACAAAGTAGAAGAAAATCATTTACATGCACAAGAAGAAACTGCAAGTGTCGCAGAAGAGTCCGATATGGAAGGAATTGGTGATAATAACGAAGAAGAAGAGAACACCTACCAACCAATGGTCTTAGGAAAGATGGAGGGGGTGACTCAACAATTTTTAGTAGACACCGGGAGTCAAATAAGCCTAATGTCAGAAGAACTCTATGAACAAATTGAACCTAAAAATGCAATTATGTTACCCACCAAGGGATTAACCATACAGGGAGTGAATGGAAGAGTATCCAAAGTGACAAAACGGGTCCTCATGAGAATTGAAGTGGGTGAAAGCGACCATGACCACGGTTTTTACGTAGTAAAAGGAATTAATCCGCCCATTATTCTGGGAGTTGATTGGATGTACGAGAAGAAAGCGACTATAGATGTCAAAGAAAAGAAAATGAAGTTTATGCATGAAGAAGCCGACTATTACGTGAAGTTTAAGGAAAACGGGTATCGTATGTATAAGTCCCGAAATATGACGATATGTGGAACCAGACACCGAAAAAGGAAGAAGAAGGGGAAGAGGTATAGGAGAAGAAAAAGAAGAAAGAAAAATTTAAAAAAATATGGTGGGTCAGAACAACCCAATTGTACAGTAAACTTACAGGCAGCTACCTCTGTCTAACCCAACCCAACCATATTACCTTAATTTCCTTATATCCATTTGGAAAACTTTCAGTTTCACTGAGGGTGTTTGTATATAGTGTTAAATTTGTTATATGATGTATAAACCTAAACTCTAAGTATGTTGTTTTCGATTCAACCGTTCAGTTGTCTCAAAAACAAGAGGGGGTACTGTAACGGGCGTTATTTTTGGTTAAATTAAAATAATTACTTTTTACTTTTCAAGTTTGTATATATGGAAAATGTTTTTAGTAAAGTGAGTAGTTTCATGTTAGAGTTAAGAAAGTTAAGCGGAATGAATAGTATATAAGAGCGCAAGTGTCTTATCTGAAATGTGCAGAATAAGATAACATTTTATAAAACTGTATATGGGGGTAAGCGGGGAAGTGATGAGTGTTAGTGGACAAGGGCAGTCGAAGTAAGACGGTTATAGAGTGCGAAGGTGCTAAGACTTGCACCATAATTTTGATTTTATTAAGCGGATTTGCTAAACCAAGCGTTGTAAGGTACCTAAAAGGGTACCATTAAGTGCGTTTAAGTGTGTCACTACGGTGATTTTACAAGCGTCAATACGTGTGAATAAACAGTTTTATATCAGCGTATAAACCATATGCGAGTTTAATGTGAGTAAAGAGCGAATGAACTAAAAGTAGTGAAATTGAATATCGAAGACGATACAAGGAGCTACATCAGTAAATAAGGGTGAGCTTCCGAAGTTAGTTTACCAGTGAAGATTCCTCGAGGGGGTAACGGGCTCGCTTTTGTCGTTTGAGCATATGCTTTGTTGTTTTACGAGCAATCGCGTTGTAGTATTTAAATGAGAGACTAGCTTTGTTGTAAATTGGAACTTTTCTAAGTGAATTTGACACCAGTTAAAGGAAGAAATTTGAGGCAACTCGCCGGCAAGCGGACCACGAATTGAGCGGCCGTTGGCGGGTACTACGAGAAGTCGACGCTACATTAAGGTACTGTCCCAAAGTTTTATTTACGTATTGATTTGAACTGATAGTGAAGAGAAACTGAATTTTATGTGTAATTGTTTTTATTATTGCGTTCGAATTAAATTAAAATATAAGCGGAATTAAAATATAAGCGGATGTATTGCAGCATTTTTAATTTTATGGCACGGTTTGCTAGCAAGCGATAAAATTGGCCATTCAGCTTGTTTTATTTAGGTAGAAATTAAGGTTATTTTTCTAGGAATCGTACAATTTTGTTTGATCTTTATTAACTGTGTAATAAATTGATTTTGTTATTGATTTTATGAAATTTTTCAATAAGTATTCCCTAATTGTAAGGAAAGTAAAAGCGTATTTTGCATAGAGTTCGACGCTAAATGAAAGGTTAAGGACCTCATCAAACGTACTTGAGGTATCATAAATAAGCGTTTGCATTTAAATAAAATCATTGTTTTCCAAATTAATCGATGAAAGCATTCTTTAACGATATCGAACCTGAGTAAATTGAGAAAGTTTTACCAAATTTATATTTAAACCTTTTTATCCCCAACTGAGCTAGCCTGGGAAGGAAAAGTACGAAAAGGTAGGTCCAAGCGTACTACCAAGATTGATAGAAATTTTACCGAACCATTTAACCACGAACCTGAAGAGTTTTGTCAACATGTTTGTAACTTCCGTTACAAAGCCGAGATACACAGTATTCTATCGATGAGGTGTTTGCATAATTTGGTCATTCCGTATGCTCCCTGCCGCCGTACTACCAGGAATTAAACCCCATTGAAAAGATTTGGGCGATTGTAAAACATTGGGTGGAAATGTTACGGAACTAGCTAGAGAAAAGTTTCGAAGTGTTGGTGAGAAGGAATGGGCAGAAGTATGTCGTCATGTGAAGGAAGTTGAAGAGGATTACATAAATAAGGAACACATAATGGATAACATTTGCGGAAAGCTCATAATTCAATTGAATGGTGATTCCTCTGATGATGTAACTTTTTCGTCTGATTCAGAGGATTAAATTGACGAACTGTTTCTTTTCAGTAATTAATGGACAATAAAGTGTAAGACGATGTGAAATTAACTTTGACAGCCTTCGTAACTCAAACGATGTTAAATTGTTATTGGCAACAAATGTATTTTACTAAATTTTGTAACTATGACAATGAAATATGATTTTTTCTACGACTGTTTAATAATATGCTTATAAAGTTGGATCCACAAGAGTTGGCGTTCACGTCATAGGTTTCCGAATGAATGCACGACATTCCTTTTAAACAATCATTAAAGCTTAATACATGTTTGTGATAAAGATGGCAATATAGTTTGCATGTGTTTTAAGTAAAGACGTGCGTATAGATGATCGCCAGTGAAAATGAGAGAGAAGTGAGTATGTCCGTATGTCCAACAGCTGTGTTACGTGTTGAAACTGGTTCTCAGTAGCAAAATGATATAACAATGTCCCGATAGCTCTGTCAAGGTGAACGGTTTGGGTCGTGAGCGAAATGTTATCCAAAGAATGACAATATTTAACTAAATTTTTGGGCGCCACTATATTTAAAAGACACTTGTTTATGATATAATACTCAGTAAAACAAATATAGAAATTATTACCAAATTTAATTAATGACCACTGTGTTAATATTTTCTCTCTCTCATATAAATTTAACATCAATAACTTCCACAAATTCAATAACCAATAAATACAGGTAAATACTCAATCCAATACAGACAAAACAATAAATATATCAATGTCACAGAATTACTTCGGTTAAATATAATTCACACGATACGATTATAAATTCATATCACAAGTTGAATACAAAAACATCTGATAAATCCAAAGATAAAAAAAATACAACTAAGCAAATAATACAGCTTACCCTTACGTTACCAAAAATTACATCCGACGAAGAGCTCTCCGAAGGCTGTGCAATTCTTCAATTTCTGAAATAAAGCAAAACACTTTGGAAATATCACCTCAAACGGATCATAAAATCTGAATTATTGAACCAAAAGGTATTTAATCGAAGAATAATGGAATTACTTGAATTGATTTAAAATTAATTTAAAAAATTATTAAATAATGAAAAGTGAAAAAAATAGAATTAATATTGAATTGATAACTATGTAAAACAAGTTCACTTAGCACGACATCTGGAAATTGGTATGTCAATCTTCAACACAAAATGGCCGACATCCGGTAACGAATTTTCCACAGGTGGTTTTTCTCAAAATAACTCAATCTTCTTTAAATCTAACATCCGATTTTCCCCAAAATAAAACTTCTATGAACGATTAACTTCTCTAACCATAAATTACAGGAACAACTAAGACTTCAAATGGAACGTAACAAACTTCTCCCAACTTCAACACAGCATACAATAACGATCCAGAAATTAATCAGCCATACAATCCCCGCTAGGACAAATAACCCCAATTACACTCTAAATTTCTTTACAAGTATCCACAACAAATGAATATAAAAACCCTCACCTCTTTTAAACAAAACTTCCACACCACGTGCTTCCGTGAAATCCTTAAATCCTTCTTTTGAAGATCAAATATCACCATCCGTACGTTTCAAATTATCCAACAATACGATGGAATACCCAATTAATTAAAACACTACCACGATCCGCTTAATAATTTGCGATGAAGATTCCCAAATGTAGCGTTCAATTACGATTTACTTTTCACACGTGTTTCTCACAAGACTTTATTTAAAAGAGAACGAGTTATTCCTTTCACTCATACTTATAGGATTTTTGTAACTTGCGCATAGCCACATTCACATAAAATGAAACAAATGTTATTACCAACTCAAATATACAATCTTTTCTAAAGCACCATTTACACGTTACAAATTCCCCCCTACCAACAACAAAAGTCCGACAAAAAAAAAAAAAAAAATCTAGCAAAATCCGAAGCAAACTCATCCCAATCCCCCCTACCAACAACAAAACCCACCAACACTCAAATCTAAATAAAATCCCAACAATGAATAAACCCCTCCAATAACAAACTCCCAATACTCCCAGTTCAATCATCCCTCCCCATTCTCATATCACTAAACTCATACCCAAAGATAATCTGGCTCACAACACCCACCAAGAACCCATCGGCAAATCGGCCGGTACTAGGACAATCTGAAAACAAAAATCAAACCAAAACACAAAACTGATACACACTCCCTTATCACTCGGATGCGACAGTCTATAGATCAAGAACAACCCTCCATAGCATCACAAGACGACACCTAAAGAAGGCCAGAAAAATTAAAGAAAACAAGAAAAGATTGCACTGTTCAATCGCACCCAAGCCCTTCCAGAATTCCTAAAACAGAAGGCTGTCCAGGCGGACACAACCGAATCAGCGACTTACGTTTGTCCTCGAAAGGCCCAGAATTCTCCCATAGTGGGTAAATGAGAAAGAAATAAGAAGCGTAGACAAAGAAAGGACTACCAAAGATTGGTTCCGATCCACACACTCTCCCCCCCTCATGATAAGTTCCCATGCTCAGCGTTAAAAAGGAATCTATCGTGAAGCGATAAGAAACCCAAACAAAACAACAAAAAATTGAACAGGACTAAATCATAAAGGATTATTACTACGTTATAGGATACCAAACGGATTAAGGAAAGAAAACAAACTAGGTAAAGGACTGATTATCTTTGCTCATTCATACAATCTTACATCCACATCCACCCAGAAGTAAAGATCGTAAGTATTGGAGTTCCCACCCTAATAAAATCCCCAGTAAAAACCCCCACCCACACTTAACCTACCCAACCCAGAAGAGTACACAGAGATAGACATACAATAAACCCACCCAACAAAGAAGTAATGACAGAAAGAAAGACCAGATGGTTTTATTATTTTATGAAGAGCTCAGATGTTCGAGCGGAACTTGCACCCCGAAGAATGAAAAGTAGGTAGGATACAAGCCCCAAAAAAAAATGACGTGTGAAGCACTACCTCACCACCAACCTATCTAACCAACGAAAGGAAAACCAACTTCAAGAAAACATTCAGACTATGTCATCATGTAAACTAAATAGCGACGCAACATACTGGAAACTATACGACACATGGTCTCTATGGTTTAAAAAGTAATTCAAAAAGTAATATATTTTATGGTTTATGGTTATGGTTTAAGAAAAATATTTCTCAACCAAAGCTAACGTCTACTAATCCACTTATGTGATTTAACTGTGTTTTTGAAGGTAATTACGAAGACGGCACCAACAATCGAATGGAGTTAATGAACATTTTCGTTCATTACACCAAAAATCCCCATAGTGGCTAGACTATTTATGTATGTAAGTATTTATATATATATGTATGTATTTAAGTATGTGTATTTATTTATTCAATTACAAAGTCCACATTAGGCAAAAAGAAGAAAAATAGACCAGATGGTAAATGAATATGAATGAAACACTACTCCCAAACAGGAGTACACTCGGTAGTACAGCAAAATAATGAATATGATGAAAGCATGATGTAGGGCTCAGATCTTAAGAGCGACTGAGTATTTCGAAAAGGAAAAAAATGAAATACCAGCCAAAATTCCCACCTAGCGTCCTCAACCTCCTCCCATATGACGCATTAACACTTTTCCTAATGTGGTCTATACAACAATATTTAAATTCTTAAACGTTTTCTTGGTTTGTGATATCGTAATGACCTTTCAACCCCATGATCTGTACTAACAGAATCCGAATCAGTACTATCACTAACATGATCTATATCCCTATCCTGAACTGTATAATCTGGTTTCAAGTCTTTGGCATGATATACCCCCAATGATTTCCCTTGCGAATCTACCAACTCATATGTCCACGGTGACACAACATTTTTAATCCTATATGGTCCAACAAATTTGGGAGCTAACTTCGCATTAAAATGTTTCGAAGCATCCGACAATACAAAATTTCTTTTCCAAACTAAATCATTGAGTTTATATCTAACTACTCTTTTCCTCAAATTATACCTATTTTTAGTTTTAACCATACCCTGTTTCATTTTTCTAACAATATTTTGACGTAATTTTTCATAATTCTCCAATGATTTCTCATCAACCTTAGTTCTATCAGGATTTATTATAGGTTCACCAGTATCTGTATGATTTTTAAAGGAATCCCCATACAAAATATGTTCTCGACCACAAAAAGCAAAGAAAGGAGTATACCCAGTAACTTCATGTTTTGACGTTCTAATAGCACAACCAATTTTTGATAAATTAACATCCCAATGTCTTTGATTTTCTTTAACATATGAAGCTATCATGGTTTTTAACACCCTATTCACTCTTTCTGCAGGATTGGCTCTTGGATGATACTTAGCCGTATACAAAATCGTAGTACGATACTGATTACAAATCTTAGCAAATTCTTTACTCCTAAATTGAACACCATTATCCGCAATTAAATATTGAGGAGACCCAAACATTAGAAAAATATTATCTTCCATAATTTTTGAAATTGACTTAGCATTAGCGACTCTCAAAGGAAAAAATAGTGAAAATTTAGTAAAATAATCCGAAATAACAAATATAAAACTATGACCTTTCGATGATCTAGGTAACGGACCCACAATATCACAAGAAAGTACCTGCCATGGATATGAAGGAGTAGCACGAGGAGCAAAAATTCCCGGTGACAACTTTTGTTCTACCTTATGGGCAGCACATGTAACACACTTCCGAATATAACGTGAAACATCAGCACGAAGAGCAGGCCAGTAAAAATTTTTGTTGATTCTAGCAATCGTTTTTGTTATCCCACAATGACCACATGTAGGAGGATCGTGATTTTCTTGAATAATACGTTTCCTTTGATCTTTAGGAACAACTACACACCAGTCACCCAATTCAGAATTTAAATTTACAGAAGATCTTGTCCTTTTATACACTAAACCATCCTTCACAAACCAATTAGGAAATTTTCTTGGATTACTCAAAATCTTTTCAATCAATTTAAGATACCAAACATCAGTTATAGGTAATGTAATATTTGATGAAGACGGCAGTATAACATCAATCAAATCTAATTTTGGAACAGACCTAGATAAAGCATCAGGAACAACATGATCCTTTCCTTTCCTATGTACTATATTAAAATTATATTGTTGAAGACGAATAGCCCACCGAGCTAATCTACCTGAAGGGTTTTGAAGTTTATTTAACCAAATTAACGAATGATGATCAGTAACTACTGTGAAATAAGATCCTTCAATATAGGGACGAAACTTCTCTATAGCCCAAAGAACAGCTAAACATTCTTTTTCAGTAGTGGAATAATTCCGTTCTGATTTATTTAACGACCTACTAATATAACTAATCACATTTTCCCCCGACGAAGTTTCTTGTGTCAACACAGCACCAATCCCAAAATCTGAAGCATCTGTTTGAATAGAAAAAGGAATATCAAAATTTGGACAAGACAGAATAGGAGCAGAAACTAATTTTTGTTTAATAAAATTGAAAGCTTGTTCACAATCACTAGACCAATTGAATGTTGAATTTTTCTTTGTTAAATTAGTAAGAGGAGCCATGACTAATGAAAAATTTGGAATAAAACGTCTATACCAACCAGCCATTCCTACTAACCTACGGACCTCAGACACCGTAGTAGGCTTACTAATAGAAACAATTGCAGCAATCTTATCTGGATCAACCATCAATCCATTTTCATTAACAACATATCCAAGATATTTCAAATCAGGACGACAAAAATGACATTTATCTTGCCTTAAAGTTAAACCAGCAGATGACAATCTAGACAAAATTTCAGTAAGAACTTCCAAATGTTTATCAAAAGTAGGTGTAGAAATAATAATATCATCAAGGTAAGCAAAACAATAAGGTTCCAAGTCCGCACCTAACACACGATCAATAAGTCTCTGAAAAGTAGCAGGCGAATTGTGAAGACCGAAAGGCATACGTGTAAACTGATAAAGACCCCTACCAGGAACTGTAAATGCAGTAATTGGCTTCGCTTTAGCTGACAACGGGATTTGCCAGTAAGCAGACCTAATATCTAAACTTGTTAAAAATTTAGCATCCCTTAACCTATCTAAAATCGAACTAATGTATGGTAACGGGTACGCATCCTTCTCAGTAACAGCATTAACCTTCCGATAATCCACACAAAACCTATACGAATTATCTTTCTTCTTCACTAACACAATAGGACTAGACCAAGGACTATTTGATTGTTCTACTACCCCTAATTTAATCATTACATCTAACTCATCGTTAGCAATTTTCCGAAGTACTGGAGACAAAGGATAATAACGTTGTTTAATTGGCTCAGCAACCGTATGAATTTCATGTTCTACTAAATTTGTACACCCCAATAAAGAAGAATTTAACACCGGATTAGCAAGTAATGACTTGATAGCAATTTGTTCCACAGGCAAAAGATTAGAAAATGAATGAATATGGTCCGAAGACACAGTACATAACTCTATATTACTCCCAAAATTCCATTGACCTGTTCTAAAATCAGGCACAAAATCAATCAATTTCCAAAAATCAATCCCTAAAATCAGACTATGAGGTACATCTGGTATTACTAAAACTTCCAAAGTAACAATTTTCGATTTGACCGCAATTGGCAATACAATAGATCCTATAACTTTACATCCTTGACCATTAGCAATTTGACATGAACTAATTTCTGACTTATTCAAACAAAGACCAACACTACTTAAAATTTCCCATCCCATCTTCCCTAATATTGTACATGAAGCACCTGAATCTAATAAACCAAGAAAAGAATAGCCATAAATATTAACATTGAGATAAGGTCTCTCATCATCCCTAACATTTGACAAAATAAAATCCAACGAAAATCTTTGCTTATCAGGCAAACCAAAGAAAGGAGTTTCCGAGATTAACGAAATTTGTGAGTCATCTCCTCGGGCAGAAGACTCAAACACTAGTTTCCCTGAACCGGATTACATTTAGGGCATTTAGGCTTAACCACCCCTAACTTCCCACAACCATAACAATGAAGTTTTCTTGGTAAAATACATTTATTAGCAAGGTGACCTACTTGATTACAATTCCAACATTTCAAAGTATTACCACGGGATGAACTAACAAAACTAGACTCCGATTGTGCATTACGATTTGACTCCATTAAATTTACTGTCGACCTATTAACTTTACTCGATGTAGTTCCAGAAACAGATTCTGTATCAGAGGAAGAGGTAAGATACGCAAGACTAGGTTCTAATAGTTTAGTAGTTTTCTTTGATGGAGGTGGCTTAAATGTTTCCATAAAATATTTATTTTGTTCAATACGTTTACCTAAAGCAGTTAATTGACCCAATGAATTGACTTCAGTTAAAGTTAAAGCGTTTTGATAGAATGGAGTTAAATTTTTTCTAATATAATAAAGTTGTTTATTTTCACTCAAAGGTTCCGATAATCTCACAAACAAACTTTGCATTACAGCGACGTAGGTACTCATTGATTCTGACATTCCCATGGTTCTAGACTTAATTTCTTCCAACAATCGCTCATCATAATCGATTGGCAAAAATTCTGCTTTTAACATTCCTACAATATCTTTCCAAGAACTAAGATTATCCCTACGTGATCTAAATAACAACAAAGCACGTCCAGTAAGTAATTCCGGAGCTGCATTAAATAAGTCCCTATGTGAAATTGAACGAGAAGCACTCAATTCCTCAACACGAGTTAAAAAATCTAATAATGATATTGACCCATCCCCCGAAAATGTTAATCCTAATTTTGAAATTTGAAAACTTTTAGCATTAGTGAAACTTATTGGAGGGTTTGCATTAACCAAAGCTATAGGAGCATTAACTGATTCCATTTCATCTTCCGATGACAATAAAGGTGGTTCAACATCCATACTTTCACTCTCCCCTTCTACCTCCTGAACACTAGAACTATTAACCTTCTGAGTCTGTGGACTAGAAGTAGCCAACTGAGTAAATTCCGAAAACGTAGTACGACGAGATTTCCTAATCTTATTCTCAACATCTAATTTAAAATTATTCAATGCAAGTAACCATTGATTTCGTTGTGCAATTTCCTCATCATTAGTGGTATTAATTAACTCACATCGTCTCTGAATATGCAACAATAAACTAACAAATCTAAGAAAATTCGAAGTGGAAACATCCCCGGTAAAACCTTCTAACAACAATTCCAATTCTGTAACCGCAGTCCTAACAGCTAACCCATCAATAGCAAAAAGAATTTTATGTTTAATTGAAACTAACGATTTATTTAATTCGAGTTGTATCGCGCTCCTAACTGATTTCCTCAAATTATCAACACTAATATCCCCATCAATTCCCCTTGAAACTAGTTCATACTGTAATTCACTCCTACGTAACCTATTAATCTCCAATTTCCAAATCGACATCGTTACCAAGTTTATACTCAACACAAAATATCAAATCAATATCACCACAACACCAACTCCAACTCAAATCTAGAGAGAGAATACAATTAAATCAGTGTCACTATCCAAGTTAATGTACCGAGTAATCAAATTCAACAAAATCAATTCACAAATTCCAAAAGCAAAAGCCCCACGTTGGGCGCCAAAATTTGTTACGTGTTGAAACTGGTTCTCAGTAGCAAAATGATATAACAATGTCCCGATAGCTCTGTCAAGGTGAACGGTTTGGGTCGTGAGCGAAATGTTATCCAAAGAATGACAATATTTAACTAAATTTTTGGGCGCCACTATATTTAAAAGACACTTGTTTATGATATAATACTCAGTAAAACAAATATAGAAATTATTACCAAATTTAATTAATGACCACTGTGTTAATATTTTCTCTCTCTCATATAAATTTAACATCAATAACTTCCACAAATTCAATAACCAATAAATACAGGTAAATACTCAATCCAATACAGACAAAACAATAAATATATCAATGTCACAGAATTACTTCGGTTAAATATAATTCACACGATACGATTATAAATTCATATCACAAGTTGAATACAAAAACATCTGATAAATCCAAAGATAAAAAAAATACAACTAAGCAAATAATACAGCTTACCCTTACGTTACCAAAAATTACATCCGACGAAGAGCTCTCCGAAGGCTGTGCAATTCTTCAATTTCTGAAATAAAGCAAAACACTTTGGAAATATCACCTCAAACGGATCATAAAATCTGAATTATTGAACCAAAAGGTATTTAATCGAAGAATAATGGAATTACTTGAATTGATTTAAAATTAATTTAAAAAATTATTAAATAATGAAAAGTGAAAAAAATAGAATTAATATTGAATTGATAACTATGTAAAACAAGTTCACTTAGCACGACATCTGGAAATTGGTATGTCAATCTTCAACACAAAATGGCCGACATCCGGTAACGAATTTTCCACAGGTGGTTTTTCTCAAAATAACTCAATCTTCTTTAAATCTAACATCCGATTTTCCCCAAAATAAAACTTCTATGAACGATTAACTTCTCTAACCATAAATTACAGGAACAACTAAGACTTCAAATGGAACGTAACAAACTTCTCCCAACTTCAACACAGCATACAATAACGATCCAGAAATTAATCAGCCATACAATCCCCGCTAGGACAAATAACCCCAATTACACTCTAAATTTCTTTACAAGTATCCACAACAAATGAATATAAAAACCCTCACCTCTTTTAAACAAAACTTCCACACCACGTGCTTCCGTGAAATCCTTAAATCCTTCTTTTGAAGATCAAATATCACCATCCGTACGTTTCAAATTATCCAACAATACGATGGAATACCCAATTAATTAAAACACTACCACGATCCGCTTAATAATTTGCGATGAAGATTCCCAAATGTAGCGTTCAATTACGATTTACTTTTCACACGTGTTTCTCACAAGACTTTATTTAAAAGAGAACGAGTTATTCCTTTCACTCATACTTATAGGATTTTTGTAACTTGCGCATAGCCACATTCACATAAAATGAAACAAATGTTATTACCAACTCAAATATACAATCTTTTCTAAAGCACCATTTACACGTTACAGCTGACTTCAATCAACACTATCTGTCAATGTCAAATTTATTCATTATTTATAAATAATCTCGTATTATTTCTGTTCGTTGTTGTTTTGCCCTTTTATTTACTCGTTCTTTACAGTTATTTTGTTCTAATTATCAAATTATTAATAACAATTCTTATTAGAACGGATTTACGAAAATTGCAATATTTTTAACCACAAAACAGCATGTTTTGACAATCCAATATAACATTAGTGCCAAACGTACCGCCCAGAGAACGAGTTCAATCGCAGCAAACGTTAATATGTTTATTGCACTTATTAGAATTCCGCATTTAGCTTTACTAAGCTCTAATTAATTTTTTAAGATACGTTTTATACGTAATGGATTAATTAAACACGTAAAATATTACTGTGACAATTTTGAAGTAGCACAAGCAACTACCTGTGGGTAATTAAAGTATTATTTGCAACACTGCCTTGTTACGATTTGGCAGATTTCATTCCCGACGTCATTATTTCTTGACTTCAAATTTTAATCTTAATACATATAATTACAAGTGATGACGTGCACGTCAACTCTCCTGGATCCAATTATAGTACGAAATCCGGTATTAGAAATATATACCTTCATCTGTTATTTGACGAGATTATAAGTTAGATAAAGTGCAAATGGGTTGCCTTCCTACATCGCGTACCGATGCTGTTAAATCCGCTTTCATTCAGAAGAACGCTCTGCATCCCTGTCTGTTACATGGAATGGCGCGCGCAGTGCTCTCAACAAAACAATCAATTTTTGAGTGATAGTTTGTATTATCCGCAACATTACTTACGATCATCGTAAAGATGCGATCGATAGACTTGGCAACAGCGGAATTAAATTTGACATAACCACAAAAATTGTGAAAGTAACTGTTTTCAGAGACAGATTAATAGAGAACTTGCACGTGTTTTTGTTTATTGCATTAAAAAAAAGTACAAAAAATTACAAAAATTTTGATGTATGACATTCCCATATGAGCTTCCAAAAAACTGGTGAAAATTTTGATTGAATTTAACGATTTGAATTTACGCCGAAACGCTGCTAGAACGCGCGCTTTTGGGCGTGACGTCACACGACTCAATTTGTCAAGCGCGTAAAGAAAATGCATTGGAACGATATTGTTTTTAGCCATTGTAGTTACTAGCCTTGTCGCTCTGTTAGAAAAATGCCTTACAAATACTGTGTGATACTTTTGTGTACAAATACAACAGTTAAAACGCCAGATAAAATATGTTTATTCCATAGAAAAGTTACGAAATTTATGGTGTAAAATTATGCGTAGAGAGACATGTAAAATGCTCAACATTTTATTCGATTAGATAACATTTTGGCAAATTATCGGATTGTGCTTTTATATAACCTGATTCCATTGTAAATAATTAACGAACGCCGCTAATAATATCCCTTAAAACCATTTAAAAATAAATGTTTTGGGTAAATTTGCGAAAGTTTGAAGAAAAAATAGCATATTTTATTTGGCGGAGAAATTACTTTTCATGGCTTGCCTGTAGCCTGTATAAACACAGGCGCGCGATGAAAAGTAGTACTTCTCGACGTTATAATGGTTTCGACAGTTTTCGCCGTTTTACGAATGACGTATACTGTGGCTTCGCGCCAGCTGATTTGTGACATTTAAGATCGTGTGACGTGGACCAACCGTTGGAGTGTATCCGCGCACGTGATGTGCTGTTCCCCTTCTTAAATTTTCAACCCTTAATATCTCAATAAATATAAAGTTTTAAATTGAAATAATTAACAACAGCTCTCTATAAACTTGTTACTTACATTATATACCAGATTTATTAATATTCAAGACATGTGCAAGTTCTCTATTGATAGTTTAAAAAAACGGGTACAAATGCTTCCGAAAAGCAGAAAGCTATGTTGGTTGAATATATGAAAAGTAAGCCACAATTAATTAGTGGAAAATTTTCATCTTACTTCACCTATAAAGACGCCGAGAATGAATGGCAATTATAACCGATTCATTAAACTGTATGCCAGGAAGTCAAAAAGACTGGAAGGGATGGAGAAAGGTAGTTTTAATTACATAAGTCTTTTTATACGCTTTAAATGCACTTATACTTTAGACATGGCAAGATTTTCGCAGCAGAACGAAAGTCAAATTGGCTAAAAATCGTAAAGAAATGCAGGCCACAGGTGGTGGAGTCCCACATATAAGTATTATGACTCATCTAGAAGAAGATATCTTAGAAGTTATAAAAAAATATCAGTCGAGAGTCATGATATACCTGAATCTATAACGAGTTATACATTTAGTGATGCACCTTCCGTTTCATTATGCACAAATGCGGAGAATGTAAGTGTTTATGTAGTCTAAAATTGTGATACAATCAAATACTTTTAAGGCTATTTAGTAAAGGTAGTATGCCTGAAGATACTCAGCACATTCAAAATGAGGTTCCGTTAGAGGCTGCGCAGTACCTCAATGAATCGGTTGTAGTCACTGAACTCTAATTATACTGGAACGCTTACTGCGGCCGCCGGCCCGATCCGAGAGAGAGGACCCGCAAGGGACATCCCCGTCCTTCTCTCGAGTACATGTTGGTTAGTGTGTGTAAAGGTACGTTTCCATTACTACAAATTTGTATCACGACATGTGCCGGAACAAGTTCTGAGACAAGTGCCCGGGATTTGTATAAATGGAAACAGTCCGCGACATGTTCCGACACAAGTGCCAGAGACAAAAATGTATCCGACGACTGCGCGACAAAACATGTTTCTTTATCTCGCGATATGTGCCGCGATTTGTATCGCAAATAATGGAAACGGTCTGCGGCTTGTGCCCGCGACATGTGCATGCGCAGTATTTTTCAGTCTTGCACGTTGTGTTATTTAATGTGTTGTTGAACTATCGAAATGGAGTGGTCAAAGTGTAAAGTGGGTAAACTTATTGAATTGTACGAACAGGAGACGGTATTGTGGAACATAACAAGTTCACACCATAAAAATAGCAATAGCAGGCACGATGCTTTGCAACGTATATCTCAGGTGATGGAATGCAGTATTGCAGAAGTTGAGAAGAAATTACATAACCTACGATCTCAGTATATGAGGGAAAAAACTAAAATTGAAAAAAGTAAGAAAAGTGGTGCTGGTGCAAAGGATGTCTACGTTCCAAAATGGTTATTTTTTTCTCTATTAAGTTTTCTTTCACCTACTATGGAAAGAGTTGTACATACAAGCTCGCTACACTTGCAGTTGGTGAGTAAATAATAACAATATTATAATTTTCATACTATGCTTACTATTAATGTTTATATAGACACTTGATAGAAACTTCAATATATGCATTATAATAGGCCCATGAGATGTAACGACCAATTACTTTTCATACAGAGTAGTCGATGTAAAAGCATCAAGCAAATTGGTTTTGCCACGATAACGGTTGACTGTGGAAAAAGTAAGCCAGTTCCCTACGCACGAGTGTGCCTGGATTTTCACCTCTTTCTTTGCACCATCGAAGTCCAGGAAGGACAACTCCCTCATTTCTCCAAGTCCCTTCGATAACATTCCCATCTTCATCTTCTGAATCCAATACCTGAGCAGTACAGTAAGTTTCAGCTGAAGAATGTTTTCTTAGAAAATTATGCAAATAAGCACAACTCAACGTGACCCACCGTGCTCTCTCTGGTTGTAGCAACATTGGTTTTCGGAGCACTCTAAAAACACTGCTCATTATTCCGAAAACGTTTTCTATAACCCTCCTAGCTCTCGAATGTCTATAATTAAAAGCTCGTTCAACTGAACCTTTGCTGTGTCTTCCAATGAATGGTTTCATAATATGCTCTGACATGGCAAATGCATCGTCTCCCACTATTACAAAAGGCAGACCTGCGTCTCTTCCTGGTAATGATCTGTTAGAGGGAATTTGTAATGTATTTTGCTGAATAGCAGCGTACAAATCTGTGTCCAAAAATACACCGGCATCACACTCACGTCCTTGTACACCCACATCCACATACAAAAAATTGTAATCTGCGTCACACAACGCCATGAGCACAATACTAAAAGTTCCTTTGTAGTTGTAGTACAAACTACCACTATTTGCAGGAGCTTGAAGAACAACATGCTTGCCATCAAGAGCACCGATGCAATTGGGGTAGTTCCATTTGGAATAAAACTTTTTGGCAATATCTTCCCATTC
Source organism: Pyrocoelia pectoralis (assembly GCA_036250285.1). Taxonomy (NCBI): domain Eukaryota; kingdom Metazoa; phylum Arthropoda; class Insecta; order Coleoptera; family Lampyridae; genus Pyrocoelia; species Pyrocoelia pectoralis. The sequence continues at coordinate 35,974,245 of CM070075.1, read as the reverse complement.
TTTCTCGCATTGTGGTACCTAAAAAAAGGAATAGTTATTGGCTTATTAGTTAAGTAGTTATTATTTGTCAGTTGTATTAAAATTATAACCAAATATATTGCAATACATATTGATTTGTAAAAACTTTTCACTAATTCCAGACCAATAATGACGTCGATGAAGAAAGCTGTATTGGTAACGTAGAAGAAACTGAAATCCCTGCTATTGAGAATGATACCAACGAAAAGAACAATGTAAGTGAAGGTCAAACTCCGGAGGAGGTACATGATGTCACGTTAAAAACCCCAACACCTAGCCGACAACCTCGAAAGCGACAGAACGACACCAAAGCAAGTGGGCTCGAGAAAAAGATACACCATGCGTATGACATCTTGACGTCCAGGCCCTCTACAAACAAGGATGAAGACACCTGTTTCGGAGAATTCGTTGCTGAGTCATTGAAAAAACTTCCTGACAGGAGAACCAAGTCTTGGGTACGTCACAACATAACCAACATCTTTTTCCAAGCTGAGTTTGGAGAAACTCCTAAAGTTCAAACACTTCCCCCCCAAATTAACCCCCGCTACCCATTCCATTATCAGCCCCCCTACAACCAGCATCACTTAAATCAAAAATCTCCTTACAGCAGTCCAGCATTAAGCCCACAAAACTCATATCCTTCCTCCAATTCCTCTTCCACACACGTTCCATCATATACTTCAATGCAGCTAAACCAACGACCAGTCGCTGAGTTAAACAGTGAAGTGCCCCAAGATAGTGAAGATACTCAATTCTCAGATTTAACTCTGTTGTATTAAATGTTAATTTTTTTATGTTAAGTAGCAATAAATACTTTTTTTGACAATAATTAAATATTTCTTACCTTAATGTAATCTCTCAAAACTGATACAATGGCTTCGCACACTATTGGTATGAATCTTGATATGGCAGATTTCGAAATCCTGTGCAGGTACATTATACTGCTGTAGCTGTCACCTGTAGCTAGGAAACGCAGAGTAGCCGCTAGCATTTCACCTGGAGAAACTGATGCTCGATACTGATTGCTCTTAACAATTACAGGTGCAATAAGGTTTAGCAGAAATTCAAAATCAGTAGCAGTCATTCTAACAAAGTTACTGTAGCCACTCTGTAGACGCAAGTCTATCATTAGGGAATTGTACGCTACTTCCGATGCTCTCTTTGCCAAAAAACTTCTGATCCACCATCTAGGTCTTTTTCTCCTTTTTTTCAATAGTTCGTGATACGCTCCTGTCATTACCACAAACCCTGCTAAAGCAGCTGCATCGTCCATCTTGAAGATAAATACTCGTAAAACTTAGATCACAATATACTACAATCAAACTAACACATTGAAACCTTAAAGCCGACTACTGCAAACTGCATTCACCTGGACGGCGAAACAGAAAAGTCGCACCGGTACCGCGACATGTTCCTAGCACAGAGATGCAGCATATTGTACGTTCGACTTGTTCCGACACATGTCGCAAGACAAGTACCTGCGACATGTGTAAATGGAAACGTACCTTTAGTTTAACGCTGTCTGCTCTCTCCATGTGTAAAGCGTTACGAAAAGGACAGGAATGTCCCTTGCGCGATATCTCTCTCGGCTCGCGACGTTTCTATGCGTTTATATGGCAGAGACCGCCCAGTGAGCGTTCCAGTATGTATAGAGTTCAATGGTTGTAGTAGAAGAGGATAAGGTTTGTAGTTGTAGTATTTACATTAATATGCCAAATACCAATAATTATATTCATTGACTATTTTAACTCTGATATTGGCTCGGTACCTTGGCAAACTGAAGCAGTTGCGCGAGGTAATATGTAAAAACTGTTGCTATGACATGTATGTTATCACATTCCATAATAAAATTACAAGTTCAAACTGAATTATTTATTATTTCGGGATTTTTGTATTGCTTGGTTAACGATACATAATTTTCTCTTCTGTTTGATCTCTCAGTTCCTCATCGCTAATTCTTGCAAGTTTTCCGGAAATATAATCGCTGATAGTTTGTGTGATGCTTCTTGCTGGCATGACGCATTTGAAGTTCATTCAGGTTTTTCGTAAGACTTACCAACCTACCAGTCATACTTTCTAAATGTGCATCATCAGCGTGTCTCCTCTTTTGTTTCCTCTGTGGTGCAAATAAAGACTGACAAGTACTACTAATACTAGATGGTCTGTGGGAAGGGTCAGCATTTGCAGATTCACATGTTCTGCGGGGAGGATCAGCATTTGCAGATGCACGTGTCAAAATAAGACTCCATCGTTACCAATTTCGGCTTCATACACTTCATCAACATCACTCTAAAATATAATGATGCTTATATGATTTAAAATAATACTGTTTTAACTTAGACTTTGTGTTTCTTCATAATCTGAAGCTTTCACAGGTTCGTTTGACATTTGAATATCGTCTTCTTGAGGCAAAGAGTCTGTTCTATGCCGAATTATTGGGCCATCATTAAATATATGATATATTGTCGGGATACCACAATGGTGGCACATATATCTTGAGTGAAATGCGATAGTATAATATCTTTTTATTACAAAGTAACTCTTACCTCGTCTTCTCCTGCTCCACTTTTTTTTGAGTTCAGAACCTTCTTATACATATTTGTTTGTTACATTCTGTCGTAATGGAACTTTGACTGAATTTCAGCTATAGTTACTACATCTGGTTTAATTAATAATAGTAAAGCCTTAATTGCTTCTAAAGCAGTTCGTCGCTAGTTTCGATTTTTATATGTTGAACAGTTACCCGAAATAAATTGGGCCACCTTTATAATAATAATAATAACATATGTTTTATTGCAGAGATCCTAGAGATATACAACATGTCATAATACTGCAATATATTACATGATAATAATACCTACATTCATATAAATATAATAATGTTATTATGAGTTAAAAAATTCATCCAAACCATAAAAGCTTCTATCAAGAAGAAAAAGTTTTATTTCTTTTTTAAATTTTTGAAGGGTACAAATATTTTTCAAATTTACTGGCAAATGGTTAAACCCTACACTGCCCTGTGTAGCAGATCTGATACAACCTATTAAAATCTCCAATATTTGAAGGTAAATACTTAGTTTGGCTTGAATTCCCTTCGTATCAGATCTGCTACAACCCTATGTATAGGTGCATAAGGATTATTTTTGCGGAATCTGTGATGGAGATTCTCTTAGGTCGGCTAATTGTTGCCGAGTTTTGTACGTGGTCAACAGCGTTCAGAAGCCTCTCACATTTTATTTTTTTTTTGTAAAAAACTGCGAGAAAAGTGCTTGACGGAATAATATTCACAAGCGTGAACGTAAGTTTTACAATTTAGTTATTATTTCATATAAAGTTTGATTTTTGAGAAGGTGCGTGTACGTCATAGGCATTTTTCTTAGTTACTATTGTTATTATATTGTTGACAACAATTGTAACTATGTAAAATGTCTATGACGTACACGCACCTTCTCGAAAATTAAACTTTACAAAGATTACTGCATTCATGGCGATTTGTGACAATAAAATTAGTTGTAGCTAATCTGATACATCGGACAAAAGTGTAAAATTTATACGTAACTAATGAACCATGTAAATGTGTCTGTAGAAAGAGTGCCACCACTAATTTTCTTGTTCTAAATAATATCTGATTTTTTACGATATCATATTGACGGAAAAAAAATTGTTACAGAAAAATGTCTTATACGAGGGCTGACAATAAAGTAATGTCTCCAATTTTTTTTTTCATAGAAAATGACATTTATTTACAAAAAGCGATACACCGTTGGAAAGGCCAAGGTCTTGGCTACTTTTCTACATAATCGCCATTTTTTTCCAACACCTTGCGCATCCGCACGATGAACTTGTCTATGCCGGCAGAATACCACTCTCCGTCCGCCTCGCGCAGCCAGGTGTTGACCTCTTTCTGAACCTCCGCGTCACTATCAAACTTCTTCCCTCCGAGATGTTTTTTCAGGGCGGGGAACATGTGGTAGTCACTTGGGGCCACGTCGGGACTATAGGGAGGGTGATCGATGATTTCCCAGCCAAATTTCTTGAGCAGGTCAAGGGTAACGTTGGCTGTGTGCGGGCGCGCGTTGTCGTGGTGAAATTTCACTCCTTTGCTCAGCAATCCCGGGCGTTTGTTTTTTATGGCACGACGAAGCTTTTCCAGGGTCTCACAGTACCTTGCTGCATTGATAGTGGTTCCCCTTGGCATGAAATCCACCAACAATACCCCGTGGCGATCCCAAAACACCGTAGCCATCACCTTGCCGGCTGACAGTGTCGCCTTAAACTTTTTGGGTTTCGGAGAATCGCTATGGCGCCATTGTTTGGACGACTCCTTTGTTTCGGGTGTGTAGTGATGAGCCCACGTTTCATCCCCCGTAACAAACCCTTCCAAAAAATCATCGCCTTCCTCTTCAAAACGGGCCACAACTTTGGTCGCACATTCCACGCGCCGCTTCATGTGGTCTTCGGTCAGCTGTTTCGGCACCCATCGGGCAGAAACTTTGTGATACTGCAAGTTGTTCACAAGGATATGACGGATTGTTTCGCTGCTACACACTCCTCCAAGCTTCTTTTCCAAGTCCCTAATTGTCGCACGGCGGTTTTTGAGCATTTCTGCCTCCACTGCTTGAACAATCGCATCCGAGACCGACGGTCGGCCACTTCTCTCCTCGTCGTGAACATTAGTGCGCCCGGAATTGAACTCGCGGCTCCACTTACGCACGTTTTTTATGTCCATACACTTTTCCCCGTAAACTTCAACTAGTTGACGATGGATTTCAATAGGTGTCACCTTTTTCGCACTCAAAAAACGTATTACAGAACGCAATTCGCACTTGGACGCTGACGCGAGGGGTACCTCCATCGTTGACGGCTGCTCAGCCAAGACTGAGCGGTCGGGGAAGCCTCACCCAGCAGCCAAGTGGTAGTGGGGGAACCAAGGAACACGGCGGTGTTGCCAGATTTCGCCTAGCGCGTGATCCGGCGAAGTTGCAGTGTTGGAGACCTTACTTTATTGTCAGGCCTCGTAATAGAATCAAAAATATTTGACGGACAAGGAATTAGAAGAGATTTTGGCTCATTTATCAGAAAGTGAAGATGATTTTGATGACTCGGATGAAGGAGATGAAAATAATACCGATGTTTTAGAAAATCAGGTAGTTGACGATGAACCATTTGATTTGGAAAGAATGGAAGTTGAATTTGAAGACGGGATTATCTTGCAACCACAAGTCGCGGATGAAGGAAATTGTGGAAAATGTTGAGGAAGGTGAGGTTACGACACAAAATTTACCCAAAGAAAATGCGAGAAAATTGAAAGAAAAATATTCAAAAATTGTATGGAAGAAGAACAATTTAGTTTTGCCGGAAGATAGTTTGAAATTTTTGGGAAACGATACAATTCCTGATAATATTTCAAACTTAGAAAGCCCAATAAGTTTTTTTCTATATTTTTTTGATAAGGACCTAATCGAAAAAATTGTTGCTGAGTCGAATTTATATTCAACACAAATCGACGTCAACAAACCTGCAAATTTGTCCTCTGTTCAGTTAAAAAAATATTTGGAAATTTGCATTTACATGTCAATTGTCCATATGCCAAATGTTCGAAATTACTGGTCAGCATCCCTTGCTTATCGCCAGATAAGCGATGTTATGGGCAAAAATGAGTTTGAGAAGATTCGTAGATTTCTACATTTTGCAGATAACACTAATATGCCAGAAAGAAACCATGTCAATTATGATAAATTGTATAAATTACGACCTGTAATTGACGCATTGAATTCCAAGTTTCAGTCTGTGCCATTACAAAAATATCTATCGGTAGATGAGCAATTGTGCGCTACAAAAGCTAGACATCATTTGAAACAGTATCTACCAGCCAAGCCACATAAATGGGGCTACAAGTTATATGTTCTTTGTGGAGCACATGGTTTTTCACATAAATTTGAAATATATACAGGTTGTGAAAATATATGTTTGCAAGATGAACCGGATTTGGGTGTTAGCGCTAACATTGTTGTTAGTCTTTGTCGAAATGTACCTTGCTTTGAAAATGACCGAGTTTATTTCGATAACTTCTACACATCTGTACCACTCTTAGTTCACCTGGCACAAAAAGGTATACATTCTCTGGGAACAGTGCGAAGAGTGAGAGTTCCGAATTGTAAATTACCAAATGAAGACATCATGAAAAAAGAGGTCAGAGGCAAATCTTTCGAATATGTAAGCGACATTGACGGTGTCGAAGTTTTGTCCGTTTCTTGGAAAGACAACAAGACCGTATCATTACTGTCCACTTTTGCCGGAGAAATTCCGATTACCGAAATAAATCGTTACAATCGGAAAGAAAAACGTCAGACGACCGTCAAATGCCCATTTGTAGTAAAAGAATACAATAAACACATGGGGGGCGTCGATTTGATGGATTCACTCATAGGAAGATATAAGATTCAGATGAGAACCAAAAGGTGGTACATGCGTTTATTTTACCATTTAGTTGATATGGCCTGATAAATAGTTGGTTACTGTACAAAAAAAGTTGTGAGAAACGGAATAAAAAAAAAATACTAAAGTTAGCAGAGTTTCGAGCAGAAGTGGCGTATTGCTTATGCCATATGGGTAGCTCGGGGGAATCAAACAAAAGGGGGCGACCAAGTGAAGTAGAAAAATCAATTCAAGCCAAAAAGAATCGATCCGCAACAACATCCTACATTCCACCGAAGGAAGTGAGAAACGATTCGTTTCCTCATTGGCCAATGTATATGCAAGAGAGACAGAGATGTAAATTACCATCGTGAAAATCCTTTTCCTTCATAAAGTGTTCCAAATGTGGATTACATTTTTGCCTGCATAAAAATAATAACCGTTTTGTTAAATTTCATTCGAGTTAACTTTTTTGAAATTTTTAAGTTTATACTCCGAAAATTTGGTTGACGACGGGCAGTGCGACGGCATTGAAGACGCCGGTAGGGACGCCTGCGCTGATTAGACTTCCCTTCGTTAATTTTGTTTATTGTTAATTACTATTTATTTTACATCATGTTTCATCTTTAACTTTATAATGTAATTGTTTTGCCCCTTCAGGTGAGTGTATTGGAACCACATGTTACTTAATTTCTAATTTTGTGCTTTTTGTAGACATCACTTATTGGATCATCTTACTCATGTAGTTTCTTGTATTAAGCTTGAGAATGAGACCGGTTGGTCTCGAAACATGTCGCTTTTAATTAATTTCATATATTTTTAATCAAGTCAAATTTAAATGTTGCCCGATTGCACACCTTTGTTTAAGGTTAAATAACAAGGTGTTTGCTCCCCCTTTGGATTATTTTAGGACTCCCCTACGTTAATCAAAAACGAGGCGTGAAGGACTAATTAATCCTTTTAATTTCAATTCAGTCAGTTTTTGCCGTTGATGGGGCTGGCTTTTTAGTACTTTCGGGTACTTATATACAAAAAACATAAACTCTTCATCTTCGCTTCATTAAATTTGAATTTATTATTAATCATTGTCTAAGGGGTGGTTTTAAGTAGTTTTATTAATTCTTCCCAGCCATGTGTAGATGAACGAGAGTGCAGATGTAATGGAAACCAGCGGCGGAGAATATAGGCCCAATGTTTATTATTGGGGGGGGGGGGGGGGGGCTGATAGCGTATCATAACAGATTGGTGGATCTGTTGATTGGTTTACTTGTCAATTTGTTGACTTATTGTGTAAATCTGGTATCAAAATTTTGTTCGTTGCTAATTTCCAATGCCTAGACGTAAATACATCTGACGAAGCAAATAGAGCAATTGGTTTGCCACAGGGTGGTCAATGACACAGTGACAAGTCCCCCAGAGATGTCTGACAAATCAACAGACGGTCTTGGAGCGCTGTCTCCGGAGAGAGAGGATCCCATGCAGCAACCTTGCGTACGTTAATCTCAAGGCTACTGTCGCCAGCGTAACCCATAAACCCTTTTATGCATTTACGGATATGCTGTAATGAGATTTTAAGGATCTCGTATCGAACCATCATGGAGTCTTCATAATAGTATGTCTACCAATTTTACTAATTTAAGTTTATTTACAAAGGATCAATAATAATGAGCAACGCAAAAAGAACAATACACAGTCAAGGTTGTGAAATAATTTACAGAGTATATACCTTTATCAAGGAAGGGAAGGAGGCCGCATAACTTACTATTCCTTTAAGTAGTGTAATCGAAAGGGTGTCGCAAGCAACGGGCGTTCGATCAGCTACCGTCAAAAGAATTGTTAAGAAAGACAGGATTCAACCAGATGGTAAATTTAGTTCTCCAAGGAAAACCATCAATAAAAGCAGTCCGAGACCTACGTTGGATGTATTTGAAGCAGTGAAAAATGAAGGAATTAATTTTACTGGAAAGATACGTTCGTTTAGGAAGTTATTGCATAAAATAGGATTCCGTTGGAAAAAAAGTCAAGATAATCGACAAGTACTGATCGAGGAAACAGAAATCCGAGCAAATCACACACTGTACCTAAAGCTTAGGATGATGGATCAAGTAAATGTATGAAGTCTCCAGTTGCCAAAGGACAACATTTAATTATTCTGCACGCTGGCGGTGAAGAGGCTTTGTTCCTAATGGTTTGCTTACTTTCAAATCGGGCCTTAAAACAGGTGACTATCATGACGACATGAATAACAAGAATTTTTCAAGGTGGCTTGGCTACAAGAGAAATTTCTGGCAAATCTTAAACATAACTCTGCTCTGGTTTGGTTATGTATCGTACCACTACGTAACTAGCCAACGAAATGCAACCTCGACTTGGAAGAAAGAGGACATGAGGAGAGATGGCTAACCGAAAGGAACTTACCGTTTCAATTACAAGACACCAAAGTAGAATTATATGCAAACATAAACCTGCATAAACGAATTAACAAAGTGATAGACAAACTTTAAGCCGAACATGGTCATGTGGCACTGCGACTGGCTCTATATCATCCGGAACTTAACCCAATAGAGAAGATATTTGCTAAAAAATCATGTAGCTGCCCATAACACAACGTTTAAGATGGATGATTTAAGGCAGTTGGTAGAAGATAAACTTAATATCGTTGGTGTGCAACATATGTTCACATGTCAAGAAGATCGATGAAGAATAGCTTACCAGGGAATACCTATATAATAGATGATGTGCAGGAATATATAAATGTTAATGACAGCAGTGACGACTCGGAATTGTATTGGCCTTCTGATGATGAAGATGATTTAAATTTTAAACTTGGCGTCTACATGCTAGCCTGATGTTTTTCAGTTGTACCGAAAACACTGTTTGGGCGTCCTTTTCTACAGATTTCTCACTCCCGGCGGTGTGCAATTCGCGGATCATGAGATTTGACAAGTAATCTGTACATAGTATTTTCAAAGAGTTTTCCAATGCACGTCACCAAATTTATGACGTTATTTCACTACAATGTTGACAGACATTCTTTGTACTATTGGAACGATCCACTGACAGTTTAATTTAGGACAGAAAAGTAAGCAAATTCGAAAAATCGGAATATATAAATGTACGTAAACAACGAAAGCACAACAATAATATAACCTTAAATTTATAACGCAAATATTAAACAAAGAATAAAGTAGGTTTGCCATCGTGGGGTTTTCAGTACCAACATTAACATTGAAAATTTACTTTTTTTAACCGTACGTTTCAATTACGGCAAGAAATATACGCTTTCCTTGAAGAAGAAAAACATGAGTATGCCAAAGACTTTGTGGAAACAGACTGGACTGTTTGATTAAACTCGCATACCTATGTGATATTTTTGAAAAGTTGAATGCGTTGAATCTCTCCTTGCAAGGACGCAATATGCACTTTTTAAAGCAAACAGAAAAGATTTCAGCTTTCAGAAAAAAATTACAGCTATGGAAAATATAAAATCCATTTTTGCTGATCACCTATCAGAGCTTATAATAAAGTTCGAAAAATACTTTGAAGTAGATAATGATAAATTTACATGGATTCAAGACCCATTTAGAGCCAAGGCTCCATCAGAATTATTACTTCTTTAGAAGAAGAATCTCTTATTGACTTGTCTTGCGATAATACCTCAAAATTAAAATTTGGTAGCATGAAACTTTCTGATTTTTGGATTGTTAATAAATGCGGTTTTATTATTTTGCTCTGACTAAGCTAAGAAAATACAATAAACTATCATTTGTGAATTTGTTTTTGATATTTTTTTAGTTCTCGTTATTTTTGAATGTTTAACTTACTTCGTTAAGTTGAAGGATGCAAACAGTAGCTGGTCTGGACGTAAAATGTGTTTAAATTAGAAGAGAATTCAGCAATTGTATGATTTATTTCTCTAAGAGAGAGTCTTCATAAGTGTAAGTTTATATTTACGTTTCGCTGAACTTTATCAGCTTCTTCAGATTAAGATTGTTTTTATTTAGACTTAAAACTGTCAGATTTTGTAATGACGTGACGGAAATGAAATTATGAGTTAATTATGAAAAACAATGTACATTTTTACAACTAAACTATTTGCACAAATAACACAACTAAAATCATGTTGCAAAGCTAAATTTCATCAGATAATTTGATAAATTGCTTTAAAGTCTTTAAGGTGTGTGAAAATAAAATATTAAGTACATGCTAAGTTAGTATTTTTCTTATGGTTCAAAGTACATGTATTCAATACATCAAGAGACCCTTCATTTACTCGCCTTTTCACACAGCTTAGTTATCATAACGTCATTGTCTAAGAAAGACACTGTCTCTTTCTATTTGCATCATAATAAGAGTCTTAATTATTTTGGTTCAATGTTACTCGAAGTCTTGATTTTACAAATTTGAGTGTCAAGAATGTTCTCTTACAGCTAACTTGTGTTAAAGGGATGGTCAAAATAAACTTATAGACTTTGTGTAGTTCAGGGAATGACACAGAGTACATGTTGTACCCATATATCACATTGAACACACACTTGATACACTGCTTGCATGTTGATGTGTTAGAGCAAGTCTTATATTTTCCTCTTCATCTTCGCAAGTCTTCTTTATCTTCATCGGATTCATCATTTCGCGACTCACGTTTAGATTTTAAATCTGAAAATCTTTCTTAGATTGTCAAGTTTAAATCAGACCATACTTCAAACAAGAATTGGTTTTTCTTTCAGTTTTTATCTGTCCACATTTTGTCCAAGGTGGCAGTCCATTTTTCTTAAATTTGGGATATCTTCTATGGTCGAAGCAAGACAGGTATACAAGTGTTTTTGATCTGACAATCTCTTTTATCCTGAATTGGTCTTCTTCAGTTATTCACCATCGCCATATACTCTCTTGGCGGTCCGTATTCTTTTTTTTGGCGCAATAGTGGTGACCTTTAACGTTTGAATAGTCAAAATTGTATTTCAAATAATATACGAGCACGTGCCGTTGGCCGAATTCTCCCCGTAAGTCCGAACCCACCCCGTTTTACGGTAAGGTTACAATAGGTAACGTAAAAGTATCAACTTAGTGGGTTTTTTGGAATGTGGACACTCGTTGCAGAAAGTGGAAAGGGAAACCAGTTTAGCGGCGTTCTTTGCTGTTACTTTCGATTTTTTATGAAGTTCATATTTATGTCATAACAATGCACAAAAAAGTTGGCACCGCCACAATCAGCTATTCGTAAAATTCCGATGCAACAATGGAGGAACAATTAAAGTCTAATTATGGAACACAATACAATGTTACCGCTGACCCACTAACCCACGGAGGTGATGCTAACAATATTGGAGGATCGACGGCGGTCCAGGGATATAAACCTCATCTCGAAGAGCATCAGCCCTAGGAGTAGGAAGATGGAGGCCTAGGGTACCTACCGAATCGCAGCGTTGGTGTTTGCTATTTGTACATATACATACAGTGCGGTCCAAAGGTATGGAATAAATTCATTTTTAGCGTTATTATGTACTTTTGGGAAAAAACCTGAAACACGTCGATTTTTATTTATAATTTACCATTTTCTCGTATGAAAGTCTTACCACCATCTTGCACCCCCTCGGAGGTATGAGCAACCCTTAACAAAATTTAAATACGAACGGGTGGCTTGTGGCACCTTGTTTGAAAGGGATTTTAAATCTCTATTCAGCAATATAAAAATTTTTAAATTTGGTACACTCGTAACTCAGAAATTGAATTTTGAAAAAGAAATAGTGTATTTTTCAACATGTTTTACAAGAATTAAATTAAATGTTCAAAGTGACCACCAGTCACTTCTTGAAAAATAACTAAAGGCGATCATAAAATTATCTGTTAAGGAAAAAAGCGTTTAACGAAAAATAACAAAAAATCTATCTAGCAACTGCTTCATATTTGTAGTTATTTTTGACAGACGCTTGTGTATTGCCAAATTTTGTTTGTGTGTGCATTTCAGTAAAAATCATGGCTCAGTTAACAGAAACACAGAGAATAGACATTTTAATTATGATTGGATGTGGTAATAGAACAAGAACTCAAACGGAGGTTTGTGAAATGTTTAATACTAAATACCCTGATCACCACATCTCACAGTCTACAGTTAGTAAAATAGAAAGAAAATTTCGTGAAACTGGGCATGTAAAAAATATGAAAAAACGAGGTGGAAATACATTGGGCGAAGCAAAAAAATTAGATATAAGTACTGGTAGAGATCGAGGAAAATCCGCATTAAGACTACAAGACTGCTTGCCGCCGAACTTGAAGTGAGTAAATCATCTATTTTGAGAACGTTGCATAAAGAAATACCATCCTTACTTCAGTTAGTGCAGGAATTAAGTGAGGATGATTTCGATCGAAGGCAAGAATTCTGTGAATTAATGATGGAGAGACTGGCAGCAGATTTGGAGTTCTTCAAGAAAATCCTATTTTCTGATGAGGCGACGTTTCAGTTAAACGGAACGGTTAATAAGCAGAACTATCGCTATTGGAGCAGGGAAAATCCTTATTGGATGATGGAGGCTCACACTCAACATCCGGCAAAAGTGAATGTTTGAGCTGGTATCATTAACAATACAATATTATTGGCCCCTATTTTTTTGAAGGCATAGTTACTGGTGCGGTGTATCTAGAGTTTTTAACTAACTTTTTAATACCTACATTGAGACGACTTTTTCCGGATGTGAATCATCCAAATGAAATAGATAGGTCCATTTGGTACCAGCAAGATGGAGCCCCGCCCCATTTTTCACGTGTCGTAAGAAATTACTTAAACGAAGTTTTTCCCAATAGGTGGATTGGAAGACGTGGAATTATTGAATGGCCGCCTAGATCCCCCGATTTAACTCCACTCGATTACTTTTTATGGGGCTATTTCGAAAGTGTATGTCACTCGACCTGCCACTATTGAGGAGTTCAAAAATAGGATACGGGAAGAATTAGGAACATAACCCCTGACGTCATCCAAAATGTTCTTGCAGACCTTCAATATCGCCTTGGTTATTGTCAAGAAGTGACTGGTGGTCACTTCGAACATTTAATTTAATTCTTGTAAAACACGTTGAAAAATACACTACTTATTTCTTTTTCAAAATTCAATTTCTGAGTTACGAGTGCACCAAATTTAAAAATTTTTATATTGCTGAATAGAGAATTAAAATTCCTTTCAAACAAGGTGCCACAAGCCACCCGTTCGTATTTAAATTTTTTTAAGGGTTGCTCATACCTCCGAGGGGTGCAAGAGGGTGGTAAGACTTTCATACGAGAAAATGGCAAATTATAAATAGAAATGGACGTATTTCAGGTTTTTTCCCAAAATTACATAATAACGCTAAAAATGAATTTATTCCATACCTTTGGACCGCACTGTATATATTTTTTTTGTTTTTTTCCAGCGGTGTAATCTCCTACGATACACCCGGTAGTGTGGGACTGGCTCTCCTACCAACTTGCCCGGCCAACCAACTAAAGCCCCGCTTTCTCTGATGTTCGTGCAAATTTTACGTGTCATCTTCGGATTCTGAGGACGAAGAATCGTCCAAATTTATAACTAGTGGTTTAACTTCTAATTCGACTAAATAGCGTTCACGTTCAATGAAATCTCAATGTGTCGAACGCAGTTTTGCCAAGTATCATTACTGCTTGCTAAAGCTTCTTCCCACATGCTTAATACCTTATCATCACCATAACTATCCCTACCGATGTATTTATTAAAATGATCTTTCGCTGCAGCCCAGATTAGTTCAATTGCATTAAACTCGCAGTGGTACGGTGGGAGCCTTCCAACTTCATGGCCATTTTCTCGTAATAATTCATCAATTACATACACCTTTTCCTTTTTGTTCATTTTTGCAATTGCTAATAATTCTACTTTAGTCATTTCTTGATCGTAAGAAACATTATTAGTTTTAAGCCAATTGCTAATGTCGCCTTTCTTCCATGAGGTACAGGGCTGCTTTTCAAGTAACATGCTATGATAGGAAGCATTATGATCAACGATCCATTATGATTAACGATGGCTCTTGCAAATTTGGTATGAGTTTCTCCACTGACCTTGGTTCAGATTTGATTAGCTATAAGTTCATCAACGTTTAACCTTTTTAATTTTTGATCCCTCCTCGTATATTGTATCTTTCTTTGCTGTTTGTTATTAGCTCGTCCTTGGTTTGCGCAATCTCTAGTTCATACATTAAGCTGTCTTATCTGTTTTAAGATGGCTACAGGTCGTTAAATTTTGTTTATAATGTTAAAGATTTTATATCTACTGACGGGCCGTTTAGTAGTTTTTAGTTTTGTTAATTAGTATTCATCTGTTATCATGTGTCATTCTTAATTAAGGAAAAAAAATTTTTGAGGTGAGTTATTGAACCACATGTTACTTATTTTTAATTATGCGTTTGGTAGACTTTCATCCATTTGGATCTTGTATACTAGATTCTTTTAATAAGCTTGAGAATGAGACCAGTATGGCCTCGAAACATGTCGCTAAATATTTTTGCATTGTCTAATTAAGTCAAATTTTAATTTTCGGTTTGTGCATACCTAAGTTAAAGGTTAAATAACTAGGTGTTAACGCCCCCTACTGTTTAACTCAGGTTATAAACGAGGCTGATTGCGGTTATTCATTTAATTCATTATCGGCCAGTATTGCCAATTAATGGGGCTGGTCTTTCAGTACTTTAGTACTTTTATAAAAAAAACATAAAACAAAACATTTCATCCCTCGCTTCATTAAATTTTGATTTCATTAAATATTCATTGTCTAAGGGGAGGTTTTAAGTTGTTCTATTAATTCCTAATATTAAATTCACCATAGAAAGAGAAACTAACTCCAAGCTCCCCTTTTTAGATTTGTGTCTTCACAGTAGTCCTTTTAACCTCGCCTTCAGCATTTATCGTAAACCTACCACTACTGACAATCTGATACCTATAGAACCCTAAGCCGAATCGCAAATTCTTGATAATGGAGAAAAGCCTTGACACTAGCACCCGCTCATTTTATCTTTTGACTTGTTGAACTAATTAAAACAAGAAATCAAAAGGAGGAGCACATAAATGTTCCGCCTGTGACAAAACCGTACACCTGATAGGCGATTGCTCATTTCTTTTTGAAGGCGAAGAAGAGGGTAATGGCGAAAAGCGGATTTGCCATGGGTGCTAATGGTTGAACAAAAATTCAGTTAGGTAGTCAAATAATTGGATCTAAGCAACAAGAAAATTGGATTAGCCTTGGTGGACAAAGCAAAGGACAAATCATCGAAATATCTACATTAATGGTATGTACCTTCGATGCGAACGATTTTGAATTACATCGAAAGTTGAATAAAGTATCGTTGATATTGAATGGCAATCATGGCATATATTCCGTAATACTTTTCCGCACATTGAGAGACAGCTGACGAAGTCGGTCCACTGCAGAGCAGGGGATATAGACTGGCACAGTGCAGGAAAATATTTCGCGTGTTGCAGCCAAAGCGCTTATTGGAACGTAGTTTTACACAAGTTGTGGGCGTTATAAAATCGAATCTTAATTTTGTTAGATTATAGTTAATGCATTTAAATTATTACGGCGGCGTATGATAAGGCCATGGCTATGACCTTATTCAGTTTCGAATCAGATTCGGACGCAGAATTTGGCCAACTTCTTTTGCTCTATGATGTACCAAAAAGGTTTTTATGGAAGCAAATGAAGCAATTTCCTCAGAAGGGTGTAATGCTTAAGTTTTGAAGGGTGTTTTCTCCACTGTCATCGAGGAGTTGATAATGAACTAAGCGACGGAAGACGTGTTAACAACGTGAAGAATATATGGATATGTGGATCGATAGAATGGACTGTATTGTTCTGATTCGTAATTTATTAAGAGAATAATTGTAAAATTTTTTAATATAAATTGAGTGATCCCCACTTGGCTATAAAAAATGTCTTACCATAACTCTCCGCCTTGATCAACACTTAAATGTTATTTGACAAAAAACTAAATTTACTTATACAAACATACAATTAATATAGTTCATACAATAAAGAAAATTAATTAAGTCGTACGTATAACCAAACTTTAATACGTAATTTGACATCAATTAGTGTCGCTTTCAGGATTTGGTAACACATACACATTAGTCACAGAACGTTTAAAACGCCCTTTTTTGTTTTCAAGTTCACAACTCTAGACGGTTCCATCTCCGGGAAAGATTTCTGTTATTCGACCTAACGGCCATTTGTACGGATGTAAATTGCCATCTTTAAGGAACACTAGGTTGCCAACTTGTAAGTTTCTGCCTTGAGATGTCCATTTGTGTCTCTTCTGTAGATGAGATAAGTTATCTCTTGTCCAGCGCTCAAAAAAACATCTCTGCAATTTATTGCTGAATCATTTCGTATCGATTCAGGCGATTCATTGGAAATTTGTCTGTATTTATTTGAGGTATATATGATATAGATCGCCCAATGGGAAAATGGAACGGTGTTAGTGGGTCTAAATTGTTTGGATCATTGGACAAGGGATGTAAAGGACGTGAATTTAATATGCTTTCTATCTGAATTATCGTCGTATTAAATTCCTCGTATGTTAATAAATTTAGAACACATATTATTTCTAATAAATGACGTTTAACGCATTTTATTTCCTACTCTCAAATACCACCAAAGTGTGGTGACTTGGGGGGGGGAGTAAATGACCATATAATTCCAGTGTCTGCGCAATGGTTCAATACCTAAGTAATTTCTTTAGCTCGTTTGCAGCACCTACGAAATTTGTTTCGTTATCAGAGATGATCATATAAGGTTTTCCTCGTCTCGCAACAAGGCGACGCGACGTAAACAACTAATGAAACAAGACGCAGTATACTAATTCTAAGTGAATAGATTCACTGACAAAATAAATGTTTTGTGACTTTGCCACCGCGACCTTTTCTACCTTTGATTTGAAAGGGTCCGGCGAAATCAACACCGCTAGTTGCAAACGGATATGAAGCTACAACACGACTTTTGGGAAGATCCCATCATTTTTTGGTCGGAAGTTAAAACATTTGATACACCTACACCTTTTTAGCAATTTGAATTCATTCCACTGGTGGGCCAAACATTTTGACGTACGTGTGCTAAGAGTAGCTGGGACCGAACGTACAAAAGAGCCTTATGCCCCTTTTCCATTAATAATGTTACTAAGAGATGTTTCCCACTCAATAACCCAAGTATTCTTGGCATTGTTTGATAAATTCGAATTTCTTCGCCTACCGCCCACTTTTCGCAACCCGTTTGTCACGGGTTAATTTGGATCCGCGGTCCAAATTGCTTATCAGTAGCCACGGATAGAGAAAGGGGTACAACAGGGTTGGACAATTGCGCTACTAGTGACGCGATGGATGCCGGTAGCTCAATCGAAGGTGTGGTCGTGGTCCTTAACGTCGGATAGCTGCCACCGCTCGTGGATACCTGTCTTACCTTCAGTCGTCAGGTTAATATATTTTGTACTCGTAATGCTTAAAAGAGTGGGCGCCACTTGGGAGAGTCAATACAATCGGAAGTGAATCCCAAGTTTCACAACCGATATTTAGGTATGTTACTTACTACTTTCCACTGTCTTTACAACTGCAGAACGCCGGGTACACAATAAATGCAATTGTAAAGCTGGACACATATATTGGCAAACAAGTAGCAATAAGAAAAAAAAAAGGATGATTTACAGATGTCACAGGATGGGGTCGTAACTCGATCCTGGACCAAATATTACTAAGACTAAATATGGGTTAGTACTTAAGCTAAACACGAAATGCAAAGAACGTAATAAAAATAAAGTCTCTATTTACAATTTTAAACTGCACTCCACTCCACCTCAAATCACTGGGAATACTTATGCTTAAATTTAATTTACTAGATGTATGCAAAAAAATAAATATGATGAACACTTGAATTTGGACTGACGTTAAGCAATAAAAAAACAGTGGTAGGTACTTGACTTTCAATGATAAAAATTACTCGATAAAAGTTTGTACTTATGGGCAAATTTGAAGTAGATATTAACGGGAAATTAGTAAGTGAATATTAGGGATGTAAAGTCTGACCTTTGTTGATTGGCGATCCTAGGATTCGCCGGTGAACGCAGACGACGTCCACGAACAGGTGCAGCAGCTTCCAGTTATGCGGATAAGATCCGTTCACGAAGGAACAAGGGTACTTCCTCTATGCGTACAATCGTTGGCTTTAATGATCCATACAGCGATGTGATAATTATTGGTATTCCCTTCACTAAACACCCACGACCACGTATTCTCCAACAATGTACATTCCACCAACTGCCTGCTACTTAATCCCTGCCTGTTACCGCGGACTATCTACCACCGGCATAAGAGATCGCTCAATCTCTCCCTGCCTAAATTACATCACCAAGATCACTACTGAGAACTATTGCTAGTGACGACTACCTCGGTACTAATTTTCGTGTGTCTCAAAATCTAATCAAGTTCGAGTAGAAACTTCCCCTTAAAGATTATTTAACTGACGTGCGGTTTCCATTGGTCAATGGTTTTAAACAATGAAATCTATTCAGTCCACATATGGACCATGGGAACAATGAATGTACACATTACAAGAGTTGATTAAGAGTTGTGGAAAAAACTAATGTGTCTGGGGGTAGAATTACACGTTTAATGCTCCGTGTCGCCCTTCGATATCGAGACGAAAACTAATAATTACATGTGAAAAATAATACGCGCTTACAACTAACCTATTCATAGTTTTAAATATACCCTATAATAAAGATGTCTTAAGTTTAAGTAAAAAAGGGTGGATACGTGTTAAATTATCATAACACGTTATCATCTAAAAAAGGCATAATTTAAAGTCTTGAAGTTGGGGTAGGTCCACTAAGTTTATAGTGCTATTTTTCAATTCAGTAACACTTAATAAAGTCTCGTAATTACGTTGATTGGAAGAGGAACGGCAATTAGTAACAAACCGTAGGGCCGTTTCACATATGCACGATGATCGTTCAAACGGCGCCTTCCTTTTTGTTGACTTTTCACACTTTAACGGTTTTGTTAGTTTAGAGTTAGATCGTCATGGATCGTAAACGTATTATAGCAATGATCATATTATATACAGGGTGTCTCACGGTGACCGTCGGTTAGAAGTATATCAAGAACTGTAAAAGCTAGAAATTTGAAATTTTGCACATGCGACATGGAGTATTTAATTTATTAAATAAAAATATTTTCCAAATGGCAGCACTTCCGGAAATACCGGAAGTGAGCATCAACTTCTTTATTTTACATACAAACCAGGCAATTTTTTTTCACATTCTGATGTGTCATAAAATGTTTAGTAAGTATGCTTAAAATAATCGGCGTATCAATTTTGATTGTTGAGAAAAAAAAATTTTTTCACTGAAAAATGTCAAAATCGTGTTTAGGAAATAACATTGAAAGTCCAAAGTGGTAAAAGTTAGGGAAATGGGATTTTAGCTTCTCTATGTCAAAAGATTGAGACACAATTGTCTGTAATGGATAATAAAAAATTGCCCGCGGTTACGTATCTATTTGACGTTATTTCCAGACTTAAGAAAAACTTTAAAAAGTCTCTTTTTTTAAATGGAATGCCTATTTAATTATCGGCCCATTCGATGCAGAAATAAATTTCCTTTAAATCCTTCAAGATAAAAAAAATTCAATCGCGTTTTTTTTAAACTTTGTGACTCGCCTATTTTCTTATGTCAGGTTCAAATCGTCAGATTATTGAAAATAGATTGTTCTGCATGTACTTAACTTACCTTGTCTTAATCTGACGCGCTCGAGTTTTTCTGAGGATCGATGTTTTTACTAATATGATCGGCTGCCCTCAACTGACGCCTCTTATATTAAGGCTTCATATATGGTAAGGGTACATTACAGAGTGCAAGGTTTCTCCCCATACGATTTTCTGACGCGCAAAATCCCCGCTTGGGCTCCCCTACTATTATAATCTGTTTGAACAAAATGCCACTACATAGTTTGATTGCTTTTGTGGACAATACCCGTGGTCTTTCAAAAGGAAACCTTGCGATTTTTTTCAAGAGATGGTTCATTATCTTAATAAATGGCAATGATATTTGTACTGATGTTAGTTTTCATGACTTTAATGTTAAATGGTTTTAATAGGGAATAGTTTGGTATGGGGTGCTTTCAATGCCGAGATATGACTAATACTAAGAAGCAAGAACGTACCCATGAAATAGGTTTCTTTTCTTGCCCTGCTAATTTTGCAAATATTATTAAAAATTATTATTATGATGCAAATATTACTAAAAATTCTCGTTTGCGAACAAGATCAGAAAGTGAGGAATTTGGTGCTCATAGTTTAATAGTTGGAGACAATAGATATTGTAATTAAAAGTATTTAATTACTTCACTTGCGAATCAACACACTCCGGCACAGCAGTTATTTAACGAAGCTCAAAGAACCCCGATTGAACGTTTTTTTGCGGTACGGCAATTTTGGCATTAGGAATTAGACAAAATATACGTAAAATTAAACGTATTATAATAACTGTAATTCTCCATAACATTGCATGTTTGATGACGGATCAATTTCCACAAGTTAATGATGAAGAATCAGCTACAACGAAACCTATACAACACGCCATGAATGCAGTAAACATAAATAACCTTACAAGACATCTCTTGATAACGGAGTATTTTCAAAGATAGTTATAAAATTTAATTGTCATTTTGGTACATACATTTATTAATTTTATTATACATTTTATCCGAAAATATACAATATTACTGTTTTGTTCACGTAAAATCTTCATTTCTAAGTCATGTTTTTCCTTTTGCAACTTAAGTCTTTGTTCACTTTCTTTCTCTTGAAGAGCGATGTATTTTTCATGCTTTTCTGTAAGGTGTTGCAATTTTACTTTATGCTCTTCTAAAAAACATTTTCCTTGCAAATGTGCTAGGGGTCCTTTTTTTGTCCGCCCACTTTCCTAATTTAGATGTTAAGGGCCTTTAAGCTCCGGATGTATCTTGTTTTTTAGGAAGTTGTACTTTGTAGCTCCCTAGCGATTGGAGTTTTCGGCATATCGGGATTATAGTTACCCCAATCGTTCTGTTTTGAAGATTCAAACACAAATTAAACAATTTCAACAAAAATCTTACACTCATAACCTATGTCCCAAAGAAAATCCGAGCTAAGTTCCATGCATCACTCCAGATGTAGATGTGGGGAATGAAAAGAAGAATCCTGAAATTATAACATTTTACAACAAAAGTAAAGGAGGGGTTGATGAAATGGATCTACACAGCAAAAAGACACACTACAACATTATGAATATAGGAGCACCGAATGCGTTTTTTCTTTATATACACGAACACCAAGATTTTGAAATAGGAAAAACAAATAAGTGAAGAATCTTTATAAAGGAATTATGTTTGATTATGAAACTGAAAGCCCAAAATTAACGAAAAGTATTTGAAAAGATATGAACAACTTTATAACTTATAACTTACAACAAACGTATCTACTAAAGTCTCAAAAAATAAAAGAAAATTTTCCTAATGTCCTACACACATTGGACGTATGAATATATTAGTTTGTGTGAAGTGCAAGACATCCACTTGCAAGGAACATAGTGAAATATTGTGCAAGATTACAAATGAATCGTGATCATGTTCCATTCTTATTATCTGGGCTTCTACAATTTCTTGGATATCATTCATTATGTCTATTTTTTCTTTGCTGGTCCACCGCCGGCGCCATACCTACAGATATTTTTTCGCACAAAATTTCTTTCGGCCTTTTTTTCATCTTTGACAGGTGTATTTGTTTCTGAGACTATCAGTATCACGATGTGATTCCCAACTATGACAATTGAACATTGTAGTTATTTGCTCCCATGCATCAGACTTAATTTTTAAATTGTTGACATCTGTCTTTTTACTTTCTATTTCATTAGCTTTTAACTTACCCTATAGCTGCCATAATTTACTCATGTGAAAAAATATGTCCCATTTTTGGAACATTGGTTGATAATGTGAAAGATTCATTATGTTGGACATCTTCTGGTTATAGGTATGCTTTTAATAATTCCAGTTTTGATATCCTGATATTTTTATTCGCCGGTCTTGCCTTTCGCGGGGTGTCGTAATAATTATTGATTACTGATAATTGCTAGTGGACTGTATTTAACACTTTATAACAATGATATTATTTTTACATTTTCTAACTGAATCGGGTCAAACGTTTAGTCTCGAACATCAACTCTCGACTACACCCTTACAGTTAATTTAATGACTTAAACTAGGTTCCAAAAGATTCCACCCCTATTCGAGGTGAAACAAAAAATAGAGGGGAGCAGTACTGAACATACCCCCCGGCAAATTGAAAATTTCAGGTTTTCAATTTTAAACAGCAATTAAACAATAATAATTAACAACCAAATTCATGCAGTATTTGAAACAAACTTAATTCTAAAAATTAAATCTAAAAATATCTTGCGCACAAGGCCATGATTGAACTCACATAAATGTTAGTAAACGAAAGTTAAACTAATGATACTTAACGAAACACAATGCACTTAAGAACTGCACGGAATTGGTAATGGGCACAATTTGGCGAAGGCTCTTCGTACCTTGCCACTATCAGTTTGTACAGTGGCAACACGGTTCACCCCGTCGTTGCCTGGATGAAGTTGATGTACTCTTCCCAGCTTCCATCGTGAGGGGGGAAGATTGTCCTCCCGAATAAGAACTAGCGCTCCAAGTTTAAGTTCCGATTGGTTCGTTCTCCATTTCTGTCTCTGCTGCAACTCGGTTATGTATTCTTTGTTCCAACGGGACCATAAATGCTGATGCAGCTGTTGCAGTCTTTGGAAGGTTGATAGCCGAAACTCCTTGATCCCAGTTACATCAGGATCTGGTAGTGCCGAAAGAGGCCTTCCAACCAAGAAGTGCGCAGGAGTTAGGGGTTGGAGGTCATTGGGGTCTGAGGATATGGGACACAAAGGCCTGGAGTTTAAGGTGGCTTCTACCTGTGAAAGAAAGGTGCACATCTCTTCGAAGGTCAAAACAGAGTTACCCACGACACGTTTGAGATGATATTTACAAGACTTAATTCCGGCCTCCCACAAGCCCCCAAAATGAGGGCTGTGGCCTGGTGCAAAATGCCAGTTAACTCCTTCACAGGCGACAATTTCTGTAATAGTATTACATTGATTTTTTAAGAATTCCCCAAGCTCGCGCAACTCGGAGTTTGCTCCTACGAAGTTGGTTCCATTGTCCGAGTGGACGTGCAGAGGTTTGCCTCTACGGGAAACAAAGCGCCGAAATGATAGCAGAAATGACCCTGTTGTCAAGTCTGATACCAATTCGAGGTGGATAGCCTTAGTGGCAAAACAGATATATAAACAAATGTAAGCTTTACTCGTCTTAGACCCACGACCCTTGCGATCTTTGATTCGCAGTGGGCCCGCGTAATCTACGCCAGTCGTGTGGAAAGGGTGTGTGAGCTCCAATCTGGAGGAGGGTAGGTCACCCATTATTGGTTGGGTTAGCCTCGAGGCGAATCGGAAGCACTTAACGCAAGCGTGAACTACTTGCCTTGCCAAGTTGCGACAAGACGTGATCCAAAATTTGTCACGCAGGGAACATAAAAGTAATTGCGCGCCAGCATGTAGCAATCGAAGGTGCTGACGCTCCACTATTAGTCTTGACAAGTGATGCCTCCCCGATAGAAGAATTGGGTGCTTCTTATCGAACGACAATTGGGAGTTGCGAAGCCTACCCCCAACTCTGATTATTCCTTCTGAGTCGAGGAATGGATTAAAACTTAATAAAGCGGAAGAGGACTTTAAAGGTCTTTCCTTGGAAAGTTGTCTTTGTTCATCGGCAAATGACTCTCGCTGAGCAATTCTGACTAAAGCTAATTGGGACAATTGAATTTCCCTTGGCGTCAGAGGACCAACAATGCGATCATCCTTTGCGCATGAAGAATTTTTCATAAATCGGAAACAATAAGATGTGACTCTTTCGAGCCGATTGAGACTCGAGTAGTCAGAAAAATGAAAGGATGGCTCAGAAACTAACAGGCACTGAGATTGCATTTTTAGTTCTGGCAACTCTAACTCATGAGACCTAGCTCTTGGCCATGAAGACTCATGTTCGCTTAGCCAAAATGGAGCATGCCACCACAAGCTTGAATTTATTAATGCCTTGGCTGTGCTCCCCCTTGATAGTAGATCAGCTGCGTTCATTTTGGTGGGAACGTGAAACCATACAGCATCAGGCTGCAATCGTTGAATGTCCGCAACTCTATTAGAAACGAATGTTTTGAGGAGGTTTGGGCTGGTTTTTAACCATGCAAGCACAATCGTGGAATCTGACCACATAACAATCTTGGAGATATTTAATTTTAGCGCTTTCAGGACGTATTTTGAAAGCCTTGCAAGAAGTAGGGCTCCGCATAACTCTAACTTTGGTATGGTTAAGGGCTTGAGAGGCGCAACCCTTGACTTTGCACATAGTAAATGAACGTGGACTTGATTATTCGCATCGACAGAACGAAGGTATATACAGGCACCGTACGCATACATAGATGCGTCGCAAAAACCGTGAAGCTGCACATCGACTGGATTGGCACATAAAACGTGACGAGGAATTCTTAATTTATTTAAATCGGCTAGATCGTTCTTAAACTCAGTCCATGTGGACTGAACGCTATTGGAAACGGGATCATCCCACGACAACTTTTCCAACCATAGATGTTGCAAAAGAATTTTCGCTCTTATGACGCATGGTCCGAGAAGACCGAGCGGGTCAAATATCTGAGAAATCATTGATAGAATCGTTCTTTTGGTTATTTTCTCTGCGGAGGGAACAAGATTTGGCACTGAATATAGAAGGTGATCCTTTGAAAAGGACCAAATAAGACCTAGTGTATTAGTGTGCTCGTGCACACCAAAGGTTAAGATACCTGGATGTAGTTCGGACCTGGGAATACCTGATAGAGCGTCTGGATTATTCGAAATCCACTTTCGAAGCTTAAACTGTCCTGAGCTTAGGACGCTATCGAGCTTTGAACAAATTTCTCTTGCTCTTTGCAGACTATCTGCTCCCGTGAGTAGATCGTCTACATAGAAATCTTGCTTGATGATTTCAGAAATCTCTGGATGGGATGTTTCGCAATTTACACCCAACTGATACAGGCATCGAATAGCTAAGAAGGAAGCCGATGCTGTACCGTAAGTAACAGTATTAAGATCGTAGGACTGCAAAGATTCTGCAGGCGAGGACCGCCATAAGATTCGTTGCAGTGGTCTTTGGCTAGGCTCTATCTGAACTTGCCGATACATTTTTTCTATGTCTGCGGATATAGCATAGAGATATTTCCTGAAGCGTATTAGGATGGAGAGGAGGTCCTGTTGAATCGTCGGACCCACCATCTGAATACTATTAAGTGAATGGCCTGTGCTGGTTGCTTGTGAACCATTGAAGACCACACGAAGTTTGGTGGTAAGGCTTTCTTCCTTTAGCACACCATGATGCGGGAGATAATACGAAATACATGTGGGATCCGTACCAGATAAGGACATGTGGCCTAGTTCCAAATACTCCTTCATGAAGTTCGAGTAAAGTACTGATAAGTCTGCATTGGCCTGAAGACGCCGTTCTAACGCAAAAAACCTTTTCTTGGCAGTTCCAAAGGAGTCGCCTAGCACCTCAGCAGGCTGTTTTAGAGGAATAGAGACTACATATCTACCCTCTGAATCTTGCCGTGTATTTTTAGTGAAGTGTAATTCGCATGAATTCTCTTCGGTAGAGAGAACCTTGTCACTTGGGTAAGTTTCAAGTTCCCAAAATCTTGTCAATTGATCGGAGACCTCTTCAGCAATGCTTAGATGGCACTGCACTTTAGTAGACAACTGAGTATCTACCGTACCAGAAACGACCCATCCTAAACGGGTTTTTTGCAAAAGTGGTAAGTTAGGACCTAAATGAATTTGCCCTACACACAGAAGTTCGAAAAATACTGATGAGCCTATTAACAAATCAATTTGACCCGGCTGGGAAAACATTGGATCAGATAAATGGATATTATCTGGTATGTTCAGTGCTGAACAGTTTACCTTAAAGCAGGGTAGTGGTCCTGTTATTTCATTTAAAACGAGACACGATAGTTTAAGTTTATATGAGGAATGGCGCGCACCTAATTGCACATCGCAACTCGAATGAATAGCGGATTGAGAGCCACCTCCTCCTAGACCGGTCACTGAAATGTTTGCTCGCTTAGTGGGTAGTTTTAATTTTGTACAAATATCTGTACGAATGAAATTCGATTGACTTCCGGAGTCCAACAAAACACGTACTGAATTTGCGTTACCATAATGATCGAAAATCTTACAGGTAGCCGTTGGTAGAAGGACCGTGTACGCACTTGTGCTAAATGCTGAAACACTTGGAATAGGTTCAAGTGGAGTTTGTGGAGTAGGAATCACCGGTTCTGCTTGTACCTCAGAAGAAAGGCTAGCGGAATTGACATGCAGTAAAGAGTGGTGTCTAGCGTTACACATCCTGCATGTGAATCTAGACGAACATTTGGGTACCATATGACCCCGACCAAGGCAATTGAAACACATTTTGAACTCCTTTACTTTGGACGACCTTTCTTTTGGCGACATCTTCAGAAAGGCTTCACACTTAGACAAATAATGATCTTTTTTACAAAGCACGCAAACGGGACTGCTCGCGACAAAGGACTTTGTTTGACCTTTAGTTTTTTCAACCGCCATTTTAGATTGCTTACTTTCTAGACTATCGATAAGATTGGCCTGAACAGTAAGAAACGATTTAAACTCCTCTAAAGAAGGCAACTTCGTTGTGGATTTATTTCTCAATGTCTCCCATTGCCTTGAAGTTGTTGGGTCCAGCCTGGACGACACAACGTGTATAATGAACGTTTCAAACAATTCCTCTTGGCCGGCTAGAGACCTGAGGGCAGTAATGTGTTTGAAAAGGGAGTCGCTAATATTACGAAGACTGGTAGCAGACTCTTTCACCAAGGGTTCTAGATCTAGAATGGACTTTAAATGGTTGCGTATAAGCAGCTTCGGCTGATCATACCGTGACAGTAATGCCATGTAGGCAATCTGGTAATTCGTAGCAGTGAATTCTAATGCCTTGACTACATCGGCAGCGGCCCCAGACAGGCTCCCCTTTAAATAGTGTAACTTTTGAATGTCAGTAAGATCCCTATTGTCGTGGATCAAACTTGAGAAAATGCTTTTAAATTCTAGCCAATTGCTGGGCTCACCACCGAACCGTGGAATTGAAATTTTGGGCAGATTAAACGCAGGTGACCCTTGCGAATGACTCGAACTACACGAATGCATGCTATTATTTGGAGAACTTGAACGACTCCCAGGATTAGTGGTATGTTTAAATTGTTTCAACATACCCTCTCCACGAGAAACGATTGAAAAGTATGAGTCTTCAAACTCCATTTGATCGTCACCATCCCCTTCGCTTTCTCTTACGTCATCGGTAATTTGCAAATTAACCCTATCATACTCTTCTAATAGCGGAAGAGCAACATCTAATCTACGCTGCAGCTCTAAAGCCTGCGTTGATGTAATAACGCCCGTTTCTAGTTTGATTTGTTCTAAACTGTCAATGTATTTTATGAATCGAGTAAGCTTCGCTTTTGTATAACCTCTGGATTTAACTAAACTATCCATTTTTAATATAAATTTAAGTTAGTTGCGAGCGAGTCTGGAGAATTGTAACTACTCAAATAAATATTGATATGAAAACAATAAGCGAATTAATAAGAATTGGTACGATTATGTTAGGAAATAATTGACATTTAAATGATAAATTGCAATGTTCTGCAACTTTAAAATCGTAAAATACTGCATTTGTACAAAATAATTAACTGGCATCCTGTTTCTACCTACCTTAATAAAAGTTAACAATATATACAAGCTATTTATAGAAATGTGCACCCCTTTTACAAGAAACCACTCTTTTGTTAAAATAAGAAAGGAATTTTACCTGCTTTAGCACGATGGTTGGCGTAACGGTACTCGATGCATGTTTCCTTTCAACCAACGTATGACTTCTGTGATTACTTCCTTGCTTATTTAATTAATCCCGATCGATGGACCATAATGTTGGACATCTTCTGGTTATAGGTATGCTTTTAATAATTCCAGTTTTGATATCCTGATATTTTTATTCGCCGGTCTTGCCTTTCGCGGGGTGTCGTAATAATTATTGATTACTGATAATTGCTAGTGGACTGTATTTAACACTTTATAACAATGATATTATTTTTACATTTTCTAACTGAATCGGGTCAAACGTTTAGTCTCGAACATCAACTCTCGACTACACCCTTACAGTTAATTTAATGACTTAAACTAGGTTCCAAAAGATTCCACCCCTATTCGAGGTGAAACAAAAAATAGAGGGGAGCAGTACTGAACACATTAAGTTAAACATTACCAAAAAATATCTTTATCTGAAACTAAATTGTATTAACACATGATTATTAAATGACATTTTTATTTATTTTGAATGGAAATTAACAAAACATACATCAGGTAGTGATAATCGCATTTATTACAAATTCCTAGTTGTTTTTTTACCACACAAAGCATACTTCGTTGTGTTTGTATTGGAACCGTTAAATGTCCACTTCCACCAAACCTTCCATCCAAACTTACTCGTACCCCTAGAGTTTAGACTATTGTGGATCCGGCCTTTTTGGAGCAGAGGAAGTTGTTTTGGAAAAATTCCTTTGTACGTCCAGCAATGAGAAGTTCTCTTCAGGATTTACAATTTGACATAATCTCCAAGTGTGCCAACGGGTGCTTGGATCAAAAGTACTGACGTTCAAGCAACTTCTTGATGAGGCCCGAACCGTCGAATTAACCATGGCAGATTAGACCCCAAAATGTTAGAGGAAAGCGCTCAGTGGTTAGAAACGACTATGCAAACAATGAGTGCACCACATGCTCGAGGAGCACCAACTCCCTACGCTACTCACGCCGTTGCCGTTGCCTGATCCACCACTTCGAAAGGCAGAAACGACTCTGCATACGGATGAGTCCATGTATTGTATGTTCGAGAAGAACCAGCTTTCCATACTACTCACGCCGCCGTCTACCACCTCCATACCGGATATTACCAGCATGGAAGCAAGAACTGGAGGACTGTCATCATGGTACGGAAACCTGATGGGAAGACCCGCGTATGTATAGACTACCGGCAGTTAAATTTGATAACAAGGCCGGATCATTATCCGCTACCTCGAATCGTAGACTTGTTGCACGATCCCAAGCACACCGGTTATATTTCTACAATCGACCTGCAGTGTGGATATTGGCAAATTAAAGTCCACGAAAAAGACCGTGAGCATGCGTTACTCCCTCTGCAATGTATCGTTTCCGTCGGATGCCTTTTGGGTTACGGAACGCACCAGCAATCTACCAGAGACTTATGGACAGGTTCAAAAGTTCCCCATAAAGTACACCTACTCGCGTATTTGGACGACTCCACACCCTTCATAATAAAAGCCGACGCCATAGGGACAGTACTGGTCCGGGGGAGGGCGACCATGAACACGTCTCGAATATGCCAGTCGAATACTCATATCAGCAGAAAGCAATTGCGCTACCAAGAATATGGCTATGATCGAAGCGACAGCATTACCCCTCGAACAATTCAAACATCATACTACCCGTCAGACAAGTCGGAACGGAGCCACTGTTCAACAGTGCGTCGAAACGAGTTCACCCGCAAGGCGCTGCAAGTAGCGAGTCATCCTCGCCCACTCCACTTAGAGTACGTTTATGTTGGAGCTGCGATAAACGATAAGAGCGACGATACTAGCGAAGCAAAGAAAATGATGTAATTATTTTATATGCAGGTGTTTATATTGGAGCGACGCGTTGAGACACGCTTGGCAGGCGAGCAACGATAAGAGCGGCGCTAATTGTACTGCCTACTTTCTTTGCTTTTATCAGGTGTGGTCGGCATGGACATCGACAGCTTAATAGAAGACATCATCCAATCTCCATCATCTTGAACATTTGGACTCGACACCGTCTAGCATTACGCCAGCTTGATCCCGAGCTTCAAGTTCTGCTAGAAACTATTCCAAAAAGGGTTTAGCAAAAGAAGATGTCGGTCAGGCTTCACTACAGGTAGAAAAGCAAAAACTGGAATTTTTAGAACATAAAAGGAATAAAATCGCAACCACAATCTCAGTAGTACTTATAATAATTTATTGAATTAAACAGGGAGTGTTAGATATTAATTTGATATTTAACTTATTGCTGCGTTACTACTACGTTCTCTTGTGTGTGATTATGTTTTGAATTATCTATTATATTCTTTTTTTAATAAAACATGACTACATTTATTTACCTGATTGTCATTATTAGCCGCTCTTCGGATAAAATTGGTCTACTATGACAATTTCTCCATCTGTTTTCAATCCCATCAGAGATGTGCGAAAGTATGTAATCAAAGGTATCTATTCTCATTCTCATATATTCCATAAATTTTGCAGGGTGTTGCCTTAATTTTTTGCAAAGATGATGATATTCTACAAACATGTACCTATGGGTATTTATAGAATGCGCAGAGCATTTGCGCTTTTTATTAGCACTTTCAACAATATAATACTTACGGCATTTGAAGCTAAGTATTTCTTTTTCAGAATCACTCATTTTTAAACCAAATATTCTTAGTTAATTGGTTTGAATTAACATCATAAATGAAACGTCACCTACAAAGCACAGATAGTCGCTATTGTCCAAGCTTTAACTATAAACTGCATATCGTAGAAATCAATTATGTGCTGCTCTCATCATTTATCGCAGCTCCAACATAAACGTATCCTTACGATAAAAAGACCCTGCCTCATTCCGATGATACTCGGGTATAAAAAAAGCTGCACCGTAAGAAATAATTCAGTATTGGTCTGAGTTCAGGCGTGCAGGAACCATAAAATAAATCTCTTTTCCTTAGGTTGGCATGCAACCATTGAGCGCAATAATTAACTAGAGAACCGCCAAATTTAAATATTAAACATTTTCAGTTTCGGATTAGCGCTGTATTTATCACAGACATATAATACACTAGCAATAGCGTATATATGTCGGTGTTAAACAAAGCGCTAATCCAACTAAAAATGTTCGATTTTATAGACTATATTGTCAGGGAACTCCATTCTGGTATTGTCATCAGAAATTACATTATTGAAATAGGGTGGGTCGAAAAATTTTTTTTCCGAATTTTGATTTGTAATAGTGGGGAAAACATGACCTGGGTAGAGACTTAAAAACGTATATATTTATTTTTTATTAATATTAACATTAATTACCCGCGCATGACGTTTGAAAATCCGAAAAAAATGTTAAAATTTGATTTATTTTATCAGAGTTTATTGTATAACCCATTAGTGGACAAAGTAATTTTTTTTTAAAGTTTTATGTTTTGTATGTATATTTTAACTAAAATGGTTATCAAATTTACTAAAAAAAATTTAGTTGTGAAAATATGTTATCAGTTTTTAGATAATTTGATGTCCCTTTTAAGGGACGTTGTCCATAAGAGTCAAATGGATATTAATAAACAAAGAGAAGAAAATAACAAATATATTCTCAAATAATATTATTTTTACATCACTTATTATTAATTAACGAACATGATAATGTTTAAAACATTCTTTTGGGTGTAAGGCAACATTACACTTTTCGCAAATAAATTGACTTTTTTTGCCGCAACACCCACATCGGCGGTCAGTCTCATTATAAATAATAATATGACCAATATTGTCATATCTAACATCGGCATTTATTCGGGAGATCCGACCCTGTTGAGGCTTGACACCATAAGATTTTAGAAAGCACTGCGCAATATAACGTCGAAAAACTAACAAATTTTCCGCATCTGAATGGTTTGGTTGTAATTTTCGCATCAGAAGCCATCCATTTACAACAGAAACATCTAACAGATAAGCCACCAAAGGCCAGTACCACTTTCGTTGTCGAATTCTTGTCCTATAAACGGCTACTAAAGCATCGAGCTTGTCGACACCACCCATTGACTTATTATACGAAGCAATAGTTTTGGGCTGAGGCAACATTTTTCTTGTTTTAGAAAGTCTGTCCCAACGAGAAGTAGTTACAACATCGTTATTTTCAAAATTCGTGACAACGGTTACTACTTTGTTGTCTTTCCATTGAACTAACAATGTGTGGTCATTTCTGAGAAATTTATAACTTCCTCTTACCTCTTTGTTCCAATCTTTTTTTATTGGAACGGGACACTTTTCAAGTCGATTTTCTCGTATTGTCCCGGTAGCACAGTATTTTTGATCTACTAGGTAGGAAAGTAATGGAAGGCTGGTGAAGTAATTATCGAAATAAAGTTTATGCCCATTATTTTTTGGAACTCCTACTTGATTTAACAATGAGACCACAACATCACCTCCAACACCGAATTCCTTGACCTTGTTTGGATCTTTTCCCGTGTATATTTCGAATCCGTACATATATCCTCCACTTGAACACAAAGCCCAATTTTTGTAGCCGAAACGTATGGGCTTCCCTCTGATGTATTGTTTCGCATAGTGCTTACCATAATAAGGCACCATGCTTTCATCGATTGGCCATCATGGCCTGATGATGGCCAGCTCTGGCCGAAATCGATCGCCTAAAGATAATTTCAATAAAATATAGTTAACAAATTTTATTATTTCATCGACATAAAGCTCATTGAGAGTCAAATCAAGATTTATATTTTTTTGGAGAGCGTATCTATTACTTTCTACTAATATCAAAGCCATTAAATCATCATAAAAAAAAAGCCGGAAAAAGTCAACTGGACTAGATGCATTCATTGCATCAATAGAAGGTTGAGACGGAGTATAAGTGGTAGTAAGATTGTTATCAGGCAATTCTTCAGGATTTTTAACCCATTTTGATTTTTCGTACTGATGTAAGTTTTTGTAATTCAGACAAAGGAATAAGGTCTTCAGCTTCATAGTCGCTACCATCATCTTGAGATACGGGAACAGTTTCACAAAGTTGATTCAATATTCCACGTGGTAAGTGATTTACATCGCCAACGTGTTCATCGTCAGATTCATCACTATCACCCTCAGTTTCATTTCCATTTTCTGGAGGAAGAACATATATATCTGATTCTTGCATATCAACATCGTCGTCTAAGCAGTCCATAAGCTGAGCTAAAGTGAGCCTATAATTAGATTATAACAATGTAAGAAAGTCATACTGGATAGCGTCCCTTATAGGGGACGTGACATAAATGTCAAGATTGAGAACAGTGAATGACAGAAGTGGATGAATTATATGTCAAAATCAACAAAATAGACACTGTGCTTTATGCATTTGTGGGAAATAATCTTACAACTACTTTTAAACTTGCAATAAAAATTTATTCTTACCCCCCACATCTAGTAGAATACAACGAGGGATCCATATTACTTGTATCTTTTACTTTACTTGCGTAAACTCTGCAGTTGATGCATACACTGATTTCTACAAGTATGCGCAAGAATGTCTCACTGCAACAACACGTGATTTCCCCACCATTTTACGCAGGTACCGAATTTTATAGACGTCCCTCTAAAGGGACGCTGCCCACTAATGGGATAAACTACAAGGCGTAAAATAATATAGCATTCTTATAAACAGAGATACACGTAATACAAATAATAATCAAACCAAAATATTAGAATAATCGTGCCTATAGTGCGGGGGGGAGGAGTGGGAAAAGAGGGCGTAACCTGTCGATCACGCGTCATTGTCTCAGTACGCCTAATTAGTTCCGGGAGAAAGGTCGCACGCATTTATCTATTTTTTTCGCTATTTTAATAAGATTTTGTTAGTTTTGTGACGTTGTGCATCATGGAGATTTCAAATAATACCCGAAAATCCACAAGTTGTCCCATTTTTGGAGCTCCGGAAGAAATTAACGAAAATCAATTACCCACTTACAAACAAGTTATGAAATATTACAATTTAGTAAGACATCAGCTTAAACTTGAGAACAATTCAAAAAAAGAGCCATCCATTAATGAGATATCTGAAAAAGTGTCATCTAAAGTTGAATATTTGTGGAGAAAAGCGTCTATTCCTACTGTATCTCATAATCGTGTGATGCAATTGATTAAAAGTTACCACGCGAAGTGTAAAAATTTATTAAAATCTTTGAAGCGTTTGTCAGAAGAAAAGATTCAAGATTTTCATAGAAATTCCGAAAGACTGTTTGATTTAAGTTCATGTAAGTGTAAAGATTTAGAGTTATGCAAATGTTCCAAAGACCAAAAGATTCCTAAGGAAGAACGAGCTTTTTTAATAGATCAGAGAACAGAGAGAAAAATGATTATAGGAACTGTTGATTTATTGACAAGTAAAAGGAAAAGAAAACTGAGTGATAGAAAAATTAAGCTTAAATCCTATTACGATTCTAGCGTTTGTGAACCGGGCCCTTCTCATGAAAATCCTAATACTTCTATAACGTCTGAAAGTAGCGATGAAGAACAAACTTTGCCCTTACCCTCAAGTTCATCAAAACCAGCATCAAAAAAACGTAAAATAGCATCTCTCAAGAATTTGTCAACTATCTGTGACCGATACGGGATATCCGACAGAGCAGCTGCTGCTGTCGCTTCTGCTGTTTTGCAAGATGTGAAAATCAACAACGAAGTAATCGTAATCGATAAGTCGAAATTGCGACGAGCGAGACAAAAATTACGGAAAGAAACCTTATCTCACGGCCAACTAGATATTATTCCTGCCTTATTTTTTGATGGACGAAAAGACAAGACCCTGAAAATTGTTATGAAAGGGGGAAAAAAATACCGCTCAACATCCGTGGAAGAACATATTTCAATAATTAAAGAACCGGGATCAGTTTATGTCGGATATGCCGTCCCAAGCCATGGAACTGCAAAAGGGCTGGAGTCTGCTATCTTTCAAACAGTAACAGGTCAACTGAATAAGAATATGTCTCTAGAGGATACTCTTGCCATAGGTTGTGATGGGACGGTAACCAATACGGGCAAATACGGCGGAGTCATACGGCTCTTAGAAAAGCGTTTACACCGACCACTTCAATGGATCATATGCCTTTTGCACTTAAATGAACTGCCCTTAAGACATTTATTTGCAAAACTTGATGGCACCACAACAGGACCTAATACTTATTCAGGTGCTATCGGAAAGTTATTAGATGATTGCGAGAAGCGCTCTGTTGTCGTGTTTGAAAAGATAGAAGGTATGTTACCAAACATTTCAAATGTAAAAGACCTCAGTTCTGATCAACGTTACCTTTATGATATCACATCTGCCGTCATAAGTGGTAAGTGCTCTTCTGATTTGTCTAATCGCTCTCCGGGAAGAATGTCACATGTCAGGTGGCTAACAAAGGCCAACAGGATTTTGCGCTTATATGTGTCTACCGAGATACCCACAAACGAACTGAAACAACTCGCTACTTTTGCAGTTAAAGTATATGCTCCTATTTGGTTCGAAATCAAATTAAATCCGACATGTAAAGATGGAGCAAGGCATTTTTGGAAGTTGGTATATAATTGTCGATATCTTCCGCAAGAATTAAAGAGTGTTGTTGATCCTGTAATAAAGCGAAATGCTTTTTTTGCACACCCAGAGAATTTGCTGTTGTCTATGTTATCTGACGAACAAAAACATGTGAGAGAACTTGCCGCTAGACGCATTTTAAAGGCAAGGAAATCATCTGAATCCCTTCAGCTTCGAGTCTTTGAAGTGCCTAAGATAAATTTAAACGCTTCGTCTTACATCGATTTGATAGACTGGCAGCAATCTTACTCGCAACCACCTATATTGACCAATGTTCCGGATAAGACTCGTCATTCCCTAGTTGAGTCAGGTGGTGATGATGAAGTCCTTTTTCTGCGGCTACCATGTCATACTCAAGCTGTG
Organism: Pyrocoelia pectoralis; assembly: GCA_036250285.1. Taxonomy (NCBI): domain Eukaryota; kingdom Metazoa; phylum Arthropoda; class Insecta; order Coleoptera; family Lampyridae; genus Pyrocoelia; species Pyrocoelia pectoralis. The sequence goes on along the minus strand of CM070075.1, from coordinate 35,937,835 downwards.
GAGCGGGCTGTAAAAACAGTAACAGAGGCATCTATGCAGCTATGCCACAAAACAGCAAGAGATGCTTTAATTAAGAATAAAATTATTTCACGAACGCTTATGCCTAAGTTCGAAAGTAAAAAAGATTTTAACGTGATTTGAAGATATTTTATTTTTATTTTGTCTTATTATTTGTTTATTTTTCTTTCTTAATAAAAAAAAAATAGTCCAAAAGCACTTTATTTTATTAGTTTACGTAGTTGTTTTTCCTATGAGCCACGAGAAATGGATTTTCAAATAATTCTCAAAAAAAAACAAAAAATCAGTTTTTCAAATTCAATGCGCGGGTAGAAGGGGTTAAACTAAAAATTTTTTTTTTCGTTATTTTTTCATAAAAGCACGTGGGTCACGTTTTTTTACTATTACAAAACATATTAGACAATTTTATTTTTTTCCATACAAAAGCGACCCACCCTATTGAAAATTAATCTTCTGTTAGAATATTTCGTTTCAATTTTTATACGAATAGGCTAACAAGAGATATATCTTCAAATAATTTTGTACACCATCGTATTAAAACGACAGTTCGTAAATAACTTTTGTGAAGAGGGGATTAAAGAAAACATACTGCAATATTTTATTTTCTTTTATTGTTTTCACATATTTATTATAAGCACTTAATGGATCTACCAATGAACTGTCAGGTTTTGTTAATAAAAAATTTTTAAACCTTGCTAGCCTTTCCTATTTTAATATTTGTAACCTGTTTACACCAGAAATAAATTAAACAAGTTGTTATAATATTACAAACCTTAATACTATTGTCATGATGTTCACAATTAATGGCCTGAAGAGGTAATTCGTTTTGTAATATTTCACAACACACTTTCTTTATATTATGCAAGTGACACATTCTGGGCAAGCAATACAATACACGGCATGCAGATTGTCCAACAAGGTAGGAAAAATAGGTGCCAGGTCTGGAAAGAGATGAATTCTCATACTGCCTAGCTTTGATAAATTCGTTATCAGTATTTGTTGATACTATGCATGAAATTTTTTTTATACACAATTCACATATTAAATTCATTTTTTCATAAACATACCCTGCTACATAATTTATTGTATTTCTACTAACGCGACTTTGTTTTCGGGTATATACATTGGAAGGTATCTTTATATTAATATTTTCCTCTAAGGGCATTATACCAGGAACATACTCTCCAGTAATAAAAGCTCTCAAATCATCTAAAGCACCTTCTGCTATGTCCTGTTCACAATTAGCCCCTGGTGAATGGGAAGACATAAAATTATTCGTTACTAAAGCTTTGAAAGAGCTTATAAAATTGGCCACATCAGGATTTCTATTTATAACACTATGAGAACGAACAAACCCAAAAAAATCTCTAAAGCATCTTGGTTAAACGTTCTAGTTAAGATGTAATTTAGTCGTTGACAAATAATTTTATGTAAATACAACATAGCATTAATTGTATGTAATAAATTATGCACTGATGGAATTGGCACAAATCGATTCCTTGTACAAAAAAATTTAAATGTTTTTATTATCTTGATGGAATCTTGCCAAAATGGAATATGAACTGAATTTTTTCTCACAGCATTTTTTAAAGGTTTACTCACTCGATCCAACGAACTGCTACTATTTAAACTGTCAAATAATTTATCTATAAAAAGTATCAGATGAGCGGTATCCTCTGCAGATGCATCCAATTTGTGATAACTTTTAATATCTGCAAACAACTGTGATTAAGGGTCCTAAGGAGAGCGCTGTAGTTCATATTGGTAAAATGGCCATTTTGGACGTAATCAATCATCTAACAAAAATTAAAAAAACGATGCATAGGACAAATTCTATGTAGCATAGTGATCAATTCCTCAAAACCTTCTGGTTGCAAATTAAATATTTAAGTTACAATCTTGGTCGAAAGTTCTTTACGCAACTTTCGACCAAGATTGTAACTTAAATATTTAATTTGAAACCAGAAGGTTTACATTAATTGATCACTGTGCTACATAGAATTTGACCTATGCATAGTTTTTTAAATTTTTGTTAGATAATTACGTCCAAAATGGCCATTTTATGACCATTTTAGCAATATGAATTGCAGAGCTCTCCTTAGGAGCCTTAACACTTGCGAAAATTCTTAGCATTAAAGATCCCACTTGATGGCTGAAGTATATGCTGATCTGTCAATTTAGGACACATTCTTGTTTCTTCCATGGTATCTAGATTATAAAAATCTATAATATGTTGCCATTTAGCAACCATATTTTTCCCATTCATACAAAAATGTAGATCTTTTGTTATTAAATTATTGCGTAGTCCTTTAAATAAATGTGGTGTATCGTACAATGGAACAACTTCTTTCCCAATTATAATAACCCCGAAGTACTTATTGTCTAAGCCGTTAGATACACATAGTTGATCGCCTATTGTTGCAAGAACATGCAATCCAATATCTTGACAAGCGACAATTACTTTTTATATTAAATCTTTTAAAGTAGCTGCTTTAGTAGGGCCACAGCTAAAAGTAAACGCTACAGGTTGCTTCCACTTAATGGTATCAGTTTTTTTTATTATAAGTGACATTAGGTTGACTTGACATCTCGTCAAACAACAAAATGCATAATTTATCTTCTTCATTGTTCATTTTGTCAACTGAATTCTTTAACGATTTAAAAATTATTTCCTTAATGCCAGTATTAAACGCAATTCTGTTTAACAAATTGGTGACAGTTCTTCTGCTAGGCAATGCAAATGTTTTCGATAATAGTCTGTAACCTTTACCACTTGACTTTAACAGTGACAATGCCAAAATTGTGTCTTCTATAAATGAATACTTAATTTCTTGTAAGAAATACATTATAACTTAATAATTGTAAAACAACGACCATGTATGGGTAATGCTTGATTTTAGTGGCTCTATACCACGTACTGCCAAAAATTTAAAGGAAAAATATTTAAATTAAAAAAAAACTTTTAAGAAAAAACAAGCTCAACAGGATGGAGTTATTAAAAACTGGTGGTGGACCTTATACGCCATCTACATTTACTGAAGTGGATGAAGAAATGGTGGAGTTGGTGGGAATTCAAGCCATAGGACTAGAAAGTCCTTATGACAATGATGAAGACGACATTAACCTTCAAAGTGAAACTGCACCTGTGCCATTGCGTACTGCTAACTACTGCCTTATCAACACAAGATTTAAATGGTATGTAAAGTTTTTCAAAACTAAAATACAAATATAAACTTTCAGAATCCAACGGAGAACAAACTCTTACTGAAACACCTGTTGTGGATATTAGTAGCAATGCTAATACTTCAACCAGTAAGTACTATTTGTTTGTAACTGGCATAATATAACAATTTTCTTGTAGAGAAATTTATAAGACGAAAAGAGAGCAAAAACACTTTAACAAAAGACTGCAGAGTGAAGATTAATGCATTGTCAGAGGCAAAATTGGTGCTAATAAAGCTACAACAAGAATCTCTAAGGCAAGAAATGGAATTTAAAAAAAGGGAGCATGAATTAAATTTAGAAAAAATTAAAAAAGAAATTGAATGGTTAGCCAAACAAATCTTTTACTTTTTATCAAGAATATCTTTTTTTGTGAATAAGATAACTTATTCTCCATTTGTATAAAACTATTTGGGACACACTTTATATTATATATTTTTATAGCATGCACGTGTTTGGTAAAATTATAATTACATGAATGTAACAAATTAAATACCAACTAATTGTGGAACGCGAACCTCAAAAATGTGATCAGTGTCGACACCGAGAAAGAAAAAGATAAGACTTGAAAACGTTAAGCTGAAAAGAAAATTAGAATTGTCCATATCTGAAAAGGCACCTATAAGTAGTAAAGTATTTATGGATTTTTGTGACAAACACTTTCTAGAAAATATGTCTATTTTCATTAAGACCCAATTCGAATTGTCACAGAAACACCACGTAAACGGATTCCGGTATACTTATGGATGCTGAGGATAAGCAATTTGCTCTAAAAATTTATTTTTTTGGGGTCAAGGTGTATCGGTTTTTTTGGGGCCAAGGTGTATCGGGCATTATCAAAAACATTTTATTTACCTACAAAATCAACTCTTTATCGAATGACAAAAAATGCAATGTGACTTCAGGCTTTAATAATTTTAGTTAAAGTAATGCCTGAACTGTCAAAAGATTGTCTACTATATAGCAGATGAAATATCTTTAAAAACACATTTATTTTATGTCTTAAGTCAGGACAAAATTATTGGGTTTCATGAGAATTGTACTAAGAAATCGTACATTTCAGCTAACAGTGCTCTTGTTTAAATGGCATGGGGCATTCAAGTTCATTGGAAACAGCCCAGTGCGTATTTTTTTATAAATAATTCGTATTCTGTGGCTGCCTTACAGATTATTCTATTTCAAACTATAGAACGCTTACATAGCATAGGATTAAATGTGCTAGGATTTATTTCATATCAAGGTCCTAATTTTGGACATCAGCTCACAAAGGGGGTTTAGTGACAAACAACAAAGGAAACTCGCAGTCTCTGTTGGGGACATGAGCCAACAGGATGTACCGCCACTGACTAACAGCGGTGCATGCGTATTTTGGTGTATTGTAAAAGAGAGATGGTGAAGAGTAGCGTCCTTAACGGACATGTGTTGATTTTGAGTTGTAGTTGATATGTAGAATATGTAATTTAAAAAAATACAGTCCACTAAACAAATATAAGTATTTAGTATATTATGAAAATTGCAAGATATTAAACCAAACAGTCTCCCCTTAATATTCAATTTATTAAATGTTGGCAAAGAATTAAGTCAAATGATAAAGTTAACGATAGTGCGGCATGTTTCGAGAGGGTTTAGTTACTTTTATGTTTCCCTAAAAGTTGGTATTCTTAACGCTGTCAATTTTCATTTGTCAAATCATGTCTATGATCACCATTTATCGATATTTTAACCTGATCCTATGAGATCATTGTTTTTAAGTCTAATTTATACTTTAAATAATCGATCGCTTTTCCGTCGTTTTTGGACACCCAATTGGAAGTCTCTTGGTGTGTTTTAAGATTTTAAAAATGAAAACAATTTACATCTATATTACTTTCAAATTTTAACCCCTTCATATAAGGCGAGTGTTCCATTGAACATTTATTTATTGTCGCATTTTAGCTCTTTTCTTTTAATTTACGTCAGTTGTAAGTAAATTTTTCCTTGATAATGCGAGGAGTCTCCTCTCGAAACATGTCGCACTATCGTTAACTTCATCTCGTACAAAAATAACAACTCACCTGAAGGGGGAAAAACAATAAATAATAAATTAACTAATTAATTAATGAGAGATCCCAACATGAGGGACTCGCAATTGTGGTAAAACTGTATAAGCATTTTTGATTTAAAAGGATGAGAACGTGAACGTAAAACGCAACAAGTGCGAAGTCACGAAAAAATTTTACTTAAGATAATCTAAACAGGTGACTAGAGATGTCGCTAATATAACAAACAACTTGGTATACAGGGTGCAATGAAAAGTTATTTCGAGCTGGGTCTTTATTTGTGTAAGCCGTTCTGAACGTTTATAAATTCCAAATCTCCACACGTCCGTGGTTGAACACGTCATTACGTGTATTGTGACGGTCATCCGGCACCTGCGTGTAGTCATTGAAATCAAAACAGTTATAACAACGTAGTTAATTAACTGACTCTTTATGTACGCGAAACGCACACATAATCGCTGCTAATGCAATGCGTTTATCCTCTTGGTATGCGTTCACTGATCGAACCGTTCCCTCAGAAAATTGAGCTTTCCTGTTGAACTGTAGGTCCTCATCCTGATCACGTTCTTGATAAAGAACTTGGGCTACTGAGCCGAGGACAACTCGGACAGCTATAGACTCAAAAAGTCCTTTGTTTAAGCAAAACTGGACTAAATCTGGATGTAGATCATTACTGTCTACGCCCGCTGATTCGAGTATCTGTCTTTGTTCAGTTGTTAACGTCGTCGCTAGGGCCCACTCGAGTAAATTCTTCGTTGGTGAACCCGCATTTGCCTCTGCTGGTCGAATTTCCACAGGTGCATTCCAAACACGTTGACGTGCTGGGTCCTGGGTAAAGACTAAGTCTTCAGGGATGCGTTGTGCTATGACAACTGGTGCAGCCATGGACTCATATTTGAAATGTGTGTCTGCAGACACACGTTGAAAGTACCCTTGTCTGTTGGGCCAAACAGGGAACGTCATGCGATACTCAGTACCACCACGGTCTATAGTTGTACCTATCGAGCGTAAATATTCTTCAATTGTGCTCGGTACTGGATAATCTTAAGGTGAGTAAAGTAAAATTGTAGATGTTAAAATTGCAGGTATAATCGGCTGTTGTGGGCGGGCTGATTAACTTGGAAAAATCTAATTTCTTTTTAATATAATCGGTATATTTCGGTCGTTGGTTTCGATCTTCATCAGGATTATACAATAGGTAATTTGCAACAATAATTAACTAATACAGGATATTACATTTTCATTTGTGGTGCAGTACATGTGTATGAGAGTAAGTAACAATTAAAAAAAATCGATTATATTAAAAAGGAATTAGATTTTTCCAAGTTAATCAGCCCCCCACAACAGCCGATTATACCTGCAATTTTAACATCTACAATTATACTTCAATCCTAACTATTACGGTTGTAATAACTTAACCTCTTAAGGTGAGTGTTTCTGATTGTAAACTCGCTTTGCTATTAATAGTGTTTCAACCTTTTTAACCGATGTGACCTTATTAGCTTGATAATGACACTAGTATTGTGTCGAAACATGTCGTTTGTTTAAATTATAATCCCCCGTTTTAAAATTTTAAATTTCAATTGTATAATTCGCTATTGAGAGTATACCGTAAGATTGCTACTGCTCTTAGCACTCCCGTCACCATTTCACCACCTATTGATTTGCATTGTCAATAGTTTCAGTACTTTTGAACTTTTATATATAAAAAAAAATAACCCTTCATTTTCATCTCGTCAATAAATTGTACTAAAGGGGAGGTTTTGAGTTTTTCTTTCAACTTACCATTAAGCCCTTTTTTTGAGATTTACGAACGTTGTCAACAATGTTAAATACGTATATTTCACTTAATTATTTACCCTCATTGGCAATGGCTACAGCAATTTTTGTGTTGAACTCAAACAATTTTAAGAGAACTAAATTTTTAAACAGACCATTTATAGGTAAGGATTCCAAATAAATATTTTACATTCCCTGTTGAATACATTAAAAACCATGGCAATTTTGGATGATCAAAACAAAAATATCAGTAAATCAAAAAAATTTATTAATGGGTAGAGAAAAACAATCACTTCATTTTTAAGCACATGGGACGTAACCAGTGAAAAACTAGTTTTTTTTGTGTTCTCGTCGATTTAATCAAGATGTTTTAAAAAACGTCTTTGGTTGCATCAGGCAAGAAGGTGGCTGAAGGGTCAAACAGTATTGAAGATTTAGATACAGTTTTACCCAGTGGAACTTCAGGAAACTTTGATATAGTCTGTAAAAATAAAGATTTTATATTTCGGCTTAGCGCTTTATTTAACACCGACATATACCGGGTGAATGAGACCACCCGTATCAGTCTTTTATTTAAAGAACGGTGAGTCATAGAGAGGTGGGGTAAAAAAAGTGATTATAAAAGCCATAATAAAGAATCTAATGGTGATAAAGAATCGAATGGTGATATCATTATTTCTCGGAAAAGTCAGCATTCCTCCAGAAGGCCTCCAACTCCAAAATTTTAAATGGCACCATAAGTCGAAAAAGGTATTGTTTGAAAGATTGTTAAAAAAGAAGAAAGTTTTATAGGAAAAATTATTTTATTACTGCCACCCCTTTTAAGTAATATTCGACTAAAGTTATGAAATTTGAAATTCATTGTTAACAAGAAACATTGAAAAGTCGACTTTTAAAATCTAGTTACCAATGTTACATGTGTTCTTCCCTTTCAAGAAGTACTTATTACAGCCACTGATAGTGTACCTAGAAGAGCTCAACAGTGCTTAGCAGTAAATGGAAGATATTTTGAACACATGTAACCACTACAACTCTGCGACTGTTGGAGCTTTGAACACATTCTTCAAAATCCGCAAAGTCAAAAACCTTTTGTTGTCTCTTTAAAGACATCTCTACCTGGTGGTGGAACGAATCAGCCGACATGAAGGTGTGGCCAGGCTCAAAATACTTAATTTCAAGCTTCTCTACGTTACATATGTTTGAATTAACTATATTAACAAAATTTGCTAAAAGTGCCCAATTTTTATTTTGTTTTGGGCCGAGCAATTATCATCTAGCCACAAAACAATACGTTTATCATGTCTATGTCGTAAGAAGAATGAATGAAAAGTGCTTATAATGTCATATTTTGAGCGCCCGGCCACCCCTTCATGCCAGATTACTGCTATGGCATTTTTGTTTCTCTGTTTCGTTCCCACCGGTACAAAAGATTCGTTGAAGGCTGTAATTCGACCAGTAAAGATTACTTCTTTTAGTGACTCATATCGAGGGAGCATGATGACCTGAAAAAATGAATAACAATTATAAGAACGTATTAGATTAATTACAAAGGACTAAAATATACCTTCTGCAAATCGGCAGAATATATAGCCGCACCACTGGTGTCATTTTTGTCATTAGCATAGTGTTGGCGAGCTTCGTCAGCTTTCGTTTTATGAACCCTATACGTTTCGCAATCAGGACAGTCGCTTTTGGGATCATCTCTTTTATGTAGAGAGTTCTTCTCATGCAGAAAATATTGTTCACAGGCAAAACATTCTTCATGGCCCAGTTTGACAACTGATATGTTCATTTTCTGCACAGTTTTTCGCTAAAGTTCGTAAAAACATTTGAAATCTTTGTTAGCAGATTTAAAACACTTGAACATTATTTGAACATTTAGATCTGTGGGTAGGTACTTCCTGTTGGGAGCATGCTCTCTACGATAATGAGAAATTGAGGGACGGAAGGAATTGATGTGGTTTACTATTCGGGTTTTGTCTATTTTATTATGGGGTATATGACGACCGCGAAGATCGTGAGTAGCTTGCAAGTCATCGTTATTTGTATTCTTGACAACGGTACGTAAACGATTATCGCATTTTTTATTGGACCCAGAGTTGACAAAATCTATTTTGCAGACTTCTTGATCATTGCCATCCTGATCTGGGCAAAAATATTTTAGAGTAAACTTTCGGCGTGAATTTGGACCAGCTGTATGTCTTTTTGCAAGTGTTTTTTTCGAATATTTGAAGATGTACGTTTTTTGTTCTTTGGATGTCATTTTCCAAAACTGTTGATTTATTGCCAACCGTCTTTCAGGAAGAATTTTGATGACACACAAGTGTCATTGCATGGTGATTTAACTGCATGTTGTCGTCCTATCAGTTGTTCATGTTTCAAACGAGTTCTTTCTGCAAGTATTGCCTTATACTTCTTTCTCTTTCTTTTTGTTCGACGTGCTGTGAAATTTTCAATCACACTGTCTAATATCTTGTCTATTATAAATGTAACTAATTCAACTTTTGTTGATTCATTTTGAAGAACAATTTGGTCGTTAGACTCCACATTTCCGGTTGAGCATGCTGTCATATTTTCATTCTCTAAATTGGTATCAGATTCACTCGATTCCATAATTATATCTGAAGTCGAAATGTGATAATCCGGATCCTCAATATCACTGTCGTTACTTTTCTTTCGTAAGCGACTGTGAAGAGCGCATTGATAATATCTTTTCTTGCAACTTGTTTAATGCCAGTGATATTAAACGCTTTGTCCTCGCACTTGTTTCATTCATGTTAATAGTAAGCTATGTATCCAGTTAATAAGCAATATCTATAAAAATGTATTATATTACTAATAAAATAGCAAAATCTTTTTCAAACTTATCAAAAATAAAATAGTGATGCGAATAATCGATATGTAATAATCGAATTAATCGATTATCAATATATCTCGAAATAATCGCCTATGATGTCTGAAAATTGGTAGTAGTATTGTTCACTTGAGACCGCCAAACATCAAAGCTAGTCGTCAATCAGGCAGGGGGAGCGGGGCAACATATGCCACCTGCATAAACAAAAACTAGTCAAAACTCATGCAATCTACTAAGATAGCGAATAATATTCGATATGCAATTATGCAGTCAGTACGTTGTAATATTGGTTTTACCTACTTACATATTTCAGCCAGTTCACGTCACACGATGCACAAAACCCACCTGCATAGTGAAACTAAACCTATTTCTAGGTTATTATATTTCAGAATGATTTAATGCATTGCGCTGATCACAGCTGTTTCTCGAATAAAACTAGGGAAAAAGGTCGAATCTGCTAATAAATGCACATACGACAATTAGGCTTAGTAAAGTTTAGTCCAACATCTAAAAGATAAAGTCGTATCTGCTAATAATGATGTAGATACAACTTTTTGGCTTATGAAATGCTAGATATGACTAATTAGCCTTTGTAGTATTAGCATGGAATGCAGATACCAGATATTTCACAAGGATTTTTAACTTATTTAGTATACAGATACGCCCTTTAGCTTTAGGAATACGCTCAGACACATGTGTGACTATCCAATAATCACATAAACCGAATTTCGGAAAAATGTCAGATACGCCCTTTAGCGTTAGCAGGGTTAGCCATAGTAACTATGGAGTATAAAAATACATACATCTGTATAGGTGATAGTAATACTCAAAACCTTTCCATCATAAATGAGGTAAACGGGTTAAGTTACAAATTAAACAGGGGATACAAATGGGCATTAAATTAATAGCAATTAAAACGTCCAAATCTTTCATCACTGCAACAAAAAGTCAAAGAATGGAAAACAACCGCTTTTATGTTTTCTAATTCTGTCTTCTTCATTAAAACTATTTGTGCATTTAAATTGACATTTACTAGGGTCACATTCTTTGGGCACCTTCGCAGGTTGGTTCCCCTTCTTCGTAACGTACGCTTGACCTAAGTCTCTCAACTTCTTGGTTTTAATTTTAGTTCAAGACGAAAAATTAGACCTTCGCCAACGACGTCTTTTTCTATCCGGTTGGTTATTTTGTTTATCTTTGTTCTGAACAATATCGTCAGTTACTATGGGAAACGCTGATATCTCATTTTCCGAATTAGTTGAATCATGTTCCAGTAAAGTCCATGTACTTAATGACTTTTGCCTTTTCATACAACAAACTTTCAAAAGATAATTTTTCACTAAGTCCTCTTAGTGACGTTTGCTTGTTAAAAAACTGGAAATTTGTCATTTAGTCAATATTGACGTCACACAGGACTTAGTGAGTTTTGCCAAATCATAGAATTGACCAATAGCAACATGCCAGTGCATTTATCTCATTACGGACATTTTTGGACTTAGTGACTTTTGCTTGAACGCCCACAATATGTACATGTAAAGGTGGGTGAACTGAGTCGTCGTCGCAGTCGCGTTTTAGATATTGCGCAGTAACACATGCGGGCTGATAAAGTAAAAGTAAAAACCTTCGGCGAACATTTTATATTCTACACTACATTTATGTTTATTTTATTATTTCACTTTATTCTGTACCGTTTGTTACAATATAATTTGAACTATTAAAAAACGAGCCCAAACAGTGTGCAATATCTTTGCGTTTCTCACTTATTATTAATAATAATTTACGCAAGCACTAGTTATTATACAGGTAAAATATTTCCGCAGCATTGTTGCAATTACAATAGGTGGTGTAAATTCCCTCCATGTAATGGTTTGTATATGTAAACTTCCTTTATTGGCTGCATGATGTTTTGCCTTACAGCCAGGGTTTTACAAACTTTTTCTTTTCGGGTAGCAAATAATCGGAGACCGGTTCTTTTACGGTCTAATAAAACAGTGCCTGGTAATAAATTTATATAATAACGAATAATAAATTAACAATGAATTAAATAATATGAAAACTAAATAAAAGATTGATTCTGGTATGGTTGGTTGAATGCGATCCAAATATTGGTGGCTCGCTTCACTTCAGTGTTTGAGGATTGCAACTTGTCATTAGACGATTACTGTTTGCCAGTTTTCGTAAATAAAATTCCTATCAAAATAGAAATTGATACTGGTTCGGCCATTTCAGCAATTAGTTTAGAGTGTTATTTAAAATATGTTAATACTGTAAGTTAGAAACTTCTGAAACAATCCTACGATCTTATAATGGTATGGAGATTTATAAATGTTACCTTACAAATTAAGGATGTTGCGAAGACTGTTGACATTTTAATTATTAAGAGTGGTAGCACACAATTGTTAGGTACGTACATACTAAGGGTTTTCACACGTATGTTCTTAAATTGTGAGGAATATAATTTAAATGACTTAATTTTAGAGTATTCCGGACTGTTTATCATATTCATACTTAAATTTTGGTTACCGAAATTCCAATTAACGCAAACGATATTAAGTCGGAAATACAAAACGATGACGTCCTGAAACAGTTATATGTTTATATCAAAGAAGGTTTTCCAAAATACTTGCCTTTAGATTATCCAAATTATGACTTTCTTAGTATGCTCGGAAGAAGAATTGGGAATTCAGAAGGGGGTCATAATGCGCGGTACCCCAGAGTATTATTAATTGCAGTCAGATTATTAAGATAAAGAGTACAGAGCTCGTTTTGGGTGGCTTGGAACTGACACCGGGACATAGAAAAGGGTGCTATTCTTGCAATAAAGGGAGATCTGAACCTTACCTAAAGCAGTAGTTTTTCCATATAATTCTTCAAGTCAAGTGTTTGATTGATTTTTTCGGACCAATTAAAAATAAATTCTTTTTGGCGTTAATCAATTCTTTCCGTCATTGACCTGAGACTATAGAATTGAAATCTATGTCTTCCAAAGAAACAATTATTGTTTATTAACCACAAAATTAAATGCCAATGTGTACACAGGTTTGATCGGATGAAACACTTTTAACTAACGGAACTGAAAATAAAGATTCTAAACGGAAATAAAGATGAATGGGAACGACGGAACGGAATATTTACAGGCCAGGATAATTACAAAATGATTAATGGTAAACTAAAAAATGATTTTCTAGGAATCTGAATATATACAAGGAATTGGTTGGTGGTCGGAAATTCAAATGAAAAATCTACGGAATAGGTCGGGAATTCTACATGAAATCGGTCGGGAAGTCGGTAGGAAAAATTCTCCCTAAACCGTGTGCGGGCGCGTCTTATATTGATTTGGACTGGGGAGGGGTTCTGAAAAATGATCCATGAGGTGGGGGTACCTTTTATAGATTCCTGTTTGCTCTGCCCTCTATTAATAAAAATTGACATGTTTTCCAGTTTTCTGTAAAGAAACTTAAGAATGAAAAATTTCAATTTTGCTGACCTTGCAAGTTCACTTTATATTTTCATACACTCTTCATAATTGGTGAACTGAATCAACTGCCAAGTTTTCTGCTTCAATCGACAAAGTTGCACATGTGTCATTGCATTTTTCATTATAATATTTAATGGTTCCAAAATTTGGTTACGGTGGTCATACGTGTTCTTCAGCAATAGTTGAAAGTTATTTTAAAGACGTGAAATAGGTTATTTTTGCACACACCGAACTTCCAGTGAATGTGGATAAATTTCTGATACAACATATTAAAAGCATAGATCACATGTTAAAATTAGCAGAAGGTGAAGATCCGGTTATTACAAAAACATGTGATCAAAGTGAGTAAAATTATAATTTTTTGTTAGCATTTTAACATAATACAGGGTGTCTGGTGGCAGATTTAAGTAAAAAAATCTATTTGATATATCGTTTTAATTGAAATATTAAACGACAGACAAATAATGTGGATTTCATTTTTTGAACACTATGTCATTCAAATGTCTTCCGTCGAGTTGCACACACTGTTCAAAACGGAGCCTCGTGTTACGCGCCACACGCTGCAGTAAACTTGATTCAATTGCGCTGATTTCTCGACGAATGTTTTCTTTTAAGTTCACTAGAGTTCGGGGTTTGTTGCTGTAAACTCTCTCTTTAAGGTATCCCCATAAAAAAAATATTGGGGTTAAGTCGGGGGACCTCGGTGGCCACGGGATGTCCCGAAAGCGACTGATCAGATTTTGTGGGAAAGCTTCCCGAAGCAAATTCATCGAATCTCTGGCCGTGTGTGCGGTCGTACCATCCTGTTGGAACCACGTGTCCGATGAAAACGATGGATGAGCTCGTAGGTTCGGCAAAAAGAAATCCGTTATCATGCGTCGGTAATTCTCACTATTAATATTTGGCGCCTGGCCCCGAGCATTTTCGAAAAAAAATGGTCCAATTATCCCATGCGTGGATAAGGCGCACCAAACAGTTACCCTGGGGCAATGCAATGGCTTTTGGTGTTTCAGTCGAGGGTTATGGGTTCTTGGAGCCCAGTAACGGCAGTTCTGTTTGTTAACGTGTCCGTTTAAATGGAAATGAGCCTCGTTGCTCCAAAAAATGGGATTCACAGTACGAAAACGCTCCAACATCGTCTCACAAAAATTTTTACGTGAAACAAAATCACTTTCTTTGAATTCTTGAACGATTTGAATTTTATATGGATGGAACTTTAAATTCTTTTTTAAAATTTCATGAATAATTGCTCTTGGAAGTCCCAGTGAGGCTGCCCTTTTCCGTATCGAGTCGTGGATTTTCACGTAAACTCTTTTCAACCACTTCAATGTTTTCGGGAGTCCTTGAAGATGGATTGGGCCCTGGCCGTGGAGTGTTCATAGCCGAAGCAGTTGCGCGGAACCTCTCCACCCAGGAACGAATTAAATTCACACTCGGCCCATCACTTATTCGTCGTATACCGAAGTGTGAACCAAAACTGTCGACGCGCAGTTACGTACGAACCGTTACTCTTGAAAAATGCCTCAATGGCAAACGCGCGATGGTCAATCGACCAGTGCGACATCGTGACTGAGAAATCCGCACGATCACTGATTCCAACGACACCACTCTCCCCCCGCACCGATTATTACTTTTTGAAATAATCGTATTTAAAAACATCAATCTGCCACCAGACACCTTTTACTTGTTCCACTTTTGCCAATACTGTCCAATATTCACTGTATACCTTACTTCTCTATAATATTTGCAACATACGAACATACGGTAAGATAAAAAAAACTGTGATATCATCAACACAATACTGTTTTCACACTCATACCATTAAATAATTACAAAGACCTCTATCCGTAGATTCCATTTATTGTTTTCAATACAAAATCTCAGTTTACGTTTCCATAATCCTTTTAGCTGAACAAAATGTGATTGATGAATGACGATTGATCTTTCACAAATCATATTTTGTAAATCCTTTTTTTGGGGTGACAAGGAAAGTGTTATGACGTGATGGCCGATTAACGCGTTAAATTAAATAAAGAAACATACATTTTTATTGAAAATTCTTTAACACATAAATTTTTATATACGCATTACTACGTCTTATTATATTTTTTGTCTATCTGACATACAGTGTCGGTTATGACTGGAAAGAAAACTCTAAACCTTCCCCATTTTGAGTATAATTCCAAAGATCAACGATGGATCTGACAAACGCTAACTATATGTATATTTACTATAAGAATTAAATGTTATTTGACTCCAATTCTAGAGAACGGATAAGGATTCTTAAAACCTTCCCCTGTTTTGCAAGAATCCTTATCCGTTCTCTAGAATTTTGGTCACCCCACTTTGTGAAAAGCTAGTTACTAGCGATGGACCTTACACAACTGTTATTTGACTGCTTATTATATAATATTATGTATTTCTTGCAATATAGTCAATTATATGTACAACAAAATTTTATTTAACAAAAATATTTCGGTTGCGTTTGCTACCTTCGAAGGTAGCATAATATTATATTTACTATAATATAGTAATAATAATAATAATAATAATAATGTCTTTAATTCCCAAAAAAAAAGAAAAAAAGAGAAAAGAAGAAAAGAATACTTTACAAAACCAAACTTAAATATAGTATTTTTTAGGAATTCTCAAGGCGAAGTTCAGCGGGTACCCCAGAGGGTGCGCTGCTCTTCCACTTATACCTTGATTACAGATTTAATATGTAATAATGTTGCTTCCAATCTAGATTAAATTAAATTAAATTAAATTAAATTAAACTAAGTTAAATCAAATTAAATTAGATTAAATTAAATTAAATGAATGAATTGCTTAACGAGGAGAACAAAGTGAGGAAGATTTGAACATTTAAATTCTTGACACCAACTAACAAACAATGCGTTCAATCTGTCGCCTCCTTTAACAGTAAATAGCGTCGGTATTTTGGCTTGAACTTATTTAAGGGTAATGTTTTGAATGTTTCAGGTAATTTATTATAGTTTAGAGCAATCTGATAAGAGAATCCACATTCATAGCGTTTCGTTTTATGATATGGCGGTGTTAGGGTACCCTTAAATCTGATGTTCAGCGAATGGACGTCGGATCGAAATGTAATTTTGTTATATAGGTAAGGGGGGGTTTTGGTAGATACAATGGAGTGGTAAAAGCAGACGGCATGATAATGACGACGACTAAACATATTTAACCAGTTTAATTCTTGAAGTTTATGAGAGAGAGACCCTCTCTCCTACTTATTTAAGATCCTGTCTAACCTAAACCATCATTTAATTTTACTGTTGTTTAAATGTTGGTTGCCTATGGGAGCTGCATAATCGATATGTGTTCTTCCATCATTTTCATCAGGTAGAGGAAACCGGGCAAATTGCAACACGAGAAAGTTGCAATACAGCCTCCCTCTAAACTAAAACGACCACTGTAGATTCTTAAATTCATACATGGCTTCCTAGGCATGCGACCCTTCTCATAATATAGGGCGCAACCCGACCGGATATTTCATTACTTTGTTTTGCAACGGAACGCGTTTAGCGAGTTTTTCGCGAAACATTTCCTATTTAATTTGTGATCGCCCGTGTCCTTCTGAGTTGTTCACTGGATAGTCGTATTTGTGATAAGTTATAGTGTGCTTTATTTATTGTAAATGGAATGTCTTTTACAGATCATGAGAAATTATAAGAAAAAAAACTAAGAGAGGTACAACTCCTGACGATGTTACGAAGCGAGCTGCCAACCGAGTATTGGAGAATCAAGGAAAGAAGGAGTTTTCTGTAAGAAAAGTTGCAAGTGATTTCAAAATTCACTATTCTACCTTACCGATGTATATCGCTAAAACGAAAAAACTTCGTCAAGCTGGAAACAGTTCTGAAATGCAAAAATTTAACATCTTAACATGCGATTGCCGAACACGTTGGTACCCTGTATCTTGACAATGAAGCATTACTGGAGATATGTTTCTATGAACTTTTCGGCTTAAAATCACTTGAAGTTTGGCCACGTACTTAAAAAACACCCTTTATAACTGATTAAAATATAAATTTTAACTGTAAATGTTGGCAGAATACCAAAAACCATGCTATTTAATATGAGGTTGGAATGGAATGAATTCCATAGAAAATTAAAAATTAAAAATATTTGGAGGTTTGGTGCCCGAAATTGGCAAATGGGGTGTCATTGTAGTTATTTTCTATTCAAATAAGCAGAAATATACCGGGTGTCACAGTTTAAATAACAAACTGAAGGTCAGGGACAAGCCGGGCGCCTGCCCAGGGCGTCAAATTTGGAACATAAAAACATAATTATTGATATAGTTTTCGTAATTGCAACGAAAATAAAATAAAAACATAAATTAGTTAGTCAAAATATAAACGGGTCTAAAAAATATTTATACACTGATAAATTGAAATAGTTGATTTCATCAAATTTACGAAAACGAAAACAATTTCAAGATGACTGACAACGTTGAGTGAAAGATATTCGTTATTCAATGCTGACAATGACAAAGTTCACTGCTTTAGTAGCGAAATAGTGCATTTAAAAAAAACGTTATAATACCCACATGTTATTTATGCATTCTTTCAACATTCATCCTCTCTCTCTCTCTCTCTCTCTCTCTCTCTCTCTCTCTCTCTCTCTCTCTCTCTCTCTCTCTCTCTCTCTCTCTCTCTCTCTCTCTCTCTCTCTCTCTCTCTCTCTCTCTCTCTCTCTCTCTCTCTCTCTCTCTCTCTCTCTCTCTCTCTCTCTCTCTCTCTCTCTCTCTCTCTCTCTCTCTCTCTCTCTCTCTCTCTCTCCCTCCTCCTCTCTCTCCCCCCCTCCTCCTCCCTCCCCCCCCCTCTCACTCTGAAAAAAACAGAACTGCACAAATAAGCGGGGGTTTTAGATTCGTTCTTAATAAGAAATAGCCAATGCGGAAGTTCTGAAACTCTTGACAACTCCGAAGCAGAAGTAACCCAACAGTTACCTTTGTCGGAAGCATTTGATCCTTCAGTTGCTTCCACATCAGCATCAATAACATACACCAATGGCAATCTCTCCTCGACGTTTGGGAGATCAGGAAAGAATATTTCTCGTAAAAGCAGGTCCACTAGGTCCTCTGTACGATTATGATTTTCCGTGTGACGATTCAGGGCGCAGGTTTACTTCAAAAAACTAAACGAAGTTTCAATAACGGTGAATTAGTTTTAAGAAATTGGCTTGTATATTCCGAAACAAAAAATGTAATTTATTGTTTTTGTTGCAAAATTTTTAACGTGGGCGCATCTAATCTATCTAAAGATGGTTACAATAACTGGAAACACGTTGGTGACGCTTTAAAATCACATGAAACTTCCAAAAACCATTTAGAAAGTAATAAATCATGGTTTGAGCTTAGTCAGAGGCTGAAATTATCCCAAACCATAGATACAGAGGCTCAAAGGTTCACAAATTCCGAAATAAATCATTGGAATTCAGTTTTAATGCGTATTGTGTCTGTTATCAAAATGTCGGGAGAAAGTTGCTTAGCGTTCAAGGGTAAATCAGATAAATTATACAAACATAATAATGGAAATTTTTTAAAATTAATTCAACTCTGCGGAATTCGATCCTGTTATGGAAGAACACGTGCGCAGAATTTTAAGAAAAAAGGAAAGTTCAGCGACCTACCTAAGCAAAACTATTCAGAACGAGTTGATTAGTTTAATATCAGACAAAATTAAATGCCATATTATTGAAGATGCTAAAAGGTCGAAGTATTATTCGATTATCTTAGACTGCACTCCCGATGCTAGCAAAGTAGAACAAATGACCATGATAATTAGATATGTTTTAATCAATCAAACCCATTACAACTCAAAAACAGAGGTTATAATCAAGAAAAGTTTTCTAGGATTTGTTCCAATTGAGAAATCTACAGGTTTGAAATTAACTGAAGTTCTCCTGACAGAATTAGGTAAATTGGGATTGCCTTTACAGAACATGAGGGGACAGGGGTATGATAATGGGTCTAATATGAAAGGTTCTCGTGGTGGTGTTCAAGCTAGGATAAGAAATTTAAATCCTCGCGCTTTTTATGTTCCGTGTAGCAGTCATTCTTTAAATCTTGTAGTGAATGATATGACAAAATCTTCATTAGAAGTAGGAAACTTTTTTAATATTGTTCAGAAGATTTACGTATTTTTTGTGCCACCTTTGCGATGGTCTATCCTGTTGAAACATCTAGATCACGGCTTAACTTTAAACCTCTAAATGACACAAGATGGGAAAGTCGAATAGATGCAATTAAGCCATTAAGATATCAAATAGGTAATGTTTATGATGCGTTGTTGAGTATATATGAAGATCCCGATATGGATGTTTGTGCGCGAGATGAAGCATCTGGTTTATTGAATCATATTAAACAATTTAAATTTTTATGCTCGATCGTCATTTGGTATAACATTTTGAACCGAATTAATCCTGTTAGTAAATTAATGCAAAGTAATGACTTTGATTTAGGTTCTGTGATGCATTTATTAAAAGCCACCAACGATTTTTTCCAATATTCTCGTTCAGACGAATTTTTTAACCAAGTGCTTATAGATGCCAAAGAATTAGCTAATGATGTTGTGCATTGAAGCAAGTGTTAGTACTGCACCTAGACATCGAGTGAGATCTAAAAAGAGACATTTTGATTATGAAAATCTAGATGAACCCATAGTAGATCCCAGAGAAAAATACAGGGTGTCCCAATATTCCGTGGACATAGAGGTACAGTAGGTTTGTGGGAACAAAAAAAGTCGAATGGGCTAAACTTACCTATATACTAGAGTACATCGTTAAGCCGTGAGAGGGCGTCAAAGTTGGAAGAATATTTTTGTTTTATTTTAATAAATCGGAAATTCTTTGATCGATTTTTTTAAAATTTGGTTTGGGCACATATCAATGGAGGAACTATGTTTTTAAGTGGATATCAATTTAACTGAATTCCGGGAAGGGTGAAAACTACCCTTACCGTTCGATACATTTAATGGTAACTTTTTTGTGGGTCGTAGGAGTGCTTTAATTTTTTGTAAAAAGGAAGATACATTAATTTTCTGTATTTTTCGTCTCTTACAAAAATGGCGTATCTCTTTTAGTTTTTGAGTGAATCACACAATAGTCACAATAAATGTTCAATACGACCACAACCTCTTCGACCCTGCATAAATTAATTGTACGCAGGAAACTGTGTAAGAGACGAAAAATACAGAAAATTAATGTATCTTCCTTTTTACAAAAAATTAAAGCACTCCTACGACCCACAAAAAAGTTACCATTAAATGTATCGAACGGTAGGGGTAGTTTTCACCCTTCTCGGAATTCAGTTAAATTGATATCCACTTAAAAACATAGTTCCTTCATTGATATGTGCCCAAACCAAATTTTAAAAAAATCGATCAAAGAATTTCCGATTTATTAAAATAAAACAAAAATATTCTTCCAACTTTGACGCCCTCTCACGGCTTAACGATGTACTTTAGTATATAGGTAAGTTTAGCCCATTCGACTTTTTTTGTTCCCACAAACCTACTATAGCTCTATGTCCACGGAATATTGGGACACCCTGTATAAGATTGAATTTTTTTTTCCACGTCATAGACACTGCGATAAACTCACTCGATCTTAGATTTACTTAAATCAGTGAGCGCAGTAACCATTTTGCGTTTCTCTATGATATCTACGGGTTACGAGATATGAGCAAGGAAGAATTAATAGCTCACTGCAAGGTTTGGAAGTCGTCTTAACTGATCAAGAATCATCGGATATTAATGGACTAGATCTTGCAGATGAATTATCAGTTGTCTGCACCCTTCTTACTAAAAAAACAAGCTCCCCAAGAAGTTATAAAATTTATCACTGAACTGAATTTTGGACACA
Source organism: Pyrocoelia pectoralis (assembly GCA_036250285.1). Taxonomy (NCBI): domain Eukaryota; kingdom Metazoa; phylum Arthropoda; class Insecta; order Coleoptera; family Lampyridae; genus Pyrocoelia; species Pyrocoelia pectoralis. The sequence continues at coordinate 35,916,558 of CM070075.1, read as the reverse complement.
ATATAAATATTGCCCTGAGAATATTGTTAACTTTACCAGTAACAGTTGCCAGTGGGGAGAGAAGTTTCTCAAATTTAAAAATAATAAAAACTTATTTAAGGTCTACTATGACACAAGAGAGACTTAGTTGATTAGCAATGCTCGGAATAGAATACGATTTATGTGGTAAATTGGATTTAAAACATATTATTAAAGATTTTGCCGAAATGAAAGTTAGAAAAAAAAAAACATTTTAAACTGAAACTCGTTTATTATTTCAAGAATATTTCTTTTAGTCATTAAGGTAAAAGGGTGATTGCTTGCCAAATTCATTTTATTATTACAATAAATTACATTTTAAGTACGACGTTTCGCCAATTTCAATGGCTTTTTCAAGTAATTTCAAATTAATAAATATGTAATTGGAATTTAATATCAATTTCAAAATAAAAATTATTAAAAACGTGCAAAATTTCATTTAGATAAAAGTGAGGTTCTTAAGCACTTAAAATGTAATTGTAATCATAAAATGAAGAATTTGGCAAGCAATCACCCTTTTACCTTAATGAATAACAATCAAGTGCCGTTAATCAAATCAATATTACCGAAATTTCTTTTAGTTTTTCTTTCCATTGTTTCAATGTTTAATGTAGGCATTTAGCAAATAAATAAATGAATAACTAAACACTTATTTTGATTTAGAAACAGGAAGTTGTTTATTTTTGTTATTTGGTTGTAAATTCATTTGTTTTGTACCTATTTTAAGATACTAGTGATATAATATTCTATGCTTCTTTGTTATTGTTTTTCAATTTTTAAAAATAAAATTTATATTCCTGAAATCACATTTTTATTTAAAGTTGTTAAAGTGTGAGAAAACCAAAAATTTACACCAGAAAGCCTATTTTTCAAAAGCATTATAATTTAACACAAATTATTCGTAGTGTCAATTTGATTGACCTTGAATTTAAAACAATTTTTGCCTATGGCGCAGCGCTTTTCCCAGGGTGGCAAATTTTCATCTTGCCCAGAGCGGCATAAAGGCTAGATCGGCCCCTGCTGAAGGTCATTTCTGGTGAAACCCGAAGTGATAGAGAACGATTGAATATGTCAAAGAATTTTAGAATTGAAAACGTTTACATGCTACCTGTGAGATAGGCAATGAAAGGGTATATAGATAAGCCAATACCAGCGTGGAATAAGTCCCCTTAAACAACTTATATTTTAAAATTGAACATTAGCAACAAATAACAGTTCTGACATTTTTTAGATTCAATTCATACCCTCGATTTTGTTATACAGTCAGTCATCTACTTCTACATCTGACTATGCAGAAGAAGAATCGTGTACCCACATCAAGTCTAGCATAGTTCCATATGAATCTTCAATTGTTAATTTAATGTTTCCAGTTGCTTACAAAGTCTTCTTTCAATTTTGCATAGTTGCAGAAGAATCAAATTGTATTAATTTTTCTGAAAATATTTTTAGAGAATTCTCAGGCGAGTTCTTCAAAATTATTTTGATCTAGAATGTTCAGATCACTACATAATTCAGCGTTGTTTGCAAATCTTCTACTGATTGATGCTACCGCAGTTCCGCAATAACGTTAAAAAACAATTCTAAAATGTTGTTTTGGGCTTATTGGGACTTCATCAGAGGTTCTCTCTTCAAAGAATTTGTTTTTTAAAACAAAATTCTGGTAAATGCTCTGCAATAAAAAATTCCAAATCTTTTCTTTCAAAAGAGAGATTAGCCCACCGCACAAATTTAATTGCAGCTGCTTCAATGTCTGCAAGATTTCGTTGCATTTAAACTCAGTATAGTCATTAACCGTCTTCCACTTTAATAAATCTAGCCCTGCTGTTTGAATATAATTACGTGAGAAAGGGCCTGTTATAGAGAACAGTTTTAATATGTGCGCAATTAAAATATTTGCATATTTCGGTAATTGTACCTTGTAATTTTCAGCGGTCACTCTTGTATGTGGTTTAATTTTTTGTGAATTTTTAATTGTATTAATAAGGTCAATTAAATCAACGTACAATGCTTTATCAGGTTCATAATTTTAGGAGCGCTGCTTCGTTTGACCACCAGCGAGGTTCTCATATCAACTGGAGTTTCATTGATCTAGGATTGTTGTCAATGTCCAACCAGTAACCCATGCGTTGATGAGATTCTTTAAAAAATCCTGCTATACAATTCAGTAATGAAAAAACGATGCTACCTTGATGTGGGATTTGAAAATGTCTGCCAGAGCAAGATTTAGAATATGCGCATAACAGATAACACCAAACATGAACATGATTTGAATTTTCCTGGAATTACTGTACATATTACTGTTTACTTTTGAACATAATTTATGGTAAAATTTAAGGTAAAATACCATTAAATCGTTAATCGTCGAAACGAGAGCGCTAGATATTAATGCTGTTTCCAGTAATGTGATCTAGATATTGATACATTTTGTAACTTTTAATCATAAACATTTCTATTGTGACAGCAGTCTTCTGTTTGTTAGGTGCAGTCATAAGAACTCACGCACACCACCAGTACCGGGTGTTCATCCGCGCCTGGCTCCACCGTATCGATATTTTTACACAGTTATATAAAAATCATGTCTGCAAAATTAAGCGTTTTGGTCCGTGGCGGCAAAGGACTCACAAACCGACGATGGCCCACTGTGCCCATCCTTACTGAATGTGACTATTGTAAAAAATATTTTCTTTCATATCTCCATCTGTGGGAAAATTTTTTCCAAGCTTTGCCACGAGCGTTGATGTATCGCCATCGTGCATAGCGAATTCCGGTTTCCACGCATATTGTATCTCTTCAATAAGGAATCTTCTAGGCGATTTACGTTTAAAGTCTTTCAGGCTTGTACTATTAATAGTAATGCTACACACTTTTTTAAACATTTCTCTGTTACTATTCGTTATTGCGATCAACAAACATGGATTTTAACCAAATTATTCTAAAAATACGGCGAAGATTTGATGAACTTTGCTACAAGAGGTAGGTTGACACTCGCACGGGGTAATTTGATACATTTTTTTAGGTTACTGGAATTGCAAAAATTATTATTTACAAACGGAAAAAATATTTATCTTGCATAAATGCATTGTTGCGTTTTACTAGGCTTACATTTTTTTACTCTTTTCTTCATTTTCCGTTGACGTTCTTCTTCACGAAGGGATTCCTTTTCAGTTGTTAATATCGCGGATTTCCTTTTTTGCCTTTCTTTGGGTTCTTTGTTGTGCTTTAGGATACCACCTAATTTGTGAAGGACTAACAATTGATACATTTCCTGACATTTTTTGTCTTGTCTGCATTCCCTTTTAGTTGCGGAATACCGTAAAAGTCATAAAATGCGTCATGCAGATGCATTAAGCCGTTGTTTTGAGATTTTACTTAACCAAAAATAGTTCTCAAGAACAGCTTAACATTATGCAAAGTAGAGATCCCGACATTAGTAAATTAGTAAAAGATGAATTTACATAAACTGAAAACCCTCGTTTTGAACTCCGTGACGGTTTAGTCTTCAGAAAATATTATTGGCACATGCCATTACGAAGTAGGTTACATTGGTATTAACAAAGTATTCGAATTAATTACAAGAACGTACTGGTTTTCAAATTTGCGTAGCACTGTAAATTAATATGTTTAGTAGAGATGAAACGAATAGTGGGTTTGGCCGGATACCGGATATTCGGCAAGCTACGAGGGCGGAGCGCCGGATGCCCGGCTGCCGAATATTCGGCCCTCTATCGCGTTACATGACGCGATCAGTTTGATGTGAATATAATAGGTGCCGTGAACGAGAACGAGACGAGTTAGTGTTTGTTTATGTTTATTGTCAATTGTTCCTGGAGTAGCGTTTACAGCGAAAGGCTATTTTCAGAGGCTCGTCTGGTATACAAAGCCAAGCGGAGTCGCATCTTACCAACAAATGCGGAAAATTTGGTTTTCAATTTCATTCACCACAATTTGCCACTTGTTAATTTTGAATACTAAACTAATTAATAAAACAAACATTTTTGACGTGTGTTTATAAAAATAAACGGTGTCCATAATCTATTGTGGTATGATTTGCCTTGTGTGAAATTATGAGAATTTTTAAATTTTACTATCCGGTGTCCGGCCAGATACTGATTACTATCCGGTATCCGTTTCATCTCTAATGTTTAGCGTTTCAAAGGGATCTGCATAAGGCAAAAATTCGCAAATTGTAGTCCCATTAAGCGAATTTACATCATAGTGAGCCCTTTTTCAAACACTCATTTTCTATGTAAAAGCGATCTCAAATTATTGGGGGGCTCGAACAGCCGGCTACCTGCTGTGCGTAGTCTTTGAATGGAATAAAAACACAAAAGTGCTTATTCAATATCCTAATCTAATAATGAAACAGCAAATTATTACTATTACTATCTTCACATTGCTTGCAATCAATATTAACTAAGGAACTTTATGTCACAAACGAATTAATCATAAAAAAGTCATGTTTCACTGTTTTCCAGGGCGTTCTAAAGGAATTTATACATAGAAAACGTTTAGTCTAAAATGGTCCCCTCATAAGACATGAAAACGCATTTGGTGTTTATATATAAAATAAATAATAATATGTTAGATAGCTACATGCAAAAAATTTATTGCACTTATTGCTGTGACTTAAATAGTTTTAGTTAAGAAATCTCGCAGACTATCGAATGTTAAAAGATGTATACAAAAATTAAAGAAATGAATCTTATTTAGTTTAACTCAGAAGAGTAGGTAATAAATGGTTGGCGAAAGTCTCTTTGTATCGCTTGCACTTCATTCACGTTATCTAGTATTTCGTTAAGAGTCAAATACTGGTATAACTACATTTAGATCATCTGGTGGCTGATCTTCATCTCTGTCAATTGCTATATTTTGTAATACTGTACAAGCAATCACTACTGCTTGCGTAGTATGTAATAATAAGGGAATACCAAGTGATAAAACAGGGAACTGTCTTTTCAAAATCCCAAATAACCTTTCAACAGGGTTTCTACTGCGAATTTGCGCTTCATTAAACAACTGTTCACCTCTTGTTAGTAGATATATAGGGCCTATACTAACTCAAAAATTCACTAGAAAAGTTACTAAATGAATGTAGGTCAATCCTAACACAAAAAGTCACTAGAAAAGTTACCGGCCGATCTTAACTCAAAAAGTCACTAAAAAGTCACCAGAAAAGTTACTAAATAAATAACGGCCGATCCTAACTTAAAAACTCACTAGAAAAGCTACCTGCCAATCCTAATTCAAAAAGTCACTAGAAAAGTAACCGGCCGATCCTAACTCCAAAAGTTACTAGAACAGTTATGTGACCTTCAAAAGGTTAAACTTTATTTTTAGACGCTAAAGGCGCTGAGTGAATTGTCAACTTTTCAAGGTGACATTTACAATTTCAGCGTCTCAGGTGGGGGTGTGAAAGTGGGATTGTAAGATATATAAGGTAATGTGTCATTTATAAGACGATAAAATGTGGATGGCATATGCAGAAGCATCGTGGCCGAAACCTACAGATATTCTAACGGCAGTGAAACGTCTAAAGCAACTGTTTTCGGCATTAAAATTTGATGCCGAACATGAAGCAGTGTACGGAATGGGTGACTATAGTGAACGGGAGTGCCTTGACCTTGCCGCGAAATATGAGCTGGGCCTTAAGCTATGCGAGCGTTTTATTAGTAACAAGTACTGCATCAAGTGTCTCATGAGAAAGTTAAGTGATGCAAAGTTAGAACAATTCAACAGTGACCTAAATGAATGGGTTAGCAGTAGTGAATCTTCCTCACCGTCCTCATCATCATCACCATCATCTCCTGCATTGGAAAACTAAACGCGCTTGTTCAAAAATGAAGAAGGTTACATTTGCTAACGAATCACATAACAAAGTGTAGATAATGGCGGTGTGGCCTTTTGCTTACCGTAAAGCACGAAAAGGACCTTGGGAAACTGTAGCGCTAGATTGATTTCGTTTCCATCGCAAAATCGAGCAATTCGATAGAATTTTGTCTCCTATATTAGAGAAAAATCATCGTGCTGAAGTCTATCGTAACAGATTTCAAGGACATTCAGTGACAATATAACGGGGATGGGAGTAGTGATCGAAATCAGTCTGTTAGTGTTTGTGAAGTAGTTAAAATGGATCTTAACCAGTTAAACGATAGCACATTTTGCAAACTCTTTAAAAACGTCAAGGAGCTGGAAGTGGGAGAGAAGTACAAAGTTATTGGTATCGATACCATTAATACAAAATATGGAGGCCGGATAGTGGTGGAGACTGAAAATTTTAAATGTGTACTACCACTGCGCTTCTACGAATATTTCAAAAAAGACGCTCGACGCCAAATTTTTAACGACGCTTTGATGCATAAAGACATATTCATTACAAGCACTGGGGCTGCGGGAAAAACGATTAATTTAACATTTGTGTAAATAAGTTATAAACAATGTTGATAAATAAATAAATATATGTAATACTTTTTTTTCTTTTTCATTGTAAAATATACCTCAAGAATTTCAAACAAATCAGTTGTACAGTGATCGTCATCGCTGCTGCTGCCATGAACATATTTAGAAAAATGAATACCGAAAAGAATTGCAATAATAATTACTTTAAATGTTCGTTCTGGTGTTGCAATGATGATGACAACGACGATGACGACAACGACACCAATAGAAATCGTTCAGTGTGCGATCCCTTACCTATGTTCAATGGACGTTTAATAGATTGCACCGCTTACTATCTGAGCGAGAATAAATACATTGAAATCGGATACTATGTACATGTACATCATGATCTTGCACCAGTTGTACAAATTGTATGCGGCGGTACCATAGTGATTGGAAAAGAAGATTGGGAGACGCTCCTCAAATGCCAAACGTACCTAGAAATGAAATTTTTCCGATCCCATGAGCTGGAACGTTGGACTGATTGGTCAGCGGTTAACGAAGAGGAAGATATCGAAAACTCCCAGACTGTGGAATCGCTTAGTGGCAAATTGGTAATTTACTATAACTGCCAATCCGTTAAAGGAGGAGAGAGAATGTTGAAAAGTGTAACAATGCAAACTGACAATAATAATAGTTCCTGTACGATGAATGCAATTGAGATTGAAGAATTATTTAATCTAAAAGATATAATTAATTATCGATTGGAATTACTGGAATCGTACAGTCTCTCCAGTTTCTGTTAGAATCTCATCGAGGAGGTAGCTAACTATCGACGCTTTCGCAGCATTCAGCTTGACGATAACGAGGAAGATGAGGACATTTATCGCGACTTTGAGAATTGGCTAAATTATAAATATGAGAAAAATTCACATAACACAATGTGTATGATGGAACTCTTGCATTATCGCCCTACTTATATTATGTATAATCTGTAAAAACGTTAAACAATAAACTAAAACAACACATTTTAGTGTTTTATTTCCCTCCTGTCCCCCTCGCAAAAAAAAACCCTATAAATATCTCAATTCTGCATTAATTCCCAGCAACGTTAATTCAGAAGCGAAAGAGTAAAGTGCGTGGAGGTAGTAGTCTAGTAAATACGCTTATTAATAAGCTTCCAATTGAACTACATCTTCCTGGTTATCAGTATTGCGGTCCTGGTACTAAATTAACTAAACGACTCGAACGTAGTGATCCCGGTATAAACCCCTTAGACGCTCAGTGCAAAGAACACGATATTAGCTATACACATAGTGAGGATTTAAAAAGTAAACACAAGGCAGATAGCATTTTGGAGGGGAAAGCTTGGAATCGTTTAAAAGCATATGACGCAACGTTGGGGGAGAGAGCTGCAGCTTTAACTGTTGGCAGTATAATGAAAATAAAACGGAAATTGGGGATGGGGGTTAAAAGAAGGAGGAGAAGAGCAAATAAGATATCGATCGCGCAGCAGTTTATCAAATTTGCGAAGAGTAATTGCTAAAAAAATGAAAAAAACCAAGAATGTACAAGAATCGATAAAGTCGGCTATTACAGCCGCAAAATTAGCCGTGAAAAGTTTAGGTGGAAAGAGAAATATCAGCGTTCCGAGAGTAATACCCTTACCGAAAGAAGGAGGCTTTTTACCATTTCTAATACCATTATTTGCCGGTTTAAACAAAAAAAAAAATTAGGAAAACTACCTGATAGACCCCTGACGGATGTAGATTTGCGAAGATATGCCAAGATGGTGCCATATTTTAGAGACGTGTTCATGCGTGATAATATGCCCAAATTGCCGTGGAAGAATGAGGCCGGTATAATTAATTTAGATAGTCAAATGGGACCAGGCACCCATTGGGTCTGTTACAAAAAACGTAATGCCAAAGTGTGGTATTACGATAGCTTCGGTAATATTCCGCCACCGAAGGTTGTAGATTACTTTCGCGGATGTAAAATATTCTATAATTATAGGCAGGAACAACAATTTGGCAGTATCATCTGTGGACACTTGTGCTTAAAATTTTTACATAAATAAAGCGTAATCGTTGTAATCGTACTTAGTCATTATGTCGATGACATTCAGCATAGAGGGTGTTGGTAATACGGCCAGTCACGATTTCTATCCACCTATTGAACTTCCTTTAGAGAAAAAGCACGTAATCGGAGTGGTTGGATTTTACGGCTGTAACAGTATACGAAACATTCACGGAGGGAATGATAAATTTCATTATAAGGAGTCAAATAGCGCGTACACAAAGACAATCACAATTCAGCATGGTGCCTACGAGTTGGAAGAACTGAGCGCCTATATAAAAGCCCACATCCCTACACGTAAATTTACTTTGAGAGCAAACAACAATACACTCAAGTGTGAGCTTAGCTGCGACTTTGTTATAGATTTCACAAAAAGAGGTTCCATTGGACGTTTGCTCGGATTCGAATCGCGAATATTGGAAGCTAACGTTTTGCACAGATCCGCTCTAGATATACAAATAGTTAAACATACGAATATACACATCTGATTTGTTCATTTTCCAAAGCTAAGGATTTATCAGACTCTTTTTCCGCATTGGCATCGTTCTTTTTACTTCCCGAGTACGAAGTAAAAGGGAAGTATTGTATTAGTGTTCCAAAAAAAAAAATTTGACCTATGGAAATTTTTACATATCTTTGCGTTTCTGAACACGTAGATTCAAAATATGAAAAAAAAAATTTCCGTCTGTCGTCTGTAGTCTGTAGTCTGTAGTCTGTCCGTACACATTCCTTGCAACGCTCTAAACTCAGAAACTATTAAAGTTATCGAAATGCGGTTTTCGCCAATCGATTGCATTTGGGCCAAGGACGAAAATGCTGATATTACCTTTGATGACGTCACTTCCGGTATAAGCTAAAATGGCGGCACTCATTTTTTTATAAGATGAAGTTGCAGTTTTTTAATGTAGTTTAAAAGAGTATTTTTTTCTGAATTCAGCAATATATATTGTGCTATACTTATTTTTTGAAAACAGTGTTAAAAAAAATAATTTTCAAAAAATGACTGCAACGCTTGATACTCAGAAACTATTAAAGTTATCGAAATGCGGTTTTCGCCAATGGATTGCATTCGGGCCAAGGACGGAAATGCTGATATTACCTTTGATGACGTCACTTCCGGTATAAGCTAAAATGGCGGCAATCATTTTTTTATAAGATAAAGTTGCAGTTTTTTTATGCAGTTTAAAAGAGAATTTTTTCTGAATTCAGCAATATATATTGTGCTATACTTATTTTTTGAAAAAGGTGCTAATACGAGGGAAGTCTCGTGGCAACTTGCCAGAATTTTTTTTAATATGTTTCTGAAAAATTTCTTCATCAAGTGATCCGTTTTTGTGCAAAGTGCATTCATTGCACTGATCTTTTTTTGGAGTGTAGATTTCTAAATTCAATTTTTTATACTTATTTTGAAGTGTACTCCACGATACTTTTCTTTTATTTTCAGAAGCACAATTTTCTAGATATAAGCGATGCATGTCTCGAAAGCTGTAAAAAACTGGCTCTAAGTATAACTTACTTGAAGAGGATCGACAATAGTGCGATTCAACTTTTGGCAGAGTGTTAAACCAGGTCTCTAAGTCTTTTGAAATAGTTCCATCTTTCTGGTTATTTAAATTGATTGAGATGACTGCGGCTGTTCAACCTTCGTGGTCCATAATCGTAAGCATTTTTTCCCCTATACTTAAAGTGTTTAAAAAAAAATTTTTGCAAACTTGTTTTTTTATTTGGGCTTCTTCAGTTTCTTCATTTTTTTGCTGTAAAATAAAAGCGAAAGCTTTGTTTTTTCTTGGGTTTTCAATATCAGTTTTTCTATATTTTGGGGAAGTTGGCAAAACGTTTTCGGTAACAAATGTTTTTTTAGAATCCCAACTTGTTTTCTTCCAAAAATTTGTAAATAACAAGCTACGTTGTTCATCACTAATTGTATCGCACTTAAAGGCTGTTTTTGGCCCACCCTTTTGAGCACGTACACTATGCCCACCACATCGTGGTCCTATAGCCTTAGATTCCTTTTTGGACGTCTGCCTGCACTTGCCGGACTCTTTACTTTTCTCAAAACCCACATAAGACTTGCCTAGTAATCGCAGTTGAGAATTTTTTTGCCTCTTCCACTCTTTACAATTCCTCTGCCCTTTTCGTTTTCTTTGATTGACTTGCTCAGTAGGTTCGTCACCATGGTCGCTAGACTGCATAGCAAACTGCTCTATGTTTTCTGATGAGCTTGATTTATCAGATTCAGGTTCATACAGATCGTCAGGCCACTACTGAAGTCAGATTGTGAATGCTCAGGTTCAACTTGTAATGCCATACCGTCAGTAGTAGTTCCTTCAACTCCACCGGTTACTTGAGGTTCTAAAGAACATAATGATTTTAAACATTGATAATTGTCAGTGCTCCTCAGTAAAATAATTGATCATCTCCACTCCACATCTTATTGTTTTGTGGCGACATAATCTTATTTATTCTTACCAGTAGTCTCCGGTGAAGTTATGTTACTGATTGCTAAAGATACCAAGTACCGTCCACGATTTCCAATCATTTTGATAACTTCTTTAAAGGAATCTGGAACAGATGCAATTGGTCGTATGTCAAAACCGGCGTTCAGGATTGCCAGATGCAAAAGGTTGCTTATCAAAGATTTGTACCAAATTTCTATTTAATAATAATTATTATATTGTTATAATTAGTTTTTAACTAAATAAACAGTGTCTTATTAAAACTGTAAATCATTAAAAAAAATAATTAGGTACTTTAGCAATAAATAAATGAGAAAGAAGGTTAGGTTAGCCTATCTATAGAAAGAAACTTGAAAATTTTGTTAAAACTAACAACAATTGTGTAATTATAAAGTACATTTTAAAAGACAGTGATTGGTAAATTACTTACATTGTATTATTTGTCGAATTCTTTAGTATAACGTCCAGAACAAGGAATACGAACAAACAAAAACACTAGGGGAAGGTGACGTACCTTGAGACCACTTTTGCAAATATGTTCAATAATATCACTGAAATGACATTTTGGTAATAAAACCGTTGCTATCGTATCTTTTGACTATTTTTTTACACTGTAATGATCTGGTTTGTAGAAATAAGTCTTAGGATAAAAAAATAATAATAAATGAAAAAAAAGTTAAAAGTCTGTTAATGTACCTTGAGCCAAGATATAAAAACACCTATTACAAACTAAACATTTATTGTTTTTTAACTAATTCATAGCGTAGGAGCTAAAATCTACAGAAAATCTGTAATATGACTGCTGTCTAGCCGATCCTCCCGCGGTCATTGGAGGTGGTAGTTTCAAAATGACGTCTTTTTCATCAACCATGTATTGGGCTGAATTTTTTAGTAAAAATTTGTTTGTACCAGGAACTTTATCTAGGTAAGTGATATACATTTCGGGTTTTACTGTCAAAACCTTGGCAACATAATATTTGATGCTTTTTTTACCGCAGAGTTTGACCAATAGAAATTCACCTTCGCTAATACTTTCAGTCTCTAATTGCTGCTCGAGTTGTTGAGCATTTACCTCGTCAGTTAAACTAATATCGTCATCAGAGTTGGACGAAAACTCCATATCATCTGATTCGTCTGAACTGATATTTGCCCGTGCTGGTGCAGGATTTTTCTTGAAAAAGCTTCTCTTTACTGTCTCAACTTTTTGTTTTTTTAAATCTTTCATCCGTTTAACCTCTTCTAACTCTTCTTTTTCTGGAGTGTCGGTAAGAATGCGTGATTTACCTTTTGGTCTTCCTCTGTTTGCGGATTTTCGAGCGGCGGCCTTGGGAAATGGTTTCACAGCTTCAGGGGACACAAAGCTGGAAGTGAAAGAAGGCAACTGATCTTCGACGTCCAGTTCGGCAGTAGTTCGTCTAAAGGAAGTGGATTGCCCAGCTTCAGCCTCGGTGTTGTCTTTAAGTGTTTCATCAATGTTGTTGACTTCTTGAATGGGTCGGTCAGTGACCAAGGATGGAAGGAAGTCTTCTTCAAAAATATCTTGATTTAAAGGAACAATTCCGGAAGCTCTGAAACCGCTTATAATGTTCTTTGGGACAAAACTCAGGGGGTAGGCCTTTCCTACCATTTCTGCGATTTCATAAATTGTCATAGGTTTTCCGGCATTTTCTGGACTTAACATCCAGTCATTAACAGCAAAATTATAAAATGTTTTAAAAGGGCCAAAGACGCCTAGGTCGAGCGCTTGCATCTTATGTCTTGTGTGTGGATGAAATGTGAGCAAAATGACACCAGATTCTTTGCATTTAATTATGGCAGGGATGGAGACATGGCTCTCATGATTGTCCATTATCAAAATCACAGGGTCATCAGTAGAGGGCTTCGAATGTCTAATAAAATGATCCAAAAACTTGAGAAAGAGCTGCTCATTTGACCATCCTGAAGAATTCGCAGCTCCAATTGCACCAGGAGGAGCTCCTTTCATCATGAAATCTTTAAAATTGACTCTCGGAAAGATTAGCATCGGAGGCACACTATTGCCGATAGAACTGATGGCAGCAATCATAGTTACAAGAGTTCCCCTTTCACCAGATGTAATACTACCAATTTGCTTTACACCTTTTGGTGCCAACACTTTGGGTGGGACGTGGACGGTGGTAATCCCGGTTTCGTCGCAGTTCCATATGCGCTCTGGGGCAATCCCTGTGCCTCTTTCCAATATTTTATTGTAATTGTTGAAAAATCGAGTCACACCTAACTTGTTAAAACCTGATGATCTCCCAAGTTGCTTCCGGTTTACGTAATGACAATTCATTCTCGAATCTTTTTCTGAAACCTCTTAACCATGACTTTCCAGCAAGTTGCACTGCGTTCCACTTATCTGAATTTTTTTTCCATTTGCTTGGGCGTATTGGAATGCCAATGATCTAACTTCATGCAAAGTTAGCCCGCAATGCAACCGTGCTGCTTGCTTCAAGTAAGAAACAAGTTCTGCTTCTTCCTGTTTACTAAAAATCCTATTTACATCATAGTGAACAATGTATTCAAAGTTCTCCTTATGGGATTCGCGAAATTTTTTAACATGCCTCATGACGGTATGCCTCGACACATTGTGTACTTTAGCTGCTTCCCTGAATAACACTCTGTTCTTCAAAATAGCATCTACTGCCCTTTCCATATCAGTTTTCGAGACCAAAGGCCTTTTTAAACCTTGCTTACTACGTGGCATTATCTGAAATGAAGAATGTTATAATTACGGTTGTTAGAACAGATCAGTGCGACTTAAATCAGCTTACCAAATTGTAAAAAAAATTATTAAAAGTGATTAGTGATAATATATTACAAATGTGATGTACCTTGCCCCGGTGCAAGGTACAACGCCAAGACTTGGCTCAAGGTACAACAAACGTCGTCTCCCAAAATAAATCGAGTTGACAATTTGTAGGTTAGTATATGTCGAATTGTAATATAACGGTTAGATAGCAAAGACCACATAAAATCTCTAAATACTATCTGAAACAAATCTAAGCAACAATGAATATGTGATTAAAAAAATACGTACCTCCTCTTTTTTTACTTTACTAGCACTAAAACAGTTTCACAAATTAATCTCACAAACCTCGCTTTCTGTTTATTTGATATGCAACTATAACCATCTATGTGGAAGTAAAGGTACTATAACCCCAATGAAGAATACTGTGCGACTAAAATAGGCGCGAAAATTGAAACTGGCTCAAGGTACGAACCTGTGCAAGGTACGTCACCCTCCCCTACTATAATGAAGAGCTCTGATATACAACTGTTTGCAGTGGCCAATATCAATGACGTGACGATTCGTCTTTTTGCAAGAGTGGGAATAGTTGATTTCTTATTGGTCCAACGACATACGACCTATTAGAGGTAGTGTAGATCACTGAACTGGCCACTATGGTGCAATAAAAAAATTTGACATACGACCTATTGCAATTACCACGACGATATACATGATCTGTTGGACCATCTCGAACGGGAGAATTCAGGTCCTCCCCACGTTTACGCCCCGCAAAGGTAAATAGTACACAATTAATTTTATGCAAATAGAAATAGCTAATCGTATATTGATGTGTTTTATTATTATTCATTTCAGAGTCATACCAACGCCTCAATTGAGCGATCCTACATTAGAGGAAAGGCCACCCCTCTTCCCTCAAATAACGTAAGTTATTTGAATTTCCAACGATAACCATACTAATACAATTTATTTATCGGTTATAGGGAATATCCGTTATTTGAGATTCAGATATCGCCGCGGGGTTAGCAGCAGCAGCAGATGAAGTGAGTTATCTTTGCGAACTTTAATTAAAATTATTCTAATACAATTTATCTGTTTATTTTTTTGATTTATGTTTTTTTATTTTTCCAGTAACTATTCAACACAGCCAGTAGGCGAAGTGCAGCACGCACAGTAAGTTATTTTTACGCTCAACGAAGAAGAAGAAAATAAATGAAACATGAACATGTTGCGGGACATGTATGAAAGAGTATGAAAGAGAAGAAGTGAGAGTTTCAGTGCGTCAAAATCCGTCTCAATCAGTTCGCAAACGAGGTCAAGGCCTTAACATTAAATAATCGTCGTTGCACACTATTTTGAAGAATGATTTACATCTTACAGCCTACAAAATTCAGCTCGTGCAGGAACTGAAACCTACCGACTATCCTCTTCGACTGAATTTTGCAAATGAAATGCTTCAACGCTTCCCAACGTTTGAAAACATCCTGTTTAGTGATGAAGCGAATTTTCACTTAAACGGGCACGTAAATAAACAAAACTGCCGCTGTTGGTCCAACGAAAATCCGAGAGAGAAACATGAACGACCACTACATAGTCCAAAGGTTATCGTGTGGGCTGCCATGTCTGGGGAAGGCATCATTGGGCCGTATTTTTTTGAAGACCGGCGAGGGCGAGCACTAACGGTAAATAGTGAGCGGTATTGCGACATGTTACGGAACTTTTTGGCTCCACAATTACAGGAGTTTGAAGGTTTTAATGCGGAGACATGGTTTCAACAAGATGGGGCAACTTGCCACACTTCAAACCAATCGATTGCGGTTGTCAATCAACTTTTCCCAGAAAAAGTGATCTCTCGTAGAGGAACCATCAACTGGCCTCCGAGAAGCCCCGATCTGACACCCCTTGATTATTTCATGTGGGGATACCTTAAGCAGAAAGTGTACGCAAATAAACCACGAACTCTACTGCAACTGAAGCACAACATCCGCACCGAAATGGCCGCCATTTCCGGAGAGATGTGTAGACGCGTGGTGGCTAATTTCCGATTTCGTTTAGAGGAATGCCAGCAAAGCGAGGGTCAACATTTGGACAACATAATCTTTGCCAATTAATTTTCCAATATCTTTTTTTTTAAATGGAACCCCCAGATTTTTTTAACACTTTTGAATGCAAAATAAAAAACTACGTTCAGGAAGTATTAACATGTTTAATTTTATTCACAACAAAACAGTTAAAAAATTAAAAAAGTGTCCCCATAATCTTGAACAATTAGAAGAGAGAATAGTTCAAGAAGCCAATCGCATCACTCCAGAACAAATACAAAATTCAATAAGAAATTTTACTGACCGTTTACATTTTTGTCAAATTGTAAATGGAGAGCATTTTGAACAATTATTGTAATCGCAACCTGAATAGACAGGTATCTTGATTTTTCTGTATTAGGACACTTTTTTAATTTTTTAACTGTTTTGTTGTGAATAAAATTAAACATGTTAATACTTCCTGAATGTAGTTTTTTATTTTGCATTCAAAAGTGTTAAAAAAATCTGGGGGTTCCATTTTAAAAAAAAAGTTGGACGTATTTCCGATTACACCGGAAGTGAAAAAAAAAACTATTGCATAAAATGCATTTATATTAACTATACCCCCATACCAAATTTCAGAAATCATAATTTTCAAATAACAAAGTTATTCGACCGTTCCGAGACTTTTTACTAACCCTGTATATGCACACGGATGTATTAAATCCGCTTTCACGGTAGATACAAAAATTGCGTTTTCTAATTAATTGTATAACCCTTTTTTTTTAATTGTCTGTGATCATACAAATCAAACTAATTTTAATCCACAAATATGTATCCATCTATTTTTATAACATATTCAGTATAAGAACGATTACCATTTCAAGAGTTTATTTAAATAATTGTTACAGGAAATTTGACATCCTTACAAACATGTAAATAAAACACATAGGTTTGCATACACTTTAAATAAAATCATCTTTATTATCGTAGGTAGTATACAAACTCAATATAAACTTATCCCTTAATTACACTCATGCACATTTAAATTACTATTCTTTTACTATACGACGAAAACATTGGAACAGTTTAGTTGTTTTTAATTTTTTTTTAGCAATTTTTTCTTTTGAGAATCATGATACTTCTACAATGCAATTTCGATTTTCTTAATTAAAATTCCAGATCACTTTCGCTTGCAAGGATCCGGAACACGTACGAAATGTTTGGTGCACTTATTGGCGCACAGAAAGTTATAATCGAAATTAATCTCTTAATCACCCACTCATTTAAATTGCCATTCTTTTAATGTGGTGTTGGCATTCGAATATTTCGATTTCCCATTTTAATTTTTGAATTGTGATTAATAACTTCTCCATTCGCTTCTTTTGCGAAACACGACACTTTTTTATTGATGCGGAAGCTTATATGTATACAAGTTTAATATAAATTAATCTCGCACGCACAAATTTAAATTGTCTTTCTTTTAATGTGACGTTGGTATTCGAATACTTCGATGCCCTATTTTAATTTTTTAATTTTGGTTAGTAGCTCCTCAATTCTCTTCTTTTGCGATGCCGGACACTTTTTTATTGATCCGGAAGATGTAACAGGTTTCATTATTTGACCTTTTATGAATTAAGTCTACGAGCTAAACCCTTATATAAACCATATCCTCACCCTTCTCCCCCCCCCCCCCATCTTCAGCGTCTAAAAATAAAGTTTGACCTTATAGCTGTGAATGTCACCTTCAATCATCCTTGGAAAGTGTTTCACAACCTTTACACATACAGTTTTCAAGGACACAGCCTTGTTGAGTTAGGATCGGCCGGTTACTTTTCTAGTGACTTTTTAAGTTAGGATTGGTAGGTAACTTTTCTAGTGACTTTTTGAGTTAGGATCGGCCTGTATTCATTTAGTAACTTTTCTAGTGACTTTTTGTGTTAGGATCGACCTACATTCATTTAGTAACTTTTCTAGTGACTTTTTGAGTTAGTATCGGCCCTGTATATCTACTCTTGTTGTAGGATTTAATAGCGGTGTAATCAAATATTTGGTCAAACCACATCCCGAATCTCCCAAGATGATACAATTTTAAATTTGGCCTGCTTCCAAACGAGCATGGACGTGAGAATTGTTAAAAATAGTTTAGTCGTGTGTTGAACCTGGCCATCTTGCTACTACATCCAAAATCCGTAAAGTAGAATCTCTAATAATTACTTGTACGTTAAGGGAGAAATACCCTTTTCGGTTTATAAAATACTCTGTATCATTCCCTCCTACAATAAGCATACAATATGAAAGTGATAATTACAATGATATCAACATACCTGGTGATTGTATTTTAACATGTGTGCAATCTATGGCACCTATAATTTTAGGAAATCTTGCTATTGTATGGAATTCCATCTGGTTGTTCCTCATTTGCTGTTCATTTTTGGGCATACTTATATATGTTGCAGCTAAAGATGCAATAGCTGTTGTCACCCTTTTTATACTTCGATAAGCTGTGGCTTTATGAACCCCACAAAAATCACCAACAGCTATTAACATACTTCCCGTTGCATAAAACCTCAATAGCAACAAAAGCTGGTTACGAGGCGAAATGGAATGATTTCTACAATTAAATTAGTGATGACATCTAGTTGTAATAAGATAAAAATAATTAGGTACCTACCTATTAGCATCCAGCGCTAGATCAACTTCGATTTCGGTTAATAAAGACATAACTGTAGCCTTCTGCAAACGGAACCTCAAAAAAAATCTGGCTCGGGCCACATCATAAAATTGTCTGGTCGTTGACTCGTGGGGGTGTTCAATGTGTGCGCCGCACACGGGCGGACTATCAGGGAGCGGGCGGATTGGATTTTCAGGGAGGAAGCTTTTTTTTGGTTCTTTAGTTCTTAGTTTAAATAAAGTAAGGGCGTGATACATTCTTTTATTTTCATTCTCCAATTTTCCTATTTAAGAAATTTGTCGAAGAAAATACAAAATTACGCCAATGAAACGATATGATATGATTGATATGAAGATCGTGAAGACAAAGAATAGTGAATATTCTTTGGTGAAGATTGCAGCGCAGGCAGCGGAAGCGTTCACCCACACTCACACTGCGTTTAGTTCAGTGTGAGAAGAGCACGTTTACGTTTTGTGTCTTTTATATCGAAAGCCCGAAAGGCAAGACATTTTTTTATTATTATATTTAAATTTAAATTGGGCGGGTTCGCATTTTTAACATAAGGGCACTTTTTAGGGGTGGAATGGCAAGTGGCGCAAAATAGGGCATTTGTTATTAAATTACCGTGGGCGCATTTAAATTGCGATTTTGATTAATTATGTATCGATTTTGTAGCTTCTAAGCCTGGGGGTCTCATAATGTCTTTTAATGAGGAAATATTTTTTTCACATATAATGGGAAAATTGTTTCGTAAACGAAAAGAATTCCATCGGCAAGAATGTATTTTGCAGTTTTTTTAAATGAATTTTTTCTTACCTGAACCATAGATTAGCCTAGTTAATCTGTACCTGAACGCTGAACCTTTACGTAAACAATTGCACTTTGCATTCAAGTTATTTTGTTCATCTTTTACCTTGTATAGTTACGGGTGCCTTCTTAGAATTTGCTAAAAATGCATTTTAAGCTCCACTGGCGTTTTAGAAAATCATTAACTGGTTTCTGGTAACAAAAAAGGCCGGTTCGCCACACTTTCTGTTCTGCATTTAACTAATGATAAAAATTTAGATGACCGCGACATTGACGGCATAACACTTTTTGAGGAACTGAAATCGTTGCAGTTTTATAAAAAGTGAAATGTCCCCTCATAATTTATTAAATTTCATTTACTACAATAATTTAAACGATGCATTTCCAAATATTTCGATTGTGTTGAGAATTTTTCTAACATTATCAGTATCTGTTTGCTCCAGGTGAAAGAAGTTTTTCAAAACTCAAAATTATTAAAAATTATTTAAGGTCAACTATGACACAAACACGTCTTTCAGATTTATCTTTAATTTATATTGAAAATGATGTTATGGACAATTTAAATATTGACGAGTTAATTAAGACTTTTGTAGCCGCCAAAGCCAGAAGGGTAAATATTATTTAATTAATGTGTTTTTTTTTACATTATAGTGAGTAGCTAATGTACATTTTTTTATTTTTGTAATAAATTGTTTTTATAGTTTCCAGAGTATTTATTATTTTTTGTATATTAGATAAGACATTTTTTTTAAATAAACATTGTTTTAATAAGAAAAAGTACACTTATTTTTTACCTAATAATTTATATCATTATGTTTACAATAGATGAATAGATCACTTTCATTTATTTGAATATGTTATTATTTTATTTTATTGTATTAAATGTATGACCAATATTTATAATTATTATTGCATGAGGTTGAAGGTAAATTTTTATGTTTTCATCCCAAAAATGTCTTAGCTCTGTTTTCTTTTAATAATTTTTAATAATGTCTCTTTGAAAAAGGAATAAGGGGCGAATTTTTTATTTTGCACACAGGCGGACCATATGCACGAGGCGGCCCTGGTCGTTGACGAAATACACGAGGATTTCTTCTACGTCGTACCAGTTGATCAATTATTATAATAATAATATTATAATGTCTCTTTGAAAAAGGAATAAGGGGCGAATTTTTTATTTTGCACACAGGCGGACCATATGCACGAGGCGGCCCTGGTCGTTGACGAAATACACGAGGATTTCTTCTACGTCGTACCAGTTGATCTATTAGCTCATATTGTCTTAATCTGATGATGTGCTACTTCTGTGCAGTAAAGGTCGATGTTGATCGTTAAAAACAAAGTCATCGTCAGATGATGAACTACTAGATTCCATTGACAATATTATGTAGATTAAAAATCGGTTAGGTTTAAAGCACTTTATCCAAAATTTTTCAGACAAATTTTATACACACAAACATCCCAAATTATAATAAGTATACAACTAAACACTATAGGCGATTTACATTACCGTTGGTGGCGCCACTGTGGTCAACAATGTGGCGGCGCAGAGTAGTATACCCATGAGGTGTTTATGTAGTTAGTTATGGTGTTTATGTAATTACACATGAAGAGTAGGACTTGCGGTTAGTTTTACAGTCTGTCTTTATGTTAAATACAAGTTCATTACTATCATTTAATATTAAACGTGTTTATTAAATGACGCTCTCTTCCTTTGTTTGTATGACATCCATACACCCAAAAATTCACATTAGACTTATTACTACTCATAATAGGTACAAAATAAAAGAAATGTCGATGTAAGAAACACAAACTAACGTTTACATTAACGTTTTAGCGTGATATTTAACTGTCGAAGGCAATGCGAAGCGAGGGTATACTACTTACAGTAGTTGCATATGCTGCCACTGACTGGCGCTTCAGTTAATGTAAATCGCCTATATTATTTCACAAAAAGTACGACTAAAGTAACTATTATTAGATGTAAGTGCTAGGAAAACGCGCCACAGTAGTTTCACAACCGTCGGTGGAACATTAACCGCCACTTCGGCTGTCGGTTCACTCAGGGCCGGTTGTATAATGTACGGTTGACCACAGGTTGAGATTTAACCGACGGTTGATTGGAGGTTTGCGTTGTATAAACGGTTGGAAGCAAACCGAACTGAAGGTTTCGCCAACCGACAGTGCGAGCAGCGTTTAACGTATTCAACCGACGGTTGAAGCAATTAAGGGCCGGTATTATAAAAGTGCTGTTCAACTTCTGGTTGTTCAACTACCGGTTAAAATTCAAACGACGGTTCATAAAAATTCCGTATTATAAAATGTAGAGCAGTCGAAGTTCGCCAACTTGAGGTTAACACTATGTAAAATGTCTATGATGTACACGCACCTTCTCGAAAATCAAACTTTATGTAAAATTTTCATTTTTAATACCCACTCTAATTTACAATTATTAGTTGACCTGAAATGGCTGCAAAAAATAAAAGAATAATTTATTCCGACGCAGACTGTCATCGCCTTGTAGATATAATTATTAGTTATAGGAATGTTATAGAATGTAAGAAAACTGATGCTACAACTTGGAAGAAAAGGTAGGTTAAATACATATTTTTCATTTTTACTTAGCTTTATTTTTTATTTATGAACTTTATACTTACTTATGGTATTTAAAATACCTATCTTAATTCTTACAGAGTGCTACTTGGGATAAAATTGCAGAAATGTACAATTCTGGTACAACGGAACCCAGAACTTCTGAACAGTTACGTTGCAAATATGATAATTTAAAAAAGGAAGTTCGTAAATACGAGGCCCGACAAAGGCAGAATTTGTACAGGACTGGTGGTGGTTTAAATGAACCAGATATAAAAGGATTGCTTAACCCTGCGGCACTCGCGTGGGATACGTATGTATCCCACGCACGTTCAAAATGCTCTTGCGCAGAAATGTACAAGTCATTTCTCGCCAGCCTCAAGGTATTCCTCCCAAATAGTTTACGATACGTCACAATTTTCTGCCTTTGGAGTGTCAGTAATTAGTTTTTCTTGGTGGGATACGTGTGTATCCCGCGCGACCGGGCGTTTTTTTATTTATTTTTATTATGTTCACTTATTTTTTTATTTTAAGTTATCTAAAAATGGCCAGCAGAGATCCAAACCAATGGATGGAGTGGTTCCATCAGTTAGAAGGGGAAGACATGCTTGGGGAAGCAGATCACAATGAAGGCGACGGCGATATATGTAGTGAAAGTGTTCACGATTCAGATTCTGAACAAGATGCGAATGAATACGATGACAACGTAGAAAATGTTGAATGGTATGATGACGATAATATTCCTCATTACACAGGAAAAGATGGTACTACGCAACGGAAGAAAAATCGTCCACCGAAAACGAAAACTAAGGCACATAATGTATTTGAAAAAAGGGCAGGGCCTATAAATAATGCAGCTAATGCTAAAACTATTTTGGAATGCCTTCACATTTTTCTCAACCATAATATAACGATGGATAACTGGTTCTCTACTTTTCCACTAGCCCTGGAACTTAAAAATGAATATAAGCTTACCATGCTAGGAACTCTAAAGAAAAATAAAAGAGAAATTCCTCTGGAATTTGTAAACACTGCGGCGAGATCAGCTAAAAGCAGTCAGTTTGCTTTTCATAAGAATTGTACTTTGGTCTCATTTGTTCCTAAAAAAAATAAAAATGTTCTCCTAATATCGACAACCCATTCAGACGACAGCATCGACGATAGTACAATTTCCTAAAGGAATAATTAGCAATTTCTATTGTTTTTTCCAATTATAAATCTTTAACGGTTTTAACCAAATCAAATTGAATTTTGAAATCATGTCATGGTATGTGAAAATATTCCAAAAAATTAAAACTTTAGTTTTAGCGGAAGTTAAAGAAAAAAAAATTTTTCTGGTCTTGAGATTGTTCGGTAAGCTAGAACTGATAGACGATGAAAAATCTCAGTAAAATCTTGCTTAATTTACGAAAAATAGCACACTTTGAATTTAGACAATTTCGAAGAAAAACGCCATTTTCTAGCTAAGTGAAAATCATTCGGTATATCTGATAGGGGCTAAATAGGTTTTCAGACAAGCACAAAAAGTTTAAAAAAAAAAATAAAAAATAAAAAAAATCCATTTGGTGCCGACTTTTTGGCGAGCACTGTATATGTACCTGTATTATAAAATTTTCTAATTTACTTACATTAATCCTGCTACACCGATCTGCCACAATTGTTGCCTCATTGTTCGGTGGTGGTACTGATACACTTTCACAAAAAGCAGCACTTGTACACTTTGTCATGTTGAATCTGTAACGTAAATTACAAAATCTGCATAGTTATGCATTTTAGGTGAATTTACTTTACCTATATTATCACTATCACCAGGGCTAGCTTCCATACCTATGACTGACATGTGATAATTGCTTTTATTTTTCGTATATATCTCTTATGACACCTCGTATGTCATCTTCTACGGGGCCACCACCAATCCTATATAAATTCTGTCGCTGTTTAGCGAAATACCTTCGGGTGTCTTTCTTTAAATTGTCATATTTTGTTCGTAATTGTTCTGTTGTTCGTTGTTCTGTAGCACCGGTGTTGAAATCTACACGAATTTTATCCCACACAGCGTCCTATAATATATTGGTAATCATACCTTTTCCTTCCTTGTCAGCATGTCTGTTTTCTTACATTCCACATTGTGTTTATGTGTATAAATCAAATCTATTAATGTAGAAACATCAGCATCACTATACACAGTTCTTTTACAGCGTGATCCAGCCATGTATAAATTGTAGGTATGTAATATTTAAATTTAAGTTGAACGATGAACAAAAGTAAATATAATAGTAAACAATGATGTGATAATAGGTTAAGAATTCATATACGAATTTTGCTTATCTCAGGTTTAGTTATTTTTAAATTTTTCTCATTGTTCCAAACACTAACTACCACGATGACCAAATTTTATAAATAATTTTCAACCAGCGGTTACTCTACCGTCAGGGTAACTTTTATACAACGGAAACCAAACTCAACCGTCGGTTGATATTGTACCTGCGGTTGACTAACCATCCGTGAACGGAAAGTTTTATACAACTGGCCCTCAACCGCCTGTTCAACCATCGGTTTGATGCCAACCTCACATTATACAACCCAATTCTTATTTCAACCGCCGGTGGAATTTCAACCATCGGTCAACCGCATGTTATAAAACCGGCCCTAAGAAGTCAGCAGTGCGCGTTAAGTCGATGGCGCCACCTAAATTTGTTCAGCAACCGTCCCTGTTAAGAACTGTATGTAGCAATCTAGCGTCCCGACGTGTCTGCAAGCTTCTATGCTGTTGGAGGATGATCGGTACAGTGTAATCACCATTCATGCTACCTAGGTAAAATAAATTTAAAATCTAGCATTCGTATACTAATAATTTGTATTAACTGTATAGGTCCATGAGCCACCTTGGCGATGCTCTAGAAAACCTTCTTCAGCAGCTGCAGGAGAGTGCAGATAATTCGCGTTTCTATCTCAACCATTGTCGACGGCGGTGATAGAACCACCCACCTGTATTCAACAGTCGTCAGTTAATTTAAAACTTTTGAACAATAATCTTTTGGATATCGAACGGAGTTATAGTAAACGTCTCATCTCGGAAATGGTTTTTATAAATTTATACGATAATAACGTGAATTTTAGAACAGATATCTACTGATAATTAATTTAAGCACTATTTACCGTAATTTAATAAGTAGAATAAAAAAAGTTTAATTTTGTTTTTAAAAATGTGTTGTGCTTACATCCTTCAATTTATAAACATTTCTAATTTATAATAATTTCATACAGTCATGAATATTGAAATAAGTTCATTCGCTTAAAAAGATTAACTATATGTACAAATCCTTGAGCTCGGAGCAGGACGTTTGGGCGCCGGCGGTTGGGCGCCGGCGATTGGGCGACGGCGTTTGGGCGCCAGGCGTTTGGGCGCCGGGCGTTTTGGCGCCAGGCGTTTGGGCGCCGGGCGTTTCGGCGCCGTAATTATGTTATGCAAGAAAATTTTACCAACGCACTTTCAAAACGCTACTTTACATCGGGACAGGACTTTTGAAACTAGAACGAATGCTAACCTAAGCGTAGATTGATGCGAGGTTAAAGGTAGGTTTAGTATATTTTTTTTCAATTGAAACAAAAACGGGAATGTGAAACTAAAGAACGTTTGAAACTAGAACGAATGCTAACCTAAGCGTAGATTGATCCGAGGTTAAAGGTAGGTTTAGTATATTTTTTTTCAATTGAAACAAAAACGGGAATGTAAAACTAAAGATTTGGCGCCCAAACGTCCGGCGGTAAATAGTCTGGCGCCCAAACGCCCAGCGCCCAAACGCCCGGTGCCGAAACGCCTGGCGCCCAAACGCCGTCGCCCAAACGCCGGCGCCCAATCGCCGGCGCCCAATCGCCGGCGCCCAAATGTCGCGTACCGCCTTGAGCTGGTTATGTCTTTTAAGAAAGTTTTATATATGTATCTATATTGGCAGTTGCATTTTTTGGTTAGCCCGACTAACACAATTTGCTTTTAGGTTTGGCGGAGGAATGTTGCAGCAAGTTTATAATTTTTAATCAAGCGTGATCACAAAAAATGTATTGCTTCCCTTTTTGTTTTTAATAATCAAGCAATACTTTTTTGTGATCACGCTTGATTAAAAATTATAAACTTGCTGCAACATTCCTCCGCCAAACCTAAAATCATAAAAACAGCAAGAGTGTACCTACACAAATACAATTTGCTTTGTTGTACAATTGTTAGTTTAACGTAATTTATTGTTAACTTAAATTGTGACGCTTTTTTGATTTTGTGTGGATGATGTCGTTGGTGTCCTACGAAAACAGAACTAAAAAAGAACCTTTATTTTGTAAGTATGTCATCTTTAATCTATAAATTAGTGATTGTTTCCGAACTGTAGTTATTGTATATAAAAAATTGATGTACCTTAATAAATATAGACGTCCTGATGAAGCCAACACAACAAAGTTGCCGAAACGTCGACTACTAGAATAAGCTGTTCTTTGGTTACGCTACATCCTCACTCCTACAGAAGGCCTTCTACCTAATCATTAATAATGGCAAAGTTCGAAATACCATTATCAATGAGATCAAGGAGACCAACTATTTCACAATCATGTTTGACTGCACTCACACTGTATCTCACATGGGACAAGTGAGCCAGGTGATTCGATATATAAAAATAACAGAGACTGAATAATGTGAAATAAAGGAAAGTCGTATTGATTTTATTGAAGTTGACGGAAAGAACGGAGAATATATCACACAGCGAATTCTAGAAAAACTAAAATAAGCTGATGGTTTGGATCTGGAAAAATGTTGTGGTCAATTTGCGATAATATTTCTCGAGAGATTAACAGAGTGAACGTTGAAATACTAAAAGAGATATTATCATTTCGCGTTCTGTGGCGATAATGCAAGATCAAGTTTAAATGCATTTTACACACTTATGGCTGGTTGCATCAAAACCAGTTTAACTGGAGTTAGCAACCTAGTATGCATAACCCATAGATTAAATTTATTTATCATTCAGATACGGTAACAAACAGTTGCACAAATTGTCATTTAATGAAAAACAATCCTAGCAAATGTGAGACACACAATTGGGAACCAGCAACTTCCCCATTTCAAAGAATTCACATAGATTTTGACGGCTCTTTTAAAAGTCACAATTTTCTTATTCTGGTAGACGCATGTAGAAAATGGCCAGAAGAACACCTAATGGAAAACGTTAAAATCGAAGCCACAATAAATAAATTACGAGAAATTGTTTCTACGTTATTACCGCAAATATTAATGACTAATTAATAATGCTACTACCTCTTCTTAAAAGTAAATTGCATAATACATAAAACAATAGCGCCATATAATCCATCAACAAACGGACAAGCGGAAAAGTTTGTTCAAACGTTAAAGATGAGTATGAAAAACATGGTTGCTGACGGAGATGACCTAAATTTGGCTTTAAAATTTTTTTTAATTAAGGTACAGAACAAATGCACACCAAGGTACGGGCATCTCCCCGTCAACAAGAATGTTTGGTAGGATAATACGTACACGATTAGACTAAATACATAGAGATTACATTACACAAACAGATGTAGAAATTTAAAAGTAGGAGAGAGTAATAGCTAGAAATTATTTAGGTGAAAAGAAATGGTGTTTTGGAACCATAGAGAGAGTAATGTAATGAGCAAATTGCATTATAGTATTAACCTCGACATAAATCAACTTCCTATGTGGCCATGTACCGGGAAATTTTTGTGCGTGTGGGCTCGTTGCTTTTGGTGAAGCCTAAAACAATAAAATAAATTTTTGTAATTATTTAATATTTCCATGGAGGTATGTTATTTTGTTTCGACCCTTGTCCCGGTTATCCACCTTATCAGTGCAAGGATTGCAGAGGTTTCGCACTTTTCCACGTTTAGCTATATTTTAATTTAGTTACATATTTTTGGCCATTTGCCATTATAAAATTTGATAAGGTACTATAACCGTTAATTTATTTTTAATCATTAATCAGCACAAATACGATAAACAATAAGCAGCATGAGTACCAGTACTGGTGATAAGTATTCCAAAGTCCGTTGGTTATCATATCCCCAATTAAATGGCGTCGGTATGCTGTGAAACCGGATCCTTTCGTCGCGCTCAAATACATTATTTCATTCATTTGTCAGTACAATGAATTACTTATCCTTATCAGAACACCATACCATTGACTTTACATACTAAGTCAATGACCATACTCTGCAAAAAAGGAAAGATTTTTCTGCGTCCTTGTCCAGCGACAAGGGAACCGATGAGGGGGGATTCTCTTTTTTTAATCGAACGCCTAGTTGTCCAAATTGTAATCAAAACCATTTTATTCAACAGTGCCCTAAATTACTTCAATTATCTGTAAAAAATCGAATTGAAAGAATAAAACAGTTAAAACTTTGTTTAAATTGCCTTCGCAAGGGTCACTTTATGGATAATTGTATGTCTAGTAAGTGCAGAAATTGTCATAAAAAACATCACACATTACTGCACATGAATGTTGAATTAAATGAGCCAACTGAAAATTGCTCAGATTAAACAAATAATAAACCTAATTTGGACCACAACCAGTTCAGTATTCATAGTATTTCTGTGTCATGTAGTAACTACCAAAATGAGTAATGTTTTATTATCAACGGCCACGCTGAAGCATATAATTACAAAAATGAACCAATTCGCGTTACAATATTACTAGACTCGGCTTCTCAGTCCAATTTTTGGAATGAATCCATACTCCTATGTGGGGATATTAAGATTAAAAAGTATTCAACTCCAAGTCTTCCCATTCAGTTGTTTAATGTTATGACTAAGTACTTAGAAGGTAGTTATATAATAAATTATATATAAATAATAAATTATATAATAAAAAACAATAACTGTGGGAAGACTTGGAGTTGAATACTTTTTAATCTTTGATTAAGTTTATGTCCATAATAAAATTGAAATCTGTTTTTCATAAGCAAGGTCCTATTGACATTCTCATTGGAGCCAATATTTTTTACGAATTACTATCCGTAGGGCAAAGAAGACAGCCTAAGGGTCAATTATTTCAAAAGACTAAATTGGGTGGATCGCCTCAGGTAATGTTTGTCAACGAACCGTTAACCAAACCAGAACAATTTTATCTTTGAATGAGGTACATAATAACTTGCAAAACTTTTGGAAAACAATAAGGGCGTTTACCAATTCACGTCAAGAGAATCAGAAACAACTAAACACATACGATTTACGATCCTTATTGCTTCTAGATTCCGAGAACAGAACATAGAACCTCTACGATATAACGGGAATAACGCTAGGTATATTATTATGATACATTCATTTATCTAAAAATTAAGCAGTCGTTTTGATGTTAGTTGAGAACAGGTAATCTAGCGGTGATGTCACCATATGCAATTGAGTCCACTGAATTTCCTAAAAATTATGCTCTCATCTAGTATTTGTACATTTGTGTAATAAAAAAATTATTTTATATCTATGTAATTGTTTCCATTCCGCCACATTCACTTCTATTGCATTGATAAAAATCCTTATCAAAATATATTTGGAGTGACGTCAGTCAATCTGATACGAATGGATTGTGTGCATCGCATGAATGATTTACTCTACATCGACCAATATGCTACATTGCTTTTGCTGTCGACTCTTAGCGTCCACGGACGATCTGAGTAAACCATTTGTTTCTGGTTATAAATTAAACCCGAATATTTCACTTCACGAGTCATCTGATCAACATGTATCCAATTTGGAAAAATGGAAAACTCTTGCAGTTGGATTGAAAAACAATGAAACTATCGATAAAGGAAACGAAGGAAGGAATTTGACTGTTGTGGGTACGCTGAAAAAATAAAGCTTGCATTCCCCCTGAGATGATGGCCAATAAAGTTACGCTGTGCTCATATGTGCCTAAAAAAACCAAATCAGTCATTTTACTGTCTACCATACACAGCGCAACCTGAGGTTATCCACTTTTACAATACCAGCAAGGGTAGTGTAGACAATATGGATAAACTGGTAACGCATTATTTTACGAAACGTAGGACCCTGATTGGCGTCTCGCTCTATTTTACAATATAATTGACATTGAATGTCTAGCTAGTTATATAATTTACACCGAAAACAATCGTTCGACAAGGAAATCTTCGCATATTCATAGAACATTTTATCAAGATTTTGGGCGCAGCTTAGCAATGCCTTCCATTGAAACAAGGTCAGAGTTGCCACAAGCAGTAAAAATATTTTCCACGAAGATTGCCATAGAAGCTATGATAGGACACCCACTTGTTAGAAATATACCTGGATCAATGGGCCCAAGCTGTTCAAAGAAAAGCCACCTAAACAAGTTGTTGGTTTTTCCTGTTCGTGTCATGCCCAGAAGAAAATCCAAAGAAAAACACGAAAGTCCTGACAGAATGTAGTCGTCAAGTTTACACTAAATTAAACGTTAAAAAAAGTTTAGTTGAAAATCCAAAAGATACAGCTGTACCTGTTCGTGTACATAAGGGTTAACCTATAACCCCTTTTACAGGTGATATGTCCAGGTGTTTATAGAGGCCTTTCAACCAATTGGCCGCTCTCTGCCAATTAAAGGTTATGGTGGTTTCCGGGGGTATTAATCAGGATTCTGGAAGGACGGAGTTTATGTAGGAATGGAACAGGTATCAGGTCGGGAATTACGGTTATGTGTTATACGGTTGGTTGTAGAGTGCTGCCGTTCAGTTTATATTTTAAGGAGGACGAGTAAGACACAATCCCCTGCTCGGTTCCAAGCACATAGGGCTGGACAAACACTTAAGGGTTTCAGGAGTACGTAGACTAGGCTCGGTTCCAAAAGGAATCCACACACAAGGCTGGACAAACACGGGGTATAATGAACAATTACGGAGCAGCACTTACGGTCACAAATTAAGGTTTACGTTAGTAACGGGTCTGGATGGTAATCAGGACTGGTAGATAACTAAATCTCAACTTCACGTTCTGGCACTATACCTCGCTTTATAGCATCAGCTATCGGGAGGGGGATCTCTTTAGTGGGTGTACCTTATCTGCCTGCGGCCCCACCTTCCTACTACCGCCATCTATTTATGCGTTTGTAAAGCATTTTAGAAATGATACAAAACCGTTCCTTACAATTCAAAAAAGATACTTTCTTGTTTTTGGGATTGACTTCAGTGTACAGAATATATCAATTGTACACGGACATCGTGAGGAGCTTGTAGTACACCTTTTCCTTTTACAGCAACTTCTTTTCTTCTTTTTAAAAATAATGAAGAACTAGTGATCCGTCCACAAAAAGAGTGTGTATCGCGAGTGGTTTTGTGCAAAGACATAGTGCTAAATGACCGAACCGAAATTAATTAATTAATTTTAATGCCTTCAATTTGGAATTCGAAACGCCCTATCACGTCATTTGCCAATGTGAGGCATTCATAAAGGCAAGGGAACTCCTACTTGGAAATGAAAAAATTACACAAGAGGAAGTAACGAAGATTCACCCTACTAAAATCCTGGACTTTGTAAAAGATACAGGTATTCTTGAAGGGTAGACAACACCAGGGAGCACAATAGACCAAAAGGTCGCAGTGCGGGAACCTATTGGGACCACCCCCAGAACCAATAATAATAATAATGCCTTCAATATTGCCCCTATTGCAGTTATTTTCTCATATTCTTAAAGCAGATGAATTTAAAAAAATAGATGATGAGTGGAGATGATTGCCTTTGTATGGTTTGTCATCTGATGCTAACTTTGCCCTTAATGTTTTATGTGTACCACATTCAAATGCAGAATGTAAACGAATATTTTCTAATGTAAATCTTTTAAAAACAAAAAATAGAAATAAGCTAAATAATAATACTTTAAAAAGTTGCCTTTTAACAGCTCAAGCTGTGAAAGAACAAGGTAATTGTGTTAATTTTGCACCAACAAAATCTATGCTCCACAATTTCACATATTTGTGTCATGTCTTCAAACTGATGTCCATTTCTGTCTCGAACAAATAGCAATAAGAAAATAAATTTGTATCTATCATAGTTCAATTTTTAAAAACGAAAAATTGGAAGGCAACAATAAAATTGGCGCAGTCAGTAGGATTCACAAGTACCACGGTTCGAAGTGTACAAAAAACCATCGCAAACCAGAACGAGCCGGCAAATTTTAATTCCAAGTGTAAAAGTGAACTTAAAAGGATTTCCAGTGACGACCACTAATTGGGAATCCATACTAACCAGAAAATCCGTTCGAGTCGTGTGACTACAAAGGAAAACGGAGATCCAAGTGACCACCGTAGGTGTATCGCAGCATCGGTCGAGGACAGTCCTAACAGAGAAAACGACACGCAAGGTAGGAACCAATATTCACATTGTTAATTAAATCGAATAAGGAACTTTCTTGATCATTTTTGTAATATTTTCCTGGACAGCCCACTAGAATCGTTATCCTTAAAAACAACCATGGCCAACGCTGAACAAGTAGTAGGTAAACGATAAATTATCAACTTTTTAACATAGTTAGATACCATTCCCTTATTTGAAGGTAAAGAAACCCAAATAAATGCCTTTGGCATGAAGTGTGACATTATCCACTCGCGTTGCCAGTTTATGCCGGAAGTACAAACATTGATAAGAGCCGCAATATTTAAATTTTATCACCGCGTCACGACTTAATTAATTGGACACAAATTAAACAAGCAATAGTAGATCATTTTTCAGACACGTGAAATGTGGAACAGTTAACAGTTGAATTTAATAATATGAGAATGAATAAAAGTGAAACATTAGTAGAGTACGGAAATAGAATTCGAGTACGTTAGGAGAAATCCACAAAGGACCCTATGCGGATAAAGTAAAGTTGCATAACGTAACTGATAAAACAGTCATTTTCAAAAATAAAAGAAATAAAATTACTAAATTAAAACGAGATGTAGTAACGCGAATTAAAAAAACCAGAATGAAGACGTTAATGTTAACGATCCTGGTCCTAGTCGCAGCGAACGAGGAAATAGAAAACTACTTAGTATCAATAGAATTTCCAGGAGTGGATCATAATAATTCAAACTTCAAAGTTCCTTATAGAAACACTTACGCTCTTGAACAATGTGAATATTTTGCATGGTCCTACAACAATTTTGTGTGTGTGTAACAGACTATCTGTTCGTAGAAAATAAGTATGTAATTAAGGAAAACGTAAATGGACAAAGTAGTAATTACTAGGAATGGGATAGGAGCGAAAACACACCTAGTTTCATAATTATATTTGGCATCGTTTAATGAGGAAACATTTTTTTCATATTGGATGCTATTGTCAGTAGTTTATTTTTACGTTTCGCCCATATGATGTGGGCATAATCATAATAAGGTATATCAAGGTTAGGTTATTAACCCGTTAACGCCCAGACTAGAGTGGCATATATGACGCTGGGTAAAAATATGTTTCAATAATTTATTTATCATGCAAAGCAGAATTTGTTGTTTGCACAACATATTTGATAGTATACTTTATTATTATCTTGTATAATATGCCAATTTCATTAATAAATTACATGTGTTATCAACATTTGTAAATTGTTAGTTTTACTATTTTTTGCAGTGTCTTGCGAATTCGCCTGTAATTACTAAACCAATAAAGTTGCACATTTAAAATTTTGTATATAGGTACGTTAATGGATTGTATATGTAAACTTAAGTGTAATAAGTTCTCAATAATATTTAGAAATAACAATATTATAAACAATTGAATTTGTTGTCTTATGTATATACCACTGGCCACATACATTATCAAAATCACTTCTCCACTCTTAACCAATTGATGGTGAGAGGTATAACAGGGCGCTGCAGTGACAAGTATTTCAGTACAGTGCAAAGTTCTTGATGGCACGTCTAAAGTATCGGTTCGAGAATGACTTCCACGTGGGACTCACAAAGAGCTTTAACGATGCAGGAGCTGGAAGATGTAATCAACGATCCTAATTTCTACAACGACGAAGAAAGTGCGACCGTGGATATTGCCGTGATTCCACTGTATACTGATTACTTGACTGATGAAGACGGAAACGATGATGATGTGGGTGTTGTTGAAGTAGAAGAAATACCTGGCCAGTTTGAAGTGCAGCAGAGCAGCATCAATATCGTAGAAGAACACACTTTGCAACCTGGACCGTCTTCTAGCCAACGTTCACGCCTCTCAAACACGGAACCAAAATGCAAAAAAGTTAATCCGCAGTATTCATTCGCTGATATTGACTTCCACCAACTTGAAGAGAATAAACTCGCCCAATTGAGGAAGGAGTTTGGTACAAGGACTCCGTTGGAACTTTTCGCGTGCTTCATAAACAGCGATATCTTGGAGCACATCCGAGAAGAGACCTTACGTTATGCCGCCACCGTGAAAAATGACACTTCTTTTGCACTCGATATTCGTGAACTAAAGTTCTTTCAGAGAACACTCATGCTATCCGGATACCATCAATTACCATCAGAGCGGTTGTACTCGGCATCTGATGAAGATTTGGGTGTGACAATTGTTCAAAATGGTCTATTAAGAAACAGATTCACCGGGACTTACTCGTCCATCTGAGACTTCGGGGATTTACCACGGGAACTGTATGAGAGAATAGAACAGACAAGTGCCCTTTGAAATCCGTTAAAGATTTGTCGAAAGAAGCATGTGGATCGTTTGACTACAGACTCGATGTTACATCTAACATACTGATGGTGAGGTGGCACGACAACAAATGCGTCATTGTTGCCAGTAACTATGATCACGTAAACCCACTACCTAGTGTGTCACACTGGAAACGCGAGGCAAAATGCAAAGCATCAGTTGTTCAACCTCGACTAATTACAACAAATATATGAGAGGAGTAGACCAACACGACTGGTTAGTTGGAAAGTATGGTGTGAATATCCGAGGGAAAAAATGGTATTGGCCGATATTTACACGAATTTTGGACATGGCTCTTACCAACGCTTGGATTCTTTATCGTCGCTTACATGGGAAACAAAGTTTGAGTTCCCTAGAATTTCGAAGAGCCATAGCAGTCTCTTACCTCAAGACAGTGTTCTCTGTGAAGAAGCCGATAAAAAGTCCTGGCCTAGTAGCAGATGCAAGATATGATGGACTAAATCATGTGCTAAACTTTCGCGATAAACAACGACGTTGCCAACAAGTGAATTGTAAAAGTAAACCAACATCATAATGTGTAAAATGCGGTGTGACTCTCTGTGCAAAATGTTTTGCGCCGTATCATAATACATACTTTTTTTGTAAATAATATATCTGCATAGACAAATACATTGTTAAAAATTGTGCATTATTTTTCATTCCAAATCAATTCTCCAAAGGTAAGAAATATACAGGGTGTTTCAGACCACCCGTACCGCCCAAATATCTCGCGAAATATAAAACGCATTGAAAAAAGAAAAAATACGTCTAAAAATTTTTTTAAGACTATTGTTTGATAGTAATAGGATGTCCCCACTCCCACCCCCGGGGGGTGGGGAGGGGGGTAACTTCGTAATCTTAAATAGCACCCCCCAGTTTATTATGCAGATTTGAATTCTGCGTTAACAAATAGGAACTTTTTGTTTGAAACATTTTTTGAAGTTCGTGACAGATGGCGCTATGATCGCCGAAAGAAGTTTTTCCGATTACCTATGCTAATTTGATGTCAGTTTTGTTAAGTGACAATAAAAAATGTTAATGCTTTGTAAAAGGGAAGAGGAGGAGCTTTATTAACCCCTTCCCCCTTCCCCACACCGCCACTTCACCCCTACGGTACATAACCTAGGATGGGAAACCGCAACCATTTTAGATTTACACAACTGTTCAATACCACGATTGAAGAAGTTAAATTTTGTAAATTTTTTTGTCTTTGATGCAAAAATAGAAAAAAAATTTGAAATACTTTGATTTCACGAGTAAAGAACACATTGACATTCGAGATACGTTTAAATTTAAAATTAGGGGTGAAGTGGCGGTGTGGGGGAGGTTAATAAAGCTCCCCCTCTTCCCTTTTACAAAGCATTAACATTTTTGATTAAAATACTTATTTGTCACACATCATCATTTTAAGATTTATTCTTAGATGTAATGTTTTTTCTATAATGAACACCGACGCTTGAGAATGGGTTTAGTAGAAACCCGAAACATGTTGCATCCCATTATTATGTGATTTCCCAACAAATCCATCAATACATCAAAAGATTAAGGGGAGGTAGTGTTGTGTTTCATTTATTTCATTCACACCCCTTTGTGAGTATGAACCCACCAGCCAATATTCTTTATCCTAAGAAGTTTAAGAATAAGATTTAGGGTCACAAACAGCCAGGTAGTCTCGCCAACCGCTAGTAGACGGCCTCTACGAATACGAGAAAGGAGAAGGTGGCCATTTGTATACACGCGGGGAAGTACGTAGCAAGTGTTGGAAACTTCGTAACACCAGGCCTTCTAACGAAAGGCCCTACAAAGCACTTGGCCGCGTTCCGTTGGTGAGAAAAAAAGGTGTAATCAATGTTAATAATCAATTTAATATAACAACTACCTACTTTCTAATTTCACATAAACATGAGAAAAAATGGCGGGAAGGAGCCAACGCGCTCCGACCCTTTTCGTACAACGTATATTTTTCAACTCTCTCAACCCACGAAAGCTACCCCTCACGCAAGTTCAGGGTGCGCACGCAGCTGCTTCTTGTATATACTGTAGGCCAGAAATTCAAACATTTGAATTTCCCGCCACTTTTATTAGTAATTGATTTTGTTAAGTTGGTAGAGTTTAGTTTTTGGTTAGTTTCTAGTTTTTAGTTTGCTTGGTAATGTATAAGACGACAGGAATTGTTTTTATTTTATTAAAGAATGTAACGTTTATTATTTTGTTATAAATAAAAAGAGTACGTCTTACAATACACAATACACAATATATAAATATAAAGTACTAAAGACTCCGAAACAGCAAGCACGAGATTATATTAATCCCATATACTAAGTGAACAATCGAACTGTTTTGTATAATTGGAAGAATTACACGTGAGCAACCAAATGTGTTTTGCGTATATTTATCATTAATAATTTTAGGGTTTTGGCTATCTACCTATGTGTCATACGTATATAAATGTGGTTGATCTTCTCAAGTACGAACCTAAGTAGGCGATAATATAAATCAGTAATAGGGTCGTCTAAAATTCTCACGAGGGCCGTCTGCCACTCTTAAGTAAGTAATTGTTTAGCGCCTTTACGGTAATCATAGATTTCTAAGAGTCGCGTTATCCTTTTAGGGCTCTCACTCCTAAGTACTGAATGCAATGAGTAGTAAGCTCCTGAGACCACTGGGGACACGTACCAAACGTTACCAGCCTAAGTAATTTCGAGAACAGCGTCATAACAAATAGCAGTCACGCAGCCGGTCTTAGGTTTGAGATAAGAACGATTAACAGTGAACTCCTGATAACTTTCCTGAACCCGATTTGTTCTATCGAGGGGTATTAATAATAATTTAATGACACGCCGCTTGCACCAAGATTGCTTAGAAAATTTCTTTGGGAGCATTAGGCAACAAAATGGCAACTGTAAAAATCCCACACCTATTCCATTGGCTAATACTTTCAAAAAAATGCTCTGCCATTATTTTGAGCAATCTGAATGTACAAATTGCTTAGAGAAACTTGACAGCATTTTGGCATCAATAACACCAGAGGCTGTAAAAACGGGTCTAGGATAAGTCAGCGCCGCCGACTCATCGCGGCCATCTCATCGCCGAGCCATCTCATCGCCGGCCAACTCATCGCCGACCCATCTCTTTAAAATTAAAAATTATTATTAGTAGTGGAACAGCATAGCATACAAGAAGCCATCAATATCCGTTAATTACTTATAACTAATAATCATATACGATACAAAAGTACCGCGTAGTGGCAATTGATGTTTAAGTTTAGCATTTTTTTTACTTCCAAATTTTGTTTAGTGTCATGTTGCCTTTTGTATCAATTTAAAAAAAATATACTAAACCTGCAAATAACCTAGGCGCTTTAATGGCAATCTACGTTTAAGTTTAGCATTACTTTTATTTCCAAACTTCATGTCCATTAACGCTATCATTATCGATTTAAAGCTCTGTAAAGCTGATTATCAATTGATTAAGATTGGGAATGTTAATATGTCATATGTCAATGTAGTATCTTGATGATCGGTATCGGTATTTATACAAGCAAGTAAAAGAGGATAGGTAAGAATATGCTGAATTTATCGAAAATAAAATCGGCGATGAGTTGGCCGGCGATGAGATGGCTCGGCGATGAGCTGGCCGCGATGAGTCGGCGGCGCTGACTTGTCCCATTCCGGTAAAAACATATTCGGTGAATGTTGAAAAATACGAAAATGCTTCAAAAAATACATATGAAAATTTGAACATCCGCAGGAAGATTTTTTCATATTTAGGAACATGCGAAAATATTTTTGCATCGAACTTTCCAGATGATTGTATTCCAGGCAATGTTGGGGTGAAATTAAAAAATAAAATAACTGCTACACTTTCATTTCAGTATTCTTGTGAACATTTTCCACTGGACTATTTTAATTGTTTGTACGTGAGAACCAGAATTTATTACACACTTAAATTCATCAACAGGGAGTTACTGCAGCCCAAAAATAAGAAACAATGTAAAATTAAAAGTAGTTCAACACTTGTAAGATTTTATATAAGTACCTACGTGTAAAAGTCCGGCAGTGTTTTCTGTTTGCAATGTTTTAAAGTGTAAATATGTATACAAGATATGTATAGAAATTAAAAGTTTTGCGTTTATTTTTTGGTTCTACTTATTTCTCATAAGTCCTTGCTGTATGTAATGTAAAAGCGTAGGTGAACTCAACATAAAGGAATAAGACGGTATTTTACAAAAATTTCAATCTGGGCCTGTGCGAAATATATTCAGCGGCGAAGTAGTGGCATGTAATTAGCTCGATGAACTCTACA
Organism: Pyrocoelia pectoralis; assembly: GCA_036250285.1. Lineage (NCBI taxonomy): Eukaryota > Metazoa > Arthropoda > Insecta > Coleoptera > Lampyridae > Pyrocoelia > Pyrocoelia pectoralis. The sequence continues at coordinate 35,877,778 of CM070075.1, read as the reverse complement.
TTCCGCAAGTCTGTGCGCGCTCGTCTGACAATAAATAAAAGTCGTGGACGTCACTTTAAAGGTTCCGACAGCCAGTGAACGATTTCCAAAGACCATTTTACTGTGGTTACAATCTTTGGTGACCACCGATTTATTAGCATCGCTGTGCGTGCTAGACGTACTTGGTATATTTCCTTTCTGTTTTCGCCACATGTCCGTAAGCTTAAATTTGAATTACACTATTAGAATATAATGCACAATTACTTAGATTACTTACTTATGCCTTTGCAAACTTGAAAAAGGTCGCCCTCGTAATTTTTTTAAACAACTTTGTTCTTGATCTGCAGTCAAAAGTTTGCAGCGTTTAAAACTTTGGTGCTGGGAATGATATGCTGTTATTAATTGAGCTTTGACCGGTCTTCTACTACACTTATCGAATTAGACTAATAACATTTGACATCGGTAGTAGACAATTTCTCCAATGTCGTTATATCATTTCTGAAACATAACCAGTGTAAAAATACGTAATACATGCTTTATCCAGATTCCCCTGGGATCCAATGTTGTAAGCAAACGTAGGATAGTAAAATAAGCAAGCTGAAATGTGTTTACGGGTTCCTGAAAGTCCTGCTTTACAACTACAAGTAAATGTGTCAATATCTACAAATCATTTTCTTATTTTAAATTTTCCTTTTATTTCATGTGGTTGACATGTAAGTGCACTTGTTTGGAAACACGTGGCAATTATACTGTAGTTGTTGTCTTTGATATCAATCACACCACAACCTATTAACTGATCTGCAGAAAATCGAAAAATGTTTCATACAACATTTACAGTATTCATGAGGGGACATAAGATAGTGACATTAACTCGTCTTTAAAATGCCATTCTCAAGGTCATGTCAAGGTCAAATTACTTTTTTAAGTAGGAGGATGTATTTTTTGCTACGGAAATGGAAAGAGCATTCAATTTTGAGTATAAAAGGTTTGGTACATTATCCACTGGGGATGATAGGTAATATGATATTGGACAACCACATGTTTTATTTATTCTATTCACCTACTGAAGAGAATGTTCTCAGCAATTCGTTGAATCTTATAAAAGCTTTGGGCTAGGAGGTGTAGTTTTGAGTTTTGCAGATGTTATAGAACAATCACAACCAGGCATGAATTTACATCTTTACTTCGATAACTTCTTCACGACACTTTCTTTATTGGATTCTCTCCCAGAGAGACATAAAAGGTGCAGGTACTGTGAGAGAGAATAGGCTCGGTTCATGTCCTATAAGTCCCTCTAAGATTCTGAAAAAGACAGATAGAGGAAAATTCGAAACCTCTTACGCAAGGTCAGAAACTGCTAATATATTTGTATGTAAGTGGAACGAAAATAATGTAGTATCAATAGCTAGTAACGCAAGTTCCTCTGAACCGATTCATCAAGTCAAACGATACTCACAAAAAGAAAAGAAGAGCATACTTATCTATCAACCGGACGTGATAAAAACTTATAACTCTGTAGGGATAGCGAGCATCCACGTATGAAACACCCGAAGCGCGGTTGGTTGACGTTATTTCCCCACGCCAAGTACAAGCGCCAATGAGAATTCACCTAAGATAAGTACGGAAGACACGCCCGCTCAAATGGGTTTAAAAGCGTGCGCGCGCGCTGCAGGAACTTACTTATTCTTTCGACGTTGATAATAGCACGAAAGGATCAAGTGCCCCTGTCCGACGTTGATAATAGCACGGGCAGTGGGTCAGCTACCCTGTCCGACGTTGATAATAGCACGGACCAGGGTCAGCTATCCGACGCCGACGTTGATAAAAGCACGGCTAGGATAAATTAAAGGCGATAAAAAGTTATAACATAGCCATTCACTGAATGAAAAAAAGTGTTATGAAGTATAAAATAATGGATAACGATAAAGCAGTTAACAAGAGCAAAAAAATTGAACTACCCAGAATTTTTTTTCACTTGTTTATTGATTGGATATATACAATCTGTAATAACTTCGCGATCCTGCGACAGGTAAGGGTTGTTTGAGAACAAGGATCTAGTTAAGTTTCTTACTTAAGGCCTAATCCAAACAAAACGTTCAGGCAGGTGTAACGGATCACATCTTTGTAGTCGAGGGATATACTGTCTGTTTAGTAACGCCACAGCTAAATAATTAGGATGCGCACTAAGTTTCACTTGATATATTTCACTAGCGCTTTGGATTTCTTGTTTAATTGTGGGTATTGAGACATCCTGTTGCAGTAACTAGTTGGAAACATACCAAGGAGCATTTATGATGATTCTGAAATCGTTGTTTTAAGTAACCATCAGCGTATGGTTTTTTGCTCGTGGCCAATATCACCATATAAAAGAATTATTACTTATTGCAATTATATTTACTAGATGGAATGATCTACGAACTGGGGAAGAATACAAATGTTTGAAATTAAAAGAAGAAGAATTTATCCTATTTATGAGTCACCCCATTTACTTAAGACATAAGAAACAATTTCATTAAAAAAGATATCAAGTTTGGATTAGGATCACAAAAAATTGCTCAGTGGAAACATATACAAAGTTTGTACAAATGTGATAATGGTCTTAATACCATTGCAGGATTGAAAGCATTACGTCATATAAGAGGTACAGTTTGAAGATGGAAAGCAGTTCAAACAAAAGGCGGAAGATGACACCAGAGATGAATTACATGTACAAAGGTACAGCTTGAAGATGGAAAGTATTACCTCATATAACTGATGAACATATTTACGAGTATAAAATGAAGAACATGAAAGTCAAGCATGCAGCATAGATTTTTAGTTCAACGGTAACTTCAACTTCAAAATTAGCAAGTTTATTAGGTAGGTATGTAATGCAATTAATTACTTTGAATTCGATTTTTAATTTTACAGATAGGGATTGTCAAGTGATTACACGAGGTGTTGGAGAAACCACAGAGGTGCTATTCTTTTTTTATCGATTATTTCATTCCGTCAATGGCAGTTTCGTGTTGCCAAAGAAAGGGAAATTACTTCCGTGCGACATTATTGACAACAGTGGACATGGACTGGACACCTATCATTTTGGAAAAATGAGGCTACACCTTTATTTAAGGTCTATTGAGTTTGCTGTCCGAACCTTATCTCTTGCACTTCTTAGATAATATAAGAAAATGCATGGTAATCCAATTTTTAATAATTAAGTTAGTTCGCTTTGTATCTACCGTCAAACTAAAACCTCCGTTTTTTAAGCCCTATTTCAATAAAGCATTTTCTTTTTAAAAAGGCAGGTTTTTCGTAAAAAAACTAAACTTGTCTTGTTTACGAGTTTTATAAAACCGGGTACCCGATTTTATCAGACCTGTTGTTAATTCCAGTTACTGCAGCGTTTTATTTGCTTTTTTGTAAAAGGAAAACTACTCGTCGGTCATAGGATCAAGTTGTAGAACATAGGATGGGATACAAAAAAGCCTCTCAAAGTTTTAATGTTTCTCAATCAACTTCAGAAAATCGTGTGAAAAAAGCAAGAAATGGTAACTCTGTTGAAGAAGCTAGTAAGAAGATACGAATTACCTTTAATTTAATTCTATTTTCTTATTTTAAATAAACCGTTTTTTTAGCTCTGGGTCGGTACAACCCTGTGTTTAGCGCTGCCGCACATCTTACAAGAGGAAAGCAGACTATTCGGATTTACTTTATCTGAACTAAGAATTCTTGCTTACGAACTAGCCGTTGCAGAATAACATCAAGCACAATTTTAATAAAGAAAAACAATGACTGGTAAGTGTTGGTTTTATTGTTTTTGTTACGGCATCCAAATCTTCGATTAAGGAGTCCAGAAGCTACTTCAATTGGACGAGAGTAGTATAGTAATGGAACTACTAATTCACTTTCTATTGTTTTCTTGTTCAAGGTCATGTCTACTAGACGTTTCCGGTTCCTCTAACTCAATTTCTATTGTTGTCAAGGTCACTTCTATGTGCGCTACTAACTCAATTTCTATTGTTTTCCTGGTCGATGTTTCCTCTAATCCAATTTCTATTGTTCTCTTGTCAAGGCCACTTCATTTCTAATGGGTGCTACTAATCCAATTTCTATTGTTTTCTTGTCAAAGCTACTTCATTTCTAAGTAATACAATGGGCGCTACTAATCCAATTTCTATTGTTTTCTTGTCAAGGCTACTTCATTTCTAAGTAATACAATGGGCGCTACTAACTCAATTTCTATTGTTTTCTTGTCAAGGCCACTTCATTTCTACGTAATACAATGGGCGCTACTAACTCAATTTCTATTGTTTTCTTGTTCAAGGTCGGCTAGTTCCTCTGGCTCTATTGTCTTCCTGCTCGGTGTTTCCGGTTATGAACGTGGCTGTTTCCGGTTGGGAACTTGGCTAGAGGTTTCCGGTTAAGAAATTCGCTAGACATTTCCGGTTATGAACTTGGCTAACTCGCTGGCCTCGAAAAGTAAGCAATCAAGGTCAAATGTTGTTGGTCGGCTGCGGTATAATAAAGAGATGTCTCGAGCCTCAAATGCAATCATATCCAAGGTCATTGCAACTACTACTTTGCAACGTCGTCGCGAAAGAATTAATAATTTAATTGTAAAGATTAGAAAACTAAAATTTGACCTGGAAGTGTTGGAAGTTCAGCGAAAATTAAATAAAATCGTATTGTAGAAATAGAACTCGTAAAAATGCGGCGATTATTTCAGCCTTCGATAAACTAACTTTAAAGTTGAACTAATTTCGGGTATCATAAAACTGTCAACACTTCAAATGTGACCTAATTGAAGTGGATCGCTCCCCTAAAGAACATATGAATTTTTACGTAGTAAAATGAAAGCTTACTGTGTAAATTTGATAATCCTTTTTTGCACAAAAAAAACCGGCAAGGCGCGTCTTTAGTTAGTAACGAATTCTCCTAACTTGTCTACATCGAAAACTAAACATTTGAACCTCATGTAATTTCGGTTTGATTAACGGAAGTGCGTAGGTTAGTAACGTCATACCCGATAAAAAAGAGTTTGTTTATTTGTATGACATCATCTCCGCTTTGAGACGTAAACAAATTACTTAGTAGCGTAAATAACTTTAACCGGAAACTACATAAAAAAGGGGAAATTTCAAGGTTGTTTTATGAATATGACGTCATCTCCGCTTAGAGCATCTGTATGTAAAAATATTTTTTTCAAGTATATTTGATGTCTGTTTATTTGTATAACTCCGGCTGCATTTTTTATGCGTTTAACTAGTTCTAAAAATAGAACATGTAGTTATAATAGTAGTGATTTGTTTATTTTGCCCTTCATTTAACGGCCTTGATGTACGTTGTATAAAAGGGGGGGGTATCGTTACATTTATTCCTTAGTTAGCTGAAAACAGCTGAATCTGCACTTTGCTTTGTATCGAGTTTAATACCTGCTAATTAAAGTCATCGCGTTGTTCTACGAGTGTTATTGGTGGATAACAATATAAATTATAGGAATTTATTCTATAGTACGTGAGTGTGTGTTAAATCTGCTGCTGTGTGTCAACAATATTTTACGGTACGTTCTACAGTACGTAGTTTCATTGGTAACGATATAAATTATTACAGGATTAACAATGAATCCCACAACGTTCTCTTCGCTGAGTGATAGAGTGGTCAAGGTAACTGCTAAAGCCTTATTGTTGTTAAAAACTAAAGACGAGATAGTGAGACATATTTGTATAGTGAGAAAGAACATTCATCTGATAAGGAAATTTCTTAGAAGTGAATTAAATAAGAATGAAAATAGTTTAAAATTAGAAAGTAACTTAGCTCTTTTAAAGTCTTTTTTAGTTAAATTAAAGCAATTGAAGCGCGGTTCAGAGAAACGAGGCGGGGGCATTTCTAATCGAAAAAAGTTAGTTTGGCAAACCATAGATTCGTGCTTTAAAGATAGACTACTAACCGGCATTGTGGTTAATTTTGAATACAAAGACCCTGTACTCTTTATGGAAAAAGCGTTCGACAGTTTTGCGCGTAAAATAAGAACAACTTTAGAGCGTTCCCTATTGAAAGTGAATACTATGCTTGTTTGTAACTTTATTCAGGCTCAAAATCAAGTCATCGATTTGAAAACCTTTGTGACGAAGAGCCAAGTCATAGACGTTGGCACAGACCTTAAGCAGTGGTACGATACGCATGTAATTAGTAAGATTCGAACCAAAATAGAAGAATTTGCAGAAAAAGATTCGGGGTGGAGCCTATACGAAATTTTGCATTTAAAGATCAACATTAATAGCTATAATCCTCTGAAAGGTGGAATTTCAACATACGTTAAAGTGCCGCATTTCATAGCAATCACACGCTCAGTAATTAACGTCCGAAACAATGACAATTGTTGTTTCCTGTGGGCCGTTGTATCAGCCCTTTACCCTGCGCAACAAAATGGGCATAGAACTTCAAGCTATCCCCATTATAGTGAGGTTTTAAAGTACGATTCAATTCAGTTTCCAATTAAAATTAGCGATATTAAAAAGTTTGAAAAGTTGAACAATCTTAGAATTAACTTGTACTGCCTAAAGGGTAAAAATGTAGTACCATTTTTATTGAGCGACAATCTAGTTAGGGAACCGATAAATTTGTTGGCATTGGCTTGTAATGAGAGCGCAAGAGACCGCACATATTTACATTTCACGTGGATAAAGAACATGTCCGCATTGTTTTCAAAACAGTTGTCGAAACATGGTCGCAAGAAATTTATTTGTAACCGATGTCTAAATCACTTTTCCTCGAACGCTTACCTAGAAAAGCATCTCAAGCATTGTAACGATATTAACAAATGCGCTACTAGATTGCCGGACGAAACGAATAAATATTTGCAGTTTAAACACTTATCATACCAAGAAAAAGTTCCGTTTGTAGTGTATGCCGATCTAGAAAGCATTCTAGAGAAATGTCCGGATAATCAAAACACTAATACGCGCTTATGCGACAAACACATACCTTTTAGTGTCGCTTACTACTTGAAATGTTCCTATAATGACGAATTATCCAAGTTTCGTTTATACAGAGGTCGCGATTGTATTCAGTGGTTCGTTAAAGAACTACACGATATAGCGATTTGGGCAAATGAGATCGTCGGTACCGTCGTCCCCATGGAAACGCTAAGTAAAGAGCAAATGGAGAGTTTTGAAAATGCCACAGTTTGTCATATTTGCAACAAACCGTTTCAGCCGGGCGATATTAAAGTTAGGGACCACTCACACTTTACTTGTAAATTTCGAAATGCCGCTCACCAAAATTGCAACTTAAATTATAAGGATACGCACGTTATCCCCGTTGTTTTTCACAATTTGAGCGGATACGATTCTCACTTTATAATACGCGAGTTGGCCTTGAACATACCCGGTCAAATTTCCCTTTTACCTCTTAATAAAGAGAAGTACATTTCATTTAGTAAATCTGTAGAAAATACAAAGATAAAATTTAGGTTTATCGACTCGTTTAGATTTATGGCTAGCAGTATAGATAAATTATCTAGTTATTTGGATAATGAGAAAAAGATTATTACTAAGCTAAATTGTAGCAATGGGGATGAGTTCAATTTGCTGGTGCGTAAGGGAATCTTCCCTTATGAATATGTCGATTCTTGGGATAAACTGGACGAACCTAGTTTACCGCCCAAAGAAGCGTTTTATAGTCATCTTCATGAGGAAGGCATTAGCGATGAAAGCTATACGCATGCACATAAAGTTTGGACTACATTCGATATTCAAACGTTAGGTCAATACTCTGATCTCTATTTAAAAACTGATGTCCTTCTTTTGGCCGACATCTTTGAAAATTTCCGTTTAACCTGTTTAAATGCGTGTTTTAAACAAAAAATTGAATATATTTACCATATCCCATTAGATCCCCTAAAGAATCGACTGCAACGTAATTGTATGGTATAGCTGTAAATTGAAATTATAGCATGCTAAAATTCATTTAAAAATAAGCACCTTACCGTCCATTTTCACTTTTATAAATGGTAAATGTAGAGGGATGAACGCTAATATTTATAGAAAAAGTTTTACGATATGTATATTATGCTTAAATAAAAGGTATAATTAAGGAACGTCAGTTAAAGTAATCGATTTCGATTTATTATATACAAATAAAGAGTGCGAGAGATCATTTCCACAGAGGGATAATATTTAAAAATATTTATTTGTTCAATTAAAAGTTAAGTAAGATAACAGCGATGTCGCCGGATTTACGTTCTCATCTTCTTTATATCTAGTAATGAATGCGAGCGAACTAAAAGGTAGCAGGACTACTACTCACTTGTTTTGCATTAAATACATTCGTTCAAATATATCTTTTCCTTAAAGGTGTCTTTTATATAGGAATTTTTAAAATTTTATCACGTCTTGTTTGTTTGTTTACTAGGTATGTACACACTCAATTAAGGGTCTGGAGGAGAAGGCAATGACCTCACACGTGTTCATATTTCTCTCAAGTTTTTCTATCGGAAGCATTATAGCCGCTTTCAGATTATGTTGAATAGGTTAAAAGTTAACCTCTATTGTAATTTCATTTAACACTCTCAAGCCCTCTGCCTAGATGTTGTGTATCGTTCTTTAAAAATTGAAACTAATAAGTACCCTTCTTGTCACATTAAATTACACGCACTGAGGCATTCTAAATCTCTGGTAAAATGTGATCATAAATAGCGGTAGTTTGTTATAAAAAGTATTCTTCCAATTTCCTGATTGTTTTCAGTCACTTCGGCTATTTTTAATACTTGTAGCATATCAAGCAGGGTTAACAGAACGAAATACAGGCCGCGAAGAAAGAATAAGTTAGAGAGAGAATAATCCGATGATTGGTTAAGCTATGAATCCTCTTGATTGATTTCAGACCGGTTCATCTTTCTCCTACGGGCATCAGATTGTTACGGCCCCATTATTAGCATGCAATCGCAAGATGTGAGTTGAATGCTGGAGGAATCGATGGGGATTTCTGGTGATCAATAAGGATGCCGACGTAGAAAAGGTGCGGTTTAGGAAAGGCTTCGACAACTATACATCGTAAACATGTACTTGGCATTTTAGTAGCACGCAAATAACGCATCAGGAAACCGCTCACCAGAACAGCTTTTTAAACAGGAGTATAGCCGTTTTGCTGTTTACCTGTTTTTTACCAGTTCAAACCCTGTTATTATCTAACCAGGTATCGAACAGGTAAAAACAGCTCTATATCAGGTATCGAACAGGTAAAAATAGCGCCATAACAGATATCGAACAGGTCTTGAACTAGCAACTGTTTTTACCTGTTTTTACCTGTTCAATACCTGTTATTATCTATTTCATACCCGTTTTTTACCAGTTCAAGACCTGTTCGATATCTGTTATGGCGCTATTTTTACCTGTTCGATACCTGATATAGAGCTGTTTTTACCTGTTCGATACCTGGTTAGATAATAACAGGGTTTGAACTGGTAAAAAACAGGTAAACAGCAAAACGGCTATACTCCTGTTTAAAAAGCTGTTCTGGTGAGCGGTTTCCTGATGCGTTATTTGCGTGCTACTAAAATGCCAAGTACATGTTTACGATGTATAGTTGTCGAAGCCTTTCCTAAACCGCACCTTTTCTACGTCGGCATCCTTATTGATCACCAGAAATCCCCATCGATTCCTCCAGCATTCAACTCACATCTTGCGATTGCATGCTAATAATGGGGCCGTAACAATCTGATGCCCGTAGGAGAAAGATGAACCGGTCTGAAATCAATCAAGAGGATTCATAGCTTAACCAATCATCGGATTATTCTCTCTCTAACTTATTCTTTCTTCGCGGCCTGTATTTCGTTCTGTTAACCCTGCTTGATATGCTACAAGTATTAAAAATAGCCGAAGTGACTGAAAACAATCAGGAAATTGGAAGAATACTTTTTATAACAAACTACCGCTATTTATGATCACATTTTACCAGAGATTTAGAATGCCTCAGTGCGTGTAATTTAATGTGACAAGAAGGGTACTTATTAGTTTCAATTTTTAAAGAACGATACACAACATCTAGGCAGAGGTCTTGAGAGTGTTAAATGAAATTACAATAGAGGTTAACTTTTAACCTATTCAACATAATCTGAAAGCGGCTATAATGCTTCCGATAGAAAAACTTGAGAGAAATATGAACACGTGTGAGGTCATTGCCTTCTCCTCCAGACCCTTAATTGAGTGTGTACATACCTAGTAAACAAACAAACAAGACGTGATAAAATTTTAAAAATTCCTATATAAAAGACACCTTTAAGGAAAAGATATATTTGAACGAATGTATTTAATGCAAAACAAGTGAGTAGTAGTCCTGCTACCTTTTAGTTCGCTCGCATTCATTACTAGATATAAAGAAGATGAGAACGTAAATCCGGCGACATCGCTGTTATCTTACTTAACTTTTAATTGAACAAATAAATATTTTTAAATATTATCCCTCTGTGGAAATGATCTCTCGCACTCTTTATTTGTATATAATAAATCGAAATCGATTACTTTAACTGACGTTCCTTAATTATACCTTTTATTTAAGCATAATATACATATCGTAAAACTTTTTCTATAAATATTAGCGTTCATCCCTCTACATTTACCATTTATAAAAGTGAAAATGGACGGTAAGGTGCTTATTTTTAAATGAATTTTAGCATGCTATAATTTCAATTTACAGCTATACCATACAATTACGTTGCAGTCGATTCTTTAGGGGATCTAATGGGATATGGTAAATATATTCAATTTTTTGTTTAAAACTGCATAATTTTCCGTTCTAGAAATCCGAATAATACAGACGGTGTTAGCGGTGACTCAATTGGTAAGTGTTTTTAAAAATTTCTTCACTATATTTACTTTGTATTATTTCAGAATAATTTCATTAAAGTAACGGGGGGGGGGGGGGGGGGATGTTTAATCTACAGGCCCCCCTTTTTACAAAAATATTAGATGGCGCCATCGACAATCACCCCTTCAACGCCTTTTTGGGGGCGCATGAAGATATCGTCATCATAGAAATCGTATGTATATTTGTTTAGTCGTGTCCAGTTTCTGATTTTTACTTTATTTATAGTTCGAATAAACGTACGCCGTTTTTTTATTGCACTTTGTTTTATTAATACCCTATAAAAATGAAATTGTATTTATGTAAAACTCCACTTTTTCGACTTGGATTTTCGCTCCTAAAAGCATACCGATCAACTTATACAATATGTACAAATAATACCGTTTTTCAAATTAATTTTCGACATCTCTTTACGACGCTCCAGTTAGAGTTTTTAATTCCCGCGAAAAATTGCTTGTAGGTACATCATTTACGGTAAGGGTGATTTTTAAAAGCATCAAAATCCTATATCTAACGCCTGTACTTCATTAATAGTTCAATAAATTGGCTAAAAATTAACATGACCTGCCACTAGCTGAACGATCAATGGACATTGAAAGGAATTTTTAGTTATCATCTGATCACATGCACAAAAGTATGCGGACAACATGTATCTAAATGGTTGTATAACAGATAAAACTTATTTTAAATACAATTGCAAACCTCAATCGTTAACCCTTCGTTAGGCGCGCGGCAAAAACTTACATGGTTGGGCGCGTGGTCTACAACTGTAGACCATTCGTATTATTCAATAATATGAACAATTAGATAATTTATTTTACTAGGGCTTATTATATATTGTATATCTAACAGTTATAAACAAAATATTAAATTTTTGTATATTTACCTGTTGATTTAAAGGTGGAAAATAACATAAATAAAGATATACCTCAGATTGACGAACATATATACAAAGGTGTTCTACTAATCATAAAGAAATGAAAAAAATCCTTGTAATCTATAAAAATGAAAGATTTTACCACGATAAATACATTATATAATTCATACACATTGGTTATATATGAGTTCTCTTCACAGTGGCAGGTATTACTTCTCTGAAAGGCGTATATTGCATATTATGTCTCTCATATAAAATCGATAAATATAACAGCGAAACAGAGTTTAGAAACGCTAGAAACGCACTGATTCTATTAGTTAATGTTAAAAATGCAGGTACCCAAAACGGTACTTAGCAATAATGCACACCAACTGATAAGGACTAATCCGAACAGGGGTGGTCTACGATCGTAGACCGCGCGCCTAACGAAGGGTTAAAAGACAATAGAACCATCAATGAGTTAGCAAGATTAAGTAAAATTTGTTCGAAGCAGATATACTAAGTTTGAAAAATCGCAAGGTTAAAAATAAGAGCAAATAAGTTGGTAGCTAAGTGAGAGACTACTGAAATTCTGTATCGATAATAAATTATAATAAATGACATTTAAGTTGCCTACATCAGACCTAAACGTCATCAAAAGCAAAAAGGGGGTTATAAGACCCGATTTTCTTGGTTGCTAAATGCTAATGTTACTTTTATGAATAGGTACTTCATTTCGGCCCTCAATTGGTACAAGGAACACTGTGCGATTGCAATGATTGCATTAAAGTTGCAGTATTGTCCTTCAGCTTGGAAAACAGTTGATTGAGCTCTATAGGTACGATTTCTAAAAATTCACATCTTTTAACAGTTAAAATATGCAGTTTCTCTTTGAAAACAAACGCAAACAATAATTTGAGATATACCTATTTTATACTAAAAATGAGAAAATTTTATCCCTTGGAATAGCATTAAAAGATTTTCTCCAACACTCTATACTTTTCATTTTCTGCGTAAGGTTGCTCTTATAGAGTCACGTGTCACAGATGTCTAGGTCTACCTACCTGCTGCGACATACAGATACGTGTTCGTTGAAAAAGTTAGAAGTTAACAGAAGTTTATTTTTAATTACGCTACAATATTGACAACAGCAACGATGTTATTAATTAGCTGTTACCAGAATGGTTTTGTCTGATAAAATTTTAAAAGGGATAGATTAGTTTCCAGTTTTAAAGGGCCTACCTACCTACCTAGGTACCTCTATCTACGAGGGCCGTTCAGAAACTAACCTCCGGTTGATTGAAAAAAATACACCAAGTTAAGTAAAAATATTTTAATATATACATCTTACAACTACATCTTTGCACTATTTTTCGACATAGTCTCCATAACGCTTGAGGCACTTATCGTATCTCTTCACAAGCTTTGAAATTCCTTCTGAATAAAAATCACCCGCTTGTGCCTTGAGCCAGCCTGTGACCGCATCTTTGAGCTCTTCGTCGTCATCAAACCGCTGGGACCCGAGCCATTTCTTCATATGCATGAAGAGGTAATAATCGCTTGGCGCCAGATCTGGGCTGTAAAGTGGATGGTTGAAAACGTCCCACTTGAAGGACTCAAGAAGGGCTGTTGTTCTGCGAGCAGAGTGAGGACGGGCGTTATCGTGCAAAAAAAACGATACCGGAAGTCAGCATACCACGGCGTTTGTTCTGTATAGCCCGTCGTAATGTTTTTAGTGTTTCACAGTACACGTCTTGATTCACATTTGGCGGGATTTTCTATTGCCGCACACATTTCAAACTGCCACAAAAACTAAACTAGCGCAGGTACGATGTTCACTAGACTACGGCTTGATCCCGACTGACCTGCTGAGCGCGTGAATGCACGGATGGCGCGCTACTCCCCCCACTACCCGCACTGTGACCAATCGGAGGTTAGTTTCTGAATGGCCCTCGTAAATTCAAATTGTTTTCAGCGGCTTTCTCTAATAACAAAATGTTACTTTTAATGATCGAGAGGTGACATAAAATACCTATCGGCTCTGCATCTGACTATTTTAAGCACTTCACGAGTACGTTGAACTATGCAGCTGCTTATTGGACGCTAAGTAACCGGAGATGATGTCATACCTATTCACAAATAAACAAACGTAAAACCTTGAAATATAGACATCCCGTTTCCGTATGTATCTATCCTTCACTATAGCACTTCTCTTTAAAGCGGGGTGCAACCATCTCTCTTTCCTTCTCATTAATCATGATTTTTTCTTATGAAAACAAACAAACAAATTTTTATAATAAATACTTAATTCCGTCCCCTACATTTATCAGTTATACATTAGATACGTGCGTATTAAAAATGACGCCTACTCGCTCAAAATAATTAAAGTGCCAACCCCAATAACTAAGACGTCGTCGTCGTCGTCGGTAGTACGACGCGTTGGAACACCTCCTCGCAACCCGCGTTCGTTATTAAAACAAGCGTTGATGCAACCGGTACAGGTGGTGGTGGATTCGCAAATTGATACCCAGCCCCCTACACTACTAGACGATAATTACAGCATAATAACAATTAATACGGAAGACACGATAAGGTATATAATTTGTTTATGTTGTTGTTATATAACTATCCTAAAATGTAATCTTCGCATTCTAATTGTATGAAACGCTATAGAACACCCTCCCACATCGGCATTGAACTGGAGGATCTCCTTCAACAATTGGAGGGTGATGGTGGACACCGCTTTTATGATCCGGATCGGTTAGTTGCAAAAAATTAAAGCTAAAATGTTGTAGACAAATCAATATTAAATACATCCATCTCTTTCAGTATAGTGGCTACCCCAAAATTGTCCGAAGTTCAATTGTCACCTCCACAGATATCACTCGTGGTTGAAGGACCTCCCCCATGCTTACCAATTGCAGGCTCCAGCAACCAAATACATACGTATGTTAATATAAAAAGTTGCTTTTTAAAATAACGTTACATTTTTTGTACACAGTCAGTTATCGAAAAAGGACATGGGGCGAATGATGGACTTGTATAACAATCCTGACCCTCCCTCAAAATCGCCAACTACACCAAAAGAATTGGCTACTCGGTCATTGGTATGGTTGCAGAGGATGATACCCACGTATGAAGACCTGTTAGCGCGCACTAGAGTCAATTCCGGCCTACTGGAAATAGAATTGGCACGTGTCAGAGAGGAATTTGAAGCGTCGCGCAGACAGGAAATTGAAGTAGAAGATCACTTAAAATATATTGATAGGTATATAGATTTTGTTAGCAAGTAAGTTGTATGATCATTTTTTGTACGTTCTTGTGCAATTTCTTTTCTATATTCACGTAAAACAACGGTGTATTTTGATGGATGGAGGGGGGTAGGGCAGCACTTGTGTGTAACCATTACATTTAAACTAATAATTATTGCAACTCTTTTTCGAGTATACTTATAATCTAAAATGAGTTCATCATCATCAAACAATGATCACTGTACAACTGCTTTTTATTTGAAATGAGAGAGAGCAAAAAATTATCAAATATTTATTTTTTCCCTCCATTACATAGTTTCCCTTATTATACATATATTTACATAAATTTTAAATTAGTAGTTTTTCCCGCCAATCTGGTGCTTGCAATGAATATATCCTTATTCGTCTGTTGGGAGGTTTCAAGTTCCTTGAAGTAACCGTCGAAGCGTAATGGCGGTACACATTTAAAAGTTTCAGTCTCCAAGACAATTCAGTTGCCATATTTTGTATTAATCACATCAATTCCTATAACTTATATTCTTCTCTCCACTTCCATATCCTTAACGTTTTTGGGGCTCTTGCAGAATGTGCTAAGATCCATTTTGTTTCGTGTTACCGACTGAGTTCCTAGCGCTTCGTTGATGCTGTTGTAATCCTATATACGAGACGATTTTCTTGTAAGACGGAGAGCGACAGAATTCTATTTTACGATGTCTATCCACGGCCCTTTTCTTGCTCTCCCCCATACGCTAAAGACCTCACTACCATTATATACACCTCTTTGATTCGTCTTCTTCTTCTTCGTCGCTCACGTTCTCACCAGAAGACAACGATGATGATGATCTCGAAGACTCACTACACCATTCATCTAACTCACTCACAAATTCCTCCAATCCGGCCCCTTTTAACCTGCTAATGAGGCACTCGACACAATATTTAAAATCTAAGAATTTTTCGCATATGGCCACACCCAACATATATTTATTGGCAAGAGCGTTGCACTCCTCTTCGCTAAAATCACCTCGTCCATATACAGCCTCGTGCTCGGCATCAAATACAAGCGCCGCAAACTGCTGTTTGAGGCGTTCTACAGCCGTTCTAAGATTGGTGGGTTTAATCCAGGATTGTTCGGCGTAGGCGAACCACATATTTACGACTGAGCTCGTACATTAAAGTCGCTTTATATCGCCATCACCCCACTCACATATTCCTTCTTGTCCTTGATATAGCTAAGTTAAGAATCACGCGGCGAGTTAGCAAAGTTTCACACTCCACGCATTTACCCAAGATTTTAGCGCTTACTTTTCGGCCAGGAGAATAACCTTGAACTGCGATATCCCCCCACGCATTTGGGAAGCCAAGGACAATTGAGTTTCACGCCTACACATTAAGTTAAGGCCAAGTTAGCAGAGTTTCGTACTCGCGCATTTGGCCTTCAGGCGCACGAGTTAGCCAAGTTCGCAACCGGAATCATCTGACCAAGTTCACAGCCGGAAACGTCTAGCCAAGTTCCAAACCGGACACGTCGAGTCAAGTTCCCAACCGGACACGTCGAACCAAGTTCCCAACCGGAAACACCTACCAGGAAAATAATAGAGCCAGAGGAATAGGCTAGCCGACCTCGGGCAAGAAAACAATAGAAATTGAGTAAGTAGAGCCCATTACTTAGAAATGACCTTGCCAAGAACACAATAGAAATTGGATTAGTAGCGCCCATTGTATTACTTAGAAATGAAGTGGCCTTGACAAGAAAATAATAGAAATTGGATTAGTAGCGCCCATTAGAAATGAAGTGGCCTTGACAAGAAAACAATAGAAATTGGATTAGTAGCCCCCATTACTTAGAAATGACCTTGACAAGAAAACAATAGAAATTGAGTTAGTAGCGCTTATTGTATTACGTAGAAATGAAGTGGCCTTGACAAGAAAACAATAGAAATTGGATTAGTAGCGCCCATTGTATTACTTAGAAATGAAGTAGCCTTGACAAGAAAACAATAGAAATTGAATTAGTAGCGCCCATTGTATTACTTAGAAATGAAGTAGCCTTGACAAGAAAACAATAGAAATTGAATTAGTAGCGCCCATTGTATTACTTAGAAATGAAGTAGCCTTGACAAGAAAACAATAGAAATTGAATTAGTAGCGCCCATTGTATTACTTAGAAATGAAGTGGCCTTGACAAGAAAACAATAGAAATTGAGTTAGTAGCGCACATAGAAGTGACCTTGACAAGAGAACAATAGAAATTGGATTAGAGGAAACGTCGACCAGGAAAACAATAGAAATTGAGTTAGTAGCGCACATAGAAGTGACCTTGACAAGAAAACAATAGAAATTGGATTAGAGGAACCGGAAACGTCTAGTCGACATGACCTTGAACAAGAGAACAATAGAAATTGGATTAGTAGCGCACATTGAAATGAAGTGGCCTTGACAAGAAAGCAATAGAAATTGGATTAGTAGCGCACATAGAGTGACCTTGACAAGAAAACAATAGAAATTGAGTTAGTAGCGCACATAGAAAAGAATTCTTAACCGCAAACGTTTAGCCAAGTTCTTAACCGGAAACCAGTAGTCAAGTTCCCCACCGGAAAGTCGATATGACCTTGGACGAGAAGACAATAGAAAGTGAGTTAGTAGTTCCATTACTATACTACTGACGAGCTATAGAATTTAACACAACGCAACAGTAGGAAAGTCTTTTAGTCGATTAACACGAATTTATGACCGACACAGGTTTCCTCCTCAGCGTATATGGAATGTCGACGAACGGGAATTACAACTGTCCCCAACAAGCAGTCTAAAATGAGAAGAAAACGACAAATTGGACCTCTGGTTTCCGCCAAAAGGGCAACCTTGATTACCGCAGAAATCTCTATGAGTGCAAGTGCCTACAATGCTGATTTTTCCTAGAAACTCGATAAAAATTATACTTTATCTACAACACCGACAGCTCCACGCATCGATTTTCCCCAACCAAGCTGTAGATCTTTAAACTGCCTCACTGTAAATCAAACTAACTTCATCTCTCAAACAAGCCACCACTAAATCTGATAGTTTACAAGCAACATTCCCAAAATCAATATTTTTAGTCTCTCCAAAAGAGGTTTTTCCGATTCCTAACGATAACAGGAAAAGAGGAAGGCCGCTGTAATAACATAATCTCCTTATAAGTCCGAGTAGGAAGGCAATTAAAAGTAATTGAACATGACAAAAAAGGAAAAAAATGTAGTAAAAAAGGATGCGCCAAACACAAAATTGGTTCCGAAATTAGCTATTGTAGATTCTGATAGTTCCAAAGAAGGTGTTAATGACGATGCATGTCTGTATTGCAACGAACTATGAATCGAATCGAATGAAGCCTGGATAAAATGTGGGTCTTGCATCAATGTGTTCATGAAGCCTGTAGTGTTTATGAAGATTTAGGTGAAGTTTTTATTTGCGACTTTTGTTCATAGATTTTTGATTTTTTGTACAGATATTTTTAATAAGTACTTTATTTTCTCCCTATCAGCGTTTTTACATGTTGGACCAGTTGGATATAATCGGGCATTTTGCAATATTTTCGTAAAAATTAAAAAAAACAACATATACGAAAACGTGACATTGGTATATCAAACTTAAGTCATTTGGGAGTATTTCAATCTAAAATAAGCGTTTGCTACTCTAACATAATAACACAAGACTGATTCACAATTTTGTCCAACTGTCCCCTATGCCACAGTATATTGAACAAACAAAATCCTTTGAATTCATGTGAACCTATTTTCGCTTCCATTTATCGCATCTTAGTTTGTCTATTTTGCAATTAAACTTTCTTTCAACGAAAGTCACACAATTTTTCTAAAGCATCACTCCTTTCACTCAATAGATAGGTTACACAAAATTGGGAATAGTGTCTATTAACGTTATAAAATATTTCTTACCATCATCTGTTGCTGGAGTTATTGTCCCACAAATATCAGTCGAGACAACTTGCCACAATTTAGTTGAATGGTAAACGAGTTGGCTTTCCCTTTGACAAACACTACATAACGGTGGTGAGGGATAGTTACTTGAGTGATCCATTTTCTGTGCAATAAGGCTTTGTCATCGATCGTTATATTTACGGAATTTCCCGCCGCTTGTAACCAAAATTTGATGATGTAAAAGTTCTTCAGGCAACGTGTTATCAGCTTCAGTTTTGTCTTTACTTTAACGAGCTTCCGCCATTAACAATTTGTTTTTGGCAAAAGATTTATTTTTGACTCCTTCTGACAAAACATTACGTCAATTGCTTGTAGGTAACCGATTGATATGATTCGAGCATTGCTGTAAGTAGTTGCATATTAATTTCATTCTCGAACGTTTCCACCCGTATTTTTAAATTCACAATTCGTTTTAGTGAATTCGGTAAGAAAATCATTAAGAGGCTTACCTACCTTCAATAAATTTTATTTAAGTACAAACGGAATTTGATAAACAAATATATGGCTCAATACAGCGAATAATAACAGAAAAAAAGTATATAAAACATCAAAATTTCACATTAATAAAAGTCGCAAACGTAATTTTCAGGGTCTCCGGAACCACTACTTCTTTTTGTAATTTGCGTCCATCTTGATTCTTTAATAGGCACATTAACGAACCCGACGTCATCATCTGCATGTCCTTTTGGCCGTTACTTCACGGACTAGATCAAATTTTCAATTTTAAAATTAAGAAATTACCAGCCACCGCAAAAATCCCTAAATCGACTAAAGTAAAATATTTTTTCTTATATGTGAGTGGAAAGTGGATGTATTTTCCCTATTTTGAGGGAGCAAAGTACCACTTTTTCTCCCTTGGGAATTTTGTTATACTTTTCCTCCCTTGTATTATAAGTCGCTTCATTAGCAGCTTCTAATATTTCGGCTGGTGTATTTTCTTATACATCAGAGTCTGAATTCCCATTAGACATTTCAAAAAGCGTTAATACCGATCTACAAATGATGAGATATTGATGAAATATATTTAATTAAAAATTGTGACACATGACAAAAGCCTTCTTGATGTATTTTTTAAAAATAACTAATGGTAACGTATAATTGTTGTGAACGGAAAATAAATTCACATATAAGAAAAAATCATATATCTACCGCGAGAACAAAGTGAAATTTTCTCCCGAGGGTGATTAATGCCCTCGCTTCGCGTCGGGCATTAAACTTCACCCGCGGGAGAAAATTAATCACTTTGTTCCCTTGGTAGATAAATAGCTATTGTTTAAATTGTGTAAATTGCAACGGGGAAACCACCCGTAAGCTACAAAGGGTGTTTCGTTTATAAAGAACTTCACCAAAAAATATTCCCTATATCAAGACCAAAGACTATCCCAACCACAAAAATATAATAACCGGACCTTTACTTATGCCCAAGCAGCCAACAATACCCAATACAACGTCAACAAGTCAGCTCACCTATCAAACTCGGAACCGCCACAACACTCCATAGCGGACCTAAAACAGATGAGTAATATGCTGAACTTGCCTAACGACAATTGTAACTAGAACGCATAATGGCCTAACCATATTAAAATTGCTATATGGAATGCCAACGGGCTGATGTACCACAAAGAAGAATTTATTGCATTTATGAATGTTTATTGCCTCGACGTAGTACTGATATCAGAAGTGCACTTGACTGAACACAGCTTTTTAAATACATTTAGCTTTGATTACCCTCTTTACTTGCTGAGTGTAAGTCCTGTACTCATATCTACCCCGCCCATTAGATTGCACTTTATAACTGAGCTTTTCGAGCCATTGCATTTTTTTGATTGCGGTACCAACCATATGTTACCGTAACAAAAATAAACACTGTCACAAGGTCATTGAAGTCTCGGTTTCTTGCAACCACTTTCTTATTCAATAACTCCAAGGTGACCCTGAAGTTGCAGTGGTAAAGTGGTTACCTTTTAACATAGGACAGATCATTATGAGAATTAGGTTAATAATAAGTAACAATAAACAAAATCTGATGTAGTTTATTCAATCTACAAAATAATATATAATTAGAAATATGTGTAATTAAATAAGAAAAGGCTTACAAATTCTATCCATATGACTCCGAATATTACGCCCATGTAAGCACAGAAAGCGTGCTCTTCATGAACACCTTCCAGTACTTTAAATATAAGGGGAGGAAGTGTAAAATCACCAGTCTTCTTAAATTTTATGTACGTCCTCTAAATAATATAAGATTAAATATAGATAAATTTAAAAAAAAATCACTTACTGCTTGGAGCGTAATAAGACATAAGTCAATTATGTCTTGTTCTAAAAAACAAAAATTACTTATTTATAAAATTGTATGTATATATTTACCGTAGGTTGTCAAATTATGGGGATTATCCATTGTACTTAAGAACTGTGAATTAAAAAAAAAAAATTAGTATGTTTCAATTTTATAGTCGAACCTTACCGTTAGTTATACTGGAGTAGAATGATTAGATTTTCTTTAAACAGGAGCTATTTTTCTCTTATCTATTAGAAAATTGCATATTAAGTACCTATTGTTTCCTTCATTTACTAGAAAAATGCTATGAATAATAAGAGATGGAAATAGAAAGATTTATTAAGGAATATTCAAAGGATTAAGGAATATTCAAAAACTATCATTTTTACTTTTACAGTTAAGTACCTATTTTGAAATTTTTATTAAATAATCCTTTAAATTCTATATAATTCCAAAAGCAATCTTGCTATCTAAATCAGAATGATAGGTACCTACTCAATAATTTATGAAAATCAACTTAAAAAGTTGTAAAATTTCACTTATTTAAGGAAAATTTTTTGAATACGTAGTAAATACAAATTGATACGATTTTCATTAACATTTTAATAAAACGTTTCTTTTAAAAACCTTATCAATTAGCGTACAAGGGGAGCGTTGACATTTGCAGGTGTATCTGGAGGTCGCATGTCCATGGAATTGGTACATTTTACCTTGCATCAAATGAGGTAGTTCTAATTTTTTTATATGTTGTATATGATGAAGTAGTATTGACAAATCCAATTTTTCCACCTCGAAAGCCCTCCGGATCAATGTTAAATATTTGAAAAACCATTGAATTTTCGGACTTTTTTCAGTTTTTGACAATTATTACCATCAAGGACCTGTGTTACGGCAAAAGTCACGATGAACATTTTGTAAGTAGACTAAATTTGCAACAAAATGAGAACAATTTGGTTTCGGTAGACCAAATAGTTTCTAAGATACAGCTGTTCAAACCTTTGCAAAATTTCCAATAAAAGAAAATTTTAGAGTTTAGAGGTGCCTGCTGAGCATTTCTTCTACTGAAGATGTGTTTTGTTTTTAGTATTATGTGTAAGGTATCTAATTTTAATAATAACAGAAAAAGTAAAACAATAAAAACCTGTGTCGCCGGTTTTATAATAAAACCGCAATACATTTCGGCTTTGTCGTAGCCACAATTACTCATTCTAAGCTTAGCATTGTAAGAGTGATTTATACTTCTTCCGTGAACCTTATAGTACAAGTATAAAGATCTTTTTTGTGAGCAGCAACCCTCCTCTGTTATGACCAAATGTATAGTGCCTGCGACCTTCATGGCTGTTCTAACGCTTAGCCAGTGAAAGCGAGAAGGCGAGTACTGCTTATAGGTCAATTCTCATCTGAGCATCACTTAGCAGAGCTGCGCGTCGCAGCAAACCGCTGCTCATAATATTGTTACCGGGTTATCTAGTATTCTAGTACAACCGTTCTCATTTTAGACAGCGCAGCGCTTCTCGTCACTTCAGACGGCAGCAAAACTCGAATTGTCAGGTGAGCATTCTTTCGCTGCTTTGCTGCTTCTCAATACGCAGCAGACAGGAATCTGCTTCCTAGAATACATAATTATAAAATTTTCTCTCGTCGTCTTAGAGATGTCTGAATAGTGTATGAAATTCGCGTTCATTAAGTATTGCACGAAACATGTTCAAGATATGCCATGCCTAAAAGTTTTATATCGCGTTCGGTTCGAAAGTAAAGTAATAGTAATATGATGGAGACTGCAGCTGCAGCAACCTCGTGTTGCTTCATATGCAATGAGAGTATGACTGAAGGTGAAGTGATTATGGTGAAACCAAGAGGTGTGGAAACCCTGCTTGCGTGTAGTGTTACATTACAAAACCGGGAACATGAAAATAATAATGCTTATTTTTTAAGCCTACTTCATTTTACAAACTCTTCTATATTCTCGTTTACTCGCCTCAACAACTTTGAGGAGCTGTATCTAAAGAACTATCAGGTCTACATAGAGCAAATTGGTCTCGCTTTGTTACAAATTTAGTCTACTTACTTTAAAAACGTATACAGACTTCTGCCGGATTATGGGTCAGTAGTTGACCACATTGACGAAAACTTAAGAAACCTCTAAAATTGTCTTTTTTTGGAAATTTTGCAAAGGTTTGAACAGCTGTATCTTAGAAACTATTTGGTCTACCGAAACCAAATTGTTCTCATTTTGTTGTAAATTTAGTCTACTTACAAAGTGTTTATAGTGACTTTTACCGTAACACAGGTCCTTGGTGGTAATAATTGTCAAAAACTGAAAAAAGTCTGAAAATTCATTGGTTTTTCAAAGATTTAACATTGATCCGGAGGGCTTTCGAGGTGGAAAAATTGGATTTGTCAATACTACTTCATCACATACAACATATAAAAAAATTAGAACTACCTTATTTGATGCAAGGCAACACCCCTTTTTTGGTACGGATTCCATGTACTATTATGTGTACATAGTTTCAAATATCGTGAATAGGGTAATGTTTGTAACAATAAAGATTATCTAACAAATTTAAAATGGGATAAAAAAGTCATGTGACCAACAATAACATCAACGAATGACTTCAGACAAGATGATGAATTCGAATTTGTGATACAGGCAAATATTTGTATCCTTTTCTTTATTGTTGTAGAGATTTACGTTTCGTTGAGGTATCCTACGTTTGGAGGCACTGATGATTAGTAGTAAATATTCAAATTAATGTAATTTAAACAAATTTGAAGATTAAAATTGGAAAAAAGTACGTTAGGTAAATATGGATAATCTTTGAGCACTTTTTATACCAACAAATTTGAGGATGAAAATTGAAAAATAGGTACGTGAGGTTATATTTAGATGTGTAATCTATGATTGCTTTTTTATGATCAACATTTACAACAAATGGATGAAAAATTTAAATGTGTAATGTTTGATTACTTGTTATGATGAAAAATAACTTCAGGATAAGATGAATTCCTATTTGTGATAAATGAATATTAGGTAAATATTTCATATTCTTCATTTTATGTTTTAGGGATTTCCGATTCGTTACGTTTGGAAACGTCAATAATTTAATGTATATTTTTGTTATAAAACTAGTGTAATTTGATAAATAAAGAAAAAAACTTATTTTTATTAGACACAAAAAAATTTTGTAATTGCACCTATGTTGTTTTTTAGTGGAATCAAGTTTACATTAAACTGAAAATCACCTCCTAGTTGATAAAGTAAATTAATCATTTTGCAATTCTCATACAAATCGATGAGAAATCAACATTAACTAATTCCAATTTTTTTTACATATGTTGATTTTCAAAAAAGTATTCTAAAATTTGAGTGATTAACAAATGAAAATTGCCTTCTGTTAATTTTATTGAAGTTTTCATTTTAATTGACCGATGTTTCTTATATAAAAACAAGACTTATAAGAAGTATTTGCACAGGACCCTAAATTACAGAATTGTCAAGTACTAACCTAAATTGGTAAATTACTCGAATTGATCAATTCAAAAAACTAACGTTCATTCATAGCAAATCAACGTTTTAAAATTTCATTTTTAACGCTCTAAAGCTATATGAACTTCATATGTTTAGTACACTTGAGCCAAAGGAGAACGTTGCAGGAATCCACGATGAAGAAGGGTGTGGTCTACGAAAATAGTTGAAAATCACAATGTCATGATGGTATAACCTTCATCTGAGTTTGAGATATGATCTCGATGCACGGTTCAATGCTACAACAATAACAGATCTGTTCATTTGGTAAACTGAGCCACTCATCTGATAATCTGCTCATTAGGTGAACTGATCTGATCATCTGATAATCTGTTAAACTGATCTGATCATCTGATAAACTGATCTGATCATCTGTTAAACTGATCTGATCATCTGATAAACTGATCTGATCATCTGATAAACTGATCCGATCATCTGATAAACTGATCCGATCATTTAATTATCTGTTCATCGGTTCATTCCGAGGAACGAACTCTTTGAGATACAGTAACGAAAATGGCGAAAACGCTGTACAACGGTTACGAAGTAGATGATACTCCTAAAACTTCTTCTCTTCTAAGAAGAAGTATGGTCATTAGGAAACATTAATAAAAAATAAAATACAAAACCATTTATTTTATTGTTGCGTAACGATAAAAATATTTAACGACAAGGTATGTAGGTCTGTACGCTAATGCACTAAAACAATTTGTAAAGCAAGAGTAATTCTAAACCTTAAATTACTATTAAAAATATTCTATACAAGTAACCAAATTAAATGATTTTACATAAAGATAATTCTCAAGTAGTACTTTTATTTCTCTTATAACCGTAGGGTACGGTGTCGTAATCGTTGACCCTTTGTCGCTTTTTGAAATTAATTCGAAATTTCTTCTCTTCCATTTTAGTCACTAGTTGATGGTCCTCGGTGCGCCTAATAACCGAGTTCATCGTCACAATTTCTTGATCCGTTTGATCGATAAGGTCAACGAGAGAATTAAAGTTAACCTTCTCCAGATTCTGGTGATTGAGTGTTAACCCTTTCACCTTAATTACTGTATTCGTTTTTCCCGAAGGTAACTGAACCTCGTATCCGTATGTTTTTGTAATAAAGGCGTTGGGTCCATACTCTCCTTCAATTTCGTCCGTTAAATCACCTAAATTATTTCCCAAGGGTAAATCAGACTGATTTTCGCGAGAAATGTAAGTGACCGAATCGATATCGTAATACAGTACGCGTTCACCCAGTAAATCCAGGTAGAAATATAGTTGAAGGCGTGCCTACGTTGTAACATAGGCAGCGATTACACAGTTCACTGTAAACAGAGGGTCTACGGCATCTTCCTTGTATTACCAGTTCATAATGACAGTTTCGTCGTTCACCTCTTGCAGATAGTTGAAATCAATAGCCGGTGACCACATAAGGTCGTAAAACTCCTTAGAGTCACGTACTATCGATGTCTTCGATTGGTTTTCTCGCTGACCAAACTTTCCCCAGAAGGAGTTCAACATCAATTTGGCAAGAGAACGTAATCCGGGGTTTTTCATAATATCCTCATATTTGAGTTGAACTCCTTCACTTTCGAAAAACTCCTCAATATATTTATCTCTTTGCTCGCGAGTACAGCAAGAAGAAGGCCAACCGGATGCTTGCTCTTTTATGCTCACAAAATGATTTATAAATTCCGAAAATAGACCACCGAAGTTTATAGTCTTGTCGTAACGGGTAGTTTCGTACACCCACATTTCATGCACTTCTATCAGTTTATAACCCTTGTCCAACGCTTTCACAATTTCGTCACTGCACCAGGTACCGCAAATAGTTCTTTCCTCGGGGCCGTGAGAGCATTCACTTTCGGCAAGGTCTTCTACGCACTTCATACACAGGGGAAACATTAGTTTATTATGTTTTTTCACGGGCAATACGGGATGATACAAGTTCTGAGGCAGTAAAATGGAACACTTAATTACACCGTGAGGGATTCCGTTTTTATCAATAAAGTTTCTACATTCCTGTCCTACGAACACTTCCGGATGTTTTAGGGGGAAACGGCCGTACTTACAAATATAGGGATAAAGCGAACAAACATCCACATACTTGATTTTTTCGCCCTCCTTAGTCGTATATTTCAGTTTTGTGCATCCTGTACGTCCACCGTAGAACGCGTCGCGAGGGTTTAGCGGAGCATTTTTCAACATGGGATGTTCACGTAGGTAATGCATTGCAGAGTTGGAATTTAGTTCTCTTTTAAAAGTACACTCCCACATTTCCACAACCTCGTAACCTAATGCGCGTAGTCTTGTCGCTTTAGCTCGGGTGTTTTCGTAACGATGGTCCATAGTGTCATGGGGTTCGTCGTCGTGAAGGGAATGGTTACGATTCGTTAAAAAGCAATTGGTACATCCATGGAAGTAACATCCGTACAATTCAAACTCAGTACTTTCACAATAACCATCTACTCTTCATTCCATTTATCTTTAATTCTCTCTGTCTACCGGTATGTTGAATTTTAATTCCTCATCTATCTTCCTCCCATACAAACCACTGTATAACCACAAGTGATTGGTTATCGGCCCTTCGATAACCACCCTTCGGAATGACGCCAGTGGTATCCGGTTGCAAGAACTTGCGACGAAACATGAGATTGCACGCAGAGGCAATGGTGATACTTTCGGTAAATGGATCGACATCACATTCATTAATAAACATTTCCCTGAATTTCATGCAGGCTCGTTTAAGAATATCAACATCGGAGCGACAGTATTCCACGAGGTCCCTCTGCATGTCAAACACGTCCTGTTTATGCTCATCGTACCATTTCAGAAACAGATCTCTCGCATCAGGTTTCATGCAGGTAGAGGACCAACGTACGAGGCATTTTCTTCGGTATTGAACAGGTGTGGAAAATACCCCTTCTTTAACTCTTCACCTAATCCCAAGGCTTTAGGGAGCGCACTTAGAGCCATAGGAAAAAAATTTAAACTGTCTATAAACTTTACGTTACCAATGGCCATCATCATCATGAGAATTTTAGAACCACGCATTATAAGTTCAGGTTTCACATGCGTCTCATTTAGTACGTAATTCAGTACGAATTGGTGATCGAAAGCTTGTCCGTTATGAGCGACCACTATCACCTTTTTAAACTTTTTACGAGAAGTTAGCACGTATTCCATAAAACCCTCCAAGCACTTAGGTCCCCTTAATATCTGTTCTCGAACACCGCACCGAGTACAGATAAAAGATACTGAATCCCTGCATAAAGGGCACGACTGTCGAAATACGCACAGGTGTGCTTCATGCACCTTAACAGTTGGATCATGAGGATCTTCCTTTTCCTGTCTCGTTTCCAAGTCGTAGAATATGAAAAGTGCTTCATCTTTCTGATTGCGAGCGGCCGCAGGACGAATATAACACATATGGTTTTCTAGTTTATAGCCCTGACAGCACTTACAATAAATTTCCCCGCAAACATGAGGGGACTTATGGTTCGCGTACGTTTTGAAGCACTTTTGACATTTTTGTACGGTTGCGCACACAGAACCCTCCTTATGTCGATTGAAACATTCAGCACCTCGAAACGATCTTCCACAGTCCCCGCCATGGGCGCCGGAACTCCTAAATTTAGGGGGGGGGGGGGGGGGGGCAGGATGAAATTATCCACCAATTGATATCCCTGTTAAAAATGCCCACAAGAAACCATAAGAATTTTTAATGGTTTGAAATGCGTTTACATGGAACCAAATGGACTGGGTATAATTATGTAATGGAATATAATGGTAATTTCCATTTTCACAGTATTTTTAATGGTATCTAATGGACAGTATGTTAATGGAAAAATCCATTGCGTTTCTTCAACGTTCTTTAATGGTTTTATGTGGGAATTTTTATCAATGGAAATTTCCATTACAAGATCTAATGGAGTTTCCCATTAGCTTCCAATGTATTAGGTGACCCTGTTTGAAATGGTGTATTCCATTTCAATCTATCATTATTCATCTTTGTTTTGGTAACCTTATGAGACTCAGTGTAAGGCGCGTGCGTGAACGGAAGAGATTGGATTACATATGGAGTTACTCCTGTAGGTTATGTTTTATCTATGGGTTATGTGCACATGTGGTTAAAGTGTTACTGGTTGTGTTAGTCTTTTATTTGTCTATGTGAATGTGTTATTCGGTGTTAGTCCACGGATGATTACCTTTTGGTCTACGATCTTTTACAGTTTGTGTGATAATTATAAAGTGCAATGTACGTATACGCCAAATACGTAGAGGACAATAAAACAATAATCGTTCCGGTATCAGATGTTAAGAAGTTCGATCCAAACTTGAAATATGCCGTTGATAAAACGTTCAAGGTGAAATACACTGACGGATCATATTACAGGGCTTACATTTTAGCGGTTGGAGGTAAGTTTTGCCATTGTCAATAATAAATAAAATCAGAGGGCTGAGGAGGTCTTGCAATAGTCTCCAGTTTTCAATGTAAATTCTTTTATGATATACTAACCTGTAAAACCGTGGTACTGGCAACCAAGCTCTGTTTATGGTTGTTCAGGGTCTCATAACGGGCTAGCCCGTAAAAAGTTTATACCGATCACTTATTAGCAAATCTATAGCAACAATCCTTTTCATAATTAAAATTTTATTTGACAAGTGTTAGGTTTAAAGTTGTAGTATATCATAAAACGTTGTACAATACATGCCCGTTATCTGATCTCTATATAAATCTAAGTAATGGGCTTGTATCGTAAACTACTACTATAATCTTCTCTACATACCCCTTTGTAATACACTATATCGATTATCGGGTGATTTTATTAATTTGACGACATTTGGTAAATTGCGTTTACAACACCATCCAGAGCCAGACTTGATGTCAAATTTAAAAAAACACCCGATACATGCAATTTTGAGTAGGTTGTTATAGTCGTAGCAAAAAGAAAATAACTCGGGAAATACACAGTGTTCTGTATTAAACAGATTAAATGTCGATAAAACTAATAATGCTTATTTCTAAATATTTTTCAGAAAGCCCTGAAGAAACAGAGGAGTTGGCAAATAAAAAGAGATTTCGTAAACCAACTCAGTATTATGAAAGGTATGAATCGGCATCAGGACTATCTACTGAAGAATCAGAAACTGATCAGGTTGTTGTATAAGTATACAATATCATTTTAATGATTGTTGATTATATATATATATATAGCTTTTGAATGGGGTGGAGAATCATACTAAAAAAAATTCCGTAAATGACACTGGCAAACAGAATTACCGAAGCATACTTAAAGAAGGTCTAAATGCTAAAGAAAAAGTCCAAGATAATGTGAAATTATTAGAAACTGAGCTGTTTAAAGCTAATAATAAAATTTTGCAAATGGAAAAAAAAATTGAAGATTTAACACAATTAAATTATAAATTACAACATAAAGTAATAGACAAATTTAAAGGTACCTAAAACGAATTGTTTATTTTGATTTTACTGTCATCTTTTTTGTAGATTTACAACTGCCACCAATTAAATATAACCAAGAACCAAGTACTGAAAAAAAATTTCAAGTGGGAGAAAGATATGAGGGAAATGTAAGTAATAGCATTGTGGTAATAGGTCCATGCCACTCCAGAAGTATTTATCTGTGAAGCCATGAGTCAGAGCAGTTGTGTCACTTTAAGGAGAGATACATATTTATCAATTTTGGACTTACTTTAGTTGATAA
The DNA here is from genome assembly GCA_036250285.1 of Pyrocoelia pectoralis. Lineage (NCBI taxonomy): Eukaryota > Metazoa > Arthropoda > Insecta > Coleoptera > Lampyridae > Pyrocoelia > Pyrocoelia pectoralis. The sequence continues at coordinate 35,847,346 of CM070075.1, read as the reverse complement.
ATTTCTTTTCAATTTAGCGTACTTTCACTTTGTAATTTTTCAAGATTACTTAACTAAAAAAAATTGTATAGGTATTTTTTTAATTTTGTATATTTTTGTTATTCAGGTACATTTAGGACGAGAAGTATGGCTCCCCGCAAACGTTTTTGATGCTATCTATAGAAAGAAAAAAGATTCCATTTTTGTGAAGGAACTGGCCATGGCAGTTTTTGGGGAAGAAGTTCTACTTAATTCTTCAACATTAGGACAAACCGGAAACAGAACAAGAACAGTTGCCAGACCTTCTTTACCTCCTACTCAATTACTTGCAATACAAGGTTATTTTTCACAGAATATTTTTTTAAATATCTTTTCTTAAATATGTATTGTTGCAGATATTTTAAGATTCCGATTATTAGAGAGGGGAGAACCTTTGGAGGCAGTAAATAAATCTCTTTGTGGAATGGACAAGATTATTAATGAAAAAATTCAAGACCTTAGAAGACTACCCAGAAGTATGAAACAGAGAAACACAAATCCCCAAGAAGAACCTGTGATTGAAGTTGAAGACCATTTGCAGTCAGAGTCGATAGCACTTCCAACTGAGTTGGAACTTGTCAATGACTCGATCCTTCTAGAAATGGCAGCCAACGCGGAAATAATGCTAGTTGGTGAACAGAATGCACCAAATGGGAGTACCGAACAGTAAAAAGAAAATTGGCCTAGCAAGTTGAAGTTCTTTTTTTGAGAAAAGTGTAAGTACCTACTTGTTTGTTAGGTTCTTGATTGAATTTGGTTAATATTTTCAAATAGGTATTAGTATGTCGACAATTTTATTTATTGTACTTCAAATTTATTTGGAAACAGAGCTATATAAGAACAATTAACAGTTACATTTAAAATAATACATTTTTGTTTAATAAACTTAATTGGAATTAATATAGCATTGCTTTTGTTCAACTTTACTTGAAAGAGATGTTCAAATATTATTCCTCCAATTTGCAGTAAATTTGCACTTAATCTGTGTCCAAGAATGTAAGTTTCTGTTTTGAATTTCAAAATTTTGTCTACTTTGAAGAAAATGTTTTGAGTAAGTTGTACATAACAATCATTTGTTCGTGTTGTGCAAGTTGAATTTGAATATATAAGGATTTCATTGAATATACATCGTTTGTATGTACGTATAGATGTTTGATCGATGTTTTGTTCTAATTTAGCTAGTAAAGGTGAATATTGGGTCCATTCTTCTATTGATAATAAACTTGCGGCACCCAGAAAATTTACAGCATTGGGGTTTTTAACATAGAGCGATTTTCTTGAAGACCATAAATTTAAGCAATATGTCTTGCATTTTTGATCAATATTTTTTGAGTTGTGGAGGTTGTTCATAAATGTATTTATCTGACACATTTTTTTTGCCGCTTGCTTTGCTACACCAACTGGACCTGCTATCTGTTGTTTAATTCTAAATATTCCCGATTCAAAATGAAATGTGCTTGTGGCCCATAAAGGACCAGTATATTTGACACTGGTTGCTAAATGTAACAAAGTGTGCATGTTAAAGGTCAATGCCTCTTTGCCATAAAGTAGTTCAACTTCTTTCACAAATTTCTCCAGATTCTGCTCACTTTCTTTTAAGTCTGATTGAGAAATACTATCTTTTAGTAATATATAGATTGATTTAACTAATAAAGCAAAGTGAACAAAATAGACTTCTTTTAAAATGCCACTTAAACATGGAATTGAATAAAAAGTAACCAATTTTTCCATTCACTTGCTTTCCATTTAGATCTTTCATGTAGTGATCTAGGTAGACGATTAATTTCGTGAGGGGGTTTTATGTTTAATAGTCTTTTATTGACAATGTTTAGTGTTGATGGTTTTCCTATATAATAACTATGTCGGTTTTGGATACTGTATGTTGTCCAAAGGTTCCACAATTGTTTTACTACACCCAAAATTACACCATGCATATAATCGACAGGAAATCCCCAAATCGGATCGAAGTGTGGCAAATCGACAATGAGTTTAGAAGGGCCTTTTACACCGCGGCAAATGATTTCAAAGTTATTCCGAATCACTTCATTTAAATCCTCATTATATGTTTGGTTAGATCTCAAATTACGGCCGTAATAAGGTTTGAAAGGATATTTCACTTGTTTCCCTACTGCCTCTCCTCTTTGGTAGCACCAACTACATCCAAAATACCCATTGTATTGGACACGGTTTTGTAAAATGGGTCGAGCAACCGAATCACAAGGACAAAATAAAGGCAGGAGTTTATAGTTTATCACACCAACTTCAGTCACAACATCAATGCCGTTGATAAATAACTCTTTTGCTTGCAATGTAAACGTTTCCATAAATGAGTTCATGAGATGAACATCTGGTTCCCGATTTCCTACCCAGATTCCAGCAAACAATAAATTTCTGAAACGCTCTCTCGGTGGCAATTCATTTATAATACATTGAATTGGCCACATACTTAATTTGGAAGAAGAAAAAATTGGTGCTCCATCAGTGCTTAAAGCAAGAGAGAGATCAAATTTTGCTGTATTTTTGACACTTTTATACATTAACCCATCACAAACATCTGCAATGCAGTCATTACCGCCCGGTTTTCGTTTAAAAGAATTGTGGAATTCGTTTCTTTTTATTAGCTCTCCCAATTGATCCTTTAAATTCACAGATATGAAGATATTTTTACTTTGTTTATCAACGTGTTGTTCGTGATTACACTGTTGGTTATGGCACACTAGGGTTTCAACATTGATTTCTGATAAAGGTTCGGTAAGTGTAGTTTTACATTTTTCGCAGTAAACAACGTACTTTATGTTGTCAGGTTTTGGATTAAAAAGTTGATTCATTGTATAAGTTGATGTGCTGAAAGTCTCATCATCGCTTCGATTGGCACAAATTTTTATGCATTCTAAGATGTCCTTCCGTGCCTCATTTGTCAGTTTATGCTTTAATGCCAATCCAAACACCATTGTAAATACACTTATTTTTGTCAGGTTAGATTCTGTAAATATAATTTCACCCAAATCTTTATCAACTTCATTTTCTTCATTATTAATATGTTCAGCAACGTTTTCCGAAGCGTAGTCCTGCAGGGTGTTACTCTTACTATAATTTAATTCTGTATTACTTTTTGTACTGCTACTAGTACAGCTGCTACTCGTACTACTATTGGTAGAAGTTTCTAAAACTAAATGTTCACTCTCGAATGTGTTGAAAGACTTTTCTTCCGTATGGCTATTCGACATTGCATCTTGTTCCATTTGGGAATTGATAGAAACATCTAGAAATTTTAAATAATTAATAAGTTATGACACTACACTTAAATTTAGTGGCATTTGTTTATTAAAAATTATTAAAAAGTATATATGTAATCGTAATGTACCAGGTGGGCATAATTGAATGTTTTAATAGGGCATCTCAGTAACCGTAAGAGATAGATGAAAACGAGTAGCCAAGTCTCGATCTCTTTTTTCGAGATATGTTTAATGGTAAAAACAGAAATTGGCTACCTTCTTTTGTTTTTGAATTATAGCCCAAAATCGACTTTTTAAGAATGCCTAGTAACTCAATTGTGTATTAACAATAGCAAATTGCCCACCCGGCACATTATGTCTAATGCATTTATTAGATAAAAAAAACTTACTTTCTTTAAAAAGCTGTTTATTCCATCTACGTCGTGTCTTTTTAGTCACATTTAAATAACTGTTGGAATTCAAATATCCCTTGTATCTTCTTTTTTTGCTATTGGACATCATTATTATCACTTTTAATATTTTTTTAATTTTTTTTCAGGACCTTTAATCTGCAAACGTTACACCAACCTTCAACGCAACCGTTTTCTGTAAAATTGGCGCCAAAACTTTTAATGGGAAAGTCCACGACAAATTTAAATGGGATTCTCCATTTAAAATGTGATGTAATTATAATGGAATTGTCCATTTTAAACAAACTATAAATTGTAATGGGACTATCCATAAGGATTGGTGTAAATTTATGTTTAATGGTATTTTCCATTTGATAAATAAAATTTGTAATGGCAATTTCCACTTGTTTTTTTATGGTAAAATCCATTAAAGAATGGGGACAAAAACCTCTTTCAAACCATTAGAAATACAATAATGTTATTTTAATGGTTTCTAATGTGCATTTTTAACAGGGATACTCAACATCTTTAACTTTAATAAGATTTTAATTTCGACATAGTGACATAGATATACAAACTCATTACCTAACATTAACTTGAACATGTTTACTTATTTCTGATCCGAAAAAAGCAATGCAATATTCCTTCTTTTTTCTGAAAATCGATTAATAACCTTTTCAATAAAACTTTCTTTATTTTTATTGACAAAGAATCTATGCACACTGAGCACACAAAGCCCAGTCAACCTTTCTTCAGACATTGTGGACCGCAACCATGTTTTCACTCGTCTCAAAGTGCTAAATGATCTTTCAATAGTTGCTGTTGTTGGCGGCAGAGCCAGAAAAATTTTTAATGCTTTTTTTACGCTGGGAAAAAAATCACAGTGGTTATCTAACAGTTCAACAAGTTCCAACTCAGTCTCATTATCATAACCTTTCTGGGCCCACATTTCCTTCCACGTTGCCACTTCAATTTCAAAATTTTCAATGTCGTATATTTTTGAAATGTTCGAATTATATTTTTTTAATGTTTCATAATTTTCAGTTAACAACTGTGGATGCAGAAGTGAAAGTGCAAATGCCTCCTCTGTCTCTTGAGAAAATCGAATTTCGACAGACTGAATAATAGAATCTAGATAGGGAACAAACATCGATATTCGGAAATAATCCTCAGCACACGTTGTATGATAGTTAGCCCTTTGAGTTTGTTTAGCTGCTAACCTGGGAATTTTTACTGGAATGTCGAATTTCTCTCCAAACGTCTTGCATTTTTCGAAAATATCTTTGAAAATCGTTTCAGCGTTACTTCTGTGATCTTTAAGAATGGATAAAAGCATTTGTATATGATTTTTAGTAGACAGAAGATTAATTGCCTTTGCTTGCAAAATATTGCAAACTGGTTCCAATTTAGCGGAATAGTAAGAAATAATATATAAAGAAACTAAAAATTTAGAGGTTGACATTGCTGATAACAATTGGTTAGCTTTCGCTCGTGTATCTGCATTTCTTTCCATTGTATACGATAAATGTTCCAGGGCACCCCGTATTTCTTCAAAGTTTTCAGAAAATATTCGGATAGACTTATACTTTGCCGACCATCGTGTTTCACAAAGTAATGGAATTTTAGGTACATACTGCCTGCGGTATGGACTTTCACGAAAAAATTTGATAACGGTTTTAATTGTATCAATAGAATTTTGAACATCCTGAATCTTATTCAAATCATTTATTACCAAATTTAGCTTGTGCGAAGCACAATGAAAAAAGATAGCTTTTTTGTATTTCTCTCGAATAATTTTTTGCACCCCATTTTCATTGCCCGCCATAGTAGAACAACCATCGAACCCCAAACCCACTAACTTCTGCATATTTCGGCCATACTCTTCACACGTGCCTAATATCGCCGTTGATATACCTATTGCATTCATTGAAGTGAGTTGAGTGAATCCTAAAAACTCCTCTCTTATCATATTTTTTCGATCAACAAATCTCACTCCTACAGAAAGTTGCTCGATGCCTGAAATATCGGCAGATTCGTCGGCTAACAATGAAAATCCTTCACTGGCATTTACCTCTGCAACAATTTCTTCGCGAACAATATCCCCACAAATCTTAATTAACCCTTTGTTTCCCGGGATTAAATTTCTTCAAAATTTTGGAAAAAAAAGTTCAAATATGGATTAAAGGATGAGTAATTAGTATAAAATAATTTTTTCAATTTTTTTACCCACCCCCTTCTAAGGAATGGGGTGCCGGGACGTACAAGTCCCGTCAGGGATAAAAGTGATGGGAACTTATACAACTACATACTATGTTACATACTAGTTTATTGAGAAATATTATGATATTTGGCAAAACAATTTTTCTTATCATTAACGCACAGATATACCGAACAGTTTGAACATTTTGAATATGGTCGTGATTCTAATCCAATAGACGAACACTGTTCGCATCTACCTCTCTTTGGAGTAAAAACTGGCCAGTGCACTCCACGGTTGCTCAGTCTAACATCGTCAGAAACACTGTAGTTATATTTTCTGCGTTTTGCACACACTAACGTTTGTGGGCTGTTTCGAGGGCTTGCTGAAGACGCTGATCTACACCTCTTGTTTGTGACAAGATTATTGGTTTGATTCATGAGTCCTAGGGCAACTCCTCTTCTAAAATCAAGTAACGTAAGATGCTCCTCGGGATGAAGTTTTTTATAGAGGATGTAACTGTTGACAAAAGCAATGTTAACAATTCCAAAAAATAGACGGTGCCACCATTTTTTGGACCTCCTATTGACACAATATGCTTGGCGAAGTCGGTCCGCGTGATCTACGCCACCCATGTGTTTGTTATAGTCGTCGACAATCTGGGCACAATTTATGTCTTTCTTAGTACCGTCTTTTTGTCGACGTTTGACTGTTGTCAATTCTGTGCCATGGAAGTTGGATAAAAAATATACAATCCTATTGTCACACCATTTGAAGAATGATATGTCCATATTTGACACTCTATAGTCAATATCACCTCGCCGAAAGGTTTTATCTTCTTTCATATTTTTTGATGGTAATCCTAGCCGATCACGCTGAACTGTTCCACATCCTAACGTATTTTCAGTTTTTAATTTCTCCAGTAAAAACACTGATGTGAAGTAATTGTCGAAATATATTATCCGATTAGTGCCCCAATAACTTTCGGTCAAAGTCAAAACGACCCTTTCGCCCAATCCGAAGTCCTGAAACTTTTTTTCTGCTACTTCATTTTTCCCTTGGTACACGTCGAATTTTTTTATATATCCATTCTGGTCACCCAAGCACCATAGTTTGTACCCTCTTTTGATGGGTTTTTTGGGGTTGTATTGCTTCAACGTGGAACGGCCTTTGAAGATTATCATGGATTCGTCAACTGTAAGTCTCCTAGTTCCATTATTTAAAATGTCAAAGCGTTCATTCAAGGCTGTTACAAAAGGTCTTATCTTATAAATTTTATCTTTGTTGTTATGAGGTATTGTTGAATTGTCATTTATATGAAGGTATTGCAAAAACTGCTCAAAACGATTTCTAGGCATTACCTTTTTTACTATTGCTATTCCAAGATCTTCAGCACATGACCAGTAATGTGTGTAACTTGGTACTGTATGGTAGCCCATAAAAAAGTTAAGTCCTAGAAAAGACAACAGTTCACATTCTTTGAAGTTCATAGTCTTTCCACGTTGCGTAGCATATAAGTTTGACTGGTACGCAATATCTTTTACAGTATTGGGCCCCAACACTGTAAGAAAGTAATCAGTGTAAGTTGAACAGTGTTGAAAGTGCTCTTCAATCGGATTTTCATCCAAGCTGTATGGAGGAATGTTGGTAGTAATATCTTTTTTTTTCCATTTTCTCTTCTGCTCCTCTTCTGCCTTCCCTCCTCTTTTCCTTTTATTTGATTCTGCAAACTGAGGAGCTGCAGTGGGAGTGCTATTTTCTATTTCAGTGGTTCCCTCCAATTCATAATTTGCATTTTCGTTATCTTCGTGCAAAACCGCCGTCATATTGATTGTTTCTTCATCACTTTCCTCCTCGTCTGTTATCATATCATTGTCCAGTGGTAGATTTTCTAATTCAAACACTGCTTCCTCAGCTGCAGACAGAAGTTCGTCATCATTTAGTGGCTCTCTATCCCGCCAATTATACATTTTTCTATTGGAAATAAAAACGTGTTAACTGCGTCTAATTTTAATTATCTTTTTCCGTTATTTTAGGGGATACGCCCAATTTTCAATAAATAATACATATACAATAACATACCTATCAAATCCCTGACGGGACTTAGGAGTCCAATAAATAAATGACGTTGGTAAAGTATTCTGGTACAATTTAATTTAGTTAATGATATGTCTCTATGTCTTTGAAGCTACAAAAAGTTCAAATTTGCAATAAATTGTATTCCACTGTCTGTTTTATTAAAAAAAAACACTAACAAAGTACACAACACAATTCACGCGATCGTTACTGTGTCACACTAACGAATAAATTAATTTAAATGACAAAACCGTTAAACAAGGCGCATTCTTGGTTGCCTAAGTCGTACAATAATGTGTACTCTACAGTCCCGTCAGCAACTTATCGACGATTATGAAGTATTAAAGTTAATCACGTCTTTTACATTATATGGGACCTTAAAGTCCCGTCGGGGAACAAAGGGTTAAATTGTTCTGGGTTTGGTGAGATGTATATTTTGCATTTCCGGCGCAATTTTTCAAATGTTCACCCAAAACAATATCGCCACTTTCAATTCTGAAATTCAAAAGGTCATCAAAATTTCCTAATGATTTACCACGTAGCGGTAAATCGTCCCACAGTAAATAATCGTTGAAATTATGGGAACAAGTTTCTTTCTATTTGCCTCAATTTTTTCTTTTTCAAAATTGTTAAGTTGCTCAGTGATACGAGTACTTTTGGCCTCAATAATTTTTTGAAAATTCATAGCCTTCAACGTGGATTCGCGGTGCCATTGTGAAGCCATATGCTTTTTCGCGTTCTCGTGAAAATCTTTGAAGTTTTTATAAGGCTTTATTATGAAAGCCCCAAAAACTCCTCTTCTCAAACTAGGACGAAAAGTCACACAATTCTTGCAAAGTCCACCTTTAAGTAGTTTAGAATAAACTAGCCAGTTATACTCTAATAACCATTCATAACGAAAAGCTCTGTTTGTATCGTCAGAATCTTCTTTAAAATTATATTTTTTATCGGGAATAAAATGACGCGTTAACAATGCGTATCTCGTTTCATCGGAAATAAGAAGATGATTTCCAATAAAGTTTCCCAAATCTAGAACAGTATTGCTTTCTGCAACAGCAACACGAGTGCCTTCCGACTCAGACATACTAGGAATAGGATCAATTTCAGATGAAGTAGGATGACATGTTTCGTATACGTGACTAGCTATTGGTAAATTGACAGAGAAACCAGTATTAGATGTGCTTGGACTTGATGATAATGAGTAAGTGGCTATGTGATTATTATCACTAGTATCCATGATGTTAGCATTATTGGCGCAATTTTTCGGGTCATCACCTTTTTTCTTGAAAAAGTTTCTGATATCCATGATTTCTGAAAGGATCAAAATATACGTCATATATTATTTGCACTTACCACTCACTTTTATTGCGAATTCATTAATCTGTTACGCATAATACGTTACGTTAGTCATCTTGACTTACTGTTACAAAATTTAAAAATCCAAAACAATATGGAGAAAATTTATAGCAAAGGTGACGGTGGTTCTGACAATTCGTATCATAATTATACAACCGGAAGAAGAAAAATTACTTACATATTTAATGTTGGAGATGCCTATACACTTGTGATTAATGTAATTGTAGGTACACTCTTCTCAATTCACTTTAGTTTATTGTACAGCGAGCGTATTCTATGCTATACCATAACTTATAAAATTACCTATATTAATTATACCTATTCACATTCTCTTAAATAACTTCGTTTACAGATTTGAAAATATTGATTCAACCCAACCCTTTTCTACACTGCGTGATAAAAATTATTGCTTTGCTTTCTCTCAAAAGTCGGAACAATACTAATTTAGAGTAGTCTTGTCTGCCACTGCCACGTGCAGGTGCAGGTGTTTATATCTTTTTAAAACTGATAAGCAAATACGTGATTTATTTCTATGGAAGTTATATTTTTTGTTTAAGAATTGGCAATTAATTATAGAATAAAATCAAAATAAATTGAACTAATTTCATGTAGTTTAATTTATATTATATTCCCAATTGGTATCCAGGGGGGGGGGGGGGGGGGCAAATGCCCTTCTTTGCCCCCCCCTTTCCGGCGCCCTTGGTCCCCGCACAAAACTTCGTCTTGTACTTTTACGCACGGAGGTTGAGCATTACAACACGGACAGCACGCTCCGCAGCGATGCTTGGTTTTAGTATTGTAAGGCGTGTGGCAGGCTTCGCAGTAATAACTGCATACAAAAGCAGATGTTAACGAGGTAATTACGTTAAAATGCCCCTCATGGTAAAGGAGATTGATCTTTTTATTAGCGTCGGGCCCCTCAAACATTAACTGCCTTCCTTTTGTGTTATGCTGATAAACACTTATTTTATATCCGTTTAGATGGTTTTGGAACTGGCGCAGTTCTTCTATACCGCAACCGTTTGGGGGAATCACTACATTTGCTTCTTGAAGCAGTCGTTGCGCGTAAATTTTTTGTATCCCTCCTCCATCACGTAATCTTTTTAAATTAGGGTCCTTGTCCACATTTTACCTACCACTAGCGCGCGAGGTAAACACATATTGTCTGTATTGTTTATAGCGACGATTCCTCTCCGCTGACGGCACTCCTCGGCGTAACTATTGTATACGTGTTGCCTTCCTTGTCCAGAAGGACGAGTGATGGATGTAACCTCCATTCGGAATGCATCGGTACTGAAACCCTCGGAGTTGCTTTGAAACATCGCTCCCATTACCTCCCACACGTTTTCAAAGGTAAATTCCGTCGCTGCTCGAAAACTTAGCCATCCCGGTAACCTCTGCTTGAAGGTTTCGCTATAGAACGTCAGACCCACCTTATCCTCTGGTTTTATAGTAGCTGCTATATAGACAACGATCTGCAAGACTGCAGACCTCACCCACTCAACAACGTTTGAGGACGAAGGTGCATCTTTAATTTTAAACACTATCTTGCGCTTGGTCATATGAAACTTTTTGAGTTGGCTTACGCGCTCGGATAAGATCTCAAACTGTTGAGTCATCTTCAACAAACAAAACCACTACGACCACAGATTATCAATTATACACGGACCGCTGACAAAACAAATTTGAAAATTAAGAACTGGCACAAAAGGGATATTGGCTTAGCCAAAATGTTTTTACACTTAATAGTGTAACACTTTATGAATGACACGGTAAAACTTTATAATGTGGGGACTTGACGCGTACTTTTATACCCACGATAGTGGGAGGGATACAAAGTCAAGGACTTTTAAAAAATTGTGAACTTTGAACTGCTGACGCACCTGTATACTTTGAACGAATTCAAGGACAGCAAAAATTGTAGATGTAATCAAGAACTTTTAAACGAAATAAATCATTGATGAGGCAATCTTATTACACACCTGTGTAGTTTTTGTAACCTTGTACATGTAAATGTGAACTTTGAACTTTTAAATAGATTACATCAATCTTATTTTGCAGTAGAGTTTGACCTTCCTACATTCTTGGTCCTCGTGATATGAAGATCATCTTACTTTAATTGATTTGCTATGAACGTTAGTTTCTTGAATTAATCGATTTTTTTATCGTTAAATAATACTCTTTCAGGGCAAAAAGATTGTAATAAGTTTAAGGGAAATCATGTGGCGGTATTTGAAACAGAAATCTTGAATGTGTTTATGTCATTAAGTTTTACTTAATTTAAACGTTTTATAGGAAATAAATCTTACATATAGTTCAAGAGGTGAAACATGACCATTCTTCCTCTATAGGTTATACACAACATACCTAGTTGTTCTTTTGCCAATTGAGTTCGCATAGGATATCTTCTGCATTAATAATAGTCTTGAAAAGCATTTGAGAATCAGCACACAGAATTGTCTTTAATTTGATCAATTTGAATTACATAACTTATTAGATAGGTGAATTGATGTTGGTATTTTCATATTGGTTACACAATTGTAAATTGATCAACCCTTTGCACCCTTCCTACTAATGTTACTTGATCCACTTTTTGGGTATTTATATTTATATGTGACTATGTCATTACAAAATTTACAAATTACATGTGTGTGGCAATAATACAGAAACACACTAGTTATTTAAAAACAATATACCATATTTCTAATTCATCAATGGTATGTAACAACAATTCAATGCTACGTATGTTCCTATGTAATTTTTCCAAATTACTTGTAGTCTCAGTTAACACTACCGTTAGCTGGGCCACCCTGTTTTGTTCATTAACTAGAATCTCACGCAACCAAGGTACATTGTAATCCCTGAAATGTTGCAATGTCGAAGGAGGCATGATAGAAGGTAATTGTTTTCCCTGCTGGGGGACTTCCAATAGTTGCCAATTCTTTCCGTCGTACTGCAACGGTGATACCGTGGTTGCTGACACGAGGCTATAAAGAGAGAATGAGACACATATTAATTACAAATTTAAACTTACTTTTCAAAATAGTGGAATAAATCGTCTTCGCTGCTATCCCTTATACTAATGACAGGTATCTTGTCATCCTCCTTTTCTTGATGCAACGGTACGGACACTTGTTGTTGAAGGAGGTTTTTCAGAATTCGCGGTTGCCCTTGGGTTGATATTTTTTCATTTTCTTGCTGCAATGGTGTTAACACTTGTTGCTTTTGAAGTGGTTGCTGTAGAAGGATGTTTTGTAGAATTTGAGGCTGCCCTTGGGGTTTCTTCAGTGTCCTTTTAGATTTCTTGGATAAAGAAGCCATAATACGTGTTATAAAAAGTGAATGAAAAAGTTTACTCTTCAGATTACTTATATATTCACATAGATTTGTCAACGTTAGCAAAACAAACGGAAGCAAGGATAATGAACGAACACGTGCAGACGTGAATACACACGTGCACAATATAATTCTAAGAAACCATGCAGGTATTCTTTATGCAATAGTGGTGTGCAACTGATACTCTTTTGAGTATCTGATAGATACTGATACTCAATTCCTCAGTATCTGATACAAAGTATCTGATATTTTGTATCAGGTTGTTTTCGTACTGTTGAAGGTTACAAGTCGTACCATATCTGTAAGAGAGATACTATAGGAAAGCGAATGAGTATAAGAACGTGTTTGTCTTTTAATCACAAATAGAGTTACATATTACCTATTTTGCTGACATTTCAGCAACATTTACGTCTTAATTTTATAAGAAATTCCTGCTTCTTCCAATTATGAATTTGCTAATCGCTTGTAAATGTGACTTATAAACTAAACCAGTACATAATATAGGTATACGTAAATATAAATAAGTCAAGTGATACTGATAACTAATAATGAAAAAATACACGTAGGCGGATTAAAATACTTTCAAAATATTGCATTTTGCATTGTTTGCAAAGATATAGTAATATTAATTCAAATACGCGGACTACTTCAAGTAGATACTTTGTATCTGATACTTTTAAACGTGAATACTTGATACTTTTACCGCGCAGAAGTATCAGATACTAAATATCAAGTAGATACTTTATGCACATGACTATTATGCAACGTTTCAATCTTTTTCCTAGAAGTGTATGATGAGGAAATGAAATTTTCTTCGTACGTTAAACAAAAGACGTCAGATTCTAAAAAAAACATGCCGGTGTTCTTTATGCAACTAAGAAATCATGCATGTGTTCTTTATGCAACGTTTCAATCTTTTTCCTAGAAGTGTACGATGCTAAATAGTCCAGGCGGTAGAGGTAGTTGAGTATGCAAAATCCGAGTGACGGCAACTATGACCGGATTCTTATACCTGAGACCCTAAATAATGACAAAACACATCTTGCCGCCGGGTGTTCTGGTCCCTTCCCGCTCCCTTCACATCCCCTCTCCGCCCATACAGTAAACATAGCGCGCGTACGCGTTTAGTTTGTTTTTACATCTATTGATGTAAAGACGTTGCTTTGTTGAGTCGTGTTTTTATATATACATATAAAAAAATAGTATTTTTGTAAATTCTTAGTGCCTGTTAAGAGTGTACTGTGTTGAAAAACGTTAGAAATGTCGTTAGACGTGGTTAATTTGAAAAGAAAAAAACCTAACGAACAATTTTGTTTATTTTGCGATAATTCAAGTGATTTAGTGAAAAACCCAAGGCCAGGGACGCTGCTTCATATTAAAGAAGCAGCAAATAGAAGAAAAGACAGTATTAGTGAGAAGTTTTCAAAACGATATGATCCAGACTGCACAAAACAAGAATTTTCATGGCACCAAGACTGTTTAGCCACTTATATTAGTGAGGAGAAAATACGGCGTAGAGAAATTGCGTTGTATAAAGAAGAAGAAGAAGTGTCTGCTTCAACTTCCAAAGCAAACGTGGAGGAGCTTACTCCAAAATCTCGTTCGTCATCAAGGACACCGGCAGCGTTGAAAAAATCGTTGAAATGCATATTTTGTAAGAAGGTAAGGAGAAACAAAGATAAGCAGCTACATTTATGTTCCGAAATTGGAGCAGCGGAAAAAATTTTTAGTACTGCACGTATAAAAGAAGACCATGTTTTCACTGAACTTAGTACTTGTCAACGGCCTGAAGATTTATTTGCTATCGAAGTGAGGTATCACAAACATTGTTACCTTGATTATTTAAGATTACCGAGAAGTTCTCAGATGCCAGCTGGTCGACTTTCAAATCAGATCCCGAAAGAAATACTTATGGATGCATTTGACAAACTAATTGATGAAATTAAAGACCAGTTACCAACACATTCTTTTGAAGTGCGCTTCTTAGCTGAACGACTCGCTGTACTCACAAACATTGAAGGTGCAGTGATCGAAAATCGTGTAGTGAAATCACTACTTATTGATAAATTTGGTGAAAAAATATTATTTTCTTACCCGGCTGATCGATCAAAATCATCATTAGCGTTTATGGGAAATATTCCATTGACGGAAATAATAGAACATGTTCGGAACATGAATTCAAAAAATATCATCTAGTCCAGTCAACGAACGACTGAAATCGAAATTTTTAATAACCCCTGCAAACCAGATAATTAGATTTAGGTAGTACCCCAGGTACTAAATCCAAATTTGCAGGACAAAAAACCTCCGGGAAAGGTGAAAAATTGATAAGAATGTGTGGAAATTCCTGTGTATTTTGCTTCTTTCACTATTATTTAAAAACCGATAAGTTATATCGAAAAATTTTCAGTATAAAAGTTGTAGAGTGGAAGATTTTACGTTGGAATAAGTCATTATATGATAATTTCGGTACGGTATTTCTGACGTAACAACGAATTTCCCGAACTGTCGTCTTAAAAGCGTATTTCGACCGAGAATTCCAAAGCGGCAGCAGCGCTATTCTATCATTTTCTATACGGTATACGACACTGTTTGCAGAAGCGAGAAAGAACCGTGGCATCGAAAAGGATAGAATGTTCAGTAGGATAGCGCCATTGCCGCTTTGGAGTTGTCAGTCGTAGCATGCTTTTAAGAGGACAGTTTGGGAAATTCGTCGTTACGTCCGAAATACCGTACCGAAATGATCACATAATGATTTGTTCTAACGTAGAATCTTCCGCTCTACAACTTTTATACTGAAAATTTTTCGATATAACTTACCGTTTTTAAAATAATAGTGAAAGAAGCAAAATACACAGGAATTTCCACACTTTCTTATCAATTTTTCACCTTTCCCGGACGTTTTTTTTTTCCTGCAAATTTGGATTTAGTACCTGGGGTACTACCTAAATCTAATTATCTGGTTTGCAGGGGTTATTAAAAATTTCGATTTCAGCCGTTCGTTGACTGGACTAATCATTGAGACTGCGAAAGCATTGCGTCAAGAATTATTAAAAACAGAATTAATACCTAGTGGATATTTACGTGATGAAAACTTGGTTCAAAAACTATTTGAAAATGGAAAATTGTCAGAAACATGGGAAATTTTTCTGCAAGCTTTGTTTAATGCAAAAAACCAAAAGTTGAGCGCGAACTATTATAAAAGAGCATTATCTGTATTTTATGACATATTTTTTATAGTTACTGAGAAGCAGACACCAAAACATATAGCTTTAGCTGAATCAATTCATCACTTAACTAGATCAAAACAGTTGATAAGTATATTAAATAAGTTAGGGCATTGCATTAGCTATAAAAAATTACAAGAGCTTGATTTAGAATTAACAATTTCAATTGCGTGTGAAGATGCAGAAAAAAATTTGCTTATTCCTAAGAATATAGTGAAAAATTCATCGTTATTTCTTCATGGTGCCATTGACAACAACGACTTCAATGAAGAAACATTAAGCGGTAAAGACTCACCCATGTAACAGCAACGGTAATTTATCAGGAAAAAAATCCCATCGAGAATGAAATAAATCTCGTTAAATTGAAACCTACAACTGAACAGTTTGAGTATGATTTGAAGGCCTTAAATTTTCAAGAAATTCGTAACTTCAAAGCAAGTATGGAGCCTTTAATATCTGATTATGTTAACAGCGGCTGTCTATTAACTTCCACTAACAATTACTCACAATTTGATACTTTGCTCTGGGTTTTATGTAGATTACAATATGATCAATCATTGAACAACTTTCATCGACCATTGAAGAACTCGATACCAGGATGGACTCCATTCCAACAATTACTATCATGTGAGAATTCTCCTATATCTACAATTGGATTTACCCCGGTGATTCCTCAGCCACCGACTTCAAAAGATGTTGTGTATACTGGCATGAAAAATTTTGTTAAATTATCTTCATCGTTAAATAAAAATATAGCTGTTCTTTCATGCGACATGTCTATTTACCTGATAGCAAAAAATATCCAACAAAGTAGTCAAGAATTCCAGGCATTAATATTGAGAATTGGGTTAGTTCATAAAAATAAATTTCAAAATAAACATAAGATTCTGCTTTTGAATCGTGTTTGTTAACTATTGCAGTTCAAAAAAGTTAAATAAAACGTACCATTTCCGAGAAAAAAAGAATTGAAGTGTTCAAACATGAGCGTTCGCGCTAAATCAGTTTTAAACAGATAGTGACGTCACGTACTGGGAAACGCGCACTGTTAGTCGGCTATCGTTGCGTTTTTGAAACTGATTCTTACGATGGTGGATGCAGGTTGGATAATCTTCCTCGAGTAGATGTTTTTATGTTGGCCGAGTTCTTAAAGAAGGATGATCGATTTAATACTGCAGAAATTCGTGGAGCAAAAGCTTGAATAAAACCTAACAATGTGAAATTCGTTTGCTTGACAGACTCTTACTACGCAGATATTTTGCATATTGCATTACTTTACTCGTTTACCACGTCTCATGTATATTTATTTTTGTCAATTACTTAAACATTTAGGTTTGCTTTAACTACATCTTACATCAAAGTGATCCTCGCAGCAGTAGAAATCCGAAGAAGTTATTTTAGAATAATCTCTTCTAGCTGCTTTGAACCACATTTTTCGAATTTTTACGTCTCGAGGCATTGTCAAAAATGTCTTTTCAGGTGTTGTAAAACTCGTATTAAGCAGGACGCGCACTGAATCCGCTCAGCTCGGCTCGGCACAGCTCAGCACAATCAGCAGTTTTGCTATACATGGGAACAAATGAAGTCCCGCGCACTGAATCGGCTCGGACCGGTACGGACCTTTCCGTTCAGTTCAGCTCAGCACAGATTGCTCGAGGTAGCAACTTTTCTGAACGGGCGGATAGCTTTCAATAGTTTAGTCAGTGCAGTAGGTGCAAGAAATCATGGCATGTTCAAGCGACGAAGCCTTAATAGAAATCGTAAGAAGGTACGAGGTACTGTACAATCGCAAGCATACGTTTTATCACGACAACCGCCAAAAAGAAAACGCGTGGGAGGAAATATCTAGAGAGATTCATTGCTCAGGTATGTAACCATTTTAAATTAATATCATTTTAGAATAGAAAATGCAGGAAACACATTATTTATTGAAATTGAATATTTCAATCTAAACACAGTCAAACGAAGCAGATGTGACAAATTTGAAATTACTTTAATATTTTAAATTTACGTTGTAAGCAAAAGCTACGTAGCAAAAATAAAATCTGATGATATCAGCATATTCTACTAAAATAAATATGTAAATTATGCCTGTAGATTATTTTCTACAGTCATTAATAAAAAAGTTATTTGAGCTTAAAGAAATTCTGATATTTTGATTTATCTTAGCAATCCGTGGATTATATTTCACAAACAAAGGCAGCACTGAACTTCTCTCCTCGAAGGTAACTTGTTTTCCAATGTTAGCTAGGTACTTGGTATATTTGCTAGTTTCCAATATGTCTAATGTTGAATAACTCTCTTGGTTAAAAATTTCTAATATACATTCGGTTAAGTTTTTACAATTTAAATCAACGTCAATAAATAAACTACTTTCCCATAACGAAGTTATTTAATTAACATATGGAAAGGTAAAGGAAAATAATACAATAAATATAAATTGGTAAATGAAGTGAATATTTTTTATAACAATATCTTAAACTAATCTTGATTCCGTGGCATGTTATTTCTCCCAGCATATATTTTTTCGCGTTGCCAAGGCACACTACCTTGATTTGAGACAAAATACTCTTTAAATTGTTCCCTAATATTAAATGCTTCGTGCTGGAAGTTACCTCCTACATTCACCATATTAACAAGACCTTCTACTACCTCGTCGTGTTCGAGTTCTCCGGGTTGCCAAGCGCAAGAATCATTTCTTAAAAAATTGTGTAAAACAGTACAGGCTAATGTAATAATATCAAGATGTTCGGGAATAATGTTAAACTTTTTCAAAAATACTCGGAATTTTTTGGTCATAATTCCGAACGCATTTTCACTTGTACGCCGGGCTCTGCTATGCCTATAGTTATAAATTTTTATTGGTTCATTGTTGGTCATTTGTGCACCTGGATACGGTCTCATCACATTTGGCAATAAAGGAAATGCCTCATCGCCTACAATAACATGCGGCAAGACTATATTTGTTTGGGGTAATGGTTTATCTATTGGAAGATTTAATTTCCGGGCTAGTAATTTTTTTCCCAATCGTGACGAACGAAAAACGCCCCCATCACTATTATGTCCGTAAGCTCCTACATCTACTGTAATAAATCTGCAATCTGCATCTACTAAAGCAAGCAGCACAATACTGAATTCATGTTTGTAGTTATAAAATAAGGAACCCGAATTTGGTGGTTTTTCAAATACTACGTGCTTGCCATCGATGGCACCCACGCAGTTCGGATAGTTCCATTTTGTAGTAAAACCTTCCTCTATTTTCTTCCATTGTTCCACAGTTGGAGTCGGCATTACTAAAGGTGCTAACGTTGTCCATATCTCTTTGCATGTCTCGTAGACAATTTCCCGTACTGTAGTCTCGCCTAATCTGTAGCTGAATGAAATTGTAGAAAAGGAATCTCCATAGCCAAGAAACCTAGAAAGATGTTTGCTTTATTCAAAATTAAAATCGTATTATTAAGGAATTGCGGTACAAAATTGTTTGGTTTATCAACATTAATTACATTTTGTTAAAAATAGAAACAAAAGCGTTTATCGTATGGTGTATTATGTTTCTTTTCAGTTGCAACTTGTAAAAAACGGTGGAACTCTCTTAGAGACAATTATAGAAAGTCTCTTAGAAAAAGGCAACATCAGAGTGGCGATGAAAGCAAGCCCATAAAAAAATGGAAATATGAAGACATCATGTCTTTTATGACTCCATTCTTTGCTGAAAGAGAGCAGACTTCGAACATTCAGCAAAATGAATCGGAAAGCGAGGAAGCTGTGGATATCGAACAACAAGAAGAAAGTAATTCCATCCCCCCTTCTCTAAACTCCGACACGCCGACTTCTAGTAGAGGTTCTTCGCCTACGACAATTTCGAAAGTTATGAATCCAACGCCAAAATTTTCTCGGCAGCAGCACGTGCCACCAATGGCACAGGTTTTAAAAAATTATTTTGACCAGAAACAAGCAGCAAAATCCGAGAAGAAATCGGACTCCTTACAAAAATTTTTTGACGCCATGCAAGAAACTGTAAGGACTTTTGCGCCTGAATTTCAGATCGAAATAAAATCACAAATATCAACTTTGGTTAGTGAGTACGAGTTCAAAAATTTAATGGCACAAAAAGCAAAACAAGATCAGCAACATGATGAGCAACAAGTTGTTACCCCTTCGCCGCCTTACTACCATAATTTGTAATAAGTAAATATATACCTAGTGTGAATAAAAAACTGTGGCAACGTTGTTTTTGTTATATATTTGTGATAGCAATAAACAGAGATGGGTAAAATGCATTCTAAGATTTACTTAAAATAGAAAATACAAAATGGTTTTTAGATTACGTTATAACATGTAAAACGGAAAATAGTTATTTCAAATCAACCCGCAAAATGGAAAATACAATTTCCTTTTTATTTAAATAATTACAATTTGCTTTTGATAGCAATAATTTTTAAAAATTCTTGTCGCTTAATCTATTTTCTCTTTGATCTCATTATCATTCCGCCATATGAAAACGCTCAGCAACAAAGCTAAATATTGCATGTAAAATTGGTGGCGATTAACATCAGTGTTCTTAGTTAATTAAAGCTTCTTTATTCAGGAGCTCTATTTGTTGTAAAGGATTATATATATTCAATAGAAATATTTGATGTTTCACCAGATTATAAAGATTGAATTAGGTTTTAATTATATTGGTACGAAATGATGTATGAAATTAATGACTTAAGGCTAAAAATACAATAGATATATACCCAAATATATACCTAACTATCACTGTTTTATATATATCTATTAATCAATAATAACATATGTACTTACTTGAGTGTGACGGCTAGTCGTTCTTCGGGGGAAATCGACTTCCGGAAATTTGTATTTTGCTTTTGAATATTTAATAAATTTAAAAGTTCATAAAATTTTGCACTCGACATCCTAAAATATTTAAAAAACTTCTCAGCATCCTCTAACAAATCGGGAAAAAGATGATGAAATTCTCCACACGTTTCCCGCTTTAAATTAATTGGGTGAACCCAAAATCTGGGGTGGCGCTTTTCGATTTCGTGACAAGCTAGAGCTATCATTACATCTTCATCTGATTCGTCCGAAGAACTATTCATTTTCACTATTAAAAGAAGATCATTGTACGCCAATGCGTTTTGTAAATAAAGACTAAACGTTCCGAAAGGACTGAATCAGTGCGCGGGCGGGCGTGAATGCTGATTGTGCTGAGCTGTGCCGATCCGAGCCGAGCGGATTCAGTGCGCGTCCTGCTTTAGTGCACATAGGCACAAAACACCACTTGTAACACCTTTTCGACGGCTCCATGATCGCCAAACAATCATTCGTAAATACCAGTTTAGCTGAAACACCAGTATATGACGTCATGCCGTAGTCGGCACCTGTCGCTGAGTTGTCGTGCAGTTTCGACGCTTCGCGATTTAAAATTTGAAAAAAAGCTGTTTAAATTATTCTAACGCCGCTTATTTTTGCAATGTCGAAGACATCTGACATCTTTGCATTTATTAAGCGTATAAAAAAATTATGTGAATTAACCCAATTGGAACATTTCATCTACAAAAAAATTTCTTACGATGTTTGGGCCAATATATAGAAGGAAGCGGACTCGACAGCATTCTTGTAGAAGCCAATGTTTATGGTGAAAATACTTTGGCATCAATTCTTAAGGGTGCTCAGTATAACAGAGGCATTAGAGCACATAAACTTATGTATGAAGCATTGAGAAGCATACAGCTTACAGAATTCATTGATTATATGAATTCATTTGAAGATGGGTATTTTATCGATCTATTGCAGCAGTTGAATATTTGTCTTCAAGAATTGAGAGAAGTAACAGTAGATAAGGATCGTACTGGCTTAAGCGATAAATATAACCAGCATAAAACCACAATTGAAGCATTTTTTTACCATTTTCATAAATTTTTAAATGATATGAGCACTGAAAACGAACTATTCAAATATTTGAATAATTACTGTGAAATGATAGAAATTCTTTTGAATTCAATTACAGCTGATAGAAGTAATGACTATGAATTACATTTATTGTCTACTTGACAATTTTTACCTTTTTTTTTTCTATGAATCACACAAATTATATTCGTGGTGTAACACTGTATTTACAAGATATGTTAAAATTACCTGCAGACGTCGTACATGATCTGAAGAGAGGAATGCATGCCGTCAAACGAACTGCAGGAACATTCAATGCAGTTGGCTGCGACTTAGCACTAAAACGGTCACAGAACCGATCTTCTGCAGTGACTGGAGGCTTAATTGGTATCACGAAAAATGAAGAAGCAATGCAAAGATGGTTGCTTCTGTATCCTTTCAAAAACAGCGTTCACTCAATGCTCACTTCATACCTTGGAATACAATCTGACACTACAGGTGACATAAACAGTCATAATGAATGGACGCAATCGAGAATTAATACAGACGAAAACGATGTTGAAAATATCATTAAGTGTTTCAAAGGTTGTAGTCCATTTACTACTAATGGGGAATCTGTGCTTCGCAATATTGTCACTGGTGAACTTGCGGAAGAATCAACTTCAAGATGCTTACTTAATGTTAAAGAAAATGGGGAGGCTCTATTAACTACATACGAAAAGGAAAGATTTTTCCAGAAAACTAAGAAATTATCGGACCCTATACAAAAAACTAAATTTTACAACTTTGAAGACACTCCTTCGAAATCCAACAAGAATGCTCCCAACAAAAAATTGCAAGATGTAACAGACATAACAATTTTCCAAAAATCATTCATGACAGCGTCCCAACGTGGACTTAATACAAGAATATTAGCATCGTATGAATGATTAAATTACTGTAAGTATCTATTTGACAGTGACGGATTTTACAGGAAGTCACCAAAGTCACAACTCCCCGTTGAAGTTCAAAAAAATTATAATTGTGGTACAAGCTCTCAGAAAGATTTAATAAATTTAAATACTTTCAAAGTTTATATTATTGATGGTATGGCACTTGTTCACAAAATTCAGTTAAATAAGTTCAATACTTTTGGTGATTTTGCCGAGGCTTTTTTCAAAAAAATTATGGAATTTTTTACTTTGCCTGGCGGTAAGAGAATAGATGTAATATTTGATAGATACGACGATATTTCTATAAAATTTTTGGAGACAAAATTACGGAGCAAAAACCAGATCATTAAAAATATCATAATTTCTAACCATTCAACAAATGTTCCAGCTGATTGTAAAGCTTTTCTAACTAACGCTCATAATAAATTGCAACTCGTTCGATTTCTTTGCTCTAATGCTCCAAAATATGCACAAGTAAAAGAAGACTGCGAGATGTATATTTGTGGAGGATTCGATGATCCAACTAAATGTTTCAAGTTGCAAGGTTCTTCAATTTGTGAGGTACAGTAGAACGCCGATTATCCGAAGTAATTGGGACCGGGGTCGATTCGGATAATCAAAAATTCGGATAATCGGACATAGACTGGTAATAAAGAAAAACGAACTGTGAAAAGCCGCGCGACGCAAAACATGTACATATGTGGTGTCTTGCCTCTGCTTTCAACCATAACAATTGAAATATATCTGGACTCCAATGAGTTCCAACTTGTTACAACAAAACAAAACAAAAATTACATATGTACGTACTTGGTTTTAATTTTTTATATTACGCTTAGGACCGATTCGGATAATTGGCGATTCGGTTAATCGGCGTTCGGATAATTGGCGTTCTACTGTACTTGAATTACAATCAAACCATTTAGAAGCTGATTCAAGAATGTTCGTCCACATATTTCACGCAGTAAGGATTCAATCTTTTCATATTATCATAATTAGCGCTGATACAGATGTATTCGTCTTGGCAGTTTATTTCTGGAAATACTTAGCAAATATTGGGTGTCTCGGTGTATGGTTTGACGGTTCTCACACGAAGAAATGTTTTGTAGGATGCCATTTGGCTGCTGAATCACTGGGTGAGAACATATGCAATATTTTGCCAGCATTACATGCTGTAAGTGGTTGCGACACTACTAGTAGATTTGGTAGTAAAATGCAATGGTTAAAAGCTGCGTCTCAAGATTTTGTACAAACAGCTCTCATGCCTTTGGGAAACCTTGACCTAAATAATCAGCAATTCAAACAGGTAGAAGCAGTTTGCACATATTTATTTTCGAAGAAAAAATTATCTGCTGATGAACTCAGATTTATACTGATATCTCAAAATATAGGTTTCAATTTCAATTTGATGAGAGTGATATGCACTTCAGATGCTTTGCATTTGCATTTATTAAGGGCTACAGTACAAACATTTATATGGAAAAATGCTCATCAAACACAATTACCGCCCATTGATTATTGTTCATTTAGTTACGAAAAGCTCAACGGTGACTTACGTCCACGACAAATGACGAAGCCGTCTTTACCAGAGTCATTAATTCCACCATGTAAGTGTACTGCAAATTGTCGCACAATGTTTTGTCATTGCAAAAAATCAGAATTGTTTTGTATTTCATTATGTAAATGCATCAATAACAAATGTCAAAATAAAAATGAGTAATTTTTTACCTACTTTAAATACATTTATGCTTGAATTCGCTAGTTTTTCATATTATGTAACTTTAATTTTTTTATGAATAAAAAAAATTTATTACTTTCATTTTTGTTTTTTTCTTATTATTTGAGAATCCATCCTGACTTTTACCATTAGAAAAAACTATAAATCATTACGAAAATAATCATTAAAATGATTTTATATCATGTACTCAATACATTCCCTTTACGAATAAGGGAAGAGGGGGTAAAAAAAATATGGACCAAATAATTGACCGGCAAGATCCACATTATTATTCTTTGACCTTTTCTTCACTTAAATCCGTTGGCGAAATTCGGCACTCACATTATGCATACTCACTTACCTCTAGCGCCCGGTCTAAAAAGGGTAACACGTGCATCAGCGACAAGTCCTTGAATCTATTTTTCTTACACGGGGTGATCTTATTGAATACATGTTTTCAAGAAATCCTGAAGGTTCAAAGTACATAGGTTCAGGCTGTTCAAAGTTCAAATACAATTTTTTAATCTTCGAACGTTAACCCATCACCAGCCATAACTTACTTATTGGAAAAAATCATAATTTTTCCTCTAATATAACCTAAATGCATCTTAGTGAAACCACATTGATGAATTTCTGTGTGAAAAATATCCTAACTGCTGATAAAAAATGCGTCCCATTTTTGGGACATTGGTTGATAATGTGAAAGATTCATCAAGTTGAACATTAACAAAAAATTATCTTTATTGGAAACTAGATGGTGTTATCAAATGATTATTTTAATAATATTATTACTTACTTTGTGTGGAAAGGGGCAAAACATACATCATGTAGTGATACATCGCATTTACTACAAGTGCTTTTTGTTTTTTTACCACACAAAGCAGATCTTCGTTGTGTTCATGTCATTTTTCTGGTCAGAGTACAATATATACTTTGGTGCACTATATAATCAATAATATTCTGGCTAAAAAATTGCAACTACTGTTTTTCCATGCAACGCTGTTTTAATAATTTCAAGATTATTTTCGGAAAAGCTGTTTGTCTTGGAGTGTTGTCTTTGGTTTTTGGTCCACACGGGTATATTTACATTAGCGATTTTTGGTTTACTACTTGTTTGTGAAGTTGACTTTACAGATAAGTTGTTATGTCCTGATGGGCCTAGGCTATTTTCTGAACATAATTTACGTTTTATTACAGATAAGGGTTCATCGTCACTGCTATCAGATTCTTCATTTATAGGACTAAATAATTCTAGAGTACTCGCAACATCTTTTACTTCTCCTTCGAGATTATTGTCCTCCAAATCCTCTGTGCCAGTCATCAGTTCATCAGGATCTGGAGGAATAGTCGCAACATCAACGTCGTCGTCATTTTTCAGATCCTCCCAATATTTAGGATCTTCAAATAATGGCTCTATGTCTTTGACAGTTAACTATTTTCTACTCATGACTTTTTAGTATAAATAACCAACGTAAACTGAAAAATTTTGTTCTATAACAAGAAATGGAAATAAGCCAATGCAGACGTGTTGACCGCTACCACTTTCAGCCAATGCCCCAAAAATGGGACAATAAGTTTAGTGACAATTTTATCAATAATAGTAATACAATTAGCTCACCTTTTTGTTGTATCACAAAAAGGAACAATTGAAGATTATATTTCTGCTATACTCACTAAATTGTGTAAACAAAGTTAATTATAAACAATTTTCAAAGTTGTAACACGTGCTTCCTTGAAAATCAACAACTTCGCGATAATGTGCAACATAGATTATTTTACTAATGCGTCCTATGGTGGTAAATATAATAAATATAGGTGAAACTGATACTGTTTTGATGGAGATAATAAAATTTGCAACATTTATAGTTCAGATATCTGCTAAATAAGAAGCGTCCCATTAATAGGACGTTGGCTGGTAATGGGTTAAACAAAAATGTCAGATTCTAACAAACCATGCAGGTGTTCTTTATGCAACGTTTCAATTTTTTTTTCCTAGAAACGTACGATGTGGAAATGATAAGGGTAACACGTGCATTAGCGACAAAAAATGTCTTAAAGTCCTTGAATTTATTATTCTTACACGGGTGACCTTATTTAATACACCTTTTCAAGAAACCGTGAGGGTCCAAAAATTGTTCAAAGTCCACACACAACTTTTTAATCTTTTCTTTGAACGTTAGACAAAGATAGCAGATTCTAAGAAAACATGCAGGTGTTCTTTATGCAACGTTTGAATCTTTTTCCTAGAAGTGTACGGTCCGAACATGATCAGCGACAAAAATGTCTTAAAGTCCTTGACTTTTCTTACAAGGGGAGGCATGAAAACTCTCTGTTAAGAGTCTCCCCTTGGCGTAACTGACATTGTGTTTAGGTGTGTACATCGTTGTCGTTAATTTAGTGACTTCATTTGATGGTAAATACAGTGTGACTCATTTAGAATGGAAACACCCATGTAAAATCTGAAGTTATTTACCGATTTTAACCATTTTTTTTTTAAAATGTCAATTAACGAAACGTCTACCTCGGGACAAAATTTTAAATGTTTATTCCAATTTTCAGGGCATACTACGATAACTTTTTCGTACTCAAAATGGAGAATTCTTATTAGCGATTTGTTTATAAAAAAAATATCTACGCCACTGGATTCAGAATGCTTCCAAATAGCTGTCACCAAAATTTTACAAAAATATATTTATTAATAACAAAGTTATGACAACTTAAAGTTCGAAAACTTTCTACGCTAACAGTTACAAAACAACACCCTGTATCAATAGATGGCCATTGAAATTATGTTAATAATTCTTAAATTAAACTATTTAAACCATCAGTGGAGAAAAAAATATTTAAAGTAACGTAATATTTAATAAAAATCTATCATAACTGTTAAGTTAAACAGTAACATAATTTCCATGGTAACTAAGATTTAAATGGAAATGTTAGGTCTTTATTTACTCAATCGCGCGATTCCGTTACTTTTATTAAATATTACGTTACTTTCAATATTTTTTTCTCCACTGATGGTTTAAATAGTTTAATTTAAGAATTATTAACATAATTTCAATGGCCATCTATTGATACAGGGTGTTGTTTTGTAACTGTTAGCGTAGAAAGTTTTCGAACTTTAAGTTGTCATAACTTTGTTATTAATAAATATATTTTTGTAAAATTTTGGTGACAGCTATTTGGAAGCATTCTGAATCCAGTGGCGTAGATATTTTTTTATAAACAAATCGCTAATAAGAATTCTCCATTTTGAGTACGAAAAAGTTATCGTAGTATGCCCTGAAAATTGGAATAAACATTTAAAATTTTGTCCCGAGGTAGACGTTTCGTTAATTGACATTTTAAAAAAAAAATGGTTAAAATCGGTAAATAACTTCAGATTTTACATGGGTGTTTCCATTCTAAATGAGTCACACTGTATATTATAGTTATTATTGGATTTCAAAAAATGACAATTATTTACATTGTTCACAAATTCGCTTTTATCGAAAGATAATCTACATTGTTTACCAAATAGACAACTTTCACATATTGGTTTAACATTTCCTTCATGTTATGCACTGATTATCGTTTTAGCGTTTTCTTAACTAGATCGAGGTTTATATGTGCAAGCTTACAATGCCAATTACTTAAGTTTTCAAAAACATTACAATGTGAAGAAGTTTTGTGAAGGAGGGGTTCAATTGTCCTAAGTAATAAAAATTTCATAATCGCACTCCCATATAAAAGCCATGTTAAAATTGGACTTTGGCATGCATTTATGGACAACTCGCTCTGATCATAGTTTTGCTCCGATCATGGAGTTTTATGTCTCAAAATGACCCTAAGAACATGCCACGGCTCATATGCCTAGTTTTAGCAAAAAGTATAATGTTTCAAGCTGTCTAGGATGTGTCAAATTGCGAGAGATACTGTTTTCTTGCGATATTTTGCGATTCTTTCAAAGTTACAATAGAAATAGCATACCCCAATGCGATATCGATAGGCATAACTGCCGTGAGGGTTCATTGGGGTCATTTTCAGATATAAAAGTCAACAATCCGACCAATACAGTGGTCACAGGGAGTTTTCCAAAAAATGAAGTCCGAGTATTTTCCAATGACGAGTGAACTTTTGGCGTACTAGCAGGAAAAATTGTCGTTCTATCACAACTCTTTACCTCAAGCTAAATTTCCTCGTAAATTGCTCTCATTATTCGAAAATTTCGGAATTCATCAAACAAATTCGTAGAGATTTCTTCAGTGGAATGGGCCAACGTAAACCAAGATCGGTGCGTGCAGGTGAAAGAAAGGTGGCTAAGAAGAACACCAAACTGGGCAGACGTAAGAGAGCTTTGGAGGCCTTCAACGCGATAGAAATCAGGGTCAATATTGGATCGAAAAAAGTTCTTGAACCCCCCCTTAAAGAACTTACTTTGTCTATCCACTGTTCTTACTGAACCAATATCATCTATGATTTCAGTTTTGTTTTTGTCCGAACGAATAAGGTAACCATTATCCAACACTTTTCCTACGGAAGATAGGTTTATTTTGAATTACGGTACATACTTGCTTGTATTGGTTTATATGGTGTATCTTCAAATTTGACCCCATCCTTTTGGCGCACATAATTATGAAGAATACGGCAAGCTTCGATAATAGAATCACAGAAGGGGAACTTGTAAATATCATAGAATAAATTAGTCTTTGAATAAGTCATTTTGTTCAATTAATTCCATCACATAAACATTATAAAAACTTTAAACTAACAAAAAAAAAATCATTTTGACTAAACATAGTCTAATCAAAATATGATTTGACCTGGGCAAAATTGCTTCAGAAGCGATTGAAGTGGTATTCAACTCAACAAATGTTGCTTTTAAACATATCCAAAATCCGACCATGGGAAAGTGCCTAAATATCCAATTCAAAATTGCCGCACTTTTCTGAATGTTCGTTGGAGTTTTTAGTTAGGTTATTCTGAATGTTCGTTGGAGTTTTTAGTTAGGTTAAGTATTAAAGTGACATTTTCTTGTTTCGAGACAACACAAATGGCTGCTACTGAACATTGTTGTATTTGTAAAATAATTGTCGAAGATGATCAGGACGCTGATGGCATAAACGTAGCCAGTAAACTCCGTGCAAGCGATTTCAATGTAAGTGCTGGAAACAGAGTTCATGTGTCATGCAGAAGAACGCACACTGATAAGAAAAGCGTCAATATATGGAATAAACAACAATCGACGAGTAAGACATGCATTGGAAAGAGAAGTGCCCGTTTACCTAAGACCCTTTTTCGCCCAAACTGACTGTTTGTTTTGCGGAACTACTGTGGATTTTTCTACAAAGTACAAACCTTCGAATTTGCCGAGACCATAAAAAAATGCTGTGAGAAACTACGAATGGTCTTTTGTGGTAAAAGGACGCATTGAATATTTCCTTTCAGATTTGCTTGCTGCCGATTGCGTGTACCACCACACATGTTTATTTATTTTTTATTTATTTATTTATCAGCTTCATCAGGAAAATAAAATTAATTAAAGGATGATTGCCTTGAAGAGGTACAGATGGAACAATTAGTGTTGTAATTAGTTACAAGGATTGTTCGTCAACCAGTGACGCATTCGTATAATTGTATTCATAATTTTAACTAATTACAACACTAATTGGAGACTAAATGGGGACCATAATGAATCTTCTCACCACGCTAATAAGCAAAATGATGTAATAGCTCCAACACTAAGAATCGTAGCTTGGAATTCCAATTGGCTCTGTCAACATGCCCAGCAAATCAAACTATTTCTACAAAATTACGATACTGACATCTTACGATCTCCGAGACTCATTTCACTGACAAGAGCCACATCAAATTCCCAAAATACAACACCTACTCCACAAATCACCCAGATGGTACAGCCCACGGGCGAACTGCAACAATAGTGAAATCCAATATAAAAAAACACCATGAATTTGACAAATATGAAAAAAATCACCTACAAGCGGCAACCGTAACAATAGAAGGCCAAATAGATCCCCTTAAAGTTACCGCTATCTACTGCCCACCTAAGTACGCTATTACAAAAGAAGAATTCTTCAACTTCTTCAAGACATTGGGCAAAAGATTGCTGTTTGCAAGAGACTGCAATTCAAAGCATGAACAATGGGGTTCGCGAGTAACAAGACCGGATGGACGACGCTTGCTAGCTGCCAATCAAGAAAACAATCTCAACTACATTACCACAGGAGAACCAACATACTCACCCACGGATGCAAGAAGACTCTCGGACTTAATCGATTTCGGGGTCATAAAAGGCATCAACACTAGGCAATGCGAAATAAAAACTGGTCTAGAATTAGCTGCAGATCATTCGTCGCTAATAATCACGTTACACACAAATATAACTGAAACCAAAAAACAACCTACCAACACTGATTGGGAATACTTTCGTGATAGACTTAGGCCCGATTTTACAATCATTGGTTAACTGTAAGGGTAAGGTTACCTTGAGTGATTGGTTAACTTTTGGTTAAGAAAAGAAATCATTTTACATTACATTCCGCATTGGCGGTAAAGTAACCATTGGTTTGCTTTAATTTTGTTATGGTTGGTACACCGAGATTGCACAACTGAACTACAGTGTAGGTTTAGTTATTCTATGGTATAAGTGAATGTATCGGTTTAGCATGCGTTGAGGTTAGGATTTTAAAAATCATAAACAACCTAAGAAACGTGTTAGGCAGTGGCTATTGCAACCAAAATGAACAAACGCCAAGTTAATTTTGCCGTAGAAGAAGAAAGGCTTCTTGTTAGGTTAGTAGAGCAATATAAAAATATAATAGAATCTAAAAAAACGGGACATGTAAATTGGGCGCTTAAAAAAATCATATTGCGAACAAATTTAATACCCAAAACTCGAGGAACATTCAACGAAATGGCGACCACTTGAAGGAAAAATACAATAACTTAAAAAAAAAGTCAAAAAAAAAGTTTAGTGATGAAAAAAGAATGGCAAGACAAACAGGTGGAGGGCCGTCAGAAAAAAACGATATCAACGACATCGATAATGCCATATACGAGTTAATAGGACCCCAAATTGATGGTCTTAGTAACAAGTACGACGGTGATGAAATCCAAGATGAAAACTGTTCTCAAGGCAGCAACACTATGCGTAAGCAGTGAACATATTTTTTGGCAAAAATAGTGGTAATTTGTTATTTCATTTACAGAAACGGACGAAATGAGTGTGGACACAAGTCTGATAAATGAAGACAAACCAGGCGCAAGTAAGCATTATAATGACGATGAAAATGTGGATATGCTAGAAATTTCTAATGCGACTGTGAATAATGTAGTACAGGAGGAAAACACTAATGAGGCTGTGAACAATACATGGAGCACATATACAAGTAACGATTTAAGAAAACCAGTTTCGGATAAATTGCGAATACGAAAGAATGTAACAAGTAAGAGGTTTTTTTCTACAAAAAAATAAAATGTAGGTACATTAACTTTTTATTTTAGCAAAAGCTGTAGTTAACAAGTGCCGAAGGGAAAAGATATACACCCCACTAGCCCACGAAGTAGCTGACGCTAAATTGAAATTTATTCAAGATCAGAACATTAAATTTTTGGCAGAACATGAACTGAAAATGGAAATTTTAGAAAAAAAACTAAAATAACAAATAAAAAATGTGAAATGCTGGGGATTAAGTAAGGTTTTCAAAACTGTCTTTTAAAATGTGCCTTAATACTTAATATTTTCTTATAGGAATAAATTTTTTGAGTTTATAAAGTAAACCTTCAAAGTCTATTGAAGTAATCATTAATTAGCCCATCTTGTGTTGAAGTAGTAATATTGTGTCTATGATCTGGAATGTGTTGAATATCAACATTATTTGCAAAGTTGATAGCTGCTTCTTCGTCTTCTGACACAGGTGGAATTACTTCATTTTCGTCACACGCAATATTATGAAGGACAGCTGCTGCTACTATAATTGCTTGGGTAGTGTCTAATGATGTCCTTAAGCCCATTGCCAGTGAAGGAAAACGCCTTTTCCACACACCATATTGCCTTTCTACTACATTTCTGGTTCGTATTTGCGCTTCATTGAATAATATTTCTCCAGGCGTTCTCGGATTCGCCAGGGGTGTAATTAAATATGGCTTAACTCCATAGCCACTGTCACCAACCATGAAACTACCTGGGTAACTTCCTCGTTCAAACATGGCACATAGGTTAGAGTTTCGAAATATATGGGAATCGTGTGCTGACCCTGGCCATCTTGCCACTATATTGCGTATTTTTAGGTGTGGATCGGATACAGTTTGCACATTGAAAGAAAAAAACTGTTTTCGGTTTCGAAACAACTCTGCTTGATTACCCCCAGGAGAGAGAATTTTTATGTGGGTACAGTCAATAGCGGCAATGCACCTCGGTAACCGTGCAATATTGTAAAAACTTTGTCTTAATTCGAATATTTCTTCATCCGTTGAAGGCATTTTTATGTAGCGAGGTCTGAGACCTGCAATCGCCACACTGACTCTTTTTCACATTCAGTGGTCAATATCTTCCACTTATTGGCCATGATTCCAAATGCACTATCAACCATTTTTCTCGCTCTAGTAAGCCCATAATTCTAAATTTTGTCATCGTTTGGTAGCGTCTGACTTGGTGGTAGATTCAGTTGACCTTGGTCAAGTCTTTGGCCGAAGTTTGACCGTTCAGATCATATGAATCACTGGCACTGCCGTATGATCCTATATCAACTGAAATGAAACAATAATAAGAATTTTTTTTATTTTAATTTTTCGCCGTTGGTTGGTGATATTGTGGATGATTTGGAAGAAGAAAACTCAGCTAACTTGCAGTTTGTCAGGTATTTATATAAATACCAAGATTATAATTTAAAATAAAATTGACGTTTCACCCATCTTAGTGAGCTTATTCATAATTACAAATCTGTAACAATTTTTAAATATTAACATGAGAATTTATGTTATTACATGTTTATCGGAAAATTTACTAATGATAAGGGCCAGATGACATTTATGAAAAACACCCAGGACAACTTAATAATAGTAATAATAAACTAATTTATTGCATTACTAACAAAGATAAAGTTACGCAAAAGGCATGAATTAGACATAGTCGATCTTCCATTCTGCCTCGTTAAACATAATATACAATATAATAAATTATTATTATTATTATTATTAAAATTATTATTATTAATAGCGCAATTCACAATACTACAAAATAAATCTTAAATAGAGAGATATTACCGATGCTAAATGGATGTGATCTATTCTTAAAAATATAATATACCTAAGAGATTACCGTATTATACCTAATTAAATTTTCTTTGAAACCAGTACTTTTTTACTTTCTCCTTAAATTTATCATAATTGGTGGTATTATTAGCATCGCTACCAACTATATTGAGGGTGGAAAGAGCCGTGTATGCAAAGCAACCTTTAAATGCGAAGTTCTGTGTTTTTGGATGTGATTAATATAAACTATTTAGTAACAATATTACAGAAACTGTTTTAAATATTTTAAATTAAGATCTGAAATTTAATCACATTTTTTATTGTTTATCGAATGGACGGCAAAGTTTACCAACACATTTAATTGTTAAGTTAAAATCAAAATAAACTGAATACATATTTAAACAATCGTAACGAAATCATGTAAAAATCAAAATGTTTAAAATATCAAGGCACAATAATTATTTTCTTAATCTTCACCTTCCGAACTTGTGTCATCTTCCGACAAAGCAGTATTCACTACAAATTCCAAACTTTCCACTACTTCATCAAGTAATCCATCTTTCTCCCACATTTCTTGGGCCAAACGATCCACATGCTTGCAATGTTTTTGCCAACCTAATGCTGTGATTTCAGCAAAAGCGTTTCTCACTAGCACTTCGATTTCCTTGGCGCTTTTCTGTACGCTGTTCATTGCGACCTTATGTTTCACCAAACTCCATATGAACTCAATTGGATTAAAATCGCAATGATATGGAGGCAAACGTAACACTGTATGCCCATGTTTTTTTTTAATTTCATCAACATAAAATGTTTTAGTGTGAGAAAACTTTTTAACCAATTCTAAGAATTCGGTTTTCCGCATATCCACAGTTGTTGAAACCTCGTTACTTTCAAGCCAATCTCTAATTTCCTGCTTTCTTGTGGCTTGGGTTGGGGGTTTGTTAATTTGAACACTGTGGTACGGTGCATTATCCATAACAACTATCCCTTTTGGAGGCAATTTTGGGATCGACTGTTTTTCGATCCACTGCATAAAATTCTGATGATTCATGTCATCGTGGTAATCCCCTGATTTACTCTTAGATTTGAAAATTAACAATGCGTTGTTTACAAATCCATACGCACCGCCTGCGCGTACAATAATGTAGCGCTGACCAGAACGATCAGCTTGGTATATACCTGGTTGGTCTTTTGACCGCCAGCATTTACTAACCCCATAAGATGGATGAGTAAAAGTTTCGTCTAAATATATGATTGGTTTTTTATTGTCTCCGAGAGCACATCTCTTAAATTTACCTTATGTAAAGAACCCGTTCTATTTTTAAGCAGTGACATGACGTGCTACGAGTCACTATATGCACGTTATTTGCCTTGCCATTTCGGTGGGTTCTTATTTGTTTACGCTTTTTCAATTTAATGTAGCATGCTAGATGCGCGCCACTTGTTAGATCATACGCCATGTCATAAACAACGCTCCTGTGATGGGCGCCCTGCCTTAAGTTCATTCGTATGTGTTTGCCGTCTATTGCTTCCAAACAGTTTGGAAACTGTGTTATAGGTGCAAACTTTTCAGCGATTTCACGCCATGTCTCTTCGTTCTTTTCTGACATAAGTTGTCCTTTAAGAAATCTCCATATTTTCTTACACGTATCTTTCACAATCGTTCTTTCTGTTGTTTCTCCAATGAGGAACTTGTAATAGAGAGATTTGAAGCTGTATGCTGTGCCCTGTTGCGAGGTACCTACAGAACAGAAAGGATGATTTACGTGTTACGTATAAAGTTAATAAAATAGTAGTAGGTAGAGGAGCACTTGACAGCTACCCCCCCCTACTTTTTTTAAGCCCCTCCCTCCACCGTGTAAGCCCCACTCCTTTGTTCCTATTGGCACGCCTCCCACCATCTAATTCTCATGATTCATTTCACCACATATTTGCTATGACGGTAAAATATTTACACAATACATTTAATTACCTTACCATAATTCATACGTTTTTAGCTCGGCCTGATGATGAGATTTACCTGTTGAAATCGATCGCCAAAGAAAAAATAAATTTTAGCTTGACAAAGTCTTTATCTTTATTTCCACTTAAATAACAAGCTACACCAATGGAGAACTTCATCCATTTAAAATCTGGTGTAGTTTATTCAAGCTAGAAATATTTTCAATTAAATAAGAAAAGACTTGCAAATTCTACCCAAATGACCCCAAATATTACTCCCACGTAAGCATTGAAGGCGTGCCCTTCATGGACTCCTTCCAGTACCTTGAATATATAGGGAGGAAGTGTAAATTCGCTACTCCTCTTAAATTTTATGTACGTGTTCTAAATAATATAATATTAAATATAGTTAAATTAAAAAAAAAATTCACTTACTTCTTGAAGGGTTATGAGACATAAATCAATTGTCTTGTTCTAAAAAAAATAAATAAAAATACTTATTTATAAAATTGTATGTATATACCGGGTGTCAACGAATCTATTAGACAAGCCATAACTTCTAGAATAATAGGTGTATTAAAATGAGATTTGGTATAGCTGAATGGCATGTAAAGAGGAAAATTTTCGCATATTTTTCACTGTCTGGCCACTTCTGGTTTCGCCGGAAATGGCTCCGGTTTTGAATTTTTAAATGGAACACCTTGTATATTGCTACATTTTTGGATTTCTGAGACAATTCTGAATAAGAATATGAATTTTAAAAAATTTTTTACGCTTACTTCATTTTTTTAGAGTCATTTTTAATATTGCATCTAGGTGGCCATGATTGGACGTAAACTAATCTGAGGATCTCAGGTGATGTCAGAAAATTGCAATCGCAAAATTTTAGTGACTGGTATGATAGATAGGAATAAGACAAGTTGGAAAAATTACATTTTCGT
This sequence comes from Pyrocoelia pectoralis, assembly GCA_036250285.1. Taxonomy (NCBI): domain Eukaryota; kingdom Metazoa; phylum Arthropoda; class Insecta; order Coleoptera; family Lampyridae; genus Pyrocoelia; species Pyrocoelia pectoralis. The sequence continues at coordinate 35,810,842 of CM070075.1, read as the reverse complement.
GTCTAACTATTATTTTTCAAATGGCGACCGTTTTTAGACAAGCACTTTCCGAAAAGAGGATTTGTGACGAAGCTAACGATACTAGTTTATTTGCGATTGGATTAAAAATAACAACATAAATAAGGAAAATACTGGATAATAATTTATTTACCTTTGTCAAGTGTGCCTTAAGAAACTTTTACTGTGATAAAGTGAGTGTTTTTTTCTCCAAAGAAGACTTGATAAAAATAACTAGGTACAAAATATTATGCATCACGGCTATTCATGGCACACTTGACAAAAGTAAATAAATTAAGTAAATATAAATCATTTCTTTATTAATCCCTTACATTAATTTTATCGAAAATAACGATTTATTATTATTATTAGTCATTACTTTCACCTCTAGGAGTAGATGAAGTTTTCTTCAAACAAATACTTATTGTTTTCAGTCTCCATTGGTACACAGGATCAATAAAGATCGTTTAGTATGACACACAATTAATTACAGTAGTCTCTGATTGATATTTGATTATCCTCAAAAATGGTTTCAGATATCATTCAGCTCCCCTACCTATACTTAACCTGAAAATTCAAATTGAAAGTATCATGTGATGTAAGTTTAGAGAAGCATCACTAATAATCATTGTGAATTTGGATGTATCCAATTTATTTATTAAATAAAGTGGCTACCTTTTAACATACAAAAGATCAATGAATTAGGGTAATAAAAAGTAACAATAAACAAAAATCTTGTGTAGTTTATTCAATCTGGTATAATCAGAAATATGTACGATTAAATAAGAAAAAGACTTACAAATTCCACCCATACGACCCAAAAATTACCCCTACGTACGCCGCGAAGGAGTGGCCCTCATGTCTTCCCTCTAGCACCTTCACGATGCATGAGGGAAGTATAAACTCCGCACTCCTTTTGAATTTAATGTATGTGCTCTAAATAATATAAGATTAAATATAGAAAAATTAAAAAAAAATTCACTTACCCCTTGTAAAGTGATTAAACAAAGGTCAATTATGTCTTGTTCTAAAAAACAAAAATTACTTATTTATAAAAATTGTATGTATATATTTACCGTAGGGTTGTAAGTTATGCCAATTATTATCCATTGTAAGAACTGTGAATTTAAAAAAAAAATTAGTATGTTTCAATTTTATAGTTGAACCTTACCGTTAGTTATAAAGTCGTAGAATGATTAGATTTTCTTTAAGCAGGATCTATTTTTTCTCTTATCTACTAGAAAATTGCATATTAAGAATAATAATAACAGTACCTATTGTTCCCTTGATTTACTAGAAAAATACTAAGAATAATAAGAGATGGAAATAGAAAGATCTATTAAAGAAAATAAGTGAAATTGTACAACTTTTTAAATACGATTTTGGAATGGTTTTTGTTCAGCTAAATTAATTTGCTTCAACAAAATCTTTCCAAAATATTTTCAAACTGTTTATAAAAACAAAAAATTTCAACACTATATAACTTTTTAAGTTGATTTTCATAAATTATTGAGTAACATTCTGATTTAGATAGCAAGATTGCTTGTTAAATTTTATAGAATTTATAGGATTATTTAATAAAAATTTCAAAGTACATACTTAATGATGTAATGGTAAAAATGATAGTTTTTGAATACGTAGTAAATACAAATTGATACGATTTTCATTAACATTTTAATAAAACGTTTCTTTTAAAAACCTTATCAATTCGCGTATAAGGGGAGCGTTGACATTTGCAGGTGTTTCTGGAGATCGCATACGTTATGTGTACGTAGTTTCAAATATCGTGAAAGGGATAATATTTGTGACAATAAAGATTATCTAACAAATTTGAGGATTAAAATGGGATAAAAAAGTCATGTGACCAACAATAACATTAACGAATGACTCAGAGGCGTATTTATGCTTCTGCCGCCTAGGGGCACAAGAAAAGCGCCGCCCCATCACATCCCTCACCACAGGAATAGAACTTATTAATGCCAGTCTGAAGTCCAGAAAACATTTTTTATTAAAAATACATAGAATTTATTTCATTTTCGACGTATTGTAATTTAATAAAACACTACTACATCTGGACGACGAGAAGCGGAAAATGGTCATACAAATTCTTAGAAAGCCAGTGGCTAATTAGGATTATCCATCAGTTTAGACTGAATAAACTGAAAGTGCAGCGTAAACGATGTTTGGGATTTTTATCACGTAAAATAATAGCTGGTATTGACGTATTTCTACTTCAATTTTATTTTCCATTGTTTTCCAATTTTTTTCAAAAAGATTCCTTCAATTAATTTTGGTGCCCCATAATTTTGCCGCTCCCTAATTCTTGCCGCCCTGGGCACTAGCCCCTAAAGCCCCTCCTAAATCCGCCACTGGAATGACTACGGACAAGATGATGAATTCGAATTTGTGATACAGGTAAATATTTGTATCCTTTTTTTTTTATTTTATGTTTTAGCAAGGAGATACTCCTTGGTTTTAGAGATTTACGTTTCGTTGAAGTATCCTACGTTTGGAGGCGCTGATGTAGTAAATATTCAAATTAATGTAATTTTAACAAACTTGAAGATGAAAATAGGAAAAAAAGGTAAATAAATATGTGTAATCTTTGATCACTTTTTATAATCACCAACAAATTTGAGGATGAAAATTGAAAAATAGGTACCTACGTGAGGTTATTTTTAGATGTGTAATCTATGATCAACATTTACAACAAATTTGAGGATGAAAAATTTACATGTGTAATCATTTATTACTTGTTATGATGAAAAATAACTTCAGGACAAGATGAATTCCTATTTGTGATAAATGAATATTATGTAAATATTTATTTCATATTCTTTTCTTCATTTTATGTTTTAGAGACTTCCGTTTCGTTACGTTTGGAAACGTCAATGATTTAATGTATATTTTTGTTATAAAAGTAATGTAATTTGATAAATAAAGAAAAACTCTTTTTATTACTCACAAAAAGAAAAATAAACATCAAATTTTGTAATTGCAACTATGTTGTTTTTTAGTGGAATGAAGTTTACATTAAACTGAAAATCACCTCCTGGTTGATAAAGTAAATTAATCATTTTGCAATTCTCATACAAATCGATGAGAAACCAACATTAACTAATTCCAATCGATCATTTTTTACATACGTTGATTATCAAAAAGTATTCTAAAGTTTGAGTGATTAACCTGAAAATTGCCTTATGGATGTTAATTTTATTAAAGTTTTCATTTTATTTGATCGATGTTTCTTATATACAAACAATCGATAACTTATATTCTTACAAAGAGAATAGGTAGATTCAATCAAATACAATGATGTTAGATGTTTAATTAGGAGTAAAATGTTACTTAACATTCCTCTTCTTCTAATATGATGTACAGTAACCTAATTTAGTAAAAGGAGGATACTTTATCTTTGTGACATGTTAGTAGGAAACGAAGAATAGACAAACAATTAATCCACCCAAACTCTGTGGCTCCTATAGAATCAGAGAGTATAAACTTTTGACAAGGTAAAATTTTAGGACTTACAAGAACTATTTGCACAGGTTAAAGACCCTAAACTGTTGAATTGTCAAGTACTATCCTAAAAATTATAGTGATTAACCTGAAAATTTTGGCAAATTACTCGAATTGGTCAATTCAAGCAACTAACATTCAGTTATTCATAGCAAATCAGCGTCTTAAGGAGGGGTTCAATTGTCCTAAGTAATAAAAATTTCATAATCGCACTCCCATATAAAAGCCATGTTAAAATTGGACTTTGGCGTGCATTTATGGACAACTCGCTCTGATCATAGTTTTGCTCCGATCATGGAGTTTTATGTCTCAAAATGACCCTAAGAACATGCCACGGCTCATATGCCTAGTTTTAGCAAAAAGTATAATGTTTCAAGCTGTCTAGGATGTGTCAAAGTGAGACAGATACTGTTTTCTTGCGATATTTTGCGATTCTTTCAAAGTTACAATAGAAATAGCATACCCCAATGCGATATCGATAGGCAAAACTGCCGTGAGGGTTCATTGGGGCCATTTTCAGATACAAAAGTCAACAATCCGACCAATACAGTGGTCACAGCGAGTTTTCCAAAAAATGAAGTCCGAGTATTTTCCAATGGCGAGTGAACTTTTGGCGTACTAGCAGGAAAAATTGTCGTTCCATCACAACTCTTTACCTCAGGCTAAATTTCCTCGTAAATTGCTCTCATTATTCGAAAATTTCGGAATTCATCAAACAAATTCGTAGAGATTTCTTCGTAAACCAAGATCGGTGCGTGCAGGTGAAAGAAAGGTGGCTAAGAAGAACACCAAACTGGACAGACGTAAGAGAGCTTTGGAGGCCTTCAACGCGATAGAAATCAGGGTCAATATTGGATCGAAAAAAGTTCTGGAACCCCCCCTTAAATCTCATTTTTAACGCTCTAAAGCTATATGAACTTCATATGTTTAGGCCACTTGAGCCAAACGGTAGGTATAAGAGCGTTACAGGAACCCTCGAGGAAGAAGGATGACATATAGTCTACGAAAATAGTTAAGAACCACGATGTCAGAATAGAGGCGTTTATTTGCAAAACTCGCTAATCGACAAAAATTTCAAAAATGAGTTTTTGGCGCCATGAAGTTCTGTTTTTAAAGGGGAATCGAATGGTGAAGTCAAATTTCTACAAAAGTTGTTCTTTAACACCTGAAAATTCAATTGAAAGTTGAAGTTATTTGCAAAACTGGCTGTTTGGTTTGACAGTTCACTTGCAAAACTTGTTCCTTGCATTTGAACCTATAGTGTGTGGTTTTATGTTCACGTGACTAACCTCACATGTTGTCACCCAGTAGTGCGTGAACAGCTGTTGTTGAAAGCACCTGTTTGCTAGTAAACACACTTGATTATTAATTTAAACAATAAGTGATATTGTCATGGAAGAATTTGATGAAAATGCACAGATTACTCCCAGTCCTTTAGGCCAAGGACGTAAAAGAATCCGCCAACCTGATAAATATAAGAGAAACGTGGAAAAACGAGTAAGGTAAGTGTTTGTATGCAATTTAGATTAAAATACGATCTACAAAAGTAATAAAATAAATTTCAATTTAGTTTCGGCGAAGAAAAAGTAGTCGTTTCATTGAAAATTATAACTTTCTCAACACAAATTAAAAAATACACGACGTACGTTTCCCTTGTCTCAATTTTTTTCAAATGGAAACAATAAAACATTTTTGAACCTTTAATGAAAATATTGTTAAAATTGGAATTATGTTATATTTTTTCACTATTCTATTATATTAGAAAATTGGATTATCAGTCATATTAAACAAATACCTATTTTGATCAATTTCAATTTACCGTGTTTACATGTTTTGTTAAATTTAAATATTCTCTTTAATTGCAACTTACAAAACTATTGCAGGCATACCCCGAATGTGCTGCCTAAATACCCTACTTGTGGACATGACGGACGTCCGGGACTTCCGTATTTTTATGGCACTTTATCAATGAGCGAAGTAAAAAATTTTCACGGATATCTGTATCAATCAAAAGATAAAGTACACCATGATGGTTTAATACTTGCTTGTTGCAATGGCGCCGTGCCAAAAAGAGGGAAAACTATGCATGCTAGTGTCTCTATAAAATATAATGTACGTGTCAATCAAACCGAAATCATAAGAGTGTGTAGTAAAGCATTCTTTGAAATTACTAATTTTAGTAGAGACCGGGTTCAAAGAATTGTCCGAAATTTTGTTCTTAAAGGAGAGACACCCAAAGAACGTAGGGGTGGTAATAGAATTGGCCCAAAAAATGACGAAAAACGAATTTGCATTAAGAATTTCATAGAGTCCATAAAGTGTACGGAGTCACATTATTGTAGAAGTAAGTCCAGTGTTAGGGTTTACTTACCTTGTGACCTGAATTTCAAAAAGCTTCTTGATCAGTATGTTCAGAAAGTTCCCACTAATATGCTAGTAAAGCTTAGTTAGTTTAGAAAATATGTAAATGCTAATTACAACATAGCATTTGGAACTCCTCAAACTGACTGCTGTTCTACTTGTTTAACCTTCCGTCGGGCGCGGCATAAACCTTAACAAGATCGGGCGCAGTGTATCAAATTGATACCGTACTTTTTTTGTTTAGTAACTTACACAATGGTCAAATATTTTACTTAGTTTATTAACATATTATTATAACTTTATTTCTAAGTACTTAAATAAAAAAAATTGTGATAAAAAAAATATAATTCAAAAAGACAAATACAAAGTAAAATAAAATCTAGAGATCGTTTTATTCGCTGCTCTCCTTATCTGTTCCTCTAACGCAATCAGTGCAAAAACTTTCTATATGTATGAGGCAAATAGGTTTCTTGCAACTTCTACAATTATACTTCGTCAGTCTTGGCTTCGTTGTGCAAGTATTACACCTTCTTCGTTTAGTTTCAGCAACAATGTTATCCTGAGTTTCTTCTGGGCTTTGTGGTCTGAAACGTTTCAAACTGTTGAAGACTTCTATGTATTCCTGAAGTAGACGCACTTCTTCGAGTAAGGTGGGGTAGAACTAATTCATGAGATATTCTCTTCAGAAACACTTTTCTTCTAATAACATTTTGATCATTGCCGAAATATAGAACTTGCGCGTTAATGCCACACATATTTACCATGGCAAAAAATATGACCATTGGCCAGCGGCGTATATTTCTTGCTACATTATATGATGCACACAATTTATCTGTGGTGTCTACCCCACCTTTGGGGCTATTATAAAAAGTTATAATCGATGGCTTCTGCCGATCTCCAGTATCGGCATCTATAGATTTATCTTCGTGCATACTAGAGGCCAAGATCACACATTTCCCTTTTTTAGGAACATATGACGCCAACATAAGGTTTTTTTGAAATCCAAAAAGAGTGCTGCTGACAGCTCTCCCAGCACCTGTAGTAAATTCTAGAGGAATCTGCGGTTTATTTTTTTTTATTGTTCCAACGTAGCTTAGATTTTTGCTTTTCAGCTCTTCAACCAAGTCAACACTAGTAAACCAGTTGTCTGCCGTTATGTTGCGTCCTGATTTATAAATGGGTTTAGAAAGTCTCAGCACATCTTTTGGTTTGTTACTGATACGATATATTCCTTCTGGCTGCAATCCAGCGTATATTTCCAAATTGTATAGGTAGAATACTTGAGAATCAACAAGGGCATAGATCTTAATGCCATATTTGTTTGGCTTGCTAGGGATGTATTGCCTAAAGCTACATCTTCCTCGAAATCCCTCAAGCTTTTCATCAATTGTAACGTTCTCTCCCAACGAATAACACTTTTGACAAATTTCTCAAATATTCACCAATAGCTGTAATCTTATCTGTTTGTCTCCTTTGCTCACGAGTGGTGCGATCATCAAATCGTAAACAGCGCATAATAAACTTAAAACGTTTTATATTCATCACCAAACGAAACTTTGCGATTCCATCTCCATCAGACCCCCAGAGATCTTCTAAACTTTGTCGATTACTTCGAACAACCCCTGCTAAAATCAATAAACCTATGAAAGCTTTCAATTCAATCATGTCAATTGGCCTTGAATCTCTTTCTCGTTTATACTTTCTTTTGATGCTTTCAATATACTGATTTGTATATTGCACAATAATGTCCAAAATATCATTACTGAATAAGCAACTCCAGCAATCCAGAGGGGTTTTGGCCGTTTTCGCTGCACCGATAGCTCCAGGAAGTTTTCGGATTAAATTGTGAGCTCTTGAACGTATTCTTTGCGAAGGTGGATTCTTACTCCATTTCGTTGCTTTGTCTTTACCAACAAAATAATCGTCAGTTTCGTCAATATCTGCGTCCTCGTCATCGTCTTCTTCGGTGTCTGAATTTTCTTGACGTGTTTCAATCTCATCTTCGCCTTCTGTATCAACTTCGTCTTCAAAATCTTCTTCTACACTTTCATCTTCGTCTTCAAACATTATTCGTTGAAGTTCCTCAACATCTCGAGGATTCAATAGATCATACTTTTTATTCCGAGCTTCCATGGTCATGGTCAGCTTGCAACAAACCTGAAATATGAAAATCCTCAAATAATCTCTTATACGGGTGCACTGTATTCTGTCCAAAGAAAACAAACTTTGAATAAAATTTAATCATTAACAAATTTTATGTACACATACATGCAAAATAAACTTACCAGAATAGCTAAATAATAAAAATACAACTTTTTAAAAATGTAACGTGAACAGGCGCGGTGTATCAAATTGAACAAATTGCCAATATCTTCTATATCGGAGAACTATTAGAGCACTAAACAATTTTCGCAGTTGTGAGGAGACAATGTAACGTGGAAAATAATTTTAATATCAAATCACGCTACACCTACCTTTGTGTCCTGGAGGAGGGCACGTACCTTGACTAGCTCAGGCTGAGGTCGTGTGTAGTAATTTGTAATTTTGAAGATGTTAGGATGGGCGCCAGGTCTATTTTGCTCTGGTTGATTATTGAAACGTCCTAGGTAGACCTCCTAGGACAATCGCATAGCTTTCTAGGACAACAGGGAGGTTATTAACGCAGGATTAAATAACAGTGTAACTGATTTTATTATACACATAACACATCAAAACTAAATTTCCACAATCGGTATGACGAGAATTTTACCATAAAAATAAAGTTACATTCATAACGTAATAAACAAATAATTATGCTGGCAATGCAAATTGATGATTGTTTTGTAATACTTGCTATGCATAAATGTGACGTAATTCGACACAACTTTACCTAATTAACAATCGTTTAGTTTATAAGTTCTGGTTAGCTGTGAGTTAGTAGTATTAGATAATTGGTTTTTTTATTTGAGCTAGCTTGAGGTTAGTTATTATTAGTTACCAGATTAGATAAGTTGTCCGTTGTGAAAATCATAAATTTCTAATCAATAACACATTTGCGATTACCTCAATTGCACATTGCATTATGCATAAATAAATCAAATTTCTTTATGGACTTTAAATATAATAATAATGTTGATAAAGATAATTTTTATAATGATAATGGACGAAATTCTAAGATGATGATGTTAATGATTATTATTGATGACGTGAAGACGATTCGGCGATTTGAGAGAACGGTCATTACTTTCTTCTTTTACAAATGGTGAAATAATTATTATCTATACATCTGACCTTTGTGTAAGAATTTGATGAATTTCGGCAGCTGGGTAACAATGACTCCTAGAATTTGGGTACTGGAGCATCCAATTTCCATTACTTAAGCAGTACGCATCGGGAACCGAAAACCACATGTGTTCCTTCAGATTTCTTTCATTGACTACTCATGGTTCCGATAATGGGATTCTGTCTTTGAATTGCACGGGTATTCTTTCGGACTAATGAACCGGTCCGCCAAAATTTCTCTATATTAAATATAACGGTGTAGGTTTACAGACATTTAACCATGATAATTAATTACTCACCGATGCTTTTAGCTACCGAGAAATTTTTCTTTTACTTAACTATGCACAAATTTAATGTGTGCGCTATTGAAGCGAACGTGAAAAGTGCTCTCTTTTTGGAAAATTTCTCTTATCATTTCTGGTCCGGACTGAGGTGTGTTTGATATGATATTTAATAATTATTTTGTTGAATGCAAATTTGGTTGCCTATATTATGGTAAATTATGGTTTACATTAATGAATTTGAATACTCCCAACAGAAATTAAAATAAAAAATGTTTTAACAATACACGAAGGTATTGAGGAGTAGGGGTTGCTAACTTCATTTAGTAAAACATGCGCAACAGAAATGGTCGGCGTGTATCAATCTGAACAGCCGCGCCCGACGGAAGGTTAAGAACAAAAGAACAACTGAAGACTAAAACGTCTAACGAAGTGAGACAGACATTGACTACAGCGCATCGTGTTCATATTATGAAGGCTAAAGCTTTCTTTAAATTACTGAAGTACCCGAAAACTCAAACGGCTACCTTTTCGTTTGACTGCCAAAAAAATTTGGCACTACCTCGCTTGCCTGACCAAGCAGCTTACTTTAGTCAGCAGATAAATTATAATAATCTCACAGTAGTGTCTGGATCTTCCAATACTAAATTGACGTCTCAGAATGTGTTTTCTTATGTTTGGACCGAAATTGACTCCCCTAAAGATTCGAATGCAATAGCATCAGCTGTATAACATGCACTTAACAACTATAAATTTGACCCTTCTACAGAAAAAATATGTTTGTTTGCTGACGGTTGTGGGGGTCAAAATAAAAACACCAACATGATGACAATGTTGGCTTATTGGCTTCTTAAGGAATCTCCCCAACATATTAAAAAGCTAACAGTAACTTTTCCAATAGTAGGCCACTCTTTTATTCCTCCAGATCGAGTTTTCGGACTTATAGAGAAAGACATTAAAAAAATACCAGTGATAGTAAAAACTGATCAGTATGATAGCTTGATCAAAAAACATGATACGGTTCGAAGGTTGGGAGTTGACTGGAAAGTGTATGATTGGCGAACACAGGCAAAACGAGCAATAAAGCTCCCTGCATCATGGCATTTTGAATTCAACAAGGCAAAACGGTTTGTCTTTTACAAAAGAGAAACTAACGTTCTTGTGCAAGGAGAGTCAAATTATATGTCTGATGTGGGTATGCCTAAAAGTATCTGCAAGAACGGCTTTTCACTTTCAACAATGATCCTTTTGGAGTTACCTTTAGGAACCCAATTAAAGGGTGATAAAGCAAGTATTAATGGTCTGTTGAACAAGCACTATGGAGTCAATTGGAGGAGCCTTCCAGAACTTTCTTTATACAAGAACCACATTCCCCCAAAAAATTCTTCAGAAGCAACAAAGGAACAGGATAATGTGTCTTCTGAACAATGTCAAAATCAATATGACAATTTCTTTGTTTGAACTGCTTGCAATTCTAATATCTGCTTAGAATAACTATTGTTTTTTGTTTATTAGGGATAAATGTTATGTTTATTTGTATCGTTTGCCAAAATGTCAATAAATGTTTTTTTTTCCTGAAATTCCGAGGTTTCTTTACTAAAAGTTCCAAATTCATTTGCAAAACTCGCTCTTTGTAAAATGAATTAGTTATTTATAGAGAAATTGTTAAAATATTAGGTTGTAAAATATAATTATCATTATCCCTTAAGCGTTCAGATGCCAACTAAAAAAAGAAAAAACAAAAATATCTTTCAGTAAACTGAAAAAACGTTTTGTTCGTTTCCTGAAAAGTTTGTCACCAAGCAAAAGACGAGTTTTGCAAATAAGCGCCTCAGATTCAAGATGATATAACTTTCATCTAAGTTTAAGATATGATCTCGATGCACGAAGAAGTTCATGATCAAGATATCAGATCCTCAATGCTACGACAACAACAATAACAATAGCAGATCTGCTCATCTGGTAAACTAAGCCGATCATCTGATAAAACTGGTATGATCATCTGATAAACTGATCTGATAATCTGTTAAACTGATCCGATCATATGATAAACTGCTCTGATCATCTGATAATCGGCTAAACGGATCTGATTATTTAATTATCTGTTCATCGGTTCATCTGCTTCCGAGGAACGAACTCTTTGAGATACAGTAACGAAAATGGTGAAAACACTGGACAACGGTTACAAAGTGTAGGAGATGATACTCCTAAACGATAAAACTTCTTCTCTTCTAAGAAGAAAACAACTGATCATTAGGAAACATTAATAAACAATAAAATACAAAAATCATTTATTTTATGCTTGTTTTCATTATTGTAAGCCGTGTGACAGGCTTCGCAGTAATAATTGCATACAAAAGCGGATGTTAACGAAGTAATGACGTTAAAATGTCCCTCATGGTAAAGAAGATTAATCTTTTTATCAACATCGATTCCCTCAAACGTGGACTGTCCTCCTGTTGTGTTATGCTGATAAACACTTATTTTATATCCATTTAAATGGTTTTGGAACTGCCTCAGTTCTTCTATACCGCAACCGTTTGGGGGAATCACCACATTTGGTTCTTGAAGCAACCGTTTCGCGTGAATTTTTTGTATTCCATTTCTATCACGTATTATTCTATAATTTGGGTCCTTGTCAACGTTCGCTTTACCTACCACTAACGCAGGAGGTAAACACAGATTGTCTGTATTATTTATAGCGACAATTCCTCTACGTTGACGACACTCCTCCGCGTAACTATTGTATACGCGTTGCCTTCCTTGTCCAGAAGGAGGACTAATGGATGTAACCTCCATTCGGAACGCATCGGTACTGAAACCTTCGGAGTTTCTTTGAAACACCGATCCCATTAAATCCCACACGTTTTCAAAGGTAAATTCCGTTGCTGATCGAAAACTTATCCATCCCGGTAACCTCTGCTTGAAGGTTTCGCTTATAGAACGTCAGATCCACCTTATCCTCTGGTTTTATAGTAGCTACTATGAGTTGGCTTACGCACTCGGATAATATCCCAGAAAGTTGAGTCATCTTCAACAAACAAAAACCACTACAACCACAATTATCAATTATACACGGACCGCTGACAAAACAAATTTGAATGTTACCCCCAACCCTCAGCCAGTAGGAATTGCGCGCGGAAACCCCGACACCGGAGTGGCTGCAAGGGTAGATCCCGTTACTCTTGATAAGGAACACGTGTTACCGCACCCCCGCCAACTACGGGGGCGGAGCTACTCTTACCACGATCGCGGGCGGTCCAGGGTATATAACTACAACCCCGTCGACCACAAGGGCATCCCTGGAGTCGCTCGACCCAGCTGACAACTCACTTTGGAAGATGTCCAAGGCCCTGAGGAGCCAACGCCCAGAGATGCCACCACTCCACACCAATCGAGTCCTAGTCCACAGCACCCAGAACAAGGCAGACGCACTCGCCGACTCGCTGGAACTACAGTGTCGCCCATACCTACAAGACGTGGACGAAGAACACGCGCTCAACGTCGAAAGAACGGTCCGAAGGTTCCTGCGTACCGACCACGACGACGCCATCCATCCAGCTTCCCCGGAAGAGATGGCCGACTACCTCAAGAGGCTAAAGAACCGCAAAGCTCCCGGCCCAGGCGGCATACTCAACACAGCTCTGAAGAAGCTTAATAGACGAGGCCTTGGCTGGCTGGTCGCAGTGACAAACGCGGCACTCCGCCTACACCACTTCCCGCGACCATGGCGAACAGCGGACGTCATCTCCATCTCCAAGCCGGGCAAGAACCACAGCTTCCCGCAGAACTACCGACCGATCAGCCTCCTCTCGGCTCTCGGCAAGGTAGTAGAACGAGACATCCTGAAACGAGTACAGGACCACATGGACGCCAACCACCTGATGGACAACGCCCAGTTCGGATTCAGGCAATACCACTCCACCACCCAACAACTCTGCAGAGTGGTGGAACAGATCACGGACGGCTTCAACGAGCGTGCCTCTACGGGAGCAGTCTTCCTAGACATCGCCAGAGCCTTCGACCAAGCCTGGCACGAGGGCATCTTGTATAAAATGATCCAGGCCGACTTCCCACCATACCTCACAAAAACCACGGCTTCCTTCCTTCGACACAGGAAGATGAGGACGATCCTGAGGAGAAATCGCCCCTCAATCAGAACCCTGGAGGCCGGAGTTCCGCAGTGCTCTCACCGGTCCTCTACTGCCTGCTCGTTCGGGACATGCCGCAAGCTCCACGCACCACGCTGGCCAAGTATGCAGATGACACGGCGCTCATCTGCACAGACAGGAACCCCCGCTTCCTCGTGAGAAGACTCCAATCCGCCGTCGACGCCCTCGAATCTTGGTGCGAGGACTGGCAGATCCAACTTAACTCCGAGAAGTCCCAAGCCACATTCTTTTCCAAGAGGTGGCACCTGCCGGACCGCTACATCCAGGTCTGCGGCGAGGACGTCCCGTGGGCCAACCAATCCACATACCTGGGTGTCATCTTGGACAAACGACTGACATGGAAGCCCCAAGTCACCGCGGTTGTCAAGAAGACCCAAGCTGCCAGAGCGCTCCTCACGCCACTCATGAGGAGAGGAAGTTTTCTATCCAGGGAAAACAAACTCCTGCTGTACAAGACAACAATCAGACCAGTAATGACGTACGCGGCGCCAATATGGGGATACGCTGCAAACACCCATTTACGAAGACTGCAAGTCATCCAGAACAGGGCACTCCGCCAGATCCTTGATGCCCCACGATACATACGAATCGACGACCTCCACGTCGAAACTGCAGCCCCGCGACTGAAGACGTACCTCAGAACGTTAGCCGAGAAGTTCTACGCGACCCTCGACGCACACCCCAACCCAGAGGCCCAGAGACTAGGGCAGTATGACGAGGACGAGCCGACCACGCACAAGCGGCCAAAACAAATTCTATCATTGGTGTAGCCCGCGGCGTTGTCCGACCCGTACCACGCGCCGAGGTGGGGTGCCCAATCCCTGCGGAGGCGCGGGTTCGGGCGGCCTCCAAGGGCTCACCCCTGACGGCACGGACGCCTGACCCCGCCGGGGCGCTCGCCGAGGTGGGCTAACCGCCCCAACGGTGGATGATCACTCCGGAGGGGTAAAGGGCGGCACCGGTCGTCAGCGACCCCGACGCCACAAGCGTGACGGCAACGTACGTCCCAAATTTCTTTACAATGCTCAGAGAGCCAACAGCAGTCAGCAAACCAAAAGAAGACCGCTAAGCAAAGGGACACGTCCCTGGAATTAGCAGAGAAATGAAGATAAACAGGCTACAAGGGCATCTAAGATCCGATTGCGACTCAAAGATCCCACAGACACACCAGTAGAGCGACGAACGACGGCGAGGAGTAATTGTATATAATTAATAATTATATCTCTGTGTATAATATATATAAGCAAAGTAAAATTAAGAACCTGTAAAATAGAATTGTATATATTGTTATTATCATAATTATATGTATATACAACCACGCATTTTTCCATCAACATTACCACCTACCTCCAACATCGCAAGCTACCCGGTAACATTGAAAATTAAGAACTCGCACAAAAGGGATATTGGCTTAGCCAAAATGTTTTACACTTGATACTGTATGATAACACGTCATGAATGGTGCGGTAAAACTTTATAATGTGAGGACTTTACGTGTACTTTTATACCCACGACAGTGATATACATATAAAGTAGGTTTTCAAGGACTTTTAAAAATTGTGAACTTTGAACTGTGGACTTTGAACGAATTCAAGGACAGCAAAAATTGTATATGTGAACGTAATCAAGAACTTTTAATTTTAAACGAAATAAATCTATACATTGATGACGCAATCTTATTACACAGCTGTGTAGTTTTTGTAACCTTGTACATGCAAATGTGAACTTTGAACTTTTAAATAGATTACAGCAATCTTATTTTGCAGTAGAGTTTGACCTTCTTCCTCCTACATTCTTGGTCCTCCTCATATGAAGGTCATCTTACTTTAACGCATTGATTTGCTATGAACGTTAGTTTCTTGAATTAATCGACTCCCTTATCGTTAAATAATACTCTTTCAGGGTGAAAAGATTGTAATAAATTTGAGGGAAATCATGTGGCGGTATTTGAACCAGAAATTAAATCTTGGAAGAATGTGTTTATGTGGTTAAGTTTTACTTAATTTAAACGTAAATCTTGCATATAGTTCAAGAGGTGAAACACGACCATTCTTCCTCTATAGGTTATACACAACATACCTAGTTGTTCTTTTGCCAATTGAGTTCGCATAGGATATGTATCTCTTCTTCATTAATGATAGTCTTGAAAAGCATTTGAGAATCAGCACACAGAATTGTCTTTAATTTGATCGATTGGAATTACATAACTTATTAGGTAGGTGAATTGATGTTGATATTATTATTATTGATATTATTGACGCTAGCATGTACAAAACATTAAGTTATTACATTTGTCTAAAAACGTAGATACCTATTATCCTAATTACATATAAATATTAAAATGTCGACAATATACATAAAATATCAGACAATACATATAAATAAGTAAATATAAAATTAGCCTCAACGCGAGGAACAATGTCTTTCAGGTTGGTATTTTCATGTTGGTTACACAATTGTAAATTGATCAACCCTTTGCACCCTTCCTACTAATGTTACTTAATCCACTTTTTTGATAATAAAAACACTATTGAAACGATTATTCGTTATTTTCAATATTTTAAAGAATGAACAATTCTCAAGGAGAAATGAAAAAAAGTACTTTTACTGGTTTTATTTATTGATGTTCAAATATAACATGTGTGTGGCAATAATACAGAAACACACTGCTTATTTAAAAACAATATACGATACAGCGTGTCTCACGGTGACCACCCTTTAGAATATTTCAGAAACTATCTGAATTTTGAAAATTTGGGTAATGGGGTTTTCGGGTATGGCACCCTCAAATAAAATTATGACGTCTACGTAACACTTCCCGTTTTTCCGGAAATGACACCAACTTTGTTATTTTAAATGTAACACCCTATATATTATTCCGATTTCGGATTCTGCGTAAAATTTTAGCTGGACTTTGATCAAGTTTTCTTATTCCTAAAATTAACCGTTTTCGAGATATTTAATTGTGTAAATAAAAATTAAAATAAACACTATCTAGCTTAAAACTATGTGAATTCTACAGAAAGAAAGAATAAGGGACCATATTCATACGAGAGATAGCTGGACCCCTAAGCTTCCCATCCCTACTTTGTTACGGCAAGAATTGCGAATTGTAACAAAAATTTATCGATAGGTATTGCACCAGTAAGCTCAGTTATATGGGCGATGGGCGTGGATCAGAATTGGTGAGAAAAAGTGAGTTATCAGTAATGTAAGCAAAGTGAGTAGCGAATACTAAATAGAGAAAAAGGGCGCCACGCAAGTTCTGTAGGTAATAGCTAAAATTGAGAGTATGAACTGCGAAGATAATCTCAATTCGGAGATAAGTAACGTAGTAACCTGTAAGAAAAAGTATGGTAATGGAACAATAATGCAAATAAAAGCAATTTGACGAGCGTATAATAAGGACTCAGTCAATAATATATATATAAATGATTATAAAGTAAGGTAATTGTTCAAAATAAAATAACTAAATGGTAGTAATTGGATAGTAATCCACAAAAAAATAATAATGATCACTCAAAGGTGATAATCTAATTAGTGATCCGCTTTACCTTTTTCAAGTAGCGTAGCAAAACTACTAGTAATGAATTTACGTTAACGACAATAAGCAATATTTCAAGTATACGATGCAATCGTAGCGAGCAAAAGTAAGTAAGTAATAATAAAAATAGGTACCTGTGTGTTCGGTGGAGATCCTTTGCAAAGGCTCTGCCGAAGCGAAGCAATCTAAATAAAGAAAAGTTAGTACCCGGTGGACCAACAATGGGTCGGTCCCAAATACGAGAATACTTAATTACTCACGATTCCCTTGAAGGATCGGATACTGATTATATATTTTGACAAAAGAGTTTGAAGTTATCAGTAATTAAAGTTAAGGTAAAAGGGGACAGCTAATCTAATGTAACATACAAGTTAATTAACGCAAACAAAATAATATCTACGTTGAAGTAAAATAACAGTAGTAAATGAAAAGCAAATTTAGCTAGAATGAGGTATTTCAACAATGTATGACGTCACAAAATATTTAAGTTAAATTATATAGCAATTTTCTAAAACAAATAATTTCGGTAATAAAAGTAATTTATAAGGAAGTAGGAGAACAAAGGTCGATGAAAATTTGAAGTTGTCTTCGGAGAACTTCAGAATATAGAAGATGGCAGCGAGTCGTCAAGGCAGGAATCAGTATTACCGGCTCAAGATGACGGACCAAGTGATAAGGATAGCGAAGGCGTAGAACTATTCTTGAACTTGAACTTGAACTTGAACGCCAAGAAGATTAGGAGAAATTAGAGACGAGAAATTGAAGGAAAGCATGCAATTTTGAAGAGAATAACGAGAATAAGTACATACCCAATGAGTTTAATCACTGACGTTAAGAACACTTTAACCAATTCTTCAATGCGACACCATTAATTTGTATAAAACCGTAAATATTACGTCGGCGGCGGTTGAAATAAGCAGTAGATTTCGCCCACAACCAATTAGTTAAGAAATTCCACTTAAAACCGTTTTAAATAACGAACAGGTAAAGATAATTGTGAAAATCTCTAAGCACAAACATGGAGGGTCGGCACTGTTTAAGAGCTCGAAAGGAAGTCTTCTCCTACATCAGAAACGAAACCGAAGGTTCTAGAAGTAAAAAGAGATAGTAGAGCGTGAATGACGTTAAAAGGAGAGAGATGAATAGCACGCTAACACAAGTTCGAGGCGAAGCAACAGATTTCAACCAATTGGAAAATTAGTAATTATGTTAAAAAGTGGACGCCTTGCGCCACCTAGTAGACATATCGAATATAGATAGTCCTAACCATAGAGTAAACACCTAACAAGTAAATACACATAACACCCCCCTAACAAAAGTTGAGCTAGGAAGCTGAAAAGAAGAGAAGCTGAGTAGCGAAACCAAAGCGATGAGTTGAGGAAACACTAGAAATGAGTCAAAGAAGATGAGCACGGATTAGGAAGAAGAAAGGGCGACGACGAAAAATAGGCGAAATGATACCCTAAGATTCATCAGTTACAGAGGAATGTGAACTGTCGCAACGGAACCATTCCTCCAGTGCAGGGCACCGGTACCAAAATCAAGAGGCAATGCAAACCTACTCTACTACGAACAGGCGGGTTGTTAAGCAACATGATTGAAGATCACTCCTCCCTGTAAGGAACCGCAGCGGTAATCCAAAATTACTGCGTAAGCAAGCAATGGACCAAAATTGTCTTATCTCAAAAGAGACATATCAAAGTATATAAAGAAAATCCAAAAGCGACATGACGATGAGTATGCAATGCCAGAATGGCTGGTTCGACACCAAACTCAACAAAACATACCGAAAGTCCCAACAGTAAACCAAAGAGAAGTCAAAAAAGAATTCAAGCAAAAGTCGTCCACAGAGAAAGCAATCCAGCAAGCAAAATAAGGAAAAAAGGAAGGATCAAATAGAAACCCAAGAAAAGTCGAGAGAGAAGTAGAAAAAGAAGTAAGTAATGAGTAGAGCTCGAGATGAAAGAGCGAGGGAGAATACTCCAAGGAAACAAAGCGTGAGTATCGGCCTCATGGACCTCCACGAGTAAAGAGAAGAAATCCCCATCCAACCTCCCAAAAGATATACAGTAGATAAGAGAAAATTATATTTTCCGACGTTTGCGTTTTTTGCGAAAACGACTTTTTAGAGAAATAGCATCACCAGCGATCACAGAATTATCATCAGAGTCAGATGAAGCAGAAGTTTTATAGTCATCTAAGTTATCAGAATAGGCAGGTTTCAAATCTTTGACATGAAAAACACCAAGAGAATTTCCCAAGGAATTACTTAATTCATAAGTCCAAGGAGACACTACGGTTTTTATCTTAAAGGGACCCAAAAATTTAGGAGCCAATTTAGCATTGAGAAACTTGCTAGCATCAGAGAGAATGAAGTTGCGTTTATACACGTTATCGCCTTTTTTGTACTTAACAGCACGTTTACGAAGATTATAGCGAAGTTTTGTACGATCAGAAGAGCGTTTCATTTTTAAACAAATGTCAGAACGTAATTTTTCGTAGAATTCTTGTGAGCGAGTAGTGATTACAGGATTTGTATCAATAGAAGGAATTTCATCGTCCAAAGGATTTTTAAAAAGATTACCAAATAGAATGTGTTCTCTACCACAAAATGCAAAGTATGGAGTGTAGTCAGTTATTTCATGTTTAGATGTACGGATGGCACAACCAATTTTAGATAAGTTTACGTCCCAAGTACGTTGATTCTCTTTTACATATGACGCAATCATTGTTTTTAAAACTCTATTGACCCTTTCAGCGGGATTAGCACGAGGATGGTATTTTGCAGTATATAGGATTTGTGTTTGGTATTGTAGGCATAACTTAGTGAACTCTTTAGAAGAAAGGGGAGGCATCGAATAGGGAAAAGAGTGTTGGGTTACTTGACAGCCAACAAAGGGAGGCATCCAATATGGGAAAAGTGGTGCGTTACTTGACAGCCAACAAAGGGAGGCGTGGCATCCAATAGGGAAAAGAGTGGTGGGTTACTTGACAGCCAAGAATGGGGGGCGTGGCATCCAATAGGGGAAAGAGTGGTGGGTTAGCCAAGCATGGGAGGCGTGGCATCCGATAGGGAAAAGAGTAATGGGACACTTGACAGCCAACAAAGAGAGGCGAGGCATCCAGTAGGAAAAGAGTGGTGGGTTACTTTACAGTCAAGAAAGGGAGGCATCCAATAGGGAAGAGTGTTGGGTCACTTGACAGCCAACAAAGGGAGACAGAGGGGTCGATTAGTGGTGAGAGGCAGCCAATAGGAGCAAATGGTGGTGAGAGGCGTGCCAATAAGATCAAAGGGGTGGGTCTTACACGCGGGAGGGGGGGGGGATTAAAAAAAGTAGGGGGTAGCTGTCAAGTGCTCCTATACCTACTATAGTAAAATACAGCAAAAGCTCCTTATTGGCGAAGTATATGTTCCGTAAATATGCCGTGAATATGGAACGGTAATTTATGTCAAGGATATGGTTCACAAGAAGATATGACACCAGATGACACAGAACGAAGTGAAATACCAGAGCGACCAATTCCAGTGCCTCCCCGGAAACGGAAGAGCGCTTCTTAAGGAGCAAAAGAAGCAGAAGACAATTTGTTTGCCGCCCTGGCGAACAAGATTATGAAAGATAAATCAGAAACGTTTGTTGAACGAGATGAAGACACTTTTTTTATGTTATCTTTGGTAACGGAATTAAAAAAGGTTCCAGATGATCGCAAATTAGATGTAAAGGCTGAGATACTAGGCGTCTTTCTATTTTTGAATTAATTTGGAAGTGCATTCCATTGAACGAAAATTTTGATTGTGGTCTACCATATGCTAGCTCTGCTTCTGTTTCACCATATTTATCTTGGCGAAAGGTAAGTTGCCAATAACGACGACTTACTGGCGGGTGCTTTTTTATGCTTATCTGATGATATTAAATGTCCTTGTATATCATGTTCTGTTTGGTAAGGCAGAAGCGGATTTATTTTCGGTGGTTGAGGAGTTGTTAGCTTGCCATAATTGTTTATAGTTAATCTCTTTATTTAGTTATTGAGATATTAAAATTTTCAATCTTGCATAAAATTATAGTAGAATTGCCGAACAGATGGAAATAGGCTCCTCCCACAAATGCGTTTGTAATTGGTTAATTCAAAATACGCGGGAAAATTACATTGAAAGTCTGATGCACTTCCCCAAATTTAGTTTCTGTCACAAAACAAGTTTTGTGGTTTCTGTTACAATACCTAACAACTAACAAAATAAAATGATAGGTTAAGTAATAGGTATATTATGATGGATCTTTCGCCACCAAAAAAACGTATATCGAAAAATTTATCAGTATCTGATAAACTGTATGTAAATCTGACATAATTCAGCCCCTTTTTGTAGTAGGAGGAGCCTGTTTCCATCTGTTCGGAAATTCTACTATAGTGACTATACTCCATACGCTCGGCGATGTCCCTTTTCTCATTAAGTCGTAAATCAAATCTCATTTATAACGCGATCGATAGTTTCATTCAATATGCACCTCTAATGCAAAGTAAAAACCAGTTCCATATGGGCGAAAGTTGTTCAAAACAAATCTTATGGAAACTTGAATACAATAGAACAATAGATTTGAACTACCTAACTGGCAGCGGTTCTCAATAGAAGATACACTAGTTTCATTATGAAATTGTGATGTTTGTATTAATAATTGATATATTACTTTGTAATGAAACTATTGACTACCGCTGACTATGTAGGTAGTTGAAAACTATTGTTCTATTGTATTCAAGTTTCCATAAGATTTGTTTTGAACAACTTTCGCCCGTATTGAACTGGTTTTTACTTTGCATTAGAGGTGCATATTGAATGAAACTATCGATCTCGTTATAAATGAGATTTAATTTAAGACTTAATGAGAAAAGGGACACTGCCGAGTGTATTGACTATAGTGACAACGTTTCGCCTAAAATATTAAGGCTTCTTCATGTCTTATTAATTGGGCAAAAGTTGCATTATAAGTTTGATAAAAATGTGTTAAACTAACGTGTTGCAAGTGCACGTGTGATACGAAATTTTAGTTGTTTGTGAGGTTGGAAAGCAAAATGCATATCTGTATATCATGTCTGCTGCCTTGAGCAAGAGAAAATGTTCCATTACATTTGTTATAACGTACTTCCGAAGGTGTTACACTTTTGCAAGTCCTATCGGATTTAGAAATTCACTTTTTAGCTGTCGGCGGCATTTGGTAGGTAATACAAAAAATATTTTCTAGCAAAGACACAAACAACCACACGTTATCGCCAGCTACGCGTCACGGAGTGCACTAATTTCAAATAAAATGCACACTTTCGCCATCTCTCTCTCTCCCTCTCCCACTCCCTCCCTCCCTCCCTTTACAAAAAAACTTAACAGTGTTAGCTAAAAAAATAAGTTTTTGTAATTACCACATCAACGTGCTTTACCCCGTAGGACCCATTTGCGAAAATTTTCGCAGAGGAAAAAGTTTGGCGTCTCGTTAAAATAAATCCACTCACGAAGTATAAAAAGTATACTAATTGATTGTAAAAAAAGGTGGCCGGTTCCCGGACCATGAATGAAGCAGCCAAGAATCGAATTGATTACAAAGCAACATGAGGAATGTTTGTAACAATTAACTGCGTCAAACACTGCCTTAGCCGCAGCTACACAGCAACTGGCATATGCTGTTAAGAAACGCCGACGAGTTTCTTCGGCTGCATTAAATTTTAGATTTTAAGGGAATTTGTAATTATTACATCAATAAATAAAATAGTGTTTGGTGTGTAAATTATATTTCTTTTTTCAGTGCTTCAAATTACTAACTTTACAACTATTATACGTACTTCAAAACTGAACAAAACTAAGTAAAAATTGTATATCTATTAATGTCGAAAATATATTCTAACAATACGTTCTCAAACCCTGTTTCCCTCGTTATGCCAATCATGATCGTTCTGACGAAGAGGTGGGTTGCTATCTGGTTCCGGAGGGGCTAATTGGTTATCATCCATAGGTAAAGAGACATTATACATTCTGGACATATCATGCAAAACTGCACAACTATAAATTATTTTTGTGGCTCTGATAGGATCGCAATATAAGGCTCTGTGGCCATGTGTACAACGGAATCTATCCTTCAACGTGCCATTAATGTGCTCTATAATAGTCCTATTTTGGGACAAAGCTCTATTATATCTTTCTTCGGGGGAATTTTTCTGAACATTAAGGAAGGGCACTAGTAACCAAGGTTCCTGGGGGAATCATGGACGGAACCGGGGTATCGTGCATTAATGCTTAATATTCCCCGTTGCGAATCACCGACTATTTGCGTATTGATACTGTAGTATCCTTTTCGGCAATAATACGGAGGTGTGGGATGCACAGGGTGATCTAACACCTACGAGTCATACAGAATACCATTAAAATTTTAACGTATACTCTGTCGATTTTCTTATAAATAAACATGTCGAGCAGCAAACTCCACTGCTTTTTGCTCATGCAATGACTGGTTGCGACACGATATCGGGTTTCCATCGACTAGGAAAGTTAAACGCATCCGACTTGATACGGAATTCAACTGAAACTAAAGCTCAAGCTGAGCTTTTCACAAATCAAGACAGCACAAAAGAAATCCTTGTAGAAAGTGGAGAACAGTTTATTCTAAGTGTGTACAACTTATCACAGTTCAAAACCCTACATAAAGCCAGATATTTTAAGTATAAGGAGGTAATCGTAAGAATGTCTCTAAACTCAAATTTTGATTTTAGCAAAACTTTCACCAACTTCAGATGCCGCTCTTCAACATCTTTTTAGGGTTTACCGCCAGATTCCAACTTGGTTAGGTTTTAAACTTCCACCAGAAGAGTAGGGTTGGCAGTATACTTCAAATAACAGATTGATTCCTAAGCCCATGACGATTACCCCTGCTCCAAGTGAACTTCTCCAACTAATATCTTGCAATTGTAAAACATTATGTATTACAAAATGTAGCTGTCGTAAATCTGTGTTTGATTGCACGTCTATGTGTGGACACTGTAGTGGAATGTATTGTAACAGTATTTCGGGCCAAACCAACGAAATGTTAGAAGATGACCCCTTATAAAAGACTAAAAAATAACCAAAAGTAATATTAATAGTATCAGCTGCGCAGGAAATAATCGGTTGAAATAGACTATTCCTGATTTATTTATTGCAAGGCTTAATTAGTTAGCCAAGACTATCTCGTCACGTGAGGTCAGAACTAACCTAAGTCCAAATTCTTAACTTTTCAGGAGAGCCTATAGAAAGTTTATAGGTTCAAACCACTAACTATCCTAACTCCACTTAATTAAACAAAAAAAATAAAAGATTATTGTGTGCATATGCATATCCTGAATACGAAAGTATCCTATGTCACACATAGGATAATTCTGCATTTACTAAAATATTCCTTTGAAACTTAAGCTAATACCGCTTCAACTACATAATTTTCTGTATGACTCACGTGGACTTAGGATGTTTTGTCACAACATAGCAAACCCTTATATGAATGTACAGGTGACATAAGCTCATTTTTCACCAAAATGGACATAGGCTAGTTCTGACCTCACGTGACGATCTATCAGTGATACAAGTGAACTATAAACTTTTATAGCAAAAAATGCACTTTGGTACTAAAACCTTAAAGTGAACGTTATTATTCTACATTGTTGCTCCATTTGATGAATGATCATGAATACCAGTATATGCAGCGGTGAGCGTTAAGGACCCTGATGGACCGGCGGCGCAGTGTGCACTGCTGTTTCACCGCTTTTCTATGAAGCCATCGTTTTAACGGTAAGAATTATTAGATTCATCATTTTAATTCCAATCATATATCTATCAGTTTTGCTCTATAACATAATTTGTTTATAATATTGTTAGCAGTAAAATACAGAAAAAGAACACCCCGGTAACATCATTAGTTTTCAAGTTGTAAGTATATAACCACAGTACTGCTCTTGAAATGTTTCGGGGGGGGGGGGGGGGGAGGCTTTGTGTTTTTTAGTGTATACTTTGTATACAACATCTTGAAAAAATCAGCTTTCCCCTAATTAGTTGCGACACGAAACCTTTATTGACTGGATTATAAGGTTTCAGTTGCTAAGTACTGTAGGCTGAGTTCTTTTTCTTGATAAATCAATTTCGCTACAAATTGCATTATTATTTACAAAAGTGGCCTGCTAATAGATGCTGTTAACGCAGATGGCGCCACTGCGGGTTTTATGTATTAAACATAACCTCAACAATAATTTTATTGTATTTAACGTATTTGCGAAGTAGTGGATTTGTGATAAGTGCATGAAAACGTTATGGGTGTGAATTGCTGTGTTCCTGGTTGTAACAGCGTTAATAATAAACACAAAACATTAAAGTTTCACAAGTTTCCGAAAGATAAAAAACTGAATAAATGCTGGGAAATTGCGATTAAAACTGGGAAAAGCATAGGAAAATATTCATCTGTTTGCTCAAAACATTTTAAAGAAGATGATTACACCATTACTAGTATGGGTGAGTTTAAGTTGTAATAATTTTTTACTGTGATAATCAAGTGCATCAATATTTTCAGGGCAATGGAAGATTTTGCACAAAACAGCCGTGCCGACTTTGCATCTTCCTATGCGAAAGTTTGATCAAGCACCTTCCAAATGTTCAATTAGAAGAAAAGAGAAATACGCAGCAAGAGCGAATGAGATAACTAGCAATTTAAGAAAAATATCTGTTAGTACAAGCAGTGAAAACTGCAGCTACAGGAGAAATCCAAGGTAGTCCATACGAATCCGTCGGAAATGAAATTGCAATAGTGGCAGAAGAAAATGGAGGTTGTGAAGAACATTATAGAACTGCACAGACTTTATCAACACAAACAATATTGACTTGTACTCGTTTTCAATTAATATCTTGCTCATTTCTGAATGAAAAACAATTCCATCATTTTACAGGTTTTACAAAAAATCAATTCAAAATTTCTTGAAGGATTTCGTTGGTAATAAGAACCTTCCCACGAGGATAAAATTGCAGGAAATTCCGCGATTTGCTGTCTGCTTAACCCCCGGAATTGCGAAATGATATTATGCTGTCTTGTGCGAACATTTCGTTTAGGTTCCAGTTTGCTCCACTCGTATTTGTTCTTACTACGTAGTCCACTCTTAAGTCGTTTTTGTTTTATAGCCAAAGGTTCATAGTCTGAGTCTGATGTGCTCGTTGTCGTGACATAGTGGAGGAAGACCTCTTTTGTCATTGTTCTTGTCAGTGTCTTTTTATTACCTTCAGTAACTTCATTTGTATCACAGCTAGAAAAAACTGAACAAGAATCATGATCACTCATAATGCACTTTCTACGTCACTGAAATCACATTCTAGTTCATTTAAAATATTATCAGCCCAATTTGAGGAATGAGCATCATCTGCCCGCATTTTTTTAATCGTTTTAAATGCCATTTTGAGGGGAAAAAAATAAGTAATAAAACAAAAAAGAAGTCACGTAAGTGGGAACTCCTTTTGCGCAAAAAGGTGATGTATATTGTATACACTTTGACGATGCAAAATACACTACTAGAGGCACAGAAAACATCTAGAGGTATGTCGAGCCTGGTGATGTCACCAACGATATTGTCGACTGACCACAATTTAAAAATATGAGAGTTCTCGCTGTTTATGGATTAAATAATTAAGTTGTTCAATATTTCCTTACGAAAATCTGAAAATAATTCTAGTTCGCATAGTATTTACTAACGTAGTTATTAATTTACCTATTTGTGTCTAATCAAAGTTTCTTTTTGGTTGGGCTAACATCTACAATATTGGGTACTGCACTGCGTTAGTATTACTGATGTTGACTGCATTTCAGCAAGATGCTGCAATTTTCTAGGACTTCTTAATGTGTGCTGCACATTACCAAGACGTTGTAGCTTTTTAGGTGGACTAGGTAATGATCTCGTACATCGATTAATAGAAAATCTGTCATCTTCAGAGTCGGAATCACTGATTCTTCCAGCATGTCTAACATGTTGCAACCTTTTTATGGTTTCCTTGTCCGAAGAATCAATGTCTGACATAGTTTCCGCCAATCGTAATTTCTCCTTTCCCGAGTGATATGAATCTTAAAGAAAGACATGTGTTGTGGACATATAAAACTTTTTGGTTTTAAGTCTTATATTTCCTATAACTATACAAATATAATTAGGTACATTAGTTTATTTTTAGGATTAGATACTTGGTTTTTTAATCAGAATTGGCCTTTTATTTTACTGTGAACCTCTACGCGACACCAATTGTGTCGGCAGCTAATTCACGTGAAAGACTCGTGAAAGACTGCACACGAAAAATACGTGTAATTGTTACTTCGTTCATAGAAGGACTTACTACAAAAAACTAACGTGCTTGGTTTTTGAACCAATGGCAAGCATTCATTTTTCTATGACATAAAAACTCAAAAACAATGAATATAGAGCGGCAACATGTTTATATATTCGCCATGCACATGTATCAATTGTTTCTATAGCCTACTACTTAAGCAATGAGACATTAAAAACAAAAAAGGCCATAATTTCTATATTTATGAAAATAAGTATGTCAAGTTATATTGTTAGAATCGTTGAGAGAAGGGGCCTTTTTTATAAAGTCATGGATAACTTTGGTTTCCATTAGAAAAAACACAGGTTTGTGTCATAACTCAAAAATTCTTCGCTCTCTTCTGTGGTTCTAAATGAATACAATCTTTATTTGCTACTATTATTGTTATTACCCAGAAATGAGATTAGGTTATTATTCTTACATTGGTTGTTTTTCCGCACGATCCCAGACTAATCAGCAACACTGCACTGTCTTCAAATATTCGTTGAACTTCTGCACACGGTTACTCTGATTAAAATACTTCTAAAAACGCTCATGTAAGATCATATTAGATTACTTTGTTATCATCATTACACGATCGCCATATTTAGTACCTACTTATGACGTTTATCTCGATAAGCTGATGATTTTCTCCCACAACTAGATCCTTCACGTTCTCGTAGGGTTTGCAGTACGTATATAATTTCAATTTTATAAATACAGGGTGTCTCAGGTTTAATGATCAGGACTTTGACATTTTGTAGAAAAACACATTTTAAGGCGGGTTGCTCCTATAAACGTAGTTCCTAAAATTCTTTGTTTCTGAGATACAGGGCATTAAAGTTTTCTAAAAAATAAAGTTTTTATTTATTTATTTCCAAACTGTGGCAATAATTCAAACCAAAATTGGTATACAAGATACAGTTCGGCCGCTTTATTCTAAAGGAAGTAAAAGAAAGTCATGACAGGATAATAATATTAAAAGTGTTCGCAAACCAGAAGGTTAGGTTTTATTGTCCTACATGCAGGTTCAAGTACAGGTTTTGTTCAAAATGCAAGTTTGTTGTTTCATTCAAAATCAAATACACTTGATTATCATGGGGAAATGAACAGCACTATATTCACAACTTGGGTAAAGGAGAAACTTATTCCTAATTTGCATGAACCATCACTAATTGTAATGGACAACGCACCATATCACAGTGCCTTACAAGAGAAACAACCCTGCAGTTCATGGAACAAATAAGAAATTTCAGGATGGTTAAAAGAGCATAATATTAAATTTGATGACGACCTTACGAAACCAGAATTGCTACAAATAGCCAAATTTAATAAAAAACCGAATATTGTATGTTATCGACGAATTACTGAGAGAAAATGGACACGAGGTTTTTGAGACTCCCACTCTATCATTGTACAGTTTGGTATTTGTCTTGCTTGTAACAAATACGCTTTTATGCATTTTCTTTGTTATTTTTATATCGCCGCCTTCCGGCTCGTTCGTTATGAGTCGGGTGTGCACGGTTGCTGCGGGGCTCATGCCCCGCTAGAGACAGTACAGCATACAGCTTAAGACTTGGTAATGTTCGCTCGTTTTTGTGATTCAAATCGGCGCCTGTCCGATTTGCAGTATTATGTAAAGATCACTTTTAATTAAATAATCAAATAACGGTGCGTCTTTCAATTATAAGTGAATTGAACATGCCAACAAATTGCAAACCCACACCTATGGATATACGCAACATGCTTTTCCATCTTGAGAAGCATTAGTGTCCCGAAGATTATCGTGGCAAGTAGGCCTTGTCCCCTACAATCATTGTGAATTCAATGCAATTGAATTAATTTGGGCTAGAACAAAAGGCTATTACAATCAAAATATCGGTAGGGATGGTTATGGTGACGAACAAGTTTTAAGAATGTGGGAAGAAACATTAGCAGCCTCAAATGAACATTGGAGAAAGTGTGGGGAACATACAGACAAAATAATCAATGAATGGCATATTCGTGAGTCAGTATTAGTCAATTGTGAAGTGAAACCCTTAAAGTGTAAATGATTCCAGTTCCGATTCTGAATCAGAATGAACCGTTTTACTATTACTCATTATTAATCGTTTATTGGTAAAAAGTTATTTATTAAAGAAGCAGTTGATTTGATTTTGAAATTTAATCTAAAGTCATACAAATATCATGGCGGCCGAATCGGTAAAGATCCATGGCCCAACTGTACATAATAATGCGTTAAGTACGTACAATACTAAATTCAGCAAGTAATTTGTTTTCAATGCAGTAATACTAACGGGTGTTTCATTAAGGACGCAACCCAAAGATAAGTGGATGACACAATTTATTGATCAACCGCATTATTGTCGATTTATTAGGAGTAGTAGTACGGGGAAATTCTAACTGAAACTTCTCTTGCACACATTTGTAAGATTTGCACTCTATATAAGTCTCTACAATAGACACGCGTTCATCCTTGGGAAAAACCATAGCTGACACAACGCAACGAAACGACACCGGAAACAGTACTAATGAGTAATGACAGACTAGCACATTGTAACTCTCACAGACAATTGGCCTTGAATGCACTGTTCCCAACATACAGGTTTAGGGAACTAATATTTACCCATGTATTACTACCACCTTCTTACACTTAGGGTTGCGTCCTTAATCAAACACCCGTTATTAAGTTCACTCATTCCTTGTTATACCTGTATATTAATAAGCAGGTGAGAGTGTACTAAATAACTTTTGTTTATTGTATACGCTCTTATTAAGTTAAGCTTACTATTAGTAATTAGGTATTGCCATGTTATATACAGTCTGTTTCAGAGTAAGCGCCTTATTTTTTTTAGCCACAGTGTGGGTAGGTACTACTTTCAAAATATTTGGCAGTACGTAATATGTTTCAGGACATTCTCTACACGATGGTTATATCAGATTTTCAATTGAACGAATTATTTCAAAATGGCGACTTTCAACTTTTTTTTAATGGAATGTCATAATTTTTTTGTATTATCGAGATCACAAAAACATTCTTTTTACGATAGTATTTTGTTTTCCTTAAAAATTCATTTCTTTCCCTGTCAAAAAGCAAACTAACATTTTAATCTAGTAGCGCATGAAGGTTTTAGATTCGATGTTATTTTTGTCCAAATATGAAGTAGCGGTAGACACAAAAGAAACAATTAAATTTTAATCTGGTAGTCAAACGTTAATCAATGCAATTTAGTTGACAGTGTTTGTTAATAACAATTGTATTATTGAAGATTATAATTGTAAATTTAAAATTAATTGATACCTTTTTAAAATTCCGTTAAGTTATACGAGGGACGAGTTAATTGATATGCTCCTAATATTTGGAAAGCAATGACGACAACCAAAACCAGGTAATGCTACATTTTATTGAGAATCCCCATGTCAATACTAGGGAGATTGCAAATTTGGTTGGAATATCGCATAGTTCTGTCTGGAGGATAATACAGAAAATAAATTTAACCCATTCAAAATGATTCTTCACCAAGAATTAACCGAAAATGATTTTCTGTTAAGAATTAATGCTGCACAACGGGGTTTGCAACAGATAAGACAAAATAGAAACTTTTTTAACATTTTATTTTCAGACAAAGCATCGAAATGATGCTGTTGTAAGACTAAACATGCATTATTATGATAATGTAAATCTACACTGGACCCGTGAACGACGTTGTCACCATCGATGGGGTTGAAACGTGTGGTGTGGAATTATAGGACATCACATTGTTGGGGCAATAATTTGTGGTTACAGCAAGATGGCGCTCCAGCATATTATGCCCTTCCAGTTAGGGAGTTTTTAAATAATTAATCGATACAAGAACCGTTGGATTGGTTGTGGAGGACCACTTGGTTGCCCACTTAGGTAACCTGATATAACACCACTGGACTTCTCTGGGGGTATGTAAAATCCCAGGTGTACCGGGTGGGCCAAATTGGACACTTTCTTATGGAAACATCGTTTATCTTAAGAGATAGAAAAAAGTTTATCTAGGTCCCTTGAACTCAATTTTAATAAGAAAATCACTGACATAAACAGAATTCAGCTATCTCTAACATTTTGGCCACTAGGGGGCGTTTCTCGAATTTAGTCGATTTCTTTAATCCTCCATAACTTTCTTATTATTAAAGATAAGTGATCTTCGCAAAATCTTTTTTAGAGCACTTTCTTACGTAGAATCCATTGGGATGAATAGTTTTTATACAGGGTGTAGGTTTATTGAGTATTCTCTAAGTCAATAGTTTGCACGATAAGTAAACTGAACTGGTTTGCTTTTACGTGTAAACGTTACAATCTTTCGTTTAGGGATATTTAATTGCAGATACACATTTGAGAGAATGTATTCCTGCTAGAATGTCTCCACACATTAGAACATGTACGACAACATCCTTATTATTAATTGCAGGTTGGAAGTTACCCTACGATTCCTTGCCACGGGGGAGACATTTATCGATTATGTATGCCACAAGAATCCACGAAAGGATAATAAACCGTTTTATTCCTGAAGTATGTAGTTTAACTGTATCCAAATTAAAACCAGACTACTTAAGGATAAGGTATATAACATTTATTAGATTTGTTGAAAGAATTGAATTATTCTCAACAGACACGAAGATTGCAGAAGATTTTAATAATAGTTGGCAGTTTCCTCATTGTATAGGCACCTTAGATGGACACCACATTACGTTTAGAGCACAGATATCCTCCGGATATAATAATTATAAGAGTTCCAATAGTATAGTATTGCTAGGTTTAGCTGATGCCCACTGTAAATTCATTTATGTGGATATTGGTGTTAATGGACGTATAAGCGATGGTAACAGTCAATTGTCAAAACTCAAAAGTACTGCAAAATAATTCCCTTAATTTGCCATTGCCTGAACTCTTGTCAAGAATGAACAAACCACTACCCTATGTTATTGTTGTCAATGATGCTTTTACTTTATCGACCAACTTAAGACAAATAAAACTCACAACCTGCCCCTTAATTATTTAATCGTAGGAATGATTATGTGGCGACATCTTTCGGGAAACACTATTCCCATTTTCAAGCCTGTGGTGTAGTTCGATGAATTTAAAGTTTATGTAGTTGACTTAAATACTTATAGGTTAAAATCTAAAATTAACAGGGTTAACGTCCAACGTTAATTTTAGATTTTAACCTATAAGTATTTAACTCAACTACATAAACTTTAAATTCATCGAACTACACCACAGGCTTGAAAATGGGAATAGTGTTTCCCGAAAGATGTCGCCACATAATCATTCCTACGATTAAATAATTAAGGGGCAGGTTGTGAGTTTTATTTGTCTTAAGTTATCTACAACCCCCTTTGTAAGCTACGGACTACACTATGAATTATCGACCAACTTAATGAAACCAAGTCCTGACCGAGGGCTTAGCAAAGAGTGCAGAATTTTTAATTACAGATTATCTCTGACTAGGCGTATAATTGAAATGCATTTGGTATGTTAGCAAATAGATTTAGGGTTCTCTTAAATCCAATTAATCTACTCCCAGAACAAAGAACTCATTAACATTAACTTGTGTTTTGTTACATAATTTTCTTGCCACTGAAAATTCGGAATCATATATTATAAAGATTGATAAAGACATTAAAAATCTCCAAAAAATAACAAGACAATGTGGAAACAGAACGTCCGGCAGTGCAAGATAAATTCGAAATCACTTTAAAACTTTTTTTAATTCTCCTGAGGGTACTGTAAATTGGCAAGAACGGACAATAAACAATTTTGATATGCACATAATATGTACAAACATCAATTGCATTGTTTGACATAATTAATTATTTGTTGCTCAACATCCATGCCAACATCCTCACGTGTTATCTTCCTTAGCCTACTTATGATATATTTGGCCAATGCTTCATCATTTCTATAATTGGTTAGGCTCAGCAATCGATTAATGGTAGCCAGTGTATTTGATGCTTCTCGTATGAGGGTTCGCTTCAACTACATCGTTTTAAATTTTTCGTTTTTTTGGTTTCTGCTGCCTAGGCGATGAACACGAAGCAGCCGGGGATACCGACGGTGTGTCAATATGCTCTGGGGTTACATCTTGAAGCACACCCATCTTCTGATAACATGTATTCCGTAAATTCTGTCTCCTCCTGCGATTCCCGCTCTGTTCCCACTTGTTCCGTTAAGGAATCGGTAACCATTACCACCGGGCAGTGCTCCAGTTAAAAAAAGATTGATTTGAAATACCATATAATTGGTGTATATGTCCGGTGGTAAACTAGTTATTAATTGGAGGAGAGAAAATACTACAAAACTTATGGATTTGGGTGATGGAGAACCATATAATTTACACGGATTAAGTGGTTTAAGAAAGTGTAGGCAAGAATCAATAATGAAAAAAATTGATTCTTTTCCAATTTCTCGATGTCCAATTCTGTCGTTGTCTGTCTTCAAGTATAAAAATACTACAAAACTTATGGATTTGGGTGATGGAGAACCATATAATTTACACGGATTAAGTGGTTTAAGAAAGTGTAGGCAAGAATCAATAATGAAAAAAATTGATTATTTTCCAATTTCTCGATGTCCAATTCTGTCGTTGTCTGTCTTCAAGTAAACCCAACGATTTTCCACCATTATAAAAAACATTGATTTCGAGAAATTTTTCGTGCATTATTGGACCAAACAACAGAAGAACTGTAAGAATAAATCAGTAACATCTCTATGTATTGATGCTGCAGGATCTGTAGTTAAAAAAATTAATCGACCCTACGAAAATTTGTCGGGAAACATTTTTTTATATGCAGGAATCATACATTTAGGTAATCAATCTGGCCAAATTCCTATTACACAGGTGTCGGAATCCCATAATAGCAACAGTATTAGTTACTGGATGAAGTGCTGGATTAGTTCAGGGATACCAATTCCAAAACTTGTAATTTCCGATCGTTGGTTGGCCCTAATGGGTGCAATATTTCTCAATGTGTGGGCAATTTACGCGGCATAACCAACTTCGATGCCATCTTTTCAACTAAGAATAGACTATGCCCATGTTGTAAAACTAATTACAAGATGGAAATGTTTTCAACATAAACCAAAACTTTTGAAGGACTTATATTCGTTCAATGGTAATTTTAATTAAGGAAGATACGTTTGCAAATGCTGTAAGATCATAGAAGCCTTATTTGTTGTGTCGAATAGCGAGTATTCGGGTACTACTTCTGAACAATCAATTGAAACCCCGTGTGAAATTAAAAAAAGAATTTTAAAAACATTAGTTTCTCAACTAGATGTTATCCATGTCGATGTGTATGATTTTCCAGTACAGGAACACGAAGCAGATCTATTCGAATTAAACGACACTGAGCATGGATTGAACATATGAAATCAGAATCTTTAATAAACTGCATATTTGTTACTGACACAGAAAATTATTGTTACTGTCCCGAATTTTCCAAGGATTTTGACTGATTTTTAAAGACTTATGTTTTATGGTCGGGAATTATGACGAAGAAATTCGGTTATGGTAACAAAACAGAAAGTTCGGCAACAGTTGAAAGTTATTTTAACGAATTAAAAACCCGCGAATTCAATAACTTTAATTTACCTGTCTGAGTTGACAAATTCTTTAAAGTAATATTGATTCCATTAATTCAATGTGAAAATTAGCAGCAGCTCAGGAGGATGAGATACCCAGGTATTTATATACAATTTAAGAATAAATATTCTCTGTTTATTGGTGATACTGTTAGTACAAGACAAAAAATTTTAAATTTTTATGAAATTACTTATACCAATATCTGAAACTTTCAACATTACGTTTTTGTTAATAATGTTAGTACGATCAAATTAAAAAAAAATTAGTTTAGAGTTAGTCTTTCATATTTATTCATACGTGTTTATGACAGTAGCATTTGTATTTTCTTTAAATTGATTTTTGATACTGAATAAATCGCAAATGAAAAGCTTCTACAGGTCAATAGGAAATTACGTATGGAGTCGCAATAAATTTTGTCGGAGCACAAACGAAGCACTAACGAATGACACCAAACTTTTCGTTCGTGCTTCCAACGAGGCGTGAAGTAAGCGGCCTCCTGGAAAATGCGGTTTTCTCGAAAACGTATGGGGTCGCAATCGATTTTGTTAGAGCACAAACAGGCACAAACGAAGCACTAACGAATGATACCAAACTTTTCGTTTGTGCTTCTGATGAGGCCGCTTCACGGACCTTCTTACTGCCTTGAGTTAGTAAATGTTGACTTTTTGGAAGGAATCGGTCTACTACCTAATAAAAACAAATAAAAAGGCAAAACGTTTATGGAACATAGAGAGATAGAAATATTTATCATTTATTACAGCAAGGTAAAGATTTGTGACACTTCAAGTTGCAGAGGGGACCTGATCACAACGGCCACTGATCATAACGGCCACGTAGGTTATTGTTATTTCATAACGGCCATCTTGATCACAACGGCCCCTAATACTATTTGATCATAACGGCCACCTAGTTCACGTTGGGGGGTATGGAACGTTCGTCTCTCACATTTCGTATCCCACATTTAGCATTCCACATTTCGTCTCCGGGAAATTTCGTATCTTCACATCTCGTACCCGGAAATTTCGTCCCCCCAAATTTGGCCCCCGGGATATTTTAAATCGTCACCTCTCAGGGGTTTAAAATTGTGAAGCAAAATGGAAATTACGACACACACCTCCCGATAAGAGGATTTACAATTAATTCATTTCTTATAATAACGCTATAACAAGTGTGTATCTTACACGTTTTAGAACTCATAGCTATAAGCTATGCCACGTAAAAACGATATCACATCACGATTGTCTATATCTTTGCAAAGTGCTTTGACCCTGGCTGAAATTGCCGCATACTTCTTGTTTCGTGGATTTCCGGGGTTACCAGCGATTAATTGAAGAATTTCGTAATTGTGAAGCCCTTGTTGTGATTTCAAGCATTTTATAAATCGAAAAATGTTTGGAAAGAGCGACCCACAAGTTTCCTGGAAACTTCTATGCCACCCTTCGACATCGTTATTAGTACGATGCTGCCCGTTGATTGTTCGTTGATACATATTCCACAGCGCAATTGGAAAGAGCGGATTTTGCCGCCTCCGTCGTTGTCTTCGGCCAATGTATGTGTCTTCAAAGTAATTTGAGATCACCATAGCATCTTCTGGAAATTCCTCGTTTCCGGTTAAATCTTCGAAAGCGTCGGCCACGTTCTCAGGACGAACAAATGCTAACGCCGGAATCATGCGTATCCAACGAGCAAATTGATAATCTTGCTCGTAACGAGCCTAAACAGCAGAAGTAATTTAAATATATCATAATTATACTGAGTGAAACATCTTCCTTTCCTTACCTTTAAACCTTGTTCTTGCACTTTCCTCCAAATGCACTGCGTCAGATGAAAGAAGCAGCCACTTCTATTTATTTCTGGAAATTCCTCTTGAAAAGCTTGCATCGCGGCGTGTTCAAAGTCGGTC
Organism: Pyrocoelia pectoralis; assembly: GCA_036250285.1. Lineage (NCBI taxonomy): Eukaryota > Metazoa > Arthropoda > Insecta > Coleoptera > Lampyridae > Pyrocoelia > Pyrocoelia pectoralis. The sequence continues at coordinate 35,773,858 of CM070075.1, read as the reverse complement.
ATCAATTCAGTGGGTCGCAGACCCACTTGAATACGCTTAAGTTCCCGAAGAAGCTTAACGTACGTTGCTCGTGTCTTATTTGGGAGGAGAGCGTACACCACAGAAATGACTGCATTATATCTCACCACATGCACAGTGTAAATCTGTGCAAAAAGAACAGGAGCAGTGCTGAAAGTCCCATCAGCAAACCACAAACCGCCAAGAGCATTAGGTTTGATGGTGTAGAAAAAATTAACATCCGACCAGAACGCAGCGTATCTTCAGAATCGTATATTAGGAATGGTTGAGTGACACCATCGACAACGATTTCTCTGTACTCCTAAAATTCACAGTCACAGTAAGCAGAAATTTTGGTCAGTTTTTAAGAATTAAACAAAATTATAGCAATGCATCTCTGACTTACTTGAGGCAGAATGAGCTCTTCTACATGCGTAGGGAGAGCATCCATATTTCCCCTATTGCGGGCATTCCGGATGGTTCTTTTAAGTGAATCCTTTCGGGGGAGCAAAACGGCGATGTCCGCGGGGACTTCGGTGACAACAGTTGCCAAAATCCGTTGTGGAGGTTCATGAGTTGAAACCGCCCGTTCTCTCGCATCATTCACTATATCAGAACGTGCAGCTTGTGCAGCATGCCTATGGTCTGTCACCACCTTAACCACTACACCTTCTTTTCCCTGTGTCCATACTCTGCCTTTACATGCATTACGTTTTTCGCAAATCCATATACCGTGCACTTCGTCTTTCGTCGTTTTCGAAAATGTGTATAGATGATTCTCAAACACTAACTTCCGTCGCCCACGAATTGAATTGACAAAATTTGCCATTTTGTAAGCACCACCGTTCAACGATCGCGACGATAATGAATAACATGGTATTTCAGTTCTTTTATATTTTTACGGCCGGTTATGAATTATCCCTAAGAGAAGGTCAACCTTAAGTATCCTAGACGTGGCAACAAGCGTAGGGTACTTAACCCTTGTAAACCTTAAGGGGAAAAGTGAGTGGGTCAGCAATAACGGTACTAAAATTAAGTTTAAATAGAATAGGAAAAATTGAAGCTACTTCTGATAAATTTGAAAGAATTCAAGAAGCAATTTAAGATTTAAGAAGTATGTTCGATATTGTTTAGAAACCTTAGGCAGAGACAATACTCTCTGCCTTTAGTCCTGCGGCTGACTATACTTCTGTATGCAAGTCTGCGTACAGAGAATTTCTCTTCGGATTCATTAAATATACAGCTTAGGTAGTAAAAAAAATTCGGGTGGATTTTCCTCACCCCCCACGTTTTCCCGGAAATGGCGTCACAAGATGGCGATTTCCAGTATACATGAAAAACGTCATATATCGGGATCTATCCAACCGATTTTAACGAGAGTTACGGCATTGGATAGGTAATGAAATTCTGAATAAATTTTATTAGAACATCTTTGTTGTATAAGTTAACCGTTTTAAAATTATACCGGGAAATATGCTCAAGAGACGTCTGTCTTTGCCACGTTTTCCATTATCATTCATAAACCATTATGATTACAGTAATAAACATTAAAACATAATTTGTTCGAATTTTTATAAATTTTCTAACAAGTGCTTATTCATAATAGTACGGAATGTAGTTTCCGAAATATGATGAAATATAGAAAATTAGTACTAACCGAACTTGAGCAAAATTCTGCTTTTTTTGGCGATAAATTGCTGTTTTATTTGCTTACTGCTGCTTTTCTCATTTCTTACAATTATCACACTAAATTATTTATTTCAGTTTAACATAACTTAATTGGGAAATGTCGTTGTGTTCAGTATTCAGTAAACATATTGACAATAACAACCATAATCAGTTTTAAATTATTTATTATATAACAAAGTGCAAATGCGTGGATATGATGTGAAGGATTTGTTCAGTTATGAACTTTCAGACAACTGTGTGCTTTTTGACAAAAACGGTCTTCCTATTCTATCTCAAAAGAGCTTGCTAATGAAGGAGCTGGAAAGTGGAAACGTTTCTGCATTCTGATGAATCTATAGTTTTCAAGCCTATGATAGCACTACTTACTGTGTTGTGGACGTTATGGGTTGCTTAAGAAAGCTTCCTTCCAAAGACAGAAAGGCCTTGGTTGATGCTTACGAAGGTTATAGTTCTGCTATTGCTAGAAATGCTTGAAGAATTGATCATGTCTTTGATTCCTATAGTATGTGTTCTGCAAAAGATTCCACGCGTCTTAATAGATAGAGAAGTACTTCAATTGCACTTCAAAGTATTTCTTCAATAATGTCCCTGTACCAGTACAGCTGGACACACTTTGGTCGTGCTTTAGTAACAAAGTACTTTTGCAACGGTTTTTAAAGGAAACATTGCAATCTATAAAGCTTCAGCGACCTTGCGGTACAACTCACATTTTCAGTGGGTTTTCTGGACAGTTAACGGGGATATCGTTAAGCAGGAATGTACCTACTTCAGTAACAGATGGGTCTGAAACTAAACTTCCACAGCTAAACTGTTTCTCGACTGAATAGGCAGACTTCCGCATGATGTTTCACGCCATAATTCAGTAACAAATCATAGAAACGAGAAGCTTCTCTTTATTTCAAGTGATACAGGTGTTACAGTTTTATCGTTGTATCACTGGAGTAAACTTTGTTGCAGCCTTCCTTCTTCGATCAACGGACTTTTGCAAGAAGGAACGGGACCGCTGAATAATTCTAATTTTCTTGCATGGACAATGAATCATTCAACTGTTAGAAACGTAGCATTTGTATTTAAAACAAAAAACAACCTTTTATATGAAAAATGACAATAACTTTTTATCAACGAACTAAATTTCTTTCAATCAAAACATTTCTTTTTACTCGCTAGATTATAACGATTTTACGTATCTACTAGATTTTAACGTGTAGTACTTAAACAAACTTGAAGATTACAGCAACTTTGGCAAAGGACTGGTGTAGGTGATTCTACAAGAATTGTTCCGTTGCACATTATTACCAATAAAATTGGTCCAGAAATGTGTTCTGTTTTGCCAGCAGCACATGCACTTTCGGGTGCAGACTATACAAACAAATTTGGAACAAAATAAGCATCTTTGGCTTGTTCGCCGTCGTTTTTGTTGAAAGACTTTGGAGAGTTTCCTCGTTCGTGGAAGATATAGGTAAATGATAGTTTAGAACTAGCAGAGCAGTATCTTGTTGAAGTGCTTAGAAAGGGATCTAAATGTAAAACAATGAATGAACTTCGTCTATGTCTTGATTGAGGACCACCCTCCTACAACCGGATGTATTAGTGGACATGTATTGAGGGCTTACTATCATACTTATCTGCAGAAAAATGCTATAGATCAGGGAATATACTGCCTCGACTCTACTCCGTTTGGATTTGAAATCTGCGACTATCTATTAGTAGTTCCTTCCAAGTGCATAGTAATTTAAATGGATCTTGTTCGTGTGGAAAGTGCGCAACCAGTAACTGTCAATGTCGACAGAATAAAATTTCCTGCATACCGTTTTATGGTTGTGGAGTAGAATGCAAGAATACTTTTTAATCGCCACGACGAGGAGTTTGTTATATAGAAAATAATTTAAAACTGATTATGGTTCTTATTGTCAATATGTTTACTGAACACTGAACACAACATTTCCCAATTAAATTATGTTAAACTGAAATAAATATACAACAATTTATCGGCAAAAAAGCAGAATTTTACTCCAGTTGGGTTAGTACTAATTTTCTTTATTTCATTATATTTCGGAAACTACATTCCGTATTATTATGAATAAACACTTGTTAGAAAATTTATAAAAATTCGAACAAATTATGTTTTAGTGTTTATTACTGTAATCTTAATGGTTTATGAATGATAATGGAAAACGTGGCAAAGACAGACGTCTCTTGAGCATATTTCCCGGCATAATTTTAAAACGGTTAACTTATACAACAAAGATGTTCTGATAAAATTTATTCAGAATTTCAGTACCTATCCAATGCCGTAACTCTTGTTAAAATCGGTTTGATAGATCCCGATATATGACGTTTTTCATGTATACTGGAAATCGCCATCTTGTGACGCCATTTCCAGGAAAACGTGGGGGGTGAGGAAAATCCACCCGAGTTTTTTTTACTACCTAAAGTGTATATTTAATGAATCCGAAGAGAAATTCTCTGTACGCAGACTTGCATGCAGAAGTATAGTCCAGCCGCTGGATTACTTAGGGCAAGCGATAGAAGCTTTAATCATTTATATATTGACATCCAAATTAGATCAATCTACGCAGTGGGAGTGGGAATTGTTTAAAAAGCAAGGTGAAATTGCGTCCATGAATGACAATAAATTTTTAAAAGAGAGATGTGAGGTCTTAGAAAGAATGTGTTTAAATAAAACAGAGAAAACTAATCTTCAACATGCAGTCAACGCCATAATGCCTTAATACACTTAGACAATTCTAATACTTCAAATACTTCTCATCACATTCAAGATGAAAGCGTTTCAAATAATAGCGATCCCTGCGGTAACAATGCTGAAGTTACAATAAATACTACAGACAATGCACAAACAAATCAACAACCTTAACAACGGTTAAATGAGTAATTTCATTACGGAAACAATAACCCAAAAATTAGGTCTATTAGTACTTAATAAAACCCATTTTGCAATTTCCGGGGTAGGTCAATCCAAAACTAATGTCAATCATAGGTGAATTTAAAATTGCTGTCTCTTCTCTTAACAAAACCTACAAAAATACGATTTCAGGTTTGATTTTATCGAAAATTACTGACGATTGCCCATAATTATCATTAATAAAAATAATATAAAGATTCCAAACAATCCAAACTTAGCGGATCCTAATTTTCAAAAGGCCGGACCGATCGATCTACTCTTGGGCTCGGAAATATTTTGGCAATTAATGTGCGCGGGAGAAGTACAATTAGCTGAATTAACAATGCAAAAGACGCGATTAGAATGAGTCATAGGTGGAAAATTAGAAGACGTAGTAGAATCAATAAAATCAATCAGTTGTTGTGCAATCGAGAGTTATGACAATGAAACTCTTCATAAAACACCAACCAATTTTTTGGAAAATTTAAGAAATCAATGCCCATTCGTGGTGAATCGAAATATCCCGGGGACAAAATTTGGGGGACGAACTTTCCGGGTACGAGATGTGAGGATACGAAATTTCCCGGAGACGAAATGTGGAATACGAAATGTAAGGGACGAACTTTCCGTAAACCATGATCAAATAATATTAGTGGCCGTTGTGAAATAGCAAAAACCGGGGTGGCCGTTGTGATATAGACCCTTGCAGAGAAAAGCTTCCTCTTATATATGCACTTCTTGGATTTGCATTTAATGGTACAAGAGCATTTAAAAAATCCTTGTCCACTTCCAAGTGATTGTAAAGTTGCAACAGTCCTCACAGCTATTGTTTTATCCATAGGGAATTCATTTTCTTGGATTTCATTGATAAAGGTAAGTAAATGTTCTCATTGATAACACATTAAATGTAAAAGCCGTTTATGATACGGGTTGTAATGCAAGTTTAATTAGTAAAAGAATTACAGATATCTTAAAAACAAATTTAATAAAACATAACAACGCACTTAAAACAATTAATGGGGTCAATTTCAGTACGACCCGGGCAAATATAACATTAACAATTGGAAATATTACAAATAACTTGGACACATTCGCTGTTAAAAATAATGCTTTCTCATATGACCTACTTTCTGGTTCTTGATGCCATAAAGAAATTTCGGCCTCATGCAAGATAATAATTTAAATGTTTTTCAATAATCTAAAGAAGGAATGAATAAATGTATTACATTTGAAAATTCTAATCCGGTTGTCGAAAATAAGGCGACCCAAGACAAGCAATTCGATCAACATTTTCATAGGTTGATCCATGATGAAAATATGTAAAGAGAATTTCAAGATTAATTTTAATGAGCATATTGATGCATTAAAATTGGACAAATTTAGATCACATCAAAGATTATACAAAGAAAAAAGAAATTTTAAGTGGCAAGAAAATTTTTGCTAAAAATAAATTTGACTTGGGTGGCACCTGCAAGAAGAGCATGCTTTTACAGTTTTTGTTTTTGCAGAACGTTGCAACGTCTTCGGGGTTGATTCATAATTATTATATGCTGCCTTTCATTGATTCTAACTGGAAGTGGAATGCTTCTGGTAGAGGTCGTCTACTAGCGGTTGGCGAGACTACCTGGCTGTTGGGACCCTAAATACTGATTCTTGACGAATATTATAATCGCAGTGATTAACGTGATCATGATAACAGTAAATGTTCATTAGTTAATGTCAATTATCCTAAGCTTAAGAATGAGTAGTTCCCATAGGTCCCAACAGCCAGGTTGTCTCGCCAACGGCTAGTAGACGACCTCTAGAAGACGGAGCACTTCTCAACGGTGGTGTTCCATATAAAATGAAACATCTTCATATTTAGCTTGCATCACATCTGTAAACTTTAATACTACGGACTTTCCTAAGCCATACTCCCTATTTTCAGATTTTTGTCATCCTTGATGAAGATCAACCTGAACGCAATATCCCAAACGAAGCTCCAAAACCCAAGCTTTGAATCCAAATCTAATTAGCTTTCCACGAATTAACTGTTTACATCCGTGGCGCCCAAAGTAGGGTAACATTTAAATTATATTTTTATAATTTTACGGAAAGACAGATGTTAGAACTAGGTTTATGTTCCAGATGAACCAATTTCACCGAGTAAGGGTATAAAATAATTAGTAAAAAAATACATATTATATTTATTTAAATGTATAAATATTTTTTATATCAATTGTTGGTGCACCTCTGATGAAAGTGTAAACGATTAGAATGGTGAAGAATACGAGGTAAATATGGACCAAAGTAATGGTAGTAAAAAAAACAAGAAGCTACCTGCTCTGCAGTGGACAGCTTTTTCCCCGTACCCAAGTAGTCTGGAAAACTTCTCCATGCAATAACAGAAATCAAAGAACCCATGTTCTATTTCAAGAAACTTTTAAATCAAACAGTGTTTGAGAATTTTGCTCAGTAGTCCAATATTTATTCAACGCAGTGCGATCCAAATAAACCAGCTATAACATTTCGGAGGATGAGATTGGACAATTTTTCGGCATTGCATTTTACATGTCTGTGTTTTGGACTTCCTTGATCCAGAATATATTGGAATTAGACTTGTCGAATAGATGTAGTAGCTTCCACAATGTCAATTAACAGATGGGAAGAAATTAATTAAACACTTTCTTCATTGCAATGACAACGATACAACCATTCCATCTGGACAACCAGGTCACGATAAGTTGCAATAAAAATTGCAAAATCCCAAAAATTATTGTAGTTCTGTTTTACTTTCGGGTTTCAGAAATCTATGAATAGTTTCAATCTTCTCCGGGTCTGGTTCTATCCCTTTTGATCCCACTATTAATATATCTTAGAAATTTAACCCTTTCTTTCAAGAACGCTCACTTCTTCCTGTTTATTGTCATATTGGCTTTCTTAACCTTCGTGGTACAACTACAAAAACGACGCTAAATACTGTGCGGGGTGCAAATGTTCCCCACATAAAAAATAAAATACATGTTGTAGTTGTGTGTATGTTAATAAAGCGAAATAAATGATTGGTGACTTCGGTTGTTGGAACGTTTTTCGAATTCTTTATGTAAATTTGTCGATAAATGCTAATCAACTTGAAATTTTTGGTTTGAGGAAGCCTAAAAATAAACTGGCATATAGCGAATTTACATACAAAAAACATAGATATTTGCATACTTTCCGAATTGAAAGGTGAAAGTTACAATTTTCAGTGAACAATATTATTAATTTTTAAAATTGCCATTTCCAAAACTAGCAAAATTGAAACTTACCTGTTTTGAACAGGCGTTGCAGAAAACAACTTTCCCATCGGTAGACAAATGCTTGGAGTCTTATCCATATCGTAAGTAAATCCTGGAACATGCAAATTTCGGCATATTTACTTACAGTCAAGTAACAACTCTAAATATTATTTAAAACTACTTAAACTTCAAACCCTGGTAAATTAACGTGTAGCAGGTCAAAGCGTCTAGCGCAGGGGTCGGCAACCTAAAACAGACGACGTGCATCAGTGTTTTTACTTTTAGTATTATACAGTAACAAAATACTATATAAGATGCCAAAGCTGCAATGTCAATAATGTTCTACGTTTTGATGTATAAGTCATTACCATTTGGTCCATTACATCGACTCCACATTTGTTTTCATTATAAAACAAAATTTCCTCACGTTTTGACTGATTATCTTGTGATACTGATTTTGTGTAATGAACAGTACTCAACAAAAGAACAGCTTTTCCTTTTTTGGCACGTGTGAGACCATATTGGCATCGTTTTCGAAAAAGAGAAATTTACTTGAGTTCACTTCACGTTGTCTGCTTGGGCGCATGAGTCTTGGAACGTAAGATTTGTTACATCTCAGTGTACCCACAAATGCAAGTTTCTTTTGTATCAGACCTTTAGTAACGCGAAGGGTAGTAAAGAAATTGTCAGCAACGATGATTTGTCCAGAATTGGAGTATCTTTCAGTCAATTGCAATAATACTTTTTCACCTTGATCATTTTTGGGTGGATGATCAGGCAATTTTCCCGTATAGAGAATACCTTTCAAAGGGTATTTTGTTTTAGCGTCACACGCCCACCAGATGTTTATTCGGCATATATTGAGTAAACCGTGTACAGCCTCGGTATGGGAACAGTTGCTCGTCTATTGTGATACTATCATGGGGTTTGTATAAACGTTCCAGATTGCTGTTGAACATTATCCATATATCGCGAATTGCTCCAGCTTTATCCATATTTTGCCATTCGCGTCTCGTATTTCTGTTATCAAACCGGCTTACTGGAATTGTTGCTCTAAAAATATTCGAGCAATTTTTGCTCAACAAGATGTAAATGTGGATACCCCGGCAATTTTGCTAACACCAGCAAATAAAAACAAACCTAAGTATGCTTTGTATTCTTTTATTGTCAATTTTTCCCACTTCTTCAGTTTATCTGGATTGACTTGATTCCACTTTTCAATTTCCTGCCCAGCTCTGCGATTAGTTTCGCGGATTATTATGTCACATATTTCGTCAGTTATGTATTTAGTATTTTAGTATTGATGTGTTTTCTACTAAATGTCAGCACATCACGCTTATCTTTCCATTTCAGAATGACATGACTACATCCGAATTAGATTTTTCTGCGTACTTTTCTTTAGTACTTTTGATACAACTTCTTTCGAATTATGCTTCCTGTTGCTTCTCAAAGTACCAACAAGGTGCGTAGTACTGTTCAATTCGCGATTTACGAACTCTGAAGCGCCCTCACCCGACAGTTATTTGAGTTACTAATAGACGTATAATTTTGAATGTAGTGTGTGGTAAAGTTCAGGGTTGTTTAGTTTTTTGTTTGTTTTGTGTAAAAAAAGGACCATTTCGTTATGAGTAGCTATAAGAAAACTGTAAATAACATTAACTGTTGTGTTTATGGTTGCCATTCCAAAAAGGGTCGTGATAAACATTTAAGTTTTCATCATTTTCCTACAGAAAAGATAGGTTACGTCTGCATAACAAATAAATTTGGGAATAAGGAAAAAATATGCCGAAAAAAAGCTTGGGAAAACATTTTATTAATGGGAAAGCGGACTACATGTTATATGCGTGTATGTTCCCTACATTTTGATAAAAGTGACTTTATTTTACCTGGTATGTTTACAATTATGCCAAACAATACCAAAAGTTGATAATTTTTTTTCTTATTAGGTTTTTCTGTGAAAAGGCCTAAGTTAAAGAAAACTTCTGTTCCTTCAAAGAACTTACCAAGAAAAAGTTTTGTGTCACCTCCAAAAAGTACAAGGCAAAGCAAGTATCTGCAACACACGTCGAAGTTACAAGCGGAAGATTGTGCAAATACGGAAAACTTAGAAGTAGTTCACAATGAGGACATAAAGAAAAGTCGTTCCTTTTCTGAATTACTGGATGCAGAAAGACAAGCAATTCAGGGTTTACTTCAGCTTGTTGATTCCTCAGTGAGTAAAACTTTGCAACACAAATCAACGCAAGTGAAAAGTGGGGATATATTGGTACCTTTTATTAGCGCAATCGATACTGATAAAAGATTAAATTCTATAACTGGATTATCATCATTTGCAATGCTGTCAGCAATAGTAAATACCTATGAGGAACAGTTTCCCCAAACTAAACGGAATAGGTTGACGTTAAAAGAAAGAATCGTTTTAACGTTCATGAAAATGAAAACAGGATTAATATATGTTGTGCTAGCTGCTTTATTTAATGTGGTTACCAGTAAAACTTGCAAAGTTGTGTTTCACGAAACTGTTTCAAAACTTGCAGTTATTTTTATTAAGGAGATATAAAAAAAAATATAGTGACACGCTTCATATGTTTAATATAGTCAAGTGGGTAACTATGGCTATAATAATAAATAGAGTCTGTCCATCAAAAATATTTGAGTAGAACGTATCTCTTACATTAAGAACGTTTTAATAAATTCCTAACGTTGTTTCTTAATTCTTTGTTTGTGAGCGGAGGTTTACAACCTGTCCATTAAATCCAGTGCAAACTCAACAGGTTATGGGCCCAGGGCGTGATATTGGTACGTGGTTGTAATTCTGTTCATGCTTGTGATTTTTTTTTTAAACTTTCCGGAAGTGAAAAACAAACAATGACGTCTGTTAAAAATGACGAAAAATACAACATTGAGAAACTGAAAGGAATGGAAAATTGGTCAATCTGGCGATGGCACATTGAGATGGTCTTACAAGCGAAGGGCGTTCTTGAAATTGTAGAAGGTAAGAAAATTCTGCCTTTATCAAAAGATCCGGTGAAACCCACAGAAACAGAAATTAGTACTGAGAAAAAATGGCGTGAAGACGATCTCATAGCAGCGACTACGATCGCCGGTGCGTTAACAAAGGACGTCGCTCAATTGGTGCTTACGACACGTTCGTCAGCAGTTATGTGGTCAACGCTGATGAATACTTTTGAACATGGAAACACTCAGCGCGTTCATATGATTTTAACTAGATTCATGACGGCGATAAAGAAACCGGATAAGTCAATGGCAACATATATTGCATCTATGAAAAAGGACTTCTTCGATTTAAATAATGAATTCGATCGTCAGGCAAAAGAAGATGCAATGGCTGCTGGAGGGAACGTTAGTCAGGCAGTTAAACTTCAAATACCTGAATCCATACTGCACTATCGAATCCTGTGTTCAATAGGTGATGAGTACTCAGTATTAAAGGACATATGGAAGACAAGGCCGCGAAAAGAGCAAACACTCGCAGCTCTTTCAGAATTGTTGTGTTCCAAGGAACAAGAATTGGACGCTGGTGCGTTTATTGAGAACTCAACAGCGTTCTACACGCAAAAGAATTTGCAGCAGAAAGGAAAGTCGTTCGAAGGCTCCGGTAAGAGCAGTGACAAAGCTAGTGAGAAATCGGGTAATGGTAGTAAGAAGAATCGTTATTCGGGGTACACGTGTTACGAGTGCAAAAAGAAAGGTCACTTAGCAAAATATTGTCGAAATAAAATTTTGGACAATAAGAAAGTGAACAACGAACAAGCAAACAGTAGTGCGTTTGTAGCAGAAGCTAATCTAAAAGACAATGCTGATCGTTGGGTGTGTGATTCGGGCGCAAGCGATCACATGACGGACAGCTTGCATTATTTTACGTCATACGAAGCGTTAAAAACGCCTCGTATCATTGGGACGGCAGCTTCAGGCAGTTCGTTACATGCAGTTGGCATGGGTAACATCAACGTATTGATGAGAATTCGTGGACAGCAATGTAAGGCTACGTTATACGACGTTCTGTACGTTCCCGGCATGGCCTATCATCTGTTTAGTTCAAGAAGTGCATCGAAGCACGACGTAATCAGCATTGTTAGCCGTAAGCACGTTATACTCAAACGTAACGGTAGGCTCGTAGCGACGGCAACGTGGAAGGACAACGCATACATTATGGACATGTGTGTTAATGTACCAACTCATCCTGTGAAGGTGTTGCTTGCAAAATCTAGCGAAACCTTACAGATCTGGCACGAACGACTTGGCCACCAAGATGAACGCCACGTAAGGAATGTTCTTGGTCGTATGGGCATCAAAATCGATTACGAAGCGACGAGAGAATTTTGCGACGGATGTGCGCTAGGCAAAGCGCATCGTAAACCCTTTCGTGCTCGAAGAAACCGTGCAACAGAAGTGGGGGAATGTATCAATGCTGATGTAAATGGACCGATGTCTGTCGAAGGGTTTGGTGGAAAGCAACGATACTATGTTTGTTTTAAAGACGATTTTAGCAAGTATCGGCGTGTCTTTTTCATCGCAAGGAAAAACGAGGTATCGGAGTGTTTGCGAACGTTTCTAAGTGAAATGAAAACCGAACGTCACAACGCAAAGGTATTTCGTTGTGATGGTGGTAACGAATTTGACTGTGCAGAAGTGCGTACCATATTAAGTGAAAAAGGGATTCGGTTGGAATTCTCAGCGCCATATACACCAGAGCAAAACGGCGTGGCTGAACGTGAGAATCGAACAATTGTTGAGTCAGCACGATCGATGCTTTCTGTAAGTGGTTTGCCGAAGTCGTTCTGGTTGTATGCATGTGCAACCAGCGTGTATGTATTAAATGCTACTGGCAAGTCGATGGTTCCAGATAAAACTCCTCGTGAATTGTGGACTAATAAGAAATTTGAAAATCTTGACCATATGCGTGTTTTTGGTACCGGGTGCTACGTGTACGTTCCAAAACAGTTTAGAAAGAAATTTGACGACAAAAGCATATTTGGTCATTGTGTTGGTTATGTTAACGACAAAGACGGTTACGTTGTATACTTACCATCACGTGGAAAGATTGTTCGTTCACATGACGTGTTTTTCAAATGCGAAAAGGTGTGCACAGAAATCGATAATTCGATGACAGCTGAATATCGAGTGGTGCCACTTAAAGCAGAACTGACTTCTAAAATCACAAAATATGTTGAGAGTTCAGTTGCGGAGGAAGACAATAACGATGCTTCGGAGGGAAATGAAGATGGAAGCAACGTCGACGACCATGAACAATTCGATATGGCGAATATGCTTGATGCGCGTGATGCGCCTCGTAGGTCGGAGAGGCAGCGTCAACGTCCGGCAATGTACAAGTCAAACGAATTCGAAGTTGATACTACAAATGATGCGTTGTATCAAGTAAGTGTTGCAAAAGCAATCGTAAAAGTTGATGACGGTATTACACCCTGGTCATACGACTACGCGATGAACTCGGCTGAAAGTGCTAAGTGGAAAGCAGCGTGTGATGATGAGATAGCATCGTTGCATGAAAATAAGACATGGATGTTGGTAAAAAGACCAAATAACGTTAAAGTAATTGATTGTCGTTGGGTTTTTCGAGTTAAGCTTGATGCGAATGGAAACGTTTCGCGTTACAAAGCTCGTCTGGTTATCAAAGGCTACCGACAGAAGAAAGGAATTGATTACGACGAAACGTTCAGTCCGGTCGCGCGATATGACACTGTTCGTGTGGTTTTGGCTGAAACAGCAATCCATGGTTGGCACATGCAACAATTTGATGTGAAGACGGCGTTTCTCTACGGTATGTTGGAGGAAGAGATCTTCATGACACAACCCGAAGGATACGACGACGAAACAGGCAGAGTGTGTAAATTGTTAAAAAGCTTATATGGGCTTAAACAAGCCCCACGTTGTTGGAACAAGCGATTTGTAGAAGTTATGAAGAAGTTCGATCTTAAGGCAACATATGAGGATCCATGTCTCTTTACACGACGTAAAGATGGAATAACTTTAATAGTGGTATTGTACGTCGATGACGGTTTGATCGTTGGCGATGATGCTGGTGAAATTGAAAAGTTCCTTCTGGAGCTGAAGCAGCACGTTAGGATAACATGTGGGCCATCAGACAGTTTCCTAGGAATGCAGATCGACAAACGGAGTGATGGAATTTTCCTATCGCAGCGTGCGTATACAAAACGTATGCTGGAACGTTTTGGTATGGCTGATGCAAATGCTGTGTCAACACCGTGCGAAAGAATTGGCGATGGAAGCAATACAAACAATGATCATGAAAAAGTATTCGACGATGATACAATGTATCGATCAGCAGTCGGTTGCCTGATGCATTTAATGACGGCGACTAGGCCCGATATCGCATATGCGGTTTCATTTGCAGCTCGCAAAATGCAGGAACCGACTCAGGCCTATTGGAATGGTGTAAAGCGAATTTTTCGTTATTTGAATGGAACAAAAGGTTACGGATTGTATTACTCCAAGAGTGGTGGTGATCAACTGCATACATTTACGGATGCGGACTATGGAGGATGCAATGAGACAGGCCGGTCAACTACAGGCGTTCTGGCTATTTATGGTAGCGCATCGGTAGTATGGACAAGTCAACGACAGCATTCAGTTGTAATGTCAACAACCGAAGCCGAGATTGTGGCAGCAAGTGAGGGTGCAAAAGAGTTGATGTGGCTCAAGCGTGTTGTTTCCGTTATTAGTGGAAAAGAAGTCGGAACACCAGTGCTGTTTTGTGATAGTGCAAGTGCAGTGAAATCAACTAAAAATCCAGAGTTTCACAAACGGACGAAGCATGTGAAACTACGCTACTTCTACGTTCGTGAGTGTGTACAAGACAACGAGATCACAGTAGAACACATTGCGGGACAACATCAACTGGCGGATATATTTACAAAACCGCTTGATCGAGTTCGTTTCACAGCATTGCGTGAAGGTTTAGGTTTAAAAGAATTGTAAAATTTAATAGCAGTGTCACATTTTTTTTGGAGGAAGTATTAAGGAGATATAAAAAAAAATATAGTGACACGCTTCATATGTTTAATATAGTCAAGTGGGTAACTATGGCTATAATAATAAATAGAGTCTGTCCATCAAAAATATTTGAGTAGAACGTATCTCTTACATTAAGAACGTTTTAATAAATTCCTAACGTTGTTTCTTAATTCTTTGTTTGTGAGCGGAGGTTTACAACCTGTCCATTAAATCCAGTGCAAACTCAACAATTTTAGCACCGACTATTCCTTTTCCATCATTGGAAGAGTGTCAATACAATTTACCGAAGTGTTTCACAAAATTCCCCAATGTTAGAATAGTGTTAGACTGCATTGAATTAGTCATGCAAAAACCAAAATGTTTTTGTTGTCGCATCAAGACGTACTCCCATTACAAAGGTTGTCAAACTATTAAATTTATGACTGGAGTGACTCCTGCAGATGTAATAAACTTTGTTAGTAAAGCTTATGGTGGACGAGTTTCCGATAAAGCCATTTTTGAACAAAGTGGCATAATTGAAAGATTGGATATGGGCCGAGATGCAATAATGGTGGACAAAGGATTTCGCATAGAAGACATAACGAGCAGCCATTATATAAAACTGATACAACCACCATTTCTACGCAAAAGGAGTCAGTTTTTGGAACAAGAGGCAATAAAAACAATTGAAATTGCCAAGGCACGTGTTCACGTTGAGAGAGTGAATCAAAGAATTCGAATATTTGAAATTTTCAAAAAACCATTACCCCTCACTCTTGTTCCAAAAATTGATGAGATATTTATGATTGCATGTGCCATCGTTAATCTTTCTGTACCAGTTTTATCTGATGATAAATTTTAAAATTAAAAGTATTATATGAAATTCATTTATTTTATTTACATTTCTTTACCTAACTTAATTAGCCATATTCCGTATGCATACATTATGCAGCATATGTTGAAAATAATTATAATGTAGTATTTGCAGTAAATTCATCGCAAACATTTCGTTATACCCTATAATAGTATTTAAAAATGAATTACTATGTGATGAATATAGAACAAAATCACACTCGGGCAAATTGAGTAATGCCATTCCTAACTGGACCTGTGCATAATACATATGATTTCTTTTAATGCTTAATTTTTCTTCTATAAATTGTAAGTACTTAACACTATTTATGAAGTTAACGGCTGGTTCATCCTTTCCTAGAATTTAAAGATTACATTATCTCACAGGTTTCAGGGTTATTAATTGCCATTTTATTGTTTACAAATACATAAATTGGACGACGTTTCGCCAAATCTGGCTTTTTCAAGTCTACAAAAAGAAGGAAATTTTAGTTGCTTATAGTTTACATACTATTATTTTACTTTTTTTTTGGGTTTATTCATCTAACATGTATTAAGTTATATATAGATAAGAGAAAGGACTTTTACTTACCAATTTTTGGAATTATGTTATTACTTAAGTGGGTACATGTGTAAAATTATAAAATCAAATTGTGAGGTTAGAAAAATTTTTAAAAGGAAGTAAAGTTTGATGTTGCTTTATAATAAGTTTTGATATTGTAGGCTGAGATTCTCTGTATCTGTTTTGAAGTTTATAACATTCTTGTCACGTTTAATTTGTATGGATTCTAATAGTAATCTTTTTTTGTAGTGTGTTTCTTTATGTGTAATCTTTACATTGTCATTATCGAAATTATGGTTCTTGCTTGTTGCATGATATGCGAGTGCAGTGTTTGGTTGATCTGGTCTACTTTTTTTAATTTGTATTGAGTTTTGGTGTTTTATTCTTTTGTGTAAGTACTGTCTAGTTTGTCAAATATATGTGGCTGTACAATCTAAGCAATTTAATTGATACACTAAGCTAGAGTTGTCTGTGATTTTAGGTTTAGTTTTTAATTTGGAATATATTTTTCGTTCTAGTGTATTATGATTTTTGTAGATGGTCTTTACTTTTATTTTTTTAGCTCTCTTTCTATATTGTGTGTGAGTGGTTTCATGTATGGTAGTGTCACTATATTTTGCATTTCGTTATCTGTTGTCCTGTTATTTATTTGATTCTCTGTTTCGATGTTATTTTTATTAATATATGTATTGTGTGTATGTGTTAGTTTCTTAGTGTGTTTTAAATATTTTATTCTTTTATATATATTTTTTTGTATAAAGTCAATGGGATAGTTGTTGTTTATAAGAATCTGTACGATCTTATTTATATTAGTGTTGTGGAAAGAAAAGTGTGATAGGATCATTGCTCTATCGATCAGACTGTAGATGACACTTTTTTTATATTGAAGTGACGTATGTGAGAGGAAATTAATATATCTATTACTTTTAATTGGTTTTTGGTACCAATTGGTTTTGATATTATGTTCTTTTCTTATTAAAGTGATATCAAGGAAGTTAAGTTCTTTGTTACTTTCCCATTCTATTGTGAATTGAAGTCTTTCATGATATTTGTTAAGAGTCTGTTGTACGTTATGTATGTGGTTCTCTTCAGCTATTATGATAATGTCGTCTATGTATCGGTTATAGAAAATTATTTCTTTATCGTTCTTTATTAATTTGTTTTCGATTTCTTGTAGAACTAAATTTGCTATACAACATGAGAGTGGAGACCCCATTGGGATACCAAAAATCTGTTTGTATATAGTATTGTTATAGTTAAAATATGTGTTATTGAGAAGGAAATTTAGTATTTCATTGAAATCATAGTAGGGAATGTTAGTATGTGTTTTGATCCTATTCCAATTGTTTTTCACAGCTTCTAGTGCTAGGTTGGTTGGTATGTTTGTGTACAACGATATCACATCTAGGGATGCTATTTTGTGTTCTCTGTTTAATTGGATGTTATCTATTTTTTTCTTTAGTTCCCATGAATCTTTGCAGAACTAAAGAAAAAAATAGATAACATCTTGCTACACTTTCATATTGTTTCCCGTACTCTGTGTACTTACTCTTGAAGGATTTGGGCCAGAAATATTTTAAAGATTTATTTTCCCAGTCCTGTCGTGAATATGTGAATAGACTGTAGCAACGGGATCCTGTGATCCGAAATTGCCTTTCAAGTGCCCATCTTTCTGTATTATGCCTCGTTTCTTGTAAAATATTCATTACATCAACATTGGCTAAATTGTCGTAATGATTTTTGCAACAATTGCTTATAATATGAGGAGATGGCAACGAATCAACAATATTTTTTCTTTTACAAATTATTCACAATTGCATGTGAAATTGAACATCCAACATTCTCGTTGGAAATTTCGGTTATCACATGCAATTTTGTGTTACACCCCTTCCTAAAATAAATTATTGTGAATTTTTGGAAAGTAGTAGATATTTAGTTTTTTAAAATGTACCTATGTTTAGCTAGAGCAGAATCGGGCAACAAAGCAGCAAATTGTGCTGCGATACTGCTACATTTATTCTTGGAAAATATTTTTATAGTTTCCGCTTTCTTCTTAACAAAACAAATATTGTCTTGTAAAGGAATTGGCACATATTTATTATTGGATACAGATTTTTTCCAATAACATTTAAGATCTGTAGAAGACAGCTCAGGAAAGGTCAAAATGTTATCTCTACAACAAAAATATAATTGCAATGTAACATATTATTATATACATACGTACCTTGTACATAAAATCAAAACAGCTGCGATTTGTTTACACCTCCCTGACATTCCTGCCTTGCAGGTGCATGTGAATTTGATTACATCCACACCCTGTAAATTTATGCATAAGGATCCTTTCACTTCGTGAGGATTCTCGGTAAGTGCGCTACTTTGTAGGCATGGTTTATCTTCTGTTTTTGCAGTTGTGCCACAAGTTATAATGTGATTTGCATTAACGACAGCCTGCCCTTCATTTACACACCTTGAATTAGGCGTGGATTCTAAATATGAAAACAACTTTTCAAATGACAAACACTGGAACTCTTCCATGCTTCTTTAATATGAAATTACAAAATAAACTTGTACTAAATCAGTTGCTATAAGTGTATATTTTACTTACCTAAAAATTCCTAATATCAAATTGTCACCTAACCTAAGATAGTCATAAACTCATAACTTCATAACACACTCAAACGAATTTTAAGTAGGTAATTGTTCTTATTAAAACTTAAATTTAATTATTAAACTTAAAAGAGTATGTACACAATCATAAATTATTTAAAACACTAAAAATTTATACAATGATACAGAAAAAGCCGTTTGTTATGACACAGTTACCATAAGGAAAACGTAAAAATGACAGTACTATACGTCTTAGAACCGCCATTGTTTAATCGTTGTGTGCATTTTCGTTTCTGTTTCAAGTCTTCTAACCACGTTGTCTTTAATTAGCGATTCTCCCAGCGTCAAAAGAAATGTTCTTCGAGAGTGATTATGTCATGATTTCTTCTCTGGGAATTTGAATCCCCACATTTGCGTTTATGCACAACGTCTAAAAGTTGTTCGAACATTGGCATTGCCCATCGGTTGCTAACTCGACGAGCTGAATATTCTTTTACTATTTGGTCTGTAGTATCTACAGCTCCTTTTGTTTTGTTATAGTGGAGGTGATATGCGGTTTGAAACTGTTATTCTCTCCAGAAACTGCGTCGTCATGATGTTCTGTGGATAGTAACAATACTGCTTTTCGTTTACTTGGAACGTGTGCCGCTCTTTGAAAGCAAACATACTAGAAAAAACATGTTTATATTTAGTGCTCGCCAAAAAGTCGGCACCAAATGGATTTTTTTTTATTTTTGATTTTTTTTAAAAACTTTTTACGGCAATAATTTGTGCTTGTCTGAAAACCTATTTAGCCCCTATCAGATATACCGAGTGATTTTCACTTACCTAGAAAATGGCGTTTTTCGAAATTGTGTAAATTCAAAGTGTGCTATTTTTCGTAAATTAAGCAAGATTTCAATGAGATTTTTTATCGTCTGTCAGTTTTAGCTTACCGAACAATCTCAAGACCAGAAAACATGTTTTTTCATTAACTTCCGCTAAAACTAAAGTTTAAATTTTTTGCAACATTTTCAAATTTTCACATACCAAGACATGATTTCAAAATTCAATTTGATTTCGTTAAAAAGTTAAAGGTTTATAACTGGGAAAAACAATAGAAATTGCTAATTATTCCTTTAAGTTTGTTATTTATTTACAGAAAAGTAATATTGTTGCATAATCTTTACGTTTTTGGTGCAACATACTTTATGGGAGAAATGTTTTTCAATGATAATGGAGATCTATTTACGTGGCTTCTAAAAACCCTAATTTACCCTTGCCGATTAATTACTCTCACAAAAATACTCTAAATGTTCTTTTACAGTTGCCTAAACGAGGAGATTTTTCTTTATTCAGTTTACATGATCCCATCAATTAAGTAGTAAAACAATCCACAGCCGTCTCATATTCTGCCTACTTAATTGACATGTAAACGGAATAAAGAAAAACCTCCTCGTTTAGGCAACTGTAAAAGAACATTTACAGGATTTTTGTGAAAGTAATTCATCAGCACGGGTAAATTAGAGTTTTTAGAAGCCACGTAAATAGATATTAATTTTCATTGAAAAATATTTCTCCCATAAAGTATGTTGCACCAAAAACGTAAAGATTATGCAACAACATTACTTTTCTGTAAATAATAACAAACCTAAAGGAATAATTAGCAATTTCTATTGTTTTTTCCAATTATAAATCTTCAACGATTTTAACGAAGTCAAATTGAATTTTGAAATCTTGTCTTGGCATGTGAAAATTTGAAAATATTCCAAAAAATTAAAAATTTAGTTTTAGCGGAAGTTAAAGAAAAAATTTTTTTTTCTGATCCTGAGATTGTTCGGTAAGCTAAAACTGACAGACGAGGAAAAAATTTCATTGAAATCTTGCTTAATTTACGAAAAATAGCACACTATTAATTTAGACAATTTCGAAAAACGCCATTTTCTAGCTAAGTGAAAATCACTCGGTCTATCTAATAGGGGCTAAATAGGTTTTAAGACAAGCACAAATTATTGCCGTAAAAAGTTTTTTAAAAAAATTAAAAATAAAAAAAATCCATTTGGTGCCGACTTTTTGGCGAGCACTGTATATCTGGCAACAATTCGGGAGGAATGTAAGGTTTATTTTTGCGCAATGCACCACACAGGGTCATTCATTTTTCTAGTAATTTATCTGCCAGTTATAAACTAGAAAAAAATTATCCGTCGTAATCCCATATCCAGACCCTAAGCAGCCGACTAAGTCTAAGACCACCCTTTCTCCTTGATTCTTTTCAGCTACATTGTTAGTTGAACGAATATATTACCTATGGTTGCATGTTCAGAGTGTATGCATTATCACTATCAGCTGATACCCATACTTTGAACCCATACTTATCGGGTTTACTTTTCATGTAAACCTGAAATGAGGAACGACCTCTAAATGACACCAGTTGCTAACGTGACTTCCAGGATTGTAGGCTTTACTAAACATTTTTTACAAATATATCGAAGATTTTTCTACTTGGTGCCAATATATATCAGCTGCTTTTCTAGACTCTCTTGCACTATCAAATCGGAGAAATACAGTAATGGCTTGAAAACGTGCACAAGACATTGATGCGGCAATAAAGGATGCTCTGAGGAAATCAGCGAGGATAATGACAGAACATAGATGTACTCGCTAAGCAACATACTAAGCAGCAAACTAATCTCCAGAAAAGCGAAATTATATGTCTATAAAACGGTAATAAGACCGGTGGTGCTATATGCGTGTGAAAAAATGAATAAAATGAAGTCTTCAGTCACCAAGTGGGTTAATTAATTAAATGCATTTATCAACTCATGACTCGATTGCTATTTATTTTAATTGTAGATATCAGTAGTGAATATAAACTAGAGAATGAAGCAGGTGATGCACGACATTTTATATTATTTATGGTGGCTGTACTAACCCTTTCAATACGACTTTTGGCCAGTGAAGATATTTCTGTACATTTGAATGAAATGTGCTGTAAATAGGTAAAGGAACATGTTTACATAATTTCAGATTTTTAGAAAATATGGTTTTTCAAAAATGCCTTGGGACACATAATGTCCCTGCAGTAGTTTAATATGGGATAAATATATCCCAGAAGTAAATAATCAGACCTCAAATTTAGGTATTCAAGAGTAGAAAATATTTATTTTTATTGAAACTGTTACATTATGTATGGTATAGTGTAAGTCGGGTGACACACTAGAGAAATTGATTGCGTGAAACTTGTTTGTGAAACATGTTTACATGAAACTAGTTTCTCGTTTAGTGCACACTGTAGAAACTCTTTTCATATGCAAATATGCCTTTCGATGAAGAAGATGTAGTTTTATTATGGTGGGCGAACCGCAGACGCCGAAATAGAGGAATTAAGAAAATAAGACGTTTTGGGTACATCCTAGCAATCAAAGAAACTTGCAACATAGTGCGACCGTCATCGGAGAAGAACTCAGACAACACCCAGATAAGTTCCAACAGTTTTATAGAATGAACCAAGAACACTAAGGTAAGCAAATAATTTTTATTTAAGATAATAAACAACCGAGGCGACTTACAACAAACTTGTTCTGACCACTTTGTGAATGGCCGACGGCACTACGGAGCCAATCCCGAACATCAGGAGGTTCTCTTGGTAATTGATGTGAAGCCAGAGTACCCTGATGACTGTTTACAGTTTGCCAAGAACCTGAAGTAACTACTGTGCGGGTTGTTAAAATTTCATCTATAAGTTGACTGACTTTGCATCTAAACTGTGTAATGGTATTAGTATGGTGCGTGCGTGCAGGCGTGAGGAACAAGAGGGCAGACGGTGGCAGTAGACTAGTAGAGGTTGGAGTACGGAGCAGAAACTAGTTGAAATCCCTGGATTACAAAACGAACTTCGAATACCGCAGTAACGAAAGTATTAAAAAAATCTGGCCTTATCAAAAAGACAAAATTTGATAATTTCGAAATTTCGACTTTAAAGTTGAATATTTCGAAAAGTATTTGAGATATCGAAAAATTGGGACCGGATCTTGAATCAGCATAAAATTTCACATAAGATCCATATCTTAACTCGGTTGTAGACAATACGCATCTCTTGCAACGCACGGACGCACGGACGGAATATTGATTCCAGTAACGAACGAAGTTCGTTGAAAAGGAGTTAGTCGGTGTGAGAGAGTGTGTGTTTTGTGCGGTTTTTAAGAAGAGATGGTACCAGCTTGCGTGCCCATCATATGTCATCAGTAGAAATTGGGAAAGACATTTAATAGAAAGACAGGACGCCAAGGTTAGAGGGCTTTGCCTTGTTACTTTTATGTTATTTTGTATATGTGTAGTCAGTTTGATTTTGTTCGATATTTTGTCGAAAATAAACGATTTAACCATATCTTTGTGTGCAAACCCCACAAGTCCCGAGAGAACCTGTTTTTTTGCTAAATTGCGTATAATACTAAATAAAAACAAGTAAAAGAACACAACAACTGTCTCATTTGGTGATTATCCATCTGTTCCAGATCCGGTAATAAGCTCAACAAAAATAGTCGTTTTGGGTTATCTGAATCCCCTTGTTTCTGTTTAAGATAGTTCATAACGTAAGAGTCAACTTCGCTATCTTTGTCAGGTTGAAGTTTCCTTTTCTTTGTGGTTGCCGATTCTACCTGTTTTGACCTTTTCAGCTGTGGAGTCACAGCGTTAGCAGGTTGTTCAATCACCTCGCTTTCGTTGTGAGGAGAGCCCGATTGCCCGTCCGGGTCGCTTTCTTCAACATCTATTATTTTTTCAGTAGAATTAGGATCTTGACTTTCAGGAGATGGAAGTAGTGGCAGATTACTTGGTAAATCTTGACTGCTTTTGACGTAAGGTCTTATAAAATTCATTTCTTTTATCATGTCTCTAGTTCTCTGAGATAACTTCTTAGCTCCACTTCCACTAGGGGGTAATTTGATGGATCTTGTAAACATTATGCGTAATGTCCGCCATGTATCTTTGCATTCTTGAACTGCAATAAAATACAAATAAAAACAAGTGTTTTCAGGGAAGTATAATTAACAAAATAATTTACTTTTTTCAGATACTTGGCAACTGGTGTAAATTTTAAGCAACTGGGGTTTACTTTTATGAGAGGTGCTTCAACGATTGGAAAAATAATAGCGAATACCCGTGTCGCGATATGGACCTTCCTTCAACCTTTGTATATGCCTGTACCTACAGAAAATGATTGGAAAAGAATAGGCGATCGCTACAACTTGCTTTGGAATTTTGCTCATTGCGTGGGATCAGTAGATGGAAAGCACTTTCGTGTTCACAAATTCGCTAACACAGGTTCCAGGAATATAAATTACAATGGTTATTTACATATGAGTACGGTAAATCAAGGTTTACGTTAACGAGTAAGATGTTTATTGCCGAAGCGTAGCTGAGGCAAGAATTTCGAAACGAGTAACGTAATCTGATTTAACGTACAAATAATGTAAAACATTTTATTTCATACTGGCCATAGATTCATTTCTTAAGAGTTTTTCTATTAACTTTATATAAAATTTGACGTTTCCAAAGTCATGTCACTTTTATGTTGCTATGGCAACCTTTGTATTCGGGTACAAAATTTCTAGTACGGTAAAGTTTAATTTACCAGACTCGTATGAGTCTGGTAAAACACAGATTACTAGTCAGTATGAAATAAAGGTTATTTTTCAGTTCAGCTTATGGCATGTGCAGATGCCGATGGTTATTTTACTACAATAGATGTTGGTGACCTAGGGCGTAATAGCGATGGAGGTGTTTTTCGGACATCCCGATTAGGCCGTTGGCTAGACAGAGGAGGGCTGCGTTTACCTCTACCTGAACAATTACCAGAAAATGAAAATGGACCAAATATTCCCTATTTTTTATGTGGAGATGAAGCATTTCCTTTAAGCAAGTATTTCATGCGACCTTACCCCAAAAGAGTTTTGACAAATAAAAAGCGCATTTTTAACTATAGACTAAGCAGAGCTCGGAAATCTATTGAGTGTACTTTTGGAATGTTAGTTTCCAAGTTTACGGTTTTCGAAAGTCCGATGGTTTGTTCCAAGAATACTGCGATATCAATTATAAAAACAGCTTGTATTTTACACAATTATATCCGTAAAACAGAGGGATATATTCAAAAGCCATCAGATTTCACAGAATATCAAGATGATCGGATAATTGAAAGAGAAAACGAGGAAGATGAAGAAAGAGTTAGAAATTTGACCACAGCTTCTGGGATTAGAGATTATTTGTCTGACTATTTTTTTAATACGTACACATTACCGTGGCAAAACAATTATATTGTATAAATAAGTAGGCTTTACTAATAATTACATTATTCCTATTATAAAAATTTGAAAACTTATTTTATTACCTGATTGATTCATTTCCTGAGCCACTTTTTCCCATGCCATAGCCACAGATTCTCGTTTGCTATATGCGGTAACTGATAATTATATAACAAAGGGTACTGTTCGACCATTTTCACAAGTTTAATATCAGAATCGGTTTTTTCTTTTGGCATCTTGATTAGCTACTAGTAAGTAAACTAATTAATAATAAATTTATACTATACCGTCCTATCCGCACGGCAAATACTACGCAAATGAAAAGAATTTCAAGAAACAAGTAACAAGAAACAGAGCACGTTGCGTTTCGTGCAACTTGTTGACGAAACAATTTCTGGTCTCATGTTTCCGAAACGCCAGTGTGCATCGTTTCATATAAGTACATGGGTTATGTGATATTGAAACGAGTTGCATGTTTCTTGAAACGAGTTTCAAGAAATTCGTTTCTCCAGGGTGTCACCCGCCTAAAACAATCAATACATAAAGCTACATTTTTGGCAAACGATTTTAGTCCTTTTTTCAATTTTCCTGGACTGGCATCTTATGCATCTGTTTCGGCCGCCTTTTTCAACTGGAAGATGATCTCCAACATTTGCTAAAATGCCCTGTCTTCTGAACCGTTTGTACAAAGATTCTGATCGTCTTTGACTAATCAACTCTTCAGCTACATCTACTACGAAATCGATAAATGGATTTTTTTTGCGAGTGAGTTCTTGATACAAAATATACGAATTATGAACACCGGTCATTAGCAACCTAAAAAATACTTTCTTCCACCATTTCCCACTTATTCATTTGATCATCATCGTACCTAGATCTTTAAATCAAGAGTGTGCAGAAAATTCTTTCCCCCATCAGAGCACATGGAGTAAGAAACATATCTCCTGATGTGAATCATTTTAAAAGCCTGTTATTGGCAATAACAAATGGCTATATAAACTCTCTTCTCAGTCCAATGTCCAGTCTAAGCAAGCGTTCGTCATAGGTATTTATTTGAGACCCATTGGCTGCATATAAAATCCTATTTGTTTGACATTAGTCTGGGAGGTATCAGCACCACAGTCTATAAACAATATTAATTTTGTTGATTGGTCCTGTAAAAACAGACGGCGAGAAACAGTTTCACGATCACTAGCCGCAATTAGTGACCAATATTTATCATATTTCTGCACCTTTTTACAATTACCTGATTGTGACCTAAATCTGTCGGTAGAGCGGCTGCGTGGCCGTGACCGTAGACGAGTGTGTAATGAAGCTATATTATTTTCTAGTGCTGCTAAGCGTTGTTCCAATCCACTTGAACTTGCTTTATGTGACGAAGCAGCATTTTCCAAATGTTAGGCGACTAATTTTCTTTATAGGATTCATTCTTACAAAAGGAATTACAAGAGTTATAGTACTGAGATTTGAGGGATTTAAAATAAGACCGATCTAGAGGTTGGAGGAATATCATCGTGTGGATGGGTTGACATAGTAGGATTATACCATATTCCAACATTTCGACGGAATTGCAATGACAAGAACTTCCATCCAGAATACAGCACTTTGCCGAGTGGTTCCCGAGGGACAAAATGAGTTCGCAGCCAGTCGAAAATATATCCGTGTTTATATAGGCCGATTTTTCATACATATACACTTTTGTTCCATGCGGCATGTCCATCTTAAATTCTTGCTTTTTATACTTCCCCGTAAATATAGAAGGGTTATTGAGAATAGCACGGTCTATTCCCAATAAACCTTCTATATAGAGATTCTAAAAAAAACTCGCATCAACTTACTTCACCTTAAATACACAGCAAGGCGGAAGAAAATTATCCTCGGGATTGCAATAACACATTGCCGTGATAGTTTCACCTCCCTCTGAAGACGTCACAGCAGCGACATTCTTGGACCCCTTTTTCGGAGGTCGGTTTGCTGACAGTATTTAGGCGCATTACTAACAGAGGTTGTAATCATAAGAGAAAAATTTAAAGTTTTTGTAATTGCAATTTTATTATATTATGGGTTCAAGTTTTCAAAGTTGAAGTGTCAGTGGTGATAGTTACTATAATAGGTCGTAGAAGGAAACCTCATATGCCTATAGATTTTTCTTTGGGTAATTTTTGGAGGTGTCAAATTTCAAATTTTGGTAATTTTCGGAGATATCAATTTTCAAATTTTAGTAATCTTTGGGGTTGTCATATTACATTTACTTCAAGGTCACTCGTCCAAGTGGCGATTCTGTTTTAGTAAAAGGTAGGTGAAGATGTGGGTTTGCATCTTGGGAAAATATGTATATACAAGGTGATTTTTTTTACCGTACCCTAGAAGATACCAATTCTGAAATTTTGGAATCGACAGTAAGCCAATACGATCTATCGAATAAAAATATTTTCAAAATGGTGACTTTTCCGGTTATACCGGAAGTAGACTATAACTTTGTTTTTTTAAATGGAATGCTACCATTTACGATTTTTTTTAGATTGTACATCAAATTTTAAGAATAGTTGTTGAAGGGTTTGTGTACCTAAAAATAATAGTTTCGGAGATATTATTTCTGTTTTCAAAATTTATGCTAAAAAGTATGATTAATTAAAAATTAATATGTTGACAATATCAAGCTCAATTTTTGGGAGGTGGAAGTTGATACTTGAAAGCTACTAACGGTTCGTTGACTTTTGGGAAGAGACCTACAGATAAGATTTTAATTAATGACGTTCTATACATCAAGGAAACGTAAAAAACTCTTTTATTTTAAATGGAATGGTACCTATTTGTTCATACCATTCAAGAGAGAAAAAAATACGATTCTAACAATGTAAGTTGTTCCTATACCTAAGATGTAGGGTTTAAGAATATCTGCAATTTTCGTATTTCATTAAAATTTTTGCCTGAATTTGTTGATAAGTATGTAGTGACTTGGCTGAGGAGGCTGATTCCTCTGAGGTCCCTGTCGGTCTTGCGATGGCTCGTCCAGCAGGCTGAGGTCTTTACCATATAGATAGGCTGATGGGGATTCGGCTACCGTGCTGCGGGAGTGATGCTGTAAATAGAGCATGAGCCCCAGTAATAATACAATTACCAAGAATAAATTATGAATTAAGTAATGTACTTACTTCTGGAAATAGCGAGCAAAATCGTCCTCGATGTGGCTATTCCGGTTACTAATAACCGAGATAGCTTCAGAGGATAGTGGCGGTTGTGTCACTTGCTGCTGCGCAGGAGGCCGAACAACAAACAGATACTGCAATATTTGCGGCCTCTCTTGTTGGTTGGGTTTTTTTAAAGATAATTTACTTTTTTCGATCCAGAAGACATAACTACTAGGTACACTACGTATAATAACTGAATAAGGAGTGCAATTTTAAAATCATATATAGCTACACAGGGTGTCCATATAGTAGCCCGCCTTTATTGCTAAATTTAGTAAAAAAAAATATACAAGATGGTAATTAGGCTCGATGAAGCACATTTGCCAACTGGTAAAACAAATACAGGGTGTCTCCAAAAAGTATGGTGCATAAAACGTATATTCTTTTAAATGGAATGACCCAATTTTTTTAAGTGCAAATGTAGGGGCTTTGGGGGGACTTCTTAGTCGTACATTATTTTTGTATTAATATGCGGCGTTGCCAAGTTATTAATTAGTACATATTTTTTTGCTAAATATCAACCCTTCCTTTACACCCTTTTATTTTTATAACGTCTTGTTTTCGTTTTTACGTAAGTTCTGGACTTGGGTTGAATCAGCGTATTCAACCCTGACGAAACATTAAATTATTCCATACAGGGTGTTCACTTTTTTTTTGCTCCGAACATTTACATTTTCAAACTATGTTTTCTTCATTTTTTTAAATAGCATACTCTATTTATTATTGCATATTTGGAATCCCCGGTAAATTTTAGTGCAACTTTATTAAGCTTACCCTATACCTAAGTGCGATAGTGTTTTCGCAAAATGAGATTTTCTGATTGCTTACGGCAGTAGATAGTGGCGCGATGGTTAAGGCGCGTGGACGAGGCAACGCATAGGCTTAGGCACTCGAATCGAGGGTGCGGTGAAATAAAGTTTTATCAAGGTAGCTATTGAACAATGGTGTACTCCTGCAGGGGTGGCGAACCTATGGTACGCGTGCCAGAAGTGGCACGTACAAAAAAATTGCTGGCACGTTATAATTTTGAAAAATTCAATACGAAAATAATATTTTTCTCGTTACAATTATAAAATTATTTTTGTTGATGTCTTTTTGATGCCTAAGATTTAACGATAACATTTTTTAAAGCTCACTCTTCGCATTAAATGTCAGTTACGTGTATTAAACGTTTTTAATTCATAATATTAGTTTTTCTTTTCAAACATTACAATTACAACATGCAAACAATAAGACTAAACTTGCATGCATTCTTAAAATTGAAATTAATAATAATTCACTTTTGATATAGTCGAGATGGAGATCCGCCAAAAAAATATTGATCAATTTTGTTATAAGACTCTTGTTGCAGACGACGATAATGTCGAATAAGGTGCTGGTGAATTAAAAAGAACACCGCCAGATTACCCAAGCTATTAGTGGATTCTACCCGATTGAGTCTGCACGCCGTTTCTAATAAATTACTCTACTAGATGTGCTTTCTTTTGGAGTGGGACTAATAAGTTGCTCAACATTTCTGCTTGGTGGTGGAGTACTTCCAGGTGTAATACTCTCAGGTATTGGAGAACTTGGAGTTGTATTCTCTTCCAAGTGTCTTGCTAACGTTTCTTGTCCCTTTTTAGCATCAGAATATTTTTTGCTTCTTTTCCTCTAGGACTTTCTTATGTTTACGCTTTTCTCGTTCAGTCATATCTCCAATTGCTTTAATTTTTCCTTGAGCTTTTCTCTGATGGTATCTTTCTCTCTCTTTTCTTTTCTTTTCTTCATATAGTTCTGGATTTTTCCGAATTTCTTCTCGTAACTTTTGCATAGCAATTTTCTTGTTCTCTACATTTTCTTTCTCGTTTATCATTAATTTTCTTAATTTTAACCATTCTTCTCTGAAGTATAACTTAGATTCAGAGATATTACAACAGATTCATTAGGATATTAGTTTAAAACTTATAGACACAGACTATTGAAGTTAAAAATTTCTCACCACCGTGATAACTTCTCACCTCCATTGTCATTGCATGGTCATGGAGGTGAAAGTAATGGAGGTGAGGTTTTTAAATGTTTTGTTCTGTTAAATGTTTGAGGTTAGGGTTTTCTGCATTCAAAAATAAAAAGACTTCGACATATATTAATAGAAAAACTACTTACATGATATTTATTTTCAAAATCTGGAGTTTCACTAACACCAACGGAGGTGATAAACCAACTTGACGATTTTCAAATACATACTTAACAATCGTCTGAAAAAACCACTTTATTAGTAGCTATTCGACCACATTTTCACAACTACAAGAAACATACGACTCTAAAGTGTTCTACATTACCTACAGGATATGTAAAAATGGCGCTCTTTCAAATTAACAGCGAATTTCAATTTTAATCACGGAGGGGATAGTAAGTTTGGGACAAGCACGTTTTGAGCTATAAAATATTTTTCAAGCAATGTGAAACCGAAATGATTATTACAATACTTATTTTTTGAGTTGTTTTCTTGGTCTAGGAAATTAAATTTGTTTCAATTAAATTTCTTGATCGTGAATTCTATAAGTGAAAACCATAAGGTATGGTTGGGGACACGGCATGGAGGTGAGATCTCACGTACTGTGAACAGGAAACAAGTAAAAATAAATTTTAAAAAAACGTATATGCTTCTGTTACGTAAAAGTATAGATGCATTTTTTGTAACGACTAGAAATCAACAACTTTTTATTGAAGTTACCGGAGAT
This sequence comes from Pyrocoelia pectoralis, assembly GCA_036250285.1. Taxonomy (NCBI): domain Eukaryota; kingdom Metazoa; phylum Arthropoda; class Insecta; order Coleoptera; family Lampyridae; genus Pyrocoelia; species Pyrocoelia pectoralis. The sequence goes on along the minus strand of CM070075.1, from coordinate 35,742,807 downwards.
AATCTGAAGGGACACGGAAAGTGTGCTTTTTCTTAAAATGTCTTATTAAAAGTTACGAAATATGAATCTGATTAAAGCATTTGGCATCTACTTCTCGACAGCAAAAATCTCACTAATTGATATTTGTGAAACAGATGCAGTGTATGTGAATTAGTTATAAGATAAGCAGCGATTAATGTGCATTGGCAAACCGCGAAGCCAAGACATCTTTAAAAATCTGCTGCTCGTTTATTGCCAAAACGAAAAAAGTGCTTGGGTGGACACACTATTCTAAAAGTGGTTTTATGAGGAGTTTGTTCCTGGAGTTGAGAAGTTCTTAAAAAAATGTGGTCAATCTTGAAAAGCTCTTCTGTTAATGGACAATGCACCAACCCACCCAGAAGATAAATTAAGAAGCAACGACATCAAAGTTATTTTTTTACCACTGAATGTAACTTCGACACTACAGCCTATGGATCAAGGCATCTTAGAAAATTTTAAAAGGCATTATCGAAGAAACTTACTGCAATCAATTCTGGAAAGCATAGACAATGGTGAATGACTCCTGTATTGTTTAAAAGGAATAAATTTGAAAAACGTGGTTTATTGGGCAGCCGATACGTGGAATAAAGTGAACAGTTCAACACTGCAAAAGTCTTGGGCAAAAATAATACAGCAAGAAAAACTCCCTCCAGAAAATAACGATGAAGATGAAGTTCCGCTTCATGAAATGATAAAAAATTTAGACGGATGTAAAAATATTTTGAGGAGTGCATAACATTTAAAAACAAAGAACAAGAGGAACTAACTCACGTTCACCTTATTGAACTTATTAATGAAAGAGAACTTAAAAAAAGTATTGATACTGAATCAGAAGGGAAGGAAGAAGAGATTAATGACAAAGTATGTTTAAAATATTTTTACTTTTACTTTTAATATTATTAACTTATCAGGAGCATGAAGAAAATCTGCTTCTCCTTTTAACAGTAGAATCTGAAAAACATAGCAGCAAACAATTAGCCATGTTGAAAATAGACGGTTGGAAGGATTTGAGGCAATTTTAATACAGAACCACCTGGCAGACAATGATAGCAAAATTCAAAGATTTTTTCCGAATTTCACGGCATTAATAGAATACATACTGCGACTCGTAGAAGATGAACTTGTTAAGCAATCCTGTAATCGTGTGAAAACTCCAATAAAACCCACAGAAAAATTGGCAGTAACATTAAGGTGAGTAAATGTTTTCAATTAACATAATTGCCTAGTCTTGCCACAGTTTTTTGGTGTTAAAACTTTTATTGTGTAGTTTTTAAATTGTTGACATGTTTCGGCTATAATATACTTTGCCATTTTCAAAGCTCCTAGTTTTTTTTTTAATAATAATAATAGATTTATTGCCCAACAGAAATTTACAATTAACGGACATTTAGCTACAAAAAAAAGTAAAGTATACAACTTAAGATATGACAAGTTAATGGCAGAGAATAGTAATACCTAAAACTAATATATTGCAACGGTAACTGCAAGTTAAACTAATTACATCTTTAATTAATGTGCTTGTAAAACATTTTAAAACGGACTCTCACAATGTAAATTTTACACCGAATAACTACTTAGTTCAATAGGTTTGGCGCATATTAATTGGACCAAAAGTATTTGAAAAATTATCATGCGTTACCACTGAGTACAGTCTCCTTTTTGTTTTATAACAGCATTAAGTCTTGCTCGCATGGTGTCAACTAATGTTTTACAGTAATCTGGTCGAAAGTTATTCCAGATTTCCTTAATTTTGTCCTTTAATTCAGGACTGCGGAACGGAGTGGTTCGTAGAAGTGTTTTCAAATTGATGTCAGATGGTCCCGATACGCGATACTCGAAGCTAATTTTAAAACGGGAATATTTATTTCTTGAAACCATGATGATACGCTTTTGGCAGTCCTTTTGAAATATAAATTCTCTATTTGGCCGCTGAATCTCATTAATTGAAGGCAGCAATCCTTCTTTTATACTTTGAAGGCCGGCCATATTTTGCTTTCTTGCTGTCCCTTGAGGAATGTTTAAGTTTTTGGCAATTAAGTGTCCAAAGAGACTATTCTTGTGGGAAGCAATAATAACATTTCGCAAATCGTAGGATAGTGCTTTTCCGCTAACAATTACTTCTACGGCACTTCAAACAATCAAACATACATGTTATTTCAATTTATACAATCCACCACAATTTCTGTTCATTCACCAGCAGGAAGCTTGCCCTTAACGAGTAACAATCGTCCCCGTTGATTTCCAATTGATTGCGGCTGGCTCCTACGGCCTCCCCTACCGATCTTGCTAGAAAAATTTACCTCAATTACGATCCTACGCGCCTTAATATTCTCATTAGACATAAAATTACCTTCGGATTGAAGCGGATGATTTGAATATTTTAAGAATTCGTTCCCCAAACGGCCATGTATCCCAATAAATAGTTTAGGTTAAAACAACCCTCAATTAAACTTGATCCAACCAATTCCCGTTACATAACGGTAACCAAAAAGTCCTCTACACCTTCCTTAACCCCAAATATCCAATACTTCCAGGTAATTTTCTGGTTTAATCAAGTCTGCAATAATGGCGGAACTTAACTCACTTTTATCAAGCACCTCATGCGTCAATTCCCTACGCAACCTCTATCGCGTTGTTACCACTCCGACCAATCCCAGGCGTACACGTTCTAACTGTTATACCTGCAGTTCTCAAAATGTATTCAACCAAATGTTCTACCGACAAAGTTGACCGCTATAAATCCCACCCTTTCTAAAAACGAGTGAAACCTCTGCTACCAAGACCACGTACGATCCCCAACTCTTTTCTAAAATCCCGGCAAAATCCCTACCTAAACATAATCTAACATCAAGTAAACTCCCAAAGAAACCCAGACAACAACACTCTACAAAAAAAAACCCCAATGACGACCTCCCTATACTCTCAGTTCACTCATCCCTCTCCATTCACATATCACAAAACCCACACCAAGAATAATCCGGTTCACCACGCCCACCAAGAACCAGTCGGCAAATCTTCCGGTACTCTGAAAAAAAACCAAAACAAAAAATAATAATAAACAAATCTGCTCCATCCTCCCCTCATCACACAACGCCGGCAGTCCAAGGAACCGAACGCCCTCCGTGACATCAGAAGAATTTCCCAAAGAAGGTAAGAAAATAGAAAGAAAAGTAACAGATTTGCGCCGCCGCCGCACCCAATCCCAGTCCAGGAGTCTCAGAAAGAAGGGGACGCCTGTCCAGGAGGACACAGCCAAGCAGCGACTTATGTCCCCTAGAGGCCCAGTATTCTCCCATATAGGGGAAATGAGAATGAAGAGAAGAAGCGGAGAACCAAGAAAGGTATGCAGAATAAGTACTGCGTGAAAAATATAAAATTGCCGTACTAATTCCTTTGTTCCGATACATATGCGACTGGGTTCGTATTCGTATGTTTTACAGCTCATTAATCTGAAGGAAATAAATAAAATTTATATCAATTCAAGAGAGCATGGAATTATCACAACATACGAAGTGAAGGTAACAGAAGTCCTCATTCAATATGGGTAAATGGATTTATTGGCAAAATCAATTCGGAATTCATGAACTAACCAATGATCAAGAAAGTATACAGCAAAGACTGCATAACGTATTTCAACATCGGTATGGCTTGAACACGGCGGCTATTGCGGATGACATTAATGAAAGATCACAAGGTATGATGAACTTCAACTCACGCCAGTACAATCACTTTATATGAACAGCACGATAAATAATAATAACATTCCAAGTCTTCAAAAATATTTGTTTTGCACGCAATACTTACTGATCTAATTTTTTCGTATGATTTTGAGATCTTTATTTTTCATTACCAACCATTTCATGTTGGTATACCTTACGATCATTTAAATTTGCAAGAAGTAGCACATAGATCATGATTTATGCTTACAAATTTTCATCATAACCTCTGAGTTATTTTAAAGGGTAGGGTACACTAGGGATTTATGCCCCCCAAAATTAATTTTTATTCAGAAAGTGATTCATCTTATTATTTTATGAAGAAAAGCACTATATTTTTAGTATCTTTACTTCCAACTATTTTCATACAGCAGTGAATGCCTACTTCACTAAATGCGGTTGACATATTCAATTTTAGAAAATTTTATAGATGGCTAACTATCCGACATATATGGTATAGTCGCCCCTGTGTTGTAGGTTAAATGCCATTTTATAGGATAAATGGCACCTACACAAATAGGTGAACAATTAGATAAATATAGTAATAAATATATTTTAACTACTTTGTTACAGTTCTGTATGTTAAGTAATAAAAAGATTGATATACATTATTGTGTAGAAATGAGAATCTAAGAGATTAAAAATAAAAAAAGGAATTAACTTGCACTTCTGTTGCAGATAGGTACACTATTCAAAATTTTGTTTTGCACTTTTCCAGCCTCTTAAGTTTTCTCCCACATCCCTTGCATCTATGACCATACATTGTGCATGTTTCGTGCAGCCAAAGTTGGCAATCTATACATTTAATCCAGTCTGTGGTCTCAGTTGTGCTATAATAATTTTCTAGACATTCAGTACAGTTTTCATCATCTTCCCTGTCATTTTCCTTATTCTTACCTAAAGGTCTCTTTCTAATTTGTCTCTTATCGACGGCTTTGGCGTCTTTATCTTTAGATTCTTTCTTTTTGATTCTTTTCATTGCCTTTTCACTTTTAGACAATCTAGCTTTGATGTTCTCAAGGTGAACAAGTGAGAACTGAAGCTGACCTATTCCTTTTGCTTTTTCCACCAGGAATTGTAGGCACTGGAGCGATTAATTCTAAAATTTTTGAAGGTGTTGATACATCCAAACCCCCATTTATAGTTTGGTAGTCAGAGCCGTGTTCAGGAGTACGTTGTAATGGTATTTCTTCTTTTGACACATCATTTACATTCAAAGGAGCGCCGCTTGATTCTAAAGAGGTATTTGTTGTGACCACAAACTCCACGTTATTAACACCTTCGAATATATAATTTGCATCAACCTCGAAGAAATCAAGCGGCAATTCGGTAACGGGGAGATATTCATTAACACAACTGTTAAGAGGTCAATGGCATCGGTTCAACTTCAACTTCTGACGGAGTTATAATTGTAGTACTATCCTCAGCAGCTGTCACATCTGATATTTGGAAAAAGTGTTCTGGAATCTGTCCTCTTTCAAATGGCATCAGTCCAGTTGAAGAAAATCCGACAATACTCAACATGACGCTTCCCAATTTTCCTGTCGTTATTTATTTTCAACAAGTTATTCATTTGATTTTTAAACTCGTCCTTGAAGGGTTTGAAAAATGATTTGTCCAAGGAAGTGCTTGCGTTGTGTGACTTGGAAGACGCAACAAAATTATGCCGTTTGTCTCTGCTTACTGCAAAATTTCTAGAGAGTTTGTATGTGATGAGTGGCCATCTAAAATGAGTAACACAGTTTCATCACTTTTGTTTGGTACAAAGTACTCTTTCGGCCATGCCATAAATTTTTTGTTCATATAGTACAAGTAATAGAACACGAAAAAAACTGTACTTTTGCAGTCGAACAACGAGTCAATGAAAAAAGAAAGTACAATGTTTTCAAAAAACAGCATCGGATTTGCATGTAAAAAAATGAGGCAGTAATGCAAACTAATTATATTTGGAAAATTGCTAAAGTATGAATTAATTATGTATATGTAAAAGTTTCAAGATTTGGTTAGATGCAATTATTATTAAATAATTTTTTTACTATATGAGGTAATTGTACATGGAGGAATTGTCCAAAGCATATTTTGCTAAGAATGTAAAATCAACTTTATTTATACTGTAATAATTTCTATGAAAATTGTGTTATCTAACTTTCCTTCTACACAAATATACAAAGTTATTATAATTGTAAAAGTAATGAAATTGTTATTTATGTTATATTCGTGGGCAAGTTGAAAATGAATGGAAGAATTTGTGAAATGACGGAACATTATATCTTTTTTTAAACTGAAGTAAATTCATGATTAGTCCTTTCTGTTGGTGGCATATCAATGAATGTCACATTTAATAAAACAATACTGCCCTCCTAAGCCAAAACGACGTATCTCAGTATTTGCTAATTCTGAGATAATTGAGTTTTTATGCAAATGGTGTCAGCACTCCTTGTTTTTTGTTTTTTTTTCTGTTATTTTTGGATATAATCTTATTGAATAGTACAATAATGATGGTTTACTGATTACCTCTTTGAACGGTTACCTGCACCATGGTGTTTATATAGGGTCTTGGCTGTATCTTGTTCAGTTTGTACTGAGAAGAATAATCCTTCCAATTAAAAAAGTTCTCTAATTTCATTGGTAGAACATCCGTGCCACGAGAAGCATTTCGTACAGCTTGCACAAAATCTTCGAAGTCATACAGTTTGCCCATTCGTTTCATCGCTAATTCGACGTTATGATGAAACGAATCGGCTGCCATAAATGTATGGCCCGGTTCGAAGTAGTTAATAATAATGGTATCTGCAGCAATGTCATCTGAATTCACTATATAAGTTAAAAATGAAAAGAAAGCCCAGTTTTTATTTTGGGCCGTGCAATTATCTAGCCACATTGTAATTTCGGATACATCCTGTTTAGTTTGAAAGAAGTTGTAAAACGTGCTTATGATTTGTTCTTTATTTCTGCCAAATAAGGCTTCGTGTCAGAGAGCAGCGAAAGCTTTACATTTCTTTTGATTTTTCCCTACTGGTACAAAGCTCTCATTATAGACTGTCAAGCGGTTGGTAAATATAGCCGTTTTAAACATCTCCAACCGTGGAAGCATGATTACTTTCTGAAGATCCGCGCAATACGTTATAGTGTTACTTACTGTGTAGTCTTTTTCAGCATCTTCACGATACTTTTCTCGCGATTTTATGGCTCTGTACATATGGACTTTCCACGTTTTGCAGTTGTCGCAGTTATTGTCAATGTTTGCTTTTGTGTGACTCGGGTTGTGCAAGTTGAATATTTCACAACTTTCGCATTCTTCGTGGCCCAGTTTCACAATAGAAATATTTAATTGTTTTGCCACCACCCTGTATTTTTCATAGGACCATGGAGATTGGGGATTTTTCACAATAAAATCCTTATGCATTAGGGAAAAACTCAGATCGCTGGGTAAGTACAACCTATTAGGCGCATGCTCCCTTCTGTAATGCGATATGGTTGGGTTATAGGACATAATATGTTGCCGCATTACTTTATCATCTAGTTTGTTATGAGGAATGTGAGACCCTCTCTTATCTGATGTGGGTACAACAGAATTTCGTGAGTTTTTAATGCATGTCTAATAACATTATCACATCCTTTATTATATCCCAATGTGCTAAGAAAAAAATACTTTACAAACTTTCTGCAAAGTACCACCACTATCCTTAAGCGTATAACGTTTTCCTAAATGTCAATTTGAAACAAAATATTAATTAGTTAAATGTAATAAAAAGTGAAAGTTGTAGTTGTGTTAAGAGATTATGAAAATCGGATTAGAACATATGATCTTATTTTGCTTACCTATGTTAGTTTCCTGGATATGTCTTTAAAATATCTCCATTTTCTCCCGAATGACCGTGTATAGTGAAACTGATGTAAATTCAGCTCTTGATATATTGTATAGTACCTAATAAATTAAATAAAGCTTGTGATTGTTGCGTTTTTAAAAGTAGGTAAGTAGGTACATAGGTACTTATATAAATTTGAAATCAATTATTCCATTTGGTTTAATGATGAGATAAAACTATTATCTCGCAAAAAAAATAGATTGCTTAGCAAAATAAAAGTAATAATTATTAACAACTGTTTGTTTTTGTCCATTTCTCAATTCCCTTCCTCTTTCTTGGACATTCCCTTTGTCTTCTTCCTCGTCCACCTCTCCATTCTCTTCTTCCTTCCCATCCACTTCTCGATGTTCGTTCTCCCTCTTCTGTTCGTCTTTCTTCTCGTCTATCCCTCCACTCCCTTCCTCTTTCTCTCCGTTCATCTCCCCATTCCATTTCTCTATTTTGCCGTTGCCGTACACCTCTCCATTTCGCTCGTGTTTCGCCCCATCTACTTCGAAAATATATACGAAAATGTGTTTGTTTGGTGAAATTTCGAGAATTTATTTTGCCATCTTGTAACAAAAATTTAATCGGCATTTTACGCAAAAAAAGTGTAAAATATCTTAGTTTCAGACCCTTCAGGTAATCCAAATAGATGATCAGAATTTTTCTTCGCCCCTTTCATGATCAATGCTGGAGGGAGGAAATCACCATTGGCATTGAAACATGCTATAACAGTTACGCTCTCTCCTTTTTCTGCTGAATTGAGCGTATGCACGACCGTCGCTCCCTTAGTAGCTATCACACGTCCTGCACAACTGGACACCCGATTCATCCATATTGTAGACGCAATGCGGTTTGTCCTTTGAAAGTATAATTGTCAACAAAACTTGTTTATTTACACACGACACAGCAACAATCGTATCCAACGAAACGATATCGTCATCACATTCAACATTCATGCAAGTATGTAGTCGGTTTAAAAATAAAATTTGTTGTATAATATACTATTACTTATCCTAATTACTTATACAATGCCAATTTTGATTACTCTTTATATTAACTATTTATAGGTAATGTTATTAGTGCACTTTTTCTACTTGATAAGGCCAAATATTTGGCGAAACGTCGCCTAAATTTTGAACATAAATGTATGAGAATTATACTTTCAATAAGAATTGTATAAAATCACATATTTGGCAGTAAAACTCACCTTATAAACCCTTAAGAAAGATTGATGCTAAAGCTTAACACGCACTTACCCGTTCCGTTCCGTCACGACACGCACCGTCAAAAAACGTTAAACAGAAAATACACTGAATTAAATCATACAGCGCGCACTTGTCCGTTCTGTCACTTTCCATAAGTTGCGTGAGGACAGTACGTCGACAGCCGTCAACGTGACGGAATGGAACGGAACGGGATAGTGCGCGTTAAGCTTAATACGTTGTATAAACATAACCCTCTTCAGAACTCAAACACAAGTCAAAATATCGACGTAATTCCTGATAATTGCAATAAGTACTGGGAACAAAATATATGGTATTTTTGCAGGTACTGAATGTAGGTCGTTGAGCTAAACCTACCAAATTACTAAATTCGACAGGAATAATATCTGGCATTTGGTAAGAACCTGTAACTGAAAAAATAAACAGTTCAATTTTGGGAAACTTTTCCTTCGCGTGTTAATATTTGCTAACGAAATGTATGGCGGGCCAAGTTGTTGCATTTTTGCCTATATTATTTACTGAAATAAAAATATTGATATGTTTTTTTCTGAAACACTTATTTATTGTGCAATATTACAAAATAACTATTATTTCAAAAAAAGAAATTGCAAATTTCAATTAAATTAAACTTTTAAGTTAGCTGCGAAGTAGAAGGTTCAGGTGCGCTGGCGCTAGTCTTTGTGGAGACGTGTGACATGTGAAACTGTTTTTGTTTATTCATGATTTCATCATAAGTTGAGTCCATTTGTGATGTTGAAATTTTTAGCAATGAAAAAAGGTGGTCATCCGAGAGCCTATTACGAAGTCAATTTTTTCCGCCCGCGCCCGTGAAACAATAGGTGATTGTTTTATGCGAACTTTACTTGATTTTTGTTTAATGGCCGCGAGCCGTATTTTAAAGCTTCGCGGGCCGTAGTTTCCCCATCCCTGTATTAGGGAAATATCCCGGACATACAAGGTACCAGTACGTATGTACTTTAATGCGGCGAATGAAAGCCAATGATATTGAGCCGTCAAAGCTGGGTAGAAAAAGTACATTGGGCAAAGAAAACGAAGATAGACTGGTTGATTATATTAAACAATTAGAAAAATGTAACTTTCCAGCTACGATGCGCGACATTCTGATCTTGGCATATAAGTTTGTGATCAGAAAGGCCATAACAAACACTTTCAACCATGTTAAACAACAGGCAGGTTATGAGTGGATTATTGCATTTTTAAAGACACCCAGAAATAACAATCAGAAAGGCTCAAGGGCTATCAATTGCCCGGAAGGGAAAAATAAAAAACCAGAGTTTGAAGACGGGTTACCACCAGGAGGACAAGTAATAATGGGCGAAAAGAGCGCCTATGTTACTTCAGTCATCTTTTTAAAGTGGCTTCAAAACGTATTTGTGCCTAGAAAAGATCCTGGGAAAGTACTTTTGATACTTGATGGTCATTCTTCTCACGTCTCAGACCCAGATGTACTTGATTACACCGCAAGTAATGATGTGGTTCTTATGTGTCTCCCAAGCCACACTACCCATTATCTGCAACCCTTGGATCGGTCTTTTTTAAGCCACTAAAGACATATTGGCGTGATGCTTGTGCTTCGTGGATACGAAATAATGCAGGTAGAAAACTCAGTCGCTACCAGTTCCCTTCCCTGATTAATACTGCTTGGTCCAAAACTGCCACAGTACAAAACGGGGTGTCAGGTTTCAAGGCTTGTGGTATTCACCCACTAGACGAATCAATTATTCCGGATTATGCTTACCGATATAACGAAAATGAATCGACAACTCCACTAACTGCAGTAACTCCAGTAACCCCTGCCGCAGCCACTGGTTCACCTACTTTGCCGGCGATTGTTCCTGCTCCTGCTTTGCCAACTACTGCTAAGGACCAAGAAATTACCACCAGTCCTGCATTGCCAACGGCTCCTGTCGATCTCGAAAGTATTGCTGCTATTCCTTCTACCAGCTTTTACGCTATTCAAAGAATCCCCACAATTTCTGGTCCCAGTGGGAGAGCTTCTAATCGCAAACAACATGCACAAATTTTGACGTCTCCTGATGTCATTGCTGCCAAACGCACAAAAAAAGAAAAAATGAAAGCTACCGCTGAAAAAAGAGCTCAAAATGCCGTTAAAAAGAAGTCTCAAGCTACTAAAACCAAGACAAATTCACAACAGACTGTTGTGAAGAAAGGAAAAAACCAAAAGCTCCGACAGCGGATTGAATCTTCAAGCAGTTCTTCCTCTGTTGAAATGAGTGTACACTCAACTGACAATGATCAAGATATCATTGATGAAAGTGAGTAGGTACTGCAAACATTGTAATGGGTATTTTTTTGATAAGAAAGGCCCTAAATGTGATTGGTTGCAGTGCTTAAAATGTTCATGCTGGGTTCACGAAACTTGCACAAGTTCTGCAACATTTTGCGAAGACTGTAATCAATAGATTTTAATTTTCTGTTTTTAAGACTATTTTAAGAATCATTACTTACGTTTTACTATTATATACATATAACTTTATTTTGTAACATTGATGATAATAAAAAATATTTTCAATTTTATTGTGTTCGTAGACCCTGTTGCCATATTACCCAGGTGGGTGTTGCCATATTCCCGAGGTTGTTGGGTAATATGGCATTTTCTCTTTTCTTAATTGTATCTTTTCTGAGTCTTTAATTATTTTTTGATACGACTCCTGCTATATGATAGTTTACTAGTCGTACTATTTATCAAGCATTAAAATTAAGTTCTAATGTTAAAATTGGTTGACATAGGGTCACTAAAAATAATGGTTGCCATATTCCCCCGGTTTATCTTATACTCAGCTCTTTTTATTAAGGATGTAGTATAGTCCAGTAACCTTGTCGCCTGAAAGGGGTGGTACCTTGCGTTAAATCCGGTAGTTCTGATTTTTTGCTGACTTATTTATGATGTTACCCCAATGAATAATCCAAGTTTGAGACCTCGAGCGCCGAACGCAACCTTGTCATAAATCGAAAAAACTGCAACATTTTCGACTTTATTTCAGTTTTTGGCGATTTTAAGCCTAAAGGACTAGTTTTTCGATAATACCTACGCAGTACGTTTTTAAAGTAGACTAAATTGTCTACAATATGAGATGAAAACTGTCTCTATAGACCCAATAGTTTCCGAGATAAAGCTTTTCAAAGTTTCTCATTTTTGTCGAACTTCGCAATTTTTAGAAATATTTTAGGCGCCACTCAAGTAACACAGGCGGGCTCTATCAGAGGTTCCTAGAACTACAGAGGTACAGGCGTGGTTGGGAGTCACACTGTACCCTCTCCCTGGGGGTGGATATCGAAGTCACAAGACCTCTGCCCCAAAATGATGTCCAGAGGCGCAGCCCCACAACACCTCTTGTGGATGATTTCTTGCGGTTGCAAGAGGGGTTGTAGGAACGAGTGCAGCTGCAGGAAGACAGGGATGACAAGCTTATCAGCATGGACGAAGTGGGGCGGGGGGGGCTTGGGGGGCTAAGCCCTTCCAAACTTCAATTTAGCCCCTCTAGCTTACCGTGACATCTTAAAAAACTATAGACGTTATACAAATATACATACCTCTTCTCATATTATCTGTGGGGCTTGCCCCCCCCCCCCCCCCATCTGTTCACCTAACTTCGTCCATTCTCATCAGTCTGCAGGCACTGCAGCGGGGCCTCCTTGACAACGTACCGGATATTGCAGTAGAAATAGACTTCGATTCCCCAGAAGGCGACGATCTGTCCGATGTCGACATGGAGGTTGTCTTGTGGGCACAAGACATCGACGATACATCACGATCCCCTGATAGGGACATGCCATCACGATACGATGATCAACATACGGACGAACCTCAACCGCGCCCTTCCAAGAAGGCAAAATTAACTTAATTTTAACATCCCACCATAAAACGTACAGAGCTACAGGGGTATATTTCAGAAATATGAAAAATGTAAAAGATGGGGAGGGGGAGTCTGCGTACTCCTCAAACCTCTTTAGAATACACAACAATATAATCGAGGGTGGGGGCCCGAAGAAATAGGATCAAAATTCGTTCAGAACAAGAAATTATTGCTAAAAATTGCGAAGTTCGACAAAAATGAGAAACTTTGAAAAGCTTTATCTCGGAAACTATTGGGTCTACAGAGACAGTTTTCGTCTCATATTGTAGACAATTTAGTCTACTTTAAAAACTTACTGCTTAGGTATTATCGAAAAACTAGTCCTTTAGGCTTAAAATCGCCAAAAACTGAAATAAAGTCGAAAATGTTGCGGTTTTTTCGATTTATGCCATGGTTGCGTTCGGCGCTCGAGGTCTCAAACTTGGATTATTCATTGGGCCAACATCATAAATAAGTCAGCAAAAAATCAGAACTACCGGATTTGACGCAAGGTCTGAAGTATAAGGTTACTGGACTAGTAATTACAATTACAATTAATAAAAAGAGCCTTGAGAAAGACTGGACGTCCCAGTCGAAACGTCGGCAAGTTGAATGAAGTGCTTGAAGATTCCTTTAACTTACCACTTGACAACTCCTCCAGAAGGTCCCCAGTGGGAAAAAGTCGATTACGAGGAGCTTCACCTACACGTAAAAATGTAAATCATCTTACCTCTTTGACTCATCCACAAAAATATTCATCAATTTATCATCAAAAAACTTCTCAAACAAAGCTAAAGCAGTTATCTGTCCCAAGACATAATTGTAGATGGGTTCGTATCTCGCAAAGGGGTATCATGAATAAATATAAACAACTGTATCTCCCCTTGATAAATAATTTTATTGTTAGCGAACTTTGATTGCGAAGATTGTGAATACTATTACTGACAAAGAATCACATCTGTTGCGATATGTTTCGGGTTTTCAAAACTAAACCCATTATCAAGCACATGAATTACATATTAAAATTATCATAAATCAGAAGAAAAGAATCGCGCAGTGGTTAATGTACAAAATTACAAATTTAAATCGTCAAGTTACATAGCCAAAAAGGGGTCTAAAGAGGAACCCCACGATGGCCTGGGAACATATATGGTATTTGTGCAGGTACTAAATGTAGGTCGTTGGACTAAACCTACCAAATTACTAAATTCGACATGAATAATAAATAAATAAATAAATTTAATAATCTGTGGCGTTAACAATAAACAAAGACTCGTCATATAAAACAAACAGTTTGTACACATTAAGTGTAAATAACATTGTCATACTAACATATACTTACTTATAATAATAATACAAGTGAGTTTATGACAAAAACTTTTGTCGTCTAACAATTTAATGGACTCTGGAATGTAGTTGTAAAAATGACAACCTGTGTACATGGGGGATTTTCTATACATACTTAAATTGCATTTCATTAATTTGATATTTGATCCCTTGCGAGTAGAGTATCCATGAGTTTCATTATGTGAGGAAAAAAGGTTTTTGTTTTTGTGTACATATAATAATGTTCTTAATAAATACATTGCAACTATCGTTAAGATCTGTTTACTGATAAAAACATTACGACATGTGTCACGGGGCTTTATATTAAAAATACATCTAATGATTTTCTTTTGTAAAGTTAGTACTCGCGATATTTCGGTCGCTTGACCCCACACACTTACACCGTATGATAGTGTTGGGTACACTAATCCATAGTAGGCTGTCAATAAACCTTGTTCACCAAGTTTACATTTAATGCTACTAATTGCAAAATATGCACTACTTAGTTTATTACAGACTTTGTCAATTTCGGTATCCCAATACAAACGTTTATCTAGAGTTAACCCAAGAAATTTAGTCTCTTTTTCGAATTTGATGTTCCTACTCGTCAGACTTGACACATTTTTAATTAAGCTATCGTCGCAATCTCTGGCGACAAATTCCATGACGACTGTTTTGTCTGGATTCAAAATCAAATTATTTTTCGCGCACCAGTTTACCACATCATCAATTACAATGTTGATGTTTGTCACTAATTCGTCGTTGTTTTGTGCTGTTACAAGTACGGTGGTGTCGTCCGCGTAGATCACCACGGAGCCTAACGTAACGTATTTGGGTAGGTCATTAATGTATAAGAGAAAAATTAAGGGGCCTAATACGCTTCCCTGTGGCACTCCATATCAATATCTGGCATTTGGTAAGAACCTGTAACTAAAAAAACAAACAGTTCATTTTGTCATCATGCAAGCCTCGGATATACATACAACAACCAGGAATAAACCCCGTCCGGGTAGAGGAGTAATTCTCATGTCTATTTATGACATTTATACAAAAAGGAAGTCAATTCAACAAATTTATGATCCACTAAAAACTGAATGCGTGAAAAATCAATTAATTGATCTGGGCGTTTGTACTGCATTGACAGAAGATCGAAGAGTAAATCCAAACTGATTTTTAAACGACCACGCTTCTTATACAACAGAATACTGTGGAACAATAAATTCTTAATAATCTTAATAAAGTTACATATCTTAGGGCGGCAGCCCAGCGTCATTTTAGGTAGTGATTGAACCGCGTCTGCAAATCATACTACGTTGAAGATGATGTCACATATTAATAGCATAAAAATGGTCGCAAGTTCTGAACCTGGGGATAACATCTTCAAACAACCCTTTTTTGTGCATAAAAATCACTGTTTTAAAGTGATTTGAGCGCGTATAATTCTTGTACGAATCGAAAGGACAAATGAAAAACGTCGTCAGAAAGGTATTTGCAGACGGTTTCGGTGGTGCAATAACCCTGCAGACGGGGTTGAAGTTGCATTATTTTTATAGATTTGAGCGCGTCTGCAATTCAGGTTAATGATTCATGTTCTTGCGTATGTCACGAAAAAAAAATTGCAGACAATTCAGATGTGGATAAGTACGTTAGTTAAACAATTGAAGTACCAGAATTTGCTTATCATAAATTTTTGTCCGCTCTTATCTTTCGTTTGGTTTTCAGTTAGAACTATTTTGCTAAAGCTGTAAAAATCATTTTGAGACATTTCTTTTACGTCATAGGGTGTTCCACTTGTTCCAGTTACCTTGGCCATTTTAATTAACATGATCCATTGTTCTGGAGTAAGTATGTATACTGGTCTGACTTTTTTTGGCACTTTCTATAAAAGCATGTACTGTCGCCTTCACTTTAAGTGTGACCTCTTTCTTGAAAACGATGCACAATATGTACCTTGAAAGTTTTCGAAGCGTAAGCAAGCATACTGAAAACAAATCGGTTTCTGTTTTGGCCTCCACAGTTGTCCGAATAAAATACAATTTTTTACACCATTTTCAATTTGCTCTGTTATAAAATCAAGTAAACAACTTGATATTTCATGAGGTCCTCTTCTTGCTATCGATTTGTTCCAAACATACCAATGAATTGAATTGAATTTATTTATTTGTCTACATTAAAGTTATTGGATTTGCGATAAATGCTGTGATGTTCAATGCATATTGTATTTTCGTAATTAAATATTAGTCTATTTGCGGAGCAATCGTTTAAAAAGCACAAATAACGATCCGCATTCAAGCTTCCTCGAAAAAAGAAAGGTCCAATTATTTGATTTTTACAAATTCGGCACCAAACGTTTGTTTTGAATTAATGCTGGTTCCGAGATTTCAATGTAAAATTTGGATTTATATCACTCCGCCAACAGTAGTTTTGGTCTTAGCGTATGAATAAACTGCGGTTTGTACGGGTGAATTTTTTTCTTTTTTAGAATCTTTGTTATTGTATCTTTTTTTATGCCATTTTTTAGAATCTTTTTAATTGTACCTTTTTTGATGCCATTTATGTAAATACTTGAATCGGCGTATTTTTGAAAAAAAATTTTTAAATTTATTTTAAAAACATGTTACGTAGGTACGTGGTTTTATAAATCGACTGAACCATTGTCAAATGACAAATGGGGGACAATTTGAACACTTGCTTTAAATTACTTAGTTATTACCTAATTTGATTTTAGTGATAAGATTTTGATTCGTAACTTTTTTTTCGTCTTCCATATACCTACTTCATGTAAATACTTGAATCGGCGTATTTTTAAAAAAATGTTATTAAAATAAATTAAAAAATTTTCTTTAGTGCTGTTTTAAAGAGAAAAAAATGCTCTATCAAATGGTGAGGTAAAAGAAATATGTTCTCATTCACTCAGATCACAAAAATTGAAGTATTCCCAAGTGTAGATAAAAATCACATAAACAACTTTTGTATTGAACAATTTTTCCTAAAATCAATATTAACGACAATAAATCGCCGGCTCCATACTTTTTAATAACCCTGATGTATGTTAGTGCCTTTTTATTCAGCGTTGTTAGGATTATTGGCCGTGCTTTTGCATCTCGTTTTATAAATTCAGTTGCAGTTTCGGCTGTCAATTTTTTAAGAACAGTTATAATATCATATAAACCATTAGATTTGACTCTGCACGAGTCGCACCTATTTCTAAGACATGAGAGGTCGCTGCGGAGTGATACTCCGAAATATAATATGAGTATTTTAAGTCCAATTGAGCTGAAATTTGGTAAACCAGACGTATGACAATAAATGAATCAATTATTACTTTTTAGTAATTGCTTAAAAAAAATTCAAAATTTTCTAGTTTATTAATTATGAATGATATAAAATTAACATAAAAACTCTAAACCATAATAACTATTTTAGGATGCAGAATTAATAATGTTTAATGTTCCCAAGAAGCGTTTGAAAAACAGTCAGTACAAATGATTGACGAATGTTCAACACATAAAAAAGAATTACATTTTATACAATAAAATCGCGTTGGTCGATTTTTCTTCCTGTCACATCTACTACATTGTCCTCGACGTTCTTCCATTTCTTCCGGCGTATCAGGAACCCGAATATCTAGAATTTCGCGAATACGATATTTCATGGTATTTGGAATGTTGGAATTTTGAAGTCGAGCTTTCAGGTGATCTTTCACAAGAGCAAATGAAAGTTGCTGCAAGAAGTCTCTACGACACGTATCAAAACTGTATTTCAGAGAACCAAATAAACCTAATAATGCAAACAAAACGTATTATACAGACGATATTATTTCATGCGTGAAAAAAACATTCATGAAAGCCCGAAGTGATTCAACTTTTCAAGTAATTGATGAATCCATGGCGAAATATAAAGGCCGGAGTACACTCAAAGAATATATGCCACTAAAGCCAGTGAAACGTCGTATAAAACTTTGGACAAGTGCGATTCAGAAACGGGATATATTTATGACGCAAATGTTTATGCTGGCAGAGACGATGCTAATTCTTCTGGCACTTTAGGAGAACGTGTAATAAATAAATTAGCTTCTACAATTGCAGACAAAAATGTAGTTTTGTGTTTCGATGTTTTTTTACCTCAGTTCATATAATGGATGAAATTGATTATGCTGCTGTAGGCACATGCATTTCGACTAGAAAAAATGTACCAAAGTTTGAGGGAAAACTAAAACGAGGAGAATCACAAGCAAAAGGCAATGAAAATGGTACTCTAGCTGTAAGATGGCAAGATACCAAAGATTTCATTGTATTATCCAACTGCCATAAAGCTGATGAAACTACTGTTCGTCGAAAATTAAAAAATGGTACTACAGAAAATGTTCCTTGTCCTGTGGCCATTGAATTTTATAACCGTTTTATGGGAGGCGTAGATCTAGCAGATCAGATGACATCCTTATATGATCTAAATAGGAAATCTCAAAAGTGGTGGAAAAAGGTGTACTACAAGCTCCTCATGATGGCCGTGTACAATTTATATATTCTGTACACTGAAGTCAATCCCAAAAATAAGAAAGTATCCTTTTTGAATTATCTTGTTGAATTGGCTGAAAATCTTATCAACATCTGCCGGCAAGGACTAACAAGAAAGAAAACCAAACAAGTTGGTCGTCGCAGTATGGTAGCTACATTGATGAACAATGTTGGTGACCATTTACCTGTGGTAGGAAAGTCGAATCGGTTGAGGTGCGTGAGATGTAATAAACACAAAAAGGACAAACGTACAAAATATGTGTGCAAAATGTGTGATGTGCCATTATGTTCTGATTGTTTCACACCTTATCATATATAAGTATTGGGTATTTGTGTACTGTTGGGACTATATATCCCGCGAAACAATACTAATGGGAAATATAATCCCAGCAAATTTTTTCAAAGTTTCAAAAAATAAAAATTTTTAAAATATATATTTTGTTTTATTACATCCACTACAGTGCATTACCGTAATTTTTTTTTCTAAAATGAAAGTTTAAAAAATCAGGAGTGAAATTGTTAAAGGAATAACCTTCATATTTCTTTTAAACTGGCATATATAGCTTCACAAACATCAGGTACAAACCTTGAAATGCTACTTTCATGTATACTAGTTGAATACATTAATGATCTAAACGTTTGCCCAGTTTGTAAAAATCTTAATGTAGTTTCCAATCTAAACAACAGAAGAAGTCATCAAATTTATACATCTAAAAGTATAATATAATAATAATAATATAATTAGTGTCCCGGTCGATTTCTGGCCGAAACCGATGAATCGGCTTTCGCAACAACCTTCGGCCGAAGCCGAAGGTTTAATAACCCCAAGAAATTCAGTTCAAGATTGGCTAGAAGTAAAGAATTAATGATGAAATTCATAGTTTTATAAGTTTTTTATGCAAACAATTAACTAATGTGGACTGTAAATAATAATTACATACTATCACATAAAACAAACTTAATATTAGAGTAAAGTACCCTAATTTCGGATACTTTTTTATTAACGCATATTTTTTTATGAAAAAAAGAAAAAAAGATAATTATGAAGCAATCATATAACATGACAGACCCCCATATTTCATATATTTTTATTAAAATTGTTTCAAGTTAACAGTTTAGTAGGAAAAATAATAATTTATAGAACAAGCAAAAAATTTTAGTTTTAAAAAAAGGCCCCCAATTTCGGATAGGGTATCCGAAATTGAGATCCCTTTTTTAGAACATTTAATCTGTACAATTTAGGGATTTAAACAAAAATCACACACAAAAATCTTCTTTCTGGACAAATCAGTGCATTCTTGATGTGCCCAACGGAAGCATTTAACACAACATTTTTAGTGTCCTAATCTCGGATACTATCCGAAATTAAGGTAGTTGGGGTATCCGAAATTAGGACACCTATAAAAAGTGAGAATACACACAGTTTTAAAGAAAAATAATAACAATTTGATACATTTTGTAAGTTAATATGTTTGACCAATAACTGTACTTACCAATTATTAAAACAGGTATAAAAAAATCTTTTAATTTATAACAAAAAACTGACTTCGAACCGCACGTTGTAAATAACTCGTCACTAGATATTTTACTAAAAACAAGATTGGCGACATCTACCGAAGATAAACCACAATATAATTTTAAATACATGTCTGTCTCTGTAGGCATGATACTTTCTAATGTGTCTCATGTTCCACTTATGTACAGTTTTGAAAAAATACCGGTGTCCGAAATTAGGAACCTATCCGAAATTAGGGTACTTTACTCTAATATTACAATTTGCCCCGCAGTGCTGAACAATGTTCACTAGGAACACTAGTAGCAGTAGCTGATAAATACTTTAAGTGCAATTGGCCGCAGAGAAGTATATGGACTAGAAGCCCAATATTCATAAAAATCAGGATTTCTTAGAAGCAAACTTTTTCATCGCACTCGCGCACATTTCGAAATAGTTCGTTGATTTTCAGTATTTGCTAGAAACCTTCGACTTCGGCCTATTTTGGGTGAAGCCGAAGGTGGTATTTTTGGCCGAAGGTTCGGTCGGACACTAAATATAATATAAAAGTATATTGTGATATACAAACCTGCATCTTGCTGAAATACTTTCTCTAAATTGCGCATCGTGTTTTATTATCTTATTCTCAACTAGTCCTAACAATTTTCCAAACAAAGTTTCGTAAGAAGTTTCTTTTTTGCAGCAGAGATTTCTTTTTTTATCAATTTTATTATCGTTGAAAATAGATTCTTCTGTGATGTCTTTGGTGGTCTTTTCTGCAGCTGGTTTCTCCTCGGTATTATGTATTTCTACAGTCTTTGTTGCAGTAATTTTCTCATCAGTAGTCATTTCTAAAGCTGATTTCTCTTCGGTATTATTTTCTTCTACAGTATTTGTTTCGATAATTAATTATTTAATTGTTAATAATTGTTTATGTATGGATCTGTGATTGTACTTTTGTTTTTTAATCGTATTTGTCAAGTAAAGACTGAGCTGTCACTGAAGTAGACACGAAATCTTTGTAAATTGCGAATACGTTAGAAAATTGTGCGCCTCATCTCAAAAAAGGGATGTCTGCTCTGAAACCGATTTGTATTCATTTAAGATTGGCTTGAATAATTCGAATTCAAGTTAAAATTACTAATTTGTTCTAAAATATTACGAACTCTAAACGCCAATATAACTTGAAATCCATCGATTTATTTGCAGTCATCGTGAATTGTTTTAATCGTAAATAAAACTATAAAATAATGACGTAAAAAGTGTTTTGTGACAAACTCGATAATTCTCCTAAATGCAAAACAAAATGTACAAAAGAAATTTTTAGATATTTTTAGTTCGAGACCTGATTATATCCATTTAAGGTGAATTGGAAATTGAAATGCAAAAGGTATTTGGTTCCCATGACGATAGATTATCGAGAATGAGAAAGCTGTTTTAGTTGTACTAAATAACCCACTAACAATTATGAGCAGCAGTTTTGTGCGAGGCGCAGCGCTGCTAAGTGATACTCTAATGAGAATCAGCCTTTAAGCAGATGTTATTTATTATATTAGTAATTGAAGGAACTAGTATTAAGCAGAATCTGGATTCTGACATAACACTTTACGTCAAACTTAAAGAATAGTGAACATAAACACTATGATTTAAGAAACGGTGTTGCTTTCCGTAAATTTGATAACGAATTGTTATTTTATGTTCCCAGTTCTATGATAAATGAAGTAGTTAGGATGTGTCATGAAGAATATGGACACACTGGTATAGATAAAACGGTTCTAGGACATTTCGCCCCTCACGTTTCGCCCCCACACATTTCGCCCCCACACATATTGCCCCCACACATATCGCCCCCGACACATTTCGCCCCCACACATTTCGCCCCCGAATACATAAATAGTGCACATGTTTTGCTTAAAGTAAAATGGCTTGCTCTGTTACCCTTTTCTTACCATATACCCCGCGCACGATTCATAATAAAATTTCATTTTGTAATACATTTTTATAATAATATATTTTACAGTAACAACTGATACATTTAAATGAAGGATAGGTATAGGTAGGTACTTAAAAATTGAAATTATGTGCGATTCCTCGCAAATATTCCAAGGGGGGCCTAGCCCCAAAATCTTCAACAATAGCCTTCACACGTCGAGAAAGGGCCGCGTACGCTTTATTTTGCGGTGGTGCAGGTGCTCCAGCCATCAGTTGATTTATAAGAAAGTTATTCAGTAATTGTTCCTTTTTCAACGAGTTTATGAACTTAAAGACATTTGGGGAATCGTCGCATATGCCTTGAAAGTGACGGTGCCACCCCTCAATGTGGTTATTTGTACGGTGCATGTTTTCCATGGTGCGGCCATACATATTCCATAGTTCCATGCGGAATGTGGGTGGACGTCTTTGCAGACGCCCACGGCGGCCAATGTAGGTTTCCTCGAAATAATCTAATATCTCTTGAGCTTCCTGCGGATAATCTCCCTCTTCCATCAATATATCAAAATATTCAGATACTTGCGCAGGGGGTACGAAGGCAAGGGCTGGAAGCATTCGCATCCGTAGAGCGAAAGCGGCATCCCTTTGATAATTTACCTGAAATCAAAATTATGACGATTACTTACATAATATAATAATATAATTTATGATTATTGTATTACCTGCAATCCCACAGACTGAATTTTTCTCCAAACACTCTGTGTGAAATGGAAAAAGCATCCGGAGACTTGAATTGCAGGAAACTCTTCTGTAAAGGCGTCAATAGCAGCCCTTTCAAAATCTAGCAGCAATTGCGTTGGCTGTAATCCAGGACAAATAATCTTAAGTTCCTGCAAAAGTTTCCTGTAGGTCGCCTTCGTTTTGTTTGGCAACAGAACGTAAACTACGGGCAGTATGGTGTCGTAAGCTTGCACATGTACGGTGTACATTTGATTAAATAAATTCGGAGCAACCGAAAATGTACCGTCAGCGTACCACTTGTCACTTCTGGCCAAAACATTAAGATTCTGGGTGGTCGAAAAAATTAGCATTCTGCCAGGCAACAGAGTTTGTTCCGAATCGTACCGGAGAAACTGATGTTCCTCCCCATGAATTGCAATGGTTTGATAGTCTTGTGGAATGACCAAATCTTCAACATTCACCGGAATAGCAGGCATACCAGCTACATTTCGAGCACGACGAACGAATCGTGAAATGGCATCCTTTCTGGGCAACCGACACAAGGCATGATCTGGAACGTTTTCCAGACACGTTGCCATTATTTGTTGTGGGGTTTCTTCAGTATTACTTGCCCTCTCTTTCATATTTTGGACAATACGTAATTTCACAGGTCTTACTGCATCAGCAGCATGGTTGTGTTCAACAACTTGGCGACTTACAACAGGCGCATTTCCTAAACATAGATACGAACTTTGTATAGACTAATAAATTCCCACGTAATAAAATTACAGATATACGTATATTAATGATATGGAATTGCAAACAACTTTAGACTGACGTGATAAATTTTTTAAGACATAGTTACTTAAGACTTAAGTTATCAGTTACAGATATATCAAATTACCTGCAGTCCAAACACGGCCTTTGCATTTTCCTCGTCGTTCGCACACCCAAATAGCATGTTGCTCGTCAGTCGTCTTCTTGGAGAAAACATATACAAAATTATCCTCGCACACAAACTTCTTAGCACCTCGTGTAGAATTTACAAAAGCCATAATAAGTACTTACGTTCAAAAAATTTGTAATATACTAAAGAGCAGAGCAACAATAATTCCCTTTTATAAGATTTCTTGCTTACCGATTTAGAGATCCTATTTTCGTTTTCGTATTATGCTGTACCGTGTAATCGAAGCCCTAAGAAAAAGTAAGTACTAAGTAGGTCTATTTATGAAATACAACATTCATAATAGGGTTTATACTGTTTATAGTACTATCTAAGCATTCAACGGTACTATGTAGAATACATTATATGTGATTGCGAATTTATGCGCTATCAGTTAAGAGTGGGCGGCTGTTACAATAACATGTACAGTTCAACTGCGTTCAACTGAGATGTTTAAGTACATTTTATATTATTTTGTTTTACCGATTTTTTATACAAGAACATACCTATAAATACAACCTAACGAAATAAATGTGAAAAAAGATCAATGCAAATAAGATAGGTACATTCAAAATTGCTTAAAAATCATAACATAACATAATGCAAAATATACAATTTGGAATGCACGTTTATTGCATTTTTGTCTACACTACAAAATTGTCTGTTGAAATAAAAGCGAATATTAGAAAGACGAAATGTGAATATCAGTGTATAGCAATTACCTGAAAATTATATTACATTATTGTCATTATTACAACTATACAAATACACAATATGCATGTACAAGTATATGTACCTGTATACAATGTTACGGCTGCACACTCTTAACCACAGACTATTAACTTTTCTCAATTATACAATATAAAAGCTAAGAAAAATCTTTATTTGAACTGTCGATTGTAATTTGTAACAACTTTACTTGAGCTGTTTGTAAATGTCGGCTGAGGCGCGTCGGCTACCAAATTGAAATTAGAATAATAATGTAAAAAACAATATTCTTTTACATTATTGTTCTTAATTTGAGTCTGCTTCCGTTTCATTTATTTGCGGTATTTCTCTTTAGTGAAAAGAATTCACCCATCTGGCTGTCAGATGAGAAAGCTGAAAAAAGGAAAAACAATTTCTGTATCCACTGTATATTTGCTATGTACATGTCTGGGGGCGAAATGTGTGGGGGCGAAATGTGTGGGGGCGAAATGTGTGGGGGCGAAATGTGTCGGGGGCGATATGTGTGGGGGCGAAATGTGTGGGGCGAAATGTGGGGGGCGAAGTGTCCGGAACCCAGATAAAACTATTGAAACTATTCGTAGATAATTTTGATTCCCTAAAATGAAGGCAATTGTTAAAAGTAATTTACAAAATTGTTTAAAATAAGTGACGTTAGCATAATACAAAAGAAATTCGATTACAAAATAATACCTTCACAAGCATGTAATTATGTAATTCAAACTTCTTACCTGAAATCTGTTCGTGGCTTCTTTGAGCCTTTAAAGAGATACCATACTTAGATGTGTTACATAAATAAATTAGTAACTTGCAGGGTAATCAATCGGATACTAAAACAAATATTCCAGAAGGGAATAGTAAATATAAATATTGAATGAATGTGAGCAATTGGTTAAATGTAAAGCAGATAATCAGAATGTCTGACGTTACAAATCAAAATCGGTAGCAACAATATTCCGATACCAAATTATGTAATTAAAGTGATGGTTCTATAAAGCAAAATTGAATAAGATTATAATAAAGGAAAGTCGAAGTTAATAATTATCCACTTTCCTATGTCAAATATTACAACACTCAGTTTAATTGAAAAATTGAGAGAAGTATTCACCAGATTTGGTTTGCCAAAAATGATTTGTTCCGATAATGGTGCACAATTTACATTATTAAAATTTAAAGAATTTTTACATTTGAATGGAATTAAATTCGTTACAATTCCTCCTTATAATCCTGCTTCAATAGCGAAGCAGAAATAAATAAAAACCGTCAAACAGTTCTCATTTAAACAAAATGAAGCTAATGTTAAGTGTAATTTAAATTCTAGTTTAAGTAGATTTTTATTGTATTTATTTATTTCATACGGGACATGCCCAAACTAGAAAAACATGTAGGTACAATACATAATAAATATAACATCATGAAAATATTACAAATATAATTTAAATAATTTCACATTTGTTTGTGATAGTTTCGAAAAGTGACCAGTTATCTGTTGTAATATCACAATCAGCACATAACAGATTATAGTTATTTATGTATCAAGGGAATTATAAGGGTCTTAATTACCGAGGGTAAAGTTTGCGTCCCGAGGGCCTTGCGCCCGAGGGACAGCAATTACCCGAGGTAATTAAGACCTATTAATTCCCGTGATACATAGATAATTTTATTTCTGACCGAGTTTAATAAAATTTGTTCATTTTCGGTATATTTGATTCAGGTATCGTCGATTGCAGTTTTGGTTGTTGCTAGGTTACTGGTTCATAAAAGAGCCGTAGAGGGAATTATAGCGTCTTTATATCCCAAGGGAGTTATGACAATCTTTATTGGTATCGTAACTATGACAATATAAGCTTATAATATCACTGTCAGAAATAAAAATTATTACATATACTATTTATAGGACTCTTTTTTAATGTTTTTGTTCTTGAGAAGATTGTGTAAAAGAATAAAGATTTTCGGGAATATCTTCGGGGTACATTAATGTTTATTTTTTCTAATAGTTGCGGACAATTAATTTTGTTGCGTATTAAACTGTACAATACATTCACGCAATGGGTCTCCGTAAAATCTCTACAGTTTCTGTAAATGAAACCATAGGTTCTGTTAGCCCTTGATGTGATATATGTTATATGATCAATAAATGATAGTTTACTGTCAAAGTCTTTAACATTACACGTACGAATTAGAGTTTGTTCATCAATAGAGTAGTTTAGCGCATTTGATTGAGTTCTTGTGTATGTCATAATAGAGCATTTGCTTATATTAAGATGTAGACGATTATCTGTGCAGCTGGTGCTTACTATATTAATATTCTGTTGTAATTGAGAAGAGTCATCGATAGTTCTTATCTGGTTAAATATTTTCAAATTGTCAGCAAACAATACTTTGACAATGACTCCGCACGTCATATTTTTGCGCGCATTCGTGAACAATGTTATATTTTAATATTACATGGTTGAAAAATTAAAAAATAATGAAACATAGTTTTATTATTTGGTACAGGAATCCAATACATTGAACATTGTTGTGATAATAGAACACTAATACTAATTACTAACACACAAGTTAGATGTTCGAGACATATAAACTTGCCACAAGCTTGGCATGAAAACCGTGTTGGTCGATTTTTTTTCTGTCGCAATAATTGCAACGGCCTCGCGTATTCCCAAAATTTGCGACAGGTTGGAGATTTTCCATTTGAAATATTTCTTTCAGTCTGGCCGTTATAGTGTTGGGAATATTGGTTTGGATTGCTCGAGCACGAAGATAATTATCACCCAATTCGGCAACCAAAATGTGCAAAAATTTTCGTCGAGTCATTTGCCGTAAACACGTTAAACGGAAATTTTCGAAGATATCTGCTAAAAGAAGCACGTCTGTTTTCAAATACAGATCGGAGTATGTATTGCCCTAACGTTTGCACCTTAAATGTATTCCAAACTTTAGTGGCATGTGTACCTATAGCTTTCATCGCAAATGCCTTCATTATGAAGATGACAATAAAACGCCTCTTTTGGAGGTAAACTAGATTCGTTTAGTTTATCCCAAGAGTCGATATACATAAGGGAAGATACCCTTGCGCACCAACAAATTCAACTTCTCATCATTGTTACAATTTACCCTAGTGATTATTTATTATCCAAATAACTAGATAATTTTTCTACAATGCTAGCCATAAATCTAAACGATTCGATAAATCTAAATGTTACGTTTGTATTTTCTACTGACTTAAAATGAAATATATTTCTCTTTGTTCAAGGGCAAAAGGGATATTGAATCAGGTAAGGTTAAGGCTAACTCTCGTGTGATAAAGTGTGAATCGTATAAATTGTGAAAAACAACAGGTATAACGTGCGTATCTTTATAATTTAAGTTACAATTTCTGTGGGAAGATTACTAACATGACCTAGACCTAGACGTTCATGCCAAATTTTATAACTATCATTAATATTTGTTGGATGACCAACATGTATAATTTTTGTTGTTTACAACTCTAAAGGTCGTACTAAACAATTTACTTGGTATTTGCTCACCTTTTACAACGACCATACTTCCCTTTTTTACTTGTACATTTCCATCTTTTGTGAACAAAATGGACATTCCTCCTTCCTGCATACGAAGGACTGACAACAGGTTGTAGGGGACATTGGCAGCGTGTAGTACATTCTCCAGGATTCCATTTACACCCAAATTTGATGTTACATGCATATTTCCTCTAATTGTTGCCTTTATGGATGTACTTCGTTTTGCTACTGTGATGTCAACTGGTTCGGCTAATACGTCGTACGTTGAGTAGAAATCGGTTCGATTGCTTAAATGGCCTGTTGCTCCTGAATCTATGATGAAGGTAACTTCTTGATTATTTGATGTCGATTTTGTTCCGACTGCACGTCCCGCCATAAAAATAAAACTTTGGTCACTGGGTGTAGTTTTTACCACTTGTAATGTTCTGTTGTGGGAATAATCCATTTTTCGCTGTCTTTTGGAGTAGATACAATCCTTTTTTATGTGATTCTTTCTACCACAAAAATCGCACTTTTTATATTGTCTGTATTGTCTCTTGAACTTATGAACGACCGTTTAACATTTTTCAGTAGTTAGCGGTAATCACAATAATAGGGATATAGCATAAGACAAGTAAGAGAGCAGACAGTAAGCCAAGCAAAGAAAGGATATCATAAGTAAGTTGGCCTGAAGATACGAGACAACAAGGCTGGGTCATAATTCTTCAGATTTTAATTGTCTTCGTTATCAGCAGGATCTTCTCCCGGAAGGAGCTGATGCATAGGCAACCCTGGAGGTGGAAGAAGAGGTTGGATCGGGCGCAACCGTGTTGTTACATATTCCATTTCAACAGTTTTGTATTCAAATTCTTCAGTATTGACAGGATTCGTGTTTAAAGCACAATTTGAATTATCGGCGAGTTTGGAAAGCGTTCCTGCTGGAATTATTTTATAGTCCAATATATGGATTTTCTTGTTATCAGTATTAACTGTAGCGAAAGGCAATGGAACGGAATTATAATACTCAATTGATTCGTATTGTAAATTAGAGTTTTCTTGATTTGATATTGGAGTGCAAGTTTGAGTCAATGTGTCATCTATTCGTATATCAGTTACATCACTATTTTTTGAAAAATTGTTTCCTATAATTTTTGTTTCAGTTTCAGGTTTAGCATAATTATCGTTATCTGGCATGGAGTTATATATAGGAAGACTTAATTGTATTTGATCGATAGGAAAATTATTATCAGTATTTATTCTAGAATAGAATTCGTCATTTGCTTCTGTAAGTATATATGGATCAACCTTCGCTTTATTTCCAGACTCAAGGTTTTGAAGATAATGATAAACCTTCTCCTGGTAACACATTTGATGAGCCATTTTTAAGTCTACAAACATGATAATCTAGACAAAATTTCAGTAAGAACTTCCAAATGTTTATCAACAGTAGATGTAGCAATAATAATATCATCAAGATAAGCAAAGCAATAGGGTTCCAAGTCAGCACCTAACACACGATCAATAAGTCTTTGAAAAATAGCAGGAGAATTGTGAAGACCGAAAGGCATACTGATAACGGCATCTACATAGAACTGTAAATGCAGTAATTGGTTTAGCTTTGGCTGACAATGGAATTTGCCAGTAAGCCGACCTAATATCTTTTGTTCTACATTTTGCTACCGCATCTATGACATGGTTCTGCGTCTTTCACTGCATCCAGAAGGTTTCTTCCCCGTAAATAAGCCACTGTCAATTCTTCATTTAAAATAACGTTGTAAAAGCCTTTCAGCAACAACATCCACACTCGAAACAATAAAGTACTAGTCATCGTGGTTGAAAAATTTCGGTTAAATAGGACGATAATAATTACTGTCATATCCAATAGGGAAAGGCTATTTGCATTTGGGTGATTAGAAATACTGACTCACGCCAGATGTTTTCATTTTTTATAATTCCTTCTTTCACGTTGATATTGTGAAATTATGTTTTTAATTTTTCTCTCAATTTCCATTAAGTTGGCGTCAAACAATTTCTACCAATTCATTTTTTTAATCCTATTTTTATAGTTTGCATCCTTTGGGTCCCACAAATTTCTATGTTCCCTGGAGGCATCTATTAAGGTACAAATTTCTTCAGAGGTCCACTGCTTTTTGGAAACTTGACCACCTTCAGACATGATCTGGTATCTGTACCGACATTCTTTAAAAGGTCGTCATATATCTCCCATACACCATCCACTCTTCGACATAAACAGTAATAGTGACCATAAGTATTATTTATATTAGAATGTCCCCTATAAGCAACTACACACCTTAAAAATAGATGTTTTTCGTCTAAATTTCACTAATGGAATATCTTGAATGTGCATATTGTTTTAAATTAAGAAACTCACAATCTAAAAACAGTTTGTTGTTAATTTTGCAATTATATACAAATAGATTTAACCATTTCTTTATGCCTTGAAGATGTTCGTGGCGAGTGCCCCACCAGAACGTATTTTGGACTCAAGATAGTAATCAAATTACAAACATGCTCGTTTTTACAGGACGTGCTACAGGTTGAATATATTCAATTGGAAGTTCTCGTCCGTTCTTTCGTATTGTTCCAAGCATTGTTAGTTTACAATCAATCAAAACTTTGTTTGCAACAGCTATGCTGCAGAAATAGTTATCCATTGTAACGTTCCTACTACTTCCCGAAATTGGATGACAGACGAGAAAGGAGGGGCATATTACCTGTTTGAACTTTATAGGGCCCAAGAGGTTGTTGCTCATCCTAAACTTCCAAGTTGGCAACATAAAACATTTGTGCATCCACTAGAGCAGTGTTTCCCAAACTTTTGACATATGTTTACCTCTTCTATAATTTTCGTAACGTTGAGTACCGCTCGTCAAAAAAATAGATGTATTTTAATAACAATCATTTTGATTTATTTTTTCTGTTGGTACATACACAAAATAATAATAAATAAAAATATAATTATTCATAATAAAATATAAATAAAAGTTATATTATAAATAACATTTATTTGGATTAATGAGAAGAATGAAATTGTTTCTGCTGAAATGACAGATCGTCATAATTTAGTTCTCTGATTGTTAATTTTAATCTGAGATGCGGTTCCATGTCCAATAGTTTGTTTCTTTTTTTGGACTTAATGTCTACAAATGCTGAAAAAGCAACTTCACATAGATATGAAGTAGGAAAAGGCAAGATGTATTTCAGAACTTTTGCTGTTAAAGCCGGATACACATGTTGCATTTGTAACCAGAATGATGTTAAAGCACACTCCTTATGTTTATTTTTCAAGAATCCGTCTGAAGCCAATTCACATGCGACAATCCTTCTGACATGGATGTTGTGTTAATGTTAAACTCAGTCAAGTGCAACGCGTACCCCCACCAAACTCTTCATATACGTACCCCTGGGGGTATGCCTACCACACTTTGGGAAACACTGCATTAGAGCATATGAAGGTAGGTAGGAAGACAAACAGTCCTCGTTCGTTTGTTTTCGTACCTAGAGTTGTTTTATCGTGATATACTACTAATTGTTATGAAATTACTCGTACCTTCTTCTGATGACCATATGTCGTTTTACTTCCCCACTTACAAAGCAGCTGGATTCAATTTGATCCTCACCATTGCTACGGTTTTCGATACACTGTCGTATGTCTTTTTAATATAAATCACTACATCAATTACCTGGGACACAATGTGGCTAAAAACCTGCACCGCTAATTTGTAACTCATCCATTGAAATGTATTCGGATTCATATGCGTTGTAGAGGTGTAACATTTCTTGTGTTAGGACAATAACACTTTGTATCATTAATGAGGGTACCTCAGATACCATTTTTCCATCATCACCATCAAGGAAAAGCACCACTTTTACATATGCGGCCATATTGACGGAACCTGTTTAACGGTGAGGCAAGGTATAAGTATAACCACTTGGTAGCAAAAATACGTCCGGCTTGCGCATGACGTCACTCGGTGCTAACTCACGAATGAATGCAATGTATTAAGCGTAGGGATTTCTTATTTATAGTAACCAATTTCTTATTGTATTCTTTTTTGAAGATTATGAGGGTATGAATTCAGTGACTACACTAAATATAAATATATATTGTAAATATACATATAAAGGGTTTTCCAATTAGCGCGTCAGAACTTTGAAATGAGTCACAATAATAACTTTATAATAACTTTATTTAATTTTGAAGAACAATCGATGGCATTATGTTTTAAAAATAATGTCGTTTAAATGTCCTCCTCGACTTCGTCTGACTGAATGCATTCTGGAGGCCCAATTTGCGACTACTCTTTCACACATATCGCGTGGTATATTTCTAATGGTGCGTTCAATGTTCCGTTTAAGGTCAGGAATTGTTCGTGGCTTATTTTTGTAAACCAGAGATTTCACGTGACCCCATAAGAAAAAATCCAAGGGTGTGAGATCGCATGATCTTGGTGGCCAGTTGACATTAGCATTCCTTGAAATAACGCGTCCAGGGAAATGTTGTTGCAATAAATCAATTGTCTCACGAGATGTGTGACACGTCGCACCATCTTGTTGAAAGAAAACATTGTTTATGTCACCATTTCTCAGTTCAGGCCAAAGATATTCCACTAGCATATTCCTGTACCGCTCACCATTAACAGTAACACGATTTCCATCATCGTCTTCAAAAAAATAAGGTCCAATCACGCCTTGAGCCCAAAAACCACATCAAACAGTGACCTTCTCAGGATAAAGAGGCGATTCGTGAATCACTTGAGGATTTTCATCAGCCCAAATCCTACAGTTATGCTTGTTTACAAAACCGTTGAGACAGAAATGGGCTTCATTCGAAAAGATTATCTTTTTTGCAAAATGTGAATCGGCTTCCAATTGCTCAAGAGCCCAGTTTGCGAAATTTCGACGCACTTGATGATCATTTGGCTTCAGTTCTTGAGTGATTTGAACTTTATAAGCCTTCAGACGAAGATCTTGATGCAAAATTCTCCACGTAGTCGTCTGAGAAAGGCCAAGTTCTTGAGAACGACGTGGAATAGAGAGGTTCGGATCATCTCCTACACTTTGACTTACAGCAGCAACATTGACTTCTGATCGGGCACCCCGACGACGCACAAATGTTGACTTATCTGCAACTGAGCCAGTTTGCTCAAACTTTTGAACTAAACGATAAAGAGATCGTTCGGTTGGTCGGTTATGTTGACCATAAATTTCTCGCAACGCGCGAAATGTTCGGCGTACCGAACACGCATTTTGATGGTAAATACGAATAATTTCTAAGCGCTGTTGAATCGTATATCTGTCCATATTAATTTGACACAATGTACTGAACGCATTTGTTATCAAGATTTGACATTTACATTCCAAAGCAATCTTGTTTTTTGGCATTCAAGTTCTGACGCGCTAATACGCCTGGTCCGTAGCGCCCGACGCGCCGTCGTGCGGTTAAAGTTGCAAGTTGTTGACTGACAGTCACGTTGACAGAGGCAAGCGATTCGTATACTATACAGCCGTGAAACGCAGTTTTTTGTATTAAAAATCGACGAAATGATCGGGAAATCCCAGGGAAAACTGTGTTACATGCCTAGCTGTCTAAACACGCCGAAGAAAAGTCACGGTTTCACATTTTATTCGTTCCCTAATCGCGAATATGACTTCACAACTTTTATTTCAAAAGGATTATGGGGGTAGAGCCAGCGACAATTACATTCTAAATGATTTAGGATTTGTACAGTTAATTGAACCACGTGATAAAATTATGGCCGAGAAAGGGTTTCCACAACTAAAGTATGATAAGTAAGTTTTGGAAGGTTATAAAATAGCATCGGTCAGATTATCTCCCTGCAACATCATTACCGTAGGCACGTCGAAAAAGTAATGTATATTGCATTAAGGATGTAATGACTTATTAATGAATTTGAGGAATCTGAGGGACGCAAAGTTAACAAGCTGTTGACAGAAATCAAGTTTAGGTGATAATAAAACCAACACAATTGGAGATCTTGGGTAATATGCAGGTTAACGACAAATTTTTAAGAACAATATTCATCAAACGGTTACCAGTTAGTACTCGCTCTATTTTGACATCTAGTAAAGATCAATTAGGTCACTTAGCAAGTATGGCAGATAAAATTCATTAGCAAATTTTAATACAGTGCATTCCATAAGTCCATCAGAGCACATGCATTGCAACCTGAACCTGGGTATAATATTAGTTCGATTTCTTTAGTTGTAACTCGCCCTTGTTGTCAAATTCAAGATATAGAAGAGACACAAGTTGCTCTTCCATATTTACAATTACCGCATTTTCATAACTCTTCGGTGATTTCAAGAAACCCGTATCCCTTATTGTGTCAATGATTCCATCTGGACTGCAATCCAAATAAGGTTGTTTTGAGCAGATTATCAGTCCTCCTTTGACGTAATTTGTCATATCCTGGAACAGGTTTCTCTATTTTCAAACCGTAACGCATAGCTGGTGAAGAAGAATGGTCGTGCGTGTCCTTCAGGAAGTTTTGAGCTAGTATATGGCAACGTGGAAGTTTCCCCCTTTTTTAAGCTTTTCTCGACAAATCGAGTGCGTGAAACCCGCATGGTATAATAGTCGACATGTTGCGCACTCGTTACGCCATCAAAACTGTATGCAAAGTTTAAAAACCACGACCTGTCGTACATGTGTAATCACAACATTTTAACGGCGTCAGTCAACAACTTAGCGGCTCTACCGATAGGGCGGCGTTGGCGTCGCGTGGAGAGAAAGCGACCAGGCGTATTGGAAAACCCTTTATAAATAGCTAAATGTAAACATTTTAATGTGGCGCGTGAATTCGTTTACGTTTCTGGTCTCTAGTCGACTTGTTTACTTATAATATTCATGTTTATGCATCGAATTCTTATATATGTTCGAGTTCTGATGAAGCACTTAATAACATCATAAGGAATATTCTTATTTACTATTTCACATACTCTTTTAGCGAGCGTTGTTATTATATGTTCTTCTTTGCAAAAATCGGAACCATGAAACTCAACAAATATTTTTTCTTTGTTTGATCTCTTTTTAAATTGAGAGATGGTAATGCTTCCCGGCGCAATAATTTTCGTTGATTTGGTATATTTAATTGTTCTGTACGCTTTTAATCACTTTCTATAAAGTGAGCTGATCAAATTCTGGCTGCAAATTATAAACAAACAAAAGTGTACCAATTGTGTTTTTATTGTACGTCAAAAAGCTTACCGTTTTTTATATTAATTTTATTCCGCCGATTACACAAATTAGTCCATTTCTTCGCAGTAATAGAATTTGCGGGAAATCGAAAAAATTGTACATGTTTTGTATTTTTTCTGCATTTCCGCATTTACAAACGCACACGAAGGCATCTTACTACACTGTATAAAAACACACAAACTAAATGATGGAAATCAATAAATTGTGGAGGTGGAAGAAGAAATACAGCTAATTATGCAGGTATTTATAAAATAGCTTGATTTTAATTACATAAAAATAATGGCTGATGTTTCGCGCCAACTAAGCGGGCTTATTCATAACATAAATAAATCTGTAACAATATGGAGTGTTAATAAGTGAAAACATGGTGTTAGGTAATTATTACATGTTTATCAAGAATCGAAATCAATAAATTCATATTAAGTCGCCTTTGATTCAGCACCGAACTACGCCACGCTTAGGAAATCGTGGTGGGGCTACATGCGCGCGGTTATACGTTGTATATTTGTATCATGACCGAAGTCGACTTCTCTTTGCTGAAATAGGTATTGTTAAAAATTTTGATGAAATCTGACAATTTAGAAGAAAGATTGGAGTTTGAAGACGATAGTGACGACACAGGTGATAAATTATAAGTGCAAAGTGATAATTCTGATACCACCTTTATCCGAAAGCGATTCCTCTGAACAAACGGGGGTGAGTTTTTTACTAGGAAACAAAATGGGAAAAAAATAATTTTATCCACGCGTAAGAAGTCAACCACAAAATATTTTAGTTCAATCGTCTGGTGTTGTAGGAACTGCTCCCCAAAGCATTTTCGAATACTGGAGTAATTTTATAAATAATG
The DNA here is from genome assembly GCA_036250285.1 of Pyrocoelia pectoralis. Classification (NCBI taxonomy): domain Eukaryota; kingdom Metazoa; phylum Arthropoda; class Insecta; order Coleoptera; family Lampyridae; genus Pyrocoelia; species Pyrocoelia pectoralis. The sequence continues at coordinate 35,706,869 of CM070075.1, read as the reverse complement.
AAATAATAAGTAAAATTGTAGAACATAATTTCATTCAAAGCATTAGATCCAATTACACACGAGAGAGAGACGCAAAATTCACAACCATTTGGAAATAAAAACATTTATGGGCCTTCTATATCTAGCAGGTGTCTTGCACAGTAACAGACAGAGCTTAGAAGAACTATGGGGATCTGATAGCTTTGGAGTAGAAATGTTTCAATTGGTAATGAACTTGAAAAGATTTAAGTTCCTTCTTCGGTGCATTCGTTTATAAGCCTCGGCCTTAATTCCTCCTGTGCCAGGTTCAAAAACGGTGGTTCCAAAGGCGAAGGCCGAATTTCCGGTCAGGTTTATCCACAGGGTAGCATGAATCGGAGATCAGGGTACTCTTCAGGAATTACAGAACAGATCTTTACAATTTATTGTACATTAAGAGGTTGTATGTAAGTATAAAATATGTATTTACACAGCAATGCAGCTGTAGTTTAAAAATTTTTTATTTTTCAGATACTTTGTAATTAGCTTAAGATAGTCTAATTGTATTTTCTTTCTCCTTGACAAGTGTAAGCATTTTCGTTTTGTATTGCAGGTCACTACATATACATATTATTATTATCGTTTTCCTATAATTTTCAAAAGGGAAATTCAAGAACTGATCCAATGAGCCAAATAGTATTACGTTATTCGTCAAATGAAGAATGTTATGAACATTTTAGATTGATAGGAGGCAATCAGACTAAATATAATGGGTATAATTCGAAGCACTTTATTTAGGAAAAATTTTTCCAAATATGCCCATCGTTGAAATTACATAAAATTTAATTTTTTTACGTTTCGCCTGGAGAATATGCAGGCATTTTCATAATTATAATATTTAGGTACTTACATCAAATTTTATAGTTAATAAGTCAAACATCTTTAAAAACGGACGTTCATAATTGTTGTAAAGAACCAAGGGGGGAATTAGCTATGGTAAGTGTTTCAAACAAAAACTTCCTATTTGTTAACGCAGAATTCAAATCTGCATAATAAACTGGGGGGTGCTATTTAAGATTACGAAGTTATCCCCCTCTCCACCCTCCGGGGGTGGGAGTGGGGACATCCTATTACTATCAAACAATAGAGCCTTAAAAAAATTTTTCAATGCGTTTTGTATTTCGCGAGATATTTGGGCGGTACGGGTGGTCTGAAACACCCGGTATTCACTACTCAATATACAATCGTTCTTACTAGAATACATAAGACACACGTACACAATAATGACTTCTGCAGATAAATTAGTAGACGCTCTCGCCTCGATTGCGTCATTTATGGAAACACATACATCAAATGCTAATATAGAAACCTGAGAGGTCCAAGTTTAGTAACCTCATCACATCTCTAATACCGTAGTAGTATCTTTACTAGAATTCGATGAAAATAAGGAAACATTTAGTAGTGACAGGGCACGTTTTAAAACTCCTTTGTTATCCGTGCAATTCCGGCTGACTCAAACCAGAGAAATGGGGTCCTTTACACTACTTCACTGTGTAGATCCACAATACTTTGCACTCTTAAGCTCACTGTGTGCTCCAGAGGACCCTACAAGAAGAACATGATTATCTAATCATTCTGTTGGGACAACACATTATGCCTAAACCTAGCCCACTAATGGAACAGAATAGTTTCTTTCAACACGCACAGAAATCTAGTGAAACTATATCACAGTACCTGACAGACCTGAAGAAATTTATACCAACGTGTGAATTCGCATTTCCTAAATGCGAAGAGCCAATTCCTGAGATCTTCCTAAAAATCCAATTCATCTTAGTGGAGTCCATTTTTTCACGAAGGGGGGAATTGATATAGGTATGTAAGTAAAATACGCACAACCTTCCCCTTAAATTAGTTTAATAAGATGGAGACGGAAGTCATATGATTAAACGATGAAGTTGGTGATCAATAAGCGACATGTTTCGGAATTAGCTAATTCCATTATCAAGCTTAAATTTCGAAGGTTATAAATAAGTTACAGCATTCCTTTTAATTATAGTTGACGAATTATTAACATTATTGGTTAAAATATAGCTAAAATGGAACAGGTTAGAAACATATGGTAGGTAACCTAACAATCTTACCTGAGGGGAGACACTTAAATTACAATATTACAACGAGCCAAACAAATGGACGTTGCAAACAATTAATTTGAATTAAACACTAAAGGGGTTCTCAGTAGATACCCCATGATATGCCTGAAGGGCCATGATTAATAAAGATGAAAATTGAAGTAAAATTATGGAAAAAGTTACTGACTACAAATGCGGTACAAGATGAAATGACAGAAAGCAATAGTTGCACGCAGGCAAGCCAACATTAACCAAAGTGGGACTAGGGTAAAACTGAAAAATACTAAAACGTTACATACAGAGTGAACTGATCATGAAAGATTGAAAATCTACAACTTCATTAAGTAATCCAGGGTTATGTTTGTGACGAGAGATTTCGAAAATTTCCAAACTATTCAGTAAAGGGCCTTTCTTACATTTATGTAATATACGGAAGTCAATTTTGGAATCAAAAGAATGACCCGTGGTTAGAATATGTTCGGCCATAGCAGATTTATGATAATAATAATTATTTTTGATGGACTTGACGTGCTCACTAATTCTTGTCGTGAAAGATCTCCCTGTTTGCCCGATGTAAAAGGAGGGGTACGAGTGGCAATTAAGTTGGTAAACTCCAGAAGCATCCAGTAGATTGTGGCGATCCTTATTTCTAACCTTAAAGTGTGGGAATTAGAAAAGGAGATGTGAATGTTATGAGATTTAAAAATGTTATGGATGGAGTATGAAATTTTAGGGTAAAAGGGGAGGGATCTATAGATGACTGCCTTAATAGGAAGAAGACGGGTGGTGTTAAAAGAGTAACTAAATTTCCGAGCGAGTTTGTTGACGAGATGAACCGAGTAATCGTTGTTGGCCGCAATTTGTTTGATAACATTAAGTTCTTCGTTAAAATGAGACTTGGACATGGGAATATTGAAAAGTCTGTATAAAAGGGAATTGAGGCCGGCTAACTTGTGCGAAATGGGGTGTTCAGAATCGAAGGGAATCAAATTATCCGTAGTGGTAGGCTTTCGGTAAATACTAAAATCTATGTGAGAAGGACTTCTGTGTAACAAAACATCTAAAAAGGGGAGTTTGGCGTTGGATTCTTTTTCCATTGTAAATTTAATTTTGAGGTGGAGGAGATTGATAGCTTGAAGAAAATCTATAACTTCATTATCATTGGTCGTGTGTAAGCAGACAATATCATCGACATACCTACCCCAAAAGATAACATGGTCATTATAAAATTTAAGGGTGGATATGGAATGAAGTTCTAGGTGATTCATAAACACCTCAGCAAGAAAAGGTGAGAGGTTGGAACCCATCGCCAGTCCTTCGATTTGGGCATAAAATTTATCATTAAATTTGAAAAAGTTTTGTTTGAGGCAAAGCTTGAGGAGCGATATAATACAAGTGACTTGATTATCCGAAAGATCCGTGACCATCAGGTGTTCCGAAACTAACGCAATGCAATCTATAGGGGGGATACTAGGGAAGAGGTTTTCCACATCGAAGGAGACCATTGAAAACTTAACAGGTAAATTGATGGAATTGATTTTCTCAGTAAGTTGAAAAGAGTTCTTTAGGGAGAGGGTATGATGAAATTTGATGTACAATTTTAAAAGGGTGTTAAGCCATGAGGTAATCTTGGATACCCCTTTTACCCTAAAATTTCATACTCCATCCATAACATTTTTAAATCTCATAACATTCACATCTCCTTTTCTAATTCCCACACTTTAAGCTCTTCCATTGTTAGAAATAAGGATCACCACAATCTACTGGATGCTTCTGGAGTTTACCAACTTAATTGCCACTCGTGCCCCTCCTTTTACATCGGGCAAACAGGGAGATCTTTCACGACAAGAATTAGTGAGCACGTCAAGTCCATCAAAAATAATAATTATTATCATAAATCTGCTATGGCCGAACATATTCTAACCACGGGTCATTCTTTTGATTCCAAAATTGACTTCCGTATATTACATAAATGTAAGAAAGGCCCTTTACTGAATAGTTTGGAAATTTTCGAAATCTCTCGTCACAAGCATAACCCTGGATTACTTAATGAAGTTGTAGATTTTCAATCTTTCAATCTTCAGGCATATCATGGGGTATCTACTGAGAACCCCTTTAGTGTTTAATTCAAATTAATTGTTTGCAACGTCCATTTGTTTGGCTCGTTGTAATATTGTAATTTAAGTGTCTCCCCTCAGGTAAGATTGTTAGGTTACCTACCATATGTTTCTAACCTGTTCCATTTTAGCTATATTTTAACCAATAATGTTAATAATTCGTCAACTATAATTAAAAGGAATGCTGTAACTTATTTATAACCTTCGAAATTTAAGCTTGATAATGGAATTAGCTAATTCCGAAACATGTCGCTTATTGATCACCAACTTCATCGTTTAATCATATGACTTCCGTCTCCATCTTATTAAACTAATTTAAGGGGAAGGTTGTGCGTATTTTACTTACATACCTAATCCAATTCATTAGAGGCATAAAAGAGTTCGTAATACATTCTTTTCAAACAGTTTGGAACATACTGGTAGTAAACTTATAGGGCGGTTTGATGTTGCGTAGCTCGGTGCTTTGCCAGGTTTAGGCCGCAATCGAGAACGACTGCGCAATTCCAAACAAAAAATAAACTCTACCGTCAACTAACAGAAACCCCAAGGCACGTGATCGTCAATTACAAACCTGTCATGTGGTACTAGGACTCTACATAACGAATTGCTCGAGATGTGTGGTGCTGCTCTTATAAGGATCGATTAGGCCAACATAAATAAAACACAACAAATAGGGAGAATTAATTTTTAATAAAACTTTAACCTTCTCAAATTAAGTAGAAGCACGGAAATTAATGACCAATGCTAAAAGTGTTTATTAACCTCCACACAATTTGAGATTAGCTGTGGGGTCTTCGCTGATTACAAGGAGGGAAAAGAGGTACAAAAAACGCTCCAGGATATTTAATAAATGGATCTTTCTGTTACTTCCACTTGCCGTCCAATCCAATCTAAATTATAAAAATATTTGACATAGTATTTGTATTTTATATTTGTATATGTAGTTGTATGGTTGTATTTTGGCTTATGGCGCCTTTGACTGAGTTTATTACCCTCCCACGGTAATTATAGTTTGTAGGGACGTAAGAGTATTTCTACTCGGGCTGTATGCGCCATTGCAGATACCTTTGGCTGGATGCGCTATTAGTTTAGTTCCATTTATAGCGGTGTTTGATTGATATTTAGATTTGTAGTATAATTGCTCTTAGGATCCATCACATTAACCGTAAAACCCTTCCGTAAAACTAAAGAACTGTCTTCAGAAAGTAATAAGATACAGTCTTCTGCTTTACTGTCGCGAATTTGGATATAGTGATGTGTTTGTTGTCGGCGTTATTTCCACATTTGTGAATATTGCTACGAAAAGTAAGTATTTTCTCACAAATGTTTTTTGGTGTACAACTAGGTTACTATATTTATTCAAAATCCGTTAACAGCCCATCATTTCATGTTGACTTAGCTAACTTATTGTGTAGGTTAGTCTTTTTAGGTTAGAAAACATATGAGAATGTGGCGGGATAATTTCAGAAATTGCATGTCGGTGTCGATTGTAACACAACAAATGGTGTCGTTTGTAACATGTTACAATTGACACCTACACATTTACTTCGTTGATTTTAATGGTTTTGAATAATTATTTTAGCTACTGAATGAAAAATGGTGAAACCAAGACCAAGAAAAACCGAAAGGGGAGTAATCCCCCAAACAATTTATGATGAAGCTTCAAAATAAGTTATCGATACCAAGATGTCAGTCAAAAAAGTGGCAAAGCAATACGGTATGTGCCATGTTACGCTCAATCGTATGGTAAACGCAGTAAGTGAGAATAAAGAATAAGTGAGAATCAAGTCATAGTCCAGTACCTACGTGGTTGTTTTTTGAATGCAAAAGGTGGGGTAGTAGCGATTTTTTAGTATCTTGTTAAACTTGGGACTCTAATGAAAAATCCAAGTTTTCGACCTCGAGGCGCATGCGCTCGAGCCGCCATCTTGGATTTTAGGTACAAAAATTTGGTTTTTTGATAATAACTCAAAAACGGTGGCTTTTACGACAAAATATGTTGTATATAAAGTTAAATAGAACAAAATTTCCTACATTTTTTGTAGAACACGTATGTTAGGAGTTACAGCTCCGTGAAGTTGCACTATTTCAAAAAAAAAGCGGAAACTTCATTTTGGTTGAGTTTTATTTTATTATTCTTATTATATATGTATCATTATATTTTTACATAATTATAAAAAAAACCAAAAGGCACTGGAATATTATGATTTTAGAGAGTTACAAAAATTAATTTCTGCTACATTTTGGTACGTTTCGATGGTCCGGGTTGGTTATTGTCGGTGTCCTGGTCGTAGTTTTGGTCCGTAGCCTGAAAAATGTCGTCATCCTCGTCCCCGCTTTCAATGCGGATTTCCGGCATATTTCCGCAAGATTCTCCGTTGCAGAAGCCACATACAATCGAACATTAAGTCCAGCCTTTCGGCAGCTGCATGCCCCACCACACCTTTTTTTGCAGTTACAAGATACCGATTTTAATAAGGAATCGGGAGCTGGTTTTTTCGCCATTGTTATTGGAGTGAGCCCATAAGCGCCATGCTTCCAATCCCAGTCTTCAGGATTTTTCTCTATGCCTCTCCATTTCTGTACTTGGTGGTATGTCCTAAAGGCGTGGAATTGCGCCGCGTCTTTTGTAGGTGGCAAAGAGGCAAGATTAAATTTTTCAGCGTAGATGTGGCGAAACGTTGGAAACAAATCTCTTCCAAACTCTTTTTATCCATGTTGCCACCATATAAAGCTACAAGAAAGCGTACTCCGGCCTCGCCAATCTCCTCTGGCGTGGCATCTTGTTGGTTGAAAATTTCAATTATTTCATGAACCGCTCTGTTCTTTTCTATCAGCGTACAAAATTTAGTTTTTCCCTGATTCACAACCACTGAGGCATGCAAGAACAGAATGTGCTTGCTTGCTTCATCGTACTTGAGGCTACTTGCTGAATATATCCTCTCAGCATTTTGTCCTCTTCCAGGTTTACGGAAGTAGATACAGCTTTCGGCTGGTTCTAAGGCTGTCAGAAGTACTAAAAGATCAACGTCTTCCCCTACCACAAAAACAGCATTAAAGATTGATTCACTGGATAATGAAATTGCAGTGTTATTTCAATATGATTTGCATTTGTTTAAATTATTTATTTTAGTTATTAACAGCCAAATAACAACAAATAATACTTTTTTTTTCAAATAGTGCAACTTCACGGAGCTGTAACTCCTAACATATGTATGATACAAAAAAATTTTTCTACAAAAACTGTAGGAAATTTTGTCCTCTTTAACTTCGTATAGAACATCTTTTGTCGTGAAAGCCACCGTTTTTGAGTTTTGCACCTAAAATCCAAGATGGCGGCTCAACTGTGATGTCATCCTCTATCTCGACAATCTGACACATATTTGTATGTTTTCTTTCCAAGTTTAGTAAAAAAATTAACTAAAAGAAATTGATCCACCTGTAAATTTCTGCTAGTTTTGTGTATTTCATTATCGCTATTGTCGATCCCAACTGCCTCATCCAAGGATGGTTCATTTTCATCACCAGCATCCTGGTGGAACAGTAAGTCGTTTCTTTTTTCTCTCAGGGCGGCTAGGCCCGCCAAATCTTTGTTCTCTTAGAAGACTTGTTAACGCAGACTCTAAGATTTCACCTGGATTCCCTGTCTCCTCATCAAGGAGTTTCTGAAGAACTTGGTTTCGATTACAAGGGAATAAACCACAAGCCCGTCCATCCTTTCATTTGAATTTATTATACAAAGCGGCAAATGGAATTTTGTACTGGTTGGACGCTGTTCGAATGCTTAAACTCTCATTGGCTATTTCTTTCAAGCGCTTTTTCCAACGTCTCTGGCAAATATCCGCATAAGAACGAGATCCAGCTATTCTTTTGTGTTTACGAGTCATTTACTACAAGAAAATAGAGGAAAATTAAAAAATACTAATACTATAGTGCCACCAAGTAAACAAAAGCCCTGAGTTGGCATACTTGATGGAGCTGCTTTCTCCACAGGTACATTCCATAGAAAAAGTATTAGGGCGGCAAATTTATGGAAGGTGTGAACAAATGTATTTACTTTAAGCTAGATAGGTACATAAAATGTTATTGAATTAATTAAACAAATGTATACGTGTACAAATAAGATGGATTTGAAGTCGGTGACATTTTCTACAACAAAATTTACACATTTTATTGTTTCGTCCACATTAGTAAATATGTACTGAAAACACATCATTTTGATAACACTTTTGAACCAATCAAGAAAAGCAGTGTCCCATATTTTAATATAAAGTTACTAATAAATTATAATGATTAGCGTTAATAAGAAAATTAATTTTATGCAGTTGACAATGCACAAGCTTGCATTGCCATGATGAACAATATTTTCGACGAATTTTGTATTCTGCAAGTCCGAAGTCCGAATGACAAAAATGTCCACAGGAAAAAAGCAACGGACGGCAAGACTGTGAATTCATATGATGCACCTTTGTTGATTGACAATATATAACTGAATTAAAGAAAATGCTCCTCTTCTGCTTCTTCTTCTTCATCTGATGAACCAGTATTTATTTGAAATGACAACCTTTCTACAGTTTCATCGAGTAGTCCATCACGTTCCCACATTTCATTAGCTACATGTTCAACATGTGCACAACACCGTTCCCAATCAGATACACTTATCTCTGCAAATGCATTTTTCACTAAATTTTCAATTTCACTGTTACGTTGAGATACATTGTTCATTGCAACTTTACGCTTTACCAAACTCCAAATGAGCTCAATAGGATTAAGTTCACAGTGGTATGGAGGCAAGCGCAACACAGTATCACCATTCTGTTTTAATAATTCATCAACGATATACGTTTTACTACATTTACATTTCTTGACTAATGTTACTAATTCAGCTTTAAGCATGTCAGTTGTTGTTGGTACTCCATTTTCCTCTAGCCATTCACGAATACTTTCCTTTCGTGCAGATTGGGTAGGTGGCTTGTTAATTTGAACGCTGTGATAAGAAGCATTATCCATTACTACAATGCCATTCGGAGGTAAATTTGGAATCAATTGCTTTTGTATCCAATTTAAAAAATTATTGTGATTCATCAGAACCACGATTCGAGTGGGACGTGTTGCTATATATGCAAAGAAGGTACCTATTTCAAATTAAAAGGTCTAAATATTCAACAGGGTCTGATATTAATGTCAACGATTGTTAATCAGAATGTTAACATAATACTCACTTATTCCTCCCTCAGCAGCTCTCGTTGGTGAGCCTGTAAAATTGGAAAATGTAAAATATCTCTGTAAAATATATTCAAATCTGACTTACGATTTGCGGCCAGCACCTCTTCATCAAAACCACGATTCGAGTGGGACGTGTTGCTATATATGCAAAGAAGGTATTTCAAATTAAAATACTGGATATACAAGTAGGTACCTATTATATTGATTAAAACTGCACTTAAAACCTATGCACATTTGAAAGTAGGCTGTGAGTATGGCAACAGGAAAAACAATTACTTCTACAAAACGAATTTAATGATCTTATTTATACAACAAACAAATAAAAATGACTTTAATGACAAAGAAAACTAGAAAAGTAAAAACCATTGATAAAATAACTGAGGAATGCATTATATGGTCCCCATTCTGTTCAAGACATTTTATAATACTTAAATCAGTTTCCCTTACAGTTTCTCTGCGTATTTCGTTACGGTCCAATCGTTGAAAGTGCAGTTTAAGTTCAGTTTAAATCATAAAAAGCGTTAATAACAACAAAACCGCTAAAGATAGGTATAAGGATAGTTTTGTATTGAATTAAGCGGTTCCATCTCACAAAGGGGGAAAAAGGATAATTTTCAATAAACAATCTCCGAACGTCCCCTTAACCAATTTATATACAGTGCGACTCATTTAGATTGGAAACACACATGTAAAATCTGAAGTTATTTACCGATTTTAACCAATTTTTTTTAAATGTCAAATAATGAAACATCTACTTTGGGAAAATTTTTTAAATGTTTATTCCCATTTTCAGGGCATACTATGATAACTTTTTCGTACTCGGAATGGAGAATTGTTATTAGCGATTTGTTTAAAAAAAAAAATTTACGCCACTGGATTCAGAATACTTCCAAATAGCTGTCACCAAAATTTTACAAAAATATATTTATTAATAACAAAGATATGACAACTTAAAGTTCGAAAACGTTCTAAGCTAACAGTTACAAAACAACACCCTGTATCAATAGATGGCCATGGAAATTATGTTAATAATTCTTAATTTAAACTATCAGTGGAGAAAAAAATATTTAAAGTAACGTAATATTTAATAAAAGTAACGGAATCGCACAATTGAGTAAATAATAAGACCTAACATTTCCATTTCAATCTTAGTTACCATGGAAATTATCTTACTGTTTAACAGTTATGATAGATTTTTATTAAATATTACGTTACTTTAAATATTTTTTTCTCCACTGATGGTTTAAATAGTTTAATATAATTTTTGTTTAATATCAATTGGTTTCAAGATGAAATTTATAATTATCTCAAAGAAATATTTCGACCACATTTAGATGATACACCTTTTGAATTAATGGTACCTATGAATCGTCGACTGATTAAGGTATCATTGCCAAAAGGGGAGAATTTGAATGGAAAGTCGCTAAAGGAAATTTTTCGGCAAAAAGTAGTGTATGTGAGACCCTTGCCTGAAAACGTGAGGAGGATCGATCATACCCTCATGTCAGCACTATTGTTTTATTGATGTGTGGGTCTAGGTATATACATATAAAGTGGTAAACAAATTATCAAACATTTGATATACAAGAGGTTAAGTTATTACTACCGTAATAGTTAGGATAAAACAAATTTTTTGGTGTTAATGTTGCGGGTATAATCGGCAGTTAAGAGGGGCTGATTAAATTAGAAAATTCCTTTTTTATATAATCAATATATTTCGGTCGTTGGTTTCGACCTTCATCAGGATTACTAAAAATTTTACAGTTAACAGAATAATGAAGTAATTACCAATAACTTACTATAGGTGAAATATTTAACAATAATTAACTGTCACAGAAGAAATTATTACAATTTTTGTTTAAAATGAAGTACATGTGTATGCGAGTGGTTAACAGGTTAAAATGATAGAATTCAAACACTTGTCAGTTATCTTATCTTAAGTATGGAGGTTAACATAACCTGACCAACGACAGTGTTGCCAAATAAAGGCGCTAAATTTAAATTTTAAGTTTATGTCAATATAAATTATAATCAGCAAACAAAAACACACTTAATAAAAAATTAACAAATAAATTAAGAGACGACTAAATACTAAAGAATCTTAAACTGGGGGGGGGGGGGGGGGGGGGGGGGGGGGGGGGGTGAAAGTTAATTTGTTGACTGAATAGGGAACAGGGATGGGTAAGGGGTGGTCAAGTTCTCTTTAGGAGCTACCGTAATCGATCAAGAAGGAGTAGATGTCGCTGAGGCCTTCTACGTCGGTTCTAAAGTTCATGGTGTCTTGTGTTCCCCTTATGTGGCACATCTCTAGGAAGCTTCTTAATTTCAGATTATTGCTGGTATCCATGATGGTGGTGGTGAAATCGATGATGTGGTCGTTTTCTTTGAAATGTGTGCTTAAGGCTGTGGCTGTTGGTTTGTTCCTGCAATCGTTTTTGTGTTGTGCCAACCGTTTAGATAGCTTTTGGCCTGTTTGCCCTATGTACACCAATTTGCATTGTTGGCATGGTATTTTGTACACTACGTCGCTTTGGTGGAGTGGTTCGGTTTTGTCCTTAAGTTGGCTAAATAGAGATTTGAGGGGATTGAGATTAAAGACACTGATCTTGGTGTTGTCCTTCAGTAGGCGAATCAGGGAAGGTGTGAGGTTGTTGATGAAGGGTAGTTGACCGAATTGCTTGGGTTCGTTGTTGTTTTGGTTTTGTAGGAGCGTTTTGCTTAGGGTTCTACCAAACAGTATTCTCTGGAGCAGTTTATTAGGGTAGTTGTTGTCTAGTAACAATTGGAATAAAATTCTTTTGTTTTTTTGCAGGTGGTTGATATGGCAGATGTTTTCCAATCTGTGATTTAAAGCTGTGACTAAGTTGATTTTGTGTTTTAAGGAATGGTTGGACTTGAAGTTTAGGTACCTCCCTGAATGGGTTGGTTTTCTATACCAATCTAAGGTGATGGTGTTGTCTGTCGTTCTTATGACCTTCGTATCTAGAAAGGGGACGCTGGAGTCTGTTTCCTTCTCCATTGTGAACTGTATATGGGTATCGTAACCGTTGAAGCTGTTGATTACCACTTCGTGTTGGTCTTCTTGTATGGCACATATTATGTCGTCCACATAGTGAAAAATAAACGGCATTTGTAAGTTACATTTTTCTATACGGTCTTGGATTAGGTCGTTCATGATTATGTCTGCTAGAATCGGGCTGAGTTTTGACCCCATGGGGGTACCAAATATTTGTGTGTAGAATTGACCTTTAAACGTGAAGTAGGTGGTTTCGAATACGAAGTTTATCAGTTGGATGAATTTCTCTTCTGGGATGTTCGTGTGTAATTTGATGGATTGCAATTTTTCTTTAGGAGTTTTCTAACGAGTTCAACCGATATGTTCGTGAAGAGGGAGATGACATCAAGTGATATAACTACGTAGTTAGGGGGTAGTCTAAGGTTGTTGGCGAACTTTGCAAAGGTGAAAGAGTCTTTCATTCGGTATTTAAATTGATCTGACAGTGCGTTGTTGAGGATGGTCGCTAAGAACTTACAGCATTTGTGTGTCACTGCGTCAACTGATGAGATTATGGGTCGTAGCGGTACTCCTGGTTTGTGTATTTTGGGGAGTCCATAGTATTTCGGTGGTTTGCTTTTATAGTTGCGTAGCTTTTTGGCTTGGAGATCTTCAAGATAGCCTTCGTCTTGTAAGGTGGAGATGAGTTTGTTATATTTGCGTTCGTACGTGTTGGTCGGGTCTGACTTGAGTGGTCTATAGATCGTGGTATCCCTGAGTAATTCCATTGATTTGTTGTAGTAGTCTTGTGCTAACATAGCCACGGTAACGTTCCCTTTGTCCGCTTTCAGGATTATAACGTCTTTGTGGTTGTTTAAAAATGTTTTAGTTTTCTTGTAGATTTTCAGGTCTGGGAAGTTTTTGTGCTTGTCCTTATGTAGGTGGTTGGTGATCTCGTTGGTGATGCGAGCTCTCTTTTTATTAATACCTCGGCTGTCTAATTTATTGAGTGTGTTTTCTATGTGTCCTAATAGTTTATAAATGTTGTTTCCTCTGATGGGTAACTCTAAGTTGTGTTTGGGCCCTAACGCTAATAGATTACTGATGTTTGATATACAGTAGTCTCATTTAGACGCCAACAATCATGCCAAAGAAGAAATACAAAAATTCCATGTTCAGCAGATAACTTCACACAAAAATAGAAATTTGATTTTGAAAAAGTTTAAAAACAAACAAAAAAATTACGACAAATGCAATGTTTTAAAGGCATCCCATTTAATTTTCTTCTTATACAATCTACAATGACTTTTGTGAAAATTTTCAATTTACATCAATAGGAGTGTAATTTTATTGCAACACGTTAGTGACCTTAACACTTGTTTGAAAATTCATCCTATACATTTTGTATTGTCAATTCATACTACAAACAAAGATAATGGATTTCTAAACTTTGATTACACTGTTAATTTCAATTTCTTGCATTACTAATTTAAAAAATTATGTTAAAACGCATACATTGAATAACTAATTTTCACAAAAATACTGCTATATCATGCTATTAATGAAATTTTCAAATAGGTTGACATAGAAGAACAATTTCAAAATGACCCTGCAATTGCAATAACTGAAAGCCTTTCTATGGACAAGGAAGTTTCATTGAAAGACATTCTGACAAGCATTAGAGGCCACATTACAGGTACAATTTCCCAATTTAATATGCAGGGTGTCCCAGGTTTAATGATCACGACTTTGACATTTTGTAGAGAAACACATTTTAAGGTGGGTTGCTCCTATATACATAGGTCCTAAAATTCTTTGTTTCTGAGATACAGTGCGCCACAATTTTCTAAAAAATAAAGGTTTTATTTATTTATTTCCGAACTGTTGAAAATATTCGAACCAAAATTGGCACACAAGATACATGGACAGAACATAAGATCCATGGCAACCATAATTTTTGTACACAGCCAAAATACATTTTTCGTGAAATAAATGACAAAAATACACTTTGTGGCCGCACGGTAACAGAAACGACAAAAAGTCTAGAGAGATTTTTTGTTCAGAATTGAATGCTCCATCAAAAAGTATATTTCGAATATTTAATTCAGGGCCGTACTCTTTTTATTTATCAAATTAGTAGAACGGATTATACATATCTCCGCAACTGGTTGATTAAAAAAATTGAGATTCTTCAATCTTGTGGCCCTTTGTCCTTGTATCTTGTGTGCCAATTTTGGTTTGAATTATTGCCACAGTTTGGAAATAAATAAATAAAAACTTTATTTTTTAGAAAACTTTAACGCCCTGTATCTCAGAAACAAAGAATTTTAGGCAACTACGTTTATAGGAGCAACCTGCCTTAACTCATTAGCGCCCACTGTACTCACTTGAGTACACCTTAAACTATGTTGCTGGGACCCTCTATTATTCAGTAGAAAAGTTTACCAACAGTTTTGTGTGATTAAGAAAACTTCCATGATACCGCCTTTACCGGCAATGTCGCTAAAAAGTTATAGGTAATTTCATATAGCATTCGGAGTTCTGTACTACTTGTGTAAAGTCGCGTGTTTACATCGTGTCTCCTGATAGCTTTGAATTTTGGGGTTATTTTGAGTAATAGATAAAATTTCGTTTGTGATTACTCTTTGTTAAATATACGAAAAAGGTAAGGAGTACATATTATTTTCATTTTTAGTTTACGAAGCTTGCAATATTGTTATAAACATTGCTGTACTCAGTTGAGTACACTGGGCAAGAGTATAAGCGGTTGTTCTGTTTTCAGATTTCTGATAATGGACTCTAATAGACCACCATCAATATCGAGTTCTGTTTTTTATGGTCGTAAGAAATTACCTAATTTAACTGCAGCAGCTGATTTTGCTGCTTCTTGTAGCAGCAATAATATTGACATCGTCATCCTACCACCAAATCCTGACCCACTGACAGACGAAGACGATCTGGATGAAGACGTTATAGACTATGCGGATCTACCTCGTGATGTTCCTGGCAATTTAGAAGTATTCATATATCCTTCAGACAATGTGACGGAAATTGAGTCGAGCTCGGAATCTGAATGGGGCGACAGTGACAATGAGGCATTGGGTGCTAAAAGAATCAAGTTGTCTGGGAAACAAACAAATATCAAAAAGTTTCAAAAAAAGGATCCAAATTACTTTACATCAAACTGGAAGAAAGGCGACGCTAATTATAGTAGTTGGCAGGCGATGCCCAATAATGGTGCTACTGGAAGAGCTCAACGCGTTATTGAGGAACTAAAAAACCTTGGCCCAAAAGATATATTTGAAAAATTGGTCGATGAAAAAATTGTTCAATATATTTTAGATTAGACCATACTTTATGCCCGCCAAAAAAATAATCATGTATTTTCTGTGACGAATGAAGAACTAAAAAACTTTTTTGGTATACTCTTTTTGACTGGTTATCACAGATTGCCTACAGAGCGTCTGTATTGGTCACTTGATGAGGATCTTCATGTAGACATTGTTTCTAAATGCATGTCTAGGAATAGGTATTTAGAAATAAAAAAATATTTGCACGTAAATGACAACACACAAATGAATGATGATAAAATGTTCAAAGTTAGGCCGCTTATGGATATGCTAAATGTAAACTTTCAACAATGGGGTATTTTCTACAAAACATTGTCAATAGACGAAGCAATGGTCAAGTACTATGGTCACTACTCCGCCAAGCAATTTATTAGAGGTAAACCTTGTCGATTTGGTTTTAAAAATTGGTCTCTTTGTAGTTCAAATGGATATTGCTACGCTATAGATACATACTGTGGAAAAACCAACAACGATGGTATTCAACTTCCGCTGGGCTCTAAAGTTGTATTGTCTCTATTACGGTGTGTTGCTGTACCTAACGATCATACCGTCTTTTTCGACAATTTTTTTACTAGCGTACCCTTGCTAAGTCATTTGGGAGTTCAGGGATTTAGGGCAACAGGTACTTTGAAGCAAAATAGGACGGAAAAATGCCCATTGCCAACGGTCACGGAAATGGAGAAATTGAAGAGAGCATCTTTTGAGAGCTCCTTTCACTTTGACACCAAGAATGAGATTCTTTTGGTACGTTGGCGTGACAACAGTGTATGCACGATAGCTACAAACACGATAGTGTGGCACCTAAACAAAAAGTAAGGCGATGGTCTAAGGAGAAAAAAGAAAAGATTGATCTGGACCAGCCAAATGTATTTAGATCGTATAACAAAGGAATGGGCGGAGATGGTTCAAGCGACCAAGGTGTAAATAATTACCGAATTGCAATTCGAGGAAAAAAATGGTATTGTGTGCTGATTACTTCTATGCTAAACGTTGCATTAGTCAACGCATGGAAACTCCATCAGTTGGTCTCTGAAGACAAGATGGATTTACTTTCATTTACGAGAAACGTTACTCGATATTATCTCAGATTTTCAACAAAGAAAAATGAAAAATCCAGAAATAGTGCTAGTGCTCCTCAAGCTATAGTTCAAGATTCTAGTGATCATTATCCCCAAAAGATCCCTAATCAACTTCGTTGCCATGTATGTCACGCACGAGTAAGATGGCAATGCAAAAAGTGTGCTACCACCCTATGTGTTTAAAGGCAATGTTTTAAAAATTTTCATAAAAAGTAGTATAGTATGTGCCCAGTGTACTCATCTGAGTAGGTAGACCTTTCTAACTTTTTTCTCAACTATTTTTTTTATATTTTTCCTGTAAATATGTACTTCATTAACGTATTTTAGCCATTTTTTATTAAAAGTTTTAAGCTAGTATTATTTTGGGCGTTAATGGGTTATTAAAATGTGTTTTTCTACAAAATGTCAAAGTCCTGATCATTAAACCTGGAACACCCTGTATATCGGGAAGATATATTTCATTGCTGCGTAAGAACAATGCGTCGAAAGACCTTTAATGAGTATGATAGAATTTCTGTAAAATTCAGTTCAG
This sequence comes from Pyrocoelia pectoralis, assembly GCA_036250285.1. NCBI lineage: Eukaryota > Metazoa > Arthropoda > Insecta > Coleoptera > Lampyridae > Pyrocoelia > Pyrocoelia pectoralis. The sequence continues at coordinate 35,689,483 of CM070075.1, read as the reverse complement.
TGACATTGAAGGAAACTCTGAGGGAGCTGTAGATATAAGAGGTCCCACTAGGGAGATGTTTCGTATAGTTATAAACTATATTAAAAACAGTAAAATGTTTTTTGGTGATAAGAAATATACAGGGTGTCCATTTAGTAGCCCGTTCTTCAAGTACGGCTTTATTGTTAAATTTACTAAAAAATAAATATACGGGATGACAATTAGGTTGGATGAAGCACATTTGCAAATTATTTAGACACATACAGGGTGTCTCCAAAAAGTATGGTGCATAAAACGTATATTTTTTTAAATGGAATGACATACTTTTTTTAAGCCCAAATGTAGGGGCCTTGGGTGAACTTTTCAGTCGTACATTATTTTTGTATTAATACACGGCGTTGCCAAGTTATTAATTAATACATATTTTTTTGGTAAATATCACGTTAAAAAAATACAAGCGTATAATGGAAGGGTTGATATTTAGCAAAAAAATATGTATATATATATATTAATAACTTGGCAACGCCGGGTATTAATAAAAAAATAATGTACGACTAAAAAGTCCACCCAAGACTCCTACATTTGCGCTTAAAAAAAATGGGTACCATTCCATTTAAAAAAATATACGTTTTATGCACCATGCTGTTTGGAGACACCCTGTATGTGTCTAACTAATTTGCAAATGTGCTTCATCCAACCTAATTGCAATCCCGTATATTTATTTTTCAGTAAATTTAACAATAAAGCCGTACTTGAAGAACGGGCTACTAAATGGACACCCTGTATATCACTAAGCAATGATTCCTTAACAAATACAGAATACTTTGAAGCAGGTCGTTTAATAGGACTATCTTTAATTCATGGGGGAACAGGACCTCATTTCTTCAGCGAAACATTGTTTTAAATGCTTGTATTTGGGTTTTCTGAAACAAAACTTAACAATTGAAGAAGTAGAGAATAACATTAATGAAAAAATTGTAAAACTGTTAGAATTCGAAGACTTGCCTTCATTACAAGAATATGTCAATGAAGAAGCAATATTTTCAATTGCTGGGCGCTATCTCATTCAAAATATTCAAGAGAAGCAGAAACTCTATATTAGTAAGTCATACGTTTTGTAATTAAAAATAGGTTTAAATATGTATTTCAGATATGGTTGAATTTTATGCCTATCACCGAGTTAGATCAGCCTTAGAGCAGTTAAGAGAAGGCCTGGAAATTGGCACAATTTATAATTCAATGAAACTTCATCCAGAAGTATTTAAAAATGCAATGTGCTATGCTCCGATATCCATTACTGCCAACATGTTAGAACGGTTGTTTAAAGCAGAATTCAGCGAAGTTGGCAGCTCAAAAATGAAAATAGAATTATCGCTTTTTGGAGGGACTTTTTAATAGATACTGAACTGAAGGTAGGTTCAGAAACAGTGTTGGGATAGTGAGGGGATGGGGATCATGCCCCAGCATTAGCCTCATAGGCTAATGTCTTCACGATCTTCTCCTGTCACCGAATCCAATCATCATCAAAAGTTCGATACGTTCCCTTTCAGTTAAATGTGCGATAATTTTTTTTAATTCACACTTTCACTATCACTGACATCACTGACAAGTCGTAATACGTGTGTTCTGCCAATCGTAACTTTTGTTTGATTATTTTATTTGTTTTCCCATGACTATCTTAGTTTTAGGCTTTAAACGGCATTTTATCAAAAAAATTGTAATGTAACCCCATGATATTTTTATTTACTGAAAAGAGGGCTGAAAAGCTTTCTAATTTCTGTTCTTAATCCTTCATAATTCAGAAATGCATATTCCTTACGGCGGCATCTAACTATTATTAACAAAGTTGCTGCTTCTAACTCATACGTTTGCCGCAAAAAATCAACTCGTCTAAACTAATTGTCGGGATCTTCTGCATTCCCATAAAATTTAGGTAAAAATGCGGAAACTTCTGAATTACTTAATTTTTGTTTTTCGTTAAGGGACATTGCACGTACCGCTACATACACAATTTCATCTATCGTTGCCGTTGTCGACGTCGTTTGTTGGTCAACACCTTCCATTCTAATAATTCTAATTTTCTAGTAATCGAAGAATATAATCGCCTACAATACGACGGTCATGTTTCACACGTAAACATGACATTGATCAAAAGAGCCTTACCAGGAAATGTTGTCACCTTGAAACTACCGCCACACACCAGCCATGGGATGAAGAGGTTATAAAATAGCAGCGAAGGAACTCGGCAGTAAACTGCCAAAATCCGTATTTTTGCATCTATTATATCGAAAATTTGGCAAGCTCTGGATCAAAACCTAATAAGAAACGGTTTTAAAAATGGCAGACATTGTCCCATTTTCGAAGGATGTTGTTCCGAAAGAACTTTATTGCCCAGAAGCTTACAAAAGGTGGTGTGCACATGATGAATCTAATCGTCCGTCAATTTCAAATGAGGAAGCTAACAGTGAACATGAAAACGAAGATCCTTCTACATTTCGTAACAATCGTTTCAATGGAGCGCCTTCTTGCGATATCTTCTTGAGGGTTCATAGTATCGGGAGCACAATTAAATACACGTATAATAATTGTATTAAAGTTACAACATTTAAACATTACTTCTTAAGGTCTAGCTTTCATAGTGGAGCCGAAGTTGAAGTTCAAGTCGTCGTCCCCTCACGGTCATAATCTCCTTACTCCATCGCAAGACATGCAAACCAAATATTTGGTATTTCAAAATAATAGAACATATTGAAGTTGGGAGATCCATCGATGCACTGCCAGGTGACTATGTAATAAACAATGATGGCACATTGGAGATAGAGAACATGGCACTGGATGAAGCAATTGATAGTAGCAGTGCATCAAACGTCAGTCCTGGAACCTCAATCAGCAGCCACACCAACATGTAAGAAGCGAAAACGTCTGGATACGACCTCTCCGCCAAGTTCTTTACGTTGCAATTGCTAAACTAATTGGTGGTGACGACGGTGCCGTCGATGATGATACCCGATCATGGAAAAGTGGGGCTTCGGACTATCTAAATCTGGTAATCTGCTTCGCTAACAGCTTCATTTTTTAAATGACTAAAAAATGCGTTTCGAGGCGGTAAGACAGTCTCATGCAATCGTTCCCACGAATCAAGGTAATCATATGGAAGCACGCCTTTCCGCATCAACAAACGAAATTCATTAGCGTTGCTAGTGTGTAGCCTTGTAAGCATTTTCTTGTCATTCTCTAAATAGGAAGACAACTTATCTATACTCGTGCTTAGGAACCTAAATGAATATAAACCTAAAATTTATACTAGTATCCTTTATATACTTCGTGAAAGAAATATACTTCCCTTTGTTTAAGGGTAATAATTTAATTTCGCCCGGAATAGCTGTAGCGAGCTCTCGAATAAAGAAATGAGAGTCGCATCCGCTTAAATTATGAAAAACGACAGGTATAAGGTATAACATGCGAATCGTTATAGTTCAAATTACATGCCTGGTGGGCGGGGCCTCTATAAGCACCGTTCAAGTGAAAATGATCGCGCACCTTAATTTGGTTTTCAGTAAAAGGTTTTTTACAAATATGACAGCTTACAGCGTTAACAAAATTTTGAATCTGAGAGGGACTTAGAACTTCCATAGGAACTATAGTATTTACAATAACATTTGTCCAATCGGCAATGTCACGTAACTGTTCGATAAACCATGGAATACAATCCGCACCCCTGTATGATAAAAATTTTGATAACGATTCCTCGTACGAGCACTTAAGGTAAAACGCAACACTGAACGGCGTATGCTTCTGATACAATGCGGTATTATTATTTTGAGGGTTAAGGTTAACGCACTTTTCCAGGATACTTTCAAGGTCCGCGTAAATAGTAAATGGTACTTTCTCCATGTACGAATAATGAGTAAATTGTAAATATTTTTGATCATCATTAGGCAATCGAATTGAACATTTATTGATTTGATGACATTTACTTGTATGCTTTTCTAATAAACTATTCGATGAGAAATGATTTAAGCAAATGTTGCAAAAGAATTTCTTATGACCTGGATGCGATAATTGTGACGATAGCAGCGCCGACATATTTTTAATCCAAGCAAAATGATAAAAGGCGTTACTGGAATTAGAGACTCGGTCAGTATCATTATAATTAGAGGACAATACTAATAGATTTATAGTTTTCCTGCTATTGATATATCGCTTACCATAAACGGTAATACATTTCTCTTAACCACGCAGTATAAATTAATGGCGAGATCATTCAATTGCTCAATTTTCTTAATATCTGTTAATTTAATGAATAGATCCACGATTTAATACTTAATCAAAATGCGGATAATTGTTCACTCTATCAGCGTTTTTGTGTGCGGATATAAATCGGCCACTATGGACCATAATAAGCAAAATTTGTCGTTGTTTCTCACGTTAATCACCGCTCTTTTGACGGATATGAACGGAGGAACTTTGATGTATGTTGAAAAACCCCCTTTAATTGGGACGTAACTATTAATATTGAGGTGTAAGACCTCCAACAACGACCAACCCGAATTTTGTTCAGAAAAATTTTCTAATTTCGCTTGAAGGTTATCAAAAACGTTATCCTTGTAGTACTCTTTAAGATTAGTGCCAATATCAATCACAGCATTTCTTGTTTGAAATGTTTTCAAATCAATAATGAGAGTTTGGGGGTGAATGAAATTGCAGATCAAGGTGGTGTTAATCTTCAGCATAGAACTTTTTAGTGCAACATTAATTTTGCGCGCAAAACTATCATAAGCGTGCTTTAGAAAAATCATTGGATCCTTATGGTTAAAGTTAACGATCATGCCAGTAAGCAATCGATCATTGAAGCAGGACTCTAATGTGTACCATCGTACGGTAGGGGGTTGCTTTTTATTGACATCATCATCATCATCATCTATTCCACAACCTTTTTTCGCGGAAACGTTTTTTAATTGTTGCTGTAGCTTAGCCAAATAAAATTTTAAGAGGCCCAAATTATTTTCGAGTCTTATAGGACTTTCTATTGCGTTATTAAAATGAATTTTGTTGACTATCGCCTTTTATCTACTCCTAATCAAGTCATGGGCCCTAATCTAACTAGAGTAGAACTAGAATTCGTCTCTACGGTTTCGGTTAAAATGCATTCAGAAGTTGACTTTTATTGTTTATTTTAAAAAAAGAATAGAATCTAAAAAATTGTATCCAAACTTGCCATCGCTGCTGGAAACTTTCAGCACATCGCCTTCATGAACGGCTGACCATGCAATTCCTAGCAACCCCTTTCTTATTTTTTCTTCACGCCAATCTGAATTGAAATAAACATCGTGAAATTTACGAAACGTGTGTGGTATACGCTTGCGGCACACGTGTCCAGCGACTACAGATTTATGCCGGCCGCCCGACCGTCGCGTCGTCTGGTATTTTTCATGAACAAAAGAGTAGTAATTTATGACTGACCAGTCATTAATTTAACGATAACGGTTATTAATTTAACCGTTATTTGCTTTTTTAAATGACGGTTCACCCGAGCCCTAGTCCTTCGATACAGTTAAACATAAATAACCAACTAAAACTTACAAGAATTTAGTGCCCCTTAAAGACAAGGTGCCCTTGGCGCGCGCCAACTGCGCCTAGGTATAAAATCGCCACTGGACTTGTGAACTTATATTCCTATCAAAAACTTCTCACGTATATACAATTCTTTCTTTAACAAAATTAAAAAGTAAAAGGTAATTAATTTAATTTAACCAAAAATAACGCCCGTTACATGGTGAAGCCGATCGAAATGTTTTATTAGCCAGTAGAATATACCATCAAAAATATCCCGATGCGAGAGTACCACGAATCATTTCTTTTCAAAATCTTAGACGCCGATTTGAAGAATCTGGCAGCATGAAATATGGAAAAAGGAGATATTGGGAGGGACGATTGATGAAGAAACTCAAGTGGATGTTTTACTCATGTTGCAAGAAAACCCGAGTATAAGCACACGAGAAATTACAGCTGAAAATGACATCTCACAGAGTAGTGTCAACAGGATTATAGCAAAGCACAAATTTCATCCGTATCACGTACACTTACATCAAGAATTGTATGGCCAAGATTTTCAAAACAGAGTATGTACATTTTTTTGAAGTCATGTGTGAAATGATTGGCGGAAGTAGACAGTTTTTGAGCAAAATATTATTTAGCGATGAAGTAACTTTTAAAGTAATGGAAATGTGAATAGGCATAATATTCATTATTATTCAATTGAGAACCCACATTGAATGTGGACTGATAATCAACAGAATCGATGGTCGCTTAATGTTTGGGGAGGAATTATTAGTTCACAAATAATAGGTCCATTTCTCTTTGACTGTGCTGTTGATGGTGTACGATACTTGCAATTCCTACAAGAAAATCTGCCCATAATCTTGGAAAAGACTGTGCCCCAGCATACTATCACAGAATTGTTCGGCAATATTTAAATGCAACTTTCCGAATAAGTGGATAGGAAGAGGAGGACCTATTGCTTGGCCAGCTCGCTCGCCGGAATTACCACCTGTGGATTTTTTCTTGTGGGGGTATGTGAAAGACAAAGTTTATAGAGTTAGGCCTACGACACCCGAAGAAATGAAAAATAGAATTATTGCAGCATTTCGGTCAATAAGGGGAGATCTAATAAGTAGAGTGCAGTTGTCTATTGAACAACGATTAACATTTTGTATACAGCAGAATGGTGGCATATTTGAACACCTGCATTGATATCTAGCTGTATTGTTGGGTAACTAGATTTTAAAAGTCGACTTTTCAATCTTGTTTGTTAACAATGAATTTCAAGTTTAATAACTTTAGTCCAATATTACTTAAAAGGGGTGGCAGTAATAAAATAATTTCTCCTATAAACCTTTATTCTTTTTTAACAATCTTTTAAACAGTACCTTCTTCGACTTATGGTGCAATTTAAAATTTTGGAGTTCGAGACCTTCTGGAGGTATGCTGACTTCTCCGAGAAATAATAATATCACCATTCGATTCTTTATTATGGCTTTATAATCATTTTTTTTTACCCTACCTCTCTACGACTCACCGTTCTTTAAATAAACTACTGATACGGGTGGTCTCATTCACCCGGTATAAAATTAAAGTAGATGAAGTAATGGAGTACGAGCGAAATTACATGATGAAATAGTTAAAATTATTATATCGGCATCACTGAAAACAAGCAATCAGCAACTAAAAAATATTAAAAAAACCAACTTACAAGTATCATACTAAGTTGAAATTACTTAAACTGCAAAGGCAGAATAGAGGGGAGGGGTGAACCAAGCTGTAACAAAAAGATTAGGAAACCCAATGGAAAAAGCAATACTTACGGTAAACAGAGCCACATAAACGAACAAAAACAATCAACTGGAACACAAATCAAAGACTTCGTCCAGCAGTTAGACAGAAAATTAGAATTTAAAATAAACGGCTGACGGTTAGCTAAGATGGAAGCTACAAGTACAGCGCAGAGTCAACCAGGAGGAGAAGAGGGGGAAACTTGACAAAATACGAGGGAAAGTAAAATACAGGTGTGGATTTGAAAGTTTGAGGATGAGTAAATTTTTATTAATATTAAGAATTTCGTTGAGAGATAAGGAGGGGTTATGATTGAAGGTAGTATTGATCTCTTTGGTTTCAAGAAGGTCAAGCCTCGTGCTTTTATCGCAAATGTGTAAGATGTCATAATTTGACTTAGGATCAAACGAATGGCCACTTTCTAAGATGTAGTTAGCGAAGGAAGACTTAGTAAAGATATTATTCAATTTAATGGAAGAGTAATGTTCGGCAATTCTGGTTTTAAATTTCCTCCCCGTTTGACCGACATATGAAGCACCAAAAGTGCCACAGGAGAGCTTATAAACACCAGACTTGTCGAGGTCATCGATTTTATCTTTAGTGTGGACCAATAAATTCTTGAGGTTGTGTTTAGAAGAAAAGGAGATATTAATGTCGAATTGTTTAAATAATTTCTGGAAGGAATGGGATGGGGGATCAATGTAGGGCAAGACGTGAAGCTTGTGTGACGCCTCCACCGGAGAAGTATGTAAAGTAGTATAAAGCTTATAATTGAAATTGCGGGAAAGACGATAATATAATTTCTGAATCCAATCTTTAGGACAACCATTTTGAGCAGCAATATAGAAAATTACATTGTATTCAATCTTGAAATTATGTCGTGTTAAAGGCAAATTGAGTAATCTATTGAAATAAAACCTGAACGCAGCTAGTTTGTGAGAAACGGGGTGATGAGAACGAAAGGGGATGACATGATCGGTTGTTAATTCAAATTAGAAAAAATCATGGGGAAGGTTGTGTGAATTATTTATCATTCTTTAATAATTTACCCCATTTGGAGTTCTAAACTGTTGATAGTGTGTATTTGCAAATCTAGGTGGCTAGCAACATAGTTTGAACAGTTGCTTTTTTAGTAATAACAACTTGGTAAAAAACTAAGAACGTTTTGTTAAGAAATAATATGTTAAAGTGTATGAATTGAAAGATTGTTATTAAATAAACAAACAACATGGTGTCAGGTAGATAGTTAAATAATTGTGGTATACAAAATGAACGAATCTATGCGAAACAAGTATTTACCTTCATCAGATTTACATTTACAACCTCTGAACTTTGAGGGTAATCTGAATGATAATTTTAGGTTTTGGATACAAAAATTTAACATTTACTTAAAAGCAAATAAACTAGATGATGAAGAAAGTGAAAGACAAGTAAACATCCTTCTTAATTTTATTGGTGATAAAGCTCTGATAATTTTCAATTCGTTTAATTTGTCCGACGAAGAGGCTAAAGACTTAAAAATTGTAATTAAGAAGTTTACGGAGCATTTTTCCCCGAAAACTAATCTAACAGTGCTAAGATACAAATTTTTTAGCAGAAAGCAAGAAAAGTTAGAATCATTTGATGATTATATTACAGATATAATTAATTTAGGATTACAATGTGAACTTGGAAATTTAAGAAAAGAATTAACAAAAAGTAAAATAATTGCGGGCATTGATCCTACCTATGCAGATGTAAAAACCAAACTAATATCAGAAGAGGACCGTGATCTAGATACAGTAGTGAAATATTTGAAAAACATGGAATTGTCAAGAAAACAAGTATCTCAAATAAATTCAAATAAACAAGGTTTTGATGATCATCATCAAGAATCTGAAGTGCTAGCATCGCAGGCTAGAAATGTGACGGCTCAAAAAGATTTGTCAAATACTAAGCTCATTCGTAACTGTAAATTTTGTGGTTCGGACCATATTATTAATGGATGTCCTGCATATGGAAAACGGTGCTCCTCCTGTAATAGACTCAATCACTTTTATCGACAATGTCCATCAAGAAGAAACAAATTCCAAGACGTAGGAACAGGCAGTAGGAGAATTCATCAACTAAATGCTGAAGAAAATGTACGTGAAGAGGACCAACTCGATGAATTTTTTGTGGGCAGTGCAAGTATGCGTGAGTACAGATCCGTAAATCATAATGAAATTTTAAAAACTTTTAAAGTTAATAATGTGAATGTCGTTTTTAAAATCGACACTGGGGCAAATTGTAACGTATTATCTTTAGAAAATTATAAAAAAATAGGTTTGAATGTAAATAAAATCACTAAGTGTGATAAAAAAATTTATCAACTAGATCACAGTGCAGTGCCGGTAGTAGGGTACTGTGAATTAAACCTAGTTTCCAATAAAATAAATAAGAAAATTAAGTTTATTGTGGTCAATATAAAATGTCCTTGTATACTAGGTTTGAATACCAGCTGTGATCTGGATTTGATTAAATACAATGTTGACACGCTATCAGCTGATAATTTAAACGTAAATACCAGGAAGTATGAAGAACTTTTGAAAAATAACTATGCGGACCTTTTTGATGGTAAATTGGGATTACTGCCGGGTACAGTTTCTATTAAGTTAGTAGAGGGGGCTACCCCAGTCTCTCAACCTGCTAGACGTATACCAGTTTCACTTCATGATGAAGTGAAACAGGAACTCCAACATATGGAGGCTTTGGGAGTGATTGAGGCAGTGAGTAAACCCACTGAATGGGTACATAACATTATAGTAGTGCGCCGAAAAAATAATAAATTAAGGATTTGTTTAGATCCGAGAACTTTGAATCAATTTGTGATTAGACCTAAATTTCAATTACCTACATTTGATGAAATTAAATTTCAAATGAGAGACGCTAAATGGTTTACCGTTTTGGATGCTTCAAATGGGTTTTGGATGATGAAACTTTGCCCTGAAAGCAGCGACATGTGTACTTTTATTACTCCTTTCGGTAGATTTAAATTTTTGAGAGCACCCTTTGGTGTCTCTAGTATGCCGGAAGATTTCTGTCGTATCATTTGTCAGACTTTTGAAGGTTTAGAAGGTATGTGTACGTACCTGGATGACTTATGTATTTGGGCCGCGTCTCCGGAACAATTATATTGTAGATTACAGCGTGTACTAGATGTTGCTAGAAAAAATGGAATTAAATTTAATGAGTCTAAATGTAAATTTTTCACAACTGAGGTAGATTTTCTAGGACACACCCTCACATCTGAAGGAGTAAAACCTAATTTAAATAAAGTAAAAGCTATTACTGAAATGACCTCTCCTACTGATGTTGCCAGTTTGCAGCGATTTTTAGGAATGACCAATTATTTGTCTAAATTTATAGAAGGATACTCAACAATTTCCGCTCCATTGAGAGAACTGTTATGTAAAAATGTACATTTTACTTGGGGCCCACCTCAAGAAGCTGCATTTAATAAATTAAAATGTTGTTTAGTTAACAGTCCGGTTTTAAAATATTTTGATACAAATGGTGAAATAGTTCTGTCCGTTGACAGCAGTTCCTCAGGCATGGGTGCTGTGGTGCTTCAGGATGGTAAACCAGTGGCTTTTGCATCAAGAGCATTAACTAAGACGGAGCAAGGGTATTGTCAAATTGAGAAGGAAGCTCTTGCCGTTGCGTTCGCTTGCTTTCGTTTTAAAGAATATGTTTATGCAAGACAGGTGGTCGTAGAAAGCGATCATCGTCCCTTGGAAACACTTTTTAAGAAACCTATAAATAAAGTGCCAGCAAGGCTTCAGCGTTTAATGTTAGCGGTTCAAGGGTTTGATCTCATTATAAAATATAAACCAGGAAAATTATTGTTTATAGCAGATACTTTGTCACGAGCATATATTCAAGATGAAGTAGAAAAAGAATTGAAATGTTTAAATGAGGAAGTAATTTGCCACGCTGAGTTAGCAGCTGATAGCCTGCCAATTTCAAAACCGATACTTGCTAAAATAAAAAATGCAATACAGTTAGACTCTAGTTTAAGTAATCTTAAGAAATTAATTGAAACAGATTGGCCAGAAAATAAATGTAACCTTGATCCTAATGTAACTCCTTACTGGCCTTTTAGAGACGAATTGCATATTTGTCAAGGTTTAATTTTTAAGAATAATTGTTTAGTAATACCTAAATCACTGCAAAATGAAATGATACAAAAATTGCATGAGGGCCATGTAGGATTGACAACAACAATGAAACGTGCGAGGTCTATCATGTTTTGGATAGGACTAAAAAATGATATTGAAAATTTTGTAACAAGTTGCACAGCTTGCCTGAAATTCAAGCCAAGCAACACTAAAGAGCCACTTTTAAATCATGACATTCCAAACATTCCATGGTACAAAGTTGGAAGTGATATTTTTGAGTGGAATGGACAACATTATTTGCTTTTAATAGATTATTATTCCAAATTTATTGAAATTTCTAAACTCAATAGTCTAACGTCACAAGCAGTAATTGATCAATGTCGAGTAAATTTTGCCCGTCATGGGATTCCATTGATTTTTGTTTCCGATGCAGGTACACAATATACCAGTGACCAGTTTAAATCTTTCTCAGCTAAATACGAATTTGATCATGTTATTGTCAGTCCTAAATGGAGTCAAGGAAATGGACAAGCGGAATCGGGGGTAAAAATAATTAAGCAAATCTTTAACAAATGTAAAGAGACTGGTCAAGATCCGTGTTTGGCATTACTACAGTATAGAAATACGTGTAAAAACTATCAGCCGTCCCCTGCTCAGTTATTATACTCAAGAAATTTACGTACTCGATTGTCAACATCATTTGACAGTTTACAACCCCAAGTTGCATCTAGATCAATTCAAGCACACCGCCGAACAGAGTCAGTTAAAAAATATTATGATAAAACCACGAAAGAACTGCCCGAACTAAAGCCAGGAGAAAATGTTATGTTCCAGAAATCTCCATCCAGCTCTTGGTCACCAGCAACTTTGCTAAACCCAAGGAGTTCTCCACGTTCATATAATCTGCAGGATGAAAGAGGGCAAATATGGACAAGAAATAGGAATCACATTACAACTAGGCAGGTTGTAAATGATGGCAATGATGAGCAGGCGTTAGGAACGATCCCACAATCAGCTCCACCTGAAAGTATTCCTTTAAGGAGGAGTGAAAGGAAGATAAAAGCTCCCAATCGATTAGATTTGTAATTTTAAAGAATATGTTTATTTTTGTTAATGATATTTAAGTTTTGTTATTTATTTATGTTAATGATATTTCAGTATTGTTACCTATTTATTTCTGTTAATGGGAGTTTTATTATTTACGGTTAAATTCAAAAATTCAGTCCTATATTATTTATAACTAGAAAAGGAGAGATGTTGATAGTGTGTATTTGCAAATCTAGGTGGCTAGCAACATAGTTTGAACAGTTGCTTTTTTAGTAATAACAACTTGGTAAAAAACTAAGAACGTTTTGTTAAGAAATAATATGTTAAAGTGTATGAATTGAAAGATTGTTATTAAATAAACAAACAACATAAACCACCATCGATTATGGACACAATCCACTTCAAAAAATTAAAGTAAGGTTTAATTTAATTATATTTACGGAATAAATTAAACCAATAATCCTCTATTTTCGTTGCAGGTTTAATACAAAAAATGATGCAGTCTATTGAACTGTTAACTCACGACGTTAAATACCTTATCCAACTTTCACAGCTGAACAGTAACATTGTCGGTAATGATTTACCGCATAATCCAGCTTTGCTACAATTACCAGTTTACACTGTTGAACATTTACTTAAGTTCAATGAATCTTTACAAGATAAGCAAGTAATGGCAGCAATGGTACGTTTTTGTTATTTTAAAGTTAGCAATGATTCTATATGTAAAGGGTGAGCAAAATTGGTTGTTTTGATATGGAAACTCGTAAACCATAATCGATATCGAAAAATGGACCACACGTCCTCGATATCTTTTTTTTTGAGAAAAACTCAATGGCGTAAACAGAAATTAGCCATAGTCTTCTTTTGAGTTATCTACTTTTTAAAGTAAGTAAGTAATTAATTTATTTTAGGTTTAACCACCTAATAAGTATATAAATCTTAACATGACAATATACATTTTTTAACACTAACACCCATTGAAGAAGGCACCTGTAAGTGGTGTCCGAAACGTTTGGATTGTTTAATCAATAAAAAACCTACACAGTTTAACCCAAAATAAATAATTTTTAATTAAAATGAACAACTGTGGAAGCTTTCATTTGTATATTAAATATTTTAGTGTTTTAATAGATGAGTCAACACATATTTCTATGACTAAAACGGCATGTATTGTCGTTAAATATTTTGATCCAGATGAAAACAGAATTTGTACATCTCTTTGGGAATATATTCCCACGTTTGAAGAAAATAAGGATTATAGCAATCAAGGCACTGCGGAACAATTTATACAATTTAGTTATAAACACCTTTGTACAGAGAAAGATTTCGCTTCTGATGGATGCAATATGATGATGGACCAAGACAACTCTGTTGCTCCTAGATTTAGAGAGCAGTGTCCAGGAGCAGTCATTTTTAAATGCATTCGTTGCACATATGTAAAAAATTTCCAAGAACGTGCGAGGATTTAGGGCATCCTGAAAATGAAAGTCATGTTCAAATTTTAACTTACATAGGCGTTAAAGTAATAAATTATCTGAAAAAAGCTGAAATTCAAAACAATCGCGAATTACTCTCATATTTTTACGAAAACTAGATTATTTATTAAAATTATTGGTAAAGAAATTAAATCGCGATTTGATTGATAAATGGAGTAATGGGCATGAATTGCATGCCCAATGCCCATTACTCCATTTATCAACTTTAACCTTATTAAACCATGGCACTAGAGTACTAGAGTAAGTATACTGTATTAATTAGTTTTATGCTATATAAACATTGTAACCTGATGAGATGACACCATATTATTATATATTCGAATCATGTCGTAACCTTAATCAATTTATTAATTTTTATCCACTTCGTTTTACAATTTAATCATAATAAATGTTATTCATGGGGGAGGTTTCGTGATTATTTGGTTATTATCAGTGCACCCCATTTTGAGAAAAAATTACCTTACAACCAGATTATGGATCTTATTAATTTAGGGCAACTAAAGCTTACCATTCGACTGCATCATTGCCCACTAAGTACACACCAGAAAAAGCTCTTGCGTTGTTTGTTGATTGCCCATTGTACGAAAAAATCATATATAATGATGCAGCATGGAGCTAAATTAAGGAATATTTATCCAAACTATAACGTTATTTTACATGAGAAAAAGAAGTGCTATCCAAACAAAGAACATATTATCCTAACAGATATTTCAGCGGAAGTTAATTTGTAGGAACTAGTCAATCACACAGCAAGAAGAATCATACAAGTACAAAGTGATTTTATTAAACAACAAGTGACACTTTTGTACAAATGGGGATGTGATGGCAGTGCTTCACAGTCTACAAACAAACTTTCAGTGAAGAGACCAGTGAAAGTGAAAGTGGTGCAAATTTATTTGCTGTGTGTCTTGTTCCATTGCGTCTTTGTACCGAAGATGGTCATATACTGTGGCAAAATCCTCGGATCTTCGTCCACACGATATTGCAGACCTATCAAGTTAATTTTCAAAAAGGAAACTCCAGAATTAGTTAAAGAAGAGATTCAAAATGTAAACAGCCAAATTACTGAAATTTAAGTTACAAATTGTGTCATAGGCAACAACCAAATTATTGTAAATCATTATTAGGTATTTGGTGTTCTGTAATAAAACATATAGGTACAGCGGTATTCACGAACCCTTTCATATAGCATTGATCTAGCACTTTCTACTACCTCTCATTTCCTTTTCAATTGTTCAGGTGTCTACGTTTCGCTTTTATTACAGTTCTTTTTAATCTCTCATGCCGCTCTTCCAAATTGGTTTCTGCAAATACACAAATGCAAAAAGTACAATGATTAAGATATTTATAGGTTTTTTTTTGTATCGATGTATTTATATGTATGTATTCAATTATTCAACACGCGTATACGCATTGAGTAATGCACTAACACAACAAATAAATCGTATCGTATCGTATCGTATTTACCTGTATTATGAGTAATAAGCTGTTCAATCTTTTCCCCAATTTTTTTAGTAATTTCACAGGGAATTTGGGACCAATCACTTTCGGATAGTGACAATGCAAACAAGGTATTAGCATAATCCATTTAAATGTCGCTCTTTCACGAACTATTTGGAAACACTTATTTCTTAATCAAATAACAATTCTCAATTGTCTTTACTCTTATCTAACTTGATCCATTTTTTCGAATTCCTTCCTAATTCAGCAACGAATTGTTTAAAATACATCTCTTAAACTTAACATTACTTAAAGCTTTAGTAAAAACTTCAGCCCACGGTGAATTAGTCGGTACATATTTAATTTCAAGTTCCTTATTTTTAATCTTTTCAGATACTGTAATGTGATGCACCCGACAGATTTGAATTTAAATGTTTCCCTCTGTAAAGTTGTCCGATTTGTCATTATGTGTATTCTTACATCAAGCGATTTGTAAACGGTATAGAGGTCTGACAATCGCGTGATGTGACAATTGAGCGCAAACAAACTCCATTTTACTAGTGTTTTCTATTGATATAAATCCTGAAATTATTATAATTTCAACTACAAAACATTTTATAATAGATCAAATAACATGTACATTCCAACCTTTTAATCGTCTGAAGCTACTGGAAGGAGCTACTGCATTTATTTCAGGTTTATGAAACAAAATCGCATCCATTGATGTGTAAAATTTCCAATATTTGGTGTCGTTACCTGATGTGTCATTGCGCTTCTTAATATTTTTGTATTGTTTTAGTAGCCCCTTCCATTGTGTGTCGCATTGCATTCCTACTACTTGGGAGTCGCAATTTTATTCCACACAAACTTTTAATTCCAGAATTAAATCCTTCGTTAAAGTGTTTTATTAAAATGCTTGTGTTATCGGTTCAGATTATCCTTTCTTGGTTAGTCTAAGGCCTGAGTAGAGCGGAGCGTGCAACACAAGCTTATCTTAAATACAGAGTACCGGTCTCAGTGCAGCGTGCAGCAAAAAAACGGGAAGTGGCGGGGAGCGTTTGCAGAGCGCTGTATTAGGTTGAATTCTTTGATGTAATTGAAACGACTAAGAGGTAGATTGAGGAGTCTATTGAAGTAAGCTCTGAACGCCACAAGTTTATGAGTCAGGGGGTGGTGGGAAGAAAAAGGAATCACGTGCTCACTGGTAGTGGCTTTCCGGTAGATATCTATCTCAAGAGAGTGTTTCAGTCTAGTGATCTTTAGGTCCAAAAAGTTGAGGGTTCTATTCTGTTCTTTTTCACAAATGAATTTAATGCCAAGGGTGTAAGCTATTGAAGAAACAGAAACAGTCGTTGATTTCTTGATCATTACCTTTAAAAATCATAAATATATCATCAACGTATCTTTTGTAAAATGACATATGTTCAGTGATGAAGCTATTGTTATTAAAAATGTTGTTAATCACGAGGGAAGTCAGAATTAGTTCAGCCAGGAGAGGGGACAAATTGCTACCCATGGGCAACCCAGTTAATTGGAGGTAAGTTTCGTCATTAAATTAAAAAAAAATTTGTTTATAGCACAAATTAAGACTGTCGCTGAGAAATGAGCAAACGGGAATTTGAGGAATCTAAGAAAGTATTGACAATGTTCAAGCATTCTTCGAATGGGACGCTAGGAAATAAATCAATGATGTAGAAGGAAACAAGTTGGTGGTCATCAGTGACTTTAAAGTTGGAAAGTTCCTGAGATAAATCGGTAGCATTTTTGATAGAGTAAGGGAAGGGGAATTGTAAACAAGATTTAAGAGTGTGGTTAAGCCACTCGGATAGTTTGGAAACGGGGGTATTGGTGAAAGAAACAATGGGACGCATGGGGATGTTGTTTTTTATGAATTTTAGGAAGGGCATAGAGACGAGGGAAGACCGGATTAATAATGAGCAGCTTGAAGTGGTTGTAATCAAAGTGAGTTTTTAAGAGTTCACGGTTTCCAGTGATGAAGCACCTTGATTGATTATTATTAGTTTATTGCTAATTTAATCTTTGCTCAACTTAACCTTCAACTTAAAATTTCTTAGTAACCTAGCGCTACTTAGGCCCGATTTTACAATCATTGGTTAACTTCTGGTAACGATTTAACCAAAAGTTAACTAAAGATTTTCGTTTTTCAATCGTTGGTTACCACAAATCTTAGAGTTACCTTTTAGTTAACTTAACCTTTGGCAGACGCTTTAGTTAACTAGTGGTTACCTTACCAGTACATACTTCTAGTGGAAATATTGGTTAGAATTAATTTTTGATTGCTATTGCTACCTAATTAGAAAAGATGGCTAACATTATGGATTACGACATTAATGCTTATTCAAGTGATGAAGAAATAATAAGAAGACCAAAAATAATAAGGTACCGCCAAAATTATTTTGAAGAATACGACGGGTATGATTTTTTTACTAGATTTCGACTAACAAAGAGGACTGTCGAAAATGTAATTTTAAATGAAATTGAGGATATTATCTCCCATCCAACAAATAGGTAGTTAAATATTATACGTTCGCTTCTTACCTTGACTTAAGTGACAAACATTACATTTTGTTATAGAAATGATTGTCTTTCTGCCAGTCAACAGCTGCTCTTGACTTTAAATTTTTTTGCCAATGGATCATTTTTAAGATGTGCTGGTGACTGGAGGTGTCAGCACGTCAACAGCTTGCACTACAGTAAAAAGAGTCAGTGTGGCGCTTGCAGGTCTCAGACCTCGCTACATAAAAATGCCTTCAACGGATGAAGAAATATTCGAATTAAGACAAAGTTTTTACAATATTGCACGGTTACCGAGGTGCATTGCCGCTATTGACTGTACCCACATAAAAATTCTCTCTCCTGGGGGTAATCAAGCAGAGTTGTTTCGAAACCGAAAACAGTTTTTTTCTTTCAATGTGCAAACTGTATCCGATCCACACCTAAAAATACGCAATATAGTGGCAAGATGGCCAGGGTCAGCACACGATTCCCATATATTTCGAAACTCTAACCTATGTGCCATGTTTGAACGAGGAAGTTACCCAGGTAGTTTCATGGTTGGTGACAGTGGCTATGGAGTTAAGCCATATTTAATTACACCCCTGGCGAATCCGAGAACGCCTGGAGAAATATTATTCAATGAAGCGCAAATACGAACCAGAAATGTAGTAGAAAGGCAATATGGTGTGTGGAAAAGGCGTTTTCCTTCACTGGCAATGGGCTTAAGGACATCATTAGACACTACCCAAGCAATTATAGTAGCAGCAGCTGTCCTTCATAATATTGCGTGTGACGAAAATGAAGTAATTCCACCTGTGTCAGAAGACGAAGAAGCAGCTATCAACTTTGCAAATAATGTTGATATTCAACACATTCCAGATCATAGACACAATATTACTACTTCAACACGAGATGGGCTAATTAATGATTACTTCAATAGACTTTGAAGGTTTACTTTATAAACTCAAAAAATTTATTCCTATAAGAAAATATTAAGTATTAAGGCACATTTTAAAAGACAGTTTTGAAAACCTTACTTAATCCCCAGCATTTCACATTTTTTATTTGTTATTTTTAGTTTTTTTTCTAAAATTTCCATTTTCAGTTCATGTTCTGCCAAAAATTTAATGTTCTGATCTTTAATAAATTTCAATTTAGCGTCAGCTACTTCGTGGGCTAGTGGGGTGTATATCTTTTCCCTTCGGCACTTGTTAACTACAGCTTTTGCTAAAATAAAAAGTTAATGTACCTACATTTTATTTTTTTGTAGAAAAAAACCTCTTACTTGTTACATTCTTTCGTATTCGCAATTTCTCCGAAACTGGTTTTCTTAAATCGTTACTTGTATATGTGCTCCATGTATTGTTCACAGCCTCATTAGTGTTTTCCTCCTGTACTACATTATTCACAGTCGCATTAGAAATTTCTAGCATATCCACATTTTCATCGTCATTATAATGCTTACTTGCGCCTGGTTTGTCTTCATTTATCAGAGTTGTGTCCACACTCATTTCGTCCGTTTCTGTAAATGAAATAACAAATTACCACTATTTTTGCCAAAAAATATGTTCACTGCTTACGCATAGTGTTGCTGCCTTGAGAACAGTTTTCATCTTGGATTTCATCACCGTCGTACTTGTTACTAAGACCATCAATTTGGGGTCCTATTAACTCGTATATGGCATTATCGATGTCGTTGATATCGTTTTTTTCTGACGGCCCTCCACCTGTTTGTCTTGCCATTCTTTTTTCATCACTAAACTTTTTTTTTGACTTTTTTTTTAAGTTATTGTATTTTTCCTTCAAGTGGTCGCCATTTCGTTGAATGTTCCGCGAGTTTTGTGTATTAAATTTGTTCGCAATATGATCCCACGCATTTTTTTTAAGCGCCCAATTTACATGTCCCGTTTTTTTAGATTCTATTATATTTTTATATTGCTCTACTAACCTAACAAGAAGCCTTTCTTCTTCTACGGCAAAATTAACTTGGCGTTTGTTCATTTTGGTTGCAATAGCCACTGCCTAACACGTTTCTTAGGTTGTTTATGATTTTTAAAATCCTAACCTCAACGCATGCTAAACCGATACATTCACTTATACCATAGAATAACTAAACCTACACTGTAGTTCAGTTGTGCAATCTCGGTGTACCAACCATAACAAAATTAAAGCAAACCAATGGTTACTTTACCGCCAATGCGGAATGTAATGTAAAATGATTTCTTTTCTTAACCAAAAGTTAACCAATCACTCAAGGTAACCTTACCCTTACAGTTAACCAATGATTGTAAAATCGGGCCTTATTGTACTTTTAATGTAATTATCAGCATTTGATTTTTAGTTTATTGCTAATTTAATCTTTGCTCAACTCAACGTAAACTTCAACTTCATTATAACTGTAATAAATACCTCATGGGGAAAGTTTTGCGAGTATTATTAATTCACCATTAATCACCTGAGTCTTCATCTGTCACATCTTCGTTCGCATTTACAGGCGGAAAGACAACCAGTGCATCCGGTATGCTATCATCGTCATTCAGGTGTTCCAGTTCTTCTAGCAATTCGTTTAGATTTAACGGTTTTTTCCAGTAACTGAAAAAATAGCAATTCATAGTACCACTGTGCTTTTAAAAGGACGGTATACTTTGCACTGTTGCCATACAATAGACCCAATCAAAACAAATAATTCGGTGAATAAGTTTTGAAAATACACATTAGATTTTAGTAATAAATTTTAATTTTGCAAACAAGAAATAAACAAAGTCTTACCTTTTGCTCCCCATGACAAAAGCTTGAAATGCAACGATGTAAACAACCTGTCACTCTAACGAACCCACAGGAAATAACCTAACAAGAAACGTTGACAGTGAATTGTGAATATGTTACAGAACGTAAGACTACTAGCGCCATCTCAATTTTAGTAACCTAAGTTTAAAAAAAATACAGGTTCCTTGCCGTCCTTTTAAAAGGACGGCGCCGGCGGCTGTATTTGAGTTAATTTGTTTGTTTTCAACTAGATTCTGTTACGGCAAGAATTGCGAATTGTAACAAAAATTTATCGATAGTAAGCTCAGTTATATGGGCGATGGGCGTGGATCAGAATTAGTGAGAAAAAGTGAGTTATCGGTAGTATAAGCAGAGTGATTAGCGAATACTAAATAGAGAAAAGGGCGCCACGCAAGTTCTGTAGGTAATAGCTAAAATTGAGAGTATGAACTGCGAAGATAATCTCAATTCGGAGATAAGTAACGTAGTAACCTGTAAGAAAAAGTATGGTAATGGAGTAATAATGCAAATAAAAGCAATTTGACGAGCGTATAATAAGGACTCGGTCAATGATATACAGGGTGAATGAGACCACCCGTATCAGGCTTTTATTTAAAGAACGGTGAGTCGTAGAGAGGTGGGGTAAAAAAATGGATTATAAAAGCGATAATAAAGAATCGAATGGTGATATCATTATTTCTCGGACAAGTCAGCATTCCTCCAGAAGGCCCCCAACTCCAAAATTTTAAATGGCACCATAAGTCCAAAAAGGTATTTTTTGAAAGATTGTTAAAAAAGAAGAAAGTTTTATAGGAAAAATTATTTTATTACTGCCACCCCTTTTAAGTTATATTCGACTAAAGTTGTTAAATTTGAAATTCATTGTTAACAAGAAACATTGAAAAGTCGACTTTTAAAATCTAGTTACCAATGTTACATGTGTTCAAAATATCTTCCATTTACTGCTAAGCACTGTTGAGCTCTTCTAGATACACTATCAGTGGCTCTAATAAGTACTTCTTGAAAGGGAAGAACACATGTAACATTGGTAACTAGATTTTAAAAGTCGATTTTTCAATGTTTCTTGTTAACAATGAATTTCAAATTTAACAACTTTAGTCGAATATAACTTAAAAGGGGTGGCAGTAATAAAATAATTTTTCCTATAAAACTTTCTTCTTTTTTAACAATCTTTCAAAAAATACCTTTTTGGACTTATGGTGCCATTTAAAATTTTGGAGTTGGGGGCCTTCTGGAGGAATGCTGACTTGTCCGAGAAATAATGATATCACCATTCGATTCTTTATTATCGCTTTTATAATCCATTTTTTTACCCCACCTCTCTACGACTCACCGTTCTTTAAATAAAAGACTGATACGGGTGGTCTCATTCACCCTGTATACAGGGTATACCACGGAACCCGTTCATTAGAAGTTTCTGGGGTCCCTTATTAGTTATGAATTTGAAACTTTCAGGTTAAGGATAACCCATAGCCTTCTTTTGTTCTAAAATATTGTCGATGTTGTACAACTTCCGGAAGGACCGGAAGTCGCCATTCATCTTCTTATTTTAAATGGAACCCCCTGTATATTATTGCATTTTTGGATTATACAATCGATTCTGCGTAACATTGTATTAGATTATCCTATACCTATCTTCAACTGTTTTTGAGATATTATGATTTTTTTTGAAAAATTTGCGCTTTGCGGAGGGATGTTTAATAGCCCACATTTTGCTCTTCTTTGAACGCAAGACATTCATACTTTACAAACACGAAGTAAAACCATAAGGGTTCACAAAATACATTTGCAAACCTATCACAGATTATACAGGGCGTTCAAAATTAGTGGCAAAGTTAAAAAACTTCAAACACCAAAAAGTCATTTTTTTCAAATGGAACACCCCGTATATTTTTACATATTTGGAAGGCTATTTAATTTACGCATCGATAAGCTATAGGTATCCCTATACCTATCTTTAGCGGTTTTGTAGTTATTAACACTTTTTATCTAAAATTGATTAAAACTGCACTCAAAACCTATGCACATTTGAAAGCAGGCTGTGAGTATGACAACAGGAAAAACAATTACTTTTACAAAACGAATTTAATGATCTTATTTATACAACAAACAAATAAAAATGACTTTAATGGATATAAAATAAATTCAAAATATCAGTATTGGAATATGCGTTAACTGCTTCCAATTTATAAAATTGTTTACTGTTTACCACCTGTTTGCTTTAATGAGCATGATATCCAGATAAACATTCGTGTGTCTAATCATACTAATAATAATAATAATAATATGTAATAATAATACTTACTTGATTTCGATCCGTGCGGTTAGTTAACCAGGCTTGGCCTAAGTATCGATAAAAACCGAAGTATAATAATAATAATACCTTTTATTGAGAGCAAACTATTAAATTACATAAGATTGTTCAAAATACGTTAAAACTGCACACTTGTTCTCAAAAGAAGGGAGTTCAGGTGTCTACAAAAAAAGTAGAGACCTGTTTTTGCACTCAACCCTGTTAGACGTTCATTACCGTATTTTATTTTCGCATACTCACAGCCTACTTTCAAATGTGCATAGGTTTTGAGTGCAGTTTTAATCAATTTTAGATAAAAAGTGTTAATAACTACAAAACCGCTAAAGATAGGTATAGGGATACCTATAGCTTATCGATGCCTAAATTAAATAGCCTTCCAAATATGTAAAAATATACGGGGTGTTCCATTTGAAAAAAATGACTTTTTGGTGTTTGAAGTTTTTTAACTTTGCCACTAATTTTGAACGCCCTGTATAATCTGTGATAGGTTTGCAAATGCATTTTGTGAACCCTTATGGTTTTACTTCGTGTTTGTAAAGTATGAATGTTTTGCGTTCAAAGAAGAGCAAAAGGTGGGCTATTAAACATCCCTCCGCAAAGCGCAAATTTTTCAAAAAAATCATATCTCAAAAACAGTTGAAGATAGGTATAGGATAATCTAATACAATGCTACGCAGAATCGATTGTATAATCCAAAAATGCAATAATATACAGGGGGTTCCATTTAAAATAAGAAGATGAATGGCGACTTCCGGTCCTTCCGGAAGTTGTACAACATCGAAAATATTTTAGAACAAAAGAAGGCTATGGGTTATCCTTAACCTGAAAGTTTCAAATTCATAACTAATAAGGGACCCCAGAAACTTCTAATGAACGGGTTCCGTGGTATACCCTGTATACAAAGAATTATAAAGTAAGGTAATTGTTCAAAATAAAATAAATAAATGGTAGTAATTGGAGAGTAATCCACAAAAAAAATAATGTTCACGCAAAGGTGATAAGCTAACTAGTGATCCGCTTTACCTTTTTCAAGTAGCGTAGCAAAACTACTCGTAATGAATTTACGTTGACATAAGAAACAATATTTCAAGTATACGATACAATCGTAGCGAGCAAAAGTAAGTAAGTAATAATAAAAATATGTACCTGTGTGTTCGGTGGAGATCCTTTGCAAAGGCTCTGCCGAAGCGAAGCAATCTAAATAAAGAAAGTTAGTACCCGTTGGACCAACAATGGGTCGGTCCCAAATACGAGAATACTTAATTACTCACGATTCCCTTGAAGGATCGGATACTGAGTATATATTTTAGCAAAAGAGTTTGAAGTTATCAATAAGTAAAGTTAAGGTAAAAGGGGATAGCTAATCTAATGTAATATACAAGTTAATTGACGCAAACAAAAATAATATTTACGTTGAAGTAAAATAAAAGTAGGAAATGAAGAGCAAATTTAGCTAGAATGAGGTATTCACAAAAATGTATGACGTCACAAAAATATTTAAGTTAAATTATATAGCAATTTTCTAGAACAAATAATTTCGGTAATAAAAGTAATTTATAAGGAAATAGGAGAACAAAGGTCGATGAAAATTTGAAGTTGTCTTCGGCGAACTTCAGAATATAGAAGATGGCAGCGAGTCGTCACGGCAGGAATCGGTGTTACCGGCTCAAGATGACGTACCAAGTGATAAGGAAAGCGAAGGCGTAGAACTATTCTTGAACTTGAACTTGAACGCTAGGAAAATCATGAGAAATTAGAGACGAGAAGTTGAAGGAAAGCATGCAATTTTGAAGAGAATAACGAGAATAAGTACATACCCAATGAGTTTAATCACTGACGTTAAGAACACTTTGACGAATTCTTAGGTGCGACACCATTAATTTGTATAATAACCGTAAATAATACGTTCGGCGGCGGTTGAAATAAGCAGTAGATTTCGTCCACAACCAATTAGTTAAGAAATTCCACTTAAAACCGTTTAAATAACGAACAAGTAAGATAATTGTGAAAATTTCTAAGCACAAAAATGGAGGGTCGGCACTGTTTAAGAGCTCGAAAGGAAGTCTTCTCCTACATCAGAAAACGAAACCGAAGGTTCTAGAAGTAAAAAGAGATAGTAGAGCGTGAATGACGTTAAAAGGAGAGAGATGAATAGCACGCTAACACAAGTTCGAGGCGAAGCAACAGATTTCAACCAATTGGAAAATTAGTAATTATGTTAAAAAGTGGACGCCTTGCGCCACCTAGTGGACAACCAAAGTACGGTCGATAATATCGAATATAGATAGTACTAACCATTAGGACGTTATCATGCAACGCATTCAAGCCTAAAATCAAGAAATATCTGAGTCAAAAAAGTTTTTATAGTCTTGACGAATATATGAATCACAAAATCGTTGTTGATGACTTTGAGGTCTAAGGTTATACATATTATATACCTATATTATTTAACATTCTCTTGTGACGACTGTAAGCACGAATGTGATATTAACAGAATAAATATCTTATCTTATCTTATCTTATCTTAGAGTAAATACACATAACAATTCACTGAAATAAACTTATTATTAATTTTTTATTATTATTTGTTACAGGTAGTCTCGCGCAAACTGGCCGCTCACCTTGTTTTCGCCTCTCTCAACCCGATTCGTTTCGTCCATCCCCGAGACAAATTCGCGAAACAGTTTCGCGCAGTGACAACCCAGCTTTAGGGTACCCAATATGGTTAATTTGTAGGGATCATTTAATAGCTCATCTGCTAAGGCGATAGAAGTAAACCAATTGTCCATGGTTATGTTTCTATTACTACCATAAACAGATTTGGTTAGTTTCTTTACCAAATAGTTTGCTAAAGGTAAACCGTGTGTTTTTTCCCAAGTATGGAGTTGCGTCTACCATAAACTTTGTAGCGGTATCGCAGATCATAATTATCTAGATCATCTTGTGATGTGTTTTGGTAAGCTAGTCGCTTCTGGCTTTCTCACAGATAACCGTGGATGTCTGCGCATTTGAACCAACACTCTAATGACATGTTATTGCTTTTTCAATTATCCGACAATTTTCCTAAATTTCGGGAAGCATATTCATATGCTAAACGTCTTACTAATTTTGGTGTAACGCCATAAAAAATTGCTGAAGGTTTAAGTAAGTATTCCTCTAATGCTGTCTCCATTTCATGTGTGAAGGTTTGACTTTTAGTAAAGTCTGGTTGGAATTCCATATTGTCAATTACAACATCTTTTGTTACATAAATACCAAGCCTGCTTTTTGTTACATCATAACCTGCCGCGCTTTTATTTAAAACATACTTAATGGCGTCCTTCATAGCGTCGGGATTGAAATCC
This sequence comes from Pyrocoelia pectoralis, assembly GCA_036250285.1. Classification (NCBI taxonomy): domain Eukaryota; kingdom Metazoa; phylum Arthropoda; class Insecta; order Coleoptera; family Lampyridae; genus Pyrocoelia; species Pyrocoelia pectoralis. Next base: position 35,663,088 of record CM070075.1, on the reverse strand, counting down.
CTCAGCCTTTCTTTTGTAAACATTTGGCATTTGAAATATAGTCCAGATAGGAGACTTTGGACCATTTTCTACTCATAATAGACAGATTTACGTAAAAAATAAATAAAGAACTTGAAGTTAGCGGTTGTTTACCGCATAATATAAACCATATTTGAATTCGAAGTAGTTCACGAAGGGGTGAAATAGATTGGTACAAAAATAACACGCAACCTCCCCTTAATAAGTTGTATTTTATGATAGATGAACGATGAAGCTTTAGACTTCATCATGGCAACATGTTTCGGGATAACATATCCCATTATCAAGCCAAATAGTTATACATCAAAGTTATAAAATATTGTTTCTATTGTGAGCTTCTTATGTTAATTAGGATAAACTAACAATTATGTTTTTAGAAACAATATTTTGTAACTTTGATGTATAACTATTTGGCTTGATAATGGGATATGGTATCCCGAAACATGTTGCCATGATGAAAATTGTCTAAAGTTTCATCGTTCATCTATCATAAAATACAACTTATTAAGGGGAGGTTGCGTGTTATTTTTGTACCAGCATAATATAAAAGTATACAATGTGAGTCAAAAGAATGGGGTAAAGTTGAATTTCGCGCCACATAATTTGATAGTTTTGGATTTCTTCAATTGGTAACCAAGTAAAATATTTGTTGATATCTGTAATTCATTGCCGGCACGTCGCTTACGAATTTTGTAAATTATCTCATTCTGTTTTATATCAAGAACTGTTCTTTTAAGAACAAACAGCTTTGTTGTGTTTTCAATAAGGTAAGAGTAAACATAAAATTGAAGTTACAATGTGTAATTTTTGTATTTTATTTACAATAGAAAATGCCTTTATCGCTGCAGTCATGCGTACAACAATTTGAAGAAGCATTTCACGCCATACAAAAAAAATTTGTTAAAGAGAAGCATAGAATTGTTTCACATTTTGATGCTTATAATTGTATCTGTAAGAAGTTAACTGGCCGACCATAAATGTTAACTGAAGAAACTGTAAATGATTTACAACAACGAATAGAACGAAGTACTACTCAATCGCTGAGAAAATTAAGTGCACATTCAGGTGAGTTTCTTACACTTCTAAATTTTAGTTTTTTATTACTAAGAACAAATTATAACAATTATTGATGCCCACAAATTGAGTATTTAAGTTAATATTTATGTATGTTCTTTAAATTTATGTTCGTTTAACAGCTTAATCGAACTTGAAAGAATCCATCTCTGTTGGAGAGAATCCTCAACATGGCGTAGTCGAAGATAAGGGGAAAAATTAAATTCTCAAAATAATAATAATAATATAGTGTTTATTTGCAAGATGTGTTTACAGCGAATACATAGATTCAAGCACATGAAGCAACTATCGTCAAATACCTGTAGTTAAGAAGTTTACCGTTAATAAGACGTTATGAACTCTTTCATGGTGTATGGTTCAATATCCAGTAATAAGTTTTTAACGGCGTTTTTGAATTTGGAAGACTGAAAGTTTTTAAGGTTGTGTGGGAGTTTATTGTAAAGCTTCAGGCCCGCATATTTGCATCCCTTTTCAGTGTATACTAATTTATGTATTGGAAGGTTATACGCAACTAAGTTTCCCCTCGTGTTATGTGGGTCCATATACGTTTATTTAAAAATGTGAATTTTAATGACCTTCACGTTAAGTTGAAGTTAATAAAATTCTTACACTACATGTTTCGACAAACTAAGTTGTCATCATCAGGTGTTTAAAGTTAATTATAGTAAAAGTGAAATTTAATGTTGATCGATGAGGTAATCGAATGCGCGTGAACGATAAAGTTTGAAATTACGTGTTTAAAATATAAGAGCCAAGCTGCTTATCAAACCCAACGTATAATTAGAGAGTTAAAAGGTAACATTTGAAAATTAATAATTCCTTGATAAACCTTGACCATGGGGAAACTAATAAGGCGCGAGTTAATCAAACATAATTAACGACCGAAAACGAAAACTAAGCCACATTCTAATAATTGAAGATTGGCTAGATAAAATCAAACCACCTTATTGGTTGTGTTGGTGAGGCGAAACCCTTTGGCTGAATCTTAAGTGAATACTGCTTTTAATGTGTTAAACACATTATCATTAATGGTATCTCCACCACACCTCGCTAACAGCTGAACCTGTGGGAAACAGTTTTAATAAAATTTTTAGTAGGTACCTACTTAATACTTTTACATGTTATGACCATGACCATGGTCGTTATTAACCTTATTTTGTTAACAGGTGAAATTACTCCAATGATTAGTCCTCGTTCGTTTGTCTTACTACCAAGAGCCTGGTTTTACCTTATTAATAATTAATTCCATAAAATTATGATAGTACCTATAACCCCTGCTGATAATTACAAAAGTTTACTTATCTACGTACACAAAGCAGATGAACTCAATTTGTTCATTACCATTGCTGTGTTTCTGATACACTAACTCAGGGTTCGGCAGTCTTTGGAGTGTAAAGAGCCAATTATCCCAATAAACAGATTGAACCAGATTCAAAGAGCCACACATATATGGTGGTGGTGCGCCGTTATTCTTCCAAACTCCCCATACTCCGAGCACTTCGCACAATCTCGACGCACATCGGGAGCGGATTCCATTGAAACATGTGAACCATTGTGCACCAAAAGCGCGTGTAAATGAAAATGAACTAAAAATAGACTGTTTAATGGGGATTCTTAGCGACTTAGCATTTTCCTTTAACAAGCCAAAGATACTTGTTCAAATATGGAGCATTTCGAATTTGTTCGAAGGAGCCACAATTTTGGACGCAAAGAGCCACGGTCTGCCGACCCCTGCAGTAACTCTTCTGAGAGAGAGCATTGATAGAAGTACGATGGTCGTATCTTTAACAATACCACTCAGCAACTCTACCAGACGGTCTCCAGCATCTCTTAGAGAAACTATTTCTCACTTATGTTGTTAATTCATTTTAAATCAATTATAAATAAAAACCACAGATCTCAGTATGAATAGAAAATCAATAAAATCTCAATTAATTTCCCAACTACTATCGGAGTAAAAATGCAAGGCCTCTGACTTTAGAAGCTTGTATCTCAGTAATTAGCAATCATAATTTAATGAAATAAAGTGCACTTAAAAGACCATTTATTTCTACAAAAAGGTGTACAGTTTTAAATTTTTACAATACATCGTTAATTTTTTGTATCAGTGTATGTGCGAAAAAGCGCTAATTATGGCTCAAATCGCACAAGCGTTCCACTTTAAAAATTAATTACGGCTATATTATTGAAACTGAGTGGTAGATACTTATATATTTCAAAAATGTATACTTATTTGTCGATGTGAGATGCTTTTCGGGCCAATTGGTTTATTAGTCTTAAAGCTATAATGAAAAAACGACATCTTGTGTTTATTGCTGTTAATTAAAATAAAAGTTAAACAACTGATTCTACCATTTTGATTTTTACACATGTTAAACATATATAAATGACTAATGTACTGCCCAAAAATGAAGAAATTTCACCCTTCAGTTTTTTCGTTATGAGTGACCACTTAAAGTCAGAGGCCTTGCATTTTTACTCCGATAGTACATCTAAAGCACTAACACCACCTACCAATCGTGATAACTTCTGTGCATCTTCTAACTCAGAGCAGAGTTTTGCAGATTCATCTACAGACCTCAGAGGAATATAGCTGAAGGCGTCGTTAGCAGATAAGATTAGCAGCAGGAGTTTGTGTAACACTCATCCCAATTACAATTGGGAATTAGATACATACCTTATAAATCATTTTCATAATTATTATAGTCTGCATCATTATTAACTACAAGAAGTTGGCTATCCTTACTCCGTTAATACACGTTGGCACATGGAACCAGCCCTGTAATTAAACATATAAGTTGACCGTTGGGGATAACTAGTTAAGATCGTACCTAAATGCACAGATTGGTCGGTACTACTAGGCGTACTTTCTTTGTCTTTCCTTGATCAGTCTTGTCAAAATCAGACGTATACTGATATTTGTTCACCTTATTCAACGCCTTTCATAAGTTTCTATATGATTAAAAATTTAAAACTAACATTTAGCACAATTGGGTTAGTTCATAAAAATAAATTTCAAAATAAACATAAGATTCTGCTTTTGAATCGTGTTTGTAAACTATTGCAGTTCAAAAAAGTTAAATAAAACGTACCATTTCCGAGAAAAAAAGAATTGAAGTGTTCAAACATGAGCGTTCGCGCTAAATCAGTTTTAAACAGATAGTGACGTCACGTACTGGGAAACGCCCACTGTCAGTCGGCTATCGTTGCGTTTTTGAAACTGATTCTTACGATGGTGGATGCAGGTTATTTGAAAGCTATGTCGGATAATCTTCCTCGAGTAGATGTTTTTATGTTGGCCGAGTTCTTAAAGAAGGATGATCGATTTAATACTGCAGAAATTCGTGGAGCAAAAGCTTGAATAAAACCTAACAATGTGAAATTCGTTTGCTTGACAGACTCTTACTACGCAGATATTTTGCATATTGCATTACTTTACTCGTTTACCACGTCTCATGTATATTTATTTTTGTCAATTACTTAAACATTTAGGTTTGCTTAGTAAGTAACTACATCTTACATCAAAGTGATCCTCGCAGCAGTAGAAATCCGAAGAAGTTATTTTAGAATAATCTCTTCTAGCTGCTTTGAACCACATTTTTCGAATTTTTACGTCTCGAGGCATTGTCAAAAATGTCTTTTCAGGTGTTGTAAAAGTCGTATTAGTGCACATAGGCACAAAACACCACTTGTAACACCTTTTCGACGGCTCCATGATCGCCAAACAATCATTCGTAAATACCAGTTTAGCTGAAACACCAGTATATGACGTCATGCCGTAGTCGGCACCTGTCGCTGAGTTGTCGTGCAGTTTCGACGCTTCGCGATTTAAAATTTGAAAAAAAGCTGTTTAAATTATTCTAACGCCGCTTATTTTTGCAATATCGAAGACATCTGACATCTTTGCATTTATTAAGCGTATAAAAAAATTATGTGAATTAACCCAATTATAATGCCTTGCCGTAACTCCTTTTAAAAAATTGACTTTCCAATACTTCCAATCCGGGTCACGTGTGGTTTTATCTTCAGACAGCCACGAAGTTGGCACAGCACACTGGTTTTCTTTTCTCATACGAAATGAACCACGAAAAACGGCTTGGACATTTTTAATCTTAATATTTTATAGTTCTATTTAAAATTTAATCACAAAACAAATTTAATTACCTGGTGTTGCAACGTTGATATTGAACTTAAGAAAGAAACCATAATTTATGTTATGATTAGGTTAGGCCAGTCATGTCAAAGATACGGCCCGCAATCCAATGTGTCACAGAAAGAAGAATCATGTTTTTTAGAACTTTTAGACTTCACTCGATTCTTCTACGGAAGTTTTAAAATGCGCACACTACATTTATAAGTAATTTCATGGGCAGCGCGTGCCTAGACAAGCGAGAGAGATAGACAGTAACGCCATCTCTCAGCAACAAGCGGAAATACTCTATTATTTTTGTTGAGAACAATAGAATCTTCCACGCGCTTCGAATCTAGGCTATCGATATAAAAGGAGTGCGTCGGCGCGACGTGAGTCAGTTGAGTCGAGTAATCCAAGCTATACGGTCGGAGAAGGATTTCAGTTGTACTGCGAAGTAGCGATTGTGAAGGCATTGTGCATTTGTTTGTGTCGTGCGCGTGCGATATACATAATTGTTGTCGAGTTAGGGTAACTAAGTAAGTAAGGTTAGGTTAGGGTAAGTAAGTAACTTACCCTAATCTAACCTTTTACAGCATGGCACGCCAACCTTGGGATAAATCAATCAATTATTTGGCTTTTTATTTTCATGCACTGTTGAGACGTCTCTATCAAACTTAATTTTATTTTTAATTTGTTCTTTGTATGATTTTATTTGTAAGTATTTCTCATTTTAAGGCTATTACTGTTACCCACTATTGTAGTTGTCGCCTGAAGATGGTAATGTATATTTACCGAAACATGTCGCAGCAAGTTCTTTAAAATAAATTATTGTTAAAATATTAAAGAAATTACGTGGGGAAGGTTTTATGCACCCTTAGGATTTTATCCTGTTACTATAATCAAAACTTTTCACTGATAGTGATTTTATTAAAGACTGTATGTTGAAAGTTGCCGATGTTTCATTTCCATTTCAAAAGTCAATAATCAAAAATATCTCGCTGTCAAGAAACACTGTTCTTCAAGAATAAATGATTTATCGGAAAATTTGATTCTTCAACTGAAGGAGAAAATTAAGGAATTTACAAACTTTTCACTGGCTGTTGACGAGAGCACTGATACTGTTGATACAGCTCAACTTGCTGTTTTTATACGAGGTATTAACAGTAACTTTGAAATAATCTATCCACAAAATATTGTTTCAGTAACAAACGGTTGATTTCACATTTCTCCGCGCTTGGGAACATCGTGAAACTTAAGTGGTTGATATTTCGACCAGAGAACGATAAAGGGTTAAAGTGACTGATCACTCGGCTGAAGCATTATCCACATTCATTCTTCACACTTTAAAGGAAAACTCAATAGACATTAAAAAATGCTATGGCCAGGGATACGATGGGGCAAGTGTCATGAGTGGCGCATACGGTGGAGTGCAAAAACGAATCCGAGATGTACAACCAAATGCCCTATATGTCCACTCCGCTGATCATAATCGTAACTTAGTAGTGAATGAGACTGTTAATGGTTGTGTTGAAACCAAACAAGTATCTACTATATTGCAGAACATATATGCATTCTTCGGTAGCAGCATTAATAGGTGGGATCTTTTAAGCAATTTTACTGGAGAGTCTGAAGTGACTATAAAACGCCTGAATCCAACACGCTGGGCAGGTAGGATAAATTCATTAAGAGCTGTAAAGTTGCGTTATATGGATATTTATAAAGCGTTAACAGAAGTTATTCTAAAAAGCTCTAAAAGTGACGAAAGAGCAGAAGCCAAGAGTTTAAGAAATTCCATTGAAAATTTCGAATTTATCCATCCAAATTAAATATTGAAAGGTTGGTGGATATGTTTGCTGCAGTAAAGGCCCGAAAGGTGATGTTTTAATTTAAATGACAAGTTTATGATCACAATAGATTTGGATTAAAGGTTTACTTTATATTATTATTTATTAGTATTATTAATGTTTTTCATTATTTGTGCAATTACTTCTTTTTACATTTAATTTTTACATTATTTAATCCATGAATATCTTTTTAATTTAAATGACCTACTCGTTTTCCATTTTTTTTGAAGCGTCGAGGGGGGCCTTAATATGCACTTTGCGCACGGCCCCGAAGGGCTCTTGCTACGCCACTGGAGACATCAGAAAAGGTTTTGCTCCACTTCGTGACCGTAACCAAACGAATATCTGTAGATATTAATAAAAGAAGAAGATATTAAAAAAAGGGATAGATGTTAAGGCACCAACGATGTATCACCTGACCACAGAGTACTGTGATCTGACGAAGATTTGCTCTCCATTATACAAAATTTAATTTTACAAGTAACGAAACTTAAAAGTGAGGTAGGTGCTTATAAACTAGACCAGGGGTCGGTAACCTACGGCACGCGTTCCAGACTTGACACACCTGGCAGTTAAAATGGCACGCATAACTATGTGAAGTTTGGTGTAAAATATTTTAAAATAAAACAATAAAATAAAGATTTAATTTTAAGGATACTTATTGTAAATTCAAAATAATCTACGGAACTATACACAAGCTGGCAACGTCGCTCGACCGAGCTAAGTGAGGGTAAGCCAGGCTAGAAGGACGCGACCGCGAAACTTTTAGGACGCGGATTTAGCATTATATAAGCATGTATTCAGTTAGAGTTAGTTTAGTTTAGTTTAGTACGAGCTATTATAAATCCCTTTCGTCGGCGGTGGGAAGCCAATTTCCCACCAGCAAATATTCTCTCTACGGACCACGGGTCAAAACATTTCCTAAATGTTTTGGTGCTGCCCTCTCCTTGAAACATAAACAGACACTTATGAATTGCAAATTATCGCATCTACAGACCCCTTTTCAGTAGGGTTTAACCTTTTCTATAGACAATCACGTTTTTAGCACCTTTTTGAACGCAGGTTTTGTGTATTTTCGAAAATCCGCAAACATCGTCGTAATTAGGTAAGACCTAAGAGTTTTTTTTTTATAATTTAGGTAGATTTATTACTTAGTTACAGATATTTGTGTATATTTTTGTTTTTTGGATGGTTATGTTGATAGAAAGACGATATTTATAGGTGGGAAGAATACTTCCCACGGCCCATATTACTTCTTATATGGGAAAATTCTTCCCAGTGCCCATTGATACTCAACGATTCTATTTGCAAGCCATATAAACACTCGACTTCCCTGGCTGTCGACGAGTCAATGATCGCCTTCAAAGGACGCTCATCGATAAAGCAATACATGCCGATGAAACCCGTGAAAAGAGGTTACAAAGTGTGGTGCTTGGCAGACTCTGCTACAGGATATATTTGCAAGTTTGATATATACACCGGCAAGACTACTGATTCAGAAAAGAACAGTTACGGTTTAGGTGAAAGCGTTGTCATAAATCTTACTTCTTCGCTAAAGGACAAGAATTGTGTCGTAGCTTTCGATAATTTTTTTAGCTCAGTCGTTCTTTTGGAGAAACTACTGAAAGAGGGGATATTTGCCCTTGGCACTGTGCGGACAAACAGAAAGAACTTACCAGATATCTATAAGGAGAAAACCAAAATGCAACGTGGAGAATTCATGTTTGAAACCAAAGGAAACATATCCGCTGTCAAATGGATGGACAGTAAATTTGTTCATGTTATTTCAAACCACTTTTGTCCAAAGGAAACAACGACTGTATTGAGAACAAAAAATAAGACGGGTGTGAGAGAAACCGTTTATTGCCCCACTGTTATAGCCGAATATAATAAAATTATGGGTGGCGTCGATAAGTTTGACCAGCTTCACGAAAGATATGCCATTGGTCGACGATCTACGAAATGGTGGCACCGTATATTTTATTATCTAGTAGATATGGCTATTGTCGATTCATTTATACTTATGAATACGGCTAGAAAGAGATCATGTGATCAGTTGACATTTAGAATCAATTTGGCAAGACAACTTGTAGATGGTTATAGTTCCAGAAAACGACGAAATAAACCTATATTATTTGTATCAAATAAACGCACCGTTCCAGATGAGATACGCCTATCTGAAGTTGGAAAACATCTTCCCATTCAAAATCCAACATACAAAAGATGTAGACTCTGCAGCACAAAAGTTGCTGAGAAAAGGACAAGGTACACGTGTTCTTCCTGCCAAGTACCCCTTTGTATTCAGCCTTGTTTTAATAAGTTCCACCGGAAATGATAAAAATTCTCAGAAGCACTGATCATATCTAAATGATTTAAATATTTCATTTTCTTACCAAAGTATGTTTTAAGAATGTATTTTTTAGTTTTTTGAATATAAATTTAAACAAAAAATTGTTGATTCTATATAGGCAGTGGGAATAATACTTCCCACCTGAAATATTTAGAAATGGGGGTAGTTTTTCTGAAATCCGTTTAGAACCTTTTAAAAAAGACTTATTCATGTACCTATTCCTACAAAAAGATTTTTAAGTTTTTGTGTTGTTTTATCATGCCCACGAAAGGGATAAAGATAAGTTCCGAAATCAATGTTTAGTGGTAAAAGTTGTACCACGTGTACGGACCCAAGATAAGTTAATCGTAACATTATTTATCAACCTGTAACGTACAAGTGCGCGATTAACGTTAATGTTATGGCGGCTAAAAAAGCAGAAATTAGACGTTCGGCCCTTTCAAAGTTCTTGGACAAGTGATTATGGTTTTGTACAGCAAAGAAATCGAGCCATATGTGCATTATATCGGGAAAGCGTAGTGTTCCGGACATCTAGTGTTCAACGACATTTTCAAACAAGACATGAATCGGGGTTTAAGGAGAGTGCTGATAGAACGGAGACAATCCGACGAGCAACATTCTTTACAAAAATTTGTCAACCGAATGCAGTTTTAAAATTGCACAATCTTTGGCAGAAAAGGGAAGACCTTTCACTGATGGGGAATTTATGAAGTAAACGTTTCTGAGAAGTGCGGATGTATTGTTTGATGATTTTCCTAATAAACAAGCAATACTGGTCCGGATTAAAGATATACCAGCATCAGTGCGGACTATTGAGAGGCGAGTTACTGAAATGGCAGAAAATTTATGGAAACAACAGATCGATGCCATTAAACGGAATATCGTATTTAGTATTTCATTGGATGAAAGTGCTGACGATAATGACATTTCCCGGTTGGCAATCGTTGCGCGGTACCAACTGCTAGGTACCTCTTTCCCGCCATGAATTTTTGTATAAAATGAGTGACAATTTAATTTTGTTAAACTATAATAAAATGAGTGACCAAAAGCGTGCTGAAAACTTCAGTGAAGAAGAGAAATTTCAGATCCTTCCCTTTGTGTCGGAAAACAAGCGCATCTTGGAAGACAAGTCAAGGAACGCCAAAATCGATTCTATCACCCCCGTCCATTTTGAAGAAGACAGCAACCGTTTTGATTGCGATGGAGTGGTAAGTCTGCGACAAATTCTTGTGATCCGCAACACGATGTCGATATATTTAATCAAATTTATAGCGAGAAGTTGCAAGAGCTTCTCCAACTCCACTCACATCAGCCCTAGGAATTGCTACAAGTTCTTCGCTTCAAACTATTGAACTGGATCCATCGACAGGGCGATTTTTTTCACACTGAAGTGTATATTTTGAAACAACAGTTAGCTTTCTGATGTGAATGAAACTTCCTGAACATGTTATAGTGATAATTACCTACTGTTGAAGAGACTGCTGGTTCATGAAATATTATTTTGTTTTTAGTGAATGGTGTATGTTGGAACCGGCATTAGGGGAAGGAGAGTCAATGCAATGCCAGGAAGAAGAACCAACGCAACCCCAGGTAATTCCTTCTTCGTCAAATGTTACTTGAAATAGAGGTAGAGGTGTAAAAAGAAAATCAGACAACACTGTACGAGAAGGAATTGCTTAAGTTGCAAGAAAAGAAATTTACCCAGTCGATGCTTCTCGAACATAAATAGCTCGTTGTGAAAATGGAGATCCTAAGAGTAGAGTTAGAGGAAAAGAAAATTTGATTCGAGAAGGTAAAACAGAATTCGTTTTGAAACAGTTGTCTACTTTCTTTGTAATTTAATTAATCATTAATTTAGTTTAATTATTAAAGTATGTATAGTATATATTATGCATTTGCTTAATAAATTGTTATGTACTAAGTTAGTTTCATTTGCAACAAATTTAATTACTCATTATTTACATAATTTTGAATATTAATTAATCTACAACCTATCGCTCTAGGTACATAGTCTATTATAAAAATAAATAAAACAACTCTAAACCTCCCCTATACTATACAGGGTATATCACGGAACCCGTTCATTAGAAGTTTCTGGGGTTCCTTACTACTTATGAATTTGAAACTTTCAGGTTAAGGATAACCCATAGCCTTCTTTTGTTCTAAAATATTGTCGATGTTGTACAACTTCCGGAAAGACCGGAAATCGCCATTCATCTTCTTATTTTAAATGGAACACCCTGTATATTATTGCATTTTTGGATTATACAATCGATTCTGCGTAACATTGTATTAGATTATCCTATACCTATCTTCAACTGTTTTTGAGATATTATGATTTTTTTGAAAAATTTGCGCTTTGCGGAGGGATGTTTAATAGCCCACCTTTTGCTCTTCTTTGAACGCAAAACATTCATACTTTACAAACACGAAGTAAAACCACAAGGGTTCACAAAATGCATTTGCAAACCTATCACAGATTATACAGGGCGTTCAAAATTAGTGGCAAAGTTTAAAAACTTCAAAAACCAAAAAGTCATTTTTTTCAAATCGAACACCCCGTATATTTTTACATATTTGGAAGGCGATTTAATTTACGCATCGATAAACTATAGGTATCCCTATACCTATCTTTAGCGGTTTTGTAGTTATTAACCCTTTTTATCTAATATTGATTGAAACTGCACTTAAAACCTATGCACATTTGAAAGTAGGCTGTGAGTATGACAACAGAAAAAACAATTACTTTTACAAAACGAATTTAATGATCTTATTTATACAACAAACAAATAAAAATGACTTTAATGGATATAGAATACATTCAAAATATCAGCATTCGAATATGCGTTAACTGCTTCCATTTTATAAAATTGTTTACTGTTTACCACCTGTTTGCTTTAATGAGCATGACATCCAGATAAACATTCGTTTGTCTAATCATACTAATAATAATAATAATAATAAGAATAATAAAATAAAAAATAATAAATAAATAATAATAAAATTCTTTAATCTAAATTAATTTAATTTCATTCATAATCATAAATATTAGATAATATAATTTTGTTTTAATCTTAACATTCCTAAAAAATAAATTTATGGTTAGATGTTATCCCCCAGGCATTTAATTATTGTACCACTAAGTAAGTGTGAATGAATAAATAATACTTACTTGATTCCGATCCGTGCGGTTAGATAACCAGACTTAAGTATCGATAAAAAAAGTATAATAATAATATCTTTTATTGAGAGCAAACTATTAAATTACATAAGATTGTTCAAAATACGTTAAAACTGCACACTTGTTCTCAAAAGGAGTGAGTTCAGGTGTCTACAAAAAAAGTAGAGACCTGTTCTTCCACTCAACCCTGTTAGACGTTCATTACCGTATTTTATTTTCGCATACTCACAGCCTACTTTCAAATGTGCATAAGTTTTAAGTTCAGTTTTAATCAATATTAGATAAAAAGTTAATAACTACAAAACCGCTAAAGATAGGTATAGGAATACCTATAGTTTATCGATGCGTAAATTAAATCGGCTTCCAAATATGTAAAAATATACGGGGTGTTCCATTTGAAAAAAATTACTTTTTGGTGTTTGAAGTTTTTTAACTTTGCCACTAATTTTGAACGCCCTGTATAATCTGTGATACGTTTGTAAATGCATTTTGTGAACCCTTACGGTTTTACTTCGTGTTTGTAAAGTATGAATGTTTTGCGTTCAAAGAAGAGCAAAAGGTGGGCCATTAAACATCCCTCCGCAAAGCGCAAATTTTCCAAAAAAAATCATAATATCTCAAAAACAGTTGAAGATAGGTATAGGATAATCTAATACAGATCAACGCAGAATCGATTGTATAATCCAAAAATGCAATAATATACAGGGTGTTCCATTTAAAATAAGAAGATGAATGGCGATTTCCGGTCTTTCCGGAAGTTGTACAACATCGACAATATTTTAGAACAAAAGAAGGCTATGGGTTATCCTTAACCTGAAAGTTTCAAATTCATAAGTAGTCAGGGACCCCAGAAACTTCTAATGAACGCGTTCCGTGATATACCCTGTATACTATTATAAAAATGTCTTGTAATAAATTGTTGCCGAAAGATGTTACCAATTTGTTGACCAGCATTGTGATGTGGAATTTCATCGTCGTCTATATCATCTGTAGTATGAAATACTGGTATTTGTTGTTATTGCAAGAAAAGAATAAACCTTATTGTCTTCTCCAAACTGTTTTCTGATATTAAACAAAACAGCCATTGCAATTATAGCAGTTTTGGCTGTAGATATACTTGCAGACTATTTTTTAGGGCTCTGAACATGCCCTTCCACTCTCGAAAGCAACGTTCCACAGACAATCTTGTTCTTATTTGGACTGAATTGTAATTCTCTTTACTATGGTCATATGGATTTAATACTGGAGTTAGCAAGTAGGACTTATAAGGATATCCAGAGTCACCTTAACAGTACACCCGTTCTTTGTCCTGCCTGGGAAAGAATGTTAAAATTATAAATTTATAAATAAAAATGGATGCAAAATAATAACCTCAAATTCTCTTTTAAGTCGGCATGTGTCCCAAATTCTGGCGTCATGGGTACTACCTCTCCATCTCACCACAATATCGGTTAGGCATCTATTGGCATCGCAAACTACCCGTACATTTAACGAGTAGAAACCTTTTCTATTCATATACAGTAGGGGGCCACATGTGTGCAGTCAATGCAGCCAACAACAGTTGGCAAGATTATAAAATTCCTGCTGCACAATTTCTATATTCCTTGTAAATTTTATAAATCGTCGAAGAAGTGTTGGAAGGGCCTCTGATACCCTCCGTACAATTCTTGACACAGTAGGTTGCGACAATCCATGTAAATCTCCTAAAAAAATTAGATTGTTAACATTAGCAATTTATAACTTCACCAAAATCGTACCTAAGTAATTCAGTTCGATAACATCCCTTGGCAAAAAAACGAAGTAACACCAACAACTGCAATTCTAGTGAACAATCTAAATTCCTACATAGTCAAACTAATTCATCTTATATTAAGTCGATCACGTATCGACAACACACTCCTTGGATAACCGATATCTGTTTCGAAATTCTTAAATCATTCAATGATTGAAAAGGGTCTAATCATCAATTAAATTCATATTTTTCAATAACAATTTCATTTCGGTCACAAACACTATAATCTGTTCGTTCACCCAACAGATATAGTGAAGCTCCTCCCCAAAAATTACCGCCACATTTAAATGCAACTTTTTTATTGGTCGAATGTTCGAAACTCGTAACATAAGCAATCACTTGATTTCAATTGTTGTAGTTGGCATAAATGAATTTGAAATCTGTAACGTATTTATAATTTTGCTGGTGTAAAACTGGTCGCTGTTTACATTGGTCAAAATTTATTGGGAAGAGCTTTACTATATCTGTTGGGTAAACAGATAATAGTAGGTTATATGTGTCGAACGTTAGCTTAACCCGTCAGCACGCGCGCTTCTATTTCTGACGCAAGCACGCGCACTGGGTAAATTTTACTCACTATGCAAAAGAGCAAGTAATAGGCTTTAAATGATTCTTAACTAATTAATAAATAATATATTGCTAAGTACACAAGAACCCAAATTTATTCAAAAAACTTAGACAAAGTACAAACAAAATTAATAAAAAATAAATGAAACAAAGAATTCGAGTAGGTATTACTCACTAACTTCTTTTGGGTCTATCGATTGCAGATAGTTCTGTGATTTTTCCAAACAGGTTTTGCACAAAGGATTGACGTGTTCTTTGCAAATTAGTTTGTCACAATGCATACAGGAAGTTTGAATTTTGCGGTTCTTCTTTTTTGGACAATCTTCGCATCGTCCTTTTTGAACTTTTACCAGTTTTTCTGATCGAAATCTCTCTAGAATCGCACGTTCTAAGCGCGATAACTTGTCTTCATGGTCATATATTATGCCATTATGTTCAAAGTGTCGTGCAATGATTCCGATATTAATTAGTTTGGTGTGCCTAACTAGAATGAGAAGATCTCTGGTGAAATACTTACCATATACGTTTGTGAAGTAACCAATAAATTTGGGGTCATTGAAATAAATATGATATGTTACGTTTGGTTTCAAATAATCTTTTAACAGTTTCAAACTATAAACTTGATTGGGAGGAAGCAGCAGTTTTACGATTTGTATTTTTTGATAATAAGTAATGATAAGAAAATGTCAAAAGGAGTACTAACCTTTGAAATACGTAAAGTAATCCATAGTTATTCTGAATTCTTAAGTACCAATTCCTATTTACCCGGTAAGTTTCGCAGGACACAACTGAGGCAAGTTTTTTATCGTTTCAATGCAAAAATATGCATAAAGGCCGTTTGACACGACACTATTTCTTATGCAATAATTGATATTAAATAATATTATTTAAGTTGCTGTAGAAATTGTAGAGTAGCAAACGGAAAAATTAGGACCAATTTTTAATACATTTAATTGTTGTAGAAATTTTAGAACATGTTCTAATTTTTTCTGTAGAACTGCGTGTAAATTTGCGCAAACAAAAAGTTTAGCAACGCTCATGCGCAGTTTAGTGGTTGTATTTACAAGCATTTGCAAGTCAACGCCGCATGTAAACTTAACCTTTATTTCGTGATGAAGAGGTTCTACTCTTCTTAATAAATATTGAAATTGAGAATTATCTACCCTTACAAAATTTTTATAAGCGTTTGAATCCTCAACCCTTAACTCGTTTTCTAGCATATTGAGCAGCCCTCGTCATTCAGTACATCTTTTTATGCAATTTCTAGTCCAAAACTCCCTTGTTTTTGTCTTGATTTGGTGCTTCTTCTTTTTCTTAATTGCGCTTATCTAAAGCATACATGCAATACCTTCAGAACATTTTTTTATGTTTATCAATTTCATTTCTACACCTGCAAGCAGTTACTTCGAACTTTTTGAATAAGTAAAAATAAAGATTAATAGTTAATAGTAAAGATTTTCTGTACAACTGTCATTAAAATTGACATTTTTAACGGCTGTCAGAGTGTTAAAAGATGACGTTTACAGAGTAGCGTGTTAAAATAGCTATTTATATAACAAGTTGCAAAATGGACGTGTTTTTTGCAAAAAAGACGGAGTTTTGCAACGCGTTTATATACAAGATTTTTTGCAATTCAGTAAAATTCATCTTCATTTTGAATTTATTTGACTTGGTAATTGTTTGACGTCGGATATTTTCAAAGCAATCCTTGTTTGTTGCTATGGAAATAAACCATCACAACAATGAAATCACATTTTGTCACTTAGGTCTCACAAGAGGTTTGTATTTTACCGAGTAAATTTGGGTTGTTTAATAAGAATCTGTTGCCTAGCAATTGACGAGAAAAACTGTCAACCAATAAAAATGCGACACCGAAGGTGGAGCATTTTTAGGTTGACAGTTTTTCGAGTCAAATTGCTAAAGGAAACAGATTAGAATTTAAACAACACAAATTTACTAGGTATAAATACACATCTCGAGTGTAATTCGGCAGGACAATTTAACGAACAAGAAATTTAGAAATCCGTTCGTAACTTTACCAAATGGACTCATTCTTAAAATAACACATGTCAAACTATGTATTTATACGGCGGGCACGGATACTGCGATAGTTGATTAATGATTAGAATTTGAAAGTGA
The DNA here is from genome assembly GCA_036250285.1 of Pyrocoelia pectoralis. Taxonomy (NCBI): domain Eukaryota; kingdom Metazoa; phylum Arthropoda; class Insecta; order Coleoptera; family Lampyridae; genus Pyrocoelia; species Pyrocoelia pectoralis. Next base: position 35,645,991 of record CM070075.1, on the reverse strand, counting down.
AAAAACCACTAGTGCATTTGTCTCTGTAAAAGTGACAATTGCACTGCGGCTAATGGGATTTTTTATACATGAGTTAAATTGTCACTTATAATTGCACAAGAGGTTTGTATTTTACCGAGTAAATTTGGGTTGTTTAATAAGAATCTGTTGCCTAGCAATTAGACGAGAAAAACTGTCAACCAATAAAAATGCGACACCGAAGGTGGAGCATTTTTAGGTTGACAGTTTTTCGAGTCAAATTGCTAAAGGAAACAGATTAGAATTTAAACAACACAAATTTACTAGGTATAAATACAAATCTCGAGTGTAATTCGGCAGGACAATTTAACGAACAAGAAATTTAGAAATCCGTTCGTAAATGGACTCATTCTTAAAATAACACAAACATTATGCAATAAATTATTCGCAAATGTCAAACTATGTATTTATACGGCGAGCACGGATACTGCGATAGTTGATTAGAATTTGAAAGTGAAAAAACCACTAGTGTAATTGTCAGTGTAATTCATTCCTAATTGGTCGAATGATTCAAAATTGTGCAAACTAATTGGTTGAAATTTTCTGAGTGGAATTGTCACTGAAAATGGGTGACAAAATGATCACATTTTGTAACTGAATTGCAAAAATACTTTTAACAGTGTTAATAGCTATTTATATAACAAGTTGCAAAATGGACGTGTTTTTTGCAGTAGATGTGAAATTGAATCACGAGCGTAACGAGTGATTTAACACATATTGAGAGAATGTAGCTTAGCTAATAATATTTAAGAGAGGCTTTAAAATTCACATAAGTTACTTTTTTTTGTAATATAAACAATTTTCGGTATGACAAATTAATCATGGCGGAGAAATAATTAGAAGACTAAAGAGAGTTTTAAGTAGGTATGAAAATAAAAAATATATATTCTAGTACTTAATTCCCTCAGTCGCAAAAAATAAAATCTTGAAAAACAAAAAATAGAGAGTACCTATACCTACTTATATACAAAAATACAGAAAAATAGACTAATATAAAACCGAAATAAACTGTAACAATAAAAAACTAATTTACTTAACATTATTAAAAAAAAAAAAAATTACTTATTAACTACAAATTTGTTACAGTTAAGGAACATGAGTTTTTCCACGTTTGTTGATTTAAGGCGATTTCTCTTTTGGGTGATTAACTGACCAGCTTTTGAAAAGACGCGTTCGCTGAGAACAGATGTGGCCACCATACTTAACTATTTTTTGACCAATTGGGCAAGAGTAGGATAGAGTAATTCCCTGGACTTCCACCACAGCAAAAGATTTTCCGCTCTTAATATATTTGGCTCTTCCAAATACAGCCTCATTTCTGATATTACAGTAGCTAGCGCACTTGGCTTTTGAATAGTTGTTACGGAAAGATTTGAGAGTTGTAACACAATTTATAAATAGGTAATCCACGGTATAAAACGTATCTTAAAAAATTAATTAGAGCTTATTAAAGCTAAATTCGGAATTCTAATAAGTGCAAAAATAGTTATTTATGTATCAAGGGAATTATAAGGGTCTTAATTACCGAGGGTAAAGTTTGCGTCCCGAGGGCCTTGCGCCCGAGGGACAGCAATTACCCGAGGTAATTGAGACCTATTAATTCCCGTGACGTCTGCTGCGATTGAACTCGTTCTCTGGGCGGTACGTTTGGCACTAATGTTATATTGGATTGTCAAAACATGCTGTTTTGTTGTTAAAAATATTGCAATTTTGGTAAATTCGTTCTAATAAGAACTGTTATTAATAATTTGATAATTTGAACAAAATAACTATAAAGGACGAGTAAACAAAAGGGCAAAACAACAACGAAAACAAATAATACGAGACGGCCTAAACTAAAAGAAAACGATGAGGTTATAAATTATGAATAAATTTGACAGATTCAAGTCAAATCAGAATCCGTGCAATATTAAGTTGAAGCGTTGATTGAAATCAGGTGTTGAACATACGGACATACTCACTTCTCTCTTATTTTCACTGACGATCGCCTATACGTATGTCTTTACTTAAAACACATGCAAACTGTATTGCCACCTTTATCATTATCATAAACATGTATTAAGCTTTAATGATGGTTTAAAGGACTGTCGTGCATTCATTCGGAAACCTATAACGTGAACGCCAACTCTCGTGGATGCAACTTTAACAAAAGTATTAAATGATGGATAACACTAGTTAGAATGAAGTATTTACAATGTAAGTGACGTCATCAAAATTGAAGTTAAATGTAGAACAATTTACTAAAATAAGTAATTTCCGTAAGGCAAAGTATCCACAAATTAAATTATATAAAGTTAATAAGTTTAAGGGAAAAGAAAGGTAGAGTAACTTGTCATAAGGAAGCAGAAAAGGTAAATTGTAGTCTTCGGCGAAGGCAGGAGCAATATGGCGGCGATTCGTTAATGGACGCTACCAGCCAGAATGTTGATTTCAATGTAGCAGATATTTCCAGTTGATAGGGTAAACCATACGGTAAACGGTAAACGCTAGGACAATTATTACAAATTAGAGACAAGAAGTTGAAGAAAGGAAAGTAATTCTGAATATAGTAAACGAATAAGTACATACCCAATGAGTTTCAATCACTGACGCCAAGTATTAACTCGATAACTATCTCAGGTACGACGCACAATAAAAGTATTAAAAACCGTAATTACATACGTTTGGGAGCGGTAGAAATGAGCAGGTGTTTTCCACACAACCAATAATTGAAGAAATTTCACTTATAACCGTTTTATATAACGGTTAACTTAAGAAAATTGTGAACATTTCTCACTACAGAAATAATACGTGCGTAACGCTTGAGAAGCAGGAAGCAAGTCCTATGTAGATCAGCAACGGCAACCGACGAGGCTTAAGAAATAAAAAGAGATAGTAGAAAGCGAATGATATTTAACGAAGAGAGATGACTAGAGACGCCGGAAACGGGGTTTGAGATTAAAATTTACGAGGCTAACATATCAACCAATAGAAAAGCTAAAGAATTTATGTGCAAAAGCGAAATGTTGCGCCACCTGTTAGCACAATCAGGTAGGGGTCAATAATATCGATTTCAACTAAGTAACTAAACAATAGAATAGATACATACCATAACATAGTTGACTGCACTATGTAACGGGTGCTTTTTGCTTCAAATACAGGGTGGGCCAACAGTGCGGGGATGGAAGATTGTGGGTTTATTAACGAACATTTCTAAAGTTTGTTGCTGGGATATGGTCAGGTACCCTTAAGGCTACAAACCTAAAATACTTTCACCCGAATCGCAATAGATATACAGGGTGATTTATATCAAAGTTGCATTTTTTAAATGGAACCCCCTATATATGTTTGCATATTTGGATTCCTTGGTCAATTCTAGTGCGACTTTATGTATCACACATTGTACCTAAAACGAATAGTTTAGCCGCAATTCGTCATTTTTACAAAAAGTAGGTGTCTAAAAAAATTGAATATCGCAGGGATCTCAAAACTTAGAAGGCCGTGACTATGCGATGTTACTAAGCATGAAATATACTAGCGTAGACCGGACGGTCAAATCCGAATTCTTCTTGTGTTCGGAGAAATTACCACGTCAATTTGCAAAATTTCTATCAAAGATAACTTGATTATTTTAAATGGCACGTCCAATTTTTCTTTATGGCATCAAATGTACAATTTTATTACCTTTCCAACTATATGAGTTTGTCGGTATCTATCTCCGGTAGATTTCTAGTAATTTCACATTTTCTGGTTAATTTGCTGTATTTTTCAATTTTCAGGTTCTGTTAGTATCTAGTAGGCCATGAAAGATAAAACAATTCTTACAGTTGAACTTCACTTTGACATTATGCATTATAATAATAATAATACGTATTGACATTTCATTATAAAACATTATTTATTAAGTAGGAAAAGACATAAATACATGAACTAAAATTATGAGATAAAATAAAAATTAAAGAATCAATAAAATTATTATTCTTATGAATATTCAAAATATCTACCACCTTGTTCTATGCAAACTTGGATTCTTCGACGAAAAGCATTTTTAACCCTATGTAACATGTCTGGGTTGATAGTTGTAAAAACGTTTCTGATCCAATTTTGCATAGTTTCCGCTGTGGTTGGTCGTTCAATGTGCACTCTCTCCTTGACGTACTCCGACAAAAAGGAATCAAGCGGAGTAATATCGGGAGATCTTGCTGGGCAACGTGTTGATCCATCCCTTTCTATCCACTTTGCACCAAAGGTATTACTAGGCCATACACTTACAACACATGTACGGTGTGGAGGTGCTCCATCTTGCTGAAAATAGATGTCGCTAATTTGAGCGAGCGGTACATCTTCAAGGAGTCCAAGTAATTCATTTTCGACGAATTTAGAATACCTTCGAAAAAAGGGACCTACAACAGAAGTTCCGAATATGCTTGCCCAAACAATCATCGACCATTCCTCTTGACTATGAACTCGGAAATAGTGAGGGTTAACAACTGAGAAATAATGAAAATGATGGTGATTAACAAATCCATTGCGGTGAAAGGTACACCCGCCTCTAAACATGATCTTAACCAAAATTCTTCATTTTGATTGAACTCTTCTTCTATTCAATTGCAAAAATTAGTTCTATTTTTAAAATTCGTCTCTTTGGACTCTTGGTGCAGTTGGATGATGGTTTTTATCTTTCACGGCCTACTACATACCATAGAAACTGAAAATTGAAAAATACAGCAAATTAACCAGAAAGTGTGAAATTACAAGAAATCTACCGGAGATAGATACCGACAAACTCATATCGTTGGAAAGGTAATAAAATTGTACATTTGATGCCATAAAGAAAAATTGGACGTGCCATTTAAAATAATCAAGTTACCTTTGACAGAAATTTTGCAAATTGACGTGGTAATTTCTCCGAACACAAGAAGAATTCGGATTTGACCGTCCGGTCACCGCTAGTATATTTCATGCTTAGTAACATCGCATAGTCACGGCCTTCTAAGTTTTGAGATCCCTGCGACATTCAATTTTTTTTAGACACCTACTTTTTGTAAAAATGACGAATTGCGGCTAAACTATTCGTTTTAGGTACTCTGTGTGATACATAAAGTCGCACTAGAATTAACCAAGGAATCCAAATATGCAATCATATATAGGGGGTTCCATTTAAAAAAATGCAACTTTGATATAAATCACCCTGTATATGTATTGCGATTCGGGTGAAAATATTTTAGGTTTGTAGCTTTAAGGGTACCTGACCATATCCCAGCAACAAACTTTAGAAATGTTCGTTAATAAACCCACAATCTTCCATCCCCGCACTGTTGGCCCACCCTGTATAAATAATTGCTTTTTACTCTTTATTTTTAGAGAACACCTTGTATATAATGGAATATTTTCTTTTGTGTAGGTTAGATATGTAATTTTAAACTTATCCGTTAACAATCCGTTCCCGAAATAATCCTCTTACACAGTTATATGCACTTAATCGTAATACTGGAATAATGGAATGGTTGAAGAAAGAGATATAGTAGCCAAACTTTTTGGAACAACCTAACAACTTGGAACGAGAAAAAGGTGTACGTTTCAAATGGGGTTATTAAGAAAACCATCGAGATAAAAACAGCATTTCCCAAACACTTACTTTTCTGACATTCCAATTTGCAAGCGTCTACTTTCGTCTTACTTTTAAGAGATTTTTTTGCTAAGAAATGATTTATAAAATGGTTATTGCCATTTTTTACTGATATTTTGATATAACAAGAGTATTATTGACCTACAGATACTTGAGTTGTCAAGTTACTAAATACCTACCTATTACTACTACTATACAGGGTGTTACAGAATGCTGTGAGGAAAATTTAAGGACAGATTCTACATTTCAAAATACGAAAAAAGTTCATATAAACATGGGTTCGGAAATGCCCCGTTCTCATAGTACGGGGTGTTTATTTTACATTTATCGAAAACCCGTTGTAGATAGTGAGAGGAGTTTTGGTACACGCAAATGTTTCTATAAAGGTCACGTTCACGGTTCACATGTACAATACCTGCTCAATATAAATCATAAATAAAACAATAAATCCGTTTACGAAAGGGTGGTGTACCTAGAGGTATAATATAAAATTTTGTGTCGGGATATCCTACAAGTGATTTAGAAATGTCCAGAATTGGCGCCGGCTTCAATGAACGTGATTGTCACAATAACAAATTTTCGTAAGCTGTCTAGGAATCCCCGGTCTAAGACAGATTGCTCTATGCTCTATACAGACATACAGTGACAGCCGACAGAGTGTTGTAGAACAGTGGCGGCGTAGCATGGGTTCGCACCCGGAGGCATATTTACATATCCTCCTATACAACGGCACCAGGGTGCTGAAATCTGTTAGTCTTTGTGGCGTACAATTGAGCTGTAAACGCTCATTGATTTAGGCACCTCCGTGAATTGTTTAACTTATTTTAACACTTCCAGGTGAAATAAAGCGGCCAGAGGAAAATAATATAAACACATGTTGAAATAATTAGTTATTTATTTATTTAAAAAATATATTACTGAGATTGTATGGTATACGCTAGTGACTAGTATGTCTCCGTAAGTTGAAAAAATAATAAAAAAGAAACTGAACCCTTAATCATCAGTGTCTGAAATAACTATTACACTCATCATTCCGACCAAGCTCTCTACGGACCCTACAATTTGAATTATTTAGTACCAGAAATTATTGATTTTAATATATATAATATATAATATTTTAAGTAGAAATAATTATAATTTAGATTGACACAACAATAAATTGTATTTAAGGTATGTGTTATTTAATGTACAGTTTTGTTTTACAAGGACAGTTAAGTTTAAGAATTATTGGAAAATAAAATGTACTCCTCACTGTAATAATGGTGTACCTAAGTATAATGACATCGGTAGGTTGGTAGTAGGTACGTGGTACATTGGGAAATTCAAAATAAACTGGCGAAAAGAATGGGACAAAAAAAGAAATTTTGGAAGAACACCAGCAGCACACAAAGTTTCTATGCAAATCGATATCGACTTACCTGAAATTTTGTTACTACAATTATTACAAAGAAATTACAATTAATGGGGATAGGCATACATTTTTGAGTTATGGAACTTGAATATCAACATGCATATTTGTTATAGAGGAAGTTAGGAACTCATAAGCTTTATAGAAAGCGTATAGGTAAGTAGTACCTACAGAAGAACAATTTATTGTTGGACTGCCAACATTCAGAATTATAACGGCGTGCTTCATCGCCTGAGGATGTGACGGTGCTGGCGATAAACGCCCATGGGCCCGAAAGTTATTCATTGCAATTTGGCATTTAACAAAGACAATAAAACATACGTACATCTGATCCTAAGGAACATATAAGTAGACATATAGGGCCGATACTAACTCAAAGTCACTAGAAATGAATGTAGGTCGAACACAAAAAGTCACTAGAAAAGTTACCTGCCGATCCTAACTCAAAAAGTCACTAGAAAAGTTACTAAATGAATACCGGCCGATCCTAACTCAAAAAGTCACTAGAAAAGTCACCAGAAAAGTTACTAAATAAATACCGGTCGATCCTAACTCAAAAAGTCACTAGAAAAGCTACCTGCCAATCCTAACTCAAAAAGTCACTAGAAAAGTAACCGGCCGATCCTAACTCAAAAAGTTACTAGAACAGTTATGTGACCTTCAAAAGGTTAAACTTTATTTTTAGACGCTCGGTGAGTGAAGTGCCAACTTTTCAAGGTGACATTTACAATTTCAGCGTCTCAGGTGGGGGGGGGGGGGGGGGGGGGGGTGTGAAAGTGGGATTGTAAGATATATAAGGTAATGTATTATGTGTCATTTATGAGACAATAAAATGTGGATGGCATATGCAGAGGCATCGTGGCCGAAACCGACAAATATTCTAACGGCAGTGGAACGTCTAAAGCAACTGTTTTCGGCATTAAAATTTGATGCCGAACATGAAGCAGTGTACGGAATGGGTGACTATAGTGAACGGGAGTGCCTTGACCTTGCCGCGAAATATGAGCTGGGCCTTAAGCTATGCGAGCGTTTTATTAGTAACAAGTACTGCATCAAGTGTCTCATGAGAAAGTTAAGTGATGCAAAGTTAGAACAATTCAACAGTGACTTAAATGAATGGGTTAGCAGTAGTGAATCTTCCTCACCGCCCTCATCGCCGTCATCTCCTGCATTGGAAAACTAAACGCGCTTGACCTTTTCCAACGATAATACAGTGCGCGACAATCCAACTTTTTGCTCGTGAATGGCAATTTATTCTTCTCGTAAACTATGTATGAAAAGTAGGTCACCTGGTGACTTTGTGAAGTATTTGAAGGTGAAAAGACGAGGTTTGCATCTTGGCTAAGTTTAAAGTCATTCAAGGTGTCAACAAGAGGAACCACGTTAAAATGAGATGGAAAATGTTGATTTTGCTATAAAAATGAATACCTGAACGTTTGTTACTTCAGTTTCGTATTGATCTCGCGTCTTTAATTACCCATCTTGTAATAGGTACTTATTAACGTAAACCTTTCGAGAATGTAAAGGACTTACTTATTATTATTATTATATTATATTATTGGTGAACACTGAACGATATAAGATTGTTCAAAATGGACGCTTTTGTTGACTTACAAGGATTTAGAGGAAGCCTTAAGGAATTCATACCTAAAGAGATATCTATTGTTTCATCATATGGACCCAGCTGCACAACTTTATTACTAAAACCGCTGGCTGAGTATCCATTAACAACCACTATGAAAAAAGAGATTAAATATTTGGAAAATTACCATCATGGTCTAAAGTGGGACGATGGCCACATTAGATTTGAAGACTTTGAAAAAGAAACGCGCGCTTTGCTACAGCCATTCAATAGGATTTATGTAAAAGGATCCGAGAAACAATACGTGTTAAAGTTTCTTAACAAAGTAGTAATTAACTTAGAAGAAGTTGACTGTCCATCGCTGAAGAAATTGAAAAGGAAATTTTTGCATACAAGTGTTTGCATCACGGTAGTGACACTTTAATGTGTGCTCAAGAAAACGCCTTAATATTGTACGAGTGGGATAAGAGACAATTCGAAATATCCACAATATAAAGAGGATGGAAGACTAATTTAACATTTATGCTAATAGACAATAAGAAATGGTGAACAATATTGACAAATTAAGATGTATTGCTACCTATATAATAAAAAAAGTGGTAAAAGTCTTTCAATTTTTTGCCAACTTTTAAGATGTCAAATTTCAATTTCCTTCAAGGTGACTCGTTGCGCACTCTCGTAAACTGTGTAAAAAGTACTAAAGTAGGCCGTAAACTATTAGATTAGAATCAGATGGGAGATTTTGATTTGCTATAAAAGTGAATAGGTACCTACTTGCCTAGATGTCTGTTACTTCGGTTTCATCACAATCATCGATCAATCGATTAAAAATGTGGATACAATAAATACGAAGTATGGAGATAGTATAGTGATTGAAAGATTGAAGCATTAAACTATTCCTTGCGTGAGGGCATTGTAATTCCAACTATAATGGAATATTGAACGATTGCGATGAGCTTTTAAAATGGCAAGCATATTTGGAAATACAATAATCCCTTCCGATCACCAGTAATAGAGGTTAATACAAAATCGATCGTCTACGATATCGAAGAATTGTTACAGTTCAAATCGATAAAATAATAAATTATCGATTGCAATTTATTCCACTCAAATCGTATAATTTAGTAAGTTCGTTGAACTAGTCATTGAGTAGGTACGTACCTAGTAGAATTTAACATTGATGGAATTTCAAGAAAACGATGATAATTGAAAAAAATTGTGGGATTGTTATCAATTTCGTCAATAATTGTATTAAAATAAGAACAAATGGCAACCGGAGCTTTTTTAGACGATTTTCAGGTTAATACAAATTTCACATTCCATCAAAAGCTGCATATTTGTTGCACACATTCGAAATTGATCTCTCCCAAAGAAAAATGTGCAAAAAAAATTTCATCTCTGAAGTGACTGCATGTGCATGACTGAAAACACACCTTTACCTGATTGACTTTTTTGGGTAATAAAACAAACATAAACATTCCTTTATTATAAGCCGCTTAGAAGCATTTTACTTTATATTACAATGCATTCATTTTATCGAAAATACAGTAGAGCGTCGATAATCCGGACGTCAAAAATCCGGACCATCGATAATCCGGATTCACGTTTTTCTCCTGTTTTGTATTTCAGTTTCATTAAAGTGAAGTATACTACGTAATATACAACAGCTTTAACTGTATTTACCTACTACATATACATATGTACATATATATGTAATTGTTTACACACATATGTAAGTGAATTCTCAAGGTTTGAGTTACGTTTCTATAATTTTAAAGCATAAAATAGCCTATTTTCGAAAATCCGGATTTTTTAATAATCCGGATGAGGTTCGGTCCCAATTAATCCGGATTATCGACGCTCTACTGTACCTATTTACTACAAATAAATTATAAAATGTACATATTCCTTCATATTAGCCATTAGTTATTTGAGACCAGCGTCCTACAGACGTGCGACACCTCAAAGAAATTGGTCAGGTTTTCTTAATTTCAACCAACACTTGTTTTTCGCGGCCCTGTAGTACCCAGCGTCAATAAAAGAAATTTATAAAGGTTTAGTATGACACATACAGAACTGCACAAATTGCATATTTTACCTGATAATATCTCCTCCACGAACTATTTAAGTTAATTTTAAAACAAATAAGTTTTTGAATTCATTTCCAATTTTTTCTTGATGTTATCCATTTGTTGTACGGTCAGCATTTTCCATCCATAAAAAAAAGTAATAACAAGTTTGGTGTAATAATATTGTTATGTGAAATTACCTGACATATTCTTTTATTTCTCATTCGTAAAAATGTGTTAGATAATCCTTTAAGAATTTTTGCTACTTCAAAATTTATTATACGCACGACACCACCCCGTACAAATATGCACACATGTCCATCACTTTATCCCGTTCAAGGGGGGAAGCCGAATTATTTACGTGCAACGTAATGTATAGGTAGTACGTAGCGGATTGGTAACTAAGTACATTTAGTGATGGGATAATTCCAATTAAAAATAACCTGTAGTCCGATTATTGAAATAACCTCCATAATCCCATTATCAGTTTCGAGTATGAACTACAATTATGTATTACGTTCATACATTAAAACGGCAAGATTTGCGTATTTCGATCATCAAATTTCACCTTAACATCAAATCCTATTGAATGAATGTTGTGTGAAGGTTATATTAATGTACTTATTATTTGAAAATTGCGACCGATGGAAAAACGATGCGGAAATTTTGCAAAATAAGCGTCTGGGAAACACCTGCAAATGTCAACGTTCTTTGACTTCCTCACTATATGCTTTTAAGATACGTATGAAGGTAGGTAGTTACATTACAAGGAAAATATCGAATTCTTTAAAAACGCATAGATACGTAATTATTGCATACGTTATGCATTCCCGTTCGTAACTGATTACGAAGTACGAAGTTAAGTTATTAAAATTAATGTTTAATGATATCTCCCCAACTACGTTTGAATTACCTAATAGGTACAAAAATAGTAACAAATTAATCATTTTCAAGGAATCACTTTCTAGTTACAAAGTTATAAGTTCTCTACCCTTGTGATACCATTACCATAAAGGTTAATGTCGTGTGCTCAGATAATACGAGGGACAAGCCATTATGATTGACAATGAAGAAGTTAGGGGTAGGCCATAGAAGGGAGCGAAGTAATTTTTTTATGGAGATTGTGAGAGTAAACATAAAAGTCAATTATTATACTGTGATATATCTTCCCTAACTTGCGCGTATGCCGATAGTTTTGTTACGAATGCCATATTCCTTACAATAATTCTAAGCACGAGCACTTTAAAGAATGCCTACACTGATTGATGTGATTCTTTAATTATAAATATATAATTATGTACCATGTTTTCCCAATATCACCCAAACTACACATAAATACTTCCTTCTTCTTCAAAGATTCGTTAAGCTCTGCTGGGAATCCCTTTGTAACCAAAATGCCCTCTTCTTCTAGGCTCTCTAACCTTTTGACACCATTACAATAAACGTTAATGCCGTGGGCTCAGATAATACGAGGGACAAGCCGTGAGAATGAAGGAATTAGGTAGGCCATAAAAGGAAGGGAAGTAATTCTTGGGGGGGGGGGGGGGGGGATTCTGAGAGCAAACTTAAAAGTCAATTTATTGTATTCTAATAACTACATATTATAATGTGATATTCCCCTAACTTGCGCTTTCGTATGCCGATATTTTTGTTAAGAATGCCCAGCTTGCAGACATCCTGGTATTTGTGTTCAAGAACAGAACGTTAACTATTTACATTGTAGATATTTCAGGTCCGAAATCTGATACGATACTCATAAAACGTTACCTGCCAAAGGAAATAGAACGGAATGCTTCTGCCTCATAAAATCTCCCCAATACGGGATCGGCTGATGTTTCCACGCTGATTGGGCTCTAGTGCAACTTGAAATTGATTACGATTTAAAAAAATCATCTTTTCAGATGAAGCCCATTTTCGGCTTTGTTAAGAAACACAACTGTCGTTTTTACTGCATATTGCAAAGGACTCCATGGGGTTATTAAGAGAAAAGTTTGGTGAGTCTGTAATCTACAGAAATGGAAAGTTGTTGGTCTATGCCAATAAACCTCGAACTATAGACGCTTTGAAATTGAACATTACACCTGATTTATTGCAAAAAGTTACCGAAAAATGAGTTCATCGAATTCGATCCTGCAAACGAAGCCGAGGTGGACATTTGAATAATGTGTTACATTGTGTCTTTCCAATTCTCTAGGAGTTTTATTATAAGTTTAATCCTTAGAATATATCTTAGGTTTAATCTAAATAAAAGCAATCAACGGCATTATACCTGTCCATAGAAAAATATGCACGAACCTGTTTATCTGCCTAAACAGCTAAACAGATCTACCTACAGGAACGAACAGACCCGTTTACCCGTTTGGAACAGCGGCTGTTTACCCGTTTGGAATAACCTCTTTAGTCGTTTACCTATTCACCTGTTTGGTAAAATTTCCATTTGACCGTTTGAAGGGTATTTTGAAGTAGAATTCAGCGACATGCCGCTTGCCATAGTTATCGCTAAAGACACCTTCGCTATTGTAAATTAATGATTGGGAGTAGTTATAGTAAATGGACAACTGAAGATGCAATTAGCATAGGGAACAATGAATTGTTTTATTGTGTTTAATGTAACATCAGATTGTTGACACCGTGTTTTTGAGTTTATGAAATTCATGTAGTACAAGAATGATTTATAAGCGATGCTCAAACTGTTCCCCATTCGCCTTTGGCAGTAATAAATTCGATTAGAAAATCCTTGCTGTTTCTCCTCGAATTCGTTGCTATTAGAAATAGATATCAAAATCAGGTTACTACTCATATAATACAAGTTATTTGGTTAACAGCAACGAATTCGAGGAGAAACGCGCTCTTACATTTTTTAACTTTCCAGGGGGTTTTAGAAATAATAAAATTGTTTCATAAGTGCAGTTGATATTCTTAAGCAGTTTCTAATGAAATATTTGCGTTTGAAAGTTAGAATTCGGTGGCCCTCAAAAAACTGATGTTTTATTTTTTTTGCAGCTACTTGAATTTGAACAGTACCTACGTACTTATACTTATACTAGTAGGCCTGTTTTTCAGAAAAAAAATTGTTAAAAAGCCCCTATAACCAATAACATTTCCGAATTCTAACTGCAAAGTTCACGTTTTAATCCACATAAAGCGCATCGCAGTTGGTTGAAACAATGACTTCATTTTTTAATATAATAAGCAGAAAGAAGCTAAATTTAGATCGCTTTACTTTACCTGGAAGACAAACGAACAGATTACATACTTACGTATTTCTTTAAATTGAATATTTTAACCCCACCAAAAACGTATACATACGATTTTTATAGTAACCAAGTGCTTTAAATACACTTTTCAACGTGTGGTGAAATGTATAAAAGCGTACGTTAATTTCACCTCAATGATCGTTGTTTTACTTAGCGATTAACAATCAGCTCATTTGGAGATTACTATTTAACATTGTATATATTATAAGTGATTTTTTTTAGAACGCATTTTTTTCGGGAGAAAACTTAAATTGATTAAATTGCTCGTGAAAATGCAACTGCTGGAAAGCTTTACACAATAAAAAAATGTGCAAATTCAAGCTTTCCTTTAATATTTTTTACATTGTATACAATATGATGTCCCTTAAAAATAAGTATACATATATTGTAATATTAAAATTCAGTTACACATTTTACGTTCTTATTTCCAATTTACGAGAGGTCTTTTTTCAAACAAACGCGGGGCACATTTTCCTTCGCTCTTAATGTTTCTTATACGGGGGAGTCGTCAATAGTGCGTGTGTACACAAATTTAAACTTCCCGAACTCTTTTAAAACTTTCAACGAATACATATTCGTTTCAGCTTTCGCTGCACCTCAAGCACTTGAACATCCAGCTTCAATTTTCTAATGTTTTTTATCAGCTCCTCAATCCTTCTCCGCCGTCACTCATTCCCTTCACTCTTCGTTTGCACCGTCTTCGTCATTACTATTAGAATTTTGCTTCCCTTTTGAGTTGCCTCTTCTACGTTGCGATGCTTTATATAATACCACTTTAGCCTTGAACTGAGGACCTCTATTTACTTCTGAAAGTCGCCACCAGAGGGGGGAGCCAAGTTACATATTATGCTATGAGAGAGAGCTGGTGACTTTCAAAACTAAAATAGAGGTCGTTCATAATGTAAGTCGATTATAACTCAGTTGAAGGTCAGATGACTTTGAGCAGTGATTCTGAACTTGACTAAAGTGGTATATATGCGGGGTCTCGATTTTAGTTGCAATGTAGTTTTGCTTCTGATAGTGGATCGCAATGTACTCAACACAACCATCCGCATTGTATTCAACACAACCATCGATAATTTCGGCGCTGAAAGATGAAGTGATGAGGCAGCCAAACGAGCTTTACGCACCAGTAGAGGTAACGGGGCATGTGATATGGGAGAGTCTGAAACTGATGTGGACGGATGGGTTCTCTGTATCGTTTCTAGTGGAACTAATACGATACATGACGTACCAAGCTCAACGGGCCGAGAAACGGGAAAAGCAAACGTTTTTTGGACGACTTCTCCATATGATGGTGGACATAGCAGATCGTCTAGTACGGATAGGAGATAATCCTCAAAGGCCGATATCGTTTCCAGAATTTCGAGACATGCTGTACACCACAGCATTATCTAGGACATTACGCCTCATGGACCAGAACGAGGAATGCATGAACGAATTAATAAAAGAGTCAAAGAAAATTATTATTAAACATTATCCACAATCAGATCCTACGGCGCCATACAAAAGTGTGTTTTAAAAAGACTTTATTATGTAAAAGGTCGCCTTGATCCCGCAGGAACTATAATAAGTTTAGCATAATATGTAACTTGACTCCCCCCTCTGGTGGCGACTTTCAGAAGTAAATAGAGGTCCTCAGTTCAAGGCTAAAGTGGTATTATATAAAGCATCGCAACGTAGAAGAGGCAACTCAAAAGGGAAGCAAAATTCTAATAGTAATGACGAAGACGGTGCAAACGAAGAGTGAAGGGAATGAGTGACGGCGGAGAAGGATTGAGGAGCTGATAAAAAACATTAGAAAATTGAAGCTGGATGTTCAAGTGCTTGAGGTGCAGCGAAAGCTGAAACGAATATGTATTCGTTGAAAGTTTTAAAAGAGTTCGGGAAGTTTAAATTTGTGTACACACGCACTATTGACGACTCCCCCGTATAAGAAACATTAAGAGCGAAGGAAAATGTGCCCCGCGTTTGTTTGAAAAAAGACCTCTCGTAAATTGGAAATAAGAACGTAAAATGTGTAACTGAATTTTAATATTACAATATATGTATACTTATTTTTAAGGGACATCATATTGTATACAATGTAAAAAATATTAAAGGAAAGCTTGAATTTGCACATTTTTTTATTGTGTAAAGCTTTCCAGCAGTTGCATTTTCACGAGCAATTTAATCAATTTAAGTTTTCTCCCGAAAAAAATGCGTTCTAAAAAAAATCACTTATAATATATACAATGTTAAATAGTAATCTCCAAATGAGCTGATTGTTAATCGCTAAGTAAAACAACGATCATTGAGGTGAAATTAACGTACGCTTTTATACATTTCACCACACGTTGAAAAGTGTATTTAAAGCACTTGGTTACTATAAAAATCGTATGTATACGTTTTTGGTGGGGTTAAAATATTCAATTTAAAGAAATACGTAAGTATGTAATCTGTTCGTTTGTCTTCCAGGTAAAGTAAAGCGATCTAAATTTAGCTTCTTTCTGCTTATTATATTAAAAAATGAAGTCATTGTTTCAACCAACTGCGATGCGCTTTATGTGGATTAAAACGTGAACTTTGCAGTTAGAATTCGGAAATGTTATTGGTTATAGGGGCTTTTTAACAATTTTTTTTCTGAAAAACAGGCCTACTAGTATAAGTATAAGTACGTAGGTACTGTTCAAATTCAAGTAGCTGCAAAAAAAATAAAACATCAGTTTTTTGGAGGGCCACCGAATTCTAACTTTCAAACGCAAATATTTCATTAGAAACTGCTTAAGAATATCAACTGCACTTATGAAACAATTTTATTATTTCTAAAACCCCCTGGAAAGTTAAAAAATGTAAGAGCGCGTTTCTCCTCGAATTCGTTGCTGTTAACCAAATAACTTGTATTATATGAGTAGTAACCTGATTTTGATATCTATTTCTAATAGCAACGAATTCGAGGAGAAACAGCAAGGATTTTCTAATCGAATTTATTACTGCCAAAGGCGAATGGGGAACAGTTTGAGCATCGCTTATAAATCATTCTTGTACTACATGAATTTCATAAACTCAAAAACACGGTGTCAACAATCTGATGTTACATTAAACACAATAAAACAATTCATTGTTCCCTATGCTAATTGCATCTTCAGTTGTCCATTTACTATAACTACTCCCAATCATTAATTTACAATAGCGAAGGTGTCTTTAGCGATAACTATGGCAAGCGGCATGTCGCTGAATTCTACTTCAAAATACCCTTCAAACGGTCAAATGGAAATTTTACCAAACAGGTGAATAGGTAAACGACTAAAGAGGTTATTCCAAACGGGTAAACAGCCGCTGTTCCAAACGGGTAAACGGGTCTGTTCGTTCCTGTAGGTAGATCTGTTTAGCTGTTTAGGCAGATAAACAGGTTCGTGCATATTTTTCTATGGACAGGTATAATGCCGTTGATTGCTTTTATTTAGATTAAACCTAAGATATATTCTAAGGATTAAACTTATAATAAAACTCCTAGAGAATTGGAAAGACACAATGTAACACATTATTCAAATGTCCACCTCGGCTTCGTTTGCAGGATCGAATTCGATGAACTCATTTTTCGGTAACTTTTTGCAATAAATCAGGTGTAATGTTCAATTTCAAAGCGTCTATAGTTCGAGGTTTATTGGCATAGACCAACAACTTTCCATTTCTGTAGATTACAGACTCACCAAACTTTTCTCTTAATAACCCCATGGAGTCCTTTGCAATATGCAGTAAAAACGACAGTTGTGTTTCTTAACAAAGCCGAAAATGGGCTTCATCTGAAAAGATGATTTTTTAAATCGTAATCAATTTCAAGTTGCACTAGAGCCCAATCAGCGTGGAAACATCAGCCGATCCCGTATTGGGGAGATTTTATGAGGCAGAAGCATTCCGTTCTATTTCCTTTGGCAGGTAACGTTTTATGAGTATCGTATCAGATTTCGGACCTGAAATATCTACAATGTAAATAGTTAACGTTCTGTTCTTGAACACAAATACCAGGATGTCTGCAAGCTGGGCATTCTTAACAAAAATATCGGCATACGAAAGCGCAAGTTAGGGGGAATATCACATTATAATATGTAGTTATTAGAATACAATAAATTGACTTTTAAGTTTGCTCTCAGAATCCCCCCCCCCCCCCCCCCCCCAAGAATTACTTCCCTTCCTTTTATGGCCTACCTAATTCCTTCATTCTCACGGCTTGTCCCTCGTATTATCTGAGCCCACGGCATTAACGTTTATTGTAATGGTGTCAAAAGGTTAGAGAGCCTAGAAGAAGAGGGCATTTTGGTTACAAAGGGATTCCCAGCAGAGCTTAACGAATCTTTGAAGAAGAAGGAAGTATTTATGTGTAGTTTGGGTGATATTGGGAAAACATGGTACATAATTATATATTTATAATTAAAGAATCACATCAATCAGTGTAGGCATTCTTTAAAGTGCTCGTGCTTAGAATTATTGTAAGGAATATGGCATTCGTAACAAAACTATCGGCATACGCGCAAGTTAGGGAAGATATATCACAGTATAATAATTGACTTTTATGTTTACTCTCACAATCTCCATAAAAAAATTACTTCGCTCCCTTCTATGGCCTACCCCTAACTTCTTCATTGTCAATCATAATGGCTTGTCCCTCGTATTATCTGAGCACACGACATTAACCTTTATGGTAATGGTATCACAAGGGTAGAGAACTTATAACTTTGTAACTAGAAAGTGATTCCTTGAAAATGATTAATTTGTTACTATTTTTGTACCTATTAGGTAATTCAAACGTAGTTGGGGAGATATCATTAAACATTAATTTAATAACTTAACTTCGTACTTCGTAATCAGTTACGAACGGGAATGCATAACGTATGCAATAATTACGTATCTATGCGTTTTTAAAGAATTCGATATTTTCCTTGTAATGTAACTACCTACCTTCATACGTATCTTAAAAGCATATAGTGAGGAAGTCAAAGAACGTTGACATTTGCAGGTGTTTCCCAGACGCTTATTTTGCAAAATTTCCGCATCGTTTTTCCATCGGTCGCAATTTTCAAATAATAAGTACATTAATATAACCTTCACACAACATTCATTCAATAGGATTTGATGTTAAGGTGAAATTTGATGATCGAAATACGCAAATCTTGCCGTTTTAATGTATGAACGTAATACATAATTGTAGTTCATACTCGAAACTGATAATGGGATTATGGAGGTTATTTCAATAATCGGACTACAGGTTATTTTTAATTGGAATTATCCCATCACTAAATGTACTTAGTTACCAATCCGCTACGTACTACCTATACATTACGTTGCACGTAAATAATTCGGCTTCCCCCCTTGAACGGGATAAAGTGATGGACATGTGTGCATATTTGTACGGGGTGGTGTCGTGCGTATAATAAATTTTGAAGTAGCAAAAATTCTTAAAGGATTATCTAACACATTTTTACGAATGAGAAATAAAAGAATATGTCAGGTAATTTCACATAACAATATTATTACACCAAACTTGTTATTACTTTTTTTTATGGATGGAAAATGCTGACCGTACAACAAATGGATAACATCAAGAAAAAATTGGAAATGAATTCAAAAACTTATTTGTTTTAAAATTAACTTAAATAGTTCGTGGAGGAGATATTATCAGGTAAAATATGCAATTTGTGCAGTTCTGTATGTGTCATACTAAACCTTTATAAATTTCTTTTATTGACGCTGGGTACTACAGGGCCGCGAAAAACAAGTGTTGGTTGAAATTAAGAAAACCTGACCAATTTCTTTGAGGTGTCGCACGTCTGTAGGACGCTGGTCTCAAATAACTAATGGCTAATATGAAGGAATATGTACATTTTATAATTTATTTGTAGTAAATAGGTATTTTCGATAAAATGAATGCATTGTAATATAAAGTAAAATGCTTCTAAGCGGCTTATAATAAAGGAATGTTTATGTTTGTTTTATTACCCAAAAAAGTCAATCAGGTAAAGGTGTGTTTTCAGTCATGCACATGCAGTCACTTCAGAGATGAAATTTTTTTTGCACATTTTTCTTTGGGAGAGATCAATTTCGAATGTGTGCAACAAATATGCAGCTTTTGATGGAATGTGAAATTTGTATTAACCTGAAAATCGTCTAAAAAAAGCTCCGGTTGCCATTTGTTCTTATTTTAATACAATTATTGACGAAATTGATAACAATCCCACAATTTTTTTCAATTATCATCGTTTTCTTGAAATTCCATCAATGTTAAATTCTACTAGGTACGTACCTACTCAATGACTAGTTCAACGAACTTACTAAATTATACGATTTGAGTGGAATAAATTGCAATCGATAATTTATTATTTTTATCGATTTGAACTGTAACAATTCTTCGATATCGTAGACGATCGATTTTGTATTAACCTCTATTACTGGTGATCGGAAGGGATTATTGTATTTCCAAATATGCTTGCCATTTTAAAAGCTCATCGCAATCGTTCAATATTCCATTATAGTTGGAATTACAATGCCCTCACGCAAGGAATAGTTTAATGCTTCAATCTTTCAATCACTATACTATCTCCATACTTCGTATTTATTGTATCCACATTTTTAATCGATTGATCGATGATTGTGATGAAACCGAAGTAACAGACATCTAGGCAAGTAGGTACCTATTCACTTTTATAGCAAATCAAAATCTCCCATCTGATTCTAATCTAATAGTTTACGGCCTACTTTAGTACTTTTTACACAGTTTACGAGAGTGCGCAACGAGTCACCTTGAAGGAAATTGAAATTTGACATCTTAAAAGTTGGCAAAAAATTGAAAGACTTTTACCACTTTTTTTATTATATAGGTAGCAATACATCTTAATTTGTCAATATTGTTCACCATTTCTTATTGTCTATTAGCATAAATGTTAAATTAGTCTTCCATCCTCTTTATATTGTGGATATTTCGAATTGTCTCTTATCCCACTCGTACAATATTAAGGCGTTTTCTTGAGCACACATTAAAGTGTCACTACCGTGATGCAAACACTTGTATGCAAAAATTTCCTTTTTCAATTTCTTCAGCGATGGACAGTCAACTTCTTCTAAGTTAATTACTACTTTGTTAAGAAACTTTAACACGTATTGTTTCTCGGATCCTTTTACATAAATCCTATTGAATGGCTGTAGCAAAGCGCGCGTTTCTTTTTCAAAGTCTTCAAATCTAATGTGGCCATCGTCCCACTTTAGACCATGATGGTAATTTTCCAAATATTTAATCTCTTTTTTCATAGTGGTTGTTAATGGATACTCAGCCAGCGGTTTTAGTAATAAAGTTGTGCAGCTGGGTCCATATGATGAAACAATAGATATCTCTTTAGGTATGAATTCCTTAAGGCTTCCTCTAAATCCTTGTAAGTCAACAAAAGCGTCCATTTTGAACAATCTTATATCGTTCAGTGTTCACCAATAATATAATATAATAATAATAATAAGTAAGTCCTTTACATTCTCGAAAGGTTTACGTTAATAAGTACCTATTACAAGATGGGTAATTAAAGACGCGAGATCAATACGAAACTGAAGTAACAAACGTTCAGGTATTCATTTTTATAGCAAAATCAACATTTTCCATCTCATTTTAACGTGGTTCCTCTTGTTGACACCTTGAATGACTTTAAACTTAGCCAAGATGCAAACCTCGTCTTTTCACCTTCAAATACTTCACAAAGTCACCAGGTGACCTACTTTTCATACATAGTTTACGAGAAGAATAAATTGCCATTCACGAGCAAAAAGTTGGATTGTCGCGCACTGTATTATCGTTGGAAAAGGTCAAGCGCGTTTAGTTTTCCAATGCAGGAGATGACGGCGATGAGGGCGGTGAGGAAGATTCACTACTGCTAACCCATTCATTTAAGTCACTGTTGAATTGTTCTAACTTTGCATCACTTAACTTTCTCATGAGACACTTGATGCAGTACTTGTTACTAATAAAACGCTCGCATAGCTTAAGGCCCAGCTCATATTTCGCGGCAAGGTCAAGGCACTCCCGTTCACTATAGTCACCCATTCCGTACACTGCTTCATGTTCGGCATCAAATTTTAATGCCGAAAACAGTTGCTTTAGACGTTCCACTGCCGTTAGAATATTTGTCGGTTTCGGCCACGATGCCTCTGCATATGCCATCCACATTTTATTGTCTCATAAATGACACATAATACATTACCTTATATATCTTACAATCCCACTTTCACACCCCCCCCCCCCCCCACCTGAGACGCTGAAATTGTAAATGTCACCTTGAAAAGTTGGCACTTCACTCACCGAGCGTCTAAAAATAAAGTTTAACCTTTTGAAGGTCACATAACTGTTCTAGTAACTTTTTGAGTTAGGATCGGCCGGTTACTTTTCTAGTGACTTTTTGAGTTAGGATTGGCAGGTAGCTTTTCTAGTGACTTTTTGAGTTAGGATCGACCGGTATTTATTTAGTAACTTTTCTGGTGACTTTTCTAGGACTTTTTGAGTTAGGATCGGCCGGTATTCATTTAGTAACTTTTCTAGTGACTTTTTGAGTTAGGATCGGCAGGTAACTTTTCTAGTGACTTTTTGTGTTCGACCTACATTCATTTCTAGTGACTTTGAGTTAGTATCGGCCCTATATGTCTACTCATATAGTAATGGGAAAAATTCTACTTCAAATATTATCGCTGTCTAAGGTGCAATGGAATGATCCCATACCACCAACAATGCGATAAGAATGGAACGAGTTTTAAAATGAGTTGCCAAACATTGTTTAGAATGTACACGAATTAATACTAGCATAATTGCAGAACTCTATCATAAGTCAGGTTATACACTACTTGAGTACGACGCCGACAGTAGCGCCCCCTGATGCCCTGTACGAAATGGGGTCGTATATTACGGTAAGGGTGTCTATCTTTATTAATATTTCAATCAACGCTATAAGGTATAGAAGGTATATAAACAAGGATGTTAGTGTTCAACCCGAGACCCGATTTACTTTTCATCAACACGAACTTGACGTATTTCAATTTATTCAATTTTTACAAACAGCTTTACAAAGCTAATATCAAAATTAGAGTTATAATTAAATATCTACATATTATACCTATTGGCAATCTTTCATATGTACTTATGCATTCGGAAACCTTTTTTAGCTTTTATCTTTTACGTTACCTATTTCTGTATGTACACTGTACACCTACGTACACTAATGCAATAGAAGAATTCAAAGTTGAAAAAACTTAACCTCATTTTGTTTTCGTTGAATTAAGTAATTGAAGCAAAATTTCACCTTGAAATTTACCTAACCACACAAATTAGCTCTATAACTATGGCCAACAGAGCAAGCCTTACATGGTAAAAATTGAATACAACTTCCTACTTCCTATAAAATGGATAATGTTAGATTCCTTTTCATTTTATTTCAGAACAGATGACCATGACAGCTTTTTTAAGTGCATTATCGGATTAAAGTTTAGTTAGCCACCTGTTGTATCAACCATACACTCCCTTTTGGCTTTTGCAACCGGCCGATCTATTTAACACAAGGTTCTTTTGAAACGAAATTACAAAGATTTGCAGTACTTAACCCTTTCGCCACTAACGGGACCTATGTGTCCCAATATTGAGAAATAAAAGTCTATCGGGATAAAATTGAACCGTTTTCAATGGAATATTGTTTATTCAGTCTTATTTTTGAAAATATTTTATGGGACTTATATGTCCCATTAGACATTTACCCTGGGTTATTTGTGTCCCAATAGTCTCGAATTGTTTAGGGGTATTTGACCCAAGCAGAACTGGTGAAGGAGGAAGGAGTTTGAAGCTCTTTTTGATAGCGATAAGGAGTCTCTGGATGATTCCTTACCATAACAGTGAAACCTCTGATGAAAACTGACTATATAATAAACAAATTATATTTAATTGTTTATTTTTTTACATGTCTAGTAGGTTATTTATGTTCCACCAAAAATGTCTGACCGGGACACATATGTCCCTGCCAAAACGGCGCTTCTCGAGAATAAAATTGATCTCAGTCATGTTTATTTTTATGTAGCAACATTTTTGACACAAGAAAACTTCAAATGTGTGTAAAGTTTCTGAAAAATTTAACCCGTCGCGAAAGGGTTAAGCCAGGGCCGGCGCAAGAGGTTTTGGCGCCCTAGGCGAAACTATTGTGAGCCTCCTCCCCCACCAATCCCAAACCAACCCCCTAATCAATTAGTGTAGTCGATTCAGCAACTCACTTTCAGGAAATATAAAAACAAAGGCGCGAATTTCTGTAACTAATTATGGTATATACTATATAGAATATAGGTATATGGATAACTCCCCCCCCCCCATGCGGGCACAAGCACCACGGCTTCTGCACAAATGAGTCATTGTTTTTCTTTCCACCCGTAAGGGAGCAGAGAGGGTGATACCGGTAGCGTTAGTAGAACTCGGAGAGCGATATGCAAATTAGGTCTCTCTCTCTTCCAAGTCAGATTTTAAAATGAAATCAAACACACCATTTGGCGTTGACTGCTTAGTGACTCGTCTTGAGTCCCCTGCGCTCCAGGTGCCCCTTAGTTCCTGGCGCCCTAGGCGGTCGCCTATTCGCCTATACGGTCGCGCCGGCCCTGACTTAAGCACCGATGTCATTAAGTTCAACTGAAAATCTTAAAAGTAAATAAAACTTACGATAATTGTTGCACTACCATCTCCCCGTCCTCCTCCTCCAAATCTTCAATCCCATACAATTCCTGAATGGTGAAGTTGTACTCGATACGGCGGGCCTTAAAGCAACCGAGATGGTTCCACTCATCCCGCCCGCCGTACCGAGTTCCAAAATTTTTGTTTGAGACTCGGATCTAAAAACCAATTTATCGAACGTTACCAAACAAAACGATATAAAAACCTCGTTCATTCGTATTTTTTCTCCGCATGCCCAACACTTTGACCGGTTGGAGGCGGCGTACCCGACCTGGAATTTCCTCTTTCCCGTAACAATATAGGTATGACATTATATTTATTAATAGGTATGAAATAATAACAGTGCAAATTCTGATTTCATTGATTCTTGATCTTTCAAAAATAAATTTTCGATATCGTCGGACTATGTAGGTGCCTGTCTTTGGAAAAAGCAGAGAAAAATGATATCACTTTCCATCAAATATTGGTGATTGAAACGTAAACAAAATGATAGGGTGTTCATCAGTGTTTTTTTATGGCATCAATCATTATGAATTTTTTTTATGTATTTATAGGATTACCTTACAGCAAATTCTCTTTGCAAAAATTAAAAAATATATAAGTATTTTGTTATAGTTATTTGTTTGTAAAAGTCGTAAATCTCAATTTTTGGGAAGGCCCCACATTGCCATTATTAAAAGTAGAATACATATGTCTATTGTACAAAAACCTCGTGTTTGTACGTTTTCAATTTTTTTCCAATAATTGTCAACATAATCGATGATGGTTTAAACAATTCGCGCCTGGGTGTGTGCTACACTGGCTACTGGCAAACTACTAGTAAGTGATACTATATACTATATTTTAACGGGTCATGGGACTATGGGAGGGGTTTGACCCCCCCCCCCCCTTGCGCGCGGGCCCGCACATCGGCCGCCGTACAATATACAATGCACCTTTTGTGTTCTGCGATAGAGACGTTTAACTTGTACATACATACATATGGGTGCCCCCCCCCCCCCATGCGGGCACAAGCACCACGGCTTCTGCACAAATGAGTCATTGTTTTTCTTTCCACCCATAAGGGAGCAGAGAGGGTGATACCGGTAGCGTTAGTAGAACTCGGAGAGCGGTATGCAAATTAGGTCTCTCTCTTCCAAGTCAGATTTTAAAATGAAATCAAACACACCATTTGGCGTTGACTGCTTAGTGACTCGTCTTGAGTCCCCTGCGCTCCAGGTGCCCCTTAGTTCCTGGCGCCCTAGGCGGTCGCCTATTCGCCTATACGGTCGCGCCGGCCCTGACTTAAGCACCGATGTCATTAAGTTCAACTGAAAATCTTAAAAGTAAATAAAACTTACGATAATTGTTGCACTACCATCTCCCCGTCCTCCTCCTCCAAATCTTCAATTCCATATAATTCATTAATGGTGAAGTTATACTCGATACGGCGGGCCTTAAAGCAACCGAGATGGTTCCACTCATCCCGCCCGCCGTACCGAGTTCCAAAATTTTTTTTTGATACTCGGATCTAAAAACCAATTTATCGAACGTTACCAAACAAAACGATATAAAAACCTCGTTCATTGCTATTTTCTCTCCGCATGCCCAACACTTTGACCGGTTGGAGGCGGCGTACCCGACCTGGAATTTCCTCTTTCCTGTAACAATATAGGTATGACATTATATT
The DNA here is from genome assembly GCA_036250285.1 of Pyrocoelia pectoralis. Taxonomy (NCBI): domain Eukaryota; kingdom Metazoa; phylum Arthropoda; class Insecta; order Coleoptera; family Lampyridae; genus Pyrocoelia; species Pyrocoelia pectoralis. The sequence goes on along the minus strand of CM070075.1, from coordinate 35,619,669 downwards.
TATTAATAGGTATGAAATAATAACAGTGCAAATTCTGATTTCATTGATTCTTGATCTTTCAAAAATAAATTTTCGATATCGTCGGACTATGTAGGTGCCTGTCTTTGGAAAAAGCAGAGAAAATGATATCACTTTCCATCAAATATTGGTGATTGAAACGTAAACAAAATGATAGGGTGTTCATCAGTGTTTTTTTATGGCATCAATCATTATGAATTTTTTTTATGTATTTATAGGATTACCTTACAGCAAATTCTCTTTGCAAAAATTAAAAAATATATAAGTATTTTGTTATAGTTATTTGTTTGTAAAAGTCGTAAATCTCAATTTTTGGGAAGGCCCAACATTGCCATTATTAAAAGTAGAATACATATGTCTATTGTACAAAAACCTCGTGTTTGTACGTTTTCAATTTTTTTCCAATAATTGTCAACATAATCGATGATGGTTTAAACAATTCGCGCCTGGGTGTGTGCTACACTGGCTACTGGCAAACTACTAGTAAGTGATACTATATACTATATTTTAACGGGTCATGGGACTATGGGAGGGGTTTGACCCCCCCCCCTTGCGCGCGGGCCCGCACATCGGCCGCCGTACAATATACAATGCACCTTTTGTGTTCTGCGATAGAGACGTTTAACTTGTACATACATACATATGGGTGCCCCCCCCCCCCATGCGGGCACAAGCACCACGGCTTCTGCACAAATGAGTCATTGTTTTTCTTTCCACCCATAAGGGAGCAGAGAGGGTGATACCGGTAGCGTTAGTAGAACTCGGAGAGCGATATGCAAATTAGGTCTCTCTCTTCCAAGTCAGATTTTAAAATGAAATCAAACACACCATTTGGCGTTGACTGCTTAGTGACTCGTCTTGAGTCCCCTGCGCTCCAGATGCCCCTTAGTTCCTGGCGCCCTAGGCGGTCGCCTATTCGCCTATACGGTCGCGCCGGCCCTGACTTAAGCACCGATGTCATTAAGTTCAACTGAAAATCTTAAAAGTAAATAAAACTTACGATAATTGTTGCACTACCATCTCCCCGTCCTCCTCCAAATCTTCAATCCCATACAATTCTTGAATTGTGAAGTTGTACTCGATACGGCGGGCCTTAAAGCAACCGAGATGGTTCCACTCATCCCGCCCGCCGTACCGAGTTCCAAAATTTTTTTTGATACTCGGATCTAAAAACCAATTTATCGAACGTTACCAAACAAAACGATATAAAAACCTCGTTCATTGCTATTTTCTCTCCGCATGCCCAACACTTTGACCGGTTGGAGGCGGCGTACCCGACCTGGAATTTCCTCTTTCCTGTAACAATATAGGTATGACATTATATTTATTAATAGGTATGAAATAATAACAGTGCAAATTCTGATTTCATTGATTCTTGATCTTTCAAAAATAAATTTTCGATATCGTCGGACTATGTAGGTGCCTGTCTTTGGAAAAAGCAGAGAAAATGATATCACTTTCCATCAAATATTGGTGATTGAAACGTAAACAAAATGATAGGGTGTTCATCAGTGTTTTTTTATGGCATCAATCATTATGAATTTTTTTATGTATTTATAGGATTACCTTACAGCAAATTCTCTTTGCAAAAATTAAAAAATATATAAGTATTTTGTTATAGTTATTTGTTTGTAAAAGTCGTAAATCTCAATTTTTGGGAAGGCCCAACATTGCCATTATTAAAAGTAGAATACATATGTCTATTGTACAAAAACCTCGTGTTTGTACGTTTTCAATTTTTTTCCAATAATTGTCAACATAATCGATGATGGTTTAAACAATTCGCGCCTGGGTGTGTGCTACACTGGCTACTGGCAAACTACTAGTAAGTGATACTATATACTATATTTTAACGGGTCATGGGACTATGGGAGGGGTTTGACCCCCCCCCCCCCCCTTGCGCGCGGGCCCGCACATCGGCCGCCGTACAATATACAATGCACCTTTTGTGTTCTGCGATAGAGACGTTTAACTTGTACATACATACATATGGGTGCCCCCCCCCCCCCATGCGGGCACAAGCACCACGGCTTCTGCACAAATGAGTCATTGTTTTTCTTTCCACCCATAAGGGAGCAGAGAGGGTGATACCGGTAGCGTTAGTAGAACTCGGAGAGCGATATGCAAATTAGGTCTCTCTCTTCCAAGTCAGATTTTAAAATGAAATCAAACACACCATTTGGCGTTGACTGCTTAGTGACTCGTCTTGAGTCCCCTGCGCTCCAGGTGCCCCTTAGTTCCTGGCGCCCTAGGCGGTCGCCTATTCGCCTATACGGTCGCGCCGGCCCTGACTTAAGCACCGATGTCATTAAGTTCAACTGAAAATCTTAAAAGTAAATAAAACTTACGATAATTGTTGCACTACCATCTCCCCGTCCTCCTCCTCCAATCTTCAATTCCATATAATTCATTAATGGTGAAGTTATACTCGATACGGCGGGCCTTAAAGCAACCGAGATAGTTCCACTCATCCCGCCCGCCGTACCGAGTTCCAAAATTTTTTTTTGATACTCGGATCTAAAAACCAATTTATCGAACGTTACCAAACAAAACGATATAAAAACCTCGTTCATTGCTATTTTCTCTCCGCATGCCCAACACTTTGACCGGTTGGAGGCGGCGTACCCGACCTGGAATTTCCTCTTTCCTGTAACAATATAGGTATGACATTATATTTATTAATAGGTATGAAATAATAACAGTGCAAATTCTGATTTCATTGATTCTTGATCTTTCAAAAATAAATTTTCGATATCGTCGGACTATGTAGGTGCCTGTCTTTGGAAAAAGCAGAGAAAATGATATCACTTTCCATCAAATATTGGTGATTGAAACGTAAACAAAATGATAGGGTGTTCATCAGTGTTTTTTTATGGCATCAATCATTATGAATTTTTTTTATGTATTTATAGGATTACCTTACAGCAAATTCTCTTTGCAAAAATTAAAAAATATATAAGTATTTTGTTATAGTTATTTGTTTGTAAAAGTCGTAAATCTCAATTTTTGGGAAGGCCCAACATTGCCATTATTAAAAGTAGAATACATATGTCTATTGTACAAAACCTCGTGTTTGTACGTTTTCAATTTTTTTTCCAATAATTGTCAACATAATCGATGATGGTTTAAACAATTCGCGCCTGGGTGTGTGCTACACTGGCTACTGGCAAACTACTAGTAAGTGATACTATATACTATATTTTAACGGGTCATGGGACTATGGGAGGGGTTTGACCCCCCCCCCCCTTGCGCGCGGGCCCGCACATCGGCCGCCGTACAATATACAATGCACCTTTTGTGTTCTGCGATAGAGACGTTTAACTTGTACATACATACATATGGGTGGCCCCCCCCCCCATGCGGGCACAAGCACCACGGCTTCTGCACAAATGAGTCATTGTTTTTCTTTCCACCCATAAGGGAGCAGAGAGGGTGATACCGGTAGCGTTAGTAGAACTCGGAGAGCGGTATGCAAATTAGGTCTCTCTCTTCCAAGTCAGATTTTAAAATGAAATCAAACACACCATTTGGCGTTGACTGCTTAGTGACTCGTCTTGAGTCCCCTGCGCTCCAGGTGCCCCTTAGTTCCTGGCGCCCTAGGCGGTCGCCTATTCGCCTATACGGTCGCGCCGGCCCTGACTTAAGCACCGATGTCATTAAGTTCAACTGAAAATCTTAAAAGTAAATAAAACTTACGATAATTGTTGCACTACCATCTCCCCGTCCTCCTCCTCCAAATCTTCAATTCCATATAATTCATTAATGGTGAAGTTATACTCGATACGGCGGGCCTTAAAGCAACCGAGATGGTTCCACTCATCCCGCCCGCCGTACCGAGTTCCAAAATTTTTTTTGATACTCGGATCTAAAAACCAATTTATCGAACGTTACCAAACAAAACGATATAAAAACCTCGTTCATTGCTATTTTCTCTCCGCATGCCCAACACTTTGACCGGTTGGAGGCGGCGTACCCGACCTGGAATTTCCTCTTTCCTGTAACAATATAGGTATGACATTATATTTATTAATAGGTATGAAATAATAACAGTGCAAATTCTGATTTCATTGATTCTTGATCTTTCAAAAATAAATTTTCGATATCGTCGGACTATGTAGGTGCCTGTCTTTGGAAAAAGCAGAGAAAATGATATCACTTTCCATCAAATATTGGTGATTGAAACGTAAACAAAATGATAGGGTGTTCATCAGTGTTTTTTTATGGCATCAATCATTATGAATTTTTTTTATGTATTTATAGGATTACCTTACAGCAAATTCTCTTTGCAAAAATTAAAAAATATATAAGTATTTTGTTATAGTTATTTGTTTGTAAAAGTCGTAAATCTCAATTTTTGGGAAGGCCCAACATTGCCATTATTAAAAGTAGAATACATATGTCTATTGTACAAAAACCTCGTGTTTGTACGTTTTCAATTTTTTTCCAATAATTGTCAACATAATCGATGATGGTTTAAACAATTCGCGCCTGGGTGTGTGCTACACTGGCTACTGGCAAACTACTAGTAAGTGATACTATATACTATATTTTAACGGGTCATGGGACTATGGGAGGGGTTTGACCCCCCCCCCTTGCGCGCGGGCCCGCACATCGGCCGCCGTACAATATACAATGCACCTTTTGTGTTCTGCGATAGAGACGTTTAACTTGTACATACATACATATGGGTGCCCCCCCCCCCCCATGCGGGCACAAGCACCACGGCTTCTGCACAAATGAGTCATTGTTTTTCTTTCCACCCATAAGGGAGCAGAGAGGGTGATACCGGTAGCGTTAGTAGAACTCGGAGAGCGATATGCAAATTAGGTCTCTCTCTTCCAAGTCAGATTTTAAAATGAAATCAAACACACCATTTGGCGTTGACTGCTTAGTGACTCGTCTTGAGTCCCCTGCGCTCCAGGTGCCCCTTAGTTCCTGGCGCCCTAGGCGGTCGCCTATTCGCCTATACGGTCGCGCCGGCCCTGACTTAAGCACCGATGTCATTAAGTTCAACTGAAAATCTTAAAAGTAAATAAAACTTACGATAATTGTTGCACTACCATCTCCCCGTCCTCCTCCTCCAAATCTTCAATTCCATATAATTCATTAATGGTGAAGTTATACTCGATACGGCGGGCCTTAAAGCAACCGAGATAGTTCCACTCATCCCGCCCGCCGTACCGAGTTCCAAAATTTTTTTTTGATACTCGGATCTAAAAACCAATTTATCGAACGTTACTAAACAAAACGATATAAAAACCTCGTTCATTGCTATTTTCTCTCCGCATGCCCAACACTTTGACCGGTTGGAGGCGGCGTACCCGACCTGGAATTTCCTCTTTCCTGTAACAATATAGGTATGACATTATATTTATTAATAGGTATGAAATAATAACAGTGCAAATTCTGATTTCATTGATTCTTGATCTTTCAAAAATAAATTTTCGATATCGTCGGACTATGTAGGTGCCTGTCTTTGGAAAAAGCAGAGAAAATGATATCACTTTCCATCAAATATTGGTGATTGAAACGTAAACAAAATGATAGGGTGTTCATCAGTGTTTTTTTATGGCATCAATCATTATGAATTTTTTTTATGTATTTATAGGATTACCTTACAGCAAATTCTCTTTGCAAAAATTAAAAAATATATAAGTATTTTGTTATAGTTATTTGTTTGTAAAAGTCGTAAATCTCAATTTTTGGGAAGGCCCAACATTGCCATTATTAAAAGTAGAATACATATGTCTATTGTACAAAAACCTCGTGTTTGTACGTTTTCAATTTTTTTCCAATAATTGTCAACATAATCGATGATGGTTTAAACAATTCGCGCCTGGGTGTGTGCTACACTGGCTACTGGCAAACTACTAGTAAGTGATACTATATACTATATTTTAACGGGTCATGGGACTATGGGAGGGGTTTGACCCCCCCCCCCCCTTGCGCGCGGGCCCGCACATCGGCCGCCGTACAATATACAATGCACCTTTTGTGTTCTGCGATAGAGACGTTTAACTTGTACATACATACATATGGGTGGCCCCCCCCCCCATGCGGGCACAAGCACCACGGCTTCTGCACAAATGAGTCATTGTTTTTCTTTCCACCCATAAGGGAGCAGAGAGGGTGATACCGGTAGCGTTAGTAGAACTCGGAGAGCGGTATGCAAATTAGGTCTCTCTCTTCCAAGTCAGATTTTAAAATGAAATCAAACACACCATTTGGCGTTGACTGCTTAGTGACTCGTCTTGAGTCCCCTGCGCTCCAGGTGCCCCTTAGTTCCTGGCGCCCTAGGCGGTCGCCTATTCGCCTATACGGTCGCGCCGGCCCTGACTTAAGCACCGATGTCATTAAGTTCAACTGAAAATCTTAAAAGTAAATAAAACTTACGATAATTGTTGCACTACCATCTCCCCGTCCTCCTCCTCCAAATCTTCAATTCCATATAATTCATTAATGGTGAAGTTATACTCGATACGGCGGGCCTTAAAGCAACCGAGATGGTTCCACTCATCCCGCCCGCCGTACCGAGTTCCAAAATTTTTTTTTGATACTCGGATCTAAAAACCAATTTATCGAACGTTACCAAACAAAACGATATAAAAACCTCGTTCATTGCTATTTTCTCTCCGCATGCCCAACACTTTGACCGGTTGGAGGCGGCGTACCCGACCTGGAATTTCCTCTTTCCTGTAACAATATAGGTATGACATTATATTTATTAATAGGTATGAAATAATAACAGTGCAAATTCTGATTTCATTGATTCTTGATCTTTCAAAAATAAATTTTCGATATCGTCGGACTATGTAGGTGCCTGTCTTTGGAAAAAGCAGAGAAAATGATATCACTTTCCATCAAATATTGGTGATTGAAACGTAAACAAAATGATAGGGTGTTCATCAGTGTTTTTTTATGGCATCAATCATTATGAATTTTTTTTATGTATTTATAGGATTACCTTACAGCAAATTCTCTTTGCAAAAATTAAAAAATATATAAGTATTTTGTTATAGTTATTTGTTTGTAAAAGTCGTAAATCTCAATTTTTGGGAAGGCCCAACATTGCCATTATTAAAAGTAGAATACATATGTCTATTGTACAAAAACCTCGTGTTTGTACGTTTTCAATTTTTTTCCAATAATTGTCAACATAATCGATGATGGTTTAAACAATTCGCGCCTGGGTGTGTGCTACACTGGCTACTGGCAAACTACTAGTAAGTGATACTATATACTATATTTTAACGGGTCATGGGACTATGGGAGGGGTTTGACCCCCCCCCCCCCCCTTGCGCGCGGGCCCGCACATCGGCCGCCGTACAATATACAATGCACCTTTTGTGTTCTGCGATAGAGACGTTTAACTTGTACATACATACATATGGGTGCCCCCCCCCCCCCCATGCGGGCACAAGCACCACGGCTTCTGCACAAATGAGTCATTGTTTTTCTTTCCACCCATAAGGGAGCAGAGAGGGTGATACCGGTAGCGTTAGTAGAACTCGGAGAGCGATATGCAAATTAGGTCTCTCTCTTCCAAGTCAGATTTTAAAATGAAATCAAACACACCATTTGGCGTTGACTGCTTAGTGACTCGTCTTGAGTCCCCTGCGCTCCAGATGCCCCTTAGTTCCTGGCGCCCTAGGCGGTCGCCTATTCGCCTATACGGTCGCGCCGGCCCTGACTTAAGCACCGATGTCATTAAGTTCAACTGAAAATCTTAAAAGTAAATAAAACTTACGATAATTGTTGCACTACCATCTCCCCGTCCTCCTCCAAATCTTCAATCCCATACAATTCTTGAATTGTGAAGTTGTACTCGATACGGCGGGCCTTAAAGCAACCGAGATGGTTCCACTCATCCCGCCCGCCGTACCGAGTTCCAAAATTTTTTTTTGATACTCGGATCTAAAAACCAATTTATCGAACGTTACCAAACAAAACGATATAAAAACCTCGTTCATTGCTATTTTCTCTCCGCATGCCCAACACTTTGACCGGTTGGAGGCGGCGTACCCGACCTGGAATTTCCTCTTTCCTGTAACAATATAGGTATGACATTATATTTATTATAGGTATGAAATAATAACAGTGCAAATTCTGATTTCATTGATTCTTGATCTTTCAAAAATAAATTTTCGATATCGTCGGACTATGTAGGTGCCTGTCTTTGGAAAAAGCAGAGAAAATGATATCACTTTCCATCAAATATTGGTGATTGAAACGTAAACAAAATGATAGGGTGTTCATCAGTGTTTTTTTATGGCATCAATCATTATGAATTTTTTTTATGTATTTATAGGATTACCTTACAGCAAATTCTCTTTGCAAAAATTAAAAAATATATAAGTATTTTGTTATAGTTATTTGTTTGTAAAAGTCGTAAATCTCAATTTTTGGGAAGGCCCAACATTGCCATTATTAAAAGTAGAATACATATGTCTATTGTACAAAAACCTCGTGTTTGTACGTTTTCAATTTTTTTCCAATAATTGTCAACATAATCGATGATGGTTTAAACAATTCGCGCCTGGGTGTGTGCTACACTGGCTACTGGCAAACTACTAGTAAGTGATACTATATACTATATTTTAACGGGTCATGGGACTATGGGAGGGGTTTGACACCCCCCCCCCCTTGCGCGCGAGCCCGCACATCGGCCGCCGTACAATATACAATGCACCTTTTGTGTTCTGCGATAGAGACGTTTAACTTGTACATACATACATATGGGTGCCCCCCCCCCCCCATGCGGGCACAAGCACCACGGCTTCTGCACAAATGAGTCATTGTTTTTCTTTCCACCCATAAGGGAGCAGAGAGGGTGATACCGGTAGCGTTAGTAGAACTCGGAGAGCGATATGCAAATTAGGTCTCTCTCTTCCAAGTCAGATTTTAAAATGAAATCAAACACACCATTTGGCGTTGACTGCTTAGTGACTCGTCTTGAGTCCCCTGCGCTCCAGGTGCCCCTTAGTTCCTGGCGCCCTAGGCGGTCGCCTATTCGCCTATACGGTCGCGCCGGCCCTGACTTAAGCACCGATGTCATTAAGTTCAACTGAAAATCTTAAAAGTAAATAAAACTTACGATAATTGTTGCACTACCATCTCCCCGTCCTCCTCCTCCAAATCTTCAATTCCATATAATTCATTAATGGTGAAGTTATACTCGATACGGCGGGCCTTAAAGCAACCGAGATAGTTCCACTCATCCCGCCCGCCGTACCGAGTTCCAAAATTTTTTTTTGATACTCGGATCTAAAAACCAATTTATCGAACGTTACCAAACAAAACGATATAAAAACCTCGTTCATTGCTATTTTCTCTCCGCATGCCCAACACTTTGACCGGTTGGAGGCGGCGTACCCGACCTGGAATTTCCTCTTTCCTGTAACAATATAGGTATGACATTATATTTATTAATAGGTATGAAATAATAACAGTGCAAATTCTGATTTCATTGATTCTTGATCTTTCAAAAATAAATTTTCGATATCGTCGGACTATGTAGGTGCCTGTCTTTGGAAAAAGCAGAGAAAATGATATCACTTTCCATCAAATATTGGTGATTGAAACGTAAACAAAATGATAGGGTGTTCATCAGTGTTTTTTTATGGCATCAATCATTATGAATTTTTTTTATGTATTTATAGGATTACCTTACAGCAAATTCTCTTTGCAAAAATTAAAAAATATATAAGTATTTTGTTATAGTTATTTGTTTGTAAAAGTCGTAAATCTCAATTTTTGGGAAGGCCCAACATTGCCATTATTAAAAGTAGAATACATACAGTGTGACTCATTTAGAATGGAAACACCCATGTAAAATCTGAAGTTATTTACCGATTTTAACCATTTTTGTTTTAAAATGTCAATTAACGAAACGTCTACCTCGGGACAAAATTTTAAATGTTTATTCCAATTTTCAGGGCATACTACGATAACTTTTTCGTGCTCAAAATGGAGAATTCTTATTAGCGATTTGTTTATAAAAAAAATATCTACGCCACTGGATTCAGAATGCTTCCAAATAGCTGTCACCAAAATTTTACAAAAATATATTTATTAATAACAAAGTTATGACAACTTAAAGTTCGAAAACTTTCTACGCTAACAGTTACAAAACAACACCCTGTATCAATAGATGGCCATTGAAATTATGTTAATAATTCTTAAATTAAACTATTTAAACCATCAGTGGAGAAAAAAATATTGAAAGTAACGTAATATTTAATAAAAGTAACGGAATCGCGCGATCGAGTAAATAAAGACCTAACATTTCCATTTAAATCTTAGTTACCATGGAAATTATGTTACTGTTTAACTTAACAGTTATGATAGATTTTTATTAAATATTACGTTACTTTCAATATTTTTTTCTCCACTGATGGTTTAAATAGTTTAATTTAAGAATTATTAACATAATTTCAATGGCCATCTATTGATACAGGGTGTTGTTTTGTAACTGTTAGCGTAGAAAGTTTTCGAACTTTAAGTTGTCATAACTTTGTTATTAATAAATATATTTTTGTAAAATTTTGGTGACAGCTATTTGGAAGCATTCTGAATCCAGTGGCGTAGATATTTTTTTTATAAACAAATCGCTAATAAGAATTCTCCATTTTGAGCACGAAAAAGTTATCGTAGTATGCCCTGAAAATTGGAATAAACATTTAAAATTTTGTTCCGAGGTAGACGTTTCGTTAATTGACATTTAAAAAAAAAATGGTTAAAATCGGTAAATAACTTCAGATTTTACATGGGTGTTTCCATTCTAAATGAGTCACACTGTATGTCTATTGTACAAAAACCTCGTGTTTGTACGTTTTCAATTTTTTTCCAATAATTGTCAACATAATCGATGATGGTTTAAACAATTCGCGCCTGGGTGTGTGCTACACTGGCTACTGGCAAACTACTAGTAAGTGATACTATATACTATATTTTAACGGGTCATGGGACTATGGGAGGGGTTTGACCCCCCCCCCCCCTTGCGCGCGGGCCCGCACATCGGCCGCCGTACAATATACAATGCACCTTTTGTGTTCTGCGATAGAGACGTTTAACTTGTACATACATACATATGGGTGGCCCCCCCCCCCCCCATGCGGGCACAAGCACCACGGCTTCTGCACAAATGAGTCATTGTTTTTCTTTCCACCCATAAGGGAGCAGAGAGGGTGATACCGGTAGCGTTAGTAGAACTCGGAGAGCGGTATGCAAATTAGGTCTCTCTCTTCCAAGTCAGATTTTAAAATGAAATCAAACACACCATTTGGCGTTGACTGCTTAGTGACTCGTCTTGAGTCCCCTGCGCTCCAGGTGCCCCTTAGTTCCTGGCGCCCTAGGCGGTCGCCTATTCGCCTATACGGTCGCGCCGGCCCTGACTTAAGCACCGATGTCATTAAGTTCAACTGAAAATCTTAAAAGTAAATAAAACTTACGATAATTGTTGCACTACCATCTCCCCGTCCTCCTCCTCCAAATCTTCAATTCCATATAATTCATTAATGGTGAAGTTATACTCGATACGGCGGGCCTTAAAGCAACCGAGATGGTTCCACTCATCCCGCCCGCCGTACCGAGTTCCAAAATTTTTTTTTGATACTCGGATCTAAAAACCAATTTATCGAACGTTACCAAACAAAACGATATAAAAACCTCGTTCATTGCTATTTTCTCTCCGCATGCCCAACACTTTGACCGGTTGGAGGCGGCGTACCCGACCTGGAATTTCCTCTTTCCTGTAACAATATAGGTATGACATTATATTTATTAATAGGTATGAAATAATAACAGTGCAAATTCTGATTTCATTGATTCTTGATCTTTCAAAAATAAATTTTCGATATCGTCGGACTATGTAGGTGCCTGTCTTTGGAAAAAGCAGAGAAAATGATATCACTTTCCATCAAATATTGGTGATTGAAACGTAAACAAAATGATAGGGTGTTCATCAGTGTTTTTTTATGGCATCAATCATTATGAATTTTTTTTATGTATTTATAGGATTACCTTACAGCAAATTCTCTTTGCAAAAATTAAAAAATATATAAGTATTTTGTTATAGTTATTTGTTTGTAAAAGTCGTAAATCTCAATTTTTGGGAAGGCCCAACATTGCCATTATTAAAAGTAGAATACATATGTCTATTGTACAAAAACCTCGTGTTTGTACGTTTTCAATTTTTTTCCAATAATTGTCAACATAATCGATGATGGTTTAAACAATTCGCGCCTGGGTGTGTGCTACACTGGCTACTGGCAAACTACTAGTAAGTGATACTATATACTATATTTTAACGGGTCATGGGACTATGGGAGGGGTTTGACCCCCCCCCCCTTGCGCGCGGGCCCGCACATCGGCCGCCGTACAATATACAATGCACCTTTTGTGTTCTGCGATAGAGACGTTTAACTTGTACATACATACATATGGGTGCCCCCCCCCCCCCATGCGGGCACAAGCACCACGGCTTCTGCACAAATGAGTCATTGTTTTTCTTTCCACCCATAAGGGAGCAGAGAGGGTGATACCGGTAGCGTTAGTAGAACTCGGAGAGCGATATGCAAATTAGGTCTCTCTCTTCCAAGTCAGATTTTAAAATGAAATCAAACACACCATTTGGCGTTGACTGCTTAGTGACTCGTCTTGAGTCCCCTGCGCTCCAGATGCCCCTTAGTTCCTGGCGCCCTAGGCGGTCGCCTATTCGCCTATACGGTCGCGCCGGCCCTGACTTAAGCACCGATGTCATTAAGTTCAACTGAAAATCTTAAAAGTAAATAAAACTTACGATAATTGTTGCACTACCATCTCCCCGTCCTCCTCCAAATCTTCAATCCCATACAATTCTTGAATTGTGAAGTTGTACTCGATACGGCGGGCCTTAAAGCAACCGAGATGGTTCCACTCATCCCGCCCGCCGTACCGAGTTCCAAAATTTTTTTTTGATACTCGGATCTAAAAACCAATTTATCGAACGTTACCAAACAAAACGATATAAAAACCTCGTTCATTGCTATTTTCTCTCCGCATGCCCAACACTTTGACCGGTTGGAGGCGGCGTACCCGACCTGGAATTTCCTCTTTCCTGTAACAATATAGGTATGACATTATATTTATTAATAGGTATGAAATAATAACAGTGCAAATTCTGATTTCATTGATTCTTGATCTTTCAAAAATAAATTTTCGATATCGTCGGACTATGTAGGTGCCTGTCTTTGGAAAAAGCAGAGAAAATGATATCACTTTCCATCAAATATTGGTGATTGAAACGTAAACAAAATGATAGGGTGTTCATCAGTGTTTTTTTATGGCATCAATCATTATGAATTTTTTTTATGTATTTATAGGATTACCTTACAGCAAATTCTCTTTGCAAAAATTAAAAAATATATAAGTATTTTGTTATAGTTATTTGTTTGTAAAAGTCGTAAATCTCAATTTTTGGGAAGGCCCAACATTGCCATTATTAAAAGTAGAATACATATGTCTATTGTACAAAAACCTCGTGTTTGTACGTTTTCAATTTTTTTCCAATAATTGTCAACATAATCGATGATGGTTTAAACAATTCGCGCCTGGGTGTGTGCTACACTGGCTACTGGCAAACTACTAGTAAGTGATACTATATACTATATTTTAACGGGTCATGGGACTATGGGAGGGGTTTGACACCCCCCCCCCCCTTGCGCGCGAGCCCGCACATCGGCCGCCGTACAATATACAATGCACCTTTTGTGTTCTGCGATAGAGACGTTTAACTTGTACATACATACATATGGGTGCCCCCCCCCCCCCATGCGGGCACAAGCACCACGGCTTCTGCACAAATGAGTCATTGTTTTTCTTTCCACCCATAAGGGAGCAGAGAGGGTGATACCGGTAGCGTTAGTAGAACTCGGAGAGCGATATGCAAATTAGGTCTCTCTCTTCCAAGTCAGATTTTAAAATGAAATCAAACACACCATTTGGCGTTGACTGCTTAGTGACTCGTCTTGAGTCCCCTGCGCTCCAGGTGCCCCTTAGTTCCTGGCGCCCTAGGCGGTCGCCTATTCGCCTATACGGTCGCGCCGGCCCTGACTTAAGCACCGATGTCATTAAGTTCAACTGAAAATCTTAAAAGTAAATAAAACTTACGATAATTGTTGCACTACCATCTCCCCGTCCTCCTCCTCCAAATCTTCAATTCCATATAATTCATTAATGGTGAAGTTATACTCGATACGGCGGGCCTTAAAGCAACCGAGATAGTTCCACTCATCCCGCCCGCCGTACCGAGTTCCAAAATTTTTTTTTGATACTCGGATCTAAAAACCAATTTATCGAACGTTACCAAACAAAACGATATAAAAACCTCGTTCATTGCTATTTTCTCTCCGCATGCCCAACACTTTGACCGGTTGGAGGCGGCGTACCCGACCTGGAATTTCCTCTTTCCTGTAACAATATAGGTATGACATTATATTTATTAATAGGTATGAAATAATAACAGTGCAAATTCTGATTTCATTGATTCTTGATCTTTCAAAAATAAATTTTCGATATCGTCGGACTATGTAGGTGCCTGTCTTTGGAAAAAGCAGAGAAAATGATATCACTTTCCATCAAATATTGGTGATTGAAACGTAAACAAAATGATAGGGTGTTCATCAGTGTTTTTTTATGGCATCAATCATTATGAATTTTTTTTATGTATTTATAGGATTACCTTACAGCAAATTCTCTTTGCAAAAATTAAAAAATATATAAGTATTTTGTTATAGTTATTTGTTTGTAAAAGTCGTAAATCTCAATTTTTGGGAAGGCCCAACATTGCCATTATTAAAAGTAGAATACATACAGTGTGACTCATTTAGAATGGAAACACCCATGTAAAATCTGAAGTTATTTACCGATTTTAACCATTTTTGTTTTAAAATGTCAATTAACGAAACGTCTACCTCGGGACAAAATTTTAAATGTTTATTCCAATTTTCAGGGCATACTACGATAACTTTTTCGTGCTCAAAATGGAGAATTCTTATTAGCGATTTGTTTATAAAAAAAATATCTACGCCACTGGATTCAGAATGCTTCCAAATAGCTGTCACCAAAATTTTACAAAAATATATTTATTAATAACAAAGTTATGACAACTTAAAGTTCGAAAACTTTCTACGCTAACAGTTACAAAACAACACCCTGTATCAATAGATGGCCATTGAAATTATGTTAATAATTCTTAAATTAAACTATTTAAACCATCAGTGGAGAAAAAAATATTGAAAGTAACGTAATATTTAATAAAAGTAACGGAATCGCGCGATCGAGTAAATAAAGACCTAACATTTCCATTTAAATCTTAGTTACCATGGAAATTATGTTACTGTTTAACTTAACAGTTATGATAGATTTTTATTAAATATTACGTTACTTTCAATATTTTTTTCTCCACTGATGGTTTAAATAGTTTAATTTAAGAATTATTAACATAATTTCAATGGCCATCTATTGATACAGGGTGTTGTTTTGTAACTGTTAGCGTAGAAAGTTTTCGAACTTTAAGTTGTCATAACTTTGTTATTAATAAATATATTTTTGTAAAATTTTGGTGACAGCTATTTGGAAGCATTCTGAATCCAGTGGCGTAGATATTTTTTTTATAAACAAATCGCTAATAAGAATTCTCCATTTTGAGCACGAAAAAGTTATCGTAGTATGCCCTGAAAATTGGAATAAACATTTAAAATTTTGTTCCGAGGTAGACGTTTCGTTAATTGACATTTAAAAAAAAAATGGTTAAAATCGGTAAATAACTTCAGATTTTACATGGGTGTTTCCATTCTAAATGAGTCACACTGTATGTCTATTGTACAAAAACCTCGTGTTTGTACGTTTTCAATTTTTTTCCAATAATTGTCAACATAATCGATGATGGTTTAAACAATTCGCGCCTGGGTGTGTGCTACACTGGCTACTGGCAAACTACTAGTAAGTGATACTATATACTATATTTTAACGGGTCATGGGACTATGGGAGGGGTTTGACCCCCCCCCCCCCTTGCGCGCGGGCCCGCACATCGGCCGCCGTACAATATACAATGCACCTTTTGTGTTCTGCGATAGAGACGTTTAACTTGTACATACATACATATGGGTGGCCCCCCCCCCCCCATGCGGGCACAAGCACCACGGCTTCTGCACAAATGAGTCATTGTTTTTCTTTCCACCCATAAGGGAGCAGAGAGGGTGATACCGGTAGCGTTAGTAGAACTCGGAGAGCGGTATGCAAATTAGGTCTCTCTCTTCCAAGTCAGATTTTAAAATGAAATCAAACACACCATTTGGCGTTGACTGCTTAGTGACTCGTCTTGAGTCCCCTGCGCTCCAGGTGCCCCTTAGTTCCTGGCGCCCTAGGCGGTCGCCTATTCGCCTATACGGTCGCGCCGGCCCTGACTTAAGCACCGATGTCATTAAGTTCAACTGAAAATCTTAAAAGTAAATAAAACTTACGATAATTGTTGCACTACCATCTCCCCGTCCTCCTCCTCCAAATCTTCAATTCCATATAATTCATTAATGGTGAAGTTATACTCGATACGGCGGGCCTTAAAGCAACCGAGATGGTTCCACTCATCCCGCCCGCCGTACCGAGTTCCAAAATTTTTTTTTGATACTCGGATCTAAAAACCAATTTATCGAACGTTACCAAACAAAACGATATAAAAACCTCGTTCATTGCTATTTTCTCTCCGCATGCCCAACACTTTGACCGGTTGGAGGCGGCGTACCCGACCTGGAATTTCCTCTTTCCTGTAACAATATAGGTATGACATTATATTTATTAATAGGTATGAAATAATAACAGTGCAAATTCTGATTTCATTGATTCTTGATCTTTCAAAAATAAATTTTCGATATCGTCGGACTATGTAGGTGCCTGTCTTTGGAAAAAGCAGAGAAAATGATATCACTTTCCATCAAATATTGGTGATTGAAACGTAAACAAAATGATAGGGTGTTCATCAGTGTTTTTTTATGGCATCAATCATTATGAATTTTTTTTATGTATTTATAGGATTACCTTACAGCAAATTCTCTTTGCAAAAATTAAAAAATATATAAGTATTTTGTTATAGTTATTTGTTTGTAAAAGTCGTAAATCTCAATTTTTGGGAAGGCCCAACATTGCCATTATTAAAAGTAGAATACATATGTCTATTGTACAAAAACCTCGTGTTTGTACGTTTTCAATTTTTTTCCAATAATTGTCAACATAATCGATGATGGTTTAAACAATTCGCGCCTGGGTGTGTGCTACACTGGCTACTGGCAAACTACTAGTAAGTGATACTATATACTATATTTTAACGGGTCATGGGACTATGGGAGGGGTTTGACCCCCCCCCCCCCCTTGCGCGCGGGCCCGCACATCGGCCGCCGTACAATATACAATGCACCTTTTGTGTTCTGCGATAGAGACGTTTAACTTGTACATACATACATATGGGTGCCCCCCCCCCCCCATGCGGGCACAAGCACCACGGCTTCTGCACAAATGAGTCATTGTTTTTCTTTCCACCCATAAGGGAGCAGAGAGGGTGATACCGGTAGCGTTAGTAGAACTCGGAGAGCGATATGCAAATTAGGTCTCTCTCTTCCAAGTCAGATTTTAAAATGAAATCAAACACACCATTTGGCGTTGACTGCTTAGTGACTCGTCTTGAGTCCCCTGCGCTCCAGATGCCCCTTAGTTCCTGGCGCCCTAGGCGGTCGCCTATTCGCCTATACGGTCGCGCCGGCCCTGACTTAAGCACCGATGTCATTAAGTTCAACTGAAAATCTTAAAAGTAAATAAAACTTACGATAATTGTTGCACTACCATCTCCCCGTCCTCCTCCAAATCTTCAATCCCATACAATTCTTGAATTGTGAAGTTGTACTCGATACGGCGGGCCTTAAAGCAACCGAGATGGTTCCACTCATCCCGCCCGCCGTACCGAGTTCCAAAAATTTTTTTTGATACTCGGATCTAAAAACCAATTTATCGAACGTTACCAAACAAAACGATATAAAAACCTCGTTCATTGCTATTTTCTCTCCGCATGCCCAACACTTTGACCGGTTGGAGGCGGCGTACCCGACCTGGAATTTCCTCTTTCCTGTAACAATATAGGTATGACATTATATTTATTAATAGGTATGAAATAATAACAGTGCAAATTCTGATTTCATTGATTCTTGATCTTTCAAAAATAAATTTTCGATATCGTCGGACTATGTAGGTGCCTGTCTTTGGAAAAAGCAGAGAAAATGATATCACTTTCCATCAAATATTGGTGATTGAAACGTAAACAAAATGATAGGGTGTTCATCAGTGTTTTTTTATGGCATCAATCATTATGAATTTTTTTTATGTATTTATAGGATTACCTTACAGCAAATTCTCTTTGCAAAAATTAAAAAATATATAAGTATTTTGTTATAGTTATTTGTTTGTAAAAGTCGTAAATCTCAATTTTTGGGAAGGCCCAACATTGCCATTATTAAAAGTAGAATACATATGTCTATTGTACAAAAACCTCGTGTTTGTACGTTTTCAATTTTTTTCCAATAATTGTCAACATAATCGATGATGGTTTAAACAATTCGCGCCTGGGTGTGTGCTACACTGGCTACTGGCAAACTACTAGTAAGTGATACTATATACTATATTTTAACGGGTCATGGGACTATGGGAGGGGTTTGACCCCCCCCCCCCCCCCCCCCTTGCGCGCGGGCCCGCACATCGGCCGCCGTACAATATACAATGCACCTTTTGTGTTCTGCGATAGAGACGTTTAACTTGTACATACATACATATGGGTGCCCCCCCCCCCCATGCGGGTACAAGCACCACGGCTTCTGCACAAATGAGTCATTGTTTTTCTTTCCACCCATAAGGGAGCAGAGAGGGTGATACCGGTAGCGTTAGTAGAACTCGGAGAGCGATATGCAAATTAGGTCTCTCTCTTCCAAGTCAGATTTTAAAATGAAATCAAACACACCATTTGGCGTTGACTGCTTAGTGACTCGTCTTGAGTCCCCTGCGCTCCAGGTGCCCCTTAGTTCCTGGCGCCCTAGGCGGTCGCCTATTCGCCTATACGGTCGCGCCGGCCCTGACTTAAGCACCGATGTCATTAAGTTCAACTGAAAATCTTAAAAGTAAATAAAACTTACGATAATTGTTGCACTACCATCTCCCCGTCCTCCTCCTCCAAATCTTCAATTCCATATAATTCATTAATGGTGAAGTTATACTCGATACGGCGGGCCTTAAAGCAACCGAGATAGTTCCACTCATCCCGCCCGCCGTACCGAGTTCCAAAATTTTTTTTTGATACTCGGATCTAAAAACCAATTTATCGAACGTTACTAAACAAAACGATATAAAAACCTCGTTCATTGCTATTTTCTCTCCGCATGCCCAACACTTTGACCGGTTGGAGGCGGCGTACCCGACCTGGAATTTCCTCTTTCCTGTAACAATATAGGTATGACATTATATTTATTAATAGGTATGAAATAATAACAGTGCAAATTCTGATTTCATTGATTCTTGATCTTTCAAAAATAAATTTTCGATATCGTCGGACTATGTAGGTGCCTGTCTTTGGAAAAAGCAGAGAAAATGATATCACTTTCCATCAAATATTGGTGATTGAAACGTAAACAAAATGATAGGGTGTTCATCAGTGTTTTTTTATGGCATCAATCATTATGAATTTTTTTTATGTATTTATAGGATTACCTTACAGCAAATTCTCTTTGCAAAAATTAAAAAATATATAAGTATTTTGTTATAGTTATTTGTTTGTAAAAGTCGTAAATCTCAATTTTTGGGAAGGCCCAACATTGCCATTATTAAAAGTAGAATACATATGTCTATTGTACAAAAACCTCGTGTTTGTACGTTTTCAATTTTTTTCCAATAATTGTCAACATAATCGATGATGGTTTAAACAATTCGCGCCTGGGTGTGTGCTACACTGGCTACTGGCAAACTACTAGTAAGTGATACTATATACTATATTTTAACGGGTCATGGGACTATGGGAGGGGTTTGACCCCCCCCCCCCCCCCCCTTGCGCGCGGGCCCGCACATCGGCCGCCGTACAATATACAATGCACCTTTTGTGTTCTGCGATAGAGACGTTTAACTTGTACATACATACATATGGGTGGCCCCCCCCCCCATGCGGGCACAAGCACCACGGCTTCTGCACAAATGAGTCATTGTTTTTCTTTCCACCCATAAGGGAGCAGAGAGGGTGATACCGGTAGCGTTAGTAGAACTCGGAGAGCGGTATGCAAATTAGGTCTCTCTCTTCCAAGTCAGATTTTAAAATGAAATCAAACACACCATTTGGCGTTGACTGCTTAGTGACTCGTCTTGAGTCCCCTGCGCTCCAGGTGCCCCTTAGTTCCTGGCGCCCTAGGCGGTCGCCTATTCGCCTATACGGTCGCGCCGGCCCTGACTTAAGCACCGATGTCATTAAGTTCAACTGAAAATCTTAAAAGTAAATAAAACTTACGATAATTGTTGCACTACCATCTCCCCGTCCTCCTCCTCCAAATCTTCAATTCCATATAATTCATTAATGGTGAAGTTATACTCGATACGGCGGGCCTTAAAGCAACCGAGATGGTTCCACTCATCCCGCCCGCCGTACCGAGTTCCAAAATTTTTTTTTGATACTCGGATCTAAAAACCAATTTATCGAACGTTACCAAACAAAACGATATAAAAACCTCGTTCATTGCTATTTTCTCTCCGCATGCCCAACACTTTGACCGGTTGGAGGCGGCGTACCCGACCTGGAATTTCCTCTTTCCTGTAACAATATAGGTATGACATTATATTTATTAATAGGTATGAAATAATAACAGTGCAAATTCTGATTTCATTGATTCTTGATCTTTCAAAAATAAATTTTCGATATCGTCGGACTATGTAGGTGCCTGTCTTTGGAAAAAGCAGAGAAAATGATATCACTTTCCATCAAATATTGGTGATTGAAACGTAAACAAAATGATAGGGTGTTCATCAGTGTTTTTTTATGGCATCAATCATTATGAATTTTTTTTATGTATTTATAGGATTACCTTACAGCAAATTCTCTTTGCAAAAATTAAAAAATATATAAGTATTTTGTTATAGTTATTTGTTTGTAAAAGTCGTAAATCTCAATTTTTGGGAAGGCCCAACATTGCCATTATTAAAAGTAGAATACATATGTCTATTGTACAAAAACCTCGTGTTTGTACGTTTTCAATTTTTTTCCAATAATTGTCAACATAATCGATGATGGTTTAAACAATTCGCGCCTGGGTGTGTGCTACACTGGCTACTGGCAAACTACTAGTAAGTGATACTATATACTATATTTTAACGGGTCATGGGACTATGGGAGGGGTTTGACCCCCCCCCCCCCTTGCGCGCGGGCCCGCACATCGGCCGCCGTACAATATACAATGCACCTTTTGTGTTCTGCGATAGAGACGTTTAACTTGTACATACATACATATGGGTGGCCCCCCCCATGCGGGCACAAGCACCACGGCTTCTGCACAAATGAGTCATTGTTTTTCTTTCCACCCATAAGGGAGCAGAGAGGGTGATACCGGTAGCGTTAGTAGAACTCGGAGAGCGATATGCAAATTAGGTCTCTCTCTTCCAAGTCAGATTTTAAAATGAAATCAAACACACCATTTGGCGTTGACTGCTTAGTGACTCGTCTTGAGTCCCCTGCGCTCCAGGTGCCCCTTAGTTCCTGGCGCCCTAGGCGGTCGCCTATTCGCCTATACGGTCGCGCCGGCCCTGACTTAAGCACCGATGTCATTAAGTTCAACTGAAAATCTTAAAAGTAAATAAAACTTACGATAATTGTTGCACTACCATCTCCCCGTCCTCCTCCTCCAAATCTTCAATTCCATATAATTCATTAATGGTGAAGTTATACTCGATACGGCGGGCCTTAAAGCAACCGAGATGGTTCCACTCATCCCGCCCGCCGTACCGAGTTCCAAAATTTTTTTTTGATACTCGGATCTAAAAACCAATTTATCGAACGTTACCAAACAAAACGATATAAAAACCTCGTTCATTGCTATTTTCTCTCCGCATGCCCAACACTTTGACCGGTTGGAGGCGGCGTACCCGACCTGGAATTTCCTCTTTCCCGTAACACTATAGGTATGACATTATATTTATTAATAGGTATGAAATAATAACAGTGCAAATTCTGATTTCATTGATTCTTGATCTTTCAAAAATAAATTTTCGATATCGTCGGACTATGTAGGTGCCTGTCTTTGGAAAAAGCAGAGAAAATGATATCACTTTCCATCAAATATTGGTGATTGAAACGTAAACAAAATGATAGGGTGTTCATCAGTGTTTTTTTATGGCATCAATCATTATGAATTTTTTTTATGTATTTATAGGATTACCTTACAGCAAATTCTCTTTGCAAAAATTAAAAAATATATAAGTATTTTGTTATAGTTATTTGTTTGTAAAAGTCGTAAATCTCAATTTTTGGGAAGGCCCAACATTGCCATTATTAAAAGTAGAATACATATGTCTATTGTACAAAAACCTCGTGTTTGTACGTTTTCAATTTTTTTCCAATAATTGTCAACATAATCGATGATGGTTTAAACAATTCGCGCCTGGGTGTGTGCTACACTGGCTACTGGCAAACTACTAGTAAGTGATACTATATACTATATTTTAACGGGTCATGGGACTATGGGAGGGGTTTGACCCCCCCCCCCCTTGCGCGCGGGCCCGCACATCGGCCGCCGTACAATATACAATGCACCTTTTGTGTTCTGCGATAGAGACGTTTAACTTGTACATACATACATATGGGTGGCCCCCCCCATGCGGGCACAAGCACCACGGCTTCTGCACAAATGAGTCATTGTTTTTCTTTCCACCCATAAGGGAGCAGAGAGGGTGATACCGGTAGCGTTAGTAGAACTCGGAGAGCGATATGCAAATTAGGTCTCTCTCTTCCAAGTCAGATTTTAAAATGAAATCAAACACACCATTTGGCGTTCACTGCTTAGTGACTCGTCTTGAGTCCCCTGCGCTCCAGGTGCCCCTTAGTTCCTGGCGCCCTAGGCGGTCGCCTATTCGCCTATACGGTCGCGCCGGCCCTGACTTAAGCACCGATGTCATTAAGTTCAACTGAAAATCTTAAAAGTAAATAAAACTTACGATAATTGTTGCACTACCATCTCCCCGTCCTCCTCCTCCAAATCTTCAATTCCATATAATTCATTAATGGTGAAGTTATACTCGATACGGCGGGCCTTAAAGCAACCGAGATGGTTCCACTCATCCCGCCCGCCGTACCGAGTTCCAAAATTTTTTTTTGATACTCGGATCTAAAAACCAATTTATCGAACGTTACCAAACAAAACGATATAAAACCTCGTTCATTGCTATTTTCTCTCCGCATGCCCAACACTTTGACCGGTTGGAGGCGGCGTACCCGACCTGGAATTTCCTCTTTCCCGTAACACTATAGGTATGACATTATATTTATTAATAGGTATGAAATAATAACAGTGCAAATTCTGATTTCATTGATTCTTGATCTTTCAAAAATAAATTTTCGATATCGTCGGACTATGTAGGTGCCTGTCTTTGGAAAAAGCAGAGAAAATGATATCACTTTCCATCAAATATTGGTGATTGAAACGTAAACAAAATGATAGGGTGTTCATCAGTGTTTTTTTATGGCATCAATCATTATGAATTTTTTTTATGTATTTATAGGATTACCTTACAGCAAATTCTCTTTGCAAAAATTAAAAAATATATAAGTATTTTGTTATAGTTATTTGTTTGTAAAAGTCGTAAATCTCAATTTTTGGGAAGGCCCAACATTGCCATTATTAAAAGTAGAATACATATGTCTATTGTACAAAAACCTCGTGTTTGTACGTTTTCAATTTTTTTCCAATAATTGTCAACATAATCGATGATGGTTTAAACAATTCGCGCCTGGGTGTGTGCTACACTGGCTACTGGCAAACTACTAGTAAGTGATACTATATACTATATTTTAACGGGTCATGGGACTATGGGAGGGGTTTGACCCCCCCCCCCCCTTGCGCGCGGGCCCGCACATCGGCCGCCGTACAATATACAATGCACCTTTTGTGTTCTGCGATAGAGACGTTTAACTTGTACATACATACATATGGGTGGCCCCCCCCCCCCATGCGGGCACAAGCACCACGGCTTCTGCACAAATGAGTCATTGTTTTTCTTTCCACCCATAAGGGAGCAGAGAGGGTGATACCGGTAGCGTTAGTAGAACTCGGAGAGCGGTATGCAAATTAGGTCTCTCTCTTCCAAGTCAGATTTTAAAATGAAATCAAACACACCATTTGGCGTTGACTGCTTAGTGACTCGTCTTGAGTCCCCTGCGCTCCAGGTGCCCCTTAGTTCCTGGCGCCCTAGGCGGTCGCCTATTCGCCTATACGGTCGCGCCGGCCCTGACTTAAGCACCGATGTCATTAAGTTCAACTGAAAATCTTAAAAGTAAATAAAACTTACGATAATTGTTGCACTACCATCTCCCCGTCCTCCTCCAAATCTTCAATCCCATACAATTCTTGAATTGTGAAGTTGTACTCGATACGGCGGGCCTTAAAGCAACCGAGATGGTTCCACTCGTCCCGCCCGCCGTACCGAGTTCCAAAATTTTTTTTTGATACTCGGATCTAAAAACCAATT
The DNA here is from genome assembly GCA_036250285.1 of Pyrocoelia pectoralis. Lineage (NCBI taxonomy): Eukaryota > Metazoa > Arthropoda > Insecta > Coleoptera > Lampyridae > Pyrocoelia > Pyrocoelia pectoralis. The sequence goes on along the minus strand of CM070075.1, from coordinate 35,594,864 downwards.
TATCGAACGTTACCAAACAAAACGATATAAAAACCTCGTTCATTGCTATTTTCTCTCCGCATGCCCAACACTTTGACCGGTTGGAGGCGGCGTATCCGATTTGAAATTTCCTCTTTCCTGTAACAATATAGGTATGACATTATATTTATTAATAGGTATGAAATAATAACAGTGCAAATTCTGATTTCATTGATTCTTGATCTTTCAAAAATAAATTTTCGATATCGTCGGACTATGTAGGTGCCTGTCTTTGGAAAAAGCAGAGAAAATGATATCACTTTCCATCAAATATTGGTGATTGAAACGTAAACAAAATGATAGGGTGTTCATCAGTGTTTTTTTATGGCATCAATCATTATGAATTTTTTTTTATGTATTCATAGAATTACCTTACAGCAAATTTTCTTTGCAAAAATTAAAAAATATACAGTGTGTCTAGTTTGTCTTTGGAAAAAGCAGAGAAAATGATATCACTTTCCATCAAATATTGGTGATTGAAACGTAAACAAAATGATAGGGTGTTCATCAGTGTTTTTTTATGGCATCAATCATTATGAATTTTTTTTTATGTATTTATAGAATTACCTTACAGCAAATTCTCTTTGCAAAAATTAAAAAATATACAGTGTGTCTAGTTAAGTTGGGCAACATATGGGAAACTTTTTTATTATTAATTTTACAAAAAAAGTTATTCTTTATAAAAAGCTCTGCATGTTCTAAAATCTAAAATACAATCATCAGATATTAAATTTTTTCAGTCGTGTACGCGATATGTCAAAAAATATGAATTTTGCTCAAGAGTAAAGTGCCTTTATTTTTGACAATATCGAAAATTGTTATTAAAAAAATTTAATCAGAACTAAAAACTACGTTCAAATATGCAATTACATCCTGCTAGTAAAAAATGTTTTTTTTACAACTTTTTCTCCGGTAGGTAGTAATTTTGACTTGACCCTTTTATTGTAATATGCAATGTTAATTTGATTTGATTTTCTGTGTTTGATTTGATTATTTATTGTGTTATTTACAACTGCTGCCTAAAGTATTTAAATGTGACCGAAGAGTATCAACAATGAAATTGTAAATGTCTTGTCTTGATATTATTTAACAGTCTTGCTGCTATAATTTTGTATTTGAATTGATGTCATGTATGTAATTATGTCAAAGGAGGAGTTTTTTTTGTGTCCGCACTTTTTCTCCTCCGAATCGTCGAGTAACTGTCAATAAATGAATTATTTTGGTACAGTTAATGTTGGTTTTGTTTCTCCTTCCCGATCATAGTTCACGACCAGTATATTCGAACCTATTACATGATAGAGGGCCTGCCAGACGATCACGAGCTTCTGTCATTTTGGGGTTGGTTTGTTTTGGAGGGAAAGTTTAAATTTTGTCGACCATGTTTAGAGATTCCCGCTCCTTTTGAATTATTAACGTAAAGTGGGTGAAGTTAGCTTCTTCGTAAATTTTAGTTTAGTTAGAGATAGGGGGGTACATTACAGATCTTAAAAAACGATAATACGGTATGAAATTGCAGTGATTATAAAATAACATTAAATCCGTTTATTGAAGAAGATAAAAGATATGCTTTTTTATTTCAAAAATTAGAAGGCGGAATCCAGTTTTCTAAAATTGATCTTGCACATGCCTATCAACAATATTATTGCTACACCCAGATTCCAAGATATCACAGCGGTATCTACGCACATCAGGCGTACATTTGTGTATACATAATCGGTTACCGTATGGAATTATAGTAGTTCTGCGCCAAAGAGATGCAGAAAATTGATTGGCCATACATTGAGGGAGTCTTGTATATTTTTGGACATTTTGATAACGGGTAGAAGTAAAAGTGAACATTTAGTTAGATTAGAAAAAGTTAGGTTTAAATAAGGTAGAACTACCTAACTGTTAAAAAGGAAAAAATATCTGGGTGGGTACGTTATTTATAAAGAGGGATTACATAAGTCTCCAGAGTGTACAAAAGCGATTCTGGAAATTCCTGCACCGCAAAATGTTAGTCAATTACCTACGCTCATATAGATTTCTACCCAATATACCCAGAGTCAGTAGATTAATAGAGTACCGCAAGCCCTTGACGCGACAAATGTCGCCCTGGCGGCCATTTTTAGTCCATATACATAAAATATACTTACGAAGTGCGTAATTTTTAATAAAATGTCGTGTTGTTGTGCCGTTAAGTGTATTTTTTTTATTATATTCCGAAAAATTTAGTCAAAACATCATCTATACTCAGGGACGAACCGAGAGGGGGTGTGGGGGGTGTCTCACCCCCCCACTCGGCAAATTGGACCATATCACATATCAGAAGTCGGCAATTTTAATAAATGTAGATAGATGAAAAATTATTATGTATTTGTAAATCGGGTTATTTTAACTTTTAACCGCTGTATTGCCCGTACGTACGTACGCACTTAATTGAGAAAAAGACATAACCGATGACCTGAACATTAACGATCTGGTAAACAAATGGGCAATATTGAAAAAACGCAGAGTTCAAGTGTAAAATTATGCATAGTACCTAATATTTTAATGCTATAAAAATTCCACTTGCCAGTTACCACTTATGGACTTATGATATAAATAAAAACAGCTTGTAAGTTATTTAGTTACCAGTTAATATTAAAAGTTTATAAAGGTTTTAGTGATTGTTAAGTATACTTATTATAATAATTCAAAATGTAGTATTATGTATTAATATTATTCACATTTCATAATAAAAATATGACTTCTATCTTGTTTAAGATTTGAGTAAATTTTTGCGTATTTTATTTCTATTTTTTTCCTGTTAAAAGTTTAAACTCAATTAAGTGATATTCTTTACGTGGGTGAATGTCAGTTAACAGTTTAGTGAGTTATAATTTCATGTTTGAAAGAAAATTTAAACCAACATAAAGTCAGCAATTTTATAAACCTTTGTCGGCAATTTCATGGTCTTAACCCCCCCAAGATTTTTTGCTAGGATCGTCCCTGTCTATACTTTACTGAGCGTGTAGTGAGTGAAGCGCGGAAAGGACTAAAATTGGCGGAGGTTGCGGTACTCTATTAATCTATGACTGAATATACCTACCGTGTTGCGCCCCCTGTACACATTACTTAAGGATAAAGTACGTTTTGAGTGGACTAGTGAATGTCAGAATGCATTTGATAAAAGTCAAAATATGAAGTTCTGGTATGTACTTTCAATCCTAAATTAGACATTCAGTTAACGGTTGATGCGTCTCCATGGGGAATAGGAGCAATTATTTCGTATGCTTCCCTAAATAATACCTAATGTGCAACGTCCAGTTGCGTTTGCATCAATAACGCTTAGTCAAGCGCAAATTCATAGAGAAGTGCTTTTTATCGTATCTATAGATATGGTGGAAAAAAATTGTACCATTTATCGAGGTATTTATGAAGACGAAAAATTTTCGATTCGTCGAAAATTCACATTATGTAATAATAAACCGCTTGTTACAATTTTTGGTTCCAAGCATGGTAAATATACCTACCCACCGCTAATGGCAGCGAACCGATTACAAAGAAACGAATTATTTTTGTGTGGATTCGATTTTTATAAAGGGTAAGTTTTTTTTTCATTATTTGTATGGGGATCTCGGAAACCATAAGAGTTACACATTTGCTTAAATGGGGAAAGATTTGCTTCTTTGGAAGAGTAATCCAGATACGCTTCCGTTGATTTAAGAAAATGCACGGCTTACTAGATATTTGTAAAAAAGTAAAATTCTCCGAAACCGTTTCAGCCCTTTAATTCGTTTATTTCTAAAGATAGATAAAAATTGTTCAAATACAATTTGTAGATAATTTTGTGCCGAATGTCACAGTAGATACTAGTTTTTTAATTTTGCTTAGCATTTTGAGGTTATGAAGCAAAGTTGAATTTTTTGAATAATTAAACTAGTTGAAATCCCTGGATTACAAAACGAACTTCGAATACCGCAGTAACGAAACTATAAAAAAAATCTGGCCTTATCAAAAAGACAAATTTTGATAATTTCGAAATTTCGACTTTAAAGTATTTGAGATATCGAAAAATTGGAACCGGATCTTGAATCAGCATAAAATTTCACATAAGATCCATATCTGAACTTGGTTGTAGACAATACACATCTCTTGTAACGCACGGATGCACGGACGGAATATTGATTCCAGTAACGAACTTCGTTCGTTGATTATTCAATCAACGGTGTGATCTTTGATTTAAATGAAAAGGACATAAGGAACAGGGAACAGTTACCTACATTGACAACACAACATACACAACGTTCTTTTCAAACGAAATTACAGAGATTTGCAGTACTTAAGTACATCCGATGTCATTAAGTTCAACTGCAAATTTTAAAGGTAAATAAAACTTACGACAATGCCTGGATCACCGCAACACTATCTTCGTCGTCCAAATCAGTTAATCCAAGCAATCCTTCCGCATCTTGTCTTCGGAAATTGTACGTGGTACGGCGGGCTCTAAACCACTCCAGATGGTGCCATTGGTCGCGCCCGTCGTACCGATGTGTAAATTTTTTTTTCGAAATTCTTACCTCAGCATTAATTTTTTTGCGGCATTCCACGCATTTAGACCGGCTTGATGCGGCGTATCCCACTTCATATTCTTTGTTGGCTGTAACAAAATAGGTATGACATTATATTTAAATTAAGTAATTAAAGCAAAATTTCACCTTGCAATATACCTAACCACACAAATTAGCTAAGTAAATAAAACAAGACAATTCCTCCACTACCGCGACCCTATCGTCGTCGTCTAAGTCGCTCAGTCCAAACAATTCCTCCGGATCTTCTCTTCTGAAGTTGTATTGGGTACGATGGGCCTTGAAGCACCCCAGGTGGTGCCACTGGTCCCGCCCGCCGTACCGAGAAGAAATTTTTTTTTCGAAATTCTTGTCTAAAAACCAAGTTATCGAACGTTACCAAACAAAACGATAATAAAAACCTCGTCCGCATTTATTTTATTACCGCATCCGTGGCATTTCGAGCGGCTGGATGCGGCGTGTCCAATTTCGAATTCTTTCTTTGCTGTAACAATATAGGTATGACATTATATTTAAATTAAGTAATTGAAGCAAAATTTCACCTTGCAATATACCTAACCACACAAATTAGTTCTATAATTATGGCCAACAGAGCAAGAATTTCAAGGTAAAAATTGAATACAACTTCCTACTTCCTATATTTATTTATTTATTTATTTATTTATTTATTTATAAGAATCATGTTATTATCTTTAATGCAATGTAACACTAAAAGTTCAATGTTGACCGTTGCCAAGACTGAACTATGCTAAATTTAAATAACCAAACAAGCCGGAAGGGCAAATGTTGAATTACAATTTACAGTTAGGTTATAGCCAAGGTAAGCTTTTCTTCTAATAACAAATATTCGGACCCCGATATAATAGTCCGTTTATAAGGTACAAAACACAATGTTTATGGGGGAAAATACAATGGACAACACAACACTGACTCCTGACCTGATCTGGCGGATAGGAGGTACCTCTCCGATGTGACAATGACAATACCGCTCGAGCGGTAACGGAGGCCTTGGTGCACGTGGGTGATGCGGATGGTAAACGGGCTAACGTCTAACGGTGACGTAGCCAAGGGACGCCTAGACGACACCCCCAGCCCTAATGGAGCTGCCGTTGCAGAACACCTACTTTACCGGACGACGGACAACAATGGAGATGATGATGGAAATGTTCGCAAGCTAACGGCACGTAGCGATGAATGTAGAACATGCGGTATAACAGGTAGAACGTAGACGGTACAATGTAAAATTCGATAACGATATGACGTCGCATAAATTATTTGTAGATGATATGACGTAACGTAAATTGCTGAACTAAATATTAAATCTTAGGGACTGTATATAAATGAATGGATGGTACAAACCCCTTCGATGTTAGGCGGGCAGCATGTGGTTTCTAAGGCACAGATCATCAAATCCGTTAAAAGCGATAAAATCGACAACCCCACAACAGCTTCCAACAAAATGGTGAGCGATTTTGAATTAATGTGGCACAAATTCACTAAGATCCTTTAGCTATAAAGGGATTTCACATCTGATTCGTGAATTGGCACGACCATGTGCTCTTTCGAACTCTTATTCTCGAATGACAAAATGGCTAACAACAGGAAAAGAAAAACTAGGTCTCCTCGAAGATAAGACAACTAGAAAAATAGGATTTGAAAAATAGAACGTAAACAAGGTCATCAGCTTTTCCTAATAGCATACAACAAACAATACATACGAGCATTTAACATGTAACAATGAAATTTGTTCATTTTTGGGCAGTACATTAGTCACTTATACAGGGTGGGCCAACGAAAAGGTAACAGACGAGTTTCTGGCTAGAGAAAATGTTTTTTTGAGAAACGCAAAAACATGTCAATTTTTACATCAAGGGGACAACTTTTGCTATGAATTTCAACTTGAAGTGATTTCATCCCTTAGCGCTGTGAGAACAACCCCTAAAATTTAAATAGGGATGATGGGACAAGCAATACGTCATTTGAAAGGTCTTTCTTTTCTGATTTCAGTGCACTAGCTTTTTTTATATTTTTTTTATTTTTAACCAAAAAAATTGAAGTTCCAAAATTTTTAACTAGCAGGATGTAATTGCATATTTGAACGTAGTTTTTAGTTCTCATTAACTTTTTCTAATAACAATTTTCGATATTGTCAAAAATAAAGGTACTGAGCAAAATTCATATTTTTTGACATACCGCGTACACGATTGAAAAATTGAATATCTGATGATTGTATTTTAGATTTTAGAACATGCAGAGGTTTTTATAAAGAATAACTTTTTTTCGTAAAATTAATAATAAAAAAGTTTCCCATATGTTGCCAATTTTTACAGACGACATACTGTATGTTTAACATGTGTAAAAATCAAAACGGGAGAATCAATTGTTTAACTATTATTTTAATTAACAGCAATAAAAACGCTGTATTTCGCATTTTCCTGGCTGACGGTCAGCTTTAACTAATCATAAAATTGTTATTGATTCATAAATTGTTATCAAATTTACAAATATTGTAGCACACATATTCCTCAAAAGTCGAAAGCCAATAAATATTGATTGCATATTAATATAATTAACGGGTTGTATGAGCCCTAACCGAAAATGTACTATTTTCCAATATACGGAAACTAAAAAAAAATTCTTGTTGTAGATGCTAAATTCGTTGTTCTAAAATGAAGCTGCATTATTTGTTTATTGAAAACAAAATTTGATTTCTTGTAATTCGAAGTAAATGTTATGAGAAAAACGAATATAATAGGTAGGTATGCGAAAGATAGTCTACCACATCCTACACAGCGAGCGGCAAACCATAACAATGTGATTATTCTTCTGCATTGTTACAAAACTATTTGCTTCATAGCAATAGTGTACGACAAACAAATTCCCCCCCCCCCCCCCCCCCAGTACTGTACTTCACCCCGCGGACCGAAACATCCATCCTTTTTCTCAAATTTGTTTTAATTAATATCATGTATACATGACATTATTTTTTTGAATCGTGTTAGACCACAACATAATTGGTTTAACTTTTAATATAGCCGTAATTAATTTTTAAAGTCGAGCGTTTGTGCGATTTGAGTCATAATTCGCGCTTTTTCGCACATACCCTGATACAGAAAATTAACGATGTGTTGCAAAAATCTGAAACTGTACACATTTTTGTAGGAATCTTTTAAATGCACTTTATTTCATTAAATTCTGATTGATAATTATTGAGATACAAGCTTCTAACGTCAGCGGCCTTGCATTTTTACTCTGATTTTATTTAAAAGGTACCTAAGCAACAACAGAAAACGGAAGTTACAAAACGCTCCAGTTAAAATTTAAAAAAATCATTGGTATAAATTCTGATTGTAATTACGGTCCAGAAGCAAACAAAGAAGATTTGACGGAACACGAATTACAACAAGCGTGTGTGTGATGTTTATTTAAAAAAAATTTATGAAAGAGCAGATTGTTCGACAAGCGTAGAAGAGATTGAACTCGACACACGTGGACAACATGCAAGAAAGGTCTTTATGGTGTTTAGGTAAATACAGTAATCTTTATCATAAAGTGGGTTTTACACCTAAACAAAGTAGGTAAATTTTAATGGTGATACTCACTCTCTACGTTAAATGTAGGTATCTAATATTAGAGAGACGCGGATTTCCTTCAAAAATTTAATAATAAGAAAAACCAAACGAATGACATCCACCATTACGTTGTGAATAAATACCCGCAGGTTTTTTCGGGGCGGTTGGGAACATTTAATAAATTCAAACTTACGTTAATATTTATTGAAAGCAGATGCGATTAAGAAATTTTGTAAATCCAGACCTCTCCCTTACTCATTAAAAAGTCACGTGGATGCAGAGTTAACTAGATTAATAAGTGCGGGAAATAGAGAACGCCGATTGTACCTATCTTAAAAGACGATAAAATCCGTTTATTGAAGAAGAAAGATATCCTTTACCTTAACATTCAAGGTTTATTTCAAAAATTTAGAAGGCGAATTCCAGTTTTTTAAAATTGATCTTGCACATGCCTATCAACAATTATTGCTACACCCAGATTCCAAGATATCACAGCGATATCTACGCACATCAGCCGTACATTTGTGTATACCTGTTTAAGAATGTAAGGTATGATAACTTTTGACATTGCACAAGCCGTGCAATAGAATATCAAAATAAGCGATAATAGCCAATTATAAATATTAGCTCTAGTCTATAATAGTATTAAAAATGGATAAATCGATGTTAGTAACTATCAACCATTGTAAATATAAAAATGTAGGTTCAATTAATTGTGACGCGTTTCTATAGGACTACCTACTTAGTACTTAGGTATATATGTATAAACGAAAACCTAATTGATAACTGACTATGAACACATTTTCTACTTACTCTTGGTTTTTTGTTGATCCTGCATGATGATGAATTTCTAAATAAAAAATGAAACTTAGGTATAATTTAATTATTAGGAACGTACCTATAACTTATAAACATTCAAACTAAAAGTGATTGATTATAAATGGGAGAAACTTTTAGAAACATGTCGATTCTGCGTACTTACCACCTCGCCTGCAATATCTAATCCTCCGACGGCCAAATACTCATGCGTTTGTACTCTAGTTTCCCCATGCAAGAACTCTCTTCGGGACAGACAGATAAAACCCCTTAACCATACATATCTATGTCAAACCATCATTCCCAGTAGAAATCTTGCCTCTGACAAATATAAATTTCCAAATCTAATTCGGCCTGCTACTACGCCCTCCCTCCCCCTCCAGGCTTGCTAAAACAAATATACCTAAATTAGGATCATACGCGTCTTCATTTAACTGTTAGAATGAAATTTACCTTCAGTCAATTAACGGTTACCATAAAGCACCTATAACCTCCTACAACCACAATAATCCAAACTTTATGGGAGATTCAACGATAAACCCAGAAAAGGCACGAAAACTTACCGGAACGTACTTAAACTCGAATTCATTTACTCGTGTCATAACTAGACGGAATCTGACATCCTCGACAAAAATGCTCCAATCACAGTTGTTTAAATTATTATCTGCATTTAAATACATGCAGTCCTCAACCTTTCTACCAAAATGTTGTTTACTGCGAAATCTGACTGTTACAACTAATTAACCCAAATGTTAAACGCGTATAACTAAACAAACACATATGCATGTTTAATGTAGGGAAGGGTGGGGTATAATGATCCCTCGAGGTCAAATGATCCCCCCAATTATAAATTCACCCTGCAGCTCCATCTCTTAAACAATGTCTGAAAATAATATGTTCGAACGCGCATGTACAATGGTGGACAACAACTTTCCCACAGTTCGACCAATGTTATTGCGAAGTACGTAATTATGCATCTTTATTTTTAATAGTTTCATTTTGTGACATTTAAAGTTTGCATTACATTGTTTACAGGTTTTTGATAGTTTCCATTACATTTTTTTGAGGTTTATTTCACTTAATTAAATGAATTACAATCATCGCAACAATCAATTTTAGCATGCATCATAAATTCAAACATCTTATGAACGATCCGCAGAAGTTACGGAACATTGCAAAGCTGCTGCACCGACGGGGATGGGGACCAGACTGTCTTGACGATTATCATCGTCTATGTCAAATTTATGGTCCCCAACTTATAAAGCAACCCCAACGAAGCAAACAATTACAAACTTAGGAGTTGCGCTAAAAAAATTTAATTTCGACGACTTAGCCGCAGGAGATTTATTGGCAATATCACCCATTTGTGCATTAGCATATGATATCAAATTTAAAACTAATCTTCCGGCGAGACACTTTAGAAAAGTTGGTTGCGGTGCTACGTTAGCAAAAACGGTGTCCAGGGCTGTTTTTCAAGATGAAACGTACTGGACTGAGGTACAACTCCTTTTAAAATGTTCCCAATTTCCCCGTATCTATCTCCATACAACCCGTAACCGTAACACCTTCCATAACATCCGTAATTTATTTGCCCGCACCTATCCCGTCCTTGAATAATCCTACTTCTCCCTTTGCCAATCCTAAAATCCAACATACTTCAAAAATTGTGGCCCTTCAGGTATAATGTTCTCCCTCACGTCCTTCTCCCTTTGCCAATCCTAAAATCAAACATACTTCAAAAATTGTGGCCCTTCAGGTATATAATGTTCTCCCTCACGTCCTACTTCCTAGCAATTTATAACAATTTAATTAATTTTATCCCTTTGTATGATACCATTAACTTAACCTAACTTTTCCGGAACATCTGTTCAATTTCCATAGAATATATTAACCTCACCTGTGTGAAGGTAGCTGACTTAAACCAACTCAATACCAATGGTATCCATAAAATATATAAGCCTTCAGCAATTTCAACATGCAAACAATAGTGACAACCATCTACAGACAGCCCTGGACAACGCCGACAACGTTTGAAAAGGTACTCCAAACGCTATATTCATTTACAAACTAAATAATTTCTTTACTTTAGGTTATTTCTGTGACTGAGTCAAATTGTTTTTATAAAACGAATGGTGTGTTATTGACAGAGCCGACTTAGGTCTACCAAAACGTGCAAAAAGAAAACACCTATGAAGTATTACTACCCGACCAATACTAACTTCATGCGGAAACGAATCGAAAATTAGAATAATAAAAAGGTACTCCAAACGCCAGAGTCATATGTACAAACTCAATAATTTCTTTACTTTAGGTCACAACATAACAAGGTGTTATGAAAGGGGAGCTGACAATTACTCCACACTCTACTAGTACCTAACTATGTATATTTTTACTTTATTATTTAATTTAACACTTAGTCGATAAGATATGTTATTGTCCAATAAATATTATTATTATTATGTACTTCGATTGTTATCGATACTCAGGCCAAGCCTGGTTAACTAATCGCACGGATCGAAATCAAGTAACGATTAGTCCCACTATATTATTATTATTATTATTATTGTACTTCGGTTCCTATCGATACTCAGGCCAACCCTGGATAACTAACCGCACGGATCGAAATCAAGTAACGATTAGTTCTATAGTAATACATATACCCATATCCCATATGATTATTATTCTGTTTCTGACAATGCAGTTATTATTTGTAGAAGGTTCTCCCGCTGCCTCTGCCCCACTTTAACAAAGATAGGTATGTTTTTTTTGTTTTATCGAACTTCTTTACTAATGCTTCTTTTACCCTGTAGCATCCCTTCTCCACTAAACCCACCATATATATCTTATGCCGTTTCAGCTGTTTTACCTCCACCACCCGTCCCGGCCAGTAACAACAAAATCGAACTCGGGCCCACACCACATCCCCAACAGCAAACGAACATTGTTGGGGTGGGCCCGTTATTCTTACTGGCCGAGGAGAGCTCCTGGTCGGTACTAGATCTTCAGCCCGTTGAACGCTCTCCTCTGGGACGGCAGGATTTGCCTCTTCCACGATGTTAATAGCATCCAAATCCTGCGGTGGTGGAGCACGGCAAGTCACCCTCTTCGTTGGTTCATTGGGACCCCTGGTTGCGCTACCATCACGACCGCAATGCACGATTGCCTGATGTCGGATGGTAGCATGTGGGAGAGGGTGACTGTGTGGAGAAAGCGGCGGTGGAGTTGGTGATGCTGGGGTCCTTGGCGCCGGTGGAGAAGTTGTGGAGCCCGATGGAGAAGATGGTGCGGCGGCGGCCAAGTTTGGGGGAGGGAAGGCAACACATAAGAATTGTCCTAGGGCCACTCTTACAGATTGAAGGTATGCATCCGACAATGTCAAGTTCCTACAATTTTCATATACGGCCCTAAATTGTTTTTTCCGCCGTAAGAACTGACATTGCCGAATGCATTCGGAGGAAAAACGGGAGGCGGGCCCACCTAACATCTTCGCCATAATGTCCGCTAAAATTGGCAGGTTGGGTCCGCCATTGGAATGCGGTAAGATGATATGGTGCACCTCTTCCGTGGAGGCGGCCAAGCAGCAGAAGGCCGCGAGGGGAGACTGTATGTTGATGTCACCTGTAATTTGTATAAAGTATTCTTGAATAAATTGAGCCATTCTTGTTTTTAGATCTCTGCTGCTGCCCCTCGCGTAGTACCTCCCAACCACCGCCTCCACGTCCACATCCTCTACCCTAGGGTAAGGGCGCAACAACTCTTTTAATTGGGCCACCTTCATGGGTTGGAAGAACAATTTCTATTTATTTAATGAATAAAATTAGACATATTTTTTAGTACTTATTTGTACCTACATGAAGGGATTCCATTGCGTTTAGTTTCAAACAAATTAAAATAAAATCACGATAGAAACTTTATTTATTACACATACAACAAATAAAGGACGAAAGCGGACTGTTGTGTTTAGATTTTATGTCTGATTATGTATTTTGGTTTCCCCAAAGGTCACCATCAATCGACCTATTAGAACAAAAACCTATCAATAATTCATATTTCCTATATTTTTATAAATAACGTAATTTGCTTGTACAGGCCAAACCGCTCATTTTTGGAAAATTTCACCTTTTTGATTTTTTCTCATACTGACTCGACGAGTAACATACAATTTTTGTAAAATTTTCCTTCAACCCAAAAAACAAAACTGATTTTCGGAAAATCAGTCTGGACAACCCTCACAAATTGGGCGCTAGCGTCTTTCACAAAGGTCGTAGATTTTTTTGGGATGGCGCATTGGAAAGCTGTTAACATTCTACATACGTTTATGTTTTGCACGTTCGCAAATGTCATCCTCCAGCAATAGCAGGCCAAATGAAGGGAGCTGATTTTCCGAAAATCAGCATAACAGATTTTCGGAAATTCAGTTCCTTCCACCCGCTTTCGGAGGGGTTGCGTTTAGCTACAAACTTTCCACGATATGCGAATCGATACCATTTTATACGTTTCGTAATCTGTTAGGATATAAAACTTTCACAATTTAGCCGTTCTAAGGCATAAAAGTTATCGGCAATTTTGAAATCTCAGAGGTGTCCCTATGCAAATGTACAGTGGACATGACATGGATTAAAAGTTTTATTTCTTTTACTGTGTATGCTGTTAAATCAGGTATGTTTAAGCTTCTGAATTATGTGTATGTTTTTGAAAAATGTTATTGTTCTGAATTTGTAGGTTAACTTAGTTAAAAATGTTGCATTTGAGGCAAAACGATCACTTGACGGCGGGAAAAATGATCCCGGGATCATTTTACCCCCACTCTTTAAAAATACCAATATATCTTTATGACAATTCCAGTATTTGTTTGTTTATTTTTAGAATGCCACGTATTTACCACCGTAAAATCCAGCGTCACAACTCGAATAAAGAGAATATGGCAGATGCAATAAACGAGGTGACAGAGAATGGTATGATGTTTAAAACAGTATCGCGTACATTTCAAGTGCCTTTAATGGCTCTTAAGCGTAGAGTAAAAAATAAAAATAAAATTGCCAAAGGAAGCTTAAAACATTTAGGTGGCAAAACAACAGTATTTAATGAAGATCAGGAAAACGAGCTAATAGACCATATTCGAGATTTTGAAACTAGGATGTATGGTCTCACAACAGTTGATCTTAGACGCTTAGCATTTTAATTGGCGGTTAAAAATTCAATTCCCCATAATTTTTCTCATGCAAAACAGATGGCTGGAGTTGACTGGCTTGCCGGATTTAGAAAAAGACACCCACAAATAGCGTTACGTATTCCCGAAGCAACTTCAGCAGCACGAGCAAGAGGGTTTAATAAAGTAGTAGTGTCTAAATTTTTTGATCTTCTTAAGAGCACTTTTGAGAAATACAAACTCCCCCCCCCCAGAATCTTTAACGTCGACGAAACATCAGTGTCAACAATACCTGGAAGAAACTCACGAACTTTTGCAAAAAGGGGACGGAAGCAAGTTGCCCGAGTGACATACGCCGAAAGGGGTGTTTCAGCCACTGCAGTAATTTGCGTATCTGCTGGAGGAGTTTTTATTCCGCCTATGATAATTTTTAATAGGAAAAGAATGAAAGCAGAACTGATGGGATGGTGCGCCATCTGGAACTATCGTCGGCTGCAATGATTCAGGTTGGATGAAGCTAGATATGTTCGAGCATTGGTTTGATCACTTTGTACATTTTACGAAACCGACTAAAGAGGAACCCCTTTTGTTACTTTTAGGTGGGCATTTGAGCCACACTAAAAATCTAAATGTGGTGACTAAAGCAAAAGAAAACAACGTTATAATATTATGTCTCCCCCCCCCCCCCCCCCACACGACTCACAAATTGCAGCCGTTGGATGTGGGAGTAATGTATCTATTCAGCACGTACATGGACCAAGCTTTAGAAAAATGGATAAATAATAATCCGGGTCGCACAATATCAATGTTCCATATAAGTAAAAATTTTTCAGAGACTTATCTCAAAGCTTCAACACCAAATAATGCAATAAATGGTTTTAAAAAAACAGGGATAATGCCATTTAACCCTGATATATTTTCCGATGTTGACTTTGCAGCGGCAGCAGTTACAGACGAGTCTATTGAAGCATTAGATCTGGAACTAGAAGAAAAACGAAGCAAAAATAAACAGTCTCAATCTTTTATCAAAAAAAATGTTAAATTGAACATAAAACCAAAAAAACCGGTAGTGAAAAATAGCGACTCCAGCAGTGAAAGCAATGAGTCACAGTCTGAAGAATGTATCTTTTGCTGTGAAAAATTCGTCAATTCGTCAAAGGGCGAAGGATGGATTAGATGCAATAAATGCGTGAAATGGGCTCATGACCTATGTGCTGGGGTCGACGAAGATGACGACGACTTTACATGCGATTAGTGTTTGAGCCACACAAAGACATATGGAGTTAAGAAACAATTCAGGTTTTAAATTACATAGACATTTAACGAAGTTTTTTACCTAAGTTAACGTTTGTGCTTCATTTTTATTATGTTGTTGGTATAGCTTCAAAAGTGTTTATTTTTTCTTATTCTGAATTCAAAAAATGTCTTATGTTTACTTTTTTTTGCAAATAGAGCAGTATTTTGGTTTAATATTTGTTTCATTACCCATTGAAGTGTAATTTTAACCAAAAGAAAATATTTTTAAAGCAGGATCATTTTACCCCACGTGGGGGATCATTTTACCTGTAGTCGTGGGGTAAAATGATCCTTTTGCCGCAATGAACCAAAATTCATACTATCCTAAAATGGTGTGCAAAATCATCAATTTTTTGCATTGATATGTAATCAAATGAACATAAAATACGTTGTAAAAGTTTGATACTTCATAGTCTTCATAGGGGGATCACTATACCAAATACTTTATAATAGTAATACGGGACACTTCGTTAAAATACGTGTTCCATTGAAAATAACGCCCCTAGCGTTAAGTACTGTAAATACAAATTCACAAGCGTATGTTTATCTTTATATTTAAATTTTGTTTTGAACTTTCGAATTTTGCTCCTTTGTATTAATTACTCGCCTTTATACAAAATATCATGAGTGAAAGAATTTGTACAATATATGGCTGTTTACGGCATGATAAACAAGTAGAAATCATTTCATAGATTTCCAAAAGATCGCGAATTGTAAGTAGAATTGTTAAGGTTATATTTGATCAGTTACAAATGATTTGAATACTACCTTTTGAAGCACTATTCGTATTTCCTATTATTGCAAATGAATAACCTGTTAATCACTGATATTGGTTTTGTAATTTTATTTATGTACCTATAGTGTATTTCACGAATAATTAGACCTCTGTAATATGGCCGCCATTTAAATTTGTTACCAAATAAAGCGCGGGAGCACTCATTGGCGTAGTACCTTTTGTCATAAGTGTAAAAAAAGGTGAAAAACTTATTTGAATAAATTTATTATTAATAAATTCGCTATCGCTAGTATTAATTAACTATTTTAACACAAATTTAAAAAAAATGAACAAGTATGTAGTAAATTAAGTTTTTATTAATAATTATTGCGTAATTAAAAATCGCAGAATTTGCAGTTTCAACATTAATTACGAATTAATAATGGTAAATTTTCAGAAATTCTTAACAATAATTATATTTGTTTGGAACATTCTTTTATTTTAACAATTTTTATTTCTTATAATAATTAATTTAATTGAAAAATATTCAATTTTACTAACCTAAGTTACCTCTCCGCGTGATACGCTACTGAGTTGGCAAATAATATTTTAAGACGTTTGAAGGTCGTATTTGTTATTATATTTGTCTTTTGCTATTATAATGTTGTAGCAAAGGATGGAAAATGCGGTTCAGAGTAGCCAACTGAAATATCCCTTTCATTACAATGTTACACTTATAGTATTTTAGTTATTTTATAATTGGATGTTGTTCATAGTGGAATGGCAGCCATATTAGAGAGGTCTAATTATTCGTGAAATAAACTATACCTATTTGGTTTAACTTTAAGTAGTTTTCAAACTGATTATTGTACACGGGGCGAATACTTATAAAAAATGTGTAATTAGATAATAACAATTTTAAATTTTACGTTATTTCTTAATTATTATCACCTTTCTGCAGTAATCGTCAATTACTTAATTATAATTTATAACCTTATTATTGTTCCAGTACTCAGAAATTTATATTAAAATAACAGGAAACTTTCATATAGGTTGCAGTTTTCGCGGTCAGTTATCATTACTAAACGTATGATGGCGCCACTATTCTTGGCTCAATTTTTCGCAATGCCAAAGAATAGGAGTGTCCCGTATTACTATTATAAAGTATTTGACTATACCCCACCCTCCCTACTCGTAACTGAGAATACGGTCCGGTTAAATCTAGAACATTAAAAACTTCTTCTCCTGCTAGAAATGCAAAAATATCATCTACTGATGATAACGGATATTGTTCCGCAATTAAGACTTTATTTATTGATACACGGAAATCTACGCACACACGTACATCGCCATCTTTTTTTCCTGTACAACTGCTATTTTGTTACTGGCTCGATTATAACCGATTTCACTAACGCCTTTAATTTATTTTCTACTTTCGGGCGTAATGCATAAGATAAGGCATGTTGTAAGCTTTCTTAAATATTGATTGAAGATTGTCCCTTACAGGTAACTTCAAAAATTCTTTTACTGGGGGTGATTAAATCTGAGTTAAAAACTGACTTATGCAATTGTTTTACATTTTCGACTGGATTAACCTTAAACAAACATGATGGTAGCTAATGTAAAATTAACTTGCCACCCTGGAAATAAAACATTCAACCAATTTCTACCTAATAGACGCATAACATTCTTTTCAAATTTTTCTATTGTTAATGGTAATACAAATTTCTCATTTCCTTTACGGACATACACATTTAATTCGCCTACTGCTTGTAATAAAATATAACACACAACCTTCCCATAAATTATTTAATTAAAACATTAACACGACATATTTCGAGAGACAACTTCTCTCATTTTCAAGCGAAAATTAAAACTCAAATTTAAATTAAATTTAAGAAGACAAGAGAAAAATTGACTGGTTTTGTGAATGCAGACTGGGGAAGCAGTGAACTTGATAGGCGATCGTACAGTGGTCAAGTGTTTGGAGGGTGTCCAGTCAGTTGGGAAAATAGAACGCAACGAACTGTTGCACTGTCAAGTACTGAGGCGGATGCAAGCAGGCTGAATTCGAATTTGTGCCCTTAGATACGTCAGGTTTAACCAGCCTAAAACTGGTTTAATGAAGTACACGAATATTTTGTAAAAAATAACCTTCTTCAAGCAATTGAAAATCCAAGTAGGGTTTTCAATTGCGATGAAACGGCTTTTTTTCTTAGTTCAAAAGAAAACCATGTGTTAGTACGGAAAGGCCAAAAAAATGTACATACCGTTATAAATTCTGACGACAAAGAGTGTATTACAACACTTTTAATGGGAAATTCCGCAGGAGAACTAGTTGTTAAATTAAAACGAATCCCTAAAACTTTAATCACTTCCATGCTAGAAGGATGGGCGGATAGGACGTTCAGAAAACGATTGGATGACCGAAGAAATTTTTTTCGAATATGTTGCTAATGTACATTACCCGTGGTTAATAGAAAAACAAATTGAATTCCCCGTTGTAGTATTTCTCGACAGCCATGTGTCGCATTTAACAATGGCATTAAGTGACTTCTGCGAAAGTAAAAATGTAGAACTCATTTCATCCAAACTTCCAAACGCACCCCCCGTTTTGCAGCCAATGGATGTTGCACTCTTCAATGCCTGGAAAAAAGAGGTATACAACTGGCGAATTCAACACTCAGGGACACTTTTACATCGAGATAATTTCTGTCCTATTTTAAAGTTTCATTCTCAAGCTGATTAATAAGGAGAATGAAACCTGGAATGGTTTCGAAACATGACGCTTTGCCAAATTAATTTCAATTTTATATAATTTTTTAATCGATACGATGAGATATTAAGTTTGTCCCAAGTGCATTAAGCTGTTGGAACAGGATAACAATCAAAGATATTTCAAAAATTTTACTACCTGTTGTTTTTGTAATTACAGCAGTTTAATTACTTAACAAAAATAACCATCTTTCATCGTCATAAAAATCGTGATCATTTATTAAAGGGAGGTTGTGAGTTTTAATTACTTACCAAGAAATTTGCCGCCGAAATTGCTTGAAAAGTTGCATCTAAAGCACAAGTGTTATTGAATATAATCCGCTTACTGTTTATAGACACTGGACTTCGAAAGGAATTGCCGTTTTTTAATAAACCTAACCTAATCTTATTGCTTTCGCTTATGTACATAATTTCCGAAAGTGGTGAACCGTAATAGGACCGTTTTTTTCCTTTGGGTTGAGGTTTAGCTGCTAATCCGAACCAGTTTTCTTCATGGTGAACTTCGTCAACTGCAAAATATAAAATATCGGTAAATATTATAAATTATAATGCTTGATTCTTATATTTGTCAGAACGACGTTTAACGATGATTGTATAAGCAAAAGGGAATGCAGTGAGGTAATTTTTTTCTACGTTTGAAACAAAAATGTGTTAATGCTTGATATAAAATGATAAGGTATATGATAAACGTATGCCACCTATATATTTTTTATAATCAAATATTTTTAGTCCAAAATTGTGGTTCTGAAAAAAGGACGTTATTCGATATGAAGTGTATCTATTTACCGCCGTAGATAATAAATAAAATGAAATGTATTGAACACGACCCACAACACGAAAATCCACATTTTTAAAAAAGTTATAAAAGCAATGAAAGGCAGTCTAACTCTTATGAGACGCTATAATAATTAATAAATAATGGATTCCTGCATAGGGCATAACGTTATAGTTACACATAATGAGCAATATAGGTAAACTCGTAAACATGACATTTTAATCAAGGACAAAAAATTGAATCACCCTTATACCTGTGAAGTCTGTTACATCTCTTGTATCCTTTTCCGCCTTATCGATATGATTAATATCCTCGCCCTCGATTTTTCTGAGCAGTTGATCTACAAAGATAATTTTAATTCTAGTTGGCGTAATAATATCAAAACTCACCTGATTTGTCTATATTTGAGTTTCCAATTATCATCATAGCTTGGATGGCTTGGTAGTGCGTTAAGAAAAATTTGTCTACTTTTAAGTTCGAATATATATTTAAAGTTCTGTTCTTCAAATCATTAAAGTAGCTCTCCACAATTGAAGAGGATCGGGTGGGGTGTACACAATTATAAAAGGATCTCATCACTCCTGACCACAGCACAAATGTTCTAATGAATTTTCTAAGATCGGAACTTATTTCAGGTCGAAAATGGTAATTTTCATTAGACGTCTGCACGTTGCAGAATGTTAAACATCCTCGTAGTATGTGATCATACCACACAGTGATGTCATCTGTTTCATCTTCGCCTAAATCTGGATCCGTGCGCATCTTAATTTCATCATCGTTGTGTGTATTTAGTTCAGTGTCGGATATATCTACGATATCTAACCCAGAAATCATAGCTTTTAATTTTCTTTTGTGAATTTCACATGCAGTAGGAACTTCTTGGTCATCACATCCAGAATATTCACTATTGCATACAATTAGCAGACTCTTCAAAATATCTTCAACATCATCAAGTGTATTTGCTTTGCTCATTATAATAATTACTCTTACATAAAATTCGCGCAGTAAATTTGGTTTCTTCATTGAATTCCAGCGACAAATAATTTTGACAACATGAGGATAATCTATTCTAATGTACAGGGTGGGCCAAATTCGATGTTTTCAAGGGATACAACAAAAACCATAAGAGTTAGCAAAAAACTAATAAGGTACTTATGAGCTCTTTTTAAAAGAAAAAATCGGTGGCATAAACAGATTACCCATATCACGATTATTTACGTAGATACAGGGTGAAAACTAAAAAGTAGCATTTTCGAAAAACCGCAATATTTTCTTTACTATAGAAGTTAAGGTCATGATATTTTCAGGATATAGGTAAGAGGATACGGCAATTTTAAAAACGGGATCAACAAATTTCTAGGCCTACTAAGTTGCGCACGGCCAAAGTCAACTTTCATTTTTCTTATGGGCGCCATATTGGATTTTTACTTTATCAAAATTCTCATTTAAAATGCCCTTCAACCATGTATAACATGTTTATGTTTGGTCAACATAAATAATAAAAAACAACAAAATTAAGATCTCGTGGTAGTAGGCTTTGATATTTTTATTCAATTTTTCCATAGTGGGCTTTGCTGTCTCTTTTTTAATCATCTAACTGTCAAAATAGAATATATTGTCAGCGACAAAGAATAAAACACTGCAATGTATCATATTTATCAAGTAATTCATTTTAAAACTCACAAATTATTAACTGCACACAAATGACACCTACAATAAATTCTATTTTGACAGTTAGATGATTAAAAAAGAGACAGCAAAGCCCACTATCGAAAAATTGAATAAAAATATCAAAGCCTACTACCACGAGATCTTAATTTTGTTGTTTTTTATTATTCATGTTGACCAAACATAAACATGTTATACATGGTTGAAGGGCATTTTAAATGAGAATTTTGATAAAGTAAAAATCCAATATGGCGCCCATAAGAAAAATGAAAGTTGACTTTGGCCGTGCGCAACTTAGTAGGCCTAGAAATTTGTTGATCCCATTTTTAAAATTGCCGTATCCTCTTACCTATATCTTGAAAATATCATGACCTTAACTTCTATAGTAAAGAAAATATTGCGGTTTTTCGAAAATGCTACTTTTTAGTTTTCACCCTGTATCTACGTAAATAATCGTGATATGGGTAATCTGTTTATGCCACCGATTTTTTCTTTTAAAAAGAGCTCATAAGTACCTTATTAGTTTTTTGCTAACTCTTATGGTTTTTGCTGTATCCCTTGAAAACATCGAATTTGGCCCACCCTGTACACCTTGGGAACTCGGTCAGATTGCTTAGTTAACAATCTCCATGACATTGTTAGATAATGTTGAAGTGACATATCTAAAAAAGACCAAGCTACTGCGCCAAGCAGAGCGAGAGAGTGATCAGTCACTATTGTTTTGGGAGTATGTGCTCCACATTTAATCCAGTTCCTTAACCAAAATGAGATAGAATTTGTATCGTGAGCCTCTGATAACATTTGCACAACAGGAATCTGACCCCCTTTACTGCCTAAATGTATAACTGCTGCGTATAGAAGTATATGTCCAGACAATCTTCCTTGTGGTCTGCAAATTTTTTTAACCAGCGTCCCTGTTGCATCAATTGCTAGCAAGGAATCGATATTCGATTTAACGTAGTCATTATATATCAGTAGCTGCTCCGGTGTCCAATAGTGTAGCATAAATTTATCGAACGA
The DNA here is from genome assembly GCA_036250285.1 of Pyrocoelia pectoralis. NCBI lineage: Eukaryota > Metazoa > Arthropoda > Insecta > Coleoptera > Lampyridae > Pyrocoelia > Pyrocoelia pectoralis. Next base: position 35,572,510 of record CM070075.1, on the reverse strand, counting down.
AATGTGATGAATGCTACACCTGTAAGGTTCAACGTATTTCAGCGACAATATATTATCGATGGGACTTTTTCCAGATTCCAAAATACACATTTTCTTGGACACATATTCTTGCTTACACTTTCTGAGTACGGTTAAGTCGTAAATATTCCTGGTATTCACGGTGTCATTTTCCATACTCTTATATGCTAGCTCTCTTTGTAAATTGATAGCTAATTTTCCTTCACACAATATGTTGCCAATGTCTTTTCTTTCTATTCCTAGCAATTGTCTCTTTTTATTAGTAGAATGCATTTTAGGGTCAGAGCGCAAAATCATAACTTCCAGTACAATTTCGTCGTTAATTGGACCATGTTTGCTAGTTAAAAGAATCTTAGCATTACATTCGGAGCAATGTCCATTAATCTTTAAATAGTAGGTACCGGTGTGAGTGATAAAATGGTTCTTAAAAACCCATAAGCACGAATTTTGATCGATTTTGCACACTTCTCTATGTACAACTGAAGACCACCCTTTCTTCAACTTGTAAATATTTCTATTGTTTGTTGTAATCAATATCGGTTTTATTTTGGGCCACTCGTTCCTTGTAATTGTGATTTTATGACAATCAACAGATTCAGAATCATTTTCAGGATAAAAATCATCGTCTTCATCGCTGCTCGAGTTCATTTCACTGGTAGGTAGTCCAAGTATAGTTTGAAGATCATAACGGTTAGCACGAACAGATGTATATAAAGCTTTGGGCGAGATTTTACTTTGTAAATCGTTGGATATTAATTTCCATATCTCAGCAGCCGGTCTATTTAAGGAGGTTACTACTTCGTCCCTATAGTGGAGAAACATGCGTACCAGCTCTGATTTCTCCACTGCAGCTTTCCTTGGCATCCTAAGGTATAAAGGTATGATTTAATTTGTAATACAGGGTGTCCCAGTTGAATCTGACTCATTTTAAATTTTTTTTTTAACTCATATAATATTAACCAATAGAATTCGGTTATTATATCGTTCTCATCCAATGACAGACGCTAATAAATATTTAAGAGAGAAAAGACGAATATGTCAAAATTGAAACGTCAAAATTTATTTCTTAAATTTTAAATATGTGGCTTTGAAATAAGTGAAAACGCTCGTTACTTGGCTATACCTGGTTCTGGTTACACGTAAAAAACTTGTTTACAGTTTGCATAAATCGTAATTTGATTGAAGATCTTTTTAAAAATGCAGCGTTTTGGAGATATTTCTACTGTTATTGCTATTCGAAAAATAATCATGCCGAATACTCCACGTGCACGTAAATTAGTTGATAAAATTTTGACATTTCCTTTACTCAAATTCTTTGCTAAACGGATAGTACATTACAATATATGTGATGAAAGTGACTGATTTTTCAACGAGCAATACATTGTATATTCACGAGCGAAAACGAGTGAGGATTATTAGTATTGCGAGTTGAAAAATCAAACTTTCATCACGAATTGTGTATACTATATTTTCCAACATCACAAAAATGAGCTTCAATTTTAAATTTCTTTATAATTATTTTACTCTCCTATTTTTTCAAGAATCTAGTTGCTGATTTTATATTCTAACTTTGCTATGGATAAATGAATAAATCATAAATTTTAATGTGATATATACAGGGTGTCCCAATATTCCGTGGACATAGAGCTACAGTAGGTTTGTGGGAACAAAAAAAGTCGAATGGACTAAACTTACCTATATACTAAAGTACATCGTTAAGCCGTGAGAGGGTGTCAAAGTTGGAAGAATATTTTTGTTTTATTTTAATAAATCGGAAATTCTTTGATCGATTTTTTTAAAATTTGGTTTGGGCACATATCAATGAAGGAACTATGTTTTTAAGTGGATATCAACTTAACTGAATTCCGGGAAGGGTGAAAACTACCCCTACCGTTCGATACATTTAATGGTAACTTTTTTGTGGGTCGTAGGAGTGCTTTAACTTTTTGTAAAAAGGAAGATACATTAATTTTCTGTATTTTTCGTCTCTTACAAAAATGATGTATCTCTTTTAGTTTTTGAGCGAATCACACAATAGTCACAATAAATGTTCAATACGACCACCACCTCTTCTACTCTGCATAAATTAATTGTACGCAGGAAACTGAAATTGACTCTTCTCAACAGGCGTTGGTCTTGCAAAGAGTTCGCAGCATCTTGAGAAGAGTCAATTTCAGTTTCCTGCGTAGAATTAATTTATGCAGGGTCGAAGAGGTGGTGGTCGTATTGAACATTTATTGTGACTATTGTGTGATTCGCTCAAAAACTAAAAGAGATACACCATTTTTGTAAGAGACGAAAAATACAGAAAATTAATGTATCTTCCTTTTTACAAAAAGTTAAAGCACTCCTACGACCCACAAAAAAGTTACCATTAAATGTATCGAACGGTAGGGGTAGTTTTCACCCTTCCCGGAATTCAGTTAAATTGATATCCACTTAAAAACATAGTTCCTTCATTGATATGTGCCCAAACCAAATTTTAAAAAAATCGATCAAAGAATTTCCGATTTATTAAAATAAAACAAAAATATTCTTCCAACTTTGACACCCTCTCACGGCTTAACGATGTACTTTAGTATATAGGTAAGTTTAGTCCATTCGACTTTTTTTGTTCCCACAAACCTACTGTAGCTCTATGTCCACGGAATATTGGGACACCCTGTATAAAATAGAAAATTTAATGTATGATTTAAACATATATTGACAGTTCAATCATCTATCTGTCAAAAATGACAACTAACCTTAAGCAACTTATAGAAATGAACTTTCCTCACTAGTGATGCAAATGCCTATTTTCCTCACTACATTGAGTGATGAAAGTGTCATTTTCATAAGCGATGTTGGACAATAGTTATTTTTGTATCTAGTGCGCAAAATGCCACTTTGCTGATCGAGAATTGATTTATTTAACGAGGCGCAGCCGAGTTAAAAAAAATAGTCGAGATCACCAAAGTATTTCGCGTAACAAAATAAAAGTTACTTTAACACAAATATTATACAAAGTTTTTTGTATACGCCTGGTCCGTAGCGCCCGACGCGCCGTCGTGCGGTTAAAGTTGCAAGTTGTTGACTGACAGTCACGTTGACAGAGGCAAGCGATTCGTATACCATACAGCCGTGAAGCGCAGTTTTTTGTATTAAAAATCGACGAAATGATCGGGAAATCCCAGGGAAAACTGTGTTACGTGCCTATGCTGTCTAAATACGCCGAAGAAAAGTCACGGTTTCACATTTTATTCGTTCCCTAATCGCGAATATGGCTTCACAACTTTTATTTCAAAAGGATTATGGAGGTAGAGCCAGCGACAATTACATTCTAAACGATTCAGGACAGGTGATGAAATTATGGCCGAGAAAGGGTTTCCATAACTAAAGTATGATCAGAGCTTCTAAAACACAACACCGTACCTACTGATAATGCCGTCTTTTCCTACGAATCCACAACTTTCTCACGATGAAATTTTGGAAGGTTATAATAGTATATTATACACCAAGGTGGTGAAGACTGTTATTATTGACCGAGCACCAAGATTATTTCGCGAGGGGCTTTGCCCCGAGCGGAATAAGGTGCGAGGTTTATAAATGGCTTCAGCACCGTGGTGTATATACAATTTTTTCCACTACTAGTCAAATTTAAGACACAAATTAAAAATAAAAAAATTTCTTGTAAAAATCAAGTAGGTAGCACAGGAATGCAAATTCCCATTATTAACCTAGGTGAATAATGTAATAGATTATTGACCACTAGGTAGAGAAATTAAACTTCTCAGTTGTCTAGGATACGCAATAATTGTCAACTTCACAGCTAGTAGTGGAAAAAATAGATTATCTCCCTGCAACATCATTACCGTACGTCGAAAAAGTAATGTATATTGCATTAAGGATGTAATGAGCAGACTTATTAATGAATTTGGGGAATCTGAGGGACGCAAAGTTAACAATAAGCTGTTGACAGTTTAGGTGATGTTAATGTTTCGTCTTTTGTAAAATATTTGATTATTGTTGGTTGTTAATGTTTATTGTGTACAATTTAAATCAAGGAACACCGGCTGATGGTTCCTAGTGGGGGGCAGCATGCGCCAACCGTCAAATATATTATAAGTGTGTAAAATTTTTGATAGTACGTACCGCATTACAATATTACATGTTAAATAAAAATACAGTCCACAAAAGTAATAAAAGCATCTTTTATTAATTACATTTTACGATTAATCAGGTGATAATAAAACCAACACAATTGGAGATCTTTGGTTGGTATGCAGGTTAACGACGAATTTTTAAGAACAATATTCATCCAACGGTTACCAGTTAGTACTCGCTGTATTTTGACATCTAGTAAAGATCAATTAGGTCACTTAGCAAGTATGGCAGATAAAATTCATGAGCAAATTTTAATACAGTGCATTCCATAAGTCCATCAGAGCACATGCATTGCAACCTGAACCTTGGTATAATATTAGTTCGATTTCTTTAGTTGTAACTTGGCCTTGTTATCAAATTCAAGATATAGAAGAGACACAAGTTGGTCTTCCATATTTACAATTACCGCATTTTCATAACTCTACGGTGATTTCAAGAAACACATATCCCTTATTGTGTCAATGATTCCATCTGGACTACAATCCAAATAAGGTTGTTTGGAGCAGATTATCAGTCCTCCTTTGACGTAATTTGTCATGTCCTGGAACGGGTTTCTCTATTTTCAAACCGTAACGCATAGCTGGAGAAGAAGAATGGTCGTGCGTGTCCTTCAGGAAGTTTTGAGCTAGTATATGGCAACGTGGAAGTTTCGCCCTTTTTTAAGCTTTTCTCGACAAATCGAGTGCGTTAAACCCGCACGGTATAATAGTCGGCATGTTGCGCACTCGTTACGCCATCAAAACTGTATGTAAAGTTTAAAAACCACGATCTGCCGTACATGTGAAATCACAACATTTTAACGGCGTCAGTCAACAACTTAGCGGCTCTACCGATAGAGCGGCGTTGGCGTCGCGTGGAGAGAAAGCGACCAGGCGTATAACTGTTCTATTTTGATAATGAAATAGAAAAATTTAATACATATTTCTATAAACTGACAATTTGCTGTGAAGTGGGCGTGTTAAATGACGCCGCATTACCTTAGTTACCAACAAACAATATTGGTTAATACAGCTCTATTATTGGCCAGTGTTAAAAATATTTAGTGTTAAAAGTATTTTTTTGCAATTCAGTTACGAAATGTCATCATTTTGTCACCCATTTCAGTGACAAAATGTTATTCATTTTGTCACTGAGTGACAAAATGAGATTTCATTGTTGTGATGGTTTATTTCCATAGCAACAAACAAGGATTGCTTTGAAAATATCCGACGTCAAATAATTAGTTACAAAGTCAAATAAATTCAAAATGAAGATGAATTTTACAGATTTTACTGAATTGCAAAAAATCTTGTATACAGCGTGTCTCACGGTGACCACCCATTAGAATATTTCAGAAACTATTACGATTTGAATTTTGAAAATTTTGGTGATGGGGTTTTCGGGCATGGCCTCCTCAAATAAAATAATGGCGTCTACGTAACACTTCCGGTTTTTTCGGAAATGACACCAACTTTGTTATTTTAAATGTAACACCCTATATATTATTCCGATTTTGGATTCTACGTAAAATTTTAGGTGGACTTTCATCAAGTTTTCTTATTCCTAAAATTAACCGTTTCCGAGATATTTAATTTTTTTAATAAAAATTAAAATAAACACTATCTACCTTAAAACCGTGTGAATTCTACAGCAAGAAAGATGAAGGAACCATATTGATACGAGAGATAGCTGGACCCCTAAGCTTCCCATCCGTACTTTCAAAGTGGCTTAATTGCATACAGGGTGGTGGAAATTTAATGCCAAGTTTAGTTAACTTCAAATCATCATAAGTTGGTTTTTTCAAATGGAACACCCTGTATGTTTCGTCGCAGTCTGATGCAAAATTTCATTCTCTTTCGAACGGTACCATGGTTCCCTATACCTATCTCTTCTAGTTTTTGAGATATCTACTGTTTTTTTGTGCGGTCAACTAAGGTCATTCAATTTCTTGCGTTTGTTGTTTTCAATTTTTTTAATAAATAGTATTCAATTTAACTGTCACTAGTGGTGTTAGACTGACAACTAATAACTGGTGGTTTGTTTTGAAGTCCTGCTAAGCCATTTTCGCAAGAAATTGAATGACCTTAGTTGACTACACAAAAAACGTAAATCCAAAATCGGAATAATATATAGGGTGTTACATTTAAAATAACAAAGTTGGTGTCATTTCCGGAAAAACCGGAAGTGTTACGTAGACGCCATTATTTTATTTGAGGAGGCCACGCCCGAAAACCCCATCACCCAAATTTTCAAAATTCAAATCGTAATAGTTTCTGAAATAAAAACACCGAATAAATAAATATAAAAATTACATAAACTGCGCCAAAACCAAACTTTACGCTAAATTTCAGTATTACGATTACTTTATAATAATTTATAATTTGGTTAGGTTAGATTAATTTCTAATGTTTGTTAAATTTTATTCTTGTATACTTTTTAAGTATTACACCGAACTGTTATTGATATATGTACATTGTACATATGTATAATATGTACCTACCTATCCTAATGTGGACAAATTGTCTGTTGGATAATAAATTGGGAAAAAACTTTTCGAAATTTGAATCTCGTGGTTGAAACCGCACATTTCTATCTTATTTCGTTTAGTTAATAATCAATTAATCATTAATCACGTTTAAAATGTGTCAGTTTCAACTACGACACCGTGCAGTAGGTATCAGATATCATGCATGGCATAAGTGACAATAGTCATCCCAAATTCTGTAATTACATAGTATGAATGTGATTCATGAATTGACTGCTACATTTGATTATGTACAGTTTTAATTAATACACGCTTTGTGTGAATACCCATGTGAAGATTTTTAGATAGGGCATCAAAAAAACAAGACATTGACAGAACGGATTTTGACTACATAGTTCCAAAATTAAATCGAACATGTACTTTCGCAGGTAAAAAAACGAGAAACACAATTAATTTAATAGATGTAGCTTTTGAAATTTGAGGGATGGCGTGACACTATAAAAAAAGGTGTACTTACCTTGTGTATGTTTACAAACTGTGATCAAAACAATCGGTGAATATTAATAATCGTAAACAGAAAGTTCAGTTAGATGCGTTTAATAGAAACAAAGAAAATATATGCTAAATCCTAAATAAATCACTAATTAAAGTTATAAAACGAAAAACAATACACTATATTATGAACAGCACTAAATTCACGAAGAGAATAATTATAGCGAAGCCACGGTATTTTGATTGAAACAGTATGAATGACTGACAAAACTGAGGTCGGAAGAAGTATTTATTTGCAATATCGGCAAAGAAAAATAGATTTGCATTTTATGGTTTATAATCCTACACTTCCTTCTTGGGATTTGGACATGACCGGCTACACCATAAAACATCAGGTGTAGTGTAATTATCCCTTACGACTTTAAACTGTTCAAAATCGAAGTTCAATAAAGCTTGTCTGTATTTTCCAAATCCATACCTTTTATTTAGTTTACACTTTGACAAAACTATACCTTTGGGTCCTTAAAATATGGTAAACCCTAATACAATTGCCTTCAAATTTAAGTTTCACACGTACCCACCATTATTTCACCGTGAGACAAGTCTAAGCAGGCGCCAATGGCTCCGCTCTCCTGTGGCCGACAAAAGATTACAACAAACAGTGGCTGCCTTTAATAGGATTGCATTCAAATGTTTTTCTGGAAACTCGATCTGTATCTCTATTTAAACATAAAACTGCAAGTTATTTCAGTTGTACGAAGAAAGTGGGAAGATTGCTAAAAATTAACGAAAAGCTAGTTATTATTTTATCTTTGATTAGGATGAAGAACGAAGATAAGCAACTGAAAATTAACAGCAATATAGATGTTGAATTCTTTCATTGTCTTCTTATAAAAGTAAAAAATCCACTTTACATACTTACTGATGTGTTAATACCAAATTTAAACTTTGCCATCTTTCAAAATTACCATGAAGGGCATGAATTATAACAAAGAAATATGACAGCTTACATTGGCACAGTAATTTTAACCGAGATTAATAATTGTTTTTAGGGAAGTGCACAGCACAATAGTCATATTAGCAAATTATTGATACCTATGCGAAAAGAAAAAAATTCACCTATTTAGCCGCTTTCAAACTACAGAGAGCTCACTGGTAATAATGGCCGCACTGAATCGAATCTTGGTTATCCTTAAATCATGATATATTTTTCTCCAACCATATAAGTTTTCTTTCTTTTGGGTTTCTGTTTCAATTACGTCTTTGGCTTTTAATTTAAAAGTATATCTTTAGACCAACAGTTATCATTGTTGGATCCCTTTCCATTTTTTCTCTTCTCGAGTGTCCTCCTGTTGCATTTTTATTAATATAAATTAGATATTATTCTCTGTTCGTTTTCACGTTTTAAGCGTTATGAAATTAACCCATCACTTCAAAATTGTCGTATTTCGGCAGCCGTTTGTTTTGCCAAACGGTTTGCAACGACACTAAACGGCGCAAACGTGACACTAACCTATGGACCCAATTTCGACGTTTGTGCCGTTGACAAGGCGTGAAGTTAGCAGAACACCTAAAAATGGCTTTATTTCGGCGGTCGTTTGTTTTGCCAAAAAGTTTGCAACGGCACAACCGCGGCACTAACCTATAGACCCAATTTCGACGTTTGTGCCGTTGACAAGGTGTGAAGTTAGCAGAACACCTAAAAATGGCCTTATTTCGGCGGTCGTTTGTTTTGCCAAAAAGTTTGCAACGGCACTAAACGGCACAAACGCGGCACTAACCTATAGACCCAATTTCGACATTTGTGCCGTTGACAAGGTGTGAAGTTAGCAGAACACCTAAAAATGGCCTTATTTCGGGGGTCGTTTGTTTTGCCAAAAAGTTTGCAACGGCACTAAACTGCACAAACGCGGCACTAACCTATAGACCCAATTTCGACGTTTGTGCCGTTGACAAGGTGTGAAGTTAGCAGAACACCTAAAAATGGCCTTATTTCGGCGGTCGTTTGTTTTGCCAAAAAGTTTGCAACGGCACTAAACGGCACAAACGCGGCACTAACCTATAGACCCAATTTCGACGTTTGTGCCGTTGACAAGGTGTGAAGTTAGCAGAACACCTAAAAGTGGCCTTATTTCGGCGGTCGTTTGTTTTGCCAAAAAGTTTGCAACGGCACTAAACGGCACAAACGCGGCACTAACCTATAGACCCAATTTCGACGTTTGTGCCGTTGACAAGGTGTGAAGTTAGCAGAACACCTAAAAGTGGCCTTATTTCGGCGGTCGTTTGTTTTGCCAAAAAGTTTGCAACGGCACTAAACGGCACAAACGCGGCACTAACTTATCCACTCATTTTGGACGTTTGTGCTTTTAATGTTCTGCTAACTTCACGGACCCATATCCAATATGCTTTTAGCATCCAAAATGGATAAAATAAACATTATTATTATTATTATTATTAATGGTTGGAAGTGGCAAGGTTATACATTCCTCTTCAATAATAGAAGTGCTAAGGTCATTATTTGCACGATTTGGGTTACCGGAAACGTTGGTTTGTGATAATGCTGCGTACTTCACATCCACTGAGTTTTCAGCATTTTTATGTAATAATGGCATTAAACGTTGCACCAGTTCTCCTTATCATCCGTCCTCAAACGGAGCAGCCGAAAATGCGGTAAAACTAATCAAAAATAATTTAAAAAAAGCTCTCCACGAGTCAAGCTCTGTGGATACAAACCAGGTACTATATAACTTTTTGTTTGATTATCGGAATACGGCTCATGGTACCACTGGGGTTTTAGTCCTGCATTTTTGATGTTTAATAGGCATTTAAAAACAAAAAAGATGCTACCTCGAAAAGATAATTTTGTTAGAGATAAAGTGAGTGAAGCTCAGCGTAAGCAAAGGTATTATTATCGCGGTAAACCAAATGTGGGTTTCAGGATTGGAGAGGAAGTGTATGTAAAAGATTATAGAAATCTAAACAAAACGGTTTTTATAAAGGGTAGAATTGTAAAACGTAGGGGAAGGTGTTGCTACTTAATTGAAATTGCAGACTTGGGTATAATTTGGAAACGTCATGCTAATCAAATTAAAAAGGGAATGTCACCCTTACATGTTAAGTTTGAGGAAGGTGAAATAAAACAAGAGATCTTAAATAAAGTTGAAAGTCCAACTGCAATTGAAGAAGTAGCTTCACCTACAGTAATGGTTAACAATCGACCAAGGAGAACTGTGAAAGCCCCGGAGAGATGGAATTATGATTAGGTACTTTAGTTTTAAATATTGTAGTAAATTAATGTGGGTAGCGTTGTGTTTAGGGGGAGAGGTATGGTGATATTTAGAGTTAAGTTAGGCGATTAATCCTCCCCACTATGGAGATTGTGGTTGCGCGGGCCTCAACGCCCAACCACGGGAATGGAAGGAGTCCGTTCCGATGCTCTTGAATAAATGTCTACTAATTATATATGTACTTTTATTTATTCTCCAGAGATATTACAATAATTTCGATTATGACAATGTAAAGATTACACATAAAGAAACACACTACAAAAAAAGATTACTATTAGAATCCATGCAAATAAAACGAGACAAGAATGCAAGAAATTTCAAAGCAGATATAGAGAATCTCAACCTACAATATCAAAACTTATTATAAAGCAACATCAAACTTTACTCCCTTCAAAAAATTTTTCTAACCTCACAATTTTGTTTTATATTTTTACACATTTATTTTAGTAAATAATTTGTTTCCAAAAATTGGTAAGTAAAAGTCCTTTCTCTTATTTATATATAACTTAAAACATGTTAGATGTATAAAACCAAAAAAAAAATAATAGTATGTATATTATAAGCAACTAAAATTTCCTTCTATTTGTAGACTTGAAAAAGCCATGATTTGGCGAAACGTCGTCTAATATAAATGTAAAACAAAAATTTGGCAATTAATAACCCTAAAACATATATAAAAACATCCGTATGCCGTTCTATCAACACCAAAAATTATCTTCATATTCTCATAGAATAAAGTAGATATAAACCAAAACAAAGAAACATTCCAGTGGCGTGCTACAACTCTGATATGCATAATTTTGTATTAACATGGAGACGTTATTTGTCTCGTATATTAAGTTACAACGTAATTATTAATGTTATTATAGTGTTTATAAATCATCATCTGCCTGTAAATCTTCAACTGTCTTATTAAAACAGGTGACACCATTACACTGTCCACATGTAAGGTACAATTTAGGCCCATTTTGCGGCATGAGCATTCTTTTTTGCAGCCACTAGATGAGCAGTTGCAAAAAATTTGTTGAACGACCCATTGAGAGGCTATGCCTTAATCCGTCTTGGCGGGAGAGATCACAGAATAATTTAAACTCCATCCCCAGTCCTGAAGTGGTACGCCATTATTCAGCCGTGCTTGAACCTAAAATATAATTAATCAAACATATGAGCAAACCGATAAAATCGAAAGAAAAGGAATAATTAAAGAAAATATTGTGCAGGTTTATTTAACTTACTTGATAAAAAGTCCTATATCCATGGTAGTGAGCTGCATTCATGGTTTGGGGAAGTGAAGCCAAGTTAAAATCTTTATTTAAGCCTTGTTTTGCGATAACTGGTGATAGAGAATATATCTGACGCTGTTTAAATCGGAAGTTGTTAGATTTTTGACGTAGATGGGAATAAGAAATGTGGATGTTATAATCCTTAATCTGTGTTTGGTTAAATCAGGATTATAAAATTCTTCAAGAACATTAAATATTTTTTTCTTTTTCACGATGTTGACCAAATTAATTTTTCCCCTGCTAAACAAGCCAGATGTAGTGTAGTATCGCACCCGGAAATAGCGTGTATGGCAAGGATAACGTGTTTTAAAGGTCCCCAACCCATGCTGCAACTTTGAAATATCACTTATTTTATTAGGTTTTGAACTGCTTCCTGGTCGTAGCATATACACATTTCCTTTAGCGTATTGTATTAATAACACCATTAACATCAGTATCTTCACTTATTACAAATACAGCTCCTTCACACAGACTGAGGTGTGTCACAAATCTTACAATTTTCATGAATTTTTAAAATTGGAATAGTATTCATTTCATATTACAATCCATCACAAAGTGTTTTACTTTTATCATTTAATGTTTTTCTGCAGCGAGACACAATAACCTCATCCGTTACAACCATAGGTAAGTCACAAATCGCACAAAGGGACATTTTTTACAAAATCAAATTATAACCGTTACATAAAAACACATGAGGCACCTGCATCGAGATAACGAATTATACACTGACACAACACGCCGGGAATCGTTCGATTTCCAAACGTTTAGGAGATCTAAACTAAGGGACTATAGTTCGTTTTTTAACTAGGACCCATATAACCACTAACGTCCGGCGGATGTCCGTTTTTTGTCCAATACACATCCACTCGTCCATGGACATATTATGGACATACTGTGGACGTACAATAATGTACTACTTATGGATTACCACTAGAGTACATCCTATGGTCGTCTTGTTCACGTCCACAATAACACGCACCGTACATATATTCATCACGAATTATTATATACTTCATCGAAGGCATTTTAACATTGCTCATCTACAAGAAGCAATTGGTTAACCTGCAATGTTCATTTTGTGCTTTTAAAAGAGATAGAATATATATTGTGCGTAATATAGGTTTACTCAAGTTTTTTACATATTACCTTGCAATATTTATAAATATAATGTTAGCATATGTACTACAATGTCTTCTATCAATATGTCAAAGCTTATTTTAATTACCGTTAATAGTTTCGGTGTAATAAAGGAAAAAGCGGGAACTTTCAAATTGAAAAATAACAATTTTAAGTTTTCAAGATTGGCAGCCATCATAATTACTTTATTTATTTTAGCATTATGTTGGCAACCTGGATAATTTATATCGGGTTATGTTTGTGTTTTGTGTTGTGTTTTTGACCGTTACTTTTACGTGCTTTTACTTTGTTTTCGGATACCGTTTGATGATTAGTGTGTATAATAGACATATTCTTGTAGTTTTTTCCTAGTTTAAACATATACAGACGGTATGATAAAACTATTTATATAATATCTTATTAATAACCTTTCGGTTACCTGAACACGTTTTTATAAATCACTTAAGTACTTACTAAAACTAATAGACCTGTTATTGGATTATCTATTCTGGTTGTATTTGTCAGTATCAGTCTCGACAGACTAACTGTTCTTAAAATGCGTAAAGTTTCTCGAAAAACCTACAGAACAGCGAAATACCAAACAGATAAAGATATAGCGATAGCAGAATCAGCAAATTTGGTTTCAACTGAATCTTTAAATCACAAGCAAGACCCTGTATTAACTTCGCATGCGGTTTTGTCATCACAGTTAGATTTCAGTGACAACCGAGTTGAGCCTAATAGTTTATTTGATTCTAGTACTTTCGATAACGATTTAACTTCAGATAATGATCTCAGCAGTAATGTATCTCTTAGCAATCATTCGTTGCATTCAGATGATTTAGTTTCCGTTTGCCAGAGAAATAATTCTAATATTGATAATAATATTAATGTTCAAATAAGGAATTGGGCCCTCACACATAATATTCCTCTAAATGCCATATCTGATTTATTAAAAATCTTAAAATCGTACTTTCCTAGTTTGCCAACTGATGCTAGATCATTACTGAATACTCCCAGACATATTGTGAAAAAAAAAATTGAACCTGGTGAATATGTCCATTTTGGATTACGGGATTGCATAGAAAAACTTCTCTCACAACTTCAGTCTTCCAACTGTATTACAACTATTGAGGCTTGCATCAATATTGATGGTTTGCCAATTTCAAAAAGTTCTGGCAGTCAGATATACCCCATTTTATGTAGTCTTTTTGAAAATCGGAATGTTGTGAATGTCATCGGTATATATCACGGAAATATAAAACCTAATGATGCAAATCTCTTTCTACAGGACTTTGTTGAAGAAGCAATCGATTTGACAAATAATGGTTTTACAAAGAACGGGCGTGTTTTACCCTTTCGAATCAAATCATTAATCTTTGATGCTCCTGCCAAAAGTTTTTGTACATATACTACAGGCCATTCCGGTTATAGTTCTTGTTCTAAATGCCTTATTAAAGGTAGTTACTTAGAGAATAGAGTTTGTTTTCCAGTTACTACTTATTCTGAACTACGGACAGACAATGATTTTAGAAAACAGTATGATCCAAATCATCACAACGGCACTTCAATTTTAGAACTAATACCACATTTAGATATGGTTCAAGACATTCCTTTAGACTACATGCACCTAATTTGTTTAGGTGTTGTTAGAAAATTAATTGCTTTGTGGTGTGGTGCAGCTAAACCTCCATCAAAGTTGTCTTCTAAACAAACAAAGGAGTTATCCGTCAGTCTAGAGCACATGTCTTCTTATGTGCCGTGTGAATTTGCACGAAAACCACGTTCTTTAAGTGAAAGGAAACGATGGAAAGCAACGGAATATCGCCAATTTTTATATTATACAGGTCCTGTAGTTTGTGCGAATATTTTGAATGTTGACATGTACACCAATTTTCTAAGTCTGCATGTGGCCACTACTATTTTATCAAGTCCAAAATATTTAAAATTACATGTAGATTATTCGCATTCACTATTTATGTATTTTGTGGAAACATTTATGATTTTATATGGTAAACAAAATGTGTCCCATAATATCCATAATTTAATTCACATTGTTAATGATGCAAAGCGATTTGGAATTTTGGATAACTTTAGTGCATTTCCTTATGAAAATTATTTGCAACGTTTAAAAAAATTACTTCGAAAAAATGATAATCCACTATCACAAATTGCCCATAGAATAAGTGAGCACAGTTTACTTGATATTCCCATGCCTTCAAAAAATACCTTCGATTTTTGTTATACACCCAAAAAAGAACATAATAATGGACCATTACTACCTAGTTGTTTTTATCCCCAATATGAGTGTTTGGTATTTCATAATTTTAGTCTAAAATTATCAGAAGCAAATAATTGTTGTCGATTAAAAAAAGGTAACATTATTGAAATAAAAAATTTTGCTTCTACATGTGATGGCATAGTAATAATTGGTTCCGAATACAGAACAGTTGAGGATTTATATAAAAGCCCTTGCAGGTCTTCAAATATTGGTGTTTACTTAGTGAGTGATCGTAGTAAACTTCAGATATGGAACACTAATGAAATTCTATTTAAATATTTTAAAATTCCCGTAAAAGATAAATTTGCTGTATTTCCAATTTTGCATACAGAGCAGTGATTTTTAATTTATTTTGATTTTAATAATAATTTTAAAGTGTGTCATAATTTGAGTTGTAAATATCCATCCTACTAACTTTAGTTGATTACAAATTTATACGGACTTAATTATGAGTTGGAAAGTAGTTCGGTTCACGCACGATAATACAATTGAAGCTGTGCCACTTGAGTGGATTAACAATAATGAATGTTTTTGGCCTCCACCAACTTATTCTCGCAATCAGCTAACTGCAGCTTTAAGAAACTGTGAAGAGCCTGATGATGAGTGGAGTATTTATGATGTTATTCATTATGAGAACAATACATTTGGTAGGTATCAGTTAACAGTTTCTCTGGTATTTGTTTTGACAATATTTTTTATTTGATTTAGATTCTTATGCTGTTGCAAAACTTAAAATTTTAAAGGCAAAGAAAAGCAAAATTGACGATCTTGCATCGGATTCGGATGCAACATCCAGGAAGAAACGAAAGTATAAAATGAGAAAATGTATTTCGTCTGATGAAGATGATGTACCAACTGTAGTACATAAGTTGCATACTCCACCAATTATGGAAATAGGTGAGTTATACTTTTTCTTGGTGATGAAAACTAAAAATACATTATGTATAACATTATGTATAATGTATTTTTAGATTCTAACAATGAGATGGATGGTCAATTATTATCAGACAGTGAATTTGATCAAACAATTATCTATAATAAGAAGCAAAAAGATGGTAAGAAAAATAATAGTTAAAACATTGTTAGTGAAAAAATTTGGTACCTAGTCTATTGCTAAATATCTGGCAAGTACCGTTTAAAATTTACGTAAATGCTATTTGTTGCTTTTAAATTCTTATTTTAATTTAAAAATGATGTATTTGTAGCTAGAGACTTTTTTTTCAACTTATTTTGATTTATATTTTCAAGTTGGACTTTCTACATAATTATTCGCGCTCAGCTTTGTGTTATCCAATTTTAACTTCACCTAGTAGTCGAATAATCCTGTTGTAGTCCTACAATATTTAGTTTTTCCTATTAAAACATTTGTTTCAGATTTAGAAGGACCTAGAAGTTCTCATACAAGTACCCCGACATCATCTCGCAGCTTGTCTGACATACCTGAAATTAATCCACCAATTCCATCTTTCTCTTCTGTAGTTCCTGGTAGTAATGATAGCAGCAAATGCTTATGCTGTCCTGTACATAGTGAAGGTATTTTTATCATGTTTGATGAAAGTGTAAGTTGAATGTCATACCTGATTTGTTTTAGGCATAAAAGTATATCTCCAGCAAGCAATCAAAAAGATAAACCTTGTGCAAGCTAGTATTAACCAACTTGCAAAAGACATGCAGGAGTTAAAAAAACAAAATATGTTTACCGAAGTAAATCACCAAAAACCAAATGAATCGTTATTTATAAAACAAAATTTACCTGCTACTACTAAGGAAACGTTAAACCATTTGGAGGATTATTTAAATAACGTGGACAACTTTGAGCGAGCGGTAATAAAAACAGTTTTCAATCAGAACCTCTGTATCAAGAGTGATCCCAATCTATTGCAGGTGTCTGAATTGCATCTAATTGGAGGGGCTACTCTTTATGATTTTGTAAAACGAATGCTGTCTGGACTAATAACTGACAAATTAGCGGCCCAGTTTAGTTTTTATGGTTTACGGACAAAGGAAAAATTTTCACAATTAAAGGTGTCGGAACTGATAATTAGTAAGTTAGATTATAACATTACTTTTATATTAGTGGTACTAATAATACCTATATAGTTAAGGATGTAAAAAAATGTTAAACCTATGCATATTTGTTATTTCTTTCATAACAAAAATCAGATTCTGTACCATAAATATCAAATGTATGTATTGGTTTAAGCTTTGTCAGTAATTAGTACATGAGTTAAATCAATTATTTTGGTTACCTAATATACTGCACATTTTTGATAATGCAAATTACAATATTTGCGAAATGTCGGTCTTTTTTAAATTTTTTAAAATATGTTTCTATTATCGCCCCTATTTCACATCAGCACAGTGTAAAGAAAATGATTTCTATATTTGACACCTATTTGAAATTTACTTCTGCAGTGACGTCATTACTATTCGAGTCATAATATTGGCGAAGGGTATATTATACATATATTCCAATATTCTTTTTTTAGGGTGTGCTAAACATGGAAATTTTAAAGAAACTACTACCAAGGACGTGGAAGACTGTATAAAGAAGTGGCTGAGACGAGCTAAAGAAAGAAACGATTCGTATATAAAGAGGAAAGATGAAGGAAATAATAGTTTACAGAATTAATTATGAAGGTAATAAAGGATCGATATTTTATATTGTGAGATTGATGAATTCACCATATTTATCTAAATATGGTGAATTCATCATCATTTTTAATGCTGTGTGAGATAGGTTTTTAAGTTTTCACTTTGTAGTCTTGCTTTAGTTTCATTTACTTAATTTTCATTTTACCTATAAAATTAGTTATATTTTTTTTATATTGTGTAAGATACAGTTTTTAGTAGTCTTTAGTAACATTTATTTAATATTTTCTGGACGTCCAGTGGACAAACTAATTCTGGTTTGCGTACATCTTATGGACATCCATTGAATGTCCTTGTGTTATATGGGGAGTAAACTCGGAAGACTGATTTACAATGTAAAAAATATCACTAAATTTAGTAACCAAAACTATTTGGCGGTAATTTTGAATTTTTAAGAACGGGTAAAAATACCATCTTACTTACCTTTGATAGTGAAAGGCCAGTCAATAAAGTTATTAATTTACTTCTACAGTATATAATACAAAAAGAAATAAGTACTTTACAGTGAACAAACAATACTATGTACCTACAACTTGAATCTTAAATATTTATCAATTGAGTATTGTCATACAAGGCTCATTATTGGTTACAAGTTTATAATAAAATACCAAATGTTACAATGCCTTTACGATAATAATTATGTTATCGAAAACCACACACTATTATTACTCAAACGGTACAAAAAGTTATTCATCTTGTTACAATTTAATCGCTGTCACCTTCCGAACATTCACTCTACTATCATCGCCAGAACCAAGGGAAATTATTAGTGGTTCTATTACACTATGCATTATTCCATCTAATCTGCACATTTTTCGTCTTCTTTAATCACATGGTGAACACACTTTTGCCAATCCGCAGAAGTAACACTTTCAACCGCTTGTAGAAAAAGTTGCTTAACATCTCTAATTTTAAAACTTTTATTTTTACATGCCACTTCATTTTTTATTTTTGCCCATTAAGTTCAATTGGATTCAGCTCACAACCGTAAGGAGTTAACCTTAGCACAATTTTATTCTCTTTTTTTGCCATTTCATCAGTTACGTATGTATTATATTTATCTTTATGCAAATTAATTAAATGTAAAAGTTCTAACCGAAGCATATCCGAACCAAATTTTAATTGTTTGGATTCTTGCATTATATTTTTTCGTGATAAAGATGTGGGTATTTTCTCTGATTTACGACTATGGTATGAAGCATTATCCATAACAATCACTGCATTATTGAGAAGTTTATTTAATAATGCAGAATACCATTCTGCAGCGTTCATTTCTTCATGATAATCTGATGTTTTTTTGCCTTTAAAAAGTAGTAACCCATCGTTTACAAAACCACTTCCAGATCCAACATGTAAAATAATGAGACGTTTTCCTTTACCTGAAGGATTCTTTAAGCCAGTAGACAGTCCCCCTACAAATGCTCGTCTTCGGCTAACTATACAGGGTGTTTAAAAAATACGTTCGAATATTTGGCCCACTTATAGATCTCATCAGTACAAACAAAAAAGTCAAAATAAACATAAGTCCAAAAATCAGCCGTTTCCTAATTACAGCCTGTTTTTCAAATTAAAATAATTTACACTCAGTAGGAGTATTTCAACGAGGTTTCTACTAGAACATGAACAAATATCAGTATAAATACATTTTAATTATTACAAATTAATGATTCTTAAAGAAGATGTTCAAAATGTCCTCCTTCCATTTGTATACACATTTCACATCTCCGTAAAAGTGAACGCCGCACTCTCTCAAAGAGTCCCGGATTTATACGAACAGTCTGGCAGGCATGTTCAATTCGTTCTCGCAACTCATCTAAATTATTCACAGGATTTGAATAAACTAATGTCTTTAAATACCCCCAAATGCAAAAATCGAGTGGAGTGAGGTCGGGAGATCTAGGGGGCCATGCAATTGGACCTCCTCGCCCTATCCACCTGCCATTGTAATTTTCGTTTAGATAATTTCTGATCAAGACTCCGTAATGCGCAGGAGCTCCATCGTGCATCAACCACATATTAATTCTGTGGTTGAGGGGCACATCTTCTAACAGCAGTGGTAATGTATTCCGAAAAAAGTCAAACGGTTAGGCAGGAAACAAGGTCCTATCAGATGGTCTCCTAACACACCAAGCCAAACGTTGATTGCAAATCGGTGTTGATGATTCGATTCAACAACGGCATGCGGGTTTTCGTCGGCCCAAACATGGCTATTATGAAAATTAAAAATGCCATTTCTCGTGAAACCAGCTTCGTCTGTAAACAAAATTTTCGTAACAAAATTTGGGTTCTCCGCGACTTTTGTCAACATGCTTCGACAAAACACCAGTCGTGCGGCATAATCAGGGACAGCTAGAGCCTGTACCCTTTGAATATGGTATGGGTGCAATTGCTGCTCCCGTAAAATTCTCCAAATTAGGGAAAAATTAATATTTGTTTCAGTAGAGAGTCTTCTAGTACTAGTACCAGGATTTTCTTCAATTCGTCTTAAAATGTTAAGTTCTGCCTCGGGAGTACAAACTGATCTAGGCCGACCACCATCACCGTTCCTTGATTTAAACGATCCAACTTCGGATAAACGTTGATGTAAATTTGTAAAAAGTTTGTCACACGGAAGTACCCGGTTTGGGAATGCTTCGGCATAAAGGCGACGTGCCTCACAAGCATTTCCATCGGCTTTGCCATACATAAAATGCATGTCTGCCATTTCTGCGTTGGTATAAGGCATATTCGAAAATTTCAACAATGGGTTACAGCAACAACTACTTCAATAAACACTGACAATAACGGACACACAATAATTACAACAAATGTGGCAACTACACTGACAGAAACGAACAAAATTTGTTTTGTTATTTCCATGGATGACTTGATAAATACGCGAATCACTCCTACTGAGTGTAAATTATTTTAATTTGAAAAACAGGCTGTAATTAGGAAACGGCTGATTTTTGGACTTATGTTTATTTTGACTTTTTTGTTTGTACTGATGAGATCTATAAGTGGGCCAAATATTCGAACGTATTTTTTAAACACCCTGTATTATTATTAGTCCAGACTTTTTGTTTTGTGTGACCTTCGTTAACCCAAGTTTCGTCAAGGTAATAAATAATTCGACCTTCATTTCGATATTGTTTAATGGTTTTTAGATACCTTCGTCGCCATGTTATGATGTTCACGTTCGATTAAAATACTTGTGTTTGTGTTTATACGTGATTAAGAAATAAATGCTTACTTAAAATTGAGATGTTTCATTAATTTATACAATGAAGATCGACACATTTGTGGTAAATCGGAACGACTCTGTACTTATTTTACAATTTTATCCAATGTTGGAAGTTCATTGTTGTGAAAAGAAGTTGTGTATTACTTATCGAACACATTTCTTAGTTGTCTCATTGTACATTGCTACAACATGTGGTCATCCTCCAGAACTTGTCGAAGGGGTAACAGCACCCGTCTCTCTGTATTCTTTCATTGTGCGATAAACAGTAGGTTTTGCTACTCCTAAAATGCAATTTTTAAAAAGGATAATTTAGGTTAAATTTCCTCTTACCAGCGGTATCTGCAATTTTCTTAACAATTGTGGTTATTTTCATTTCATTTCAATTTGCTTAAGGCTCCTAAGGAGAGGTCTGTAGTTCAAATTGGTAAAATTGCTATTTTGGACGTAATCACCTAAAAAAAATTAAAAAAAACTATGCATAGGTCAAATTCTATGTAGCATAGTGATCAATTAATGTAAACCTTCTGGCTGCAAATTAAATATTTAAATTACAATCTTGGTCGAAAGTTCTGAAGGAGAGGTACTGCATTTACGCAACTTTCGACCAAGATTGTAACTTAAATATTTAATTTGAAACCAGAAGGTTTACATTAATTGATAACTATGCTACATAGAATTTGACGTATGCATCGCTTTTTTAATTTTTGTTAGATGATTACGTCCAAAATGGTCATTTTATGGTCATTTTAGCAATAAAAATGGCGGAGCTGTCCTTAGCCGCCTTAAGATGCATTGCTTTTCTGACACCGATAAATGACCCAAATTCAAACGTATACGTTTTTTTACACGAAATACTTTGCTTGTGCTTGGCGTCGAGTCCATATTTTATCTACTTTAATTTTTCTACCTATAATTTTTTTAGTAATGTGCTTTGTTTTTAAGATAATGCAAAAAAACTAAACGCTTGGGGGGGGGGCGGATTACCGGGCGGTTTTAGTGGTGTTTAAAGGACCCCAATATAAACTTATACAGAGTGGGCCACCGAAAAGGTAACACGCCTGTTTTGGGACACTTAGACAAGTTTCTTAAAAAAAAGCTCGGACACGTCGATTTTTTATTTTTGGGGGACAACTTTTGATGTCAAATTTGACTTTGTCAGGTCAACCCCCTAGCCCCAGCAACCCCTAACTCAAGAATTTAAATAAGGAAAGGGAGTCGAGCGACCCCTCATTTGAAGCGTCTTTTAATTCTTAGTATAGTTATATGCTTTGGTAGAATAAAATTGCAGAGTCAGGAGCAAAACTTCTTACTGCAGGCGAAAACAATCTTCCAAGATTTTTCATTTTTCTGTTCATTAGTAAGCATTTTTTGTGCATCATCGCTAATCAATTTCTTCAGCTTCAGATGAGTTAACAAAGCTTTCAAAGATTGTAGTCTTAACTTCATCCTTTTATTACTTTTCTTCAGTATTTTTATTTCCCTTCTTTGTTGTTTTATCTTATTTCTAGCAGATTCCCAGTATCTTTTTCTTCTCCTTTGGGATTCCAAATATGAAGTGTTAATACCCCTAGATATGTTGGGTTCCATATTTGGTGCTTTTTTGCGCCATGATTATTATCAAACAATACCCCAAAACAGAGCTTAAATCGATCCGGACCGCACCGGAACGGTGTTCCGGCCCTCCTTTTGCTGACCGGAACGCCGATCCGGTTATCCCTTTTGTCTTGCGTTCCGTCGGTTTTCATTAGCGTTCCTGCTTTTGTGCACTGCCCTCCGGTTGACGGTCTCAGAGGTCGCTTCTTCCCTTTCTGCCTTGTTATTTTACAAAATTCGACCGTTTTGCCAAAGAAACAAAGCAGGTCACATTTACGTCAGGTGGCAGGTTGTTTCCTTTCTTTTGTATCGTATTGATTGCTTCCAATCACGTGACAGTTTAACAGATGTCAAAATCATACAGAACGGAATGTACTATTCATTGTAGTTTTGTGTAAATTAATTCTGTTTATGTTTATACAGTGTAAGTAGTAAAGTAAAACTCTAAACCTCCCCTTTAATATAATATTTTTATTAACAAAGAAAGAACGGTGAACAATGAAATGAAAGGGTTATGTTTTTAGAAAAAAGTACCAGAGTACTGAAACTATTGACAATGCAAATCAATACTAATAAAATTTTGACGGGAATGCTAGGAGTAGTAGCAAACTTAACGGCATACTCTCTATAGCAAAGTACAATTAGTACCACAACGTTAAACTATTGACAATGCAAATCAATAGGAATAAAATTTTGACGGGAGTGCTAAGAGCAGTAGCAAACTTTAGGCATACTCTCTGTAGCTAATTACGTGAAACTTGAAATTGAAAAGATAAAATCAGGGGGGGGGGGGGTTAGTGCGACATGTTTCGACACGCAACTCGTGTCATTATCAAGCGATCATTATTCAATTATTTATTATTAATGTTAACTTTTCTCACCCATCATTGTTCAACCTTGGTGAGTCTGTTCAGCTTTGTAAACTTGGTTTGTTAATTTTAGTTTTTCAGCCTTCGCTTGATAATGACACTAACCCCCCCTGATTTTATCTTTTCAATTTCAAGTTTCACGTAATTAGCTACAGAGAGTATGCCTAAAGTTTGCTACTGCTCTTAGCACTCCCGTCAAAATTTTATTCCTATTGATTTGCATTGTCAATAGTTTAACGTTGTGGTACTAATTGTACTTTGCTATAGAGAGTATGCCGTTAAGTTTGCTACTACTCCTAGCATTCCCGTCAAAATTTTATTCCTATTGATTTGCATTGTCAATAGTTTCAGTACTCTGGTACTTTTTTTCTAAAAACATAACCCTTTCATTTCATTGTTCACCGTTCTTTCTTTGTTAATAAAAATATTATATATAAAAAAAAAAAAATATATTAAAGGGGAGGTTTAGAGTTTTACTTTACTACTTACCATTTACCCCCTTTTTGAGACTTACGAACTTCATCAATAATGTTTATACAGTGTGTCTAGTTAAGTTGGCAACATATGGGAAACTTTTTTATTATTAATTTTACGAAAAAAAGTTATTCTTTATAAAAAGCTCTACATGTTCTAAAATCTAAAATACAGTCATCAGATATTAAATTTTTTCAGTCGTGTACGCGATATGTCAAAAAATATGAATTATGCTCAAGAGTAAAGTACCTTTATTTTTGACAATATCGAAAATTGTTATTAAAAAAAGTTAATCAGAACTAGAAACTACGTTCAAATATGCAATTACATCCTGCTAGTTAAAAAATTTTTTTTTACAACTTTTTCTCAAATTACTACCTACCGATACTGATACGATTTCCGTTCCGTTCAGAAACCTCACTGTCAAACATTTTTTGATATAATACAAATCATTTGTTTATCAGTGCATCCTAGACTTAACGTAACTACACTTACATTTGCATCGTTATTGTAGATAAAAATAGGAAAAAAAATTAAAAAAAGTATCAGTATCGGTAGGTAGTAATTTGAGAAAATGTTGTAAAAAAAAATTTTAACTAGCAGGATGTAATTGCATATTTGAACGTAGTTTTTAGTTCTGATTAACTTTTTTCAATAACAATTTTCGATATTGTCAAAAATAAAGGTACTTTACTCTTGAGCAAAATTCATATTTTTTGACATATCGCGTACACGACTGAAAAAATTTAATATCTAATGATTGTATTTTAGATTTTAGAACATGCAGAGCTTTTTATAAAGAATAACTTTTTTTCGTAAAATTAATAATAAAAAAGTTTCCCATATGTTGCCAACTTAACTAGACACACTGTATATATTGCAAAATTTCAAATGCGGACAGAGCTTATTGTCTGATTTTTACGTGAAGATTCAAATGCTAGATTTGCGATGTTTCATCATTATTAGTTGCCTTTTTTCAAGTTCACACTTCAGGGGCTTGTCACAAAAAAAAATTTTGTCCAGAAAAATTGTTGGTTCATTTTTGAAAATCAATTTTTTTATGAACGTGTTTGTAATTTCAAAAATATTATTGTGATACGTCCAAATCTGAAAGCTGAATAAGATTTCTACTATAACGCTAGTCAAACTTAATTTTCGGAGTTTAGATTTTTAGAAACATTGAAAATGTGGCGAAACGTGGTAAAACAACGCCAAGGTAAGGCTCTACGTGAAAATATTGCAAAATCCTGTCAGAAATTAACAGATATGTGGCATCAGTATACAGATACAGCATCTGAGGACCGCACTCCAGAACAACAAGTACGATTGGCTAGCGAAAAGTCCGCTCAAGCTCATACTGTACTTCATTCAGCATTGTCCAGTTCGGATTCCCCATCTTCAACGCCATCCCCACCACCAACGTCAATCCCGCTGGTATGATTCTCATCAACTCCAACAGATTCAAGAGCACTCCCTTCAACTTCACCAGTTTCTTCGCAATCCAGAGAATGATTTTTCAAGAGACTTGCTTGAGAATTCTAATTCAGATGATTATTCACATTTGCAGAGCGCCAATCAAAGTCGTAGTGAAAACATTACTGATGCTGAAGGGTCAAAACTATAAGTCGAGGTAAATCATTCTTTCTCTTTTTGTCATAAAGTAAGTACATATGTGTTTTCACTTTTAAGTTTCTGTTGTCTTTTAAATGATAAAAATGGGCTTGAAACTCTATAAAAATTTTATCGTTCATAAATCCAAAGTTTAATTTGGATGTTAAATAACTCATGAACCTTGTTCTGTATCATGAGAATCTGATCATGATTGAGTAGGTAATCTATGCCTGAGTATTGGATGAAAACAAATGATCTGGTGGAAATAAAGTTGAATCCCAAAGCATCATTACTACGGATCGGAGTAAGGTTTTTGTTATAACGATCAGCTATCGTTTGGGATAAAACTTGATCTATCTCTTTCATAGCACAGTAGAGTGATTTGATATGCTTGGGAGTTCGTAAAACCTTCCGTTTGAAGATTTGTGCTAATTCATCGAATCTTAGTTTATATTCTGTTGAAGCTTGCTGAAGTAAGTGCTCCTCCTGCATAACGAGATGCTCCCAAGATGTTTCTATGAACGGATGGAGTGTTTGGATGGCATCAGTTAACTTCATATTCAAACATTTAGAAAGTATTTTGGCAGTAATGGAAACACCAACCTTATGGGACGCTGGACTTGCATGGTAGAGAAGGAACTTCTTTTTGTCGGGATCATTGGAATCAATGTCGGGGAAGTGGGTAATGAAAAATCGATAAGGGTTCAGTCTTAATGCGGTGTCAAACTTGATGTTTTCGAGACCCACCTGTGAAGGTAGCAATCTACCTTGAGTCATGACCCAATTTGTGCCAGACCGATGCGGTTGGTTTGTAGTGGATCAATTGATCTGGATTTATTAGAGGAGGTTGTATAGCAGTCTCTAATAATCGATCTAATTTCTTGTCTAGGCGCACCATAAATTCCTTTAGTTGGGTTAGGCGTTTTTTGATGTCTTGCAATTGAGCTTCTAAGCCAGATGTCTCTCGAATTTGGATATTTAATTTGTATGTGATTTAATCTGTAGGCGGATTAATAATAATTGCAGCTGGAGTAACAATATTTCTTGGCCAGAAGCAACTCCCGTTAAAGATATTACAGCGGAAATTGTAGCGCAAGCTATTATCTCTACTTGGATAGCTAGATTCGGTACACCTAGTAGAATTACCGCCGACAGAGGAAGACAATTCGATTCAACACTCTGTAAGGAAATGACAAAACTACTAGGTATCCATCATGGAATTCCTACCTCAGTCACATACAACAATAAAACTTATGACAACCCCGAATCTGTATTACAAGCGTTTCAAGAATTTTTTAGCAGTGTTTACGTACCTGCCACCGATCGCGATGTCTCAACCTTCTCTGACATTAACAATTCGCCTACTATTACAATAAGTAACATTACAGCCGATAAAGTAATGTTAGCCGTTCGTAAGCTAAAAAATAGTTACACTGCTGGGCCAGATCAAATTCCAGCCTTCATGGTAAAAGATTGCGCGGCTGTGTTCCCCATTCCTTTGTGTTAATCTTTAATGCATCTCTACGTTCCAAAGTTTTTCCTACGATCTGGAAAGCCGCTAATATTTGCCTTATTTTAAAAAGTGGAGAGCCTAGTGAAGTCACCAACTATCGCTCGATTAGTATATTAAATAACTTCGCGAAAATTTTTGAAATCATTATACAGGGTGCGGCAGCATAACTTCCTTTTTTCAAAACTTAATAAAACCCATTGTATGAATCAGAAAATTTTTATTCGTTTTTTATAATACAGGCACATACATAAAGTTTTGTTTTACTCGGTTCTGAAGATCAAATCAGTTAGGTGACGTCCCCCATTCTCCATACACTGAGTAAACCGATTTCTGGCGTTTGTCATGACTCCTGCCAGCATAGCAGGCGTTATGTTGGTAATTTCTTCCTGGATGTTGGTCTTCAAATCTTGTAGGGTCCTTGGACGGTTCACATAAACACGGGATTTCAAAAAACCCCATAGGAAAAAATCACAAGGGGTCAAATCGGGAGAGCGGGCCGGCCACTCCAAATCGCCCCTAATTGAGATAAGGCGCTCTGGGAAGTGTTCCCTCAAAACAGTCATCGATGCTCTTGAAGTGTGTGCCGTTGCTCCGTCTTGTTGGAACCAAGTGTCCCCTAAGTCCAACTCATCTAGCCGTGGGAAAAAAAATTCCTGTAACATTGTTTACATACCGGTCCGAATTCACTGTCACTGTGACTTCATTTTCCTCAAAGAACCAGGGACCAATAATTCCACCTGAGGAAATTGCACACCACACTGTGACTTTAGGTGAATGCAAAGGCCTTTGATGCAATTGTCGAGGATTGGTGTCAGCCCAGTAGCGCATGTTCTGTTTGTTGACGGATCCACATAAATGAAAATGGGCTTCATCACTAAAAAAAACAATAGCGTCCTCAGGAACGACTTCCAGAAGAACCTCACACGCGTTCCTCCGAGAATTGAAATCACGTTCAGAAAGTTCCTGCACAATTGCCATCTTGTATGGATGGAAATGAAGATCATCATGAAGTATTCTCCTCAAAGAACGATCGGAAAGTCCAAGGGCAGACGCATGTTTGCGCGCAGAACGCCGTGGTGATCGCAACACTGAAGCTCTCACTAATTCAATGTTCTCCGGTGATCTAATGGGCCGAGGGACTCTAGTTCTTCGTCTTGTCGCACTTGCAGTTTGTCTGAACGTAGTGACCCACGTAACAATTGATTTCCGGTCCGGGACAGGGGCCAACGGGGCTAAATTAAAGCGATTCCGAAAGGCGCGCTGGGTTGCGATCACAGAACATCCGCTCGAAAAGTAGACCTCAACGGCAAACGCACGCTCCTCACTGTTTCAACGCATGATGACGACTGAACTGTGCCGGCAGAAAACTTTATAGTCCCGCCTCTCGAACGAGACCACTAGCGCTCCGCTACGACATCAACTGACTAAATGGCGCACATTTTAAAAAAGGAAGTTATGCTGCCGCACCTTGTATATGCTCGCATTTATCCTAAAATAAAGAGAACGATATCAATCCACCAACACGGGTTCATGGAGAAGAGGTCTACGGTTACGAACCTAACGTACCTATCTCACAAGATAGCGAATGAGCTAGACAATAGAAGGCAAGTTGATGTTTTATATACAAACTTCAGCAAAGCGTTCATTTTCATTAGTTCTTTGCACTTGCAGTCATTTCCTTTTTACCATATTTTATTTGTTTTTCATCTTTTCATCATGACTTTTTTGTAACCTGGGTTCTCTCTTTTAGAGAACCCCTTTAGTTTTATATAAAAATTTAGTGCGATTTTATGTATTATCAGTATTTCGCTATTTTATAACCTTAATTTTTACTCCCTTCACCTTTACTTTAATGTTACACTTCTTTTAATTACGATTTTTCGAAAAGGCTTGAGAATGGGAAATCTCCCGAAACATTTCGCCACTTTATATAAGCGATAATTACGTTTTACTTAATTATACGGAAAAAGAAGGGGTTGGTTGTGTGGTTTTTATTACATTATTCCATTCACCCCTTTGTGATCATTCGGATTCGTTTAAGATGAAAGCGTTCGACAGTGTTCCTCATGGTCATGATATACTTGTCGCAAAAATGGAGAGTTTTGGATTTAGTTCTTCACTTCTTGATTTCTTCCAATCGTATTTAGACACTCGTGCACAACGTGTTGTATACAACAACCATATGTCTGACACTATTTTAGGTTCATCAGGAGTGCCTCAAGGATCGAACCTAGGACCGTTACTATTTATTTTGTTTATCAACGACCCAACGACCTGCCGAGCGTTATAGTCAGTGACAAGTTATTGTTTGCTGACGATCTGAAAATATTTTCATCAATATCTGCTGAATCTGACTGCCAATTTTTGCAGGAACAATTAGACAAAGTGTTTGAATAGTGTTCTTTAAATTGCTTGCCGCTAAACAAAGCTAAATGTAAAGTAGTTTCGTACACTAGGAAGTATCAACCAATCCATTATGAATATGTTCTTGGTGCAACCTTACTCGCAAGAAAGGAAGTGATAAAGGACTTGGGTATTAATTTCGACAGCAAATTTACGTTTTCACAGCATATTAGTACCCTTACACGTTCATCACTGTTTACCCTTGGGTTTATAATAAGAACCTGTAAATCATATTTTAACAGCGATATTCTTAAAACTTTGTTCTTTTGTCTCGTGCATAGTAAGTTAGAATATGGTTCTATAATTTGGTTTCCCATATATAAACAACATATAAATAGGGTTGAGGCTGTTCAAAGAAGATATTTGAAGTATGTATGCTTTAAAGAGGATGGTGTTTATCCTGTGAGAGGATATAGTTACAACTTGTTATTAACTAGATTTAATTTTTGTTCCCTAGAACATAGGAGACATATCACATGTATAATGTTTCTATATAATTTTCTGAACAACAAACTTGACGCACCTAACCTACTGCCCTCAATAAATATCTCGGTCCCTAAATACCATACACGTAACCACGCCTGCTTTCACTATGCTAAACCACGTACAAATGTTTTGTTTAAATCTCCTGTCATAAACTGTTGTAGAATTTATAACACGTAGTATGCATAAGTAGACTTATTTAATTGCAGCTTACGTGAAATATTAAGTGGTAGTAATTAACATTAACATTATTATATTTTATCTTAAGTTATTCTTTTCTCTTTTCATTTGCATTTTATGTATAGTTAATTGTCGATAAATTCTGTATACTGCTTAGGTAGTTTCAATAATTACTTTTGTCCTATAATTGGAATCTTTTTTCTGTCGGGCAATAAATATATTATTATTATTATCATGTAAAAACGACAGCATATCATCCAGCTGCGAATGGAAAAATTGAACGTTTTCACCGCAGTCTTAAGACAGCGATCAAATGTCATTTAACAGGAGATTGTATTAACACACTACCCATTGTTTTATTAGGTTTACGTTCTTATATCCTACCAGACTATGATGTCACAACGGCAGAAATTCTGTATGGATCAGTTATTAGATTGCCTGGTGAATTTTTCATTGATACTTCCAACACGACAGATGTAACAAGTTTTGTGTTTAAAATTAAAGAAACTATGAAAGCTTTACGATCAACCGAACAGGTAAATCATGCTAAACAAAAGATTTTCATACATAAAAAATTAAATCAAAGTTCGCATGTTTTTATTAGACAAGATATGTTAAAGAAATCTCTACAACCAGTGTATGATGGACCATATCCTGTAATAGAGAAACGTGAAAAATATTATACTATTCAATAACTTAGAGGTAAACAAACAATCTCTATAGACAGAATAAAACCTGCCTTCTTGTTGGCTGAAGAAATTAAAACTCAAAGTTTCGACTAAAGTCAACCAAAATAGTAATACATGCGAGGAAAAACAAACGGAAACGAGATCAGGAATAAAAGTAAATTTCCAAAGAAATTTAGTGATTAAACTATGGGGGGACTGTTGTAGTGTTACCGTGTTATTGTATATGTATAAATATTATTACTGTTATTTTCATTTAGGCTTCCACGAATTATAGTATTATTAATAATAATAAAAATAGTTAATTTTAATTTGTAATTATAGTTACCTTATTTCATATTTCATTTCATTCATACGTCATTTTTATTTTATTGTTTACTTGAGAAAAGAGATAAAGTGCTCTCCGAAACGTAGTACGTTATTAAATAAAACACGAATTCTACCTGAAATGAGCATTATTAATATTATTAATGTTAGGATCTAGAAGAATAAGAAACAAGAGTTTAGTTTGGTCTGTCAATGAAATTATTAAAAAGTTGTTTATATTTTTTCAATTGCACATTAATTTAATAAGTTACAAAGCGTAACCACACTCACTATTACTGGTTGATTGACTTTTGGAATTGGAGTAGATCCCGTAACGCAGCTTGATGTTGTAGAAGGTGTATCAAATGTATGTGTAGGTGAATTAACAATTGTTACGACAAGAATTGGGTCGCAACGAAATTAACTGGAGCAAAGGCCGCGGTAATTCAGTGCTAGTAGACAGGTGGTCGTAGGTTAGCAATAATGAGCGAAAAAGTAAGAAATTGTGGTAGTAAAATAGAGAAAAAATAAGCAAAGAACAGGGCGCCACGTAATTCTTGTAGAAAATAAGGCTGCTAATCCGAATTACGAAGGTATTAACAGTTAGAATAGTAACGAAGTCAAATCTGAAAGAGAACGGGGTGATTTCAGCAATAAATAGAAAAGTAAATAAATTTACGGTTATTATAATGAATAAAATAAAATATTACAAAATAAAATCAGGTTTCATAAGTACAAGAATGATAATTACGAGTTTAATTTAATTAAGTAAATAATCAATTTTGTAGTACAAACTAGGTGGGTCTAAACTACCTTTAAGTTAAGCAAAATTTGTGAGTAAAATGACGTTAAATTGACAAGCAAATTGAGCTATAGGGATGCGACTTTGAAAATACAAAATACAGTAATCGGTGTTAAATAGGAAATCCTACCTTTCTTTGGTTAAAGTTGAGTCGGATGTTGGAACTCCTGTGCACAGTTTTCCAAGTCCTTAAATAAAACAAAAACAACAAGGGTCGCTGGGCATTACAGCGAGCCGAAATGAGTAATTACACGAGTACTGTGATTCAAAAAATCGGATACCAAATATAGATTAAGTTCAAATTTAAATAGTTACGTTAAGTCAAAAGAAGTTAAAGGTAATTTGATAACAAATTAATATTTAGCAAACAGCAAATTAAATTAGCAAATAAACTATATTACTTTAGAAAATTCAAAGGAAATGATACGGTAAAGTTACGTTACAGCGATAGCAAATGTAGCAGATTTTAGATAGCAAAATGGTAAATGTTTAAACAGAATCTTTTAAATAGACTGGTAGAAAAATAACTTGAGTAGGTAAAATTAAAGTATAAAAGTTCGAAATAAGTAATAAAGGGGAAAAACTAAAATTGGTTTTCCACGTAGCGACGGTAAGTAGATATAGTAAAGATGGAATTCACTGAATCTTCGGAGCGGCGATCGGGGGTTGAAGAAATGGTTGGCTTCCCACGAAGCGTCGTCGAAGTCGGAATTTCACAGAAAGCAGGAAAATGGTAGAAGATTAAAGGTAGCTTTTGCGGGTGTAAAACCGCTATAAAAAAGGGAAAGCGAAATTAGGTAACTACATTAAGCAAGAAAAAATCAGTACCAACCTGGTAAATAATTCCAGCGTTTAAGAAGAAAACTCACGTACACTTTTCTTTACTGTACAAATAGACGTAAAAATACGATTTTAGCGATTTCTTAAAGCAGCAGTAAGAACTTTCACTAAATTGTTGATCGAAGAGCACAAAGCCGAAAATAACTCGAGTTTTAGTAAATGCAGATCGGATCGTACAGACAAAGGAGCGTAGTGATTAGATTATTGAGCGATCTAAGTCGAAAGGAAGCAAGTAGCTAACTGAAGAAAAATGACTAGAGGAAAGGGCTCTTAGACCCTAAAGGAAATGAGTCAGCGGGTTCTACGTCGCAAAATAGCATAAAGAACAAAGGAATGAACACATCTGTCAAGCAGCAAGAACTGTGCATAACAAATTAGTCATCACGAACAAAGAAAATTCCAAAGGTTCAGGTTACATAGGGCTAAGACGATTCGTCATAAGGACAGATGCTTATAATACAATGTAACCAATTTTAAGAATATTAGTCATGACAGTAAAAGAAATTAGAATATTACAAATCTAAAATAGGAAATTATCGCAGGGCGTTACACCCCCCTAACAAAAGTTGAGCTAGGAAGTGAACGAAAGAGAAAGCTGAGTAGCGAAACCAAAGATGAGTTTAGTAACAATACTAGAAATGAGCTAATGAAGATAGTCACGGTTTTGGAAGAAGAAAGGGCGACGATGAAAAATAGGCGAAATGATACCCTAAGATTCATCAGTTACAGAGGAATGAGAACTGTCGCAACGGAACCATTCCCCCAGTGCGAGGCACCAGTACCAAAATCAAGAGGCAATGCAAACCTACTCTACTACGAACAGGCGGGTTGTTAAGCAACATGATTGAAGATCACTCCTCCCTGTAAGGAACCGCAGCGGTAGTCCAAGATTACTGCGTAAGCAAGCAATAGACCAAAATTGTCTGATCTCAAAAGAGACATATCAAAGTAGATAATAAAGTAATCCAAAAGCGACATTACGATGAGTATGCAATGCCAGAATGGCTGGTTCGACACCAAACTCAACAAAACATACCGAAAGTCCCAACAGTAAACCAAAGAGAAGTCAAAAAAAATCCAAGCCAAAGTCGTCAACAGAGAAAGCAAGCCAGTAAGCAAAAAAAGAAGAAAGAAAGAATCGAATAGAAACCCAAGAAAATAGAGAGAAAAGGATCAGTAGAAGAAAACCAAGGAGAAAAGGATAAGTAGAAGAAAACCATAGAGGAACTTTAACTAACGAATAAGAACACACTACTTAAATGTTGTAAAAGCCGTAAAAAATACGTTTTGATGAAAACCAGGAGAAGCATAAGTTCCTGACTAAACACCAAAGGGGTTTCGATCAACACATAAATCCGAAATATCTCGAGTATTAGCAAAGGTATTGTATCGAGCAACAAGCAAGCAGAGCAACCTAAACGAAAGTTTGAAGAAAACAAACGAGTAATTAGCAAAGAGAAAGTAAGTACACGAAACCTTCATGCAACGTTAGCGAAAACAGGTGAGCAGATGTCCTATAAACACTAATTTTATCGACTTACGCAAGACGGACAAAAAAGTCGTCTGGAGCAAAGGCATGTGATCGCGTCACAAGAAAATAACGAAGATACCTAGTTAAGAAGAGATAGACAGAGAGAAAGAACGAAGATAAAGAAACTCTGTGTTGTGTGGATTGATAACCAGGGAAGCATCAGTCCTAATTAAACAATACCAAGGTTTGATTATCGCAATAAAGACGAAATAAATTCGCAATATGGAGCAAAGGCGAAGCACAAACTTGTCACAAACATTGTTCGAAAGTAGAAAGAAAGTGAGAGAGACCTTAGAGACTTCCATGAATGCAAGTTATCGTTGACCCACCAAAATCCGACAAAAGCGTCGCGCAAAAGCAAAATGAGACGAACGAAGTACAATCATGAAGAGAACCCAAGGATTGGAGTAAGCTAATAAAGTAAGATACAGTTATAGAGAGTGGTAAAGAAACAAGTGAGAAATGAGTGGTAGGAAGAGAGCAGTTAAGGAGATTTATGAAATGAGTAAAAGTACATATGAGCAAAAGTAACAACAGTATAAGGATGACATGACAACAGAAAAGTATCATAGCAAATAAGTAGAAGCAAGTGAGCAGGAGAGGTAACATGACGTTAAGGTAACTAAAGAAAATTATGAAGAGAAGCTAAACGAAATTGTATAGAAATTCGGGTTTGAGTAAGGGATTGACATCTAATAGTTTAAAGGAAAACATGGTTAATGAGTAATAAGGTATTCGAGGAAGTCAAAGAATTTGTGAAGGTAAAGAAAAGTAGAGAACCACATTGAGGTCTCCAAAAGAATTTGTTAGAGTAACGAAAGGGATAGTTTTAAAGTAACGAAAGGGATGCAAAGGGATGGCCCCACGTTGGGCGCCAAAAGAATTTGTTACGACAAGAATTGGGTCGCAACGAAATTAACTGGAGCAAAGGCCGCGGTAATTCAGTGCTAGTAGACAGGTGGTCGTAGGTTAGCAATAATGAGCGAAAAAGTAAGAAATTGTGGTAGTAAAATAGAGAAAAAATAAGCAAAGAACAGGGCGCCACGTAATTCTTGTAGAAAATAAGGCTGCTAATCCGAATTACGAAGGTATTAACAGTTAGAATAGTAACGAAGTCAAATCTGAAAGAGAACGGGGTGATTTCAGCAATAAATAGAAAAGTAAATAAATTTACGGTTATTATAATGAATAAAATAAAATATTACAAAATAAAATCAGGTTTCATAAGTACAAGAATGATAATTACGAGTTTAATTTAATTAAGTAAATAATCAATTTTGTAGTACAAACTAGGTGGGTCTGAACTACCTTTAAGTTAAGCAAAATTTGTGAGTAAAATGACGTTAAATTGACAAGCAAATTGAGCTATAGGGATGCGACTTTGAAAATACAAAATACAGTAATCGGTGTTAAATAGGAAATCCTACCTTTCTTTGGTTAAAGTTGAGTCGGATGTTGGAACTCCTGTGCACAGTTTTCCAAGTCCTTAAATAAAACAAAAACAACAAGGGTCGCTGGGCATTACAGCGAGCCGAAATGAGTAATTACACGAGTACTGTGATTCAAAAAATCGGATACCAAATATAGATTAAGTTCAAATTTAAATAGTTACGTTAAGTCAAAAGAAGTTAAAGGTAATTTGATAACAAATTAATATTTAGCAAACAGCAAATTAAATTAGCAAATAAACTATATTACTTTAGAAAATTCAAAGGAAATGATACGGTAAAGTTACGTTACAGCGATAGCAAATGTAGCAGATTTTAGATAGCAAAATGGTTAATGTTTAAACAGAATCTTTTAAATAGACTGGTAGAAAAATAACTTGAGTAGGTAAAATTAAAGTATAAAAGTTCGAAATAAGTAATAAAGGGGAAAAACTAAAATTGGTTTTCCACGTAGCGACGGTAAGTAGATATAGTAAAGATGGAATTCACTGAATCTTCGGAGCGGCGATCGGGGGTTGAAGAAATGGTTGGCTTCCCACGAAGCGTCGTCGAAGTCGGAATTTCACAGAAAGCAGGAAAATGGTAGAAGATTAAAGGTAGCTTTTGCGGGTGTAAAACCGCTATAAAAAAGGGAAAGCGAAATTAGGTAACTACATTAAGCAAGAAAAAATCAGTACCAACCTGGTAAATAATTCCAGCGTTTAAGAAGAAAACTCACGTACACTTTTCTTTACTGTACAAATAGACGTAAAAATACGATTTTAGCGATTTCTTAAAGCAGCAGTAAGAACTTTCACTAAATTGTTGATCGAAGAGCACAAAGCCGAAAATAACTCGAGTTTTAGTAAATGCAGATCGGATCGTACAGACAAAGGAGCGTAGTGATTAGATTATTGAGCGATCTAAGTCGAAAGGAAGCAAGTAGCTAACTGAAGAAAAATGACTAGAGGAAAGGGCTCTTAGACCCTAAAGGAAATGAGTCAGCGGGTTCTACGTCGCAAAATAGCATAAAGAACAAAGGAATGAACACATCTGTCAAGCAGCAAGAACTGTGCATAACAAATTAGTCATCACGAACAAAGAAAATTCCAAAGGTTCAGGTTACATAGGGCTAAGACGATTCGTCATAAGGACAGATGCTTATAATACAATGTAACCAATTTTAAGAATATTAGTCATGACAGTAAAAGAAATTAGAATATTACAAATCTAAAATAGGAAATTATCGCAGGGCGTTACACAATCGCAGCTGAAGTAATAGTAATGATTGACGAATCACTATCATAGGTTGATCGAGATAGTTGGGTAACTACCGGAGTGAGGTACGA
Organism: Pyrocoelia pectoralis; assembly: GCA_036250285.1. Lineage (NCBI taxonomy): Eukaryota > Metazoa > Arthropoda > Insecta > Coleoptera > Lampyridae > Pyrocoelia > Pyrocoelia pectoralis. Next base: position 35,535,484 of record CM070075.1, on the reverse strand, counting down.
TAATAAACTACCTTCTTGTTTTTTCCGCTCTTCTGCCAGTAATTTTTGGTTTTTGCGCTTCATAGCACCTGACGCTTGAACTCGTTTCATTTTATTTGAGATGAACAAAATATACAGTCACAACCAAATCCGACAGCAAAAGACTTAAACTACACTACCACTGGTGGTTGGTTGGCAACTAGAGTAGAAATACTTTCGAAACAACACAGTGCGCACAAACTAATATTGGTCGTACATTCTACAATTGTCGTCGCGTGCGTAATTCATAGCCGTAGAAATTTTAAGGAGTTTATTTACATTTTCGTGCACGCTTGAGTTATAGGTTATATTTCTGATGTTTAGATTTTCGTTTAATAAACACTTCTTTTTTGACCATTTGTGTGTAAATTTTGGTAAGCTTGCAATATCGGTGCTTTAAGCGTAATTTACAAGTAATTTTTTTGTGTTTTTAGTCACAAAACATTTTCGTGCAACGCTACTGACGAACCAGTTGATTTTCGCGCAGCTTTTCATGACTCATTTGTTGTTTCGAAAGTATTTCAACTCTAATTCGTCTCTACGGTTTCGACTGTTAACAACAGCAGGAAATACGTTGAAAACCCGTTAAAATGCATTCAGAAGTTGACTTTTATTGGTTATTTTAAAAAAAGAATAGAATCTAAAAAATTATATGCAAACTTGCCATCGCTGCTGGAAACCTCCAGCACATCGCCCTCATGAACGGCTGACCATGCAATTCCTAACAACCCCTTTGTTATTTTATCCTCACCCCAATCTGAATTGACGAAGAAACATAAACATCGTGAAATTTACGAAACATTTGTGGTATACGGTTCCAGTACACGTGTCCAGCGACTACAGATTTATGCCTGCCGGCCGACCGTCATCTGGCAGTAATTTATGACTGACGAGGCATTAATTTAACGATAACGGTTATTATATTTGCTTTTTTAAATAACGGTACACCCTAGTCCTAGCCCTGAGTGGTATTTACCTATTCGATACAGTTAAACATAAATAACCAACTGAAATTTACAAGAATTTGGTGCCCCTTAAAGACAAGGTGCCCTTGGCGTGCGCCAACTGCGCCTTGCAGCAGAGATTGCTATTAATAATTATTACAAATTTGTTAACGGAAAATATAATTAATTACTTCAAAAATATATGTACAATAAAAAAAGAAACAAACAATGGTATTTAAATATAGTAAATTTCCGTCGTTAGGCGACCTCTCTGGTCCTATCGGCCAAGTCCTGAAACAAACAGAATCCTATCATTAGTTAGGTAACAAATTCCCTGTATGTAATTGTAATATCTCGCCGTGTACGTAACAAAATGGCCGCAGGTGAACGATCTGAGCTGTACAACCGTAGATCCCAATAAATCAATTTAATGCCCTTTTTCGACCAAGTCCTGAAACAAACAGAATCCTATCATTAGTTAGGTAACAAATTCCCTGTATGTAATTGTAATATCTCGCCGTGTACGTAACAAAATGGCCGCAGGTGAACGATCTGAGCTGTACAACCGTAGATCCCAATAAATCAATTTAATGCCCTTTTTCGAAGGTAAGTATAGTGATCACTGATCACAATTAGTCTTGATATTATCTCCGTGCACCCTTTTCAGATTTACCCTAACCTAACATCCACCTTAATTTGCCACTGGTAAGATAACCTCACAATCTGTGTAATAAACTTTTATCAGAGGAATGTTTGGCAATTATTTCACCACCTATGTTACAGTCAATCCCTATCATCGGGACACCTCCTGCGTTGCCATAATGATTATCTCCGGGACAAGTTAATCTCTCATTAGTTTTATTCCGGACGAGAGCTTCCCCACCACCACAAGGGAAGAACCCCTTTGGTCGCTTCCAAAGGAAGAAATTACCCTGCTCTGATAAGAAAAGCTGTCTCTGAATTGGTAACTAGCGTAGGAATATGCCTGCTATAATCACTTGTGCGTGCCCCAGGCTGAACTTCAGACTCCGAAGATACCTTAACACGAAGCTCCTTTTTGATAACTTTTATGCAACCGTCACCGAGGATTTGCCTATTCCCAGATAAAAGTCCTCAATATTGACTAACATGAATTTAATTTTACTTTTTGTGAACTTATGTAAAGTTTTGTTTTAATGGGAAATCGTTTCAGGTAAACGGAAATAACATAAAAACACTCACCCCCAATATTCCTCTACGGTTGTACTAACCCTGCTCGTACCGTGGACCTCCAAAACCAATACACTAATTGAGCTCTCACACCTTAACCACCGGTAAGGAATTTATTTACACTCAAACAGGGCTGCTACCCTTTTACTCTATAGATCACAGCTAACCAAGCGAATCGTACCAGCAGCAACTGAATACGGAAAAAGACCCCCGCTTCGTCTGCTGGCTGGGGTTTTATCCTTTTCACCAGCCATCAATGGGTTGGTCCTTGACACGGACTTGAGAAGGAGGTAACCGCCTACAATTGACTAAGCTACATTAAGAGGGGTTACTTACTCCTTCCAGATCGTTACAGCCTAGGCATAAAATCGCCACTGCATCGCTTTGTTTTCCATAGCTTCCAACCTCAACTATACTCTATACCTCAACTGTAATTTGCATCTACCAAACCTTGTAGCACTATAGAAAAGCATTTCTTATAATTGAAATACATAGATCCAGAATTTGGAGAACATTTAATTCTAATGTGTTTGCCATCAATGGCTTCGACACAATTAGGAAAGTTCCATTTGTTGTAAAACTGATCTTCAATGGATGAGAACATTTGTTGTGTTGTTCATATAAGGAAGACCATGTAGCATTACAGGTTTCATAGAATTTTTCTGATTGTCGTGCGAGACATTCGAAAGGAGAAAGCCACTGATCGAAAAGATATACCAGTAGCAAGGTACCTGGAAAATATGTATTGATTTGAAATAAAGGATTTACGTTATTTTTCAATATAAAATGTAATAATTTCAAATAGAACATTGTATTTACTCCAATGCATAAATTGCTTAGACGTTCACTGCTCATATAAAATGGGAGGGGCATGGCAGTTACTATGAACAGAAAACTTTCTATTTGTATTTTTTTCTACTGTGAAGTGCTTATTAAGTATATTTACATAAAAATATATAACAAAAAATAAAGTTAATAACAAAAAAAAGTGACGCATATGTGGCGTCATGAGCACTACACTGGACTTTTCGACGCGAAGTGCTCTGACTACACTAGTGTCGTCATAAATAAAATTTTATTTAAACTGTTTATAATGATGTTTGTATTGTATTGTATGTCTATTGGCTGCTTATCCGCATTCACATTTTGAGAAAAATCAATGTTATTATGTTGGTTGTTATTCACATGATCGTGTTCTATCACCTCGTCAGCCATATCTTCAGCGCCACTCCACTCGCTATTCGAATTATTGAAAGGCTCTTCTTCGGAGTCGGAATATAACAGATATGCAAGCATTTCATCCTCAGTTAAGTTATTTGAGTCACGTACTCTTGGTCTTTTTTGTCGTGACGACCCTGGCAGCGATTCATCGGCCATCTTGAACTTGAAATTACGAACCACTTACGTTGTCTATAATTAAATTCCTACCCAACGTGCTCACAACACACCTACAACTCTACTGCAGTGCTCAGATTTATATACGCCGGTTTACCTTATGCTTCTCGGTGACGACACTTATGCGTCGTGCACACCTCCTTCGCAATTATTGTGATTGTAAATGATATATGCATTTAGAGCATACACATTTACAAGGTGGAAAAAGGGTGTAAGCGGCCACCTCCTTGTTCTTCAACCAACGTTATATGTGGCACATAATTTATCAATCGTATCTACTCCCCCTTTTGCCATATTGTAAAAGGTGAGAATTTCAGGTTTCCTGTTGCCACCACTTTCAGGATCTATTGCATTGTTGAAATCAATAACAAAGCTTTCGATTTTTTTGGTGTGTACGATAATAAAGTAGTTGTTTTTGTAAATCCAAAAGTTGTACTTTTGACTTCTCTGCTTTTGTGAGGCAAGACTTCTTGAGGAATTTGTTTTTTATTTTTATGTAGTGCTCCGACTAATTGTTATATGTATTATGGTGAGATAACAAACGGTTAGCAAGTGGAACATTAGTATACCAGTTATCAGTAGTAATATTTCTACCTGATTTATCGATAGGTGTGAGCAATCGAATAACTATTTCCTCATTAGTGTTAGAAAGTTTATATGGGCCTTCAGGTTGTGTCAACAAATACACTTCCATATTTACAAAATTGTTTTGCATCCCTCATAGCGAACAGTTTGATCCCATACCGATTTGGCTTTGATGGTATGTACTGGCGAAATCTGCAATGTCCTCCAAAAGCCACTAGTGGCGGGAAAAACTTGGAAACTATGTTATCAAATAAATCTTGAATCGGCGCTAATGTATCATTGGCAAGACCTTCTTCACGTGATCTGACATCATCAAATCTAATGCATTGTAAAATGAATAAAAACCTTTGATATTTCATAGTCTTGTAGAAAAATTCACCAGCAAAATCTTCTTTGGAAAATAAATCTTGAAAATTCAAATGCGATGAACGCATCACACCGGCTATTATCAAGAGTCCAATAAAAGCTTCGATTTCATTTGTTGTAACGTCTCTTACATCTCTACTTCTGTCAAAGTTAGGCAGTACTTTAGATTGGATGTATGTATTTGTGTTTTTAACTAATAGCTGAATCACGAAGTTATCAAAGAAGAGGGCAAATATTTCAAGTATATCTTTTACATGTCTTGCAACACCTATTGTACCAGGTAAATGGGTGACAATATTATGTTTTTTTCTTCGTGATGCTGGTGGTGGCAATTTCATCCATTTTGTAATTTTATCTTTTCGTTTAAAAAGTTTTATTATGAAATTACATATTTATACAGGGTGTCTCACGGTGACCGTCGGTTAGAAGTATATCAAGAACTGTAAAAGCTAGAAATTTGAAATTTTGCATATGCGACATGGAGTGTTTAATCTATTAAGTAAAAATATTTTCCAAATGGCAGCACTTCCGGAAATACCGGAAGTGACCATCAACTTCTTTATTTTAAATACAAACCAGGCAATTTTTTTTCACATTCTGATGTGTCATAAAATGTTTAGTAAGTATGCTCAAAATAATCGGCGTATCAATTTTGATTGTTGAGAAAAAAAATTTTTTCCACTGAAAAATGTCAAAATCTTGCTTAGGAAATAAAATTGAAAGTCGAAAGTGGTAAAAGTTAAGGAAATGGGATTTTAGGTTTTCAATGTCAAAAGATTGAGACACAATTATCTGCATGGATTATAAAAAATTGCCCGCGGTTACGTATCTATTTGACGTTATTTCCAGACTTAAGAAAAACCTTAAAAAGTCTCTTTTTTTTAATGGAATGCCTATTTAATTATCGGCCCCTTCGATGCAGAAATAAATTTCCTTTAAATTGATATACCATGTTCCTATACCTAAAATCAATGATTACAGAGTTATTTACATTTTTCTGATTAAATTTATAATTACATACTTGACAAAACATGGTTGGCTTTGAAAATTTTCAAAAATTTTTATTCAAATGTTTCTTATGCTTTTATGATTATTTAAAATTCTATCTATGCAACTTCTTGACTATCCAAGATCTCTTTCCGCCGAACGAACATAACTTTCAGGGAAAACATTAAAATATCCCAATACATTGGTTTCTGCAGCGTCATTGGGGACAATTGGCTTTTCCAAATTTCGTGGCGTTACTTCGCCCAAATTTAGAATATTCTTTTCAATCATCCTGATTTTTTGTTCTGTCATTGTAGGTAAATGCAGATATCTTTCGTTAAAGTGTTGAGTGATTCTTTATACAATGCTTAAAGGTTCTGCAGGTCCGAAAAGTAATACGAGCAGACTCGCCATGAATGTAAAACAAATTTAGAATATCAGCGTTTGTGTATTCCATATTTCCCAATTAAAAACAAATATTAAGCGCAAAAATCAAAATTCAAATAGATAACACTGATAACAACAGTAAGTAAATGTAGCGTAAACTTTCAAACTGATAGCTAACTGACAACTGTCATCATAAGAAACAATTGAATAAAATTTTTTTGAAAATTTTCAAAGCCAACCATGTTTTGTAAAGTATGTAATTATAAATTTAATTAGAAAAATGTAAATAACTCTGTAATCATTGATTTTAGGTATAGGAACATGGTATATCAATTTAAAGGAAATTTATTTCTGCATCGAATGGGCCGATAATTAAATAGGCATTCCATTTAAAAAAGAGACTTTTTAAAGTTTTTCTTAAGTCTGGAAATAACGTCAAATAGATACGTAACCGCGGGCAATTTTTTATACTCCATGACAGACAATTGTGTCTCAATCTTTTGACATTGAGAACCTAAAATCCCATTTCCCTAACTTTTACCACTTTCGACTTTCAATTCTATTTCCTAAACACGATTTTGACATTTTTCAGTGAAAAAATACTAAACATTTTATGACACATCAGAATGTGAAAAAAAATTGCCTGGTTTGTATTTAAAATAAAGAAGTTGATGGTCACTTCCGGTGTTTCCGGAAGTGCTGCCATTTGGAAAATATTTTTATTTAATAGATTAAACACTCCATGTCGCATGTGCAAAATTTCAAATTTCTAGCTTTTACAGTTCTTGATATACTTCTAACCGACGGTCACCGTGAGACACCCTGTATAATAGAAGGTATTACACTTACCAAGAAAAGCATCATCGATATTTTCGTCGTCATTTCTATCACTGATATCATCGCCACTCACTTCAGTTACTGAATTACTATCATGACTGTCGAAACTTTCATGATCAGAGTCAATAACACTTCCGTTGTTTTCATCATCAGAAAAGTGGTAAAAATGTTCATCTTGTAAAATACTCTCAAGTTCTTCATTAGTTAGAGGTCTATTTTTATTTTTATCACTTAATTTCCACATGTTGATCATACAAAAGATTAATGAAAAAGAACACTGAAACAGATGCTGATGCAACGAACGCAGCTCTAAGAACATAGATGTGTCACGATCTATGACTAACTAACGTAAGTGCTCGCATGGCGCCTTACCGGTGCCACTTCGTGCACCATTTTATTTATAAATTTATTTAGAGAAAACTAATATAAGTAACGGCTGTTTTTCAAGCGAATTGTATTTATAAATAGATGTCTGAGGAATACACTAAGGCACAAATATTTTTTGTGGCTCGGAAAACAAACGGGAATATTTCAAGACCTCCAACAAAATCAAAACCTAGTGAGACGGACCAAATGGAAACACCATTAGAATTAATCGAATGTAGTTGGTGACATTCTTGTATATTTTAAAAAATTGTTATCATTTAGCCTGAGCTCATTAAAAGTTTTCACAAATTCTCCGTCTTTACTCCTTGACAAAAAAGTCATCAAATCAATCTCTGAGGTTTTCCAATAAAAGAAACGTTAATAATAACGGTGTTTCAAAAAAGTAATACTCAAGTTAGTTTTAAGGATTATTAGACTGGGAGTTGAGGACTGTGGTGGGTTAGGTCAAAGGTCAGTGACGAAACGGGGGGGGGGGGGGGCAAGGTGTGCCAGGTACACCCCAGGCAAGCCGTGACACACCCCAGAAAAACGGAGCACTTCCCCATTTTTCATTCTTATCTTAAATTCCATCTAACAACTTAATTCGTTAAATCTTAAACCATTGCGATAAACAAACGAGTAGTAATAGTGACATAGTGATAAGTACAATTATTAATTATTATTTATTATGTAAGGACATTAGAATATTCGTCATTCGAGCATAAGTTGTATCGGTGAAATAATAAATATTTGTTTAGCTAAGCGGCGGTAGACGACTGCTGACTGTGACTGTGCTACTCTTGGAATTGTTTTGGTTCATGATACTGATATGCGTTGAGTGTTGATGCATAAACAATAGCATGTATAGTTCCTCTTTCACGATGTAGACTAACCCAGCAAGCATAAAGACGCCGCAAAGATTAGTAGATTGGATTAGTTTACATACAGTTTACATTAACATTCTAAAAGATAACTTTTTATAAAGGAAGCGAGACTTGAAACTTAAAAATAGTGTAACATACCGGAAATGGTGACTCATTATTCCGAACAATCAAAATGTATAAATCATAAAGGTAAGGCATTGTCAAGCTAAAATTTTTTGTATTTTTCTTAGGCGCTCGATTTCAACATTTATTTGTCATCATCAGGCCGAGCGTCATAGCAAATTTGGTGAAATGAGTCATGAAGAATTGATGTTATCGATTTAGAAGTCAAAATTAAAATTATGTTATCAAATCCTTCCGCTATACAGGGTGATTCACGACTATTCCCTCGGTCTCTTGTGCCTAAACGGTACAAGATATCAGCTTCATTTTTTGGTGACATATGTAAATTGATAACGACTATTTTTTAAAATTATTTTCAATTATACAGGATGCTTCACAAAATTGTAATATATCAAAGTTAGGTTTTTTTAAATGCAACCCCCTGTATTTTATTACATTTTTAGATTATACGTTAAAAACTAAGGTAACTTTATTAAACGTTCCCTATACCTATCGCTTACCAATTTTGAGAAAATTGTGATTTTAAGGAAAATATTCAATTTAAACAACCCCTAATAACACGGAAACCACTTACTTTCAGTGACACAAATTTATATCGATTTATCTTGACCTTTAAGGCTTTCATTTGCACTACGTAGGATTTCGATTTTTTGTACAGGGTGTTTAGAAAAAGGATTCATATTTTATATTTTTCAAACATCAAAAACTCACTTAACTTAAATGGAACACCCTGTATGTTTTTATTCTATGTTGAATAACTTCATTTTCTATCAAAAACTATGAGTAATAGATATGTCTAAAATCAATGATTAAAAAATTATTAAGATTTTTCTCTAAAATTTGTATGGAAATGGTTTTGTTTGCATTCTAGTAGGCCATGATTTTTTTTTATTGTAGTTGATAATTAGATATGGGATCATAACTTAATTAAAAATGAAATTCATAACAAGAAGTAATCATTTATGGAAAAAATGGTATAGTAAATGCTCAATATGATGACCATCTTTTTCTGTGCACAACCGCACTCGATTTTCAAAAGATCTAACGTTTTTCAGGATATCTGGTGTTATAGTAGCAAACGCATCCTTTATTGTATTCTTTATGTCATCAGCAGTGGTAGGTGGAGTGTTGTGGACCCCTCCTTCCAATCCATTTATTGAGGAATTGTCTATCTAAATATTTTTGAAAAAAACATAAACACCATTCTTATCACATTCAACTTCACCAGAATTTATATGGACGAGGCTTTCAACGAAGGTTGAATTTTTGTTTATGGAGTCTCGAAAAAGTTGAAGAAGAAGATGAATATGTTTTATTTACCGACGAATCCACTTTCCACAACATAACGACTTGGTAAACTGACATAACTTTCATTACTAAATCGTTACCTGTATCGCACTGTTGACCGCCAAAACCGGTGGAGCCTCAATGTATTTGGGAGAATTTTGAATTTTTGATGGAAACTTGAACGGAGTAAAATTTTTACGGATTTTAGAACAAGACGTTTTCGACTCTTCTTGATGAAGTTTGTTTAGATATTATTATTATTATCATTAAAACTTTAGTTTACAACACTCCACCTACTACTGCTGATGACATGAAGATTGGAATAAAGGATGCGTTTGCTACTATAACACCATAACGTTAGAAGATCTCTTGAAAACGAGTGCGGTTATGCATAGGAAAAATGGCATTTACCTACTACAGTATTTTTTCCACTGCTTCAATTTCATTTTTAATTAAGTTTTGATCACATATCTAATTATCAACTACAATAAAAAAAATCATGGCCTACTAGAATGCAAACAAAAACCATTTTCATACAAATTTTAGAGAAAAATCTTAATAACCTTTTAATCGTTGATTTTAGACATATCTATCACTCATAGTTTTTGATAGAAAATGAAGAGTTATTCAACATAGAATAAAAACATACAGGGTGTTCCATTTAAGTTAAGTGAGTTTTTGATGTTTGAAAAATATAAAATATGAATCCTTTTTCTAAACACCCTGTACAAAAAATCGAAATCCTACGTAGTGCAAATGAAAGCCTTAAAGGTCAAGATAAATCGATATAAATTTGTGTTACTGAAAGTAAGTGGTTTCCGTGTTATTAGGGGTTGTTTAAATTGAATATTTTCCTTAAAATCACAATTTTCTCAAAATTGGTAAGCGATAGGTATAGGGAACGTTTAATAAAGTTACCTTAGTTTTTAACGTATAATCTAAAAATGTAATAAAATACAGGGGGTTGCATTTAAAAAAACCTAACTTTGATATATTACAATTTTGTGAAGCATCCTGTATAATTGAAAATAATTTTAAAAAATAGTCGTTATCAATTTACATATGTCACCAAAAAATGAAGCTGATATCTTGTACCGTTTAGGCACAAGAGACCGAGGGAATAGTCGTGAATCACCCTGTATATATTGTCAATTTTCTGTATATCTTTAAATAGTTAATGTAGGAATTTCTCTTGTTAAATTTCAGTAAGAGCATGTGTTGTCGTGTACGTATGAATCAAAATTTTTATCGCACCCCTCCCCAAAAAGAGCCCGTGGGGCCTGCCCCCCCCCCCCAGAAAAATTTTTTAGTTTCGCCACTGTCAAAGGTGACTCATTTAGATTTTGTTTAGCGGCTAAGTGATAGAAGTGAAACTTTTAATAATAATAAGGTGAAAATTGAGCGATTATTAACAGTGCGAGTACTACACTGTAAATTTTAAGAGTTGGTTATTCTACCTTTAAAGGTATTGTGTATATCCAACCTTAAGGTATAATGCAAATACCTTACAGTAACGTATAATTATAATAATATACCCCAACAGATATTAATAAACCTAAATATAACGTATAAAATTCTACCTTAGGAGGTATACTCTAATACCTTACATCCACACAATTCAAAATGGCGACTAAAAAGAAGGTAGAAAAAAATACCCTACAGTACTTCTTTTACACCTTTACTGATATTAATCTACCATATACCCAAGGTATCCAATAATTCCGCCGACTCCTTTGAATTTAATAACATGCCTAACATTTTCATTGGAGACATTTATGAAGATGAAATCATGAAAGCAACATCGAAACTAAAAAGCTCTAACACAGCAGGCTTTGACCAAATACCGAGCTTTTTAATTAAAGGTTGCAAATCTATATTTGTTATACCGCTTTCTATATTATTTAATCTTTCTCTTAAAACATGCGTTTTCCCTAACTCCTGGAAAGTTGCCAATATCTGTCCAATTTTAAAAAGTGGCACTTCTAATGATGTCACTAATAACAGACCCATTAGCATATTAAACAATTTTTCAAAACTTTTTGAATCTGTTTTACACAGCCGTATTTACAGACTCATAAAAAGCTATATTTCTACCGAGCAGCACGGATTTATGGAAAAACGATCAACAGTCACTAACTTATCATGCTTAACCGAATATTTATGCAACGTAATAGACGCTCAAGGACAAGTTGATGTTATATATCTGGACATCTCCAAAGCATTCGATACCATCAGCCATGATCTCATTATAACGAGTCTGAATAAATTTGGATTTAATTCCTTTTTAATAGCATTGTTTAAATCTTATCTTGATAATCGTACCCAATATGTTACTTACAATAACTATAGCTCTTTGCCAATCTCGGCTACCTCTGGCGTGCCTCAGGGATCCAACCTGGGACCGCTGCTATTTATTATTTTTATAAACGATCTGCCAAATGTAATATCTTGCAACAAACTGCTTTTTGCAGACGATCTAAAAATATATCTCTCTATTTCATCTTTAACCGATTGTGAAGGTCTCCAAAATAATGTCAATCAAGTCCAATCTTGGTGTGACAGAAATCGATTAAAACTGAACATCCAGAAATGTAAGATCATATCGTACACTCGAAAATTTAGTCCAATTACTTACTCCTACAATATCGATTCTTCAGAAATAATAAGAACTAGTACTATAAAAGATTTAGGTGTTCTTTTTGACAACAACCTTACATTTTCGTATCATATTCAATCCATCTGTAAGTCATCATTATCAACGTTAGGTTTTATATTACGCAACACTCGAGAGTTTACCGATTTAACGGCCCTTAAAACTCTATTTTTCTCACTAGTTCGTACGAAATTGGAATACTGCTCACTTATCTGGTATCCTCAGTACAAATATCAAAAAACAGCGATAGAATCCATTCAAAGAAGATTTCTAAAATTTTTAGCATACAAAGCTGATGGAAATTATCCTATTGGAGGGTGCTGTCATAACGCCTTGTTATCCAGATTCAACTTCAATTCGCTTGATCTACGTCGCACTCTTCACAGTCTCATCTTCCTCCACAAACTTATCCATAATAAAATAGACTGCCCTATGCTATTATCGGAACTCAACTTCAATGTACCCAAATACCAATCCCGAAATTTTCTGCCGTTATATCCGTCTACAGCTAAAACCCAAACAGCCAACAAATCACCTGTATCAATAATCAGTCGAAATTACAACTCTATCTCTAATTCATGTGATATTAATAATTGTTCAATTGAATCAATCTCGGAATTCGTTCTAGGTCACCAATAACCCCCTTTTTGCTCACCGTCTATTTTTATTTATTTTACTTTAGTTTATTCTTTAATATAGTTATGTATAATACAAAAATTATTATTTACTTAGTTATTTTTAGTTACACTACTATGTATAATCGTGTTTCTTTTTTTTGTCCTATAATTGGAAATTTCTTTTCTGTTGGACAATAAATGTTATTATTATTATTATTATTATTATTATATTTAGAGCCATATAATTCTATCTTTAAGGTATAAATTTATAGCAAAACCAAAATGGTGGCTGGTAAGAAGGTAGGAAAAAAACTTTAAAAGTATTCTTGGAGACGTTTACAGATATTTAAATGCCATATTTAGAAGCATATAATTCTATCTTTAAGGTATAATTTTATAGTAAAACCAAAATGGTGGCTGGTAAGAAGGTAGAAAAAAAAACTTTAAAAGTGTTCTCTGAGACGTTTACGGATATTTATATGCCATATTTCGAGGCATGTAATTCTATCTTTAAGGTATAATTTTATAGTAAAACCAAAATGGTGGCTAGTAAGAAGGTAGAAAAAAAACTTTAAAAGTATTCTTTGAGACGTTTACCGATATTAATCTAAAGTGTTCTCTGAGACGTTTACGGATATTTATATGCCATATTTCGAGGCATGTAATTCTATCTTTAAGGTATAATTTTATATTAAAACCAAAATGGTGGCTAGTAAGAAGGTAGAAAAAAAAACTTTAAAAGTATTCTTTCAGACGTTTACCGATATTAATCTACCATATTTAGAGGCATATAATTCTATCTTTAAGGGGGTCCATTTCCCCAGCACCCCCCACTCCGAATTTCGAAATGAAAATTTGCACACGAATTGTGCTCGTTTTGTGCTCAATTGTGCCCTTAAAATTTTGTTTTGTGCTTCACCCCTTCCAGAGATATCATCAATAAACTTTGGGCGGTGCTGGGGAAATGCGAGCACACCCCACTTCGAATTTCGAAATGAAAATTTGCACACGAATTGTGCTCGTTTTGTGCTCAATTGTGCCCTTAAAATTTCGTTTTGTGCTTCATCCCTTGCGGAGATATCGCCAAAAGTATGGGCGGTGCTGGGGAAATGCGAGCACCCCCCACTCCGAATTTCGAAATGAAAATTTGCAAACCAATTGTGCTCGTTTTGTGCTCAATTGTGCCCTTAAAATTTCGTTTTGTGCTTCACCCCTTCCGGAGATATCATCAATAAACTTTGGGCGGTGCTGGGGAAATGCGAGCACACCCCACTTCGAATTTCGAAATGAAAATTTGCACACGAATTGTGCTCGTTTTGTGCTCAATTGTGCCCTTAAAATTTCGTTTTGTGCTTCACCCCTTCCAGAGATATCATCAATAAATTTTGGGCGGTGCTGGGGAAATGCGAGCACACCCCACTTCGAATTTCGAAATGAAAATTTGGCACACGAATTGTGCTCGTTTTGTGCTCAATTGTGCCCTTAAAATTTCGTTTTGTGCTTCACCCCTTCCAGAGATATGGGGAAATGCGAGCACACCCCACTTCGAATTTCGAAATGAAAATTTGCACACGAATTGTGCTTGTTTTTTGCTCAATTGTGCCCTTAAAATTTCGTTTTGTGCTTCATCCCTTGCGGAGATATCGCCAAAAGTATGGGCGGTGCTGGGGAAATGCGAGCACCCCCCCACTCCGAATTTTGAAATGAAAATTTGCACACCAATTGTGCTCATTTTGTACCGTTATTTCGTTTTGTGCTCTTTTCCTCCTAACAGATATTAAGGGTGGCAGTGGAAATGGCAGCCCCATTGCGCACAAATTACCATCATTAGTGCTCTCACCTTTCAATAGATATTAAGGAAACTTACGGGTGAAGTTGTCGAAATGGAAGCCCTTTCTATCTGGAATTTCTAATTGAAACAGGTCTCAATCTTTTATATATACTATACAGGGTAGACCATTTTAAGTGATACACGCAAATATCTCGAAAAGGAGAATTTTTTCCAAAAAATGTTTCAAACGAAAGTTTTGTGGCTTTGAGGGGGAAAGATGATGACATTATCAATTTAATTGTAGATGGCGCCACTTTAGAGATTTCATCATGGCGGCCATTTTTTTAAATGGGAGTTGATTTTTCTTTCCAAATGAAAGTTGTAGCTAGCAATAAGAACGAATACAACAGTTTTTTGTGTTTTTTCATCGCATCATTTTTCAGTGAGGTACGGTGTTCCCAAATGTATAAATTAAGTAAAGTTTCCACCCCCATAGTATACGTATTTTGTAATTCTGCACCTCTCGCACTATTCAAGTACTCCGAATAGTAAGAGGCAAGGGGACTCACGCTAATCAAGCACCCCAAAGGGATGAAAACCCCGTCACGTCCACGTCGTTCATCCTGGGTAATGCTAAGCAAGGGAAAATGCGTGTCAATCAGCCTGGACCTGGTTGACTATCAAACAAAATCGGTCCAGGTAACGGATAGGAACACCACAGAGGGGGGAGAGAAATGCAGAGTGGTGTGGAGTTACAAAATACGTACACTAAGGGGGGTGGAATTGTGGAAACTTTTACCTGTGCTTTTACTTAATTTCTAAACTTTGGAACACCGTACTTAACTCAGTGAAAAATGATTAGATTACAAAAAACCAAAAACCATTGTATTCGTCTTATTGCCAGCTACAACTTTCATTTGGAAAGAAAAATCAACTCCCATTTAAAAAAATAGCCGTTATGATGAAATCTCTTAAGTCGCGCCATCACAATTAAATTGATAAGGTCGTCATCTTTCCCCCTCAAAGCCACAAAACTTTCACCTGAAACATTTTTTGAAAAAAATCTCCTTTTCGAGATATTCGCCCTTAAAATGGTCTACCCTGTATTTTGTACTCATTTATGCTGCATACTTTGATACTTCTTTTGCCTACCTTTCCCTAAAGTAGACTCTTAAAAGTTTGGTTGAGATGCGTTAAGCATTCATTTTTCATAAAAGTTAGCTTTTAAAATTCAAGTGCTTAACATTAGTAAGGACGAGACGGCACACCACATACTTTGTGAGTGTCTCGCACTTATCCAACTGAGACGATCCATATTGGGGGAATCCTGGCCAGACATTTGCACCTTATCCTTCGGTAGGCCTGCCTTTTTGTGATCTACCCAGGCATCATCCGTGCATCTACCCCGTAATAATAATAATGATAATAACAATATCACTAATAATAAAAAATTAGAAAATATTTAATAATAATTTATAATAATAACAGAAATCTCAAAAACAGAACAAAAACAGATATCTTCTAAGTTAACAATAAAACAAAATATAAACAGGAATTTTCTAAAAAATAAAAAACAACCAGTCCTTTTGTAACTAAAACCATAATAAAATGAAATATAAAATATAAAATAAACCACCATAAAAACAAATGATCCCTCTACAGTGTAAATAGATAGAATAAATACAGGGTGCCCAGAAATGAAGGTGCCAAACGAAAATCCCAGTTAGTAGACATTATTTTATGTCGATTTAACTTAAATTACCTTAGTCCAAAAATGCTTCTTAAGCGAGGTTATAGATGGTGCCATGAAGTACTATTTTTTGTAATATCTCAAAAACGTTTCGATCGAAGATGTCCAAACTTTGCACAATGACTTACCTTCTGATCACATATCGGTCGCTGTAAATAATACTTCCTTGCTGCGGCCATTAGCGTCTCATGTGGGAGGGGCCGCAGACATTTTGGATTGTATTTTTTTTACATTTATTTTTTTGACATTTTTTGTGTCAAATTCGAATTCTCTAGGGTCTTTTCTAAAAATAATGTTTCAAATCGTTAGGATGCACCCTTCTCGAGAAAAATAAATTTAAATAAATTACTAATTTATTAATTTATTTAACTAATTACTCTTATATCAAGTTATATAAAAAACTACAAATTTTACAGTAAGTGCTCTAGATGACAGCCACCTGTATCAATATATATTACAAAAAAAGTATACTTCATGACACCATCTATAAGGAGCTCCAGCTCGCTTAACAAACATTTTTGGAATAGGGGTTTCCATTTAAAATTTTAAAGTTACCCCCCGTTCCCGGCCCCCTGGGAGTCCGTGGGAGGCAAGGGTTAACAGCATCAGATGTCCCCTTCAAAACCGTTAACTTTTTATTCGGGACATTTTGTGATCCGACCTAGTGTTATAGAATTGTTGCAGGTGGCGGATTAAAATGGGACACCCGGTATACAGGAAGGAGGAGGTCATGTTTAACACTTGTTGAGTTAATCTTAATACCTTGTTTGTGTCTAAATTGCAATTTAATAATAATGAAGGTTTAATATTTGTGAAAATGTAGAGTTGAAATATTAAATACTTTGAAATTGACATTTTACAGAGTGGCTGTATCTTCTAAACTAAAATGTTTACAAAGAAATACAAAGAGACAAAAAATTTGAAGAATAGGCGTTTGATTCCAATAGCGTTCCATATTTTGTTAAAGTATAACCCTAAAAAAAATTGGAGGGTAAAAGGGGTGTTCATCCCCTCTGAAAATCCATAATAAATAAAAATAATTGAATACGACTGTTTCTAATTTATTGGTTATCGTCTACTAGTATTTCGTATAAATTTTCATAAATTAAAGTTAAACCGTTTTAGAGCAATGATAAAAAAACTTATTTAAATTTTTATCTAATCACCCTGTAACTTTTTTTGTGTGCACTTTTGTATATAGGTAAGTGAGGTTCAATCAACCTATTTTTGACCCAAGAATATGTGGTATAATTTATGACCAATCTTTTCGGTACACCCTGTATACAGAACAATACACGTAAAAAGGAAGAAAAACAAAATAAGCTAAAGCCAAATAAAAAATAAAAACAAAACGAAGACCGTTTCCCATGAATATCACAAAATAAAATAAAAAAAACTAAAAAATAACAAGGTACATAATATAATATACAGGGTGGCCCAACGAAAAGGTAACAGACGGGTTTCTGGGTAGAAATTTTTTTTTGAGAAATTCGAAAATAGCAATTTTTATATTAAGGGGGACAACTTTTTTTCATTATTTACAACCTGAAACGATTTGATCCCTTAGCGCTGTGAGAACAACCCCTATCATTTAGATATAGATGATGGGGTAAGTGATATGTCATTTGAAAAGTCTTTCTTTTCTGAATTCAGTGCACTAGTTTTTTTTAGTTTTTTTGTTTTTTGTGCGCAATGGGGCTGCCATTTCCACTGCCACCCTTAATATCTGTTAGGAGGAAAAGAGCACAAAACGAAATAATGGCACAAAATGAGCACAATTGGTTTGCAAATTTTCATTTCGAAATTCGGAGTGGGGGGTGCTCGCATTTCCCCAGCACCGCCCATACTTTTGGCGATATCTCCGCAAGGGATGAAGCACAAAACGAAATTTTAGGGGCACAATTGAGCACAAAACGAGCACAATTCGTGTGCAAATTTTCATTTCGAAATTCGAAGTGGGGTGTGCTCGCATTTCCCCAGCACCGCACAAAGTTTATTGATGATATCTCTGGAAGGGGTGAAGCACAAAACGAAACTTTAAGGGCACAATTGAGCACAAAACGAGCACAATTCGTGTGCAAATTTTCATTTCGAAATTCGAAGTGGGGTGTGCTCGCATTTCCCCAGCACCGCCCATACTTTTGGCGATATCTCCGCAAGGGATGAAGCACAAAACGAAATTTTAAGAGCACAATTGAGCACAAAACGAGCACAATTCGTGTGCAAATTTTCATTTCGAAATTCGAAGTGGGGTGTGCTCGCATTTCCCCAGCACCGCCCAAAGTTTATTGATGATATCTCTGGAAGGGGTGAAGCACAAAACGAAATTTTAAGGACACAATTGAGCACAAAACGAGCACAATTCGTGTGCAAATTTTCATTTCGAAATTCGAAGTGGGGTGTGCTCGCATTTCCCCAGCACCGCCCATACTTTTGGCGATATCTCCGCAAGGGATGAAGCACAAAACGAAATTTTAAGGGCACAATTGAGCACAAAACGAGCACAATTCGTGTGCAAATTTTCATTTCGAAATTCGAAGTGGGGTGTGCTCGCATTTCCCCAGCACCGCCCAAAGTTTATTGATGATATCTCTGGAAGGGGTGAAGCACAAAACGAAATTTTAAGGGCACAATTGAGCACAAAACGAGCACAATTCGTGTGCAAATTTTCATTTCGAAATTCGGAGTGGGGTGTGCTGGGGAAATGGACCCTCTTTAAGGTATAATTTTATAGTAAAACCAAAATGGTGGCTGGTAAGGTAGAAAAAAAAACTTTAAAAGTGTTCTCTGAGACGTTTACGGATATTTATATGTGTAACAAGAGGGTAGACAGCCCAACACACACACACACACAGGTCAGGGCGGAATACATTAGCGAAACCACCCTGACACCCACGCCTCAAGAGGGCGCGTACGGGAAAACTCACCGCAGCTACAGCAACCAACCCTTAATAAGGATGGACTCAAGTTTAAAACAAGACATCCTTCGATCATACAAGCAGTATTATACTATTGGGACAGTTGCATCTCCTGGGGATCAACTGCGCCTACACTAGTCTTATTTGATTGTAAAGTATCTTAGGAAATGCGTGCAAGTCTAGTTTACCATACTACTGTATTAGTCTTGTTAAAAGTGTGTACCAATAAAGGTTAAAGTTGTAATTACGCAGCGGCAACTATTTTATTTGATTCACCCCGCAACATATGCCATATTTCGAGGCATGTAATTCTATCTTTAAGGTATAATTTTATATTAAAACCAAAATGGTGGCTGGTAAGAAGGTAGGAAAAAAACTTTAAAAGTATTCTTGGAGACGTTTACCGATATTTAAATGCCATGTTTAGAAGCATATAATTCTATCTTTAAGGTATAATTTTATAGTAAAACCAAAATGGTGGCTGGTAAGAAGGTAGAAAAAAAAACTTTAAAAGTGTTCTCTGAGACGTTTACCGATATTAATCTACTATATTTAGAGGCATCTTTAAGGTATAATTTTATAGCAAAACCAAAATGGTGGCTGGTAAGAAGGTAGGAAAAAAACTTTAAAAGTATTCTTTGAGGCGTTTACCGATATTAATCTACCATATTTAGAGGCATATAATTCTATCTTTAAGGTATAATTTTATAGTAAAACCAAAATGGTGGCTGGTAAGAAGGTAGAAAAAAAAACTTTAAAAGTATTCTCTGAGACGTTTACGGATATTTATATGCCATATTTCGAGGCATGTAATTCTATCTTTAAGGTATAATTTTATATTAAAACCAAAATGGTGGCTAGTAAGAAGGTAGAAAAAAAAAACTTTAAAAGTATTCTTTAAGACGTTTACCGATATTTAACTGCCATATTTAGAGACATATAATTGTATCTTCAAGATATAATATATACAAAAGGGGGTGACAAGAAACACCTTAAAGAATTTTTTTGCACTTTAACGACATTAATGATCCTTATTTTAAGGTACATATAAAATTATAATTGATTAGACACAAAAAAAGAAACAAAACAAGTATTTATATACTGGTATATTTTCCAAAATGTATGTCTATGTAATTGCCAAAAAAAAACTAATTTCTATTTAATCTATGATCTAGATACCTAAGATTAAATTTAAACAAAACAAACTTTTTAGAAAATTTAAACAAAACAAACCTTTTATAAAATATTATTTATTAGTTATTACTAATGCTATTTGAGATTTAAATTGTTTTAGCGGTTCTTCTAATTCGCAAATATTAGACGAAAGGAAACTTAAGGTTTTCCTTGTACTTTTTGGAAAATGTATGTTGAATAAGAATATGACTGCTATTGTAGCTTCCAACGCTGCAAGAAAACTGTCTCCTTGGCAGATTTTTACGTGGTCTACGCATACATAGTAACCCGCTTTGGGAGCAAACCACGCTGCTTCATTATCAGCCACGGGTACTATGCATGGTAGTATGGAAGGTTCCTGAAAGCGAAAGAAAATGTGTAACGATTTTCAAAACGTCGCGTTCTGGCTATAGACAGTAAAACGCATGAATGTACTATCTTTGTACAACTTAATCTTAATAACTTGAGTTTCTACTTTTTAAATGAAATAATACTTGTATCAAATAAATTATAAATTATGAGGTTTAAGTAAAGGCACGCGTTTTATAATCCATAGCTATAGAATAGGGTCACGCTAAACGTGAGATTTATTTCGCAAATACAAACACAGCAGTGTTTAAAACTTACCTTTGCAATCAGCCCCAGCGGATCTTCCTTAAATAAAATGGGTAGCAAAATCAAATATGCCTCGTTGCTTTCGTTATCTGTAAGTATAGTAATTTTACATAGTCATATGTCAAGATTTTGTTTGCTTACTATGAAGATCTAAGTTCGATCCTTTGTCAATCGATTTAATTTTTGTTTCATATTTAGGCTGCCGTAGCAGTGATAAAGTTTTGAATCTTCTTTCTTCCGTAAAAAAAAGCTTCATCTGATTGCTGATATTTTTTTTAAAAATCTCTCGCAATCTTTAATTAGCTAAAAAAGTAAACCTTAATAAATGGAATTCCTATTTTTGATCCTTATGCATTTACCTGTGAGTGCCATTTGAGGTATGGGAATATTTCCAGCACCTCTACAATCGCTGTATTTCGATATAGTTCTTGCCGTCGGGACATAGTTCGCATCATACGATCATCAATTACATCTTCGTCGATAATGTCATTCAAACATTGAATTCGAATATCCTCAATGTGATTGCGCATGGTTTCTTCATTTTCGCCGTCAAATGGCATCACACTAAGGCCATGGCGATTTTTTTGTCATTGGTCGTTGGGTTGGCTGTAAGTACTGCCTTATGTACAGAAGCGTGTTTTCGGCGCATTTCTTCCACTACATCATGGCTTTTAATTTTCTGCCGTTCCGACTTAAATTTTGTAATGAGAGATCTAAGCCAAGATTCCGGAAAATAATAATGAATAAAGTTATTTTCATTTATGAAAAAATAATATACATACATGTTGACCCTAACGGCAATTCTTGCCCACAATGCAAGGGAAACTCAAATGCAATTCGGTTCTTGTACCTCCTGTTAAGGGATTGTTATGAAATTGTTCAATAAGGTTAAGTTTTTCTGCTCTATTCGTTATTAATTTTCTATTTTTGCATAGCACGATTGTTGCGTATTTTAGACATTTTTCCCCTGTCTCTTTAATTACATTACTTGAATATTTTTTAAACATATCATCACCTAGGTTTATTTTTATTTTACGAATTTTACAATCACAAGCCATTTTGTCTAGCTGAAATAATAAGTGCTCTAAAGCGTCTTTATTATTATTAGTAATTGTTAATATATACTGCGCGCACAGTTTTCGTTTATTTATAATCCTTATTTTTATATGGGGGTGAACAGCTTTAAATTCCACTAATGGTAATTTAAGCGTCTCACTATTATCTAGACTCTAGAGCTTCGTAAACTTTTGGTTCTATACAATCGGCATTTTTCCTTACTTCGTTCGAATTATTCGATGACGAACTTTGTTCTGTTGAGGTAGGTCTTGACATTGACCTTGTTATAGCAAACGTTTCATTAACGTCTGTATGCATATTTTTTAATTCGTTTATATTAATGCGTGACAATGCGTCAGCACAAACATTTTCTTGTCCTTTGACATACTCAATTTCAAAATTATATTCTTCTAATTCAAGTCGAATTCTTGTTAATTTGGATGTAGGATCCTTCATGGAAAATAAATAAATTAATGGGCGATGGTCCGTTTTAATAAGGAACTTAGTACCATATATATAACAATGAAAATATTTAATTGCCCAGTGAACTGCTAGTAATTCTTTTAAAATTATAGCTTTATTGAGTTCACCTTTGGTAAATGAACGAGAAGCGTAGGCTATTGGGAGATCTTCTCCATTGAAATTTTGTGAAAGAATTGCTCCACAAGCTGATTGTGAGGCATCCGTCGTAATTATAAATGGTTTGGAAAAATCGGGATATTGAAGAATTTGTGGTGATAAAAGAGAATTTTTGAGTGTCGTAAAGGCATCTTCACACTCATCCGTCCATATAAATTCTACACGTTTCCTAGTTAATTTATTTAAAGGTAATGTTAATTCAGCAAATTTCGGTATGAATCTGCAATAATAATTAGTGAATGCTACGAATCTTTTTACTTCTTCGGCATTTTTTGGTTTCGTTTGTTACTAAATCCCTAGCTTTACCTATTAATCGTGTTTTAACATACGCTACTGCGTTGTGTGCATTATTTTCTGCATTTTGATTTAATAACGTAAGGGCATCTAGAAACGCACGCAGTTTGGTGGGGTGTCCATCAAACTCGTGTGGTAAAATTTTACTGGCTAGATTAATAAATTCAATGTTTGATAAAGCCATTGTGTCTTCCGTGAGGTTATCGTCACTTAATTCAATGTCATCTTCAAAATTTAACGGATCAATTTGCTTATGGCAACTATTAGGAACACAATAATTTACTTGTAATAATTGAAAGGACTTAAGTACTTTATCTCTAATGATCCAAAATATTTCTTTAGCCTCTTGCCTTTGATTAGTATTAAGTGAGTTCCAATGGGTTTTTATATTTCGCGTAATTTGATTGAACAAGTCTACTAACTGATCTCTAATTTCGTGTCGAATCGTTTCCGTTTTTGGTACCTCTTTCTTTATAGCTCGCTTAGACTGTTTAATGATTTGGGCTTTTAATTCGGTTAATTCCCCTATTATTTGAATCCAATCGTGCGACATATGCAGTGAAAACTTATATTAAAATATTAAAAGGAACTGACGCGTACATACATAATAAACTTAATTACGAAATTATCAAAAAAAAATTCTTAGAAGTAGATTCAGTAACACTTACGTACTTTGGATTTTTATTATGGTGAAACAGAAGTACTGGAACTTGAGATGTTACGTCTTATTTTATTCTTCATATTTCTTCGATGCATCTGGTATATTTTGATAAGCAGGGATACGAGTTGCAATGCCACTACACCATTGTCGTTGACTGCTTGCTTCGTAGATTCGGAGTTTCCCATTTTTCTTCTATTTACTGTAGAACTTTGGAATCTTCGGATTAAATAGCATCTTTTGTTGGATCGGAACTTCTTAGTTGGCAGGCTGGATATTCTTGGTCGACAGGATCTTCTTGGTCGGCAGGATCTTCTTGGTCGGCAGGATCGCCATGTAATGTTACCGGTGGTCCGCTTCTTTACATTATATAAATCACTTATGAAATTGGTATCGTTTATTCGTAGTTGTTTACAAGAGTAAGGTTTGAAGTGAAGTCTCCTTAGTTCTGATTAGATGGTTAATAAATAACCTCTTGAGTAAGAATTGATGATTCTTTGTTATCCTACTTATTACAATCTAGAACAATTATATCTAGGTTGCTAACTTGCATATATGTTGACCGTTGGCGAAATACTTACTTTTTGTCAACTTATATCGCAATAATTATTACATACTTATATTGCGTTACACTACCCTGCAGTCAGTTACCTGGCGTCTCGCATCGGGACCAGACCTTTACTTTTACAATAAAGTTATTTTGTATATAATCAACAGTAATATCCCTAGTGCACGGAAAATAGTCGATAAAATTTTGACGTTTCTACGAAAATGTTTTGCTAGGAAATATTTTGAGTGAATTTGCCATAGTAACAAAATGTCTCGAATTCACGAAAAGTATTTCCGTTTAGCAAAGCATTTGAGTAAAGGAAACGTCAAAATTTTATCAAGTATTTTACGTGCACGTGGGGTATTCGGCATGATTATTTCTCGAATAGCAATAACAGTAGAATCATCTCCAAAACGCTGCGTTTTTAAAAAGATCTTCAACCAAATTACGATTTATGCAACACTGTAAACGAAACGTCAAAATTTAATCGCGATTAAATTTTGACGTTTCATCGTTTAACCGCGGGTAAATTTTGACAGATTCGTTTTTTCACTGTAAAACATCTGTCATTGGATGAGAACGATGTAATAACCGAATTCTATTGGTTTATATTATATGAGTGAAATAATCAAAATAATCGTTTAGTGATTTATTTACTTCCACAACATGGTCCTTCTAGTCGGATTTAAATTAAATTAAAAATATTGTGAGAAAAATTAAAGAAAAAGAAGGCAAGTCCCACAGCTACCGTATTTTACGGAAGTGAAGTAATTCTTCAACCGAACAGCCAGGAACTCAGCAAACCAATCAATTACGGCGAGGCAACTCCGCAAACAAGTAAGTCCGTGGTTAAAATCCTTCATCCCTAATTATCATTAAAAAAAAAAAAAAGTTTCGATACTCGTTAATAATGGCCGATATCCAAAATTTGATAAAGAAAAGAGGTTCAATAAAAGGGCGATTAACTAGGTTAGGGAATTACGTCGACCAATTTGATATAGGTGTCGATAGTATTCATGAATTAGAAGTTAGGCTGCCTGTAGGTAAAACGCTTTATGGCGAGTTCGAAGAGATTCAAGGAGAAATTGAAATGATAAAATCAGACGAGGATGAATATTCAATGCGCGATAATTTCGAACGCAGTTATTTTAAGGTGATGGCCACCATTGAAAAATATTTAAACGAGAATAAAATAAAACAATCAACTTCGAGTTGCCAAGTTGCCGCGAAACCAAGTCCAGACATTAAAATTAATTTACCCCCCTTAAATCTACCGAAATTTAGCGGCACAATTGGGTGACAAGGTTAGCAAATGTTTAAGTTTACCGATAAGTCAGAGATATTTTTGGTCCGATTCAACTATTGTCCTATCATGGCTAGCGGCTCCATCAAATACTTGGAAAATTTTTGTTTCCAATCGAATTAATGAAATTCAAACCATCACTAACATAAATGAATGGTATCACGTTCCCACGAAAGACAACCCGGCAGATTTAGTTTCGCGAGGTATGTCACCCAATGAAATTATTAATTCGACAGTATGGTTTGAAGGTCCGCAATTTCTGCGTCAAGATATAACTCATATACGTCCCTTTTCTATTAAACTCAATTTAGATACGCTACCAGAAAAGAGGGTTACGTCATTAGTCACTACCAAGAATCACTTTAACTTAACATTTGTAAACAAGTTTTCTTCGTTTACGAAACTACAAAGAATAACAGGTTATATGTTACGCTTCATTAGGAGTTGTCAAAATTCGACAAAGGAAAGCACTTACCCTGACAACATCTTAACATACAAAGAATTAAAATTGGCAAAAATAAAGCTGTTGTCAGTCCTAAAAATGCAAATTTACTCCGATGAAATTCATGCCATAAAACAGGGTAAACCTATCCCAAATACAAGCAGTCTAGTGGCATTAAATCCCTTTATCTGCATGGATAACTTACTAAGAGTTGGAGGTAGACTAAGCAATGCAAATATCAATTTTGATAAGAAACATCCAATAATTTTACCACCCAAACATCATATTACAGAAATTTTAATTTGGCAAGAGCATCAATTATTATTACATGCCGGTGTTCAGGCCACATTATATTCCTTAAGGCAACAGTACTGGATTCCAAAGGGTCGGTCAGTAATAAAAAGAGTTTTACACAATTGTGTCACATGCTTCAAAAACAAACCAAAACATTACCAACCGATAATGGGAAGCTTACCTGTTCAACGCACCGAACCCTTAAGACCCTTTACAAATTGCGGTATAGATTACGGGGGTCCAATTTTATTAAAACAAGGTGGAGTTCGCTCAAAGAATACCACCAAAGCTTATATGTGTTTGTTTATATGTTTTTCGACGAAGGCCATTCACCTAGAGCTAGTAGGAGATTTAACTTCCCAATCGTTCTTGAATTCTTTGAAACGCGTCATAGCGCGACGAGGTCATATAAAAAACATTCATTCTGATAACGCTACCAATTTTTGTGGAGCAAATAATGAATTAAAGGAACTAAATAAATTCCTCAATAGTGCAGATTTTAAGGATAACGTTATAAATGCGGCACCCTTGTATAGTAACATTAATTGGCATTTTATCCCTCCTCGTAGCCCTAACTTTGGAGGAATCTGGGAAAGAGGCATTAGATCAGTAAAGTATCATATAAAGAGAACCATTGGTAAAAGTTTATTAACTTACGAAGAATTTTATACCTTGTTAACCGGTATCGCAGCTATTTTAAACTCCCGTCCCTTAACACCGTTAAGCGACGACCCCAACGACCTCTTACCTTTAACCCCGGCACATTTTTTAATCGGAGAGCCATTAACTACGATCACAGAACCCAACTACGTCGACGTGCAACAAAATCGACTGTCCAGATATCAATTAATTCAACAAATGAGACACCATTTTTGGAATCGCTGGCACAAGGAGTATCTCACAAATTTCCAGCAGCTACCTAAATGGATGACACAATCGCCAAGCCTACCAGAAGGTGGTCTGGTATTAATTAAGGAAGACAACTTAGCACCGTTGCATTGGAAAATGGGTAGAATCTTGGAAACCTTCCCAGGAAAGGATGGTGTAGTACGCGTGGTTAATGTGAAAACAGTGAACGGTGTCATCAAACGACCCGCTAGCAAATTATGCGTTCTACCAGTGTAGTTTATTGAACAATTTATTGACTATTTTATGACTTTCGTTTGTACTTTATTCAAGAATTTGTTGACTGTTTAGTGTTTAATCAGCAGTATTTTAGTTGTTACCATATTCATATTTCATGTACTTACTTAAACTATGTTTTTATCTTATTTGTAGTTGAAATTTTATGTAAATACTTCAACGGGGCGAGTATGTTGACCCTAACGGCAATTCTTGCCCACAATGCAAGGGAAACTCAAACTACCCTGCAGTCAGTTACCTGGCGTCTCGCATCGGGACCAGACCTTTACTTTTACAATAAAGTTATTTTGTATATAATCAAAATAATCGTTTAGTGATTTATTTACTTCCACAACAATACATATGGTCTCACGTTTATGTGCATCGAAATAGATTTATCCGATAGTTTTGGATATTTATGTATTAATAGTGCACACACGTCATTGTACTCCCTTGTGTTAGGGTACCTGCAACAAAAAAATACCATAACCCATAACGCAGTTGTCACTGTCGATATTTCAGTTCTTTCAGTGATCGCAACAGTTCTACTTACATGGTGTATTGAATTATATCTTCAAACAGTGTCTGGACGACTCTTCTTCTAGTTGTCGATGTGACCGAATTCGCATTATTCATTGATGCTTCTAAGTCCGGAGTAAATTTCGGGAGCCGATAAGGTCTAGGTAAAGCTTTTAAGGTGTTAGTGTAACTCGGTATTTCCGATTCTACATTTGGAATAGACTCATTCACTAATATTGTTGATGCGCCTACTATCGCTGAAAAATATGAGGTTATTATAGTGACAGTCTTTGTTAATAAAGCAGTCAACTTACTTGTTGACAATAAAACTACTTTAATTTTAGTTTTATTTGTTAAACTTTCAACGTTAGTTTCAATCCAATCGTCATATTCAGAGTTATAAGTTTGTAATTCGAACGCGTCCATTATATTAAATAATTCAGCAATTTTTTGGAGAAATTGCGATTGATTACATCGTATAAGCTTTTTTCGCTCACCGAAAGCCACCAAGCATTCAATGTCATCCATCGTCGTTGGGAACAAAGAGAGGACCTCTGCTTCGAAAAAATGGATAAATACAAGTAAACACTGACGAACATCGAACATACATACTTAACGAATGTGCAGTCCAAATATCGGTTATAGTTATGTAAAAATTCAAGTACTTTTTAGTGCTCCAATGAAATGAAATGACCCATTCTTATTTACACCAAGTGCATGACCCCTACACTGTTTCCACCGATCAGGTTACCTACTATCGGAGTAAAAATGCAAGGCCTCTGACTTTAGAAGCTTCTACAGGTCGCACAATTTAAGATGATTTGGAGGTCATATGCGCATTCGCCCGTTTTCAAATATTCAACTCGCGGCAATTCGAGAATTTCAGTAGCGTCGCAGGTAAATTATTTCAAGTGTATATTACATCATTGTACGTATACAAACAATGTTATTAACACATTTTCTTAATATTGAAATTTGTCATGTAACTTTCTTTAATCAATTAGTGAAATTAGTATGTTTTTAAACAGATTAGGAAATTGTCCTTTATTATACAAACATCATTCCGCGATTACGTGAAAGTGGACATTTCTACTAAATTTGTTTTTATTACTTATGGATTCTTAATTACACTAATTATGGGTGTAATCAGTTTCAATTGTCAACGCAAAACTGCGTTCATTCCGTTTTAAATTTGAACAAGAGTAATTGTGTAATACGATATCGTGATTATGAGCTCTAATACACCTACCTTAGGTCAGCACGGAAAAGTGATATGCAATGTATATATAAATTATTAAATTAATAAAATAACATAAAACTTTAAATGTGATTTTGTACATGTTCTAAGTTCTAACGATTAATTACGCCGCCACTGGTAAGTAATTTTAAGCTGTTGTACTTGACGATTGTTCCCGAACGCGATGACGTATCTGCGCGACCCGAATCATCTTAAATTGTGCGACCTGTATCTCAGTAATCAGCAATCATAATTTAATGAAATAAAGTGCATTTAAAAGATCATTTATTCCTACAAAAAGGTGTACAGTTTTAGATTTTTGCAACACATCGTTAATTTTCTGTATTAATTTATGTGCGAAAAAGCGCTAATTATGACTTAAATCGCACAAGCGCTCGACTTTAAAAATTAATTACGGCTATATTATTAAAACTGAGTGGTAGATACTTATATATTTGACAAGTGTATACTTTTTTGTCGGTGTGAGATGCTTTTGAGGCCAATTGGTTTATTAGTCTTAAAGCTATAATGAAAAAACGACATCTTGTGTAACTCAATACCTGAACGTTCGATATTAATAATATTGACAGTAACATAACAAGGTTAAAGCAATTATATTGTGGTCTAACACGATTCACAAAAATAATGCCATGTATATATGTTTTGTTTAAAAGAAATTTGGAAAAAAGGATGGATGCTTGCGTTCCTGCGGGAAGTGCGGTACGGACTGGACGATGGTGTCGTACACTATTGCTATGAAGCGCATGGTTTTGTACAATGCTAAACAATAATCACATTGTTGTGGTTTGCCGCTCACGATTTACGATGTGGTAGATTACCTCTCGCGGGAATATGTGCGTCTTTCTTTCGCCATAATTATAACATTTACTCTGAATTACAAGAAAACAAATTTTGTTTTCAATAAAGCAATAATGCAGCTCGATTTGAGTAATACAGATTTAGCATTTAAAACAAGATTTTTTTCTTAAGTTACCGTATATTGCAAAATAATCAAATTTTCGGTTAGGGGTTATAAAACCAGTTAATTATATGAATAATCAATATTTATTGACTGTCGACTTTTGAGAAGTATGTGTGCTACAACATTTGTAAATTTGGTAACAATTTATGAAACAATAACAATTTTATGGTAAGTTAAAACTGACCGTCAGCCAGGAAAATACTAAATACAGCGTTTTTATTGCTGTTAATTAAAATAAAAGTTAAACAACTGATTCTACCAATTTGATTTTTACACATGTTAAACATATATAAATGACTCATGTACTGCCCAAAAATGAAGAAATTTCACCCCTCAGTTTTTTCGTTATGACCACTTAAAGTCAGAGGCCTTGCATTTTTACTCCGATAGTAGTTTATGTATGGGTTTAAACGTAATTTAGTGCTCGTCATAACCAAGGTATAGTTATATAGGCAGATACATTTTATAAGATGTTTTTTTAAATTTTGTCAATTTTTGTACAAGAGTATGTGCAATTAAATTTACTTAATTAAAACTATTTCCTTCAACATTTTTCTTTTATTTACAGTGTATGAATTAATAACTGAACAAGATTTTATGCTACTTATTTCAATACAGTTTTGTAATTGGTTATTTTCTTGTACTTCATATGCATCATAATGACTGTCATATCTACTGGGAACAATAAACTCACCATAAACCACCCAAATGCCAGCAAACATAAACATATTTATAATATGGAAAAACATTGGGATATTTTCGTGATCGCTTATGTCATATACAAAATACTGACCTACTTGAAATGTTTTACAGCAATACTCTAACTTTTTTACGGATAATAATGTTGAACATTGTTTTCCGAAAAAGCCTGATATGATAGTTGAGAGTTTTTTATCTAAATTACAAATGTTTACATGCTTTTGAATGTCCAGCACCATTGCTGAACTCTAAACATTTACTAAATTGGTATCTGCTTGATAATGTTTTTGTTATGTTAATAAAATTTCTGAAACTTTTTGCACAATTCTTAAACTTTAGATGATTAGCTTCCAACCGCATGGCACCAATGCAACTTTAGCGCCCCGTACTCGACCATTAAGCGGGGATAATGGACTAAAAAATGTAACTTAGGAGTAATGTGCTTATTGAGGGAAGTTAACAGTTCGTGGTGCTCACGAATTGCTATTTGGAGCCAAATAATCCAGTTATGTTGTACAGTAGACGATAAAACTATTTTACATATTTGGCTACATATGAGATATAACTCCCAATAAATATTATCAGTTGGTACAAGGTCACCTATCATATAACTGAAAAATTTGAACAAATGCCATTTCTCGGCAGCAGTGCCGTTTATGCTTTTATTTTTTAAAATAAAATCATTTGGCAGTCCAGGGTGGCTATTAACTTTATCATTGTTTACATAATTAAAGTCACATATTCTCCTATTGATACTTATTATAGTTAACTCTGTAGTTTCAATTAACCCACGAATTACCACTTTTAAATTTACAGGTATTACTTACCCCTTCTAAGATATCATGCATCACATCTGGAGGAAGGCACGATATACTGCTAAAGTAATTCAACTGATAAAAAACTGATTTTGCTTTAACCCCGTAAGTTGAACGTAATGTGTTATCCTTTTCAACCGCTTCAATATGCCGCAAATGATTAGTGGGAGTCCTACTTGTACATTGGTTATCTACAAATAATGTATCTACAGTTTCATTAGAAACTAAGCAGTACCTACAATACCGACCTTTAACAAAAGATGAATTAAAACCCCCTAAATAATTGCTAGATAAATTATCTCCGGATATCATAGCTACTGCTCCTAAAATATTTTGATCTGACCATTCAATGCTAACACCTTGTGTTTCTAAAATCCTAATATCGTCTAAAAGTGGTTTCAAAATGACTTCAAATCCATATTTTTCCACATGAATCCATTTTACCAATAGTGCTAAATGTATACTTTTTAAGGAGGATAAATATTTATTTTCAATGTTGTTTACATTAAAATAAAAAGCACATAATTTGTGAGTTTTTTTGTGGCTACCAATTGGATTACAAATTTCAAATTCATCAGTGTAAATTTGTAAGCGAATCAATCTAGAACAGCCCTTGTTATACAGTTCATGGTTCTTAAAATGTTCTCCTGTTTCATAGCCCTCTAGAATTTTTAAAGGACTAGATTTCCTATTATAACTCGTCCATACATCTTCCATATTTAAATAATTTTATAACGTTTGCAAGATTGGTATATAATGAAAAACATGAAATTAATAGTGTCCATCTCTGTGATACGTAATATACCTCCAAATGGGAAACTGATAATGTTTTAAGTTTGAATTATAAACCTTTCCCCATAGACTTTTTAATACATTTAAAATTTAAAATTGAATGATAATTGTGTTTCGACAAGGAATTGAACTTGTCATCATCAGGCCTCTGAAAATTTACGCTAAGATTAATGAGTACAGGTTAAATCTATACTTACAATAAAATTAAGTTTAAATTAAATTAATAGAAGTTAAATGGCTAAACATCGCCAAGGTCAATCGAGACATTCTACTGTAGAAAATTCATCACTGAAAGAAGGAAATCAAGTTGAAAAATTAAATTGAAACAAATTAACAACCCCAATTCCCAATGCGGTCCAAACTATAAAATAACAGTACCTACTTCCCTTTAGTAACTAATTTCCATGTTTATTGCTTTCAATGTAAATAAATATCAAAATAGGCCAAATTAAATTTTACGTAAATCAATGTATGTAAAATATATATAAAACATAAATAATTTAATATCCAATGATTAGAAGTAAGACGTTATAAGTAAGGACGTTAACCCTTAAGTACTACAGTACGATTTTCTAACACTGTTACTATACTATAGCGAGTCTCAGAGACTCCTTTTTAAAAACACTAAAAAAAAAGATTAAAGACAAGTATTAAAAAAAGTTTGTTATATAATGTTATTTTAAATATGTGTTTAAAATTAAAACTAATAGAATTTCTTAAATATTACAAAAAAAAAACTCTTCAAAAATGTCTTTAAAATAGGTACCTATTATTTTACTTTTTTTAACACAACAGTACTATACTAACCTTATTAACATTATATAAGAAAACTCATGGCAATATTTCTTCACAAACTAAGACAAAGAGTCTAATTAACACATATAATGAAAAAAAAACGTTTTCTTTTTTCACAAATAGAAACGTGCACTTGAAATAGTCATTTTTTGTGGAACAAATTTTACAGATTTTTGACGCACACTGAAGGCAAATGGGTTTATGGCAGCAAACGCACAAGAACTTAGTTTTCCTATGAGATTTTGATGGGCATAGATAACAATACTTTCTAATTTCCAGAGTTTCCTCGTCATTTTGTGGAAAATTGTCTTCTCTAAGGTTTAAAACTTCTGCAATGTCAAGACGAATTTTTAGTGGAACACGAAGATTATTTTTACGCCTCATCATGTGCGGTTTTACAAGTGAAAGTGCTAAATCTTTTAGCTTACTCCGTTCTATTGCTACATTTCCCTTATAAGAGTTAAAAAGAACAAACGAATTGACTGTGCTTATATCTAAGAGTCTAAGGAAAACAGCCATAGGCCACCTTTGGGTTCGTCGTAAACTGCTGTAATTGGCACATTTTTGATCTAAAGTGTCAACCCCACTTTTTGTAGAATTGTAGAAGTCTATTATTTCTGGTTTGTTGTCTACCAGGGAAGCGGAGTGGTGCATGGACGACACAACTAATACGCACTTGTTTCGTTTAGGGACATACGACAAGAGTTATATCCTTAGTGAAACCATACATTGTGGAACCCTCTCTTTTTTCTTTATTTGCCAAGAATTGAAAAGGAATTTCCCTTTTATTTTTCCGTAATGTTCCAGTGTATGTAAGCCCTTTCCTTCGAAGTTCAACTACCAGTTCGATTGAGGTAAACCAATTGTCGGCCGTTATGTTCCTGTTACTTCCAAAAAAGAGGTTTAGACAATTTCAAAACTGCTTGGGATGGTACGCTCATTTTCTTATATTCCGCCGGCAAGCCTACACCATCTGATCCTTTACCACTATAAATGTAAGCATTATATGCATAATTCGTTCGCGCATCAGCCAAAATCATTACTTTGATTCCATATTTCGCCGGTTTCTGAGGCATATACATTTTAAATTTACAGCGGCCTCGAAACGGCAGTAACATTTCATCAATGCAGGTATTTTCTCCAAGCGTGTATACCTTTTGAGAATTTTGGAAAAAAACTGTTAAATATTTCAGAAATGGCAGCAGATTCATCAGATAATCTTCTCGTTACTCTACTTGTAGGATCATCAAACCTAAGACAAACAAGTAAAATAGCAAACCTTTCCTTGCTCATCACGCTTCGAAATATTCTTCGTCCGGTACCATCAGTTGCAAAAAGTGTGGAGATATTTTCGCGATTACTTTTAAAAACGGCAGTGTAGATAAGAAGTCCCAAAAACGCTTTCATTTCTACAACATCGACTTCTTTTAGTTGTGAAAGCGACTGATTTTTGTACCGTTTGGCTACCTCTTTCAATTTCACATTAGTCCACCCAACCAAAATTTTTAATATTTCATCATCAAATAACAGATTCCAAATTTTTTCAATATTGTGTTTGTCTTCAATTTTACCAGCTGCCCTTACACCTGGTAGATGTAGCATGATGTTATGACTAGGTGTCCTACTATTTTTCTTGAAAGGTGTATTTGCTGCCCATTTATAACGATTTTTGCCATAATAATAATTTTTGCTTTGATACCCTTCAATATCATTTGATTCTAAATTTTCCTCACTACCCTTATTACTATCTTGTTCTAATTCTAAATCTGTAATATCTAAATTGTCTTCCACCTCCGATATTGATTGCTCGCTGTCTGTATCGTGGTCTGAGTGAACCGCAAAGTTTTCTTCAGCTTCGTCGACGTCACTGGCATCGTCTACCTCATCAAACCATTGTTCAAGAGTTTCTTCATAACCTTTATCTCCCAGTTTTAACTCTTTTTGATGTAGACGGCAATTGAGACATTTCAACCACCTAAAATTAACAAGAAAAGAACCAAAGCAATATTTCATAAAATTCTAAATTAGTCACACTTACGCTATATATGAGTCTACGGGACTCCGCTTAAAATTTAAATGACGATATTTCACTCTAAACTAATTTCACTGCACTGCCGCCTCGGAAAGACGCGTATACCTTTGTAGGGGACACCTACATGGCGGGTGATAGGGGTGGGGTTGTCAGAACAGGTTTTATTTGAGATAGAAATGTTCAAGGAGTCTGGTAGACTCCACTATAGTGTTAAAGGGTTAAGAAAAATTTCAAAAGAAAGTTTGATACTTCAATAATTGAAAAAAAATTCTAAATTTGTAAACTACAATTCAAATTCCAAAATGTTCATCTGTTTATTACAAAACTAGGCGTATTCATACATGATTTTTGTTTCTGTACATACGGCTTCTTTGAATGGATTAGTCCTCCCAAATTTTACATCGTTCGCTTCAAATTTTTTTTCTATCGTTCCAATTTTAACAAAATTTTATAATTACTTTTCCTAAAAGTGGCTAATGATTCAGTTTCTTTGGATTTCTTGCTTGCATTGTGCATAATACATAATTGCTTTACTTATCATAATTACCTTTAAGTACCGTTGCGGTCATTATTGACCGCACAATTATTTCCTAATCTTCATGCATTAGAAAAATTTCCTAATAAACATTCCAAGAAGTAAAATAGCCTCCAATAATGATATTTTCAATAACTACCCACTTCCTAGAAGTTTTGAAAAATTAGTAAGTAATAATTACTCGTACACATTGAATCAACAACAATACTAAATATGGGGTAGATGATTTGGATCACATGGCAATTAGTGTCTTCAAAATAAAAAAATAGCAGAGTTTCGGTTTATTATTTTGCCTTTACAGCAGACTCCGGTCAGTATCGTATTTATAGGTAAATAAATCACGCCGTATTTCTAGTGTTAAAATGTAGAAGTAATTTAATTATGTTACATATCCCGATACGGCGATACATAATATATAAAAAAGTGTATTTAATTAACCCAGAAACAAAACTGAATGTTATTTAATTGAGTTCCTTCATGATGTGTTTTTAAAAGTTTTAAAACTAACATTTCAAAGGATTTCGAGGTAGAAATACAAAAGCACCTTAAACTTTGATTGACATGTACATTTTGCATATTTCTGCGAACGTTCTTAAAATCTGTTTTTTCAATAACAGTTAGGTGCTCTTGAAAACCAATAAATAGAGGATTACCTAAAC
Source organism: Pyrocoelia pectoralis (assembly GCA_036250285.1). NCBI lineage: Eukaryota > Metazoa > Arthropoda > Insecta > Coleoptera > Lampyridae > Pyrocoelia > Pyrocoelia pectoralis. The sequence goes on along the minus strand of CM070075.1, from coordinate 35,499,176 downwards.
TTGTTATGAATCACTAAGAACATGTGCTTTTAGTACTTACCTGTTAATTAGAGTAAGCTTTAAATTCGAAACGACCGTCTATAACTTAGGTCAATCAGATTCAACAAAAATTAAGGAAAAATGTAAACTTTGTATTACCATTATAATTCAATGGTATTACTTTTAAAGACGCCATATTATGGTTATTCAGAGAATTAATAGAAATTGTGCAGCAATCCAATTTGACCGAGTCTAATGTCGAGGAAATTGTAAGTCACTTACTGATTCCGTTGGAGACGACGGATTTATTAGTTTCCCGAAAAACATTAATGAAACAAATCCAAAACCAAATTTTGTCAAGCTATTTAAATAGTAATAGTCGTAATCTTAAATTGTTAAACAGTAATAATTATAATTATTTAAAAAATGATATTTACTAAGTATACATAGTATATAATACAACTGTGCTGTCAAGCGCTTCTGTTGAACCTTTAATAAAGCAAATGATAGTTTATGCCATACAATACACGCTTTATCAGACAAAAACTATGAAATTCAGTTATTATTAGAACCTAATGAAACTTAGAATATATTCAGTTGAAAGGTGCTAAATTACATCTTAGAAGTATAAAATAATATATTTCAGTTGACGTAGTTCCATTACTCCTTCATCAATGAAAATTATCGGTTACCGAAAAGTATTGTTTTTTACCAAAAAGATAGAAATTTTGATTTTTCGTAAAAGTATTCTATTATACTCTGTGATGAGTATATTTCTACCTTTACTAGGCAGCTCGAGGTAGAATAAAATGCCGTGAGGTTGAAAATTTAAACTTAACCAGTGCTGGTATTTTTATTTACCTTAGTTTGGTTGTTCTACCTTGTAAGGTAGATACTAATACGTCGGCGAGTCATTTCTACCTTTTTTCAACCTTTAGAAATAACAGTGTAAATATAGGACATTTCAGTGGAGTCAACAAGTAGAAGCCCTAAAGTTGCTTTTAAAATATTAGTCACACTTGACAAATTGTTGAATCAAGTTCGCAAGATAAGTTGCCTTACAAAATGTTGTTCGTGCTGGTATTAATTGTGTTATAAGTATTTTACATTCTGTTTTAACTGATTACCTTATTACCTTAAAATAAAGAAAGCGATCTGTTTGGGTGAGAAAATGAATAGCTAAAAGAGATATGTTAGGACGTTAGGTGCATCAACGGCGCTTTTAAAGGAATTGGCAGATGAAGACCCAACAGCGTATAGAAATCATTTGAGATGATCTGTTTCCAAATTTGATATGCTACTGAAATTGGTGGAACCCAAAATACAGAAACAGGAGACTGTTTTAAGAAACCCTATTCCTGCAAGAACAAAATTGGAGATTATTTGTTTATTTGTATAATGGCCTAGCCTGGTATTCCATAATAATTCGTAATGTTCATAAATATCCAAAAATTTACAAATTTCTTCACTATTCAAACTTGACATTGTGCTTTTTTATAATATATATGTCACCTGCAATCTGCATTCTTTGGGATGGCTATAAAGACCCATGCGACTTCCAAATTTCAACAACTCCAAATTGTGGTCGCTCTTTATTCATGCGAGCAACGTCAGATGTTTTCAGTTTCGATGTGTTCAACGTTGTGTGAGCCACAGATTTCCAGTCATCAAAACCATTAAAAACCACTTTCGCACTAGCAATGATACGAACGACATCCATGGGAACCCTTTGTTTGTATTGATTTTCGAAGTCAAGTATGTATAGACACAACGTGCAACTTCGATGGAACCACGTTCTCCCACCGTTTCTGGCCAGAAACACATGAAAACATTTTAAATTTCGAGCAGGGAACATAAACTTTCTGCTGCATATCAAATGCATCGCTAGATAAAAAATGCAGTTCAATTTGTCCAGGAACATCATTTGGAATCGAAGATATTGGAAACTCTTTATCTGAATAACTTTCCTCGTCAATGAGAACATCTACTTCTGGGAGTATAATAACAATGTCTGCGATCGTTGTTCTCTAAATTGTCAACTGCTTCTTCTAAATGTAGGAATCGCCGACCATAAAATAATTTTGCGCTTATAGTTGGATATTCCATATGTTGAAAGCAAAAAAACACAATTACATCTCCATATACTTAAATAACCCCATATTCCGCCATGGAATTGAATTCCAAAAATACATATGAATTGATTACCTAAGAACTAATTATGGTGATTTATTCTTAAAGATAATGTAATACAATAAATCTAAAAATCGAAATGAGTGGACTGCAAAAACACACTTAGCTTTATTAAGCGTAATACGTTCTTTTTGAATTCGTTTTAAAGCTTCATGTAGGATTTTGTCGTACTAATCTCGCTGACCGTCTCAATCCTGAATGGTTATCACATTCACTAGAAATCATATGGAGTGGTTGTTCTTGAACTTTCACTTTCTCCTAAAAATAACTATACAAACTCCGGAATGTAACCAAAGCCTTCATTCTCATTACTCTGAAGATGTAAGCTGCAATATCTTCCGAAAAGTGAGAACTTCTGGTTTTACATTCAACAGTCAGACCTGGCAAACTTAGACTTAACAGCTTACCGCTCTCGGGAGCTAAGATAATCATTCCAAATCTTGACAGCTATGGTCTTGTTTGAGAGTTTGTTACGGTAAAAAATGGTTGGTACCGCAATCTATAATGCAATGCCTCGAAAAGCTCAGTTGTAAGGGGCAATCTAATGGGCGGGGTAGATATGAGTATAGAACTTAAACTCAGCAAGTAAAAGGTGTAATCAAAGCTAAAGTTAGTTTATATCACGTTAACGAATATAGTTAAGTAAATTTAGGGCGCCACGGTAGTTTTTTAGAAAGTTAAAGCTGGTAAACGTAACAGAATCGCAAAATTGAGTAAATAATAAGACCTAACATTTCCATTTAAATCTTAGTTACCATGGAAATTATGTTACTGTTTAACAGTTATGATAGATTTTACATAGTTTATTACCTGCCCAAAATTCTTCATAAAATTAGCAATATTTAAAAAAATTTGGTAGATACTCCATTTTGGCAAAAAAAATGAAAAAATGTACCTATGCTATATTTTTTAAATTTAAACATATTTCTTTTCTGTTTTTTCTTAAATATAGGTAAAAACTAACCTCCATGCGCAAAAAATGAAATATAAATCAATTGACCAAAGAAAAATAAGTAGTATAAACTTTCCTTCTCGATTTCTTGAAAAGTCAAGTTTGGAGGTACTGTATTTTAAATTATGACGGCAGAATAGGTCCCTTACATTCAAACGACTGTTTTTTTCTTATGCCCGCAAATAAAAGCAAACCAACAAGTGCCTGTATTTCAACCTTATTTGTAGGCTTAGCATCTCTTTCACGAGCGTAATTGCTTGATACAGACTATGTATTTATTTGTATTTGTAACGATAATATTCAAAACTTTATCAGAGAAAAAAAGTTCAAAATACTTGAAGGTGTATTTACATTTTTAGGCAATCCTTTTATGCAACATTTTTCCGTGACTATATTCCTGCTTTTGTATGCGGAGATTTGTTCCATTTCGTCTACTTACTTTTTCCAATAAAATGACTCCTCTGAGGTTTCTCGTCTGAATCAATTGAACTATCATTATTGTCATCATCTGAATCAAACTCCTGTTCGGTATCACTCATTTGTTCTTGAATTTCAATCTTATCCCCTGTATTGCTGTCAGCTTCGTCATATATTTCATCCTCCCTGAACTCTATTTCATCCCAGAGACTTTGTAGCCATGCCTGCTCTCGTTCATAACCTCCCATTTTGAAATTATCTAGGTAAGTATACAGTGTGTCCCCGGATAGGTGAAACGACTCTTGTGAAAGATAAAAAATTTTCGATATAAAATTTCATTGTTTGGGGTTCAGCCCTGCTTAGTTAAAGACTAATTTCTGGCATAATTTTAGTTTTCTAAAATCATGTATGCCTTGGATATTTTCAAAAATCTGATTTTTGGTTCTAGTAAACTACCTTTGTTAGTGAAGATATAACAAAATTTGATTAACAAAAGTTGTTTAGAATCACGAAAGAGTCCTACTTCTAGAATTTCAAGCACCTAGGCCAACGTTGATGTTTTGGCAAAAACGACTCTTGTGAAAAATAAAAAATTTTCGATATAAAATTTCATTGTTTGGGGTTCAGCCCTGCTTAGTTAAAGACTAATTTCTGGCATAATTTTAGTTTTCTAAAATTATGTATGCCTTGGATATTTTCAAAAATCTGATTTTTTGTTCTAGTAAACTACCTTTGTTAGTGAAGATATAACAAAATTTGATTAACAAAAGTTGTTTAGAATCATGAAAGAGTCCTACTTTTAGAATTTCAAGCGTTGATGTTTTGGCAATTTACAATAATTTAGGTGATATGACTCTTGCAAAAGCGATAAAATTCTAAATAAACAAAATAAATAAAAGAATTTCTTTAACAACAGTCATATCACCTATCCGGGGATAAACAATATTAAACTATCAGATAAAAATTATTGTAAATTGCCAAAACATCAACGTTGGCCTAGGTGCTTGAAATTCTAGAAGTAGGACTCTTTCATGATTCTAAACAACTTTTGTTAATCAAATTTTGTTATATCTTCAATAACAAAGGTAGTTTACTAGAACCAAAAATCAGATTTTTGAAAATATCCAAGGCATACATGATTTTAGAAAACTAAAATTATGCCAGAAATTAGTCTTTAACTAAGCAGGGCTGAACCCCAAACAATGAAATTTTATATCGAAAATTTTTTATCTTTCACAAGAGTCGTTTCACCTATCTGGGGACACACTGTATAATAAATATGTAAAAATATACAATCAAAACAAAATATATAATGTTTTGTTGTTGTGATAACAGAAAAATCTTTTTCATCACAAATCTCAAATAAATATATATTCAAAATAGACAAAATAAATACCTATGTAATGCTTATTTATGTGTACCGGGAGTTCTTTCTCAAAGTAGAACATAGGAATCTAACATGGTATTGAGCGTTTTTGCTAATTGTTGCTCGCCGATTTCACTTGGAGAAGAGGCAATAGTATCAACAGTAACACAAAAATTATTGCGATTCAAATAATACTACTAGCAAGACTAAAAGTGCGATTTATTCTTTTAAAATACTAACTTAAAGTATGACACTTTTTAAATAGCATTCCCTTGAATTGAATTGCCAGTAGGAATCGCAATAATTTTCTTTTTCTGTTGATACCATTGCCTTTCCTCTACGTTAAATAGGCGACAAACAATTAGCAAAAACGTTCAATACCATGTTAGATTCCTCGACTTTGAGAAAGAATCAAGTTGAAAATGAAAATCACACAACCTTCCCCGTCATTGTTTAATAAATAAAAATTTGATGAAGTTAAAGTTGATAAATTTGTTGTGACATACTTGTTGGTTAAATTGTAATACATTACGACATGTTTCGACAATTAAGTCATCGTCAGGCTAAAATACATTGTACGAGTAAAAAACTATGTTGGATAACATTACTTACTATGATTAATTAACGTTCAAGGTTGAAAGATGAAATGAGGGCGAATGAGACGAAATAAAATAAAATTCCTTTGGTTAAGTTTCCATTCGCAACGGCAATACTAAAAAGCGAAACTAGTTAAGGTAAAAACCAATAAACCACTTACAAGCCACAATTTGTGTGATGGAAAAATTGGGAAAGAACAAATGTTACGAATTTCATTAAAAATTGAACATCGTAATGGGACCATGCTGAAAAACAAGGAGGTTAAAAGATAAAATACATGTTGCTAAATACTTACGGGAAAACTCCAAAAACCGAATAATTGACAATAAGAAATACAAAAAACTGAGCCCACCTCACAAGGAGGCCCCCTTCATAAAGGTAGCGTAAATCGAAAAAGACATCTTAAAACATTTGAGAAACGGTAATCAGTATAGCAAAACACGCGACAAAATGGCCACAATGCCAATTGAAAACTGAAGTAAAACGGGAAATGCAAAAAAACTCCCGGTATATAGCTAATATCATATCACACATGAAATAACACAAAAATGTGGATATTGCGATGAAGAAAACAGAATACTTACCGTTTACGAAAATATAACAAATTTACACGTGTCGGACTATCAGACCGAATGTGTAAACCAATGTACACGTGTTGTTTTTTACAACGCTCTCTACGTTACTACCATAACACTTATGTACAATGTTTTGAGAAGGGACCGGGGATTATGCGCAGTCAACAGTGTTTACTTTTTTTCAGAATAAACAAACTAAGAACTCGTCGGTCTATTAATGCCAAACTTCTCTCTTAAAACCTCTAAATCATCATCACGTCATGTTGGCATTGGGAGAATTGTTGTACCCTGTGCTTCGACGTCAACTTCATTTACATTTACTATTCCCTCAACTCCTACTGCAACTGTTAATTTCAGCAATTTCTCCTCCAATGGATTTAACCCCTTTACCCAAGCGGACTTTTTTTCTCACTTGCGATTTACATTCTGTAAACACCTTAAAAAAATTATTATTTATTATGTTATGTTCCTTCAGGGGCGTAAAGTTATAAAATTACCGTTGACATGCCTTGATGATTTATCCATCAAATAAAGGTCTATTTAATGGTGCCTTTGTTTTTAAATTTTGAGTGTTAGTTTTCGAGAAATTGAATTTTAAACGTCAGGAATGTCAATAGGCAATTATCTTAAATCATTTTATTAAATGTTCAAATTGATGACATCCAGCCTTCATGCAATAATACAAATTGTGTTCAAAACGGCCACGCACATTCTGTAGTATTTCTGGTGTAATAAGACCACACTCGTTCACAATTCGTTGGCGTAGATTTTCTAATGAGACAATACACACAATAAACGTTTTTACTTTTTATTTAAAACGTTAATAGTAACAGTAATAATGTAATGACAACATTTAATTTGATTAATTTGTGAATTTACATGTCACATCATTGTTGAAAAAATTCCTTGTAATAACAAGTATTACAACATTTTATAAAAAAGTACCTTTTCTCGAAAACTACCACTCAAAATTTAAAAACAAATAGGTACGCCATTAAATAGGCCTAAGATTTTAAAGGTTGGTGTCACCACTGCTAGTTGGTTAAAGTTACAAAGTTCGAAATACACTCAAAAGTTGTCCCCCCTCAAATACAAAATTGACCTGTTTCAGGAATTTTTGGACAAATAACAGTAATGATCCGAAAATGGCACTGTTTCGTTTTCAATAATCCACTCTCTGTAATAGTATATTACATAACAAGCATGGAAAGTGATAAATAACGCACAAGCGGGAAAGTTGCGCACGAGGCGTTAGCCGAGTTCCGGCAATCCCGCGAGTGAGTTAGACACTTTCCTGCGAGTTTTGTACACTATTTTTCCCACGACCATAAAAAAATACCAATAAACTACTTGCTAAGAAAATTAGTGACAGCGCGAATAAATTCAAACTGTCATTTTAGTTGTTTGACCCAGCCGCCTATTCGAGTGTGAATTGTGCGTTATATTTCTAACACACAGCGCGACAACAAATCGCAGAGGTTTTTTACCTCGTACGATATTGCCAATTTTCTCACATACGTAATTGTGCCTTATGAGTTGGTTTTGTATATGGTCGTGGGAAAAATATTTAAATACCTTATCAGTGAAGCCCGTATGACACGATCAATATTTAGGTACATTTTCCATGTTCATATTTACATTTAACGTGTCACACAAAAAAACTTATTCAATTTTTTTGTCAATATTTTATTTCAATGAAAAATAGAACATGTTCTATTTTCCTTGTAAAAACAGTCAATGTTATGCGCAAAGAGTGTGCGTGTGTTCGTAAATGTGGGTTCTGGGTTATGATTATGAATGTTATGATCTTTGTGGTATATTCTATACAGAACACTCGTTATATTTTTCTTTAATCTAAGGTTATAATTTAATAAAAGTGTTAAAAATGTCGTGGTCACACGAACAAGTGACGTTTTTAATTGATTTATATAAAGAGAAGGCATGTTTGTATGTAGTGAAAAGCCCATTATATAAGAATAAACACGCAAGACAAGCTGCATGGGAATCTATTTGTGAAGGTTTAAAAGAGTTGAGACCTAAAACAACTATAACCGAAATTAAAAATAAAATAAACGGCCTTCGAACTAACTTTATTGCCGAATATCGGAAGTGGCAGAAGAGTAAACGTAGTGGAGTAGGAGATGACGATGTAAGTACAATACAATCTAAAATGTACAGTATACTATTCTCGGATTGTTACAGGTGTATGTACCTACCTTGTGGTACTATAAAGATATTATGTTTATTTTGGATCACACTTTACCTCGACCATCTATAGAAAATATTCCCGACGAAGTAAACGATGATACCCCTGCATTGTCTATGGACGTACATGTAGAGGACAACGAAGTTGATCAACTCGATAGCCCTAACTTCTCCTTATCAGATGGAATAGTGGAATTAGTTGTAAGAGTAGAATCATGAACCTTCACAAATGGGTTTTAATGTTTGATTGTTATAGGAAGAACACGATTATTGTAATGTACAGTCGGAATCACAGACATGCAGCCCTGCTTCTTCTTCTAAGTCAACTTCGGTCAATATCGGTTCCAAGAATAAAAGAAAATGTGACACAGCAGAACTACAACTAATACAGTCTGCTACAAATCGTGTCATACGGGCTTAAAAGTGCAATCATTGATAAAGTTTTATGTTGCGTTTACGCATCGTTGGAAAGATGTGTAAAATTTGCTTACTACCAAAACATTTGATTATCATGAGTCCCTTTCTGTTTATGAATGCACATAACACTGAATGTAATCGCCTACAATGAATAGATTATAAAATTACATTTTTCGATTATTTTTGTCTCTAATCTTATCAAACTTTATTTACGTAAAGTACTTACGTATTATAATTTGAGAATCCCTAATAATTGCATGCGTAAGGAGAATTATCTATAAAAGAGATACTTTCTTAAAGTAAATTATTATTTCGATAACTGTGTTCGAGAGTGGTCAAAACCTGCACTTATTTGAAAATGGCAACAAAACATTTAACACAAAGGGAATTAGAACTAGCTGTGCAAGAGGTGCGGTTATTGATGCAGTTTACATACCCCCCGAACTAGATGAACTCACAGACAAAGAGAATTTTGATTTTTGATGATGAAAATCTTGACTCTGAAAATAATACAGAAAATGCCGACATTGCCGGGATGTTCGAATTGCAGTTGCCTTGTTTTCTGAAGACACTGTTCGTTGTGAAGAATTATTATGGAATTCTTCGGCTGTTTTCTCTTACGATTCAAAAACGGTTTTAACTAATGATTATATTTACAAATTACATCATGTTGCCAGCATCAACCATGTTGGACGAATACTTATGAATGAATGAATGTTAGGGTTGTATACCTGCATTTATACTTAGGTATACGCACCTTTCTTGTTTGAAGGGGTGAGACCGAACAGACACAAATGAACAGTTAGATTCATCTGATGATGAAACTCTTGCTTCTAAAAAACGCAAGTTATCATCGACTACTCAAATTTGCAATGAACCTAAATGGATTATTGCCGAAATTCAGTATACTCAGTCGAAAAAGAGTCAATAGACTCCATAATATTGAAGAACTACGTGGGAAAACGCCTTTAGATATATTTTATCTTTTTTTTGACGATACGTTAGTTGACATGATAGTGAACTTTTCATTGAAATATGCCCGAGACAACAACCGTCATTATTTGTTAACATTTTTGAGCTCTGACTTCTACAAGTTATTAAATAATTTAGTTTAAAAATAAAGTTTTATTCCGGTTCACATATATTCCCAATGTTGCGTAAACGCATCATGGAGTTTCATTGTGACCAAATTATTTTTTTTTTGTTAAATTACCATAAGAATACTGCTTTAAATAAGAAACAATAGGAAAAAAGCAATTTTTCGAATCTTGGGAGGTAATGGATTATGGTATGTAAAAAACCACAATCTGTTAATTAAAATTATTACAAATTTTTGAAAGCCGTATGTATCATATTTATCAAAAAGCGTACCATTCCCCACGGGGTAATAGTGCGCGACCAAGTCGTGTTGTTTCAGGATTTTGTACATTTTTTTGTTTTCTTAACGTCGACTGATCTTTCTACCTTTATTTATTTCGTTTAACGGTTTTTAAAATTTTTTCAGGATCCCTGAAATTCTTTTGGGTTCTCCGTATATAACTGCGCGGCATCTGTAAATAAAAATATATTTTTTTGCCATTTAAATCGTTGGTGGGTAATCGTGCGCAATACTTCACGGCGCCCCACCGGTAAAAAAAACATCCTAACAGAAAAAAAATTGTTTTGCAGAAGTTTATTTTAAATCAAAAGATGCATGAAACTGTTCTAATTATGACTATGCACGCCAAAGAGTAATAAGAAATAAGTAGTCAGTTTACCTTCTTATTATTCAAGCACCCACAAAATTATAAGTAAGCAACCATGCACGATATGTTAAAAGCGTGCTTCGAAGAAACGAAATGAAACCGATTACGTCATCCTACGTTACCTTATTTAACATCTGCTAGATGGTAGCACTTACCTCTTTCGTTAATATTGTACAGTGCTCGCCAAAAAGTCGGCACTAAATGGATTTTTTTAAATTTTTGATTTAAAAAAAAATATTTTTACGGCAATAATTTGTGCTAGCCTGAAAACCTATTTAGCCCCTATCAGATATACCGAGTAATTTTCACTTAGCTAGGAAATGGCGTTTTTCGAAATTGTCTAAATTCTAAAAGTGATATTTTTCGTAAATTAAGCAAGATTTCAATGAAATTTTTTCATCGTATGTCAATTTTAACTTACCGAACAATCTCAAGACCAGAAAACATTTTTTTTCATTAACTTCCGCTAAAACTAAAGTTTTAATTTTTTGCAACATTTTCAAATTTTCACATACCAAGACATGATTTCAAAATTCAATTTGATTTCATTAAATATTGATCATCCTCCTCAACCTAACTTTCAGGACACATGTGATCGTTACATAAGTATGTAAAATTATATGTAGGTAACACACAGCATGCGGTAGTTATTAAAACTATTTTTTTAAATAGTGTATGCATTCACATATTGGAGGATTGTACGACTATGAATTTTATTATGATATTTGTCGACCATTATCACTGAAACAGTAGATCTGATTAAACAATCCTTATAAAAACCTCAAAACGTACATATAAGGTGTAATTAACCAGTCTCTTAATGTTGTGTATTGTCCTGTTATTATTGTATTCATTTCAATAAACTTTAGCAAGAAACAATTCTTCTGGAGCACTTGAGGGGTCTGCACATCAGAAATAATAGTCCAGGCGACGAAGGAAAAATAGCGGAAATAATTCATGTAGAAGCCAATTTGGGCACAATTGTATGCGACGATGTCCTTAACAAAATACTAAAAGTACTGAGGGGTGGGGGTGAAGCTAAAAGTGGGACGGGTCTCTAAAGGTCCCTTCTTTCAGTTTTTCGTTATTAACTCGAAAACTACTACATCTAGCGAAAAAATATCTGTATACTAAATTAACATACGTAAAATTCTCTATAATAAAGATTCTATACACTTTTTAGGTAGGATCAATGCTTAAGGAGATATGGAGGGGAGAAAGTCGAAAATTAAAAAAATTAAATGTTTATTGTTAAACATGTTTTTGTTAAAAATGAAATAAGTGTTTAAGGATATCTCTTGAACATTAAATTTCGTCGAAATCTAAATTTTCATCGTCACAATGCTGTCTTCGATGGGGGGCTCCGTTGGTACATGAGCCAATACAGCCGCAGGCGCCGGAGAGACAATCCCCGCTTTACGGTAATCACAGCGCAACCCACACCCAGTCGAGCATCTGCAAAAGATCATGTTCAAAATGGAGTCGGGTACCACAGGGTCGTTCGTGTTAACTGCGTTAAGGATCCCATCTGCTCCCTTCACACAACCCCATTGGATGGGCGGTAGGGGGTTGCCGAGCCACTGCTGTCAGACCAACGTAAGTATTCATCACAAATTAATATTTGTAATTTAAAACTATATGTAAATGGATTTACCTGTAGATATGCTCTGAACGCTTTCAAAAATGCTGAGTACCTATGTTCGCTTAGGTTGCCTTGATGTGCAGGTGCTTTATATACAGCCAAGAAAAGCTTTTCGCCAGCATGTTCAATATCCTCAGGTGATGCTGAGGGATCTGTGAAGAGCTTAGCGATTCCCACTTTTTCCATGTATCGCCGAGGTGGTGTCGCATACGGAGAAGGTGTGGAGAAGGAGAATCGCTTTGTCGATTGGAAGCTGTTGAAGTTGTCGCACCAAAAACAATTTGGTCTCCACATTCCTACGGCCTTACTCCTGAAACATTTCTCTTTCCCATCATTCCTTAACTCCTTAACTCACTTGCCTTCACTAATCCAATTATCCCATTATCCCTTTTTCGTAGGTGTAGTTGACGAACTCCAACCTAATTGCCTGGGAATGGCTTTTAATAATGACATGCACCCCCCCCCCCCCCACTCAATCCATACATTTCACTTCCTTACGTCACTAATTTGTCTGAAAATTTGTATCAAACATTAAAAACTTTCAATGTCACGCCAGTGTTTAAAAACACAAATACACTAAAACTTTCATGCCACACTAACCTTAAAGATCCCACCACAACAGAACTTAAATCTAATTTAATATATTGCCTTAATTGCTCTGTATGTCCAGCCGTCTATATCGGCCAAACGAAGCAATACTTAAAACAACGCATACAGCAGCATAAAAATTCAATAAAGAAGCAAATACAATCACCATTAAACCCAAAAACGGCTTTAACAGAGCATGCCATAAATAATTTCCACAATTTTGATTTTGCACATCCAATTATACTTCAAAATGAACCTAATCTAAATAAAAGACTAATTTTATAAATGATCGAAATAAAACGAAACAAAAATGCTATAAACTTTCGAACTGATATTTTGTTACAAGCCTGAGTATTCAATCTTTCCTTCCAGCACAATATCTAAACTACTTTTAAATAATTCTCAAAAATAACTACAGATGGCTAAATGAATTAATGTAAAAGCTGTCAATTTTAAAATGTCAAAGCAACCACGTTCTACAATTAATTAGTTCCATCTTAATTTATTTAATTGTGTGTTTAAGAACAACTAAAAATGTTAAACTTTAATTATGGAGGGTAAAAATCCCCTCCCGTTGTCAACTCATCTTTCATTTTCATCATCATCCCGTTTTCTGGTAAGTTTCCACGTGCCAATATTACACATCTGGCACGTACCAACACTATTAAATAACAATATAATTAAATTAATGTTGTTACAGAATATAAAAGCATAAATGTACTAGTTATGAATAAGCCCTAATAAGGCTGAAACGTTATCTTGAAACATGAATAACCAATCTCGGTAATAACACTACTGGGAGATAATTGTTTAGCTGTTTAATAAAATTTTCCGCACCAGTCAATCAATTATTACAGCTACAAAAAGTGTTCATTGTTTAAAAAATAATATTCTCAGGTAGTATATTTTAAATTATAGTGTAAAATCTAAATTGTGGGAGTGTGAAATATAATATTACACTCAATGCACATTCCAACGTTGCATTTTTTGCACATGGTTCGCACTACAGACGTACGACCTTCCCCTGCACACCGACGCCTCTTTTTATTCGGTGTGTTCGTTAGTAGATGGTCTTGTCTGTCATACCGGAAGTTGTCATCCACACGATTGCACGACACACTATCTTTAGAGGTGGCAGGCCTTTTAGGCTTGACTCCGAATTTCTGCAAATAAATTTGCGTCAATTTTCTACGGAATGAAAGTTGATCGGTGTCCAACCCTGCTGCTTTTTTTTCAGAACCCACGCATTATTTATAGCGGCATCCACCAACCATGTAAAAATACACCACCACCATTTCTTTCCACGGATGGAAATTCGATACCTACTAATGTTTTGATCCATTTGATCCGTTCCGCCCATAAAATAATTATACTGTCCTATGAGATGCGGTCTTGGAACTTGTATCACTTTCTTATCAGCTTGTGAATAACGTTTCACATTTGAAATAGGTTGAATTCCAAATGATGTCGATGCAGCCGTAACTATGCTATTGTCCACCCATCTTACAAATAAAATTCCCACATCTCTGGCGAGACATGAATCGTATGTCCCATGTCCCTCATGCTGCTTTCTTCAGCTGTACTTTGGATTTCATGGGAAAATTTTTCGAAATTCGATTGTCTCGAAAAGTACCTGTTGCTGAATAACCATTTTATTGCAGAAAATTAGACAAGGGAATACTCGAAAAGAGATTGTCTACATAAAAACGATACGGTAATTGTTTATTCTAAAGTTTCACATTATCATTTTATGTGATTAGTTTCCCCCTCAGCTTTAATCTTCAATTGTTATTACTTAAGACAATTTTATAACTGGCTTGAAAATGGGATCCCGAAACATGTCGCCTATTTACATAACTTATTAATTTCATCGTTTATTAAATTACATTCATCGTTAAAGGGGAAGGTTGTGTGTATTATTACCACTACATCTACATTAAAAGTACATAATTGTTTATGTATCTTCCATTCTTTGAACACTTCAACTAAAGCATCTGCCATATTTTGACCAGTATGGTTTGTTGTCATTTGTTTAACAGCTAAAATTGCAGTTTTAAGCTCCTAGTTTGATCTATGAAGTGGCATGTTACAGAAATATAGGATTCTGTTGCAACATAGGTTGTTATTGCAAAGAAATATGTTCAATAATGTTTTTTAATTTAGTAACACCTTCTGAGTACAAATGCTGGGGAAACATATTTTGGGTCAAGGTTCAACCCCCCACCCATAGGTATTTTTTCACGTTTGATATCAAGAAAGAATTCTAACTGCCTACGTACGAGCGTTGAGTGAAAAGTTATAAAGAGGCGAAACTGCAGTCGTTTTAACGTCGTTCCTGATGGGTCTGAGAGTTGGGTCTGATATTTGACTATCTCACTCGACGGTTCTAGAAGAAAGGGCGGAACTGAAAATTAGAGATCATATACCTACGGAAGGGGAAATTAGAAGAGCAATTAACCAGATAAGAAGCCACAAAGCTCCAGGTATAGACCAGATTACAGAAGAGATATTAAAGATAGATATTGAAACAACAGTAAAAATATTGAAACCACTGATATGGAAAATATGGCAAGAAGAAAAATTCCCAAAAGATTGGAGAGAAGGAGTGATCATAAAAATACCGAAGAGTGGCGATCTTAAGAAATGTGAAAATTGGAGAGGTATTACCCTGCTGAGTATTGTAAACAAGATATTCTATAAAATAGTACAGGAAAGAATAGTAACAGTGCTGGATCGTGAGCTAAGAAAGGAGCAGTGTGGATTTAGGGCAAACCGATCATGTATTGATCACATAATAACTTTAAGAATTATGGTAGAGCAATCTGTGGAGTTTAATTCACCACTATATATAGCTTTTATCGATTATCAACGAGCTTTCGATACACTAAATAGAAAATGGATATGGCAGACGCTGCGAACTAAGGGAATACCACCCAAGATAATAAATTTAATAAAAGAAGGATACAACGAATATGAATGCAGAGTTGAACAAAACGGAACGCTCTCAACAGCATTTCAAGCAAGGAACGGTGTAAGACAGGGATGTATCCTTTCCCCACTGCTTTTTGTACTGGTTTTGGATGAGGTATTGAGGAAGGCTATTATGAGAGGACAGCAGGGAGGAATAAGATGGAACATGACAGAATCACTGAATGACCTGGATTTTGCGGACGACATCTGCCTCATTGCTGATAACGGTAAACATATGCAACAAAAGTTAAATAGTTTAGTGGAAGAGTCGGCAAAAGTTGGACTAAAAGTAAATATTAAGAAAACAAAGTGTATATGTTTGAATGTTGATCGACCAAAAAACCTATTAATAAATGGTGAAGAAATAGAAAGAGTTGATAAATTCGTCTATTTAGGGAGTGTAGTGGCCACTTTAGATGGAGGACTTAAGGACGTACAAAACAGAATAAATAAAGCAAGGGGGGCATATATAAAATTGAGTGCCGTATGGAATGCGAGCAATTTAAATGTTAAAACTAAAATACAAGTGTTCAACGCAATGGTGAAGCCGGTTTTGTTATACGGGTCAGAGTCGTGGGCGGTAACGGGAGTGATAGGACAAAAGCTGCGGGTGTTCGTT
Source organism: Pyrocoelia pectoralis (assembly GCA_036250285.1). Classification (NCBI taxonomy): domain Eukaryota; kingdom Metazoa; phylum Arthropoda; class Insecta; order Coleoptera; family Lampyridae; genus Pyrocoelia; species Pyrocoelia pectoralis. The sequence goes on along the minus strand of CM070075.1, from coordinate 35,482,914 downwards.
AATAGATGCCTCAGGAGTATATTGAAAGTGTGGTGGCCAGAGACCATTAGTAACGAAGACTTATGGAGAATAACAAAACAAGGAGACATAAACACGGAGATAAAGAAGAGGAAATATGGGTGGCTGGGCCATACGTTGCGAAGAAATGGCGGTGATGTTAGCAAGAGAATATTAAAATGGAATCCTGGAGGGAAAAGAAAAAGAGGGCATCCAAGAAGTACATGGAGAAACACAATAGAGATGGAAACAAAAAAGTCATTTTCAGAGTTGGCGCAAATAGCTATGGATAGGAAGAGATGGAATGACTATGTTAAAACCCTATGACCCATGAGGGTATAATGGGACATATATATATATATATATACTCGACGGTTCAGTACCGATACGAGTAAAGAGTGACACAGCAATAGGGTACGCAATTTTGCATTATAGTTTCGCCTTTTTATACTTTTCACTCAACGGTACGAGTATATCTCTTTTTATTATTCTCAGTCTAACCGGTGGCGCTCGCATTATCTCCGCCATCCGAGCTATAGTCAGGTCACGGTAGTCTCAGTCGTCAGTCAGTGGTCAGTCACCATCAGTCGGTCGTATCACTTCACGTGTAACGTGTTGTGTTTCTGCGCAATTCGTGTGCGACGCTTGATGGAAAATGAATTGGACAATTCAACAATCGCTCGTGGACTTTTTTACACAAAAAGAAGAAAAATAAACCACACGAAGTTCCAAGTGAAAATAGCATACCTCCCCCAACCCCCATCGAATATAATCTAGATCCAGATGTTGCAGTCTACTCAACACTGAATGACACTGAAGCAAAAAGAGATAAGCTTCTATACTGTAGAACTAAACTAAACACTACATATTTTATTGTTTTTGTTGTTATTTACGTTTTTATTGTTATTTACGTTTTTAACGGGTTTTTGAATGAATTAGATCCTACAGCTCGTTTTTTGTCATAAGTACAACTGAGATTTATTTGTTGCATGAAGTTAGTTCAGCAGTATTGGCGCGAAGCAATTCAAATTCCAAAAAAAATATAATTATTATATCCAAGAGTTTTACAATGGACTATGTATAGCTTACCTGTTTTTGTGTCTAGTTTGATTTATTGATTCTTTTGCATTGTAATAATGTAAGTTGTATCACTTATTTTGATAAATAAAGGCACAATACACGTTTTCCTATTGTTAGGTCTACCAAAAATCACATCCTGCCATGGAAAACAAAAGAAATTTACAGTAAGTGTTCGAAATGTACACAATTATTAATCGACACACCTTCAGACTTTTTTGTATTTGGAGGAATGAAAGATGCAGGAGCTGCAGGAAGTTGATATTAATGCGTTTAGCAGATTAGATGTAAATGGGCGTAAAATTGGGAAAGCTGTTAAAGGTGTCACAATGTGTTGAAAAGGTGTCACAATGTGTGTCGATAATAATTTCTTTTGTTTTTCATGGCAGGATATGATTTTTTGTAAACCTAATAATAGGAAAACGTGTATTGTGCCTTTATTTATTAAAATAAGTGATACAACCCTTACATCATTACAATCAGAAAAAAATGCACTATTAAAATACGTCATAGTCAACTATTGTTTCCATTAAAAAAAACTCAACTTTGCTTCATAACCTCAAAATGCTAAGCAAAATTTAAAAACTAGTATATATATATATATATTTAAAATATGATTCATTTCTGGATCTTCTCGTGTAGGTATATTTTTTAATTCTTTAATTTTTTATTGAAGAATTAAAAAATATACCTACACGAGAAGATCCAGAAATGAATCATATTTTAAATAATACAACTCGTGGAAGCCTAAACAATAATATATATATATATATATATATATATATATATATATATATATATATATATATATATATATATATATATATATATATATAATCAGTCCCTTTTACCGTGAGGTGTCGGGCTTAAAAAAACTAGTACGGTGGCGATATTCGGCACAAAATTATCTACAAATTGTACTTAAACAATTTTTATCTATCTTTAGAAATAAACGAATTAAAGGGCTGAAACGATTTTGTAGAATTTTACTTTTTTACAAATATCTAGTAAGCCATGCATTTTCTTAAATCAAAAGCGTATCAGGATTAGTCTTCCAAAGAAGCAAATCTTTCCCCATTTAAGCAAATGTGTAACTCTTATGGCTTCCGAGATCCCCATACAAATAATGAAAAAAACTCACCCTGTATATGGAAATTGACACTGGGTCAGGAGTTTCAATAGTTCCAAAAGATTTCTATGATAAGTTCTTTTTAAATTGTAAATTAAGTTGTTATACAATTTAAAATGCTATGATGAAACGAGAATGGTACCGATGGGGCAGTTTAATGTAGAATTTAAAGGACGGTCAGTCATTTTAGATTTAATGGTGGTAAATTCCACAGGTGCGACTTTAGTGTGAATCAGTTAGTAGAAAGTTAGTTAAGGAGTTCGCTCAAGTTTTTAACAATGAGTTAGGATGCTGTATATGTGAGGAGATTAGGGCTGTTTTTCGCGGGCGATTGGTTTAAAAAAATTAGATATGTTTGAATTATTGCAATTGGTTTAAAACAGTATGCTTTGGTTTAAACCTATCCGTGGAGCTGTTTTAAAACTAAAAGGTGTGTTAAAGGTTGTGTTATGGTCCGGGAGCCGGCCACCTTTTTTGCAATCAATTAATATACTTTTTATACTTCATGAGCGGCTTTATTTTAACGAGACGCCAAACTTTTTTCTTTGCGAAAATTTTCGCAAATGGGTCCTACAGAGTGCGCAGGGGTAAAACACGTTGATGTGGTAATGACAAAAAATGGATTAATAACAGTTAATTTTTTAGCTAATTGTTAAGTTTTTTTGTAAGTAATTCAAAATAACATTTGTCCTACAACAAAAATGAGTCCATCAAGAGTTGGATTAATAACAGTTAATTTTTTAGCTAATTGTTAAGTTTTTTTGTAAGTAATTCAAAATAACATTTGTCCTACAACAAAAATGAGTCCATCAAGAGTGTCCCCATCTGAAAGACATGTAGGTATTACTACATTAACAAAAATAATGAATATCCAACTGATTTTTTTTCTGTAGCTTAGTAAATATTTGCATAATTAAATGCTCACTTTGTCCTACAAATTAATTTGGCCGTTTTCCCATGATATTCATCCATTTTTTGTAATTTCCAAATCAACGTGTTTTTCTCTGCACACCCCCGTAGGGCCCATTTGCGAACATTTTCGCAGAGAAAAAAGTTTACCGCCTCGTTAAAATAAAGCCGCTCACGTAGTATAAAAAGTATATTAATTGATTGCAAAAAAGGTGGCCGGCTCCCGGACTATTAGTATACTGAAAGTTTGGTAGAAGTACAGTTAGAGGACATGATTGTGTGTGTGGATCGAGAAACGGCGATTGAGTTACAAAATGGTAAATAGATTGGTATAATGTATAGTTTTTACTTTTGTTTGTCTAGAAAATTTCGCAAAACGATACTTAGAAACTGTAAAACAGCAACTGTACCTTACCGGCACCCCCAACAGCGGACAACTTACACAAAAATGTGTTGTGAAAAACCTCAAAGAACCAAAACACAAACGATAACGAGGCTATATTGGCATTATTATCTCTGCATAAAGAAGTCGATGCAGAATTTTCAGACAAAAGAAATAGTACAAAAATTCTTTGAAGAAAGATTGCAAAAACGACGAGTGAAATGGGGTTTTATTTATGAGATGGGGAAACGCGTGCAGAAAAGTGCAGACAGAAATTTGCTAATTTACAAGCATCATTTGTTAAAACAAATGATAGGAGAAAACGAACTGGTGAGGGGAAAATTAAAAATCCACTCTATTATGATGAATTGTTGGAGATATTTGGCGACAAACATAAAACAAACCCGGTAATGATAATAATTGATTCCATTGCGCTAACAGCATAATCAAAGGATAAGCTCTTTGATTGAAGCAGATACAAGTTATCCAGCTGAAACAAGTACCAGAGGAGGGAGGAGTTTTCGCAAATGACATCTCTTATTCAGAGACAACATAAAATGAGGCATGAAAAAATTTAGCTTTAATCCAATCACAAAATAAAAAAGAAAAAGGAGACATAGTTCACATTCAGATTAGTTCATTACACAAGTTTACATAAATAAAGATTTTGTTATAAAGTAAATGCTATTTGATTTCGTTTCTGCCATGCTTAAGTAAGATTGATCCTGCCGTTGTTTGCTTCATTGAGATTATTGGCAAGTGGTTCATACATGTCCCAATAGTCCTACTAATATAACAAAAATGCTGTAATACACAACAAGCACCAATAATCTTGATTGCCTTCTCAACATCGTTGACATTAACCCTAGGATGTGCAGTTCGGCTTTTTGCGGCCTATTTTAACTTTCAGTTGCCGTAAATTTTTTTTCTTAGGTCTGAGCTCCAAATGGTCTCCAGCCGACTACCGCTCACGGTTTCTGAACGCAACGAAACCGAATGCGAGTTACGCAAACTTTTCTGTTTATATAATAACATCGGAAGCGTGTCTGCTGGTCCTCGCGAGGCCCTGTTGTTAAACATATGTGGCAGTTGTATATAAGCTGATAAACACAACATTATTCAATGCGAATATGTTGGAATATATTAATGTGCAATTTGGAAAAATCTAATTTTTACTCTTTTTTTAATTAAACTTCAACACGCTGTAGATCGGTAACGAAGCGTTTTCGGAAAGCGTTTATAGGAACTTTTTTGTATAAAATGACCTGGGCAATCGCCCCCTTTAATATTGCCGCATCTTTTTTAAACACCCTGTATATTGCTATATGTTTACGCTGCTATTCAATGTCAGTGTCAATGTCTGAGTAAATGTAGGCCTGAACAAAAGGAAAAAGAATTTGTGGTTGCTGCGTATTTTTAGACGGTATGTTTTTTGTGTTCTTTATCGGTTTTTCCGTTTGAAATGGCTGGAATAAGCGATAAATTGTGGGACGAACTTGATATGGTTATCAATAGACGCCCGCGATTTGCTCAATTGCCCGGAGCAGGCTGCACCAAATTTGCCAACACTTTCAGAGGAAGAGGTTGCTGCTCAATTACGCATATTATTGCGGCGCTTTGAGCAAGCTGCAAGAGAAATGAGTGAAGAGAAATATTTGACTGGAAGTAAGATAACTGTTATATCGAAGGGCTTAATAAAAATAACTGAAAAAATGTGAAAGGTTGAATCAGTGGCTAAACACGTGGCAAAACAAATTCTGCATAGATTCAGAAATGTGCAACGGCAATGTAACCTTTTCTGTATATAGTTTCCTGATCCGAGATTTAAGTTTCATGTCTGATGATGAGAATGCAATTCGGACAACGCAACAACATATTACAGACTGTGTTTCCGGTTGAATTGGCTATTTAGCAGGGCTGTTCCTGTAACCCGTTTACTGTAAACGGCTATTTAACAGGGCTGTTATTGGAGTAATGAACTTAAAACGACGTATAGTTCAAGCTCGTAGAGCTATACAGCAAAAGTACAACAGTCTTAAGGCGGATCGGCTCAATAAAGAACTGCATTCTATGTATGTACAAACGTATAAACCGCTAATCGAACCGTTATCTAACATTCAAAGAAAGTTCGAAACCAACCGGAAATTTGAAATTAAATATGAGAAAATAGAGAATTGAAAAAACACTCAACAGCAAACACGCCCATTCGCGAGTGAAAGTTTGCTTTCTCGAATTGGTCGACCAGTGTTCAAAAAACGCGCTTAAGTTTTTAAACAGCAAATATCGAACTGCATCTCAAACAAACCACTGTCGAAATCAAATCTGCTTATGGTGATAAGCACCCCTCAGTGATGGGGACTATCAGTATCTGGTGGCATTGGTTTAACCCTTTCGGTACGGCTCGATTATCAGATGTTTTTTCCTCCCAGACGACGGAATTGCAGTGTTTAAAAGTTAGCCTGGGTGTGGTAAATTTGGAAACAGGGTACAATGCAAAGTCCAACATTGCACTCTTTACACATGTATCTAGTCTCTCCTTTTCTTTTCTCGTTTTTTTGTGTGCGAACAAACCAGGCATCTTCTTGAAGGATTCTTGTTCTTTTCTGTTTCTGGAACGTATATCGGAAAGTGTCTCTCGATTAATCTTGCAGAACTAAGGTTCAGATCAGGTCTTGTTAGGAGATGATTGATGGAAAACCTATACATAAAACATTGTTAATTATAACTACCTAAAATGAAAACATTTACTAACCTCTCAAATAACTGACGTATGACTTCTAAGTGAAATGTCGCTAACGGAATTTTTCTAGAATCTGTGGTCAAAAACATGGCATCGGCATTGAGTAAACAAACATCCGTAATGTGGAAATACAGCTTCTTATACCATTTTATGCTTTTACGCATACAGTCAATACTAGAAATCATCATGTCAGTACGGTCGACTGCTCCCATTTTGCAATTGTATTACACTACACATCTGGGCTTCCGTGCATTTTCTTTAGTGATTCTGTCTACTTTTGGAAGAACCACAATTTCATTTGCATGCATAGTGGTTATCATATGGACATCTCGACGATTTTTCCATTTTAATACCAATAGATGATCACTAGAATACCAAGAAACATCTCCTTTATTAGTTTGACGGTGAACTTTGGCATATGCTTTCTATGTGGCTGGACGGTTCCACAAGAGTTTGTTTTATTTTTGAATAGGAAAGTTGACAAGGCGGGACTGCTGTAGTAATTGTCTGTAAAAAGCGAGTGTCCTTTGTTTAGATATTGATCCATGAGCTTGGTTACAACAGCTCCTGATATACCCAGGTCTTGATTGATCCCCAAGTTTTCACTTGTGCCTTTTCCCAAATATACTATAAAGTCCAATACTTTTCCTGTTTCACAGTCGCACAAAACAAACAGCTTAATCCCAAAACGGTGTCTTTTACTCTTTATAAACTGTTTGAAGCTCAATCTTCCCTTAAAAAGTATTAAACTTTCATCAATGACAAGGTCCTGAAACGGACGAAATTGTGTTTGAAACCTCTCCTTTATTTGTGATAGAATATGGTCTACTTTATAGAGGCGATTATTTGGGGGAGCTATCTCATTGTCGCAAAAGTGCAAATTGCTTTGAATTTGCAGGTATCTGTCCCTTGTCATTTTTTCCCGAAAATAGGGGAATGGAGCAGTTCGTCTGTAGCACGGTTAGGTAGATGTAATGACCTTCGGTACATATAAAACGTTCCACGCAGAAGTGGACGGAATAATCAAAATATACCCGGACTAGCTGTAAACTCCGATGAGTAGGTTCGGCTCTGATAATACAATTGTTATGACCTACTATTGCTTTAGGGCGCCAGACCTTATCTTGCGACAATATGGTCCACGTGGTCACGGTGGACGGCTTATCAGTTCTACCACGATAATAAATTGAACGTATGACACTTAAACCACAAGGGTAAATCTTTATTACTATTATACAATATGTCTGATAAATCTTTTCAGCTAACAAGATTAAATAACCAGGATTTCATGTAATATGACGTGAATACAAAATATAATCTTAACCCTTCGACTTACAAGGTATTTTTGTCACGTTTCCTGATAACCTGGGTACATTTTGTACCCAGCTTAAAAAATTAGAATTACGCCAGATAGCAAAGGCGATAGGTTTTAGTATGGTTAAAATAAATAGTAGAAATATATTTTACAGACTTTATTCACTCTATAAGAATTAAACTGAAAAAAAAACAGCAAAACAGATTCTAAACTGAATACTCCCTAAAATATTATTATGAGTACGTATTAATTACACAAATTGCATTTTTTTGTCACGTGTTTAATCATATGATCTTTGCAGATCCATTTATGACAAACTTCACATTTGTGGTCTGTCTTCCTATCCAAATTTGTGGAACAGTAAGCACAACGTCCACGCTTTCGAACATTTTGTTCGATATTGAGGGATTGTGTCTTTGGTGGATAGACGCCAAACTCTTCCATAGCAGTGAGAGTTGATCTAAAATAAAATAATCTGCACGTCTTGTATATTACATTGAATTTTTTTATACCTTTGCAGTCCAATTGGATTTTCAGCACGTCTTGACATCCATGGAAGAACAAGTTCTTTTCCCAGTGCAAGAAGAAATTTGCGCCGATAACGTGTCTCATTTGCATTTGCTTTATTCAGCAATTTCCAAATTTTATATGTATTCAAAGCAGCAATATCAATAATATTGAAAAATATTTTCATTGGCCATCTCCTAGTACCACGAGAACAAGAATATTCTCGTATCAGTTGGTCCATAGTATCAACGCCCCCTTTTGTAGAGTTGTAATCTAAAATGATTTCTGGTTTTTTATTTTCTTCAGGCAGGTCGCTGATCTTGTTATCGTGATGTTGTGATGAAAGTAAAACCACACACCTATTCTTTTTAGGTATATAAGAAGTTAATGTCATATTATCGGTGAAGGCAAACATTGATGAGTGCTCTTCTTTACCTTTTGTAGTTGTAAAACAACCCGGAACATCGAGTCTACTTTTACGCATAGTTCCAACAAGCGTTAGTTTATGATTGAGCAGCTCTTCTGCTAACCGACAATCAGTAAAAAAGTTGTCCATAATTACACCGCGACCGCTATTGTACCATGGAGATACCAAATCCGTCACAACTCTGGGACCTGGGTTGGTTTCACGTATGCCATTTGGATTTTTGCCTAAATAAACTTGAAGGTTGAGTGCGTAGGACGTCTTGGAACAACAAGCAGCCCAAATTTTAATGCCATATCGCCCTGGTTTGGATTTGATATACTGCCGGAAAGGACACTTCCCACGAAATGTAACAAGTTGTTCATCGACAGTGATATGTTCGTAGGGTAAAAAAGCTCGCCGACAATTTGATACGAAACTTTCAAAAATATCACGAATATGTGCCATTTTGTCTTGCGCTTTTCTTTCTTCTCGGGTGGTTTTATCGTCAAACCGGAGAAATCGCAAAATTGCTAAGAATCGGTGTAGTGCCATTGTAGCGGTGAAAACGGGACGCTTTACCATCGCCGTATTACACCATAAATCTTGAATTGGCTGTCTTTTCTCACGCATAACTCCTGAAAGGATTAAAAGACCCAAAAAGGCTTCCAATTCTTGTGTGCATAATTCTTTCCATATTTTCGCCAAGTTATTTGCAGCGTATACTCTCTGAGCTTCCATATTCGTATACGTACATGTAGTTCGAAGAATATCATCCGTAATTAGTAAAAGAAAACATTCACGAACAGATGTAACATTCTTGCTGTAATCTGTAGGTCCGGGTTTGCCAGATACTATATTGACTGCTTGCCGACGACGTTTTCGCAGTGGTGGATTTAATTGCCAAATTCTTCCATTTCGCGCTATAACAGTCTGTGCATGTGAGTGTTTGGTATTATTCTCTTCAGATTCAGCTATTTCACTATCACTTTCAGACTCTTCAACTTCAACGTTATCTACTTCTTCTTCAGAGTCGGATTCCGGTACAAAATCATCACCTTCAATATTTATATCGCTATACTCATCCGGGCCTGATTCGTATAACAACTCCTTCAGCTTCAGTCAAATATCGAATTGATGAAGCCATTGCTGTACACCACAATCACTAAAACACCTAAACTTTCTGCAACTACAATACACAAAACATACACCTTCTACAATATACTAAAACTGTAGAAATTAGGTTAGAATGGTTTGGCGCATGCGTAAGTTTCACAGAAACGAACATCAGCTGTTATAAATTTTTATTACGTTTAGTTACAACCTGGGTACATTTTGGACCTTACGTTAAATATTATCCAAAAAAATTAAAATAAAAGGATTATCGCCAAGTAGTTTTTGTAGACATGTTCCTAGACGATAAATGAACAGCTACTTAACGCCTTGCGTGCATACCGCGATCAAAATAGATTTTATTCCAAAAACTAAGCGCCTGGGTACTAAATGTACCCAGGTTGTAAGTCGAAGGGTTAAACGGGAAAGAAAACTTACTCTTATGATACCTCCTATAGACCTAATTCGGAGTTTTTACCTTTAATGAGCACCCACATATTATGGTCGACAATCATTACTAATTTAGAATTGAGTGGGTAAAAGGTTCTGGACAATTACCTTGCCCAATGTAATTTTCAGAGAAGCATAGTTAAGTATAACGGTTCTGTGATTCACTTGCCGCACCCTGTACTTAATAAACCTGAATAGGTGTAAAGCAGTTAACCTTGGTGGCGATATTCAGTTTGAACTAACTTCAGTTCGTAAATGTTTAAGAAAATTGTATAATAATGGCGCGCACCAATGCTAACCCAAAGTTTATAATCGTGTTCAATGCAACCCTTCGAATTATTTCTTTACAGTGAAGCTTATTAGTGCCGTATGTGTTAATTTTTCTTCGAACAAAACAAGTGAATATATTAACTGTTTATCTGACCTTGATATAGCTGAATGACCGTGATTCTTAACGTGATAAAATTTCAGGATGGATGATGCGGAATTGAAGATGTCGATTGTCGATGGTAAACGTTCGTGGACGTGCCTCGTCGGTCCTTCGTTACCGATTTATATGATCTACGTCCTCCGATTTTGGTAATGCCCCTACTTTGTTAATCCACTTTCTAATATCTATCTTCTAGGATTTATCAAAGTTTGCTAAAAAGGTGGCAATTAACCACATGGTATTACGATTACCTTTCCCCCTTACCTAGTATCTTATGGCATCATAGGTAAATTATTTAACAATAAGTATTCTTCTAACTGAATATATACATAATAATGAATCTGCAATTTATCGTAACTTGGAGTAATTTAATTATTAAAAAGGCCTACACTCACCGCATGTATGATTTATGAAAGAAAATGTGACTATGTACAAATGTTCCGTACAAATCCCTTTTCAGGTAAAACTATCCTCACCAATTAACAACTTCTTCACTTTATGCTTTCAATTGATAATTTTACTATTAATTTTGACTAAGATGATCCCAAAATAAGGAGATTAACAATTAACTCTTCCTTAGCCAAAACCCGGAACAAAAATGTCGTTTCCTGTCCAGGAAATCTAATCTACTGTGTGATAATGATAACAACAATGAAGATGAGATGACTTATGACCCAGAAAAATCCCTCGTACTAATAGCTTCGACTTTATTTAAAGTAAAGGGTTATGCAACCCATCATACATATGTATACCTTATCCAACGAGAGAAAGGACTTGCGCTCGGACGAAAATTCGTATGTTTCAGTTGAATCGCCGCCTATTCATTACTCCTACTTCGACGAAGTCATACCTTGCGCCGATACCTATAAAGGTACCTCTTTATAGATGAATACCTGATCCCAGTTTCCTCCCACTTTAATCTGCAATGCGCAAACCAAGTCCTTTCTCTCGTTGGATAAGGTATAGCAATAATTAAAAATGGAATAAAATCATGTTACACGTCTCTGGACCAAAACTCCTTGAAAGTAAGTTTTTTATTTCTTGTCATCAGCATAGTTATACCAATAAATACAAAAAATTCGTTCAAGTCAATATGTGTCCATCGTGGTATATTCTGCTGAATTGCATACCTGTTTGCCTCCTCAACAATGGTAGTAGCAATATCTTCGGTAAAAAGATTTAAGAAAAAATCTATTTCCCTTTTTCCACGTAAAGTCTCGTCGGTAATTCCGCTATTACTACTGTCGTATTCATGGACTTCTTGAATAAAATCCTGTTTTCCCCACAAAAATTGTAATTCATCGTGACCGACTACAACCTCGGGTGTTGGAAATTCATCTTGGGGTGCTTCAGCTTCCACAGTTTCTTCTGTGACTTATTGATCAGATTCTGGGCCCTCTTCAAAACTATTACTTTCATCCCCAGAGCTTGGTATATATTTCACTACCAGAAAACGGCTCTTCTTCACTATCCAACAAATACTCGTGTTTACTAAGAATACCCACTTCACTTTCAGTTAATCCACAATAAGAATCTAACCTTGCAACTTTCGCACGGGGTGAGCGACTGCTTGAAGGTCCGGCAACCTCATCTGTCGACATTGTGCTCACTACTGAACATAAATAACGTTAACAGTTCGGGAGAGGCCGACTGTCGGCTATATTCGACGGTGCCAGATATATCCGACACTCGTCCACCTGAAACGATGTTTTGTGTCGGATAATCAGTCGTCTGTACGCAAGCATAAATTTTCATTAGCGACGGATATAATTGGCGGTAGTCTGGAGAGCAATTTGAACCGTTGACGGGTATATCCGTCATTCGTCCGTGACGCACTTTTATTTGTGCCTGATATATCTGTCAATCGTACCGAAAGGGTTAAGGGTGGTAAGTCAAGAATCGGTCATTCAGCGAACTCTGGCCTTAATCTAGAGAATCTGCTTGAGGAAAATCCTCAGATTTCAACTTATACTGTTGCAGTGATGATTATTGAAACCAGGGGGAGAACTACTACTACTACTTGTAAAACGCGATGTTTAACCGTAATTTTTTTGTTTTTCATCAACTTTAAGAGTTTTACAATTTCATCTTAACTTAAACGCATTTTTCTATGTTACTGACTTTTGATAAGGAGACGTGCTATTTTTACACTCTTCTGAATATGCACTTTTTAGCAGTAGATGAAAGGAAGGCTCTTTTTAAAGACAAATTTTATATCAGTACGCATTCTTATGCGTATGGTAATAATGTGTGTGTTTTAGAGGAAAACGCATACCTAATTTTTAAATTTACAGTCTTTCCGTCAACAATACGGGGCGTGGAAAATGGCGCCGAATTAAGTGAATGTAGTAAATATATATCCGCAGTTTTTTTAATAAATACGTACTTAAAATTGTTCTACTCACAATTTTGACATTAAACATGGTAAGTAATGGTACTAAGTAAAACGGCACTTGAGGTTGTAGTATGACGTGGTAAAGGGGTAGTTGTTTATATGCCAATATTAAATTACTAATATGTATGCTTCACGATTTTCTTTATTTACGACGTTTTGCCAACATATCGGCTTTATCGAGTCTGAAAGATAATTATTTGTATAATGCGTTTCATGTACATTAATATATTAAATAAATTACAAATTAACGCTTAGAAAGAATTTTCATAAAAGAGATTTAGCAATAACTTACATAAATTGAATGATGATTTGAACTAATTGTAAAACACATAACATAAAGTTTGGTTAGTAGGTATGTAACGTGGTTGTCGTCAAAGTAACGTTGGAACGAGTGGAATAAACATTTGATGTTACTTTACAATAAGTTTTGATATTGACAATTCAAATTCTCAGTATCAGTTTTAAAATTGATGGCATTTACGTTTTGTTTTATGGTTATCGACTCAAGCAATGAACGTTTTTTAAAATGTGTTTGTGTGTGTGTATTATTTCTACGTTGTTGAAGTCAAAGTTATAGTTGTTAACTACAGCATGTTCAGATAGAGCAGTGTTTGGCTGGTTAGGTTTCTTCTTTATTTTAATCGAATTTACATGTTGTACTATTCTTTTTTTCAGATATTGCTTGGTTTGCCCTATGTATTTGGCAGGGCAATCTTTGCAATTTATTCTGTACACAAAATGGGATTGGTGGTTTTGATCTGGTTAAGCTTTTAAATTGGAGAAGAAATTGGTTTTGAAAGTATTTAAGTTAACTTTTTTTTTATTTTTATGTTAAGGGTTGTATGTAAGGCAATGTTATTATGTTCTGTATTGGTTTATCTTTTGTTTTCTTGTCTTCAATGGTGGAATGCGTTTTATTAGTGGATTCTGGTTCTATTCTATGTTTCAGGTGTTTCAATCTTTTTTTTTGTGTGCTGTCCCATGAAGTGTGTAGGGTAGTCGTTATTAGTTAAGATGTTTTTGACCTTTTAATGTTATTGTAATGGAAAGAATTATGTGATAATATAATGGCTATAGGTCTATTAGGTTGTAGATTTTGCTTTTTTATATTGTGGGGCTGTATACGAGTGGTAATTTATAAACCTATTTGTTTTAACTGGTTTTTGATACCAGTTCGTTAATATTTTTTTATGTGTTCTAATTAAGGTCATATCCAAGAAATTGATTTTGTTATTTTCTTCCACTCTATAGTGAACTTAAGTCTACTGTGAAAATTGTTAAGTAGATTCTGGGTTGTAAGTATATTATCCCACAATACAAAAAAAGCATAATCTACAACCTAATAGACCTATAGCCATTATATTATCACACAATTCTTTCCATTACAATAACATTAAAAGGTCAAAAACATCTTAACTAATAACGACTACCCTACACACTTCATGGGACAGCACACAAAAAAAAGATTGAAACACCTGAAACATAGAATAGAACCAGAATCCACTAATAAAACGCATTCCACCATTGAAGATAAGAAAACAAAAGATAAACCAATACAGAACATAATAACATTGCCTTACATACAACCCTTAACATAAAAATAAAAAAAAAGTTAACTGAAATACTTTTAAAAACAATTTCTTCTCCAATTTAAAAGCTTAACCAGATAAAAACCACCAATCCCATTTTGTGTACAGAATAAATTGCAAAGATTGCCCTGCCAAATACATCGGCCAAACCAAGCAATATCTGAAATTAAGAACAGTACAACATGTAAATTCAATTAAAATAAAGAAGAAGAAACCTAACCAGCCAAACACTGCTCTATCTGAACATGCTGTAGTTAACAATATTGACTTTGACTTCAACAACGTAGAGATAATACACACAGAAACACATTTTAAAAAACGTTTATTGCTTGAGTCGATAACCATTAAACAAAACGTAAATGCCATCAATTTTAAAACTGATACTGAGAATTTGAATTGTCACTATCAAAACTTATTGTAAACTAACATCAAATGTTTATTCCACTCGTTCCAACGTTACTTTGACAACAACCACGTTACATACTAACCAAACTTTATGTTAGTGTTTTACAATTAGTTCAAATCATCATTCAATTTATGCAAGTTATTGCTAAATCTCTTTTATGAAAATTCTTTTTCAAGCGTTAATTTGTAATTTATTTAATATATTAATGTACATGACACGCATTATACAAATAATTATCTTTCAGACTCGATAAAGCCGATATGTTGGCGAAACGTCGTAAATAAAGAAAATCGATATTAGTAATTTAATATTGGCATATAAACAACTACCCCTTTACCACGTCATGGGGTAAGTAATGTTTCTAATTTCTTCACTGATTAATTTGACATTCCTTAGAGTAATTACTACATAGTGAGAGGGGGCGGCAATCTTCGCTAGAAACCCCCTGTTTACAAACTTAATAAGGGGGGTTTATCACCGACATCGCTATAACGCGTATATACTGGAGCATCCGACCTTTAGCGATTTCTTTATAATTGAACTTGTAAGTTTACCGACTTATTTAACCACACGCTAGTGGTGTAGAACTGATACTCTTTTGAGTATCTGATACATACTGATACTTTATTCCTCCTCCTGTCTTTATTCTTCAGTATCTGTATCAGATAGTTTTCACACTGTTGAAGGTTACAAGTAAATCGTACCATATCTGTAAGATACATACTGTAGGAATGCGAATGAGTATAAGAACGTGTTTGTTTTTTAATCACAAATAGAGTTACATATTACCTATTTTGCTGACATTTCAGCAACATTTACGTCTTTTATAAGAAATTCCTGCTTCTTCCAATTTGCTAATCGCTTGTAAGTGTGACATATAACTAATGTTTCTCGTACGTAAATAAAATTCATTGAAAGTGGTCTAATTAGTACTTAAGGTTGTGTAACAAATATGGAATTTCATTGCACAATTACGTTGAAGAAGAAAAGTGTTGACGAAGCAGTTACTGCAAATATGTGTTTCCAAATACCAAAAGAATACTCACCACTTGCTGCACCAACAGACGAGAATGAATTCTTTGAAGAGCTGTCTTTATATGGACCAACTCACATGAAGTGGCTTATGTCTCCAGAACCCGTTATTCCGGACGATATTGTACCTGATATTGAAAAATTACTTTTCTCTATGCATTATAATTTGTCGAGCAATAAAACCGAATATTTACTAACACGTTTAAAAATAGAAGAAAGAAAAATTGATGAAATTGCAAGTATCACTATTGGCCAGTTTGAAAATCCCATGTGGTTAAAAATCAGAAAACATCGACTTACTGCTAGTAACTTTGGTCGAATTATAAAAGCAGCAAAGTCGTCAAAATTTCCACCATAATTTAGGCGTTTACGATAATTGTAGCGGTAGATACCGGTAATTTCAATTCTTACCGAAGTACCGTTCGTAGTTCTACAATTGACCGAAATTGGCGCTTACTGGTCACCTGGTGCACCATCCTTGGATCGGTACTATTAGGCGGTAAATGGTACATAAATGCTGTTTAACCTCACTTTTGTTACGTTTACCCTTAGAACGTTCTAAGCGTTTAGCACCTTATGAAATTTTAGATATTGTATAATGTGTTCTCTAGAAAATTTTCGTGCTGTTGTTGATGAAAGCAACAATATTATTACACAAGACAACAATATTCTTGTTTATAATCTTGCAGGTGAGTCATAATATATTTGGATGATAAATTTGTGTTACATTTATCTTTAAAGTCGGATTCACCGGTTTTTAGGTATGACTCATCGCTACAAATCGTATGCATCAATGCAGTATGTCGTAACTAATAAATAATTCCTACTGTCAATTTTTGTGTAATCTGTCACTTCAGTTCGATCAGCTGCAATGAGTCATACCTAAAACCCGGTAAATCCGACTATATCTATTTCATTACGGTATACATTCCGAATAACTTGGAAACAAGAGTTGCATTACATGTCGAGGAAGCAGAATTGAACGAAGCGGAGCCAGTGATGTGCAATATCGCTTCTGATACTGTCGAAGATGGTACCGAAGGGACAACAGACTCACTCACGATTATTGTGAACTAATTAAAAACAACCCTGTTCGCGTACCAAAATTGTTCACATAATAGAGACTTTGAGACAACGGCTGAATTTAATTCACAGTATACAGCTGATAAATTTGTGAAAACACGTCTCACTGTAACTTCTTTCATTCCTTAAACGATATTTTCTTGTTCACATAATCGCGAATCTACTGTACTGCGTTTATGTAGTGCGTTATAAATGTATTATATAAAAATAAGTTACAGATACTCAAAGGTGGACGCATGAAGGCATTTTGTTATTACTGTTTTTGTACGAAGATAATTAATCACCAAAAACGACAAATAAAAAGATTTGGAATAACATATCAAAAGAAATGAATCTGCTAGGTTTCCTTCACAGGAGATCAGTGTGACCTAAAATTACGAAACCTTAAAAACGTATAAACGTATAAAGGATAATAATAGATTGTCAGACAGAGGTTCAATTTCATGGCCATACATGGATACCTTTGAGAGATTGTTTGGTAGCGCTCCTGATATAAATCCAAAAGCTGTAGTTGCAACAATGAAGCCCACACAATCAATGATGCCAACAAATGTGAAACGCACGAACATGTCTATCGCTTCGCCACATCCTTTAGTAAGTTGAGAATGTCAAAATAGAATTAGGGTAGAAGCACCAGTAAATGAACGGTTAAGTAATTTACAAACTTTAAATTATCACATAATTGCAAAAGAGGTTTGTATTTTACCGAGTAAATTTGGGTTGTTTAATAAGAATCTGTTGCCTAGCAATTGACGAGAAAAACTGTCAACCAATAAAAATGCGACACCGAAGGTGGAGCATTTTTAGGTTGACAGTTTTTCGAGTCAAATTGCTAAAGGAAACAGATTAGAATTTAAACAACACAAATTTACTAGGTATAAATACAAATCTCGAGTGTAATTCGGCAGGACAATTTAACGAACAAGAAATTTAGAAATCCGTTCGTAACTTTACCAAATGGACTCATTCTTAAAATAACACAAACATCATGCAATAAATTATTCGCAAATGTCAAACTACGTATTTATACGGCGCGCACGGATACTGCGATAGTTGATTAGAATTTGAAAGTGAAAAAACCACTAGTGCATTTGTCGCTGTAAAAGTGACAATTGCACTGCGGCTAATGGGATTTTTTATACATGAGTTAAATTGTCAGTACAATTATATCGTGATGAATTTTTATAGTACTTACCTGAATTTTTAGGTAATCCTTATACAATTAACGTTAAGATTTCATTAAAAAATTCAGATACTTTTAAGCATTTATTGTGAATAATAATTTAAATGTAATTTGTTCTCAAAAATACCAGTGATTGAACAGACAATACCAATGAATGAATTCCTATAATCTAGTGAATGAACTAGGTAATAAAATAAATGGCGAATATTACTGACGAAGTTAAATATTTTATTCATTGACGAATAATAAACAACAAATTTACAATTTACAGCGTATATGTAACTGTAGATTATGTAAACAAATCTCAATTGTACTTGCACATTTCTGGACATTCGTAACAATCACGCCGTATAAGTTTTGGTGCTTCAATTTCCATGACTATGGAAGTCTTCTTGTACCAGATTTGGTCGACTGGATTTGGCCATTTAAAAGAATTGGAACTAATTGGAACCATAGCCCTAACTTCGTATTCCTCATCTTCTATAGTTTCGACCACTCCGGGAAAATATTTCTTCTTATATTTGACTATTACATAAGAGCCTACAGTTATTGGTCGAGTATCAGCATTTCTTGATAAAGGCGCGCTAGTTATCTGTCCAGATGTAACAGTTTCTGTAGAGTTATTTTTATTGTTTTCCACGATGGCCTTTGGTTTCCCTCCTTTCTATAATAATAAAAGTTTTGCCATAATTATATTATTTCACAGAACAGTAGTAGTACTATTTTACTTACGCCTTTCCCTTTTTCCTTTTCGCCATTTTCTTCTTGTTTTTTCTCCCTGCTTATTTTTCTTTGCAATTTTTCTAATTCTTTTTTCTTTTTCTCAGTTTCTATTGCGTCAGTGTATTCCTTCCATTTCTTAGAGGTTATTGCGAATGGCATTGGTGAATTTGATTTTCTTTTGGTATTTGCCATTTCCACCTTCGGCCAATGAAGATGTTGTGACCATAAATTATTTATTTTTACATTGCTGTGCACAATTATCTTCTTGCCATTTAAATTGTTATCCAACTGCTCGTTCGATTCATTTCTTTCATTATGTTTGTCACGAACTTTTTCGAAAACTGTATCAATAATATCGTTTAATATCGAATGAACTAAGTCAGTTCGTATATTTATTGGCTCTTCAATGTTAAATTCTTGATGTTCCCTGTTTGCATTGCACCGACTTAAATTTTCAAATAAAATATTAGTGGTTTCAACGGTAGCAACATTATCCTTTTCTATTTCGCCAACTTCGTAGAGAACACCATTGATTTCCAGTGGCAACATCACCAAATCTTCCGGAAGATAAATTTCGTTCAAAACATCGTTATTGATATGCAAGTTATTTTCGACATCGTTATGGAAAACTGTTTCACCTGTGTCATTAGGATTATTGTATAGTTGTATGGTTTCTTCACCATTGCCGTTGCAATCCTTACATATCTTCCATAAATCGTACAGTGTATTGTCAACTGTTGTTTGTGATTTTCTGCCATTTTCAAATTCAGTCAATAAATTTGTGTCTACGTGGTATTCGATGACTTTTAACGCAGTTCGGTATTCAGATGCACTTTATTTACAGAAACTTGATCACCTGCAGCTGCTTTGTATTGCTGCTGTCTTCTTGTCGAAATGCACTGGGAGTAATTGACAGAATCTGCATTATATGGATATAATCCACACTTCCTTAATCCATTTTTAATGATTTCTGGTTTTATAGATTCACAATAAATTTTTTGGAAAATTGAAACAAAATTATTCTTTGTTATTGACTTCGTTGTTTCCTGTTTATGTTGGAGAACAGTCTTTTTCCATTGTGTTTTCAGCGATTTAAAAACTGAGACATCACATGGTTGTAATATGTGTGTGGCATTCGGCAAGAGACAGTACAATATAATTTTGTTCTGGACACAAAAATTAAATAATTCCATGTTTATATGAGATTTGTGACCATCTAGTAGTAATAAAACTGGACGTTTTACTTGATACTTTACGTATAGAATTCAACGGTTCCATCTCACAAAGGGGGAAAGGGATAATTATAATAAAACAAACTCCAAACCTCCCCTTTAACCAATATAATGCATAACGTAGATGATCGATGAAATGATGTATCTTTTTTTTGTATAAAATTGAAGCTAGCGGCACTGCAAACCACTAGGGGTAAAACTTTGACGTAGAAACGCTGTCTACACCTTGACTGTAGCAACTACTAGTACGAAGGTGTGCAACGTTGAGAATTATATTATGCACGACGAAAACTTATTCTGTTAAACTTGGCGACATGTTTCGAAACTTAAGACTAGTTTCATTTTTCAAGCCCTTAAAGATTAAATGATGAAAGTTACATGAAGGTGGCTAAAATTAAGGTAATTAAAATTAACATCTGGTACAATTTGAGCCCACTCACCTGATGGGGAAAAAAACACTACAACAATCACAAGTGAATCATAATGGTGAAAACAAAATTATTTAAAACATATTAACAATAAGCTCTCCATAATGAGAGAATATAAAACTGCTTAATTAATGATATTAACATCATGTTGAAAACTTCAAAAAGCAAATGGTGACTGACGCTAAGTGATAAACTAAATAACTGGTGTCGCCACCTATGTGGACGAACGACCTTGTCAAAAAATGATACTTCACAAGCCACGGAAAAAAGATGTTTGCGATAAATTCATAAAAAGTTGCACTCATCATCCAACCGCTGTCAGAACGACCAATGCTCCATTTTCCTGGAACAGTTACTGCTATATCTCTTGGAATCCGCTTGTAGAGAAATACAACCATGGGAGGGATAGATTCACCTGAAGCAGAGAATGTGCAGAGAACAGTTATACATTCCTTTTCAGGACCACTTGCAATTTCGTAAAAATTTCGGTAATTATTAGGGCCCATAACTTTACCACTTTTGGGGCAAGTTTGCAGTCCTGTTTCATCTGCGTTAAAGATTCTACTAGGGTCGTCTAGAATATCTGCACAATTTTCACCCAGTAAAAAGTCATTTAACTCCTTAAACCAATTTCGAATGGCTTCTTCGGTTACTGATGCTCGGGCCTTAGATATGAACTCAGTATTCCGAGTAGTTATTTTTGGATGTCTGCAAAAATAATTTCATCCACTTCCGACCAGGTTTATCATCGACGAATGGATTTTCTCGTGTTGCTGATTTTAGCACGCGCTGGACGGAGTCCTTTACTTCATCTCCGTGGATAGGAAATCCCAAAATTGCTTTTGAAATGATCCACGTTTCCAAAACAGCTTCTTCATCTGTTGTTAAAGTAGTGCTAGGGCCCATTTTGCGAACTAAGGGAACTTTTCCCTTTATTTTATTAAAAAGGGTGCTCTTTGGTATACCATAATTTCTACTGGCTGCACTAATAGAAAGCTTCTTCTGTCTTATCTCTTCTACCGCCTTTTGAAGGCAATCATCGGAATATAGAAATCTTCTATATTTCTTATTGTCACCTTTCATTACATTCCTGCCAGGAAATTAATTGAGTTAAAACGAAACTAAATCTGCTTTCGACAAACAAAGAAACGCGGATTGAATATTATATGATCCATATAAATAGGTAGATAGCTTATTATTATTTAATCTTTGCATACAAAATTACACGTTCACATATAGGGCAAATTGATCCAATGAATGAACGTCAACCAATTCGACGTTCATTAGCTGGACAGGAGCGTTTATTTGAAATTTCATTGCAAACATTTAAAACAGCCTTTAAAGACAATTATTTTAAAGGCCAAAATGCTGCAGTACGCAACTTCACAGCAATTCCCAGTGAATGAACGATTTGTTCATTCATTGGGGATAACACGAGGTCCAGTGAATGAACAAGAAAATTTCTGATTTTCGCGCCAATACGTCATATTTGTAGGTTATTGGACCGTTAAATAATATAAAATGTAAGACTCTATTTAAATAATCAATGATCATAAAGCTTTAATGTTTAATATCCTTATTCAAAGTTATTTTTACTTACATGGTTTCTTATTATATCACTATGGAAACTCGCAAACAACAAAGCCGCTCACAAACAAATCGGTATGGTGTTCATTCTTTGGAACGAAACTAAATCTGCTTTCGACAAACAAAGAAACGCGGATTGAATATTATATAGTAACCCTTAATGAGCAAGAGAGATATAACAGAAGCTTAAGAATCGCAATTTAGTTCGTAATCGTTCATTTACTGGTGTCGTTCATTTAGTGGTGCTTTTACCCTATGTATTGATATATGTAATGGTTTAGAGTTCCTTTGAACAACCTGTTCAAAAGCGCAGAAGAAGGCTTACTCAAAATGAAGAACCTGAATGGGTATCGGTTTTACGAAACGAAGCAAATAATAGGCATAAGGAGAAAATGGAATTCTTAAAAGAACCAATCAATGTACTCAAAAAAGAATAAGTAGATTATCCATAACTATATACAAAAAAACCTTAAATTATCCTTCACCTACAATTTTTGCGATATCTCGGAATTAATATTTAATTTAGACCGAGTAATTTTTATAAATAAAAAACATATCAAGCATGCTATTCCACCGTTTGTGTTTTGTTTTTATTGTCATGGTATCCTGTCAGAAAATAAAATAATGCAATTTTGTCAATATTGTGTCAACAAGAAAGGTACATGTTCAGTTGTTTTTTGCGTTTTATTTGAGTACCTGTTGAAATTAAGTTGTAAGTGGTGAAGCAGGAATATGAATAGACGTCAGAATCGCAATGTAAATGTTGAAGAAGCTGTGAGGGCGGTAACACTTGCAGAAGAAGGTCGGAGTCAGCGTTACATCGCACAGCGTCTTGGCGTGAATCAATCGACCATATCCAGAGTGTTGAATAGGTATCGGGAGAATCACGAATACTCAAGAAGACCAGGGCAAGGAAGAAAACGAGCCACAACTGCTGCCCAACATCGTTTTTTGATGTTGCAAACGTTACGGGAACGGTTCATTACAGCCCCTAGGTTACAAAATATGCTGGCAGAGACCCACAATGTTCGTGTAAGCTCTGTCACCATTAGAAGCAGACTACGTGGCCTTAATTTGACTCCAAAAACAGCGGCAAGAGGACCACAACTAACAGCAGACCATCGTAGAGCCAGATTAACATTTGCTCATGAACATGTAAACTGGTTAAATGCTGATTGGGCTAATGTTATGTTCAGCGACGAGTCTAGATTTTGCCTTTATACCAGTGATCGACGGATGCGTGTTTATAGACGACCAGGTGAACGTTATGCACAATGTAACATTGCCCCGACTGTTATGTTTGGTGGAGGCTCTGTTATGGTGTGGGGTGGTATCACTATGGAGGCTCGTACGGAGTTGGTGGTGATACCAAGAGGAAGTATCACGGCAGCGTTTTATATTGCAAACATTTTAGAACCACATGTAATGCCTTTTGCCCCTTCTGGAGGAAACGATTTCCTTTTTATGCACGATAATGCAAAACCACATACTGCCCAAGTTGTACGGCAGTATCTGCAAGAGGTGGAAATCAACACAATGCAATGGCCAGCCAGAAGTCCTGATCTGAATCCCATCGAACACATATGGGACATGATGGGCCGACGTCTTAGAGCGCTACCTCGACCTCCAAGTAACCAAGCAGAGCTTGGGCAAAGATTGCAGGAAATTTGGGAAAATCTTAGCCAAGAGGAAATTAGAGATTTAATTAACAGTATGGGACGTCGCTGTCAAGCAGTTATTCATGCTAGAGGAGGAAACACAAAATATTGAGACGTTTAACCACATGTTAAATTTTTTCAATTTTTTTTTTCTTCTTTTGTTAGATTTTTATTGTTTCTTTGTTGCTTTTGGTGTTTTATTGTTGTAATTTTCTAGTTAAACAGAAAAATGTTAAAATAAATGTTTGAAATTTAAAGAAAATATTTTATGGCAATTTTAACCAAGATTTAAAAAGCGATGCGTTAATTTCTTTCGTCAGTGTATATACAGTTCTAACATTGTAATTTAATTACTCATTAGTCATTAATAAATCTGCAATATAATCTCGCTTGCCTACATTTCTAAAATCTTTATCATCATCTGTAAATGGGACATCGTGATCTTCATCACCAGTGGTTTCAACATCTGCATCATCATTCCTCATAATGTTATGTAAAACACAACATGCCACTACCAACTCAGAAATAAATTCAGTATTGTAGAAGTTAACGTGCTTTAAAATTCTGGATCTTCCCTTCAATAATCCAAAGGTTTGTTCTACATAAAACCTTGTACTGGAGTGCTTAAAATTATAACTTTTTTGTTTCCTGGATAAGTGGCCATTATCATGATATGGGGTTAATAAAGTATTACTACATTTATATGCAGAATCTCCTAAAATGTGGGTGTTTTCTGGAAATAACAGTTCTGCATTTTCCCGCGCTTTAATTCCTAAAGGGGAATTGTAGAATACTCGTACATCATTTTTTACAATAATTTAGATCAATAGTCAATATAAATTTCACTTACCCACAAATACATCAAGGAATAACTAACTGGCATCACAAACTGCTTGGAGTATAATACTATGTTGGGCCTTTCGGTTACAATATGATGCCTGCTCACTTTTAGGAGCGGTAATTAAAATATAACAACCGTCAATGGCACCAATAACACCTGTAAAGTTCTAGCGTTCTTTAAATTTTCCCATAATTTGACGTACTCTTGCACCAGTTGGCCATGAAATATAATTGGATGACAATTCTTATAAAGTTTTAGTAACTTTACGTACATACAACCATGCAGTAAACTTTGAAATGTCATACTTTTCAGATATAATGCTATAAATGGTAATTGTGTAATTATGAAGATAATATTTTAATATACATATTTCATTATTAACATGCTAATAACTATACTCAATAAAACAAAGGAAAGTTGCCTATGGCATCATCTGCGAACAGACAATAGAATTTGATGTTGACGTATGAATTAGTTTCTGAACAGGTTTTGGGACAATTTTATAAATCAGCAACTCCATGAACCATACAATCTTCGACTATCGGGTTTTATTCACAGATGATGTCATGACAAGGGCGGCTCTTTATTATTGTTATTTATTACTATTTTTTTTATATATTATAGTTGCTACATTACCTACCTATATACTGTTTGATTTGACAGCATGGTTAGTGATACCAATAATTCTAATTCAGGAGAATGACAATGCCATCCAATACCCTGTAAATTTTGCTCCTTTAAAAATGGCGCCAACACTTGTATCACATTTTCAAAAGTGCTCCTATTCATTCTAAAATGACTTTTGAAATCTAAAAGTTAGTAGTGTATGAATTAACACAATCAACATGCATACACCATCAAAACTATAACGAACGCATTATTTTAGTCATATAAATCCTTGACTTCCTTAATTAAAGGGTAATTAAAACTGGATAATGTTCCACAGACCTGAAAGATTTTAGACACATAAGGTCTAAGTGACGCTGGAATGCCATTTAATATTTGAAATAATTTTAATTCTTGTAATTGCTCGTTCAACATGAATTCTAGCTTTTGCTATAGCAGTGGTTTGTTGTATTTTTAATGGTGTAAATTGAGCATTAATTAAAAACGGTGGAATATTTAAAGAAGCACCTGGTGGTAAAATATCTTTGATTAAAAATCCTTTATCTGCTAACAAGAGATTTCCTGCTTCTACAATTGACAAAACGGCACAATTTTGAACAATTTTTTTTATCAGAAGTACTGCCTACATATAATCCACTAATGAAAGTAATTTCCATTTGGAGCAACCCCTATTAAACCTTTTAAAGTATTGCGATGTTTGTAATTGCTATGGGTTTGCTTTTGCTTGTTCAATTGGTGTGCGGAATTGCTGTTTGTATTTCAGTACAATCGATAATCATTCTGCAGTTGGTAAAATTAGCTAATCAAGAAGGTAAACAGGTTTTATTTTTTGTCCTAGATGGAATATTATTTTTCACTAATTTTTCAAATAATGCAGAATGCATGACATTAATCCACGTATAAATGATAGTAGTTACACTCACTGCACTGCAATTAAATCTTATCGCCAAGTCCTCATGTAACAAGTTGAGTCTCAGTTTCATTAGTGCCATCAATATTTGATCACGCTTACTGATTTTGTCCACTGTCCATCCATTGAAGTAATTGATCTGCACTTTATTTAGGTAATTGAATACCACCTCAAAAATGTCACCACTGGGAAACCCAGTGTACATCGATATAAGAGAATCATTTTTAATAACCCTTCATATGAAAAGGACACAGTTTCTAGTTGTTTTTGCAATGTGTTAACATCTTGTAAATGAAAGTTTTCAGCTTCAATTAAAATTGAGGACGTTGATGGTTGACTTCATTCAATTTAGACTTATGGCTAGCAGTGTTTCCATTTTCTTTACTGAAAACACATATGTATAGAATAAATAAATGAGTTTTATATTTCCACAATATTATTTACCTAGACAACTTCCGACGTTTTCGTACTACAGCAGTTGGAGATGTAAAAACTGTATTAATATTACGTTGGATTAACGTTGGCAGGTTTTCTTTGTTTCTGTCCACAAAGTGACAAGCACAAACTAAAGAAAACTTATTTGGTGTCGCATCAGCCCTTCTGATAACAGCAACATAAAAAAATGATCTAGTTTTTGGAAATAATTCCTCACCTGATTACCTTCAACCATTTCCCTTTCAGAATCCTTACGAAAGGAGAACATCTTACATCCACTGTTCTATCGGTGGTTACAATCGAGTACAAAACACAAATCCATTGCAGGTAATACAAAGGATGTGTAAAATAAATATATAGAATGGTAAAGGTATGTACAATAGGGTGGAACGAATTTTTTTTTTCTTAAATCGTGTTGCATTGTATGCCAAAAGGTGTCAGTTACATTAAAGATTACGTCAACATTTTACTTTTTGTAATCACTGACCATCTTCAGAGTCCGCTTGATACCTAAACAAATGACGCGACTTAATTTTTACTTCACTGTTTAAAAATTACATTGTCTATTTCAAAGTTTTTTTTTCTTCGCATTATCAAAATTTAAGACCTACAGAATCTAAATCCTCAAAAAAAAATCGACTTGAACAATTGTAGCGGGTCCGCCGCGAGGTCAAAAATAGTCATACTTTTCCGGAAAAGTTAATGGTAAACAAATAATCCGAAAACACGAAATAAAAGTGCCTGTCCTATATTTGGACAAGGAAGTGATTTGGACAATAGAGTTTTACCGACTTATTATGATATTATGAAGTGTTATTTACATATTCGCGGCAATCTCATGCCTGAAATTAATTCTAAAGAGGCATTTTTTGATATCTCTCAGATTATTACACAAAAAATACAAGAACAATGGGAGCGGGCTTCAATTCCAACCCTCAGTAAGCCAAGAATAGTAAAAATGTTAAGAGTATAATAGTAAAGTAAAGTATATGAACATCAAAAAATCATCCCACAAAAAAGACTTATTTTAGTTGAAATCAGATGGTTTTGTAAACAAAAACAACTCTGTTTGATATATCTTACTGCAAATGCAAGAATTTTTTAAACTGTAGTTGTAGTAAGGGTAAGAAAATCCCAAAATTGAAACAAGCTTTTATTATAGATCAGAGGACACTTCGACAAATGGCTATAGGAAAAGTAGATATTAAAACATCACAACAAATGTTTAAAAAATGTAAACAAAAATTTGCTTCAGAAACAGCTCGTACAAATGTGCAAATAGCTGCTGCTGCAAGTAATTCAAAAGAAGTTGCTGTTGATAACCAACAAGAAGACGAAGAAATTGCTCCCGCACAAAATACAGATTTGTTAGATAGAGACTTTATCTGCAATATACAAAATGAACCGTCTACTTCTTCAGGCGTGATGTCAACACAAATGAGAAAATCTCTAACAACAGTAGCTTTAGAGTGTGATAGGACTTCTGTTTCCGATCGTACCGCAGCAAGAATTGCCTCTGCTGTGTTAATGGATTTTGGCATCATATCGGAAAATGCAAAAAGTAACGTGATAGACAGATAGAAAATTCGAAGAGCAACAAAAAGACAAAGGAACTTACTCCAAGTACGTGAAAAGGGAGAACGTCAATGCCCTGCAGCAGTTTATTTTGACGGTAGAAAAGACCGAACCCTAAAAATGGAACAACGTGGTAAAAAATATTACCGAACAATTGTGGTAGAAGAACATATGAGGAGCATGCACGCAAAACTGAACATGTTAAAAAACAAAATTTTTCAGGAAGCAAAATTTAAATATTTTTATATCGAAACAGAAAGTGAAGGATCCTGGAGGATGTTGCTTCGCCAAATCATAAAATGCGTTAGCTCGAAGCTTATGCACTCGCTTTTCAGTTAATAATGCTTTCTTTTAGCCTCATCTTTTTTACTTTTCAGGATTTCCGACAATCGAGTACAGTAGCTACAGACATCAGATGCCGGTGATCGGAAGCCAATATTAAAATCGTTCACAAAAACTCTTTGGAACATTGCGTAGTTTACTTTGATTACTATCGCACTGATCATTGTAAATTTGATGAAGCTTTTTTATAGATAACTCGCAACTCAAGTAGATCCTTTTAGACTTTGATCTACCATAATGACTTCTGTACCGCCCAAAGATTTTATAAAAGGTTTGACACTTTCTTTTTTACTTTGAGACTTTTGAGACACTCTGTCACCGCCTTTGCACTCTTTAGGGATGTCGCCATTACAAATAATTTTTGAAATTCGTATAACACGTGCTTTTGACAGCCCAAAAGCTTTTAGAAAAAAATTTTGGCGCACATGTTTTATACCAGTGTTAGTAGATATCCTAAAATGAATAAAAATTGAGGATACTAATACTACTAATATGAAAACCAAATACCTGATAGGTAATAGATACCGCGTGGGGTTTTCTTTGCGTAACATGTTCCCTCGGTCTTTTGCTTTGTGGTTTACTTACGCCTAAATACAGACATAAGCGTTGTTCTTGTAAAATTTTATTTGCCGAGCAAAAAATTTTACTTTTGCAAACATTGATGCTATTTATGGACACCTCAGCACATTGATAGTTTTTAGTTGTGTGTTTACAAGGTGCGACAAAACTCAAAAGTTGGGGTTCAACCGTATGCCTTAACCCATTAGCGCCCACTGATACCATATGGTATCAACAAAATGGACAGTAATTTTGACGCACTCCTACTTCCAGATTTTAATGAATTATAATAAATTTGTCAACACTGCTTTCCTAGAAGTCTTGTAGAAGCACCTGATTAACTATTCAGTTCTATTTATAAATTTGTGCATTGTGGAGCGTTTTGTTTTAGAGCTTGTTTTCGCAACTGAAATAATTATGGACATACGATTTGCGTAAGTACTATTTGACTAGTTATGGTCAATATTTTTAAACTTTAATTATTTCACATTATTCTATAGACTTGAAAGTTTTATGTAGTGTAAATATATTTATATGTATATAAATATATAAACAATGATCAGGATGGACTCAAACATTGCTGATACCGTATTGTATCAGTGGGCGTTTATAAGAGCAAAATTTGTTGATATATTTTCACATATGTTAACACTTTTTACTCTCTTCAAGGCCTGGTTTTTCTTTTTCGGAGGCGTTAGATATGGATATGAATATATGATATATGAGGACGATGAGATATTGAATTTTGACTTATATCAAGGCAACAATCCAAGGGGTAATCGAGATTATGAATTACTATTTGGTACTTGTGCAACCCCACTTGTATTGATGTTGAAAGAATTACCAGTTCAAAATTTAAGGCACGAAATATATTTGGACAATCTTTTTTGTGGCCCAAAATTGTTTTCGTACTTGCGTCATCTAGGTTATGGCGCCATTGGAACAGTTAGGGAGAATAGAATTCCCCAAAATTGTCCTTTTGAAGGCAAGAAAATATTTGCTAAACATGAAAGAGGACATTACCAACATATCATTGAAAAAGATACGGGCATACTTTATGTAAGATGGTTGGACAATGCCGTTGTGACTATGATGTCCAAAGCAAGTAGAGTTTCACCTAGTGGGACAGTAAAAAGGTACAGTCAAAAGGAAAAGCGCCGTATTGTGGTCAATCGTCCCGATTGTGTTTCAAAATATAACAAATACATGGGGGGAGTTGACCTAATGGATGAATATGTCGCAAATTATAGAATAGCCGTACGTTCCAAAAAATGGTATTGGCCTACAGTAACATGGTTAATCGATGTGGCGATAAACAATACATGGATGCTGTACAGAAAACAACATCCACATTGTTCCAATTTACAGTTTCGAAGAGAAATTGCTCAAGTCTATTTGGCACGTTACAGAACTAAACCTAGAGGTGCTAGCACGAATCCAAGGAATGCTCTTGTTGTGAATGACATTCAATATGACAGAATCGATCACTGGATACAGCCATGTTAAAGAAGGCGCTATCAAGGGGATGGGTGCAAGTCATTCGGAAGAACAATGTGCAAAAAATGTGATGTAGGATTGTGCGTTGTTATGTTATGAAGTTTACCATACAAGATAATCGTACAGAAATGTATCATTTTAATAAAAATTTCGTTTAAATAGATGACTTTTGTTAAATTTGATTTTTTGATATTTTGCTCTCATAAGCGCCCACTGATACCATATTGTATCAACCTATAATTTGTAACTGACGTATCTCAAATTTTTGAAAACGCTATTTTTGCTTTATTTATTTATATTGTAACATGATTCATTCATAAAAACTAAAAAAAAAATTAAAAAAATTCCTTGGGGCTAATGGGTTAAAAAGCAAAAAGAGAAAACTACCTTAACGATTTTTTCACTTACCTCCGCATTTTAGGCTCGTCCCGTTTTGTTTTTAGAATTTTTCTTTTTCTTGAACCTATGTCACCCGCTTCCCCTACACTTATACTTTTCTCGCCTTCCACGTCCATCATAAATACGCAATATTAAAAATATAACAACAAATACACGATTGCGCTAACGTTTGAACGTGCAAATTCTTACAACGACCGTTATTTTAAATATCTGCATAAATAGGGGATTGTGGGGCAAGACGGGCTGGGGAGGTAAGACGGGCTACCCGTGTTCTCTGTCTTATCGAGCATGATCGTATAAGTTAACTATGCGCATTCGACGCATTTTCCTTACGTTAATCAGTCACCCGAATGCAGCCGAGCTGGTCTGCTTTGCTAATGTGCTGCTGTTAAAAAAGTGAATTTAAGTAAGTTCCTTATTATTTTTGTTTTATTTTCAACGCGATACTTTTTAAGCAACACATAGATGGTTAGAAACACAATTGATTAGACTTTAACCTCGTTATTTATGCGAGGGATTGTTTCAATGGTTTGTCACCAGGGTTTTGTTAACGTTTAAAAATACCAAAGGGGCAAGACGGGCTACTGTCCCCAAACTTAACCACGCTCTATAGGTTTATGTTTTGGTTCTAGAATGGTGCGAACATATAAACGTAAGACTAATAGAGCTGAATGGTTGGTAGAAAACATGAAAAATGCCATCACCTCCGTCTTGGAAAACCGAATGGGCACTTTGTTGGCTTCAAAAACTTATAGTGTGCCGCGAACAACTTTACAAAGCAAAGTCAATTTTGCTCGAAAAAATCCGGACGCACAACAATTGATAAAAGTTCCTTTGGGCCCAAAGACTACAGTCTTTACTACCTATGAAGAAAACGAACTTGCGAATTATATTATAGATATGGAAAGTAGACTTTTTGGTCTTACAACTAGAGATGTAAAAGTTTTGGCATACCAACTGGCAATACGAAACGGCAAAGCTCATCCATTTAAAGAACACATGAGTATGGCAGGAAGAGACTGGCTGTCTGGGTTTTTAAACGACATCCACAACGTTGTAGTAGCAGACTTTTATAAACTATTGGGAAAATTGTATGACAAACACAGATTTGCTGGTAATCGCATCTACAACTGTGATGAAACTGGTGTTTCGATTGTCCCTAAAAGCAGGTGCAAGACACTAGCTTTAAAAGGTCGCAAGCAAGTTGGCGCACTAACGTCTGCTGAAAGGGGAGCAACTATATCCGTAGAGGTATGCTTCAGTGCTACCGGCCATTATATACCTCCCATGATGATTTTCCCTAGAAAGCGAATGAAACCGGAATTGATGGTTAATGCGCCAGAAGGAGCTTGGGGTGTATGTAGTGATTCAGGGTGGATTACAGCAGAACTTTTTTTAGGGTGGTTTAACAAGTTTGTTGCTTATACTGGGGCCACTAAAGAAAATCCTGTGTTATTGTTAGTAGATGGCCATGCAACACACACTAAAAGTGTTGCTGTCGTCGACGAAGCTAGAGCGTTGAGATTTTATCTTTCCCGCCACATACAACGCATCGGCTTCAGCCTCTTAACGCCGCTTTTATGAAACCTCTAAGCACGTACTATGATCAAGCGGTAACGTCATGGCTTCGTAGTAACCCAGGTCTCGTAGTTACCACTCGCCAGGTGGCAGAATTGTTCGGTAAAGCGTTCATTCAACCAGCGACAATGTTGACAGCTGTCAATGCATTTAAAAAATGTTGCATCTGGCCATACGACCAACACGTATTTACAGAATCTGATTTCATGGCTTCTATGACTACAGACATACCAGTTACATTATCTACTGAAAACTTACCCTTACAAGATAAGAGCAATGAAAATGAGACCCAAGCTATCCCAATTGATAGCAATGTATCAAACGAAATTCCAGCACACGATCAAAACGGCAACGAAGAAAACGAAATGCAAATAGACATAGCAGATGATCCTCAACCTGGCTGTTCCTTCTGGCCGAAACAGCCCTCACCATTGGGACCAAAACAAACAGTATTTGCAATAGCCAGTCCAAAGCAACTTCTTCCAGTGCCGGTGACTTCACAAAAAAAGCGAGTATCTCGAACACGTGGCAAGACAACAATAATCACTTCGTCGCCGTACAAGCAAGAACTTGAAGAGGCTATACGAAAGAAAACAGAACTTGCAAAAGAAAAAGAAAATAGAAAGATAGAAAGACAGGCAAAGAAAGACGAAAAATGCATAGTAAATAAAGGAAGGGGAGGAGAGAAAAATCAGATTAAAACATTGAAATCTGTAAAGACTAAACCTACCAAGAGGGTTGTTTTTTCATCTTCTGAAAGCGAGGATGAAGTGGATAACACCCCATGTTTATATTGTAACGGCTGCTATCATGAATCAACTGAGGGATGGATAATGTGTAGGATGTGTGCAAAATGGGCTCATTGTAGTTGCGCCGGTGTTGACGACGATGATCCAGAAGCAACTCACGTCTGCGCGTTATGCATACCCGAAAAGTAATTAAGATTATATACATTAAGTCCACCTAGTTTAGTTATTTCTTTATTGTTCATCTTACGCAGTGGGTATAGCCCGTCTTACCCCATGGGTTTAGCCCGTCTTACCCCACCCATGGGGCAAGATGGGCATTTTGACATTCTTTTGTTTTTAATTTTTTTTTATTTTATGGACGAATATCCTTCTACTTGGTCATTAGTAGAGCCCGGAAAATATGCAAAGAAATTTTTAAAAATATGCGCATATATATGCATTGTTTTTAGCGAAAATATGCTGAAATATATGCAAAGTATGCCGAAATATATGCGAAATATGCTTACTGAAAAGAGAAAAAATTAAAAGATGTACAATACAATAATATTTATGACGATACTCAGTAGTGTAGTAGGGGGGGGGGGTTCTGGACCAAAAAAGTCACTAGATTTAGTAACTTTTCTTAGGTTGGTAGTACTGGTCACTAAAAAAGTCACTAGATTTTCAAGGCCGGTTTGAAACTTGGCTAAGCGTTTCCGGTGAAGTTAGCAGCACTGTCGAGGTCACGGGCCCCCTTCCGATCGGGACACTTCCGGTGGCCAAGGTCACTTCCGGTTCGCAACTTCCGATGGCAGCACTGTCGAGGTCACGGGTCCCCTTCCGATCGGGGCACTTCCGGCGCCCAAGACCACTTCCTGTTTGCAACTTCCGGCGGCGCCACTGTCGAGGTCACGGACCCCCTTCCCATCGGGGCACTTCCGGTGGCCAAGGCCACGTCCGGTTCGCAACTTCCGGTGGCAGCACTGTCGAGGTCACGGGCCCCCTCCGATCGGGGCACTTCCGGCGCCCAAGACCACTTCCTGTTTGCAACTTCCGGCGGCGCCACTGTCGAGGCCACGGACCCCTTCCGGTCGGGGCACTTCCGGCGGCCAAGACCACTTCCGGTGGTGGCGCTGTTAAGGTCGCGGACCCCCTTCCGGCCGGGTACTTCCGGCGACCAAGGTCGCTTCCAGTTTGAAACCTCCTATGGTTGCGCTGTCAAGGTCACGGAGCCCCTTCCGGTTGGGAATTTCCGGCGGTTAAACCGAGGTCAGTAAATGTGCTATAAAAAGAGCGATGAGACGCAAAAGACATCCAATTGCGGAAAGATGTGAAATTCAGTTAGAAAAGTGATCAATTTTGTGGTTTCACACAAAGAAAAAATTCATGTCGACTGCCTCCACATTACTACTACTGCTATTTGTACATTCAAATTTTATATCAAAATAAAAGGTGCTGTTGAAAATAAATTTGCTAAAAACTCAAAGTAATTTTTAAAGCATCAAATTAGAAATCATACAAAGTGTTAACCACGCTTAAATGTTAAAATTTACGTCATATACATTTCATCACCATCAGCTTTTACGCAGGGGAAACTTCGTTAAGTAGTGGTGGTTAGAAGTGTGTGACCTAATTTCTCGTCTAATGTCGACACTTCTCTCCCTTTAACCGTTCCAAAACGGGGTCAAACAACTCGATGAACTTGCGTCTTATTATCAATATCAAATTTCACCTCATTATTGAGTCTTAATACTGAAATTTTTTTTTTTGTTACTTCAATTGCAGTATTGTCAACAGCACTTTTTTTGATATTTGAAAAAAAAAAATAAGATAAAACTTCATAATATATACAATTTATTTGTGATTGTTAATAAAATTTACAAAATTATTTATATATTTTAGCTGGCCCTCTAGCTCCCTCTCTTGCAGCCGAGAGCTGTCCAGCTGCTCCTTCAGTTGCCGCCATTTGATTAGCAATTCTATTGGAATTATTCTTGACCCTCTCCAACATATCTGTGTAAGTGGGGGCCATCTCCTGCAACCAAAGGAGCGACTGCTCGGGAAGTTGTTTGGGGGTGGCGGGGGGAACGGTGGCAAAAGCTGGATCCGCATTATTGCACAAGACGCCAACCATCCTTGCCATATCTTTTGTTACCGGCTGACTGTATGTGTATAAGAAGAAATATAAGATAATTATTTCAAAAGCGATTGATTAATTACCGTTGTGTTGCCGAGCAGGATGGCTCAATTTGCAATGTAAAGTTGAGGGGTGGTGGTGGTGGTGGCACGGGTTGCGGAGGCGATAATTGCGCCTCAGACAACACTGGAGTGTCAACTATTCTGAAAATAGAAAAAAAATATCAATCACCTACTTTAATTTGCAACGCATACTGACCTCTCAGGATTATAAAAATCTCCTCCTCCATGCACCCCTTCCAACTGTTGGAGGAGATTATCCAATTCATCTCCAAGATGGCTCGGAGTCCTACAAAAGAGTTTCATATAATAATTAGCATGCGAAGAGATTACCTTTTAGGATAGTTAAATATAAAGAAAAAATTATTTACCTTATAGTATCTTCCGTGTTAATACTTATGACGCTGTATTGGTCATCGTGCAGCAAGGGGAGGGGATCCGTTTTTGCAGGCGGTGGTGGTGGTTGCTGTTGAACAGTTTTTGAAGGTTGCTGTTGCAAAACCTTTTTTAGCAACGATCGCTGTGGCGGCTTAATAACTCTCACGATTGTTTGAGTTTTCATATTTTTCGCGGGTCACTATTTTTCATAGTTCTTTTGGCTGTCGTTCTTACTGTTTTATCCTCTTCCCAAGGACGTCTTGTAGCATTATTTGCCTCAGTGTCACGAGGTACTTCTGCTTCCTCTATCATATCCTCCGTGTGTGTATCTAATTCGTTATCACTATTTTGTATCACCGGACCGTCAATATTAGTGAAAGACCTAAAAATGTTAAATAATTAAGTTACAACTAAAAAATTGTAAGTTGGCCAAGATCTCGCACTTTTTCGGTAGGAACTTTGCGTAAAAATGACATGTGGTGAAGATATTCCCACGTTGTTGTTCCCTGTTTACGATCTAGTACAACTGGCCGCGGGACAAGTGGCCGCAGCCAAGATTGTGTTTAATTTTTCAGATATCTGACAACTGGGGAATCGTTCCGATCATTAGCATTTGCTTTCAGAATTTCCTATAATCACATAAGTTTGGTTATTAGAGACATATTAGCAGCGATTTGCAAGAAACTGATGCCTATTTATTTACCCACTCCAACAACAGAAAGTATGGAACAGGTTGCGAACGATTACAACGAAATATAGAATTTTTCTAATTGTTGCGGAGCCATAGATGGAAAACACTGTCGTGTAGTATGCCCAGATAATACTGGATCATTGTATTTTAATTACAAGTCGTTGTTTTCTATTGTGCTACTTGCAATAGTTGATGCTTTTATCGAAGCATTCATTACGACCATATCGAAAATACCAGACAATTGAGAAGAAGGAGCGCATCTTTAACTATAGGTTATGTAGAGCAAGGAGAACTGTAGAAAATGCATTTGGAGTTATGGCTCAGACTTCTAGAATATTTTTTACACCAATCGCGATTAAATCATGTACTGCTGAAATGTTAATTACTGCATAATTTGCACAGAAGTTCAGAAACTATTCAAGCAGTCATTGAAGAAGGGAACAATACGACGCTTCCAACTGAAAATTTATTACCTTTTACTAAAATAGGAGGAAATTCGTCATTACAAGCTTTCCAAATACGACAAGAATTTCAGGAGTACTTCTGTTAATAAACCTTGCTTCTGTAGTAGACAAGGAAGTATTCAGTGGCAAGATCATTATACACATTCAGCGAGCGTATCTTCAGCTTTTACTAAAACCTCTTCGTACTTTTGAGGCAGCATACCCCGATTAAAGGTTGTTCTCGATGGCAGTTGATAAGAAGGATCTAGTGCCAATATTAATTCTTTAAATCCTACATCCTGAACCACAGAAAACGGCTGAATATCTTTTACGATCATATTCAATACTTTCACATTTAACATTTTCGTAGGGATACAGAAACTGGACGAACTAAGAGAGATGACAGTTTAAGTTGTTTCGATGGAGGTAGACGTATACCAGAATTATTTGAGGAAATAATAGAAGTAGCACTGGAAGTACTAGCTGCAGAAAGAGTAGAGCATGCGTTGTTACCAATATTACAATACATACCAGAATAAGTAAAGTACTCATTTTTCGCTAATACTTTTTTCGGGTCTATTTACAGCGACACGAAATTTCGCAAGCGCCCCTGATTCGTGAAGGCGCTTCGTTTGAATCGGGTGGGGGGGGGGTGCAAGTGCGACCCCCCCCCCCGCCCTCGGAAAAATCAACATTCGGGGAAAAAAACGCCGAGGCCGAACGGTGCGAGATACGGTCCGAACACAAGGGGGCTCGTAAGAAGCGGAAGGTCGGGGCCGTCGATCGGCGGCGCCGAAAAAACCCTCCGTCGCTTCACGAGCGGGGGGCGCAAAACCGTCAAAATTCGAAAAATATCTCGGAAACGTTGCCTTAGATCTCGATGGCGAATTCGGTACGAACGTCTCATTTCGATACGCGGTCGTCTCCCCCGGTCCCGTCCATCATCTGGACGGTTCGTATTGGGAGGGGTGATATGGGGGCGAGAAGGGGATCGCGCGTTTTTTCGCATTTCGGTGGCGAAGAGGTGAGCGAGAGGGTTGCCGTTTTTTGCTTTCGATTCGCCTTTTGAGAGAGCATCTTTCCGCGCGGCGATTCGGTCTCGAAAGAAAAACGCGATGGGGAGGTTGGAGCGGAAAACTTCGCGGCGCAATGAAACGAAAAATCGGAATCCGAGCGACGCCATATTTCCCGTGCACGTACTACCGGCGAGGACGAGTCGAACGCAGCGACGTTTAGATATCTACCGTTCGTCCATCATCGGTACTCGAAGTTAAAAATTCGAACGAGCTTTACGGGCGAACGGGAGGTCGCGGGAGGACGAATTTTTTTGCGTTGGCCTTACGTTCGGGCCGGCTGACCAAAAATGAACGCGAATTTCGTCCCCCGACGGAGGAGTGGATAAATGAGGCGAATTTTTTCGACACATATTGCGCACTAATTCGGGCGTAACTTTTGCACCCGCCGTCCGATTTTGACGAAATTTTCAAGGAATCGTTTAGTTTTACGGGGCGCTCGCGATAGAGTCGAAAAACAACTCAAAAATTGAAAAAGAAAAAATCGACATTGTCCGCCGTCGCTAAATTTAAAAAACACAAAAAAGGTGAACAAGTCGCACTTCTCGAGAAAAATTTCGGAATTTTTTTGACCGAACGGGTTGTTAAAAAGTGTCGGGCGCCTACGATACCTTTTTTTGGCAATAGGGCCTTCCGATTTTGCGCTACGGTTTTCGTCCATTATCTCGAAATCCAAAGCGAAGACCCCCCCCCCCCCTTTTCGCATCGTTGGAAAATTGGCCTTTCGTCGGTTGTGAAAATCTTCGCGAAACTCGGAAAATTGACAAAGATATGGGGAAAATTGCGAAAATTACGTTAAAAAACAAAACAAATGCGCATATTGGACGGCCCTTTTCGACCTCGGCGACTCTTTATATATCCTACCACGTAAAAGAAGCTTCGGCCTTTCGTTTAAGGGCCTCCCCCGTCTTTCGATTCGATCGCGTGACGAAAATATAAGAAAAACATCATTTGCAAAATGCCGAACCGCAAAAATAAACGTCAAAATTTAAATATGAAATTTTCGCCTCAAATCGAATTTGTAAATTGTAAATCGTGTTCGGGTACCTCGGTCGAAAAGCCCTTTAATTTTTGAGACGTAAAGGAAAGGGGTGCGTGACGTTTTACCCCTAAAATTTGCCAAAATTAGGTAAAAAACGTTAAACGCTCGTATTTTGGTAATTAAACAAGTTACGAATATGAAAATTGTTTAGGGACTTTCGTAATTAACCACTTTACCTCGACGTAACAAAAATTTTCGAAATTATCCACAAGGGCCGAACTCAGCTTAGTGGATAAAATTTCGGTGTTATATATTAATCGTACATTAATAAGGCGAAGAAATATAAATGTTAATAAAGGCGATGGCCTGGCCCAGTGGCAAAGTAGGTCGGCTGGCAACCGTCGCGTCCGCTCGAGAGTTCGAACCCCTTCGACGGCGTCAATTTTTTTTACGTTACATTTAATTACAATGCACTTTTCAATGTTTTTTTTCAATTTTCTAACGCTCGCGTACAGCATTTCTTATGCGAAACGACGTAAAATTAATTATTTTCGTGCCCAATTGTAAATTTGATAAAGTTAGAACAAAAATCATCTTCATTAACCCTCAAATAAGGGGGTGAAAATGGGGATGAAAATGTGCTTTAACATAACTTTGTACGCCCATTTTACAAGTTAGAGTGTCCATTTTTTGGACGAGCGTACTGCTTGACTTTCTCCGTCATATCGTAAACGTAGCGACGTTTCAAATTTGTTCCTTCGACCATCTTCGGGGCTTTAAATGAAAAACACTACAATTCGCATTCTACACGAAGGGAAGTGTTAAAAGAGCGTGGTTTCTTGCGTTCGATCGAGGACTCGATATTGCCACGACGTCGCTTAACTCCCAAATTCGTTTACCCTTAAATAAGGGTGTGGAAATGGGTAATGGAAGTGTGCACATTTTAAGGCAACCTTTTAGCTACCGAAGAACGGTAATTTTATGCTTTAGAGCGACCATTTTTTGTGCCCGCATACCGTTTGACCTTCTCTGCAATACCGTGACGATGGCGACGTTTCAAACGAATTCCTTCGATCATCTTCAGGGGTTCAAACGAGTGACACTCGAATTCGAATTCTACACGTGGGGCAAGCAATAAAAGAATGCGAATTTTTGAATTTGAACAAAGTTTGCGAATATCCGACACGCGGAGTCCGAAAAATGAACACCCCCCCCCCTCCCCAAACAAAAAAACTAACGCCAACGGTAGCGACAGCATCAGAATTTGTTGAATATCAAAGAATAATCGAAGCCGAGACACAAGAAAAAGAAAAATTGAAAGAATAAAGAAGGATGAAAAAGCAACAACTGTTGTAAGAACCGTAAGCAAAAATCCAGCAACTGTTGTAAGAACTGTAAGCAAAAAGCCAGTAACTGTTGTAAGAACGGTAAGCAAAGAAAGAGAAAGAAAACGAAAAGATTTGTCAGAAAAAAAGAAAGACAGAAAAACGGCAGAGTATAACACAATAAAGTAAATTTATAGAACAACAATATGTAATAGTCACTTACGAAAACCAATACTTTCCGGGACAAATAAAACAAGTAAAACAAAATGAGTACTTTATTAAAGCGAAGAAGATCATTTGGTATGATGAGGAAGAAATCATCTCCGGAATCGATGCTTCTCAACCAATTAATTAAAAGAGGACAATACTTAGTGCCGGAGATCAATTCCTAAAATTATTATTATATTTTGCATACATTTTTATGTGCATAGAATTCGAATTAAAATTAATAAAAATTGCATCAATTAATTTTTTATTATTTAAAAAAATAGGAGGGTAATAGGATATCTCTAGGGCGAAAACAGGAAGCGGTTCTTAAGGTAGAAATTTGTTCGAGTAGAAATGAAAAGTACACATACAGGGTTTAACGCTATTTATTAAGATTAAGACCTGTTCAAGAATGGATGTTTGAATTAAATAGTGTGGTAAGGCCTGGAATGAACATTTGCGACAGTTGTTGTTTACAGCTATTGAAAGTAAAGAATAATTTGGATTTTTCGGAATTAGCTCAACCCTCCACTTCTCAAACAGACACCAGTTTTACTGACCCCAATTTATCTCTAGAATATTTAAACAAATCACTTTCAAATATTGAAGAATCGCCCATAACAAAGAAAAGGTTGCATTCAGCTGGTTACTGTAAAAAGAAATTGGAAAATGTTACTAAAAAGCTCACTCATTGTCGTTCTCTAAGAATGAAGAAACACACAAACAAAAAGTGAAAAGTTCTTGGTTTTCACAACTCTACCTAAAAGTTGGACTATTAGAAAAATTGTAAATGAGTTCCATGTTAGTAACCGGATGGCCAAAAAGTCTAAATCACTAATGAAAGATAAAGGAATAATAATGTCATGTCCAGATCCAAAACCAGGAAAAACTTGTTACGACAAAAATGGGTCGTAAAGAAATTTAAAGAAGCAATGGCCGCAATAGCTCAGTGCTAGTAGGCAGGTGGGTGTAGGTTAGCTACAATGAGCGAATGACGTTAAAAATTGAGACAGGAAAATAGGTAAAATTAAGTAAAGCCAAAGGGCACCACGTAAGTCATCGAGAAAATAGGGCTGCTAATCCGAATTACGAAGGTATTAACAGTTATAGTAGTAGCGATGTCAATTCTGAAAGAGAACGGGATAGTTTGAGCAATAAATAGAAAAAGAAATAAGTTTGATGTGATTATAATGAATAATAAATTCAAATAAAATATGTAACAAAACAAAATTACAGGTCTTATAAATAGGTTGTTTATACAAATAAATATTCGAATTCTGTCGCACAAAATACGGGATCTAAATTACCTTTAAGTGATTCAAAATTGTAAGTAAAATGATTTGAGTGACGTTAAATTAGCAAACAAAATTATTTGGAAAACGATCGAAAGTTTACAAGGCAGTAATTGCAATGATAAATCAAAATTTTACCTTACTTATCTGCACAGGATCCTTATGCATAAGTTTCCGTTGAGAAGTACCTTAAACAAAATTAATTACACAAAACAAATCAGTGAATCACTAACTTGTAGGGGATCGGATACCGAATATCCATTAGGGATAAAAACAAGATCTGTTTTCCCGTCAAGGGAGATGCCACCTCAGATCATGAAGCTTCCGCCGCCGTAGGCGACTGTTTCAGCAAAACAATACTGTGCAAATCGCTCTCCTAGACGGCGATAGACCCGGCTTCTCTTGTCACTACCATCCAAATTGCTCTGCTTTCGTCGGTGAAGAGAACAGACCGCCATTGCTCATGTTCCAACGGACATTCTCCCGAGCAAATGCGAGTCGGGCTTGGCGGTGATGCGAGGTCAATTTTGGAGCTCTGACGGGTCGTCTTGAAGTGAAGTTGGCTGCCTTCAAGCGTCTTCTGACTGTCCATTGACTAACAGCTACTCCTCGAACTTCTCTCAGACGTTCTTGCACAGCGACGCCTGTGAGACGACGATTTCGCAGTGCTAAGAACTGCTAAGAAATAATGGTCTGGTTGGAGGGGAGAGGACATTGCGAAGCCCAGTCGTGGTTACCTTACAGTAGTGTTGGGCGATATATCAATCACTGTTATCCAATCACAGTGAACCGAAAATCACCGTCACTGCCGGTGATCGAAAACCTGTTAATGCAGTTATTCAGTGATTTGAAAAGTACGCAGTCGTTCGCGTATCCCGCACTGTGTACTATTTAAAATTGCGAATTGCGATTGATTTACTTTACGTTAACCGGTGAAAATATTAATATATCTTAAACAAAATCAAATAATTGTTGGAGTCGCGTCACGATTTTGTTTTGATTTCAAGTATACCGGGTGCGGGCATTTCGTTATTATTTTTTGTTCGTTTTACGTGTCGTGCGTGTTCTTTTTTGTTACTGACAGTTTTGGACGTTTTGGTGTAATAATAAAATGAGCTAATGAGGCACTAATAAATAGATAGTCATTTGTTTTAATTGTGTGCTGCTGTTTCGTTTGTTTAGTTCAGTTTTGAAAGTGTTTATAACTATAAGTAGTGTTTAGTGGCTGTGGCTGGATATACAAGATGTCAAAAAAACAAAAAACGAGTGAGATTTGGAACTTTTTTACGCCGATTGAAAATGATAATTTTTTTGCAACATGCAATATATGCAAAAAAAAACTTTCATACAAAACCACCAACTCAAATTTGAGAAAACATATTATTTCAAATCATCCGACAGTTTCTTTAGCGACATTACAAAAAAATTAAAATAAAGTGCCAAATGAAAACTTTGTTCATAACCCAATAGTGTTAGCGTTACCACCGTCGACCAGCCAAATTAGCAGTTCTGGTGATGCATTGGAAGTCTCATCGTCCAAAACAATATTTCCTCGACAACAAAAATTAATTTCCTACTTACCTAGAAAAATCGGAATATCAACACTTAAAGAAAT
The DNA here is from genome assembly GCA_036250285.1 of Pyrocoelia pectoralis. NCBI lineage: Eukaryota > Metazoa > Arthropoda > Insecta > Coleoptera > Lampyridae > Pyrocoelia > Pyrocoelia pectoralis. The sequence continues at coordinate 35,439,454 of CM070075.1, read as the reverse complement.
AAACGAAAAAATTTTGCAGCTATTTATCTCAGATTATCAAAGTTTTAGTATTGTGGAAGATAAGGGTTTCACAAATTTCGTTCATGCATTAAATCCTTCATATGAACTTCCAAATAGGAAAAAAATCTCTTCAACACTTATTCCTGCTCGGTATGAAGAATGCCTAAATCATTGCCGTAAAATAGTACTGACTGTCAAAAAAATATGTCTTACAACGGATTGCTGGACTTCTGTCAACAATGAGAGTTTCCTTGCACTTACTGGACACATTATTAACGATAATTTCGAACTTCAGTCAATTTTACTAGAATGCTCAGTCATGAAAGGGCACCACACAAGCCAAAATTTGGCAGCTACTATTAATAGGATTGTCACTGATTGGAACCTACAAGAAAAAGTTTTATTAGTAGTATCTGATAACGCCAGCAATATTAAAAATGCTATCATCCATGATTTGGGTTGGAAACACTTTGGGTGTTTTGCACACACGATTAATTTAATTGTGAAAGATGCTTTATCTGATCCTGCATTAGAAGAACTATTGAGTAAAATCAGGACAATAGTTGGTCATTTTAAACGAAGCTCCGTATCCACACAAAAATTTATGGCAACTCAAAAACAAATGAACCCAGATGTTGATTCACTAAAGTTAATACAAGATGTACAGATTAGGTGGAACTCGACATTTTATATGTTGGAGCGTTTGACACATTTAGAGAACGCAATAAAAAGTACAATAGCCATTTTAGATAATGCAAATATTCCTGTTTTAACTCCAAATGAATGGAAAATTTGTAAAGAACTATCTACAGTTCTTAGACCATTTGAGAAGACAACAAAAACTACTAGCGGTGAAAACTATGCAACGGGCTCATTCGTAATTCCATTAGTAAATGGTCTTTGTGTTGTGTGCGGGAACTTACTGAAAAGAAAATTTGATCCTGTTGTGATTCACGTGGTTACCAAGTTAAACGAAGTAATTCAAACTAGGTTAGGGCAATTAGAAAACAGCAACACTCTAGCAGTTGCAGCCCTTCTCGACCCAAGATTTAAAATGAATGCGTTTCAAAGCAATCTAGCTGCCGACTCTACATAGAAAATTATTATAGGATTAGTAGCTGCGAAAATCCAAGAGAAGCAAAAGCAAATAGCGTCTCATATCGAACGATCCGAACTCATGTCTGTCGATATTATTAATGAGGAGGAAGATAATGAGTTATCAATATGGGGACCACTGCAGCAAAATATTGTTAAAAAAGATCAGCCCCAAAACAATGCCTTCAGTAGGGCAATCATTGAGGTCCAACGATACCTAGAATTTGACATTTTGCCCAGAAATGAAGATCCATTAAAATTTTGGAAGGAGCAAAATTTTAATTTTCCCAACTTAAGTGCCGTGGTTCAAGAAAAAAGCTTTGTGTTCTTGCGACGTCTGTTCCCTGTGAGAGACTCTTTTCAAAAGCAGGTCAAATAATTACCGTTAGAAGAGGTAAACTGAAAGCTAATAAGGCAGAACAGCTTATTTTTCTGAATGCTAATTACACTTTGTTTAGAAAATAATATAATTTTTATGTTTATATAGTTATCGTTAAATACATAGGTATATTAGGTTTTAAGTTAAACGCAATATTATTTGTTTTTGATTTCTTTTATTTTATTTTAAACGAAACGTATTTCGTATTTTTGTTTTTAGAATGTTTATTTTGTGTTTAATGTTTGTTTCTTAATTGTATGTTTCACCAAATAAGTATATGTTGAGAAATCCTACTTTTAAATTTTATATACATTTTTCTGGGAATTTTGAATTTTCTAATAAAGCATATACCTACGTATTGTTTGAAAGGGAAAGGAATTTGATGTACAAATTGAAGACAAACTTTCTCTTTAATATTTAAGCCTCTTATAATAATAACTCTGATGAGTCATTTTCCTTACTTGGATTATTTCCCATTGTATTATTTCTACCTGGAGTCCGCACCTACATAGAGCCTTTGTTGAATGTTCATACTGCGTCTTTTAAATTACCCAGAAAACTTTATTGAAATAGAATGCCAGCAGATAAACAATCAAAAAAATTTAAATATGTAGCTATAACCAGTGGATAAAGTTAGATTCGCATCTATCAACTGATGGAGACGTTATTAGTTGACGACCGTTTTTGCATTTCCGTGCCTTTTTTGCCTTGTAAATGCTTTTTTTAATTGTTTATGCCTTTTTGCAACTTTTATTTTGCCTAACTAAAACTATCCTAGCTTTAGTAATAATTATACCAACAATTATTATACTATCACGGTAGTATAGTATAATAATTAATAATTGAAATGAATCTCATGATTTAAAATACGCTTTCCATGTTAAAAATCCTAATCGCTGGTGACTAAAATCACCGTTAAAAATCACTGGTATTTATAAATCGCTGTCGCTGTTTTACCGGTTATCCTAAAATCACTGTATTTCCCAACACTACCTTACAGAACGTATGTTGGTATCTTCCATTCAGATCTTAAGTTAAAAACTGCTGAACGGATTTCACTGAATAAGGTGTCGTAAAGATAAACATCGAGGTTTCTAAAAAAAAAGGTTTGTGAAAATCAGTTCAGCCGTTTACCAGAAATACGTGTTTTAGTAGGTACGCATTGGCGTGGTGAGTCGATTTAGTTGCACGCAAGTGTACTAACAGCGTTATGAAAAAAAATATTTAAGTCTTGTTCTAGATAGGCAAAATTACACTTACTTGAAACGAATGTCCATAGTTTTCACACTTTCAACAACCGTCAATTTTTGAAACGTACATGTGCTGCAACATGTAAACACAACTTAAAACTTCTATCACTGTTGCATTGAACAGGCATCTCTGCCACAGTATAATCCCTACGGAGACAGTAAGTTCACTCGCTGTCGGAATCTTTGATGTTGACGTCCACGAGTTTTCTTTATTGTCAGACGAACGCGCAATATGCCATGCACAGACCTGCGCAATGTAGAGTTCATCGAGCCAATTACATGCCACTAGTACGACGGTGAATATATTTCGGACAGGGTCTGATTGAAATTTTTGTAGAATACGTCTTGCATTTAGACCATGCTCTCCTACTGGACAGCTAGGGAAACGTTTAAAAACGCGCCAACATGGAAGAGAGAATAATATAATTCCTGTGCATTACTGTTTATCAAGCAATAAAAGCACATGCGTTATAAATTATAAATACCAAACTTAGACCATTGTAAGATGCAACGCGTACGCAGAGCACTTGTGATGTTTGTTAAGTTTTATCCGTTTCCCGTGCCTTCATCTAATTGAACGCTTACAACATTCATCCTTTATCTAGTGCAAAATACTTGATAAGATTGAAACATTCAAAAGTCGAGGTTGTGAGTAGGCACACTTCTAACACAGAAGAATTTCTTCTGCGATTGTAATGTACATTTTTTGGTTTGTTTTATAGGAAAACTCCATGTTTAATTAATTAGGTATATACTTACTGAAGTACACTTATAAACACTTTGTTTTACAATGAACATGAAAATTGTTTCATTTGTAGTGAACATACCCTGTCAATTATATTAGACTGTACTACAACATTCGAAGGAATCATTTGTGAACTTATAAAGGCTCGGTGCAGGATGCAAAATACTGCTGTGAATATTGCTCTTTAGTTTGCATGTTGGCGAGCGTTTTAAACATTTGGTAAATAGGGAGTTATCGGTCCATTACTATATATGGTCTACGGTATTACTTATTCCTTTATGTTGAGTCCACCTACACTTGTAAATTAGATACACCAAGCAGAAACAGGACTTATGAGAAATAAGTAGAAGCAAAAAAAACACAAAACTTTTAATTTCTATACTATTGCAGTGATCATATGTTCTTTAGAGTAAATTACCTTATGGATTCCCATGCAGAGACTCTAGTTTATCAATAAAAAAAAACTGTTAGTTTAATTACAACAAAATGTACTCAGCCACCTGATACATAACAAAGATCTCAATGAAACAAAGAGAATAATCATTTATGAAACACCCCTTTCTTCTATTCGCGTCCACACTTCTGTACACACTCCTTTCCGTTTATTGTTCACCCACATGTGCACATTTCCCTTCCTAACTATCTGTACAACAATTCTATCCTACCTATCTTTACAATAATTCTATCCTACCTATGTCATTACTACATCTGTCGTAACTATATTTACTTATACCACTAATGCGATCACCGCAATATCTTCTATACATATTTACACTTTCAAATATTACATACAAAAAAAAAACAGTCTTACAAGTGTTGAACTACTGTTAGCTTTACATTTTGCTTTTTATTTTTGGGCTGCAGTAACTCCCTGTGATGAATTTAAGCGTGTAATAAATTCTAGTTCTCACAAACAAAGTATTCAAATAGTCCAGTGGAAAATGTTCACAAGGATGCTGAAATGAAAGTGTAGCAGTTATTTTCTCTTTTAATTTCACCCCAACATTGCCTGCAATGCAATCATCTGCAAAGATGCTCCTAAATATGAAAAAAAATCTTGCTGCGGCATGTTCAAATTTCCATATGTAGTTTTTGAAGCATTTTCGTATGCTCGGAAATGAGAGTAAAGTCCCCCTTCTGTTAATTCCGTTTCAGATTTTGCATACTCTTCACAAGTATTGCAGCTATGCCGCTGCAAACATTTTTTAATAAAATATCCTCCTACGTAATAGAACGCATTTTTCTCTCGAAATTGCAGTTGTGTACAGTCGGTAGTGTTGACCAACAATTTTTTAATTTCCAGAGGCTTTTCAAAATTCACCGCATATGTTTTTAGAGCGTCAGGTGTTATTGATGCCAAAATGCTGTCAAATTCCTCTAAGCAATTTGTACCTTCAGATTGCTCAAAATAATTAAGGCAGAACATTTTTTTGAATGTATTAGCAAATTGAATAGGTGTAGGATTTCTACAGTTGCCATTTTGTTGCCTAATGCTACCGAAGAAATTCTCTAAGCAATCTTGGTGCAACCGACGTGTCATTAAATGAGTAATACCCCTCGCTTTCAAATCTTCAGACAGATGTAAAACTGACGAAATTGACAGCTGCCACCCATTTAAAAATTTTATTTTATTTGTAACGTCTTTACCCGAAAAGTCACGCACAATTACATTTTTAAATAACAATTGCATTTCTTGTAAAAACTTAATTTGTGCAGGAGTTCGCATAAATATTCTATTAAAAAACTTGGCAGGTCTGAACCTTGATGAATTCATCATATCAAAAAGCTTGTCCATTTTCTCCATAAAATCTACTGTTGCTGCTGCATCTTGTGGAAGTTTACCAAATGAAATATACAGGGTTAGTAAAAAGTCCCGGAACGGTCGAATAACTTTGTTATTTGAAAATTATGATTTCTGAAATTTGGTATGGGGGTATAGTTAATATAAATGCATTTTATGCAATAAAGTTTTTTTTTTTCACTTCCGGTGTAATCGGAAATACGTCCAACTTTTTTTTTAAATGGAACCCCCAGATTTTTTTAACACTTTTGAATGCAAAATAAAAAACTACGTTTAGGAAGTATTAACATGTTTAATTTTATTCACAACAAAACAGTTAAAAAATTAAAAAAGCGTCCTAATACAGAATAATCAAGATACCTGTCTATTCAGGTTGCGATTACAATAATTGTTCAAAATGCTCTCCATTTACAATTTGACAAAAATGTAAACGGTCAGTAAAATTTCTTATTGAATTTTGTATTTGTTCTGGAGTGATGCGATTGGCTTCTTGAACTATTCTCTCTTTCAATTGTTCAAGATTATGGGGACACTTTTTTAATTATTTAACTGTTTTGTTGTGAATAAAATTAAACATGTTAATACTTCCTGAACGTAGTTTTTTATTTTGCATTCAAAAGTGTTAAAAAAATGTGGGGGTTCCATTTTAAAAAAAAAGTTGGACGTATTTCCGATTACACCGGAAGTGAAAAAAAAAAAACTTTATTGCATAAAATGCATTTATATTAACTATACCCCCATACCAAATTTCAGAAATCATACTTTTCAAATAACAAAGTTATTCGACCGTTCCGGGACTTTTTACTAACCCTGTATGTATTTAAACCTGCGACAACAGTTGCGCTGAAAACTTCATCTTGTGGAAGGCATTTGGAAAAATATGTAGAGTTGTTAATTTCGGTGCCAATCTATATGCTTGCTTTTTATCATGTTCGTAAAATTCGGTTAAATATTTTTTCTTCGTCTGATTATTATCTATTTCAAATTGGTACTTAAAAAAATTATTTCTTGTCGATTTCAACAAGTGGGGGATATCAAATAAATAATACACCTTGCGGTTTTCCACATAAAAGTATGGTTTTTCAACATTAATATGTAATTCATTCGTTAATTTTACAAAATTAGATCCCTGATCGGATGTTACTGCCACCACAGAAACATTTATAGAAAACAATTTTGAAATAAATTCAATTAAAATATCTTTCAAATCAGCAGCTTTGCATGATGCGTTAACAAAATAGTAACCTAGAGGTTGTTTCCAATTGACATGTATACCTCGTAACATTATATAACTAAAGCATTATTTCCGGGTTTGAATTCTTTTTTATAATTAATGTCGTGGAAGCCGATGACTTCATCGTATGTGATGTTATAAAAAAGATTTGACTTTAATGACATTTCGTCAATACAAAGTACACACTCCCTCGATTTGTCAACCATACTTGCAGTTCTGGTTTTTAGTATTTGTACAAGGAATTCACTTAGTCCAGAACGAATAGGTCAGTTTTTTGTAATCCTGAACAGAGTGGTTTTAGATGGTAATCGAAATGTATTTGCTAAGAATTTGTACACTTTAGGCCCCAAAAAATATATAGTTAACGCTAACTGCTTATATTCAGCAGAGTACCTTGTACCTTTCGGACTCTTTTGCAGCAGAGTCATTTGTGTTTTGATAAAATTTGCTATGTTTAATGAATAATGTTCCTCAAGAAATTCTGAAACATCTTCAACACTGAGTTTTTGTTTTTGTGGTTGCTTATGCTTGTGCAACAGTTGTCTCGAACATTTCCTTTTGAGGTTGTGCAATTGTCGGCGAAGACCAGTTTTTCTCGGTGAATCAGCACTCAGCGATGGTGGAGTTTGACAGCTTTTGTCTGCACTTTGCTCCTCACATGGCACTTCAAAAGTAGGTGATAATTGTTCTTCTGCACGACTAATACCTGGTGAAGCGTCATACCTTCGAACTGCAATTGGACTCGGCAGAAGAACTTGCGGGGAACTACACTCTCCATGTGGAACTGAGCTGGTACTACTGGAAGTCTGCTCAACAGATGAACCAATTGCACCGCATGAACTGTGTGAAGCTGGGGAACAAAATGTTTGTATTTGTGTCATATATTAAACAGGTGGGGAAATGTGCAACAATTAGTATAAAACAAGTTACGAAGTTATAAAAGTCCGATATTTATCTGCCCGTTACGTTACTTTTTACGAATGTTTCGGTTAATTCATGTGATACTTGATAGTCTGTTAAAAGCGCAGTATAATGCTGATGATGTGCAAGCAAGAGCAAGGCTATCGTTGTGTGAATGACGGTACATTAGAAAAGAATTCAAAAGTTGTAGGAGCTGTACAACATAACGTGAAGTTCTCATAACATGTACGTTATCACGTTGTATTTAACATGATGTGATACATATTACAGCTAAATTACAGTTATACTATGTAAGCTTAAGCAGAATTATTACAAACTTACAGCATACAGTTGGTATAGCATCCAAATTTAGTCTACTCCATGACAATCCACCAAACATTTGGTCTTCAAAATGTTTCGAATAAACTCTGAGATTCTTATAACAATAATCCGCTGTATACTTGGGAAGATGAGGACGGCCAGTAAAATCAAGGGCAGCCTGAAGCCATGCCACTCATCTGCAAGTATTAAAGAAATAGTTTATTACATACAGGTAGATAGCGACAATTATTTTAAGTGTAAACGTACAATAATTAATTAACATATATCAACTTCTTACCTGTTCTCATCTTTAGGGAATCTGAAGAAACTTAAATTTGGATTGTTTTGGTTATTGCTGCTACAAATAAAACAATACGTAGCCATTTTTGTCCACACAATAAAATTACTAAACCTAACACAACACCTAACACTAATTTTTAACACACTCAATAATTTACAGGGAGAAAAACTATTTACAAACTAACTTAAGAACACGTATTTTTAAAAACGAGACGAAAAACGCAGAGCGAACACGATATTAAAATAAGAGGGAACTAAGGCAGTAGAGCACAGCATAAGCACATGTAAACACAAACTCGGCCATGTTTGTTGTAATTTTTCCAAGGACCGGTCCTGCGTGCTGGACTACTGCACATACTAGCCACGAGTGGACTTGCGCGCTGTACTTTTTAAGACAAATATTCTGCCGAGTGAACTTACTGTCTCCGTAGGGATTATACTGTGTCTCTGCGTCGAATAAAACCTGCCCCACTTCCCTTCCAGCCGTTTTAAGTGGTAGGGATAATTTAAAAAATGGGTGTACTTCCCGTTGCCATATAGCAACGCACGGCGGAAATGGGTTAAATGCTTTTTCTGTCAACATCTCCTTGTTTTTATATGTATATTGTATACTTCACAAAAGGTTGCATTTTCTTGAGCAATATTCCGATTATTATTTCTTCTGCGGCGTCAACATTTCTACATAATACTAATTGTCCTAACATAAACAAATAGTAGCGTTTAATATTTGGGCGTATTTTTTTTAAAAAGTTTACGTATCTTTTATAAAGTGCGCAACATCAATACGCATAATAACAAGTAGGTAGACTACCTCCCATGCATGCAATCAGCATATTCTTATAACCCGTGAAGCTTTTTATAGCTGCTGCTAACAGAGCACGTGAAAAATCACATACTACTTCACGGGGTCGTGGTGCTCCCGATCGCATCCATTCCAAAAGCCACTAGTGAATAGCTTTTATGTTGTGCACTTCGAATATCATTTGAGTCACGAGAAATAATTTATTATTTACAGAATTTGCAACACAATTGTATAAAAATATACTGTGTTTGGAATTAGATTTGTCTGCCCTCTTAATTTTTCTAATTATGCTCCTAGTTGCATCTATATATACGCATGAGTCCTCATCTAAGGTGTAGCTTCGATACATATTTAATTGGAAATTTGTCCAATAATGGACAGACAAAGGATTTAATCCAATGTTATGTATGATATTACTTCATCGGTTCCAATTTCATCAATTCGAGAACTTTTATTGGATTTTTGTGCAGGTCCTTTTTTACCTTGTGTACATGTTTGGCGACTCGTAACACGTTTTAGTAGGTATATAAATGAGGTGGTTCCCTGACGGCCAACCGTCACCCAAAGATTTTCCAACCAATGTATCTTTTACACCATATCTATTGCACATAACAAAAGAATATGTTTTGCCCATGTAGTTATATTCTTTTCCTAAAAACAATGGTGTTTGTAAAAGAGGAAGTTCTTCCAAATCGCTCTCAAGTTCAGAATCACTATCAGAAATATCTTGTTCTGTTTCTGAATCCGATATTTGATCTTCCAGAATGTCCTCCTGATTTTCATCCGATTGATCGATTCACTGTCATCCATTGTCTCTTGAGCCTCGACATCCATTTCATCCAGACATTCTAACATTAATTTATGAAGTCGCTCCTGTTCTTTTTCATAACATGCCATCTGACAAATAAAGTACCTACTATGTTTGAAAGTTTTATATTTTTAACGTTACTTTTAAAAATAGGCAGAAAACTGAAAATTAGTATGTTAAATTATAACTGTTGAAAAAAGGATAGACTACTGGCAGCGGACTCTCACTCCGTATTTACGTATAATTTCCAAAGTAGTAACACAAAAGTCACCAAACGCTGCACTGTCCTCGACCACACTATTTATGAGGAATACTAGAAGCGTCGGCCCGGTCATACGACCCCATTGTACAATGTTTTTATTTTAGTTTTACTGCTGTTCCCCATGGCCTGTCTAATTATCTATCAATTTACCTTCAATTTAATTATGTGAGATTCGTCTTTCCATTATTTATCGAGACGTCTCATTCTTCCTTCACTCATCATTTTCACGTCAATACTACGTATCCTTAATTTTAAAAATCTATTTATTATGCAATTATAAGCCTGAAGATAATATTATTATATCGAAACTAGTCGATATTATTGGCATGTCAACTAATTTATCAAGTTTACTTTAACATTAAATATTCATGGGAAAGGTTGCGTGTTATTGATTGACCTCGTCAATTTAATTCTTATCAAAAAGTTGTTTTTCCACATCAGTGAAGGTTTGTGTAAATTCAGATGCAGTCTGCCGAGACTGATTTGACCTAGAAGAATAATTTGTTACTGTCTTTCGAGATATTTCACCGGATCTTCTTTTATTAAACACCACTATTTTACATAAAATGCTTCGAGGCAAATTTCTCCACGTTTTGTAATTTTGAGATTGTTCCAATGCTTCTTTACACATTTGCAAATGACTTAAGATATTTGGTAAAGTTCAAGAGATCTTCTGTAATCGGCAACAATTCCACTGCATTGATTTTTCTACCACACAAGGTTCTGAGAGCATTTGAAGAAATTTTCGATGTCCATTGTCCATTCCATATCTATAAGACATTTTGAATGCGTTAGTATATTCTCGACGCAGACTGAGTTTTTAAATTGCTATGCACTTTCTCAGATGGTAACCAATTTTAAGAACTAATGATACGTAGGTCTCGTTTTTCTCATGCATTCAACTTTACACAAATTTTTTAATACTGGTACTGTTATTATCAAAACCTACTGGATTTACCCAGTCACTTAACCACAATTTGGGTTTATCAACTTTACGTAATTCTTTTACCAAACGTGTCAGCTGTCGCATGCATTGTCGAATCAGCTCTGCTTGTGTGATGTGGTACTTCTCAAATTGCATTTCGCCAAATACTGAGAGTATGTGTGGCTAGTAGTGATAGCCATGAGGATAAAAGATAGTTTTAGTAAAAAATAGCATTAAAAAATATAAAATAGTTGGATAAATCCGAGTTGTTCTTTAAAATGGGATGCATATTTAAATAAAGAGGTGAAACCTTCCAGTTTTTAATATCCCATCGAAAATTGGTAACAATTAGAAAATATTTATGCTTAAGTGGTGACAAATCTGTGAATTATTGAAGTGGTCCATCTATCCCGGATTTACTCTTAGATCCAAACAGTTTTTTAAAACACTGCTGTGAGAAAAATTCTTCTTTCTCTTTCTTCATCTGTTGACATGCCGGGATTAGAATGCAATGCAGCGTTTCAAAATGTATTTTTATATTATATGTACGTGAAGTCACTTTTTCATCAAAAATTACACATATAACCATTTTATTCCATTCAATCACACCATATTTATCAAACCATTCAGCTTGATATGGCCTGGAACGTGTATCGCTTGTTTTTAATGTTTTAACTGCCGACATAGTACAGGGCTTCAATTACAAACATTTATATTTAGAATACAATAATTTGAGAACAAATTTATTAACATACCATACACATCAATACACGTTACTTTTAAATGCGTTCGAAATGGATGCCACAAAGTTCAGCACTGGTACGAACCGATAACGTCCGTGAGTGTGTGGAGTTCTCATATGGCTGTTCGCGCGCGAGGAAATAACGAACTGTTGGTTCCAAGAATCCTAGTTCCGCGTTCGCGATGGTATGAGAACTGGTACGTTATCGATTCTACCGATTCTATCTGCTAGCATAAGTATCGAGAATAACAGACATACGCATGGCGCGCATTGACGCCTCACAAGGTGAAACAAAGAGGGGACGACGCATTTGTCGTCATTTGCATAACTTTAGAACTATAATGATCAAACATGAACTTACCAGAAAATGACAACTTTGGAAAGCTGCGACAATATTTCGGTTTGTTGAATAAGAATTTTACACATAATTTTTCAAAAGTGTCTACGACCCATATAGCGATAGATGAAACTATAGTGCCCTATTATGGGAGACAGCACCAAACAACATATTCATGGAAAGCTCATAAGATTTGGGTATGAAATGTGGTGAGCGGCAACTAGATTGGGATACTTAGTAAATTTCGAACCTTATCAGGGAAGTAAATCAGCACCACTGCCTGATCAGGACGAATATGGGTTGGGAGCTGCTGTTATTCTGTTGCTCCATTCCAGACTTCCTTCCGAATTTGGTCCTTATAATTTGTATTTTGACAACTTTTTTACAAGTTTACGGTTGATGACGACACTATCAGAACGAAATTGTGGTGAAACTGGTACAGCTAGAGAAAATCGAATAGGAAAGTCTCCTCTAGATGATACAAAAAATATGAAAAAGAAATCATGCGGTGGCATTTCTTTTCGGACAACTGAGAAAATGCTCCGATGGCATGACAATAGTATTGTAACTCTGGTTTCAAAGTAGACCGAGTTGGATCTATCCAAGGAAGAAAAGGGAAAATTCAAGTTCACTGTGCAACCGTTGTAATGAAATACAAGTACATGGGGGAGTTGACAGATTTGATGAAAACATTGACTCTTTACGGGTAAATCTACGGGGGAAAAAGTGGTAGTTTTCATTATTTGCATTTGGGCTTGATGCTGCATGTCATAACGCTGGGTATGTTTACAAACAAATTACATTTAAGTCAATGACGTACTGCGAATTTCGTCGAAACGTTGTCCAGGTGTACTGCGGAAAATTCGGAAAACCTCCACAGAAGAATGTGTCTCTTCAGTAGAAGCAAGGATTGCTCCGGAAGTGCGACAAGCAGGACAATTTGGAGAGTAGACTAGAGAAACATGTTCACAAAGACGATGTGCCGAGTGTCATCAACGAAGAAGAATTTTATCCAAACGATGTAAAATCCGCCCTATTGTTGATACAAGTTTCATGTTAAAAATAATTAATAATAAAAAGACTACATACATATATTATATTATTTTCATTTAAACTTCCACGAAGTAAATTATTATCAATAATGTTCATTACACAAATTACCAGAAATGAACATTGTTGATAATATACCTATTATATTACATATATGTATATTGTTATTTGTATCATTTAATTCCCAGTGTCACCTCTGGGTGACATACCCTTTGAGCCATTGTATCAAAATTAATAAGGTAAATTAATATTTTTACATATATTTTAAAGCATTAGAAGTAAGGTGTTCCACATTTGTTTAAAAAATATGCACTAATCACGCCATGGGAACTGAGTTAATTTTCGTGTTATCATGTTACTAAATGTATTTACAAGTGCTAGAAATTTCAAAGATTTTTTATTTATTGTTTAGAATTTATTGCGTATTGAAAATATACATAACCTCAACATGTGCTTCATAATAAAAATTAATGCTAACATTTCTCAGTAAACAGCAGATGATATTTTCTCTAAAGCGAATGTAAGTAATAAAGAAATGCATAGTCTTACCTGCCGATATAATTGCACAGACAAGTTAAAATAATTACATAAATTCTGTGTAGTGAACTCCGTACCAGGTGCATCCCCAGGTTGGCGGATAGGGCAACGACCTTGCAAGTGATGGTGTGAGAAGCAAGGCCAATGTCGAAATTGGTGCTCGCTGCTCGTGGTTCGTAAAACAACCGCTGGAAACACCAAATACGGCGTCGCGGACCAGTTCACTCAGGGTACCGCAACTTGCGGAGGGTAAGTGGCGTGCCCGGGAGCCCTAGCCGAGTTGCGCTTTGTTTCAACTAGTCTTGGGTGCAGCTCTTCGTCCCTATTACACTCGTCTGCCATAAGGTCATGGTCAACTACTAAAAAATCCGAAAAAAATGGTATCATTGCAATGAAATGAGAATAAGTCAGAAACTATTAAAGATAGGGATAGGAACATGTAATACCAAAATATGCCCATTTTGATTCTCTATCAAATGAAAATGGTCATTTCATTTAAAAAAACTGAGTTTTCAGTCTTTGAATTTTCTTAAATTTGGAGTCTCATAGGTGACGTCGTACGTAACATAACTTTTTTTTAAGTACACCAAAAGAAAGCCCTTAGGTGACAACTCGGTTGCCATAGCTACAACCGTTTTCAAGTAATGAATTCTTAAAGTACCGTCTGCATCCGCCATTTTTTTTAATAAATGAAAATAACTTAAAAACCATAACTTGTAGGTATTGACATGTTGGTATCAAAATTTATGAAATTTCACGTAGAATCCAAAAATGCAATAAAAAATAGGGGTTACTATTTAAAATAACGAAGTCGGTAGCTACTTCCGGCATAGTACGGTAGGTACGTGGTATCGTGAAGTCGTGTAATTTTGTGCTCCGTATTAAATTGTTGATTTGTATAATAATTGTGGTGTATTTTAACAATTAATTTATACGGCGGAAACAACCGTAGAGCGAAGCATTGGTGGTCAATATAAAAAGGAAAGAACGGTGCAATTGATATTAAAGTAGGAGATAACAGCAAAGTGAAAATAAATATATCAACAATAGTGAGTAAAATTTACAATTGATTGAAATCTTTTAAGGTTAAACAATATTCAAATAAGAATGATAACTGTATGAAGTGAAACAGATAAGTGATAAGAAAATAAATACCTCAATAAAACCCACATCAAAATTTTGAATAAGCAACACACTGAAGAATACATTTTCTGTACATTTTTTATAATTACAACTAAGTATAATTAGAGTGACTTTTGCAAATAAATACAAGTTCAGGTAGAGGTAGTGGTAAATGTGCTACTCCGATTGCATGTTAAAATGCCTCCTCCTTGTTCCAAGTGCGCTGAGAATTTCTCATCAAGAACACCAGGCCTTAATTGTTCAGGGCATTGCAATAAACCATATCATTTTTCATGTGCTGCATTACCTGTTGAACTGGTAAATCATCTAAAAAACTATCCCGGTCTTACATGGCGTTGTAAGGACTGCGTTCGTACTGACATTGCTGATCGTAATCAGCAATTTCACTCTCTCTCCGAAGCATTAATAAATGAAGTTAATAACAAAATCAATGAGATGAAATCGCTACTTATCTCCGATTTAACAACAACTTTGAAGGTTCTAAAAGAAGATGCTCTCGGAGCCATTGCCAATAAACTGAATGAATTTTCCTCAACTGCTACTCATATGGATCTTTCTAATAATAAACTCTCCTATGCAAATATCGCTGCTGCAGCTGCTCAAACAAAAGTTCTAATAAAACCGAAGGATGACAAACAGGATTCTGATACAACCAAGTCCGATGTTCTCAGCAAGGTTAATTTAATTGCCTCGAAAATCGAAGTTAAACAAGTCAAAACGACCAAACAAGGTGGAATAGTTGTCAGCTGTGCAGATAGCAAACAATCTGCTAAGTTATTAAAAGAGGCCGAAGACAATCTTTCGGAGAAATATCAATTAAAGCAGCTCAATCCAACTCCTATTAAGTTACGCATTGTTGGTTTAACAGAAGAACTAGACCCTGAAGTTATTATGCAGTACTTGAAGTTACAAAATAGTGAATACTTTTCAGAAGAGACAAAATGTGATATTTTGTCTGTCTTACCTGTGAAAAAAAAATTCCAAAATATTTCAGGTTATTGTAAATACTGATGCGGTACTGTATAATAAATTGCTTAAGGCTGGACATATTTTAATCGGCTTTGATGGATGCTCAATCTATGACGGTATGGAACTCAAAAGATGTTTTATTTGTAACGGATTTAACCACTCCTCGGCAACCTGTCCACGTAAAAATTCCCCTGTTTGCCCACTCTGTGCAGATTTCCACTCTGTACGCGACTGCAAAGTAAAGGACGTTCACAAATATAAATGTTCGAATTGTGTCTATTATAATAATGTGAAAAAAATTGAATGTAGTTTCAATCATGCTGCGTGGGATCGCAATAACTGCACTGCTTATACACAAATGCTTAACACATTAAAACAAAATGTGTTCGGACTTGATGTAACGAAACATAACTCTAGTAATAATCTCAATTCAAAAAACTTGTAAATAACTCAATTAAGCTAACATGTGATGAACACTGTTCTCAAATAGAAATAGACAATAGTTCATACATTTCGGTGTCAGATTTTAGAGTAGGGCACATTAATATAAGGTCCTTATCATCATCCTTCAGCGAAATGTCCTCTTTATTAGTATCTAATAACTTTAGCATTTTTGCCATTTCAGAAACCTGGTTAGATTCTAAAATTGATGATAATTTGCTGGCTGTAACTAACTTCAATTTAGTTCGAGCAGATCGTACAACTAGGGGAGGCGGTTTGGCAATGTACATTTCTTGCAATTTTAGGTATAAGGTTATGATAATTGAGTACACAAGCGTAACTAAACTGGAATATCTTTTCATCAAAGTTAGTATTAAGAGAATATCTTATGGTATTGGTGTGTTTTATAGGCCACCGGATTTATGTTGTAAATGGTTTCAAGACTTTGAAAACATTTTGTCATATGTTGCTCTTCAAGTGGATAGGCTTATTATTATGGGTGACCTGAACGTGAATCTTTTGAACAATAGCAATGACGCATTTAAATTAGAAACTATTTTTTCAATATTTGCTGTTAAGCAATTAGTCAAGGAACCTACGAGAATCTGTAATAAATCTAAGTCATTACTAGATATAATTTGTGTGTCAGATAATTTGCCCAGCTTAAATGTCGTTTGTGAAGATGTTAATATAAGTGATCATATGTTAACGTCGTGTATTCTTGATATTTCGTACATAATCTCCAAACCTATGCAAATTACATGCAGATCATTTCGTCATTTTGACTGTAATGCATTTATGGTAGATGTCAATAATTTTCCATGGTATGATATAGTAACTATACCTCAAATAGACGATAAAATTCATTTCTTTAACGAAGCTTTCGCATACCTGTTTGACTTACACGCCCCTGTAGTAACTTTTACTCCTAAAAAACGGAGGCCCCCCTACATAACCCCAGTTATTCAAATCATGATCAAAGAAAGAAATAAAATCTATAATAAATTCAAAAATTTCGGTCTGCAGGCTGATTTCGTAGCCTACAAGGAAATGCGAAACTTTGTAAGTACGGCAATAAAGCATGAAAAGAAAGCTTACTTTAGACATCAAATTAATGAAATAAAAAATAATAGTAAAAAATTGTGGCGTTTCTTTAAACATAACTCGTTGCACAAACAAACTCAAAAAACCACTTCATTAAGTATTACCGATCCGAATGAGATAAATAACCATTTTGTTAAGTCTCTTCCCCTCAAAGATATTCCAAATAAATTAATTGAATTTTATTATAAAAACAGCTACGATAACACTACGGAAAAATTAAAGTTCAAACACATTTCTAGTACCGAAGTAAATAAAATAATTAATTGTCTTAAATCCAATGCTGTAGGGAATGATAATATTAGCATCGTTATGTTGAAATTAGTTGGTACAGTGTGTTCCGATATTATTACACATATAATAAATTTTTCTATTGATACAAATACATTTCCAGACAAGTGGAAAACTGCTTGTGTTATACCGTTACCCAAAGTTAATCAAGCAGATGACTATAGTTTATTAAGGCCGATATCTATTTTACCAGCTGTAAGCAAAGTTCTTGAAAAGTGGATTTATAAGCAGATTTCAGATTTTGTTGAAAAAAACAATATTCTACCTATTTCCCAGTCCGGTTTCCGACCTAGGCATAGTACAAATACCAATATTCTAAAAATCATCAATGACTTTACAAACGCTTGGGATAATAATGAAGTTACTATATTTGCTGCACTTGATTTTTCCAAAGCTTTCGATGTTTTAAACAGACCTTTACTTGTTGCTAAATTACACTATTATGGTTTTTCAACTCAAGCTTTAAATTGGCTAGAATCATACTTGCATAATAGAAAGCAATTTGTGAAACTTTCGTTGAATAAGAAAACAATATGTTCCAACATAATAATCAATGATAATGGCGTACCGCAAGGAAGTATTTTAGGGCCGCTTTTGTTTATAATATTCACTGCAGAATTTGACAAAATACTCACAATGAATTGCAAAATCAGTACGTATGCTGATGACACCCAATTATATATACACTCATCGGTCTCTAATTTCAACGAAGCTATTGAGGAAATGAACGAGAATCTTCACAGAATGATTACAGTGTCGAATGAGAATGGTTTAACTTTAAATGAAAAAAAGACTAAAGTTCTTTGTATCGGCAAAGCATCGGTTCGGAAAAAATGTTATGATACTATTAAATCCAGCATCACCATAAAGAGACACGAGTTAACATTTTCGGAGTCAGTTAAAATATTGGGAATCATAATTGATCAAGACCTTACCTTTACTGAACAAGTAATATCAAAATGTCGTTTAAGCTATGGCAAATTGAAACTTTTATATGAATTTAAAAATTGCTTACCGTCACATATTAAATATAACTTAACATGCAGTTTAGTCCTCAGCCAAATCGAGTATGGATTAATAACATACTACGGTCACTTGACAAATGAGCTTAAAAACAAGTTGCAAGTTGTTCAAAATAATTGTCTCAGGTTTTCTTTTTTGATACCCAAGCATAATCATATTACCCCATATTATAATGAATTCAAAATACTTCGAATAAGTGATAGGTACATTTTGTTATTTCTGACACTTTTGTATAAAGTTCTTGTGTCAAAAACACCAGCGTATTTATATTGTACCATCGACTTCATAAAACGCGAACATGGGCAACGAAAACTAACCGCGCGAATCCCTAGGCACCACTGTCAAAAATTTAAGGGATCTTTTCAATACTTAAGCGCTTTTATGTTCAATAAATATTACACAATATTGAACACAAGTTCGTTACATACGTTTAAGTTAAAGGTTAAAAATAAATTATTGTAAGAAAAAAGCTGTACTTATGTTAAATGGGAGTAATGAAAACCAGCTTAGCTGATTACTTCCCATTGACCGGGCAAAATGTATTTGTTTAAGGTCAATAAACACCATTATTATTATTATTATTATTATTTCCGGAAGTGCTGCCATTTTGAAAGTATTTTAGATCGATTCGGCTTTCAGAGTAACCCCTAAGTACAAATTTTCAAAAATCTACCTATAAAACTTTCCCAGAAACGTCTAACTAAAGTTCCCAAAAAAACACCCTGTATATAGCCAAATACTCTTTTTCTATTTGGGCATAGTTTATTTCAGGTTCCGAAAACGCATAGAAGCAAACTTGTAGAAAATTTAATCAGCTTTTTTTTATAATTGGCCATTTCCCACTACGATGGCCTGTTCAAGAGATGTAAACGGAAAACCAAACAAATCCGCACATTTTGTTACGCTACTTTTCGTATAATCATCACCAAACACATCCCAGAAATAAAATCTTTAGGATCAAAAAGTCTGTCTACAAGCCCTTTTTGAGCGTTCGTTCGCTAGGCTAAATAAGAATAATCACAAAATGTCTTCTAATCATATTAATGCTGTTACATATATGTGGAGTCGTAGCGATTTCACTGTTTTCCGGTTTTCCGTCTTTTTCTCGAGAACTGTTAGGCCTACAGGAATGCATCTATGCTTAAATAAAAGGTGATAAAATGTCCTACAATTTTTTCCTCCATGACAACGGTCGTAGGGCACGTCGTTGTGGCAATATCGGGCTCGAATCATGGATGATACGTTAAAAACAGATTTAGGGAAAATGTTTATTTTTGATGAGCTGTATCTCGGAAACTATTATACTTACAGACTTCCGGTTAGGCTCAAATGGTAGAAAGTTTAGTCCAGTTTAAAAAAGATAATCATATTCTTTGCACTACAACTCATAGTTTTTGATCTACGAGGCTAAAACTGAAAAAAGTCCGAAAAAATAGCGGTTTTTGGTGCCCCCCCAGTTTCCACAAGTTTTTCGAAGTTGCAAAATCGAGTATTTACTACTGGGACCGAACCTAACACCATGAAAAAAGCAAACCTAACATAGGATTTTTTGCAATGTTTGTATATTTTTGTGTTTAAATTGACTGTACTATGCCTTTGACGCATCGCATTGTATTACAACTTCTGCTTTTTCATCAAAATTTGCTACTACTGGCGCCTCTGACAGTCCTTGTCCTGATGAAGCCATTTACGAAAGCGGGCGAAACGTCGACTTTCTCAACTATGACACGGTCCTACGTCGTCTTTATCTTACTGACTCTGGCCGTGGAAGTCTCCGCTCTGACATGTAGAGTCTGCTTGCATTAGTTTTAACAATTTTGTGATGAAAATTTTTCGGTAAAATCTTATGTGAAATGCAAATCACATCCGCCCCACTTGTCATTTTCGTCAACATAAATGTGACCTACAAAGTATTCTTTAACATTTTCTGCTTCATTGTTAAAACAATTTGCATTTGCTGAATTACTTAAACTAAGCTACGTACCGACCTTTTTACACTTGAACGGCACTTCCTATCCCAGTGATCTCTTTTGGAGCAGGCAGGGGAACTTGGAAGGGGAATTGTCGTTGGAATGATACGACGAGGTTCGAATATTTGGGAACCATGGTCGTTCGACAATATTTACATACAACTTTCGCTTGATCACCATTTAGGGGTTGTATCCAACCTAATTACCCCAATAAATTAACCCTCCGTTGTGTGAAATGGCCTACGCAGTTTTTCTATTAGTATTTGATAATATTTTTTTATCTACAACTCCAATCTTTTAAACCTATTTGATTAAAGTTAAATAATTACAATGACTGTTGAAATAGGTTGCCGTTATTTTCTAGGCACAGGTAAGCTCTCTTTACAGAAGAATTTAAAACACGAGCGAGCATTTCTGGCGAAATTGTATTAACTGCTGCCATAACCGATACTAACAACTGCTCTTCATTTTCAAAACTCCCATCATATACTTGGTTTTTCAGGTAACCCCACAGAAGAAAAATCAACGGACTTAAATCGGGTGATCGGGCTGGCCAAGCTACTTCGTTGTAAATTCCAATCCATTTTCCTGTAAACCACAATGACAGATAGTCCTGTACATTTCTTAAGTTATGTGCTGGGACACCATCTTGTTGTAACCGACATTTGTTAATAAGTGATAGAAGTAATTCATCCAAGGCATTTTCCAAATCAATCCTTAGCAAGTTGAGATATCATTCGGCATTTAAATTGTTGTGGTAAATAAAAGGTCCTATTATTTTTAGTCCCAAAATGCCCATCCACATATTACATAAATCCAAATCTATGTTGATGTTTTGATTCTTTCTTTAAATAAGGATTTTCTAAAAATGAAAATCCGAATTTTTCCTAAAAATTAGCTTGAAAACCATAATGGGCAATACATTGTTAAATTCGTAGGTTGCGGCGATATAAAAAAATAAAGTAAGTTGATGATAGTTTCTCGGAGACGAAACGTCAAATAAAAAATTTAAAAATGCTATCTAACAGAATTCAAAAAGTGACTATGAACCACAAATGGAAAAGGAATTACGAAAAAAGAAAAACCCAAAAGTCGCATTTTGTTTTAAATCTCGGAAACGATAAATAATATATGTTATTAAATAAATAAAACTTTTGCAAACTACATGTGAACATGCCCTAAATTATACAACTTTTCTCTAAAGGTCTATTCTCACTGAACGTGCCCGGCCTCTGCTCAGCTTCTGCCTGGCATAGGCTGTGCTTTCGAGAACTATTCCCACTATCCGTGCTTACGATCGGTTTAAATAGTGTGTTGCTAGCAGTGGAGGTGTACGCGCTGCGTTTTTACTAAACGAAATGTTTTCGACGACCACTTTGGTAAAAATTGCCTTAATTCTAGACGCCGAAGAAGAAGAAAATAACATAGTTAATAAAGCTAAAAAAAGGCGTTATTGGGTACATCCAATGATGAAAAAAAGAAAAACAGAAGGAGAATACTATACTTTATTTAAGGAACTTATGGATGACGAGTCAAAGTTTTATATACCGGGAGTTCTGTCTCAAAGTCGAACATAGGGATTTAACGTGGTATTGAACGTTTTTGCCAATTGTTGCTCGCCTATTTAACTTAGAGACAAGGTAATGACATCAACAGAAAGAGAAAATTATTGCGATTCAAATAATGCTACTGGCAAGACTAAAAGTGCGATTTATTTTTTTAAAACACTAACTTAAAGTGTGACACTTTTGTATTGTAGTATTAAAATTAACGGCAAAGAAATCTCGAACTCTTCTGAATTGAATTGAATTGAATTGAAAAACGTTTATTCAGAGCATAGTATGTACAATTGAATGGGTTAGTAAGGCTTAATTTGGGCTGCTCAGGATTGTTATCCTCTTCAGCCCTTGTCTGTTATTTTATATTAGTTGTTACATAAGTGTTTGTTAGATGTACATGGTATTCGTATTTGCAAAAAAAAAGAAAAAAAAAAAAGGTTTGATATTAAATATATGTAAGTATATACAAAAGTTATTTCATCATTGTCCTTATCATTGCTGTGGTCGTCATCTTTGGCATAGTTGTGAGTTGGGTAGGGAAGTGGAAGTTGGTTTTGGTTTTGGAGGTGGTCGGTTGGGCAGTTTCTGCTGACTCTGAAAGAAAAGAAAAAAAAAAATTACCAGGCAGTAATACGTTTATGTATTTGTTTTCCGCGGTGGGCTAACAGAGGTTAGCGGATGGTGTAGGGTGCGTAATGAACTCTTCTGAAATTAGCGCCACAATGAAAGGTTTTCACCATAAATGGCTGCAAGCGAATAAATTGAAATTAAATACATCTAAGACTAAATATATTGTGTTATCGAATAAAAATATCGAGCTGACTAAGGTAATGATAGAAAATCAAGAACTAGAAAGAGTTAATCAAATTAAATACTTAGGCGTAATAATAGATGACAAATTAAATTTTAGGGAATATGTTGATTATATTATAAAAAAAGTTGCACGGAAAATTGGCCTACTTAGTAGAATATCTAACAAATTATCCTTTCAAGCAAGAATTGTTATTTATAAAACGATCATTGCGCCACACTTTGATTATTGCGCTAGCGTACTATTTTTATGTGCAGATTGTGATATTAAAAAACTACAAATTCAACAAAACAAAGCAATGCGAATCATATTGCAATGTTCAAAATACACTAAAATTACAGGAATGTTAGATACTCTGCAATGGCTAAGTATAAAACAAAGGATATATTTTATTACATTAAATCTAATCTTTAAAGCATGTAATGGTCTACTACCCTCGTACATGTCTATGCCACTTACATGTAATTACCAAATTCATCATTATAACACAAGGAACTGTGGAGACTATAGGTTACGTAAATTTTCAAAAACAAAAACCCAAAATTCTTTTATGTATAAAGGGCTAAAATTATATAATAATCTCCCTAATGAGTTAAAGCAAGAAAAAAACAATTATGCATTTAAAAGGATGTTAAGCAAGTATGTGAAGGAAAACTTCTAATTTAAGTAATTTAAGTAAAAATTTAAGTAATTATAAACTGTATGATGAATGTATTAGTTAAATTAACTAAATAAACATCATTATTATATTATTTATTATATTATATTAAAAACTCTTTCTTCGTTGATATACTTATTCATTATTAGATAAATAAACTTTAATACGTGGTTTAACGTCAAATTCGTATTGACAAACCAACAGTACAAAAAACAATTGCTGTAAAATTTTAAAATCAAGGGAATGCTATTTACACAATTTCATACTTTAAGTTAGTATTTTAAAAGAATAAATCGCACTTTTAGTCTTGCCAGTAGCATTATTTGAATCGCAATAATTTTCTCTTTCTGTTGATGTCATTACCTTCTCTCTAAGTTAAATAGGCGAGCAACAATTGGCAAAAACGTTCAATACCATGTTAAATCCCTATGTTCGACTTTGAGAACGAACTCCCGGTATATTACAGGATGTCGATTGGAGAATTCCATAATTTATTATCTCATATTAAAGATGCTATTAGTAAACCAAATTCCCAGTTTAGGGAATCAATTACACCAATTGAAAAATTATCAGTTTGCTTAAGGTAAGAAATTAAAACTTTAAATATATATATTTTATTGTTTAAGAAACTTTATCAAACACATACTATATTAAAAAATACAACTACATATTTTCAACAGATCCTGGTGAAGTTAAAGGGGTAGAATTGCCGGATGGTGGAGGTATGGAAGATGGTGATTGTAAATGTGCTCTGGTTATATGTGTTAACAATATAGGGTTATTATTAGTATTACTATCACTTTGATAGGGAAAGTTGTCCTTTTGAAATGCTAGTTGATGTAATGGGGGCTGCGAAGAAATGGAAGTTCCATATGAGTTTCGGGATGACGTGGTTAGGTTTGTAAACTCCCTTGATGTGGATGGTCCTTGAAACGTATAATGTTGTGGTGGGAGAATTTGAGAAGTGTCGGTGTAGCTGTATTGTTGATTTTGCACGTGTGAAGTAGATGATCCTGGAACTTGACATCCATAGAGGTATTTCATTTCCATTTCTGACACAATCATAAATATTTTTTGTTTAATTATGTGTTTGTCTATTTCTGAAAATTTCTTCACTGTACACTTCAAACTGTCAAACAAAAGATCTAATTCGTCTTTTTTGTCAATTTGCTTTTTCTTTTCTTCCTCTAAAAGTAATGTCATTAATGCCCCACTTGCTGACTGTGGTGAATCCTTCCTGTGTAATTTTGCTTTTTTAAACGGTGCAATTTTCGACTGCATGTGAGGATTAGGTCTGGTTGGCTGAAGCTGTGACTCAGAATCAGTTGCAGTCACTTCAATAGCCACCTCTCTTACTTCTTCTCCCTCTGACCCTTCGCCTGAATCTTCATCTCGTTGGGTGGGAGGCATTGTCGATATTCTTTCTTTATCCTTCATATACGGTTTTAGAAACTGAAGTATCTCGCCATACTTGTACTTCGCATCACTGCTGGCTTGACCTGTTACAGTTTTCGTTTTTGAAAGAAATTTTCGGTATTGCCCCCTTAGTGCCTCCCATCTGTGTTTGCAATCTGATGGATCTAAATAGCAAAATACACAAAATCACAATCTGTATAATATGTATAATATATTTGGACATCATGAAAGGGTGGTTCGGTACTCAAAATATATAATATATTTATTAGTATAACTAATGCATAAATTACAAGAGAAAGTAGGAATTTAAAAAGATATATTTTTTAGATATCTTGCAACTGGAGACTCGTACCAAACTATAGCATTCAGTTATCGCTTAGGACATTCCACTGTGCACGCAATTGTACAAGAAGTTTGTAGTGCAATAATAAATCAATTAACCCATTACCTCCCAAGATTCGAAAAATTGAAAAATTTCTTTTTTTCCTACTAGTTCTTCTTTAAAACAGTCTTATGGTAATTTAACAAAAAAAAATAAAAAAAAATAATTTGATCACAATGAAACTCCATGATGCGTTTACGCAACATTGGGAATATATGTGAACCGGAATAAAACATTATTTTTAAATTGTAGAAGTCGGAGCTCAAAAATGTAAACAAATGACGATTGTTGTCTCGGACATATTTCAATGAAAAGTTCACTTTCATGTCAAAAAAAAGATAAAATATATCTAAAGGCGTTTTCCCAGGTAGTTCTTCAATTATTGACTCTTTTTCGAATGAGTATACTGAATTTCATCAATAATCCATTAGGTTCATTGCAAATTTGAGCAGTCGATGATAACTTGCGTTTTTTAGAAGCAAGAGTTTCATCATCAGATGAATCTAACTGTTCATTTGTGTCTTCAGAAAGCAGTTGCCTTGCTTTCTGAAGACACAAATTCGAACGTCCCGGCAATGTCCGCATTTTCTGTATTATTTTGAGGGTCAAGATTTTCATGATCAAAATTCTCTTCGTCTGTAAGTTCGTCTACTTCGGGGGGGTATGTAAACTGCATCAACAACCGCATCTCTTGCTATCGCTAGTTCCTTCAGTTCAGTCACCTCTTGCACAACTAGTTCTAATTCCCTTTGTGTTAAATATTTTGTTAGTGCCATTTTCAAATAAGTATAGGTTTTGACCACTTGAACAGAGTTATCGAATACCACTTTTAGAAAGTATCTCTTATAGACTTTTATAGACAATTCTCCGTTACGAATGCAATTATTAGGCATTCTCAAATTGTAATACGTAAATAAAGTGTAATAAGATTAGAGACAAAAATAATGGAAAAATGTAATTTTATATTCTATTCATTGTAGGCGATTATATTCATTGTTATCTGCATTCATAAACAGAAAGGAACTCATAATAAATAAATGTTTTGGTAGTAAGCAAATTTTACACATCTTCCCAATGATGCGTAAACGCAACATAAAACTTTATCAATGATTGTACTTTTACTGATAAAGATATTTAAATATTTTGTATACATAAAACATACCGACAAGTCTTGGGAATAGAACTTTTTGAAAACTTTGAAAAAATATGATATGCGGCGAAGTATTTTATTGAATAAAATATACACAAATGTTTTTACGCCATGTTTTCCTACAAATTGTTTACGATGCAAATCAGTTACTAACAATTAATTCTTTAATTAAAATTATGTTTTGGTAACAAGAATATCTGCTTTTCCAAACGACATTCAAAGCTTTTCATTTAAAAGATGTTTAAACAATTAAAAAAAATCATTAAGTACATGATGCGTTAACGCAACGTTGGGAGGTAATGGGTTATGAACATTTGTATGCCAATACCAACCAAACGCGACTGGGAGAAAATTTCTGATAAATTTTGGTTATCTTGGAATTTTCCCAACGTGCTAGGTGCGCTAGACGGAAAACATGTCGAAATTCTTGCACCAGCTAATATAGTGGTTCAAATTACTTTAACTACAAGAAAACTTTTTCTGTAGTGTTACTTGCATTAGTGGATGCAGATTATAAATTTATAGCTGTCGACATAGGATCTTTCGGAAAAAACAGTGACGGAGGCATATTTGCCAGCTCAAACTTAGGAAAATCGTTAGAAAATGGAACACTTGATATACCTCCACCGACGGCTCTTCCAGGGTCTGAGGTAGTAGTACCATACGTTATTTTAGGTGACTCTGCTTTCCCATTAAAAGAAAATCTTTTAAGACCTTTTCCAGAAAAGCAAATTATTAATAATGTGAATAAACGAATTTTTAACTATAGACATTGCCGTGCACGACGAGTAGTCGAAAATGCCTTTGGGCTTTTGGCACAAAGATTTCGTATTTACCTCAGAAGATTACATGCCAAACCTGGATATGTGGAAAATATTATTTTGACTACATGCATTTTACATAATTATTTGCGAAATAATGTACTTAGTCAGTTATTACAGATAAAGAAGAAGAAAAGAAAATAAACAATACCTCCATGCTAGTAAACCTACCAAAACAGGGCGGTAATGCACAACATGTGGCATTTAATGTAAGGGAAACATTCACAACTTATTTTAATTCACAATCAGGGGCTGTCCCATGGCAAAACGAGAGAATTTAATTTATACGAGACCTGTAATGTTGCATGTTTGTTAATTTGTATGGGATGGATTTCTAAACAAAATAAATAAATACTGTGTACATACAAGACCACTATTGATGCATATAGTCTTTACAATATCAATTGCAAATCATAAAAACTCGCTTCGAACTGATAGCGGCAAATTTGTTTGACCTGCCATAGTCCCCGCCTATGGCAGGTCAAACAAATTTGCCGCTATCAGTTCGAAGCGAGTTTTTATGATTTGCAATTGATATTTCAAAGACTATACCTACATTTCAAATAATCTTTAAGTTTTATATAATGTTATAGAACTACGACAGATTGTCCCGCCCTGTATAAATCAAGTAAATGCAATTTTAAGTATTTCTCCGATATCTTTCCATATCTGGGACTTGTGAGTTGTATCTGAATACAGTCTATTGCTAAAATCATACAATTCGCTTCTTTCGCGAACTAATTCGATTAATAATTCATCACTATTATGTGAAAAAATCTTAGGACGCGCCATTTTACCTGTGTAGAGCACGACAGTGAACTTCACACTGAAGGGATCAGCAACGCATCTGCCGCGCATCGGCTGGGTTAAATATTGTTTCAAAAGATCCGAGCACGCTTAGTGAGAATAGGTAACGAGAAAACCCATTTGAATAAATATAAAATGAATTTTGGAGGGAACGGGACTATCAGATGCCTGGCAGTACAGTGAGAATAGACCTTAATTTAACCGCCCTCGTATCTCTTACCGTTTACAAGATCCCCATGCTGTTCGTCCTTATCTTGGGCACGTTGTAGATATAAAATTGTGAACTTTTTCTTATTATTCTATATCGTTACATATTTGATATTTATTAATAGAATATTATATGTATATTAAGCTATTGCAATTTTTGTGTTATCTAAGAAACAAAATCTTTAAATTCACGTCACATAACAACATGCAGACACATATCAAATGTTAAATTAAAAAATAAAAGTGGACAGAACAATTTTAATTCCCACTATCTATAAGATATACAACAATTACAATAAGTAATTGTCTTTATTTTTCTTTACTAATAAAATTTACTTAATAATGAGTGTTTCCACCCTCATTTGTAATAACTTCTTGTAAACGATTCGGTATTGATTGAATTAGTGTTTGTAAAAGATCTTGGTTAATGCTATCCCAAGCTTCTTCCACCGCCACCAGTAATTCCTGCGTATTTGCTGGTTGAAAATTACCATTATAAATATTTTTTTTCATTGCAGCCCAAACGTGTTCAATGACATTCAGATCCGGACTTTTAGGAGGTCATGGTAAAACATTAATGTTGTTTTCATTGAACCACTGAGTGACGATTCTCGTTTTGTGAATTGGTGCGTTGTCCTTTAAAATATAACGAAATCGTATTTAACTTTTTTTTAATTTTAATTTCTATTACATACCTGTTGAAAAACATAGTCCTTTTCAGGATATAGTACTGTTACAGTAGACTGCATTATATTTTCAAGGATATGGAGATACTGTTGCGACGTATGTCTCCCTTCTACCCTCCAAAAAGCCCCCCCCGACCTCTGAAGGTCATCCAACCCCAAATATCCACTTTTTTTAATGAGTTGGACGTATTCGGTTTCACGCCTACAATTTATAGGGCGATATACTTTTAATGGGCCGTCATAGTAATTTTGAAAGACCTGTCAACAATAACTTCATTTCAAAAATGGAAAATGACAATAAACACTTACGTGTTAGGTGTAAATGAAAGCACTTACTTCATCTGAAAAGATAACATTGTTCCAAAATTCTCTTGGTTCCTGGATATAGCGTTGAGCGAATTCTAATCTTCTTTTGTCTTGATTTGAAAGAAGGGGTTTTTGAGCCGCACTAAAACATTTTATACCATGTTCGTTCAACCGATTCATGGCCGTATATCGCGAACCCGGATATTCGCTTTCCCAAATAGTTGTCCTCATGGGTGAAAATGGATGTTGGCTTACATAATCAATAATGGCCATGTCTTGTTGAATCGTTGATATTCTCTTCGTTCCACTCCCTTCTCGCCTATTCATCGTTAATTCTACTTGCCATTTCAATTTCAAGCGCCCTACCGCAGATTTTGAAATGCCTAATTCGCGTGCAATTTCTCGAACACTTAATCCACGTTGTAGAAGTGCAATCACATGACAACGTGTATCCGTTGTTATGTGCGGCATTTAATCGGTAACTGTGTTTGTAGATGCACTACAAATACAGGTCGCTCCCCTACAATACGGTATGTTCTATAAAAGTGCATTTGGTAAAGAGCCGGAGTAATAAATCAGCTTAATGAGGGTTTCCTATTGTCAACGCGGTCATTTTCTATTGTTTGGTGGTCTTAGTAGTTGATTTATTACTTCGGCTCTTTACCAAATGCACTATAGAACAGTGTTTCCCAACCTGCGGACCGCGAGTAAATTCGTGGGGGTTATTACAAATGAGGCTGGATTATTATTAATTATTAAGTTAATTTATTTATTAAAGAAAAATATAGTAATTTTGAATATATCTGAATTGTTTTTGTTTATTGTAAAAAAATGAAAAATTGAAATGGATTTCTTGAGCTTGAGCTTTGATCAATTTGTAAAATCGCTATTACTATTTTATTATAACCGTACTCAATGCTTGAAAGAGAATTAATTAGATATCAATTAATATTTACCAATATTTCTCAACATAAGTAATCCTTATTTAATAAAACTTCATTATTTTGTTGATAGATAGCAAAAAACTAAAGATGGAAAGACCAATTATTTCTAAAAGTTTACTTTATTTAACTAGTTTACTTTGAGGTTTTCAAGTCATGTAAACAATTACTGAAGGAGGTGTGGGTGTCCGAGGTATTATTCTTCTTATAGATGGGATGCATATTAAAGCGAATAAAAAACTTCTAAATCTGAGTCTTTAATTCCAACTTCAAAAATATTTAAATTAAAGGTGACTAGTTTCGACCTTGAACTTAGGTCATTATCAAACCTTAAAAAGTTAAATGACAAAGAGTAAGGAGCAAGTAGAGGTCACTTACCAGAGATTTTTATAAAATTTTAAAATACGAGAAGCCTCAACTAAGGGGCCCCTCTAAACTCCATAATGGAGGTGATGAAACAAGTTGAAAATTTACATTTTACAATTGGAAGTTACAAATTTGAAGGTACTAGTCCAAATGGGATACCCAAATCTACATCCAACACGTTAAAAACCTGAAGGGTGAACAACCACAGCTAGCGCTAACATAACAAAAACGTTTGGGCACGAAATATCACTAACATCTGTAAAGTTAACATGAGATAAAGTTAAATGAGGTAACAAAAGTAACTTACAAAGTGAAGTTGAGAACGAATTAAAACATCTTTGGCGGAATAAAATTTAACACCAAAGGTGACACATTTAGCATTTGAATAGTAGAATTAATGTTAATTAAAATTTGTTTTATATAAAGCAAAATGGTGGCCACACATTGTGACGACCATCAGATAAATCAAATTAAGCAAAGAAGACGCAGTGACAAAAATGATTACAAAATAGCGCATGACAAATGTCACCTGCACCAAACCGAGAGTCATCTAACAGTAGATCTTATAACTAGAGAAAGAAAACTACCTAACTAAAAAGGGGTGGAGAGCAAGGCGGGAAAACCAAAATGAATAAAATGGGCCAACAATACAACCCCCCAACCAACCAAAGCAGGGTCCGATTACACTAAAATATCAAGGGTATGAGATTGATTAAATTCAAAATTAATTTCATTAAGGGATAAAGGTAATCAAAAATCACAAAACCTCCCCCATGAATAACATTTAATTATAAAATTGTTATCAATAGGATGATAAGATAAACGACATGTTTCAACACGTTATAGTGTCATCATCAGGCTATAAAGAGTAACATAAGCTTTATAGCCTGATGATGACACTATAACGTGTTGAAACATGTCGTTTATCTTATCATCCTATTGATAACAATTTTATAATTAAATGTTCTTCATGGGGGAGGTTTTGTGATTTTTGATTACCTTTATCAATTTCACCCCATTTCGAGAAGAATTCACCAACAACTAGTAATGGATCCTTTCAAGTTCATTAAGGGAGTTGTGTTGGTTCTTTATATAATATTTCTGAATCTCTAGGACTTCAAACAAATCTAGAAGTTGTCCTTTATGGAGAAAATGTAGAAACTTGGTGTTCGATTCTGGGGAAAAGGTATGGTTGTTGGAAACTATGTGGTTGGAGAAGACTGATTTATGAGCTATGGAGGGGTTGTTGATTAAATATTGGTGGTCCCGGATGCGTTGTTTAAAGGAACGGCCTGTTTGTCCAGTGTATTCTTTCCCACAGGAAGCACATTCTAACCTATAAATCCCGGGTCTGTCCCAATTGGGGATGGGGGGTTTATTTTTAACGAGTAGGGATGAGGAACATGAGATGGTGATGTTCAAGGGTCTGAAAAACTTAGCGATTTTAAGCGAGATATCCTTGATGTGAGGGATCGAAAAGTAGACATTTTGGGAAACGTTGGAGTCAGTGACCGGAGTCGAAGCGAATTGTTGTTGAAGTAAGGATTTCTTTCGGACGGACTTAAACAGTTTGTGCAAAACTGGGAAGGGAAATTCGTTATTGTTATTGTATGCCATTTGTTCAAGGGTCATTAGTTCTTTGTGAAAACATGCTGAGTTGATGGGGTAGGAGAAAAGGCGGTTGAAATAATGTCTAAAGGAAGCCGTTTTGTGTTGTAAAGGGTGGTTAGAGTGCCAAGGGATAATATTATCCGTAGTAGTAGGCTTCCGGTAAATATCAAAAGTTAAATGAGGAGGGTTCATGTTCCTGGTAACCAAAACGTCCAGGAACGGGATGGAGCAATCTTTTTCAAATTCGGCTGTGAACTGAATGTTCGGGTGTATATTATTAAGCCGAGGTAAAAAGGAGTCAAACTCTGTGGGGGAGCCATTGAAGATGATGAAAATGTCGTCGACGTATCTCTTCCAAAAAATTATTTTGTTACTGAAGTTGGGGTTAGAAAAGATGTAGTTAGATTCTAAATTATATCCATAAAAATGTCGGCCAAGAGAGGGGAGATATTAGATCCCATCGCAAGACCTTGATTTTGAGAGTAAAATTTTTGATCAAAGTGAAAGAAATTTTGGTTGCAAACACAATTAGCGAAGTCGATGCACATTTTGATGGAAGGTGAAGAGAGGTTAGATTTTATTAAGTGGTTATGTAAGAGGTTAATGGACTCCGCACAAGGGACACTGGGGAACAAATTGCAAACGTCTAAAGAAAGGAGAATAGAATTATCCGAGAGGTGAATATTATTGATGTTATTAAAGAGTTGTTTCGTGTTTAAAATGCGAGTATTAATGTTGTTATTGTCGAACCTGACGAGAGGTCGAAGGAGTTTATTTAACCCGCGATTGCTGACGTCTCCTCTAATCACTTGATCGCTAACGTGTGAGATTCCATCTCACATGTCTATTTTTACGTAATTTTCCTTTATTCCGGTATATTGTAAATGGTTATTGATATTTTAGATAAATGTATGTTATCCTTTGATTATTACTTTATTTAGTTACAATAATTAAATTAATTCAAAGTAGTATATCCTGTTATTTTCCTCTATGAAGGGAATACCTAATACTAAGACGTGATTTTCGGAAGTACATTTATTTTCAGATATTTTAAAACAAATACACTAAAAATACAGTATGTTTTCTCTTATTCGTCTTCTCTTGAGCACTCAGTACATATCAATGTTGTTTTTGATGTGTGCTCTTTGCAAATCGATTTCAAACATGTGTCGCAGGTATACTGTGTATACCTGTTTTTTCTTTTCGGGCAAAAAAAGCACTTTGGTTTTGCTTGTCTTTGTTGTTCAGCAGCTACTGGTACTAACTCTGCTACCGCCTCTTTGGGGCCTAGACAGTTAGTTATTTTCTGACGAAGTGGAATTGATAAAGTTGGGATACCTGATCTTCTTATAAGATGTGGCTGTGTTAGTGCTTTCGACAAGTTTGTAAGATAGTTTCTTCTAATAATCTTACAATTAGCGTTGCTGCAGTACACTATTTGTGCATTGATGGCTCCAATATTGAGTAAGCTGCAAAAGAGTGTTAGGGGCCATCGGTTGCTCACTCGTGTCACGGAATATTCCGTCTTCATCCGGTCCACAACGTCAACTCCTCCCTTCGTTAGGTTGTAAAACGTTATGACGGATGGCTTTTTAGAATCTCCACTCTCTGGGTCAACTTCGTCATCGTCATGAAATGTTGACAGCATCAGAACATTTTTGTTTTTCTTGGGAATGTACGAAGTTATCATAGATCTATTAGTATGCAGCCCCCATGCAAACATACTACTGTTTACGGCACGTATTTTTGTGTCCAAGAAGATGGAAGGTATTTCTCGCTTATTTTTCCGAAGGGTGCCCACAAATGTTAGGCGGTGCTCATTGAGTAAGTTATTGACCAGTGGTACCGAAGTAAAATAATTGTCAGCGGTCACATTTCGACCGGTACCAGTGTAATGTTGTATTAGACGTAGTACAACACTTTTGGCATCGTTATTTACTTTATAAGGCCCATCTGGCTGTTTACCAGCATAAACCTCAATGTTGTGCGTATAAAACATTCTCGAATCAACAACTGCATAAATCTTGATGCCATATTTGGCAGGTTTATTTGCAATATATTGCCGAAACTTGCATCGGCCCCTAAAAGCTTCTAGCATCTCGTCTATAGTAATATAGGCACCAACACTATAATGTTGCACACACTTTTCTGTAAAGCAGTCCAATATATAGCGCACTGGGGCTAAATTGTCTTGTTGTGCTCTTTCTAAGCGAGTTTCGTAATCATCGAATCTAACAGCTCTCAGTAAAGTATGAAAACGATACCTTGGCATTGTGGCTGCAAAATATTCTGGAGCCGTTCCATCTGTGCTCCACAGTTCTTCAGTATTTAGATGTTGGGCTTTTTTCACTCCCGCTAGATAAAGAAGTCCTAAAAAGGCACTAATTTCTATGAAATCAGTCGGCTTACAGTGTTTTTCTTCCTTATAAAACGCCCTCATTTTTTCTAGTTGTTTATTAGTACAGTCTGAGATATATTGGATCATTTGGTCCGGAAAAAAGAGCTTCCAGGAGTCTAGTATGGTTTTTGCATTTTTAGCAACACCTTTTACACCTGGTAATTGGCTAACAATATTTTGGCGTGCGGTTTTCCCACGTTTTCCAACTTCTTTATGTATCCTCCATTTCGTTGCATCTTTTCCATTGTATGTGGGGAAGGAATAAGCTGTAGCACCGGATTGTACGTCTTCAATTTCTTCTATGTCCGTATCCGATTGTTCTGTGTCTGTGTTGTGTAAACTATGTTCAGATACAGCATCTTCTTCGCAAGAATCGAAGTCATTTTCTGGCAATTGTGACGTACTTTGTTGATCTAAGCCTCGTTGCCTTTCTTCTTCAACTTCTTCTGTGCAAATTTCTTCCCAAAAACTTTGTAGACGTTGCTGTTCCTTTTCGTAATCCATCCTAACAGAATCATAAAATAGCAAAGCATTAGTATAACTAACAAAAGCACAGCCGGACACTTCGTACCTACCTCAACTGCAGTAGACAGCAGTAGTAAAGACAGCACGTACCACATAAAACAACAAAACCAGCAATAAGTGCAAGAAATAACAAAAAATAATAGTCCCTTCTATAATGCTTTTTGAAAATAAACGTAATCTGCAAGGTGCTCGTCTAGTCACAATCCACTGTTCACAACCAACGCGATAACTGACCTGTGAGAAACTGTCTCACATTCGCACATGTTTGCATATAAAGGCATACTGTTTCGAGAACCAATTGTCTGGGCGTAAATTAGTGGCCGGAAGTGATGATGTAAAGGTCCAGGAACGCATAGCTAGACCCGTATCGATGTCAGATTTACCGAATCAGCAGAATCTCCTAAAACGTGACAATGTGAGATTTTATCTCCGGACGTCAGCGATCGCGGGTTAACCAAAGGGCTATTTTGTGGGTGGGGGTATTGTTTGCTCATTCACCAATGCATGTTGTTATGTAACGTCCATTTAAAGATTTTGTTTCTTAGATAACACAAAAATTGCGATCGTTTCAAATACCAGATATTATTTAACTTAAATAACAATGAATGCAAAACGTCAAAAGAAACCATAATTTGTGCAGGTAGCTACCCTTTATGGTCAATACAAATATAAAGGTGATGTACCCTTTGCCTTCAAAATATTTTTACGCATTCCGCTGTCCCATTTTTTTAAAACATTAGTGTACCTAAATCATTTGTTGACTGTGATCCAACAACTTTCAATTGTCGTTATTTGATGGATTCCCTCCACTTTCGCCTAATGTATTTTCGCCAATCCACATTCGCCAATGTCAATTTGGTCTAATCTACCTTCGCCAAAGGTAATCTTGCCAATACCACATTCGCCAAGGGTAGTTTTGCCAAGTGTATTTTTGCCAAGTAGAATTTCGCCAATGGTATGCTCGGCAATAGCATTTTTGACAAATGGACACTCGCCAATTTGAAACGGGAGTTTTGAGATTGACGAACGGTCCCAAGATTATTTCTATTACATCAGCAATTAACATTTAAAATTCTATTATGGAAATAGTCGAGTTTCGCAAAATTAATATAACGCTTTTCGAGCTTGCAATAAAGATTTGTAAACAGATTTAGCAAGTCAAAAATGATTTTATTTGTCACAGTCACAGACGAAATTTAAAAAAATAGTTATTCGCTTTCTAGCTTGTTCCTATCAAATTCACCATAAATTCCCAAAACGCTTCTATCCCTTGTAGATAAACATTTACTCGCCGTAGTGCAGCAGATAACTGACAGCATCAATGTATTCGATTGTGGTTTTCACTCCATTGAGGTACTGATTTCTCAAATTCACATGGCTTTGCTGCAATCGCCGATACTTGCCCTTTTGGTAGCGAGGGTTGTGCCCCGCATCGAGTTGCATTGCGAGACCTTCATGCTTCAACTGCTCCGTCTTCAACGCTTCAACTATGGCCAGAAACCAGGGTGAACACCAGTGGACTTATTAAAACCACTGTGCCAGCCTTCCAGGTGGTTATTAGTCCTGAATCCATCGCCACCGAAATGGTTCCAAATCTGACGGGCAAATAGAGCCTGCCAATTGGGAAAAGTATACAAATTTGTGGAAAAAAATTCGATGCCTGCATTAGTAACGAGAAGAAAGTTTTTTGGCATACCTGTTCCTCAAGCCAAGTTTGCACAAAGTAATCACACAGATCTTGAACCCCTTGAATGTGAAATGGAATCTCATTGTAAATACCCATCCAGACGTCATCTAGCTGATCCAATGGGCAGAGTGGTAGAGCGCACATCCTGCGAACAAACTTTTTGACCTCTGCATTTGCTGAAAAAAGTTGGGGGTGCAAATGCAATTCCAATTTGGTTGGCTGCATTGATTAGTAGTTGAAACAGACGTGTGTAGGTTTGTTGCAAGTTATCGGGAAGAAGGCAGTACATCACCGGAATCATTGCCCCTTGACGAACCACGTGCATCGTATACAGCTGAGCAAAGATCAATGGTCTGGACTTGAATGTCCCATCCATGAACACTTCTCCAGACGCACACAGGATTCTGAGGTTGGCTTCAGTTCCAAATACCAGAATTCGATTATGTTCTCCATCATTGCAAAGAAGAAATAGTCGTCCATCATTCAGATGATCGATCCCGTCATTGAAAACGACTTGCGCTCGGTTTTCTGGTGCAGGTGGAAAATTTTTGCTGCGTTCCTGAATAATGGAAACAACATCTTTAAATATAAATGTATCGTTAGTCTTGTCTCATACAAAGCGCATATTGAAGGAATCTCTATAAATCATTCGCATCAAGAAAATCTGCGTTTAAGCTTGCAGTGCGACAATGCTTATGATATTAGCTGTAAAATTCTAATTCGTTACCTTGTATAATCCGGATTTCACAGATTCAAATGTTGGCATTTTAGCGGCAACTTCTTGAGCAAATTCTTCGCCAAAACCAGGTTGAAATGCAAGTTGTCTCATTTGAACGACGGTGATGTTGTACACTTGCTGAACTTTCTGATTGGACTGAGCAATCGTGGTTTTCATTTCGTTGCGTTTCCGGATGACCCATCTGTCTGCATCACTTGGTGGTGCATGTTGATGATGACCTGTTATTTTTAATAAAATAGTTTATAACAAACTGTGTTACATACCGTATACACAATTAAAACCAAAACAAAATCTGAGCCTTACCAGATAGTGAGGTTACAGCGTTTCCAATTGGCAAAATGGCAGTGCATCTGCAGAGATTCGCTTTGCACTGCCAATAAGTTTTGTCATTGTGTTCTCTTTTTAATCGATAATGAAAACTATTTAGCACTAATGTACGACCACCTCTTGTTGTTGGAAGAAATTCTGCAACATTTGCCATCTTAAACCACCACTGACAATTTCAAAATATCAACTGAGGAGCGAATGAAATGCTCTTCAATTGTTATGACATCGCATCTTAATACCCTTTAACTTACCTTTCATATACCTGGCAACCTGCTGTTGTTGTTTTTATTATTTGACATCGCATCGTAATACCCTTTAACTTACCTTTCATATACCTGGCAACCTGCTGTTGTTTTATGTTCGCGAATTGCACCTGCTCTTCTCAATGGCAAATTCCATGCAGGGCCATTCGTAAATTTATAAATAATTGCATTTTTAATATTGGCGAAAATGCAAAGGGCGAAAATAGTTTTGGCGGGAGTGTTCTTGGCGAAAATGGATTAGGCGAAAGAGGGGGTAGCGAATTTGATTTTGGCGAATTTACATTTGGCCAGATTGGAATTGGCGAAGGAGTACCAGGCGAATGTCCATTGGCGAAATTCCATTAGGCGTAAGTGGCGTACATTATTTGATGCCACTGCTTAGGACAAACCTACCTTTTTTCCTTTTAGGAGAATATGTGCTATGTGCATACAGACGCCGATTCCCTTGAAAAAGCATAGCGTGATTGCAATTAATAATCAAATTATATTAATAGAAAGCACATTGAGACTGAGCGTTACTTGTTTGAAAGTGAAGTAGAAGATCTGAAAAAATTGAAAAGGAGTAACAATGATTCGTAATAATAAGCTTATACCATGGAGGCAGGTGATGATCTTATTGTACCTATGAAGAACACCTCCCACGGAATGAGACACTGGTTAGTCCTGGGTGCTCACTTCTACAACCTCCTTTTACAAGGGTATTTCCCTGTTCTGCGTCACCAGGTAGTCAGCGGAGATTGCTATTAATAAGTATTACTACGGTGTTAACGGAAAAATATAATTAATGAAAAATATATGTACAATATTTAAATGAAAGCTTTTCCCTCCCGTTAAGCGACCTCTCTGATCATCTCGGCCAAGTCCTGAAACAAACAGATTCCTACAGTTAGTTAGGTAATAAAATTCCCTGTAAGTGTTTCTACTATTTCGCCGGGTCCAGAACAAAATGGCCACGGTTAACGATCGAATTGGTACAACCGTAGAGATCCCAATAAATCAATTTAACACCCTCTTGCAAAGGTAAGTATAGATATCCCAATTATGCTTAATATTATTTCTGTGCACCCTTTCAGATTTCCTCTAACCAAGGCTTGCTTCCACCTTAATTTGCTACCGGTAAGATAACCTCACAATCTGTGCAATAAACTTTTATCGAGGAATGTTAGCAATTATTTCAACACCTAGGTTACAGTTTATCCCTATTGTCGAGACACCCCCTGTGTTGCCAGAAAGATTATCTCCGGGATAAGTTAATCTATAAATATTTTTATTCCGGACGAGAGCTTCCCCGCCAGTACAAGAGAATAACCCCTTTGGTCGCTTCCAAAGGAAGAAATTACCCTGTCCTGATAAGAAAAGCCACGTAGCGGAATTTGTAACTTAGCTTAGGAATAGGCCTGCTATAATTACTGTCGTACCCCCAGGCTGAACTCCAGGCTCCGGAGATACCTTCACACGAAGCTCCTTTTTATAACTTTTGTGTGTAACCGTCACCGAGGATTTGCCTATTCCCAGATAAAAGTTCTTAACATTTACTAACATCAATGTGCGTTTACTGTTGGCAAACTTATATAGGTGAAACTCTATATACAGTTTTGTTTTAATGTGAAATCCTTTCAGGTGGACGGAACTAATGTAAAAGCACTCACCCCAATATTCCTCTGCGGTTGTACTAACCTCGATCGTACCGTGGACCTCCAAAACCAGGTCACGATTTGACTTTCTTTTTACACCTTGACACCGGTAAGGAATTGAATTCTAATCACACAGGGCTGCTACCCTCTTACTCTCTAGATTACCACTAGATCAAACTACTCGTACTCTCAGCAACGGACTACGGAAAAAGACCCCCTCTTCGTCTGCTGGCTGGGTTTTTATCATTTTTCCCCAGCCACAAATGGGTTGATTCTCGCCTACAATTTACTACTTTACATTTTAAGAGGGGTTACATACTCCTTCCAGATCGTTACAATTTAACCCAAAAGTTTTCTTTTTAATAATGTAATTTTCTGCTTACAGTTTATCCCTTTCGCCTTACGGAAAATACCTATCCAAGCGCGCCATTGGAAGACTCCGCTTGCGTCGCCTACACTTAACACGCCAGGGGTGAACGCCACACGCCATGTATTAAGGACGCTTGAGTCGATGCCACTTCTGATTTGTTATGAATGAATATACAGTTCGCCTTTAAATATTTAATTAAATGAATAATATGAAATAAGCTTAACAGAATAGTAAGAGCAGCACGCCACGCTAACCGCCTCTACTCGAATTCCCGTTCCTCGCCTCACTCGTCACGCCATGCCCCTCTCCTCGTAACAAGATTATTGTGGCCTTTACATAGAATCGCTGAGGAAGTTCGCGGTCAATTTCCAGAAATTGATAAATTTATTGGCTTTGTAAAAAAGGTATTTTTTAAAGCTCATTAACGAGTTAATTCAAAACCTAAATTCCAAATATTCCACTCCCTGCATCCCTGGTTTTAACAAGATGGGGAACGTGGATTGAAGCCTGCAATTATTTAATTAACTGTGAAAACTTAAAAGTCGTTAAAAAGGTCATGGATTCGTTCGACAGCACGACAGCTTCAATTAAAATTGCGCAAGAAGTGTTAGAAGATGTTGAAATTGCGGCAAAACTCTCATGCATCAAGGCAAACTTTGGTTTCATTCCTACTGCAATAACCACTCTGGAACAGTCTCATGTGCAGCTGGTGGATCAACTACAGTTGATTAATAAAACTGTTAGTGATTTAAAGGGCGCACGTGGTAAAATAGGAAAAGCTGTAATAAAGAAAGGGGATAGATAGTGTTTTGGGGAAAAATAAAGGCTACGAAACAATGTGTTCGATCGCTAAAGTTCTATCAGGGTAAAATTTTTGACGAATTAGAACTAACTTCAAGTGACATACCCTATTTTAAGTATGCTCCTGTCGTATCAGTTGAAGTAGAAAGGAGCTTTCCTATGTATAAATGCTTATTGAATGACAAACAATCATTTTCATTTGAAAATTTACATAAAGTTTTCTCTGTATACTGTAATTCATACATATTTATTGTAGTTAATAAAATTATTGTGTTTAGGATTAAGTTGAATGAATAAAGGTATTGCGTACCTGGTTTTTTATTTTTTTAGGTTACCTACTGAATTTAGTTGATGCCGATTCCTGATTCTGTATTTTAAAAATAAAAGTGAAAGGTTCTTATTTGGAAATAAAATTTACCGCACTACCACCAATTTTACAAAAGGTTGTCTGTCGTAACATAAGCAACAAAACTCGAGCGTCAACTTCTAACTTAAATAAAAACATTAACATGGAATAGAACAGTAACGGTAGGGAGGATTCGCAAGAACACATTGATTGATAATTTTCAAAAATTCCAGTGGGCACTTAACATAAGTCAATGTTTTTCAAATAAATTTAAGATACTTAATCAAAAATTAGAAAATTTGTTGAATTCTTTTTATTACTATGTTCTTATAAGTCTTACCTTTCATCAAAAATATTATTTTATGTTGTTTGAATAACATGTGTCTTATTACATATACATAATTTTGAAAAACTCCAATTACCTCAGTTTCGATTCCGAGTGACTTACACTTACACTGATTGACTTCTGAACCCTTCTATATCGATGATATTCTAATTCATGCTAAATCAAAATGACAAAATATCAAACGAAATTAAATACTTAGGTTTCAAGTTTTTAAGTAAAGGCATATCTATGGATGAAAAATGAATACACCATACATCATTCTTTTGAGTCCAAACTTATATATACATAAACTTAGCATGCCCAAAAGGTGTCCTGAGCAATCATCAATTTCTCTCTCTTCCCTTAATTCCTCGATGATGGCAAAAAGCGGTTCTTCTTTGATTCGTAAGTAGTTAAGATTCCTCCTAAATCCATACGTCTGACAGTTATAAAAAGAGTTGTAATTGCACCAATTATACTTTTTGAATACACCCGAAACAGATTCTAAATACTCCTTCGTTATAACAATCAGCCATTTTGACATCCAAGGAAAACTGACTCCATGTAACATGAATTCGGAAATGTTCCTTCGTGTTAGTCTGCTCTTCATGCCTATCGACTTGAACATTGTGACAATGTCGGCGTGTTTACTCATGTCAGAAGGAGCCATGTTGTAAAAGATCTCAAACAAAAGCAAATAAAAGGACAAACCGCTAAAAACAAACATACCTCTTGAATAGCATAAGTTGTTAAGAAACGTAGAATCTTCATATCTCCAATCGCAAAAAGAGTTCTCTGATCCTTGCCATAGAGTGACAAAGGAACTACGCTCCATAATGGTGTCAACTCTTCTCTTTTGATTACCAGAATTGGTTAAATAAAATAGATCGATTCTTTTTCCGTCATCATTATCATTTACGCTATTTATTTCCAAGCCGTCCTTCCACCCAATTCCAAAAGCAAGAATACAATAGAACTGATACGTGAGAGATTCATCGCTTACAGACATATTATAGGGGGCAACCCACCTATGTGCCTCAAAAGGGTCAAATTTACCCAAGGGTAAGTTGAGCATGATACATACATTTCTGTCTAATACACCTGGCAACAAGTACGACGTCAAATGTTTTCTTTTCCTAAAACATCGTTTTATATTCGTTGTCTGTCGAGCGTCGCACGTTACAACCTCTATATAGGATTCACCACTTAAAATCCATTCATTAGATGGCGCGCTGGAAGCAAAACGTGCAATCACATTGTCAAATTGAGGTAAATTGTTGTCTTGCCATGCACTCCAAAGAATTGCGCTTAAAACCTCAAAATACAAGAAAGCATCGCATATCGCATTGGAAACTGGACCTAAAATTCTTCTTAACGCCTCGACTCTTCTTCCAACATACGCATTTACTCCCACCCTTTTCGATCAAGCAACAAAGTCATCATAGGAAAACAGAGAAGTTATATTTCCTGCAGAAGAATATACAATTCCCCCAAACATCTTTCCATAGCATTTAATTGAACTGTGTTGTTTCTTCCATTTAATTAGCACTGACTCACCTTCACTTCCGTGTGTCTCATTAGACTTCAAAAAGCCAAAACAACATAAAATATCTCCAAATTTAACTCTTCCGCGCGCATGGTATCTAGAAATGATTTTAGCTAACTGTTTCCCAGAATCAACTTGATTATCGACCACAAGATCCGGATCAATATGGATAATCCGTCCGCAATTAGTGACGTCGAATCTCCTCTTATCGCTCGCAATAAATACTGCACGATGTACTCGCCACTCTCTAATATCAATCCCAGCTTCATGATAACAATATACTATCTCGTCGTTGTCAGATAAACTGTTTTACCACCTAAGATTTTTAATTTACAATGCGTGAAGCAACTTCAGAAACAATGTTTTCTAGTCGATCAGATTTGTCCAATTCACACAACATACTCATAGAACTAGGTGATTTATAAATAAAAAACATATTCAAAAAGTTCTTGGTGTAGTTACTCACTTAACCCTTGTGTTGCCACCCAAAAAAAGTCACATTGTCTGCCGGCCAGGGTACCCGGGTACCCATACGCAAATTCGTGCGTATAAGTGCGCTATACATGAAAATAATTGAGTGCATTCTATCAGGATCTATTTACTAACATCTTAGAAAGGTATTTCTACCTAAATATACCATATAAATTATGTACAGACAGCTTTGTAGTCCTAAATCAGGTATAAACAACGCGCGCTGTTCTACTCTAACTTTCTCGTTTCTGCGATGGCGAGGTGCATGGAATTCGAATGGTGGGGAAAAGGGTTACCTATTCTCTGAATTGCTTTGTACTTGAGTTGAGGAACATTCTGTAGGCACTCCAGTCAGTCTGTATAGTTCGTTAGCGTGTATGCATTACATTCGATATTCGTAGTTATAAAAAAGTTTTGTGAAGTGATAACTGCATTTTATTTATCTACCTCAGATAAATAAAAGGATGGAGG
The DNA here is from genome assembly GCA_036250285.1 of Pyrocoelia pectoralis. NCBI lineage: Eukaryota > Metazoa > Arthropoda > Insecta > Coleoptera > Lampyridae > Pyrocoelia > Pyrocoelia pectoralis. The sequence continues at coordinate 35,395,404 of CM070075.1, read as the reverse complement.
AGTTATCGAGAGCACAGTATTTGAGGTAACGTAAATACAATAAACACACGATTTATATTACCGCGGCGTGGTATGAGAAAATCCGAAAATACATTTTTCGACGAAAAAATATATTTTATTCGTATTTTTCGCATTCAATTTGTTAAAAACCACCGTACTACATATTTGATATAATTCAAAATATAATATTATTGTAAAACTCAAATTTCTTTTTATTTAGATTGAGCGAGGCTCAAAAAGAGGAGTATCTCAGAAAATTGATGCACGAGGACGATGGTGCCGCGATCGACAGTGAAGATCCGTCGGACAGCGAGGACGACGATTGGTTTCCGGGCGGTAACGCTGGACATGCTGGTGCCATTGGAGAATCGGACACTGAAGATTACGAACAGGATGAAGCAGCTGAAATTGAAGAGAATACAAGTGACCGTGAAGCTCCAGAGGGTGAAGAAGAAGATGATGATGACGACGACGATGGAGAAGAGGGCGACGACCATGAAGTAGCTGTATCGACGTCCAATAGTTGTTCAGACAGTGTTCCAGCCAACACAAGTACAACATTTGTAGCAAAAGATAAAACAGTTTGGAATAAAACCGCACGACCAAATCACCAGACTCCTGCTAGAAATATTGTCAGGCAAAGAAGTGGGCCTCATAGGAGTACAGAAATGTTATCAATCGGACAAACATTCAAGAAATTGATCGCGTTGGAAATGGTCGATATTATCGTTCGCTGCACGAATAAAAAGCAGAAGCCGTGTATCAAGTTTACAACGAACAACATCCAGAAAATGAACCTCATGTATGGAAAAGAGTAACAGTGACAGAAATGTATTCTTTTTTCGGAATATTGATCTGTGCTGGTGCAAATAATTCAAACACAGATCACGTAGATGAAATGTGGAAGAAAAATGCTTATCCGTTATATCGTGCAACAATGGGACGGAGGCGTTTTCAGTCGCTTTTGCGATTCATACGTTTCGATGACTATACAACACGCCAGGCTCGAGCAGCCAATGATAAAGCTGCGCCTATTTCTGATATATGGATGATGCTGAATGCCAACCTAGCTACATTGTATAGACCAACGGAAAACTTGACCATCGACGAGCAGCTCTACCCTTTCCGAGGAAGAACTAGGTTTACTCAGTATATGCCATCCAAGCCTGCCAAATACGGTCTGAAAGTGTTTTGGTTGTGTGATGCAAGTAATGCCTATCCGCTCAAAGGGATTTTGTATACAGGTAAGCAAGGTAATGCTCGAGAAGTCAAGCAAGGAGAGCGAGTTGTCAAAGACCTGGTCAGTGATTATAAAGGGTCTTGCAGAAATATAACCATGGATAGATTTTTCACAACTTTACCTTTGGCGGAGACTCTGTTATCTTGGAAACTTACTATCGTCGGTACATTGAAAAAGAATAAAACGTTCATACCTCAAGAAATGAAACCGTCAAGGTCTAGAGAACCACTGTCAACCCTTTTTGGCTTTCATGAAAAAGCTACTATCTGCTCGTACGTTCCAAAGAAAAACAAAGCTGTAATACTTCTTAGTACGATGCACTATGATTATGATATTTCTGATGCAGCTCACAAAAAACCAGAAATTATTTTATTTTATAATCAAACAAAATCTGGCGTTGACACCATGGATCAAATGTGTTCGAGGTACTGCACCCAACGGCGAACGTGTAGATGGCCTCTGGCTTTCTTTTTCAACATCCTCGACATTGCAGGTGTAGCTGCTTATGTCATCTACTATAAGAATAATTGCACGCTTCGCAAAAAAACAAACAGACGAAGACTTTTTCTTCGACAATTGTCAGAAGAGTTAGCAATGCCGATGATCGAAGGACGATCCACGAATCAGCAAATTATGCGAAACCATTCTACCAAAATCGCAGTCGAAAGTTACTTTGAAAGGCCAGTAGTAGAGGTGGTATCCAGAAATGACCAACGTCGAGACGCCACTGGGAGAAGACCTGTTGTTGGATCGTGTTACATTTGTAACGAGCAGCCTATTCGCAAACGCCGAAAAACACGGAAATCCTGCGTTGGGTGCGATAAGCCCGTATGCGATCAGCATTCTGTGAAAATTTCCAAATGTTTACATTGCAATGAGTAATTTTGAATTTTTCTACATTGATTTTAAAATTTAGTTATTCAAATTTACTTGTTCAACAATTACTTATATTTCACTGTGCCAAAAGCAAAAAAAATCATTCATTTTTTTGTAACAAAATAAAATTATTATTATTATATACAGTATATTTTATCAATAAATAATTAAAAATTAATATAATTTGTTATAATTATCATATAAATAATCATTTATTAACTGCTTTTAGATATAAAGTAAAATGATTATCCTAATGTATTACACGAACTGCGCCGAACTTCTGCCGGGGTACCCGGGTACCCGGGTGGCTGAGCCGTGTTATTGTTTTCAAATGTCACACTTCTCAAGTTAAAAAAAAATTTAAACTATGTATAATGCGAAATTCGATAGAGAATCGGTTAAACCATGGGGATCCAAGAGGATTTTAGCCTATCTTTTTTAGAAAAAATATTATTCAACAAAATACACTACGGTGGGTACCCGGGTATCCGGGTGGCAACACAAGGGTTAAGAGATTTAATAAAAAATGATATTCAATTTGAATGAAAGGAAGAACAAAATACGGCATATCAACAATTAAAACAAATAATTACACAAGAACCAACTTTAAAATATTTTGACCCTAACAAAGAAGTAGCAATATCAGTAGATGCTTCAAAATCAGGAAATGGTGTTGTAATGTTAAAGGTCAACTTTGTGCTTTCGCATCAAGAGCAATGACCGAAACCCAGCAAAGATACGCACAAATAGAAAAAGAGCTTCTAGCTATATTGTTTTTGGGTAGAAAAATTCTACCAATGTCTATATGGGAAAAAATTCAATGTGGAAACAGACCTAAGCCACTAACCCCTTCGGCCCTCTCGGTGGCATTTGCCACCGCATAATTTAAAAGCCTCTAATTTACCCGCAAAACATATATTTCTACAATCTGGCTTTAGATGTCACTTCTATGACATGTTTTAAAAGAATTTTGTGTTTTGTTTCAGCCATATGTGTTTTGTTGTAATTGTGAGTGATTGTTGTGTAGAGTGCAATAAACATGGATCCTAACAATCTAAGCGATACATTTGGTAAGTTGAAATAGTTACATTATAACATCAAATTTTGATAATAGGTTGGTTACCATATAGTATATAGGTTCCTATGATTAGTTGTACAGAGTTGTTTGTGGCATTCTAGTCAAAAAAAACCTCGTCAGAGGGTCTCGAAATTCGTTTACGCAATTGCCACCTACAGGCATTGCCGCTATAAATGGTAATAAAAATAGTAATTTTTATTTATTATTACAGATGGGTATCATCGCATAGCTCCCACACGATTTTATGGTAGCATAAATAAAGTTGCAAAGACCTTAACAATGCAAGATTCACAGGCTGCCATAATGGCATTACCTGAGTCCGATATTGAGGATGAAGGAGGCGACGAATTCTTAGTAGAAGATGAGACAGATGAAGACGATGAAGATGATGTTCCCCTTTCAACGTTGGCATCACAATTATCGCAAAAACGAAGAACACAAAATGCGAAGGTACATTGGACAAAAAATCAATATTCACCGCCAGATATTAGTAGTGTAGTAGGGCGGGTTCTGCATCAAAAAGTCACTAGATTAAAAGTCACTAGATTTAGTAACTTTTCTTAGGTTGGTAGTTGTACTGGTCACTAGAAAAGTCTCTAGATTTTCAAGGCCGGTTTGCAACTTGGCCAAGGTCAAATGTCTGGTTTGCATCTTGGCTATGTCAAGGTCGTAAATCTTTCAGGGTCAAACTTCAAGGTCACTAGATTTTCAAGGCCGATTTGCAACTTGGCTAAGGTCAAATGTCTGGTTTGCACCTTGACACTATGTCAAGGCCAACAACAACGAATGCGAGTGGGGATGATGACGATATAAAGCGGGCGTTTAATGTATGAGTTCAATCGTCGTAAACATGTGGTTCGCGTATGCTCAAGAATCTTGGATTAAAGCCACCGATCTTAGAACGGCTGTGGAACGTCTCAAGCAGCAGTTTTCGGCGCTAACATTTGACGCCGAGCACGAGGCTGTGTACGGTAATGGTGATTTTAGCGAGGAGAAGTGCCACACCCTTGCCAAAAAATATACGTTGGGCGAGGAGATATGTGAATATTGTGCGATATTAATTTTTTGTAGTCTGATGTGTTCATGATCACTGTTTTATTAGTGAACACATCAGACTACAATAACAAAATGACATCACTCCTAGAAGACATCTCGATATATTCAAAAATTAATAAAGACCTTACAAATGACACCCAAAAAAAAACAAAAAAAAATGCAACAAAATGATAAAAGAATGGCTAGACAATAACCATATCACCGCAATCACATACAAAAAATTAATATCGCACAATGGAACTGTATCAAAAATATATGGACTACCCAAGCTGCATAAAAACGGGTACCCCCTTCGACCTATTGTATCTACGTGTACCAGCCCAGTCTATCGGTTGTCTAAATACCTATCTAACATCATTTCGCAAGTCACATCATGTAACAAAAACATAATCAAAAACTCCTTTGTTTTCAAAAATAACATTCAACACCTGCGTATACCACATAACCATGTAATTTTCTCCCTGGACATAATATCTATGTATACCAACATCCCCTTGGAACTGGTGAACAAGTCACTAAACAACAACTGGGAAAAAATCAAAACCTTTACCACGATCCCGAAAACAAATTTTATTACAGCAATTGAATTCGTCTTAAATTCCACATTTTTTACTTTCAAGCAGCAAATTTATAAGCAGATACAAGGCTTGGCAATGGGCTAGCCTTTATCATCAACAATAGCTAACCTCGTAATAAGTGATCTAGAAACGGCCATACTACAAAAAATGACAAACATCACACTCTATCAACGATACGTTGATGATATCTTAATAATAGCCCATAAAGATCAGATAACTCACATCGTTAATGAATTCAATAATATACACCATTCGCTTAAGTTCACATTAGAGACAGAAACTAATCAAAGAATAAACTTCCTCGACATCACACTAATTCACACTTCTAGTGGGTCTATTAAAACAAATTGGTATAGGAAAACAATAAAGACGGACCGATATATAAACTTCCTTTCATCCACCCCCTTAACGTACAAAATATCAATTATATACGGTTTAGTCGATCGTGCAATAAAGCTTTCATCCCCAGAGTTCCACAGTACAAATTTAGATATAATACGACAGATTTTAATTAACAATAACTACCCCCCACAAATTATCAATAAAAACATCAAGTCACGGTTAAGGAAAATTGCTACACCACACATTAACCCTCAATACGACATAGACGAACTACAACCTAACTTTTTTGGAGACGTCTTTAACCACAACAACACAGGGCTTATGAAACAATATATTTCACTCCCCTACATCACATGTTTGTCTGAAAAATTGCAAAAAATCCTAAAAAACTTTCATCTAACACCGGTATTTACAAATTCTAACACAATAAAAAACACACACTACACTCACCTTAAAGATAAAACCCCCCTGACAGCCAACTCCAATTTAGTGTATCAACTTAACTGTTCAACGTGCTCCGCATGTTACATAGGTCAGACAAAACAGTGCCTGAAAAACAGAATACAGCAGCATACTTACTCTATTAAAAAACAAATGCTATCTTCCTTATACCCCAAAACCGCTCTCACCGAACATGCAATAGATAACTTTCATAATTTTGATTTCAAACAACCCTTGATTCTGCATATAGAACCCGTTTTACAAAAACGCCTCTTTTTAGAAATGATTGAAATGAAAAGAAAAAATAACGCAATTAATTATAGAACTGACATCCAAAATCTAAGTAATATGTATTTCAATTTAATATTATAATACCCATTTAAATAATTGTTTCCTTGAGAAACTCAATATTTCTTTCTTTTAGTGTAGGTGGTTAATAATAGATGTCATAACCTTGCGTAATGCGCATGTCATAGTCAACATTAATTTCTAGTCATTGTGCGTGACGATTAGGTTAATAAATGCACAATTAAATGGATTTTTCATACATTTACACAACGGCGGATGTGTTTAATCCATTTTATGGTTATCCTTCGCACACATCCCTTCTATTTGACTTGGTAAGTAGTCCTTAATAGCGTTATACAGATCACATCTGGCACTGACCTATTGAACTCCTTTTTTTTGAATTGTAACTTACATCAAATTTTCAATTGCAGATGCACACAAATCAATTATGAATAAGCTTAGTTCAAGCGAAACGTAAATTGCAACCAGAATTGTATATCGTTATTTATTAGTCGAATACAATTTATTAAATTTTAGCTGGTTCTTCTTCAATATTCTCATAATTGTGTGGAGTGCCTCATTAGCAGGTTGAAAGATGCCGGTTTGGAGGAATTTGTAACAGATTTAGATGAATGGTGTGGAAGAGAGTCTTCGAGCTCATCATCCTCATCGTTGTCCACTGATGAGAACGCCTGATGAAGAAGGTCATATTTGACGAATCACGAAATAAAGTGCATGTAATGGTAGTGTGGTGTTTTGCTTATACGGAAGCAAGAAAGGGCCGTGGCAAACTATGGCGCTGGATAGATATCGTTTTCATCGTAGAATAGAACAATTAAATAGAATTGATATCGTTTTCATCGTAGAATAGAACAATTAAATAGAATTCTGTTGTCCGTTTTACAAGAAAATCATCGCGCCGAAGTATATCGTAAGAGATTTCAAGGTCACTGAATAGCATCGCAGAAATCTGGTTCTTGACTAAGGTGTTTTCAAGGACAACCGCAAGGACAAATGTCGCGTTCAAGGTCACCCGATGGCAATATAAACGGCGTCGAAGCGCTAGGAGCTCAGTCTGTAACACGATACCAAAATGGATCTTACCAAGCTAAACGCCAGTACCTTCTGCAAGAACTTCAAGAACGTTAAAGATATGAAAGTGGGGGAGAAATATAAAATTATCGGGATTGATGTGATTAATACTAAATATGGTGACCGAATTGTGTTGGAAATTGAAAATTTCAAATGCGTGCTACCATTGAGATTTTACGAGTACTTTAACGAAGATAATCAACTTGAAGCATTCAAGCAGTCCTTAACGCAAAAGGCCGTATTCATTGCAAGCGAGGGATTGGTTGGAAAAACGACTAATTTAAAATTTACTTAAATTGTAAATAATGTAAACAATATTGGAAAATAAATATTTGATATTGCCCTCTCTCTCTCTCTCATTTCATTCTAAACCATGAACCCTACGATTTCAAATAAAAGCAGCTGCACAGTAATCGTCATCGTCATAGTCATCGCTGTTGTTGTTATCGCCGTCGTTGCTACGTCGAGAAACATGGAAAAGAGTTGTATGTGGTGTAATCAAGGCGACAACAATAATGTAACTGCTCCCCCCAATGAAAGTTTAATCGATTGCAGCGCTTATGATTTATGCGAGAATTATTCGAAATACGTTGAAATCGGATACAGTACACGCTATGACCTTGCACCAGTTCTACGACTTGTATGTGGTGGTGGTGATGCAATAGTGATGGAAAGAGAAGATTGGGAGACGCTTCTCAAATGTCAAACGGAGATAGGAATGAAAGTTGAACGATCGCAAGAACTGGAAAGTTGGATTACTTGGTCCGATGTTAACGAAGACGAAGATATCGAATGGTCTCATACTGAGGAATCGCTTAGCAGCAAAATGATCACTTACTATACTTGGGAGTCTGTTAAGGGCATGGAGAAAATGTTAAAAAGTATAACAATGGAAAGAAAGGATGACGACGAGCATTTTTGTACTCTGAACACAAACGAGATTGAAGAATTGTTTAATCTAAAAGATATAATTAATTATCGATTTGAATTTCTGGAATCGTATAATCTTCCCAGTTTCTTTCACAATCTCATCGAGCAGATAAAGGGCTATCGACGTTTTCGCAAGATCCAATTTGATTACGACGAGGACGACATCTATAGTGACTTTGAAAATTGGTTAAATTATAAATACGATATAAATTCGCACAATATACTTTGTATGATGGAACTTTTACATTATCGACCTGCCTATATCATGTATCACATTTACAGACAATAAAACAATAAACGATAACTGTTTTTCTTCCCTCCCGCCCAAATATATACAGGGTGATTCATTAAGAATGTCCAATCTCTGAACTGTAGATTCCAGACCTCGAAATATGATGATTCTGCCCAACATGCCTTATACAAATATTGATAGTTTCCGAGATACCGGGTGTTTAAAGTTTAAATATGAATTTTGATTTTCGCAATAACTTTCTATTTTTTCACAATTTCTTTTTGAAAATTGGCAGTTTTACCTTTTTTTGCATGAGGATTGCCAATTTGGACTCTAATTTAGCATTGCTAATAGAGGGCGCTAGTTATACTTGGTTGTGTTTAGTAAATCTAAGCAAAAATTTTTTTCGGCTGAACTATTAGCAAACTAATAATAAAATATGGAAAAGCGTTAGATTCTACAAAAAAAAGTTACTCTTGTTTGATTCGTGTAACTCGATCAGTTATCGAGTTATTTGCTTCTAAACAGTTCAATAAATTTTAATTTAAAAAAAAAATTTATTCTCTAAATGTGTAACAACAATAAACTATTATTTATGATCCGTTTTCGCAAAGATCTCTTCATATCAAATAACCCTTGTCTATTATTTTTAATCACATTAATTAATTGTTATTGCGAAAATCAAAATTCATATTTAAACTTTAAACACCTGGTATCTCGGAAACTAGCAATATTTGTATAAGGCATGTTGGGCAGAATCATCATATTTTGAGGTCTGGAATCTACAATTCAGAGATTGGACATTCTTAATGAATCACCCTGTATATACTGCATCCACATCACTTTCCAGCAATGCTAATTCAGAAGCGGAAGAGTTCGGGTGGTAGCGGCCTGTTAAATAGACTTATCAATAACCTTCCATTTGAGATACATCTTCCGGGGTATCAGTATTGCGGTCCTGGTACTAAATTAACTGAAAGACTTGAACGCGGCGATCCCGGTATAAACGCCTTAGACGCTCATTGCAACGAACACGACATTAGCTATAGGGATAATAAGGATTTAGAGAGTAGACATAGGGCGGATAAAATTTTGGAACAAGGAGCTTGGGATCGTTTAAAAGCATCTGACGCAACGATAGGAGAACGAGCGAGCGCTTTAACTATTGGCGCTATAATGAGAGCGAAAAGAAAAATGGGGATGGGGGTTAAGAGAAGGGGGAGGAGGAGGCTGACACGCAGCAGTTTATTAAATTTACGTAGAACAATTGCTAAAAAAATGGGGAGGAGCAAAAACATGCAAGAATCTATAAAGTCGGCTGTAATGGCTGCAAAACTGGCCGTGAAAAGTTTAGGCGGAAAGGCGCATGTCAATGTTCCGAGAATAATACCCGTACCGAAAGAAGGAGGCGTTTTACCATTTCTAATACCGCTATTCGCCGGCTTATCGGCAGTTGGTGCTTTGGCCGGTGGTGCATCTGGAATTGCTAAAGCAGTTAATGCTTCGCGCGATGCCCAAAAGATGTTAGAAGAGGCGTCGCGTCACAACCGCACAATGGAATCGATTGCAATAGGAAAGAAGGCGAGCGGTGGCCTGCTATACATGAAACCGTATAAAACTGGCGGTGCATTACACTTGAGTCCCGCAAAAAAAAAAGAATTAGGAAAGTTGCCAAATAGACCGCTGACGGATGTGGATCTGCGGAAATATGCCAGGGCGGTACCCTATTTCAGGGACGTATTCATGCGCGATAATTTGCCCAAATTGCCGTGGAAGAACGAGGCCGGTATAATTAATTTAGATAGTCAACGGGGCGGAGGTACGCATTGGGTCTGTTACAAGAAACGTAATGACAAAGTGTGGTATAACGATAGCTTCGGAAATATTCGGCCACCGAAAGAGCTCGTAGACTACTTTCGCGGATGTAAAATATGTTACAATTATGGGCAAGAACAACAATTTGGGAGTATTAAGTGCGGACACTTGTGCCTTAAGTTTTTGCATAAATAACACGTAGGCGAGCTAGTCGTGCTAGTCATCATGTCGACAACATTCAGCATAGAGGGTGTTGGTAACATAGCCAGTCACGATTTTTATCCGCCCATTGAACTTCCCTCGGAGAGACAGTACGTAATCGCGGTGGTGGGGTTTTACGGCTGTAACAGTATAAGAAACATTCACGCGGGGAACGACAAATTTTACTATATGAAAAAGGAGGAGGAGGAGGAGGAGGAGGGGGGATCAATTACCACATACATAATTCCAATCGAAATTCCTCATGGTGCATACGAATTGGAAGAACTGAGCGCCTATATAAAAGCACACATTCCTACACGCAAATTTAGTTTGAGGGCAAACAACAATACGCTCAAGTGCGAGCTTAGGTGCGAATTTGGTATAGATTTCACGCAAAAAGATTCCATTGGGCGCATGCTCGGATTCCAACCGCGAGTATTGGACGCTAACGTTTTACATAGCTCAGCGCTAGATATACAAATTGTTAAACATACAAACATACATATCGAGTGCAATCTCGTAAAGGGGTCGTATCGTAACGGGGAACCCGCCCAAGATCAGTAGTATACTGATCTTGGAACCCGCCAAAGTTCTGTACGAAGTAGACGTTTCCGTTCCCCCCGGCTACCGCTTAGACAAAATTCCCAGTCATCCCCAATACTTGCAACTAAACACAAACACCATTAGCAACATAACAATTAAGTTGACCGATCAAACGGGCGAACTCATCGATTTCGGAGAAGACGAGCCATTTACTGTACGATTGCAGTTGAAAGAGCATGGGATTAAGAATTAACCAACGTCCGCCTATAAATAAGGAAGACAACGACAAATTGCATACTATCAATAGCCAACCACGCTCGAGGACAGCTGCTGAAGAATTAACATCTGCAGAAAAACATTTCTTGAAATCTATTGGATTAGTAGCGTGCAATGGCAGCCATCATCGATCAATCACTGAACATCTTTCAAAACGCACATTTTGACGAAACCATAATTAAATCGGATATTCACACCTACCTCCCGTACGGGTCCCCCAATTACGGACTCTCCGATGAAATTCGTATACTAATACAGAGTCAAGATTTGATAACGGCCACATACGACAGTTTTCTGTATATCGAAGGAAAAAACCAGCGCAAAATTGAAGACGCGGGAAAATCGTGCGCTCCAACAAACAATTTCCCCGCTTTTCTTTTTCAAGAAATCCGCTACGAATTGGGCGGGCAGAAGGTGGAAGTGTGTAGGAATCCTGGAATTACATCTGCACTAAAAGGATACATATCGTATACGTCTAGCGAAAGTAAAGGATTGCATCATTGCGGATGGTCGCCGAACAACGATGATGAACCGCTGCAAGTGGAGTACATTAAGAAGGCGGGTGATTTGGAAAAATATTTTGCGGTGTGTATACCGCTAAAGCATATTTTTGGCAGTATGGAGGATTATCGACAAGTTATCGTAAACATGCGACAGGAATTAATTCTGATTCGGTCTAGAAGCGATGCTGATTGTTATGCGGGTGAAGCTGACGCTTCGATAACTTTAAGTAAAATTCAATGGAAAGTCCCGCACGTGACGCTTAGCGATAGTGCTAAACTTGCTCTATTCGAGCGAATCAACAAAAATACCGCAATTACAATACCATTCCGACAATGGGAGCTGTACGAATTGCCCGCTTTGAAACAGGCACAGTCCGACGTATGGCAAATCAAAACTTCTACTCAACTGGAGAAACCTCGATGGGCGATCGTTGCGTTTCAACGCGGAGCGAAATTTTCAAAGGAGGCAAAAGCGGCGCACTTCCATAATGTTAAAATCCGCAATCTAAAATTGCATCTCAATTCCGAAAGTTACCCTTACGAAGCGATGCAGTTAGATTTTAATGCCAACAAGTATATAGTGGCGTACCAGAATTATATAAACTTTCGACGCGAATATTACGCCAAAGAGGAACAAGACGCTCTATTCGATTATTGGCAGTTCAAAGCATGCCCAATATTCGTAATGGACTGTTCGAAGCAAAACGAAACGCTCAAATATTCAAACGGTGGATGTCAAGCTGGAAATGGAGACGGTAGAAGCGGCGTTCCAAGCTGGAATCGTCGCTTACTGTCTCATTCTTCGCGATGCCTTAGTACAATATAATCCCCTTACCGGGGAAGTAAAGAAACTGTAAGTTGTTAGTAGTAGTAGTAGTAAAGTATTGTAGAATTTTTCTATAAATAAAGGTACATCATTAAAATATCGATAGTTTTACTCAAGACATGAAGGTAGTTGTTCAACAAGAGAAATTACCAATTCAAAATCATGATAATCTTGCGGGAGGGGAGGTTAACGACAAGCATGGCAAGTTGCTTCCCAATACTGTACGCGCTATACTATGCGGTCCATTCAATTGCGGAAAAACGAACGCTATGCTTAGTTTACTAACAGAACCTAACGGGCTTCGATTCGAGCATGTGTACGTCTACTCAAAATCTCTAACGCAAGATAAGTACAGACTGTTGGAGAAGATTTTACAGCCTATGAAGAATATAGGTTACTTTACCTTCACGCGCAATGAGGACATTAAGGAACCGGCGCTCGCAAAACGAAATTCGGTTTTTATCTTTGACGATATCGCTTGCGAAAAGCAAGACAATATTCGATCGTACTTTTCAATGGGGCGACATAACGACATCGATTGTTTCTACTTGGGTCAGACGTACACTAAAATCCCCAAGCAACTGATTAGAGACAATGTCAATTTAATTGCGCTATTCGAACAGGACGATCTGAACTTGAAGCGCATTTACGAAGATCACGTCAGCCCCATTATAAGCATGCAGTCGTTTCGCGAGATGTGCGCTGAATGTTGGAGGAATCGATATGGATTTCTGGTGATCAATAAGGATGCCGACGTAGAAAAGGGACGTTTTAGGAAAGGCTTCGACAACTATATAATACCCTAAACACGCGCTTGACATTTAGTAGCACGCACGCATCAGGGAAACAGCTCATCAGCTTTTAAAACAGGGGTATAGTCGTTTTGCTGTTTACCTGTTCAATACCTGTTTTTTATCCGTTGAAGACCTGTTTTTACCCGTTAAATACCTGTTTTTACCTGTTCATTACCCCCGTTCATATTGTTCTCTTACAAGCAGCGTTGAAAATGGATAGCAAGGAAATGAAATTGAAAAGACGTATAGTGCAGGCTCGTAAAGCTATACAGCAAAAGTACAACCTCCTTAAGGCGAATCGATTCACTAGAGAATTAGAGTTTGTACAAACTTATAAACCCCTAATCGAACCTTTGACTAACATTCAAAAAAAGTTTGAAACCAAGCGCAAAATTAAATCCGAGAAAATGGTGAAAGGGGAGGAGGAGGAGGAGGAGGAGGGAAATGTGGTCGAAAAAACACCAAAAAGACGTTCAACCCCAGCTGCTCGACCAGTATCCCCCCACATAATACGAATACCTCCCCTTAGTCCGATATCGTTACTTCCGAATTTTCAAAGAAAACCTTTCTTAGATACGGCGGTAATCGGCGAACTTCAACCGGAAGAAGAGGAGCATTTGTTGTCGTCAAGCAAAGATTCTTCCTTACTCGACGAGCCCGGTTCGACAGCGTTCTTAGAACAATACGCACCACTTCCGCGTATATATGTTGAACGTATGATAAGAGATACTCGAAATACCATCGACACTACTTATGGCATTCATTACGACATTGACACGGATAAATGGACAATGGGCAATACGCCCGTAGACATACAAGGGGAAGATTTAATAATTAATGGTGTGCGGTATAAGGGTACGGAGGGCCTGTATGAGCTCATCATCATGAACGAACCCGACCCCCACCTAATCACCGAACAAGACGAAGAGAATTATAGACAAATTGTAATTGGTACCAATGCGGCACGACGTTCCTATAACCCAGGCGAACAGCTAAGGGGTAGTAGAGGCAGAAAATATACGCAGATAATTAAGCCCCTATTGGCAGCAGCTTCTGGAAGGGGCTTATTCAAGGAATTAGGTCGACCGATTGAATTTAAGTATTGGAATAGTATTCATGAACTTATTCGCGAATTAGAAGTCTTGTGGGCGGAGAAGATGGCCTGTAATACCGGACTAGTAAACGATATAATATCAATCGTGGAAGAGCTATACGAGGACGGGTACATAGAGAGACCTACACGAAAGTTTTTAAGTAAACTATAAATAGTCATCTCCGTTTTTTAACTAGCAGTTTATACCTAAAATGGCCATGGATAAGTTTGGTCATTCTCATATGCGCGTGCAGCTAAATAAAGTCGTTAGAACGCAATTGCCGCAATTCACGATCGACGACGACGACGATGACGACGATTTAAACATGGGAAATAGGCGATTGAGTAATGTCGGCGACCCCGTTGAAGCTCAAGATGCTCTAACGTTACAATACTATCGTGCGACAAGGTTCGATCTAAAAGGAAATCGCCTAACTGAATTGGCCGATCCAGAGGACGATGACGATGCAATAAATAAAGGTTTCCTAAGGTATCGTCTTCAGATGGTACAGGCGCCTTTAGGCGATCTTCATAACAAAGTGCTGTTGCTAGAGGAGGACTTGAAAGCGACCAAAGAAGCTTTACAAGAATTGGCCAAGAAACGCGCAGGCGCAAGAAGAAAACTTGAGGGCAAAAAAGCTTTACAAGACGAAGAAGCAATAAATAAGGATGTCCAAGCAGCAGGTGGTGAACGAGTTACATAAATCGGCACGCAAGAATTTCCCCCGCAGACGCACTATTATTAAAGGTTACGATGACCTTTGGCAAGCTGATTTAGCGGAATTTATACCTTACGCTAAACTGAATAAAGGCTACAAGTACATATTGGTAGTTATCGACTGTTCCTCCAAGTATCTATGGACAAGGGGTTTGAAAACAAAGACTGGCGAAGAAGTCACAAAAGCTATGCAAACTATTTTTCGAGAGCGCATACCTAAAAATTTACAAACCGATGCGGGAAAGGAGTTCTACAATAGCCATTTCGAAAAGTTGATGAAGCAGCAGCAAATCAATCACTATTCAACGTTTAGTACGAAAAAGGCACGCGTTGCGGAGCGTGTAATCAGGACCCTTAAAAATGCTCTGTACAAAAACTTTAGTCTTCGCGGTAAATACGTGTGGATTGATATTCTCGACGGAATAACAAAAGACTACAATAATCATGTGCATCGAACTATTGGAATGAAACCGAATGAAGTTGATGCCGGCACCCATCTAAGTGCTTATACTCACCTCGCCCCCCTGTTCAACAAAAAGCGTCGTCGCTATAATCTAGGAGATGTAGTGAGAATTAGCAAATTTAAAAACATTTTTGCAAAAGGATACACTGCGAACTGGAGTAGTGAATTGTTTAAAATTGTAAAAGTACGTATTACCAATCCTGTTACGTACTTATTGGAGGACGCGAACGGTAAACCGATATTGGGCGGATTTTATGAACAGGAGTTGCAAAAGGCCAAGTATCCAGACGTGTATTTGGTGGAAAAGGTGTTGCAACGAAAGAATGGCAAGGTGTACGTGAAATGGTTGGGAATAATGAAAAATCTTGGATCGACGAGAATAATATGGTTGTTTAATCATGACGTAGCTATAAAAGTATTGTATTAATAAACAGTGGTAAATAAAAGTCAACATAAATGATGCATATTGTTTTTATTTTATATAAAAATCACCATACAAATGCTTTCTTAACCCTACTTCCCCCCATCATTTTTGAAATTAGCGCAAAAGTTTTCTTATAGTCGCTTAGTAGCGTTGATGGCCAAACTTGGCCATCCGGTCCACACCTCCAGCCAAGGACAGCAGTGGGGTCGTCGGCGCCTTTACGAATATTCTCCACAACCCAATCGTAGACTTCTTGATGGCGGATGTTTTGGTGTGGTTGAAAAGTGTACTTCACCGCTCTCTCAATACAAATATTATATACAATTTCTAGCGCCTTAAAATTAGCATATTCTATTGCAATACATACAGTTTCATCAATCATATACAAGAAATTCTTATAATTATTACAAACAGTATCTACATTCGGCTTAACTGCCAAATCGGCTATGTACATTTTGAAACGTAATGGTAAACTATCGATACAACCGCCACTTTTACATATATGCACAAATTGTTTTTTTAAATTATCCGTTTCCACTTTTTTATCAAACAACAAGTTCATGTTATTCGAACACACATTCGGCGATTTCGCGCACCAGTTGAAACATTCGTCGGGCACAATAATGTTTTGTAGTATGTCACTAATCGCAATATAATTGTCAATCGACGAAACATTCAAT
The DNA here is from genome assembly GCA_036250285.1 of Pyrocoelia pectoralis. Classification (NCBI taxonomy): domain Eukaryota; kingdom Metazoa; phylum Arthropoda; class Insecta; order Coleoptera; family Lampyridae; genus Pyrocoelia; species Pyrocoelia pectoralis. The sequence goes on along the minus strand of CM070075.1, from coordinate 35,378,915 downwards.
AAAGTACTTCGTAAATGTTTTATATACACGGGGTTAGTAGCGCGAAACAGCTCCTGGTCCAAACGCGCTTTAACACTCATGGTGGCACACTAATTTTTAAGTCGAGTGTTATGGAATAGACACGGCGTGGTATCCCCAGGGGCGAGTATTAATTCGGTTCGAAGCTATCACTCGTTTGTCGTCGTAGGGACTGAGAACGAGTTTATTTTGCTTGATGCTATAAACGGTATGTTTTTTGGATCTAATGAGATGTTGATTACTTTTTACAATGCTATCGTTAAAGAGGCAATTTTTATAGTCTTCAACGGTTATCTTTTTAATACTGGCCGCCGTGGACCCTTTAGACTTTTTAAACAATCTTACCCCTACCATCTACCCGATATGAATACATTTTCGCGCGAAGACCGACAAATTCACGCATAATTGTGCCATTATTCTCGTCCTTCATCAAGCCAGGCACCTTCTTATTGGCGAGGGGAATGCCAAAAATGTTATCGCGCTTATAATCCGAAGTATCGAAACGGTGAATATCCTCCTTAATCGATTGATAGATGTCGGGAACTTGAAAAGAATAAATTAGGCTATCAGTGTCTGTATATAGCAATTTTGCGCGATTGGAAAATTTTGGTAGGACGTAATCGTGGTGGAAGTTATAAAGAAACGTTTTGGACACGTCCAGCACACTCATTCCAACATAAATAGGCTTATTGAGAAATACTTCCAAGCGATTCATTTCGATAATAACCACATTCTCATCGAAAATGGTACAACTGTGGAAATTAGGTTTTGCAATTAAGGCGCGTGCGCCATATCTTCCACCCCATTGTGTAACTAAGCGTACATCCTTGTATTTGCGCACATTTTCCATCAATTTGCCGAATACACTATTAATCATCAGCTTAAAAAAATGCTTATCAAAGTCGTTTTTAGCCTGTTGCCGCATGGCCGTGTTCACGTCGATATATTTACGTAGCCAGGGCGATTGTTTGAAACGTAACACGCGATGAATTTTAACTAGCTTCAATCCCTGTTTTAAGTACAATTTTAAATTTCTATAATGAAGCACATAGTTGCGTTTGGGGTATAAGGTTAGCAGCAGTTTTTTGAATTTTGATTTCGATCCTGGAGGGATCATATGTTCTGGCGCTAACGGGAGGTCATTGTGTGAGTCGTGCATTTCCTGCGGATAGTCTATATCACACTCCACAATATAGCCCATGTCGGAATCGTCGGGGTGGTTTAATATATCTAGCGTTTCAAGGTTGTCTACAAAGGAAAAGTCGGAGTACGGTAGCGGTTCACACATTGTTGCTCCGTAAAGCGAATTTATATCCAGGTAAATTAAATAGTTTGATTCCTGCTCGGGATTAAATCCGTCCGACATATATTTATTATTAGCCGACGCATAACGAGTGCTGCATTGCGTCACTCCACCTCTAATACCTTGCTCGACGAACATAATTTGATCCATGTCCGCCAGCAGTTCTAACTTAATGCCCGTAATTTTTAGCATGGCATCAAACGCGAGACCGGGACTCGTGTAATAATACAGCGCATCTAATTCATACGTTTGCATGCATGCGTTGCGAAAATTTTCAAAGATATCCGCTAAAAGCAGGACGTCCGTTTTTAAATAGAGGTCTGCATATTGGCCTAAAGTTTGAATGGAAAACGTATTCCAAACGTTTAAGGCATGTTCATAATCCTTCGCGCTGACACCCTCGTTACGTAAGTGACTAAAAAACGCGTCTCTAGGTGGTAATGCCGTTTCATTTAACCTCTCCCACGAATCTATGTACTCGTAGGGGAAAACGCCTTTGCGTATAATTAAATTAAATTCTTCATCGTTACGGCTATGCGATCTCGTAATTGGTTTCTTGTCGTTCTCCAAATACGAAGAAAGTTTCCTCAATCCGCAGGCCATGAAGCGGAAAGAGTCTAAAAACCTCAAGGAAATTTTCGTGTTATCAACGCGTTTAGTAAACGAGATGTACTTCTCTTTATTCAAAGGCAAGAGTTTAATTTGACCTGGTATAACTGTCGCTAGTTCGCGGATGAAAAAATGTGCATCGTACCCGCTCAGGTTATGAAATAGGACCGGTATAGTGTGAGAATCTTGGTAATTTAAATTACACCCGTTGTGGGGCGCGCCTCTGTATCTCCCTCCCCCTCTCTCAATGTGTAAGTGATCGCGAACCTTAATGTGGCCGTCTCGAAATCTTGCATCTGCTCAAAACTTAACGTTTCCATCGGAACTACGTTACTAATAATGGAATCGGCCCAATTCGCGATGTTCCCCAACTCATTCACAAACCATGTAACGCAGTCAGTGCGTCTATACGACAAAAATCGAGACTGCTGCACATTTAAGATAGAAAGCGATACTGAATGGGATGTGTTTTTGCTGTAATGTAGTGTTTGCGCCATCAAAATTATCATTACATTTGACCAAAATACTTTCAATGTCGGCATAAATAGCAAACGGAACCCTTTCTTTATTGCTGAAGTGAGTAAATTCTAAATATTTTTCCGATTCCTTGGGCAATCTTGCTGAACAGCTATTTTGGCGGTGGCACGCGATCGTGTGCTTCTCTAAAAGATTATTAGAACAGAAATAATTGAGGCATATATTACAAAAGAATTTCTGTCCCTTTTTTTTGGATAATTGTGAAGATAAAAACCGGGACAAATTTTTTATCCACACAAAATGGTATTTGTCGGAAGATCTCCCTCCCTCCTCCTCCTCCCCCTCCTCGGACAACAGCAATAAATTTATTGTTGTGACACTTTCGCGATTGCAACTAGGAATAAGGAGCATTACTCGTTTCTTTTCTATGCAATATACATTGATTGCGAGGTTTCTGTTAAGGCGCTCGAACTTGGCTATATCCTGCAGTTTAATAGGGAATTTGATAGAGCCGTAATTTAATACCGCCTCAAAATGGGGATAGCTACTGACTCTATCGACATTATTTTTAACTGGGTAGAGAGCTGAAACAATGGCCCATAGAAAGCAAAACATTATTCTTAATATTTACAATTGCTTTTTTAAGCGCTAGAAAGCGAGGAAGCTGAACGTAGCTACTACTACTACCGCCTTTAATGGGCAAATGTTTATTTATGTTCACTTTTAAGTGTAAAATTTCACTTAATGCAAAGCCGGAGCCTTCTTGCTGAAAATTCTCGATCTTAGCTTGTAGTTTATCCAACACATTAGTCACGTACCATTCTTTAAGATTTGTGCCGATCGAGATTATCTGGTTTTTAGTAGCAAACGTTTTTATGTCGACCTCAAGATTTCGCGAATTTTCGAAATTGCAAACTAATATAACATTCACTTTTAATACCGAATATTTTAGCATTGAGGTAACTTGACTCGCGAAAGTATCGTAACAATGATCCAAAAATAGCAGGATATCCTTAAATCCCAGGTTAATTATCGCGCCAGTTATAAGTCGATTCTTAAAGGCCGAGTTTAATGGTTGGCAAACCACCGTATCTACTCCACCGCCCCATTTCTTACTTGAAACAATTCGCAATTTACGGTGTAGTACAACGTGATATCTCTTCAATATAGCCAGGTTAGCTTCAAGTCTATGTACACTTTCGCGATCATTGCCGATGTAAATTTTATTCGCTAGCGCTTGCTGCACGAGCGATATATTGGTTTCAAGAATCGATTTATGCCGAACAATTTCGCTTTTACGCTTTACTAATTTTAATACACTCTGCATTAAGCGAATAATTTCACTGCTAACCTCTGACACAGACTGCATAGTGACCACGATCGAATAAAAAAGAATGCGCTTTAATATCTATTTTATTGACGGCAGCGTATCAAAGGTTACAAATTGATAATATGCCCAGTCAAAAAGCGATAAATTAGTTTCTATATTTAAAAGGGGTTATCTAAATGCATATTATGTTCAAAAGCTTGCTCCAATAAAAAACTGTTACTTTTAATGATCGAGAAGTGACGTAATATATCCGCTCTGGATCCAATTCAAGCACTTCACGATACAACCGCCGAAGGATGCTAAATAACCTTGATATAGGTACCTCACATCATGTAGTTCACCGTTTCCGTTAAACTTGAAACCTTTTAGTTTCCCGGTTGAAAGACGCGGCAAGTAAAAAAAAGCGAGGCTAGATCGCTCTTTTTAAGTGTAAATATTACGCGCACACCATCGAAATAAAAGATCTATTTAACCCTTTAACGGCTAGCGTACCCATATGGTAACACCGACAGGCGCACGTATTTTCACTTCCTACACTTTGTTTACTCCGAATAAGAACTGCATTCTTGCAGTTTATTGCGTGCAAGTGGTCCATAGTGTGAAGTGATATTGTTGCAAAGTAATCAGAAACCATAGAAATCTATTATCAGTGTGTTGTTTTAGGACAAATTTTTAGCTCTAGAAAATCATGGACATAAGATTTGTGTAAGCATCTTATTTTTTGTATGAGTAATTTTCTCCGTGGGCTACTTCTAAATTCCGTAGAATATACTCTAATCTTCATGTATTTGTTTTCAAATTAGTTGTTCCTCTTATAGTTTCCCGGTAAATCGCCCTTATTTTTTACTGTTACCGTACGGTAACGCTAGCGTAATGTGATATCAAAAATGGCAATTTCCTGTACAGGCGAGGACATACACTAGAATAAGCACTGATTTGGACCCAGATGAAATCTTCATAGAGCCACCTGCTGCGGAAAATGTTTTGACGGACGAAGACTCTGGGGATGAAGAAGAAGGTGGTTTGCTAGACAACCTGAGCAGAAGGCAACTTACAGCACTGGCTGAAGTTCGTTTCGTTGATGGTGAGGATGGTGAAAATGCAGCTGCAGGTCGACCAGGGAAAGAAGACATTACGTAGGTTGACGGAGATGTGATGCCTAGAGCAAACGTATTTCCGGTTAGGAACTATGATGAATTCAAAAACCTAACCCCTCGTGAGTTGTTCGAAAAGTTCATTGATGACGAAATAATTTCATTCCTCGTTGAAGAATCGAGATTATATGCATTATTTTGCAATCAGCCCGACCCAAAAATTACTCCTGATGAAATGCGATGTGCTATAGCCATTCTGATTCTCAGTGGTTACAATACACTGCCAGGCAGAGATTTCTACTGGGATTCGAAAAATGATTTAGGAAATATCATGGTCATAAGTTCAATGAGGAGGGATAAATTTAGGCATATAAGAAATCGTCCAAAGTGTTCTGGCCATGTTCGGAAAACCCAGCGGAAAACCACTATGCGGTGCTGGGAGGCCATCCACATGTAGGAGTAGGAGCAGCGTTAGTGTCAACAGAGTGTCTGACGATGTGCGCTATGATGAAAAAACCACCTTCTGGTCCATACTGAAGGTAAAAAGAGACGCAGATGTGCTGGGGAGGGTTGTTCATCAAGTGTCCCAAGCATGTGTATAAAATGTGGCGTTGGGTTATGCATAGAATGTAATCTCATATTCCATACCAAATAAAAGATTGATTTTTGAGAATCTCATATCTTTGACCCTTCATCTGGCTAGCGTTACCATATGGTAACGCTGGTTTTTTGTAAATAAAAATTATATTACTATGAAATTTGAATTTTTTTTGCCTGAATAATAAACATTGAACACATACAATTCCCATATGCAATTGCACTTGACAAAAAAAAATTTCGCCGTTAATGGGTTAATGGCACATCGTTAAAATTTGCTACTTTATATAGAAGCTAATCAAATCCCCCCCCCCCCCCCCCCCCCATCATTTTGAGACGGAAATTGCCTTTAACCGGATGTAAAGGACCGATATCTCTCTCTCTCTCTTTCTCACTAATCCCCCGATTTTATGATAATAAACAAATTTTTCAATAAATATGCGTTCAACCCCCTATAGTTTATCAGTTATCTCGCGCGCGTACACCCGTTTTAACTATGTCGACCGCAAAGAAAATGAAAAAAACCATTGTGAGAGTGGCTAACCCACCACAGCGATCATTGTTGAAGAAAGCGCTTCAACCCGCAAAAACAGATGCCCTGCACCCCCCTAACCTGTTACTAAATGACCAGTACAGTGTCATTAGTGTTAGCGATACAGGAGATACTATACGGTAAATATTTATTATTATTATTTTTTTTATTTTTTTTTTTTATATTTAACTATCCTAAAAGGGGTAATCTTTGCATGCTAATTATATGAAACTCTTTTTGCAGAACTCCATCTCACCTAGGAGACCAACTGGAAAGGGGAGATGGGGGAGGAGATTTTTATAATCCTGAGAGGTCAGTATGCGTTGCAAATTAAAGTAGGTGATTGATATTTTTTTCTCTTTTCAGAATAGTTGATACACCTGTGTTGTCGGAGGTCCAGTTATCGCCCCCGCAGCCTTCGTTCCTGGCGCCACCACCACCACACATCTTTAACATGAAAATTATGCAACAACCCTCCTCCTCCTCCTCCTCCTCCTCGGCAACACAACGGTAATTAATCGATCGCTTTTGAAATAATCAATCTTATTTTTCTTCTTATACACATACAGTCAGCCGGCCGCAAAGGACATAGGAAAGATGGTGGGGACTATTTTGCAAAATTCAGCTGATCCTGCCTTTGTCATCACTCTCCCTTCCACCCCCAAGCAACTTGCGGAACAGTCCCTCGTTTGGCTGCAAGACATGGCGCCTGCATACAATGACATGCTAACGAGGGTCAAATCGAATTCGGAAAGAATTGCTCGCGAAATGGCAGAGCTAAAGGAGCAGCTTCACAGCTCTCGCATTCAAGAGAGGGAGCTAGAAGATCAGATCAAATATATCGCCAATTTTATAAATTTTATTAAAAAAAATGAATAAATTGTACATATTTTATCTTTGTGTTCAAATATACCTGAAAAAGTGCAAATTGCAAAAAAAAAAGACCCAATCATGAGATGAAAGTATTAAGACGCAGTTCATCGACTGTTTGACCCCGTTTTAACGCTAAGAGGGTGAAGTGACAACGACACCCTCGAGTTTAACGAACTGTAAATGAATTAGGTCACATTTCTAAGCACTTAAGTATATGATGTAAATTTTACAATGGTTAATTATGAAATGATTTTTCTTTTGTCAAGCAACATTAAAAATACTGCAAGCTTTACATACCCACTTTATATGATGATTTCTAATTGTGATCCTTTAAAAATTTGAGTTTTTACCAAACTTAAACACCTTCCATGCAAATCATGTTTTATTTTTGCCGTTGAAATGTGTAAATAGTAGTAAATTAGAAATGCATTTCTTTGTGTGTGTGTGACACCAAAATTTATCGCTTCTCGAACTACATTTCACATATTTCCGCTCGCATATAATTTTACATGCTTTCTTTCATGCTTTAAAACGCATATCCGCTTGACCTTTTACCTAAGAGTATTTCCATCTCTGCTACAGTTTTCTGTTAACATTTACTACGTCTAGAGTGCTATATGTAAAAAAAAAAAAATTTATGATACAGGAAAGGGGTACCATTGAATAGAGAGGAAGGAGTATATGCCCTCGACCTTGAAATCAAAGTGGTGACAAAATGGCTACTAGCATGTTTCCTGTTATACATAGAAATTGACAGAAACAACTGTCATATTTATAACTCTTGGGTGTTCAGTGACTGTAACAATCAACAAATAAATATTTCAAATGTGCAGGTTATGGTCACACTGTCAACACGACCAAAATGTAAACAAAGATGACTCAACAGTGGTGTACAAATGGCTGAACTTCCGTCACCAATTTTTATGCGGCAATGATACGATACTCTCTCTCCCTCTCTATTCTTTATTCAATGGTCAAAACGGATATTAGAAATGAATTTATAACGCATATCACTGCTTGACCTTTTACATTTAAGAAGAGTATTTCCGTCTCCGGCGCAGCCAAACTTTTCTGTTTACATTTACGCTTAGAGTGCTAAGTATATGTAAACGCACGCTTATGATACGGGAAAGGGGGTTGTCAAACTGATATTAGAAATGAATTTATAACGCATATCACTGCTTGACCTTTTACATTTAAGAAGAGTATTTCCGTCTCCGGCGCGGCCAAACTTTTCTGTTTACATTTACGCTTAGAGTGCTAAGTATATGTAAACGCACGCTTATGATACGGGAATGGGGGTTATCAAACTGATATTAGAAATGAATTAAAATTTATCAATTTTTTAAGGCGGGGAAACTGTATTTCACATTTTTTTTTGCTCTCATATAATTTTAACCCATTATCCGCGAGTGTCCCAATAATGGGACGCCAATATATATTTAGTCTATTAGAAAATGCAGTAATGGTAGATTGATTAAACTGCATTCAGGTGTTTGTTAGTAAATATAATGAAGGAATCTTAGTCATTCATTGATATTACTGCACACAATTTTCACTAGATGGAGTCAGAACATCGGCAGAATTTGTTTACTTATTTGGTTATGTTTTGTATCAGTAATTTCGCCTTTTCATGTATCGTAAGTGCAGTAAAATAATAAAGTTCAATTATAGAAGCATCTTATAGGACATAAAAATATTTTCCTTCATTATTATCGCATTTGGGTAAGATATCAAGCTATTTATAAGTTGCGTCCCGTTTATAGGACGCTGGCAGATTCCGTAAGAAATCGTATTGCATGACGCTATATTGTTTCTAGTTGGACGTACAAAATGTTTCGCCAAAGGACCCGTACGATAGTAGAGTTAGCTCTGCAACTGACCCAGTTGGAGAATCAAGATATTTCTAATGAAGATATTGATGTGGCCATCATACCTCCCCAACCGGATGCCCTTACTGATGAAGAAGACATCGCAGAAAATGATTTAGAAGACACAGAAGAACCGGAAGACGTAGCTGGTACCTTAGAATTATTTGTAGATAACGACATTGATGAAGATGATTTGCCACTGTCAGTTCTCAAGGAGCTACTAATAGAAGAAAGGCAATCGAGTATGTCCATCATTCCTTCTGGTTCAGCACAACCGCAGGTGTCAAATTGGGAAACATGTGATCCTTCTTACTTCATACCTCAGGAGTCAACAGAGGATGTGGATGAAATGATTGCCTATTTTCATGGCAAAAGTGAAGTGGAAGTATTCGAAGAAATGTTTTCCTCTGAAGTCTTTGATATTTTAGTCGAACAAAGCATTCTGTACGCTAGACAGAAGAACAATCCCGATTTCAAGGTCGATAGTGTAGAGATGAAGGTATTTATAGGAATATTGCTCTTATCTGGCTACCACAAGCTTCTGCAAGAAGACATGTATTGGGAAAATGCTGCAGATGTAGGTGTTCCCGTAGTTTATAACGCTATGACAAGAAATAGGTTTAGGGAGATAAAAAAATATGTACACCTCAATGATAACGAAAAAATTGACAAGTCAGCGAAAATGTACAAGTTACAAAAATATTTCGATCAATTGAAGGAGAACTTCAACAAGTTTGGAATTTTCAGTTCAAAACTTTCTTTAGATGAAATGATGGTCAGGTACTACGGGAGGCATCCCTCAAAAATGTTCATGCGTGGCAAACCTATCAAATTTGGTTTCAAAGTGTGGTGTCTTTGTAGTGCTTCTGGATACTTATACAATTTTATACCATATTGCGGAAAAAATTCTAATGGAAGTGACGTGGGACCATTGGGTACCAGGGTGATATGTGACCTAACTGATATCATCCAACAATATGAACGCCATGAAATATATTTTGATAACTTTTTCACGAGTGTTGACGTATTAGCAATATTGAAAAACAAAAACTTAAAAGCCACTGGTACTGTCAGAGAAACAAGAACCAATAAGTGTCCACTCCTGAACTCCAAAGAGATGATGAAGAAACAAGAAAGGGGATATTTTGACCATAGGTTTGACACCAACAATGAAGTTTTAGTGGTAAAGTGGAAAGACAGTAAAGTCGTGAATGTTGCTAGTAATTTCTGCGGTATTCATCCCTTGGGAACAGCCAAACGCTATTCACAAAAGGACAAAAAAGTCATCAACATTCCAGTTCCAAAGTTGATTCAAGATTATAATACTAACATGGGAGGAGTCGACCTACTTGATAAGCAAATTTCATTGTACAGAATACGTATTAGATCTAAAAAGTGGTGGTGGCCTTTATTCACACAAATGATCGATATATGTACCGTGAATGCTTGGAGAATATACCAAATAATTTCTGGGAAAAAAATACCCCTATTGCAGTTTAGGCGAAAGATTGTCTTATTTTATTTGTCGAAGAACTCTGATTCGGCACCACATAAAAGGGGCAGACGTAGCACTAAAGCAACAGGAGGTCGGGTCAGCGACGACATCAGGTACGATCCAGGGAATCACTTGATTATTCTCATTGAAACACAACGACGGTGTGCTTTGTGTGGGAAAAAGACCACCAGAATATGCCATAGATGTGATGTTCCACTTCATGATCGATGCTTCGCAGATTTCCATACACGCTAAAAATAGACTTACTTTTGTAAGGCATTTTGCCAGCGTCCCATTAATGGGACACACTTTTTCTCAAAAACTGAAAAATAAATTTTGGAAAAAAAAATTTCTTCTGTGTATTTCTACCGTTTCCAATCCAAATTTACTATTTTTTCAAAAAAAATCAGGAAAAAATTAATTTGGCGGGTAATGGGTTAAATGCTTCATGTTTTATATAAACATATATTTGATTAAGTTTAACAATAATTACATTATTACAAGAGAGATGTGCATCCAATTTGTAGAAGATTTTGCGTCGTCCTAGAATTCTGTTTACTACAATTAGTAGGTTTGTGTATCCAAAATGCGTCGTCGTCGTCGTCGTCCTAAAATTTTTTGAAAAACAATAATGTGTTGTTATATAGTATTATACTTACCAATTATAGAGCATTTTTTAAATTTACGACTCAATTCAAGCATCTCTATTTCAAATTTTAAATTTTTAATCTTTTTAATTAAATTATTTATTCTTTCGCGACGCATACTGTTTATATCTCTTGCGTTTTGGATAGTCTTAGTCATGATGTTGTTTCGCAATTGGATGTCTTTTGCGTCTCATCGCTCTTTTTATAGCACATTTACTGACCTCGGTTTAACCGCCGGAAATGCCCAACCGGAAGGGGCTCCGTGACCTTGACAGCGCAACCACAGGAAGTTTCAAACTGGAAGCGACCTTGGTCGCCGGAAGTGCCCAGCCGGAAGGGGGTCCGCGAAAAAGAACTAAAAAAAATTGGTCGTGGTAGCCCCGATTCTTATGTTACAGATGACAACAAAATTGTTGTAGTTCGCTGGTACGATAACAAAGCGGTCAACATGGCATCGAATTTTGTTGGGGTTGAACCAGAAGATGAGGTGAAGAGATGGGACAAGAAACAATGCGCTCATGTTATGGTGAAACGTCCAGCGGTGATACGTTTATATAATTTGTCCATGGGAGGAGTGGACAAAAGTGATTTCCTCATTGCTTTATATAGAACATTTATACGATCGCGAAAATGGACATTGCGAGTGATATTTCACTATTTCAACCTCGCAGTATGCAATTCTTGGTTGGAGTACCAGTCAATTATGGAACGTGATCGTGTGCATAAGAAAGCTAGGATGGATTTACTACAATTCACAATGTTAGTATTAGAAGGTCTTGCATTTTCTGGTTCGATTATTACTCCTACAAAACGAGGCAGGCCATCTTCTTCCAGCCCTAGATCGTCACCTGTGTTGAACAAACGCAAAAAATCACATGAAATACCAGCAAGCGATGTGAGGTTCGACAACATTGGCCACTGGCCAATGCACATACATGGACATGAACAACGTTGCAAATTGGAAACATGCGGGGGCGCTCACGAATCCATTGTGAGAAGTGCCGGGTGCCCCTTTGTCAAAATTTAAAAACTGTTTCAAAACTTTTCACCATAAATAGTTAATGTGATGTAGTTATTTTTTACATAAAATTTTTATAACATTTATAAAAATTATTTTTGAACGTGAAAACCCAGCGGTGGCAATTGCCACGACATCCTAGTTTCATTATTTACAGTGCAAACTAGTTCAAAAGTGATGAGTATCTTCAGTAATTTAGTAATGGCCAAAAAAATTTTATTAGGCTGTTAAAAAATTCAGGGCTGAAAGGGCTAATATCGATATTTCAAAAATTCTTGAACTCATGTCCAGCAAAACAACGAATACTCCTTAGCTTACAAAAATGCAATATCAAATACAAATACAAAAAAAATTATTTACTTTGACTTTTTCTTATATTTCTACTAATAAATAAATCACCCACCCTGTATATTATAGTTCGTGCCCATTTGCGTAAGACAGCATGGATATTTGGTGTAGAAGAATTAGTATTGGCATAACTGTTTAAGTTGCTCAAATTTTGAACTTCATCATTAATTAATTAATGGTCAGTTTCTTCGGCATGCACATTGTAATCCCAAGTTGTATTGCAACAGTTTTCATTTTGAAATTGCAAATCATTGTTACACAGCTTAATTGCATTAGGTAAAGAATCATATGTCGTACACTCAAATACAGACTCTTCTTAAGTTTTCGATTTTGATTTATGTCGCTCATTTGGAATTGTGATTCCTCTTTTGCTCAAGAGAACGTCGTTGTGAAGAGTGTTTTAGCCAAACTTTTGTTACATTACAATAATTCCCACTTCACCGGCATCTAATTAGAAAAAAACATGGTTTATTATTAATTATAAATAAAGGGTAGTAATGCTTGCCAGTTTTTACTTAATCTAGGTATTTCTAGAATACAATACATTACTGCGTTACTACGGTAAAACCATAAATGATTAACTTATGAACGTTGCTCCAATAATTAATCAGAATTAGTCACTCCAGGTTGTTGGAGACCTTCTAGTGGAGTTGCTGGGCGGAAAAAGTTATAGATACACCGTGTGCTTCTACATGGCCGACGTTTCGACTGGTACTGGAGTAATTAATTCTGATAAATGATTAAGTATTAAATTTTTCAAGTTTTTCAACATATTACATTAGATACATGGCGGAACGTCGAATCCTTAACTTTAATGTACTGTATTCCAGAAATACCTAGATTAAGTAAAAACTGCCAAGCATTACTACCCTTTATTTATAATTAATCCATGATCCAAATTGCCGTCAAACGAAACATTACATCATGGTTTATTGTACATTTAATTAATTAATGAATTACTGACAACTTTGTGCAACAAAAGTTTTATTGCTACGAGTGCCCAAAAAACTAAAGTCTTTAGCAACACAATTGCTCAAAAGTCTTTTTAAAATTAAATTAGTTTTTGTGATAACATCTTTTCCACCCACCAAAGTTACAAAATATAAACCCTAAAGTCCATGTCACACTATCAGAAAACCCTTCAGAATACTGGAAGAGATCTTTAATAATACCATATTTGGACTCCACTTGAGAAGTTGAAGTTTTGCAACAAGGATTGAATATAATACTCTAAGTGTCATTAATGAAGTTTTCCATGCCATTGTCACAAACCTAGAAGGAGAATATTTAATTGTAATTGTAAATAAACACAACTAATCTGAGTCATCTTGCTCTTGGTATTCTAAAAGTGTCATAATGATTTTGTGCTTGCACCGTTTTCGAATTTGCTCATTTCTAATGTTTTTTGTTTCCTCTGCTACAAATTTCCCAAATACTCCCCAATGGTCATCATGTTCATTCGTAATTTTTTCAATAGCATTCCCTATTTGTTGAAAAACAGGAAGAGCAGCATCACTCTCTCCTTTCCTCTTTTCAGGGGGAATATTGCGCAAAGGGACACCTTTTCGTTTTTTATGGAAAGATGGTATATCACCTGATGTAGGTGTGCTAATCCCGTCTTCATCGTCAGCTGAAATTTAATGCAATTGATGTTATTACAGGCTCCACAAACACGAAAATAATAATAATAATAGTAATAATAATTTAATAAATCCTGGAATTATCCAAACTGTTTGAGAGCGATGGACGGAAAACACATTACATTTCGACCACTATAAACAGATGGTTCTTTCTATCGTAATTATAAAGGAACGGATAGTAATGTTCTTTTAGCTGTAGTGGATGCCGATTATAAATTTCTAATAACTGACATAGGCAGAAATGGTAGAATTAGTGATGGAGGTATATTTCAAAGGAGTGCTTTGGCATATGCTATCAATACAGACACACTAAAATTTCCACCTCTGCAATGTTTTGCCAGGTACAAATTAAAAAAGGCGCATGTATTTATAACAGATGATGCTTTCGCACTGAAGCAGAACATATTGACACCGCATAAATTTCATGGCCTTTCAAATGAGCAACGCATATTTAATTATCGAATTTGCAGAGCTCGAAGAGTTGTCGAAAAGGCATTCGGTATATTAAGTACCAGATTTTGCATTTTGTTACACAGCATGAATGTAAACGTGAAAAAAGTAGAAATTATTACAAAAGTATGTTGCATTTTGCATAATACCTCAATTAATTTCCTGTTGGTTACTCTCCTTATTGCACGATTGTACTCTGTTTTCGGAGAGCCTCCTCGCGTGTGTAGAAAATGACGGAAGATTTGTCGTTTTTCTCTAATTAGGTTGAGGATTTGGGTTGGTAGTTGATGGCGATGGTGTGGTGTGTTTTTTGGTTGGTATATTTGTATTGGCGGCTTCAACGATGATATCCCGAAAGTGATACCATATTAATTCCATGCGACAGTACTACGATTAGCTAAGACAAAATTATTTGGTAACGATATAGCAAAGGGATGTGTTGAACCTACAAAATAATCAAACATGAATGTTATTTACAGGGTGTTTCTTACGATGCAGTCAATTCGGCGATTTTCAAGAACGTTTACTGAATTTTTTCAAATGGAACACCCCGTATATTATTACGTTTTTGAAATGACGCGTAAATTGCGCTTAATTTTTGTTAATAATCTATACCCAAACCCAATAATTTCCGAGTTATTTTTAATTACTCATTTAGGGCCCGGATAAATATGTAATAAACATCTCAAAATATGTAAATATAATATGGACTGAAAAATCTAAAATATGAAAAAAATATGTAATAATAAAACATAACACTATAGCGCACAAAAAAACACTATTTTGAAACATCAGAAAGTAAAAATTTAATCAGCTTTTTCATTAATATTTGATTGCAGTATACAGGGTGACCCAGGGCTGTGTGATTGGTCCATAACTTTTTTGCTGTTCAAGATATCGATATGCGGTTTTCACCGCCAAGTAAGCACACTTATACTGCACATTATAAAAATATTTTGATTATATACAGAGTATTCCTATACAGGGTGGTAAACCAAAGTTATGTTTTTTTAAATGGGACACCCTGTATATTTCTACATTATTAGTTTTTACATGAAAAAATAATGGCACTTTGTATAGGTCACTATGGCTCTAGCTCTCTCCGTTTCGGCGTTAGTCAACGTTTTGTTCGAAAAACGACTCATATTTGATGGATCACTGCCCAGTAGCCCATGGATGTTTTTCGAAAAACTTGCCACAGAAAATTTTAGAATAACTTGGAATTTTAATAAATAGTCGACTTTTGGTCCATGCATGCACACACTATACAGGGTGTGCTGAAACGCAAAAAGTCGAGTAACTATTTTTTTATAAATGGAACACCCTGTATTTCTGTTCACGAGTCAATTAAGTTTTTTATAAGCTTTCCACTGATATGAAATTTGTATGGTCAATTCTGAATAGTTACTGAGATTTTCCGGAAAAACTATTGAATTATGAAGAAGTTGTTGATTTTTGCAAGTAGGCTGCTATCAGCGAATATCGCAAGTGATATGACAGTTAATTTAGATGCTAATGTGATAATCCACATTGTTACTGTTGCACATTTTTGCTCGACACTAAAATGAATTACTTACACACATCAAGACTTAATCAATATGGTTTACTGTACAAGGGCGTCGCCAGAAAATTTTCCCGGGGGGGGGGGGGGGGGGGCAAACACGATTGGGAGTTCGTGTTTATTTTAATTTTAAATAACTTGCCTTTTTCCCCAGGGGAGGGGGCGATGGCCCCCCCCTTGGCGGCGCCCCTGTTACTGTATTGGTGAAGCCGATCGAAATGTTTTGTTAGCCAGTAGAATATACCATCAAAAATATCCCGATGCGAAAGTATCACGAGTCATTTCTTTTCAAAACTTAAAAACCGATTTGAAGAATCTGGCACCATTAAATATGGAAAGAAGGAGATATTGGGAAGGAGGATTGATGGAGAAACTCAAATGGATGTTTTACTCGTGTTGCAAGAAACCTAAATTAACTGTCATATCACTTGCGATATTCGCTGATAGCAGCCTACTTGCAAAAATCAACAACTTCTTCATAATTACAATAGTTTTTTCGGAAAATCTCAGTAACTATTCAGAATTGACCATACAAATTTCATATCAGTGGAAAGCTTATAAAAAACTTAATCGACTCGTTAACAGAAATACAGGGTGTTCCATTTATAAAAAAAGAGTTATTCGACTTTTTGCGTTTCAGTACACCCTGTATAGTGTGTGCATGCATGGACCAAAAGTCGACTATTTATTAAAATTCGAAGTTATTCTAAAATTTTCTGTGGCAAGTTTTTCGAAAAACATCCATGGGCTACTGGGCAGTGATCCATCAAATATGAGTCGTTTTTCGAACAAAACGTTGAATAACGCCGAAACGGAGAGAGCTAGAGCCATATTGACCTATACAAAGTGCCATTAGTTTTTCATGTAAAAACTAATAATGTAGAAATATACAGGGTGTCCCATTTAAAAAAACATAACTTTGGTTTACCACCCTATATAGGAACACTCTGTATATAATCAAAATATTTTTATAATGTGCAGTATAAGTGTGCTTACTTGGCGGTGAAAACCGCATATCGATATCTTGAACAGCAAAAAAGTTATGGACCAATCACACAGCCCTGGGTCACCCTGTACAGTGTGTCCACGGATTGACTTCACTATAGGTGTAAATGATCCAAAATTTTGGAATTTCAAAACGATTTTTTCAGATTCTGCCCTGCTTCATTGGAAATGAATTTTCATCATATTTTTAATTTTTTTAATTCAAAGCCGCCTTGATCGTGGAACAAAAACTATTTTCTTTGCAGGTAAAGTACCTTTTTTATGTATCATAGAGCAAAATTTTATTAAGAAAAACTGTTCAGAATCAAAAAATAATAATCAGTGCAAAATTTGAAAATAATCGGCACAATTTCATGAAACCGTTATTTTTATTTATTAAGACGACTATCATCGATTAAATCGGAATCTATGCATACAACATTTCAAACATTACATTCTCATTTGTTTACAAACAATACCGATTGTCATTTTATGGTCAGTTTTTCAATTCTGAACAGCTTTTCTTAATAAAATTTTGCTCTATGATACACAAAAAAGGTACTTTACCTGCAAAGAAAATAGTTTTTGCTCCACCACCAAGGCGGCTTTGAATTTAAAAAATTAAAAATGTTATCAAAATTCATTTCCAATGAAGCAGGGCAGAATCTGAAAAAATTGTTTTGAAATTCCAAAATTTTTGGTCATTTACACCTATAGTGAGGTCAATCCGTGGACACACTGTATAATCACATGTTTCTTTAAATTATCAAAATTAAAATTCTTTCAGTGTGGACGAAATATTTGTGGTAGGTTAAATTTATTGAAGATGTCATAAACTTTTATTACAATATAAGAAAAACTTTTTGTCTGTATTTACTTGAGTGGATTTCGACACGTTTAAACCTAGAATGCTGGACTATGTTTCGCAAACGTTAAAGTAAGCCGCACATTGAGACGCAGATGACGCAGGCGATCGCAGTGCAGGGCAGGTTAACACAGATCAGGAAAAAACGTGTCACGCAGTGTGTGCGCTATTTGAAAGCACAGTCTTGGCAGTTCTGTTATAAAATTATAAAGTTTTGTCGTGTAACATTGGAAAGGTTGTCTTTTTATTTAAACATGGCGTTGTTTTTCGACAGTTCGGGGTCAGATTCGGATGCAGAATTTGAAGAAACTGTTTTATTATATAACATTTCAAAGAGAAAGAAGTCATTTTGGAAAAGTAACTACATGGAAAGGAGAACTTAAGTTCGTTTCCTATTTCCTTAAATATTTCATCTTCTAATTTGCCCTTTAGATAATTCGGATCGTTGGTATCGTAAAGAACTATATGCTTCCTCACTTCCTCAATTAACTGTTCACTCATTTTTAAAAATATATTGAATGAAATGTGTCGACATCAAAAACTACGTGGCACGTGGCGCAGGAAACTGTGACCAGGAGACTGCGCTATGCAGGTTTACTTAGACGCAGTTCTGTGCTGCCCTACTCTGCGTTTCAATTCGCGCATCTCTATTTAAATTGTACTGAATACAGAAAACTACTCTACCCTGCCCTACGTTACCTGCCTCACCTGCGTCTCAATGTGCGGCCGGCCTAATACTGGACTATCGTAAAATTTACTACTTTCAATAAAATGCTTGATTTATAAAAAACTATTTATTACAAAAAAAACTTTAACTATATAAACAAGAAGCCATATGATATGTACATAAACATATATTTGCGAAACCCGTAGAATTTATTTTGCCGAACATATATCTCCACGGTGTTCTCGACATATAGCATGATTACAGTAGTTACAATATGTGGTGGTCATACGTTTTTTTTTACTAGGACAATAAAAACAAATTTTTCGTTTCTTCTCTTGTGGTATTTGTTCTTCATTATCCATAGAGATATTCAGAATATCGCAAATATCTTGCCGAAGATTTCGGCGCAAAGTTTTAATATGCATCCTTTGTTCCAACCATGGTTTGGCGAGGTAATAGCTTAATTCTACCATATACCCATACCTTTTTAACGGTTTTTGGCCCAATTTTAGCATATTTGAACAATAAATAACGTAAGTCTATCATAAAATATTGCCATAGGCCACCTTCGAGTTTTGCGACCTGCGTTCATATTTGAACACATTTGATCAAACGTGTCGACGCCGCTTTTTTCTCGTTATAATTAATTACAATTTCAGGCTTTCCTTTTTCTGACAGATCATCTCCTTCGTGAAGAGTTGACAAAAGTAAAACTATTTTGTTCTTTTTTGACATATATGACACTAAGGTTTTCATCTGATCGTAACAAAATATGGACGTATTTACATTGCGATCTTTTATGTCTAACAGTTCGGAAGGAATTTTCCTTTTGTTTTTACGAAGAGTCCCTATAATCGTAAGTTTGTAAGGATCTTTGAGTAAATCATCAGCCAGCCCTATAGAAGTAAACCAATTGTCCATAGTAATATTTCTCCAACTACTATGAACAGATTTAGTAAGCTCTTTTACACAGTATGTAGCTAGCGGTAAACCATCTGTTTGAGTTTTTTTTTCCAATATAGGCACTTGCATCTAACATACAGTGTGTCCCCGGATTGTTTGGACGACTCTTGTAAATGACAAAAAATTTTCTAGTTGAAATTTGAACTTCTGGGGTCCAGCCCTGTTTGGTTTGAAACTAATTTGTGACGTAATTTTAGTTTCGAAAAATCAACTATGCCTTGGAAATTTTGAAAAAACTGATTTTTCACACCAGTAAAGTGCTTTATCTGTTAAAGTAACGACAAAATGTTATTAAGAAAAGTTTTTTAGAATCAAAAACTGAGTAACTGTACAAAATTTTTAAATCCTAAGCCTACTTTAATTTTTGGCCCTTTTTTTATTGGAAAAGTACAAAAGTGCTCTTTAAGAAAAAGGAATTACAAAATGTTATTAGGAAAAGTTTTCAGAATCAAAAACTGAGTGACTCTACACAATTTTAGATATCTCTTTTAATAGTAATAATAACAGAATTACAAAAAATACAATAAACACTGGCGAAAAAGTTCAAAAAGTCAAAAAAAGGAAATTTACTTAAATACTGGACTTTCGTAAAATTTACGACGCGACTGCACATACACGTTCTTAGCGAGATGATATGACACCAACACTCTCACCTACTGGTAGTCTACGGATAATTAGGAAGATAGCTGGCGGTACATAAAGCTGCGAGGCCGGAAGTGCTCGAACGGTAACGAAGTTTGGGATGTAAATTTTACGAGTGTCCAGTGTTCTAAGGTTAAAAGATTTACCGTTTTAAAAACCTTGATGCGTGCGGGGCCTATAAAACGCGGGGGCGGGTGGACTGCACCGTTTGCACGTGCCTCACGCCGGCCCCTTCACTCGCGTGTGCATTCAGTACTAGAAATGAAAATGGAAAACGAATTTAAACGTTATGCTTTTATCAAAAAGTTCATTATTTGTTAAAAAAGTTGTTAAAATAAGCAAATAAATAAAACGTATCTAATGTTATATTTATTTGCTTATTTTAAGTGCGAAAGGAATTTCAATACTTATTCCTTTACCATAACAAGGTTCAATTTTGTAAAAGATCGCAGTGTTAAGTTGTTCCATTTAACACAGAATAATGAAAATATGTATTATTAATTTTTTTCTTGTAAAATATGGGTTTATATCTGAAATATGGAAAAATATGGAAAATAAAAATGTAATTTTCTCGATCTAAATATCATAATTTATGTAGAAAATATAATTAGGAACTAAGACCATTTCAATTAAAAATATGTATTTACATATTAATCCGTGCCCTAGTTATAACTAACACTACATTTTTTACGTTCAAATTCCGCTATCCATTTGTACTTGAAGCATGCCATTTTATTTATTATTTTTTTATATATATTATTATCTATCTAAAACTGTACACTAGCTATAACAAAATTCATAATCACATTAAAGGTAAGTAATTTGTGCATTAAACGATTAAACCATATATAAAAGAGGGAGATAGATACACGAATCCCACTATTATTCCCGCCGTTTTAATAAATTAGTTGTGTATTACGTCACCTAAGCGCTAAATAAATACATGCGGGAATTTTAAATATATTCGTATTGAAATGCTTTATTGGGAATGGGAATGTAGGTATAAGAACACCGCTTGCCCCACCTGAGTTTAAAACCGAGGTGGTGTAAATGGGCCTAAAAGTATGAAAACATTCAGTTTGCATATCACAGAATAAAAAACACTAGTGAAATATTCTGTGATAATATTGTATTTACTAACATAAATAGATTTGTAATACACATTTTTGTACATCACGATAGTTAAAACATGGTTAACTACAATTTTTAGTTACTTACACAAAACAAAAGTAAAATATTGAATACAGTAACGAGTTGATTAACATTATAAAAGTAACAAAATTTAATCTATTCAAACACGTTTTTATATTTTATACAAACAATCAGAAAGAATAAGGTTAAATAAACACAGGGATTTAGGGTTTATGGAGTTACATCTTGCTTAACTACAGTCACTAAATAATGTGCCCTAATATGTATCATGTCATGTTAAATATAACGTGCATGTTATGAGAACTTCACGTTGTTTGTCCCTTTGGTAAGATGTATCAGCACAGAGGGCACGTTAAGGTAAAGTGTCACCTTATCGCTTTACCTTAACGTGCCCTCTGTGCCGATACATCTTACCAAAGGGACAAAATAACGTGCGTGCATGTTATGAGAACTTCACGTTATTTTGTCCCTTTGGTAAGATGTATCAGCACAGAGGGCACGTTAAGGTAAAGCGATAAGGTGACATCTAGTGCAAAATGTGCTGCAGCATCGTCGTGCTGGAGTCACATATTTTCCCTTAGAACTGGAGGAACGTTTTGGAGAAGCAAAATATTGTGCACCATTCAGATATCCGTGAAAGAAATGTGGTCCAATTATAAAGTTGCCCATATACCACCCCCAAACATTTACATTACAGTCCATTGTCTCTGATTATCAACCGCTCTTAATATTCTTGGCTTTTCTGTTGCATAATAATGAAGATTATGACGGTTTGGGCTACCACTCTGAGAAAATGTCGATTCGTCAGTAAATAATACTTTTTGGAAGAAGTTAGGTGTTATCCTTTCCATTTCTAATCCCCATTCGCAAAATGTCCGTCTAGTCTCTAAATCAGGCCCCAACAGTTCTTGATGAAAGGATATACTGTAGTCACGATATTTATTATTTTTTAAAATCTTGCTAGCAGTAAGTAGATCGTGGTACATTAGTTTCTGTTGATATTTTGGTGGAACTAATAGAGGGCTCCTCAATTGCTGATAACAAGACTTTCAATTTATCTCCGTCACTGTCTTCTTTCTCCTTTCACACTTTTCATAACTCACATTTCCTGTTCTAATAAATCTTTCTTTAAGTCTTTCCAAACTTCTAACTGAAGGTTGTCTTCCGTCAGGATATTTTTGCGCATAAATTCACTTAGTTAATAAACAATTTGTTTCGACAGATCCCATAATGAAAATCATGTCAACACGTTCGTTTCTTTCAAACAAATCAGTGTTTTTTTCGTAATACCTCGTTGTTCCTTCCGAACTCTCCGTAGACTAAACAGATGTCGTCTTCATGGGCTAGGGTAATATCAACTTCGTGTAAGTCATCATCATCACAAATCTCGCTTTCGGAATAACTCTCAGGTTCAGTGTCGCCCTCATTAAATTTAATATTGCGTGTGTTTTGGTTTTTTGATAATCTTTTTTCCTTTCAAAACTCTTGAAACCTTTCTTTTTTCACTACATTTACTTCTCTTTTCTCCCGTTTCTGTTTTTCCTTTTCTTTCCGGATCCAACGGCCAAATTCCCGCTGCTTTGAAACCAGATAACCCCCTTTTTTAAGTATTGTATATGCTCTCATATATGTTTTATTAAAAATTGAAACTAAATCGTAATGATTTTTTGGTGCACATGAAACCGTAAATATAAATCACATTCTTTGTTCAAAGCATTTTTTAATGGTGCGAAAAACATCAGATCGAGTGGCTGTAACAGGTAATGTATGCGGCGGAAGTGATACCATTATCATACCATTACTTCTACAAAAATTATATCCATCTAGAGGTATGTGACTCGTGTGATTGTCCAATGTAAGTAAAACAGGATCATCTAGTGATGGTTTTTCACATTTATCGTGCGGTTGAAATACTCGTTTCGTCAACGTTACAAATACAATTTTCTGAAAACTTATATTTCTCAAAGACTCTGATAAGTTGAGATGCGTACGTACATAAATTATTAAACTATGATCGCGATTTTCATAGTCCCTTTAAAATAAGTGATTTATATAATAGGAATCATCAAGACATGCGTACGTACATAAATGAAACTACGATTGCGACAAATCGTGACTTGTAACATTTTATAAGCGCATTAGTTTTATGAATTATGATTATAATAAACGTAGGTAATTATATTTACTCACAGTTACTTACCGTAGTTTATAAAATAGGGGCCAAAAGGGTGGCAACGACAGTAATTAGGCGTATGCTTGTTCATTACTGAATAGAAATAAGTCTTTTTAATAAACGAAACTTAAATTTTAATTATAATATTTTTCCAATAAACGTAATTGGCGCTGCGAACAGGATAGCTAAACGGAAATCTTCAGTAGTTAACCGGTGTATTCAAATACTATCAAAGAAGACTATGTGTGCGGTAATCCAGAGAAACAACTCACCTACAAGCAACGCGGAAACTCACCTACCCGAATTTCCAGCAAGCGGAGTCAATCTGGTACCGGCTACTCGTCATCTGTATCTAATTTGCCACAGTATTATCACGAAATTCGTCTTACGACAAAATTCCTGTAAGTCAATTCATTAATTTTCAAATTTAAATATCATCGCTTAGTAACTTGAGATATCGAAAAAAAACTTCGAACATGCTATAATAGTAAATTTATGTATAGGGATAGATCTCCTCTTAAAAAAAACTCGAATCAGAAAGCTAAAGAGGGAAATGTAGCACTAACTAGCGAAGAGAAAGCGATTAGAAAAGCTGTCACGGACGAACATCTAGATGTCCCGCAGCCTCTGTTCACTATGCTCAGCGAAATTGGCAACTATACCGACAAGATGGGTAAGGAAACGAGACATCAAGTACCGAACTTACCAGTCACCGTAGTTCAAGGTTTAGGTGAATATCACGCACAAGCCATCAATGTTGAAACTCATAATCTCTTAGAAGAGCTACCTTCCTTAGGTATCGCGGCAGACATGATTATGGCATTGGCATCGCCGAATCCAGAACCTATACCTAACTTCAGAGTCGAAATTCCTCAAAACTCACAAATCACGACCCACTAGGTGGGTAGCACAACGCCGATAGAATCAAGAAGGCCAGAAATCATACAAAGATTGGCCGGATATGGAATAACTGCTAACGTCTTTCAAGAGTATGTAGCGGGAACGCGCTTCAATCTGAAGTACATAAAATCAATATCCGATAGTCGGAAAATTTGAAACCTTCAGAATCGAAAAAGTGTGTTTCAAGAACTTAGGAAGAGAAACGCAAGTAGTGAAGTCCAGACCAACCGAGGGCGAAGATCCATAATCATTCGTCATTAAACGTTATTGATTAAGGGGAGGTTGTTGTTTTGGTTTTACTTATTAAACTCAACCCCTTTGTGATTACCTGACTGGATATCATGGATTTAGAAAAACTCAAGTAAATTTAATAATGGCAGTTGTAGAAATATGGGGATTAAAAGGTGCGCATGCCGATTTTTGATATAATATGGAATATAATATTAATATAATATGTAAGAAGAGTTCGATTCTCGACGCAATAAAGTCACTCAGTTACGAACTTTATCGAATTTAGTGAACCTAATTCGAACCAGCGAACAGTAGTTAATGTAAATTCTCCTATTACATTAAACAATGCGAAAAATTTATATTCACCTATATAAATACTACCGCAGGACAAGAACACTGTTCTTATAATAAACTGATTTTCGAATTATTTTGTTCAAAATTGATAGGAGCAGCTGGGTAAGTAATAATTGTGCCACGTGGCCTCAATTAAAACTCCCTTTTAAATCGATTCGGTGACCAGCGTAATGAAACAATCTTAGAAAATGATTTAAAGACGTGTTTTCAAAATTTTAACGAAAACTATGAAAATTATCACGAAAGGGCGAGACAAAAGTTACAAAAAATACTAGACCATATCACTGTTAACGAATCCTGCCACAATATTGTAAATAGCAAAATTTCTCATTACAAAAATAAAGCCAAAGATACCTTTTGTTTTACTTAAACCTTATTCTTCGATGATTTCTATGAAAACATTTGATTTACCCACCTAAGCAATTACGATAACTTACAGAATCAAGCTAGTTTCCTTGATTTCATGCGAAATAAAAACCCCTGATAGAAATCATTTCAAAACATTTACGCGACAACCTCAAAATATTTCGAACCAAAGTTCACAACCTCAACGTTTCGTTCAAAATTTATCACAAAATTCACAACCCCACTGGTCTTCGCAAACCTTCCCCCGCGGACCAATAATTGATATTACTCGGAACACCAACCCACTCCAACAACGCCCCAACGTTTAGAGGAGCAAACGGTAATAATTACCAGCCCACTCCGATGTCAGTAAGTACGCGAAACACATTTAATACTAATAGGAATCAACCTCGTTAATTTCAAAATAATTTTAAGCCGACCGGACCAAGAAACTTTGTGTCTACCGAACTACAAAATGTAGAAGCTCAGGAAGATGAAAGTTACGCTCACCAAAATTATGATGAGGAGCAAGGTTGACCACAAATGAGTGATTCTTATTACGAGTACATCGAGGAAGATCTTACAGAAAATGATAATCTTAGTCAAGATACCCCAAATTTTCCGGTTAGGGGCCTCTGAAGAAATTTAGACTTAAACTCGATTACCACTGATAAACCAAGATTACCTTTCATAATAATCCCCCCGTTCAACTTAAAAATTCTGACAGATTCGGGAGCGTCTCATTCTATAATGAACACAAATATTGCCAATAATCACTTTAAGGATTTTTCTTTTCAAAAAATCGTTCACAGTTCAGAGTTAACAAGTGACTCTAACGTCTCTTTCCCTATATTATAAGAGAGTGAGGAGTACAATGCGAATTCAACTTTCTTGTTTTACATTGGAACGATCACTTCGACGCCTTATTAGGCAGTGAGAGGATTTCAAGAAAATGGGAACCACAATAAATTAGCAAAAACAATTTTTAGAAATAAACGAAACAAAAATCCCAATCTATTTTAAACAAAATCCACTAATATAAACTTCAGGCCATTTAGCCAAATTCAAGTTCCTGTCAGCATAAAAGAAGGATCAGTGTTATTACCTGAAACAGAATTAGATCAGAATGTTTCAATAATAGTATATTATACACCAAGGTGGTGAAGACTGTTATTATTGACCGAGCACCAAGATTATTTCGCGAGGGGCTTTGCCCCGAGCGGAATAAGGTGCGAGGTCTATAAATGGCTTCACCACCGTGGTGTATATACAATTTTTTCCACTACTAGTCAAATTTAAGACACAAATTAAAAATAAAAATTTTTTTTGTAAAAATCAAGTAGGTAGCACAGGAATGCAAATTCCCATTATTAACCTAGGTGAATAAATGAATAATATAATAGATTATTGACCACTAGGTAGAGAAATTAAACTTCTCAGTTGTCTAGGATACGCAATAATTGTCAACTTCACAGCTAGTAGTGGAAAAAAGTAATTACGTATATGCTTACTGTAACTATATTATCAAAGTTTTAAGCTCTTAATTTTTTGTCATTTACTAAATTTTTATGATGGTCATGGTGTTGTAAATTATACAGGGTGGGCCATTGAAAAGGTAACACGCCTGTTTTGGGACACTTAGACAAGTTTCTTAAAAAAAACGCTCGGACACGTCGATTTTTTATTTTTGGGGGACAACTTTTGATGTCAAATTTGACTTTGTCAGGTCAACCCCCTACCCCCATCAACCCTTAAATAGGGAAAGGGAGTCGAGCGACGTCTCATTTGAAGCGTCTTTTAATTCTCTATTCGACAGTATGAATGAAAATTAGTTTTATTCCATTTTTTTTGTCGCCCCAATGAAAAGCACCCTCTAGAGTCTAGATAAATTAAGGTGGGGGTGTTGTTTAGGAAAAATCCTGAAACACGCCACCTTTGACCTTTTGAACGGCACATTTTGATGTCAAATTTCACTTTGTTAGGTCAACCCCCTAGCCCCAGCAACCCCTAACTCAAGAATTTAAATAGGGAAAGGGTGTCGAGCGACCCCTCATTTGAAGCGTCTTTTAATTCTCTATTCGACAGTATGACCGAAATTAGTTTTAATTAATTTTTTTTTCGCCCCCATGAAAAAGCACCCTCTAGCTAGATGAACTAAGGTGGGGGTGTTATTTAGGAAAAATACTGAAATGTACCGTTCTGCCATCTGATATTCTTCCCTGACAACCAACATTGGCGATTATAAGATTATAGTTGGCGTCTAGAATAGTGGATTTATAATAAAAGAAGTCGCTTTTGCTATTAATAGGTGCTTGTATTATGCAGTGCTTCCCATCTATAGTGCCGATACAGTTTGGGAAATTCCACTTCTCATTAAATTCCTGAACAATTGATAGCCATGCGTCTTCTGTTGACGGTGTCTGAAATTAATAAAAACTGTGTATATTAATTCAACTGTTCTTTTAGGCTGATGAGCAGGAGAATGAGCGAGATGAACAAGAAAGAGCTCTGCCATAGTGGGCCCTAATGGAGGTACAAATCATGTAGCTTCAAAACATCGTGAATATTCAAAACGGACGAAAGCATTATGTTGAAAATTATATAAATAATAACTGGTTCCACACTGCTTTGGAGAAATTTGAGTTTGAGCCAAAAGCATCAACTCCGATGTCTTCATATTCGGACAGTTTACACAATACATTACTGCATTCTGTAACCACAGATCAACCACTACCCAACCAGATAGCAATAGTATTGGAAAACAGTTCACAAAATACACAGACCAATTCCGGATGATACCGAAACTGAAGAAACCAGAAGGTCTTGTGTATTACCGTAACAATAAAATTAGGGGGAATGCAAAAGATCGGTAACTGCTTCTGTCGGAGTCAACGAATGTTCATTACGAAAGCGTTTGAAGTTGGAAACGGTTCCTGTGAGTCTCGGAAGATTCAAGCCCGTCTTCCACGTACAATGGAAGAAGAACTTGCCAGTCATGTACGAGAACTTGAAAAACGCTTGTACGGTCTCACTATGAAGGATGTAATTGTGTTGGCATATCGATTCAACAAAGATAAAAAGATTGCGGGCAGAAACTTGACAAGGGCTTTTGCAATTAGGAATAATCTATCTTTGAGATGTCCAGAAAAATGCAGCTTAGTAAGAGTTGTTGGCATTAACAGGGTACAGTTTAACTGATTTTTGAGAATCTGCGGCTATGCGAAGGCACAAGCCAAACCTCATCGCATCATCAACTTGGATGAAAGCGGAATGTCTACAGTACCAAATAAAATTCCCAGGTTTTTTGCAGCAAAAGGAAGGAGAAGTGTATCAAAAGTAGTATCCGCTGAGAGAGGATAAACAGTTACTGCGGTGTGTTGTATGAGTGCATCGGGTGTTTGGGTTCTGTCTGGTCTGATATTTCCACGAAAACGAATGAAGGATATCTTTTAGATTTTCATTTAATGTAGTTTTTCTTGCGTGAAATTCTAAATTTAATAAAGTTTATTTCTTGACTCTGCCTCTTGCCCACTTCACCTGGAGGTCTTTTTTTTGAAGTGGATGCTTTTTGATGAGAAGATAAATAATGTACAATATTTCTTTGGAACTGTAAGAGGCTCATGGGTTCTTCTCCTCACAACTGGTACAGTTTCCATACATTTACGACTGCCATATTTATCATATTAGTGAGAAGTACCCACCACCACTTTTTTCCACGTATGCCAATTCTACAGGGTGACCCAGGGCTGTGTGATTGGTCCATAACTTTTTTGCGAGAGTATCACGAGTCATTTCTTTTCAAAATCTTAGAAACCGATTTGAAGAATGTGGCAGCATTAAATATGGAAAGAAGGAGATATTGGGAGGGAGGATTGATGAAGAACTCAAGTGTTACAATGAATCTAAATTAACTGTCATATCACTTGCGATATTCGCTGACAGCAGCCTATGCAAAAATCAACAACTTCTTCATAATACAATAGTTTTTCCGGAAAATCTCAGTAACTATTCAGAATTGACCATACAAATTGCGTATCAGTGGAAAGCTTATAAAAAACTTAATCGACTCGTGAACAGAAATACAGGGCGTTCCATTTATAAAAAGAGTTATTCGACTTTTTGCGTTTCAGCACACCTTGTATAGTATGTGCATACATGGACCAAAAGTCAACTATTTATTAAAATTCAAAGTTATTCTAAAATTTTCTGTGGCAAGTTTGTCGAAAAACATCCATGGTCTACTGGGCAGTGATCCATCAAATATGTCACCCCTACGGCCCATAACCTAGGATGGGAGAACGCAACCATTTTAGATTTAAACGTATCTCGAATGTCAATGTGTTCTTTACTCGTGAAATCAAAGTATTTCAAATTCTTTTTTCTATTTTCCATCAGACAAAAAAAAATTAACAAAACTTAACTGCTTCAATCGTGGAATAATTGAACAGTTGTTTAAATCTAAAATGGTTGCGTTCTTCCATCGTAGGTTACCGGCCGTAGGAGTGAAGTGGGGGAGGGGGGGGGGTAAATAAAGCTCCCTCTCTTCCCTTTTACAAAGCATTAACTTTTTGATTTGTCACTTAACAAAACTGACATCAAATTTTGCATAGGTAATCGGAAAAACTTCTTTCGGCGAAAGGTGTCAATACAATTGTGTTATTCATTTGGCCAACAAATTTGGTCGTTTGTAAGTTCGCGCTTTTTTTATTTTTCTGTATGTGTTATTGAAACACGCTCAATAATAAAGTTATTTACTGCGTTACCAAGGAAACAGCACCTACTTACTTGTGCTGTGGGTTAAGAATACACACACTGTGGAATTCTTAGTAAGGGCAGTGAAAGTTAGGACGTCTTTTTGAGTTTGAAACATACCTTCAACAAAACGAGCGATGCTACTAAATCCTATCGGATACATCAAAAAGTGCACCTTTACTGGTATACATTATCTAGCTGTCTATGGGAGAAGGATAGTCTTTGATTATACCTATTTTGAGTTCTAACAGTGACGCATTTTATTTTACCTAAGATGGTTTTACGTAATTTCTCATAATTTTCAGAACATTTATTCACAACAAGGGCTCTATCAGCATTTATAATAGGTTCACTAGAGATCAGCATGATTTTTGAAGGAATCCCCACACAGAATGTGTTCCCGACCACAAAAGGCGAAGAACGGGGTATAACCAGTGGCTTCATGTTTTGACGACAGAATGCGTACTAGTGTCATCCCGCCGCCTCGTGCGTATCTGATTTTGCGGCAGCCGCTGCGGTACCGCGAGCCAAAAAACGCGTGTGTGTACCACCGTTTATATGTCAAGTTTCTGATTTTAGCTATTTATCTATTCTGCGTTTGCTTGCTAAAAAAAGTGTAGCAAAAAGGGAAGGAGGTAGAGGGGTAGTAATAAAAAACAATAACAGCGTGACCCTCCGTATTTATTCAAAATATATAAAAACAGAATTATGGATACAGTTACAAATCACTTACAATTTTTACCACTATAACACTAGCGTTGTTGTATAGATAATGAAGGTGATCGATGGGAACCCCCTCCGCAAGAATTATAAATTGGAGGGCTTCGAGATGTAGTGCGCCTCCCATGACGGTCATGAAGTCGTTCTAAAATAATACACATTTAAAAAGCGAATATTTTCAAATAACTTACCGCTCCAGTGTCGTCATCGCGAGTATAGTCTATTCCATCTTCAATTTCCTCTATCGAATTAAACGCTCCTAAAGTTAAGACAAAGTAAAACGTATTATGGTAACCTTTTCTTCCTTATTCAATGTGGAATGAATGAATGATAGGTATGTGCAATAAGGAAGAAATAAGTTACAATATACGTTTTACCTTGTCTTACATTTAGGGGCGTTTCATCCAATAGAGAACATTTAAGATGGAATAGACTATAACAATATTTGTTGCTCTATAGCATGTTAAGCGCCATGGCGGACACCGGTATCCGACAAGCGTATTTCCGCCTGGGACATACCCCCCCCCCCCCCCCCCCCCCCCCCTCCTTACTGTAACTTTGTTGATGCTGCATAGCCAAGAGGACACGCTCTTATGAGCTTTATTGTTGTAACGTGTCCGCTGTGACACTGCATAATCAACAACTGGTATCAGGTTTTTGGTAGTAATAATTTTTGGGTCAGGAAAAGTACTTTATTGAAAACTCAATAATATAAATCTAATACAAATTTAAGTTTTATGGAAGGAATTGAAACATTCGAGGCAAAATCTGGGTTGGTTCTCGCATTGTAGGCAGTATGTTATTGTTATTACCTTTTTCACCTTATTCTTTTCGATTTGTCCTTCCATTTTTTTTTATAACAATCTTTGCAGTATCGTCTGTTTTCTCGAGCTTTGCAGTCCATGTTGGCAAATTGGTGCATTTTCAAACTTCGACTTGCTAATTGACGAGGACGTGCAACTTCTTGTTTGTCGGTGTATTTCAGGAAGCCTTAAATTACAGATAAACGATAGTCGGTTATCGAAATGTTGTTTTGTTCCACATGTTTGAAAGTGAAGTGAGCGTTAACCATTGTACCTAATAGTACTTCAATAGCCAGTAGTGATGGGTTGTGACGACCTTTTTCTGTCACAATGCCAAACTGCTATTGCTCCGACAAAATCGCAGTTCCAGAACATTGCGATTTTTCGGAGCAGTGCTTTTCTTGCCGTCTACTCTTTGATCGATATTTCGCTACGCCATGCGCCAATGCCAAGTCACTCTATGAACTGCGACTGCGAGTACGACATCGCATACATTCGCGATTTCTCGGATAAACCATCTGATGTGATTCACAGCGGTTCTCTGTTCCGCATTGCCCAGTTCTTTTCTGTTTTACTTTTAATTTTAACAAGGTCACCACATTAGCAGGGCAGAAGTAGATTATATTGTATTGTGCTGGTGATTGCAATTAATATAATTTAAAAAATGGAAAATAAAAATAAATCGGTTCTATGAAATTTTTTTACACCAAATTCAACTGAAAAGACAGCGTGCAACTTGTGCAGTCAAATTGTAAGCTATAAAACTTCCATCACTAATTTTAGGAGACATTTACAGCGCAAACATCCTTTAGTCAATATCGAACCGGAAAAGGTTGTAAGGAGGCCTACTTCAAAACCACAACAACCGATGGAAGAAAAATGCTCCGAAGAGTTAGAACTAGTACGTTCATGTAGTAATACGGTAATTAATTGTTCGTCAAACTAAACTTCCATATGTGCCTACAGTAATGGGAGTTTTAACAAAAAATAAAATAGACAAATGTTTAATGGAGCTATTTACAAAAGACTATCAACCTTTTAGTGTTGTTGAAGACGCAGGATTTAGGAAATTTGTTAACATTCTAAACCCAACTTACCAAATACCCTCTAGAAAAACGATAACAAAAACACTTCTTCCTGCAATATATGAAGAAACGTCGACACATGTGAGAGAACTTATTAAAAATGTAACTGCGGTAACAGTAACTACTGATTCTTGGACACGGAAAGTTTTATGGCAGTAACCATTCACTATATTGATGAAAGTTTTTCAGTGAAGTCAATTTTATTAGATTGTTCAGCATTTCCAGAAACTCATTATCAAGTTGACATCCGAACTCAAAAATATTAATATGTGTTACAGACAATGCTTCAAACATAACAAAAGCCATCAGAGAAGAATGCAAGGGTATTTCCCTGTTCTGCGTCACCAGGTAGTCAGCGGAGATTGCTATTAATAAGTATTAGGTACTACGGTGTTAACGGAAAAATATAATTAATGAAAAATATATGTACAATAATAATCATAAACTAAAAAGAAACACTGGTATTTAAATATTTAAATGAAAGCTTTTCCCTCCCGTTAAGCGACCTCTCTGATCATCTCGGCCAAGTCCTGAAACAAACAGATTCCTACAGTTACTTAGGTAATAAAATTCCCTGTAAGTGTTTCTACTATTTCGCCGGGTCCAGAACAAAATGGCCACGGTTAACGATCGAATTGGTACAACCGTAGAGATCCCAATAAATCAATTTAACACCCTCTTGCAAAGGTAAGTATAGATATCACAATTATGCTTAATATTATTTCTGTGCACCCTTTCAGATTTCCTCTAACCAAGGCTTGCTCCACCTTAATTTGCTACCGGTAAGATAACCTCACAATCTGTGCAATAAACTTTTATCGAGGAATGTTAGCAATTATTTCAACACCTAGGTTACAGTTTATCCCTATTGTCGAGACACCCCCTGTGTTGCCAGAAAGATTATCTCCGGGATAAGTTATTCTATAAATATTTTTATTCCGGACGAGAGCTTCCCCGCCAGTACAAGAGAATAACCCCTTTGGTCGCTTCCAAAGGAAGAAATTACCCTGTCCTGATAAGAAAAGCCACGTGGCGGAATTTGTAACTTAGCTTAGGAATAGGCCTGCTATAATTACTGTCGTACCCCCAGGCTGAACTCCAGGCTCCGGAGATACCTTCACACGAAGCTCCTTTTTATAACTTTTGTGTGTAACCGTCACCGAGGATTTGCCTATTCCCAGATAAAAGTTCTTAACATTTACTAACATCAATGTGCGTTTACTGTTGGCAAACTTATATAGGTGAAACTCTATATACAGTTTTGTTTTAATGTGAAATCCTTTCAGGTGGACGGAACTAATGTAAAAGCACTCACCCCAATATTCCTCTGCGGTTGTACTAACCTCGATCGCACCGTGGACCTCCAAAACCAGGACACGATTTGACTTTCTTTTTACACCTTGACACCGGTAAGGAATTGAACACTCAACCGCACTTTTCAGAAGGTCTTTCACTTATATGGCTGTAACCAATTATAACTTAATTCAACCTCACTTTAAAGATATGTCACTTCATACATTCCGCAGGAAAATGAAAGCCATGTTCTTCAGCTCATACACCTGAGTGTAGTATAACTCTAATAATAATTATAAAACTTGCATACATTTAGGTAGGTACTCTTCATTTCATTATTTTTTTATATATATTTCTATTTAGGAAATAAACACTAACATCTTAGACTCTGCTGTATTAGGTTAAGTGTAAGAATAGCCTTAGGCTAAACTTCGCCTGATATATTGCCTAAACATCATCACAATTGTAATTCGTCACAATTGTAATTTATTAATACTAATAAAGACGTATTGTATTGTATTGTATTGTATAATTCTAATCACACAGGGCTGCTACCCTCTTACTCTCTAGATTACCACTAGATCAAACTACTCGTACTCGCAGCAACGGACTACGGAAAAAGACCCCCTCTTCGTCTGCTGGCTGGGTTTTTATTTTTATCCTTTTTCCCCAGCCACAAATGGGTTGATTCTCGACTGGGACATGAGTGAAGGTAACCGCCTACAATTTACTACTTTACATTTTAAGAGGGGTTACTTACTCCTTCCAGATCGTTACAAGAACTTCGTTGGAAACATTTTGGATGTTACGCGCACACAATTAATTTAATAGCACAGGATGCCATCACTGTGGTAGAAGATTTAATAAAAAAAATTCGCAGTCTAGTGGCTCATTTTAAAAGAAGTACTACTGCTACTAAACTATTGGAGGTACAAAATCAACAAAAACCTGACAAAGTCCCGAAGAAGCTTCTACAAGACGTCAGTACTAGATGGAATTCCACCTTTTACATGGTAGAACGTCTTCTTGAATTAGAAGAGTCTGTTCGAACCACGATGGCTCTTTTAAATACTGATAAGATTCCAGTGATTTGTGTGGAAGGGTGGCAACTATTGGTAGACATAAAAAAGTACTGGAACCATTAGAAACCATTACAAAAGACATGAGTGGACAACATTATGTGACGTTATCATCCGTCATAATTCTCACAAAAGGTTTGGAGAGTATGCTAAACGATCTAAATTCAGAAACGTCATTTGAATTAACCCGAAAAATGGTTGGCAAAATGTTACACAGCGTGAATAAGAGATTAGGAGCTCTAGAGACTAGTAGTTCACTCTTAATGTCAACATTCCTAGACCCAAGATTCAAAAATATTGGATTTTCAACTGAAGCAGTTGCCGAAAGGGCTAAAAAATTGGTTATTAACGTTGTTTCCCAAACAATTGAAAGGGATACAGAAACGACTCGTCAAGCAGAACCAACCATTAACAGAGTTATTAACAATGAATCTTCCGAAATACCAGAGAAAACATGCAAACTTTCGATTTGGACTCATTTTGAAAAGAAAGCTTCAGCCAGTTGGAACATATTCCTCAAGAGCTGTTGTCGAAGTTCGACGTTATTTAGAAGCTGATCTTCTAGAAAGGAAGCAAGATCCCCCTTTTAGTTTTAGAAAAATTCGGAACAGTCGCAACGTCTGTCCCTTGTGAAAGGGTTTTTTTCGAAGACAGGACAAATAGTGACAGATCGTAGGTCAATGTTGAAATCCGATAAAGTAACAAAACTGGTTTTTCTAAATGTAAATAATTAATTTGGTCTATTCCATCGTAGAAATTTATTTTATTTTATTTTTTTATTAGATTCGTTTTAAGTTTATTTTTGTTTGATATGATGAAGTTTATTTGTTTAAAAACTGTCATTTTAATATTTAAATAAAGATTGTTTTTATCTAAAACGCTATCCTTATTTTTACAATACTCTTTGATTAAGATAAATAAAGAAAAAATGAATTCTTATAAATTTCTCAAATTTCTTGTATTATTTTCCTGGACAATAAATAACATTGTGTTATTTTAGCGTTACCCTGAACGTTCACAAATTACTAAATTTATGTTACGCGATCTTACAAGTCACAGTCTTCATTTCCAATGAAGCAGGGCAGAATCTGAAAAAATCGTTTTGAAATTCCAAAATTTTTGGTCATTTACACTTATAGTGAACTCAATCCGTGGACACACTGTATAAAGCAATTAACAAACTAAAAGCAATTCAAAGCAGCGGTAAAGGAATTCTTCTTGTTACGCCCATTTTACTCATTAAAAGAGTTTTTTAATTAAATGTTTAGTGCCCCTTTGTAAAATAGCATTATGCTTAGTTGTTAAATTTTATATAATTTTGTTTATATTTAATAGTTATTTGACCTATGCTTTCACTGTTATACTGTGCTGTAGCATTAATAAACTGATTTGATTTGATTTGAAGCTGGAGGCTTGTGTACCAATTTATATCAGTAACACAAATTCTTCCTCTTTGTAGAAGGTTTTTTGCTAAAGATTATCACGGGAAAATTTCCCCGTTAATATTGGGTTCCTAAAGATACGAAAATAATGCTCGCGGCCAGGGGTAAGGTTGATTGGGAACCTAAAGCACGATAAGATGGTTTCTTCAAAATTTAATAAGGGCGCCAGGAATCTAATAATTAATGTTTAATACCTTTGGAAAGTTGTTTTGTTCAATAGTCGATTCCAAACTAATGAAAACCCCTGAAGGGCCTACAAATGTTATAGTGGTAAAAAAAAAATCAAGAACGATATGCGTAAGTTATAACGAAAATAATAGTATATTAAAAAACAAGTTTCATAAGGTACGTTTTATGGCACGAATCAAAGTTTAGAAAACGAGTGGCGCAGCCACGAGTTTTCTTAATGATGAGTGCCATAAAAGCCTTATGAATGAGTTTTTTATACTATTTTTTAGAATTTGCGCCTTTTGCAAGCAATTTTAAATAAATATTTGACATTATCAAAATCTAGGGAATTTTTTAGATTGGAACTACTACTTTTCAAATTGTCAATTTAAAATTTATTTAAAGGTTAACTACAGTATTTGCTATGAATTAATTCGGTAAATACCATCTTAGTAAAATTAAATTGTACCGGTTTTATTAAAACACCCAAATGTCCATTAAAGCACGCAAATGACGTCATTTGAGTGCTTTAATAGGATCTATTAAAGCACTCAAATGACGCGAATTCTAAAAAATTTATTAATGAATAAAAATGATATGAAATAATAACTAAGGAAAAATAATTCTAAATTTACAAAATGTAATACATATTTTACACTATTATAAATAATTGAGGATATGAAAATTATGCAATCGATTAATTACTTAGAAAAAATATATATAAATACGCAAGTGAAAGTAAGATTGCAGTTTAATTTTCCTTATTAGGATATAATATAGAAATAGGATAAGTACCTATTCGAAAGGGTAAAAATTTGTATAAATTCCCGAGGGAAGATTTCGCACAAGCTTGCGTGACTTCTTTGGTTTCAGTAAAATACCTTTCCGATTAAAATTTTGAAAAAGGATCGCCATGCGTAGTCGTTTAATGAAGAAATGAATGAAATATTTATTTAAACCAATGATGATTATGATTATGATGCAATGATTGAGAATAATGAATAACGTTTTGTTGATTTTCTTATTGTTATAAAGACCAATATGTACCAGACTTGGGACGGTAAGTATCTTTTCCAATGATAATGAAACTTCTTAATTAACCCTGGTTGTTGAGGATTACCAGATCAGCAACTAGCGATGATATCAACAGGTTTCCCAGATGATTGAAAATTTATGTGGGATCTTATCAATGAACTTCAAAAGGTGAAACTTGAATGATATTGGATGGAATTAAATCGAATTCAATTGAATCCTAAAGTAAGATAATATTCTATAATTTACAAGTAATGTAATTGGTTCGTACATACCCTTAGATAATATGGGCTTCTAACGTCCTTCGTCAACCGATAAAGTGCTTTTTGTAAATCCTTTTACAGGACGGGTGCATAAAATAACTAATTGTCTCTTCTGTACAATTATACGACAATACCCTTAACTTCAAATAATTATGATCCAAGAAATAACTCGACGATAAACCAAATATCCAATTAATTAATGAAGTACCTAAGCACTTTTATCGTAACTACATGTAACGTTGCAGAAATGAAATAGAGGACAAATAACCACTCTGACAGGCTTTTATTAACTTTCTAATCATGGGAAATTGCTGCGAGATGACCCACCGATCCTGGGATTAAAGGTACACGACTCCTGACCCCCAATGCAAATGATAATATGATAACTGATTATTCTAATGAGAATGATGTATAAAGGAAATAATGTATGATGAGCCACCTATTGAATGAAAAATAAAATGAAATACGAATACAATACAGAAAACTAAGGAATAACGTAAGAATTTATTTAAAATATTAACCATGACATCCAGGATGTTACAAGATTTTCCAGGATTGTATACTCGAAATTTCAGCCTACCTCTAAAGGGAATCATGGACTCATCTACTGCAACGACTTTACCAGGAGTATAAATCTTTTGAATTTTGCTTACTATCGCGTTTTTTTTTAGTCTTATGAATGAATGTAGTAAACAGAACATAGATCATAAAAAAAAAAAAAAAAAAAAAAAAAATTAAAAAAGTTAGGTCAAATTTGAAATGATTTGATTTGTCGTGAGTATTAAATTCTGCAAAACTTTCCCCATTTAACCGTTGCCCTACGTCTTCTAATAACCGAGACACTAATGGTGAGCATCGAAATTGGGACACAGTGTATACAGGGTGATTCACGACTATTCCCTCGGTCTCTTATGCCTAAAGGGTACAAGATATCAGCTTCATTTTTTGGTGACATATGTAAATTGATAACAACTATTTTTTAAAATTATTTTCACTTATACATGATGCTTCACAAAATTGTAATATATCAAAGTTAGGTTTTTTTAAATGCAACCCCCTATATTTTATTACATTTTTAGATTATACGTTAAAAACTAAGGTAACTTTATTAAACGTTCCCTATACCTATCGCTTACCAATTTTGAGAAAATTGTGATTTTAAGAAAAATATTCAATTTAAACAACCCCTAATAACACGGAAACCACTTACTTTTAGTAACGCACATTTATATCGATTTATTTTGACCTTTAAGGCTTTTATTTGCACTACGTAGGATTTCGATATTTTGTACAGGGTGTTTAGAAAAAGGATTCATATTTTATATTTTTCAAACATCAAAAACTCACTTAACTTAAATGGAACACCCTGTATGTTTTTATTCTATGTTGAATAACTTTTCATTTTCTATCAAAAACTATGAGTAATAGATATGTCTAAAATCAACGATTAAAAAGTTATTAAGATTTTTCTCGAAAATTTGTATGGAAATGGTTTTGTTTGCATTCTAGTAGGCCATGATTTTTTTTATTGTAGTTGATAATTAGATATGGGATCATAACTTAATTAAAAATGAAATTAATAACAAGAAGTAATCATTTATGGAGAAAATGGTATAGTAAATGCTCAATATGATGACCATTTTCTTCTAAGCACAACCGCACTCGATTTTAAAAAGATCTAACGTTTCTCAGGATATCTGGTGTTATAGTAGAAAACGCATCCTTTATTGTAATCTTTATGTCATCAGCAGTGGTAGGTGGAGTGTTGTGGACCCCTCCTTACAATCCATTTATTGAGGAATTGCCTATCTAAATATTTTTGAAAAAAACATAAATACCATCCTTATCACATTCAACTTCACCAGAATTTATATGGACGAGGCTTTCAACGAAGGTTGAATTTTTGTTTATGGAGTCTCGAAAAAGTTGGAGAAGAAGATGAATTGTTTAAATATGTTTTATTTACCGACGAATCCACTTTCCACAACCTAACGCCTAGGTAAACCCACATAACTTCCATTACTAAATCGTCACCTGTATCGCACTGTTGACCGCCAAAACCGGTGGAGCCTCAATGTATTTGGGAGAATTTTGATTTTTTGATGGAAACTTGAACGGAGTAAAATTTTTACGGATTTTAGAACAACACTTTTTCGAGTCTTCTTGATGAAGTTTGTTTAGACATTATTATTATTATTATTATCATTAAAAATTTAGTTTACAACACTCCACCTACCACTGCTGATGACATGAAGATTAGAATAAAGGATGCGTTTGCTACTATAACACCATAAGGTTCGAAGATCTCTTGAAAACGAGTGCGGTTATGCATAGGAAAAAATGGCATTTAGGTACTACAGTATTTTTTCCATTGCTTCAATTTCATTTTTAATTAAGTTTCGATCACATATCTAATTATCAACTACAATAAAAAAAATCATGGCCTACTATAATGCAAACAAAACCATTTCCATACAAATTTTAGAGAAAAATCTTAATAACTTTTTAATCGTTGATTTTAGACATATCTATTACTCATAGTTTTTGATAGAAAATGAAAAGTTATTCAACATAGAATAAAAACATACAGGGTGTTCCATTTAAGTTAAGTGAGTTTTTGATGTTTGAAAAATATAAAATATGAATCCTTTTTCTAAACACCCTGTACAAAATATCGAAATCCTACGTAGTGCAAATAAAAGCCTTAAAGGTCAAGATAAGTCGATATAAATTTGCGTTACTAAAAGTCAGCGGTTTCCGTGTTATTAGAGGTTGTTTAAATTGAACATTTTTCTTAAAATCACAATTTTCTCAAAATTGGTAAGCGATAGGTATAGGGAACGTTTAATAAAGTTACCTTAGTTTTTAACGTATAATCTAACAATGTAATAAAATATAGGGGGTTGCATTTAAAAAAACCTAACTTTGATATATTACAATTTTGTGAAGCATCCTGTATAAGTGAAAATAATTTTAAAAAATAGTCGTTATCAATTTACATATTTCACCAAAAAATGAAGCTGATATCTTGTACCCTTTAGGCACAAGAGACCGAGGGAATAGTGGTGAATCACCCTGTATAACTTCCGGAACATGAATTGCGTGGGAGTGAAATGACTGGGTTGTATATAGACTATGGTTGTAGTGTGAGTTTTCGGGAATCAAATACGACTGGTCTACGACCGTAGACCGCGCGACTATCCGTGCTACATTTTACGACGCGCTTGAATTTTTTATTTTTGTAATTTTCATATATTTTGGTAAGTATTATGTGTTTGTTCCTTTCTGAAACCTATCGTATATTTGTGAATTGTAGACATATACTATACATGTCTGCTCTTAAAAATTCCCTATTGAGAGTAGTAGAGATCCAGATGTTTGGAGGAGACGGTTTGAAGAACTATCTAGCGGCGAAGAGAGTCCCTTAAAAGACGTAGAAGAGGATATCAGCGCAACAAACGACTACCAGGGATTGTAAACTTGTATTGAAATATTGGAATCAAGTTAAATA
Organism: Pyrocoelia pectoralis; assembly: GCA_036250285.1. Classification (NCBI taxonomy): domain Eukaryota; kingdom Metazoa; phylum Arthropoda; class Insecta; order Coleoptera; family Lampyridae; genus Pyrocoelia; species Pyrocoelia pectoralis. Next base: position 35,337,628 of record CM070075.1, on the reverse strand, counting down.
CCATGCTACACAATAAGAGATGGTGGAGTTGATGCTTTCGTCTGCAAGCATAACAGACACGCATGCGTCTTATTTGTGGCGGCACAACTTACAGATAAATAAAACATCATATTTGAAGGTTAGTCTTTTTTATATTTGAGGTTAGTTCGGTATTTGGTTATTTTCGGTGATATATTTTGGTTTTTCTGCTCGTGAAAGGATTGTTACGATTTTTCTGTGTATACCTTTCATTATATAAGTATCATGAAACCGTGCTGCGTGCCAGGATGCAGCGATAAAGTTGCAAAACGGTATTTGTCTTGATATTTGGTGTTTTGTTAAATAATTTTGTGAACTTAATGTTGTAGATTTGCGATTCCTTCGGAAAAACGTATTCAAGGTATTTGGCTGCAATGTATTAATAATGACAATTTATTCTATTTAAATTATAGTAAGTTGAAGTCTGTCTGTAAGAATCATTTTTTAAGTATTTGTTGCGATGACGCAGGCAAATTAAAGAGATATTCTCTCCCAACTTTATATTTACCAGGTAAGGTATCAATGACTGAAGAAATGAACATTATACCTACATTAAATCATCTCTAGCTTTTACACATTTATGATTAATAACATGTAATTTGTAACTTGACAATTTAATTCAAAATATAATGAAAGATGTCTTCAAGTACATATTCAGCAACCACCGACATGCATGTTTCAACTTTTATATTTAGCATTGTAACTGTTTTTTATTAGATTTTACAGAACCAACTGAACAAAACTCATTTAGTTATTCACCACAACAGCAAACATTTGTAACACCAGAGAAAGTCAAAGGTTTGTATTGTTGATTTTAGATTAATTGATTACAATAAAATTTTTAATTTTTAGAGATTTTAAAAGGAAGTACTCAGTGGAATACTGAAACGGCTCCATCTTGGGCATTGGACAGTCAACACCTGAAATTTAACACACCCATAAAAACATATTCCTCAGTAACAAAAATAACTAGGAAATTATTTATAAGTGACAATGAGAAACATGGTAATTGATTCATTGATTGAATAGTAGTTACCAGTTGTGGTTTGATAGTTCAATTGTTTTGGAACATCGTGAACACAAGTTACAAACTTCAGAAGGTGGAGAAAGTGAGGAAAGCATAGATACTTTAGGGCCTAAATCATCAGGACTGACTGTCAGGATCTCATCAGTCGCATGTGAAACGGCTCTAAAGTAAAAGTACTGCCCTCACAAAATGTTAAACAAACAGGTTGCTTCCATTGTTTATGTAACCCTTTTAAAATAAATAAAAAGCTTTCGCTTTAGAACAGGTCTTTCTGACGCGTAATACCACCAATTTGAAGAAAACTGTTTGGTTGGGGACTGGCGACTAAAAACATAAAAAAATAATTTCTTGTAGAAATACTAACATCTACCAGGAAATGAAACTTTTCTTTTGGTAACAATTCTTACAAATTCTGGTGGTGACGTTGTGGGCAACAATTTTACGCCTAAAATTTAGGGCCATTGCTTATTATGAACTATTTCATATGCACTGCGTATCATCGGTTGACTGATTCGTCTGCACGGGCATCAGGACAGCGCCCGTGCGTACTGCATATCGTCAGGACTGTTAGTTGTATGGAGTATTTCACATGGTACGTACAGTCAGCAAAAACAGTGTTGCGCAATGAATACTTTACAGATTGATACTGAAATTTTAATAAGTAGCATCGAACAACGAAAATGCATCTGGGATTCAGCGGATGAGGACTACAAAAATAGGGATGCGAAGAACAAAGCATTTGAAGAAGTAGCGGAAATAGTAGTTCCGGATTTTGAACATTTTTCGGAGGCGAGAAAGAATGAAGTTTGTAAGTCAAAAAAAATATTTGTGGTTACACATACATATTTTTCTTTATTGAAACATAAAAATCAGTACAACTAATATATTTTAGAGCAGGTTAATAAATCTAAACCTTCGCCATGGAACTTTTAATATAATAACAATAACTAATGGGTGGATGAATAAATTAACCCAATAACGCCCGGGTAATTTTTTTTTGCTTTTTTTTGGAAATTTTATCACACAACTTGTTAATTGCGAAGTAATACGATATTTAAAAAAATTGGAATTTTTAGGGCGTATGATAAATCATACGATGGAAAAGAACAGCCATACACAGTCTCAAAATTAACTTTATTTGAAATGTTAAATTTAAAAACAACAACAACGTTATAGAATAGTTATTTACATAAGAGTGAGAAAGGTACAACTTTCGTTCACGCGAATTGCTGCGCTCGTGGACGATGCAATTCAAGTGAACGAATGTGACCTTACTCTCGAGTTAAGTATTTGATTTTGTTCGATACCTCTTTCGAAAGTTACTTCGTAACTTTGTATTACAATTGGAATTATTTTATTTAAAAAAATCACACACTCGTGACGATCCGTTGCTATGAAACAAATGTAATTGCAAGTGACGTGAATACTTTCAAATATGCGTGAGTGAAAAATGCGTGAACGAAAGTAAAACCTTCGTCCACTCGTAACCATAGTTACGGGCCACTTTCTAAGGAGGTATCGAACAAAGGGTATTTTTTTATATAAAAAACTCGAATTCCAACATAATTATGACTGAGGATATGTTTATGAATGGTACATTCTGAAGCAACGGTCAGGGTGCAACCCAACCTTGCATTTTGTACAAATAAATTTTGTGCATTTCCCCACATGCAGCACAACGTCTTTGTGTCGGATTGCTGTCTACAAAATGATATGTGCGGTCATACCTCACTTCTTGTAAAACGTTTCTTGGAATTTTTGGCTTAGGTCCTCCTAGCTGTGAGGAAGCAGTAAGAATTGAAAGAGTGATTCGTCTAATAAAGTCCAACAGACCCACTTTAGTATGCATCCACATATTCACCATTGCACCATTGATACAAAATCTAATAAAAGGCCAGTACCATTTTCGAGACCTTATGCGTATGCGATACAGGCCTCTCATCTCCACTCCGCCCATGCCTTGATTGTACAAATTTATCACAGTTGGTTGTTCCATTTGAACGGAAGCTTTTTCCTTTTTTGACCAACGTTTACATGTTCCTTTAGATAGAGTTACCTTATTATCTCGCACATTTGTGGCCATTGTTACTTGATTATTGTCGTTCCATCGAATAAGGATCATATCATTGTTGACATCTCTTATGGTATGTGACGATCCTCGGTCGCTTTTCTTCAGATCCCTTATGGGAGCTTTTTCAAACGCAGAAAAAGTTGGCACCCCCACTTCTTGTAATTTGCATAAAAAGTACTCTATAATTTAGCACTAATTTAGGACTAATTTGTAACCAAGAAAATAGAATTTGTACCCACGCCGTTTAGCCGGTATGAACAGTGGGGGTGCTATCTTTGGTAAGGATAGCACCCCCACTGTCGCTAATCAAGTTGAATTATGGACGATTGGCTAGAACTAATTTAAGAGTAATTTGTACCAATCGTCATTTTTTTATAAACATTTTTGTTTATTGCAAAATTACGATAATTAAAATTAAGCCAATCAGATTCCACCGTTCGTTCACATTACTTCTCAGGAATAACTTGAATTAACAATATTGTTTTGAAACATTATTTATTTATAAACAAATCGATCTTTTTTTTAATTTTTGACAGGTGATTTTCGCTGTAATAAATAATATTTATTTACGGCCAAAGAAACATAAAACCACTTGCAAAATTTCGATTTCTGAATTTGGTATTTACTTTGACAATAAATTTCAATTTTCGCACCACATTAACGCTATAATAAAACAATCATTCAAAATTCTTGGTTTTGTTACTCGTATTAGTAAAGATTTTACTAACACCTCTGTATCTATGTCGCTATATGTCTCAATGGTTAGATCTAAACTCGAGTATGGGGCATTCATTTGGTACCCTATGTATAAAAAACATGAACAACAGTTGGAGTCGGTCCAACGAAGATTTATGAAATTTCTATGCTATATGTGTGATGGTTTCTACCCTGAGCGTGGCACATCACAAGAACTAATGCTTAATCGATTCAATCTTTCATCCTTGCATATTAGAAGAAAGCAGATGAGCATAAAATTTTTATATAACTTATTACATTATAATGTAGATTGTAATTTCCTACTTGGTCGAGTTAAGTTTCATGTTCCTCGTACAAGTACTAGAACAGTGTCGACTTTTTACTGTTCCACATGTAAAACAAATTTATTAAAGACATGTCCGATATTTGTCATGTGCAATAACTTTAATGCAATTTCAGCACAAACTGATATATTTTTGCATAGCATTAGACATATCTTGAGTTTAATAGAGTAATTATTTTTGGTTTATATTATGTTTAATATATATTTATGTAAGTCATTATTCAAGACAATTTCTGTTGAGTACTGTTAACATAGAGTTATTTTGTTGTTTGTTCTATTGTTTTTTTTTCTTTTCTTTTGTGCGGCTCACAGAATACTCATTACATTATGTACGTTTGTCCGGTTTGGTATTTTACTGTTTGAGCAATAAAGTATTATTATTATTATTATTATTAAGACTAATTTGTACCCAACTTAGGTAGTTTTACACAAAAATCAATTTGTTATATAACAAATTGCTGCTTTTGGAAACTGCGCCACGTGGTTATGAAAATACCATATGCAAATCAAACATCATGAAAACATACATAACCGATACACAAAATGCAGAATCTTCATAACGAAATTTATGACTAATTTGTACCCAACTCAGTTTTGCAAAACAAAATCAATTTGTTGTCAATAAATTGATACTTTGGAAAATTGCGCCACGTGTATATCACTGTATCACATGAAAATCACTTAAGATATTCGACACCAATGAACAAGCTTCAGAATCTTCATATCTGAATTTAAGACTAAGTTGTACCCAACTTTAATTTTTAAAAATAAAATTAAAATAAGTTAAACATATAGCTTATTTTTTACTTACTTAACTTTAAGGAATGATTTTTTGTACTATTACAACACTTTTAAAGCGAATACCAAACTAAAAATTCCATTACCAGTTTGAATAAGGTGTTCCGCGACTTCCCTCCGGATTTCGCCCCTTAATTGTCTCTTCCCACACAGTTCTCCGGTCGTGCCTTTGGTAATGAAGCATGTGACGCGAACCACTTCCGTCTTCAGCGTCAAAATTTGTCCTCGCAGTGAGCTTCCACAGATACATTTGGCCTGAAAACTCGCGGTGTCTGATGTGGGGTATATTTTGTGGGTCTCGAATTGGAATCCACACTTAATTCCTTTTTCGTACAGTCTTTCGATCATCAACGTCTGCCACCTGTCTTTGGCAAACACCTGATATCATCTGTGGCTCATGTCGCATCTCTTTGCTTCTTTCCTAAATAAATCAAATGAATAATCAAACAATTCAGGCTTTCAGCCCGTACCATCACGACTGACCATCAGGACCTCATCAGTCGCATGTGAAACGGCTCTTAGATTTAAAGCAGTTATTAAAAGAATTGATTAGAAATACAGGACTTCATATAGTTGCCAGTATATGTGATCAAGCTGCAACCAATCGTGCAGCAATAAATTTTCTTTTAAAAGACAAAAGAATATTACATAAAAAATAATTTTGAAAATCGATGTCAAGGATATGTTATTAATGATGCGGAAATTGTTCACTTATATGATTTTCCTCATCTATTGAAAGGCATAGGAAATAGTTTGCTAACGAAAAACCTACATTTTAAACTTAATACCGATGATACAGAAAAGAAGCTTCTTGGTCACATATATTACGACTACAGGATATATCACGGAACCCGTTCATTAGAAGTTTCTGGGTTCCCTTACTACTTATGAATTTGAAACTTTCAGGTTAGGGATAACCCATAGCCTTCTTTTGTTCTAAAATATTGTCGATGTTGTACAACTTCCGGAAGGACCGGAAATCGCCATTCATCTTCTTATTTTAAATGGAACGCCCTGTATATTATTGCATTTTTGGATGATACAATCGATTCTGCGTTACACTGTATTAGATTATCCTATACCTATCTTCAACTGTTTTTGAGATATTATGATTTTTTTTTAATTTGCGTTTTGCGGAGGGATGTTTAATAGCCCACCTTTTGCTCTTCTTTGAATGCAAAACATTCATACTTCACAAACACGAAGCAAAACCATAAGGGTTCACAAAATACATTTACAAACCTATTACAGATTATACAGGTCGTTCAAAATTAGTTCAGAATTAGTGAAGTTAAAAAACTTCAAACACCAAAAAGTGGTTTTTTTCAAATCGAACACCCCGTATATTTTTACATATTTGGAAGGCGATTTGATTTACGCATCGATAAACTATAGGTATCCTTATACCTATCTTTAGCGGCTTTTTATCTAATATTGATTAAAACTGCACTCAAAACCTACGCACATTTGAAAGTAGGCTGTACTCATAGTGTGAATACGTTTTTGTTCCAAATGTAGTATTCGCCTCCCGTTTTCCTCGCTAATAAGCTTAGATGCGCCCACAACCTTCTTTTCGTCGTCTTGCGTTTCACTCTTTTCTTATTTGCAGCATCTTCATCAAGAAAACGAGCTATAACAGCTAATTCTTCAATTGAAAAATTGAATAATATTGTCAGATAACTGCAAAAATTGTACTTTAATAAATGAAATAAAGTAGAATTGTATTTCCAATTAAACTCATCCGATTTGGACCATCAACGACTTCATACTGACTGAGGCTAGTGTACACATCAAGACTGAACTGTGATCGAACGCGAACCCATAGTGTAGATACAGTAAGATTTTACCGAATCGAGACTGGATCAACTCCAGATAAACTCGATTCCGTTGAAACTTCCCCTGTATTAATTATTATTGAATTAACTTTCATATGGTTTTGAATAACTTTCTTTGTATCCCACCACTCTTTAATACAACATTCGGTTCTTTCAATTGCATTCCGCCAAATTTGTGATGTGATTTGGTTTAGCGATTCCTTCCACATTTTTATCACATTTTCTTCGCCATATCCATTTCGTCCCATATGCCTGTCATAATATTGTTTACATAACCCCAAATCTCCTCTACAGCATTAAACTGACAGTAGAAGTCGTAACACTCTGTGACCAGCCTCTTCGATGATGTTATCTATCACATATTTTTGTGTTTTTTATAACGTAATGAGAGTTGTAATAATTCAGGTTTTAGGGCTTTATTTGAAAACGGTATATTGTTGGAGTTTATCCAGTCCACAATATCTTTTTTTTTCCACGAAGACACTACACCGGTTGTTTTTCTAATAACGCTGAATGGTACGACGCATTATCCATAATAATTATAGAATTTTGGTTCAAATTAGGTAAAAGTTTGTTTTGTACCCATTTTTGAAATATCTCTGCGTTCATATTGTCGTGGTAGTCGACACTTTTCGAAGTTAGTGAAAAAATTATACCAGCATTTTCCACAAAACCGCAATTAGTGTCTGTATGGAGAATGATGTATCGCTTTCCTTCTCCCTGCATTTTACGAACGCTGTTTATGGATCCATCCTGCCAGGACTTCTTTACACCGCTTGTGTAAATTTAAAAATACATTAATTAATGAATTTACATCATTACTTCGGGGTCTTATTTTCACATTCAATATATTACCTTTAGCAAATATCCACGTCTCGTCAAGAAATACCAACTGTCGGGGTGACGGTGGAAACAACATGGCTCTGCACACATAATGCTCTCCTATTGTCGTCTTTTATAGATGAAAATCCACATAAGCTTGTCAGACTAATTTCTAATATATATTTCACTTTTAATTCCTTTTGTAGTAATTCCAGCGATACATGGCGTTTTTCTTTGTACATATTATAAACAGCGCTTCTCACTTCCATTTTAATATTATAGGTAATTATTAGTTCATACAGCTATTCAATGAACCGCACTAATCCGAAAACGGGAATCCTAGTTAAAAAATACTATATTCTCAATGCCTATGCCAATCTTAATAACTACAGAAGAACCCTACAGGTGGCCACTAATGGAGCAATGGCCACAAATTGTGCCTCTACCCCTCTACGTCTCTACGTCTGCTTGCTGCTAAAATTTTGCAAATAGAAAATACCCCTTATAAGGCTTATTATAAGGTTTATTTTTTATATCTGTTCCATGCAGCTTTAAATTTGAAGGCCGTTATTCTACCTCCTCTGTAACTATGCCAGTCATTCTATTTTGATTGCTCCATGGTTTTAAAAAAAAATGCTTTGCATTTTTCCACAGCCAAAGCGGTAGTCACTGCCTTTCCTTTTTAAATTTCCTTTTTGTCCAAAGATAACAAGGTTTTCCTCAGAATAAAGAGCACTTAAATACTTTTCACCGTTGAGGGATTTCTCTTCAGCTACCGAAAAACAGAATAGTGGTGTAACATATAATATAACACTTTTATTAAGTACGGCAAGCTTGTTAAAGGATGTGGACTTTTCAGTATCTGTTCAATCTTCACTTGATGATTCTACTTCTATATCTTCATCTTGTTGTAAATGTAATATATTTACAGAATAATTGATGTTGCAAGTAGCACTGGAGACCCCTAGAGTCCCACTTGGCTGCGTCCAGTATGCTTTTCTGCCAGTTACAGAAACACCTTCAATGCTCGTAACTGCATCTTCTACAGCAAATAATGCTGCTCCGACATGACTGCAACACTCTCCGAGTCCAGCTGCACAATCACAGTGAGCTGCTAAAACTTCTCCACTCTTCTTACACACAATCCATAAATTTGTTGGCAGATTCAATCGTTAGGTATACAAATACGAGACTTAAAAAGGAAAATAATTGATAATGCACGATAACTACACAAAGTGAGCAGTTACCGATGCATTGTAGGTAGGGGAAGATGGGGGCCACGGGGCAAGACCCCCCCCCCCCATAATTCAAGTCCAATGAGCTGCCATCTGAGGGCATTCATCATATTTACTTACAATATCATTGTAGTTAACCACCTCACAAAAAATAACCAAATTTTGTTGGCTATTCTAGTTGTGACAGCTGATCATCGTTTTCATTTCGACTGAATCTATCGAAACAAGAGAAATCGAAGAATCTCAAAATATTACAGATCTCCCCCATCTTACCCCACCCTAAACCCAATCTTGCTCCAGCAATCCGATCTTGAAACTTTGGTCTTAGACTGAGGAAGGTTTGAAGAATCGAAAAAAAATATTTCAGATCGGTTGGACCCCCCTTGGGGCACAGGGTGTCCCCAACTTTGGAGAGACCCTGTGCCCCAAGGGGGGGTCCGATTGACCTGAAATTTTTTTTTCGATTCTTTAAGCAAAATAATACTAATAATAATAATACCATTTATTATAAGTCGGTTGTGGTTCACTGTGTACACCTGAACCACTGTTGTCACACTGACCCTAGTGATTTTCATGTGCTTGTGATGCCACTTTGTTATTTGTATTCATTGTGAATATTTACAATCGTCCAACTAACCTAAGAAATCAACGTATCTCCTGTGTGTTATAATTATATTTTTAATTATGGATAATAAGGCAATATTTTCATTGAAAAGTAATAATTTGATTCAAAACGTTGATATTCACAGGTAGGAAAAAAAAGGAAGCGAAACTCAAACTTTTCGAATTGAGAAAAGAGCTTAATTTTAAATATAATTCAGAAGCACAAAAACATTGTAGAAACCAAGAAAACAGACGCCATAACTAGTGACGAAAAGGCGAAAATTTGGGAAACGATTGCAGAGGAATTTAATGCGAGCTCACCTGAAATCGCTCGTAATGTAACGTCTTTAAAAAAATATTATGTTAATAAAAAGGAGGTTAGAAAGGTGGCTGCGAAAGAAAGATTCCAAACAACGGTTAAGGGTATGTGATAAATTATTTCAATACACACAAAAGGAATTGTTAAGTTAAGAATTTTAGGAAGTGGTCCGAAAAGTGATCCTACAGCCTCATGCAAGGAATATGATTTAATGTTATCCATACTAAATAACAAAACAATATTTGTTTTTATAAATATTATTTTTATTTTTATATTTATTATTTTTTATAACAATTTTCGATTTTGTCAAATATAAAGGCAATTTACTCTTGAGCAAAATTCATATTTTTTGACAAACCTCGTACACGACTGAAAAAATTTAATATCTGATGATTGTATTTTAAATTTTTGAACATGCAGAACTTTTTATAAAGAATAACTTTTTTTCGTAAAATTAATAATAAAAAAGTTTTCCATATGGTGCGAACTTAAGCAGACACACTGTATAGGGTGGCCCATTGTATAACGCCTTAGTAGATCCACACTGCCGAGCTAAAAACTGGATTGGATTATTATAATTCATCTTTATAAGTTTAAATTATGGTGTATGTAAAACACAAATAGTAATGTTGAAATTTGTATCAAAATGTTTTATTTTGTTTTGAACTTACTAAAACTTTGTGTTAACATACTAAAATAATAATAATAACAATAACTAAATAACAATTTAACATTTAACAATTTAATTTTTAATTTTAATTTAACACAAACAATTTAGCCAATACACACGCAGAGAAACATCGGAAATACACTGATATAGCTCAGGAACTTAAAGCGCAATGGAGAATGGGAACTGCTCTTACAGTACCCATTGTTCTTAGTGCAACCGGAGTTATACCAAAAACAATACATCACAGTTTGCACATTTTAGGGTTAGATAAGAACATATACATACAATTACAAAAGGCAGTCATTATCAACACTTGTCACATAGTTAGAAAATTTCTAAACATAACGGAAGATACCGCACATCACTCAGAACCACATCACACACTTTCAACTAATACCATTCAAACACAAAATGAAACACAACACTCAATCCTCCCTTCACAAATTGAAACTCTGTTGCATACACAACATAACATTATAGAAAGTCCATTACCAACACACAACACTTCAACAATCACTCATGTAACACCTCTGACTCGTTCTCATACACTCAAACGTAAACACACAATATACTCACAGTATCAGAATTCGCAATTAACACAAAACACAAACAACACATTACCCACTCGAGTGCAACCTATGCGTCGAGCTAAACAACAAAAAACGCTTACACAATAACCATAACACTTTTTCAAAACATACATATTATGTTCATTTTTTTCTTTTCTATAAAAAGTCACTAAGTCACGAATAAGTGACGCCAACGGAGAAGCCTAGGAATATAGGGTCTCTTTTTGTTATTGATGCGCGACGCTGCGTTCATGTTAATGCCTTCGCGGAAAGAGGGTCGACGGGACGTGGCTTTTACAAATTGGGATCAAATACACCGAGGCTTCTCAAACAAATACATTATCTAAAATGTGATCAGCGTTGGTTTTATCAACGTCATTTAATTTAATGAACATAATATGTGTATAGTATTTAGTATGTTCACTTTTTAACAGCAACTTCAAATTTATATTGTATAGATATATGTATTAGTAGGACTAATCGTAACTTGATTTCGATCCGTGCGATTAGTTAACCAGGCTTGGCCTGAGTATCGATAACAATCGAAGTACTAATATAATAATGAAATACGTAAAACTACTTCTTTTTTACATATTAGTTCTGAATGAAAACTATTACCTTTAGCCAATCTTTGTTTGCCAATAAATCCTTATGATGTTCCTTTAGCTCTTCACATTCGTGGCGTTTCGGGGGTTTCTTGTTTTGAATAATCAAATGGAAAAATGTCTTAACCACTTTTTTTTGCTCATCAGTCCAAGGAATCAATTGTCTCTTTTTGCTTTTCTTAGGTGATGTTCTGGGAACTGGATTTGAAGTATATGTGCATAACTTTCATCGTCTTTTCCTCTAGTTTGCTGTACGAGTGGTGCCATTTCGCTTTCACTATCGCTTGCTCCATCGCGTTCGTTTTCTCCCATCAAGGTTAATTTCAATTTCATTTAGATGTTTTCCTTTATACCGACCAGCTTTTCCTTGCTCGATCAGTAAAAGCAGTTTAGATATTTTGGCGGTTTGATACACATCGTCTGGTAACCTGTAGGACCCCCTGTGAACCCCAACAGTATGACCCACGAAGGTCGCCAACTGTTCAATGTCGTTTTCAGACATAGAAAATAACTGAGTAAGAGTTGCTAAATGCTTCCTCAGCTTGGTCGCTGACTAGCGCCCGGACTTTTGGGCCGCACAAAGTCGCATATTTTTTCAAAATTTTGTAGCCGCAAACGGGCTCCGAAGTGTTTTGGTTGCCAAATAAATAGACGTTTTCTTAATAGGATGAAGTTCTCCATATTACGTTTTCTTCTTTAACACAATTAAAAAATATTTTTAATATTATGAGAAAGAGAGGGATAAAAAGTGAGTGATCTGTAGCACGGGGTAGATTCTTGGGTGATAGGGGTAAGGGAGGTGGAGTTCAATGAGCGTTTAATTTTGAGAAACATTTTGTTAATAAGGGGGAGTGGATAACCATTATTAGCGCCTATCTGTTTAAATATTAAATTCATTGTGAAAAAATTTAGGGGGCATGGGGATGGACAACATCCTTCTAAGGAGGCATTTGAGGCCAGCCATTTTGTGGGAGATGGGATGGGATGAGTCGTAAGGTATTAGGTTGTCAGTGGTGGTGGGTTTTCTATAGATACTAAACGATATTTTATTAGAAAATTTATGGAGTAAAATATCTAGGAACGGAAGACGGTTAGATATTTCAGATTCGATAGTAATTTAATGTGTGAGTGAATTTGGTTGAGGAAAATAAGAAATTGATTGATGTCTTCATGAGTGGCAGTGTGGATGCAAATGATATCATCCACATACCTACCCCAAAAGAGTATGGATTCTTTAAAAAACTTAGAAGTAGTAATAGAATTAATTTCCATATTGTTCATGAAGACGTCAGCCAATATGGGGGACAAATTAGACCCCATAGCCAGACCATCACATTGGGTGTAGAAAGTGTTGTTAAATTTAAAATAATTCTGGTTGGAACTAAGTTTAAGAAGTGACATGATGAGATGAATTGAATCATCGGGCAAATTGCTGTTATTAAGATGTTCACCAACCAGGTTGAGACATTCGGAGAAGGGTATGCTGGGGAACAAATTGGTGACGTCAAAAGAAACCATAGAGAAGTGCCGAGGTAAGGAAATTGAAGATAATTTCTTAGTGAGTTCGATCGAATTTTTTATGGAAAAATTAGGGTCAATATTGATGAAGTTGTTAAGGATGCGGTTAAGCCATTGTGTAATTTTCGAAATAGGGGTGTTAGAGAAGCTAACAACCGGTCTAATAGGGATGTCGACTTTATGAATTTTGGGAAGGCCGTAGAGCAACGGTGGACTAGGGTTCATAACTAGTAAGGATTTGTAATGGATGTTGAAAGATTTAAATAAGATGTTGCGTTGGGAGTAAATGAATTGACGGACTTTTTTAACAAAATTAGGGTTAGGATTTAATTTGAGAAAACTAGGGGGGACTATAAAATCAGAGACCTTCCTAATGTAATCGGTTTTGTTTAAAATGACAAGGCTTTGGTACACATTAAGGAGGAGTTGGGGTTGTTAAAGCATTTGGTTAGTTTTTTTATAATATTGATATTGCCAAAATGGCCCTGAATAGGAGGAGGTTGTTTATTGATTTTGTCTTTATATTTTTTAATAGTTTTAAAAATGTCAGATTTCAAAATGTTGGGATCGGGTACGTTAATGGAAGAAATGATAGCATCGCATTGAGTAGCGATGTCGATAGCAGTCAAATTGGAATTCGGAATGATGGGGGGTTTGTATTTTAAACCTTTGTTTAACAACTCCAACTCGTCCTTGTTGAAATCATAATTACTTAAATTCATGACTCTCGGGTGAAAGGAGGAGGCACACTTTTAATGAGGTTTCCAAAAATGACGGAATTGGATGAAATTTTAGTATATTGTAGATATCGACTTTCTGACCAAAAAGTCTCATGGGCCCAAAGCGATCCTATGACTGGTTTCCGAGATACAGTGGCGGGTATGGGGTATCTTGAAAAACAGGAATTAAATTATAAATACCATAAAAGGTTGATATTTTCTTTAAAAAAGTAATGCAAGTAATTTAATTTGATCTTGGGCGGCTGTCTAGGATGTCAGGTGCTGATTTTTTTTGTGTACAGGGTGTGCATTGTACAGGGTGTACAACTAAGAAAGGAGGCCGGCTATAACTCAGAAACTATTTGAGATAGAACAGTGAAATAAAAAATCTTATAATAAATATGGCCAAGAGAAAATGCTGGAAATTGTTTTCAATTTCATACCATTGCCACCAGAGGGCGTTTCTCTGATTTCAATTTGAAATTTCCATTTTTTGGGCAATTTTCCTCAGTAATGCATTTAAAAAAATATATTCATTGTGAACTAGTGATCAATATGTAAAACTTTGTTTAATGAATTTTTACGATTGCTGTCAAAATAAAGGGACGGGGATCTAAATTACGTGTTACTAGAAAAAATCGTGTAACTTCGAAACGGGTTGCTTGAATTTGTCAATATTGGTCTCGACGTAAAGAGAATATTTGATATTATCCAAAAAATCTAAAACCACAACAATTTCTTATCTCCGTCTACCAATAGAGGGCGCAACTTGTAGAAGGAACAAAACGGCCGACTTTTCTAAAAAAATTCAAATGGTACCAAATATATTGGAAGGAAAATTCACAAGGGAGTAATTTAAAAAAAAATTATGTCAATAGCTTTATAGTTCCGAAGATATAGTCAAAAATGTGGTAATATAAGAGGCAATTTGAGGTATAAACAAATCGTAACAGCACGTCAAAATTCATTAAGCAAAGTTTTACATATTGATCACTAGTTCACAATGAATATATTTTTTAAATACCTTACTGAGGAAAATTGCCCAAAAAATGGGAATTTCAAATTGAAATCAGAGAAACCCCCTCTGGTGGCAATGGTATGAAATTGAAAATAATTTCCAGCATTTTCTCTTGGCCACATTTATTATAAGATTTTTTATTTCACTGTTCTACCTCAAATAGTTTCCGAGTTATGGCCGGCCTCCTTTCTTAGTTGTACACCCTGTACACAAAAAAATCAGCACCTGACACCCTAGACAGCCGCCCAAGATCAAACTAAATTACTTGTATTACTTTTTTAAAGAAAACATCAACCTTTTATGGTATTTATAATTTAATTCCTGTTTTTCAAGATACCCCATACCCGCCACTGTTTCTCGGAAACCAGTCATAGGATCGCTTTGGGCCCATGAGACTTTTTGGTCAGAAAGTCGATATCTACAATATACTAAAGTTTTATCAAATTCCGTCATTTTTGGAAACCTCATTAAAAGTGTGCATCCTCCTTTATGTGTTGATAAAGGTGGGTTAGTGTGATGACAATGGTTCGTAACTAATAATTTAAGCTTATTTAATGTGTTAGTTAACTATACAATTTTAATTTAATACGACCAAAATACTCCTTTCAGGAATACGTATACTATCTACATATTATACTATCTACAGAGGTATGTATAACTTATTTTAAATTGTTGTCTTTATTACTTTATGTCCCTAGACTATTCTAGTCTCTTATATTACTTTATTGGACCTCATAATTTAAATAAAAACCTCTTCTTGCTTCTTTTCGTTTGTTTCAGTCCCACTCTTCATCGGTGTCTGATTCCTCTCCGGCAGGCATCATGTGTCTTTTTAATTTATCGGGGTGGAGATACTTATAGCAGACTGTGCTTAGATAAATGCAATTTTGCAAGGCACATCGTTGTTCGGCAGTGGTACGCCAGTGGTACGCCAGTGGCACGCATAGTGGCTGGTTTTGGGGATAGCCAGTTCTTTAGGAAGGGTGTAATAAGGAACTGACCCCATTTCCCACTGTAAACCATGAAGATGGTCAGTAAGCCAAGTATTGGTTAAGTATGTGATGTTTTATCGCTAAATAGTCCCAACCGCATGGGGCTTGCACTAGGAAGTGTTCCATTCTCTCGGTGCGTAGATCGCTATTTCTTTCGGTAAAAACTCGTACCATCCTATGAATCCTTGCATGTCGCATGCGAAGGTGGGAATTGCTGCTGCGGCACTAAAGAAAATGTATCCGATCAGTCTAGCACGCTTGGATAGGATGCAATATCGTAGGATTGCTTGGGTCAGCTAAGCGCGTAGGATGCTTAAGCTTGGCTACTAATTAGAAACAGTTTATTTATACATATATATAAAAAAAATTTTTCTAGACATGTGCGTGTGGTCGTTTCTTTTCCAGTGTACCGGGGGTTGAGATCATACGTGAAGAATTCGGTCTGTTTCGAATCTCTCATCCATGATCGCATTTCCCGCTACACCCTTTCATCATGCACTGGCTATTCACTGGCACTTATACTCTTTTTCTCTAACAGCAGTGTATAATGAATGTACTTCATTGCTGCTCGCACGGGAAGGCCTCTGCTTCAGTCAACCGCGGTTATGATATGCAGTGGCTAGGTTAGCCGCCTCACCGTGGGGCTGAAGGAATACCTTCTATATTTTTTTCTATCTGTTGTGAGGGATGGCGACTGGCAGTGCCGCATCTTGTCGCGGATAATCATCTTCCACGGCAAGTCGATACTGTGATCGCCTTTCCTTAGAGTCTTTTCAAAACCTGCAGAGATGTCTTGTATAAGTTGTCTAACTTGTGTTTGATAATTAATTAATAATAATGCTAATCTGCATTCGCACTTCATATTTATATGCTCCTATTCTTTACGTCAATTCCTGTCAGCCTACTCCATGTGGTAAACCAAGTTGAACCTTGATTTCCCACGAGCGTCTTGTGCTAATTCTCACGTAATTAGGATTTGTAAGGAAGCTGATAAGGAATCATCGTTTCCCGGTAGTCTAATCTAAGACCTTGTTCTAATTATTAAATGACTTATCTTCGTGCGAATTTAATTTCATATCAAGGATGAATAATCAATTTCCAATATGTGACAATATCATAATCTTGTGTTTGCCAAGTCATAGCACCCATTTTCTTCAACCACTCGACCGTTCCTTTTTCAAACCGTTGAAGACATATTTTAGAAATGCGTGTGACGGATTTGTTAGAGCAAATCCACAAAAACGAATTGAACGGCGTCATTTTGGAAGCCTGCTTGCTGAAGCGTGGACTCGTGCAGCTATCACAGAAACAGGTTCTTCTCAAGATCAGTATACTAACAGGTTGCCTGGTAACTTCTGGAAGGGGATTAGGGCGGAGATTATGTGACGTCATGTGTATAACTTGTCATATGTCTGTAATGCAGCAGTACTCTGGTTATATGCTTACAGCTCGAAAACTAATGATGTTACCGTGTTGCTTCTTATATTATTTTAATCCTAACAAAATTATTAACAAATTATGTTATATACACTTTTTATGTAGATAACTTCGTTTTGCTGTAATACTTAAACATATATAGAAAACTGTCACTGCAAAAAACAAAAAGTAACTTCAACAAATTATAGCTTTATATCCGTACGTCTTAGGAAGAAATGTTTTCAACAAAACTTATAGATAATATGATTAGCTTTAAAATGATATGTCTAATAACACATAACGTTAACACTACGGCTTCATAGAGACCGGTGAAACAGTAGTGGACATCGCGCCGCCGATCCTACCAGGGCCGTTAACACTGATTCATGATCTTGAAAAGGCATTCACGAAATGGAGCAACTATGTAATAACGTTCATTTTAAGTTTTTACTACCAAAATGCAATTTTTTGCTATAAAATTTTATACTTAGTTCACTTGTATCGTACTTGTAGCGTAATAAAATGTGTGGATTTGTTTGGTTTTCCGTTTGTATCTCTTGAACGGGTGCTCATAGTGGGAAATGGGCAAGTACAAAATAAAAGGAGTTTAAATTTCCTACAAGTTTACTTCTATGCGTTTTTTCTCTATCTCTAACCGCTGAAGAGATATTCGCTGTCAAGAATTGGCTTTTTTTTTTAAATCGTTTTTACACGACGTTTTTCTGCAAATATTGTGTCCTAGCTCCTAAAGTATTGGGTTTAAGGCAAAAACTGTTGGAATAAAAGTTGTAGCCCATTAAATTTCCTATAAAATGTACTAACACCCTGCAAAAATTCGGCTTTCTCCTAATTAGTTGCGACAAAGCTTCATTTTTTACCTTCATGGACTGGGCTACAAAGTGCGTTCTTTAACTGTGTTGACAAATAAGAAAAATTAACAAAACAATTAAAGTGCCTAACTTCTTGAAATATAGTTTAATACAATAAGCAAATTTAATTTATTGCTTAAAGTGTATTTTCTAGACCAGAATAATTAAACAAGTAAATAACTTGATTACATTCTAGTTACAATAATAATGACAGTAATCTACTTAAAAAATAAATATATGATGTTTCATACAAAAAAGGCCCTTTTGGATATGTAATATAAATTAAAAACCCAATAAACATCGGGGTAATGTTCGCGTTTTTTGGACTCTTAACGTGCGGACATTGGAAAGGTTATACATTTGACGTCACTCCGCGTCATATACACCGAACGCTCATTGGTCCGGAGTTACGAGACAACCTGTTAGTATACTGATCTTGGGTTCTTCTGGCTTTCGTGCGATCCTCTACAGCCATCCAAAGTTCCTGAACATGCATTCAACTCATTCGTAAGGTCCAATGTTAGTGACACAAAAGCAAATATTTCCAAGGAGGAGACCAACTTCACTCGTTCATCGCCCATCATTTTCACCAACACAGTAATCGATCCTAATGATCTTTCGACACCTGGCCCATCTACTAGTTTGCACATTACACCAACAAAAATTTTGGACCATATTTCTCCAGTGCCAATCATAACGGTTTCTGATAAACCGAAAAGAAGGAAGTAGTCTGCTCAGAACCTAACTACGCTTGAGTATATCGCCGAAAAGAAGTTGAAAAGGGAGAAAAAAGAGGTAGCTGAAAAAAAGAAACAAACAAAAAAGATAATTTCGTCAAACAAAAATTTGTCTTCCAACGTTAAATTAAATGCTGCAAAACGTCAAATTGTCCCTCTCACCATTCTTCTTTAGAAAGTGAAGACGGTTACTTCTTGAACGACTCGACTGATAACGAAGACTTAGATTCAAATGAGTGTGTTGGGTGTATGGAAAAGTACGAAGAAACACAATCTTCAGACGACTGGATTCACTGCATAAAGTGTAACAGGTGGCCCCATGATAACTGCACTCCATTTAAAAATTATTGCATGTTATGTCGCACTCATGTCGCCATGTAATAGTTATTTACATACGAGTGAGGAAAGTACAACTTTCGTTCACGCGAATTGCGTGTTCGTTGTGTGCTCGCTGGCGAATTTTTCACAAAACCATAAATGCAGTGGCAGATAGCGGTAATAAAATAGTCAAGGCTAATATTGTGCTTCACAATTAGATTAAAAAGGAAGATAGTAGTAAACAAAAGTACTGGAATGAAAACTACGCCGATTGTGAAGATGATCAAAGAAACATAGTTCCAGGGCAGTGGAGAAATGAAGTACCAAAAGGTGGTGCATTAGCTTTAGTCAATAGAAGAATCGGAGCAAGAAATGCTTTACGAGAACAGCAGAATTAAGGGATAATTTTAAAAATTATTTAAACATCAATGGAAGTGTTTCTTGGCAACTTGATTATGTGCGTCGTACAAGCCAAATTTAAAATTAATACATCTTGTTAACTAAAGCGCAATACCTACTTACATAATAAAACAAATTCATGTTTTTAATTATGTATCTATAAAATATTTATTAAAAAAGTGTAACTAGTATAATAATGTGCCTATGTATTTATAAATGTTTATGTAGTTCTATTGTATGTATAATTATAAATTTATTAATTTAAGTCTTTCTTGTTTTCTTCTTAGCTTGCAACAAAAGTTGGACAATGTCCCCTGTCACTCATCTGCTACCACTTCTGGAAATTGTTCCAATGATTTATAAATAAATTCCCCGAAGGACTGGTATTTTGACGAATCCCTTTTGCGGGTTAAGGCAGTATTTGTTACTGCCGTTAATTGTCCCACCATGTCCAGGAACTGATCATTGTTTTGCATTGGCTTATCACACATTTTGGGAGTCGATGCATTTCTTACCCGTGGCACTGCTGCTTGTGCAAGGGAAGATCCAGTAATTTCTGAAGAAACCACACTGTTACATCTTGGTTACATCAGTGATAAGTCATCCAAAGATCAAATATTTCCTCATGTGATTGTAGCGTATCCAATAACGATGTACTGGCCTTCTCTGCTGAAAAATTTGAACTAAGAACAAGAAAAATTAGGGGGCTGCAATAAATATTTATATTGTAAAAATTTTACAAGCGGAGAAAATATAAGACAATCAAAATGCTAAAATTCACCTTTTGAACTTCACATTTGCGGTTAACTTAATTATATTTATTCACCTTGTATGTCAAGACATTCTGTAAACATGGAAATGGAAAAGGACTGCATTTCCAGAGTTACGATTCTTTCTTTGTTGCAGAAAATAATTAACATTACTGGATCTGCATCGTCCCTCCGAAAAATTTTTGAGAAATTGGGATTTCGATGACAACCCAAAACATATGTCAATGTCAATAGAGATAATTAGGTAAAAAAACTACAACTACAAATGTGAGTCAAAAAGTAAATTTTATCATTTCAATTGGCTTTTATTTTCTCCGCTAATAAAATTTTTGCTGACATAATACTTACTTTCTTTTTAACATGACCCTATCTAAAATGGTTAAATGTTACGTAAGCGCTCTTTCACATGGTCAGGGTGTTCGTCCGTCCGAGAGATCACCCGTCAGCCGGATAAGTAGCAATACACAGTGAATCATAGGCTCTTTCACACCTTCCGTACACGGGTTAATCTCCGTCCGGGAAAAAAAATGGTCGCATGTACCCGCTAGAATTCACGGAGCGGACGGAAAATCGCCCGGACTGCATGCTAGCGAACTACAGTATATCATGAATGCGTTCACATGACCCGGGTGTTTTGTTCGATTGCTCTATATTGTATTGTTTCATTTAACGTATAGGTTGTTGACGAGGGAACGTGTATATCGTGCAGTGAAAGGTACCCGAATTTGAGCATGTCTAAAGAACCAGAAGGAGTAGATTCCGAAATTCTGATTGGTTTAGTTCAAGATAAACCAGAAATCTGGGACAAAGCTGTAGAGGATTACAAAAGTCGCAATAAAAAAGCGGATGCGTGGAGAAATATTTGTGGTTAACTAAAGGAAAATTGTGAAAGTTTGAGTGATGGCGAAAGAAAAGAATTCAGGAAGTTTAAAATTATTTTATTTGTCTCTTGTATTTATTTAGAAAATTTGTGTAGGGTGTGTATACTCAACTGAATTAAGCATAAATTATGGTTGGGCAATATTAATAAAACACCTAAATTTTAGACAACTGTCATGCAACTTTGCCTACTTCAATTAGAAAATAGTCACTTAAAACATTCCTGACACTATTAGCCACTCTTCCACCTTGCGTATTTGCTTGTTGTCGCAAATCATTCATACCCACAACTGTCATAGTATCCTCAAAGTTATAACCATCTCTTTCTCTCACGAAATTGTGAAGCACTACACAAGCCTTCACAATATTAACGGCAAAGTCTATATTAACATTCAACGGTCGATGAAGAATTCTCCACTTGTTTGTCAGTATACCAAAGGAACACTCCTGGCTCGGCTGAGGCGATAGTTGAAAATTGTTTTCTTCTCGGAAAGTTTCTTTCATCCAAAAGGCCGAAGTAAATGAGTATTTAACCCAAAAGCTTCGTCTCCTATGAGGAAATACGGTACGCCTGGAGCTACAGAACCAGGTAAAGGCTTTGCGGATGGCAATTCCAAGCGATTTTCTTCTATACTCTTCCACAAAGTACTTTCTTTGAAAATACTCGAATCACACGCACTCCCATATGCGTCTACATCAACATAAATGAAGCGATAGTTAGAGTCAGCAACTGCCATCAACACAACTGAGAAATAGGACTTGTAGTTATAGTATAAGGATCCACTATACTCCGGTTTTACAATTCTAACGTGTTTCCCGTGGGTTCCGGGCAATTCACCGAAAACAGTTCACCGAAAACAATTTACCGAAAACAGTTCACCGAAAAACAATTTACCGAAGGAACAATTCACCGAAAGAACAATTCACCTAAAATCCCTTATATTATATAAATATACCTAAAATTTTAGATATGTTATGTATTATTTTGGTACTTTTGTAAAGAATATCCTTCTAACATATATTGGTGTAAACTTCCCTTCACACTTTATCAAGGCTTAGGACTTGCAGCAAATGCTGGCGTGTTTAAAATTTTTTTTTGTTTTTATACTTTTTGTTTTGTTTTTGTTTTTATAGTTTTTTTGTTTTTATAGTTTTTTTTGTTTTTATACTTTTTTTTTGTTTTTGTTTTTATAGTTTTTTTTTATGAAGTGTTCAATCAATATCAATATCCCAAATTGTGGGCTATACCACGTAAGAATTCATTCAAATTTACAATATTGTACTCTTCAACAATTCTTAATATCCTTTCGGCACAGTCCCTGTACTTCTTGCGGGCAGGCGGGGGTTCGATTCCTGCAACATATTGCTCAACTTGGAGTTCGTGTAAACTTTGCTCCCTCTGGATGGCTTCAACAAACTTCCAAATATTGGGGTGCTCAGAGGAAATTTGCTGCTCAAAGCCTCGATGCCAGCCTTCTATAGCATTGTTCGTTTTGGGCAAGCCTAGACGTACTCCTTCTACACAGTTCCACATGTCGTGCGAAAAAAGTGGTGGACGGCGGCGAAGTCTTTGTGGACGCCCAACCCAGGTGTCTTCGAAATAGTCCATTACCGGTTGTGCTTCTGGGGGTAAAATGTTTTCGTCACAAAGCATTTCAAATGCACGAACCACGTCTGCTGTAGGAACAAATGCTATTGCGGCTAATAACCGCATTTTCAGAGCAAAATCTGCATCTGTTTCATACCTCTGTTTAAGGCCTTCGGATTGAATCTTACGGTTTATGCATTGTGAAAAATGGAAAAAACACCCCCGATGTCTGGACTGAGGGAATTCTTCAGTAATAGCGCTTATCATTCCAGTTTCAAAATCAGTCATAATTGATGCTGGTGTAACTCCTGGGAGAAGCTCTTTTATTTTCTGGAGTAATCGAACGTAGGTAACTCTGGTTTTGTCCGGTAGCAAAGCGTAGATTAGAGGAATAGCTACATTACTTTTTAACCCATGTAGTGTATAAAGCTGACAGAACAGGTGCGGTACAGTTTTGAACGTACCATCTGCGTACCAGTGGTCAGCCTGAGCTAGAAGTTGGAGATTTCGCCTCGTACAAAACATCAATATCCGGTCTTCATCAAGTCCTGAATCGAATATCAAAAAGTCTTCCCCGTTTTTTGTTATTTTATATTCTTGGGGGAAAACAATGTCGCTGCGCCGAATAGGCAATGCTGGGGCAACCTCATCCCTGGTTCGTATTTTGCGTATTGTTCGTTTCATGCTGCTTACCTTCCCAAGCCTACTTGCTGCTGCCTGGCTGACTCCTGATGCAACATTTGATATTATGTAATGTGGTGCATCTCGAGTTCTTCTGGCGTCATCGCGTATGGTGGTCATCGCTTGCATTTTTTCTACATGCGCAGCATCACCGAGATGATTATGTGTTCCACTTCTTTTAATAACACTGTCATCCAGTGTTATCATGCGTGCAGCACACTTAACTTTGTGGTAACTTTCACACTTCCAATATATCTTTGAATCAACTTTTCTATCCGTATAGAAGAAGTGACCTTCGTCAAACAACAAACGTTTGCCTTTTTCACTGGTTATGTATTCGAGAGCCATTTCGAACTTCACTCGAGCAACATTTACTATAAACTAAACTCAATAGGGAAATACTTATATATTTATTTATTAGTAATACAACTTAATGACAATAATCTACTTTATAATGAAAAGTTAATGTGAAGCAATTAGGGAAATATGTTTGGAATCCTCTTTTCATGACAATAATCTACTTTCTAATGAAAAGTAAATACGAGTTCATGATAATTGCTAATGCCCTCAATAACTTGAACGATTAGTTTTTAACGACCCTATAAGGTTTCTAAATTTTTGTGTGTCGAAAACATATCAAGAATTGTTGGAGACTACAATAACAACATACCTTAGAAAAATGGATTTTAGGTGAATTGTTCTTTCGGTGAATTGTTCCTTCGGTAAATTGTTTTTCGGTGAACTGTTTTCGGTAAAATGTTTTCGGTAAACTGTTTTCGGTGAATTGCCCTAGAACGGTTTCCCGTCCACAGCTCCAATGCAATGGAAAAAATTTGCTCGCTTTTTCAAATCCAGCAGAAACTGACTCGCAGCGTTCTTTCGTAAGTTTAGGGATAAATTCTTCTACTAAGCACGACCAAAGAGTGTGGAAGACTTCTCGAACAATTTTTGTAATAGTAGAAATTCCCAATCGGTAGCTATAATGCATATCTGTGAAGCAGCATCCACTAGCTACAAGAGTGCATTTTGCGTTACCCATTTCTCCTATGTCATGAGCTATCTGTAGTATCTATACATCTGTGGTTGAATTAAGTGTTATCAAAATACAATATACATATACGAAGATTTTTTATTGATTCTTATTCATGCAATAAGCAGAACCATAACTTCAAAAACAATATAAATTTCACATGCTCATAGCATCCTTTCAATACAACAAATTTGATTACTTACGATATAGTGAAAGATTAATACATTCTGATTTCTTATGGTGTAAAATCAGTTTCACAATTTTCGTCGCTATCCACTAGTATCAAAAAATAAAAACGAATGAGAACCAGAAGTATAAATTCAATAAGTCTATCATCGTTGAAAAATTATTTTTCTTTCTTGTTATAGGTCAGTTGATTGTTAAGAGGTGGAATAATATCAGAGACCAGTGGCTAAAATGGATCATAAGGGGAAACACTCATACGAAAATAATTAAAGAATTTCACTTCGTCTTCCCTCAGACATTGAAACATCATAAAGAAGGTTCGATGCTGGTGTCTAATTTCTAATAAAGGATGAACCAAAATTTGCCTATTGCGTTTTCTTTGTCGCCGATGTCTTAAAAAAACTTTCCTACGTCTACTGTCCATCGTGATCAGCGGCAAACCGAAGTACAGAACAGCACCACGAGGTCCGGATAATGGCGGACGTTCATGTGAAGAGAGTACCGGATGCCGCCATGCCGCACCTTTTGACAGTAATCCTCGGCACTTGTTCTGTATTGCGCGGCGCAATTTCTTAATGGTCTCGCAGATGAACTTCCTTTGCATTTAGAAAACGAATCACAGATCTGATTTCACACGGCGGCATTTATAATTACGGCTGAAATCATAAAGAAGCACTACAAAGCACACATCGGCAGCAGCGATCTGAAAATGGCGTACGTGTCTTCTCCTTGAGTCAGAGTAACTGTCGCGCATGCTCTGAACTGCGATCGTAGCGCTGCCGCGGATAGAAAAAGAAACGGAACTTAGTTTGTGAACGAACCTCGTATAACAGCGGTTTATTTGTCTGAACTCTTAATTTATTACGGCACATGATCGGAAACCCCGTGCGCATATTCAATTTGTATCACTTAAATTTACAACATTGCTATTCCATATATAATCGAGTTCAGTGGAGTGGATGTGCTCGTGGCATTGAAAACAAACTTGATGCGTTCTTACAAATCATCGACCTCTCTGTGATTGACGATGTTTTGAAATACACAAGTATGTATATCGATCAGTTGAGAGTTGACAACGAATATTCTCGGACTGCAAAAACTTGACCCGTCATGAATTTATGGCATACCTGGGGCCTACTATATTTCATCGGTGTAAAAAAATCTCACCACGCAAGTGTTCAAGAGATATTTACCGGAGACGGTACGGGAATTGAAATAACACGAGCTGTCATGAGCTACAAGAGATTTCTCTTCATTGCCCATTGCCTGAGATTCGATGGCAAGCAGACCAGAATTGAAAGGAAGAACGTTTACAAACTGGCAGCGATACGTGACTTCTTCCAAGCTTTTCTTAACAACTGTAAGTCATCGTTCAATTTGAGTGCATATACCACAATCGACGAGATGCTGCATCCACTTAGATGTCGCTGTACCTTCATACAATACATATAGTGCAAACGAGCCAGCGAAATACGGGCTGAAGATTTTTGCGTTATGTGATGCCAAAAGTTTTACACATCCAATCTCGAAATATACTGCAGAAAGCAACCGATGGTCCATTTGTCGCCTGTAATATTCAAACGAAAATAGTAAAGCGTCTAAACAAACCAATAGAAAACTCAAACCGGAATTTTAGCATCGATAAATGGTATACAAAATGCCGAAAAAATACTTGCCATCCGAAAGTAGGACTGTTCGATCCACTTTTTTTTGGTTTCCAAAAGGACAATTGCTGTAATTTCCTATGTGCCTCGGAAAAATAAATCTGTAATATTACTGTCAACATTACATGACGACGACGAAATGGATCCCGACACCCGAAAACCCCAGTTGATACTGGACTACAACGAAACTAAAGGCGGAGTTGATACTATCGACAAAATGTGTGCGGCATACTGTAGAACAACAAAGAGATGACAATGTGTAATTTTTTACACGAAAAATTTTCAATTTGTATAGTCGAAACGGGGGAAAAATCATTCAGAAAATGGTTAGCCTGTATGCGAGTGATGGAGTAAGTTTTGCACGAGGCACCCCATCTCCACGAACACCCCAAGAGCTGACCGACCGTTCCGACACGTGGCTGCAAAATATGTTGCCTGATTATCAGGCACAATTGGAAGCCACCAGAAACAACATCGGCCGCTTGCAAAGGGAGTTGGAGGCGTCTCGAACGCAAGAAGTAAAATTGTTAGACGACATGGGCCGCATACAGGAATATCTTAAATTTGTAAAGGTGCAACAGCAGTGGTAAAGGAAAATAAAAAAGCTTAGTGTAAATAGTGACGAAAGTGATTAGTAAGTAGTTTTAGTGTAAATATTAGATTGTAATTAGCAAATAAATATGTGAAATAGTTTAAGTACCTATGTAAATTTAGTAGGTATGTAATTGTCACATTAACGTAATAATAAACGACGCTATATAAACGAGGTGACTATTTTTAAAGATGAGAGCGTAGAACAAGAAACAGATTTTTTGTATTTTTTTTTAATTTTTTAATCTCCAAAATTAAGTTACGTAGTAAAAAAGTGTGATGATAGGCGATGAGATGAGATGACGTTGTTATGTTTTTTAGATAAGGCGCCGAAGCACCTGACACGTGAGCCAATGGAAAACTAACAAATTGAAATTTTGAGAAAAGGAATACCAGGGTTTATTTAAAAACCATCTGGGACCATTACATCCTTGGGATTGTGGCGATCATCAAACAGATGTTAAAACATGAACCAATGCAAAACTCACAAATTAAAATTTATGAAAAAGGAATACCAGGGTTTATTTAAAAACCATCTGGGACCATTACATCCTTGGGAAAGTGGCGATCATCAAACAAATGTTAAAACGTGAAGCGAAATAATGGAAATTGAAAGGTTTTAAAGTTAAAAATTATAGATAATTATAAATAAGCGCTACATGTTTCGAAGCCATACTGGCTTCATTTTCAAGCGGGTAAGAGAAAATTTAAGCTAAAACAATAAACAACTATTAGCAAACAATGAGGTACTTAACCTAACACTCACCTTAAGGGGAAATTTGGAACAATATTACAAATTGAAGTAATTAAACGGTCAAAGACCAACTAAGAACATCCCCTGAACATCAGGAATAAGATATAGGGCCTGAAGGGCCGCTGATTAACACAGATTAAAAAGTTTAAATATTAAACATAATTACAACCACCATCACATTATATGATGGAAAAGATAAGACAAAATGTAAAACATCTAGATGGCGCTTAACGTTAACAAATTTTAGCAAACTAACCTTGAATAACACGTGATACATCAAATAAATATACAGAGTAAACAGTAAGAAACTACATATTAAAGCAGACAAGGGCAAACTAGTGAATGAAATTGAGGCTAATATAATCGTTTTGAAAATCCTTGATTTCATTTAGCAATTCCGGTTGATTTTTGTGTTTGACAATTTCAAAAGTTTCGAGGGTGTTCATAAGGTGGCCTTTCTTACAATTGTGAAGGATTTTATAATCGGAATTTGGATCAAAGTTATGACCCGTCTTAAGGATATGATCGGCAAAGGTGGATTTATGATCGGGGTTGTTAGAACGGATGGAAAGGAAATGCTCTTTGAATCTGGTAAAAAAGGAACGACCCGTTTGGCCTATGTAAATTGAATTACATGATTGACAATTTAATTTATAGATGCCTGATTTATCAAGCTTGTGAATAGGATCTTTATTCCTGACCAAAGAGGTGTGTAAAGTATTGGAATTCGAAAAGGAAATGGTAATGTTAAATTTGGTAAAAATGTTTCTGATGTTGTACGAGAGGTCCGGATAAAAGGTTAAAGAACGATAGCAAGGGTTTTTTGGTTCTAGGGGGACCGGAGTTAGGAGGGTGGGGTTGAGGGAACGTTTGATTCTATAACACATTTTTGTAATGAAGGAAACGGGGTAGCCATTATTTATACCTATCTGTTTGATAATATTGTATTCTTCAGTAAACAGATGAGGGGGCATGGGAATAGACAACATCCTCCTCAGGAGGCAATTAAGACCCGCGCTTTTATGAGAGATGGGGTGAGAAGAATCGTAAGGGATAAGGTTATCCGTGGTGGTAGGTAGGTTTTCTGTAGATACTGAATTGAATGTTTTGATGTTGTTTGTGAAGCATTATGTCTAAGAACGGTAATTTATTGGAAACTTCGCATTCAATCGTGAATTTTATGTGGGGGTGGATTTGGTTAATAAAGGAGAGGAACGAGTTGATATCTTCATGATTAGCAGTGTGTATGCAAATAATGTCATCCACGTATCTGCCCCAGTAAATAATAAAATCTTTAAAAAATTTGGAACTAGTGATAAAGTTGATCTCAAGGTTATTCATGAAAATATCAGCCAAGATTGGGGAAAGATTTGAACCCATAGCTAAACCATCTTTTTGGGCATAAAAGTTATTATCAAATTAAAAAAAATTTTGACGGGAACACAAGTGAAGGAGTGAGATGATATTATATTCGATGCAGGAGTCCGGTAAGTTTGTCTTCCGGAGGTGTTGATTGACCAAAGTTATGCATTCTGATGACGGTATGCTGGGAAAGAGATTCGTGACATCGAATGACACCATAGAAAATTTTGGGGGTAGATTTAGAGATGATATTTGTTTGGTAAGTTCAATGGAGTTTTGAATGGAAAAATTGGGGTGGATTTTAATCGATTTTTTCAACAGGTGGTTAAGCCATTGAGTGATCTTAGATACCGGAGTATTTGAAAAGCTAACGACCGGTCTAATTGGAATATCGACCTTATGGATTTTGGGGAGGCCATATAATAGCGGGGGAGTTGGGTTCATGACTAGGAGGGATTTATAATGGATGTTACAGGATTCAAGAGGATGGCACGTTGGGAATATAAAGATTGGCGCACTTTTTTAACAAAATTAGGATTTGGGTTAGATTTTAACTTGACAAAATTAGGGGGAACTATGAAATCAGAGACCTTCTTAATATAAACATCCCTATTGAGAATCACCAAACAATTGCCCTTATTGGCCTTAGTACACATTAAGTTTGAGTTAGGGTTGTTGAAACGTTTAGACAATTTGTTCAAAATATCTTGTTCGCCAAAGTGGCCCTGACTAACATCTGATTTTGTATCCTGTTTCTTTTTATATTTTTTGATAGATTTAATGATATCGGCTTTAAGAATATTAGAATCAGGAACGTTGATGGAAGATATGATAGCATCGCATTGAGTAGCCATGTCAATAGCGATAGAATTACGTTTAAATGAGGTAGGGGTTTATATTTCAGACCTTTATTCAACAACTCCAACTCGTACCTATTACAAGTTTGATTACTCAAGTTCATGACTCTAGGGTGAAATTTATGAGATGATAATTGACTATTAATGTGATGGTTATGGTTAGACTTTAACAGTGAGAGATTATTCAATTTGTTACATAATTTATCAAAAAAAAAAAAAAAGAGAATTACCAAATGCGACTACGTTATCTTTAATCTTGAACTGAAGAAGACTCCATTCGATCGGTATCAGCACGGCAGAAAGATGTAGGTGAAGTTTGTAAAGGGGTAGATTGATGTTATCCCTTTCTTGGTACCAGTATGCAATTTCTCTTCTAAGCCATGTGGATTTGGCTTCGGTAACCGCTTTGTTGACTCTGAAGTTGTTGATCCGTGAATGAAGGTTTCTGTGGATAAAGTTGGGGGTGAGATGTTTCTTCTGACACGTAGTTAAGAACCATAAGTTGAGGTTGATGCGTTTAAGTAAGTTGTATTGAAAGTTTCTCGAATTGTCGAACCATGATTGCTTGGCAGGCGTATTCAGACATCATGAAGTAGTGGTTCGGGACTCAAAATAAGGGAGCAAGAACAGGTAAATTCACTGCAATGACTGCAAGATCTCATACATCGGCCTCACCACCCGCAACATCCGTACAAGATTCAAAGAACATTCGAAAAACAGACCCAAATCAGCGATATGTACATACACACTAGAAGCCAAGCACAGCATTACACTTAATAATACTACACTATTCTAACAATTTTCGCAAATTAAAAATTCTTGAGCACTGAAATCGATTTGACCACAAAAGACAATAACAAACATATTATCAACGAAATAACTTACTTGCCAGAGCCTCACCTCTACAAACTATCCCCCCCCCCTACACCACACACATTCCACCCTAATTAACACCACAATCCCCCCAAACTACACCACTGACAAATTCGGCGCACACCTATGACTATATTTCCCGCAAAATCTCTATTGACTTAATAAATAACATTCACTTATTCCACCTCATATCTTCAAAGTTTAATAGACGGTAATTAATAACACACCTCACACCTCAGTTCTTATTTAATGTATTTTTAAATAAATACAATTATTAAACCTACCTATGTGCTTACATAAACTCGAATACTGATACCACCTAAACCTTCAGGTGGAACAAGAAAAAGATTGAAGTTTTTGTCTTCTCTTCGAAGCTAACAAATTTTGTACATTAAAATGATTATACGATGTCTAAAGAAATGCGAGAAGTTGTACTTATAGTCCAGTCATTTTAGGCAAAAAATTACATGTTTTCAAAAATTTGTCATACAAGCAAGGGAATTGGTACACATATTCATTGTTGCCGTCTCATTTAAATGTTATAAAGTCCCCAAAAAAAAAAGTTGTGCTAAAGCCCCCATCGTGGAAAATGGCGGCCAAAATACGGTTCTTTGGGTTTTAATTATTTAACCGTTGAGTTTAGAAAAAAAAATGTTGAACAAAAGTTGTTTGTCATGGAATTATCTACATATTTTATTATTACCATTTTTTTGTGTGAACGACGATACATGCACAAAATGGCGTCGTTGTATGTCCCTATAGCAGTAATTACCTTTACAACTAGGTAGTAACCGTGAATACACAGCAACTTTTTAACAGAATTATTGTTGTTGTAACTGATCGAAAGGAGTTAAAAATGATGTTTTCAGTATAAGCAAAGAGTATCTATCTTTGGTATAAGCTTCCACCCAGGCCCCCAGCATTGTTTGCTAGTGTGTCTTTCAGTAAAATTAAAAAATCATCACTTGTTAGAGCTTTTTGCCCAGTGACTGTGTTTACGTAATTGATGGTCGCCACTTACTTCACAGTGTTATATGGACATGGACACGACCTGCAACTTATGAGGATGTACTCAACAGCTATGTATCTTATGTGAAATCACATCATGGAGACCAATGTAACATTGTATTTCATCGATATCCAAACCAGCCCACTATTAAGAGTTGTGAACAAAGAAGAAGGGCTGCGAAAAGAACATCTGCAAATATGTATATGTATACAAATAAATAACAATTCCTCAACAACAACAACACAGGCAGACTTTTTGTCAATATCAGCAATAAGAAATACCTAACTTATTCTTATTGTTTCAACAGTCATTGATAAAGCCAAAACTGGTTGTAACCTAACTACGTTAGGAAACAATGTCTCAATGAAGTGAGGTACTTCAGATATACCTAACAATATTATATCGAAACAGCAAGTGAATAAGGCATTTGACTTGGCATCACTTCCTCCAACCAGTGCTGCGGCTATGCAGCTGGAATGGCAATTATGTTGAAACCAACGTTATGGGGGTGGACAGAAATAATGATACATATGTTAGTTCCCGTGACTTCTTTCAACCAACCAGTACCACCTAAATTATTAAAACTAGTATCCTGAAATTGTAATAGATCATGCTCTACCAAGCACTGTGAGTGCGTAAAATCAGGGCTGCGATGTTCACCAATGTGCGCTACGCGTCAAAGCTTGACAATATGTGAAAATTGTGTAATAGATGTTAACATTGATATTGAGGAAAATGATGATGACATTGTTTAAATAATAACTTTTATATTTCTTATATTTGTTATTTGAGAACATTTTATGGATGAAATGTCAAGAACCATCACTAATTTCCTTTCCGTGTATTTCATTTCAATTTTGTTTTACATGAATTTTTATTTGTCTTTGTAATACAGGGTTAGTAAAAAGTCCCGGAACGGTCGAATACCTTTGTTATTTGAAAAGTATGATTTCTGAAATTTGGTATGGGGGTATAGTTAATATAAATGCATTTTATGCAATAAAGTTTTTTTTTTTCACTTCCGGTGTAATCGGAAATACGTCCAATTTTTTTTTTAAATGGAACCCCCAGATTTTTTTAACACTTTTGAATGCAAAATAAAAAACTACGTTCAGGAAGTATTAACATGTTTAATTTTATTCACAACAAAACAGTTCAAAAATTAAAAAGTGTCCTAATACAGAAAAATCAAGATACCTGTCTATTCAGGTTGCGATTACAATAATTGTTCAAAATGCTCTCCATTTACAATTTGACAAAAATGTAAACGGTTAGTAAAATTTCTTATTGAATTTTGTATTTGTTCTGGAGTGATGCGATTGGCTTCTTGAACTATTCTCTCTTCCAATTGTTCAAGATTATGGGGACACTTTTTTAATTTTTTAACTGTTTTGTTGTGAATAAAATTAAACATGTTAATACTTCCTGAACGTAGTTTTTTATTTTGCATTCAAAAGTGTTAAAAAAATCTGGGGGTTCCATTTAAAAAAAAAATTGGACGTATTTCCGATTACACCGGAAGTGAAAAAAAAAAA
Organism: Pyrocoelia pectoralis; assembly: GCA_036250285.1. Lineage (NCBI taxonomy): Eukaryota > Metazoa > Arthropoda > Insecta > Coleoptera > Lampyridae > Pyrocoelia > Pyrocoelia pectoralis. The sequence continues at coordinate 35,304,252 of CM070075.1, read as the reverse complement.
CTTTATTGCATAAAATGCATTTATATTAACTATACCCCCATACCAAATTTCAGAAATCATACTTTTCAAATAACAAAGTTATTCGACCGTTCCGGGACTTTTTACTAACCCTGTATATTAAACATTTGCTTACTGTATACTGTATATATTTTCTAAAACCAGAAGTTTCTCTCAAATAATTATTGGCTCTTGAAATAGGTTATCAAAGTGATATTGAACAAATTATTATTGTTATTATTAACATGAATGAAAAGAAAAAGGCATTTTATGCGATTATAGTTGGTCACACAAAAAAATGGTGATAACAAAATATGTAGATAATTCCATGACAAACAACTTTGGTTGAAAAACTTTTTTTCTAAAATTAACTGTTAAGTAATAAAATCCAAAAAACCGTATTTTGGCCGCCATATTCCACGATGGCGGCTTCAGCACAAATTTTTTTTTGGGGACTTTATAAAACTTCAATAAGAAGGCAACAATGAATATATGTACCGATTCCCTTGCTTGTATGGCACATTTTTTTCAGAATATCTAAAATGACTGGACTATTATGTCATATGTGAATTTTTAGTAATTCTTATTATAAATGTTCTAATTATCTTTTTACTTTGTAAAGTTCTGTGAGAGAATAACTACTGTGCCACTGTACCCTGCTAAATGTTCCACTCATCTGTTGGTAAAGTGGCACAGACTTAGATTGATGCTAATTTCGCTGTAGCACAAAATAAAATATTTAACCAAAATCAATTATATTTTAATACATCTTATATACCGCAGTAAAAAATCCCTCAGTTTGTAAGTAAATTCAAAAAATAAATCGTAGAGATTATTTCAAGACTAAAGAATGGTTGCGCGGAAACCAATTTTGTTCCGAATGTCAGTACACTATTTAATTAAAAAACGTTTGTACTTTTCATACGGTGTTTAAGGTGTCCACATATATTAACTAAAGATAAATATTTACATTAGTTCACACATTGTGTACAGCTTTATTTCGCATGATCGTCAAATTCTGAATTTATCCGAGGCGCACCTCGGCATTCTTTAGTCTTGAAACGATCTCTACATAAAATTACCTTTCGTTGTAGATCTAATGTTTGAGGTAGAGGGTTCTTCACTAACTTCTAATCTAAAAAAAACGACCATACATTGTTGTATTATGTTTTCATTTAACTTACTTTGGCGTTGGTTTTTAAACCAATTCCCAACTTTTTCCACAGAGACGTTCGTCTCGTTGCCCAAAGTTTGTCGCTGTTGCTTCGTGGGATTTACATAACCATTTTCTCACAAAATGTTTAAATAGGTCGATAACCTCTGCCGAGAGATTATCGCGCGTTGTCACCCTAACACCAAGGTAAAAGTATGTGAGAGTAAACAAGTTACAACACCTTCCCCATGGAATATAAAGTTGAAAGTTAAAGTTACATTGAGAATTGATGGTTGGTAATCTTCATAACATGATAAAATAATTAAGTAGTTAAATTACACGACGTGTTTCGACGTAATGTCGTCATCAGGCTAAAATACAGTATGTAAATCTTAAAACTACGTTAGGAAACAATACTTACTATAATTTATATGTTGCAATAAAGTTGCAAAATGAGATGAGAGCGAATCAACTATGCCAATTAAAATTAAAATTTAACCATCAAACTATCACTAAAAACCAAAATATAAGCAAAGAAAAACAAAAAGCGTAACACTTACCACGCCACCACCAAGGTAAAATTTTGTAGACTTCGTCCATGCACCTGACATTCCACCTTGAAGCGAAGCGTGCGAGCGAGTGGCTTTTTTGATAACAATTCTCACACGCTATTTTTCTCAGTTTCTTCGTTATTATTATTATCAGTCAATGAGCCTGAAACAATTTTTCACACGTATTTTTTCTCTTCTTAATGTGTTTTGTATTTCACCATTGGGAGGTAACTAATATTCAATGCGCATGGTTACTTACTTTTTCGTCGTGCACGCATTTGAAAGTTAACTTTAAAGGTACCTATAAAAAAAAACAAAAAAAGCAAAGTAGAAGTATTTTTATTGATTGTAAAAAGTAATTAATGTAGAAAATGTTTTCCTTAAATAATTTTTCTTTTCACCAGGTTTTTTTGCGATAACGAATTCTTAAGTTAACGTAATATTTAATAATTAGTTTAATAATTTCGCTTCTGTGATTTGTAAGTGAACCTTGATGGGATATATGATCAAGCATTTCATCACTTGTAAAAGCTGTTAAGCACAGTCTTGAAAAATCTTATGATCCCCTAATTTTTTTTCACAAACTTTAGAAATATCTGTAACATCTTTAGATGCTATTGTAAGTTGTCCCATATTTTTTAGAGAAGTAATTAAGCGTACACGTTGTCCTGTTAAATGATCTTTATGTCATACTTCCTTATTATTTCACCATAACAACCCTGAAACAATCCACTTTAATTACTAAATAATACTCTTTCACATGACAACCACATTTTAGATAGCAACGGGCGTTATTTTTTATAACGCCCACAAATGTAAAATTATGCCTCATCACTATAGATACGGTCAGGGATGTTAAATGTGAGTCTATACTGATTTTATTGTTATCATCTGTTTTAATCAACTTCTTGCAAGTATGACATAAAGAAGGCACCACTGACGTTATGAACATAACGCCTACGGTCGACGTATATCCCTCGGGCCATAACGCCCTAGATACCTTAATTACTATTACAAACACTACAATGAATTTTGCTTATAACCTTTTTAGCAACAATATCATCAACATATGGTGACAATTTAAAGACTTCATTGACACTATAGTTAGGATCATCCAAAGAGCTTGCATCTACAGAATCTATAACTGAATAGTTGCTGACAGTTAAAATCATTATTTAAAAAAATTCCGCAATTTACTTGTTATGTTGAAGTTATTTGATGTCGTCCTATAAGCCGTCTGTAGGCATTGCGAAACTGAAATGCTGACAGGTTATTATTATACTCTCCAGTTTATAAATCCATTTGATTTCAATTGCAGTTCTTTAAATAGCTCTAAAGAATTGTGTAAACCTATTATAATCCCTAAAAAGCCTATTTTTCTTTCGTAAATAATAATAGGGCGCTTATTAATTGACAGGTGTGCCATAATATGAAATTTTTTTTCACAATAGGTTAAGGCATCTCCAACACTACTACTTAATAATTGCGCAGCCAGTCTCACATTCATTTTTTCCATTTGCCAATTTAACCCTAGGATATCTGGCTGCTTAGCAGGCGGTAAGTGACCTTGGCTGGGCCTCGTGAGGCCCATATAGACGTTGAGCCAGAGGGCATATGCGGTTTCATTTCTGGGGAGTAAATGTAACCTACAAATTTAGATTCGTCATGAAGGTAAGATAGATGTTTGATATGATACTTTGTAAAATTCGGTAGCTTAGTGGCGTCATGGCGTCACAAAGATGGCGGCCGAGCGAAAAACGTAATTAACCGTTTTAAGTCTGGTTTCATTTGTAAGGAGTGAAAGTATCATACAAATTTTGATGCAGTATAAAGCCAGTATCAATGTTTGAGATGATATTTTGTAAATTTCGGTAGTTTAGTTACGTTACGACGTCACAAAGACATTATCCCATGCGAGGTGTGCAAAGGCATTTGGAACAATATTTCTTGGAATTACTAAGTGTTGCTCTTCTCTAGCGGAAATCTCTTGCATAGCTATTGCTGTCTCAATTTATTCGATTTGGGAGTATGAAAGTTCATGGACACATCTATTTAGGAGTTTAGTTAACTTAACGGCTTTACCAGAGAAAGATTTAAGAGAAAATGGGAGCAGAATATGCTTCGGAGTGTTAAGCTTCCCCTCCGCGACAGCATGAATAAAATCTTGACCCAATGACCAAATTAAACGAGACCCTCTACTGGAATGTTGTATTCTGTTATCCCCTCTCAACAGAGAATGCGGGAACAGATGGGTATTCTTTGGAAGTTGGAATTCGGGCGTTGGGGCCATACATTCCCACTTTCAAGTTGCAGGATTTCATTACCGATTAGACATGCAGCAGTAATCAGATTCTTATCGGAACATGTCCCTATTGCTTTCAGTTTTGCAGATAATTGGTGATTCATTCGAACTAAATCATCTCTTGGTAGCATTAACAGGTGACCACTATCGTTAGAAATGAAGTTTCGAGCCATACAAATTTTTTTAACTTCCGTCTTAAGTTTTTTTTGATGTGAGACTTCACTTCTGAGCCTCTATTGTTCTTAATGCATTAAAGTAACGGATGGTAATCTCGGCAAATCTCACAACTTCAGGATTATCAAGAAGTTGTTCCCTATACTTAGTTCACTAAATACAGCTTGTTCCAAAATAGCATATATCTGAAATTCTGTTCTTCTAGGGTCGTTTCCGCTATTTCAGATGATTTTGCTGAACTATCACTGCGCGTGTCCTTACGTTAGCATGAAAAATGGTACTTTGCCTCTGCTGAAAAGAAACACATAGTCTCAGCTGACCGAACAATTCTGCTGTCATTTTTCGATACAGCAGAGGCTTTAATCGTACCACTGCATCTCAACTCCAAACATTGTACTAGTTCCTCACATGTTCTACTTCCTGGCTTGTACTTCTGTTCTTTCTCACTAAAAATTCAGAGAATGATAGAATTGGTCCTGACGTATTTTGATGTAATGAGTTTTTACGTAACCGCACTGTAGAAGACACCGATTGCGCATCCGGTAATGTTGGATTGTGCTTAGCCGTACTACTAGCGCGTTTAGATTTCATGGTAAAGATGCTTCGACATTGACGGTGGTACTTTAATACAAAAAATTCTTCTCCGGTAACTGACTTTGCAATTTCCAGCGATCTTTTGTATTTCCCTATTGTCGTTGCGTTCAAAAGAGTTTGCCATAATTCGATAGATGATAGACTCACTAAACTACTGTTGTCGCTGTTACAGTGAATAATGCATTCATCGGTTGTACCTATCATTTTAACTTTTTTTTGCCAGTAGTGAAAAGTCTGCCTCGGAAAAGTAGACTATAGGCACATTGGAAAACAAGACCGATATCGCTCCGTTAATGGAAAAGTGACATAAGTCAAAAATTGCCGTTTTTTAGTTAGTTAGTGTAAAGCAATGGCAAAGACGTGAATTTTTATGCGGAAAAGCGACACATGATGTAGTTCTACATCATTACCGGTAGAGCGCAGAAGTGTCGTTTTGTAATTTGGCAAGGTATGAAATGCTCTTTTGCTGAAAAGCGACATTAGTGAGTTGTGTGCCGTGGAATGATCTTGACTATTTATAGAAAAATGTCATTTTTGATTTGTGTCTGTTTTCTATAAAAAAGGTGAGTATATTTTATTATTTTTAGTTCTTAGTAAACGTCATTTTTTGAAATGTGTCGTTATTCTCTATAACTCGACAACTTTTATTCTTTAATATGACCCTTACCGCAAGATGTGACATTTTTCTGTAGATTTTAAGATAAAAATTTATGAGTTAAGCCTATTTTATAACCTAACATTTACAACTATGACACCTTTCCATATTCCAATTATGAGCTTAAATCTTTTGAAATAATTATATGACTGTCATAAACTTTTTAGCTTATTTTGTGCAATGTCGCATCGGACTAAATTGATGTTAAAGCTGGCTCAGAAAGGCATTGCAACCGCAACCAGTGATAAGACCTACTGGGAAGTTATCCAGAGCGCAAACGGTTAGAAAATCCTTTAATTTAAAATAAAAAATTCTTTTTGTTTATTTTTTAGGTAGTGGGATTTGCCGCGACGATACTCAGACTAATTGCAATGTACAAAGTGCCGTTTCTGTCAAAAATGCTGCGGAAATATATTCTGATGAAAGTAAATAAAACTTTTTTCCTATTGAGAATAGAATGAGATTAAGTTAAACTTTCTCAATCCTCTATCTTTTTAGGTGTTGTTTTACCAATTGGTGTTGAATCACAATCCATACACAACAATACAGCCGCTTTATTTACGCACGAAACTAGTATTGCCGCTGAAGCCGCCTATGATGTCAACAGCGCCACACCTGCAATAATTGGTAAATACCTACTAAATAGATACTAAACGAAATTCATAGTTTACAGCTTCTAGAATTTATTACATTTTATTTAAGATTGTGTTGTCTCTGAAGATGGTTCTACAAACAATTCGAACAACGATATAAGCAGTAATGATGAGAATGAAGACCCATATCACAATTCTGATGATTCAAACGATCCTAATTACTCATCTGATTCAGAGAGCGAACATTCATCAGATTCGGACAGTGCAGTTTTATTACATCCCTTAGGAGTGGAAGCACAGCAGGGCACAGAAGAGGCGAAGAGAACTAGAAAGCGTAAGCGGAATAAACTAAAATGGAAAAAAAATGCAGCAAAGATAGCTAGAAATTTGGGGAAACAATACGTATCATCTTCTAAATCTAGCAAACTAATGAAACCAAGAGAAATGAAACCACCATGCAAGGATCACTGTAAGCTGAAATGTAACCGAAGAATCAGTGTAGAATCGAGAACACTAATATTTGAGAACTACTGGGCTCTTGGTGAGTTACAAAGGCAAAGGGATTATTTGTGCTCATGTATGACTCCCATTAAACCTAAATACCAGTACCCAAAGTCTGACTCTAAAAGGTGCGATAACAATGCGTTTCATTTTGAAATTGGTGGAAATCGCATTCGTGTGTGTAAAACTTTCTTTAAAGCAACGTTAGATATTACTGATAGACCAATACGAACTGTCATTTCAAAACGAAATGCAGTAGTTGGAGGAATGGTTTCAACCGACGCTCGAGGAAAACACGGGAAACATCATAAACTGGATGCAGGTATTAAGGAAGGAATTCGAAACCACATAAATTCTATACCCAGGATTGAGAGCCATTATACGCGAGCTCGTTCTGCTCGTGAATTCATAGAAGGTGGTAAATCCATACGCGATTTGCACAGGGACTACGTTAAAGATTGCGAATCTAATAACCAACCGAGTGCCAAGTACTTGATATACTATCAAATATTTGTGCGTGAATTTAACTTATCCTTTTTCACGCCCAAAAAAGACCAGTGCGCCGTTTGTGCGACTTACACAAACTCTTCTGAGGAGGATAAAGAACATTTAAAAGATGACTACGAAATTCATTTGTCAGAAAAAGAACTTTCACGTGCTAAGAAACAAAGTGACAAGCAAAAAATTAGTAAAAGTTATGTTGTAGCGTGTTTTGATCTACAGGCGGTTATGCCGTGCCCAAATGGAGACACGTCAACGTTTTACTATAAATCTAAATTAAATGTTCTCAATTTTACAGTGTATGAAATGAAACAGAAAAATCAAGATGATGAATGCTATTGTTATGTATGGGATGAAACACAGGGACATAGAGGAGCCAATGAAATTGGCTCTTGTCTTTTCGATTACATAGAACAGAGATCAAAAGAACACCCTGATGGTAAAATTGAAATTGTATTTTATTCTGATAACTGCGTAGGGCAGCAAAAAAATCGTTTCATCATAACAATGTACGTGTATGCTCTAATGAAATACCCTAACATAGAATCGATAACCCATAAATTTTTAATAATGGGACATACTCAAAATGAAGGTGATTCTGCACATTCCATAATTGAGCGACAAATAAAACGTTCCTTAAAATCAGGGCCAATTTTTCTACCCGCACAATACGCCGAGCTGATTAAATGCGCGAAGAAAACTGGTAAACCTTACTTTGTGAAGGAAAGGTCTTTTACAGATTTTTTCGATTTAAAGGCATTGAATGAGCAAATTGGAACGTTCGATGGCAGAACAAATAATACTGAAGATAAATTAACTGATTTCAAAATAATAAAAATTGAAAGGGAAGATCCCTTTAAGATAAAGTACAAGACGACTTACGCGCAGGAAGATTTCCATGTATGGACTATTAAAAAACCGAGAGCAAAGGTCAATAAAAAAGACCAATTAAAACTGCAGCCATTATACAAGAATAAAATAAAACTGCCGGATAAGAAGAAAAACGGTCTATTGGAATTATGTGCTAAAAAACACATTCCTATCTATCATCACGAATTTTATTCGAACTTGTAAACATTATTTGCTTTTGTACTTTTGTATTAATATAAAATTAGTATTTTTTGGTAATTTTTTTTTTAAATTGGCTTAATTTTGGTATTGACATTAACGAATAAACCCATGTTTGCTTATATGGAAAAACGTCATAACTCCAAATAAGGGATGAAATCGACCATTTTAGGGGTTGAAGTCTTCGAAATCTAAAAGATATTGAAAAATTGTATAATATACGTAACTTGAACAATTAAATTAATTCTGACATAAGCTACTATCCGAATTATACGTAACTTTCACTTGATAAAATTATTTTAAATTGGCTCTACTGAAAAGTTGATGATTTTGAGATATGTCACTTTTCTATCAACGGAGCGATATCTACTCAGCGACCATCTTTGTAATATCATCCCGCCCGTCACTAAGCTACCCAATTTTACAAAATACCATCTCACACATGACACACACAAATTTTCTTCATAGACCTATGTTTCAGGCACATGTATTTTTTGCATTTTTGACAGCATAAGAACGTTTGCTGCGGACCGGAATGCGGCCGAGCATTACTCTAGGTTCACCTACCTTACCAACGAAATAATTATATAAACTCGTTAATTCCCGATCAGATGTTAAGGGGTCGTGGGTCCAGGAATCGTAGAAACTGCAAATCCTGTAAAATACAATATGAGGGCGCCAAGAACGAAAATCATTTATTAACATTAACGAATCTACTCGATCACAGTCACTCTCGTTCTAGAAGGGACACCCGAGTTGGCTATCGGTAAACCTAAGGCTGGAAAAGAATCGGTAACGGAAAATATCCGACAATGACTAACAAACAAGTAAATAAATATGTATATGTAAATAGTAAATATATAATATTAATAACGCCTCTCTATTAATGGAGGAATAATTATCTAAGTAAATGGACGACGACAAAATGAGGGTTTAACAAGTAACTAAATGAATTGGTAAGCTAAGCGTGTTAAAGTGATTGGCCAAATGTATCTTTACCCAAGGGTCAGGGACTACTGAAACGTTTCTTTAGTACCATACCAATAATACGTATCACTCTGTATACTTGAAATAAATAATTTAGGGTAGTTTCTTGTCTGCACCTTTACAAAAGTAGTTCTTACGGCGTACGGTAGCTAATATGGTTATTGCGGCATAACCTGACTTAAGGTAAATTATTAGATTTTACATGTGCTTCGAAAAATAAAAAAAGGAAAGTTACAGTGATAAACTCGGCGCTTAATAAAGGTAAATGTTAATTATAACTATTTAATTAACGACTAATCTCTGACGATTAGCAAGACTAATGATAACAATTAAAATCCTGAAGGGCAACTCTTAACCTGCATTACCCTTTATTGAAAGGTAAGCTCTAAGCTCTTTATGTATTAACCCCCCCCCGCAAATCTTCGGTTGATAACAATACTTGATAAATTGCAGGACACAATGGGTAATCAATCAGTACACACTAAGATAACAATTTGATCTCTGACCTGAACCGGATAATGGATATCTCGCTGCCGTCCAGATGTTGGAACGAGAAATTTGGACGGGGCCTCCGTGCAGTAATTAAAGCTGACTGCGGAACGGGATCGGCGACGTAATCACAGCTATGAGACGTCACTCCCCAGGAACATGTACAGGCGAACCCTCGACTCTGCCCGATTTACGTAGGATAACCAGGAGTTCTTGAAGTCATACAAAATGACGGGTTAACGAATCGCGCGTCCACATACGACAAAGGTAACCATATATACAGCATGCAAACTTGTGAAGCCCCCTTATAGTACGTAAAAGTACAAAAGGTACAAAAGTACTAAATGTACAAAAAGGTACATAAAATACCAAAAAAGAAAAGGCTGAAACAATAATACTTTTAGGACCATAAACGTCAATGTAAAATTTACGAACCTCTTATGATGTTGGGCGAGCCTCTTGTTCGTTGTAACACAGGTACAATCCGCCGAAGCGAAAAAAATATACACCCTCCACAAAATAACAAATCGACAGGGTGATTAATTTTAATTAAATGTGCCTCAATTCACAAAGATCCTTCCGAACTGAAGGGATTACACACAAAATCGTAACGGTGAATGAGCACTACCATGTGCTTGCCACGAAAGCTTCGACAAGAATCCCAAAATGGATCCTCCAGGAAATCAAAAACTAGTCTGATAAGACTAAGAAAGTTACGGTCCAAATGATATCAAGACAAGGTCGCAAATTCCCGCGAAGTATGCAACCAACCATACTTCCGAGCGAAAACAACCTGTTACACGTTTTGCGTCTTTTTTTGTTGTGCTGGTTGTTGCACCATGCACAGTCTCTCCTTTCTTTCTTTGATGCTGCGGATGTGCCTGGCGATGGGTACTACGATGGTGTCTGTAAAAGTAAAGGTAGGATTAGGAAAGGAGAATGTGTTTTTTGCAAATACTTACAAACACATTGAATTTTGCCATAGCTGCACTGATTTTTGGCTGGCGGATAACGTAACTAATAGTTGCTCTGCACTCCATATGAGCGGTTACCAATTGCGATGTTAGTAGCATAAGGAACTCACGACGTTTACCATTGACGTGTGAACAATAAATGCTGCCAAGCCAGCAACATCCAGTATGTTATAAAACATGGCTAGTGGCCAACGGTTTGTGTCAGCTTGCAAGAGTAGCCTGCTTTATTTTCGTTGTAATCTAGAATTTGATACGGTTTCTGTTTTTTGGTGTCGTCAACGTTAGATGCATAATGCTCGGTGGATAGTAGTACCACTGCTTTGTTCCTTTTTGGCACATAAGAGCACAACGAAACATTTTCATTGTAGTAACCGAACAATGTCTCTCCCACAGTACGATTTTTGGATTTTTTGAATTCTTCTGGTACAAACCTTTTGTTGCTGCGGACATGGTTATGAAAGGGGGCTGACGGTTACTGCACAAATAAAAGAAAACCGGTAATATGTAAGTGCTATCTGTTAATTTATTTGATGTTTATTTCCTGGTGTCTGACAATTTACTAATTATTTCCATTAGATGCTCCCGCTGCTTCCTTCCTGGCTTAACAAATATTGGTAATGTTTTGTTTTTTTTATCAAATTTTTTAATTAAAGCCTCTTTGACTTTGTAGGCTCCTTTGTCCACCAACTCCACCATATATACTTTATGGCGTTTTAGCTGTTTCATCTCCACCACCCGTCCTGGCCAGTAACAACATTCTCATAAATCCAGAATATAAGTGAGAATAACCTCCTGAAATTTCATGACTGATACTATAACTACATTGAGCCTTATTTCTTACCCCCTTTGTAAATTTAGGGTAGTACAACCAGACCGGAGTGGGTTGGCAGAAGTAACTTTTATTTTTCAACAGATATTAGGGATTCACTGAGTGACTTTTCATGATTTTTGAAATGACAACTCAAAATACGTGCTCTCCGTCTAATATGCGCGCTCCAAATTAGCGTTGAGCATGACCCAAAGGTCGTCGATGGCTGCCGATTTGCTCAATGCAGTACGTTCCGCCCGCGTGCTCCCATTATCAAATCGAATGTAGCGCAAGAGCAACTTGAACCGGTTGAAAAGCCATCGTGGCTTTGTAGATGTCATGGTGGTAAGGTTTCCAAAGCTCTTTAGCTGGCTGGGTATTCGAATTGAACATTCCAGCAAATAACAACAATCCAATGAACGCGTATATCTCATTTGCGTTTGTTTCTTGCCAAACCCTAGCAGTCATATCCGGATGAGCGGTATTCCAATCGGGCACGACGCCGGTTGCTTTGCGATTTGTTTCGCGGACAATCAGATTCACCCATCTCGGGAGTTACAAATTTCTTAAATATGTTGATTGGATTAGCAAATAATTGCTGCATGACTGGGGTAGGACCATGTCTTACAGAAACCGTGACACTCAGCCCTATTCTGGTGACCATTGGAAAAATGTCCAACATTGGATTTATTTCAATGTTATTTTCATATTACATTTCTTTTGATTAGTTTACTTCAGTTTTTGTTTTTCAACCTTGGAAAACGAAAACAGGTACCTACTACTTAGATGCCCTTCAAATTGTTCAACCAGTCAATTTTCAATTTTATTGTGGTCACCAGAATTGCAAATCGCTTCCAATATTGGAATATATGGCAATACCCAATATTGAGTCAATTTCAATGGTCACCAGAATAAGGGTGATTGTGTGCATGCGGTCGGTATCTGGGTGGTGGATTTTTCATCCACATAATGTCCGCTTTGGAAGTATAATATTCGCCAGCAGCCGTCAGACCAGCCTCCCCTTCTTCATCATCGTCACTGTCCGTTACAACATTCGCCTCAATGGCCAACTCTTCTTGAGAGTCCGAGGTCGCTTCTTCAGGAGGAATATAATCTTCTTCAGCATCATCGTCGCCCTCATATGGATCGTCTTCCTCCTCGATGTTCTCGCTCGCCAAAAACTTAGTCAGCCTGCCCTCAGCACATCGCTGCTCCTCTGCCGACAGCTGAGCAAGTCGCCCACGCCTATTGATAACTAAATCAATCTCATCCCACAATTGATCACTTATTTCAGCCATTTCAAACGCAACAAACCCACAGAGAACACAAAAAACGCACACAATGTTTACTCATCAAATGCGAAACAGACACTGACTTGCAGCGTAAACATATATCAAGTTATATATGACTCATGCACATTCATACATTCCAACATATTGTTACGTGTTGAAGCAGGTTCTCAGTATCAAACTAATAAACAATGTCCCGATAGCTCTGTCAAGGTGAACGAGTGGGTCGTGAGCTAAATTATATTCAAAAGAATAAAAAATACTGAAATCAATGAATGGGCGCCACTATATTTGAAAGGCAATTGTTTATGATGTTAACCTTAGTAAAACAAATATAGAAAGTAATACCAAATTTAATAAAGGAACACTGTTTTAATAACGTATCTCTCCCACATAATTTACACATAAATAAATTCAAGTATAAGAAAACAATTAATATCAATTCAGTAATACAAATAACAATGAGATAAATTACAAAATACTTCGGTTAAATATTAGCAAAAATATGTACGATTATAGAATCGTACCCACAAATCGTGAATACAAAAACATATGATAACTCCCAAAGATAATACTCAAAATAAAACAATACGTCTTACCCTTACTCTACTACACTCACATCCGACGAAGAGCTCTCCGAAGGTTGTATGCTTCTTCAAACTCTGAAATAAAGCAAAACACTTTGGAAATATCACTATCACCTTCAATAAGTGAATTTATGAAAACAAAATTATTTAAGCGAAGAATTTGAAATAATTGGCTTTATATGACTTAATTTTGAAATAAATGTAAAAGAAAATTAAAATTGCAAAATAACAATTGACATTTGATTGATAATTAGCGTTGACAGCTGATTGATAAATTGGTAAACTAGAAATCACTTAACACGACATCTTTACGACTTCACCATATACTTCTCCAAAAAGGAAATGGCCGACATCCGGAACTTTATCTTCAACAGGTGTTTATCACGATACGATAATTATTCTTCTTAAATTAACTCAAACTTCATTAACTCTACCCAAAATACCATTCCTTTGACAGATGACCCAAGAATAAAATTTTCGATAGCGAACTCTCAATGATTCCATTCACTTAACGATTTCCTCCAAATGTAACATCCATAAAATACCGATTCGTAAAATATCCCACCAATCAATCCCGCTCTTTCAAACAAAACGACAGCACCACGTGTTTCAGTCAAATCCTTAAATCCTTCTCTCGAAGACAAAATAATACCATTCGTACTTTCCAAATTACGTATCAATACGATGGACTAAATTAATTATTCACACACTACGAAGATCCGCTTAATAAATTGCGATTAAAAACTCAAAATGTAGCGTTGAAAAGCGATTCACTAATTTCACGTGTTACTACTAAAATTTTGCTTAAAAGAGAACGAGTTATTATCCCTTTCACTCATACTTATAAGATTTTTGTAACTTGCGCACATTCCAATCAAATGACCAAATAAACAAATGTTACCAACTCAAATATACAAACTTTTCTAAAGCACCATTTACACGTTACAAATTCCCCCCTACCAACAACAAAAGGTCCGACCAAAAAAAAAAATCTAACAAAATCCGAAACAAACTCATCCCAATCCCCCCTACCAACAACAAAACCCACCAAAATTCAAATCTAAAATAAAATCCCAACAATGAATAAACCCCTCCAATAACAAACTCCCAATACTCCCAGTTCAATCATCCCTCCCCATTCTCATATCACTAAACTTATACCCAAAGATAATCTGGTTCACAACACCCACCAAGAACCCTTCGGCAAATCGGCCGGTACAGGAAAATCTGAAAACAACAAATCAAACAAAAACACAAAACTGATACACACTCCCTTATCACTCGGATGCGACAGTCCATGGATCAAGAACAACCCTCCATAGCATCACAAGACGACACCTAAAGAAGGCCAGAAAAATTAAAGAAAACAAGAAAAGATTGCACTGTTCAGTCGCACCCAAGCCCTTCCAGAATTCCAAACAGAAGGCTGTCCAGGCGGACACAACCGAATCAGCGACTTACGTTTGTCCTCGAAAGGCCCAGAATTCTCCCATAGTGGGTAAATGAGAAAGAAATAAGAAGCGTAGACAAAGAAAGGACTACCAAAGATTGGTTCCGATCCACACACTCTCCCCCCCTCATGATAAGTTCACATGCTCAGCGTTAAAAAGGAGTCTATCGTGAAGCGATAAGAACACCTAAACAAAACAAAAAAATGAACCAGGACTAAATAATAAAGGATTATTACTAAGTTAGAGGATACCAAACGGATTAAGGAAAGAAAACAAACTAGGTAAAGGAATGATTATCTTTGCTCATTCATACAATCTTACACCAACATCCACCCAGAAGTAAAGATCGTAAGTATTGGAGTTCCCACCCTAATAAAATCCCCAGTAAAAACCCCCACCCACACTTAACCTACCCAACCCAGAAGAGTACACAGAGATAGACATACAAGAAACCCACCCAAAAAAGAAGTAATGACAGAAAGAAAGACCAGATGGTTTTATTATTTTATGAAGAGCTCAGATGTTCGAGCGGAACTTGCACCCCGAAGAATGAAAAATAGGTAGGATACAAGCCCCAAAACAAAGTAAAGTGTGAAGCACTACCTCACCAACAATCCTAACTAACCAACGAAAGAACCAACCAACTCCAAGAACATACACTCAGACTATGTCATCATGTAAATTAAATAGCGACACAACATACTGGAAAAAATCTATACGACACATGGTCTATATGGGTTAAAGTAAAATTCAAGTAATATATATATATTATGGTTTATATTTATGGTTTATGGTTTAAGAAAAAATATTTCTCAACCAGGGTCAACGCCTACTAATACAATTAACGGATTCTAACCTATTGGAAGGCAACTATGAACACAGCCTAAAAACCGCATAGATTTGACTAATATTATTGATCATTACACCAAAAACCCAACACTACCCCAAAATAAGTATTTATATATGTATGTATTTATTTAAGTATGTATTTATTTAAGTATGTATTTATTTATTAAATCACCAAGTCCACATTAGGAATGAGAAGAAAATAGACCAGATGGTAAATGAATATGAATGAAATATTACCCCAAACAGGAGTACACTCGGTAGTACAGCAATATAATGAATATGATAAAAGCATGATGTAGGGCTCAGATCTTAAGAGCGACTGTGTATTTCGAAAAGGAAAAAAATGAAATACCAGCCAAAATTCCCACCACGCGTCCTCAACCTCCACCCATATGACGCATTACAAACACTTTGACCTAATGTGATTCTATACCAATGATTAAATTTTTATACGTTTTCTCGGTTTGTGATATCTTAATGAACGTTTTGACCCCCTATCAGAATCTATAGACTCACTATCAGTGCTATCATTATTAGTACTTAGTTCATTATTATCCCTAGTATGATCAGGTTTTAAATCTTTAGCATGATATACCCCTAATGATTTCCCTTGGGAATCTTCCAACTCATATGTCCAAGGTGAAACAACATTTTTAATTCTATATGGTCCAACAAATTTAGGAGCTAACTTCGCATTAAAATGTTTCGAAGCATCTGACAATACAAAATTTCTTTTCCAAACTGAATCATTAAGTTTATATCTAACTACTCTTTTTCTCAAATTATACCTATTTTTAGTTTTAACCATAACCTGTTTCATTTTCCTAACAATATTTTGACGTAATTTCTCATAATTCTCCAAAGATTTCTCATCAACATTAGTTCTATCAGTATTTATTATAAGTTCACCATTTTCTGTAGGATTTTTAAAGGAATCCCCATACAAAATATGTTCTCGACCACAAAAAGCAAAGAAAGGAGTATACCCAGTAACTTCATGTTTTGACGTTCTAATAGCACAACCAATTTTTGATAAGTTAACATCCCAATGTCTTTGATTTTCCTTAACATACGAAGCTATCATAGTTTTTAACACCCTATTCACTCTTTCTGCAGGATTGGCTCTTGGATGATACTTAGCCGTATACAAAATTGTAGTACGATACTGATTACACATCTTAACAAACTCTTTACTCCTAAATTGAACACCATTATCCGCAATTAAATACTGAGGAGACCCAAACATTAGAAAAATATTATCTTCCATAATTTTTGAAATTGATTTAGCATTAGCAACTCTTAAAGGAAAAAATAGTGAAAATTTAGTAAAATAATCCGAAATAACAAATATAAAACTATGACCTTTAGATGATCTAGGTAACGGACCCACAATATCACACGAAAGTACTTGCCATGGATATGAAGGAGTAGCACGAGGAGCAAAAATTCCCGGTGACAACTTTTGTTCTACCTTATGAGCAGCACAAGTAACACATTTCCGAATATAACGTGAAACATCAGCACGAAGAGCAGGCCAGTAAAAATTTTTATTGATTCTAGCAATCGTTTTTGTTACCCCACAATGACCACATGTAGGAGGATCGTGATTTTCTTGAATAATACGTTTCCTTTGATCTTTAGGAACAACCACACACCAGTCACCCAATTCAGAATTTAAATTTACAGAAGACCTTGTTCTTTTATACACTAAATTATCTTTCACAAACCAATTAGGAAATTTTCTTGGATTCCTCGAAATCTTTTCAATCAATTTAAGATACCAAACATCAGTTATAGGTAATGTAATATTCGATGAAGAAGGTAATTTAACATCAATTAAATCTAATCTTGGAACAGACCTAGATAGAGCATCAGGAACGACATGATCCTTTCCTTTCCTATGTACTATGTTAAAATTATATTGTTGAAGACGAATAGCCCACCGAGCTAATCTACCTGAAGGGTTTTGGAGTTTATTCAGCCAAATTAACGAATGATGATCAGTAACTACTGTGAAATAAGATCCTTCAATATAGGGACGAAACTTCTCTATAGCCCAAAGAACAGCTAAACATTCTTTTTCAGTAGTGGAATAATTCCGTTCTGATTTATTTAATGACCTACTAATATAACTAATCACATTTTCCCCAGACGAAGTTTCTTGTGTCAAAACAGCACCAATACCAAAATCTGAAGCATCTGTTTGAATAGAAAAAGGAATATCAAAATTTGGGCAAGAAAGAATAGGAGCAGAAACTAATTTTTGTTTAATAAAATTGAAAGCTTGTTCACAATCATTAGACCAATTGAAAGTTGAATTTTTCTTCGTCAAATTAGTAAGAGGAGCCATGACTAATGAAAAATTTGGAATAAAACGTCTATACCAACCAGCCATTCCTACTAACCTACGGACCTCAGACACCGTAGTAGGCTTACTAATCGAAACAATTGCAGCAATTTTATCTGGATCAACCATCAGTCCATTTTCATTAACAACATATCCAAGATATTTCAAATCAGGACGACAAAAATGACATTTATCTTGCCTTAAAGTTAAACCAGCAGATGACAATCTAGACAAAATTTCCGTAAGAACTTCCAAATGTTTATCAAAAGTAGGTGTAGAAATAATAATATCATCAAGGTAAGCAAAACAATAAGGTTCCAAGTCAGCACCTAACACACGATCAATAAGTCTCTGAAAAGTAGCAGGCGAATTGTGAAGACCGAAAGGCATCCGTGTAAACTGATAAAGACCTCTACCAGGAACTGTAAATGCAGTAATTGGCTTCGCTTTAACTGACAACGGGATTTGCCAGTAAGCAGACCTAATATCTAAACTTGTTAAAAATTTAGCATCCCTTAACCTATCTAAAATCGAACTAATATATGGTAACGGGTACGCATCCTTCTCAGTAACAGCATTCACCTTCCGATAATCCACACAAAACCTATACGAATTATCTTTCTTCTTCACTAACACAATAGGACTCGACCAAGGACTATTCGATTGTTCTACTACCCCTAATTTAATCATTACATCTAACTCATCATTAGCAATTTTACGAAGTACTGGAGACAAAGGATAATAACGTTGTTTAATTGGCTCAGCAACCGTATGAATTTCATGTTCTACTAAATTTGTACACCCCAATAAAGACGAATTTAACACAGGATTAGCAAGTAATGACTTAATAGCAATTTGTTCCAAAGGCAAAAGATTAGAAAATGAATGAATATGTTCCGAAGAAACAGTACACAACTCTACATTACTTCCAAAATTCCATTGACCTGTTCTAAAATCAGGCACAAAATCAATTAATTTCCAAAAATCAATCCCTAAAATAAGACTATGAGGTACATCTGGTATCACTAACACTTCTAAAGTAACAATTTTCGATTTTAACAGCAATTGGCAATACAATAGACCCTATAACTTTACATCCTTGACCATTAGCAATTTGACATGAACTAATTTCTGACTTACTCAAACCAAGACCAATACTACTTAAAATTTCCCATCCCCTTTTTCCTAAGATCGTACATGAAGCACCCGAATCTAATAAACCCAAAAAAGAATATCCATAAATATTAACATTGAGATAAGGTCTCTCATCATCCCTAACATTTGACAAAATAAAATCTAAAGAAAATCTTTGTTTATCAGGTAAACCAAAGAAAGGAGTTTCCGAGATTAACGAAATTTGTGAGTCATCTCCTCGGTCAGAAGATTCAAACACTAGTTTCCCTGAACCGGATTACATTTAGGGCATTTGGGCTTCACAACCCCTAATTTTCCACAACCATAACAATGAAGTTTTCTTGGTAAAATACATTTATTAGCAAGGTGACCTAATTGATTACAATTCCAACATTTCAAATTATTACTACGAGATGCACTAACAAAACTAGACTCCGATTGTGCATTACGATTTGACTCAATTAAATTTACTGTAGACCTATTAACTTTACTCAATGTAGTTCCAGCAACAGATTCTGTATCAGAGGAAGAGGTAAGGTACGCAAGACTAGGTTCTAAAAGTTTAGTAGTTTTCTTTGATGGAGGTGGCTTAAATGTTTCCATAAAATATTTATTTTGTTCAATACGTTTCCCTAAAGCAGTTAGTTGACCCAATGAATTGACTTCAGTTAAAGTTAAAGCATTTTGATAGAATGGAGTTAAATTTTTTCTAATATAATAAAGTTGTTTATTTTCACTTAAAGGTTCCGATAGTCTGACAAACAAACTTTGCATTACCGCTACGTAGGTACTCATTGATTCTGAATTTCCCATGGTTCTAGACTTAATTTCATCCAACAATCTCTCATCATAATCTATTGGCAAAAATTCCGATTTCAACATTACTACAATATCTTTCCAAGAATTAAGATTATCCCTACGTGATCTAAATAATAACAAAGCACGACCAGTAAGTAATTCCGGAGTTGCATTAAATAAGTCCCTATGTGAAATTGAACGAGAAGCACTCAATTCCTCAACACGAGTTAAAAAATCTAATAAAGATATCGACCCATCCCCAGAAAATGTTAATCCTAATTTTGAAATTTGAAAACTTTTAGTATTAGTGAAATTTATGGTAGAGTTTGCATTAACAGAAGCTATAGGAGCATTAACGGATTCCATTTCATCTTCCGAAGACAATAAAGGTGGTTCAACATCCATACTTCCGCTATCCCCTTCTACCCCCTGAACACTAGGACTATCAACCTTCTGAGTCTGTGGACTAGAAGTAGCTAACTGAGTAAATTCCGAAAACGTAGTACGACGAGATTTCCTAACCTTATTCTCAACATCTAACTTTAAATTATTCAATGCAAGTAACCATTGATTTCGTTGTGCAATTTCCTCATCATTAGTGGCATTACTTAACTCACATCGTCTCTGAATATGCAAAAATAAACTAACAAATCTAAGAAAATTCGAAGTCGAAACATCACCTGTAAAACCCTCTAACAACAATTCCAATTCTGTAACCGCAGTCCGAATAGCTAAAACATCCGTAGCAAAAAGAATTTTATGTTTAATTGACACTAACGATTTATTTAATTCGAGCTGTATCGCGCTCCTAACTGATTTTCTCAAATTATCAACACTAATATCCCCATCTATACCCCTTGAGACCAGTTCATACTGTAATTCACTCCTACGCAACCTATTAATCTCCAATTTCCAAATAGACATCGTTACCAAGTTTATACTCAACACAAAATATCAAATCAATATCACAACAACAAATCAAAAATCAAATCTAGAGAGTACGATTAAACCAGTGTCACTTCCAAAGTTAATGTACCAAGTAATCAAATTCAACAAAATTCCAAAAACAAGGGCCCCACAACGTTGGGTGCCAAAATTTGTTACGTGTTGAAGCAGGTTCTCAGTATCAAACTAATAAACAATGTCCCGATAGCTCTGTCAAGGTGAACGAGTGGGTCGTGAGCTAAATTATATTCAAAAGAATAAAAAATACTGAAATCAATGAATGGGCGCCACTATATTTGAAAGGCAATTGTTTATGATGTTAACCTTAGTAAAACAAATATAGAAAGTAATACCAAATTTAATAAAGGAACACTGTTTTAATAACGTATCTCTCCCACATAATTTACACATAAATAAATTCAAGTATAAGAAAACAATTAATATCAATTCAGTAATACAAATAACAATGAGATAAATTACAAAATACTTCGGTTAAATATTAGCAAAAATATGTACGATTATAGAATCGTACCCACAAATCGTGAATACAAAAACATATGATAACTCCCAAAGATAATACTCAAAATAAAACAATACGTCTTACCCTTACTCTACTACACTCACATCCGACGAAGAGCTCTCCGAAGGTTGTATGCTTCTTCAAACTCTGAAATAAAGCAAAACACTTTGGAAATATCACTATCACCTTCAATAAGTGAATTTATGAAAACAAAATTATTTAAGCGAAGAATTTGAAATAATTGGCTTTATATGACTTAATTTTGAAATAAATGTAAAAGAAAATTAAAATTGCAAAATAACAATTGACATTTGATTGATAATTAGCGTTGACAGCTGATTGATAAATTGGTAAACTAGAAATCACTTAACACGACATCTTTACGACTTCACCATATACTTCTCCAAAAAGGAAATGGCCGACATCCGGAACTTTATCTTCAACAGGTGTTTATCACGATACGATAATTATTCTTCTTAAATTAACTCAAACTTCATTAACTCTACCCAAAATACCATTCCTTTGACAGATGACCCAAGAATAAAATTTTCGATAGCGAACTCTCAATGATTCCATTCACTTAACGATTTCCTCCAAATGTAACATCCATAAAATACCGATTCGTAAAATATCCCACCAATCAATCCCGCTCTTTCAAACAAAACGACAGCACCACGTGTTTCAGTCAAATCCTTAAATCCTTCTCTCGAAGACAAAATAATACCATTCGTACTTTCCAAATTACGTATCAATACGATGGACTAAATTAATTATTCACACACTACGAAGATCCGCTTAATAAATTGCGATTAAAAACTCAAAATGTAGCGTTGAAAAGCGATTCACTAATTTCACGTGTTACTACTAAAATTTTGCTTAAAAGAGAACGAGTTATCCCTTTCACTCATACTTATAAGATTTTTGTAACTTGCGCACATTCCAATCAAATGACCAAATAAACAAATGTTACCAACTCAAATATACAAACTTTTCTAAAGCACCATTTACACGTTACAATATTCACGTTGAAGCACGTTGTGTTTATCAAATTACATACAACTACCATAGGTTTAACAGCAGGCCCAGCAGGCACGTTTCCGCCATAAATAGGAAAGGTTTGTTCAGCAAAGTTTGCGTAAACGACTTTAACCCATACAAGCTCAAGGATATTGCTGTTAGTTACTTGCTCTAGTACCTGGTGACACTCGGAAACCAGTCTAGAGGTAAATTTGTATTGATCTAGTGCCTGCAGAGCCGCTCTGCTGTCACTGGAGAGTCTGATGATTTTATTCTTTATGCTGTGGATAAGAATTGTTTTTGCACTTAGCGTTATGCTTGCTAGTTCTGCCTGAAACACAATCGAGATTTTGCCTAGTGGTTGGCTGATATGGAAGTTCAGTTCTTGTGAGTACCTGTTCCTTCCATAGTCTTAGATCCATCCGTGAAGATGGATATGTCTGGTTGGGATGCCACTTCCACATCAAAGAAGATGTGGTAGTTTTTCCCTAGTGTAAATAGAGGTATGAGTGAGTCAGATCGTTCTTCTAGTATAGGTAGTCCCTTCACTGCCTCGCTCAGAATTCGAGAGTGACCCACCTCAGTGCCTTTTCTGTTCAACAACCCCCTATTTCTCAGACGTAAGGCTGCCAGTGTGGCTTGCTCTCTCACGTGGAGATCCAGTGGAGGCAGACCCAGGATGGCTTCCATGACGGCTGTAGGGGTTGTTCGTATTGCGCCCGTGCACGCAAGGCACGCTAGTCTTTGCACATGGTTGAACAGTGCCTGACACCACATCACGCTTATACAGGGTGATACATCACACTTGTCATTAGAAATTCGATGTAGGTAACTAAATTTGATGTTTTTGATCTCTCTAGCAGTCAAAAAAGGATCCAAACCTCATATTTAATCACAATTGATACAAACAATATTCATTCATTTAAGTTTTTTTATGTTTTGATCATTTAAAATGATTACACAGGTTTTGTTTTTTAGGTTTGTAACATTAACCTATACATACGTAATGGATTTCATAGGTGTTCAATTTTCACAAGACGGCTCACTTGCAGAAGTTCATGAAAAGTGGTTAACCCCTAGAAAAACAGAGGTTTATTGACCTCCATGTAAAAAACAACATGATTATGATAAGCTACTGAAATGTAGGATGAACCAGAAGACCACTGGGAGTTATTTTCCATTTCGAAAGTGTAGTTTAAAAGTGGTACATACGTAATTTTTTAATTATAGTATAGCTTTGTAATGTTGTTAGATATTTTTGAAGTAGCTAGAAAAAAAATTAAAAAGGTAGAATTTAGCTCATACATACAGTCGGATGAAAATAGTGGTTTATTAAAAAGAAAGCGAACTGCTCCTAGACGATTTTCTTATGGAAGTAGTGATGAAGTATGATGAAAATGTAAATCCAAAAAATCTTGCAACTTAAAACGTCCACCATGAATGAATTTGGACAGTTTAGAGACATATCCATCACATAGTGAGATTCCAACTTCCGTAATTAACGAACCATTAGGTAATTTTTCAATTAGTATCCGTCTGTGGTATATGTATCACGGGCGTAAGCTATAGGTTTCTCATGGTGGGGGTTTTGGCGAAATCGTAATCCCATCGGCCGCGGATTGCGGTCCAGTTTGGTTTCCATTTTAAGTACAGTAGATACTTAATACTTAATATTATTACGTCTTACTTATTAAGGAAAAGGAAATCAATATTAAAACATGACAAAAAAATGATGTATCTACATTTTATTTTTAAAGTAGTATATTTAACCTCTTACGTTTAACTGCTAACTTATTTATAATATCGTTGGGATCTACATTTACTGCCAAAGTCTGATGCATTGGTGGGTTTTTCCAACGTGCTCCGAATCCAGTGATTGTGCCAAAGCTCATATTCACTCAGAAAGCTTTTTACTTCACTTCCACCAAGGAACATTGTTGCTATTTGTTTTAGCGTCTCTTTTGTGTTATTATCATTTTTGGTCTTGTCAGGTAAGAAGCAGTTGAATTCCTGAGATTGTTTCCTCATGAGATTTAAAGCGAGCATCAAGTTCGGTAACTACATGGTCGATGAATGGATAAAATACGTTTCGTCGATGGTAAACATCCGCAGTCCCTCCTGGTACATTATTGCGCTTCGTTTGTTTACCAGCCACTCTTGGAGCAGTTATGTCGCTCGAACATAATAGTTTTGCTTCATCAAAAAGGGTTGAAAACTGACTTTCATTGCGAAGGTTTTGCAAGGTGGCTTTTACTGTCTTTGCATGCTTACACGTGCTAATTAAATCAACATTGACCCTTTGCAATGCAATGCTTTGTTGAGGTTGGCTGTATAACAGAAAACTTTTCTTTAAATTACCAGGGAAACGATAAACTGACTGCTTTCCATGGAAACCTGCAATTGGTAAGCTTGGCTTATCCCTACAACGACGATCCGTTTCTTGGAGTGCTTCGAGCGTTGCACGTACTATGGGAAACATTTCAGCAAACCTTTCGAAAACTATATAGCATTGAAGGAAAATTTAGATTCTTTGTATATTGTTTACTGTTTCATGTACCTATGTACATATTTCCTACAAACTGAAGAAGATCGGGTGGTTGAACATGGAAAAGCGTAGAGCTCTTCACCTGGCTAATTTTACTCATCGCCTATTAAGCGATCATAGTGTTAACTCAAGTATAAAAGATGAATTTAAAATAAGGCCTGGAATTCATAATCTAGACAACTTTTAATATCCCTCGTCATTTTTCAGCTATTTAAGGTCGTTTGTGTACAGTGCTATAGGGTTATATAACAAGCTTCCTCAAGAATTCAAGTTATTGAATATTAATAAATTTAAATATACATTAAAAGACTATATTCTTCATAATCCAATTTAAATATTTTTCATAATATTAAGTAATTCTTTTTTTTTCTTTTCTATTTCCTTTTACTTGCTGAAGATACTCTGCAGCTGTCCACTTGCTTCGGAAATTCCCACTAAATTTGCTTATAGTAATCCATATTATCACTCTACTACAGACAACATCATTTAATTTTACGCTACTAGCCTAGACTATTTATTTTTAAGAGTTATTTGTCAAACGATGATGGTGAGGTTGAGTTTGAATAGCATTCTGCTAGACTTCGCCTACACCATCATCGATATATTTTCATATATACATATTCTCTTTTTTTTTCTTCTTTTTTCTCAAAAAATATTATTATTATTTGAGATTTAAGGTAAGTGAGCCAAATATTGCCATCTTAAAACATTTTATTATTTATTATAGTCAATTTCAGTTTTAATAATCTGAAGCATTACCACGTAGGTATGCAATAGTTATAATGTCCACAATCTAACCCTTGGAGCATATAAAAAATGTGATAAATTAAAATTAAAAAAAATATTTTTCAAAATGTCAAATACTGACAATATTAGGACCTAGTGCTCCAAATATTTTCACACTTGTTTTTATACACAATATGCACACATAAAATAGTATATTAAACAAACAAGTTTCATAAGGTAGGTTTTATGGTACGAATCAAAGATTAGTTTCTTAAGGATGAGTGCCATAAAAGTCTTATGAATGAGTTTTTTACACTATTTTTTAGAATTTGCGCCTTTTGCAAACAATTTTTGTTAAAAAAAGGACAACACCGCATTAAAATTAAAAAGGTAGAAGGGTGCTTAAAAAAAAATAATCTGTATGATTAAGTTAATTATTTTGTGTTCAAGTTATAATGTTTATTTCAATTATATACTGCTTTACTGTTTATTTATACTCTGCTAACAGGTTATGGAGCCCAGTATAGTATTTATAAATTGCGATAAACTGTGAAAGTTAATGTACCTAATTACAAGTGTATAACATATCAACAAAAATGACGTCTAGTGATTTTAAAGTCTACTATCGACAAATTGGAAGGTCCGGAAGATTGGGTCAAATGGAAATGGCACATGAAAATGGTTCTGCGTGCATACGGATTGGAAGATATAGTTGAAGGTAAGCGAACCTGCACTGTATTAATGGATGATTCGACAGCAGAACAGAAAAGCAAAGTTACTGAATGGCAAAACGATGATGCAAAGGCAGCCAGCATAATTGCAGGTACATTGAGCAATTCAGTGGCAGAGCTTGTCCTAATATGTAAGAATGCAAAAGAGTTGTGGGATAAATTAGGAGCACGATTCGAGCGCAGTAGCACACAGAGGTTGAATATGCTAATTGAATCTTTCTTTAAAATTCAACGTGATGAAAAGGAAGATATTAGTACGCATGTGGCTAAGTTACAGAAGTTATTTGTTGATTTAAATGAGTTACAAAAGGCGAGACGAGATCACATTATCAGAACGAATGTTGATTTAACGAATTTTGTCAACATTAAGCAAGGATTATGACAATTTTAAAGATTTGTGGGATACAAGTCCTATAAAGGAGCAAAAATTGAATTTATTAATTGAGAAATTGTGCACTATTGAATTGCGTGAAATGCATAGTGATAAAAATGCATCCGAAACAAAAGCATTTGTTGTGCGTAAGTCTAAAAATGACACAGAAGGAAAGTCTAAAAGTAATGTGAATCGTGCAAAGAAGAAATTTCCTTGTCACAAGTGTAAACAAGTAGGCCATTGGGCAGCAGAATGTCCATTAAAAAAGGGAGATAAAAGTAATAAACCTTTAGAAGGAAGTGCAGCATTTTATACTCAAGTTATGAGTGCAAAAGTTGGTTAAAAGGTGAATCTATCTGCAGACAACTGGTATTGTGACAGTGGTGCGTCAAGACACATAACTTCAAATAAACAGTACCTTACATTGTATACAAAGTTTGTTGTTCCTGAGATAATTAGGCTTATTCCCTAACTTCAAATCGAATAGATATGAAGCAAATCGAATAGAGGTTGTATGATCGAATAGAAGTTAGTAGTATAGTAATGTCACTACTAATCCAATTTCTATTGTTCTCTTGTTCAAGGTCATGTCGACTAGACGTTTCCGGTTCCTCTAATCCAATTTCTATTGTTGTCAAGGTCACTTCTATGTGCGCTACTAACTCAATTTCTATTGTTTTCTTGTCAAGGTCACTCTATGTGCGCTACTAACTCAATTTCTATTGTTTTCTTGTCAAGGCCACTTCATTTCTAAGTAATACAATGGGCGCTACTAATCCAATTTCTATTGTTTTCTTGTCAAGGCCACTTCATATCTAAGTAATACAATGGGCGCTACTAATCCAATTTCTATTGTTTTCTTGTCAAGCCCACTTCATTTCTAAGTAATACAATGGGCGCTACTAATCCAATTTCTATTGTTTTCTTGTCAAGGCCACTTCATTTCTAAGTAATACAATGGGCGCTACTAATCCAATTTCTATTGTTTTCTTCTCAAGGCCACTTCATTTCTAAGTAATACAATGAGCGCTACTAATCCAATTTCTATTGTTTTCTTGCCCAAGGCCGGCTAGCCTATTCCTCTGGCTCTATTGTTTTCCTGACCGGTGTTTCCGGTTGGGAACTTGGCTAGACGTTTCCGGCTGTGAACGTGACCAGATGTTTCCGGTTGCGAACTTGGCTAACTCGTGCCCAAATGCGTGAGTGTGAAACTTGGTCTTAACTTAATGTGTAGGTGTGAAACTCAATTGTCCTTGGCTTCTCAAATGCGTGGGGGATATCGCAGTTCAAGGTTATTCTCCTGGCCGAAAAGTAAGCGCTAAAATCTTGGGTAAATGTCGGGGTGCCAAGGGCAAATGCGTGGAGTGTAAAACTTTGCTAACTCGCCGCGTGATTCTTAACTTAGCTATATCAAGGACAAGAAGGAATATGTGAGTGGGGTGATGGCGATATAAAGCGACTTTAATGTACGAGTTCAGTCGTAAATATGTGGTTCGCCTACGCCGAACAATCCTGGATTAAACCCACCAATCTTAGAACGGCTGTAGAACGCCTCAAACAGCAGTTTTCGGCGCTTGTATTTGATGCCGAGCACGAGGCTGTATATGGACGAGGCGAATTTAGCGAAGAGGAGTGCAACACTCTTGCCAATAAATATATGTTGGGTGTGGCCATATGCGAAAAATTCTTAGATTTTAAATATTGTGTAGAGTGCCTCATTAGTAGGTTAAAAGGGGCCGGATTGGATGAATTTGCGAGTGAGTTAGATGAATGGTGTAGTGAGTCTTCGAGGTCATCATCATCGTTGTCTTCTGGTGAGAACGTGAGCGATGAAGAAGAAGAAGACGAATCAAAGAGGTGTATATAATGGTATTGAGGTTTTAGAGTATGGGGGAAGCAAGAAAAGGGTCGCGGATAGACATCGTAAAATAGAACAATAGAATTCTGTAGCTCTCCGTCTTACAAGAAAATCGTCTCGTATATAGGATTACAACAGCATCAACAACGTGCTAGGAACTGAGTCGGTAACTAAATAAATAAATGGATCTTAGCACATTCTGCAAGAGCCCCAAAAACGTTAAGGATATGGAAGTGGGGAGAGAAATATAAAGTTATAGGGATTGATGTGATTAATACAAAATATGGCGACTGAATTGTCTTGGAGACTGAAAATTTTAAATGTGTACCGCCATTACGCTTCTACGGTTACTTCAAGGAACTTGAAACCTTCAAACAGACGAATAAGGATATGTTCATTGCAAGCGTAGGATTGGCGGGAAAAACTACTAATTTAAAATTTATGTAAATATATGTATAATAAGGGAAACTATGTAATGGAAGGAAAAAATAAATATTTGATAATTTTTTGCTCTCTCTCTCTCATTTCAAATAAAAAGCAGTTGTACAGTGATCATTGTTTGATGATGAACTCATTTTAGATTATAAGTATACTCGAAAAAGAGTTGCAATAATTATTAGTTTAAATGTAATGGTTACACACACACACACACACACACACACACACACACACACACACACACACAAGTGCTGCCCTACCCCCCTCCATCCATCAAAATACATCGCTGTTTTACGTAAATATAGAAAAGAAATTGCACAAGAACGTACAAAAAATGATCATACAACTTTTCAGGTACAACTTACTTGCTAACAAAATCTATATACCTATCAATATATTTTAAGTGATCTTCTACTTCCTGTCTGCGCGACGGTTCAAATTCCTCTCTGACACGTGCCAATTCAATTTCCAGTCGGCCGGAATTGACTCTAGTGCGCGCTAACAGGTCTTCATACGTGGGTATCATCCTCTGCAACCATACCAATGACCGGGTAGCCAATTCTTTTGGCGTAGTTGGCGATTGGGAGGGAGGGTCAGGATTGTTATACAAGTCCATCATTCGCCCCATGTCCTTTTTCGATAACTGACTGTGTACAAAAATGTAACGTTATTTTAAAAAAGCAACTTTTTATATTAACATACGTATGTATTTGGTTGCTGGAGCCTGCAATTGGTGAGCATGGGGGAGGTCCTTCTCCACGAGTGATATCTGTGGAGGTGACAATTGATCTTCGGACAATTTTGGGGTAGCCACTATACTGAAAGAGATGGATGTATTTAATATTGATTTGTCTACAACATTTCAGCTTTAATTTTTTGCAACTAACCGATCCGGATCATAAAAACGGTGTCCACCATCACCCTCCAATTGTTGAAGGAGATCCTCCAGTTCAATGTCGATGTGGGAGGGTGTTCTATAGCGTTTCATACAATTAGAATGCGAAGATTACATTTTAGGATAGTTATATAACAACAACATAAACAAATTATATACCTTATCGTGTCTTCCGTATTAATTGTTATTATGCTGTAATTATCGTCTAGTAGTGTAGGGGGCTGGGTATCAATTTGCGAATCCTCCACCACCCGTACCGGTTGCATCAACGCTTGTTTTAATAACGAACGCGGGTTGCGAGGAGGTGTTCCAACGCGTCGTACTACCGACGACGACGACGTCTTAGTTATTGGGGTTGGCACTTTAATTATTTTTGAGTGAGTAGGCGTCATTCTTAATACGCACGTATCTAATGTATAACTGATAAATGTAGGGGACGGAATTAAGTATTTATTATAAAAATTTGTTTGTTTGTTTTCATAAGAAAAAATCATGATTAATGAGAAGGAAAGAGAGATAGTTGCACCCCACTTTAAAGAGAAGTGCTAGAGTGAAGGATAGATACATACGGAAACGGGATGTCAAGGTTTTACGTTTGTTTATTTGTGAATAGGTATCATCTCCGGTTACTTAGCGTCCAATAAGCAGCTGCATAGTTCAACGTACTCGTGAAGTGCTTAAAATAGTCAGATGCAGAGCCGATAGGTATTTTATGTCACCTCTCGATCATTAAAAGTAACATTTTGTTATTAGAGAAAGCCGCTGAAAACAATTTGAATTTAGATAAAGGTAGGTAGGTAGCAAGGATTATAAACTAGAAAGGATGGCCGAATCCCTATGCTGTAATGTTATCCGACGCGTTGGTTGTGGTAACGTACAAACGGTCATATACACGGTATAATACTAATAAGTTGTAACCCCCGAAAACACCATTTAGAACTCATTGAAACAAATAACTTTTCTTAGATGAAATTTTTGATTTGGAGCCCTCGTTCATAGTTATGGGTGTTTTTTTGTTTTTCGATAAATCGGCATTACTCCCTTATTTTAAGGAATATTTAAAAAATACAAAAACTTTCAGCATTTGCTTTCGGTTCTCTAAAACATTTGTAGTTACAATTATTTACTATTTTATCAAATAACAAAATGCCGACCGATTAAAAATATAAATGTTTTAAAGAGGTTCACGGTGACGTCACATACGTTCAAGGTTGTGCGAATGAATACGGCGGATTCGGCCATCCTTTCTAGTTTATAATCCTTGGGTAGGTAGGCCCTTTAGAACTGGAAACTAATCTATCCCTTTTAAAATTTTATCAGACAAAACCCTTCTAGTAACAGCTAATTAATAACATTGTTGCTGTTGTCAATATTGTAGCGTAATTAAAAATAAACTTCTGTTAACTTCTAACTTTTTCAACGAATACGTATCTGTATGTCGTAGCAGGTAGGTAGACCTAGACATCTGTGACACGTGACTCTATAAGAGCAACCTTACGCAGAAAATGAAAAGTATAGTATAGAGTGTTGGAGAAAATCTTTTAATGCTATTCCAAGGGATAAAATTTTCTCATTTTTAGTATAAAATAGGTATATCTCAAATTATTGTTTGACGTTTTTAGACGAAAATTTCGTTTGCGTTTGTTTTCAAAGAGAAACTGCATATTTTAGCAATCGGGGGGAACTTTTAACTGTTAAAAGGCGTGAATTTTTAGAAATCGTACCTATAGAGCTCAATCAACTGTTTTCCAAGCTGAAGGACAACTGCAACTTTAATGCAATCATTGCAATCGCACAGTGTTCCTTGTACTAATTGCTGGCCGAAATGAAGGTTAAGTACCTATTCATAAAAGTAACATTAGCATTTAGCAACCAAGAAAATCGGGTCTTATAACCCCCTTTTTGCTTTTGATGACGTTTAGGTCTGATGTAGGCAACTTAAATGCCATTTATTATAATTTATTATCGATACAGAATTTCAGTAGTCTCTCACTTAGCTACCAACTTATTTGCTCTTATTTTTAACCTTGCGATTTTTCAAACTTAGTATATCTGCTTCGAACAAATTTTACTTAACCTTGCTAACTCATTGATATTGTCTTTTAACGATTGAGGTTTGCAATTGTATTTAAAATAAGTTTTATCTGTTATACAACCATTTAGATACATGTTGTCCGCATACTTTTGTGCATGTGATGATAACTAAAAATTCCTTTCAATGTCCATTGTTCGTTCAGCTAGTGGCAGGTCATGTTAATTTTTAGCCAATTTATTGAACTATTAATGAAGTACAGGCGTTAGATATAGGATTTTGATGCTTTTAAAAATCACCCTTACCGTAAATGATATACCTACAAGCAATTTTTCGCGGGAATTAAAAACTCTAACTGGAGCGTCGTAAAAGAGATATCGAAAATTAATTTGAAAAACTGTATTATTTGTACATATTGTATAAGTTGATCGGTATGCTTTTAAGGGCGAAAATCCAAGTCGAAAAAGTGGAGTTTTACATAAATACAATTTCATTTTTATAGGTTATTAATAAAACAAGGTGCAATAAAAAAACGGCGTACGTTTATTCGAACTATAAATAAAGTAAAAATCAGAAACTGGACACGACTAAACAAATATACATACGATTTCTATGATCACGATATCTTCATGCGCCCCCACCAAAAAGGCGTTGAACGGGTGATCGTCGATTGTTCCATCTAATATTTTTGTAAAAAGGGGGGCCTGTAGATTAAACATGCACCCCCCCCCCCCCCCCCCGTAACTTTAATGAAATTATTCTGAAATAATACAAAGTAAATATAGTGAAGAAATTTTTAAAAGCACTTACCAATTGCGTCACCATTAACACTGTCTGTATAATTCTGATTTCTAGAACGGAAAATTATGCAGTTTTAAACAAAAAATTGAATATATTTACCATATCCCATTAGATCCCCTAAAGAATCAACGGCGGCGTAATTGTATGGTATATCTGTAAATTGAAATTATAGCATGTTAAAATTCATTTAAAAATAAGCACCTTACCGTCCATTTTCACTTTTATAAATGGTAAGTGCAGAGGGATGAACGCTAATATTTATAGAAAAAGTTTTACGATATGTATATTATACTTAAATAAAAGGTATAATTAAGGAACACCACTAAATAAATAAATAAATAAATGGACACGACTAAACAAATATACATACGATTTCTATGATCACGATATCTTCATGCGCCCCCACCAAAAAGGCGTTGAACGGGTGATCGTCGATTGTTCCATCTAATATTTTTGTAAAAAGGGGGGCCTGTAGATTAAACATGCGCCCCCCCCCCCGTAACTTTAATGAAATTATTCTGAAATAATACAAAGTAAATATAGTGAAGAAATTTTTAAAAGCACTTACCAATTGCGTCACCATTAACACTGTCTGTATAATTCTGATTTCTAGAACGGAAAATTATGCAGTTTTAAACAAAAAATTGAATATATTTACCATATCCCATTAGATCCCCTAAAGAATCAACGGCGACGTAATTGTATGGTATAGCTGTAAATTGAAATTATAGCATGTTAAAATTCATTTAAAAATAAGCACCTTACCGTCCATTTTCACTTTTATAAATGGTAAGTGCAGAGGGATGAACGCTAATATTTATAGAAAAAGTTTTACGATATGTATATTATACTTAAATAAAAGGTATAATTAAGGAACACTACTTAAAGTCATCGATTTCGATTTATTATATACAAATAAAGAGTGCGAGAGATTCTTTTCACAGAGGGATGGTGTTTGATATTTAAAAATATTTATTTGTTCAATTTAAAGTTAAGTAATATAACAGCGATCTCGTCCTTCTCATTTTCTTTATATCTAGTACCTATAGTAATGAATGTGAGCGAATACGTAAATAAAATAGGCAAATTTTGTAATCACGAATATTTTGCGACTTCTGTTTCAATGGGCGGCGGGGAAATCATAATTAATTGAGCTAATTAGTTCGACAAATAGATCTATTTAAAAGGTAGCAGGACGACTACTACTAACTTGTTTTGCATTCAATTCATTTACATTCGTTCAAATATATCTTTTCCTTAAAGTTGTCTTTTATATAGGAATTTTTAAAATTTTATCACGTCTTGTTTGTTTGTTTACTAGGTATGTACACACTCAATTAAGGGTCTGGAGGAGAAGGCAATGACCTCACACGCGTTCATATTTCTCTCAAGTTTTTCTATCGGAAGCTATAAAGGCGCTTTCAGATTATGTTGAATAGGTTAAAAGTTAACCTCTATTGTAATTTCATTTAACACTCTCAAGACCTCTCTACCTAGATGTTGTGCTTCGTTCTTAAAAAATTGAAAAGCTTTGTTTCTATTGAAACTAATAAGTACCTTCTTGTCAAATTAAATTACACACACGCTGCGGCATTCTAAATAGCGATAGGTTGTTATAAAAAGTATTCTCCCAATTTCCTGATTGTTTTCAGTCGCTTCGGCTATTTTTAATACTCGAAGTATCATACATCAGCTCAAATACGAGGGTAGGGGAACAGCAAACAGCTCTATACCAGGTATCGAACAAGTAAAAACAGGCCCTGAGCTGTTATCTGTTCATAGGATCTGTATTATCTGTTCATCGGATCTGTTTTATCTGTTCATCGGACATGTTATCTGTTCATCGGACCTGTTATCTGTTCATCGGATCTGTTTTATCTGTTCATCGGACCTGTTATCATGAACAGATCATACAGATCCGATGACAGATACGAGACGATTTTCTTGTAAGACGGAGAGCTACAGAATTCTATTGTTCTATTTTACGATGTCTATCCGCGACCCTTTTCTTGCTTCCCCCATACTCTAAAACCTCAATACCATTATATACACCTCTTTGACTCGTCTTCTTCTTCTTCATCGCTCACGTTCTCACCAGAAGACAACGATGATGATGACCTCGAAGACTCACTACACCATTCATCTAACTCACTCGCAAATTCATCCAATCCGGCCCCTTTTAACCTGCTAATGAGGCACTCTACACAATATTTAAAATCTAAGAATTTTTCGCATATGGCCACACCCAACATATATTTATTGGCAAGAGTGTTGCACTGCTCTTCGCTAAATTCGCCTCGTCCATATACAGCCTCGTGCTCGGCATCAAATACAAGCGCCGAAAACTGCTGGTTGAGGCGTTCTACAGCCGTTCTAAGATTGGTGGGTTTAATCCAGGATTGTTCGGCGCAGGCGAACCACATATTTACGACTGAGCTCGTACATTAAAGTCGCTTTATATCGCCATCGCCCCACTCACATATTCCTTCTTGTCCTTGATATAGCTAAGTTAAGAATCACGCGGCGAGTTAGCAAAGAAAACAATAGAAATTGGATTAGTAGCGCCCATTGTATTACTTAGAAATGAAGTGGCCTTGACAAGAAAACAATAGAAATTGGATTAGTAGCGCCCATTGTATTACTTAGATATGAAGTGGCCTTGACAAGAAAACAATAGAAATTGGATTAGTAGCGCCCATTGTATTACTTAGAAATGAAGTGGCCTTGACAAGAAAACAATAGAAATTGAGTTAGTAGCGCACATAGAAGTGACCTTGACAACAATAGAAATTGGATTAGAGGAACCGGAAACGTCTAGTCGACATGACCTTGAACAAGAGAACAATAGAAATTGGATTAGTAGTGACATTACTATACTACTGAAGTTATTTCTGTTTCGTATTCCGTAACTGTCAACAATTTCAATAGTAGAAATGGACCAAACAAACGCGATAGAAGTCCAACTCGATGAAGTTGTAGCAGTAGAGATCGGAATTATGAGCCGGGTTGTGGTTACGCGTGCGCAGCAGTGTAGTGCGTACTGTTTATTTATTTGCAGTTTTAAGTATTTTTCATAGGCGAAATGGCAATTAATTTAAATTTTCCATTAATTATTGCTAACGAACTACAACAACAAATAGAAATGTAAATATTTCTTTGGTTTATAGTTATCACATTTTATTTTGCAGCCAATTATTTGAGTTAGAAAGAAGGGTGTTACGGGACAGGAGTAATCCTTTTGAAATTCCGGATGTCTTATTTAAAAAACTTTATCGTTTACCGAAGCATTTAGCTAGGAACTTAATTGACGAGATTAGTGTATTTCTAATGGTAGCAGTAAGAAACCTCCGTTCCAAACCACATTAAGGTTAACCGATGTTTCTGCAAATATGATTTCTTAATGCAACTAAATTTTAGATCTTATGTGCGCTACACTTTTTTGCACATGGCAGCTACCAAAAAAGTGTAGGGCAAGATTTTTTGTTGGCTATAAGTCAAACTACTGTAAGTCGCAGTGTAGCAGCAGTTAGCGAAATTCTGTCGACACATTTTTGCCAACAATACATTCGATTCCCACGGAATGAAGAAGAAAGACGTGGAATTAAAAGAGAGTATGTGATCCATAATAATTCGTGTTACGAGGCAAAAATAATTTAGTTGTTTATTTAGGTTTATGCGGAAGTACAACTTTCCGGGAGTCATTGGTTGCATAGACTGCACACATGTGGCTATTGTTGCACCTCCACTTGACCATCTGGAACATCCAGGTTTTGCCTTCTTAAATAGAAAGGGATTTCACAGTATAAACGTTCAACTTGTTAGTATTATAACTTATAACTTAATGGGTATCAATACATCTACTTATTTTGTAGATATGTGATTCAGAGTTACAAATTTTAAACTGTAATGCAAGATACCCAGGTGCAACACATGATGCTGCAATATGGAACATGTCAAATATTTCAGACCACTTGCAAGAGATAAATGAGCGTGGTACTTGGTTACTTGGTATTCAAATTAAGAGTTGGAGTTGGGTTATTACCATCTTTATAATTAATTTTTTAGGTGATTCAGGTTATCCACTTAAACCGTGGCTATTGACACCCATAGAAAGAGCCGCTGAAGGTACACCTGAAGCCCGTTACACGTCAGCACACATACACGTTAGGAACTGTATTGAAAGGTGTAATGGGGTTTTAAAATCTCGCTTTCGATGCTTGCTGAAACACCGTGTTCTACACTATAGCCCTTTGCAAGCGGCTAAAATAATTTACTCATGCTGTGTGCTG
The DNA here is from genome assembly GCA_036250285.1 of Pyrocoelia pectoralis. Classification (NCBI taxonomy): domain Eukaryota; kingdom Metazoa; phylum Arthropoda; class Insecta; order Coleoptera; family Lampyridae; genus Pyrocoelia; species Pyrocoelia pectoralis. Next base: position 35,267,280 of record CM070075.1, on the reverse strand, counting down.
CATAACATTTTAATTCAAAATAACGTAGAGGTCGACGAAGATTTAGAAAATGAAGATAATGCAATAATACACAATAATGTGGAAGGTGCGTCAAATATAAAACATTTGATAGAACAATTATATGCATTTATTTGAATTACAGATGAACAGAATGTCAACATTTTAGCAGCAAAAAGACGGATTAGAGCACAACTAATTAGAAATAATTTTATGTAAACAGAAATTTATGCTGTAGTATTTTATTTACATATACATTTCTTTTAATGCCACTTCTTTTTCTTTTAAAGCCATTTCTTTTTCTTTTAAAGCCAATTCTTTTTCTTTTAAAGCGAGCTCTTTTTCTTTTAAAGCCATTTCTTTTTCTTTTAAAGCGAGCTCTTTTTCTTTATTCTTGGCCTCAGCACAACGAATTTTTAATTCAAATTCTTTCAACTTTAATTCTTTTTTGGTTTGTTCGCTAGTATTTGCAGAATTCGTCTGTAGAGCTAGTAGTGTGTTTAATATTTCTACAGTTGCAGTTTGGCCCTCTGCAAACGCTTTCGCTGCATTTTCGAGGGTGGATGATTTACCTACAATCAGTACAGTTTTACGAATTAAGAAAACAATTATTTAGTTTAGATATGAAATACAATGCAATACCTTTACATGTAATTTTTCTCCTTTTTACAGAAGGACGTTGGATTGTATCCGATAAAAATGTTCGTTTTTGTGGACGTACAGAGTCATTATGTTCTATCATTGCCGACAAGGGTACTTCAGTTGGTAGTGGTGTTGATTCTAGTGGAGGTTCCACTTCCGCAAATATACCAATTTCCTCCACTTCTACATTCTCCAACCCTGGTTCTGCCACGTTCGGGATCCCCTTTATTGTTACCCACGACAGTAGTAGGGCCATTAACTTTTCCTCTGCTGATGTTAAACCTTTTTTGTCGGCTTCACCACCTCCTGTCTGTCTGTGCATTTTAACTAGGTCTCTCGCCTTCTTCCTGGTATGGAACTTCCAGTCAATGAAGGTCTGCAAGTGCAATGCGAAAAATCTAATTTACCTATTTACCACTGTTAGAACTTTCAGTAATAATAATAATCATTCATACATAACTAAAATTCCAAGATAGGTACCTTTTTCCATTGTGCGATCGACTTAATAGGTCCAGAGCCACAACTAAAGGTGCCGCATACCTCTTCCCACAATTGTTGTATCAGATTTTGATCTGCCTCCGAAGGTGTTGTTTTCCCGTGAAGCAAAACCCGATTCTCTCTAAGAAAATCAACTAAAATATTTAGCTGCTCTACAGAAGTTTTTTTCTTACACGTCATTTTTATTTCGTTTCGAAAATAGCAGTAAATAAGTACTTTAAACAATGGTAATACCGTTGATAGAAAAACAATGGAATTGGCGGGATTTTCTAACCGTTTGTATTTTCACTAGAATTTCTTGGTTAGATTCATCTTAAATATCACGTATCGTTTACATAAACACTTACCAAACAGGCTCCGATAGAAATCGTTTCAATTTTAACTTGCAAACTTCTACTACTGTTAGGGAATACCAATTATCGTAAACTAGCAACGCGATAGAAGTTTGTCATTACGATTTAGTGAAATTCCGATTCGATTTGTCAACTTCTATTCGATTTGTGAAAGTTAGGGAATAAGCCTAAATTTCATTGGGAAAGCAAGATGCGGTCATGTTAGCTCATGGAGAAGGTACCATTAAAGTTCAAATTCGAAATGACAATGGATGGATTAATGCCGAAATGAAAAATGTTTTGTACGTACCTGATGCAAGTGCTCATCTGTTTTCGGTGAAAGCAGCTGCAGAGAATGGTTACAGCACAACAATGGATAATTACAAAGTTACAATTCGTAATGTAAGCTGTAATAGTAGTATGATGAACGGTTTTATTTTGTAATGGGTTGTATGTTTTGAATATGTATGTCATAAAGCCAAAGCAAACAGTGCAAGTAAACTTGACTAGTAACAATGACATTTTACAAGTATATCATGAACGTTTTGCACATCAAAACAAGCGACATGTAAAGAATATGTTAAAACGAATGAACATTGATGTAAATTATAGTGACGAACAATTTTGTGATGGATGTGCAGTCGGTAAAATGCATCGTTTGCCATTCAAAACATACGTACTAATCGAGCTAGTAGCATTGGTGATTTAATTCATGCAGATGTGAATGGACCGATGAATATTGTCTCATTAGGTGGTGCTCGTTACTATGTGTGCTTCAAGGACGATTTTAGTAAATTTCGGAGACTTTATTTTTTAAAACATAAAAGTGAAGTGGTAGGAGTGCTTGAAACTTTTTTAAATGAAGCTAGTACGAAAGGTCATGTTGTAAAAGGCTTCAGGTGTGATGGAGGTAAAGAATTTGATAATAGGAAAGTTGCTGAACTATTAGAAAGTCGAGGAATTGAGTACTTCATAACGCCACCATACACAGCACAGCAAAATGGTGTAGCCGAACGAGAAAATAGAACAATAGTGGAAGCAGCTCGTTCGATGCTTAATCCAACAAAACTTCCGAAGGAATTATGGGCTGAGGCATGTAACACAGCAGCGTACTTACTAAATCTTACTGGAAAATCATCTATTAATGATAAGACTCCTTATGAATTGTGGTATGGAAAAGAAACGGGTAAGTTTAACCATTTGAAAATTTTTGGAACTCAGTGTTATGTGCATGTACCTAAGAATTTTCGCTTTAAGTTTGACGACAAGGCAGTTTTTGGATATCTTGTAGGCTATGTGAATGACAAAGATGGATATAGAGTATGGATTCCTTCTAAAAGGAAAGTAATTCTTAGCCATGATGTGAAATTCAAAGCAGAAGTGGTTTGTAGTTTCAAACAAAGCAGTATCGCATTGGAGGAAGCACAAACTACATGTAGTAACAAGAAAAATGTTAGTGTTACTTTAACAGAAGAGGTTAAAAATGAAAATATACAGCAAGAAAATGTTAGTGAAAACGGTGAACCTATAGAAGAGACTGAAAGTATAGCATCTGTATCCGAAGGAAGAGAAGATATTCTGGTAGAAAACAGCCACGAAGAAGAACATCGTACAAGTAAACGTGAAGTTAGAAAACCGAATTGGATGGTAGGTGATGAATTTGTATTCCTATCTGAAATTCAGTCGGATAAATGTTCAGATCAAAATTCGTATTCTGAGGCAGTTCAGTCAAATGATAAGCAAAAGTGGATGTCTGCTATGCATGATGAATTAAAGTCATTAAAAGAAAATCAAACTTGGGAGCTGGTGGACAGGTCACCCATTATGAAAGTTTTACAAAATCGCTGGGTTTTGCGGCGCAAAATTTCATGTGATGGAAGTACCCTCAGGTGATGGAAGTACCCGATTTAAAGCGAGATTAGTGGCGAAAGGGTTTGTCCAGCAAGAAGGTATTGATTATGAAGAGACATTTAGTCCAGTCGCACGCTACGATACCATTAGGATGTTACTTGCTTTAGCTGCCACAAGGCAAATGACATTGAAACAATTTGATGTTAAGACGGCATTCCTGAATGTTATACTCCAAGAAGAAGTTTATTTGGAACAACCTAATGGATTTGAAGATGGTACTGATCGAGTGTGTTACTTCAAACGAAGCTTATATGGTTTAAAACAGGCACCTCGTTGCTGGAACGAGAGGTTTGTTGAATTCATGAATAAAGTCGGTCTGAAAAACAGTTCAGCTGATCCGTGTCTATTTTATAGAACAGATGAGCAAAGTAGTCTCTATGTTGCTATATATGTTGATGACGGCTTGGTCGTCGGCAACAATGAAAATGAAATTGAAGAGTTCTTGAGTAACCTACAGCGTGAATTTCAAATTTCTATGGGCTCATTGGAAAATTATCTTGGCATGAAAATAACTTGTCATGAGAATGGTTCCATTTCTGTAAGTCAAGAAGCTTATGCAAAGCAAATATTCATCAGATTTGGAATGGCCGAATCAAATCCTGTCTCAACCCCAGTGGGTCGTGAAGAAGGAGAAGACTTTAATGCTGCGAAAAACGTTCCGTACAGAGAAGCCATAGGGTGTCTTACTTATTTAGCGGCAGTAACTCGACCAGATATCGCATTTGCGGTCAATAAGGCAGCGCGGTCAATGGAGAAGCCATCCAACTGGGATTGGATGAATGTAAAAAGAATTTTTAGATATTTGCGAAGATCACTGAATTGTTCCCACAGGGAAGATACCGAGTTGAAAGTTTACAGTGACGCCGATTTTGCCGGTGACAAGAGAACAAGACGCTCAACAACAGGTGTTATAGCTACTTATGATGGTGGAGCGGTAAGCTGGATTAGTCAGTTGCAGAAAGTGGTAGCATTGTCTACGACGGAAGCTGAAATAATGGCTGCAAGTGAAGGGGCAAAACAATTGGTTTGGCTCAAGAAACTTTTATCAGAATTATTAAATCCTTCAATTCTGAATTCTGCTCCGACATTATACATAGACAACGCAAGCGCAGTAAAATTGGCGAAGAATCCGGAATACCATAAACGTTCCAAACATATAGAAGTTAGGCATTTTTATGTGTATCTGAATAATGAAATAAAGCTTGAACACGTTAGTGGAAAAGATCAATTAGCCGACCTTTTAACAAAACCACTCGAACGTCTCCGCTTCAATACTCTGTCCAATGGAGTTGGTCTACAAACTACAAGGTTCTCATGAATGCAGTGTTGTGAAGGAAGTGTTAAAAAAAGGACAACACCGCATTAAAATTAAAAAGGTAGAAGGGTGCTTAAAAAAAAACAAAAATAATCTGTGTGATTAAGTTAATTATTTTGTGTTCAAGTTATAATGTTTATTTCAATTATATACTGCTTTACTGTTTATTTATACTCTGCTAACAATTTTAAATAAATATTTGACATTATAAAAATCTAGGGAATTATTTAGAGATTGGAACTACTACTTTTCAAACTGTCAGTTCAAAATTTATTTAAGGTTAACTACAGTATTTGCTATGAATTGACTCGGTAATACCAACTTAGTAAAATTAAATTGAGTGCTTTAATAGGATCTATTAAAGCATTCAAATGACGCGAATTTTGAAAATATCTTTTTGCACTACATGTAAAACGTTAAAATTTATACGTCGATGGAGGCACGGTAACTTTCTGATTACAAACAAGTGCGGGAAAAATTTAAAAAAAACAGTGGAATAATGGAACACTGCTATAAACTTACATAGAATGGTATAAAATTTCGTTTATGAGACGCCATTTACCGGAAGTATTGTTGAAAAATTGCTCCAAGAAAACTAAAAAAGCCACAAAAAACTTTTGTGATGATTTTGTGAGAACTTTCATTCAAGCACCGCATACTGGATCTACTGATGACATTTAGCTGCTTGCTCCTACTTTCTTTTCCTCTCGCGGTCCAGTACGTGTTAGTTTGTTCAATTGTCGTGTAGTCACCTCCTTCGTATGGTATCCTGATGCCCTCCGCTATTTCCGGATACCTTTATGCTATTCTTTTACTACATCTGGTGTTTTCTTGCGTGTCTCTTGTGCAGAATATTAGGTTGTCTCGGTTAAGGTCGTCTCCTGCTTCTAGTAGTGTCTTCTTGTAAATATCCTCCGTTCACTCTTTTTCACTTATCTCCGTAAATTCTTCGTAGCTTCCCACTGCCTGGTTTGTTAAATATTCTTGCAGATTTAATTTTCGCTTTTTTACACCTACTGAGCAGGTTTTTCGGTCCATCTCCTCCTTTTCCCTCCTTAGCATTTCATATCTGTCTTCCAGAATTTTATGTTTGTCTTCTAGTCCTCTGATTGTCTCTTTTCGCGCTTCCTTATTTTCCTCTTCTTCTCTTTTTCTTTTTGGTTCTTGTGTATTTTCAATCTCCTCCTCATCCTTTTCCCTGATCGAAGTCCATATCTGGACTCCCTTCTGTTTTCCTTTTTCCTCCCTCCCCTATCCCTCTCGCTTTATGCATCTGTACTATCCACCCGCCCTTATTAGATGGCAATGCCCCCTTTTCCGCACACTTCGTACCGCCATCTTCCTTACCTGTCGTTGTACCTCTATCTCTGCGTTTCCTCGCTGATTTCGGATCTCTCCCCGTCTCTATCGATTTCTCGAGTGTAGGCGGCGTTCTCGCTAATAAGTTACTCCTGGTAAAACAACCACCCCTTCTTCAAGCATCCCACCCCATGTAAATGGCACTTCGGCGTAATCCGCTGAAGCACAGGCGACGGTTACGGTATTAGTAAAGGACTGGCGCTCGGACATCCCGGGCTTGCTACACCCGTATGCGCTTTTCACGGCGCACGTGCTGGGGGAAGGGGATAGTCTGAAAATAAGAACGGAAGAGTTCGGCCAAGAGAGACCGTAGGAAAGAGTTAAAGGTAGGAGCGTGACCTCCAGACAAGTTGACGCAGGACAAAGACTCGGCTAGGATCAACTCCGGGGGATTTTTATTGAAGTTTACTCTTCATGGTGTGGGTCTTGAGACTCGCACCCCCCCGTGCCTCCAAAGAAGCACGTGGTCTGACGCCGCGACTCTGCCGAAGCAATGGTTCCGGCAGCGCCGTTGGTTTCCGTCCGTGCCATGCTCTTAGCCACGATACGACAGCCGAGCTGGACGTGAGCCAATCAGACTGGTCTTCCATCCAGCCACGCATTCCTTCGGCTTGGTCTCCGCCTTGGGATTTAGGTTTTTATTGATGTTGTTTCATCTCTTGGATTATCATCCAGATTCGTTAATTATTTTTGGAATTTGCCGCGCACGTATCGTCCCTGGCGGGGCGAATATCACTTATATCCTACACTCCTTGTCTGTTAGGGACACCTTGCTGTGTACTGCGTTCCAGATATTCTTCTTGGTGGTGAGGGCATCGAGCCCCCTGACATACGTTACCACCCACTGCTCCCTGTTTCCGACTCCCTTCCTCGTGTTCAGATCTTCGGCCCCCGTCTTTATGGCGTCGTATACCTTGTTCAACGCTTCGTCCTTTTTGTTCATAGTAATTATCATCCTTCCATCCCTTGTGCTCCGTATCCCGCGGATATCCGCCCTGGCCGGTTCGCACTCTATAGAGGCCTTCACTTTAGACAATACCTTCTTGTAACTCATGTACAGGGCTATCCTATAGTGATGAGCATAGCAAGACCAAGACCAAGACCGTGCCAGTCTTGGTCTTGGTCTTGGTCTTGCAAACTTAGTCTTGGTCTTGGTCTTGCACCAGTCCCGTTAGTGTTGGTCTTGGTCTCGATCTTGCACCACCGAGTCTTGGTCTTGGTCTTGCTACAAGAGTCTTGCATTCTTGCATTTATATGACAATAGCAGACTGAAATTTCAGTAAACAGATGTTGGAAAATGACGAATTTGCTTTTTTTGAAAAAGAGCTATTTATAAGCTCGAAACGTAAAAAACTTTAAATGTGACGTACTACTTATTTATAAAGTTAAAAAATTTTAATAAATGGTTTTACTTCTCCTTAAGTAATAAAAATATAAATAGAAGAAACCTCCACTCTGTTCAAAATATCAAAATAATAATAATAATAATAAAGCAGGCTTGACCTGAGTATCGAAAGAAACCGAAGTACATAATAATAAGAATTATATTTATTCGCCAAAAGAAATACAAAAAAAACTTTAAAAATCAAATTTTTGTGCTGGTGAAAAATAACTTAACAATGATGATTCAAAATGAAAATAAAATTTATAAAAAGTTACACTATAAGCAATAATCAGGAAAAAAAAAGTTGACTCTTACGACATATTATTGTTTAAATTCATCCTATTGTTGTTGCCCAGGAGTTTATGCACAACAACCAGCGCGCAGATTCATTATTTAACCTATTTCGGTGCTTTCTAATTACCAAACTTGCCCTTGAAAACAATCTTTCTGCAGGAACTGATGTCGCAGAAATAGATAAAAAATCTTTAGCCATTGCACCTAATGTAGGAAACTGCAGCTGGTGTCTCCTCCACCACTGCAGAATGTCTTCGCCTCTTGGTGCCCTTGGTTGACTTAAGTAGTCTTCAAGTTCTCTCTTCAAGCTCTGTGAACCACAAGGGGATGGTGTAGAATATAATCTGTTGAAGTCAACTATATCATCATCCTCCTCATTAATTTGCCGTTCTTGCGAAGCATGTGATAGTAGATTTGAAATTGGTTCTTTATTTTCATATTCTGAATAGATCTGCTCGAACTTTTGCAGACTTTCTTGCTTCATTTCTGTTCCCCAAGGAGTTAGGTCAAAAGTATCTGATTTATGTCGTGGATCTAACATTAATGTGGCGCAGTATACCCAATTTGTAAGCCTATAATGTTTAAGCATTTTATCACGTGCAGCTTGAAAACTTAAAATGAGTTTTTCATCTATTTCTGTACGCTCTATTTTTTCGTCAATTTGTTTAATAATTGATTCTAACTTATCCACTAAAAGATTAAATGATACAATTACCATAGGCAATGTCGCATATTTTTCACCACCAAGTTTATTGGAAAGAATTTTAAAATTAATTAAAATTTTGTGAATTTTTTCAAATAATGTCCATTCTATCTCCGAAATTTGGAACTCTTTTAAATCAGGTACAATACCGCATAATGTCATAAGACCACCTTTTAATTGCAAAGCAACGCCAAGCATTTCATATGTTGAATTCCATCTTGTTGGACAATCTAAGACAGGACTAAGCGTTGTTGGCACCCCTGCAGTCTCACATGCCGAACGGAACTTGTTCTTCAACATTTCGCTTCGTTTAATTTTACTAAAAATTGAACGTAACTTCATTACTGATGTTGATGAATCGTCAATGTGTGACACACACTCCTGGTCGTCTTCATCTTCACCTTCGGTAGTGATTTCTTCTTCGATCTCATCATCATTTTGAAATCTTACGGTTTTCATTAAATCTTGGACTCCTAAGTTTAAAATGTGAGCCATGCAGCGGAAATGTTGATCATCTGGATTAAATTCTGGTAGCAATTTCTTCAGCTCAGTCATGAATTTTGTATTCGCTGAAGCATTGTCTACGGTGATGCCTTGAATTTTATTAAGTAAATTAAAATCTTTCAAAGATTGGTGAAAAATCTTGGCGATATCTTGTCCTGTGTGGCGGCCGTGAGACGGAACAAAATCAAGCACCATAGATTGATAATTCCAATCATGATCTATGAAATGAACTGTAATACCGTAAAAAGTACGACCAGCTATAGACGTCCATCCATCAATCGTGAATGACATTTTTGACCTACACTTTTCCAGACGATCTTTCACTTGAGATTGAAGTTCTTCAAATCGCTGCTTTACTTGTCTTCGCAGAGTAAATCTCTTAGGAAAATTGAGATTTGGGCAAATCATGTGAAAATAGTTCTGTGTCTCTTCGTCATCAAAAAATGAAAACGGCAGATATTTCTTGGTTATCCAGTCTACTGTAACTGCAGTAAAATCTTTGATTTTCTTTTTTCCCTGGAAATAAAAAAGAAATTATGTACTTTCAAAAGACGTAAGGTTTCAGATGGTAGTGTAGTATAGTGGTTCAATTAATTACAAAATAAAAGCTTAAGTTACATTGTTTTTTAAATCTAATTATTCAAAAATTAATTGTTTCCTCATTTATTAGGGCAAGCGTTATCAATTATGATTGTCTTTGGTAGGTACTTGTAAATTAAAAGTTTTATTATACAACTAAATTAAAAAAAAATGGTTCAAATAAACCTTATTTTTGTTTAAAATACATTACTTAGTAGGCCGCTTCTTAAATATACGAGCGAAAATTTTTTTCCGTATTTTCTGACACAGTGCTCATCATTTGGTTCTTATTGTTGAAATAATACTCTGGTAAAATTTTTGGCCCAAAATAATGGAATTTAGGGGTCGCTACCGGTCCCTGAACATGAACAATGGACATTTCAAATAAACAGTATAAACACAGAATACAAATTTAATAATCTGATATTTGTTGCGGTATAATTAATAATACAAGTACTTATTTATCTTTAAATGATTAATATAAATGCTTAAAACCGAAGGTGAACAGAACATTACAAGTATTATTGAAACTTCACTCTCCACAATTCATTAAAGTGGATTTCCTCCTATCAGGATAACGCTTCCTGTATTCCTTAACTGCCAATAGCAAGAATTGCTTCTGCTCTTCATTGTTCGTGTGAAGCTTGTTATACTCATCCATTAGAGCAACTCCTCGCTCTGCAATATCGTTGACAACTCGCATGTGGGCCACAGTTGTTTTGACTGACTGGTACACTTCATCATTCTCCCACTCATCCACATCCTTCTCGAAAAAATCCGATCGAAGTCCAGTTGTAGTAAAGAAACGGAGTGTATTGGATGTAACGAAGTCCTCTAGCTCTTTTTCTTGGACCATTGCAGGGTCCAAAATAATCCGCTTCAGTGGATGATCTTCTCCAGGAGTCCCCAAGCGCACGACCATCTTTCGCTTGGTATCAAGGGGGACTTGCTTGTCGAAAAAAGAGAAAGCGATCAGTACTTCAGATAGGTACCAAAGATGGCCCAGCATCTTCTTCAAAGCTACCTTGGAAATTACTTCGTCCTTTGCTTTGTAGAGGTCAATTTCCTTGAGGAGCAAAAGGTCATTTCGTGAAGACAAAATGGCAGAGGTAGCTTGGAACCAAAACTTCACGTAGATTCTAACAACGAAGAGACAAATTCTCAATAATCCGTCACATTCCTTCTTCGTTAGCTTAAATTGCGCTCTAAACATCCACAATTTCAAACTGTAAATTGCTTTGGCCATCCATCTGGCACGGTGCATTCCAGCGGGAGTTTTGAATGATATTCCTTTCACAGGAACTCCTCCAAGGAAAATTATTGTCAACTCTAAGAGTTCTCTGTAATCGGCTCGGGGTTGAAATTCGTGCAACTGGTCCTTAGCGAAAACAATAACATCTTCTGAGATGTCAGTTATTGCCTCTTTGACCACGTCATTGGAGACAGCGGTCTCGTAATTTGTTTGATCAATTGCACTCCACTTTTTCTGGAATCTCTTGAAAATCAATATTTCAGGTCCAGTTGAAGGACCTAATGAAGCAAGAACAACAGCTTCCAAGACAAGTTCCATGATATGGTGGCGGCACGCTAACCATAACATATCTTTTTGCATCTTTTGCTCTAAAAGAATGCACGCCCCATTCCTTGGTCCTGTGTTAACTGATGTTGTGTCGAAGCACATGCTCTTGATCCTTTCACATATTTCCCATTCTTGGGCCGCGTCGTAAACAGCTGATGATATTGACTCACCGGTTCCAGATAAGAGTTTTGGAACGCCTAAAAGTTGATCAATTCCTTCGCCTGAAATGATAATTGGAAGACGGTCTACTTGTTCCCTACCAGTTATATCCTCCATAATTTTACCATCCCAATGTATTGTTACATTGACTACTGTTTCAAAGGTAGTTTTTAACCCCTCAGAGAAAGTTTTTCGAAATTTTTTTCGCTGACGACGGATGGAGGCAGGATTCACATTGAATTCTGACGGATCTTGCCCAAGATGTTTAATTGCCGGTATTAAGACCATAACTGCTTTTCTATCACTTAATTTGGCAGCATCGAGACTAATTGCCAACTTTTCATCCATAATATTTTTTCTTCCACGCTTGGAAATTTGACGTTGCGATTTACGCGAAGGACCTTCACCAGAATCATAAGCAGATTCATGAATGTTTTCTCGTTTTTGAATACTGGTACTGTCGGCTTCCATTTCATCTTCAGAAGAGGACACAAGAGCAGCTTGTTCTGTGAGAGATCGAATTTCTTGGTCCTCTTGTTCACGCCTTCTCTTTAAATGTTCTTTTCTTTTCTCTGAAGCTTCTTCTTTCTTTGTCACCTTTAAATCTATGTTTCCTATCTTTCCGCGACGTCCTTTTTCTCTCTGGGCTAATAGGAATTCTTTGTCCTCCTCTATTTTAATCATTTCTAATGCATTAGCATGCGCGATGTCAAAGAGATCTTCTAATCTGTCCTTCCATTCCAACTCCTTCTGTATTAAACCTTCGGATCGCTTTGCTTTATTCTCTTTATTTTTCTTCAGTTTTTCCCATTCTCTGAATAATTTTTCCAATTTGTTCACTATGTCCGGTTTGTGTTTTGTTGGAATGCGAGCATTAGCCCATATTTTCATGACGTCTTCAGTGACAGATTGGCAAGCTTCCCTTATTGTTTGTTTTAAATCCTTTTTGTAATGAAAAAACACGGCCATGACTTCTTTTTTTGAAGGGAGCTTTCTATGACTCAAACAATTTTGTATCTGACCAATTAACCATATTTCTGTTTGTTTCCTTGTCACAACGTTTGATTTAGATTCACCAATTGTAGCACTTGCCATGTTTAAATAATAAAACGAACTTCTAACAAATTCACTGGTATATAACTTTAACTTGTCTAATATTTATCCGTTAACATTTCACGTGTTTGAACAAAAATTACGCGTCGTGAAATTCCGCTACTAGGTGGATCATAATATTATGTTGTCATTTGTGCGTCACCGTGGTGCAGAATTAGTAACGTCATATATTTTCACGTGTTTTGAACGTTCTGCAAGTATTGTGATTTCAAAAACTAAGTCTCTTTATTCGAATATTTCAATGGCCGGTAGCGACCCCTAAATATCACTCAATCTGGATAAAATTTTTATGGAATTACTTTCTCATATGATTGAACAAAATGGCGGGGTCTGTATTGTAAACTTTTCAACTTCGAAAATAAGAAGCTACCTATTACTTAGGCTATTAATTTATTTGATTTTCTCACTAATATAAGCCCGAGGTTACTCAGTTTCGATTATTATAACTTACAAGTACATACAAGATATAGGTATATAAGATATATGTATCTATATGATAGAAATAGGTACCTACTTACCTGATTAGGAGCATCGAAAAATTCTAAAATGTTAGACTTTGGTCGATTTTGTGGAAATAATTTCTGGAACTCACTCTTATGCGCGGACTGTAGATGCTTTTTCAGTCCGGAAGTATTTCTGTTTTTCATTTTAATTTCCACTTTTTTCTGCTTTAATCCTTCGCATAATTTACAACTGCCAAGCACATTTTCTTTTTCACCGTCACGTATTTCAAAAAATTCACTAAATTTACTTTTTTTTCTAATAGTTGATTGTTTTGTTTTTGTACGTTTGCTAGAACTTAAATCTGTGTCTTTCTCTGTTTCACTACTAGACGAACTAGAAACACACATGGAGTTCTCTTTGTTCATTTCGGAATTATATTTATAAATTTACACCTAAATTGCAACGCAACTGCACTGTCAGCTCCACGGTGTACTATAATCAAAGATTATAATAAAGTAGGTGCACCGACTTGCGTTGAGCGAATGTCACGCGAATGGTGTCCTGCCTGCCTGTGGGAGTGTGGGTTGTGTTGTATGTTCTTGTCTAAATTGGCTTATTGCACTGACAGTATCCTTGTTTAAGTTTTTAAATTTTAAAAAAGTTAAATAGGCCTTTAAGAGCGGTAAAATAAAAGTATATTCAGTGCTTACGTTTCAACAATAAAAAGCTGAAAACAAAAATGTTAAATAAATAAATCCGTTAATAGAATATCACGCCGTCATTCACTGTTATAAGTCGCACATTGTAGCACGCATCCAAGATTGAAATTGAAACACGAGCCGCTTGCGGCGAGTGTTTCTATGAACAAGTGCTACAATCTAATTAATTTCGATAAAGTAAGTGTATTCATACCACATTGTGCAGTTAAATAAAATGAGCACACGAATTGTATTTACACGTTTCTTTCATGACGAAATTTTCGTCCACCTAAAGTACACATTTACGTATAGCAAGACTGCAAGACTCTTGCAGGTTTGGTCTTGTTCTTGTCCAATTCTTGTAGACGTGGTCTTGGTCTTGCACATTCAGGTATTGGCCTTGGTCTTGCAAATTCAAGTCGGTCTTGGTCTTGGTCTTGGTCTTGCAAAAAGACCAAGACCAAGACCAAGACTGCAAGACCAAGACCAATATTGCTCATCACTAGCTATCCAGAAGAAACCTGCGGCTACTTGTAGGTATACTTTCTGGGCACTGTAAACTTAACAAGCACATGCACCGCATAGATTCACCATCCTGTAGAGGATGCTACACAGACGACGAGACGGCGCAACACATACTGTGTGAATGTCCCGTACTTGTCAAATTAAGACGATCCATGTTGGGAGAATCCTGGCCGGACATGGCTAAGATTAGAGCCGCTTCCCCGTCCAGCATCCTCAGGTTTATCTCACGTGTGGGATGACTTGAGTGACGTTGCGGGGTCCGAACGACTCTAATCAGGGAGGTAGCACAAAGGGCCCGAAAAGATGGCCTAGGTGCGCGTGGGTTTTCCCACCCTCCCATCGAAATCCAGAATCCAGAACTCATGTTTTTTCCTTCCACGACTAATGCATAAGTTCCACGCTCCCTGCCTTTCGGCTTCCAGTTTTTCCCACTCAGGCAGTATAGAATGCTTCTACGGTGATATACACACTCGCCCAATTCTTCTGGCGAGTTCCCTGTCTCACGAGGGCGCGTATATTTTGATCTTGTCCATTCTCTTTTGCAAGAGCCGTTCCGCGGCCTTTTCTAGTGTAGCATAGATATTCGCTGCTCGTTCTTCATCCGTGGCCCCTTCCGCCGCTGCCAGGAAGAGAAATCTGTCCCTGCCCTCTTGTTTCCTCCTCCTCACCCTCCTCGAGGACGGCTTCCGTCTTCCTAACCGTCGTAGTGCATCCCTTAAATGTCTGTACACTCATGATTTTCGTTCTGAATTCAGGGTGTCTGCGCCCCATCTCTGCCCTTTCCCTATCGTCAGTCGCCGTGCCATACATTACTGCCTCGTTGTCTAGCCAGTCTCCTTCCTCCTCCTCCATTTCATTTCTCCGGCCATTTCCGGCTGCTCACCTCCCATGCCGCTTCGAACCCTTTGCAACGGTCAATCTTCGTTTGGATATCCCCCTCTCTCTATCCTCTTCACACAACTCCTCCTTGCATCTCTGGCAGTACTGGTTTCGCATCGCGCCGTTCATACCAGCGCCCTGATTTCCTCGGTCGCCAATTGCGTCGCGGTGGTCCGTAGTATCGCTGTCATTTCTTTGGTTGTGTTCCTTGTTATAAGCTTTTCCAGCGACTCGGTGTCGTCATATATCTTTTTTATCAATTCTAGCGCCTTGTCTGCAAGTGCCACTTTCCACCTTGGTTTCGAGGGGCCTTCACCACTTTAATTCCCAGATGGCTACTCGTGGAATGCTGTTGTGCGCTCCCTCCATCCCCCGGATGAGACCGAGCTCCTCAGCTAGGGATGTATTCTTCTCCACTGCCCCTACCGAGTCGCACCTTCTAAGATTACTGGTGAAGTTCAGCCTGCTCCTTGGCGAGTGCCGGGTCGGGTATTTTGGAGGCTCGGGGGCCTTCCCCGTTCCACTCTTGTTCCAGTACGTGGAAGGAGGCAGAACGACTTCTTCGTCGCGCACATTCAGTTCTTCTTCCGTCGCTGTTCTGTGTTCCTCGCCGTCTAAGTCGGGGGTGACCTTCCTTCATCTTCCTTTCGTTCGCGGTTGTTGATTGGTACAAATCTTTCCATACTGTTCCTACGATAGTGAACCAAATGGTCTCCGGGGTGGCAGTGGGCCAATACCACCATGGAGGGACTTTATACTGTGGAGGGGCCCTTATTTCCCCACAGGCGTTTCATCGCTAGCGACCAGCTTTCCCCCTGGCCAGCGCTTAGGCATCCCCTTGCACAATCCCCTCGGCACCTAAAACTGCCAAACGACCACTGGGATTGGGGGAACCATTTATAGAGTTTACCATCCTCTTGGTCCGGGCGATTAAGCCAAGACCCCCGGCCGCCCCCTGCACAACGTGCCTTAGCATTTTAGAGTTGTGTTACCAACCCAAAAGTTGCCGTAACAATGAGATGCTGGACTAAATGTGATAGCGACTATGTGTGACCAGGGGACGAACAATGTAAGTGCCATCAACCAACTCGTGGAGCAGACAAAAGCCAATTACTTACGAAAAGGAGAAGAATTAAAGCAATTGATTTTTGAAGTAAATGGAAATATTGATGGTGAGAACCTGTATTTTAGTGAGCTTTTCTGATTGATATAATTTTTTGTTGTAGCATATAGTACTCCTGATAGTAGAAAAATGGACCCCCCCCCCCCTATTCCTCTTCCCTAACTTCATGCTGTAGACAGCTGTTTTAGCTTGTCATTTCGTCCGTCACGGTTTGTTTCTCACTAATGAGTTCATTCCGTTTTTTCACTGGCTTTTTCCAGTAGTTTTTATCTGCTCGATCTTGGTTATTGTTGCTCTTAAATTTACATCACCAGTTTTTCCTGTAAGTATCTTCTTTCCTCCTTTTTGGTTACCTAACCTATCTTTTACAGCATGGTTCTTACATTTTTTAAATAAATTTTGTTAAATTTTGATTCTCGTCCGATTACATTGGTGATTTGGGCTCGACGGTGTTTTATCACAATGGAATAATTTGTTATTACCTAGACAAAAAAAACCTCCAAATGCCGTACCGAAAATTTCCCAAAATGTAATAACAAACTGTACTACTCCCGGACTAGTTCTAGGTCGTGGGTCAAGGAATCCAACAACCATAAATTCGACAAACAGGTGACTATAAGGGCGCCAAGAACGATACTGAAATTTTTATTACAGTAGCCAGTTTCAAGAGCTATAGTTGCTCTCGCTCTAGAAGCAACAACGAGTTGAGATTCGGCAAACACTAAAGGTACACAAATAAAACCTAATAAAGCTACAAAACAATTCCAACAAAATACCAGTAAATATGTAAATATATTGTAACCCTCCAAATAACAAACAACATGCATAAATATATAAATAATTAACCTTTGTATAAATAAGTAAATCTATAGGTGAATACGATAATGAAGGATGATAACGATAATGCAGATAATGAGGCTGATTACACAAAATCGGTATGAAAATAAATGAATAATCACGGTAGGACGCTAACAAGATTACCTTGTCTTAAGGTCTGCTAAACAAAAAACAGTGATTAAATTGGCCAAAATTAAATAGTGTTAATGCAAAGGTAAGGGGCTAAACGAAGCGCTTCTTTTAGTTCTACCCAATGTTGTACTTTTTACAGTACTGAATAAATCAAATAATTTTATGGGGTAGTTCTTGTTTTTTTCCCACCTTACACAGTAGTTATGGTTCGAGGTGATAGTTCAAATGTACTGAGTAACATAATTTCTAAATAAATGCTTGTGCTACTAAAGTTGACTGTACAGGTAATTATTAATGAATGACTATAATAAATTATTATCTTGTAGATATGCATGCAGAGTCTTATGGACCTAAAAGGTTGCTTTATTTAATTGAAGGTGTAATTAACTGTTAACTGCCTGAAGGGCCAATATTTAACTACAGGTACAATTTAGTTAAGGTGACTTCCATTTCTAACCAACAAATTCAGACCTCGATGAATGGCTATTACATTTACAGAATTCCCCAAAGATAATGTTCATATAACGGCAACTGGAGGACACAATGATAACACCTGACCTTAATTTTGATGAAGGTGATGCTCGAGTGGTAACGGAAGGCTTCGGTCAATATTGATAACGATAATGATGAGACGAACTTTACAGATGACGTGGACAATCGATGAGTGTATTCCCCACAGCTATACACGAACGGGGCCACACGTACTTCCCAACGGACAAACCAGGTGGCTTCCTGACGGGACTTCTCCAACACGGACACACGCTCGCAGGACTAGTAATATAACGGTAAGCCAAATTTAACGTTGGTCCTTAGACGGAACCATAACAGCAGAGCGCAGACGAAAACCACATATGAGGGATGGAGCGCGAAACGTAAAAAATGTGAACATGTGCAAAAAAACGTAATCATGTAGAAAAATGGAACCGTAACAAAAAAGCTGAAATAATACCCAATATTAGGGGTTTTATACAGTGTGTCTGCTTAAGTTCGCACCATATGGAAAACTTTTTTATTATTAATTTTACGAAAAAAAGTTATTCTTTATAAAAAGTTCTGCATGTTCTAAAACCTAAAATACAATCATCAGATATTAAATTTTTTCAGTCGTGTACGCGGTGTGTCAAAAAATATGAATTTTGCTCAAGAGTAAAGTACCTTTATTTTTGACAATATCGAAAATTGTTATTAAAAAAAGTTAATCAGAACTAAAAACTACGTTCAAATATGCAATTACATCCTGCTAGTTAAAATTTTTTTTTACAACTTTTTCTCAAATTACTACCTACCGATACTGATACGATTTCCGTTCCGTTCAGAAACCTCACTGTCAAACATTTCTTGATATAATACAAATCATTTGTTTATCAATGCATCTTAGATTTCACGTAACTACACTTACATATGCACTGTTATTGTAGACAAAAATAGGAAATTTTTTGTTTTTTCAAGAAAACAACTTTTTCTGCCATTTCAACGGTCGGTGATTCCAAAAAAATAAATCATTTCGCGCGGAAAACACTGTATCATGAAAATTTTAAACAAAAAATATGGAACTATTATGTATTTAATAATCACTGCTTTTCGAAAAAACATTTATTCAAAATCAACATCATCATCTAAAACTTCATCAACAGGTTCAACACTATCGCGATACAACAAACCTGCCAAAGTTAAAAATTCAACAGCTCGATCTAAACCCATCTGATCACATCTTTTCTCAAACATATATCTTGCCAAGTTTCCTGGAATATGCGCCTTAATTCGTCCACTCGATGAAAATGACGTTTTGGCTGCACGCCAAGAGCTTTCAATAGAATTTGAATGGGCTCCAGTAACCGGGTCTTTGAAATGCAAACTATGATTGACTTTCAAATGCTCGTATCCTTCGTCCTGCAAGCAATCGTAAGCTTTCCAGAAATCCGATATAACTGTCGTTCCAGGCAGAATCCAATCTTTTATTATTGGCAGCAAAGTGGCACGACCCCTGAAACGTATTCAAGGTTAAACTAAAATTCCTTAGCCTAAGCCTAAACCTAAGCTTACAATCCCGTACGGGTGAATGTAGGAAAAAAAAACCCCGGTAAAAAAAACCACGGGAAAAAAAAATTCTAGGATTTTGTATCAATTAAAAAAAATATACTAAACCTACCTTTAACCTCGCATCAATCTACGCTTAGGTTAGCATTCGTTTTTGTTTCAAACGTTGTTTAGTATTACATTCCCGTTTTTGTATAAATTAAAATAAATATACTAAAACTAACTTTAACCTCGCATCAATCTACGCTTAGGTTAGCATTCGTATTAGTTCCAAACGTTCTTTAGTTTCACATTCACTTTTTGTTTCAATTGAAAAAAAATATACTAAACCTACCTTTAACATAGCATCAATCTACGCTTAGGTTAGCATTCGTTTTAGTTTCAAACGTTGTTTAGTATTACATTCCCGATTTTTTTTCCTAACCCAGTACGGGTACCTGTCCTAAGCTTACAATCACATACCTGTCTTCAACAGCAACCATAAAAACACGTCCACTGCCTCTTTCATAGCCGCCAAATATCCACTGCCCTTCAACTCGATGACCACGATGGTATTTGCGCCTACCAAATTTACTTTCATCAATTTCAACTGTGACACCAATGCCACCCAACTTTTCTTTCTTGTCAATAAACGCATTCAATACTACTTCTCGACAAAAGCACGCCCAGTCGACGAACGTATGGTTGCTTATGCGAATCATTCTTTTCATCAAACGAAACGAAGCATTCTCTACCCATAAACAAACGAATTCGAGTATCTAATGTATAAAGGAAATGCGATAAAAATGAAATTTAGAGGAAACGTATCCAAAACAAATACCTGTTTTATTTCCAAGTGTGATCTCGCGAAAAACGTACCAAATCGATACGAAACCTTATAACCACATGCCTTGCGTTTTTGCTTTCGAACTGACACGCTATTATTACAATACCAACTTCTCCCATCGATTGTTTCCGAATTGACACACAATTTTAAAAACGAACCACATTTTTTGCATTTATAGCTCCCAATCGAAGGAATCATTCCCCAAACTACTAATTGCTCATGAAGTTTGTCCTTATCTACACACAATTTAGCGATATCGTCAAAATTAAGTTCCATGTCTAATAATACTTTCCGCGCAAAATGATTGGATTTTTAGGAATCAGCGACCTTTAAAATGCCAAAAAAAATTATTTTAACCTAAAAATAAAAAATTCCGGTAAAGTGCAAAATACCCTAAATTTTAAATCTTCTATTTCCGCAACAAATTGATGACGTGATCTAGCTTTTCATCGATAACGAAAATTACATTAGAATTGATAAGTTTCTTGCGACATGTTTCGGGATAGGCTTATACCATTATCAAGCATACATCCAAATTTAGAATTTAAAATTTATTAATTAATTAATTCAACAGGCGATAAATGCCCAATTACAGAATAATATATAATAAAAAGTCAGATTCATAAAAATGCAAAAAAATATAAAAATTAAGGGTAACGAAACAAATGTAAACAAACAAGTAACCATGTTAAAGAAGTAACATTAATAAGCTACAAACATAGTTCCACAATTTTTTCCTTAAATTCTAATAAATTTAAATTAAATATATCAATACTATTTATTATAAAGAGTTGTCATTCTAAAGACTGGTGATAATAGCAAACAATTTGCCTTGGGTGTGGGAATATAAAAAAGATTTTGAGTTCTATTACAACGAGAGGGAACTTTAATACTTATTTTACTTAATAATTCAGAATCATCAAGTTCATTTCTGAGTAGCTTGTATAGATGAGTTAATGCTATTGCAGTTTTTCTGTTTTCAATACTTGGCACATTGTAGTATGAATGTAAGTAGGTTCGTTCGTGATGTAGATACACACCATGATCACGATAGTACATCATCTTTAGGAACTTACTTTGGACTGATTCCAACATACACTTGTATTTACAATTGGGTACCAGATAAGAATTGCATATTCCAATTTTGACCTTATATAGCTAACGTATAGTGTCCACAGTGCAGATGATGTATAAAAACCTTTCGTTGACTTATGAACCCTAACATTCTGTTTGCACTACTTACAATGTTTCCAACGTGCAGTGAAAAAGTGAATTTAGTATCAAACCAGACACCTAAGTCACAGGTAGATTCTTTACGCTCTAAAATAGGTGATATGAAATATTGAAATTGATGAGGATGAGCTAAGAGTACATGAAGGGATTACATAAATATAAATTTATTACTCGTTACTAACACATTAACACCATTGAACGCGCGTAATCATCAAATTTAAATTTTTCCATGAAGGATATGTCAAGGAATTACTAGCAACCATGATAATTAGAGAGGCATGTATTGCTCTATGGGATGTTCTGCACGAGATATATCTTACCAACTGCAACAAGTATGATTGAAGTTGTTGAAGGATTTATGGGTAGGTGGATATGCCCAATTGCGTAGGTGCTTTGGGTGGAAAACATGTTTCGATTCAAGCACCATACCATTCAGGATCGGAATATTTCTCATACAAGAAAAGTTTCAGGTACATATATTTCCACAATGTTCAATTACTTAATGCATATTATTGCTTATAGTTTAATACTAATGGCGGTGTGCGTTGAAAATTATAAATTTATATATGTGGACATCGCTGCTCCTGGATCCTTCCATGATAGCTGTGTATTTAGGGATCGAATTTTGGAAGAGCACGTTTAAGTAATGAACTAGAGCAAATAAATAAATAAAATTTTCCCATTTGTTAAAAATTCCCGTAATCCCGGTAGGGGGTTAATAGGTACTCCTTAATTGAATAGACACTGTCACCTAAGAGATGATACTTCTTCTAACAAATATGTAGTCGGAATTTCTTTGGAAATTGGAGACAAATTGAAAACCCTTGAATCATAGGTTTCACCAGGTGTCCCTGTAAATACATCCAAAAAACGTTACATATCCCTTGAAGCGTGGCAGAAGGTACATCATGCCGATTAACATACGTTAATTTAATCTTATTTACTGGAGTTCGAATGGTAATAGATGTTTTATCAACACATCCTAGAGCGTCCGGGAATCCGGAAACCTATGCATAATATTACCTAATCGTGTTTTTCTCATAAATTATTGTATTACATTTCTTCCGGTGCTAAATGAACTAAAAATTTATAATCCGTTCACACTGCTTATGAAATGTCACTTGCCCAAAACCAAAACGGTCTGCAACATCTCTTATGGAACATTTATTTCCGGTAAACCTATACAAATAATCGTAATTATCATAAATGTTTGTACATTACACAGTTTTTACATTACCATAAAAAACTTAGTAATTGATTTTAGTAGTATAGTAATGGCACTACTAACTCAATTTCTATTGTTGTCTTGTTCAAGGTCATGTCGACTAGACGTTTCCGGTTCCTCTAACTCAATTTCTATTGTTTTCTTGCCAAGGCCACTTCATTTCTACTAACTCAATTTCTATTGTTTTCTTGTTCAAGGTCATGTCGACTAGACGTTTCCGGTTCCTCTAATTCAATTTCTATTGTTTTCTTGTCAAGGCCACTTCATTCCTAATGTGGGCTACTAATCCAATTTCTATTGTTTTCTTGTCAAGGCCACTTCATTTCTAAATAATACAATGGGCGCTACTAATCCAATTTCTTTTGTTTTCTTGTCAAGGCCACTTCGTTTCTAAGTAATACAATGGGCGCTACTAATCCAATTTCTATTGTTTTCCTGGTCGACGTTTCCTCTAACTCAAATTCTATTGTTTTCTTGTCAAGGCCACTTCTTTTCTATGTGAGCTACTAACTCAATTTCTATTGTTTTCTTGCTCAAGGTCGGCTAGCCTATTCCTCTGACTCTATTGTTTTCCTGGTCGGTGTTTCCGGTTGGAAACTTGGCTAGATGTTTCCGGTTAAGAACTTCACTAGACGTTTCCGGTTATGAACTTGGCTAACTCGCTTCAAGGTCGCTCGTGGTTCTTATTTTGGATATATCAAATAATTGGTGTGGATCTTGGCTAATCAAGGTCAAACGGTGAGGATGAAGGTCATATTTGACGAATCACGGAATAAAGTGCATGTAATGGTAGTGTGGTCTTTTGCTTATACGGAAGCAAGAAAAGGGCCGTGGCAAACTATGGCGCTGGATAGATATCGTTTTCATCGTAGAATAGAACAATTGAATAGAATTCTGGCGCCCGTCTTACAAGAAAATCATCGCGCCGAAGTACATCGTAAGAGATTTCAAGGTCACCGAATAGCATCGCATAAATCTGGTTCGCAGTCGTGGGGGTGCTGCTGGTGACTTTGTGGACTATGTGAAGGTGATGGTTTGCATCCCCGCTTAGTTCAAGGTCGCGGGACGTTGAACGTGAATTTTTGTGGACTTTGAACTCCCTAGCGGTGACTTTAGGTGGGGGAAAATGCTTTAAAAATGAATACCTGAACGTTTGGTCAATCATAAAATAGAAAATAAAACCCCTCCAAAAACGGTTAAGTAATTGTATCGTGTGAAAAATTAATCAATAAACTTTAGTGTAATGGATTTATTGGTCGATGAAATATTGATATCATCACGTTCAGAAAGTGACGACGATTACGTGAATCCAGTAAAAATTATAAATGCGTATGTATATGAACGTATAAGGTATTATAAACTTAAAAGAGTGGATATAACAGGAACGATGAATTTTGAATATATACATATATGTTTATCTGATACAAGATTAATAAGGCTACCAACGCGAACGGGCAGAAAATTAACATTACAACAAACGTGTGTATTACGAATTCTTAATTGTAATGAAGTGTTTCGTGAGAAAAGTATGAGTTGTCTACCAACACATGGCTATAATTTTGAAATAATTGAAACTTGTTTAATTTTAAGAAGACAAATGCGTCATGCTCGTAAAGCATTAAAAAAAATGGCAATGAATTTATACCGTACAGGAAGTATATTATTACGTGAAATATCCCACCAGATACCAGTATGGTCGCTGTATAAATATACATCTAATCCAGTAACTGAAGAGGACATGGAAAGATTTAAGATGAAGACAGAAATTGATGTTGTTGAATTTAATTATTATAGAATGGAACTGTCAGATTATTCATATCAATTAGGAGGATTGTGTTTTGATATTAAAAAAAATTTATTGAAAATTAAATAATTATGATGTAACATTTGTATAATTTAATCCACACTCCAAAATTATATGTTAAGCAGACCTTCTAAGGTGTTTTCAAGGACAACCGCAAGGACAAGCATTCAAGGTCACCCGATGGCAATATAAACGGCCTCGACGAAGCGCTAGGAGCTCAGTCAGTAACACGATACCAAAATGGATCTTACCAAGCTAAACGCCAGCACCTTCTGCAAGAACTTCAAGAACGTTAAAGATATGGAAGTGGGGGAGAAATATAAAATTATCGAGATCGATACAATTAATACTAAGTATGGTGACCGAATTGTGTTGGAAATGGAAAATTTCAAATGCGTGCTACCATTGAGATTTTACGAGTACTTCAACGAAGATAATCAACTTGAAACATTCAAGCAGTCCTTGGCACAAAAGGACGTATTCATTGCAAGCGAGGGATTGGTTGGAAAAACTACTAATTTAAAATTTACTTAAATTGTAAATAATGTAAATATTGGAAAGTAAATATTTGATATTTTCCTCTCTCTTTCTCATTTCATTATAAACCATGAACCCTACGATTTCAAATAAAAGCAGCTGCACAGTAATGATCGTCGTCATAGTCATCGCTGTTGTTGTTATCGCTGTCGTTGCTACTTTGATGTCGAGAAACATGGAAGAGTTGTTGTTGTTGTATGTGGTGTAATCAAGACGAAATAATGTAATTGCTCCCCCCCAATGAAAGTTTAATCGATTGCAGCGCTTATGATTTATGCGAGAATTATTCGAAATATGTACGTTGAAATCGGATCCAGTACACGCTATGACCTTGCACCAGTTCTACGAATTGCATGTGGTGGTGGTGATGCAATAGTGATGGAAAGAGAAGATTGGGAGACGCTTCTCAAATGTCAAACGGAGATAGGAATGAAAGTTGAACGATCTCAAGAACTGGAAAGTTGGATTACTTGGCCCGATGTTAACGAAGACGAAGATATCGAATGGTCTCATACTGAGGAATCGATTAGCAGCAAAATGATCATTTACTATGACTGGGAGTCTGTGAAGAGCATGGAGAAAATGTTAAAAAGTATAACAATGGAAATAAAGGACGACGAACATTTTTGCATCCTGAACACAAATGAGATTGAAGAATTGTTTAATCTAAAAGATATAATTAATTATCGATTTGAACTTCTGGAATCGTATAATCTTCCCAGTTTCTTTCACAATCTCATCGAGCAGATAAAGAGCTATCGACGTTTTCGCAAGATCCAGTTTGATCAGGACGACTACGAGGACGACATCTATCGTGACTTTGAAAATTGGTTAAATTATAAATATGATAGAAATTCGCACAATATACTTTGTATGACGGAACTTTTACATTATCGAGCTGCTTATATCACGTATCACATTTACAGACAATAAAACAATAAACGGTAACTGTTTTTCTCCCCCCCCCCTGCCCTATATTTTTACCTTTTGTTTATCGTAATCTCAATCCCTTTACCATACGGAGGGTGGAGCGCTTGTATTTTGCACGAATTCTCTGCAGCATGCGTTGTCCGACTCATGAAAGAAAAGTAATAGGCGCAATACCTATATGCTATTGACAAATTCATTTTTATTGCTAATTAACCAGCTTATTTGCACGTCCAAATTTAAAACTTCCTTTATTTCAGTCTGATAAAATAACCTTAAAGTTGAACTAATTTCGGGTGTCATAAAGGTGTCAACACTTCAAATATGACCCCATTTAAGTTCAAGAGGATCGCTCCCCTAAAGAACATTTACAATATGAATTTTTACGTTTTTAGTAAAATGAAAGCTTATATTACTAGAATTACGAAATACTAAAAAGAATCACACCCATCTAATCCGCTTTGGAGGTAAAAAAATAAAACGCCACACAAATGCCCTTTTAATTACTACAATTTTACATAACGAAAAATTATAATTCAACACTTCTTTCTCCAAACTGTCGCGTCTGATCTATAAAGGAAATTTCTTTAGTAATAATTAGGTACAAAGGTTACTTACTTTTGCTTATCCCAAAACTCAATCCATCTGTTAATACGGGAGCGGGGGAGCGCGAATTTCCACAGGCGATTCATAAAAAGTAAAAGGGTTATACAGAAAGCTACACAAAATGCATTTTTTACCTGAGCTCTTTTCTAAACCTCCTGTTGTAATTTCGGGTTGATTAACGGAAACGCGTAATCCCTTTTTGCTATAACACGCGTTAGCTATAGTTGACGCCCACTATAGAAATAAACTGTACTTAGGTAAAGCGGGGTATCAGCTGTAGCTGACGCTTGTAAGTTGCCAGTAACATTTTTGATTTGAAAAATAAATAGGTAGGAATAGCGGTTCTCTGTGCGTGCGCATGTAAACAAATGTTTGAGAGGAAATGAAAAAGGGCTATCACGGATATGACGTATGACGACATGGAGCGCGCGGCGTGAACTGTTTCAAGTTTGTAAATATGACCTTCGTCAACGTTTAAATGATTAGAATGTTTTTGTAATTCTTCTGACTCTCTAAGTAGTAGGTAACTGCCATTCGCGGTTTACAATGCCGTGGGGGGGGGGGGAGTTTGATCTCTGGAAATAAAGCGAATCCTTCAATTAATGATAATTTTCCACCGGAATTTTAGGAACAAAAGTGCCAATAAAATGTTTGTCCTAAAAATTAAACCTACTTCTAATTTCTGTAATATAAAAATCTACACATCATAAAGGATTAATATCATTGTCATCGAGATTTGGCAAGTAGAACTCAAAACTAGTCGGTTGGCAGTTAAAACGAGAATATCGGAAACGTATATCGTTTCAAGGTTTGTGACGTCATGTCCGCTTTGACAAATTAAACGTCGGTACTACGTGAGTCATAAAAATCCAAGTAATAAGTAAATTGTTGCATCTATATCCGGGGGTGGGGTTTTGTACGTTTAGCTAACATTAGTTCTAGAAATAGAACTCCGTTTTACCCTCCTCTCCACCCTTCAATATTGGAACGATTGAATAAGTAAAAAACGACCTTGCACACAACACTTAAATTATAATGAAATAAACTGTTTATTTTTCTATTATCTTAACATTGGCTTTATATAGAAATTCTAGTTTTAGTTAAAAGCAAAACCTGGAATTAGCATTACCGTTAAAATTCAACTTCTCTTCAATGCCGCGCGAAAGTTAAGTTTTCTAAGAAACTGCGCACAAGGCATTGTCTCTAATCGGATGCTTCAATCAGAAAAAAATTTCTCAATTACGTATCTACGTATAGCTTTTAATAAAATATACAAATCACCGCAGTGATCAAGATTAAACACATCTTACTATTAATAAAAAGTAAATTGTGCCATATTATAACGATCTCCCTCTAATACACTTAGATACTGTAGCTTATGAGATATTGAAAGGGCGACGTCTTCGTAAAGCTCAATCTTTTTCTCAACTTCTTGTTTTTATGTAACGTCTGTCGAAGTGCTTCAAATTCGAAAGAGAGAATTTATACCTCAAATTTTACATTTTTGGAAACATAATCAGTCATTTCCACTTTAAAACTGTACATTTAAGTGCAAGTAAACAATATATCGTCAGCGATCTGGCAATATCTCCTATCTACAATGTTTACCAATTTTGAGATTTTGTTATATTACGATTCATAAAGCTTGTACGCATTCGCTGACAAAAATATCCTAACATCAAATATGTTTAAACGGGTGAAATAAACTAGAATCATTTTCTCCTATCTCAAGAG
This sequence comes from Pyrocoelia pectoralis, assembly GCA_036250285.1. Lineage (NCBI taxonomy): Eukaryota > Metazoa > Arthropoda > Insecta > Coleoptera > Lampyridae > Pyrocoelia > Pyrocoelia pectoralis. The sequence goes on along the minus strand of CM070075.1, from coordinate 35,239,344 downwards.
TGCAAAGATTTGGATTCATTATCTCCTATCTACCTTAGTTTACATTGAATGTTTGTGGGGTGTGCATTTCTGTTTTGTGCAACAACTTTAAACGCTGCTTTTAATTAGATAATTGCAGTGAATGATATTGCAAGACATTTAAATAGTATAACAGTTTTATAGTATGCGTATGTATTCTGAACTATTAACTAACAAGTAATATTATCAATAGTTTTTGGTTACATTTCAGATAGGAGATATTGCTACAATACTTGAGTTCGAAAAGTAAGTAGATAGGAGTTATTGCATCATGTCTAGTCGAACGAAAAAAATATTTCAATTGCTTCGAAATGTCGAAGTTTCAAGCAGTGAGAAGACAAATTTAAATCAGTATACAGAAGAGACAAACAATCACCTAGTGGAAAATATTGAAGACATACCGATAATATTTGAAGACGATGTTGCGTCTTACCAAATTTTCGATTTCTGTTTACCACAATCTGAAAGTAATATAGAAGAAAACATAACACGACATGGCGATATAAATGGAACAAAGCAATATGAATATCACTCTGAATCCAATCATTATGAAAATCAAATGGAAGTTGATGATAATATGACGCGTAATGTAACTGTCGACAGCTGTAATAATGATGGCAATGTGGATAGAATTGATACAAATGCACACACAATTGAACACTGCCATGAACCTACAAGCGAGAATTCCAAAGATGAAGATGAAAATAAAAGTGTTAATAATCAAGATAATGGAGAGATTCTAGAAGATGTAGACAATGTCGAAATTAATGTAGGCCGAACAAGAAGACTGAAATCAAATGAAAAGGAGTGGAAACGTACAAAAAACAAAAAACTTAGAATGGAAGGGAAATCGTATTTGGGATTCAGTAGGCTTGGTGACAAAATTTTGCAAAATAAAAATCGGCTGGCCAGGTGCATCAAACCCACGTGCGATTCAACATTCTGTCGGAAGTCTAAAATGCGACACTGTGAAACATTTTTAGAAACAACCAGACAACAAATTTTTCGTGAGTTCTGGGAGTCTATGAATTGGGATCAGAGGAAGGTTTTTGTTTGTTCCAACGTCATCAAGGCTCCAACTTTTAGGAAAACGGCCAATGAAAACTCAAGAAGAAAAGGATCTTATTCATATTCACTCAATAATAATACTAAAACATTGAAAGTTTGTAGAAAGATGTTTCTTAATACCCTTGATCTCGGATATAAAACTGTACAAGAATGGGTCAACAACGGATCTTATGGAATGTACAAAGAAACAGGAAAAAGAATTAATGTAAAAGAGAAAATCGTTTTGAGACATAAGGCTCATTACACAAATTTGGAGACGTTTTTTGGTGAACTTCCTAAATTACCAGCACATTATTGTCGAAAAGATACAATGAAATTATACTTGGAACCCATATTTCAAAACTTATCCGATGTTTAAGCTATACAAAACTTATTGCCATGATAAAAACGTAGAACCTCTAGGGAGAAAAGTATTTAATAAGACATTTTATGCACATAACCTCTCCATTTATCAGCCAAAAAAAGACCAGTGCAATATTTGCTTTGCTTATAAATATGACAATGTGTCTGAAGATAAATATAAATCACATTTGGATCGAAAGGAAAAAGCTAGAAAAGAAAAAATAAAAGATAAGGCAGCTGCAGAAAACAATCATTGCATAGTTGTTACTATGGATCTGCAAGGTGTAAAACTTGCACCAGTTATTCCAGCTAGTAAGGTTTATTTCAAAACCAAGTTGAGCTGTCATAACTTTACGGTATACAACTTAAAAACTAGAGATGTTATGTGTTATTGGTTTTCAGAAGATGAAAATAACTCTTTAGTTTCATCAACTTTCGCCTCTTGCATTTTAGATTACCTAGAGCGGTATTGCATCACAGAATCCAAAATTCCAATCATTCTGTATTCAGATGGATGCAATTACCAGAACAGGAACGCTGTTTTAGCAAATGCATTACTGAACTTTTCGATTGAAACTGAAATAGAAGTATTTCAAAAATATCTGGAACCTGGTCACACTCAAATGGAGTGTGACTCGGTACATAGTACCATTGAAAGAAAACTGAGAAATAAAGAAATTCACTTGCCTAGCGATTACAGCACCATAACAAGAGAGGCACGAACGAATCCAAAACCTTACGAAGTAAAGATTTTAGACCATACATTTTTCAAAGATTTTTCCCAAAATTTGCGATATCCTTCTATTCGACCAGGAAAAAAACCACATGACCCTGTAATTACAGATATCAAGAGTATAAAGTACAGCGATCACAAAATTCAAGTAAAGTTAGATTTCGATTCAGACTACTGTGATTTACCTTCTAGACCAAAAGTGGGAATACCCGTAATTATGCAATATCCACCATTGCTCAAATCTAGATGTAAAATAAAAGAAGAAAAGTATAAACATCTGCAAGAGCTATTAGAGGATTTGCCCAAAGACACGCATCTTTTCTATAATAATTTATTGCATTAAGGTTACATTTTAGATTTATCGTAAAATACTTTATTTTGGTTAATACTCTATTTTTATTTCACATGAACTGTACCTTCATTTGTTTCTTAATTTTTTTCTCCATTTAAATTTTCATAAATATTGAAAAAACATTAAAATAGTAAAGTTTTAATTTTATATTCATATTTCTTTATTATAGTCCTTCCAAGTCATTACCTCCTATCTATCAAAATTTTCAAAGCAAAAAATCCTATCTGCCATAAAAAATGATGAAACCTTATTTTTTTGTTTTTTCGGCTTTCCATTACTGCATGGTTATATTTTGGTTGCACAAAACATAAATAACAATAATTTAAGTTGCTAGGGAACTGTTTACTCAGTTTTTAGTTGTTCTTGAAAAAAACATGTGAAGGTAGATAGGAGATATTGCCAGATCGCCGACGATATACGTGAAGTAGGCTTTACTGAAAAACCTCCCTATTTAAAGCATATTATTAACGCAATCATTCCTTAAATAACGTCAAATATATTTTATTTGAATTTTCAGCACTAAAGAGGCATTTTACGGCGGAAAATCGAAAAACTAGCAGCTAATTTTGCATGAATATCATTTATAAGATAGCAATAAACAAGAATAATAAAAAATGTGTTTATTCAAACTAAAACAAAAGCAGGCATAAATATTGAGAACGGTTAAACATTCAAAACTTACATATTTCGACAATGATTGCCCCAAACGAGGGGCAAATTAGCACCGTAAAATTGCGCCCTCGTACAGCCCCGTGGAACCACCGTTGTACCATCGGGTGGGCAATAAAGCGGTGGGTCCTGGTCCGCTTGTACCACGATGTAATCAGTCTACATAAAATACAAGTATAAAACAGGGGTTATTTATTATAATAATAATAATATCCACTTACAATTCCTGTTGTGCCTATCGCGAGCGATAAAATTCGTTTTTCTAGAACAGAAAATTATACAGTTTTAAAACAAACAACAAAATTTTTGAATATATTTACCACATCTACTAAATCTACAGTCCTCCTCGATTTTTGCGAGCGCCGTTTCAACTGCTGCTGTAATTTGAAATTATTGCTGCAAAGGTTTCCTTTTAAGAAAAAAAACTTACCGTCCATCACGATAACTTCGCTATGACTGTAAAATTTTAAATGCAGAGGGATGAAGGAAAACTAATATCTGTTAAATAAAAAGTCGTTAAGGGCCTAAATGTGTCAACATCAGCACTTAAAGCTCATTAGGTAATAGTTTCCATTTATTATATTATATACAATCGGGTCGACATTTACACGCATATTATTTTCAAGTTTGGTGTGCACGCCATTTGCAAAAACAATTCCGTTTATGTAACTTTTATATACCAATTTTCAACGAGTTAAAAACATACGTATTTCAATAGTTAAACGTTTACACTTGAAATTCGCTTAAAATTTGCTTTAATTCGACCCTTTTTAACATTATATCCACCTTTTAATCATCTGCTTCAGTTATGAGAACCGAAAAAGGATGCTCTGGAAACAAAGAAATCAAATTTGGTATCCTATACGATGTTTCAACATGTGAAAATTAAACAAACCTCTACTTTCTAAAGAAGAAGAATATTGTTGCATCATTATTGGCGCAAGAATCCTGATGAAGGCAAACTGAGAAGGCGTTGTAGGCGGCGGCGGGGAAATCATAATTAATTGCGCTAATTAGTTAGACAAATAGATCTGTTTAAAAGGTAGCAGGACTACCCACGTGTTTCGCATTAAATTCATTTACATTCGTTCAAATATATCTTTTCCTTAAAGTTGTCTTTTATATAGGAATTTTTAAATTTAAGGATTATGTTGAAGAGGTTAAAAGTTAACCCCTATTGTAATTTCATTTAACACTCTCAAGACCTCATAATATACCTAGAGGTTGTGTATCGTTCTTTAAAAATTGAAACTAATAAGTACCCTTCTTGTCACATTAAATTACACACACTGAGACATTCTAAATCTCTGGTAAAATGTGATCATAAATAGCGGTAATTTGTTATAAAAAGTATTCTTCCAATTTCCTGATTGTTTTCAGCCACTTCGTCTATTTTTAATACTTGAAGTATATCAAGCAGGGTTAACAGGACGAAATACACGCCGCCAAGAAAGAATAAGTTAGAGAGAGAATAATCCGATGATTGGCTAAGCTATGAATCCTCTTGATTGATTTCAGACCGGTTCATGTTTATCCTACGGGCATCAGATTGTTACGGCCCCATTATAAGCATGCAATCGCAAGATGTACGTTGAATGCTGGAGGAATCGATATGGATTTCTGGCGATCAATAAGGATGCCGACGTAGAAAAGGGACGGTTTAGGAAAGGCTTCGACAACTATACATCGTAAACATGTACTTGACATTTTAGTAGCACGCAAATAACGCATCATGAAACAGCTCACCAGAACAGCTTTTTAAACAGGAGTATAGCCGTTTTGCTGTTTACCTGTTGTTTTTTTTTACCAGGTATCGAACATGTAAAAATAGCTCCATAACAGGTATCGAACAGGTAAAAACAGGTCTTGAACTGGTAACTGTGTTTTACCTGTTTTTATCTGTTCAATACCTGTTATTATTTGATTAATACCTGTTTTTTACCAGTTCAAGACCTGTTTTTACCTGTTCGATACCTGTTATGGAGCTATTTTTACATGTTCGATGTGATAATGGGGAGTTAATGGGGACATTCATGATAGCGGAATATTGTGGATGTTCTTTGGTAATAAGTTTTAAAAATAAATCAATGATGAATGATACAACCCATTCTTGACTATGGAGTGTTACATAATCCTGGAAATCTAAATCTACATAATAGAAACCGGGTAAATCGTATTTGGCTATGTAAGCTGTAATGGAATAATTCGCTTTTGAAACTATAGCGTGATGATTTGAAAACATCGTTTTCGAAGAAATTCGCTGTAGCCACACTATCCACCTGACCAGTTGCCTTGGAATCAGTAGAACACGAAAGGGGTTTTTCAGGAAGATGAATTCGCTTTCGCTTCGCCTTTTTAAGAGGTTTTTTATTCCACATTTCCTCTTGGGAGTTCAGTTTATCAGCCACACACACTTTACGGGGTTTTTTAACTAACAAGTTAAATCGCGTTTCCCTTTGTTTGGCGTCTAAATAATCGCGTAACTTTCGAATAAAACGGGTACATTTCATGTTAACCTTCTTAATTAAAATGTAGTTTTTGACGATATTAAACCACGCTTCGACTAGTGAATTGGAAAGGACGTCTTTAAAATCACTTCTAACTAACAATGAACTCCAAAATGGGAGATATGGGATATATTTTTGAAGGGCGATTAAAAGAAATGACGGACAATACAATGAATTACTTTGAAATTTAGAATTGCAATTGTAATCAACCACGATAGAATTATGAATACGAAGGCAATCTCTATAAAAAGGACTCTCAGCATACAAAGTTTTGAATTTGTCGTTTTCCGCGTCATCAAGCAGTGGCTCACATGTTTCGTCCTCTGCATTCGCATCACCGCGAGATTCAAAGCTATGCAATGCCGCAATAACGCTAGGTGTGAGATACCTATTAGACAAAATCGTAGAAAAAGAATGGAAAAGAGATTTACACTCTGAGTAAGTGTTTGCAAACATGATATTTTTCAGTATACCATCTACCAAAAAGGATCGTAATCTTTTATCGCGCCCAGAAACCTTCTCGGCATCCGTTGTGACAATTTTAGCGAAATGCTCCCAGCAAATATGAAGAGTGAAAAATCTTTGGGGTATCTGTGCATTGTCAATCAACATTTTATATGTTTCCCGAAGGTAACTTAATACGCTCATGCCACCGAACTTTGTTATTACAGCGTTGATAAGCGCCCAACTAAAGTCAGTGACGACACTGTTGAAGGGAAGTATAAATGGGTCAATAGTGGTGCATAACTATTTCCCTATTGTTTCCGAAGTGTGAGAATTGGAAATCATTTCTATTATGGGCAATATAATCTTTGTGCTACCTACAGGGTAATGTATAACTCCTGCATAATAAAAAACACGCTTACTATCTTGACAAAATTTTCTAATAACTGATCCCGTGCAATCTAAGTATAAAATCTGATTGTGAAATTTCTTATATAGTTTCCGTACATGCTGCCAAGCACCAATCAAGGCGTAAATGCACCACAATATGATTAGTATCGTGAAAATGCCTGATGTACAAGTCTTTTTGAGCTCGATACATCATCGACACGGCTTCAAAATCGTTCGGCGAGAGATCGTTTTCACAATTCGCCTCCGATTTTATTTGCTTAGCTATGTCGGCACTTGGAATATCGTGAACTGTTTTCTGAGCAAGTAATTTTTCATCTGCCGCTAATATTTGACGTTGCCTATACTGAAAAGCGGTCATATGTTCTAATTCCCTCTTGGCCAGGGTACGAACGTGGCCCCTAATTCGTTTATTTACAACGTGGCCGGCTGTCTTATGATTAAAATTTCCAAAAATATCTAAAGTGCCCTGTATAAATCCGTCCTCACTAAGTGTATTGTAAAACAATTTACAGTTAAATTTTTGACAATCCCTGTATGCACAATACATGTAAATTACAGCAGTTTTAACTAACTTATTAATTCGCTTCGAACGTACATACAAGGCGCAATTTGGATAAAATTCCCTAATGGCTTCGCATAGATTGAATTACAAACTGTAAAGTGACTGTGAAAATGGAGGATGCTTTAATTTTAAACATGTGTAATCTAGATTCTGTGGATTTTTCACAAGTCTTCAATGAATTATCAAAAGGAAAACCTACAGGATTATTATCTTCTACATCTGATACTGTATCTACCACGATAAGAGAACTGTCTAAAGGAATAACTAAATCATTATGCGCGTTATTGAAATGATCTATGTCGCCAATTTAATCCATACGCTGGCCTATACTCCTGTAGGAATGGAGTAGTTGACAGCGTTTCTCTTCTAATCTGTATAAAGGGGGTCTAGACCTAACAAAAAAACTTGGGTAGACATTTGGCATCCCGGGCGTAAGGTCGGAAATGACGTCACAAGATGGCGACTTTCGGTAGAGCTTTAACTCGCAATATCTCCGGATCTATGGGACAAATTTTGATGATCTTTGCAGCATTCAAAAGGGCTTTGTCTATTTAACGTATAATAACACCTATTACTGAATATTGCACCGTTTTTAAGATATATCGCAAATAAGCAAAAATTAACCAAATTCAACCTACTATATACTATAACGGTTTAAACTTTAATTACTTTCAGTACAACTCTATACAAGTATTCTATTCATTTTTGTTACTCATTTTCTAAGTTACTTTAGAGAGATTATTTGTTGGAATTATCAGTTCTCAAGATATTATGTATGGTGTCACGAAAACGTTATTGAAAATCAAACATAATTTGTGATGTACAATGTGTATGTATATCTTGTTTCCTATTGAATGGATTACGATATGTTACGGAAGCTTTACAGAAGTTGGTGCATAATTGTTGACTGTGATGACAACGACATCTTCGTGTATCACATACCATTACAACCACACGTAATAGTCATTTCTTGTGGGATTTCGTTGAAATATTTACATGGCCTTAAACATTCGTCTTCATCTAGATACCAGTCATGCTCTGTTGTATTTCTCTGCTGGTAAATTAGCGTGTTTGAATATGTGTAGGTCATAAAATTACATCTCTCCAAGCGGCCCCGGACAGAAGAGCTTATTGGAGGCAAGGAAGATAATGAGCCCTAATATGTATCATATAATGTTAAATTAAAAATTGAAGTTATTGGCACGTGTTTGTTGATTTTCTCGAAATTGGGTTATAGAAAAACATATAAAAAATAAAATAAAAAAAGGGCATGTTTTTCTATAACCCAATTTCGAGAAAATCAACAAACACGTGCCAATAACTTCAATTTTTAATCAACTCCTATTGCAAATATGGATAAATAGGCTACAAGTCATTTAAAAAAAAGGGCATGTTTTTCTATAACCCAATTTCGAGAAAATAATGTTAAATATAACGTGCATGTAAGTGACACTTTACCTTAACGTGCCCTCTGTGCTGATACATCTTACCAAAGGGACAAAATAACGTGAAGTTCTCATTACATGCATGTTACATTTAACATGACATGATATTAAGGCTCAATGTCATTGTCTTAGATTGAGTATACATCTCATATCGCAGTTCATCAAACGTGTTACAATGGCTGTTTACCTTGACTACTTGCACCAGATATTTCTCCGAATTTCTATGTTACTCAGCCATTAGGTGAGGCTGTTGACCGAAGTTTTGTAGGAATTTTTTTGGTTGTGGTTTAAGGCCTTGTTAGTTATATCACTACCGGTAAGGAAGTGGGAAGCAAGTATGACTTTTGTTAGAGCTCCAATTTTCTTCCCTAAGATTGGGACCATATCGGAAGACGTTCTTTTCAACCATAGTTCCTCCAGTCCATGGGATTGAAAGTAGGACAGTTAATGCAGGAGCAAGACCAATACATCTGTATCGTTGAATAATACTATGGCTATTTGTATGCCGTCTTCTACTGAATGCAATAAATGTGGAATAATTCTGAGGTCTGCCTCTTCAATTAATGAAAGTAGTTCAGGGTGTTTATGAACTTCTTCATTCGCGACGAATATACCCTCAGTTGCTGAGCCATCATCAAACGTTCTTCCATTCAGAAAAGTCTTACAGGAGGAATACGTTTTGGCTCTTTTTGGTATAGCGAGAAGTAAGAAATCTTGAAGTAAAATTTTCTTATGCGAGGGCCTCCTCGCATAAGAAAATACCGGTAGTGATGTAACTAGAAAGGTTGGAACAAAGGCATCCAGCCTTAAACCACAACCAGAAAAATTCCTACAAAACTTAGGTCAACAGGCTGGGCAACATAGAAATTCGGAGAAATACCTGGTGCAAGTAGTCAAGGTAAAACAGCCATTGTAACACGTTTGATGAACTGCGATATGAGGTGTATACTCAATCTAAGACAATGACATTGAGCCCTAATATGTATCATGTCATGTTAAATGCAACATGCATGTAATGAGAACTTCACGTTATTTTGTCCCTTTGGTAAGATGTATCGGCACAGAGGACACGTAAAGGTAAAGCGATAACCTGACACTTTACCTTAACGTGCTGTCTGTGCTGATACATCTTACCAAAGGGACAAAATAACGTGTAGTTCTCATTACATGCACGTTATATTTAACATTATATGATACATATTAAGGCTCACTATCTTCCTTGCCTTCAACAAGCTCTTCTGTCCGGAGCCACTTGGAGAGATGTAATTTTATGACCTACACATATTCAAACACGCTAATTTACCAACGGAGAAATACAACAGAGCATGACTGGTATCTAGATGAAGACGAATGTTTAAGGCCATGTAAATATTTCAACGAAATTCCACAAGAAATGACTATTACGTGTGGTGGTAATGGTATGTGATACACGAAGATGTCGTTGTCATCGCAGTCAACAATCATGCACCAGCTTCTGTAAAGCTTCCGTAACATGTCGTAATCCATTCAATAGGAAATAAGATATAGCTATACATTGTACATCACAAATTATGTTTGATTTTCAATAAGTTTTCGTGACACCATAAATATCTTGAGAACTGATAATTCCAACAAATAATCTCTCTAAAGTAACTTAGAAAATGAGTAACAAAAATGAATAGAATACTTGTATAGAGTTGTACTGAAAGTAATTAAAGTTTAAACCGTTATAGTATATAGTAGGTTGAATTTGGTTAATTTTTGCTTATTTGCGATATATCTTAAAAATGGTGCTATATTCAGTAATAGGTGTTATTATATGTTAAATAGACAATAAAAAGCCCTTTTGAATGCTGCAAAGATCATCAAAAGCTGTCCCATAGATCCGGATATATTGCTAGTTAAAGCTCTACCGAAAGTCGCCATCTTGTGACGTCATTTCCGACCTTACGCCCGGGATGCCAAATGTCTACCCAAGTTTTTTTGTTAGGTCTAGCCCCCCTTTATATAGATTAGAAGAGAAACGCTGTCAACTACTCCATTCCTACAAGAGTATAGGCCAGCGTCTGGATTAATTGTCTCTACAGTGACATTTTCCGTAAGGGAATTATTAATATGATCATTATTGATCGACACTACTTTCGAACTCAATAAATCTTTTACCATAACTCTGACGTTACCAACATTATTTACCCATTGACGAACTAGGTGGCGACATCGAACTGGTAAGTCAGTTCCAAAAAGGTGTACACTGACTTCAGCAAATAGCGATCCATACCCTCGGTCCGAACCGTCCACTTCCTCTATATCACAACTTTATTCGCCAAAAACAACGCAAACTTTTCGATCTGCCCTTTGTTAATTATAGGAGCCATTTTCAAATCGCAAGAATATAATCGCAAATGTGACACTATTCGATAAATATCGAAAACGAAATGAGTTCATTATCGATATGCACAGGTTTTTATGCTAAACCAGTCAGTTGTTATGAAAATTTGCATAGAGATAACAGAATGCACCTACTAATAGTTTCCGTTTTCGAAACCTTTCGGGTCGCAATACTTTTTTTATCGGGGGTAAATACGTAAGATGTTGATTTTTTATCGATAAAATTGCTTTTTACACGAAAATTTTATTACCATGGTTACAAACTCGAGAATCAACACAGCGCGAGTGAATTTATCTAAGGTGTTGATTCGAGAGTTTTTACCAAATGGTAATCAAATTTGAGTTCCTTAAAAAGCAATTTTATCGAAAGAAAAAAATTAACATCGAATGTATTTTAGGGAGATTAATGCACGACTTGTAGTATTTCAAAAAAATTTTTGACGTTTGACGAATTGCGCTAAAGCCTGCTAAATTTCGAGTTTATAGTTAAATAAAAAGCAATGAAAGTATGTTCTAAAATGTACGTAAGAGAGAGATGATGAAACAAGGTGAAAATTTTTATCACTTATTAAAAATGTACCTAGCTTTTTATCGATTATTGGTAATTCAAGTAGTATTTTTTCAGAGAAAATGCTATGTGATTGGTCGTTTTAAACGAAATTCATTAATTTCATTGGTTTATTTTTCTGGAGTGTATTAATCGACGAAAAACGATTTTCCCTATGCAAATTATGGGGTCAACTTTCGTTATACGCATACTGGTTTCGTTGCTGGGATTTTTCATTGCTAACTTTACGCACCTCTAAATTCTTCACATATTTTGTTCCATACTGCATCCTGTAATATAGATGTAATAATTTAATCTCGTTAAAATAGTGGCCATCTTTTACCTCTTCTTTCCACGTACATACATCGCTTTTTTACACTCCACCGTATTTTTATGTTTATAAACCAAATTTACTAATGTGCACACATCACATTCGCTGAAAACCACGCGTTTTGAATTACTTTTCGATTTCGAAGGTAAAGTCATATTTTACAATAGCACAGAACAATAACAGTCATATTAACAAAAATAACGATAAAACAAAGAACAAGGAAACACGAGTTTAGAGAAATCGAGGTAAAACTTAAATTTAGAAGTTATATCATGTCAGTGGCGAACTACCAACAAATTATTCTGATTCTGATAGGCTACCAAGAAAATAGCATATAGGTATACCAACTATTACAAAAATCTTTTCAACCGAATGTTAGTCTACCGTAGCTAAACTGGCGGTGTTACGGCAACAAATGATTGGTACCGCAATCAGGAAAAATGCAATGACTCGGTAAGCTCAGTTATAGGGGGCAATCTAATAGGCGTGGGAGTTATGAATAGGGAATTTAAATTTAGCAAGTTAGGTTAGCAAATATAGTTAAGTAAATTTTAGGGCGCCACGATAGTTCTTTAGGAAGTTCAAGCTGGTAATCAGAACTACGAAGAGCTTAGCAGCTTGTAGTAACAGAGATATGATTTCTGAAAGAGAATGTAGGTATTCGGTAAAGAAATACACTGAAGTAATGGTAATGGTGGTTATAATGAACCAAATATAACGTTTAACACAACAAAATATTTATAAACAAACAAAATTCACAGGAGTGACACAATAAAGGGGGTTTAACTTTTACCTTGTAAGGATGGGAGTTTACATAACACAATAATATTCAATAAATGACACAAAAATACAAGTACATATATGTATATCAGCAACCGACTTGGTAGCTGTACAAAAGTCAGTAGTAGTAATTAAACAACGCTTACCAAAACATATCCGATTATCGCCGTTGCGCAACGCCAACAATGCCGGAGTATCTAAATAAAAGGTTGATTAACATGAAATTAATAGGGCTGCGACAAGCAGACCGACTGAAATGTAGCAATTACCAACTTTAGTCAGTACTTAGTTTCGAGAGTTGATATTTATGAAAATAGCAATCAGCTTTTGAATTTTAACTTTAGGCAAATTAAATCTTCAAGGTAAAAGATAATACACAAATAACAAAAGTAACTTTTAAGGTAACGAACAAAGTTAATGCAAAAATTAATCGGAAAGTAACAAAATGAATTAAATAAATGTTTTAAATTGAAGCAAAATATGAGATGTGATTAAGTAATTTAGTATAAGCAAATTTTATAGTAAACAGTAACAAAATTTAAATAAGATTAAACACGAAAAAAGTAAGGTTAGTATTATAAATAACTTATCAATCTTGTTTCCAAAAGTTGACACAGGATGGCAGCATGTAATTTCCGAAGTAAATTAATTTCTTCACCCAGGAATGCGGAAATGAGTAAAGATGACTTGTAGAACAGCAAATATGGTAGTTTGGTAGCAAAATAACCATCGATTTCGACAGCAATGGAACAGCAATAATTTCAAGTAATGTTAACAAAATGGCGGTAACCAACAAGTAATGATGTAATCCAAAAGTAAACCAGATGATAAGCCAGATATTAAACCAGGTAATAAACGCTAGGACAAATAATATAAATTATTGTCAGGAATTTAAAGAATAACGCGATAATTGATATAAAAGAATTAGGTAAATACCTCGAGGAGTTATTCCTAGAGCGTAGCAACTTTAGCGTAGCGATACCAAAATGCAAAGAGACGTATAACACGTTTTAATGGTATTTAGAATAAGCAGATGATTCTAAATAGGCACTAATATTTGTAGAAAACTTTCACTTATAGACGATAAATATCGATATTAGAAACTGGTGAAATTTTCGTAGCACTTAGTAACGTTTTGTTAGAAAGCAAAGTATGAAAAGATACGCGGTTGAAAATCGAGCTGCTATTTATATCAGCGCGAAGATATGTTTTAGTGAAGTACTGGTTCCGTAGAAAAGATAAAATATTTTATTTAGGTAGCTATGGATCAACCAATCAGAGACTAATTGACTACACTGACAGCCAATAGAATAATATCGATCAATTGTTTTACCCTTGCCGAAGAGAAAATCTGTAATGGCACAAACGAAACGATATGATTAAAAAGTAACGCTTCGCGTAGAACAGAGCAAATAGCGGAGGAAAAGGTAGTACCAAAAGTATTGAAAGTGAACTCTATTAACAAAATATCGAATTAAGAAATTCGTAATCTGTAATTCTTACTAAAATCAATAGAATTGACTTTTGCGAATTAGGCAAATAATCGAGGAACGTAACAGCGGTTATACAAGTGTAACTCAACCGTTGGTTGATTGTGAACCAGGGGTTGCTCTACCTCCGGTCAACTGTAGGCTTTATACAACTGGTCGTTAGTGGAAAGCCCATTCTGACGAACTTCGTGAAAGGATTCCATTACCTCGCAATGAAGATTTCTATGAAGTAACTATTCCCCAATTTACTGACGATTTGTTCAAGGAACATTTTTGTATGTCACGTAGAACTGTTGAGGTATGATTGTAAAACGACAGCATATAAATTGTTCTCCCAACAGGTACTTAAAAATATTAACGGTATGGGCGCATAATTAGGAGCTCTTTAACCAATATAGTTCCGATTTTCGAGCTTACTTAAAACAACACCAAAACTAGTTTCACTGATTCACTCATAGAAAATACCATTAATAGACTACACAAATATGTACCTAACACTTCATTTCCCAGTTGCAAAGACAAAAAATCTAAATGGCACAGAAAACCTCTTTTGAGTAAATTCAGTAAAACTTCTAAGAAAAACCTTGTAAAAATATTTTCTGGCCCAAAAAGGTGTGCACATAATATAACAAATGAAAGAAGTGCATTTGAAAAATTTTTCAGTGATGACATCATTGAAAATATTGTTGATTGTACAAACTTAGAAATAACAAAGTTGAGAATGAATTATGATCGACCAAGAAGAGCGAAAGTACAAAAACTAAAATTATGGCACTTACAGGATTGTTATTCCTTGCAGGTACAAAGAAACAAAACCACACACACTTTCTTGAATTGTGGTCAAACGATGGAACTGGTTCAGAAATATTTAGGGCCTGCATGAGTTATCAGCGCTTTTTATTTTTGCTTTCTGAAGGGACTGAGTGAACTTTGAACCTCGCATATAGAGCGTATTATTACATAGTAATATCATAGCGAAATCTTTATTTGGGGGGGGGGGGGGGGGGCAACTTAACCGACCTTGCCGTGCTTCAACTTCGTTTATAATTCCTTGTTCTAAAGATTTTGGTTTTATAGGTAGTTTGTTTAACATGCTTTTCAACAAAGTGTTAGTATTTTTTTGACGCATTTTGCAAACAAATCCAAAATTACTAGCTATTAATCTATTACATCTTTCTTTTTGCCAAGCGGGATGTGAATTTTGACCTACAGTATTTTGAAACATTTCCTCGTGATTAATATTAGCCAATTCAATTAAAAATTTGTTTTTATCTATAGCAAGTTCGTACATTTTGTCGGGCCAACAGTCGAACACAGCACCGTAATCAGCATCTTCATTCAAAACAGCTCTTTTTCTTTCTTAAATGTTATTAATTCTTTTCCTCACTTTGTAAATTTTCCTACCACACTTCCACTAATCTGCTTCTGTACGATGTCTACAAAACAGCCGTGATTATTTAAACTAATAGGAGCAGCCTTACATCTAGTCTCATAAGAGCCACGTTTGCAAAAATGTATTTTCTTCCCTCCCACTAATTTATTAACAACGGAATTATAATTTTCTACACTGTTGTTAATCGACGTGAAACAGCAGGCTAACAGAATCATTGCGTACGCGCATCAGCACACAGCAAATTCGTCGAAAATTGGACAGCCTTGGAATTGTGTATAAACATTACGTTCACCGAGTTTTGGTCCATTGCAGAAATATTTGTTCTGGTCGTTTTCTGTACAGTATCTTTGGAAAAATATAATAATCCTTTTTCTGCTTTTCTGCAGCACTTATTTCCCTCCACGTCTCAAACATATCTTCACCAATCAAAGTCCCAACATTTCTTTCGTACATTCTCATCACTGTAATCTTTTAATTATTGTTTTTATTCATGATTTTCAACAAACCTGACGACTAACATCATATTAAACAGTCTTGATTTAAAGCGTTAAAATATAATGTTCAATAAAGTTTATTAAGTAACACATTCATTTTCACTAGAAATGACGTTGTATTCTGATTCCTTAACCTAAAAAAACATATAAAATGATATTGCACAATGGGGCACTCGAATCCATGTTGAAAAACTTTAATTTACTTAAAATTATACATTTTCATCTCACTTTGATGCGCACTAAATAGCTCGTCGACCTCCATTTCCATCAGATGTTTTTGTTTCCATTACAACATTTTGTCGACGTGTTCTTTAAGATTTATGGAATTGCTTTCTTTCGCCGTATTTTCTTTTCCCCATTGTGTTTCTATTCTCTTTTTAGGATTTTGGTTTTTAGGAACTGTCATATTATTTAAAATACTTCGATATTATAAAATATTCGAATCCTCGAGCTTTTCACCAACAGTCTTTTGAAAATGTTCTTAATGCTGTAAAAGAGGTGTGGGTAGAGAGTGAGGGAACTGTAATTAATGATGCCTTGTGGGATTAATGTGGTTTTGTTAATGGAAACTACGATTCATTCATTCATTTTTGTAGAGTAACATGACATTAGGGTAATATTATTCATCAAATAATTGTTTCCTTTTTTTAAGAATAACTTGGTTATGAATATTATAGTCTGACCGTGAATTGTAAAAAATTTTGACAAAAAAAAAATTGCAGGCGTGATATAAATATTATTAAACACAGGTTACCATAGTTAGCCGTTAGGCAGAATAACTACCTGAAATTGTGTAGAGAGGTAGAAGGTAGAACGTTTTAAAACCTTGTACGTGACGGTTTCTCCGTATAACCCAACTACAATTAATATAGTGTTAAGTTAAGTCATTTGTAAATACATACTTGAGCTGGATAGTAATAAATTATTAGTTGCATGAAGTCTCGTAATTAATACTATCCAGGTAATGATCGTTCTAGCAAAACACACTGTGCCCTATAAGTGAGCTACAGTAACCTTAATGTACCCAGTGCGCTACAAACATGGTTGGTCGATATATGTAAGAAAAAAATATTCAACATACCGTAGATGTAGATATTTTTAAAAGATGCACAATTCAAATCAAAGCAACTTTTATTTGAAACTTTTTTCTGTTCTATCTATTACGGAGCAGTGGAACCCCTGTATATTACGTTCTTTGCTGCAATCAAGCAGAACCCAATAGTGCGACATGACAGTACGACAGAAATGAATGCGCACATGCATACAAAGAAACATTGCCGATTTTAACACAATTTATTATACAGTGAGGACCAAAAGTTTGGAATAATGGATTTTTTCGTTTCCTGTCAGAAATATCAAAAAACTATTGGACACGTCAAATTGATTTTGGTCGTGGAAAACATTTTGCGATAATTTTCAATTTTCCAACTCCCACCCCTTCTGTGCAGTGACGTCATCAATTATTTTTTTAAATGAGAACACCCCACTTTCTTAACGGATTTCAATAGATTATAAAACGACGATTTCAGCAAATATACACTTTATACCTTTTAAGTGCAGATTTCATGAGATATTAATTTTTTAAAATAGAAAACGAGAAAAACATCAAATAGCATTGTCAACAAATAAACAAATTTTATTGTAAAAATAATGTTAAATGGTTTTTTCTTTTAGTAACAATAATTATCCTAAACAATAATTAGAGTAAATTTTCAAATTGAAACGCATTTTCTTCTTGACAGTACGCCAATCGCACTTGAAACTCTGTGCAAACATTTTGCAAACTTTCTGGTTGTATTGCAGCCATTTCCTGTCTTATTCTTTCTTTCAAGGCTTCGATATTATTCAGCTGATTGAAGTAAACTTTACTTTTAATATATCCCCATAAAAAGAAATCCCGTAGAGTCAAATCTGGAGACCGAGTCGCCCATTCAATAAACGTTCTTTTTTGATGTTTTTCTATTTAAAAAAATTAATATCTCTTCAAATCAGCACTTAAAAGGTATAAAGTGTATATTTGCTGAAATCGTCGTTTTATAATCTATTGAAATCCGTTAAGAAAGTGGGGTGTTCTCATTTAAAAAAATAATTGATGACGTCACTGCACAGAAGGGGTGGGAGTTGGAAAATTGAAAATTATCGCAAAATGTTTTCCACGACCAAAATCAATTTGACGTGTCCAATAGTTTTTTGATATTTCTGACAGGAAACGAAAAAAATCCATTATTCCAAACTTTTGGTCCTCACTATATATTCAGTTCAATATCGTAAAATGTAGTAAATCACGAGGTCCCAACGTTCAAAAAGTTACTTCTATCAAGTTAGCTACAATACATTTTCTACTATACACAGGGTACACCGACACAATAAGGATAAAATGTGATAACATAATATTAACACATCGCTCCACTCATCATTAAAGTTTCTTTTGTATTGAATTCTGCCATCTGTTCTACACAGCAGAGCCCTGAGATCTGTCACAACCGGGTCTCCTAGTTTTTGATCTTGTCTGAAAGAAGTATCGCCAAGTCTCTTCGATAGCGTAATTTTGAAAAAACTGGTAGTCAACATGTTTCACTTCATATGGAAAATGCTTAATCCTTGCTTTTTTACTAACAGTTGCATAGTAACTTGGAAGGCGAATCTCTCGATATTTTAACTTAGTTTGTCTAGAGGTGTGAATCGAGTCACACTCATTTGGGTGTGACCCGATTGCAGAAAATTTTGTGTTATTGTTACTTGATGTTTGACACAGAAGGCTAATAATGCATTGGACATTATAACATTCCGATTTTGGTACGTGCAACCGCCTGATAATATTACTGTAGGTAACCCATTTGGAAGAGAGTGCTGTAACAGATAATAATCTAAAAGAAAATTTACAAATGTACTTGCGATTAAGTCACTGGAAGTTTCATCAAACCAGTAACATTGTTACCTGATGACTTACTAAGTTGTAAACGATGTAATTGTGATAACAGTTTAGCTTTCAAGTATAGGGCACTTGCGGTTAGGTAAGGACACGCTTTGACAGCTTCTCAAGATACATAGTAAGTATTACAGACAGGCTGATTTTGGATTTTTTAAACATTTTGTCAAAATTATGTCTACGGAGGCTTTCTTCGTTATTGCTTGAGCAGCAAGTTTTATACGCTTTATACAGATCTGTTTTGTTTCGGTAATAAGGCTCAATGACGAGTTTTCTTGAATTTTTTCGATTGTAATGTGAAAGAAGTTTTGGAACACTGTTAAAAAATTCACATATCGACTGAATTTTCTGTGACAATTCACAGTTCGTTTTCGGTTATTATTTCTGACTTTATCACAAGGTTTTGTATGTAGATTTTTTGACCCAACACTGCACAATAAAAGGACCTACTAAAGCATAACGTATTTAAAAAGGTTGTTTTGCAATCTTGAAGGCTACCCTCAGCTGTAGGCAAAAAATATAAGAATGTACCTTCACGTCTCGTTTCAATCTCTGTAGTTTTTCTGACAGTAGCTTTTAGTGTGCCAATCTATTTACATAAATCTTCTTTTGTACCCAATTTATCTGATTATCCATTTTATAGCTACATAAGCAAATGTATTTCTTGCGTGACATAGTCATTATGCAGGGTGTTTCAGTTGAAACAGACACATTTTAAACATGTGAATTGACTAAACGAAATAAGATAGAAATGTGCGGTTTCAACCAATGAGTTCCAAATTCCAAAAAGTTTTTTCCCAATCACATTAAAAAAAATTCCCAGTTATACAGGGCGAGGGTAAAAAATCCTATCTTATATCTATCTTCAACTAAAAATTACTTGATTTATTTAAATAGAATCCCCTGTATATTTTTACACTATTCGAAAGCTGAATTCTTTAGCTTTTGAAAAATGTCAAAATGTGTAGTTAAATTCATACAAATAAAGTAGATACGCGAATTTTTGTGAGTGAATGCACTCTCATTAGTTTCAACATCGCGGGTAGCTTTTAAATTTTTTAAAGTGCGTATTTTCTGCATTTTTAATTCTTTTGTCATTTATACACTGAAATAAGTAGAAGTTACCAAAACCTTTAAAAAATATGTTTTCCGCCGATCGTTCAAAAACTGTGACATTTCTGACAGAATTTTGAAAGGAAAAGGTCAAGATTCCGGTGCATGTAGTCGTTGCTAGGCAGCCAACGATTACTGTAAGGAAATATTCATTTCTGTACTGTAAAGAAAAGAATTTTGTAGCATTTCTTGTTGAATTCCATCGATAACAAAATTGAAAATCTACTGGCGATATTGAAAGTAATGGTGTAATGATAGTAGTCTGGTAGTCAAGAATTACTCACAAGTAATTCACATTTGGGGTTATTCCAATTTACAAGGTTACCCTTTGGAATAACATCCGCACCAGCAATTTAGATTTAGAAGAATGTGAGAAAAATGTCAGCAACGTGTTAGATCGGTTAAAGAAAAATAACGTTTTGGTCAATGCAGATAAATGCGCCTTCTTTAGAAAAAGTATACAATGTCTAGGCCACATACTAGAGGTGGTCATGGTATTAAACCAATTCCCTCAAAATTGGAACAAATTGGAAACTCAAAACCACCTGAAAATGTAAGCCAGTTGGGATCGTTCTTAGGAATGATTAATTATTATTCTCATGAGGTTTTACCCATGGCTTCATCACACTTGAAAGTTTTGTACGATTTAGAACGCAAGGATGTAGATTTTCTTTGGTTGCTTTCGAAAAATGCAAGCGAGTGGTGATTGGGAGTCCAGAATTAGTACACTATGATACTAGCAAGCCTATAGTAATTGCTGTAGATGCGTCACCCTATGGTGTGGGACTTGGGAGCAGTTATGAGTCATATCATAAACGATACAGAACATCCAGTAATGTTTGTATCGAGCACACCTGCACCAAATGAAAGAAATTATCCACATATACACAAGGAAGCATTAGCAATAATGTTTGCGGTGAGAAAATTCCACATACGGAAGAATAATTACAAACCATCAACCACTTAAGTCTATACTTCACCCCAAGACAAATATTCCAACATATGACTACAGGAAGGGCCAAAATCATGCAATGCGGATTGCACGAGTCGAATGCCTTTGAAGGAAATATTAGTCGAGCCAATATATTTTTGAAATTTTTCCTTTGTAATGTACATATAAAACCGTTATCAACAACTTTCTATAAAACTAAAACAAAACCGCTTCGCGCACTCTACTTTTTCAATATCAAGCGCGAGAATATTTCATATGTAATACACCCCCTATTCTCTATAAGTCGAATTGCAGATTGATTATTGATATAAAGCTTTAATGGTGCACAGTCAGGTTCGCCAATATCCACAAATAACTTCTTTAACCAAATTGCTTCTTTGGTTGCTTGACATGTGGCTATACATACATATATTCGGCTTCTGTTGTAGATAATGATATAGATTTTTGTTTTTGAGTACACCATGTAACAGGAGCACCACACATTTGAAAGACATATCCTGTGGTCGACTTTCTTGTATCAACATCCCCACCAAAATCGGAATAGTTGCCGCAAAAATCAAGCATCCAACAGCTTCTCGATAGGGTACTTCTCCTTCTGCTAACTTGTTTCCAACATTAATTGATAAGGCACCCCCTGGATCGGACGGTACGCCAATTAGTTTTGCATCTTGAAGTCGAAAACGACTCACAATTTCTTTAATATATTGTTCTTGATGTATAAATATGGACCCATAGGGTACTTCAACCCCTCTTGGAGTCTGTCAATTTCCCATATAAAAAGGCAGTTTTTACGTCAAACTGTAACACTTTAAGATTATATTTTACTGCTAATGCTAGCAACACACGTATTGATTCGAAACGCGTTGTAGGAGAAAATGTTTCTTTGTAATCAATACCAGCCTTTTGTGCGTACCCTTTTGCACAAAGACGGGCCTTAAACCTTGGTGTATTGTCAGTACCACCTTTTTTAATTTTAAATACCCATTTTGAATCAATACACTTTTTATTGTTTGGTAATACTACCGTTTCCCACACATCGTTCTCTTTGATTGAATTCAACTCCTCCTTTATTGCTTCATTCCATTCTTTTTTATTTTGAACATTCACGGCTTCTTCATATGTTGTAGGAGTGCATATCTGTGTGACATATGATTCGTATCGTGCAGGAGGTTTGATGTTACATCGTGGGCGCAGACTATAACGATTATGTAATTTTTCAAGATCATTGTTGTCTGCCTTTTCGATGTGATCTTGTGCACTATCCATTTTCTCACCTGTGTTCTCGGTGGCTTCATTTTCTTCATCTTTTGGTACATGTAGCACTGGTATAACTTTACTTATGTTTTGTGTTTTATTTTCATTAAAAATTATACTTCGCGCATTCACAATTTTCTCATTTACGGAATCCCATAAACGATAACCATTATTTGTATAACCAACCATAATCATTGGTTTGCTATGCTCATCCAATTTTGTCCTGTAATGTACATACAAAACCGTAACTATCAACAACTTTATATAAAAACTAAAACAAAACCGCTTCCCGTACTCTACTTTTTCAATATCAAGCGCGAGAATATTTCGTATTTAATATATATTCCTTCGCAGAGCATAAATAAACTTATCAAACATAGCTAAGAGGTCAAAAAGGGATAAAGCTATTGTAAAAACAATGGAGCTTACTAAAATTGGTTGGTCAGATAAAACGACAGACCGTGGCCTTGAACCATATTTTACTAAGCGCTTTGAACTTTCATTAGATAAATTATTGTCTTTGGTGGGGAAATCGTTTAATAATACCATTCGAGGTAAGAAATTCAATTTTAAAATTAATACATGATCAGCACATTGGAGTTGTTAGGATGAAATTAGCGGCACGAAGTGAACTCTGGGCGCCAAACGGATATCGAGCAATTTGTGGAGAGATGTGAACCCTGTCACCTACATCAAAATTAACCATTATCCGTGTCGTATATTCTCTGGTCAAAAACTTCCCGAAGTTGGCAAAGAGTACTTACATTACTTTTTTTGCAATTTAAGGAGCATCATTTATTACTACTAGTTATAGCAACTGGTTACACATGTATATTATGCGTAACGGAACAGGGGCGAGTGAAACACATTCTCCCGTACAAACTACAGTTACGCGTATAAATCGTAAAATTTGTAAAATTAGTTCTGCAATACGAGACTAATTTTAAATCATTTTTTTGTAATGTATGATTTATAAATAACTTCGTGTACGTTTTAAACTTACCAGACTTACCGGACCCCCACTATTAATTTCCATTGTAACATATTTATCCTTACTTTTGACCTGTACAAAATACTCCCTCAAGGATACAAAGTTTTCCTCCTCCTCGATTGCCAACATTTCTTGAACGTTTTGTCTAACTTCCTCTATTTCGTGTGCCGTTAACCTTTTTTTTTCTTTTAAACACACCTGTAAATGTCCTCACAAAAATTACATATTAGATTATTTCTATTATAACATCTATTTGCTAGGTGTTGATTGCTACCGCAACAATAATTTCATAACACCGCGTGTGGTGTACCGCCGAATCATTCCTATTAACATTATTTTGTTTAGATCTACAGTAGTAATACAAGGCCGATTCTAACTCACGGTCACTACGGCACCTTTTGGCAACTTTGAAAACTAAATAGCGATCTCTACGCTTCCTGGGTGGTGACTTTGGGAACTAAGTAGAGGTCAGTGGTGCCGATCCTAACTCAGTTCAAGGTCACTAATCTACCAATGGGAGTGGCTGCGTAAATCGTAAACATGTGGATGGAAATATATTTTCAACACAGTTCAAGCGACCACGGTGGCCTTAAAAGTTATATAGGATCGATTTCAACACAGTTCAAGGCCACTACATCTCTTCTGGTGGTGGTCTTGAAAAGTAAGTGCTAAAATCAAGGGTAAATGTTGGCTAGTTCTCATCCTGTATAAAGAGATTCAAAAGACTTCATTCAACTAGCAACAATAACAATGACGAAGGCTATTCCAAAAAATGTTACTAATGCATTGTGGTTACTAATACATAATTTACGTCGAGAAAGAATCAATGATTTAATAGTAAAAATAAGAAAGTTAAAATGTTATTTAGAACTGCATCGCAAGAATTTTCAGTATTTATTGCTAGCTAATATAATATGACGATTGAGAATTTTTTAAGTGACCTTACACGCAGAAATAAGTATGAAAAGCGTGCGTTTTACACTTTAATGGGGAGTTCATTGTACCACTGACGCCTGCTCCTCGAATCGTCAAAGTCCCCGCCTCCTAGCTCGCTGCATTGACATAGTTTCTGTGGTTGATGCATTCTATTATTTGCGCACGTCTGATTCACATACCTACTTTCTTTCACTGATACAGTCTATTGATTCCATAATAAGTATTGCTTCGTAGGAAAGATATTCCATTATTTTAAGGCGGAATTTAGATATGTACTCAATTACTAAATTGAAACTTTAATTTCTTCCCTAAGTCTTTGTTGTGCAGTAGTTTGTTATATTTAGATTTTAATTCGTTACATTCTGATCTCGTTGGAGGCTTCTTTTTGCAATGTTTTCTTTGAAAAAGTGACGAACCTTTTTTTTGCTCTTCTATCCATGGAACTAAGACTCGTTTTTTGTTTCCTTTCTGCTTTGAAGATCCACTTTCAATAGATTTGCCACTATGAGTCGTTATTTGCGTGGATTTCATCTTTTAGATTCTTCTTCTAGATCCAATGTAACTTCGTCTAAAGTCTTTCCTTTAACCTTCACCCGCTCGCCCTTTTCCATTAGTAAAAGCAACTTCGAAATTTTTACCGTCTGATATAGTACGTCATCTGGCAGTCGGTAAGCGGATCCATGAACACCCAACAAAGTATGAAGCATGAGATAGAAATGAAGCACCACGTCCTGGGCATTAGGCCGGAGCGACAATTTGAACACTTACTTTAAATTACTTAGTTATTAATTTGTTTTTAGTGATAAGATTTTGATTCATAACTTTTTTTTTGTCTTCCATATACCTACTTCATGTAAATACTTGAATCGCCGTATTTTTGAAAAAAATGTTATTAAAATAAATTTTAAAAAATTTTCTTTGGTGCTGTTTTAAAGAGCAAAAATTCCCCATCGAATGGTAAGGTAAAAGTAATATGTTCTCATTTAAAAAAATTATGCGGAACGGGGTAACTCAGAAACAATTGCAGATCACAAAAGTTGAAGTATTCCCAAGTATAGATAAAAATTACATAAACAACTTTTGTATTGAACAATTTTTCCTAAAATGAATATTAACGACAATAAATCGCCGTCTCCATACTTTCTAATAACCCTGTATAGTATTATAGCATTATCAGAATTTATTCTGTTTCCATCAATGTTAGGTACTTTTTTATCAATTAATATTTGCGTCGGTGTTTTTCACCGCGCTACTTCCACTCTTCATTTGACAAATTTATGTTCCCCACGCCACCCTGATTTATGATTTTATTTATTAGGTTATTTACTATAATTCTTGTCATATTCTTCGCTGAGCGTCTCTATCATCATTTTTAATTTCATCTCTTGTTTGATTCGCACCATATGTACTCCTTGTTATAATAGTCGCCTGAAGATGTTATTTATAACAATACCGAAACATGTCGCAATTTTCCTATGAATAATTGTTGATTAATAAAGAATTACGTGGGGAAGGTTTAGTATCCTTTGGATTTTATCCTTCTACTATATATTGGTTTACCCCATTTCGAGTCTCCGTCAAGTGTTCACCCTCTACTTGCTATGGACCCTACCCTGGTGTATATTACATGTTGTCATAACTGCAAAATTAAATGCACTTACATAAATAGAATTCTTATTTTACGATGCGATTTTTTAATTGTACCTGAATTATTACGAGTGGTACTACTAACTAACTGCCCAATTTAATGTACGATATAATTTAACTTTGATTAATTGATCAATTATTAATAACTTATGGCCGTTGCCTTCAGTAAACCACGACTGTGCTACTTTATTTAAATTTATTTTTATTCGTTGTTTTATTTTTGCACTCAAACCATAATCAGTTTGAAAGGAATAAAAATATTCGTTAAACCACATTAATACATTATAAACAATTTTTGAAAATTCAGACGATGGCCTGTATAAAAACTTGATTTGTTGGGAATTACTGTAATATTTATTTAAAACTAGCTGACCCGATAGACGTTGTTCTGTATGAGCTATGAATATTTTTCAGTTCTTCAATTTCCTTTTGGCGATTCAGAGCTACCAACGTACTTTACACCATGTCAATTGAAACCTGCGAATTTATTTTGGACCGGCCACATGGTGGTCAAAGTTTATTATTTTCCATTATACTTACCTTGAAAGTAGTCATAAAATTATCTCGAATAACTTTTGTTGCGCCAAATGACGTGATATGAAAGCAATTATTGTATTGCTGGATGAGTCAAAAAATGTATAGAATCTGACCCATTTCCGGAAACCAATGGATGGCTCTGGTGGCGGTACCAATGGCGTCAATTTCACTTGGCTACTGGCGCAACACAATCCCGGGGCTTCATTTTTAAATTTAAATTAAAATTAAATTAAACAAACTCAAAACTGGATAAACATTAAGATCGAATGGACTGTGCACTAAGAAATGAATAAATGAATTTTTTCGTTTTTAAACGTGCTTAAATTTTTCGCGTTGTCAAAAGACATTCGTTTTTGGCAAATGTTGCATTTAATTTTTTTAAACAAATAACTCGCAATGTACACGGTACAAGATTCTAAACATTTACTCATTTCCAATTGGATGGTACTTGTTGGCTTGGGTTCTAACTCTGATGTTTCTTCATGGTGGTAGTTGTAATCTTCTCTTTTATTTCCATTCTCTTCTATTTCATCTTCTTTAGTAAATGCCAGTGTTAAGTTTTTGTTCTATGCAGAGCAATTGGTCACTGTCCATTTCACAATTTCCCTGTTCAACCGGGATTTGCAATCGAATGTGCATATTATGCTGTAACGTCAGTCTAAATTTTCGAATCGTCGGCGTCGTTGCGAATCATATCCTCCTCTGGTACGTATTATTGAAAAACAATTTTCCAGTGGATCTTGATTTATTCTCGAAGTCAAAAGATATTTTGTTCCTTCCCTTTTTAAATCCTCCCACAGCATTAAAATTGTTGTAATGCTCCACTGGAATCCTTCCACATCGTATATATTTTTACGTTCCTAACACCAATATCTTCTGGTGTCGACTGGTGAATTTTGTTTCACACACGAACTTAGTGAATGACATTCATCTAAAATAAACAAAAAAAATTTAATATTTTGTATTAGATACATTTATTTGATGATGAATATACATTATACATTGTGGTGATAGAGTGAGGAACAAAATTCATAATTGCGTTATTTAATTTTCTCAAGCGAAACGCTCGGGCACGTCAATTTTATTTTTTAATTAGCCACCTTATGGGATAAACTTGTACTTATGACGCCATGTATTTTTGTACAATGACGTCATCATGGCTTTTTTTTAAATAGCAAACCCATTTTTGCTGTTTTTTATAGATGGTCCAACAACTTAAATGTAAAAAATAATACTTTTTCCAAGAAAATAAAACACTGGTAAGAAATAAAAATGGAATAAAATCAATTAGACCCCAATTCACCACATAGTACTTTTTTACGTAGAATCCATTCTATGAAAACTACTAAATAAAATTAAATTGTGCAAGAAACAACATTTTTAGTACTTTTATTGTTATTACTTATTTTATGTAGTAGTTTCATTTAATTTTACTTTAAAATGTTTGAATGTCCGCCGTCTTGAAATTTCTTCTTCCTCTTCTTCTTGAGGATGGAATTGGTGGTTAGGTGGCTCGGCGGGTTTCTTTTTCCGACACTCTTCTTGCGTGTAACCAGCACGGCAGAATTGACAGCGTTTCTTCTTTGACGTAGATTAATCCGATGTCTGGGTCTGGCCGCTGGTTTCTAACTTACGAATTTCTTGGATTAGTGTGTCGAAGGACTTGAATGATATTGTTGGGACTGCTTTCTGGATTCGGCGGTGCATTGTTGCGTACACCGTATCCACTTGAAATTCTTCAAGAGGACGTTTTTCTAATGATATTTTCGCAAGGACAGCTCTCTCTGGGAGTTGTCTTCTTGTTCATTTGTGAGGAAGTCCTGCAGGATTCGATGTGTGGGTTTGTTTGAACTATAGGCGTTGATGAAGGCTTCTCTGGCCCCGGCCCAGGTCGACGTTATATCTTTGACACAATGGAAAGGCCTCGAAGTGCGTTCTGGTCCGTGACGCTCTCGCAGTCTTTATAGGTACTCAGCGCATCGACGAAGGCGTGGACATTTCCAGTTCGGTCGAAGCGTGATCTGCACTTTGAGAAGGACCCTGTCGTGTTGGCTGCAGCTTGGCTCTACTGCGCCAGGCTGTTGATCAGGTGTTGGAATGATTTCTGTGTTAACTGGAGTGGGTTTTCCATCCTCTTCTGTTTCGTTTTACTTCTCGTCTCTATCATGAAAAAATTTTCGTGCCTCTCAGTTGGGCGCTACTCAGTGCCGGATTTAGGATACTTGCGGCCCTGGGCTAAATTAACCTGAGCGGCCCTCGCCCCGACCGCCCGTTAGGTGGAAAATTGAAATGTACCTTATTTCAATCTCACGTTAAAATAAGTGAGTAGTTGGGTTAAGCATAAAGCACATTTCATATTAATAGGTTTAATACAAAAAGTTTATTTTAATTTTACTTTTTAAAATAATAGAAATGCAAGTAATGTTTTATTTAAATACATAAATAGGTTGAAATGTTGTATTCACTAATTAAATAATCTTGTTTTACAAATTTGACTAAAACCCCAAAACAGCTCTCACAACAATTTCTATATTTATAGAAAATATTCAGTGTGACTCATTTAGATTGGAAACACACATGTAAAATCTGAAGTTATTTACCGATTTTAACCAGTTTTTTTTTAAATGTCAAATAATGAAACATGTACTACTTCGGGACAAAATTTTAAATGTTTATTCCAATTTTCAGGGCATACTACGATAACTTTTTCGTACTCGGAATGGAGAATTGTTATTAGCGATTTGTTTATAAAAAAAATATATACGCCACTGGATTCAGAATGCTTCCAAATAGCCGTCACCAAAATTTTACAAAGATATATTTATTAATAACAAAGTTATGACAACTTAAAGTTCGAAAACTTTCTAAGCTAACCGTTACAAAACAACACCCTGTATCAATAGATGGCCATGGAAATTATGTTCATAATTCTTAAATTAAACTATTTAAACCATCAGTGGAGAAAAAAATATTTAAAGTAACATAATATTTTATAAAAATCTATCATAACATTCATAACTGTTAAACAGTAACATAACGTCAGCGATCTGGCAATATCTCCTATCTACAATGTTTACCAATTTTGAGATTTTGTTATATTACGATTCATAAAGCTTGTACGCATTCGCTGACAAAAATATCCTAACATCAAATATGTTTAAACGGGTGAAATAAACTAGAATCATTTTCTCCTATCTCAAGAGTGCAAAGATTTGGATTCATTATCTCCTATCTACCTTAGTTTACATTGAATGTTTGTGGGGTGTGCATTTCTGTTTTGTGCAACAACTTTAAACGCTGCTTTTAATTAGATAATTGCAGTGAATGATATTGCAAGACATTTAAATAGTATAACAGTTTTATAGTATGCGTATGTATTCTGAACTATTAACTAACAAGTAATATTATCAATAGTTTTTGGTTACATTTCAGATAGGAGATATTGCTACAATACTTGAGTTCGAAAAGTAAGTAGATAGGAGTTATTGCATCATGTCTAGTCGAACGAAAAAAATATTTCAATTGCTTCGAAATGTCGAAGTTTCAAGCAGTGAGAAGACAAATTTAAATCAGTATACAGAAGAGACAAACAATCACCTAGTGGAAAATATTGAAGACATACCGATAATATTTGAAGACGATGTTGCGTCTTACCAAATTTTCGATTTCTGTTTACCACAATCTGAAAGTAATATAGAAGAAAACATAACACGACATGGCGATATAAATGGAACAAAGCAATATGAATATCACTCTGAATCCAATCATTATGAAAATCAAATGGAAGTTGATGATAATATGACGCGTAATGTAACTGTCGACAGCTGTAATAATGATGGCAATGTGGATAGAATTGATACAAATGCACACACAATTGAACACTGCCATGAACCTACAAGCGAGAATTCCAAAGATGAAGATGAAAATAAAAGTGTTAATAATCAAGATAATGGAGAGATTCTAGAAGATGTAGACAATGTCGAAATTAATGTAGGCCGAACAAGAAGACTGAAATCAAATGAAAAGGAGTGGAAACGTACAAAAAACAAAAAACTTAGAATGGAAGGGAAATCGTATTTGGGATTCAGTAGGCTTGGTGACAAAATTTTGCAAAATAAAAATCGGCTGGCCAGGTGCATCAAACCCACGTGCGATTCAACATTCTGTCGGAAGTCTAAAATGCGACACTGTGAAACATTTTTAGAAACAACCAGACAACAAATTTTTCGTGAGTTCTGGGAGTCTATGAATTGGGATCAGAGGAAGGTTTTTGTTTGTTCCAACGTCATCAAGGCTCCAACTTTTAGGAAAACGGCCAATGAAAACTCAAGAAGAAAAGGATCTTATTCATATTCACTCAATAATAATACTAAAACATTGAAAGTTTGTAGAAAGATGTTTCTTAATACCCTTGATCTCGGATATAAAACTGTACAAGAATGGGTCAACAACGGATCTTATGGAATGTACAAAGAAACAGGAAAAAGAATTAATGTAAAAGAGAAAATCGTTTTGAGACATAAGGCTCATTACACAAATTTGGAGACGTTTTTTGGTGAACTTCCTAAATTACCAGCACATTATTGTCGAAAAGATACAATGAAATTATACTTGGAACCCATATTTCAAAACTTATCCGATGTTTAAGCTATACAAAACTTATTGCCATGATAAAAACGTAGAACCTCTAGGGAGAAAAGTATTTAATAAGACATTTTATGCACATAACCTCTCCATTTATCAGCCAAAAAAAGACCAGTGCAATATTTGCTTTGCTTATAAATATGACAATGTGTCTGAAGATAAATATAAATCACATTTGGATCGAAAGGAAAAAGCTAGAAAAGAAAAAATAAAAGATAAGGCAGCTGCAGAAAACAATCATTGCATAGTTGTTACTATGGATCTGCAAGGTGTAAAACTTGCACCAGTTATTCCAGCTAGTAAGGTTTATTTCAAAACCAAGTTGAGCTGTCATAACTTTACGGTATACAACTTAAAAACTAGAGATGTTATGTGTTATTGGTTTTCAGAAGATGAAAATAACTCTTTAGTTTCATCAACTTTCGCCTCTTGCATTTTAGATTACCTAGAGCGGTATTGCATCACAGAATCCAAAATTCCAATCATTCTGTATTCAGATGGATGCAATTACCAGAACAGGAACGCTGTTTTAGCAAATGCATTACTGAACTTTTCGATTGAAACTGAAATAGAAGTATTTCAAAAATATCTGGAACCTGGTCACACTCAAATGGAGTGTGACTCGGTACATAGTACCATTGAAAGAAAACTGAGAAATAAAGAAATTCACTTGCCTAGCGATTACAGCACCATAACAAGAGAGGCACGAACGAATCCAAAACCTTACGAAGTAAAGATTTTAGACCATACATTTTTCAAAGATTTTTCCCAAAATTTGCGATATCCTTCTATTCGACCAGGAAAAAAACCACATGACCCTGTAATTACAGATATCAAGAGTATAAAGTACAGCGATCACAAAATTCAAGTAAAGTTAGATTTCGATTCAGACTACTGTGATTTACCTTCTAGACCAAAAGTGGGAATACCCGTAATTATGCAATATCCACCATTGCTCAAATCTAGATGTAAAATAAAAGAAGAAAAGTATAAACATCTGCAAGAGCTATTAGAGGATTTGCCCAAAGACACGCATCTTTTCTATAATAATTTATTGCATTAAGGTTACATTTTAGATTTATCGTAAAATACTTTATTTTGGTTAATACTCTATTTTTATTTCACATGAACTGTACCTTCATTTGTTTCTTAATTTTTTTCTCCATTTAAATTTTCATAAATATTGAAAAAACATTAAAATAGTAAAGTTTTAATTTTATATTCATATTTCTTTATTATAGTCCTTCCAAGTCATTACCTCCTATCTATCAAAATTTTCAAAGCAAAAAATCCTATCTGCCATAAAAAATGATGAAACCTTATTTTTTTGTTTTTTCGGCTTTCCATTACTGCATGGTTATATTTTGGTTGCACAAAACATAAATAACAATAATTTAAGTTGCTAGGGAACTGTTTACTCAGTTTTTAGTTGTTCTTGAAAAAAACATGTGAAGGTAGATAGGAGATATTGCCAGATCGCCGACGATAATTTCCATGGTAACTAAGATTTAAATGGAAATTTTAGCTCTTATTATTTACTCAATTGTACGATTCCGTTACTTTTATTAAATATTACGTTACTTTAAATATTTTTTTCTCCACTGATAGTTTAATTTAAGAATTATTAACATAATTTCCATGGCCATCTATTGATACAGGGTGTTGTTTTGTAACTGTTAGCTTAGAAAGTTTTCGAACTTTAAGTTGTCATAACTTTGTTAAGAGTAAATATATTTTTGTCAAATTTTGGTGACAGTTATTTGGAAGCATTCTGAATCCAGTGGCGTAGATATTTTTTTTTATAAACAAATCGCTAATAACAATTCTCCATTCCGAGTACGAAAAAGTTATTGTAGTATCCGCTGAAAATTTGAATAAACATTTAAAATTTTGTCCCGAAGTAGATGTTTAATTATTTGACATTTTAAAAAAACATTGATTAAAATCGGTAAATAACTTCAGATTTTACATGTGTGTTTCCAATCTAAATGAGTCACACTGTATAATTCAAAAAGTTAGCAAACAGCAGTTATTTGTTAAAATTATTATATTATAAATTAGTATTGCAGTTAAATTATTAAAATTAAACATTTGTTTCATTCGGGGGGAAAAGTACAGACGACAACAAAAGACTCAAAAAAGCCGAGTTGAAAAGACATTATAAGTAAAAGTACAAGCAAAATAATATGAACTGTAATAGGCCAAGGTACTTAAAAATAAAAATATTAAGAATACAACAAATAAACTTCTAGATTCTCACATTATTTCTTATACTGAAAAATGTCAATGTCATGTTCTTAATTTGGATCAAGTTGGATTGGTACTCATAATAAATCTCATATCTAAACTCTAAACACTCACTTTTCTAGCTTTTTTGGCTGCAAAATCTTTAATCAAATCGTTAAAGTCTAATGCTTGAAAAAGTTCAGCATTTGCAACAAAACTATCCAAATGCTCCCATGAAATTACCGTTTCCTGGGAAACCGAATATTTCTTGGTTCCCTCGAAAAGCCAGGCCACGGGTGACGAGAAATTGACAACATCTACTACACGTTTTAGCACCGATGTCAATATTCAACTCCCTTAAGGGGTTTTCGTGTAATGCAGAATCAATTTTTCCTCAAACATTGCCTCGTAAGACGAAGGTTTTTGTTTTTAACCTATGTTCCGCACTCTGTTCGTGTTCTTTAAGTCGGTTAGAATTTTTCCAGTCATTGAATCCCGTGCAAAAAGAACTATCGTTATGAGAGTGGAATAATTTGCATGGAACACAATACAGGCAGCCGGTAGTATTTGAATACAAAAGAAACTCTCTTTTCTTCATCTCGCCATTTGGTAAACGACTAAAAACCATATGATCTTTTACTGTTCCTACTTTATCAGGATAGTGACATTTGGATTTTGAAAAATCACAATCTTTAATCGCTAGTAAGTGTTTGGGAAGAAGTCAAAAATAGGTTCGCGGGCATTTTCAACGTGGCGGTTGTTGAACCCCTACCCCCACTAAAATTGCTCAATGGGCCATTGATAACAATCCTGGAGGGGGGGGGGGGGGCAAACTTTTACACGCTTGGTAACCCTCAATGAAAATTGTATGGAGATTGTTACGTACTACATACTAGTTCTTAACCACTTAAAATGATTGATACCGTCACGTGTCATTGTTATGTGTACAAAAATTGTAAGAATTCTAGAAAAAACTCGCCTGTAAGCTTTTATCGATTTCGCACGAATGATGAAGAAAGGTGTGACGGTAAAAATGTAATATTCCTCCTCACCTTATAACTAATTATACTGTCAATTTCAGCACTGCCTGAGGATGGTCAAATCATAGACCGAAATCGATAGCCTTTAGAAAACTAATAAAAAGTTTTTAGCTCAAGTGATTTTTACTTTAATTACTTTAATTATACAATAGACGAGCTAATATGGAGAAATTCATAAAAACTATAAAGGTGTCAACTTTGGATAGTAAATTGTGGAAATTCAACCATATTAAAACTGGAAAATAAATTTATTAACAAATTTGTCGATTTGCCAAGAACATTTTGATTCCAGTTAGTGATGTGAACCGGTTTTAGGAAAAGCCAAAAATAACCGGTTTTTATAAAAACCTTTAAGCATCGGTTTTTGTTTGCTAATACCTGATCGTTCTTTTGGAGTTTCTGAAACACAGTAAACCAATTACTAATCCTACTGAGTCTGCAGGAAAGCGATTCTATGGAACACCATGCTCGGAAATCCAGTATGTTACTGACAATAAAAGAGTTGAAATCAGTTTACTAAAAAATGGGAATATAGTGAATCAAACGCATCCCCAAGTGTTGAACAATGTACGGGATTTTTTAAGAAACACTTTACCTTGGATGCTTTGATTCAAGCATTACCAAGCTAGCACACTATGTGACAGCACAAAATTAATGGAGCGCTTCCCTAGGGCAGAGTTTCTGGTGTGCGGTTTTTAGTAGTATTATCAACTTCAAAGCATTTAATGCAATTTAGATACGTTTATTATCATTTGAAAGCGGGTTAATATCTTTAACCCGAGAACGCTCGCACCTCGTTCGATTTGCCGCCGAGCATATATTTCTTCCCCTCCCACATTTATTTTGGCCGCCATTTCACGACGCGCTTAGGAGTCTTCCTAAGTCGAACCGGCCGGCCAGTCTACTTTTGGTTTTTATCAGAAAGTGTTGCTAGAAGCTGAAAATTGACAATTGGTCGTTTCCACCGACGCGCGAGCATTTGAAGGTTCGTACCAAATTATTAATTGTTTACAAGGAAATGGGGGGTTATATAATCAAATAAATGTGGCAAAATCAAATAGATAATAGCAGATAACTTATTGTATATACGTATTTATTTTGTAGAATGGCTTATGAAGCAGAAATCGCCCGTTTACAAAGATTGTATAAGGAAGTACAATCAGACGAAGAGATAGTTGGAGGTGATTCGGAACCCGAAGAAGATATTCTAGATTCTAGAAGAAAGCGGACATGATACGAACTCAGAGCAGTCAGATTCTGTTCAGAATGATAGTGGGGATGATGATTCATACGACTTTGTCTCATCGCCTTGAGAATTATGTGGGAAAATCAGGTATGTTGTGGTGTAAATATCCTCCGAAAAGCCGTGTTACAAAAACAAAACCAGCGAATATTATAAGATTTCGCGAAGGTCCCACAAACAAATCGAAATTTGCTGTAACACCAATAACCTCTTGGAAGTTATTTTTCCCTGATGAAGTTATAGAAGAAATAGTGGTATGTACAAATATAAAAATTCAGTCCGTTCGTGCTAACTATACACGGGAAAGAGATGCCAGAGATACAGACGCCATTGAAGTAAGAGCATTTATGGGATTGTTGTATTTGGCAGGCGTTTCACGTGCTGCACATCTAAATGTTTCGGATTTATGGGCCACTGATGGCACCGGAATAGAATACTTCCGATGTGTTATGACTTTGTCTAGGTTTCAGTTTATAATGCGCTGTATCCGGTTCGACAATATACATGACCGAGAAGCTCGAAAAGCAACAGATAAGTTTGCTCCCATCAGGCATTCGTTTGAAGGATTTGTAAAAAGATTTCACGAAAATTACACTGTTGGAGCAGAAACTACAATAGACGAAATGCTGGAAGGTTTTCGAGGACGTTGCGGTTTCCGGCAATATATAAAAAGTAAACCTGCCCGATATGGCATTAAAATTTTTTCTCTAGCCGACTCACGTTCCTATTATACTTATAATATGGAAATTTATGCTGGGAAACAGGCAGAGGGTCCTTTCATGGTAAATAATAGTCCTGCCAACGTTGTCAAGCGGCTTGTTGGCCCTATTCTGGGATCAGGGCGTAATATAACCACAGACAATTGGTTCACTTCAATTGGCCTGGCTCAAGACTTACTAACGGAAAATTTAACAATTGTCCGGACTATCAGAAGAAATAAAAGAGAGCTTCCGAAAGAATTCGTCGATTCTAAACAAAGAGAAGTGAAGAGCACAATTTTTGGATTTACAAATAACACAACTCTGGTTTCCTATGTACCTAAAAAAGGGAAGACGGTTTCATTGATATCAACGATGCGTGATCAGGGTGAGGTTGAAGATTCTGGGAACAGATTACCAAGAATTATAATGTATTATAATAAAACCAAGGGTGGTGTAGATAAAGTCGACGAGATGAAAGGCAGTTGTTCAGTTTCGCGAAAAACTGCTAGGTGGCCACTAACAATTTTCTTTTGTGAAATGAATATTGACGGAATCAACAGCCAGGTCATTTATGAGATCAACACTAAAACAAATTCAAAGAGACGTGAATTTTTGAGGAACCTTGTCAAGGAGTTATGTTCTGAGCATACACACAGACGGTTGACAATGGATATACCATTGAATATTCGAACCAGCATTCACAACGTACTTAGAACTCCTGTGCAGCCAACCGCAAGAGCTGATAGTGTTGTAGGAAGATGTGAATACTGTAGCTTAAAGAAAAATAAGAAAACTACCACAACCTGTCAAACTTGTTCAAGATATATTTGCAAGGAACACAGGGTGGATATTTGTGTAAGGTGCGTAGGAAATGAAGAAAATTAGCACCTTTTTTTGATTAAGAATATCACTTTGTTTTTTTTATTACATTACGAGTTTGCCTTTTTTATTTTTGTTCAAAAACATACCGACTTTGTTTATAGTCAATAAAGTTTCTATAAAAAGTATATCATTAGCTGAACATCTTCAATAAACAACAAAAATACTGACAAATACAAGGATTTCCTAGTCGGTCAAAACGACCAGCCGCGAGCATCAACGTAACTTTTCAGGCGCGAGGGTTCTCGGGTTAAAAAAGGTGAAAAAAGCAATACTATCCTTTGCATCGAAAAACAAAAAAATTATAATATTATAAATATAGGTCTAATATTAATGCGTATGAAAAAATTAGTTTTTAATAAAATCCGCGGTTATGTGAACTTGCCCTGTTAGGGTGCAAAATTTTATTTTAACAGCGCAAGACGGCGCCTAATTAATTGCCAAGGAAAAATTAGTTTTAACAAAATGCGCGGGTCCGTAAACTTGGCCGTTTCAACGCAATTTTTGTAATAACTTTTTTTCTATTAGGGTGCAAAATTTTATTGTAATGGCGCAAGACGGCGCTTAATACGCACCTAATTAATTCCAAAGGAAAAAGAGTTTTTAACAAAAGCCGCGGTTCCGTGAAATCGGCCGTATCAATGCATCTTTGTAATAACTTTTTTCCTATAAGAGCGCAAAATCTTATTGCAACGGCGCTTAACGGGCGCCTAATTATTCCGCAAAAAGACATTAATTTATTAAAAAATTCACGGCTGCGTGAACTTGGCCGTATGAATGTAACTTTTGTAATAGCCCCTTTCCTATTAGGGCGCAAAACTTCATTCAACGGTATAAAATGGCGCATAATGAGCGCTTAATTATAGATATGATTTAATTTTGTTATTCCAAAATAACACGGCTATCTTCACACACCTAAGTTTATGCGTAAAAATGGAAAGCAAATACGAGGGCCGCATTT
Source organism: Pyrocoelia pectoralis (assembly GCA_036250285.1). NCBI lineage: Eukaryota > Metazoa > Arthropoda > Insecta > Coleoptera > Lampyridae > Pyrocoelia > Pyrocoelia pectoralis. The sequence continues at coordinate 35,201,338 of CM070075.1, read as the reverse complement.
AAAATACGCAAAAACAAGTTCTATTAATATTTATGCAAGAGCACCAGGCTTTTGCCAAAATAAACTGATTGGTGTGAAAGGTAGAAAAATGAGGAGAAGTTTGTGGCTGGTTTTGAGTGAACAACTCAATGCCTGTGAGGGGCCTGAAAAAACCTCACAAAAATGGGAGCGGGTGAGTATTATATTAATTAATAGGTGATATAGTGCCTTACATAACTTTACAGGAGGTATGGGCGGACTTAAAAGCGAAGGTAAAAAAAAGGCTGCCGAAATCCAAAACTACAGACAAGGTACTGGTAGGGCCCCCAACGTGAGGCTCTTTAATTTGTTTGAAACACAAATTGTAGACTCATAACTTCGGCCAAATTTCAAAAAAATATGTTGAAGGGTTTTTGAAATAATAATTATTTTCAAGAAAATACCAAATGGTTGATTACGGCTAAACTAAGCCGAAATCATAAGAATGTTACTGAATATTGTAGACTTAGTTTCATATGTAGAATCCGGATATGCATAGCCCGCTACACCTTTTTGTTAACACCCAAGAGCGTAAAAATTTAAAAAACCTCTTTCATTTACTGTAATCCTGGCATCAAATCAATGAATTCCTTGCATATTTCTTCTACTGGTGTATAATCACACCGATAATACCAGACGCAGTCCGAAAAGACGGAAACGTGAGGATTCTCCTGAAATAGCGCCTATGAATAGAACGTGTGAGAGAGATGCTGTGATGGAAAGCCAAAGTAATACATTATGTAGATGTTCACAGATGCGCAGAAAGGTACGGGGGGGGGGGGGGGTACACAAAAGCTTTTGCATAAATATAAAAAAAATGTGAAGTGTATAAAAAGAAGTGCGAAACATATAAAAAAGAAATCGCAGAGCTAAAGCCCAAAAATTTATCTGCGCTTGCCACAGTAAGCAAGGAGGCAGTAGATACTCAGATTTAGATAACAAATTTGCATTAGCATTGTATTACTGCTCGACAAAATCATATGAAGTTCTACGACGACAAAGTTTTTGCTTGCTCACTATACGATCACTACGAAACTGGCTTTCTAATGTTCAGGTAATCAAATGATGCCCAGCATTACGTGTCACCATGATAAATCAATTGTTAAAGTAGTTCGGTTAGAGGATAGCAATTGTGAAATCGACTCGACGCAGTTTTTATTGCAAAAACAAGACATTGAACAAAGAAACATCACGTTAAAATTAAAAAAAAAAAAAAAGAAATAAATTTGCATAAAGATTTCATACCTGCTGGAGACGATAAACAAGTTGTAATAGAAGAGAATGCAATAAGTTATGTAGGAGGATGGGCATGTAGTAAACTTTTGCACGAAGACTGTAAGGCTGCGATATCTAGCAATATAAATTGCAAGTTAGAATGACAATGCAAAAAACTATTTTATTTTTAAACGACACCGCTATACAATTTTGTGTTCAGTTAAAGACTATTTTTGAATCTTCCTTTTCTGGATACTCTAGTGAAGATCGCCAAGGTGTCAAACATAAAATTATAAATAAAATAGCTGCAGAAAATGTACAATTAAATGAGGTATGTAGCGACTGCCACTTGCTATTTATTATTAAATATTGAAATGTATTATTTAACTGTGTAGTTAAGAGAAAAAATGACTCAGTTCCTAAGTTTAAAGTTACAAAAAAATGTTAAGTTTAATAAACTTACACATAAATAAAATAGTATTGTTGGTTAAACAAGTTCAAATTAAAGTTATTCGGTCAGTGTTTTCATATACATAATTTCTAATAAATTACATTCCTGGCACAATTTTACAGATGTTTTGAACTTACTTCAACACAATTTACACTTTTGTACCTATAGTCAATTTGAACACAAAAATAAACAAACATTGCAAAAAATCCTATGTTAGGTTTACCTTTTTTATGTTGTTAGATTCAGTCCCAGGAGTAAATACTCAATTTTGCAACTTCGAAAAACTTGTGGGTGACGTTTTTTCAGTTTTAGCTTCATAACTCAAAAACTATGAGTTGTAGTTTTTGAAACTAGACAAAATTTGCTACAATTTGAGTCCAACCGAAAGTCTGTAAGTTTCCGAGATGCAGCTCTTCAAAAATAGGCAATTTTTCCGTAAATCTTTTTTTAACGAATCATCCATGTTTCGAGATACAGATATGTCCACAAGACCTGACACCCTTGTCACAGGGAAAAAGTTTGCAGGAAAATGTATCACCTTTTATTTAAGCATGACGGAAAACTCAATTGTATGTGGGTTTTTGAATAGGAACAATGCGTTAAACATGTAAAATAATACAAAAATCTGTTTATGATTAAAATAATGTACATATTTAGCTTATATAAGCATCCAAAACAAATTAAAAATAATATAAATTATAGGTACAAATTAAAATGTATATTTATTTAAAAAAAAAGAACAGTCTAAGAATATTTTGTTTTCTTCAATGGGCCGGGTGCGTTTTCATCGAATTTGGAGTTTGTAGGTGATTCCATCTGTGGACGAGGCTCGAGGTGAATATGTTCTTCGTCAGATTCCAACAATTCTACAGCTGGCACATTAAAGCATCGCTTCCCCTCGCAAAATTTGCAAATAGCAGAGCAGTTTAAACCAGCTCTGTGGCATCTACAGCTCGCACTCTCGCATCCTTTCGTGCAGGTGCAAGAGAGTCCCATGAGGGGCTGGACCATTTTTCATTGTTGTTGGCATCAGCCCCTGTTCAGTCCTCTTTCATCCCCATCCACACGAGTCTTTTTCCTCCCCCAACCACTTTTGTACTTGGTGGTACCAGTGGTAAGAGGAAGACTCTTCGGTGGAGGTGCAGACAAGCCAAGATCACCTTGGTGTGACTTGCAGCCTTCACGAATTGGTCATACCGAAACCTGTAGAGGGTAGTGGTCTTAGGCCCACCATAAAGTGCCATTAGGCAATCGCTCGCCATCCTTGACAATTGTCTCATGTTTGGTATCTGGTTCCAAAAAAATTGATGCGTCATTGATGACGTTCGAGGGCAGATATTAATTTTCTTTAGCCCTTCCAAAAAATGGCAGAGCGTCGCATCCCGTGAAGGCGTGTAGGAACAGTTATCAATTGAGGATTCATGGCTAGTTCTCCATAATTGAATGAATGAGAGGTTTTTGATAGAACAGAGAATAAAAATATACGGGTGGTCCATTTAAGTTAAGTGAGTTTTTGATGTTTGAAAAATATAAAATATCAGTTTTTGAGCTACAAACCTAAAACTGAAAAAAGTCAGAAAAATCGCGGTTTTTGCCCCCCCCCCCCAGCACTTTCCACAAGTTTTTAGAAGTTGCAAAATTGAGTATTGACTACTGAGACTGTTGCATAACACTGCTTTAACAATGCATGAAGACATCCCGCCACCTCCTGTAGGTATGAATGCTGAAGAACTGGATTACCTGACCCAGAAGGGACAAATTCCTGCAATAAATGTACAGCATAATTTTAACTACGATGTGCAAAATGACCTTGTACGTAACTACTTTGCTATAAAAAAATTGTGATTTCAGGAAAATGCTATTATGTATAAAAGTTATTCAAGTTGTAAAAGTATAACTAAATTTCCACAAAACGTGATTTTGTCGTTTCTACTTCTACCTTCAGTTATAATGTGTTTGTTATCACAAGATAAGTATGGAAAGTAAAGTAGTAATAGGCACAAGCACAATGAATACACCTACACACGGTATGCTCTTGCACATCTAGTACGTACGTGTATTGTGATAATAGGTACATAACAATTATATAAACAATTTAATTGTCAACATTCTTTTGTTTTTGAAAGTAGCTCACTCTGAAGGAGTTGAATCTCTAAATTAAGTTTTTTTGTAATTTAATGCATTTGTAGCTTGTGCATGGGCAAGTTCAATATCAAGAAGTTGCAGTCTTTTATCCAGCAGCAGATCATATTTCTTTGCAATATCGGATGAACTCATTGATTTGACAATAATATTGTCGTTGGTCTTCTTCGACTAATACTTTTTTTCAACAACAAAGTCATTTAATGACAAAATTTGAAACGGTCAGTGTTGGCAGACGACTAACAACCTACCTTATTGTCTTTGCTCATACATTTTTCTGACACTGATTCAGTAAACCTTTGTGCAGGATTAATAGGAGTTTGGAACTATTTTGGGGTATATTTATTCCAATCCTTTGAAGTACTAGGAATACCATTATTATTTGGTCTTTTCTGCTGGAGTGGAGTCACATTTTTCTTTTAAAAAAATGCATTCACTAACTACAACTTTAGCTGTATGTCTCCCGATGAGGCAAGGGAGACACGACAGAATATAATAATAAGAATCCTAGAAAATTTATAACGTACTAGTTTGTAGTTTGAACACATTATTACTACCTAGCTAGATCCTAAGTTTCATTTTAAATATTTACAGCTAAGTTTTAACATATTACCAGTTTATAAGATTGTACGTAAGTTTTTAAATAATCAACTGACTAAGTGAAAAGCTTGCCTCTATTTATCATCTCGCATTGCCTCGAAATTTTCCCATTTTCAAAAAGAAGGTAGTCAAGGCAAAATGTCGCGATTTTGATAGACCACCTTACGGGCAATATTTGGCCCAGTTCTTCCTACCGATTGAAGTCTCCATTTTCATTGTCGTTTGAATCAATAAATACAGCAGGACAATATAGGTCTGAAGTAGATGACACTTCTTTTTGACAAAAGTTATGTAAAACCGCAACAGCTTTGACGCAACATTTGCATTTATATTTGTTTTCAATATCCTCCATCTGGCAACCACTACACCACATGTATTTAGTATTTTCTATAGTTTACCTTGCTCTTTACAATCGATAATTAAAATGCGTTGTTTTTCGCATAATTTTTTTCCTGTATATGGCCGCATTATATATTCCTTAAGCGGAAAGGTTTCGTCCGCAACAAAGAAATGTGGTAATATACTATTACTAAATGGTAAATGACTTGGTTTAGGAATATTCCTCCTTCCTCTAGGCGCTTTCCAAAAATGTTTTTTAAAACACCATAGGCTCCAACATCAACAAAGGTGAATCGATACTTACTATCGTAAGCTGCTAAAAGTACAATGCTAAAATTATGTTTATAATTGTGAAATAGGGATCCTGAACGTGAAGGCGCTTGGATATTAACATGCTTCCCATCTATGGCACCTAAGTAATGGGGCATATCCCAACGCTGTAAGAAGCCGTATGATATATCCTGCCATTCATCTTTTCAACCGTCTTGCAATTTCTTTCCATGTATTTAGATCAGGTGTTGGCAAGTAAACAGGTCCCAGTTCTTCCCATATTTTTTGACAACATTCACTCTCACAAATTGTCCTACTGTACTAAATCCAATACGAAATTCAATATAAATTTCCTGTAGCCAAAAATCTGTGGAAAATTCATTAAGTTTTTGAAATACAATTTCGTTAGTTTTTGCTAATTAACAATGAAGTATTGAAAACTGCGTAAACAATTATTTAATAGAGACAATCAAAGGGGCGACATTTTGTTAGAGATCAATAGAAAATAAAGTATATAGTGTTTAGGATTTTTTTTTAAATTTAAAGTAAGTCGAGTTGAAACTTTACTATATCAATAAAATCACTAACATACACTGTATATTATTTAAATTTATAGGGGAAGAATGTAAAGACGAATGGACGAAGTTGCGAAATTCTTACACAAATGCGCTGAAACGTAGAAAGACATGTAGTGGTCAAGCTTCAAAGAAAAGTCGCAAATGGAAGTATGAGGACGAGATGTCTTTTTTGACGCCATGTCTAGAACCTAGGACGAACATAGACAGCTTCCAAGAAGAATTGTCCCAAGTGCCTGAAAATGCGGATGATGAAAATGAAACGAATATAGAGGCAAATATACTCGTACAAGACGAAAATGGAGGTGTCAATGAAAAACCAAATCCTCCTGTTACTTCAAGAACTTGTACTTCTGCTAATTCCGTATCTACAACAACCGCAACCTCATCAGTAAGTGCGAAGCCTCGATTTTCTAATGCAAGTAAAAAAAAATGTTCTCGAAAAATCAATAAGCGATATCGTAGACATCATGAAGAAAAATAGTCGAATGCGAGCAGAAATTCAACAGTCTCGGCCCCCTGTATCAACTGATTCAGATGATGATGTCGATTTGTTTTTTTTCGAGCTTGGCTAAGAGTTAAAAAACTGCCCAAACACGAACAAATTCGTTTGAAAATGGACATACTGTTTCAAGCCGAAATGAGAAGCGCAGAAATTCCACGTCCACAATATGCAGAATCATCTTTCTCACATTCTCCAGCCTCAATACCACAACCGTCCCCGGCATTATCTAATTCGTCTGTACATTCCCAATCGAATTCCCAGGATGTTATAGAACCACCTTTTCCATACAATTTACAACAGAACCCTACTGCAAATTTATCTAATGACTCACATAGTCACATAGGGAAAAGTCTGGAAAACTGTTGGCAGGTAAGTTATAACACAATTCGCCAGTTGTCGCCACCAAAGCTGTGACGTATAATTTCGCCATTTGATCGCCATTCTTAACCTTAATGTTCTTAACATAAGTTATACCACCTGAGATACTTTAGATCGAATGTGCCCATGTTTTTTGAGGTTTCTTTGATGCTACACGTAGCCTACAACAAACAAAAAGATACATTGGTGGGTGTTAAAAATGGAGAAATTGTAGACCATACTCTTGGTGTTTATGGCACGTGGAGTGACCAGAAAATGGAAGCAGACATTAGTTTATAGTTTTTGCAAAGGCACCACGAAATCACTTCAAATTAAAACATTACTAACGTCTGTAGTAGGAGATCTAGGAAAAACGTGTAAAATTTTGGGAGTTAGTCGATAGTTCTCTTGATTGGGAACCCCACGTTGATGAATTAGCAAAGCCATTAAACAAAACAATCTTCCAGCTGCGCATGATGTCTCGCCAATGCAATATTAACGTTCTAAAAAGTTTATACTTTGGACTATTTCACTCTCTCATGAGATTCGGAATAATGCATTGGGTGAAGTCTAAAACAAGAAATGTCAAACGGATTTTCGCTCTTCAGAAGAAAGCTGTAAGAGCTATGTTTCAACTTAAACCTAGAGACTCATGTAAAACGTACTTTATACAACACAGAATCATGACGCTAGCTAGTACTTACATTTATGATATGATCATGTTCGCTCATAAACACCCTAACTTTTTTGAACTACACTCGGACTTTTTTGAACTACACTCGGACTATCATTTGTACTCAACTAGACATAAAAATGACATTATAATTCCCAAACATACATTATCTAAATCTGAAACAACACTTATGTACAACTTTTGTAAGTTCTATAATCATTTACCAGTCAAGCTTAAAGAGAATTTAAGCACATACACCTTTAAAAGTAAATTAAAAAACATACTGCTTGAGAATGCTCTGTATGATGTTCATGATTTTTTTCATATTGTATTTTAGTATTTTAGTACTTATCCTTGACTTGTTTCGATTTTGTTTATGTAAACATCAAACATCAAAGAAATAAAAGCTTATCTTATCTTATCTAAAAAAGCAGCTATTGACTCCAGTCAATCTACAAATTAGTTTTATTAGTTACATCAATTATTTTAATTTTATCTACCTGGCAGCAGGTAGATAATACTCTCTACTAATAAGTCTTGGATAGTGTATAATATATTACATTTTGTTGTTTAAATAAGAATTAATCAATATACTTTACAGGTTTAACTGTCGTAGCTGTTGTCTCTGACCAGGGATCACCCAACAGAACAGCAATTGAAAACATGCTCACAGAGAGTAGAACTGAATACTTAAGAAGTGGAAAACCACCCAAACGGAGACTAATTGTCAATGGTGATGAAATAATCCCTTTATACGATGTGCCATATCTTATAAAGGGGCTTAGAAATAACATGTCGGCAAAAAATTTAGTATGGCAACAATCCGATGCAACCCTTGTAGATATTGTTAAAGCTTATTATATTGATGCTTCTAGCGAAGACGTTCGATGCATTCACAGAATTTCCAAGTTGAATGTTATAAAAGAAAAAATCAAAAAAATGGTGTCTTATGCTATACAAGTGTCTTCATACTCAATGGCCGCTGTAATTTCTATTATGGATATGGTTAGTTAATCTTTTTGCAATAACCTCATTAAAGTATTGTTTTTTGTAGAGGAAACTCATGTCACTGGAAGATATAAAATGGAGAAACGTGTTAGAGAAACAGCTCAAAATTAAATTTTTTGACTATCTGTTTGACAGTTTGAATGGTGGAACATTTTTTGGTGAAGGAGTCGTGAAAAGAAATGCTCCACACTTAAGATTTTGGAAAGAAGCAATTTGCTCTTTGGGATAAATGTTTTTTCAAACTAAAGGCACTCACGAAAAGAGTAAGCCACCGTCATTAAGCAATTTTATTTCTACTTTAGAAGGGTTTGTAGATTTAAGTAAAATTACATTTTTTTATGGTAGATTTTTTAACCAAGAATCCTTTAGAAAATTATTTTGGTCAAATGCGGGGCCCACATACTAATCCAACTTGTGCCCAATTTCAGGATTTGTTTAAAGCTTTGCTTATACGATCCATTTCAGGGAAACACTCAAACACTCTGTAAGTGCGAATTGTGAGGAAACATTTGGGCCCTTCAATTAAACGACCTTGTTTAACATTGTACACCAAATCCACAAAATAACATGGACAATATTGATGACAATCCATCTGTTGATAGAAGTATTGCGTCAATGAGTGATGTTAAATTAGCAAGGCCTCTCAGTAAAGCAGCAATAGGTTATATATCAGGTTTTATTGCTAGACAGGTGTTATCAAAATATAAGCGCGAGTTTTGTCAAATTCATATTCTTCAATCTTCATCCACGCCTTCTTCTTTTCATCTTCTAACGTCTGAAAGGGAGTTGAATATATCAATGCAATCCTTAATATATTGTAATGATGTGTTTGTAATGTTTATATGTATATGTATAAGGCATATAATATAGCCAAATTGATAATAAGAGTATGTTTTGTTGAAACAGATTTTCAATGAGGATCAAATTATAGCACTTGAAAAAAGACAAAACTCATGAAATGGTCAAATGTGACTATTACAAAAGCTTTGAAATTGAAATTTAGTTTGAAAAGAAGAATGGTTACAATGAATTATTGAAGCAAGGCCATCCTTTACCCTCAATACGTACCTTACAGAGAAGACTACAGAATCTCAAATTTAATTGTGACATTTTGAATGAAGTTTTTGAATTTATGAAAATCAAGGTTCAGTGCTTTGAACCTCATGAAAAAGATTGTGCCCTGATATTAGATGAGATGGCCATTACTCCAGGAAATAATTATGACACCTCAATGTGTAAATATTTTGAAGATGTGACGTTACCTGAACACACTGACACAGCAACCCATGTTTTGCTGTTCATGCTAGGTGGTGGCAACACACGTTAGAAACAGGTGGTGGCTTACTATTTCACTTTAGACTCGGTTAATGGGTCTGTGTTTTCACAAATAATACAGTCTTTATTTCAAAAGACTGAAGAAATTGGACTGAACATTTTAAGCGTCACGTATGATATGGGACCAAGCAATCAAGCGCTATGGAGGACCTGGGGCATAACCGCAGCAAGACATGCTCAAATAAAAAACAAAATACCTCACCCTCTGCACTCGAGTGATAGTAATGTATATGTGTTTGCAGATATTCCACATTTATTTAAAAATATTAAAGCAATGCTGATTGCAAATAAAATAATAGAAATACCTGAGGATAATGTAAGAAAACATGGACTACCTACAAATCAAGTTTTATCAGGTCATATTTCTCAACTTGTTGTGTCCCACCAAACATATTTTCCTCCTGGCACCAAAACTAACAGAAGCGCACTTACTCCCATATTTTTCTAAAATGAAAGTTTCAACGTCGATAAATGTGATAAATCATTCTGTCACCAGTGCTCTTAAATTTCTCGCAGAGGAACTAGGAAGGCCCGAGTATTTATCTACAGCTTGGTTTCTAGATCAATTAGAAAAATGGTTTTACTTGATGACATCTAGACATCCATCATGTGCACTGAGCAAATTTAATATAGATGAATACAATAAATCAATTCAATTTTTTAAAGATTTTATGGACCTTTTTACAAATATGGCGGTAGGGTCCAAAAAACTTTGGAAGCCATCTCAAACAGGTGTTCTTATTTCGACGCAGTCAATGTTCGAAATGCAAGACACTTTACACTACGAATTTATATTGACCAGCCGGTTTTCTCAGAATTGTTTAGAGAATCTCTTCGGCGTTTTGCGATCAAAACAAGTTATTCCAAATGCATTACAAGTAAAGAACAATTTGAAATTAATATGTGTCACAATACTTAACAAATACAGGAACAGGCAGCTATGAAGATGATGATAGCAAATTGTTGTCAGGTTTTTTAGAAACTTTATCAGAAGAGAAAACACAGTATGGAGAAGTTCATCTTCCAGCGGAAATTGCCGACCCTCTTATGAATTTAAACCATAGCGATTTAAATTCTTTATATAAGATCAGTGGTTACATCCTACGAAGTATAACAAAAACTACGAAAACATGTTCAACATGCATAAATTCAGCTGGATCTACAATTCCCATCTACAGGAGTTTTAGTAGGTTTACAAATACTGAAAGTTTTCGAAAGAAGACGCTCTTTTTTGTTCTGAAGAGCTTTTTTATTTTTTTTTGGAAATGGAAACAATTTTTATCAAGTTTTTTAACATTGTTTCACCGTAAAATATAAATATAAAACAATTTTACTGCAACGAAATAAGTAAATTAGAAATTGATTTGCCCAACTGCCATAATCTTAAAAGGAAAATAATTTTAACATTTGTGTCTTTTCGCTTGAAAATTAGCTCGAAAAAATGTAAAAATTTTGCAAAAAGACATGCAAGCAAATCTGTGGCCAGTCATCTAGTTTGACTTACTGTAATATTTATATTGGTAAATAAAATATGATACTATAATGTAACTCTTATTTCCTTAGTGACGACTCCTGGTGTAGCAAAGTTGCCTTGTTAGTAGATATATTTGGAAATTTGGAAGTTATCATTGTGGGTAACAAATATTGAAAAGCATGCAACCTGGGATATATTTGATCTCACCAAAACTTACCACATTGACTCAACTCTTTCAAAACTAATTTTAAGAAGTCTACGTCTGCTTGAGGAAAATATTAAAAAATATTTTCCTTCTCTTGATGTTCCATCAATGGGCTGGGTAAGAGAAATCCTTTAATCGATTCTGCCTATGAGACCGCATTGTTCACCACTGATGAAGAAAGTGAACTGATTGATGTGAGAAATGACCGTGGTTTCAAACTACAGTACGCAAAATTAGCTGAAGGTGCTGAGACAGAGTTAAAAGTAAAGAAATCAAAAGTGAATGTCGACATCGCATCTTTTTAGATTCCTCTGTTGGGCGAGCATCCTTTGATCTCAAAGAAAGCCACTGTTGGTACACTTAAACGTTTTATATAAATCTTTTATTTAATGTCAAAAACAACTAACAATTATTTTTTGTAACTACAGAAATATTATATGTATAGGTATACACAGTTGGCTGTTAGTTAGTTAGTTTCTAATCTGTTTATATCCAACTCCTTAGTATATAAGATGTAACAATAGCCTGTAAGAGATTATTATTATTCTTGTTAGTAAGTAAGAAGTAGAATAATAATAATCTCATAGAAAATATAAACAATATTTTTATTCCTTTTTAAAAACATTCCGTTTTAACCCACGAACTTAACTGGCGCAGCCGGTAGGATAGAGAAAAACAGAATTGGATTTCCAGCCTGAGAAGACTTTCACTGAGAACCGTCCTTTTGAGTATCAACTCTTTACGGGCCAACGAACCCGCTGTTCCAACCTCTTCACAACACATCTCCAAGGAGGTTCAACCGAAAGAATTGAAGAATATAAGTCGCAAGGTAAGAGCCAATCCTTGTTACCTTACTTAATTTAGTATATCACAGTAAAACTGAATCTACGAATAAGATTTAAAATTGTCAATGTAAAAGTTAATGTACCTGTTTAAAATTACAAATATCTAGTAAAAGGAAAGTGAATTTTTATAAAGACATTCAAAATAATTGATATCGAAATAGTGATTAATCAAATAAAAAATTTAAATTTAAGAAACAGTGATACGATGACGCAACAAAATTCAACCAATAATTACACTATGCTAAAATTATATATTGATACAATCCCATGCTTTAGTGGTGATTCAAACACTTTGGAAATTTTTATTGAGCATTGTGACCAATTGATAGTAACATACACGAATAATGTCACAGTCAATGATCCCATACATACGTTTTTAATTCGCGCGGTAATTAGCAAACTAACGGGATATGCCTTAATGTTAGTAGGGAGTCGTCCAGAGATCAGGAACTGGTCGGACTTTAAATCTCTTTTACGATTAAGTTTCGGTGACCAACTAAATTTAGATTGCCTAGTCCAAGATTTATTAATGACCAAACCATCAAACAATGAAACATACGTATCCTTTGGTGCAGAAGTGCAATTGCTTCTAAATTAATTGATAAAAACTTAAGTATGTAATGCGGAGCGAACCCTTCAAATGAAAAGTTACGACAATCTTGCGTTAAAAACATTATACGCGGGCTACAAGGTCGAACTCAAGACATGGTTAGGTTAAGAAATCCTAACACTTTAGAACTCGCATATTATCCTATGTAGTTGAAGAAGAAAACTTTGCGTTATATCAACGACAAAGTAACATTTCTTCAAATAGTACGTTCAGACCAATATATCCAAGACAGAATATTCGCAAAATCATAACAACTCCTTTAAAAACACCAACCCACAGAATTCCCCATCTACATATTCTAATGCACAAAATGCTAGTTTCAATCAACAATTTCCCTCATAACCAATGCAAAATCCACCAGCACAAAAATATTTTTCAAATAAAGACGTATTTGGCAAACAAAATAACGTCTTTAAACCCCCGAACAATGATATTTCTCAAAATAGACCTCAACCAATATCTACAACGACAAGAAACTCGAGTTTCTCTCAGCCAATGTCTACTACAACAAGAAATGCGAACTTCCCCAAAAATACAAATTATGAAAAATCTTTCCCAAACAGAGTGTACAATTTAGACGAAAAAGAACACACAAATCAGGATGATAGTGTAGCAAGTACAAGTAGTTTGGAAAACGGTATCGACCAAAATGAAAATTTTTGCGAGGTACCACAATACTTCAATGCAACGTAACTACCTAAACAACAAATCTTTTCAGGGGTGTCCAACAGAGTTGTAGAATTCGTCAAGGCGGTGGGTGCTCGTCAATTCGGTACCAAAATTTGAAAATATAAAGTGGGAAATTAGTGACTGATAGCGGCGTTGGTACTAAAAGGTACCATTTAAGTGCGTGAAGTATTTTACAACGGTGTAAGAGGGATGTACGATTAATAAAAAATAATTTATCTAGGTTGTGTAAATATGTGCATTTAATGCGTAAAAGTGAGAATGAAATTAAGCCAGTGACGCTAAACATTTTCACCGAATTAAAACGGGAGCTGCACAACTAATTGAAGTGTGGATCTCCTAATAAAAGTATAGAACGAATCTTATTAGCGGGACAAGAGAAAATCGTCTGGTTGTTATACAAAACCTCTGTCGTATTATAACAAATCGCCTTTGTTGTGAAATTGGGACTTTTATGTGTAGTTTACACACAATTAAGAAGAAAACGACGTTAATTCAACTTGAAGCGAACCACGATCTGAGACACCGTTGAAGGAGCTGGCCAACATGCAGGGCATACTTGTAAGCGGCGGAACGAAGAATTTCATCGACACATATACACCCCTATTCTGTAACTAAAGTGGTTATAAATAACAACTAAAATCGGTCTTTATTTTGAAGGTCAGTTGTTAACTCAAAAATGGTATACCTTGGATCAACACATGATGCTGCTATATTATTATTATTATTATTTATATTTATTGTGCAATTACAATTATACACAAAAGGGAGGGTGTTCGACTGACGTCGGTCTACCACACCCACCTAAGGTTAAACACAACATAATTTTACATATTCATTATATAACGAAAATGCAGATAATTCTATAAACATAAACAGAAATTTACTCTAAACTTAACAATAACTTAACTTTAAGTTTAGTCTTAAATGTGGAAAGTGAGAAATATAACATATTGCCCAATTCGTTTAACATTTTTGGAGCAATATGAGAAAAACTACCTTCGAACTTTAACGTCGAGTGCTTTGGGACGTTATACTTATCCACTCTAATGTTAATATTATGTACATCTGACCTTTTACTAAGTACACAATATAGGTAACATGGTTCCTTATTTTGGATTATTTTGTACATTAATATACCTAGCAGGTATTGAGATCTGTTATAAATATTCAGTTCCTTAATGTTAGACAAATACGGACTAATGTGATCGCGATAATATAACCGAAAGCTATATGGCAGATGTCAACTATAAATAACCACATGAGAAGGCAGGAATGTTTGGTTGTTGGGCGACTCAGGATATCCATTACAACCGTGGCTTTTGGCTCCCCATAATTAATGCAATAGAAAATACACCAGAGGGAAATTACACACAACCACACATTTCAACTCGAAATATAATCTATAATAATATAATAAAATCTCGTTTTAGATGCTTACTAAAACATCGTGTGTTGCACTATGCACCTACTAAAGCTGGAGAAATAGTTTATGCTTGTGCTGTTTTGCATAATATATGCATAGAGAGAAACATCGTCTTAGGAAATGAAAACATAGAGGTGATTCCTGCAATGAACCACATTATAGAAAACAACATAAATAATAATTTATTAGCTGAAGGTGTTAGAATAAGGCAACAACTTATACAAAATTATTTTAATGCTTAAATATAGTAACATAACACTATAGAAAAAGGTCTACTATTAAAAATATTATTTCTCAAGTACTGTCTGGCATTTAACAATTTCTGCGTGAAGCAAAATTGCTTCTGCCATTTTACTTGTGGCACCTGCAAGACGAGCTGTTACATGTTAAAAAGTAAGGTGGGTTGCGTAGCATTAGGATAAAAATTTTTGGTAAAAATAAGGTGAAGGGTTATCGGTGAAAGTTGATTCTGATATGAATTTTGGGAATTTTTAAGACACTTGTTACTCTTCCTTCGTGTAAAATAGTTATACTAAATTGGTGGAATTAAATTTTGAAGGCAATTAGGCAGATTATCCACCATTTATAGAAAAATAATTGTCTCTATTATTATTAGTGGAAATTTAGAGAGACAATTAAAAAACCACGTTGTGGGATTTAAAAATTAAATACTATAGGAAGAAAGAAGCGTCTACCGGGTAAGACTCCTTAAAAGTACCAAATTTAAATCAGAATCATAATATAGGTCATTTTAGCTTATTTAGACAGTAATTAGACTGAAATTAGATAGTCATTAAAATAATTAAAAATCCATAATTTTCTTCAATCGAAACGGTGCAGACATCCTTTACGTAGAAACATTTATTCGGGGAAGTCACTGGATTCCCAGTGGACGAGAAAAGAAAAAAAATCATAATTACAATTTTATGCACATGGTGGTATCCACTCCATCTTGGATTTCACTTCCTGTTATCTTGACCTGTTGAACTTAGGATTAGAGCAGCATGGTGGTTATCTATTAAAGGGTTATCAACGAACGAACCGAAGATTATTATTTTATCACTTACCCATGAAATAAGGAAACCGGATACTGTACAGGAACTTACAACTAATTAATTGAACATTTTACAGAACGTGTTAAGTATTTTATTAGAGGTTATGTTATATTCCTCGTTCACATTTTCGTTAATGCGACTTAGGCGGTAGTAGGCGCAACTAACTTTTTACTTAATTTACAGTGTTTTAGATATACAGGGGAAAGGATCAAGCTTGGTACCTAACACCTCTGCGTTTGGTTCAGAACAACAGTAGGAAGGACGTTGTAGATACTGGTAAGTCGTATTAACTGAACATAATTCTATTTGTATTCCGAATTATTGGCTGAAAGGGCCGCATACCTGTAAAGTGTTGAACTTATTAAATCGTATTCCTGTTGGTTGAATTCAAGAAATATTATTAGCTTATCACATTATATATATATATATATATATATATATATATATAGATATGTAAAAGGGAAAGGTGAGATCATTTTTAGTTAAATGTTGACCAAGGTGAGATCATTTTGGAAAGCCGAGATCCATTTTCGGATCTCGCCTTGCTTAGCGTGTATATAAAGTCCAATTCCCACGTCGGTAACATAGAATTCTTTATTTGCATTTTTAAGGGGGATCTCGTTTCGGCGATTTTTTTCAATTTTATACGCCTATAGTACACAAGGGTCCACACCAGGGCGCGCTTGTCACGCGAATGTATATACATCTAGTTGAAAATAGTTGTTTAACCAAAACGAGATCCCAAGATCTGACAACCTAGCGGAGCTCGTCTTTATAATTAAATGTTTAATATTAGAGAATCATGTCTACATGTTTGTAATATAGTGTAGTCAATCTAGGCAGTTTTATGCAGGTGAGGTAGAAAAAATTAGTAACAAAGTGATCTCTTCGGAAATGAGTAGTCAATGGGGTCCATATTAACCCCTTAAAAGTCGCACTTTGTCGCATTAGTGGAACTTGGGAAAAAATGCCCGCCATCTTGATTTTTTTCAAATTTGTTGAATATTTCGGAAAGTATGTATTTTATCAAAAAAACTCAAGAGACCTTTTTTATGTAGAATTAAAAGTTACTTATAATGAAAAAAGCCCAAGGCTATTGGCCATAAAACAAAAAAGTTATTGAAATTTAATTTATTTAGACATCTGGAATTTTTTTAATTATAGGTAATATCGCTAAATAAAACTTAAGAATGCCTTTGTAGAGAATTAAAGTTACCTATATTAAGACAAAAAACCATTAGTCGATATAGAAAAGTTTATTGTTAGACGTTCTCACATTTCCAGTCGTCCACCAATTATTGGCGGTTAGAGTGGCATCATCTCCACCATGCGGACGGTGCTACGGGTTTGTGTTTCATTTTCCGCGCCATTCGTAAATGAAATAACGTGTACTGCAGTTTAGGTGTATTTGTGCAAATTTTGATTTGTTAAATGTTTTTCTTTACAATATCTTACTAAAAGTGACTGATGGTGTTGAAGTTTACATAATAGTGCACCGGTATCTACTAATATGAGTTCGACATCAAATTGTGCTATTTGTGATAAAGACACGAGTGAAAAAACTGTTACCGTTACCAAAAAAGGGTTTATATCTTTAGTTAAAGCAAGTCGTACTCGCAGAGATGAAAAAGATACCAAATTTGAAGAGCGATTCAATCTGAAAGAATCAACGCTGCATGTACATCAAAGTTGTAGGAAACTGTATACACACCCTCGTGAAATTTTAAAGGCTGGGAAAGTACCTCACAATGAAGCCTCAAGCTCAAAAGCCGTGTTGAGGTCGGGAAGTGATATTTTCAATTTTAAAGGACAGTGTTTATTTTGTGGGGTGAAAATGAACTTAAACGTAATGCAGGCAAAATCTCAAACGTCAAAAATTCGTAATGCGTCAACAATAGAATTAAAGAATACAATTCTTACACACTGCAGGAAACGAAACGATGCCTGGGGTTTAGAAGTCCAAAAAGGTTATGTACTGAAATAGATCTAGTAGCTGCAGAGGCTAAGTATCACGCAAACTGTTTCAGCCGATTTTTGAAGCAAAAAAGCTATGAAAAATCTGGGAGGCCTTTAGATATTGAATGTGAAGAAGCATTTGAAAATTTATGCTACGACATTCAAAACGATAACGAAAACTGTCAATTTTCTATCAAAGAACTACAGAAAAAGTTATAGTGTCATACTTACCTGAAAATGTAACACCTTGGTCCGAAAAAAATTTGAAATTTAGATTAGTAGGAAAACTTAAAAACTCTGCATTAATTACTGAAGTCCCAGGAAAGCAAGCCGTGGTGTGTTTAAAAAACAAGTGTGATGAATTAGTTAATGATGAGTGGATGAAAAACAATACGACTACTGAAGAAGAACGACTTAAGGTAATAAAAGCGGCTGCACAAATTTTAAAAGAAGATATAAGAACCATGGTTTGCGACGTTGATACTTACCCTTCGGTTGACGATGTAAGATTGGGGGGAGAGAACCAATTTCCAAATTCTTTGGACGTTTTTTTTAATGAATTAATAACAAAAGGTAAAAATAGGGATATCAAAATCAACGCATTAAAAATTTTGTTATCATCAGTGCGTGTCAAGTCATTTATTTCACCGCTTATGCTTAGCTTGGGGATTCATCTGCACCGGAAATACGCATCCAGATACTTAATAGATCTTTTGTCGAAAATTGGTGTATCTGTTCCATATTCTGAATGCTTAGCGTTTGAAAATTCGGCAATAACTAACAACAAAGATAACGTGCCAGAAGATAGTTTTATACAATTTGTGTTTGACAATGCGGATTTTAATATTCGGACTATCGACGGACATGGTACTTTCCATTCAATGGGCGGAATAATGTGCATATCGCCGTCAAATATCTCAACTGTTCCGACGTTTCAAAGGCAGAACACTCGAAAGTTATCTGTTGTTATAGGAAAATGCATCCTATTTACCTAAAATTGACAATATTCCAGATTTCTAAATAAATTAAATTTCAATAACTTTTTTGTTTTCTGGCCTACAGCATTGGGCTCTTGTTCATTAGAGGTAACTTTTAATTCTCCATAAAAAAGGTCTCTTGAGTTTTTTTTATAAAATGCATCATTTCCGATATATTCAATAAATTCTCAAAAAATTCAAGATGGCGGCCATTTTTTCCCAATTTCCACCAATGCGACAAAGTGCGACTTTTGAGGGGTTAATAAGGGCCCTATTAACTACTCATTTCCGAAGAGATCACTTTGTTACTAATTTTTTCTACCTCAACCACCTATTTTGACTATACTAATACAAAAGCCATTGTTTTGTTAATGCTACATTAATTTCGCAATCGCGGTTTCCTCGTAAACGATTAAAGAAACTTATCTAAATTCCTTTTTTTTTTAAATCGTAAATAGGTTCATACTCTCAAAGGGGTTATAATTTCAGGAAAAGAAATACACAAGACCTCCCCTTAACCAATTTAATGAAGACGATGACAACGATGATGATAGTTCTTTTTTTAAGTTACTGAAGCTTATTAGCAGAGGTTGTTAAATGTGGACATTGGAGCTAGAGCATGTGGTAATTCTGACCAACAGCAATAGCAATGAAATAATTAAGATTAACATTAAAAATTATGCGACATGTTTCGAAACCCTACTGGTTTCATTTTCAAGCTATGTGAAAGTGCGATAACAATATGAAAGGCTGAGGGGAAAAAATTATTAACTAATACATATGAATTAAATTAAGTAATGAAAAAACAACACTGGAAGCCCTAGAGGGGCCCAAATTTGTCTTGTCTTTCATGAGACGCTAAATTTGTTGTAAAATGTAAAACATTTATTCTAAGTTAATCTTGCGAATCGATGATGGCCTTTTTACACATTTGGGCTCCTCTACGGCTTCCGTTTTTCATTACTTAATTTAATTCATATGTATTAGTTAATAATTTTTCCCCTCAGCCTTTCATATTGTTATCGCACTTTCACATAGCTTGAAAATGAAACCAGTAGGGTTTCGAAACATGTCGCACAATTTTTAAAGTTAATCTTAATTATTTCATTGCTATTGCTGTTGGTCAGAATTACCACATACTTTAGTTCCAATGTCAACATTAACAACCTGCTAACTTTGCATTACCAGTTCAGTAACTTAAAAAAAAGAACTATCATCATCGTTTTCGTCTCTTCATTAAATTGGATAAGGGGAGGTTTTTTCTTTTCCTATTCCTTTGTTTCGTTTTATTAATTTTTTCGAAGGTATGATTTAGTATTAAGGATGATAAATATTATTCCTAATTTCTTAAAGTATTTTAATAGTAGGCCGTGTTTTATCGAATAAAGTTAAAGTAAACTTTCTTCTATAAGACTTATTGTGTCAATTATTCGATTATCTTTCATTTTTAATCTTCACTCCCTATAAACCGGTAGGTACCTACCTTCTTGATAAATGAACAGTATTAAATTTTTTAAAGACGTTTTTAGCAACTTTTTACCCCCGTGCTATTGAAAGTTTGCCGTTCTCGTCATTGAAGACCAAACTGTTCAAAATGTAGACTTTTCCTGGAAATGCCAGTATTAGATACTTACTATTTAATTTATTATTGCTTAAAAAATTTTCCGAATTCTGTACGATTAACTAAATATTTTCGAAAAAACGACTACTTCATTCTGCATAAGTAAAAATTTTCCTTCTTTCCTGATGGTACAACGAAGCCAGCAAACTCTTTTATTTTATGTGATTGTGAGTTACAAAAAGAAAATAATAAAAAACGCGTTAAAGATTTATTTATTAAAAACTCATTATTATTACAATGGTAGGTACTAACAAGGTACTAACAAAATAAAACATGATTATTGTCGTTGTTGCTGAAAAGAATTGTACACACTAAAAAATCCGATAGAGTAAGTGCTTGATAGATTTCGAGTAAAAAGTCCCCGGTGTGAAATATTGAGTAATTTAACTAAATCATGAGTTTTCAGAGTAAAATTTACTCGCAATTGAATCATTTTTCAATAATTACTCTATATAGAGGATAATAACTTTATTTAGAATAAATGTAGCTCTTTATTTAATGAAGGTACAAATTGTTGCGCTTGCATATTGCATTGAGCTCTGTTATTATAATCCAACCGTCAGCGTCAGTTCAGTTGTTCAGTTAGTGTTCGTATAGTTGTCATGGAAAAGTGTATATTTAAGGTACAATTGATTTGAGGGCAAACATGCATTTTTCAAAAGTATGGCTAGTACATAATTTTAAAAATATTTCAAAAACATTAGCTTTCCGCCATCAAGAACACTAAGATACTAGTAGTATAAACGTGAATGCTGAATATTCGGTATTTTCAAAAATGAAGTTGATCGATTTTTGTTATAAAAATATTTAGAAACTTTGGACTTTCATGAAAATGATGTAGTGAATGATTTGTCAAGGCTGAAAATTTGTTATAGTTACCAAAAAAAGTTTATTTTGTTTAACTATGTTGATAATGACTTGCCTGTATTTTGTGAAATTGTAAAAATAGTTATGATAAACGAAATTAATGTTTTTTTTATTTGTAAAAATTTAGTAACCATAAAATTTAATGAAGTGTTTCAAAGTTACAATGTTAAAAAAGATACAGAATCGGACACATTGCTTCGAACATTAAAATGGAGTAAACACGACTCTATCATGAGTAAACTGTAACTCAAATACGAATAACCGGTAACCCAAAAATGAGTAACCGCTAACTTAAATACGAGTAACCTGTAACCCTAATATGAGTAACCGGTAACGCACATATGAGTAACACATACCCAAAGGTGAGTTCATCTTACACGGAGAAGAACTAGATCAATTGAGTTGAAATTACTCAAAACATAATAACACTTCTCTATATTAGTGTTGTTTCAACTCCAATGGTTTTTACACTTCATGGAGTTTCATTTACTATCGGTCGAGTGTTAAATAATTTACTGAAATTTGGTGTGGACGCGTTTTGACACCAAAAAGTGTTAATTTTGATTACATTTTCACTCAAAATTTTTTAGTGTGTAAATAAAGACTTTTATTTGTACCCAAGTTTTGTCTTTAAACATATCTTTGTAAGAATTTTGAAGCTGAAGACATTCATGTTTTTTAGGGGTGATCTTCTTACTAAGATGTTTTTTGAAAAACTCCTTCATTATATTTTTTTGTTTGTTATTCCATGATCCCCGTTGTCCTCCCTTTCTTTCTTTTTTATCTTCTTTCTGTCCAACATTACTGGTTCCTGTAAACATAAATTATTATTATTCTGATATTCTTAATAATATCTATTATAAATAATATACCTTCATTAGGTTGAGAGCTGAAATCAAATTCGTTATTTTCTTCATTTAGAGATGTTCCTTGTATTTTTTCTTCATTGTTAGATTCTAAAAGCATAACAATATTTTAGGTTAGGTTTAATTCATTGATTATGTTATAGTACGACTACCTGTTCCCGCTTCTTCACTCGCATGGAGGAGGTAGTTTGAACCCTATACAGGGTGATTCGCGAGGAAGTGGCAATATTTTAAGGACATGTCAAAATAAGCAAAATAAACTCATATGTTCAAGTCCGATTTTCATTTGTTTCGGAGATATTTTGATTAAAAAATGAATTACAAAAATAAACAAAATAGCATTAATTTACGACAAATTTTCGAAAACACCACCGCCCAGTTCGATACACTTATTTGCGTCGATACTCCTCCACTGCACGAACATTACTACCATTACAGAACCCATAAACAAATATCAAATAAAATAAACAAATGAAAATCGGACTTGAACATATGAGTTTATTTTGCTTATTTTGGCTTCCTCGACATGTCCTTAAAATATTGCCACTTCCTCGCGAATCACCCTGTATTTCTTGTTACCAATGTAAAAAAATAAAATAAAATTGACATGGGTTAGAGGTTTTTGATAAACAGTAATTTTCCAGATATAATTTTTTTTAATTTGTTAACGATTGTTTTCACCCTTTTAGAGTGTTCTTAGCGGATCTGTACATGCAAGAAACAAATTGTGTGCCATATTTCAGCTTTCTCGCGTCAGCGGTTTTGACTGGGCGATGATGAATTTATTAATTATAATGAATCAATTTATTTGCCTTTATTAATATAGATAGTGTTACCTATTAATTTTATGTTAGTTTCTTATTAAAATGTTTTTAGATATATTTTACAATGCTTCTATATTTTAAAAAGGTTGCCTAAAAACACTGCAAACAAATAAGGTCCTAAACAATAAACGGATTTAAGCTTCAAACTTCAAAATTGGAAAAACTGACACTGTCGCTCAGCTGCGAATTTCAACAATGCCAAACCACTCTACCTATAGCGTTGATTGAATTCAATCAACGCCTATAGGTATGTCATTATCGGGTTAGAATACAATAGACTAAATAATGAAAATTTTATACCTGATGTTTTGTAAATTTAAAGGTAAATAGACCTCAGGTAGAATTTCGCAGGTTGTTTTCTATTGTGTAGCATAATTATGAGCATTTGAATGAACGCTATACAATTTGGTACAGACTATACGCGACAGTTTAGCAACTAATACCCTAATAAAGTAATAACCTTAACTTACTTGATCATTTATAGACTCCTTTCCTCTATTTTTCCATTTCTTGAATTCAAACCAGGGATCTTCATCTTTTTCAAAGTTCGTCACATCGTATTCATCACATATATTTTTCTTTTCCAACTTGCATTTTTTTAAAATACTCTTATGTTCTAGAGCAATGTGTTGGTTAAATTATTCACTCTCCCATAAGTAACAAATATAGAAAATAGACTTACTTACCTTTTTCTTTTAAAATATTGATACCACCGATATCCTCCTCACACTTTAGGGCTAGATTTAACAACTTTTTGCCACGAGTATGCATTGCGTTATATTAATAATTTCAACTACAAACGCAATTAAAAAATAACTCAAAAACGTCCAGAGATTCGTAAAATACAACACTTTCAGTCCGCTATTTTCACTTAACTGTTTAAAATGTAAAATGAGTCATGGCTTATGGTGCAGATGGTGCAGTTCTCCTGTTGTAGATTTGGCAAGAGTGCAGGACCTCATCTTGCTCAGTATACAACAACTTATGCACCATCGGATCTCAACTTGTGTAAGTTTATTTATTGGATCTCACGTTATTTAATTTTTAACATAAAAATTAAAAATGTAAAATTGTTTTCCCCTCTGTAGTAGTAAAACTTAGAATGAGCGTTTTCAGGTATATTATGATACATATATTCTGAAATACGCAACATTTATGGGGGATCTCAGGTTGTCTGAGTTTTATCCGGATCTCACCTTAGTCTAAAAACATGTATATATATATATATATATATATATATATATATTTGTAGAATGTATGCTACAAGGATATGAATTGTGGGTAAGGTAGAGCGTAAAAAGTTTCGCGCGCAAAATATCATAAGCTCATAGCCACTACTAAGTATCAGTTCTGTATAAGCTCATACTATCATACTGAAATTATTCTATATAAGCTTATAATTTTGTATCTCTAATATAAGCTGATATTTATGGATTTGTCTTGTAAAAGTATTTTTATATCTTATTTAAATAACGGAGATAATTAATCAACTGTTGCCGTGTATTTCGGTAGTATTAGACTGTGGAAATCTTCAGAAGGGATTTGAAGGATTGAAAATGAATCGTAAAATGCAAAAAAATAATCTTTATAGACAAACTTTTAGATTCACGGAAATCACATTATCTTTTAATTGATACATTAGATAATAGTTTTTAAGTACCTAGCGCAATTCTATAATTTACAAATTGCTATAAATATATTAATTACATTGTCGCATGTTAACCCAATATTCCATTATGCAACAGAATTCAACTTGTTAGATATAAATAAATAAGTTCTAGCATATCGATGTAATACGTCTCATTAAGGTGTAAGCAATTATGACATTTTTTAATATAGAAGTTACAATTTTGGGGAATTGCATTACTATTTGAAACTTAAATGTAATATTAATAACACGTAAACGACCTTGGTCAATCTTATCCTAAATTACACAGCAGGCAGCTGTTCTTTGTTGCTCTTAGATTGACCGTGTGCTAACGACCGCATTCCTTATCTCCCCTCGCCCCGCAGATGTAGACAGTTGGCGCGTAAAATTTTCCATGTATTTTACAATATCTAGTTTACCTATCATTTTGAGGGCCCTATCATAGTACAGTTTACAAAAACAATATCGTGTTTTGAGAAAGTTAAACGAAAAGTTTGCTTTACGACGGAATGTTTCCTTCCGGAACGTACACCTACATAAATTTGTAACAAGGTCATTCATGTTTTAACAAGTACACATGCACTTAACTTGATACGAAGCAAAAGGAATAAAAACAGCTGCGTCGACTGCAACTTTTCACAAATTAAAATAAAATTTATACTCTCATATTTACTGTTACTGAATTATTAAAAATAATTGTTAAGGCACCAAATAATAATCCATATAAATCAATTAATCCTACACAGTAATGCATTTTTACGTTGCTACAAGCCAGTAACATTTTAAAGGCGAACAGTCATACAAATTAAAATTGACATATCTCTTCAATATAGGTATCAACATATAGATATTGTTGTATAACAGACTCTAATTATTTCTATGTATATTCTATCGCTTCTTTAGCACTTTTACTTCAAATTGTCATCATGAATTCTGACTCACTCTGTATAAAGACGCAGTTGTTCCAAGGGTAGGGGAGAGCACCCTTCAGTTAGATAAGATTTTTATTTCATCAATAAGTTTTAATTTTCATGAAAAAAAAATAAAAAAGTACCCAATAAGCAACCCTTGCATAGCCAACTAGTACTGACAGTATATTTTATTGGTTCCAATGGAAAATGGGTAGTTATACTTATAAGTTAAAAAATTGTCTCACTGTTTCCTATTTCCCAAGAGTGAGGCATAGGATGCCCAACATGGAGACGTTTCCTTGGGGGCACAAGAAAAATACGTGTATAAAATATTTTTTTATTATTTTAATAGGCACTGAAATATTTAACGAACTTTTTGCCATTATAATAGGTACCCAAAGAGAATTAAGGAACATCCAAATTTCCAAAATTTATATTGAAAGTAAGATACGGATGTTGTCGTCTAGTTTGCCCAAAATAAATTGGTTTGGGTAAAACAGCACTTATATCCGTATTTTGCACGCAATAAATATCCGTTACCACTGTGCATAAGTAAATTTCCTTTTGTTCCGAGAGTTTACGGAGGAAACTTATTTCTGTTTCCACCTCACCCTCCTTTGTCACTTTATTCACATAGTAAATATTTGAAGACTTTGCTCTAAAGCATGCCAATCATCTGTTTTGGTTGTTTCTCTAACTGATTTAGAACTAGATCTCAATTTCGTATTCATCTGAAGTGTGTTCATTATCGAAAAAGTCATCACTGCATTCTTCACTAGAATCCCCGGAAGTGCTATAATTGCATTATATTTTTTTAGGTTCTGAGGTGTCTTTTTTGTCTCGCTGTTGTGGCTAATTAATAGGTCGGATAGTTGATTTTTGCTTGCTCAACTTCTTCTGCCTTTGCAGATAGTTCTCTTCGATTTCATCTTTCTTTAGAGTGTCAGTTGCTATTACACACTTTCCTTTTTCTCTGTTAACTTTCCTTTGTCGGCAGTTTTCTTTGGATACCCTCTAAGTAAATCAGCAGATGTAAATTAAAATTTTGGTTGATTTCTCTAGACATGATCTAATGATTGTTGTTTGGTTGTACGAAGGAGTACTCCTAGGTTGCACTTGGCGTGGACTGGAATTCAAGAGACACATTTTATTGTTGAGTTGGCATTGGAATAGTTTTTCCTGTAGTTGATCTTAGACCCCCGTCAGTAACTTTTGGAATCTGGACAGTCGTCTGAATTTCATGTATTTCTGCGGTGGCTTGAATCGCATTAACGCCAGAAATTTCCTGAATTTCATTAACTTCAACTGTAGTATATTTGGCACAACTTCAGTTTTCTTAAAAGCATGCGTTATGGTTGCTGGTGTCATTACTTTTTCATGTGTTTGTCCAACACGTGCCGCGGCTTCATATAATATACTAAACGAATATCCAGGATTGTGGAGCATCCACCTATTCACTGCAGCGTTAGCGTTATGAAACTTTTGAAAAAGGACCAAAAATTCCAACGTCTAATGACTGTAATTTATACGTGGAACGTGGAGGCAAAAAAATTGTTTACCGTTTTCTTTTGCCAATGGAATACACACTATATTGACTCTCGAGATCATCATAAAGTAATATGGAAGGACTTGCTTTTGAGGACTCACTACATTTAATAACATGTTTCATAACTTAAGAGAAATTCATCCTAACCGTCTTAGCTGCCAAACCTAATGCACTCCGTAGTGCACCATTAATCATGCGACTGTGATAATGGACTCTGGGAAATACCGTTGCAAGTGGTAACCAGTTTTCAGCTGCATTTAAAAGCATGCACGTTGTAACAAGTGTTCCTTTTTCTCCTGAAGTTATCTTGTTGACTTGTTTAGAGCCTCTTTCTGCTATGATTTCTATGTGCTGTTTTTGTTGGACGATAGTTTCAGTCTCGTCTAAAATCCCTTGTTCCATTACTGAAGTGTTCATTTTTTAAGTATCATGTGCGTAACTTATCAAAAAACAAATTTACATTGTGTTCATTGAATGTTGCAGCCCTTGCTAAACTGCACCGGTGTCCTTAATTACAGTCGACAGTTTCCCTTCATGAAACCCTGCATTCATGTCTTACCCGCAAGCCTTCGAACTTCCCAAGTATCTGGCACGTCGATGTTAATTACAGTCACCATTTCGTAAGCTACATTCAATCAGACGTAGGCCGTAGAACATTTTTGAGCACATCATAATGTAGTTTGTTAATTCATCCTCTTGCTCCTTCGTAAGTATCCTTCTCGCGTCGTATTTGGGCACCATAGAGGTCGGTTCGGGAGATACCGGATGAAACATAACTTTTTAGTTACTAAGCATCCCCTAATGACATTATTTGCTAAAGTTAAGTGGCCATGACTTTTGAAATCGAATTTTTTAATTGTATTTTCAATTAAAATGTATTTTGTTATGAAAATGCGGTAGATAATGTAAATTGCTCATAAATTTGCATAACACTATTAAATTCTGCTCAAACTTGAAATTGCTAATCTCTAATATGTAAATAACCAACATTATCGTACGCTACGGCTGTATCAGGGACAAAAATGATAAACGACGCAAGCAAAGGAGTTATCCCAAAAATACCAAAAATGAAAACACCCACCGATTTTGCAACGACTTTACAACTACTCACAATCTCTCGCTTCAAAAGGTCTTCCACCTGGTACTATCGTTAATGCAAACTCAGATATCATTAAAGGTAATTTTATCGAGGTCGCCAAAATAAGAAGACCAAGAAAACCGCTCATTGAAGGCGCGTCCGAAAAATTAAACCTTAAAGGAGCAAAACATTTCTCCCATTTGTATGTCTACAACGTAGCTCCATTAGTAACAGCTGATCAAATTCTTACACATCTGAAGAACGAGTTTCTGGAAGTTAACTGCGAAAATTTGAATTCAAAACGACCTCTTGACTACAGTCCGTTTCATGTATCTATCTTGTTTTAAGCGAGCAGTTTGAAAATCTTAAATCCCTCCAAATGTGGCCCAAGGGTATAAAATAGGAACCATTTTTTATTCCGATTGGCCAACAATCAAGCGAAGATCTAACTATCGAAAACGCTAATAAAAATGGAACTAATGCTCATATTTTTACTAAACATATAATAATATGTTAATAACCTCGAAGTGTTAGTTATACAGAGCAACCCGATTTTACTGTGCTTATGCGAAACTTAGACCAGAAATGATTTAATTAAAAAGTTTTCCGTAGAAAATTATACGTTGGTAAACTCCTTTAGCAGATCTATATTTCGAGGTGGTGGCTGTGCAATTTGGTCATAAGCTGATGCAGACGTGCATCCGATTGATGATGTGTCATTTTCTGCCAAGAGAGAGAATTTGAAGTATGTTCCGCAAAATGGCACTACAGAGACTTTAGGATTATTATTATAAACATTTATAGACCTCCTGACAATAACTACTGACAGTAACTATACGAATATGTTCGCGCGTTACCAAAAACTGAAATCAAGTATCTGGGAAAGTAAAAAATTTATTAACAATTGTTTTTGTTTTGGGGTTTGACAGTTTATAGTAAATACGGGTAAAATAAACCATCTAATTTTTGTCTATTTTTTGAAAAACCTGACGTTCTCGAATCCTTATTAAGAACTTATCATTTTGGCGACGAGGATGGGATTACCTACCGGGTTTCGCCACCATACCATCCACCTTCAAATGGTTTAGCGGAGAACACGGTACACACTTTCAAGTCCTTATGGTACAAATTCCAAGGGGGGAAAGACAAGAGAACGAGACTTGCTCGAGTCCTGTTTGCAATGAGAATAGCAGTGGGTGCAAACAATTGCTCATCTGCCGAAGTCTTCTACGAGGGATTGAAAACGCGAACACCTCTTGACAATGTGAGACCTCAGCTTCATGGTACTCCAAATAAGGATCTTTGCGAACAAAGAAAATTCTCCGTTGGGCATGCAGTCCGGTTCCACGACTACAGAAGGGGAATGCCAAGATGGTCATTGAGTACGGTGAAGAGTAAGGAACGGTCCAGACTTTATACAATAAAAGATGAAAACGGCGTCAAGCACACTAGGAGCTAGACCAGCTAAAAAAAAGCCGAGGTCACGACCAGATCGCTACAGCCATTCCTAAATACGCACAACAAGACGTAGAGGTTGACGTTATTGAACTTGCTGCTCAAAACGTTACGTTAAAAGAAGCACCACCAGAGGACGACGTGAACATCAACGGTGATCCAGAGGCTGCAGAGGTTCAAGAAAACGAACAAAGGCTAATTGCCCAAAGAGAAGCGCAGGGTTACCGAAAAAACTCCAAGATTATTATCTTCATTATATTGCCAGCGTTTAAGAATCTCGGAAGGGAGATCATGTTCGCGCATTATCAGAAACTGAAATCAAGTATCTGGGAAAAATAAAAAATTCATTACAGTTGTTTTCGTTTTGGGGCTTGACAATTTATAGTTAACACGGATAAAATAAACCATCTAATTTTTGTCCATTTTTTGAACGTTCTCGAATCCCCAATTAAGATCTTATCAAGTATTTAATAGGAAGTTAAGAGAGTACGGAGTACCTACTTATAAATAAACCTTATTATACAGGTAGTATATGAATTCTTTTATAGGTACCTACTAACATTGGTACTAAATAACATGTAAGGTCATAAAGTTCGACGACCCTGCAACCAATGGTTTATTCTGGGAATAGATATTTACTTATTTATCTTGAGAAAGTTAAAATGAAATCGAAATGATTTCCTTACGATAAAATGTTTCTTCTCGAAATTAGGTTAAATGTACATACTACCTACATAACAAGGTCATTCATATTTTTACAAGTACCTACACGTGTACTTGAAATAAAAGGAGGCAAAATAAATAGATTATGTGTCAACTACAAATTTTTAATGTTGTGATGCTACAAACCAATGACCTTTTAAAGAGGAACGTACAGCCCTATGAATTAAAGTTTGTCAACAATAATATCAACGCGTTTGAGAGAAAAATCTTATGTGACAAATTCTGTTATTTGCATTTTGCATTTATATTCTATCGTCCCTTTTGATACTTTTACTTGTAATTGTATTCTTCATTCCTGCTTCACCCTGTATAGGTACACGCATTTGTATCGACGGATACGTAAGTAAGTAACACATACTTACCCTGAAATATGTACATGGGGAATGTAACAAATGAAAACCATAACGGCATAATCACAGTGCTCATTTGACAAATAAAAATGCCTCATTTAAATATCATATACCTAGGTAGCTACCAACTGACAATTTTGCCAAGAAATAAATGAAAGATGCGCCTTCAGTAAAAATGGAAGCTGGTGAAATAATCTATCAGGAGAGTTTTCAATAAATTTTACTCTTCACGCAAAACCTGTTTTCACTTGCTATAATGGTTGAGTGAAAAATAATCTCAACGCTATAATACTAATCATTCCACCCCCCGACCTATTTAGTTAACAACACTTCTTCGCTTCCCCAAATTAAATTAGCTGCTCACAACATGTCGTGAGCATAACTTTTTGAAATCATTTGGTTATGAAACTTTTCCGAATAACATTTTTTCGTCAGGTGAAAATTATAGCTCTCAGCACTACGTTGTCGGCATGTCTTTTCGAAATCAAATTTGTTTACTACATTTTCGAATACAACCTATTTGGTTATAAAACTTGACCTAATAACATTTTTTGATCAAGTGAACTTTATAGCTATCAGCACTACGTTCTCGGCATGTCTTTTTGAAATCAAATTTGTTTACTACATTTTGGAATACAACCTATTTGGTTATGAAACTTTTCTTAATAACATTTTTTGATCAAGTGAAGATTATAGCTCTCAGCACTACGACGTCGGCATGTCTTTTTGAAATCAAATTTGTTTACTACATTTTCGAATACAACCTATTTGGTTATGAAACTTTTCCTAATAACATTTTTTGATCAAATGAAGTTTATAGCTGTCAGCACTACGTTGTCGGCATGTCTTTTTGAAATCAAATTTTTGTACTACATCTTCGAATACAACCTATTTGGTTATGAAACTTTTCCTAATAACATTTTTTGATCAAGTGAAGTTTATAGCTGTCAGCACTACGTTCTCCGCATGTCTTTTTGAAATCAAATTTTTGTATGTACTACATTTTCGAATGCAACCTATTTGGTTATGAAACTTTTCCTAATAACATGTTCTGATGAAGTGAAGTTTATAGCTGTCAGCACTACGTTCTCCGCATGTCTTTTTGAAATCAAATTTGTTTACTAGATTTTCGAATACAACCTATTTGGTTATGAAACTTTTCCTAACAACATTTTTTGATCAAGTGAAGATTATAGCTGTCAGCACTACGTTGTCGGCATGTCTTTTTGAAATCAAATTTTTGTACTACATTTTCGAATGCAACCTATTTGGTTATGAAACTTTTCCTAATAACATGTTTTGATCAAGTGAAGTTTATAGCTGTCAGCACTACGTTGTCGGCATGTCTTTTTGAAATCAAATTTTTGTACTACATCTTCGAATACAACCTATTTGGTTATGAAACTTTTCCTAATAACATTTTTTGATCAAGTGAAGTTTATAGCTGTCAGCACTACGTTCTCCGCATGTCTTTTTGAAATCAAATTTTTGTATGTACTACATTTTCGAATGCAACCTATTTGGTTATGAAACTTTTCCTAATAACATGTTCTGATGAAGTGAAGTTTATAGCTGTCAGCACTACGTTCTCCGCATGTCTTTTTGAAATCAAATTTGTTTACTAGATTTTCGAATACAACCTATTTGGTTATGAAACTTTTCCTAACAACATTTTTTGATCAAGTGAAGATTATAGCTGTCAGCACTACGTTGTCGGCATGTCTTTTTGAAATCAAATTTTTGTACTACATTTTCGAATGCAACCTATTTGGTTATGAAACTTTTCCTAATAACATGTTTTGATCAAGTGAAGTTTATAGCTGTCAGCACTACGTTGTCGGCATGTCTTTTTGAAATCAAATTTTTGTACTACATCTTCGAATACAACCTATTTGGTTATGAAACTTTTCCTAATAACATTTTTTGATCAAGTGAAGTTTAGTCTTTTTGAAATCAAATTTTTGTATGTACTACATTTTCGAATGCAACCTATTTGGTTATGAAACTTTTCCTAATAACATGTTCTGATGAAGTGAAGTTTATAGCTGTCAGCACTACGTTCTCCGCATGTCTTTTTGAAATCAAATTTGTTTACTAGATTTTCGAATACAACCTATTTGGTTATGAAACTTTTCCTAACAACATTTTTTGATCAAGTGAAGATTATAGCTGTCAGCACTACGTTGTCGGCATGTCTTTTTGAAATCAAATTTTTGTACTACATTTTCGAATGCAACCTATTTGGTTATGAAACTTTTCCTAATAACATGTTTTGATCAAGTGAAGTTTATAGCTGTCAGCACTACGTTCTCGGCATGTCTTTTTGAAATCAATTTTGTTTACTACATTTTCGAATACCAAATGTATTGTAAGAACAATTCATTCTTGACCATTCATCAGAAACAAACTGTCATCCGGATCATAAAAATGATGAAAATCAAGAATAAAGTTCGACGACCTTGCAACCAATGGTTTATTCTGGGAATAGATATTTACTTATTTATCTTGAGATAGTTAAAATGAAATCGAAATGATTTCCTTACGATAAAATGTTTCTTCTCGAAATTAGGTTAAATGTACATACTACCTACATAACAAGGTCATTCATATTTTTACAAGTACACGTGTACTTGAAATAAAAGGAAGCAAAATAAATAGAATATTGTGTCGACTGCAAATTTTTAATGTTGTGATGCTACAAACCAATGACCTTTTAAAGAGGAACGTACAGTCCTATGAATTAAAGTTTGTCAACAATAATATCAACGCGTTTGAGAGAAAAATCTTATGTGACAAATTCTGTTATTTGCATTTTTTATATTCTATCGGCCCTTTTGATACTTTTACTTTTATGTAATTGTATTCTTCATTCCTGCTTCAGCCTGTATAGGTACACGCATTGTATCGACGGATACGTACAACACATACCCTGAAATATGTACATGGGGAATGTAACAAATGAAAACTATAACGGCATAATCACAGTGCTTATTTGACAATTAAAAATGCCTCATTTAAATATCACATTGGTAGGTACCAACTGACAATTTTGCCAAGAAATAAATGAAAGATGCACCTTCCGTAAAAATGGAAGCTGGTGAAATAATCTATCAGAAGAGTTGTCAATAAATTTTACTCTTCACACAAAACCTGTTTTCACTTGCTATAATCGTCGAATGAAAAATAATCTCAACGCTATAATACTAATCGTAATCATTCCACCCCCCCGACCAATTTAGTCAACAACACTTCTTCCCCAAATTAAATTAGCTGCTCACACCATGTCGTGAGCATGACTTTTTGAAATCATTTGGTTATGAAACTTTACCTAATAACATGTTTTGATCAAGTGAAGTTTATAGCTGTCAGCACTACGTTCTCGGCATGTCTTTTTGAAATCAAATGTTTGTACTACATTTTCGAATACAATTTGGTTATGAAACTTTTCCTAATAACATTTTTTGATCAAGTGAAGTTTACAGCTGTCAGCACTACGTTCACGGTATGTCTTTTTGAAATCAAATTTGTTTACTACATTTTCGAATACAACCTATTTGGTTATGAAACTTTTCCTAATAACATTTTTTGATCAAGTGAAGTTTACAGCTGTCAGCACTACGTTCTCGGCATGTCTTTTTGAAATCAAATTTGTAAACTACATTTTCGAATACAACCTATTTAGTTATGAAACTTTTCCTAATAACATTTTTTGATCAAGTGAAGTTTATAACTGTCAGCACTACGTTCTCGGCATGTCTTTTTGAAATAAAATTTGTTTACTAAATTTTCGAATACAACCTATTTGGTTATGAAACTTTTCCTAATAACATTTTTTGATCAAGTGAAGTTTACAGCTGTCAGCACTGCGTTCTCGGCATGTATTTTTGAAATCAAATTTGTTTACTACATTTTCGAATACAACCTATTTAGTTATGAAACTTTTCCTAATAACATTTTTTGATCAAGTGAAGTTTACAGCTGTCAGTACTACGTTCTCGGCATGCCTTTTTGAAATCAAATTTGTTTACTAAATTTTCGAATACAACCTATTTGGTTATGAAACTTTTCCTAATAACATTTTTTGATCAAGTGAAGTTTACAGCTGTCAGCACTACGTTCTCGGCATGTCTTTTTGAAATCAAATTTGTTTACTAAATTTTCGAATACAACCTATTTGGTTATGAAACTTTTCCTAATAACATTTTTTGATCAAGTGAAGTTTACAGCTGTCAGCACTGCGTTCTCGCCATGTCTTAATGTTGAAATCAAATTTGTTTACCACATTTTCGAATACAACCTATTTGGTTATGAAACTTTTCCTAATAACATTTTTTGATCAAGTGAAGTTTACAGCTGTCAGCACTGCGTTCTCGGCATGTCTTTTTGAAACCAAATTTGTTTACTACATTTTCGAATTATGCGCTAACATTCATTGATGATTTTTCTCGTTATAGGTACTGTTATTTATTTACTTATAGAAAAATCGGATGTTGAAAATAAAATTTTAAGGTGCACGTTGAAATGGTTAAGAATAAGTTTTCAAAGAGACCGAAAGTGATAAGGTCAGATCGAGTCGTAGAGTACTTATAAAATGAAGGCATTGAGATTTAATAAGAAAAATCGTGCATTGATTGAAATGGGAAGGTGCATGTTGGTGGATTCAAATTTACCACATGTTTTTTGGGCTGAAGCGGCAGCTACAGTAAATATTCTTCAGATTTACCAACAAAAGTAATCGAGACAACACCTAAGAAATTTGGAATGAAAAGAAAAAAAAAGTGGGTCAAAATGTTTTGTGTACAATCCAACGTAAAAGCGTTGCAAATTGGATAATACGTCCACAGAAATGACGTTTGTCGTTTATGATGAAAACTCAAAGGCATACAGACGGGTGTTACGATGCAGTTAAGAATAAATTGGTAATGAGCCGTCATGTTCGATTTATCGAGATAATATCAAGTTCATCAATAGATGTGCATGAAGAAAAACCAAGTGTAATGGATTTAATGCGTAGGTGTCTAGGTGAAGCTCCTCGTAATTAACTTGGTGTTTTTCTCCACGATGGAGACCTTCTGAAGGAGTTGCCAAGTGGGACAGTTAATGAAACTTCAAGTACCGACTTTTCGGCTGGGGTCGGCCCGTCGAAACGTCGGCAAGTTGAATGAAGTGCTTGAAGTTTTATTAACTGTCCCACTTGACAACTCCTTCAGAAGGTCTCCATAGTGAAGAAAAACACCAAGTCGATTACGAGGAGCTTCACCTACGCATTAAATCCTTACGGAAAAATGAAGCATGAGCAGTATTATGTGAATCACCTGAAAATCGAACAGCGATCGGGAGAAAATGGGTTTATAAAACAAAAACAGACTCTTAGGGAAATATTGCTCGAGTTTCAAGAAAAGACAGGTTTAAAT
The DNA here is from genome assembly GCA_036250285.1 of Pyrocoelia pectoralis. NCBI lineage: Eukaryota > Metazoa > Arthropoda > Insecta > Coleoptera > Lampyridae > Pyrocoelia > Pyrocoelia pectoralis. The sequence continues at coordinate 35,165,312 of CM070075.1, read as the reverse complement.
TTATAAGATGAGGAGGAGTGTTGAACTCTTGTAGTTACATTTTATAAAATCAATTTAGTAGTTAGTTACTAAGTAGCGCTACACAGTTTGTTTTAACGTGCGAAAGCACACCATTGTAGAGGGTGGCCTTACAACCCATCTCTCAAGCAAAGACAAAGCGAATAAGCAAAGAAGTAATACCCTACGGTGTGGCCGGCCGGTGCATGCGTAAATCGGTTTTTTCACAAAAGACGTACAATAGTGTCAAACGGGTAAATACTTATATAACTAAAGGTAAACCGTTAAAAGTTTTCCACCTAAATATTCAGTGTTTAAAAAATAAACTATGTTTACTTGAGTCTTTTATGGTTGACAAAGATTTTGATCTTATATGGCGAATTTTGATCTGGATATCCGGTCTAACTTTCGTTCTAAATGGCGTACCGAGAAGTAAGAGATGTGGCAGCCCGTGACTACACGGAGCAGTACGACGGTTATCGTGAAATGGTAGCCCATCGCGGCAACTACCAACCACGTGGCCGTTGGATAAGCAGAGGACATAGAGGTCCTAGCAGGCGAGGTCGTGATCAGACGCGTTTTGAGAATATGCGTAAGCAGAAAGGGAAAGAAACACAGAAGCAGGTATCAGAAGGTCTTGATAGTAAGATAGGTGTCGGTTTAAAAGAAGTAGAAGACGCCCTAAATCAAATTGAAGCGAATAAGACTCTGACTGCGATTACTACAATAGTGACCACTCGTGGTGTAGGATTTTGTATTACAGATATTTACTACCAACTGAGTGTGCAAAGAAATCCCGTTTACGGTAATATTTATAGTTATTATCGTGTACAATTAGCAATGTTTGAAACGAGACTTTTCAAAGTCCGTAAGATACAACAAGCACCGCACATGCATTATGATGAACTTTATGATGTGCCAAATAATCCAACCCTATTCAGCGCCGTCAACACGATCAACGCCCACAATAACGTGATGGGACGTATAATCAAGGCATTGGGCCCAGTAGAAGATGGAAATGAGTATTTTGTCCCAGCCCTAGCAGCCAACCGGGTCATAAACAACAGGCGATTACCTATGCCTGAACAAGTGATTTTCTCAAATTTGAGAGGTGTTGTAGAAAGTCTTGCTGATCCAGAGACTCCAGTGCAATATAGAAATAATTTCTATCTGAACAATCCACTACCTGGTGCAATATGGACAGATGATGTGAATAATCGGCAACTTCTAAACCCAGATGATTTCATGCCGGAGGATTTTGATATGGATAATTTTGCAGATGATGTTCGCGATTACAATCGCATGAACGCTTATGTTCAGAAGAAGCTCCCAAAATTTGTTGAAGTTGAAAGACTAAATTATAGTGCTAAAGGGAGTAAAAGCATATTTATAAGTAGTGAGCAAGAAGGATGTAGAGTGGTGGATCGTAATCAAGGCGAACCTTTACCTGATTACTATTCACGAATACGACTGATGGGTAATATTCATGCTTTTTGGAGCAACCGTTTATTAAATAAAATGGAACAGTTAGAAGGACAATTAATGTTAATGGGAGAATTACCCGTCCAAATGAATGCTACTTATGACGAATGTAAGTGCTTTTGCACATAAGCATCAATATATTATTATTATTATTATTATTATTATTATTATTATTAATGATAGTTCCCAAAAATATATTTTGTACAATAAACGTGTTCCTAATATGCTTTGTACATTTTCTACGCTGGAGAAAATGCGCGAACAGCATTTGATAACAGTCTCATGTGACGATTGCCTTCTTCGCATTCTAAAGTAGAACGCAAACGCTTATAGTATCGAGGTCAACGACCTTTGAAATAACACTCCGCTTTGGGATGGTGCTAGCCCTGAATTAAGTTTTGTCTCACTGCAATTTGCAACAAAAAACTGTACAATGCATCTGTCAAATTACTCATAATTATGGTTTTCGTTTTTCATTAAATGTAACAAACCGTTGAGTTGAAAATGTAAACACATATATTATGACTGATAAGTGATAAGCTTTGTAACAATGGTAAAATCAGAAAGAAATTATACCAAATGTGTACTTCAAAGTACGTACCTATACAATAAGTTTGCAAAATTTCCAGACTTTCATTGCCACAGTTTGAAGTAAAAATTTGTAAACAACCCAATTTGTTATCCATATTTTTATTCTTTAAAGAAACCCTGTGTTGCATTTTTTGTATAATTATTTATTAGGTGAAAACAGGGGACACTACAAAAACGACAATGAAATAAATAGTTAATTGATAAATTTGCCTATTAATTTTGCTGTTAAGAAAGACCATGACATTTCATTTTTAAAATCTATCATTAACGTTTGCATAAGCATAAAATTTCACATTCTCACATTATCAATTGACATCTGGTACTGGGTTACGGTGTGAAGGTTATGCGTTTGAATCGTTTACGGAGAAAAAGATGGTTGGAGGAATTTAATCGAAGATTTTAGTAAGAATATCGGATTTGTTCTAAGCATTAAGGCTTAGGTGTAAAACATAAATCTTCAAATATTGATATTCCCTTGGTCAAACTAGTAATCTACAAAAAAGAGTTCAAGCGTAAACCACACTCTAGTAATAAATTAATGTTTGATTTAGATCAATTTATATTAAGTAAATAATACGCAATGGTCATACAATTACGTATCATTAAGCATTTAATTAATCTGAAATGATATACAAATCCGCAATTTGTAAGTATTTATAGTAATTACAACCACTGTAGAAAATGTAAATACCGCAGTTTTCTTCGCGAGATTATACAGATAACACAATTATATTATTTCCAAAGGTGAACTTATGCAACCATAAATTGCAAGTTATATCTACACATTTACATGTGTATATATAACCCTAAAGTGTATGCAACCACGTATTTTTCATTTAAATTAGGTTTGCAACTGGAATAAATTTCAAAACCATCGGTAAGCGCATAGAAACGGCAATACATCTACCGAATTACGAGGATATCCTAATAGCAACGGATTTAGGCTAAGAGCACTGATTTACCTCTGAATTCAAGCTTGTAGCATGCCGTGGGCATATATATATATATATATATATATATATATGCCCACGGCATGCTACAAGCTTGAATCCAGAGGTAAATCAGTGCTCTTAGCCTAAATCCGTTGCTATTAGGATATCCTCGTAATTCGGTAGATGTATTGCCGTTTCTATGCGCTTACCGATGGTTTTGAAATTTATTCCAGTTGCAAACCTAATTTAAATGAAAATACGTGGTTGCATACACTCTAGGGTTATATATACACATGTAAATGTGTAGATATAACTTGCAATTTATGGTTGCATAAGTTCACGTTTGGAAATAATATAATTGTGTTATCTGTATAATCTCGCGAAGAAAACTGCGGTATTTACATTTTCTACAGTGGTTGTAATTACTATAAATACTTACAAATTGCCGATTTGTATATCATTTCAGATTAATTAAATACTTAATGATACGTAATTGTATGACCATTGCGTTATTATTTACTTAATATAAATAGATCTAAATCAAACATTAATTTATTACTAGAGTGTGGTTTACGCTTGAACTCTTTTTTGTAGATTAGGTACTAGTTTGACCAAGGGAATATCAATATTTGACGATTTATGTTTTACACCTAAGCCTTAATGCTTAGAACAAATCCGATATTCTTACTAAAATCTTCGATTAAATTCCTCCAACCATCTTTTTCTCCGTAAACGATTCAAACGCATAACCTTCACACCGTAACCCAGTACCAGATGTCAATTGATAATGTGAGAATGTGAAATTTTATGCTTATGCAAACGTCAATGATAGATTTAAAAAATGAAATGTGATGGTCTTTCTCAACAGCAAAATTAATAGGCAAATTTATCAATTAACTATTTATTTCATTGTCGTTTTTGTAGTGTCCCCTGTTTTCACCTAATAAATAATTATACAAAAAATGCAACACAGGGTTTCTTTAAAGAATAAAAATATGGATAACATAACCCAATTTTTTTAACTTGCTTGTTTACAAATTTTTACTTCAAACTGTGGCAATGAAAGTATGGAAATTTTGCAAACTTATTGTATAGGTACGTACTTTGAAGTACACATTTGGTATAATTTCTTTCTGATTTTACCATTGTTACAAAGCTTATCAGTCATAATATATGTGTTTACATTTTCAACTCAACGGTTTGTTACATTTAATGAAAAACGAAAACCATAATTATGAGTAATTTGACAGATGCATTGTACAGTTTTTTGTTGCAAATTGCAGTGAGACAAAACTTAATTCAGGGCTAGCACCATCCCAAAGCGGAGTGTTATTTCAAAGGTCGCTGACCTCGATACTATAAGCGTTTGCGTTCTACTTTAGAATGCGAAGAAGGCAATCGTCACATGAGACTGTTATCAAATGCTGTTCGCGCATTTTCTGCAGCGTAGAAAATGTTAGGAACACATTTATTGTACAAAATATATTTTTGGGAACTATCATTAAAACAAACTGTGTAGCGCTACTTAGTAACTAACTACTAAATTGATTTTATAAAATGTAACTACAAGAGTTCAACACTCCTCATTTTATAAATTTAAACCTGTCTTTTCTTGAAACTCGAGCAATATTTCCCTAAGAGTCTGTTTTTGTTTTATAAACCCATTTTCTCCCGATCGCTGTTCGATTTTCAGGTGATTCACATAATACTGCTCATGTTTCATTTTTCCGTAAGGATTTAATGCGTAGGTGAAGCTCCTCGTAATCGACTTGGTGTTTTTCTTCACGATGGAGACCTTCTGAAGGAGTTGTCAAGTGGGACAGTTAATAAAACTTCAAGCACTTCATTCAACTTGCCGACGTTTCGACGGGCCGACCAAAGTCGAAAAGTCGGTGCTTGAAGTTTCATTAACTGTCCCACTTGACAACTTCTTCAGAAGGTCTCCATCGTGGAGAAAAACACCAAGTCGATTACGAGGAGCTTCACCTACGCATTAAGTCCATTACACTTGGTTTTTCTTCATGCACATCTATTGATGAACTTGATATTATCTCGATAAATCGAACATGACGGCTTATTACCAATTTATTCTTAACTGCATCGTAACACCCGTCTGTATGCCTTTGAGTTTTCATCATAAACGACAAACGTCATTTCTGTGGACGTATTATCCAATTTGCGACGCTTTTACGTTGGATTGTACACAAAACATTTTGAACCACTTTTTTTTTCTTTTCATTCTAAATTTTTTAGGTGTTGTCTCGATTACTTTTGTTGGTAAATCTGAAGAATATTTGCTGTAGCCTGTAGCTGCCGCTTCAGCCCAAAAAACATGTGGTAAATTTGAATCCACCAACATGCACCTTCCCATTTCAATCAATGCACGATTTTTTCTTTCGGCAACGCCATTTTGCTGTGGCGTGTAAGGTGCTGTATATTAAATCTCAATGCCTTCATTTTATAAGTACTCTACGACTCGATCTGACCTTATCACTTTCGGTCTCTTTGAAAACTTATTCTTAACCATTTCAATGTGCACCTTAAAATTTTATTTTCAACATCCGATTTTTCTATAAGTAAATAAATAACAGTACCTATAACGAGAACAATCATCAATGAATGTTAGCGCATAATTCGAAAATGTAGTAAACAAATTTGATTTCAAAAAGACATGCCGAGAACGTAGTGCTGACAGCTGTAAACTTCACTTGATCAAAAAATGTTATTAGGAAAGTTTCATAACTAAATAGGTTGTATTCGAAAATTTAGTAAACAAATTTGATTTCAAAAAGACATCCCGAGAACGTAGTGCTGACAGCTGTAAACTTCACTTGATCAAAAAATGTTATTAGGAAAAGTTTCATAACCAAATAGGTTGTATTCGAAAATGTAGTAAACAAATTTGATTTCAAAAAGACATGCCGAGAACGTAGTGCTGACAGCTGTAAACTTCACTTGATCAAAAAATGTTATTAGGAAAGTTTCATAACTAAATAGGTTGTATTCGAAAATTTAGTAAACAAATTTGATTTCAAAAAGACATCCCGAGAACGTAGTGCTGACAGCTGTAAACTTCACTTGATCAAAAAATGTTATTAGGAAAAGTTTCATAACCAAATAGGTTGTATTCGAAAATGTAGTAAACAAATTTGATTTCAAAAAGACATGCCGAGAACGTAGTGCTGACAGCTGTAAACTTCACTTGATCAAAAAATGTTATTAGGAAAGTTTCATAACTAAATAGGTTGTATTCGAAAATTTAGTAAACAAATTTGATTTCAAAAAGACATCCCGAGAACGTAGTGCTGACAGCTGTAAACTTCACTTGATCAAAAAATGTTATTAGGAAAAGTTTCATAACCAAATAGGTTGTATTCGAAAATGTAGTAAACAAATTTGATTTCAAAAAGACATGCCGAGAACGTAGTGCTGACAGCTGTAAACTTCACTTGATCAAAAAATGTTATTAGGAAAAGTTTCATAACCAAATAGGTTGTATTCGAAAATGTGGTTTACAAATTTGATTTCAAAAAGACATGCCGAGAACGTAGTGCTGACAGCTGTAAACTTCACTTGATCAAAAAATGTTATTAGGAAAAGTTTCATAACTAAATAGGTTACATTCGAAAATGTGGTAAACAAATTTGATTTCAAAAAGACATGCCGAGAACGTAGTGCTGACAGCTGTAAACTTCACTTGATCAAAAAATGTTATTAGGAAAAGTTTCATAACTAAATAGGTTATATTCGAAAATGTGGTAAACAAATTTGATTTCAAAAAGACATGCCGAGAACGTAGTGCTGACAGCTGTAAACTTCACTTGATCAAAAAATGTTATTAGGAAAAGTTTCATAACTAAATAGGTTATATTCGAAAATGTGGTAAACAAATTTGATTTCAAAAAGACATGCCGAGAACGTAGTGCTGACAGCTGTAAACTTCACTTGATCAAAAAATGTTATTAGGAAAAGTTTCATAACTAAATAGGTTGTATTCGAAAATTTAGTAAACAAATTTGATTTCAAAAAGACATCCCGAGAACGTAGTGCTGACAGCTGTAAACTTCACTTGATCAAAAAATGTTATTAGGAAAAGTTTCATAACCAAATAGGTTGTATTCAAAAATGTAGTAAACAAATTTGGTTTCAAAAAGACATGCCGAGAACGTAGTGCTGACAGCTGTACTTGATCAAAAAATGTTATTAGGAAAAGTTTCATAACCAAATAGGTTGTATTCGAAAATGTGGTAGGTAAACAAATTTGATTTCAAAAAGACATGCCGAGAACGTAGTGCTGACAGCTGTAAACTTCACTTGATCAAAAAATGTTATTAGGAAAAGTTTCATAACCAAATAGGTTGTATTCAAAAATGTAGTAAACAAATTTGGTTTCAAAAAGACATGCCGAGAACGTAGTGCTGACAGCTGTAAACTTCACTTGATCAAAAAATGTTATTAGGAAAAGTTTCATAACCAAATAGGTTGTATTCGAAAATGTAGTAAACAAATTTGATTTCAAAAAGACATGCCGAGAACGTAGTGCTGACAGCTGTAAACTTCACTTGATCAAAAAATGTTATTAGGAAAGTTTCATAACTAAATAGGTTGTATTCGAAAATTTAGTAAACAAATTTGATTTCAAAAAGACATCCCGAGAACGTAGTGCTGACAGCTGTAAACTTCACTTGATCAAAAAATGTTATTAGGAAAAGTTTCATAACCAAATAGGTTGTATTCGAAAATGTAGTAAACAAATTTGATTTCAAAAAGACATGCCGAGAACGTAGTGCTGACAGCTGTAAACTTCACTTGATCAAAAAATGTTATTAGGAAAGTTTCATAACTAAATAGGTTGTATTCGAAAATTTAGTAAACAAATTTGATTTCAAAAAGACATCCCGAGAACGTAGTGCTGACAGCTGTAAACTTCACTTGATCAAAAAATGTTATTAGGAAAAGTTTCATAACCAAATAGGTTGTATTCGAAAATGTAGTAAACAAATTTGATTTCAAAAAGACATGCCGAGAACGTAGTGCTGACAGCTGTAAACTTCACTTGATCAAAAAATGTTATTAGGAAAAGTTTCATAACCAAATAGGTTGTATTCGAAAATGTGGTTTACAAATTTGATTTCAAAAAGACATGCCGAGAACGTAGTGCTGACAGCTGTAAACTTCACTTGATCAAAAAATGTTATTAGGAAAAGTTTCATAACTAAATAGGTTACATTCGAAAATGTGGTAAACAAATTTGATTTCAAAAAGACATGCCGAGAACGTAGTGCTGACAGCTGTAAACTTCACTTGATCAAAAAATGTTATTAGGAAAAGTTTCATAACTAAATAGGTTATATTCGAAAATGTGGTAAACAAATTTGATTTCAAAAAGACATGCCGAGAACGTAGTGCTGACAGCTGTAAACTTCACTTGATCAAAAAATGTTATTAGGAAAAGTTTCATAACTAAATAGGTTATATTCGAAAATGTGGTAAACAAATTTGATTTCAAAAAGACATGCCGAGAACGTAGTGCTGACAGCTGTAAACTTCACTTGATCAAAAAATGTTATTAGGAAAAGTTTCATAACTAAATAGGTTGTATTCGAAAATTTAGTAAACAAATTTGATTTCAAAAAGACATCCCGAGAACGTAGTGCTGACAGCTGTAAACTTCACTTGATCAAAAAATGTTATTAGGAAAAGTTTCATAACCAAATAGGTTGTATTCAAAAATGTAGTAAACAAATTTGGTTTCAAAAAGACATGCCGAGAACGTAGTGCTGACAGCTGTACTTGATCAAAAAATGTTATTAGGAAAAGTTTCATAACCAAATAGGTTGTATTCGAAAATGTGGTAGGTAAACAAATTTGATTTCAAAAAGACATGCCGAGAACGTAGTGCTGACAGCTGTAAACTTCACTTGATCAAAAAATGTTATTAGGAAAAGTTTCATAACCAAATAGGTTGTATTCAAAAATGTAGTAAACAAATTTGGTTTCAAAAAGACATGCCGAGAACGTAGTGCTGACAGCTGTAAACTTCACTTGATCAAAAAATGTTATTAGGTAAAGTTTCATAAGCAAATGATTTCAAAAAGTCATGCTCACGACATGGTGTGAGCAGCTAATTTAATTTGGGGAAGAAGTGTTGTTGACTAAATTGGTCGGGGGGTGGAATGATTAGTATTATAGCGTTGAGGTTATTTTTCACTCGACGATTATAGCAAGTGAATACAGGTTTTGTGTGAAGAGTAAAATTTATTGACAACTCTTCTGATAGATTATTTCACCAGCTTCCATTTTTACGGAAGGTGCATCTTTCATTTATTTCTTGGCAAAATTGTCAGTTGGTACCTACCTATGTGATATTTAAATGAGGCATTTTTAATTGTCAAATGAGCTCTGTGATTATGCCGTTATAGTTTTCATTTGTTACATTCCCCATGTACATATTTCAGGGTATGTGTTGTACGTATCCGTCGATACATACAATGCGTGTACCTACACAGGGTGAAGCAGGAATGAAGAATACAATTACATAAAAGCAAAAGTATCAAAAGGGACGATAGAATATAAAAAATGCAAATAACAGAATTTGTCACATAAGATTTTTCTCTCAAACGCGTTGATATTATTGTTGACAAACTTTAATTAGGACTGTACGTTCCTCTTTAAATAAAGGTCATTGGTTTGTAGCATCACAACATTAAAAATTTGCAGTCGACACAATATTCTATTTTGCTTCCTTTTATTTCAAGTACACGTGTACTTGTAAAAATATGAATGACCTTGTTATGTAGGTATGTACATTTAACCTAATTTCGAGAAGAAACATTTTATCGTAAGGAAATCATTTCATTTTAACTTTCTCAAGGTCAAGATAAATAAGTAAATATCTTTTCCCAGAATAAACCATTGGTTGCAAGGTCGTCGAACTTTATTCTTGATTTTCATCATTTTTATGATCCGGATGAGTTTGTGTCTGATGAATGGTCAAGAATGAATTGTTCTTGCATTACATTTGGTTTTTCCTCATCCACATCTAGGTATTGATGAACTTGATTTAAACTTTGATCCCTTTTATTTATGTCGATAAAACGAACATCACGGGTTATTACCAATTTACTTATTTTTATAACTCCATCGTAACACCTGTCCTGTATTCCTTTGAGTTTTCATCATAACCGACAAACGTCATTTCTGTAGACGTACTATCCAATTTGCGACTCTTTTACGTTTGATTGTACACAAAACATTTTGAACCAAATACTCTTAAATGATTTGCACTTGTTTTCTTTTCATTCCAAATTTCAATTAAGGTGTTGTCTCGATCACTTTTGTTGGTAAAAATTTGCTGTAGCTACCGCTTCAGCCCAAAAAACATGTGGTAAATTTGAATCCACCAACATGCACCTTCCCATTTCAATCAATGCATGATTTTTCTTTCATCAACACTATTTTGCTTTACGAATGTAAGTCTCGTAGTTTTTGCTTTAAGGCAAACTTTACACTCCACTTGTAAACCACAATCGACAATCTTTACATCATTTAACAAGTTATTTGAGCAGACAGCCTTAATTGCATTCGGATTCCGATGGGCAAAAATACGATGCCAATTATAAATACACTGCGAGAATGCAGTAAAAAAAATTGGTATTTCAAAAAGAGCTAGAAACTTCAGTCGAGCAAAAAATGTTATTTGGGAAAGTTTCATAACTAAATAGGTTGTATTCGAAAATGTGCTAAACAAATTTGATTTCAAAAAGGTATGCCGACAACGCAGTGCTGACAGCTGTAAACTTCACTTGATCAAAAAATGTTATTAGGAAAAGTTTCATAACTAAATAGGTTGTATTCGAAAATGTGCTAAACAAATTTGATTTCAAAAAGACATGCCGAGAACGTAGTGCTGACAGCTGTAAACTTCACTTGATCAAAAAATGTTATTAGGAAAAGTTTCATAACTAAATAGGTTGTATTCGAAAATGTGCTAAACAAATTTGATTTCAAAAAGGTATGCCGACAACGCAGTGCTGACAGCTGTAAACTTCACTTGATCAAAAAATGTTATTAGAAAAAGTTTCATAACTAAATAGGTTACATTCGAAAATGTGGTAAACAAATTTGATTTCAAAAAGACATGCCGAGAACGTAGTGCTGACAGCTGTAAACTTCACTTGATCAAAAAATGTTATTAGGAAAAGTTTCATAACTAAATAGGTTATATTCGAAAATGTGGTAAACAAATTTGATTTCAAAAAGGTATGCCGACAACGCAGTGCTGACAGCTGTAAACTTCACTTGATCAAAAAATGTTATTAGAAAAAGTTTCATAACTAAATAGGTTACATTCGAAAATGTGGTAAACAAATTTGATTTCAAAAAGACATGCCGAGAACGTAGTGCTGACAGCTGTAAACTTCACTTGATCAAAAAATGTTATTAGGAAAAGTTTCATAACTAAATAGGTTATATTCGAAAATGTGGTAAACAAATTTGATTTCAAAAAGACATGCCGAGAACGTAGTGCTGACAGCTGTAAACTTCACTTGATCAAAAAATGTTATTAGGAAAAGTTTCATAACTAAATAGGTTGTATTCGAAAATGTGCTAAACAAATTTGATTTCAAAAAGGTATGCCGACAACGCAGTGCTGACAGCTGTAAACTTCACTTGATCAAAAAATGTTATTAGGAAAAGTTTCATAACTAAATAGGTTATATTCGAAAATGTAGTAAACAAATTTGATTTCAAAAAGACATGCCGAGAACGTAGTGCTGACAGCTGTAAACTTCACTTGATCAAAAAATGTTATTAGGAAAAGTTTCATAACTAAATAGGTTACATTCGAAAATGTGGTAAACAAATTTGATTTCAAAAAGACATGCCGAGAACGTAGTGCTGACAGCTGTAAACTTCACTTGATCAAAAAATGTTATTAGGAAAAGTTTCATAACTAAATAGGTTATATTCGAAAATGTGGTAAACAAATTTGATTTCAAAATGACATGCCGAGAACGTAGTGCTGACAGCTGTAAACTTCACTTGATCAAAAAATGTTATTAGGAAAAGTTTCATAACTAAATAGGTTGTATTCGAAAATGTAGTAAACAAATTTGATTTCAAAAAGACAAGCTCACGACATGGTGTGAGCAGCTAATTTAATTTGGGGAAGAAGTGTTGTTGACTAAATAGGTCGGGGGGTGGTATGATTAGTATTATAGCGTTGAGATTATTTTTTACTCGACGATTGTAGCAAGTGAAAACAGGTTTTGTGTGAAGAGTAAAATTTATTGACAACTCTTCTGATAGATTATTTCACCAGCTTCCATTTTTACGGAAGGTGCATCTTTCATTTATTTCTTGGCAAAATTGTCAGTTGGTACCTACCTATGTGATATTTGAATGAGGCATTTTTAATTGTCTAATGAGCACTGTGATTATGCCGTTATAGTTTTCATTTGTTACATTCCCCATCTACATATTTCAGGGTATGTGTTGTACGTATCCGTCGATACAATGCGTGTACCTAATTACTACCTATACGGGGTGAAGCAGGAATGAAGAATACAATTACAAGTAAAAGTATCAAAAGGGACGATAGAATATAAAAAATGCAAATAACAGAATTTGTCATATAAGATTTTTCTCTCAAATGCGTTGATATTATTGTTGACAAACTTTAATTCATAGGACTGTACGTTCCTCTTTAAAAGGTCATTGGTTTGCACCATCACAACATTAAAAATGTGCCGTCGACACAATATTCTATTTATTTTGCTTCCTTTTATTTCAAGTACACGTGTACTTGTAAAAATATGAATGACCTTGTTATGTAGGTACATTTAACCTAATTTCGAGAAGAAACATTTTATCGTAAGGAAATCATTTCATTTTAACTTTCTCAAGATAAATAAGTAAATATCTATTCCCAGAATAAACCATTGGTTGCAAGGTCGTCGAACTTTATGAACTTACATGTTATTAGTACCAATGTTAGTACCTACTACCTACCTATAAAAGAACTCATTTACTACCTGTATAATAAGGTTTATATTTATAATCTATTATTCTCGTAACTTCCTCTTAAATACTTGATAAGTTCTTAATTAATTGGGGATTCGAGAACGTCAGGTTGTTCAAAAAATGGACAAAACTTAGACGGTTTATTTTATCCGTATTAACTATAAACTGTCAAGCCTCAAAACAAAAACAATAAATTGTAATCAATTTTTTACTTTTCCCAGATACTTGATTTCAATTTCTGATAACGCGCGAACATGATCTCCCTTCTGAGATTCTTAAACGCTGGCAATATAATAAAGATAATAATCTTGGAGTTTTTTCGGTAACCCTGCGCTTCTCATTGGGCAATTACCCTTTGTTCGTTTTCTTGAACCTCTGCAGCCTCCGGATCTCCGTTGATGTTCACGTCGTCCTCTGGTGGTGCTTCTTTTATCGTAACGCTTTGAGCAGCAGGTTCAATAACGTCAACCTCTACGTCTTCTTGTGCGTATTTAGGAATGGCTGTAGCAACCTGGTCGTGACCTCGGCTTGTGATTAGCTGGTCTACGCTCCTGGTGTGCATGACGCCGTTTTCATCTTTTACTGTAAGTATTAAGTTTGGGCTCTTCCTTACTCTTCACCGTACCCAACGACCATCTTGGCATTCCACTTTCTGTAGTTGTAGAACCGGACTCCTTGTCCAACGGAGAATTTTCTTTGTTCGAAAAGATCCTTATTTGGAGTACCATGAAGCTGAGGTCTCACATTGTCAAGAGGTGTTCTCTTGTCTTTCTCCCCTTGGAATTTGTACCATAAGGACTTGAAAGTACGTACCGTATTCTCCAGTAACCATTTGAAGGTGGATGGTATGATGGCGAAACCCGGTAGGTAATCCCGTCCTCGTCGCCAAAATGATAAGTTCTTAATTGGGGATTCGAGAATGTCAGGTTGTTCAAAAAATGGACAAAAATTAGATGGTTTATTTTACCCGTATTAACTATAAACTGTCAAACCCCAAAACAAAAACAATTGTAATTAATTTTTTACTTTCCCATATACTTGATTTCAGTTTTTGATAACGCGCGAACATATTCGTATAGTTACTGTCGGAGGTCTATAAATGTTTATAGGAATAATCCTCAAGTCTCTGTAGTGCCATTTGGCGGAATATACCTCAAATTCTCTCTCTCTGCAGAAAGATGACACATATCAATCGGATGCACGTCTGCAGCAGCTTGTTGCCAAATTGCACAGTCACCATCTCGAAATGTAGATCTGCTAAAGGAGTTTACCAACGTATAATTTTATAAGGAAAACTTTTTAATTTGATCGTTTCTGGTCCAAGTTTCGCATAAGCACAGCTTCGCGATTATTAATTTTATTGTTTACACTTTGTATATTTAGTAAAAATATGAGCGTAGTTCCATTTTTATTAGGGTTTTCGATAGTTAGATCTTCGCTTGATTGTTGGCTAATCGGAATAAAAAATGGTTCCTATTTTATACCTTTGGGCCACATTTGGAGGGATTTAAGATTTAAGAAATTTCAAATGGGAGAAATTTTGTGCTCCTTTAAGGTTTAATCCTTCGGATGCTCCTCCAGTGAGCGGTTTTCTTGGTATTCTTATTTTGGCGACTTCAATAAATTACCTTTATTGGTGTCTGAGTTTGCATTAACGATAGTACCAGGTGGAAGACCTTTTGAAGTGAGAAATTGTGAAATCTTAGCGCTGGTAGGTAGTTACCGAGTAACCTTGCCTTTAAAGTCGGTGGGTGTTTTCATTTTTGGTATTTTTGGGATAGCTTCTTTGCTTGCGTCGTTTGTCATTTTTTGTCCCTTATAGACCCGTAGCGCACGATAATGTTGGTTGTTCACATATTATATAGTTCGGCCAATGGATCTTTACCGATGTATGTTCACATACAACGACGTGCGTATCTATCATTCGACTACTTCATTCCTAAAAACAAACAAGGACAAACTGACTGAGATTTGCAGTTTGTCTTTGTTTATTTTTAGTAATAAAGTAGTCGAATGACAGATACGCACGTCGTTGTATGTGAACATACAGATCGGTAAAGATCCATTGGCCGAACTATAGTCTTCTTGAGATTAGCAATTTCAATTTTGAGCAGGATTTAATAGTGTTATGCAAAATGACCAATTTACATTATCTACCGCATCACAAAATAGATTTTATTTGAAAATGCAATTAAAAAAATCGATTTCAAAAAACATGGCCACTTAACTTTAACAAAAAATGTCATTGGGGGATGCTTAGTAATTAATAAGTTATGTCCATCGGGTATCTCCTGAACCGACCTCTATGGTGCCCAAATATGACGCGAAAAGAATATTTACGAAGGAGCAAGAGGATGAATTGACAAACTACATTATGATGTGCTCAAAAATGTTCTACGGCCTACCTCTGATTGAATGTAGACAACTAGCTCACGAAATGGCGACTGCAAATAAAATTGACGTGCCAGATACTTGGAAAGTTAGAAGGCTTGCGGGTAAGAAATGGATGCGGGGTTTCATGAAGAGAAACCCTCGACTGTCATTCAGGACACCCGTGCAGTTTAGCAAGGGCTGCAACTTCAATGAACACAATGTAAATTTGTTTTTGATAAGTTACGCACATGATACTTAAAAAGTGAACACTTCAGTAATTGGATAAGGGTTATTAACATAGACGAGACTGAAACTATCGCCCAACAAAAACATCACATAAAAATCATAGCAAAAAGAGGCCCTAAACAAGTCAACAAGATAACTTCAGGAGAAGGAGAAAAAGGAACACTAGTGACAACGTCAACGTGAATGATTTTAAATGCAGCTGAAAACTGGTTACCACTTGTAACGGTATTTCCCAGAGTCCATTATCACAGTCGCATGGTTAATGGTGCACTGCGGGGTGCATTAGGTTTGGCAGCTAAGACGGGTTGGACGAATTTCTCCAAGTTATAGAACTTGTTATTAAATATAGCGAGTCCTCAAAAGCAAGTCTTTCCATATTACTTTATGATGATCTCGAGAGTCATATGTCAATACAGTGTACTCCATTGGCAAAAGAAAACGGTGCAACGAGTTTTTCCCTCCAGATTCCACGTATAAATTACAGTCATTAGACGTTGGAATTTTTGGTCCTTTTTCAAAAGTTTCATAACGCTGCAGTGGATAGGTGGATGCTCCACAATCCTGGAGATTCGTTTAGTATATTATATGAAGTTACGGCACGTGTTGGACAAACACATGAAAAAGTAATGACACCAGCAACAATAACGCATGCTTTTAAGAAGACTGAAGTTGTGCCAAATGACTGAAACGTTATTACTAATGATGACTTTCTAAGTAGCCAAATAACCCAAAAACCCTTAATTGCAGACTGCAACGGGGACAATGAAACACTTACACTACCCGCTAATGATCAGTTAATTCAGACTACAGTTGAAGTTAATCAAATTCAGGAAATTTCTGGCGTTAATCGCAGAAATACATGAAATTCAGACAACTGTCCAGATTCCAAAAATTACTGAGGGGGCTCTAAGATCAACTACAGGACAAACTATTCCAATGCCAACTCAAGAATAAAATGTGTCTCTTGAATGCCAGTCCACGCCAAGTGCAACCAAGGAGTACTCCTTCGTACAACCAAACAACAATCACTTGATCATGTCCAGAGAAATCAACCGAAATTTTAATCTATATCTGCTGATGTATTTACAGGGTATCCAAAGAAAACTGTCGACAAAGGATAGTTAACAGGAGAAAAAAGGAAGGTGTGTAATAGCAACTGACAGCCTAAAGAAAGAGAACTATCTGCAAAGGCAGAAGAAGTTGAAAGCAAAAATCAACTATCCGACGTATTAGTCACAACAGCCAGCCAAAAAAGACACCTCAGAACCTAAAAAAATAAAACGCAATTATAGCACTTCCGGGGATTCTAGTGAAGAATGCAGTGAAGACTTTTTCGATAATGAACACACTTCAGATGCATACGAAATTGAGATCTAGTTCTAAATCAGTTAGAGAAACAACCAAAACAGATGATTGGCATGCTTTAGAGCAAAGTCTTCAAATATTTATTATGTGAGTAAAGTGACAAAGGAGGGTGAGGTGGAACAGAAATAAGTTTCCTCCGTAGACTGTCACAACAAAATATATTTACTTATGCACAGGTAACGCTAACGGATATTTATTGTGTGCAAAATACGGATATAAGTGCTGTTTTACCCAAACCAATTTATTTTGGGCAAACTAGACAACATTCCTATCTTACTTTCAATATAAATTGTGGAAATTTGGATGTTCCTTAATTCTTTCTTTAGGTACCTATTATAATGGCAAAAAGTTCGTTAAATGTTTCAGCGCCTATTAAAATAATAAAAAAATATTTTATACACGTATTTTTCTTGTGCCCCCAAGGAAACGTTGTCTCCATGTTGGGCATCCTATGCCTCACTCTTGGGAAATAGGAAACAGTGAGACAATTTTCCATTGGAACTAATAAAATATACTGTCAGTACTAGTTGGCTATGCAAGGGTTGCTTATTGGGTACTTTTTTATTTTTGTTTTAATGAAAATAAAATTCTTGTCTAACTGAAGGGTGCTCTCCCCTACCCTTGGAACAACTGCGTATTTATACAGAGTGAGTCAGGATTCATGATGACAATTTGAAGTAAAAGTTCTAAAGAAGCGATAGAATATACATAGAAATAATTAGAGTCTGTTATACAACATTTTCTATATGTTGATACCTATATTGAAGAGATATGCCCATTTTAATTTGTATGACTGTTCGCCTTTAAAATGTTAATAGGATTAATTGATTTATATGGATTATTATTTGGTGCTTTTACAATTATTTTTAATAATTCAGTAACAGTGAATATGAGAGTATAAATTTTATTTTAATTTGTGAAAATTTGCAGTCGACGCAGCTGTTTTTATTCCTTTTGCTTCGTATCAAGTTAAGTGCATGTGTACTTGTTAAAACATGAATGACCTTGTTACAAATTTATGTAGGTACGTTCCGGAAGGAAACATTTCGTCGTAGAGCAAACTTTTCGTTTTAACTTTCTCAAAACACGATATTGTTTTTGTAAAATGTACTATGATACGGTCGTCAAAATAATAGGTAAAGTACTTAGATATTGTAAAACACATGGAAAATTTTACGCGCCAACTGTCTACATCTGCGGGGCGACGGGAGATAAGGAATGCGGTCGTTAGCACACGGTCAATCTAAGAGCAACAAAGAACAGCTGTCTGCTGTGTAATTTAGGATAAGATTGACCAAGGTCGTTTACGTGTTATAAATTATATTTAAGTTTGAAATTCTCCAAAATTATTTAACTTCTATATTAAAAAATGTCATAATTGCTTACACCTTAATGAGACGTATTACATCGATTTGCTAGAACTGATTTATTTTTATCTAACAAGTTGAATTCTGTTGCATAACGGAATATTGAGTTAATATGCGACAATGTAATTAATATATTTATAGCAATTTGTAAATTATAGAATTGCGCTAGGTACTTAACAACTGTTATCTAATGTATCAATTAAAAGATAATGTGATTTCCGTGAATCTAAAAGTTTGTCTATAAAGATTATTTTTTTGAATTTTACGATTCATTTTCAATTCTATCCCTTCTGAAGATTTCCACAGTCTAATACTACCGAAATACACGACAACAGTTGATTAATTATCTCCGTTATTTAAATAAGATATAAAAATACTTTTACAAGACATAAACCCATAAATATCAGCTTATATTAGAGATAGAAAATTATAAGCTTATATAGAATAATTTCAGTATGATAGTATGAGCTTATACAGAACTGATACTTAGTAGTGGCTATGAGCTTATGATATTTTGCGCGCGAAACTTTTTACGCTCTACCTTACCCACAATTCGTATCCTCGCAGCATACATTCTACAAATATATATATATATATATATATATATATATATATATATTATTATTAGAAGACATCTTCTGGATAAATTCGTGTTATCAAAGAATTTTAGATACTCTTTGGTGTTATATTATAATGTTTATTAATACTTTTTCTACGTTTCGGCAGACTTTCTTTCCTGCCTTTTTCAAGAAATAAATTGATTTATTTGACACTAGATGTCATGTTACTTGATATTAGTTTTGGCTTTCGTTCTACTGCGAGTTGCAGGTCCTATATAATAATAATGATATTCGTGGAAACCTAAACAATAATATATATATATATATATATATATCAATTTTGTTTCAATATTTTTTTTTATTCATTATACAAAACGTACAATAAACTAGGGTATTTGTTACTTTCTTTGAACATTATTGCGGGCGTACCCTCTGATTGGTCCATTAGAGGAAGCACCAATTGGGATTGGACCTGGCGCCCTATATGATCATATACATCTACATATAACTTAGCAGACTGAGCTAGTGAATTTTATTAATTCCCCCTGGTAGTAAAGTTAAGTAACAGAGCATTTGACTCTGCAAGAATTGAAATGCTGCTGGCTAGATTCAGCTTGCACATGTTTACTTTTTGATGTTTTAGATTTTAATAATAGGGGAGAGGTGGCATGAAAGGGGCGTTTTTGAAGTAAATGCTCCTTTTTTATTGAATACTTTTATTTTGAAAACCAAATATGTATGGACGTATGCAATATAGTATTATGGAAACTTCTGTGTAACAAAATCTTGAATATTCAACTTACTGTAATAATAATAATTAGTAATCTAAAACAATGCTTATGTCCCTTTCAAGTCACCACATTGGCTTGAAAGGGACAAGGACAGGGTTGAAAGGGCCATATAAAAAATTGTTTATAAAAGGTGTGATAAATCAATATTAAACGAAATAAATGCTTGAACTCTTGTAGTTCCCTTAATGTTCAGAGGCGCAGGTAGTTTCGTTACGATGTCTTGCTTTTCGATGTCAGCCACATCTTCATTATCGGGATATGTAAAGTGATAGGAACTCCCAATATTTTTTTTAGGAATTTAACAGTAAATTCACTGTTTGGTAGGACATGGATTATTTCTCCAACGAAATGTCTAATTATTTTTTTTTCGGAAACTTTACAACAACAAAATCTCCAGTTTTAAAATCTTGATTTTCAATAAACGGTTCTTCTTCTTCAACGTCTTCTGTAGGCCAACCTATTGAGTTATCACTTTCTGCATATTCAACTTCACTAATACTTTCTTCACTACTGCTTGATTGTAACACTTTTCTTTTTACTAGGTTCTTCTGGTCTTTTGATTTAACACTATTTTTTTTAATCTTTCTTAGTGTGCTTTCCTGTATTTCGTGTTTCTTTGGACTTTCAGTCCTCGTTGATTTTGTTGTCGAGGGAGTGCTTTTGGAAAAGGCCTTATAGAAGCTGGAGATATAACCGTGGCAGCGGCATCAGTAGAACACGACGGCAAAGAGACGTCATGTTGACTTGAACCATTACAATTTTGTTTAGATTTATCTTGTTTGCTAGGGTTTTCGTGATCTGTTACAAAAAGCACACAGAAAATCTTGTTCCCCAAATATATTTTTGTCGAACGGGTAGATGCCAGCTTTCTCAAATCCAGAACATACATTTTTTGTTGTGAAAGCACTAACGAATGATGTGTTAGCAAATTTGGGTAAATTATAAATTGATATCGTTTTGCCGGGATTTGATACCATCCAATTATTCTGCGCAATTTTAAAATAATTTTTGAATGGCCCGAAAACCGATATATCCAAAGGGGGAAATGTTAATATCACAACACCATTTTCACGAGCATGATTTATAACATCAATGTTTATATGACTATCATGATTGTCTAAGAGTAACAACACAGGAATTTCTTTTGATGCTCTTACTTTCTCAACAAAATGTTGAAACGCAGTGAAAAAATTCTCAGATGTCATCCATCCACTTTTGTGGCATAACCCAAGACTACCAGTGGGGCATCCTTCTAGCATAAACTCCTTAAATCGAACTCTGAGGAAAATGAATACCGGAGGATGATTTACCTGTGGCAGAACATTGTCACAAGCTGCCCTCTTTCGGCCGAGGTAACTTGTCCTACTTGTTTCGGACCACACTCAGCTATAATATTGGGCACATCGGTTACCGTGGTTAAACCAGTTTCGTCGGCGTTATATATTCTATCCGCCGAAAATACACCCTTTCCAATTTTTCAAAAAATGCCCTGACTTGTGGGGTTAAATGCAGTAGCTCTTGACAAGCTTGTTTTCTCAGGCCGGCGAAGTGAGAGCTCGGGATGCCGCTTCATAAATAACTTCATCCAGTCGATCCCAGCTAGTTTTTAGATCTCCAGTTATTTGGTACGTCTTTATTCAATTTTAAAGCATATTGACAAGCTAGCTCACGAGTCTGAATGTAGGTAAGACCGTGTGCCATTTTGGATGAAAGTTTCAAATAATTGCTTAAACTCACTTCTTCTTCTTCAGTAGTAAATACTCTTCTGTTTCCAATATTTGGTTCATAATGAAATGAGTTGTCAGTTGTTGCTTTAGCTTTTGCAACTAAACGAGCCAACACTGATTTAGCTACACCATATTCTAATGCCGCTGATCTGATAGACATATTACCTTGTAACACGATATTGATAGCTTCTTGGATCGTTTCTTTAGATTTTCTAGTTCTCTTTTTATGTTTGGGTTCCATGATATAATAATACTTAGGATCTAGTGTAAGAAAAAAACTTTGTTAGAAAAACGCAACAAAGGGTGTTGAAAGGGACATGTAAAACGCGTCCCTTTCAAGACTTTACATAGTGTCCTTACCAACAATGTCAAACACATGTGATGTTTGTCCGAAACTTACCTAAGTTTTTGTAAAACTGCAATAATTACAACTAATCTTACACTGTCTGCTGGCGACTTGCAAAATTTCACTAGCCTAATTAACAAACTAATGTTCAAATTACGTCAAACAATCACCTTACTTATTTAACGATTTTCCACGCAAAAGTGCATAAACTTGTCTAGCAAGTAAACAACTAATACTTGGAACATCAGATTGCATTTACCATGTAATAATAATAATAATAATAATTTTCAACTAATACCATTCAAACACAAAATGAAACACAACACTCAATCCTCCCTTCACAAATTGAAACTCTGTTGCATACACAACATAACATTATAGAAAGTCCATTACCAACACACAACACTTCAACAATCACTCATGTAACACCTCTAACTCGTTCTCATGCACTCAAACGTAAACACACAATATACTCACAGTATCAGAATTCGCAATTAACACAAAACACAAACAACACATTACCCACTCGAGTGCAATGTGTAAAGTTTTGAAAGCACAGAATTCATTCTGGCTCCCAGTTGAGAAAGCTTTGACATATGAATCATCTCCTTTACATTTGTTTATGCATGCTTTAGAACAGTTGTAATTAGAAATATCATAAATGTTGTATTTATCAACTAAGTGGTAGCTCGAAACAAAAATTTGTTCTTTCTCATCTATTAAATATATTGTCATTAAGGCTAATTTTTTAAGGGTGGGATTGCTACATGACTTTAGCACTCTTTTATTGCCATTGATATCCTCTAATGAGCATATGTCCTTTTGCAGTTGATCTCTAGATCTCAATATGTCATCACTTTTTGAATGTGTTTTTGAGAATGTTAAATCAACTCTGACGTCTTTCTCAGACAATGATACTACATCAATAGATGAGCATCTGTTCAAATTTTCAGAGGTTACTGGGATTTCAGCAGTAAGATAAAACATATGTCCAGGTTTAGGCAGAGACATTTTCACACTCAGATGATCTTCGTGGATAGTGAATATGCATGGAGCACATGTTGATCCTGAGTAATGGTCATATCGTGAAGGACTCTCTATTTCCAGATTGTAAATCTTAGCAATCTCCGCAGCATAAAGTCTTAGATCTTGAATTGATGAATTCGTAAAGAGTCGGTTATCAGATAAGCCACGTCTTTTCCTGGTGACGGTTACACTACTGGTCTTGTGTTTCTCATTCAGAATGCTGGATTCCTTATAATTAGTTAGAGTTAACTCTTCCTCATTGTCACGTGGATCATCTTCATCAGCCTCTGATAAATGCATGATGTTGTAGTTGTTAATCAATCTGTTCGTAATCTTCTCACAAGATATTGCCAGTTTGGGATTATTTAAAGTGTATGTCACTGTATAAGTACATTTAATTAACCAGAACTCGATTTTGAAGTACCTAATTAACCTTCCCAGAGTCCTAGAGTGTAATGTAATAACGGGACGTGGCTTTTACAAATTGGGATCAAATACACCGAGGCTTCTCAAACAAATACATTATCTAAAATGTGATCAGCGTTGGTTTTATCAACGTCATTTAATTTAATGAACATAATATGTGTATAGTATTTAATATGTTCACTTTTTAACAGCAACTTCAAATTTATATTGTATTAGTAGTTATGTATTAGTAGGACTAATCGTTACTTGATTTGTTGTTTGGAGCCATTAGAGCTATGTATACCCAAGTTTGCAACTCTCAAAAAGTTGTGGAAAAATTTTTACGCACGAAAAACCGCGAAATTTTTGGACTTGTTTCAGACTCTGCTCTATATCTTCGAATCCACGCATTTTTCTTCGAAAGCTATTCTATACGTTTTTTAAGAAAATTAAATATGTGACAAATTAAGCCCAACCGGAGCTCTGTAGGTCAATTGGTTACCGAATTATGGCACTTTGAAAATAGGCCAGTTTTTCCACAAACTGAAAATTTTAGTTTTACACCTTCTTTGAATCGAAATTGCGTCGAAACCATTGATCCTACTAGTAGAACTTGTAGAATATTATTTCTAGGCAATTTAATTATCTTTAAATTAGGCGCAGAGCGGGGTCTGTAAGCCTCGTAGTTCTCTCAAAATCTCAAAAAAACCCATGTGAGGTAAAATCGCATTTTTCCAGAAATGTAGGGGAGAGGGGGGCAGGTTGTTACATGGTAAATATGTGCACGTTGTGTTGCATACAAGAGTAGCATATTTTACTACAAGAATTGTAGTCATACGCGACATCTGTGAATATAGTTTAAGATTACTAGGTAATGTGAAAACTTCAATATTAGCTAAAACGTGGTTTGAGGTGCAACAAGTGATTTTTAGAAAGAAATCTCAATTCATCGCCTAAACGGTAAGTGATCTAATTAAATTAATATATTGGTTTTGCAATACACACTTTGGACTTACATTCGCACTATTTATTTGTTTCCTTAACGTACAAGGTACATGATAAAAATTAAACATGACCTACATGTTACCGGTTGGGGCATATTGTTACAATAATTATGAGGCACGTTGTTACATGTAACAACCTGCCCCATACTTTAATAGTGTCACTAGTAAGCATAAGTTAGGTACTTTTATATTGTTACAGATTGTAAAATATGGTGAGAACTTATAAAAGAAAAACTAATCGTGGCAACACGCCAGCGGATGTTTTTGAGCAAGCTGCTAAAGCAGTATCAAATGAGAAATTATCTTTACGAGATGCTGCTAGTCGATTCGGAATAAATTTTATGACACTACATCGGTACATCAAAAAAGCTAATATAACGCCTAATACGGCAGCTATAAATATAGGCTACGCTAAACCATCGAAAATTTTTAGTGAAGAGCAGGAGCAAGAACTATCTCAATACGTCGAAGACTGTTCTAAACTTTATTACGGATTGACGACAAAAGATTTGCGAAAACTCGCTTATGATTTAGCTATTCAAAATAAAAACAAATTTCCTGTTAGTTGGAAAAATATGGAGATGGCATCAAAAGATTGGTTGAAGGGGTTTTTAAAACGTCATAAAAATTTATCTGTGCGTATCCCAGAGTCGACAAGTCTTGCGAGGGCCACAGCCTTTAATCGTGCCAATGTTAATTTGTTTTTCGACAACCTTGCTACTGTTTATGACAAATATAAATTTAAACCGAATGACGTATATAACGTAGACGAGACTGGCCTCACTACCGTACAAAAGCCTTCTAAAATTATTGCGAAGAAAGGGGTTAAACAAGTTGGAGCCATCACGTCAGGAGAAAGAGGAACCTTGGTGACAATGGCTTTAGCAGTCAACGCGACTGGCAATAGTGTGCCACCCATGTTAGTGTTTCCTCGCAAGAAAGTTAAGCCATTTATGACCGCAAATACACCTGCTGGTTGCATAGCAGCAGCTCGCCCTTCTGAGTGGATGACTGGTGATAACTTTTTACTTTTCATGAAGCACTTTACCAAATTTATTCGGTGCACAAAAAATAGCCCTGTCTTGTTAATTCTAGACAACCATGTGTCACATTTGTCAATTCCTGTGCTAAACTATTGCAAGGATAATGGTGTGGTATTATTGAGTTTCCCTCCTCATACGTCACATCGACTGCAACCTTTAAATAGGACAGTGTATGGACCTCTAAAAAGATATTTTAACCTACATGCGGATGGCTGGCTCAAATCACACCCAGGTGTTCCCATGAGTATTTATGACATCCCAACAGTTCTAAAGGAAGCTTTACCACTTGCTACAACACCAAGCAATATACAAAAGGGATTTTTAGTTACGGGGATTTGGCCCTACAACAGAACAATTTTCTCAGACGATGATTTTTTACCTTCAGAAGTTACTAACCGAGAAAACAAAGAGAATGTGAGTAGTAATTTGGTGGAAGACACAATCGATAATATTACTGACCATCCTATGGAAATTCGTCATATTACACCTGATAAATCAGTTGGTAACCTTACCGGCCCGGTGACAATTCGTCATACAACGCCACCTCCTCAACCTTCCACATCAACAGCTAATGATGGATATTCGCCAAATGTGTCATTCCGCGTGACGCCACTTCAGTTAAAACCTTTTCCAAAGGCTCTTCCTAGAAAAGCAGGTATTAATCGCAAAAAAATTAAATCTGCCGTTTTAACGGATACTCCTGTGAAAAACGCACTTGAAGAAGAAGCTCGAGAAAGAGAGAATCGAAAGAAAATAAGCGGCAAGGTTAAGAAAAACTTCAGCGACCATAAAGGTAGCAACTGTAAGAAAAAAGGTACCAAAAAGGAAGAAACTGATTCTGATCAATCAGAAGAAGGTGACCTGTGCCTTGTGTGCTTAGAATCTTATTCTAACTCTAAAGATAAATATTGGATTCAGTGTACAACATGCAGGGGGTGGGCGCATGTGTCCTGCGCCAGTGATGATGACTATTACGTGTGTATACATTGTTTAAGTGACAATGACTAATTTTGTAACATACGGGTAATTTTCATTTTGTAGAATGTAGTCTTTTAATTTTTGTAACAACGTACCCCATAAGCAGTAACAACTTGCCTCTCTAGTGGGGCATGTTGTTACATAGTGTACCAGTTTATTAAAATATTTATAATCACTTTTCTGTAACTATTAGAGCTGAAATATAAATCAATCCTTAGAGCCTAATGTTTACTTTACAATAATCGATATATAATTGAAATTTCCAGTCAATAAAATGTGCCACAAAAAATACATATCTCAAAACTGTAACAACCTGCCCCCCTCTCCCCTACCTACCCACTTTTTTGTGGCATGAAGTGAAGTGAGATTTAAACGTGTTATTAATTATCATATAGGAAGTATTAGTCGTAGCGGTACATCTAAATGTCTGTCAAATTGTGCGGGAAGTGTGAAATTAGGTACACTTATTAATTAGATCAAAATAAACGATTTGACCCGCAGCACCCCTATTTTCAACCCTTAGTTTTCAAAAGTGCCCCGTATTTAGTTTTTTCCATCCCCTAACTATAACTCCTTTGTTTACAACTTTTTGAAAAAAATATATTAATAAAAGTTTTAGGAATTCTTATAAGGAGCATTTTATATAAGGATAAAATTTTCACAAATATCAACCCTTATCGAGATATGTGGGAAAAACTGATTTTTGCAGTTTCATTACAAAATCGGTCATAGTTTTCTTGTTTATCGTTTCTCAGAAAAATTATTCAAATAAAAGATGTAGATATTAATATGATCAATATTTTAGGTATATATAACATTTTCACAGAAAGCAACCCTTAACAAGTTATTTCGATATTGCTGAAAGTAAGCAACCCTTAAGTATGAAATCGCTCGTATCTTTTTTATTTGTAACTTATGAGGAAAAACATGTGAATAAATATTATAGAAAATTATCTTTTGGGAATTTTATGTAGGTATGAAAATTTCTCAAAAGTCAACCCTTAACGAGATATATCGAAAAAACCAGAAACTGTCAATTTTCACATAAAATCGAGCATAACTTTTCTATATTTCACTACAGTGACATTATTGTTATATAATTCGGTAGGTATATGGATGTACAAAATATAAGTAAGGGGTAATTTTTTTACAAAAACTCACCCTTAGCGAGATATTTTTACAAAAACAAACTTTCGGCACTTTTTAGAAAAGGTTTCATAACTTTTTCAATTACGATGGTTAATATTATTTCTTCGCGGTTAATAATAGCCAATTACAGTGCATTTCATGAAATCATAGTGATTTTGCACCATATCACACTGGTGCGGGAATTTTCAACGTACAAAGTGTAGGGTTTATTCGCGGTAATATAATTAAAAAGAAACAATCTAATTGTACCCAAAATGCAAACAGGTCGATTTTTATATCAAGGAAGACATATTTTGATGTTATTTTCTTGGGGGTGGTTCTCACCTCCAGCGCTTCACAGGGGGTGATATTGAAATTTCAAACCGGAAGGCGGGTCATGTGATACATCATTGGAAAGCTAATTCCTTGGCCTTTTCATTTTTGCATTTTTTTCACTTTATTTCTATCAGTAGCTAAGTAAAATACTGAAATATTTATTTAAACACATTTGGCTTAGGTGCACGAGCTCGTTACGTAGCGGGCGTCGCGGCGTATGGTTTCGCTCGGGTGTCGCATCTCCTTTAGACATTTTACATGCGAAAATAAAAGGTAAGCACTTCAACAGCAAGTTAGTATTATCTCACCGACTCGTATTTTAGTGAGAACAACCAAACAGACTAAAAAGGAGATGCGACACCCGAGCGAAACCATACGCCGCGACGAAATTTCAATGTCACCCCCTGTGAAGCGCTGGAGGTGAGAACCACCCCCAAGAAAATAACATCAAAATATGTCTTCCTTGATATAAAAATCGACCTGTTTGCATTTTGGGTACAATTAGATTGTTTCTTTTTAATTATATTACCGCGAATAAACCCTACACTTTGTACGTTGAAAATTCCCGCACCAGTGTGATATGGTGCAAAATCACTATGATTTCATGAAATGCACTGTAATTGGCTATTATTAACCGCGAAGAAATAATATTAACCATCGTAATTGAAAAAGTTATGAAACCTTTTCTAAAAAGTGCCGAAAGTTTGTTTTTGTAAAAATATCTCGCTAAGGGTGAGTTTTTGTAAAAAAATTACCCCTTACTTATATTTTGTACATCCATATACCTACCGAATTATATAACAATAATGTCACTGTAGTGAAATATAGAAAAGTTATGCTCGATTTTATGTGAAAATTGACAGTTTCTGGTTTTTTCGATATATCTCGTTAAGGGTTGACTTTTGAGAAATTTTCATACCTACATAAAATTCCCAAAAGATAATTTTCTATAATATTTATTCACATGTTTTTCCTCATAAGTTACAAATAAAAAAGATACGAGCGATTTCATACTTAAGGGTTGCTTACTTTCAGCAATATCGAAATAACTTGTTAAGGGTTGCTTTCTGTGAAAATATTATATATACCTAAAATATTGATCATATTAATATCTACATCTTTTATTTGAATAATTTTTCTGAGAATCGATAAACAAGAAAACTATGACCGATTTTGTAATGAAACTGCAAAAATCAGTTTTTCCCACATATCTCGATAAGGGTTGATATTTGTGAAAATTTTATCCTTATATAAAATGTTCCTTATAAGAATTCCTAAATCTTTTATTAATATAATCTTTTCTAAAAGTTGTAAACAAAGGAGTTATCGTTAGGGGATGGAAAAAACTAAAAACGGGGCACTTTTGAAAACTAAGGGTTGAAAATAGGGGTGCTGCGGGTCAAATCGTTTATTTTGATCTAATTAATAAGTGTACATAATTTCACACTTCCCGCACAATTTGACAGACATTTGCGATTTTCTCGATGTACCGCTACGACTATATGTAAGTTGAATAGATTGTAGGTAGGTACCAATATTATTAGTCAACAAGGTAATGTGTGCAAAAAATGGTAAAGTGGCAAGCGTCCTTGGCCTTGAGGATTGTAGCGGTTCTTTGTTGTGCGTAGGCAGGTGTTCCTTTGTTCACCTCTTCCAACCCTCTCTCGCATCGTAGGGGCTAGCTCAATGCCTCTTTGTCTTTACCTCCTCTTTCACGCTACACTATCCGGTTTCTTATCTCCGAACTCCGAGCTCACAGTACAGTTTTTGTTTCTCTTGTGAGTAGCTCGTATTTCAATATGTAAGATTCTGTTCAATTTATTTGTGATTTCTTTCCTTTACGGACTTTAAAATATCAAAAGAAGGCGCAGACCGCGATATCGTCGTGACTGCTCTGCAGAAGCATACCTCCAATGACCACGTCATCATCTTTGGAGAGGATGTGAATTTGCTCGTGCTCCTCTGCGGTCTAGGATCAACTAAAACAAACGTGTACTTCCAGAAGAGTGGCAGAGGTGAGACGGGTTGCGTCCAATTCCCCACCAGCTCATTTAACAAAGGGGAAGTGGAGCTACCACCTGGATTTGAACTTTTCATCCACGCATTTACTGGGTGCGACACCACCTCTACCCTCTTCTGGCAGGGGAAGATGCAAATGTGGAGCCACTTCAAACAAACTCAAGCCCTAGTGGACCAAGCAAGAGTTTTCCTCCAGACAAATGCCACACACGAACAAGTCGCAGCAGCCGGTGACAAGTGCCTAGTTGCCCTATATGCAGGAGACGAAAGGACAGACGCCCTCAACGATGTACGCTTCCGTACTTTTCTGAAGACAGCAGCCAACGCTAAAGCGAATCTGGCCCGTCTGCCCCCACCCACAAGAGCTGCGTCATATCACCACTACCGTACATACCACCAGGTGCAAAAGCGGTTGGGAGTTGAGAAAGAGGCCACGGACTGGGGTTGGGAATTGACCTCGGCTGGACTCATCCCCATTACCAGTCGGCAAGCTCCTGCCCCCGGAGAGCTCCTAAAACTCCTCTCTTGCAAATGCAAGAAGGGGTGCAGAGGTGGCTGTACTTGCATGAAAGCAGGGCTCAGATGTTCTGTGATGTGTGCTACCTGCTCTGGGGAAACATGCCAGAACGCTGCCCTTATCATCATTGAAGAGGACGACGACGACGAGCCTCAAGACAACCCTGACGATCCACCAATACTTACCTATTAAGGACAGCAACGAAAGTGGCGGCCCAGGGCCATCAAAAACAATAGTGTCTAATTTGATTGACTAATTGATTGATTGATTAAGTTACTGTACTTTTGATTACTTATGTTTATATTAAAATACATTTCACCGTTTTTTTAAATGATTTTATGCGTTCTTTTTCACTACCAAACCAAAAAACAAAAGATAGGAAAGGTTATGGAACATTTCTGGAAAAATGCGAATTTACCTCATATGGGTTTTTTTGAGATTTCGAGAGAACTACAAGGCTTACAGAACCCGCTCTGCACTTAATTTAAAGCTAATTAAATTGCCTAGAAATAACATTCTATAAGTTCTACTCGTAGGATTAATGGTTTCGGCGTAATTTCAGTCCAAAGAACGTCTAAAATAAAATTTTCATTTTTGGGAAAAACTAGCCTATTTTCAAAATGCCATAATTCGGTAACCAATTGACCTACAGAGCTCCGGTTGGGCTTAATTTGTCACAAATTTAATTTTCTTAAAAAACGTATAGAATAGCTTTTGAAGAAAAATGCATGGATTAGGAGATATAGAGCAGAGTCTGAAACAAGTCCAAAAATTTCGCGGTTTTTCATGTGTAAAAATTTTTCCACAACTTTTTGAGAGTTGCAAACTTGGGTATACATAGCTCTAATCGGCCCAAACAACATACTAAAAAATCAGAGATACATCATGTTTTGTTCAGATCAGTCCGAACATTGAGATTTTTCCTCGTATTATAGCTGTGTAGTGTGTATAGCATTTTGGCACTGGTAGTTATTAATGTTTTTCTTTGCCAAGCAAAGATGGTCCATAATAACTATGCACGGAAAAGTTAAAATTTTGAGATCGACAAACGCCTCTCGGCAATCTTCTCTATATTTCAACCCTTGAATTACTCGGATGGCTCGACGTTGGAGTTTGAACAGATATTTCCATGAAGAACAGTGCCCCCACACTGTAACTGCATATAACAACGCACTTTGTATTAGGGCATAGTACGCGTGACGTACTACTGTTTTAGATGTTGAATCTGTTAACCTTCTGAGAAGGTATATCCCTTTATTCAATTTAACACACAATTTATTGCAGTGATTATTAAACAGTAGATGAGGATCCAGGTAACATCCCAGAAATTTCACAATTGATCTATTAAAGCATGTGATTGGTCTTAAAGCCAATGCAAGCGTTTCCGTTTTGTTTGAATTAAGTTTTAATGCTAAACACCATGCTGCAACTGTTTCTTTTGCTGTTGTTGATTTTGACATAGCGGCGTCAAGACTGTAATCATTACAAATTACAGCCGAGTCGTCCGCATACAGTATACAGTCCCACTTGTCATTTAACGTTAAGTGACAAGGCAAGTCATTGATATATATGAGGAACAAAATTGGGCCGAGAATGGATCCTTGTGGTAATAAGTAATTTCTCAGAGACTGTGCCTTGAAATAATACACACTGGGATCTATTTTTAAGATACGATGTAGTCATACTGTGGCCATCTATCAGTTATTTGCGCAAGTTTTTAACTCTAGTAGTTTTACAGATTTGGTTACTGTCCCTTTCAATACTTGTCCCTTTCATTATTTTCCATAATAAAGTTTACGAGCATTTCGTACTGTTGATGGGTAGTTTTCTTCTCTCGCTTCCGTTTTTTTGGCGTCATTTAATTTTAATACTTTAATGAAAAATTAATTACAAAAACGTTTGTTCTGTAACGTTATGTTACACACAAAAATACACGAAAAATTGACGTTCAAATGCGGGGATTACCACCATTATAAATAAAAAACACTAAAAGTTCACTACAAATTAGTCTCTTTACAGGGTGCTTCAGGCTCTTATGTCAAAAGTGTTCCCAACTTCATATCTGTCGCTAACAATAAGTCGCTATCTATTAGACGATAACAACGAGTCGTTATGCATTACTTACAGAATTCTAATTTTAGGAAAGTTCTTATATGAGTTGTTATGAATTGTTACAATAAATGGTTATAATAACAACCCGGATAACAACTTTTTTACAGAATCAGGGGGATAGTACCAGGGTAAAATAAATATTCAGGTACTGTCCTATAAACTACTACTTATTTAAACTAACCGTGAAAGAAAAACTGTATTGCGGATAAATTTATTTGCGTCTAATTTGAGTTTAACCTTCCAGCGCTCGCGCCTACATAAAATTTACGACAAATTTTCAAAATCTTGTATATTATTGTTTCTGTAATTTTTTTTTCTACGGGACCTTTTTGTATTCCAGGTATGTTCACTTAGGTAGCAGGGGGCGAAAGAATCATTGTAATTTGGGTATTTAAATTAGATGTATTGTGTACTTTGTGTCGCTAAGAGCGTACTACGTAAGGTTTATAGCGCGTGACTTTTGAACAAGTGTTTTCAGTTTTGCAAGTGTATACAACATTAATTAGTGTTAGTTTCATTATTTTCATTTCGATAAGTGCAATATGTAGTGTCTTAGATATTTGCATATACATATTTTATATAATTTTTTTGGTTTTTGCAGTAATATCACAAAAATTTCTAACCGTCCGTTGTCACAAGCAGACTTCCATATCTTGCTGAGCATAAATGTGGGATAATAGATGAAAACGAGAGTTACATTTTTTTGTTTTATGTAAAATGAATAAACAAACATTTATTCATAATTCCTCAATCCTATTTTGTATATTATATTCAAAGATTGTGAAAATAGCCCCCTTAACCAAACTACATAAAAAATACGACACGCGCGCGGTGGTGTAATACCAAAGCGCGCGAGCGCTGGAAGGTTAATCTAAAAGGGAATTTTGTGCAGAATTGCTAAATGTCACGTTTTGCGAATAAGCAATTAAATAATCATCTTTTGTTTAGGTAGGAATTAAGTTTGCTTAATAACTAGATTTTGTTTATTTTTATTAGAACTGCAATAAATGAATTATTTGGATTGATTTTATAGATTTTTGTCAAACTTGTTACCGAATTATAAGGAGAGCAAAAACGTAATTTGTTTTCAAAGCGACGCTATTTGAAAGTTAAGAACCCCGTCCAACTTACTGGAATTGTCATAAAATAAGCAATTAGCAGTTAGATAAAATTATATTTTTCCAAATTAATTGATCAATAGTAATCAATAATAGATTAAATTTGGTGAATCGATAAAGTTTTAACCTATTGAGTAATTAACCTTTTTTATACCTACTGAGCTAGCCTGGGAAGTAGAAAGTACGAAAGGTAAATACAAGCGTACTACCTTTGCAAGAAAAATACCGAACCTGAAAGTTTTTATCAACAATTTAACTCCCGTTACAAGATTTTATATTTTAAACCGTCACCAACATTAATTTCTCCTTTCAGGAACATTCATCCCCTATCTCGTCACCTTAAGGCGAATTTTTGCGACGAAAATTGTTCGTCAGCTTTTTACCGCCGTTTAAAATGGTGTCGTCATTAACAACTGCTCTCGCCAAAATGACATTTTCCATCAGCCAGTTGTTTACAATTTGAAATTTTGTGGTTAGGTTAATTCAAATGCAATGAGTCTAGAACAGAATTTGCTACCAAATCATATACTTTTTGATAGTGACAATTCCGTTATTTTGCATTCATTGAATAACGCGATTAATACTTTTATAACCTAACAGAAAAGATACTTTTATGTGCTAGTGTAATTAGGGAAACACATTCGACCAGATGGGTGTATTACCAAAGACTATCCTTCCCCAGTCTTTGGTATTACGAAGATTGGTTACTTCGTTACATAGAAACGGATTTTTTCCGAATGTTTCGAATGTTACATGCTGCATTCGAATAGCTTTTAAAGAAAGTTGTTTAAAGGTAGAAAAAGTATATGCTCATGGTGGGCATTTAAAGGTAGAAAAAGTATATGCTCATGGTGGGCATTTATCAGTTCCTCAGGAAAAGTGTTTACTAATGACATTATGGTATCTTGGAAAAGCAGAAACATTTGTTACTATGTAACTTGTACCGGATGTTGTAGTTTAATAAGAATTTACAAGTTTTAAAAGCCGGGGGGGGGGGGGGGGGTGTCTCGTAATCATAACCGCGCCTGGTTTAGGTAAATTTTAGGTGTTGTATCATTACAAGTTGCATTATTTTTAGTTAGAGGTATTATACTGTTAGGGAATAAAAAAAACAATGGTGTCTAGTTACGCATTGTGATTGAAACCCGTTCCTTTGGTACCGTTACATACTTATATGTGACTTACCTTATCCATTCGAGGGAATGGCGCAAAAGGTGAATAATAAATTCTAATTCTAATAACGATCACATCCCAGTAAGCAAAGAACGTAACAATGATGTTTTGTAACGTTACAACCAAGTGGATAGGGAAACATCAATTTAGAAAATTAAATTGTGGCAAATTAAACATTTCTTTAAAAACATTGAAGTAACTTGATGTTGGGATCGTTTACCCGATGTTGTTGAGGTGACATCAGTTTAGCGTCGCTTATGGACGTTTAATATTTGTTGTTAATTTGATGTTTGCCCTTTTTTGCCTTTTTTTTGTTGGACAATTAATTAACTATTATTTTTATTAAAATATATCCTTTGTTTACCGTCCATCAAGCAGCAATATTAAGTAAACAATGTATGCTTAGGGTAGACCTTCAAATGAACGGGACGGGGATGTTTATTTGAATTGTAACCATTTTTGATTTTTCATTCTTATTTTAATTGAACAAACAGCGCTATTTTGTAAAATAGTGGAGCACAAAGGAAATTGAGATCGCTGCGACATTCCTTTCCTTTTCAAAGTAAAGGCCGTCTAGTTTTGGTTCGATCACGTGACAACAAAACTTGTATTATACTGGTTTGTGAATCCGTTGCCAAAACAGCCATAAACAAAATAACTCTAGTCATCTAGTGGTTAGTTGTATCTAGTTTATTGTTTATAGACATTACTTACAGTTTGAGTTTATATAGACATATCTAGTTTATATAGACATTATCTACAGTTTAATTAAAGTTTATAGACATATCTAGTTTTAGTCAAGTGGAAGTGAATACTGAAATTTACAAAACGTGAGTATTTTAGTCCTTTATTAATGTTTAATTAAGTTTATTCAACATGTATTTACTAACTATTTATTAAGAGGGATTTCACAAAACTGAAAGCGGGTATACACAAAATTCAGACAGCGTTGAAAAGAAATACGCACACCGTGCAAATAATAAATGAAGGCATTATTTCTGGCTGCCTGCATCGATTATCTCGTTGCTTTCCTTGGCGACAGTGATGCTATAATTGCTATACGTGTGTTAACAATAATTGTATTAGATCTATTGGAATCACAAATAATTATTATACCATTGTATTGGCGATCATTTCTATGACATCACTGGTTGGCGGGAAGTAAGTTTCGGATTCGGAACCCTTCCGTAAAAGATTACATTTGTGTTTCTAATTTTTTTATTGACCACTCGGCAATTTAGAGTTTTGTTTGAATTTAAGTTGTACTATAGTTTTGAAAGAATGGCTTCTATGAATACCATAAATTAAAAATGGTGTTGCCCTCTAAGTGCTACTCCCTCTTAATTTGCCTTACTAGTGGCTGTTTTTTTAAACTAAGTAATTTATATTTTTCAGAACTACACCATGGATAAAGCGGTAATATACATTTTTTTAAATATTTCCTTTTAAATATTAAAATTGATAGTAATTCAGTAATTTATCTTTCTTATCAATTGAAAATTAGGCTTCAGTGCACAAAATATTTCAATTCAAGATCATATTTGATCCTGGGATTATAAAATAACATGTCTATCATGAATAGTGGACGGATTTATAAGTTTTTGCATGCTCTATTTGCAAACTCATATGGTTCCCAAAACTAGATATAGTCGATGTCGGAAATTTCACCCCGTCACAGAAACTGAAATGAATAAATTTCTTGGGCTGTGTCTTCTGCAAGGTATGGTGAAGATACCAGTTATAAAACAATTGTTCACTTACTCTCCTTTATATTATCACCCACTTTTTTTGTATTCGTTAAGTGGACGTCAATTTGAACAAATACTTTGATGTTTCAATGCCACTCCAGATGTATATGATGCACAAGATCGGCTTCATAAAGTCAGCAGTCTATTGAATTTGGTCATAAAGAATAGTAACTCTGTGTATTCACCATGTGAAACATTATCCCTGGACGAGTCGATGTTGCTATTTAAAGGTAGACTTATTTTTAAGCAGTATATAAAAAATAAGAAGTCAAAATATGGGATAACATTTTATGAACTTACTACCCACGATGGTTATATTTTGAATTTGGAAATTTATCAGGGTCGTGATCGTAATCCATTGACTGCAAAGAAGAAGGGTGATTCCAAAACTGAACAAATTGTTTTACGATTACTGGGACCCTACCTCAACAAGGGCCACCATGTCTTTATGGATAACTTTTACAATAGTGTATCACTATCCTCAAAACTGCTAACATACAAAACTCACTCTACTGGGACATTAAGATCTAACAGAGTAGGAAATCCTGTAGTTGTTGTAAAAAAAAGCTCAAAAAAGGTGAACATATATGGCGAAAAAAGAAAAATGTTAGCTTATATGTCAGCAAGTGGCATGATAAGATAGATGTTTATGCAATAACCACTGCATACAAGCCAAATATTATTACCGTTAAAAATAGGTATGGTGTAGAAAAGCAAAAACCGTGCGAGATGGATATAATAGGCACATGTCGGGGATCGACAAAAGCGATCAAATGATGTCGTACTATAGCTGCCCTCGCAAAACAATCAGGTGGTACAAGAAAGTTTTATTCCACCTCCTTGATATAGCGGTCTGGAACTCCTTCATCCTATATAAAAAAGCATTAAAAGAGAAAAGAGAAAACATTAAATTGGCTAGTTTTAGGGAAGCTATAATACGATCTCTCCTAGAAATAGAATCGGTTGTTGATGGAAGAGTTTTTGTAACGCACAATGCTGGAAAAAAGGCACGAAATACAGCAAACCTAGAACAACATTTTTTAGAAGAAATACCCTTGCCTGAAAACTGTAAGAAAACACATTTATTCTTGAAATGCAGACAGTGTACAAGGGATAATAAAAGAAAAGAAACAAGATATAGGTGTGAAGTATGTCTCGAGAAACCTCCATTATGTCCTGCGCCATGTTTTAAAGTATGGCATAGTTAAATAATTGGTATACCAGAAACCATACTAAACTAAAATTATATTTTGTGTAACGATAAATATATGTTCTTTCTAATCGTACAGAGACGTACATGGACGTCTATGTCACAAACAGTATAAAAAAGTATTTGTAATGTGACAGTGACGTCTATAGCCGTTGACCTTTTTTCCTTCATTTTTAAACTGTTTACGTCTTCCCGAACCCAGAGGTATAATTTTTGTTGTAAGTGCTTGAGTATTAATAAAATAAGGCATAGGGCGTTATTACTTACACTCATCATTTTACGAGTGTTAAAATTTCCAAAGAAAATAATACGAAAACGCAGTTGTATAAAGGATTTATTAAGCAATAATGTATAGAGTAATGTAGTTTTTTTAAGCATTTTAATTGTTTAAAATTTCAATCAGATTCAGATGAATTCTCGTTTCCTTTTCTTCTTCCCTTCAACCATTTTTCTGAATAATGATGGGAATTCCTTTTTACACTGATTTTGTTCTTTTAATAAATTGTCAACCAATTCAAACCTAGGCTTGTTGTTTTCTTCTGGTTGTTTGTGTAGCCGTTCAATTGTTTTAATTATTTTGTCCAAATTGCTTTTCGGCTTT
Organism: Pyrocoelia pectoralis; assembly: GCA_036250285.1. NCBI lineage: Eukaryota > Metazoa > Arthropoda > Insecta > Coleoptera > Lampyridae > Pyrocoelia > Pyrocoelia pectoralis. The sequence continues at coordinate 35,127,091 of CM070075.1, read as the reverse complement.
ATTTTGAATGGTGTACGACCAATGAGTATCGAAGTACTGCTAGTGGAAGGACTAGGTGGTGTTTCCTCTTCATTTTCCATAACTGCAATGTTCACCTGTAATACTGGGTTATGAAATAAATTTAGAACTGCATATATATATATACTTATACCAGTGAATGAATCAAGAGTGTAAGTGGGATTAACACTGTGCTTTGCACCATACACCTTGTGCATCAAATCAAAATAGTTTCTCTTCATTCGTAGCATCAGCCAACATTTGCCAAACTTTTAGCTTTACAGTTTGCTTATCATTAAATAACTTTTCGTACATGTCACTACTCTTCAAAGTAAGAAAAGTGATTGGTGTGATTTATGTTAGCTTGAGTTTGATGTCGCGCAGATTTCCAAATAACATTCTCTATAGAAGTACTTCGCGAAGCAGCAGGAACGTTTAACTGTAACGGTTGATTTTCATCCACTGCAACAAGTGCGTTATCAATATTGGTGTATTAACCACATCCCTGGCGTAATTTATATCTTAATTAGGGGCAAGGTTGAAATTTAAGCAATTTAAATACCGTCAGTAACAACTACATAGCACCCATCTCCCACATCTACAATAGTTGGATTTTGCACGTTCGCGTTTTCCATTTACACACAATAATAGCCTTGTAACAATAAAGGTATTGGCGCTAAGCGGTATTCGTTATGTACAAGAAAAGTTGAAAGTGAGGTTAAACGTTAAACCTTTAGCCATTGAACTCTATTTAGTATAGTCCAATGCATTTAGTACGGTTTTTACAAATCCACCTTCGAGTGACACGAGCATTAACGAACCGTTTGAACACTTCTTTCAACTATCATCCAGCGTTCCGTCGAACCACGTTCGAATTTTATAACAATGACGTCACTTGTTGGCTGCCAAATTGTGTGGGACTCGTTTTTAGCGAAATGCGTCCCTGAGGAAACCATTTCTACAATTATTTCGTCTACATCAGACTCAACACTTAAACAATATAATACAACGTATCGTCTGTGGCGCAACTTTTGTACGGAAAACCGGATTTCCTTATACGCAGGGAACACAAAGACATCTTGTTATTTTTACAGAAATGTGACCATGTTTGCAGTTACAGATATGGAGCAATGAATTCACATCGATCAGCCCTTAATCTCATTCTGGCCAACTCTTTAGCTACGGACCCAATACTGAAACGCTATATGAAATGGATGTCACGATTGACACCTGGAATCCATAAATTCTGCTCGTTTATTTAGATACGTTACCCGAGAGTCGCGACATGCAGCGGCTGTCGGAGAAATTGGTCACCCTTTTGACTCTGGTCACTGGCGGCCGTTTCCAAACTGTATACCTGATTAAAGAAATTTAACTTCTAAAAATAAAATATTTTTATTGTAATTCAAATTCCACAACATTGTTAACATTTTCTAATATAGGGTTTTTTATACTTACACAGAATATTATTACTTTCATTTTTGTAATCCATTAACAATTCTAACATCATGAAGTAGTGGTTCGGGACTCAAAATAAGGGAGCAAGAACAGGTAAATTCAGAAAGTCGAGTCTTTTTCTGAATTTAACAATTCTATGTCATTGATCTCGTTAAGTTCAGATACAACGTAGTTGCCAAATTGTTCATTTACGACCATCAACATTTCCTTTATTGATTTCATTCTAGAAGCTCATCAGAGCTTTCAAAGTGTTTGCCATTATGGCATCTTCACTACTTTGGTGTTGTTGCTGCATAGTTTCTTAGCTTTAGGTAAAGCTTTTACCTTCTTTACACTCGATCGCTAATGACTCTGACGAGCTCAAATTATCGTCAACGTCGATAGTCCCTTCATTTGTGGGTTCACATTGTTGAGTCTGTTATTTATAGTTGTATTGTAATTTACTTACTTAGTTCTTAACTTACCAAAGATTGAGAATTGCAATTTTTCCCATTTCTTGGCTGAATCTATGGTTTGAGGAAACTTAATGCTTCAAACCACCACACATGTAGTTCATACACATCATCACTGGAAGCTCCACTCCTACAACTATCATTAATTTTTGTTAATTCGTGGTTGCACTGTCTTCTTAATTTTGCTATTTTTTTCTTCATTTCTTCTATACCACTTAAATTCATGCCGCATAAATTGAAATTTCTTGTTAACTATTTGCTCTTGCATGCTTGTTTTCATATAATTTGTGCTTCGAGTCATATAAACGAGGGTGTTATGTGTTATTTTCCACTGTTGTAAAAAGTGTGAAAATTGATATTCATAAATTGAGATCCGTTGTCAGGTAACAGCAAATCTAGTCTACCGAAAATACGTTTCATGTTGTCAATCACATGCATGAATGTTGTATTGTTTTTTTAAATTTACTATTTCAGGGTATTTAGAAAAAACATCCACTACAAGTAAATATTGGTCTCCCTTAAAATTAAATAAGTCTGTTGCTACTATTTGCTATGGTCGTTCTGAAATTTCTCTATTCATTTGTTCTTCTTTATGTACGAATTCTGTTGCTTCCTTTATAAGAACTATTTTGGATTGGTAATTGGGTTTTAGCCTTGTATGGGCGTCGTTATGTTAACGTTTTTATTAACGGCACACTACATTAATTTTTAACAATAAACATAAAGAACTAATTTACAAATGGCGCGAATATACATAACACACTGTCGTCGCGGATCAAGAAGATGAAGCGGCCGGTTCGGAGGATCAGCATTACTGGGCCTGTTGTCGAGGATAATGGGCACCAGCTTCCATAGTGGTGTGATTATGGACGGTACGGGCGAGAGGTGCGGCGTTGGCGAAAGTGATCGCTTCGTTGGCGTCAGTGGAAGCGGTGTAATTATTGACGCCACCGGCGACCGATGAAGGAAGCTTCGCAGAACGTTACGTTCTTGGCGTCGTCGACGAGTGGCTTCGGGGTGTACCATGTACGACTGAGGGCTGTAACAACTGGTCAGGCTGTACGAAAACTCCGGTGCGGGGTATTGGACTCGACTCTTTCCAGGCTATACGAAAACTCCGGAAGAAGAGTGAATTTCTTACTGCGCGCGCACGCTTATAAACCCTAATGAGCGGGCGTGGTTACCGCGCTCGGCGCTACTTTGTGCGCGCCTACCGTGCTCGGTTGTCCGGCGCTCGTGTTTGCAGCGTCGTTCCCACAGCTTAAATTCTATAGGACTTATTGCAATATTTCCTAACCCTCTAAACCAATTGATATAATTATCCATATTTATGCACATTTTCCGATGATTTTCATCGCTATTCAATTCATCAATTTTGTTCTCCTTGTTACATAACAAATTTAAATGTTGAATACTTTCTATCTGTGGGTAACCGTAAAAAAACACGCCCTTTCACGAAAACTCTTTAATAACGAACAAACAGTATAAGGATTAGTCAAATGGCGACCTAGTTTCTTCCAACTCACCAAGAGATGCAGAGAAGTCAACAGAATCACCTTCTAGTGACTTGTTGCGACACAACCCCTTGAATCAGCCATCTACATCAACTGCATTATGTTCTGTATATGCAAGAGGATTCTGTTGACACTAATGAAAGTTAAATTAGGATTAAGTTTTCGTTTTCTGGCAGTTTTATTTAATATAAATGGGGGTACACGCGATTCTCGCGTTTTGCGGTGCTTGGGGGGGATCTGTGATCGTAGGTTGTAATAGGTTTTGTTTTAAAATATCACACCTTGTTGAGCTGGCTTAGTTGCTTGAAAAAAGAAAAAAAAACTACATTTTTGTACCTTTTCAGATTTTTGACCCTGTAGGTATCTGTAATTTAGCAAGTTATTAAAGTAGGTAACTAAAATAAAGGATTACATTTACTTACATTTGACGTAAAAATAACAAAAATGGGTTGATATTTAGTAAAGATATACGAATTCGTTCCTACCTATAGTAAATTTTTACTAATTATTAAAAAAAATGTAAAATGCAAACTTTTTGGAATAGATTTGAGACCAAAAATACATAATGGCCCTTTCACAATGTTAATTACGTCTTTGCACATAGTCTTTGCCCAAAAATTAACGAAAATATAACAAATTCCGTGTGAACTTCATAAGGATGGTTTAGAATCAATTTTGAATGTAAAAGAACTCAATTTGGACACTGGCAGATTTTTGGGAATACGAATGGCCTTAAGGAGAACGTTTTAACATTTATCTTTAACTATAGTAAAACTAAAAATACCATAAAACATAAAATGTACAAATAGAAGCTGGTCTAACGTTGCATAACATCTGTTTTATAGAAAGACCTTCTCTACCTTAAACAGTTTCAAATTTTTGTTTATTTCACTAACTAAAGGCATCATTTACACGTATATGTACAGCAGTAAATATGGATTTTACTTCCTCTTAATTACAATATATCTAAGTTGTATATTTAGATGTATAGTCAAAGTATAGGTTTTCTCTTTGGTATAGTGTAACGTAACAATACACTTGCCACCTACTTTCATCAGTAGATATTAAGTTAAATATGTAGACAAAAACATTTTTCTCGGTGAAAACATACGACTATATATGTTACCTACGACATCGTCCATCGTTCAAAATCTCTAAATTCGAAATAAGCACACAAACATGTACATTTCGAAAGTTACCGAAAGAAGGTATCGGGACACATAAATTAGTCTACGATGAATGCTGTTACTACTTTTTACATCATTTTAACGATGAAAATGTTAACGTGAGGTATAATAGAATCATTTTTCATCATTTGAATAACTTTTCAACTTGAAATAATTAAATTTTCATGTTACCGAGAAAAAGTTTCCGACACTTGTCATTTTGAAAATTTTCGCGAAAATACTTTCTGGCATTGTTTTAATGTTCGAAATGGGTTAAGGACCTCGGACAGACAAACTTTGCATGTTTACACAAAATTTTCACCCAAAAATAAGCACAAATAGCGAATTCTATTTTACACGTAATCTCCATAAGGAAACTTTGAACGTATTTTCTAAATAAAGAAAATATATTTAGACACAAATACCGCTTGAATAAGATGACGAACATCCTAATTTTGTACGCAAACCATTTACTAGTGTATGCTTCGTCTGCACCAGTCCCAGTTTTTCTTCACTCGTTCTCCTTCTTGCTCTTTCTACAAAACTGCCTTTGCAAATTTTTTATTTTCTTTTCTACCTCGACTTTCTCAATGCCAAAAGAAACTGCAATTTCCATTAATCCATCATGCCTCTTATTTTTGTTTTTATATTGTGCATCCGTTGGGCCCCACAATAAACTACGTTCACGATACATTTCAAGAAAAGAAATTATTTTTTCGTCACTCCAATTCATTATGAACTACAATATTTAAACGCACAAATAGAACTGAACAGTATATGTAAATATTTCGTAATTCTTTTAGTTTACGATTAGCAGAAATGTAGAGCAACGTGTTCGACACGTCCCCACTACAGCTGTCGATTCGACTTCCTTTGATCCGTACCGACTTGATTCGGGTTGCGTTCGACTCGACAAGTATGGTTCAACAAAGCCGGGCGACTCGTACACATTTGTTCAACATTGTCGATTGACACCATTCGGCATAATGTGGACGCGGCTTAAGGTTTGGGTCAAGGAAACGACGGTTTGACAATGTTGCAGCATTGAACTTCTTTACCTTATATGTTCTATGCGCCAGCTAAGTAGAGAATCCCCATTTGCCAAACAATCTCTCTCACGTTTATACTTAGGTCTCGTGAGGTCAAGCTGTATATTCCTACACTCCACGATATGGCCAATAATTTCATCTGGAAAAAATAATTTCCAGCAATCCATATGTGTTTTAGCATTCTTAGCAGCATGTTTTAATCCCAGTAATTTTGTTACAATGTTTTTAGAACGCGTTTTACGTCGAAGAATGTCTGTATGCTTTAACCACTTTGTTACACCATCTTTCCCAATGTCGTACTGTTTATTGTGAGGTTCCGTTCCAATCCCTTGAGGGTGAAGGTAGTCGACATCGGATTGCTCGGTATTGGTGTCATGGTCAGGTGCAGGAAGTTAGCCACCGATATGAAGCATAAATGACGTCTCCGTGCAAAGTCCTTAGTGCTTCATTGTGCTTCGCATCAGAACCCGGCCACACCTGCAGTTCGGGAGATATCCAGCCCCAAAGTAAGAGACTAGAAGTTAACCACAGCATTTCTTGTTATTGAAGCACAAATGTCGTGCTGGGGCTGAATCCTTAGTGCTTCGCTAGTATTCATTTGTGCTTCACACCGACGCACAGTGGACGAAATATAAAAAAAGGGGGAATAAATTACTATCTCCAAAAAAAAAAATGAAATACACTCTAAAAACAACAATAATTAATATTTTAATACATTTTCAGTGTTAATCACTGTTTATTTCAGAATCGGAATCAGTGTCTTGAGAGAATTGTGTTCTCTTTGTTATACAAATACTTTCCTCTGGAATTTTTAACAATGAATATACTTCAGTGCCTAATTTGGTGGGTTTTTTCACTGGTAAAGGTCGAATGGAGGATATAAGCGGATCAGATGATATTAACAAAATATGTATTAGATCGGTGTTGGTGCATTTTCTTGACATCTTCATCGTGCTATGCTCTCTATACCATCTGACTTCTTTATGCCTCGCTTCTTGAACATCTTCACTGAGTTGACCTATGGGAAGCAATAATGATCGCATAACAGATGCACCATGTACTAAAATTTTATGCACGCTTGTTGGCATAAAATACCATCCGTAAAGTTGAACATATAATGAAGCAGTTTCCATTGCATAACTGTCAAAAGCATCTTCGTTGAGAGCATAGCCGCAAGATAGTGCACATAATATATTTGAAAATCTCTTTATCAATCTTTCGTCTATTCCAGTAATTTCAGAGGACAAAGCGGTATTTTCAAAAAATCTGCGTGCCGTATTGCCATCGTTCGTATTTCCAAAACCTTGTTTTGGCATATCTACCAAAAGTCCCATCTTTCTTCGAAATTGATCAATAACTTCTTGCTTTTTCAATGCCATCTTCGCTTTGTTTTGCTCACCACGAATTTGCCAATGTTTTATTTCCAATCTGTATGATATATGTAAAAGGCATTCAAAAAATCGTATGTATGCATGTAAGGTAGATAAACCAAACGAATATGTATATGTATTAATTGGTCGTTGTTTAATTGTTAATAAATCGTTCATCTGCTTTGGTCCTGCTTTACATATATAGCAAACTTGAGTATTTTTATTCGATGTAACAGAATTGCATACTTTACCGTCTACCATTGTTTTCATTAATACATGGTATACCAGAACATCATAATTTCCAATGAGTATTTTGGTGGGTTGCAACAAGGATATTTGCTCTTCAATGTATAAAAATTCTTTTTTAATAACTTCAGGAGTCTCTTTCAAATATTGTAATCGGATTGGTCTACAGTATCTTGTAGAAGAAGTACGAGGATTTTGCCATAAAATTGTTTTACCTTCATTTGAATCATTTTGCCAATACAACTGGAGAGGAACTATAGAAGTTGTTAATATTTCTGAATCATCCGTAAAATTTTCGCATTTATCTTGGTTATCAAATTTTTGCTTGTAACGACTGTGGCTTCCACATCCATCAAATCCCCATTTATATAACATCTGCAATGATAACGATTCTCCATTTCTTGATTGTTGAAAAGGTTGCAAAACTTCATCTTGTGCTTCAGCTAATCTCGTTACTGTATGATCAAGCAAAGGTTGTAATTTAACTTCCGCCAAAGAGTCTGTGATCTTAAAAGCATCTTCTTGAGGATAGCATTTTTTCTTCGCTTTTTGGATCATATCATAAGAAGGATAAAATGATTGTACATTTCTGTCCTTTGCACCTTTGTACATACCAATATATTGGTGTTTTGACAATTTTAAATCAATAATAAGCGCAAGTGCGGCCTCTGGCGTATAGGGAATAATCACCTTTTTCTTTCTTGACTCACTGTAAGCTTGCCGGATTCTTGATGCTCGGTTGGGTGAAAGTGTAGTTTGTCGCAATACTTTTGCAGTGTCGTTATGCCCTGAAGCTCTAAGACTCATCTCCGCCGCGTATTGTAGCTCTTCAAAGTTATGTGATGCAAGTAATTGTTGCACTTTATTCCGTTTTGATCTTAGACAACTTTCCGCAAACGACTTTTTAGGGCGTCCAATACTTCTTGAAATAATAAGCATTTCATCCAGCCACTCTGCATTTTTACTTAAGAAATGGTTAGCAAAACAACGACTTTTCTTCCATCTTTTCATCAATGCCACGGTGAAACTATTAATAATATTATCAACTTTTCTATCGAAGTCACTTGAGCACTGGTCAATTTTGAATTTATCATTTAAATAAACTTTCAAAAATTCTCTTGACTTCGTCTGATTAGCTTTTATAGCTCCTTTGTCGCGCAGAAGTTGATACAGCTCCCTTCGAGCAATAGCAAGATGCCTTCCTGAAAAATATTAAAAATATACAGAAAAGGATAAAAAAGGACAACGTGACAAGTATTAACTATCAGTAATATAGCCAATGAATACGATACGTGTATATTTCTGGATTAACAAAGACTTAAGAGTTAGGTTAACTTACGCTAAAATCACAGGTAAAATCAAGTGTGCATGATAAAGTCAAATATGTAGGTACTAGGTTATTTTCTTACGGAAATCAAGTGCGGATAGTAAAGTTAGATACTAGAAATACTAAACAAATAAAAAGATTTGAGATACATACCTTGCAGAGTCTCTGACATAACGAAATTTCAAATTAAACGCACTTTTTCACTTATCAACAAGCTTTCAAAGTAATCATTGAAGTATGTATAAAACAATTGAATAGCGAATTTTTCGACGTCATAATCTTAAAGCTAATACAAAATTTTGTTAAGGCAACCGATAAAACATAAATATTACAGATTTTATATTTTTAGCGAAAGGTACTTATTTCCTCTTTTTTTTAAAATTCGTCCACTGTGCGACGGTTCGGGAGATATATAGCCCCAAAGTCAGAGGCTGGAAGTTAGCCACAGGCATGTTTTTGAAGAACAAATGTCGTGATGGGGCCGAAGCTTAGTGCTTCGCTAATATTCATTTGTGCTTCACACCAGAACCCAGGCACACCGACGGTTCGGGAGATAAGAGATGAGGACAGAGACTGGAAGTTAGTCACAGCATTTCTTGTTATTGAAGCACAAATGTCGTGATGGCACTGAATCCTTAGTGCTAAAAAGAATATAAAATGAGGTGAGGATTTGCACGGTAATTCGACGATACAGCAGTAAATTCTCTTGAGCAGTCGTCAAAGAGTTCCCACAGTCCATCGAGCCTTTTTACATAAGTAACATAGTGCCCAATAGCAACAACTACTAGCCAATTGTTGCTCAAAATGGATGACTGTCCGTAGGATATAATTCCTGTCACGTATTTCTCCTGGATTGGTAATTCGTTTAAACCGATGTATCCATGGTCACAATCAATAAAAGAAACGGTCTTGCAATACACTGAATCTGATTCTCTATACTGCACGTTTGTCAAAAGAAAGATTTGTTTCTTATTATAGAACTTTGCATTGAGGCAAAAAAGGTCTTTTCTCTCGTCGCAATCTGGGGTTATAAATGGAATTTGTCTTTATCTTTGCATTCCACATGTTTGACAAGACATACTTTCAATCCCACTGTGGAGTTCATCAATAAAAGAAGTCAATATATAATTTATTTATTAGAATTTCGATTCTCATTTGCAATGTGATTGGTTTTATTTTTATACCATCCTTTAACAATGACTTCACTAATTTGAAGATTATGTTGTCTCCATCTTCATCCACTAATCTTCTCATTTCTAGACTATCACAATAGCCTACCGCCAGTGCTTGAATGAAACTGTCGAAAAGAGAGCTGTTATCTAGATATCTTCCTTTGTTGAATGTTATCGGTGTTCGATTTTGACTTATATTTTTAAGCACTGAAATTTTCTTTTCTGCCTGAAGTGTCAACACTTCACTTTTACTCATCCACTTCGGTGACAACTTCCTGGGTAGGCGGGTTATCTAAAATAACAACCAAAATTAAGTAATTGGAAATGTTGACAATAAGAAATACTGAAAATAGAAACTAATCAGGTGGTGGCAATGATGAAAGTGAGTCCTCGTCATAATCAAAATCTTTCGCTCTTGTAGTTTTTGATTGTCCACTTTTTTATGTATCGTTGGGGTCCATCTGACTCGGTTGAAGATTGGTACGTCAAAAGACGATCCTGCTTTTCCTTATGACTAATAAAACTTTTAGCGTCTTACTGTTGGTCATTCTTACCATAGTATCCCACCACTTCCATAGCTTGTCGACATTTCGCGTTAAACGGAGGGATTTATTAAATTCTTTTGCAGTTGGGTAACTTAAATACATTACTCCATCTCTTTCTTGCAACCATTTCTGCATGACAATGCTGTAGTGTTCTCCATTCGTGATTGGAAGATCACACACAACAATTTATAACAATTTTGAAGATATATAAGATTTATTGCACTCATCATAGCTGTTATACCAATTTAGACTTCATAAAATTATCTCACTCGAATAATTTCTACAAAATGCTCTTATCAGAATCCACCACATTTTCTTTGCGAGATTTACTACTATTACTATCAACAGCACTATGGTTACCGTTTGAAATCCATTTTCGAACATAACTCGATGGGTCAAATAATTTAAGAGGTCGACCATGAAAGAAAGACATGCCTGTTATGTGAAAGGCAGAAATCGTTTTAAATCTCCTTGATCGCAGTTTTAAAATTCGACCTTGAAAAATTGTGCCGTTGGGATTTAAATTAAAGTGCGAGCAGATGAATTATAAATAAGGGTACTTTAGTCGGCTCGCTAGTAAAAAGGGAAGGCTCGCAAGGCAAAAATCAGGGCCGGCTCGCAGAGCGGTTTATTCCAGGGTAGGCCAACTCTGAGAGCCGGTGCGAGCCGGCACAATTTAAGCCCTGCCTGACATTCCAGCCTTATCCAACAAATTTTCCATTAGTTGTAAGACAACCGTCGCGGCATGCCCAATATCACTGTCGTTGACTTCTAATTTTCCGCAATATATTCTTATTTTTAGAACCATTCCGTTGGATTCGCACAATTCGTAAAGTTTTATCCCGTATTTATGCTTTTTATTTTTTATATATTGGCGGGACAATAATCTGCCGCACCATAAGACCATTGATTCATTAATGCATACGTTTTTGTCTGGGACATAATGGCACCAGTCACCCCCTGTGAAGCGCTGGAGGTGAGAATCACCCCCAAGAAAATAACATCAAAATATGTCTTCCTTGATATCAAAATCGACCTATGTTTGCATTTTGGGTACAATTAGATTGTTTCTTTTTAATTAGATTACCGCGAATAAACCCTACACTTTGTACGTTGAAAATTCCCGCACCAGTGTGATATGGTGCAAAATCACTATGATTTCATGAAACGCACTGTAATTGGCTATTATTAACCGCGAAGAAATAATATTAACCATCGTAATTGAAAAAGTTACGAAAACTTTTCTAAAAAGTGCCGAAAGTTTGTTTTTGTCAAAATATCTCGCTAAGGGTGAGTTTTTGTAAAAAAATTACCCCATACTTATATTTTCTACATCCATATACCTACCGAATTATATAACAATAATGTCGCTGTAGTGAAATATAGAAAAGTTATGCTCGATTTTATGTGAAAATTGACAGTTTGTGGTTTTTTCGATATATCTCGTTAAGGGTTGACTTTTGAGAAATTTTCATACCTACATAAAATACCCAAAAGATAATTTTCTATAATATTTATTCACATGTTTTTCCTCATAAGTTACAAATAAAAAAGATACGAGCGATTTCATACTTAAGGGTTGCTTACTTTCAGAAATATCGAAATAACTTGTTAAGGGTTACTTTCTGTAATAGTTATTTACGTAACCAGCTATGAAAAGACTAACTTTATTTGACGAAATGTAATATTTGCCAAATCGAGCGAGCGAAGCGAGCGAGTTTTGCAAATTACATGAGTCAAATAAAATTAGACTTTTTCATAACGTGTTAAGTACAAAACTTTATCTAATTCCGTAATTTTATCTACCTTTTGATTTTTTAATGAGAACATTAATCTGAAATGAAGTAGTTTTAAGTTCATGGTTACTATGGAAACAAACATCGAATTTTGACAATAATTAACCAATTACTTATAGTTTCAAATTGTCAGTTGTGTAATATTATTACATAACTACTTTACATAACTGTGATGAGACAGTTTTGAAAAAGATCACGTTACCTAATTTTAAACAACAACGTAAACTATCACTTTTATTAACGGAATTAGATAAAAGTATTATATATACCTAAAATATTGATCATATTAATATCTACATCTTTTATTTGAATAATTTTTCTGAGAAACGATAAACAAGAAAACTATGACCGATTTTGTAATGAAACTGCAAAAATCAGTTTTTCCCACATATCTCGATAAGGGTTGATATTTGTGAAAATGCTATCCTTATATAAAATGTTCCTTATAAGAATTCCTAAATCTTTTATTAATATAATTTTTTCTAAAAGTTGTAAACAAAGGAGTTATCGTTAGGGGATGGAAAAAACTAAATACGGAGCACTTTTGAAAACTAAGGGTTGAAAGTAGGGGTGCTGCGGGTCAAATCGTTTATTTTGATCCAATTAATAAGTGTACCTAATTTCACACTTCCCGCACAATTTGACAGACATTTGCGATTTTCTCGATGTACCGCTACGACTACTAGGGGTTATCATTTATGGAAAAACAATGTCGTAAAGAAAATGGTATCACGAGTACGTTATCTCTGGTCCGGATTAAGCTAGGACGCATGATTTTGCTAAAGAACTGTGGAATAATAGATTTAAAGAAGTTCTGTTCCTTTCCCTCTTCCTTGGCAAAGTAACGAAGTAGTCGCAATAAGACTATTATTATCAAATTTTATTAATTGTTATTCGTTCAGCGTCGTTAATGGTAATGTTATCAAAACGGAGAAATTAGATTTGTTTTGTTCTTCTCACGAAGAGGCCGATACTAAAATTATTTATCATGCGTCTAAAAAATTCAGATTCAATTGTTGTCGTTAAGTGCTCTGACACAGATATTGTTGTTATTATGTTAGGTAACTTGCATAAAATACTATACTATAATCCTAAATATGCAACTTTATCAAGATGTTATAATAAATCGCCGCTGGAATTCTACCAATTATTTTTAGACGAAGATAACTTAAACAGTGTCTTAGGTTTAGAGGATGCGCAACATAGGCAGAATATTGGTGTTGAAGGACGTCAGCATTCTTTGGAAGATATTGGTAGAAACAATAGACGTCGATGCGTTCTTTGTTATGAAAAACTTCAAAGAGAATCTGGACGAGTTCAAGCCCAAAGTAAAGCTCCTCGAACAAAACTAAAGTGCACTGCATGTGAGAAATATTTCTGTCTTGGGTGGCTTTTTCAGGTGCATAACTGCACCAAATAATTTTTTTTAATTTAAAATAATTTATGTATTTTTTTTTAAGAAACATTTGGTTTTATTTTGTATTTTAGTCAATAAAAACGTACCTACGTTTTCTATGTTTTAGGATTTTATGAATTGCGTATATTTCAGGCCATGAGTAGCCGCTTGTGAGTCTCAGATTAAAAAACCAAGTTTCAAACACTTACGGCTGAGTTCTTTCAGTCCCATGTAACTTATATAGGACTGAGACGCCTACCCATATACACTTGGCTATAGTGCAGAATTACCGCCGAGACACCAAGTGCGTCACGCGTCTGTTATCGAAAATGACCTATGTGTCACGGCAGCCGCTCTTAACTGAAGCAATTATGAATTTCTATGGTTTGAAGGCTCACAGCTGCCATCATCAGTAAAAGATGTCATTTTAGATCAGGATTCGGAAGGTAATTTTTGATTTGCGACTCTTCATGGTATGTATTATATGATTTTTATTTTACTGAAATATTTATTATTTACAGTTGATGACGAGGCGTCCGAGTATGACAGCGTTGAAGATGCGGAAAATGAATAAAATGATACAAATATTGTTATTGTTTGTTTTTTTGGAATTTTGTAACACTATCAGATCGATAATATTAAAAATGGCAACATAACAGGTACAATATCAACTGGTATTGGCTACTCACAGTTGTCTGAATTACTTTCGTCTATGGATATAACACCATCTCTCTCAACGAAGACGTACAACAAATATCATTCAACGGTTTTGAAGGCCGTTGATTGTGAAATTTGGGCACAAATGAAACAGGCTGGTGAAGAAGAAAAACAGCTAGCAATATACACGCCCGATATGACGAAAGAAGGTATACCTATAATATCAGTGATTGTTGACGGAGCTTGGAGCAAGCGTTCATATAAGACGAATTATAACGCTTTGTTTGCAGTTGTAAGTATTAAAATATAAATCAAGTAATGACTACATTTTATTTTTCTTAGGCTTGTATTATTGGAGCAAAAACGAAAAAAATTTTGTATATGGGCGTAAAAAATAAATATTGTTTGTGCCGGAGCAAAATTATCAGAACCACCAACCCCTGTTTGTTTTAAGAGCTGGACCGGTAGTTCAACAGCTATACAGTCATCAATAATCGCTGAAGCTTTTTGACAATCCATAGAGATGCATGGATTGATTTCCGGAAGGTTATAGGTGATGCTGACAAGAAAGAGTGAAATGGATGACAAAACGATGATTGTGTAGTGATAACGTGCCGAAAAGGAATAAACATTTATTAATACATTATTACATATATTTACATATTTATGTGAACAGGGCTATGAAAGCGCGACGCGGGTCGTTAGGTCGCAGTTTCTCCGGGTCAACACCCTCGTAGGTTTGAGACCGCGACACCAATATAACGTGCCAGCGTATTGTGGTTGACGGTCGGTGGTCACTGCCGAATAAACGTCTGGGGCGGTAGCCTACTGGAAGCTGTGGACGGCGCCGAGTTAGTGCACGAGGCGTCCTGTTGATGGGCGACAGTACCGGTGGAATTCTTGCGTCACTCTTCCAGCGGTAAAAGGCCGATCGGAACGTCCGTCGTTCGAAGTATCCCAACGTGGGCATTTGTTGCAGTTACACCTTACTATTTAAGCACAGGTGCCTTGTTGCAGTTACACCTTACTATATAAGCACAGGTGCCTTGTTGCAGTTACACCTTACTATATAAGCACAGGTGTTTTGTTGGTCCGGTCTCTACTGTAGTAACACCAGACTTGGACTGACTTCTGTACGTTTTTTTTCTTCCTTATATACCGGTAAAACACGTGTTTATTGCGTGTGCATGCATGTAGAGGTGGTGACTGTGGCTCACGTACCGGTGTTGGTACTGGTTCGCCACAATTGTATTATTAGCTACTTTACCTTGCTCACTAGCGTATAAGAGACAACAAATTATTGGCAAAGTAAAACAACGCAAACAAAGAAGGTATTGGGTACACCCAATTCTGCAGAAGCGGCAGTCCCAGAGATATTATTCCAACTTACTGCAAGAGATGAAGTCATTTTTTTTTAATTTTTGTTGTACGTCTGTAATATCCTTCGATAAATTGTTGGGACTAGTCGAACCTCATCTTAATAAAACTTCACAACGTGAATTTGTTTCTTCCAGATGCCGTTTAGCGGGTACGCCAATTTATAACTTCATCCATAAAAATCTCTGCATCTTCTAAAGGAAAGTCTCGCTACTTCTGCTACTAAATAATGACAAAAATGGTCCAATTTTGTTTTTATTGCAGGTACTTTCACTAGTGAAGTGACGGCGTCCGAAACATTCCTTAGAACGCTGTCAATTTCTTCCACAGGTTCTTTATGATTTGTTTTTTGCTTTCGCTTAGAAGATGCAGAGAATTTATCAGATGAAGTGGATGATACTTCTGTGACATGGCAGGGGATACTGCTGCAAGTTGCTCGTCCACAGATTCCTCATACACAATTGATATCTGGTCGACATCATTATCATCCAGTAAAACCTGGGAGTCCGACACTTCCACTGCTTCAGTTTGCTGTTCCGTGTCTTGTTAAATGTTGCTTACAGTTCTGTAATTATAAAAATACAAATTTACTGTCATTACTTTAAGATTAACAACAAACTTACTGTCGAGGCTCTGAATGGTCCATCATAAATTGAAAGTGGCTCATTAATGGCCATGAGGGTCGTGCATTAGCAGGAGCCCCACTCCTTTCCAGGGCCTTTAATGTGGAGACTTTTCGTCTATATTTTTCCCGCAGGGATTTGAATCGGGATTTTAGTGTTGACACTATAAGTAGGAAATTTAGAATTGTTAATAGTTATAATAATATAAACATACATACCTGGCAAATTGATGGATTGTGAAACTTAAATATAAATCAAAAATTACCTTCGCTAACCACCCCAAACAAAAAAGAATTGCCGTATCCTACACACAATAATAAAATGCTTAATGTTACTTATTTTTTATTAGGTATAGCTATAATTATTTCTTAATATACCTACATTTGAATCTGGTTTTATTTCTATATTGATGATACGTGTACCATTGTAATTGTAGAAATCGAATCGAAATACCTTACTTTTAGTTTGAAGTTAAGGCGGTATTTCGGTGTGTTCTAGCGTTGAGATGAGCTCGCGTCGAAATGAACTCGTGTCGAGATCATCTCCCATCAAGATGATATCGCGTCGAAACGAGCTGCTTCGTATTAATATTAAGTCAATTACCCATAAATTTCTCATTACTCGACACACTGAAAATGAGGGTGACAGTATGCACTCCACTATTGAGAGAGAAAAAGAGAAAATGCTTAAAAGTGGCAACAGCATATTTATTCCTGTCCAGTGGATTCCTATTATTGCCTTAGCGAAGAAAAAAGGGTTAACCTACACAGTGATCGAGGTACAACAAGATGGCATTTTTGATCTTAAAAGCCTCGCCACAAAATTGAATACTGAAAATAGAAAAATACAGTGGAATGACATTAAAGTGATTCACGTTAGTAAACATCATCCCAAGAGCTTAAATAAGGATGAAGTATTTTATTGCATTTTGTTAGAATTACGATTTATTTTATTATTAGGAAATAAATTTTGATGTTTTTAATTAATCCGTATGTTTTTCTGCTTGCGGCATTCCAATATTTTAGCCTCAATGCGGACTTCATTTCTACCCACCTGTCAGGGATTTTAATTTGATTACCTATTGCATAATCGTGAGCCAAGCATTTTATGTCCTTAGTAGTCAGTCCATAAAATATTTTAGAGGAATGTTTTACATATTCCACTAACACTTTCTCGTCATGATTTGAGAAGATTTCGTATGGCCCAATGTAGCTTCGTTACATGTAGCAGCTTTCTTAATGAATCTTTGCAAAGACATAAAATTTAGCGAATATTTATTTGCAGCATTTGTTATGGAACTTTTATTTTGATTCACCTCGAAAGCAGCCATTTTGTATGTTTCTAATGGAACCATACCCCGTTCTGTCTTTCTTTTATAATTTCGTACCATATTTCTTCAGACACAAATTTGCGAAGAATTCAACTTATTTTTTACGCGGGGCAAATTGTTACAGTGTATCAACATGCCCCTCGACGTTTGTAACAACTTGCCTCAACAGACGATATTCGCGTTTTTGCTCACGTATCGTTTGTCGTATGAATTTGAAGAAGTTATTATTCGGCCGATGTATAGCTAAGACAGACTTATTTCTAGTCGATAAGCGATAACGATGTGAAATTAATTATTCTTCTAACCAAAAAATTTCCAAATAAAACGAAAATTCCCCTAAAAATTGAAACTGGTAAAAAATTGAAAAAAATGACCTAACAAATGTCTTAAAATGCTCAGTTTATCACCAAAGCAGCTGTTTCTGACTTACTAGAAAAACGATGTAATTTCATCAAAATCCGCCCTATTAATTATACTATTTACACAAGCTGTTTCATTTGTGTAATTGCTGTTAATTTGAAATCTTGCATGTGCCAATTTTTTTATATCGTCATTATTATGTGCTTGTCTCGTTTCAGTTCCATTTAAAATTCTATTCACATTTTTTACCCAAGTGTGTACATAAAAATTAATAAAAAATTTAAAAAGACTATAGTTATAGTATGCTTACCACATGTAAAGGTAACATTTCTAAAAACCTGCTTAAGCAGTATTTCGAATAAATTTTTTTTAACATTTGGCAAGTGACCGTATTTGGGCAAGTAATTGCAAGTGACTTTACAGCACTGTACATATAATTTTAAAAATGTAGTGTTTGGGCGGGTTAAGGCCCTAGGAGTATACTCTCGCTCGCTTATAATAAAAGACGAGACATCACCAACCAAATCTTTGTTGCAGTCCATACACTTAACTTTGCCTATGATCTTTTTGGCAATATATCCTGTCAAATATGCATGTGTTGCATGCATTAACATTTGGTGGCTTCCCATGTTGGTGCTCCAATCATCTTCTTGAGAAAATTGTTCATGTTCGTCAACTTCTTGTACGTTGTCTTCGGGTATTAAAAAATGTTTCAAGTGTTTAAGGCATCTTCTATATCATCTACTTCGCGATGTGGAGGCAAAAAGTTATTCAAAATTAAACTCTTATATGCATTTATAAAGGCGTTACATGTAGGATTGATATTAGGGGCGCCATGACTTCTTATACATCCAAAGAAGTTTTCTAATGGATCTTGATTTATATTTCTGGTACAAACAAATTTAAAACCAAGATCCGATACTTTTCTCCACAAATGAATGAAACCAGAATTTCACATGTTCAGTATTCTTGGTTACCGCACTTCTTAGAAATTTTCCCTCAATTGAGTTCACTGATGATACATTTACGCTAGCAAACAGCTTGTCAACAAAGAGTAGAAAATTTGCAGTATCGCTTGCACTCTTGGGTAATATATTTGTACCTGAAACAAAACGGTTATTATAAATTTTCTATTTTGCAATGCATAATTGTTATTCAAATCAAAAAGCACAACTGCATTAAAATGCTATTAGTTACTACTGTAAAAAAGATTCACCATGTATAACCAATCCTCTCACATCAGATGACACCCTTTGTGAAAATAATTGTGCAGCTATTTTAACCTTCATCTTCTTGATTGTATGTTTATAAATACAGGACCCAGGGCTGTGTGATTGGTCCATAACTTTTTTGCTATTCAAGATATCGACATGCGGTTTTCACCGCCAAGTAAGCACACTTATACTGCACATTATAAAAATATTTTGATTATATACAGAATGTTCCTATACAGGGTGGTAAACCAAAGTTATGTTTTTTTAAATGGGACACCCTGTGTATCTCTACATTACTAGTTTTTACATGAAAAAATAATGGCACTTTGTATAGGTCACTATGGGCCTAGCTCTCTCCGTTTCGGCGTTATTCAACGTTTTGTTCGAAAAAATACTCATATTTGATGGATCACTGCTCAGTACGCCATGGATGTTTTTCGAAAAACTTACCAAAGAAAATTGTGTAATGAGTCCATACGTTCAGTTGCAAATTCTCTAACTATATGTCACGTGACTCCGAAGGTCGCATCACGTTGGATAATGTAGGCTACAGACGAAATCCAGTTTTCAATGATCAGCAGTCAGCCAGGCTAGTTGAATATATAAAACACGCTTCAAAAATTTATTTTGGTCTGACTCCTAAGGAAGTCCGTAAATTGGCATATGAGTGCGCATTGAAATATAGTATTACAATTCCTGATTCCTGGGAACGAAACAAATCCGCCGGAGAAGATTGGCTAACAATATTCCTTAAAAAGAATAGTGATCTCTCTATTAGGACCCCAGAACCTACAAGCTTGCAAAGAGCAATAAATTTTAATAAAGCCAATGTTTCTCTTTTTTTGACAAACTGGCTAATGTTAGAGATAGATACAGTTTCACAGCTGCTCAGATATGGAACCTAGACGAGACAGGAGTAACTACTGTGCAGAAAGTGAGTAAAGTTATTGCTGTTAAAGGAACGAAGCAGGTGGGTGGCATTACTTCAAGTGAAAGAGGGGTCTTGGTCACTGTGTGTGTTGCCGTAAGTGCGATAGAAAATGCTACACCCCCTATGTTTCTGTTCCCCAGAAAGAAATTCCATGACCACTTCATTAGAGATGGTCCTCCAGGATCCATAGGTGCAGCCAATGGTTCTGGCTGGATGACTGTAGAAGAATTTTACAAATTTATGGAGCACTTTGTTGCTCATGCTAAGCCATCGAAATCTAACAAAATCCTGTTGTTATTGGACAATCAAAAGAAAACGGGGTGGTAATGCTGTCATTTCCACCCCATTGTTCACACCGTCTTCAGCCATGGGATAGGAATGTATATGGCCCCTTTAAAAAATATTTATCCTCTGCACAAGATAGTTGCCTGCGGAATAATCCTGGGAAGTCAATGACAATTTACGATGTACCATCTTTGGTTCGAGATTCGCTACCTCTAGCAACCACGCCAGTAAATATAATGAAAGGTTTCAAAGTTTCTGGCATAGAACCGTTTAACCGTGATATTTTTGAAGAAGATGAATTTTTACCGGCAAGTGTAACAGATCAACCACCACCTTCCTATCAAACAATAGAACTAGAACCTGTTGCTTCGACGTCAGCTCAAGAGACTTATTTTAAGGCCACGTCTAGTTTACCGGCGAGTGTAATAGATGATCCACCACAGTCCCCACCTCCTTCTTCTAAAATAACCGAACTAGAGCCTGTTGATTCTACATCAGGATGGAATGAAATTCTTTCCCAAAGAATTCCAAAAAATGAGACTACTTTCTCCCCCGAGTTTGTTCGCCCATTGCCTAAAACTACAGAACGAAAAATTACCCGTAAAGGTAGAAAAAAGCGATATTCTGTAATGCTTAGGGACACGCCAGAATAAGATGCACTGGAAGAAGAACAAGAGAATCGAAAGTCCAAAAAATCCAAAGAAATTATAAAGTCAAAAGTGAAAAAAGCGAAGAAAAAAGGTTTCGTAGAATCAGATGATTCATCAAAAGAAGAGGTTTTTTGTTTAGTTTGTACTGAAGCATATGGGAATAGCAAACTCAACGAACAGTGGATTATGTGCCACAAGTGCAAAATGTGGTCACATGAAGCTTGCACCGAAGGGAATTTTCCATACGTCTGCCAATAACCAATAACACCTATACTTACCTTATTATTTTTGTTAATTTATATTTTTTTTTGTTTTTATGTTCACGTTTGTTTAAATGAATAAAGCAGTAAAAAAGTATGCGTTACAACTTATCCCACTTACTGTTACTTTTTACCCCGAGGCGGCGCACGTTGTAACAATGGTTCAGATTAATTTAAAAGACACCTGATCGCCTAATTTGTAAAGATTTTCTTAAATATTCTTCGGCAATTTGTTCATCACATATGTAAAGTAGAAATGTACACAAACTATCATGATTATTGAAAATAGTTTTATGAGAAAAAAATGTTAAATATTTTTTGTTACAACCTGCCCCGGTCTCCCCTGCATTTAATTTCCAATATTTTAATAATGTTGCCATTCTCAATTATAAGTCCATCTGGACTACAACCAAACCAAGGTGCACTGAGATGAACAACTAATCCACATAAATAAACATCTAGGTCTGTTGTGGTTTTATATGCTTCGATAGCACATCTTTCTTGTTTTAAACCGTAACGAGTTGCAGCATTTCCTTTAAAATCTGAGGCCCCAAATTTTTCTATTTTACTGTTTCAATTCGGTCGAATGTTAGACGAACATATGTATATGTACACTCTTGCCTCTGCCTTACTTAAACAATAAATTGGAATATTGTATCGAAAGGGTTTCTGTAAATGCAGTTTCTGTTCAAGTTGGCTGAGATCGATTGATTTAGATTAATCAAGCAAGTAAAAAAAAATTAATTATGTCAATTGTGAAAAATGTATGTTTTTTCTCATTGAGTTTTGTGTATAACATTAAATCGTGATATTGTGTTAATTATTACGCACGCATTTTAGTAAATGGTCAAAGCATTGATCCAGAAAGAGAAAATTAGCCAGTCTACTGCATAAGCGAACTGCAAGCACACCATCAATATCAAGGTAAACTAGTCATATGCATTAGACGCAACAGTTTCCACTACCGTATAAAGAGTTCTGTTGTCTCCTTAAAGGTGCAACATTTTCATGAAATGGATGGTGTATGTGAAAAACGTCATCAGTTGAAGCCATACAATTTTTGTCAAATGACTGATCCATGCAAGCGACAGTCTCAGCATTTTCCGATGGTGATACATCTTGAAGTGAGCGACGTATTCCAAAATGATGTATGGGCATTGTGGGCCGTAGTGGAGTAGCGCCAGAGAGAGTGGCCAGTATTGACACGTAAGCTGTTAAATTATATTTGTTACTTCTACATAATTAGCTGTGCGTAACAGATCATCAACGGAAAGGGATACTAAGAAGATTAAACAATTCACTGCAAGGTCTTTTTTCCCAACAATCTGGTTTTCGCAATTCGTGTAGACCAAAATACCTGTAAAATACTAATCTATACAATTATGGGATTTGTAGTAAGGAAGGTGTTAAAAGCACATAATTGCTCAGTATGTAGTGGAATTATGTTGTGCACACCAAATAGTGATCATGAACTAGTTACACTGAAAGTATTTGACAACGTGAAACGTTGACAACATGTAAGCAGGGATGTCTCTGTCAAGTTAAATTTGGCGTATAACATTATACAATTTGTATTACTTCCCAGAGACAAATAATAAGTTTTATTTGGAAAAGAACACTTAACCTCTTAACGTCCAGTGTACCATATTTGGAACATACAAAGTTTTTACTCATAAAACCAGTTAAATACTGTAACTTGTTTATATTCCATACTAGCCCGTTGGTTCAGCATTGGAACGCGTTATAAACACAGAAATTATACAGATAGCACCATCTGTTGTCGTTCTGCACAAATGTGAAGATCAGTACCGTAAAACGAGGTGACTTGGGACAGTGAGTACGGCTTGGGACCACTTGTACATTTTTAATATTTTATAGTGCTGACGCACACAGGTGAGTTTCACAACTAAATAATAATAGAGGTAGTCTTAAAGTAGGCCTCTACATTAAATTACAGGTACCTACTCATCTACAAGTATTGAAATGTTCCAAATAAAAATTTGTTTGGCTGGACGCGGTTTTATGCCTTTTTATAAACACTGTGTACAACTCCATATAACTTTTTTGAAATATTACTTGGTAAGTTTTTATTTGATTTACTATAAAATCGGCATGTTTCCCTCGAGATACTCATTGTTGTATTTCGATTTTTTCCTAATCCTAAGCTAGAAATGTGGTTTAGATAATTAGACTACATTTTGTAGGTGACTTGGGACAACTAAAAAACGATGCCGAATACGTAATTAGGCCCCGTACTTCAAGAAAATATGCTGCTTTTGTTCAAGAAAACTTAGAAAAAGCCATTACAGATGTCGCAGATGGAAAGCTGAGCATACGTGCAGCGGCAGAAAAATATTCAGTGTCAAAATCTACAATTCATAAAAAATATCATGGTGAATGTAGTAAGAAGTATGGGGGACAAACTGTTTTTTCCGTAGAAGACGAAATGCACATAGCAAACGGCCTTTTACTAGCTGGTGAATGGGGGTTCCCTTTCACACACATGGACTTGCGACATATTGTTAAATTCCTGCCATAGCTTTTTATTTTTTTTTTCTTTTCATTTGACTTACGAATTTTCTTTTTTTTTCAACTGGAATGTTTTGTTAGGTAGGTAGGCACCTCTATTAACGTTAGAATTTGTTGCCCCATGTTAGACTTTTGTTTTTAGTTTATTACAAGTTTAAATCTAAGATTTATATGAAACATTGTTATTTTTGTACGTATTTTATATAAAAAATTAAACTTTTTGCGTTTTTTTTAAACTTTGGAGGTGTCCCAAGTTATCTTTACCGTTTATGCGTGTCCCATTATCAAGATTCACGTAGAAATACATTTAATCAAAAGTGTCCCAAGTCAAATTCCGCGAGGTGACTTGGGACACCAACTTTGTTTTTAAAAATATTTGAAACTTGACGATATTTTAAATTGAAATTTTGGAGAAGCCCTTATTAGTCCAGTCATTTTAAACATGAACATTGCAAAAAATCCTATATTAGGTTTGACTTTATTATGTTGTTAGGTTCAGTCCCAGTAGTAAATACTCAATTTTGCAACTTCGAAAAACTTGTGGAAGCTGGGGGGGGCGCCAAAAACCGCGATTTTTTCGGACTTTTTTCAGTTTTAGCCTCGTAGCTCAAAAACTACGAGTTATAGTGCAAAGAATACGATTATGTTTTTTAAACTAGACTAAATTTGCTACAATTTGAGCCTAACCGGAAGTCTGTAAGTATAATAGTTTCCGAGATACAGCTCTTCAAATATAGGCAATTTTTCCCAAAATCTTTTTCCAACGTATCATCCATGTTTCGAACCAGATATTGCCATAACAACGTGCCCTACGGCTCTTGTCACGGAGGAAAAAATTGTAGGACATTTTATCACCTTTTATTTAAGCATAGATGCATTCCTGCGGGCCTAACAGTTCTCGAGAAAATGACGGAAAACCGGAAAACAGTGAAATCCTCCACATACAGGGTGTCTCACGGTGACCGTCGGTTAGAAGTATATCAAGAACTGTAAAAGCTAGAAATTTGAAATTTTGCATATGCGACATGGAGTGTTTAATCTATTAAGTAAAAATATTTTCCAAATGGCAGCACTTCCGGAAATACCGGAAGTGACCATCAACTTCTTTATTTTAAATACAAACCAGGCAATTTTTTTTCACATTCTGATGTGTCATAAAATGTTTAGTAAGTATGCTCAAAATAATCGGCGTATCAATTTGGATTGTTGAGAAAAAAATTTTTTTCCACTGAAAAATGTCAAAATCTTGTTTAGGAAATAAAATTGAAAGTCGAAAGTGGTAAAAGTTAGGGAAATGGGATTTTAGGTTCTCAATGTCAAAAGATTGAGACACAATTGTCTGTCATGGATTATAAAAAATTGCCCGCGGTTACGTATCTATTTGACGTTATTTCCAGACTTAAGAAAAACTTTAAAAAGTCTCTTTTTTTAAATGGAATGCCTATTTAATTATCGGCCCATTCGATGCAGAAATAAATATGCTTTAAATTGATATACCATGTTCCTATACCTAAAATCAATGATTACAGAGTTATTTACATTTTTCTAATTAAATTTATAATTACATACTTTACAAAACATGGTTGGCTTTGAAAATTTTCAAAAAAATGTTATTCAAATGTTTCTTATGTTTTTATGATTATTTAAAATTCTATCTATGCAACTTCTTGACTATCCAAGGTCTCTTTCCGCCGAACGAACAGAACTTTCAAGGAAAACATTAAAATATCCCAATGCATTGGTTTCTGCAGCGTCATTGGGGACAATTGGCTTTTCCAAATTTCGTGGCGTATTTACTTCACCCAAATTTAGAATATTCTTTTCAATCATCCTGATTTTTTGTTCTGTCATTGTAGGTAAATGCGGATATCTTTCGTTAAAGTGTTGAGTGATTCTTTATTCAATGGTTAAAGGTTCTGCAGGTCCGAAAAGTAATACGAGCAGACTCGCCATGAATGTAAAACAAATTTAGAATATCAGCGTTTGTGTATTCCATATTTCCCAATTAAAAACAAATATTAAGCGCAAAAATCAAAATTCAAACAGATAACAATGATAACAAACGTAAATGTAGCGTAAACTTTCAAACTGATAGCTAACTGACAACTGTCATCATAAGAAACAATTGAATAAAAATTTTTTGAAAATTTTCAATGCCAACCATGTTTTGTAAAGTATGTAATTATAAATTTAAATAGAAAAATGTAAATAACTCTGTAATCATTGATTTTAGGTATAGGAACATGGTATATCAATTTAAAGCAAATTTATTTCTGCATCGAATGGGCCGATAATTAAATAGGCATTCCATTTAAAAAAAGATACTTTTTAAAGTTTTTCTTAAGTCTGGAAATAACGTCAAATAGATACGTAACCGCGGGCAATTTTTTATAATCCATGACAGATAATTGTGTCTCAATCTTTTGACATTGAGAACCTAAAATCCCATTTCCCTAACTTTTGCCACTTTCGACTTTCAATTTTATTTCCTAAACAAGATTTTGACATTTTTCAGTGGAAAAAAATTTTTTTCTCAACAATCCAAATTGATACGCCCATTATTTTGAGCATACTTACTAAACATTTTATGACACATCAGAATGTGAAAAAAAATTGCCTGGTTTGTATTTAAAATAAAGAAGTTGATGGTCACTTCCGGTATTTCCGGAAGTGCTGCCATTTGGAAAATATTTTTACTTAATAGATTAAACACTCCATGTCGCATATGCAAAATTTCAAATTTCTAGCTTTTACAGTTCTTGATATACTTCTAACCGACGATCACCGTGAGACACCCTGTATAGGTATGTAATAGCATTAGTATAATTAGAAGACATTTTCTGATTTTTCTTATTTAGCCTAGCGAACGAACCCTCAAAAAGGGCTTGTAGACAGACTTTTTGACCCTAATGATTTTATTTCTAAGATGTGTTTCGAGGTGTTTGGTGATAATTATACGAAAAGTCCCCGGCCCTACCGTATGAGCAAACTCCGTAGCGTAACAAAATTTGCGGATTTGTTAAGTTTTCCCTTTGTATCTCTTGAATAGGCGATCGTAATGGGAAATGGCCAATTATAAAATAAAAGCTGCCTGGAGAAAATACGTTTGTTCTTTTCGTCAAACATTAACCCTATCATAAATGTATTTAGAAAAGACTAGAGACCATTAAACATGGTGGCGCATAAGACTGAAATTCTTTGGCTAAGGATGCAGGTAATCTGTATTTAATACTCACATATCAGATTTAGCTCCAAACCTCCCACAAAATTAGTTGTTCTCTAGTGCCCTCTATTCCATCTTGAACTCAACGTTTTTTTTAAATAACTATAACATCTAATCTATTTGAGATAAAATATTAAACGGTATTTTATAGGAAATTTTATGGTCTACAACTTTTATTTCAGAAGTTTTGCTATAAACCCAATACTTTAGGAGCTAGGACACAACATTTGCCGAAAAACGTCGTGTAAAAGCGATTTAAAAAAAATGTCAATTCTTGACAGCGAATATCTCTTCAACGGATAGAGATAGAGAAAAACGCATAGAAGCAAACTTGTAGAAAATTTAATCAGCTTTTTTTTATAATTGGCCATTTCCCACTACGATGGCCTGTTCAAGAGATGTAAACGGAAAACCAAACAAATCCGCACATTTTGTTACGCTACTTTTCGTATAATCATCACCAAACACATCACAGAAATAAAATCTTTAGGATCAAAAAGTCTGTCTACAAGCCCATTTTGAGCGTTCGTTCGCTAGGCTAAATAAGAATAATCAGAAAATGTCTTCTAATCATATTAATGCTATTACATATATGTGGAGTCGTAGCGATTTCACTGTTTTCCGGTTTTCTATCTTTTTCTCGAGAACTGTTAGGCCCGCAGGAATGCATCTATGCTTAAATAAAAGGTGATAAAATGTCCTACAATTTTTTCCTCCGTGACAAGAGCCGTAGGGCACGTCGTTATGGCAATATCTGCTTTGAAACATGGATGATACGTTGAAAAAAGATTTGGGAAAAATTGCCTATATTTGAAGAGCTGTATCTCGGAAACTATTATACTTACAGACTTCCGGTTAGGCTCAAATGGTAGAAAATTTAGTCCAGTTTAAAAAAGATAATCATATTCTTTGCAGTACAACTCATAGTTTTTGATCTACGAGGCTAAAACTGAAAAAAGTCCGAAAAAATCGCGGTTTTTGGTGCCCCCCCCCAGTTTCCACAAGTTTTTCGAAGTTGCAAAATTGAGTATTTACTACTGGGACCGAACCTAACACCATGAAAAAAGTAAACCTAACATAGGATTTTTTGCAATGTTTGTATATTTTTGTGTTTAAATTGACTGTACTATATTAAGATGTCCTTCACTTATATTAGTTATATTCATAAAAGCAAGTTGTGTTGTATACCCACAAAATTATTGCAAATAATGTCATGAAAAGTGTCCCAAGTCACCTCGTTTTACAAGTGAACTGTTGTTTACCCTCGTTAGTGAAGTTTTGTGTTTTTTTAACATTTCTGGTAAGTATTACGGAAAAATAAAATTATTATACTATCTTTGGATACCCTTACACTAGTTCTTATCAATCTAGAATAGAATATTTTCCAATGCGCCATATATAAATCATCATTTTTTTTATTTGTTCCACATATGGAACATTGGTCATAATTACAAATATTTCATTTGTTCCATATGTGGAACACTGGTCATGTAATTAGTGTCTAGTAAGAGTAGTGACTGTAGCTCTTTTTGTTACATGAAATCAGACAGTAATGGCAGCTTTCCGAGCGACAGCGAAGATGAACATCTCAGTGATTCAGATGATGACCCAGACTGCCATGAACACATGCTACCAGATGAATCATCATCTGAGAGTGACGTAGAATACTCAGATGATGATGAAATCCCCTCATCTAGCATCTCCAAAAAAAAAAAAAAAACCTACGTGGACAAAATTAGGCGACGATGAGATTCCCTCATATCTGCCAACTTTTTCTCTACCAGCAGCAGAAGAAGAACCCGAAATTGGTAGGCCGGTCCACTATTTTCAAAATTATTTTTCTGACGACTTGCTGGATCACATAGGGGAATTGTGCCTGAGATGGCATACTTTTTTTAAACGCTTGTATTTTTGTAATACATAATCTTTATGGTGTCAGCTTTAAACATTTTAACACAGATACGTTACTATTACAATAAGTAGTTAATAAAAGTCTATTTTCTTTAATGAAAAGTATCTTTTTTATGAATAAAAAAAATGTGATAGTATGCCATCTCACCTGGACTATCCAGGGTGAGATGGCATACCACCGTATCTCTATGCAGTTTGGTGTTAGTCATTTAAAACCAGGGTTCTATTGAACATTTATATAATTTATTTGTCAAAAGAAAACATTTATTAGAACTTAATTTACATTTTTACAATAACATTTTAAAGGCACACTTCACAAATAAACGTTTTTGCATTTCTTGGAAGTTCGGCACATTCACAATGCGCCCATTTTTGACAAGACTGACATTTCAACCACCATTCGTTACGCTTTGAATGCGAAAAAAGCTCGTTGCAATAAATACATACCGCGTCATTTTCATCATCAGTTTCTTCAGCAAATTCCCCCTCATTTTGGTTAATTTCTTCGTCTTCATCTAGGTTTAAAACTCTCTTTGTCTTGCGAGCAGACTTTCTTCGTTGTGCCTCTTCTTTCTGTACCACTATTTCTTTTAAGGCTTCTATTTCGGGAGTGCTGTTAAGTATTCCAGTTTTTCCTGTATTTCTAGAACCCCTTTTACAATTTAAGGATGTGGCTTTTGGAAGTGGAGATATATCTGTTATGGCAACATAACAGCTAGAAGATGAAGGCTTTTGAAAAGATGTCGAAGCATCTGTATTTTCCAAAGGGAATCATGTTGTGTAGCATCAGTGAGTAAAGCCTCAGGTTCCTTAACACCAGAATTAGTTTCAGGAGGTCCTTCTACATTTGTTTGTTCTAGATCTGTTGCTTCCACTGGAGCAAACATCCAGTCAGGGAAAATGTCGGGATTGAAGGGATATATTCCTGTCGTGGAAAAACCCTTTTCAGCATTAGAAAGTGTTGCTGCCTTCTGGTACGCATTTTTGAAAAGTAGAAAAATGAATAAAATGTACCTCTGTTACGTGTTATACGCGGATGACAGACGTTCAAGGCGAGTCGGCATACTATGCCGTCTAGAGCTGACACATTGTATGCCAACTCTCCCGAATAGTATACCATACAAAAATAATTTTGTCATTTGCTGTACCATGAGTGAAGATTTTGGCGCCATAAAAACTTATAGGTTAGGGATCCATGAAACGTATTAACTTGTTATACGGGTCACATTTACAGTAATAAATTTACAAATACATCTAATATAAACTACTAACAAAAACTTCCTTACCTGTTTATTCACAAAAAATCGGTCGTTTGTAAAATACGACAGTGAAACGTACACCAATGCAACCGCTTATTCGCTGTCAACTGCTGAAACGTATACCGCGTTTTAAGCGCGAAATATAAATATTTGTAAGAGAAACACGCACTATGCTATCTCGGGCGGTATGCCAGCTTAGGCACAATTCCCCTAGTTGTGCAAAGTAATGATCCCAACAAACCACTCCAACTCAGTCGTTCAGAATTGGAAATATTTATGGGCAGCGTAGTTACATGTCAATTTTCGGATTGCCAAGGCACAGAATGTACTGGACGTTCTCATGTAGAGTGTCCCAAGTTGCCGATGTTATATCAAGAAATAGATGGTAAAATATTAAAAAATATATACATTTCAACGACAATGCACTTCTAAACCAAAATAGAAATGGTCCTGATCGCGACAAATTGTATAAACTGAGGCCAATAATTACACATATGAAACAAAAGTTTATTGGCCACGTCAAACCACAAATGTTATGTGTAGACGAACAGATCGTACCGTATAAAGGCAAATTCGCACTAAAACAATACAACCCTAATAAACCCAACAAGTGGAGGTACAAGATATTTGTTTTGTGTGACAGTAATGGCCTTACACACGATTTTGAAATATATACCGGGAAAATTTTACCAGTGCCCGAAAAAGAGGATATTGGCGCTAGTGGTAATATTGTCCTTCGTTTAGCGTCTTCAATACCTAACCATCAAAACCATTTACTTTTTTTTGATAATTGGTTTACCTCCCTAAAATTAATGACAAGCCTCTATAAAGATGGTATAGCCAGCTTAGGAACTGTTAGAAAAAACCGACTTCTGGGCCTGCAGTTCAAAAGTGATAAGGTAATGAAAAAAGAAGGTAGAGGCACTTATGAGGGATACAAAACTATTATAGAAAACATCGAAATTCGTGCACTGAAGTGGTACGATAATAAAAGTGTGTGTGTTGCTAGCACATTTTATGGCCCTGAACTAGCTGATATGGTAGAACGATTTGATCGTAAAATGAAGACCAGAATACAAGTTACTCTCCCCTATATGATAAAGCAGTATAACAAGTTCATGGGGGGAGTGGATTTATTGGATGGCTTGATATCTTATTACAGAATATGCCTCAAAAGTAAAAAATGGTACCTAATAATAATAAATACCTAAATAATTAATAATTAATAAAAGAATTAATACCTAAAGATATTATTCCATTTTATAGACTTAGTAATGGTAAATGCATGGTTGAGATATAGGCAAGACATGATCAAACAAGGATTCGATAAAAAGGGCATCTTGGATTCACTTGGATTCAGAGCAGAGGTAGCTGAAGGACTTTCTTTGATGGGAAAAGCAATGACAAACACGAGAAAGAGAGGTAGACCTAGTAGTGGTGGGATCATTGAAAGAGAATATCAAGAAAAGAAAAATGCAACTAAACCTATTCCCCAGGTTGATGTACGGAGAGATAACGTGGGCCACTTTCCTGTG
This sequence comes from Pyrocoelia pectoralis, assembly GCA_036250285.1. Taxonomy (NCBI): domain Eukaryota; kingdom Metazoa; phylum Arthropoda; class Insecta; order Coleoptera; family Lampyridae; genus Pyrocoelia; species Pyrocoelia pectoralis. The sequence goes on along the minus strand of CM070075.1, from coordinate 35,095,459 downwards.
TAAGAAACCATTCTGTGGCTTAAAAACTTCTACTTTTTGTGTGAAATGTCAGGTTTACTTATGTTACGACAAAGTTAGAAATTGTTTTGCTGATTTTCATTTATAGTTTGTATTGACCATTGTTCCATTTTTGGTACATTTAAATATTTTTTTTCTACAAACGTCAAAAAATGGCAAGGTTTGCGCATCGATAACAATACGCGAAGTGACCCTTTTTTTCACTTACCTACGTTACCATGACAGCGTGCCCGAAATGACGTCATGCGCGAAGTACGCACTACACGCAAACTAGATGAGAGTTTTGTATTTTAACGTTAAAATAATTGTCAAATTCTTCACGTTTCGTTTGCGTTTGTAGAAAAAATTTTGTTTGCAACTCGTGCGCGAGATACTTTTGGTGATCTCGACTATTTTTTTAACTCGGCTGCGCCTCGTTAAAAAAATCAGTTCTCGATCACCAAAGTGGCATTTCGCGCACTAGATACAAAAATAACTATTGGTTGTTTAATAAAAAAATTAGTTATTTATGTTTTAAGCATTAATTAATTACATTTGAATCTGAAAACGTATAATAAAAATTTATATTTACCGCAGAAGTTAATTCGGGCCTTAAGAGGTTAAGGCCGTTTGACACTCATGTAAATTGTTTAAAAAATTTGCATGTAAATTTTACCAAAAAATTTACAAATGTGGCAAGCGATATAATTAAGTAAAGAATTTGGTAGGAAATGTAGAAGTAACTTCTGTTTGCAACGTACGTAAATTATTTACAAACGGCGTTTGCGCATTTGCGTTGCCTTTCCTCTGGCAGGGTACATTTAAGTTTAAAACTTAAGCAAAGAAATTGAGATGGATGAAGGTCAGATAGTAGAACATGCAGCCATCACTGTCTGCCTTATTACCCTTGCAGCACGCAGATGCAGTGTTATTAAATAAATAGAAAAAGCGCACACGCAAGTGGTGTCGTCCATGGATACAGCGAAGGATTCATGGAAGAGGTGTTGTAAATATGTTAAATTGTGAACTACGATTGAAAAATCCAAATTCATACAGAAACTTTTTAAGACTATCTGTAGATCAGTTTAATTACTTATTAAATTTACTTGGAAGAGGACATAAAAAAGCAAGTAACATTTATGAGCGAACCTGTATCTGCAAAAGACAAGTGTGACGATAAGCCTGCTTGAGTTCTTGGAAATTTTGTTTCAGATTGTAAATAACACGTAGATTTCTTGCAACAGGAGAAACTTATCGGTCGTTAATGTACAGCACCAGAATACATGAAAGCACCGTCTCTAGATTTATACCTTCAGTGTGTAGCACGTTATAAAAACATTTGTCTACGAGTACAAAGTATTTAAAGGTAAAAACATAAAATAGGTCCAAGTAGGTACCATAAAAATTATATTTACTGTAATGATATGTTGTAGACTCCGAATACTGAAGCAGAGTTGAAGAAGATAGCACAGGAATTTTATGATCTTTGGAATTTTCCACATTGCATAGGTGTAATAGATGGAAGACACGTTAATTTTAGAGCACCTATCTCTGATGGAGCGTATTATTATAATTATAAGGGCAAGCACAATATTGTTTTGTTAGCCATGTGTGATGCTAAATATCGTTTTACATTATGTAAGTCTTGGTGTAAATGGAGGGGTTAGTGATGGTGACATTTTTCATCGTAGCTCATTAGCAACATGGTTAAACAATAATGATCTTCATATACCTCCACCGGATTTTTTGTCTGGTACACAAAATAAAGCACCCTATGTTATTGTAGCAAATGATGCATTTCCATTGTCAATCAATTTGATGAAGCCCTATTCACAACGAGGTCTTTCTTACGATACCAGGATTTTCAATTACCGATTAACTAGAGCAAGACGTATGATCGAAAACAGCGTTGGAATGTTAGCTAACCGTTTTAGAGTGTTATTAAATCCAATTAACCTTGCTGTTGTGTGTCGAAAGTGTAACCCATGCATGTGTGGTACTTCATCATTATTTATGTTATGACAATGAACAGCTATTCATAATGGTAGTAGCGAAGAAACAAGCATACCATTACACTTGGTTCATTATGTAGATAAGGATCAAATAACTCTAGTAATAGTGCAAGAGTAGTTAGAGATAATTTTAAAAATTATTTCAATTCTCCAGAAGGGGCAGTTGAATGGCATGCGAATTCCGTTCACACTCACAATTTATAGGCATTTCCAAAAAGTTCTCATTCATTACATTATTAAAAATTGTTTTATATTTATAAACTGATTCACACCCATCATTTTACGTTTGTGAAGATTGATACATATCTTTAGATTTTTTAATATCTTTCAGTTCTACATCAAATTTTATGTCGTCGTGAAGTTCCCCTAGTTTTGACACAGTGTAATTTGCCAAAATTTGATTTTTCATATCTGGCTAGTTATTTGGTTTTGACTCCATTGCTACCGTTAAATTTTTTATTGGTTTCGTTGATTCCATAAAAAATTGGGAATTCTCTTCAATGCTGCTACCTTTGCTTCTTTTCCGTTTATTTTAGTTTGCATTCGGTGTACTCAGTAGCAAAGATTTTTCCATTACGCTTCTACTGTGATCCTTGAAGTCTAGTATCAACAATCCCGTCTCACTATCCAGTGAAACTGTTTAAATAGCATTTTCTTGATTTTAAAATTTGACAGCAATTGTTTTTTGTACTGTTTGTTTGTCAATACGAATTTGACGTTAAACCGCGTATTAAAGTTTATTTATCTAATAATAACTAACCCTATACCAACGAAAAAAGGGTTTTTATGGTGAAAACCTTTTATGGTGGCGCTAGGTTTCAGAAGAGTTCGAGATCTGTTTGCCGTTAATTTTAATACTACTGTTCTTGAATGATTAACGCATAGAATAACAATAAAATAGTAATAAATGGGCTGTATTAAAAACTACAAAGTTAGTGTTTCTACACGTTACATGAAGTTACTGGTGTACCCTTAGACGGGTTCTTAGCAACTCCCCGCTCCCACGCAGGGAATGCATTTGTAACTACAAGAAACTGCAGTGTTGGTAAATCTATTTGTTAGCAAACAACTACAATAAAGAACTAGTCGCACTTTTAGTCTTGCCAGTAGTATTATTCGAATCGCAATAATTTTCTCTTTCTGTTGATACTATTGCCTTTTCTCTAAGATAAATAGGCGAGCAACAATTAGCAAAAACGTTCAATGCCATGTTAGATTCCTATGTTCGACTTTGAGGACGAACTCCCAGTATAAGAATATCCCTATATACAATAAAATCGAATTGAATTGAATTAAATTGTATTACACACAGATATTCACAAATGTGGTTTAAAAAATATATTATGATGACTTTATGTAATAAAATAAAATTAAGTCCTTACCAACCGATGACATACTTAAAAGGAAGTAGGGTCAAATTATTTATAAGTTACTATTAGTATTATATTAACATTAGTTTTCGTGCTGTAAAAGTTAGTATTTAGTCATTTCTGAAGTTACACATTTTAACTACATATTGTATAAACAGTTCAAAAAGAGGAAAAAAAAAACTATGAAAGTTTTATTTGGGAACTTATTCTTTATTTGCAACAGGTGGCGCTGCAATCGTTAAAATGGGTATTTTATTATTTATTTTGTATTTGGGTAACATTTTATCTTTCTGTTTCAAATAAAGAATAAGTTCCCAAATAAAACTTTCATCGTTTTTTTTCCTCTTTCTGAATCTGCAATAAAAAATAGGGGTTTTCATTTAAGTCACCCTCCTATCTACTCCCCTGGGTATCGGGGGGGGGGGGGGGGGGGGCTTGTTATAGAATCGGACGTCGCCCTCCAAGCCATCAAGCTTTTATTGGGTAACTTTGGATTTTATCAAAGTAGGTGAAAATTTGCATAGCCCCATAACTTTTCATTCTGAAAAACTTTTCTTAGTAATATTTTGGCGTACTGTGAACGGGAAAAATAGTTTATCTAGAACTAAAATAGTTTTTGCTCAACTGTAAAGGCCTACTTGATTTTAAAAAATCGAAGTAAACTAAAAATAAGTTTCAGACCAACCAGAACGGAATCCCAAAATATGAAATTCCAATTCGAAAATTTTTGGTCAATCATACTTCTTGTAAACGCAATTCGGGGACATACTGTATGTTTAAGTATTACCTTTAGAAGTGTTATTTCTGTATTGACAATAAACACCATTATCACTTAATTAAAATTTGGTTATGTGGGTAATTGTGATATAGTCTGTAAAATGAATGTTTGCGATTTTCGGCTTAGCGCTTTATTTGGCGTACACATTCGTAGTTTGTATCTATTTCGTTCTAACACACAATATTTGGAAATAGAGAGAATGGAATGCTACATTATCGTCGCCACGGGTTACTAGACCGTGGCCACGGGTGGTGAACTAAGACAGACACTATACGTTTAAAACATCTGTATTTGTGTCAGGTGTGTTAGAAGGAGACAGTAATGTTTATTTTAGGCGTCTCTTTAAAGACTAAATTGTCTGTTGTAATCCTTTGACAGTGGTATTCAAAAGTTATTTTCGCGTGTTTGTAATAACTACTGAAAATATGTTATATTTTTCAATTTCAATTGATATAAAGAAATTAAAACGTAATTGAAAATACAATAATATAATTTATTATTATGTAAATTGAAGGAATATAACATATTTTCAGTAGTTATTACAAACACGCGAAAATAACTTTTGAATACCACTGTCAAAGGATTACAACAGACAATTTAGTGTTTAAAGAGACGCCTAAAATAAACATTACTGTCTCCTTCTAACACACCTGACACAAATACAGATGTTTTAAACGTATAGTGTCTGTCTTAGTTCACCACCCGTGGCCACGGTCTAGTGACCCGTGGCGACGATAATGTAGCATTCCATTCTCTCTTTTTTACTAATATTGTGTGTTAGAACGAAATAGATACAAACTACGAATGTGTACGCCAAATAAAGCGCTAAGCCGAAAATCGCAAACATTCATTTTACAGACTATAGCATTTTTGAATACTTTTGAATGCGTTGCTTAGTAAAATACTGCACTGTAATATATTTTTTTAAATTTGATCAGAAATTAGCTGCTTTACAAAAATTTTGTTCAAATCAAAGGTATTTTCTGAACAAATTTCTCCAAAAAAATAGCTTAAGTTATTACAATACAGGATGAAGTAAACCTCTAATTTAAAATTTGAATTACCCGCCTTTACTTAAAATACTTCCTCACATTCTACCAGAGGGGGCTATTATACGTCTTAAAAAATTAACATTTAGTGGCCCATCTTTCCTTCTTCTCTCTGGGTAGCGCCATTAGAGCTAGTAAAAATGACCGCAAGACGGCGGGATAGTGACGCTGCTATTGGTTTCCAGGTGACAGTCGATATACATATTATGAAGTAAACGTGCTCTAGATCGCTGGTATCTTTTTTTCTGAAATATTAATGAAAAAACCCAGTTTTCTTATTTATTGAGTAAAAATTCGAATTGACACTACGTGCAAAGTATGTTTGCTACAATTTCCAACAACCTTCCCACGGATTGGGGTGTGTTTTAAGCTTGTTTGTACATATTTAACACAATCGAAACCGATCAAAGCCAAGAGTCACACTTTAGTTACGTCATATGGGGTAAAGCGGGGTAGTCAACGGGGCCAAAGTGGGGAACAATGGTCCATATTCATTGTATAGTTTTTTGTTTATGGGTGTCAGAAACGAATTTTAAGCTCCTTGATTTGTATCTTAGTTACAGGGGTTCGTTTTTGTTTTGCGGCTGTTATGTTATGTATTAGTGTGAGAAAAAATAAAGTTTTTGCTTATACAGGGTGCGGCAGCATAACTTCCTTTTTTCAAAACTTAATAAAACCCATTGTATGAATCAGAAAATTTTTATTCGTTTTTTATAATACAGGCACATACATAAAGTTTTGTTTTACTCGGTTCTGAAGATCAAATCAGTTAGGTGACGTCCCCCATTCTCCATACACTGAGTAAACCGATTTCTGGCGTTTGTCATGACTCCTGCCAGCATAGCAGGCGTTATGTTGGCAATTTCTTCCTGGATGTTGGTCTTCAAATCTTGTAGGGTCCTTGGACGGTTCACATAAACACGGGATTTCAAAAAACCCCAACACTGAAGCTCTCACTAATTCAATGTTCTCCGGTGATCTAATGGGCCGAGGGACTCTAGTTCTTCGTCTTGTCGCACTTGCAGTTTGTCTGAACGTAGTGACCCACGTAACAATTGATTTCCGGTCCGGGACAGGGGCCAACGGGGCTAAATTAAAGCGATTCCGAAAGGCGCGCTGGGTTGCGATCACAGAACATCCGCTCGAAAAGTACACCTCGACGGCAAACGCACGCTACTCACTGTTCCAACGCATGATGACGACTGAACTGTGCCGGCACAAAACTTTATAGTCCCGCCTCTCGAACGAGACCACTAGCGCTCCGCTACGATATCAACTGACTAAATGGCGCACATTTTAAAAAAGGAAGTTATGCTGCCGCACCTTGTACTATAAAAAGTTTTTCATATTAAAAAGCCGAAGTTGCCAAGGAGTAAAGTGTATAAACTAGTTAAACATTATCTTTATTCCTATTTTATAAGTATATGCCGAGAAAACGGGTAGTTGACCATCGGCGATACATTTAGTGGCGACCGTGACAGGACCAGTGGATAGTACGGCAATATAATGAAAATACAAAAGAAGCAAAAAAAAATACTTAGTGCAGTTTCACAAAAGCGGCTAATAAATTGGAATAATTGTTAAAAGACGAAAATCAGTCAAGCAGTAGTATTCAAATGTTGTGGGATTGCTCGACACTGAAATTCAATGAACTTCATCTTTGCCATGGTGTAATTTATCAGGAACTTCTAGAAAATGCTTCGGAAGGGAAAGTGATTGCACTTATAGATGGACAAGGTGTGTATATTATGAGATTCACAAAATTAAAGTTAAAATGTTTGAAAGTACTGGAAGTAAGACTTGTAGTTAATACCGAAACTAAAGTAAGTGTCATGTTGAGCCTCTTGAAGAAATTCACGCAGGTAAGTATAAGTTTAAATTACCTCGAATTGAATTTAAGCACTATGATGGGTAATATAAACCTTAAATTGTGGTTACAATTTAAGGAGTTACATGAAGATCCAGAAATCGATGATAGTGACAAAGTTGAATATTTGATTCAAGCTACAGTTCCAGGAAGTAGGTATAGCACGTCAACTTGTGGAAAGTTATCCTGCCAAGGCTGAAAGTTATTTAAATATTATTGACTCTATGATGGTTAGATTTGGTAGAGAAGATATACACATTGAAGTTTATGTACGAGAACTATTAAAGTTAGTATTAAACAATGCTTTCAGTCAACAAAAATTAGATATTTGAAAATTATATGATCAAATTGAAACTCAATTGACAGTTCTAGAAACTTTGGACATTACTTCGAAAAAATAATGCAGCGATTTTGTTCCCTCTTATAGAATCACGCTTGCCCCAGGATCTTTTAAAGATTTGCTAGTGTTCACATTTTTGGTCATCTCTCAAAAAGAACGTATGTTTTTAGTGAATCATGAAATGTTGATATTACTCTCGAAGTTACGCTGGCTAACCTTATTAGTTTCTTACAAGCTACCTACTAAAAACGATAGAAGTTTTTGCTGCTGTGTTTTCACCTTCTTTTTTTTTCCCCCGCCAGCAATCTGTTATTGCATGACCATGTTTCTTGCAATATTTACAAAATTTTCCATGTTTCTTATGTCGTGCAGTTAACTCTTGACAATACTTCTTCACATGACCGTATTTATTACAATTAAAACATTGTGCTTCTTTCGGATAACTTTTACCTGTACTAGTTAAGGCTACTGCTTGCTCACTCTGCTTGATTCTTTCTTCCTCTATTAGTAACCTAAAGGTTAACTCTTGTAACGTCTGCTTATCATTTGACCTTGATTTGCAAAAGGTGCTAGGTTTTCTGGCAATGACATTAAAATTTTAGTTACAACCATTTTATCACTCAATTCTTCTCCCAAATGTTTTAGACTTTCTTTAATCTCCTCAAACTGTGAGCTAAATTGTGCTATGCCACCTCCTTTAAATTCCAAACTAAAAAATCATTGACGTCATTTTGTGACTAAAGCTTACGTACCTATTCGGTCATTTTACACCTTAACACGACATCACGCAAAACAAAAAACAACATTAAAATATTCTCAATATATTATTTATTAATAATGTTCGACTCAAAAACCCAAGAACATTTAAATTATTATACCTATAACATAAACTAAACTCTCCATTATGGCTTCATGCGCATGCCTTTAAATAGAATCAATGGAGGGATGGCGACGCCCAACGAATTACCACAAGCAACGACAGTAACAGCTTCACCATGCTCGTTTCCCACGATGTGAACTCTTCTAGCACCCTTTTGTATCAAAACTTTTTGTTGGTGGTGGAGGCACAGTCTGCAGCCCTTTTCATCAATGTTGTATATCCTCTCCGGCTTGTTTGTGATGTCCAGCTCTGTCAGAATACCTTCTAATTTGATAAAATGGTCCTAATGAATGGGTTTAATTTCTGTGCTCGGGCAAGGTTTAAATGTTGTGATTTCCGAGAGCGAATTTGAAGGTTCCTGGATAAAAAATCGCCCACTCAAAACCGGACAGCCATTTGCTTCAAGACAAACGGCCATATTACACTTTTCACACATAATTCTTGAATACAGCGACGGCATCGTTGTTTGTGTTCAATATGGATCCATCATATCTAATATCATTTACTGGAATAGCCACTGTTACTCTTTTTTTTGTGGTGGTGTAGGCAGTGCCGCATTTAGTCAAACAGCGCCCCTAGACACACAAAACATTTGCGCCCTCCCTGCCACAATACCGGTCGCAAAAAATAATGTCACGATTATTGTAAATTGAGTTAAATATACAAGAATATATCGTTGATATTTTAAATGAATCAACTCCTTCAAAATGTATATCATACTGAACTTCGCAGTAATTCGTATATAACATTTACTACATACTACACCTCATGAGGTAAAATGAATAATGAAAAAGATCTTCAACTACATAATCCAGGTTCTGACTTACCGATGCAGATACATTGCTTTCGATTGCACAATCAGCAGTAGCACCTGCAACTGGACAGGATTGTTTATCTCTGGGCAGAAAAAAACCACTAATTTTGTGAACTTTAGATAAAAGCTTTTCATTCTTTTCTTCTCTGTCTTTAGCGATTTTTCGAAATGCAGCACCACTTAGTTTTTTGGGCATTGTTGTTTATATTTTGTAGTAAGTACGCACTAACAAATTAACTGATGTGATGGTGATTGACAATTTACAACACTAACAAAAGTCACGCACGGAATCGCATGGTCAATGGCCGACAACAACAGAGTGACAAGATTGAAAAGTTCAAGCTACTGTCTCGCGGTCCGCGAGTCGCGGAGCGGAGCTGTCTGCTGGACGAGTCTACTTATTCGCCGATGTTTAAAAAACGCTGATTTGCGATTCTAAATTTATACTTAAGTGTCCTGTATAAATGCTGATTTTGTAAGAACTAAATTATAACGTAATGTCGTGCAAACAATTTTTAGTGATAATTATATATTTGTCAAAATAAAAATGTTATTTTATTTGATTACATACATTACACGTGCACAACATATATCAGTATCACATGTAATTTTGATGTAATCAAGTATGTAATACGATAGATAGAATAATCCAATCGAAATCTTTATAGAAACTCAATTCTTAGTAATATATATATAAAGTAAAATAATATATAAAAACAAAGGTAATATACAATAATATGTATGCATGATTCACAAGTAGAGCAGGTACTTTCAGTAGTAATTCTCGCTACTTGTAAGTTGTAAGTATGAATTCTTAATAATTACTCGTTATTTGTAAGAAATACACAGAAATTCTTTTCTAATTCACAGTAATTCTTCAATGCTGTACACTAAAATTCTTTAGCGGTTACCCTTCGGGGACTGGGGAGTACTGTCCGCGGAGTGCGCCTACGACTTGTTTCGCAGCAACGCAGAAAGAACGTCTTCACGAGGCTTGCGTTGCGTCGCCCTATTTATGAACTTTATTGCACAGTTAAACTACAGTTGGTGATTTATAATAATCAAAATTGTAGTTTATAACTGTGCAATAAAGTTTTCGCAGGCGTTCACAATCCGAACCTCAATAATAAGCGCGTATTGTTCTTCATTTCTTTTCTAATTTTGCGCCCTCTAAAATTTGGCGCCCTAGGCCTGGGCCTAGTGGGAAATGCGCTACTGGGTGTAGGCTATAAGCGAAGAAGCTAATGATGGCGATGGTGTCCTCGTTTCCGTTTATTATTATTTATTATTATTTTATATATATATTGCTATGGTATATCCACATTTAGCATACAATATTATTTTATTAAAAAAGATTATAAGACTGATCTTTAATTTAAGGCCTGGTGAATCATGTGCGGCTACTTTTAAATTGCACAAAATAATGACAATCCCAGGTTTGCTTGTATATAAGTGTGTACTCTTTATTAAACAAAATCTAAGTTCCTGCACAAAAAATTATAACTTCCATAATTATAACACGACAAAATTGCCTTATAAGCACAGTTAAACATCATAGAACGTAATTCGAGAAATCTACCTCATATATTGGAAGTAAACTCTTTAATAAGTTAATAAGGGCCGGTTTCACCAACTACAGTTAAACAATTTATTCGTCAGTTACACTAACCTACAAATAAATATGTTGTTTTTTGTTCCACCAACTGTAGTTAATATTATTTGTTGAATAGATCTCGTAATAAACTAACCGACCAAATAGGCAAGGTTAAAATTTTTATTCGTTGAATAATGAGTAGTTTTATGGTTATATAATTTGAGTTTGTAATTGTTTGAGAAATGAATAATAGGTAAGTATAGTGAAAAAAGTTTATAGACAGTTCAATTGTGTTTTAATAACGTAGGATTCTTACATCTTCATCCTCTGATGAAGAAGACTTAAATCTGTATATATATATGTAATAACCGAGACCTGTGTGTATGTGTGTGTTGCTGTGCACTTTTCGGTCCTGCGCGTGCGCGACAGTCCTGACGAATTCGGGTGTGATATTTTAAAACCAAAGCTATTGTAACCTACAATCACAGATACTCCCGCAAACCACGCAAAACGAGAGAATCGCGTGTACCCCCGTTTATAATACAAACTACCTACCTTATCATCAACCTTATACTTTTTGGCTTTCTTTTTTAAAGCTTCATATAGAAGCTTTAATTGCTGACCATTTCTCAGTCCTGTAGTAGCAGTGGAATTAAATTGCGAAGCAATCACATCCCACACCTACATCTTCTCTTTTGATGTACAGTACAACCTCTGTAATCCGACAGATATCGGACCAGAGCACTGCCGGATTACCGAAAACGCCGGATTACTGGAATATTAATAAAAAAACGAGTAACAGAAACTTTAATGTAGGCTACATTTTATATAAAACATGTACAAAGGGTTACTGTAACGTAACTTGCGTTACTCCCTTGAAGTAGAAGGCTGGAAATAACTCTATTGTTTTTTGTTTTTTACTTTTAAATGAACCTTTAAGGGCTTGTTCTTGTAACCGTTTCAACACTAAAACGTCACGAGCACAGACGCCGGTTTCTTCTGCCCACGCAACTGGGCGAATTGGCGACCGGCGACAGGCGTGCGTCTAGCGTGAGTCAGCGCTTGTTCAAAACGCGGGACCGCCGGATTACTGGGAGTGCCGGAGAGCTGAGATGCCAGATTACAGAGGTTGTACTGTAAGCGAAACGTCGTCTTACATTAACAATAAAAATATATGATTTTTATGGCATAATTTAAACCCTTCAAACAAGTTACAATTAATTCGATGTCGTCTCAGTAAAACCTACATATCAAATTTTAGTTACAAGAGGGCAGTACCAGCAGGTAAACATACCAGTATCCCTACCTTGAGTAGAAATAACATATCCCCTCTCGATCCTGACACGACATAAACGAAAACCTCCGCATTTACAGGAGATTCCTATAGAGATCCTCTATTAGAAACTTCCAGATTGTTCAGTTTCGGTTTCGGTTTTTAAAGCAATATGGATGCTAAAATTAAATTGTAGCCGAAGATAGCCGATCTGAATCGCATGCGCGAAAAACCTTCAAAATTTCGAATTTCAAATGCCTGTAATTAATTTATTAATTACCAAATTATAATCAAAAAACTGTTTTTAGAAACGTTTTAAGTGCCACTTTAAATCTGCGTCAAAATTTTTGCGATTTTTTAATTTGGGAAGCAGGAAAAAGGTAATTTCAATTTTCCCATGTTAAATCCCATGGGGTACCCCTAGCGTGGGACACAAGGTATATGGGATATTATCACTATCTGTGCTTGATGACCTCCATAAATTCTTGAATAGAGTAGCAGCAATTCTCCGATAGTAACTTTTCTAAGGCGATTTTAAATTTGATGGGGTTTAAATCTTTGAGCTGCTTAGGAAGAGCATTGTACATGTTAATTCGTTTTTGGCACACAAATAGGGATTTGCATTCGTTGCTGTTTCAACAAAATGGCCGATATTAAATCTTTAAGGGCAAGCCGTGGATTAGTAAAAGCGCACCTAACGCGAATTAGGGCTTTTTTAAACGTTTTTAATAGTTCAAAATTATGGAATTAAGAATTCGAACAGCTAAATTTGAAAATATTTTAGAGGAATTTAATGTTTTACAAGACAACATAGAAAGTTTTTTGTTAGAAGTAGGTAGTGACGATCATGAATCATCTGGCTATTGTTTAGAAAGAGAAACTTTTGAAAACGAGTATTACGCACTTCTTGCATTAGCGAAGGAACAATTGGAACCAGTTATAAATATACCTGAAACGCAAAGTAACGTACTTGAACAAAGGACTAAAAATTCTTTAAAGCTTCCTTCGATAAATCTGCCTTCCTTTAACGGTCAATATGATCAATGGTTATCATTTTATGAAACTTTCAAAAGTTTAATTCACGACGATATTACTCTTACAAATATTCAGAAACTGCAACATTTAAAGTCAAGCTTAAAAGTTAAACACATTGTCAAGATGGCAGCTTGTCGAAAGGCTAAGACAACACTATTGGAAGCGATGGCAACACGATTACCTTAACCATCGTCAGCAAAGACAGAAATGGAAATTTAGCAAGACAAATCTCAAAGTTTAAGACATGGTCCTGATTAAGGAAGAAAACTTACCACCACTACAATGGTTATACGGCAGAGTGGACAAGAGCTCCATAATGGTACCGATACGATGCGTGTAGTGAGCGTAAAAATAAAGAGTGGCACACTGAAACGTGCAATAACTAAATTATGTGTACTACCCATAGATGATAACTGTAGAGTAGTTTCAAAATCTCATGGCACTCGAGATGTGTGGCGGGATTTATTTAAACGCGATACTACGATACTAATATGAAGTTCTATAAATAATTACACTTATATTTATTTACTCTACATATTTAGGATGGCATTTTACCTACCAATGTCGTATAATGTCGTGCCTATTTTTCGAAATTGTTGTAAATCCCGCCGGGCATTCCGAGTGCCACGAGATTCTGAACCTACTCTAATAAAATTTAAATTGAGTAGATGCAAAGGATAGGAACACTTGATGGGAAACATGTGCGAATTAGGCCCCCATATAAAAGTAGCTTCTTGTATTTTAATTGTGCATATAATAAAATAGCAAGTAATTTATAATGTATAAAATTTTACAAGAAAACATTTTCAATAGTGTTGTTTGCAATCTGTGATCTTGTGCCAGAGTATTCATAGAAAAATCCAGAACCTGGGTCTTCAGCAAAGATATAGAGAGGACGAAGATTTGAGAGTATTCTGCGGGATGATGGACGGTTTGGCCTTCCTACCACTTGAAGATGTTCCTACGAGTATGATATACCTCAAAGAAATGATTCCCGCTGGAGCCGAAGAACTTTGTAATTACTTTGACAATACATAGGTTTCTGGCACTTATAGGAGAGTGGGAAATAACAACGATGTAATACGTTTACGCAACATTCCTCCAGTCTTTCCTCCTGAAACCTACAATGTTCATCAAACAACATTAGAAGACGGAGAGCGTACTAATAACAAAACTGAAGGTTGGAACAATCGTTTTTCTAACTTGGTGGGTTAAAAGCATCCCGCCATCTGGATATTAATCACTAAAATGAGGCAGGAATTTGCCGCTGACAGAACAAAGCTTCAACAACAACAAATTGGAAGGCGTGCTACAAAGAAAAAAAGGGACAATTTATGAAACACTGCAAGTTCGTTGAAAAGGTCTCTGTGAGGATTATGTAGCAGGTACCAGAAACGTAGATAATTTTTTAAATGCTATTAGTCCTAATATAAGATCTGTAGACACTTTGTAACTAATATTGTAATATTACAATGTATAATACCAATACCTATAACATTAAATAATACAAATTTTTTATCTTAATTCTTTTTAATCTGCGTGTAAACGTTCTCTTATTCAACATATGTTCTGTGTTTTTGACGTTTCGTGGGATAGTCCGGGAGCGTCAGTATTGCCGTGGGAATTTTGTGATGAAAGCACACAACTGGCTTTAATGTGTTCAGGATACACTAAAGATCACAGAAAATGTTGATGCCGGCCTCTGTACCCGCTGCGAGATTCCTGAGAATACCTAGAAGTTCGCATATAATACAGGGTGGGCCATTGAAAAGGTACACGCCTGTTTTGGGACACTTAGACAAGTTTCTTAAAAAAACGCTCGGACACGTCGATTTTCTATTTTTGGGGGGCAACTCTTGATGTCAAATTTGACTTTGTCAGGTCAACCCCCTAGCCCCAGCAACCCCTAACTCAAGAATTTAAATAGGGAAAAGGAGTCGAGCGACCCCTCATTTGAAGCGTCTTTTAATTGTCTATTCGACAGTATGAATGAAAATGAGTTTTATTCAATTTTTTTTTCACCCCCATGAAAAGCACCGTCTAGATTAACTAAGATGGGGGTGTGTTTAGGAAAAATCCTGAAACACGCCACCTTTGACTTTTTGAACGGCACATTTTGATGTCAAATTTGACTCTGTCAGGTCAACCCCCTAGCCCCAACAACCCCCAACAAAAACAAAAATTACGGTAAGGTGGTCGAGCGACCCCTCATTTGAAGCGTCTTTTAATTCTCTATTCAACAGTATGAATGAAAATTAGTTTTATTCAATTTTTTTTCACCCCCATGAAGAGCACCCCTAGATTAACTAAGGTGGAAGTGCTGTTTAGGAAAAATCCTGAAACACGCCACCTTTGACCTTTTGAACGGCACATTTCAGGATTTTTCCTAAACAACACCCTCATCTTAGTTAATCTAGAGGGTGCTTTTCATGGGGGTGGAAAAAATTGAATAAAACTAATTTTCATTTGTACTGTCGAATAGAGAATTAAAAGACGCTTCAAATGAGGGGTCGCTCGACTCCCTTTCCCTATTTAAATTCTTGAGTTAGGGGTTGCTGGGGCTAGGGTGTTGTAGGTCAGAGCATTCTTTAACCCAGTGCGGCTTGTCGAGTGACTGCAATTCAGCCATTGCATCTACAATTGCTACTCTACCACTCCTCATATCTTGCATTATTAACTCTTCAATGTTCTTGGACTGCGGAATGTCTTCAAGAATCCCCATCAAGTCGCTTTTCTTTAAGCAATGCAGCATAGAACCATCAGCAGCAAACAATGATCTGAGTACAACCGCTAACTCGTAATTTCCAATTGCCTCCTGCAAGTCGATATCAGGCCTTAATTTTGAAACGATTAGTAGGCGAGCAAAAAGAGATCTATCTTCCTGCAGCTCAATCACCCTGTCTCCTGATTTCAATTTGACAGTCTTTGCTGTACTCTTACATGTTGGAAGACATTTCTTGTTCACTGGAGCCCAAAGGTTAACTGTGTTTGATGTAATCCGTTCAGATACAATTTTATCAAATAGCTCTTCCCCAAATTCGTTTCGTTTGGACATCGCTATCTTCACTGGTTCCGGCAAAGTTATCCAAAGTGTAACAGACTGTGTTCCTGTGTATTTACAAAGTATATTATAAAGTATATTTTGCGAAAAATAATATTAATGTACATAAACAAGACTTATTTTTAAATTTTTAACATTTAACTATGACGTCATTTCGTCACGTCCTGCAGGGGTTCCTAAGCAATATTTGGAGCTGGCATCAAGTTTGGTCTTGTTCTCTGAAGTGTAAAGAAGACACCTATATAGGTCGTTTGCTTTCATCATAAAATTCCCACGCCAAATGATTTATCGACATACTCACCCGCACTAGGAGCTTGTTTTAATCAAATTATTATGAACAACACATAAAAAGATGAAGCTGCGTTTTTGTTTGCCTTTTTATGTGGTGCTATGACAGTTACATTTATTGTTTGAGTTCTTTCTCACCACGTCATATACCTTTTATCATTTAATCATTATATTTACTCTACATACAGGGTGGCCCAACGAAAAGGTAACAGACGGGTTTCTGGCCAGAGGGAATTTTTTTTTGGGAAACGCAAAGACACGTCAATTTTTATATCAAGGGGGACAACTTTCGCCATGATTTTCAACCTGAAGTGATTTCATCCCTTAGCGCTGTGAGAACAACCCCTAAAATTTAAATAGGGATGATGGGGCAAGTGATACGTCATTTGAAAGGTCTTTCTGTCCTGAATTCAGTGCACTAGTTTTTTATATATATTTTTTATTTTTAACCAAAAAAATTGAAGTTCCAAAATGGAAAATGAGGAAAGAGATTGAGGTATTTAAAAACTCAAAAAAGCTCGGACAGGTCAATTGTTTTTTTCTTAGAGAAGCTAGGTACTTTTACTGCTATTTGACAACATTGTTTTACCCCTTGGGTACAGGGTAAACAACCCTTAAATTTTTAAATAAAAACGGGTTAATTTTTTCTTGTGCTAATTAATAAAACCATTTTATGCAAATTCAACCCTTATTTTAATAAATGTTCGAAGTGTCTGCCTTCAGCTTCCATATAATAATACAGATTTTGATTAAATCGTTCCTCCTGATCTCACCCCATTAGATTTTTTTGTATGGGGTCATGTAAAGAGTAAAGTTTTTTCCACTTACCCGGAATCTTTGGAGGAGTTACATAAAGTTACATGACCGTATAGTACATGAATGCCGCCTGATCACTCCTCAAATGCTGCAAAATGTACGGGAACGATTTAATGAAAATTTGTACTATTGCATGGAAGCTGAAGGCAGGCACTTCGAACATGTATTAAATTAAGGTTGAATTTTCATAAACTTGTTTTATTAATTAGCACAAGAAAAAATTAACCCTTGTTTTTATTTAAAAATTTAAGGGTTGTTTACCCTGTACCCAAAGGGTAAAACAATGTTGTCAAATAGCAGTAAAAGTACCTAGCTTCTCTAAGAAAAAAACAATTGACCTGTCCGAGCTTTTTTGAGTTTTTAAATGCCTCAATCTCTTTCCTCATTTTCCATTTTGGAACTTCAATTTTTTTGGTTAAAAATAAAAAAAATATATAAAAAACTAGTGCACTGAATTCAGGACAGAAAGACCTTTCAAATGACGTATCACTTGCCCCATCATCCCTATTTAAATTTTAGGGGTTGTTCTCACAGCGCTAAGGGATGAAATCACTTCAGGTTGAAAATCATGGCGAAAGTTGTCCCCCTTGATATAAAAATTGACGTGTTTTTTCGTTTCCCAAAAAAAAATTCCCCCTGGCCAGACACCCGTCTGTTACCTTTTCGTTGGGCCACCCTGTATATGCATGGAAAAAGGAAATATTAACAAATTTAAACTTAAGAATAAATGTTTGAGACACTCGTAAATGGGTCTGAGATTGCGGGGTATTTTTTCCGAGGGTATTTTTTCAGTGGGGTATTTTTTCCTGAGGAATTTTTTCATGGGGTTTGTTTTCCGGGGTATTTTTTCATGGGGTATTTTAAAATGATAAAATGATATATATTTGTCTAATAGATCACAATACATGGATATAAGACACGTCAACAGCCTAGTGCTTAAATATTGCAACTATTTATACAATCATAAGTTACTTAACCCTCCGTCAGGCGCACCTCTGAACGAAACAAAATCAGGCGCAGCCGGCCTGGGAGGCCACCCACATAATTTGGCGTTCTCTTCCTATCCAACAGCTTGCTTAGGGTTTTTTTTTTTTAGGATTTGAGAAGATCAAATATAAGATATTAAAGGAAAAGAAAAAGTTTATTTTTAAGAAAATGAATTTAAACTAAAACAACCAAAATTGTCAAATATTATAAAAGAAAAAAATTTAAATAAAAAGGTGACGCATTCATTTTTTGCTGCAGTCGAAGGCAAAAGCCTATGTAGAACCTCCAAAATCAGCACCTGAATAACAGGTCTGGCACAGTGGTTTTATGTGGGTTAAGCAGAGCGGTCCATGACAGTTGTGACATTCGTAATTTGTCATCCTTCTAAATCCTGTTTCAAGCACGCATGTCCCACATTTACGTCTTTTGGGAGGTGGTGTGGAAGATGTTTCACGTTGTTCTTGAGGTAAGAACCTTTTCAAGCGTAATTGTAATTCAGTTGGCATTCCACTTGAGTTCAGACTTCGCCGAGCTAGATGTCCAATCATTAGTTGATGAGACAACGTTTTCAGAAAAACTCTTCTTCTTAGTGGTCCCATCCCATTCGCAATCGAAATCACTTGAGAATTTATACCGGCCACGTTCAGGCAGGTAAAAAAAATGACCATAGGCCAACGCCGTGTGTTCCTGCTAACATTGAAATTTGCACACATTTGATCAGCTGTGTCAACTCCGGACTTGGTCCCATTATAAAACGTAATTACTTCGGGTTTCTTCTGCTCTCCAGTAGACGGATCAATGGCATCAGTTTCGCAGAGTGATGAAATGAGAATTACATTTTTCCCCTTCCTTGGTATGTACGAAACTAACGTGTTACCATTGTTGAAACCGAACAAGCTGTTATATTGAGGTCTTCCTTTGACATTGACAAAAGCAGCTGGTAACTGCCTTTTATTTTTTCGTACAGTCCCAACATAAGACAGTTTGTTTTTTTCAAATCGTTTACTAGATCAATGTCTGTGAACCAATTGTCACACGTTATGTTACGTCCAGTTTTAAAAATTGGCTGTGCCATTCGTTTCACCACTTCAACTGGCTTGTTGCTTACCAAATATGGCCCTTCAGGCTGTTTCCCTGCGTAAATTTCCATATTGTAGGTGTATATCATTCTGGCATCAACAAGGGAAAATATCTTTATCCCATACTTCGAAGGTTTTGATGGGATGTATTGCCTGAAACCACACTTCCCACGGAATGCTGGCAACATCTCATCTATTGTGAGGTTTTCTCCTGGAACGTAGTTTTTTTGGCAGTTTTGAACAAAACACTCAAACATTTCACGTATTGGGCAAAGTCGGTCATATTCTTTGCGTTGTGGTCGGCTCGTACGATCGTCAAAACGAATACAACGTATGAGGAACTTAAACCGTTTTATGCTCATCACCAGGCCAAATTTTTCAATGCCGTCTCCTTCTGATCCCCATAGCTCCTCTAGGCTCTGACGGTTTCCCCTATAAGCCCCAGCTAAATACAATATACCAATAAATGCCTTGATTTCGATGAGGTCTGTTTCCTTTGCATCTCTCTCTCTGACAAAATTTTCTTTGACTGAGTCAATGTATTGGTTTGTATATCTCACAATCAATTCCAAAATATCGGTACTGAATAAACATTCCCAACATTTCAGTATGGTGTCAGCATTTTTTGCACCTCCTTTTACACCTGGAAGGTGTGTAATAATGTTGTGACGTTGTACACGACGACTAGCAGCCGGTGATGGTTTTTTAGTCCACTTTGTCTGCTTATCTTTCCCCAGAAAAAAAGCATCACCTATATGCTCTACAACTTCTTCCTCCTCACTTGTCAATTCTTCCTCCTCCTCATCATTCCCTTCTCCTTCTTGATCAGTTTCAGAGTCCAATTCACGTTCTTCAACTTCGTCCTCAGAAGCGATATCGCTCTCTTCGCCCAAATCCTCAACCGAAGCAGGATCATCA
Source organism: Pyrocoelia pectoralis (assembly GCA_036250285.1). Classification (NCBI taxonomy): domain Eukaryota; kingdom Metazoa; phylum Arthropoda; class Insecta; order Coleoptera; family Lampyridae; genus Pyrocoelia; species Pyrocoelia pectoralis. The sequence continues at coordinate 35,075,301 of CM070075.1, read as the reverse complement.
GAATCATCCTCGATAATGCGTTGTAGTTCCTCAATATCCTTGGGATTAGATAGATCGTATAGTTTTTTGGCCATTTCTGCAGGAAATCTATAACTGAAGATAGAAAAAAATTAGTTATCAAAAATTAATTATCGATATAACGTTATTGGGCGCACTTGGCCTGAGAGGCCAGTGTCCGAATGACACTTATTTCTAAACATATCGACGAATTTCAACAGATAACAGATTTATTTGGAATAAAATGAACTGCTAAAATAAATATATCTTAAAAAAACTTACCTTTAAAATTATGACGCAACCGGGCGCAACCGTCTTCACAAGCCACATGCGATACAACCGACCTGTATAAAGACTTACGGTAAACTGAAGTTGTGTGTCCTGCGCACCGCAAGAAGTTAGGAAACTATTGGGAGGGGCGTGCCGCTGAGGCCCTAGGTACGAGAGTAGCGAATTAAAAACAACCATGCTGGCCTCGCAGGCCGGCTGCGCCCGACGGAGGGTTAAGTTATAAGCTAAAAACTCCTCAACTGAATAAAAGGCAGCTTTTAACAAGAATGCTTTCAATTTCTTTAGGAATTTAACGTAAGGTTCAGTCTTTACTGTATTCGGAAGTTTGTTATATAAGAGGGCTCCAATATAATAAGGATTATTTCTAAACAATTCCAAATTATGATGCAAATATTGTAAGTTCAGTCCATGCCGAGTACTATAACTATGATGTTCATTCTGAAACGCAAAGTCATTTATATTTAAAATGACGAATTTCATCAATTCGTAAATATAAATGCACGGAAAAGTCATAATTCCTTTAGTAATGAAGGTGGATTTGCTTGACTCCCTATAATGTAATCCAAATAAGCACCGTATGGCTCTTTTTGGAGCAAAAAAACTCTATAAGCAGATGCACTATGACCCCACAAGACAATTGCATACCTTATGAAGCTCTCAAAATGCGAATAATAATAAGCTCTTGCAGCGCTAACATCTACCAGTTTTCTAAGTACTTTGAGCGCATAACAGATACTAGAAATTTTCTTGCACATGAAGTTGACATGATCCTTCCATGAAAGCGCCATATCGATATGCACTCCTAGCAACTTGAAGGACGTTCTTTGTTGAATGGATCTCTTGTTGAGGTTTAATAATAAGCTCTCTGTATAGCTGGATTGTAATGGGTGGAATTCCATAAAGTAAGTTTTACTTTGGTTCATCGCCAGATTATTACATGAAAAGTACCTGTCCAAGTTAGTTATATTTTGATTGGCTTCCCTTGTTAACGTGTTCTGACTTTTGTTGTGGCAAATAAGGGTAACATCATCCGCAAAAGCACAATGCTCGACATTTAAAAAATTACCAATATCGTTGATATAAAGTAAAAACAATAAAGGGCCGAGAACACTGCCTTGAGGAACTCCCACGTTTTTCCGCCGCCCGCTTGCAACACCGGTTAATAATCGGTATTGCCCACCTGTCTTTGCTTATCATGAAGTTAGAGGTCAGTTTATTTCAGGAGAATGGCACAAGGAATCTCCTAGTAATTCAGCCCTAAGACCTGCTTCAGAATTAAATAGAAGAATAGGTACAAGAAATGCTACAAATAATGCTATAATGTATCGAAATTACATTAAAGAATATGTAAACAGTGAAGAGGGAAGTGTGAGCTGGTAGCTTCACGCAATAAATACATAAAAGAATTAGATGTCGAATACATAGATTATAATTTTAAGATTAAAATACATTAAATATTTTTGTTCCTACGAATTAGTCTTCTTTTATTAAGTAATAACTCTATTACTTCATCTTTAAAATCTTCCCTTATATCAGTGAGCATTTCTAGCATTTCCTGCTCCAAATTCCTGCAGAATGTTTCTACCACATTAGTTGGTGTTGGTGGTACTGACTCAGTTACAGCTGTTACAACCTTTTCCATAGCGAACACACCCTATCTATTGTTTTGCGTTTCTTCGGACTAAATTAATTTCATGTAATAAACTTTTATAGTACAAACACATTCACTGCCGACGTCATGTTTGTAACATTCATCAGACGCCGGTCAATTTTTTGTTCATTAAGGTTCTTCTCAGGAGGCCGACACGAGAACGACAAATGTTAGCATCACGCAGCATCTGCGTGATCGGCCCTCAACTTGTCGACTTTTTTTTTCTAAAGGAGTCACAGGCCGATGCGAGAACAACTATTTGCGAGCCAAGCCGAAGCGAATATTCTGCCTTAAACACACACGTACCCATCACGCAACATATGTGTGATCGGCCTCCCGACAAAAGTTAACCTCACACACACGGTGTGTATTTGGCAGTGAATGTGTTAAAATGACGTTTACCCAAGGGGTGCATGTAGATTAGAATTACTCTTGTCACTTGAACACGAAGGCAATGGACGGTTCGAAATTTCTTCAACTGTTATTGAATCATTGACATCTACAAAAATTTCACTTGGGCTATTCACTTGTATAACTTGGCTGTAAATAGTATCTACTTCATCAACAGCTACAGTATCAGTCATTGACGGCTGTAATTTAGAAACGCTTACAACTTACACGATAAGTGAAATGGTTCTCCTATATTCCTCCACGTTATATCTTTAGAGGAAAAGTACTTCCTACTAATGTACAACAGTTACTTAATAGGATCATTTGCTTGCATAACACTCTAGAAGAACTAAAAGAGTGTTTTAAATATGAATTGGCACCAAGACCTACTGCCCTTATCAACGAATCGTCAATGAGAAAAGCTACAAAATCTTCCCTAGTTACAACTTTCAAAGAAGATGAGCAATGAACTATTCCCAAACAGAATTGTATCTACATCATCGATGAAGGATACCATTGCACTGTGTAGTGTGGCCTCAACTTGCTACATATAACGATGTAGTAATCGTCAAACTTAAGTATTTTGGTTTTCATCTACGTAAAAGGTTAGGAACGATGGTGGTTTTATCCAATTGTTTACCCTTCTGATTAAGCTGATGTGCACCTACGTTACTATGGGAAGAAAAACGAGGTAGCCAAAAACCACTTGGTCATTTTAAGTCACTTACCCACTAGTTTTTGCCAATTGGCTAGTGTTTCAGTACGCAAGTACTTACTTTAAAAACATAAAAACATAACTTTTCATCTCATTTTCATCTAAGTTTGCACCATTAAATTACATGTCTAAGGGGAGGTTGTGAGTTGTTTTATTTATTAGACATCATTTATAAAATTGCACTCTTTATTCATTTGTACCTGTTACGTGATGGCTTCAACATCAAAGAAGATGAAGCTTTCGATGCAAAAACCTCAACAAAAGAAGAAATCGAACCAAGAAAAAGGCCCCACATTTTACAGCACCTGTTGCTCCAAGTGCCCAAACCACCGCAGATAGTTCGAGAAGAAGCTATTCCCGTAATCAGCATCAGGGATAGCGATATGGACGACGATTTCGTCCGCCAGTAAGTACATTACTAAATTCATAATTTATGTTTTTTTGTGATTGTATTGAAAATGGGGATCGTTTTCTCTATTTACAGCATAACTCCAGCAACTACGGTCGCCGCATCCCCGCCAGAGGTGCGGTACGGGGGAAGGATCACCATCTCCTTGATGTGTCATCGCAGGGGCAGCAGCTTCCTCCCCGGTCCTCGGAAAACCTCCACCGATTACGGGAACAAAATGAGCCGTGGTTGCAGGCAATAATAGCCAACTCAGAAAATAAGGTGCGTGGGCTAAGGAATCGTGTGGCCCAGCTGACAGCTGAGTTAGCTGGGACTACAGCGGAGTTGATTGCGTCAGAGGCTATGACGTGTGATGCCAAAAGGGGTGTTACGTGCGGTGCATAACATTCACATTTCTTAGTGACTATTAGTCGACAATATTATGTAGTGACATATAGTATGTGTAGTGGACACTTAGCGTCTAGTTTTTATGTAGTTATAGTGCGTAGCAATGAGTTCTTGTAAATATTAGTTTTAGGTTGGTCGCCCCCCTTTTTTTATACTTCTAATTGTTAGGTTAGTGTTAGTTTAAAATAAATGTTTCACTCTTTTTTACTTTATCCCTTATTAATGTTCACATCACCAATAAAGGGTAGAGATTGTACCTCAAAAAGTAAGTATTAAAATTTTCCCATGTTGACTTAATAAAAGTAAGTAAAACATGTAATTATTTTTTTTATGCTAGCATCATAAAGGGTCTTTTGATAACTAGAAATCGTTCATAATTTCCATGTCCGGGGAGTTTCCGGGCCACTGCAGAACTGGAATTTTCTCATCCTCAATATTCTATTTTATCAATATTTACGCGTTTGTTCCTATTATAAAACAAGCTTAATCAACTGCGCATCAAGTAGTTTATTTAGATTACAATAACAGCTTTTCTATAAAATGTATACGCAATAATCACACGATATTACTTTGTTAGATGTTTCTTTTGAATAAATTATATAGGAGAATTTAAGCAAAATTAAAGAAAATTAGAAGAAATTGTGGAAGAAAGTGTGGAAAACAACGCTTCAAGATACAAATTAAGAGAAAAAAGGCAAAGACAAATCAAAGTTGTCTTCTTCATTTGACACTTTATTTATATGCGGTAGCTTGTTGGAGGGAAAGTGCTGCTTAGATTTTAAGAGGAAATTTGTCTGAGAAATGCGCTGTGAATCCATTGTAGATGTTTATTGTGTGTGATCGAATTAGAAACGCAGTTTGTTGCCTGTTGTTGACACATGAATTCAGATACATGTTTTGCACACAATATTTTAAAATAATAAACGATGAAATTTATTTTTTCCAAAATATTGTTTCCTGTCGGCCCCATTTACGTTTTCATTACTAGATTCGCTGGCTTCGTCGCTATCCTCATTTTCATTCTCTCATTCAAGGTCTTTGGTATCACTTTCACTGTTTTCTTCAATCGAATCAGAGTCATGCTCGCTTTCTGTAACAATTTCGCAGTCAGATTCTACGTCACGTGCTAATTCGTCATTGAAGACACGACATAGTGGAGTGAATTTGTTACCGGCCGAACCCGATTTCAGGCCAAACTAGTTTGTCCTAGGCCAAACCGGTTCATCCTAAGCGCGTCAGGACATACTAGTTTAGTCCAGGACAATCTAGTTTGGCCTAAATACTTTAGTATTAACTAGTTTGGCCTAGGCCGAATTAATTTGGAATTATTATTCAAGTAAATTATAGTGCCCGTATTAGAATGCTTAAAATTTAAAAAAATATCACACAACACAAGACATGAACATATAAAATGTTTAATCTTTATTTATTTTTACAAGGTGTGCTGTGGTGGCATTTTGAATTGCACAAAATCTTGCTTTTTTTACACTGGCACCTATTTGTACCACAGTTTTTGGTACAGGTGCATCTCACAAAACCTTGTCCAGTCCCAATGGAGTGTTTGGTAGCTGCAGTCCTTAGTGATATTTGAATATCTTGATTGACATCACTGTCTTGGAGAAATTTTTGGGCACACAGGTCGAATTCAGTTCTGCAATAAAGACATAGAAAAACTCATAAAACGTGGTGATTAACACGCTCATTGCCACGATTTTTACGTAATTTAAGAATAAATGAATTGAATTGCTGCGTAACTAACCTGCAATAGTGTGTCTGCAATATTCCATGCCTAGTTCCAATTTTGTACAGGCCGTCATTGTTTATTTCCAGGACAACGCCAATAACATTCCTTAGGTCTCCCCTTCCCCTGTCTACATCAGGAATCGGCACAGTCACATTATCTCCCACTTTAGCGGGCGGATGCGATTTATCAGAAGCAGATTTCATTTTTTTAGCTTGTTTCTTAAGGTGTTCAGCAGCTACTTGTCTTGACTTTTGGATATCATCACCAATTTTAGAAGTTTCCACTCCATTACTATCACTGGCATCTCCTGAATCGTTGTGATCATTTGTCTGTCCATGGGCTAAATCAACTTCGATAAGTTTTTGAAGGTCATCTTCATCTTGAATATCCTTCATTATTTCTGGTAGCAGAGATGTCGTTGACAAACCAACTCTCGGTTCAACTCCAAACATAGCTTTGTAAGGCGATTGTTTTATGCCCGAATGATAGGCCCTGTTTTTCATAAATTGTACATACCTCAAGCCTTCTGACCATTTAGTCGATTGATTGTCTTTTAGCCAACAGCTAATCATGTTCTCGATGTCTTGATTAGCTCTTTCAACCGAGCCCTGACTTTGGCTGTGCCGTGGCTTTCCATGCACTAGCTTAAGTTCTCGCCAAAGACTCGTCATTTCACATATAATACGATTGACAAATTCTCTTCCATTGTCTGACTGCAAAATACATGGGGCACCTATTGTCAAAAATATGTCATTCAAATGGTAGGCTACTTCTTCGGCTCGTTTCGATTTCAAAGCACGGAGCAAAACAAACTTGGTCAAGTGGTCTTGATAGACCATGATAAATTTAAACTTGCCATCAGGTTGAGTCTGAAAATCAATAAGGTCCACTTGGCACCTACTGTTCATTTCAGAATGTAAAATTGGCTTAGAAACTAAACCTCTCTTTTTCTTCGTTTTCTTTTCTTGACATGTTACACACATAGATAAATACAGGTTAATCATCTGTTTTGTGACATTAGCATATTTTAAAGATGTCTCAGCCAATAATCTGTCACGTCCGCCGTGTCCTACAGCTCTGTGAGCTGCATCAATAACATCATACAATTCCTCAGCAGGAATATAGTATTTTATGTTATCTTCACTACGGGCAACTAGTTTTTTAACAGAACCAATGTTTAAAATCGCGAACCTTTTTAATCGTCTCTGATGAAGTGGTGTCTTGATTTGAGCTTTTTCAGCCTCTTCAACTTGTAGGATAAGATCTGAGTATTTATCCTTTGTTAAAACATTAAAATGAGAAGATTTTATATTTTCATTTTGCACAATTTCTTTTAAAAAGCGCTCTCTCCATTCTAACTGATTAACTTGTACACTAGACGATGGCTCATCCATATTAACAATATAAAACAACACGAATCTTTTAAACTACGTTCAAAAATCAAATCAACACAGCTTCACAAATTGCATGTACACTAGTTACAACACGATTGCGCGTAATGAGTGAATAGTATGAAAACCATCATAGAACGGGGGAAGGGAACCGTCAACCGTGCGTTTACAGGTCAAATAAGTTCATTTTGTTACATACTTGCAACGATTCAATTAGTTCGGCCTAGGCCAAACTAGTTAATACTAAAGTATTTAGGCCAAACTAGATTGTCCTGGGCTAAACTAGTATGTCCTGACGCGCTTAGGATGAACCGGTTTGGCCTAGGACAAACTAGTTTGGCCTGAAATCGGGTTCAGCCGGTAACAAATTAAGTAGCTGATTTGTTTTATGTATTTTATTAATCGTGATGATGTTAACTGTACAAACGATATTTCACAAAAGATGAAGTTTTGGGTCCGGATGGTTATTTAAGCCTTCTTCAAGGCAGGTAAATAATAACCGGATGGTTAACAATAACCAGTACGAAATGCAGGTACAAACTGCATTCCAGCAATAGACAATTTTACTAAACTAACTAAACTAGAATGAAATATCAAATAAGTAAGAATTTGTCCCAGTCATTATCCGGTAAAGAGTCGTGGTCCACCTCTTCAAACCATTTCATAACCGTCTCTTCGTATTCTTTGTCGGTTATCTTTACTCGTTTAGATGTACTGGGGCGTGATTGCACAATAAAACAACTTAAAATAACATAACAATAAAGTAAGATAACAAAATAAAAATGTATAACGTACTTACTGCGCCCGGTCAAATTGACCGGTAGGAAGCTGAATTCACAAATATCTTTAAAAATAACACACATTGAGAATGTAAGAAAATACACTGACGAACGAAGACGAAACTAGAAAATTAATCACGTTACTTAAATTTCAAATAGTGCAATGGTCAAAGTGACCGGGGAACAGCAGTTACGGGTTAAATTTTTCTGCTACTGCTATCACCTAATTTAAATTTTTAACACTACACATTCGTATTTTTCTTATATCACCAACTTCATATTTTTAATTTCTTCATCTTCATATTTACTTCGCACATCTCTAACTCCCTCATCACTTCTCGAATGTTGCTTAATAATTCTTCTAGCAGTTTTTGTCTTTTATACCTGTATAATCATTCTTGACGCACCTTTTCTATTTTCTGGTTCAGCGATAACCTAACTTGAAAACTAGGTTTTACCTTTTTTAAATAATATACTTGACGATTTTATGTACTTTATGTTCCCTTATCAAGGGCAATCTTATATATATATATATTTTCCCAAGATACAACCTTCCCTACTTTTTGCTTTACAAAGTTACCACTAGGGAATGACCTTGAACGAAGCCAAGATGGAAACCTCGCCTTAACATCCTTTTATTTCACCTTCAAATACTCCATAGTCACTACAACTGACCTACTTTTTATGCATAGTTTACGAGAGCACAACGAGTGACCTTGGAGTGGATTCATTCCGGCGTTATAATACCACTCTCAGGATACAGACATCTTGGTCTTACTAACGTGTAGATACACTACTGAAAACATTTGAATGTGAAGGCCCCAATCTGGTTCTAAAAGGGCGAGTATGTTTAACATATCCGAACAACGGGAGATTCATCAAGAATGCAAGGATACCTTTCTATTCTGTCATGCAATGTCAGGATGTGATACATCCAGTATCTTCAGAAAAGGGAAGCTGAAGTCTCTAAGTTTATTGAAAAAAGAAGAACGGCTTAGACATACAGTGAGTGTTTTTAATGACAGAGATGCAACCAAAGACCAAATTGCAGCAGCAGGAGAGACTTTTATCATTGCTTTGTATGGCAAATCAAAGAATAAAACATTGGATGAGCACAGGTATTGCATATACCACCAATATACTGCTAAAAACAGTCTACAAGGTAATTTTGATTTGGCCACGCTACCCCAACATCAGCTGCTGCTACTCAACACAGCTTCCGTGTATATCACCAAGTTCAAAGATGGCTTGGAAATGATTTAGATCCTTGTCAGTGGGGATTGAAGTTGGTTGATAATTCACTGCTACCTATACCAACCACCCTTCCACCAGCACCCGAGAGAATCATGCACGTAATTTCTTGCAATTGTAAGAAGTGTTCTGACTATTGTGAGTGCAAACGAGCAGGTATGCTGTGCACAGCAATTTGTGGTAAATGTGAGGGATTGTAATGCGAGAACTCGCCAGAGGTGGACATGCATGAATCCGAGATCGTCGAACAATATGAATAATCGAGATGTATTAACTTACAGTACATATTACTTGTTTACTTGGAAGTTATGTTAAAAATTAAGAGAAACAAATAAATATATTGTACTTCAACTACACGTGCGCTTAAATTCCAAACCCTTAACATTTATTAACGTGTTAAATTGATTTGCCTACTTCAACATCAAAAATGCGAACAAAATTCAAGTTTTGTTGTTATTAATTTAAGTCTTTCTGAGTAACCGTTAAAGATTAGACAAAAGTCCTAAGATCAAAAAAGATGCGTTTTATTGTGTTCTTTAACTTTTCTTCAAAAACTTTTTTATACTCTCAAAGGCAAGTGAGATATTGTCAAAAAAGTGAAAATCTACGGCCGCCATCTTGGAAAATGGCGGCCGTAGCACAGCCAAGGAAGTTATAAATAAGGAAGGCGCATGCCGTCCTAGTATAGTTACAAAAACCTTCCACTTCGTGTGACTGAGAGAGAGAATACTGTTTGGGTTGTGTCTAGGAAATATTGCGCTGTGGACTGTATCTCTTGTATTATAGAGAATGGCACTAAATTTAACTTATTTATTTGAATGCTACATTTAGAGCTAACTAATTCTAATTCTAATATGAACTCTTAATAACTAGAACACGTTTTCTCGCTGAGTGCTAGTTCTTTTCTGCCAAGTTTCTGGCACCCACGCTCACTATTACCCCCTTCACCCTCGGGTCCACAATTCCCCACAACCGGTCAATAACGTCTTTACTAGGTTGCTTACCTTGTTTACTGCATCAGACCACCTGATAGTCGCTGTAATCGGTTTGAATTATAAATTGTTTTTTAGAATATAATTGATTATTGTAACCGAAAATTGTGTGTTTCTGTTGCGCATTCATTGGAGCAATGAATACAAGCCAATCTCTGATATCAAATTTCACAGGTAAATAAAACTTACGTTTTAAAATAATAGGGTATAATTTGCGTGAAATTTCTTTGTTTTAGTACTACATGAATTTAACGTACTTGACCTTGCTATTCTTTTTAAAATGCATCCAAGTTCTTATGAAATGCCAATTTAGATTTTTCTGTGTATTTGTTATACAGGGTGTCACAGAATAACTGTTCCTAATTTTCAGAAATGAAAGAGGGCACTTAAATAAACATTTTTTATTAATAAACTAGTGTCCGGAAATTTCTCGTTGTCAAGATAAACTATAAATCGTAAAAAACAATTACATTAGGAAAGAGTAGTTACTTACTAAATAGAAGCAACTAAGTTAAGAAACATTATGTTAGAAATAATAATGCATCAAACTTTATAAAAATTGTTCGAAGTTACGACCACCATTTTCGATACACAAGTTATAACGATGTGTAATCGACTGCCGAATTCTTTGAAATAACTGCGGACGTTCACGAATATCATCAAACGCCAGAATAATTCGAGCCACTAACTCTTCTTCTGTATTAACAGGTGTCGCATAAACTAGTGATTTAATATGACCCCAAATACAAAAATCAAGTGGAGTCATATCTGGTGAACGTGCAGGCCAAGAAATCGGCCCTCCTCTTCCGATCCATCTATTTGGAAATTGCGCATTTAGATAATTTCGGCAATTTAATCTAAAATGTGCTGGTGCACCATCATGCTGGAAAACAATATTTCTTCGAATATTAAGTGGGACATCTTCAAGCAATTCTGGTAGAGTATGTTCCAGAAAAATCCTATACACATGACCATCTAACCGTGCAGGCAGTAAATATGGTCCCACTACAAAATTGTCAACAATTCCAGCCCAAATATTAACAGAAAACTTCCACTGATGATGTAACCTCTGAATGGCGTGAGGATTTTCTTCACTCCAAATGTGACTATTGTGTGTATTAAAATAGCCATCTCTTGTAAAACATGCCTCGTCTGTCCATAATACACTCCTAGGAAATATTGGTTCGTCGTTAATTTTATTCAAGTACCATTCGGCAAATTGAACTCGGTAGGGATAATCAGCTGGAATTAACGATTGCACTTTTTGAATGTGAAACGGATGCTTGTGGAATTCCTGTAATACCCTCCATACAGATGTGTGGCTTGTATGCATCGCATGGGCAATGGCACGCGTGCTTGTTTTCGGGTTATTTTCAAATTGTTGCAAAACGTGGTCCTCAAAGTTAATATTTCGTATAGTACGATTGGCCCCCGAATCATTTTTCTTTACTTTGCATTCACCAGTATCTCGAATACGCTGATCCAATCTTGAAAATGATGTATGACAGGGAATGTGTCGCTGAGGATGCTGCACCGAATAAATTCGCCTTGCTTCGTTAGCATTACCGTAAGCTGCTCCGTAGGCCATATGCATGTCTGCTAATTCACTATTTGTAAAATTATGCATTTTCACACTAATTTATCTAATAAAGACTAATTTGTGACACATAAAATGATAATTAAACACACTTATCTAGTAAGAAATAATTTGTGACGCACGTGAAATGACAAGTACGAAGATAACTACTGTTTATTTACAAAGGTTGCTACGATTCAATTTTATTTCATTTTATCTTGACAACGAGAAATTTCCGGATACTAGTTTATTAATAAAAAATGTTTATTTAAGTGCCCTCTTTCATTTCTGAAAATTAGGAACAGTTATTCTGTGACACCCTGTATAAACATGTATTTATACCTACTTCCTTTTCAGATTTCCCCTTAAACATAAGGAATTATTGAGTAAGTGGGTGCTGGCTATTTACAACGTTCATATCTCGAGGTAAATTAGTTACACCATCCCACAGAGATTTTTAATAGTGCAATACACTGAAAAGGTATTCGGAGCTCAATTTGCTTCCCTTAATACCACTTCTTGTAATAGTAATGTAAAAAAAAATTGTTCATGTAGTAGCGGCATACTTTAGCAGTTTTAAGAACTTCTTTAAAGATCATCCTGTATGCAATGAATTTGTGACAGAAGATTTGCATGAAATGCAATTAATTAAACAAATAGCTGATTCCTATGCATTACTAAGAATTCAAACCAATGCAAAAAAATTTACTTTACGTTTTCACGGAAACAAGGCAAGTCTTCGACATAAATTAAATAAATGTATCTTATTTAATAATTATTGTATAAACTCAAATTATATAAAGTTATAGGTTATTTCCCCCCCCCCCCCCCCCCTAGAATTGGAGGCCTTCTCGTGGAGTTGGTGGGTGGTAGATGTTATTGAAACGGCATGTACTTCAATTCTAATGCCGACGTTTCTGCCATTCCGGGATGGCTTTATCAGGGCTCTTTATTAAGACAAGTAAATACTAATTTAATATGTTTTTACTTGTCTTAATAAAGAGCCCTGATAAAGACCATCTCGGAATGGTCGAAACGTCGGCATTAGAATTGAAGTACATGTCGTTTCAATAACACCTACCACCCACCAACTCCACGAGAAGGCCTCCAATTCGAGGGGGGAAAAATAACCTATAACTTTATTTAATAATGTTTAATTCTAAGTTAAATATAATGCTACATTTTTATTATAATCTAGTAATTGTAGGTATTGCTTGTAATTGCTTTTTTATAACATTTTAGTATAATTTATAATGCAAAATAAAACAAACTTTTTTTGTGTATTCATTACCATAAGAAAGATAAAGATAACCTAGTCCGACAAAGATAGACACCCAACCAGGCGCTTACACTGTGAATATAAACACCGGAACGAGTTTTTGAAGAGAATGCTCATTCCTCTTATTTATAACTTCCTTGAGCACAGCATGCACGAGTGTTGATTTTTCATATATTGTTAATGGGTACTAGTACCACACCTATGCAGGTTTCAGTTTTAGGAAATTATTTCCAGGTAGGGGGGTATTTTTCCCTAATATGACTGGTCTATTATGCAAACGTATAATCAAATGCTATTGTGTGTCACCCAGAAAACGTGGCCGGACTGTCACGACGTCATTCTGGAATTGTTAATGTGATGGAAAAAGTAACTATTAATTGAAGTTAAAATGTGGTTAGGTAGATGTTTGTGGTCATAGGCGTACGATGTGAAGTCAGTGGTGTAGGGATATATAAGGGTTAAGGCGAGTTGAGTTTATGAAAGGGAGGTATAAGTTTGTAGATACCTATGGGGGTCAGGAAAGTTTGTGATTTCGTTGATGAGGGTTTTATTGAAATTTTTCTTGGCGAGGTACATTTCGTAGTGTTCTAGGCTTTTAACTTATTGAAATTATTCGAGTGGTGAAGGAGTCTGATATTGTCTGGCGAGGTGTCATATTTGGATTCTAATATGTGTATCCCGATGGCCGATTTAGGTTGGTTCTTGTAATGTTCTTTTAAAATTTTTGCATTCAATTTCGTAGATTCCCGATTTTTCGTGTATGGATTGTGGGGTTTATTGTTAATAAGGAGGTTGGCTAGGGTGGCGTGTGATTTGTATATTGTGGTGCTTGAGAGCATTGGATAGGTTTTTATGTATGTGTAGGTAGTAGGGTACTGCAAAGTATTTTTGGGTAGTATTGGAATGGGGGTAGATATGTTTAAGAGTTAGTTTTACGGTTGGTTTTTTGGAATAAGTTAAGAATGTATTGATTATTTGTGACTATTTTTATAATGGTATCTAATTCTTTGTTGTAGTTGTCAATGGATAGGGGGATATGTAATATAATAGCCTATTAAATAGCAAATTGAAGGCTGACGTTTTTATTTGTGGGGAGTGGTATGGGTCGAGGTCGAGGTAGTTAAGTGTGTTATTCTTTCCTTTGCAGATTGATATTTTACGCTTGTACCAATATGCTCATCTTCACCTATTTTTTCATGACTGTAAATATCACTCATACACACTACATTACTCATCCAGTTATTTCAGCACGATCTGATGATGGTACGTATTATAATATAAACCGAAATCGATCGCCCCAGAATCTATTAATAAAGAATAAAACAATTAGTTTGTTTATACCTACCTTTATTATGAATATTATTTAAAATAGGTAGTTTTTAAGGTTGTTGACAAATCATTATAATATTTAGGAAGGATTTCGTTAGAAAGTTTTTTCCTACTAGGAGGTTTGTAGAGAGGTTGCAAAATTTGGGAATACTGTAAAAAATCAACATTTTCAAATACTTAATGGTTGAGAGTCTGTTGTTAATAGTTTTAATAATTGTTTATCAAATGTTTTCAATTTCTGTCTCTGAGAGTTCATCTGTTTTTAATGTTTCACACAGCTGTAAGGGTTTTGTTGGTATTGCTGACGTGCACTTTAGTGTTAATAGAACCACTACAGGCGCCTGGCAAAACGATGAACTTTTTCACGATTATCCTGCTGCTGTTGTGATGTATTAGCCATAGGTACGATTCATTGTGATTCCTCGGCAACCGGTTCATTTTCTGATCGTTGAACTGGATGAATTCTTAGTATATGCTGTTTTAAATTTGTTGTACTGCCATGATATTTAATTATTTTTTTACAAAAGTTGCATGTGGCACACCCTTTTTCACTTTGCTTGAAATAGTTCCACACAACTGATTGTGTTGCTCTCGGTCTCATATTTGTTATTGAAAAATAAAATAATTTATATAGTATAATAATGATGTGCGTAATCTATTATGGAATTACGTTTAAAATTAATAGTCTTTTACAAACAAGCTGTCTACACTCCTAGTTTGGCACTAAACTAAAAAATGCGTCTTTTACATTTTTACACATACATACATTAATTCGAAATAAACAAAAATACATTAAAAAGTGTTCATTATGTTTTAAGATAGTTTTTTATAACATAGCTGGGAAAACAAAATCACTTAAGCAAAGAATATAAACACTATAATAAAACTATGAACAGCTATAATATCAACTTGAAACTGACACATTTTAAACGTGATTATTGACTAAACGAAATAAGATAGAATGTGCGGTTTCAACCAACAAGTTTCAAATTTCGAAAAGTTTTTTCCCAATGATACTAAAAAATTCTCCAAGTTATACAGAGCGAGGAAAAAAATTGAGAAATCTTGAACTAAAAATGACTTGACTTATTTAAATAGAACCCCCTGTATATTTTTAGTAAAAATTTTTTACACTATTCGAAAGCTGAGTTCTTTAGCTTTTTAAAAATGTCAACATATGTAATTAATTTTTCCAAATAAAGAAGACGCGCGAATTTTTGTGAGTACGTGCACTCTCATTAGTTTCAATACCGTCAGTAGCTTTTCAATTTTGTTATCGATGGAATTCAACAAGAAATGCTACATTCTTTTTTGAACTTAGTACAAGTTAGATTTCAAAGTGCATATACCAAGAATTTCTATAAAATTCAGTTGTCACATTTTTCCTTAATTATTGCCATGATGTTTAAATTAGCTATAAATACATATTTTTTTAAGATTTTGGTAACTTCTACCGATTTCAGTGTATGAATGACAAAAAAAGAATTAAAAATGCAGAAAATACCTACTTTAAAACATTAAAAAGCTACTGGTGATATTGAAACTAATCAGAGTGCACGCACTCACAAAAATTCGCTCATCTTCTTTATTTGAAAAAATTAATCACACATGTTGACATTTTTACAAAGCTAAAGAACTCAACTTTCGATAAGTGTAAAAATATACAGGAATTCTACTTAAATAAGTCAAGTAATTTTTAGTTGAAAATAGGCAATTTTTCCCTCGCCCTGTATAACTTGGAGAATTCTTATTTCATTTGGTCAATAATCACGTTGAAAATGTGTCAGTTTCAACTGGAACACCCTGTATAATCAGCAAATTTTAACAGAAAATGGAAATTGTAATTCTTTGTATTGAAACTTCATACTTACACTAATTCAAAAAAACATTCATTTTACACCCCTAACGTTTTTAAAGTAAGGTGAAGTGGAAAGCGTACAGGTAATCACAAAGGGGTTGAGTATAATAAATAAAAAACCAAGCTACAACCTCCCTTTAAGACTGTTCATTACGTTCTAGGGACAAGTGAATTCCGCTAGAGCGGCATTACTAGTACATTTAAATATTATCCAGCTTTAGTCATACCTTACGACTACACAATAGGATGTTAAACCCGCCTCTATATCTTCTCTATCTCTGTTTGTACTTGAAGTTACTTCTCACTTTCCGCAAACTCAATAGTTACATAAATTTGCCATGCAAGTTTGATATAAGTGCACAAAATATACATAACACAGTTCTTGCAAATTTTTTATATTAAAAAAAAGTTTAGTACATGAAGAGTTACATAAGACAACTAAATGTAAAAATTTGTTAAAAACAAAGTTTTGTAATGTTACAGACTTTCTCATGCACTAAAAAGGATAAAATATTTTTTTCTTATTGAAAAAAATAATGTTTTTTAACAGTTTTACGAAAAAAAGTGTGTGGCCTTTAATGCAGGTATGGCGGTTGACCATAATATTGATATCATTATTAAAAATTGTTAAAAAATATTATTGATTTCTATACGAAAAAAATTATTGTATCCTTTTTAGTGCACTAAACATTATTTCATCCTTTTTAGTGTAAGTATTAAAATTATTTTATACTTTTTAGTGCATGAGAAAACTTGGAAAACTGTTTTTTAAAAAAATTTATTTTATCCTTTTTAGTCTTCAACAATAGTACGAATTAATAACTTATGTCAATACTAGCGAAATAATTAATAGATACCTATATTGACCTAAAAAAAGTCGATGAAAATAACCGCATAAACCGAAGAAATATGACGCAGAACAAAATTATTAACTTTTATACGACGCCCAGTGGCGATTGTCTCGACTGTCTTTCAGGCAGAACTAGCAGGCGTAACGCGAAGTGCAAAAACAATTTTTATGCACAGCATAAAGAATAAAATCATCAGAATCTCGAGTGACATCAGAGCTGCTCTGCAGGCACTAGATCAATACAAATTCACCTCTGGGCTAGTTTCCGAGTGTCACCAGGTACTAGAGGAAATAACTAACAGCAATACCCTTGAGCTTGTACGGGTTAAAGAGCATGCTGGAATAATAGACAATGAAAAAGCCGATAAGTTAGCCCGACTGGCCTGAAAACAACCGTTTTATGGTCCAGAGCCGGCTCTTCCATTTACAGCATCAACTGTAAACAACTTAGTAACTCAAGACACCCAAGCCCAACACAGCGCTAGGTGGAAATTGATGTCATACTGCCGCCACGCGAGAGAGGCCTTCAGAGGACCATCTCGTATCCTGGCGCGCTTCTGTACAGGGCTATCCAGAGTAAACCTACCGCTACTTGTAGGTATCTATACTTTCTGAACACTGTAAACTTAACAAGCACGTGCACCGCATGAGCTTGGTAGATTCACCATCCTGTAGAGGATGCTACACAGACGACGAATCGGCGCAACACATACTGTGTGAATGTCCCGTTCTTATCAAATTAAGACGATCCATGTTGGGAGAATACTGGCCGGACATGGCTAAGATTAGAGCCGCTTCCCCGTCCAGCATCCTCAGGTTTATCTCACGTGTGGGATGGCTTGAGTGACGTTGCGGGGTCGAACGACTCTAATCAGGGAGGTAGCACAAAGGGCCCGAATAGATGGCCTAGGTGCGCGTGGGCTTTCCCACACTCCCATCGAAATCCAGAATCCAGTGGCGATTGCAATCCGCGCAAATGCGGGTTTGGTCCGGGTGATTACCACCAAAATTTAATACATTCAAATGTACACCGAGTTCTAATATCTAGCCCGGTTGCAGCATTCTAGTCTTTATAGGATCGAAGATACAGACCTCCAAAGTTTTGAAACAAGAAATTATTCAAGTGAAAGTTAATAGAAAGTGTATAAAAAGAGAATAGGAACCACAAATAAAAACAAATTAATTTTTAAGCTGTTTTTTTTCGCTTCGTTTATACAGGGTGATTTATTAGCTCACCGTTGTGGAGACCTATAAGTAGAGTGAAGTAGAGGACATACGACTCTTTTAATCGAGTATAATAAGTATACCAATTTTCTTCCGGTCTATGCAGAAATTGACAAAATATTAAAAATATTTATCACATACCCTGTATATTATTTCAGGAGAAAATCAGAAATCGTTTTCTGATTACAACTATACTACACACTACATGTATGTATTCATTTTTTATTTTTTTGAGATTACGCAAAAACTATTTTATTTAATACGTTATTGTAGTAAACCCGGGAAAGTTTTGTGCCAGTTTACTGGTTCTTTATTTCATAAAAGTTAAGGTAATTTATTGTTCATTAAATCTGTGTTTACTTGATTTTGAGGATTATTTTTACTTTTATGATATAATTCAAGGCCATTCAATTGCTAAACTAAGCAATATGGCAAAAAATTTTAAATAAAATTTTTTCTTGAGATTACATCAAGTGTCATGTGATAATGTTTGTCGAGCTAACAAATCACCCTGTACAAACTGGATCGCGTATTTTAAGACCACGAGGAATTCATCCATCTACGATTGCTGGCAAAATGCAGTTAAAAAAAATAATTTTAGCTTTGGTAAAGCTCGTTTGTATTACAGCAATTTTTAGTACTGTTTTCAGTACTAGAAATTGTGGTAACTTTACCTTGGCAATTTAGTATACTAGTTAGTAGTGTTAGTACACTAACTATATTCCTTGTATGCAACAGACTTAAAATTTTCTAAATATAATTCCAAAATGCGCATGCTTCAACCGGAACTTCGTCTTTTCATCTTTGTTCATTGTGGTCTATCTCAAATCAAAGTAAATATTTTGAATATCTTATTCATTATTAAATCTATTACAAATCATTATATGACCTCCTTGGTTGCATAATGGACATTAATAATGAAGCTGTATTATGTGCAACAGTTGTTTCATCTTGGATGACCATGGTTATATGTGCTGATGAAATATCAAGGAAAAAGAAAAGAAAAAGTGTTCTAAGGAACTGGCTAAATAAACGAATCAACCGAGGAGTATTGAATATGTTAGATGGGGAGTTAAGGATGCAAGATCCAGTGTCGTATAGGAATTTTTTACGAATGGAATCATATCAATTTGAGTTTCTTCTAAATGCACTCGAAACAGATATAGCGAAACAAGACTCTATAATGCAGTATACTATTTCTCCAAGAAACAGGTAGGTACTGCTACTGCAGCAGAATTTGAGTGAGTGTACATGTTATCGTTAAAGGTTGGAAGTTACGTTGAGATTTCTGGCAACTAGCGAGACGTATAGATCGTTAATGTACCAAACGCGCATTCACGAAAGCACAATCTCACGAATTGTACCAGAAGTTTGTTCAGCAATAATAAAACATCTAAGAACAAATTTAACCCATTAGTGGGCAGCGTCCCTTTAGAGGGACGTCTATAAAATTCGGTACCTGCGTAAAATGGTGGGGAAATCACGTGTTGTTGCAGTGAGACATTCTTGCGCATACTTGTAGAAATCAGTGTATGCATCAACTGCAGAGTTTACGCAAGTAAAGTAAAAGATACAAGTAATATGGATCCCTCGTTGTATTCTACTAGATGTGGGGGGTAAGAATAAATTTTTATTGCAAGTTTAAAAGTAGTTGTAAGATTATTTCCCACAAATGCATAAAGCACAGTGTCTATTTTGTTGATTTTGACATATAATTCATCCACTTCTGTCATTCACTGTTCTCAATCTTGACATTTATGGCACGTCCCCTATAAGGGACGCTATCCAGTATGACTTTCTTACATTGTTATAATCTAATTATAGGCTCACTTTAGCTCAGCTTATGGACTGCTTAGACGACGATGTTGATATGCAAGAATCAGATATATATGTTCTTCCTCCAGAAAATGGAAATGAAACTGAGGGTGATAGTGATGAATCTGACGATGAACACGTTGGCGATGTAAATCACTTACCACGTGGAATATTGAATCAACTTTGTGAAATTGTTCCCGTATCTCAAGATGATGGTAGCGACTATGAAGATGAAGACCTTATTCCTTTGTCTGAATTACAAAAACTTTTAAAAAATAATGAAAGTACTCAGGTACGAAAACATCAGTACGAAAAATCAAAATGGGTTAAAAATCCTGAAGAATTGCCTGATAACAATCTTACTACCACTTGTACTCCGTCTCAACCTTCTATTGATGCAATGAATGCATCTAGTCCAGTTGACTTTTTCCGACTTTTTTTTGATGATGATTTAATGGCTTTGATATTAGTAGAAAGTAATAGATACGCTCTCCAAAAAAATATAAATCTTGATTTGACTCTCAATGAGCTTTATGTCTTTTGGGGAGTACTTTTACTGTCTGGATATGGAAAATATCCGAATAAAAGACTATATTGGTCCAGTGAGGACGACGTCCCAAAAATTATCCAGAACAGCATGAGGCTCAAAAGATTTGAAAAAATTCTCAAATTTGTGCATTTTAACGATAACAGCAAAATAGTAAAAGAAGATAGGTTGTACAAATTGCGACCTCTCCTTGACAAACTAAATGAAAATTTTAAGAGACATGGGGGATTGGACGAAAATTTGTCAATCGATGAAAGCATGGTGCCTTATTATGGTAAGCACTATGCGAAACAATACATCAGAGGGAAGCCCATACGTTTCGGCTACAAAAATTGGGCTTTGTGTTCAAGTGGAGGATATATGTACGGATTCGAAATATACACGGGAAAAGATCCAAACAAGGTCAAGGAATTCGGTGTTGGAGGTGATGTTGTGGTCTCATTGTTAAATCAAGTAGGAGTTCCAAAAAATAATGGGCATAAAATTTATTTCGATAATTACTTCACCAGCCTTCCATTACTTTCCTACCTAGTAGATCAAAAATACTGTGCTACCGGGACAATGTCAGATGCACATTACCGCTTCATATATTTTAATCTCGGCATCAATGGGAGAGTAAGTGATGGTGGTGTGTATCAAGCATGTTACTTACCAAGAGCAATTGAAAAAAATGAACTGCATTTTCCTAATCCTGAGGCTCTCCCGGGAAGAAATACAAAAGTGCCATATGTTATTGTTGCCGACGATGCTTTCCCTCTTTCTAAACATCTGCTCAAACCAAATGCACAAAGGGGGCTTGATCATGATTCCCTAATTTTCAATTACAGATTGTCACGTGCCAGACGAATAATTGAAAATGCTTTTGGCATTTTATGCAATAGGTTTAGAATTTTACTAAACCCCATAAATTTATCTGCGGCCAAAGTAGAAATTGTCACTTTAGCATGTGTTGCACTGCATAATTATCTTTTAAAAGATGTGATAGTTCACCCTGATGCAGTTGCAGAACCACTTCCTACCAATCTAACCAAAGTAGGCATACAAGGTGGTAATAAAAGCTCCTTGGAAGCAAGAAACATTCGTGACGAATTTAAAGCATATTTCAATTCGGACCAGGGAAAGGTAGATT
This sequence comes from Pyrocoelia pectoralis, assembly GCA_036250285.1. Taxonomy (NCBI): domain Eukaryota; kingdom Metazoa; phylum Arthropoda; class Insecta; order Coleoptera; family Lampyridae; genus Pyrocoelia; species Pyrocoelia pectoralis. The sequence goes on along the minus strand of CM070075.1, from coordinate 35,053,697 downwards.
GGCAAGAAAATTCAATCGAACGTCACAATTTATAGAATACTATGTACATACTAAATTTATTTAAGATTATTATTTAATTTAAATTAAAAACTATTGTAGATTATTAGCATAGATTAATTATATATAGGTAATTACTTATTAATACATTGTCTTACTGCATTATATAACACTTGGTTAATTTTGTATTCAGCCTCCAGCCTCAAATTTGGATCTGTAATTTCCGTTAATTTTTCGGCAACATAGACTCCAAATGCTGCATTTTTTGGTTTTTTAGCAGCTGCATTTTGAAGGACAGTCGTACGCATGTCAGAAATTGCTGAATTTGCAGACTTTAAATAAACATTTAAATCTCCAGAATTTGCTTTTCTTTTTGTAGCTCTGTTTGCTGGTGTTGAAGTTGCACAATTCTCCAATGTTCCCAACTCCTCCACTGTTCCTTCCCAGACCATAGTATCCTTAAACACGATACAAATTAAAGAAAAAATAAAATGATAAGACGATAAAAGTACCTCAATATCATTTGAATTTGTACTGCCACTGCATGTATCGGCTTCGAGACCCACTTCATCATCACTTGCCCCATCTTCATTATTTGTCTCAATTGAATCGACTGCTGGTCGGATTTGATTGTGGTCTGCGACATACATCATTTGTTGAAAATACCATAACGTTGGTGTGTAAACCTAAAGAAAACTTGTGAGTACTACAAAGTTACACAAAATTATAAAATGTATCTTACATCTTCAGTGCCAGCTCCGCTTTTAAAACTCTCCTTATACTTTCGGTACTCCTGCATAAATGTCGTTTTTAAATTGGCAAATTTTGTTTTGATCTCTGTTTGAGATATGGAAGGTTTTACCAATTTCACTGCTTGAAATACCTCCTCCAACGCTTTAACCCTGGCGTGTTTATTTTTGTATTCTTTGGAACGAACTGCATATAAACATGGCCACTTTTGGTATTGTTCGATTAGGAGCAACACTTCTTCCCGATTCCACGACATTTTTGAAAAGAAATTAAATAATTAAAATAAAACAGAATTTGAATGTAAATAAAAATTGTAACAATGGTAAAATATAACTAGTGCGAAACGAATTGACAGAAAAATAAAAAACGATAAATGACATCTAATGTGTGATATTCGGAATAAAAAAGGGTGGGAGCTTAACACTGAAAATGCGTCTTTTGCGCACTTATTGGGACATATTTAGTTACTTCACACAAAATAAAATAGAACAGTTTGTATTTTATTGTTTACTAGTTAGTGTACTAACTAGTAACATGTATGTATTGGGCCAATAATTATTGCTTCAATTTCTAGTACTGGAAACAGTACTAAAAATTGCTGTAATACAAACGAGCTTAACATTGTTTGTTGCCAAAAACGCCTGTCTATCAGAATTTTTTCCACATGGAAATATAAAAATGACAAAATCGCAGTATTCTCGTCCAGTTATATTCAATTGCCCTTGGATTTGAAAATAATAATTGTGATTTTTCTTTAATCTATAACAAATTTCGTATTATTATTATTATTAGTATACTTATAGGTATAATACTTACTCAATATTCCCATCTTTTACTTCAAAGCAAGTTTGACTTGTACCAGAATCTTTAATTTTGTTTGTTCCTATAGAAGGAAGACACTTAACTTCAATTAAACCGTCATCGCCAATTAAGCCATCTGGACTTGCAGCCAAAAAGGGATTATAGGAATCAATAAAAAGTCCACACTTTTTAACCTTCACGTTATACGTATGTTCGTATTTTTTTATAGCAACGTTTTCGTAAATCCGACCATGCACTACAGCAGAAGTTTGCAATTCTTGACCATATAGCAATCTTTTTACTAGATTGTGGCAAGAGGTGACAACTGCCCTGAAGTTAGAAGCAGTCAAACAATCTTTCCGAAGTTCGTGCCAACGTGGATTCTCATGTTGTCCGCGAGTGTCAAGTTCAATCTCTTCTATCTTCTTCGAACAATCTGCTCTTTCATAGCTTTTTCAAATAAACATCACACGTTTGTTTTAATTCGTCTTCGGTCAAATCTTCCTTGTTTGCTTCTGGGCCGTAATTACAGTCAGAATTTATGCCAATAACATGTTTTTTTAAATTTTAATCGGAGCGTTTTGTAGCTTTTCTTTTCTGTTATTGCTTACTACACGTCGCCTTTCGAATATCTTCGTTGTAACATAACCTGGTGGTCTGTTATATAAGCTGTACCATGTATTCAGATACCAACTTGGACCATGTGTGTATGAAATTGCTGCAGCTTTTGCTCGAGCTGTGTATGACAATTGTTTGATGAAGTTGATTCGTTTTCCTCCGGTACATTTCGGTACCAAAGACATATATCTGAAAGTTGAAATGTATATAAAACAACTATTTTTAAACATCATATTACCTTTCCGCGTGATTAGTAGTTTCATTGAAAGCAAGTCTATTTACTTTTTGCACCATCGGATCCAAAATTTTTTTTATTTGAACAAAAAAATCGGTGTTGTCGATTGTTGCAACTATATCTTCCTCACCAACATTTTTTCTTTTGCAAAAGGTTTGACTAAACATTCACATTGTGCATTATTACAAAAATTTATTGTACTGTATCTATCTATTATTCAAATTTTGAACAATTTCAAATGCCAATGATTTCAGTGAAGATTTTTTTGTAAAAACGTACGAATTTAAGGTTTTATACCTGCAATTGGTATGTCTGCCGAACACATGATAAGGGGCGTTTAAAATATCTTCGCGCAATTTGTTATTATTTCCCTTGTTAGCGCAATTCTTTATCGACATTCTGATTCCTTTTACTAATCGTTCTAACCTAGAGATACCGGCATGTTTGTCGATTAGAAGTTTTCTCAATTTTAATGAGTAGGTTGTATTTGTGGCAAGCTTATGAAGTTTATCACTTACACACCGAGTCATGTGATTCGCACATTCGATTTTCATTACCTGTCGCCCATAAGATACTTTTTCTAAAATTTCCGAATATACATTCGAATCTCCATTACCTTAAAAAGTTAGTGCGTTGGTCAATATGATAAAAAAATATGACAAACGGAAATGCGTACCGATGTAGTATTTGTATCAGTCCATGTTGTTCTAAACTTTTGGAGAAACCTTCAACAATGATGTCGTGTTTCATTAAAGATCCCTGATCGCACACTAATACTCTTGGTTTCAGTCCTAATCCCAGCAATTTCATTATTACATCTTTTTGTAACCATGTTAAAATGTCTCCTTTTACTGAACCGTTACTTATAAAGTAACAGAACGGCATTTTCCAATTATAAAATAAACCGAGTAAATAAAACACAAGTGCTTGGTTAGCTAAATAATATGGTTTACGTCCCAAAATACCCAAATCGTCATGACCTTCCACATAACCCCTGTATTTGTTATAATGTAAATCTTTTTTTAGCACAATTTCATCGCACATTACTACACACTTTAGCAGATTTTGGAACTTTTAAAACCTCCGGTGACGATTCACGACCATGTTGCAGTAAGTTAGATATTGCCGATGTAATAATGTATTTTTACAAATGATTTTTATTTTATTTCTAGTTATTAAAACTTTCATACAAACTAACAATAAGGTGCCCCTCTATATTATCCGCAAGAAACGAGTGTCTCCTGTCACAAAATTAATTTATAACCTGAGAAGCTTCTCTCTACATCAACAGATGTAATGAGCGCATTGGAGAGGGCTGATATAATATCCGTAGTCATTGTTTGATCTTCAACAAATTCGCCATTCACAACCATTGCAACACTTTTTAAAATTTGAAAACCTTCATTTTGACGTAAAACTTCATGCCATTTTTTTGAAATGCAATATCCATTTTTATCCTTTAAAATTTTCAATTTATTTACATAACCCTCTATTAGCGCTACAGAATCGACTATCAGAGTGTCTTGCTTTTCTAAATTCAGAAATAGTTTTGGCAACACACTAAAATTACATGAAATGTAAGCTAATTGTCGGCTCAACTGAGAATTAGCAAGTATTTTCTTTGATTCGATAATTGCAGCGGACGAGCCATCGGATAATACTTTTTTTATACCCTGAAAATGCTCTGAATAAAATAAAGCCGCTTCTAGCCATGTACCCCATCTAGTTAATACCGATTTATGCGGAAGAGGAGAGTTAGGTAGTGTTTCTCTATAAAACTGTACCCTTAAGGGCGCTTTTACAAATACCTTTTGTACGTTATTTATTAACTCGTTCACTAACGGAAACCGATTCTTAATTTCTTCTGCAATTCTATTTACTCCATATGCCAAGCACGTGTTATGGATTAAATTTGGATTAAAAATACGTAAATTTAGAGCAGGTTTTACCATGTAAGGTGCTGCGTCGGAAAGCATGAGAAACACTTTGTCGATTGCAGGTGTACCTGGTAAAAATAAATTAGTTAACCCGTCTTGAATAAATCTCAAAATGGTTGTTGTTGTTATTCGTTTTATCTAGCTGCTTACAACTAATTAAAAATGGTTTGTTGGAACAATTCTCGCCCAAAACGCCTACCATTAAATTTGCAATGTATCTACCGCAAACATCAGTCGTTTCATCGACTACAAAAAATAGATATCGATTTTTTACAATTTCTTGGATATTGGCCATTGTTCTGCGGAGCAGTCCTCGATGTACTTTTTTCGTAGTGTGGTTTGGTCAGGAACAATTTTCTTGCAGTATTATTCCAAAAATCCCTTAAACGCCGGATTACTTAACTTATTTAATGGGATATTGGACGAAATCAAGCATTTGCACAAATCTTGTTTGTTCACTACACTGATGTAAAACCAAACTAAAGTAACTCACTTTTAATTACCAGGTCGCACTTCCGTCGCATGTCGAAGTCGAATCGGGATTAGACTTGGATGCGCAATGGTTAAGAATTAAGCAGATTACTGCCTTTTAAACATAAATCTATTCAATTATGATTGACAGATACCAGTTAACAACGGATTACGCAAAGCAAAGGACCTAAAATACCTGTAGGTACCTGTATTTAACTTGAAACAAATTTCCGAAAGAAGTTATTCCTTATTCCAACTAGAAAAATATGCAACAAAACGTTTCAATTTGAGAGAAGTATACGAAATTTTACAAAATTAAAAGATTTCACACAAAATAGAAGAAAAATGCTAAATATGGATTTTTGACTAATAAAATGCAAGACCTTTGTCAAATATGCAATGCTAAATTAAATTGGATTTAATCAGTATGAAATTCCTCAATTAACCCACTTTCAAAAGTTCAGTTAATAAATATACTGAAAAATAAAGAATATGCATTTTGCATATATTCACAGCTTTATAAATAACTATTATTTATAAGCAGTGTGGCGACCACATGATTCTGGTAGACAGTCGCTTACACACTGAAGAGCAACGATTGATTCCCATTGGCCGACCAATGACAACGCGTCGACACCGGCCATAATCCTTTATACGCGAACGCTGTTACCCACAGAAATCAGTCAGAAGTCATAGCTGCCAACGAAAGCAGCCAACACCGACCAGTCCATCTACATCGACCCGTCTGCCTGCATTCCAGAACCAGTCCACCTTCCGGCGACAGATCAACCCACCTACTGCCTGTACCTCCATTATTAACCGCATTCCGCGCTGTTAAAACTTGTACATATTTGTAAATAGGAATGTTAGTTGTTTTCACAACTTCCAAAACTTTATTGTTTATTTGGCACGATCAGCAAATAGCTGGTGATCCGATTCAACCGCCAAAAGCAGTTTAAAAAATGGCGGACCAATGACAACACGTCGACACCGGCCATAATCCTTTATAAGAGAACGCTGTTACCCACAGAAATCAGTCAGAAGTCATAGCTGCCAACGAAAGCAGCCAACACCGACCACTCCATCTACATCGACCCGTCAGCCTGCATTCCAGAACTAGCCTACCCTCCGGCGACAGACCAACCCACCTACTGCCTGTACCTCCATTATTAACCGCATTCCGCGCTGTTAAAACTTGTACATATTTGTAAATAGAAATGTTAGTTGTTTTCACAACTTCCCAAAACTTTATTGTTTATTTGGCACGATCACCAAATAGCTGGTGATCCGATTCAACCGCCAAAAGCAGTTTAAAAAATCTTCTATTATCACAAAGCTAAAATTCTTAAGCTTATAAATTAGTTGAACAAATACAGAGAACATTTATTTCATAACTTAACATACATTTTACAACGATCAAATGTAGGTACGCGCCGGATCGCCGCCCGACGGCTAGTTATGTATTCTCGGCTTCCTTCGGCTAGGCTTAGGGTCCTCTTGCGGTAGGCACGGAATTTTAACTTCCGGTCGCTGGTGCCGTTGTTGCCAACCGCGACACTAAGTAGTATACACGATGACACTGACACTAGACACAAAAGTCGACATTAGTGTCGATGGTGTCTACACGACAAGCAATTTTTTGTGTCGAAATCGGTCTATAAAGCCCAGTGTCTATACTGAGGTGTATTGGCTGTCTAGACGAACACTTGCAACACCAGTTTCAATTTAGTGTCGTAGATTCAGTCATGAATCGACGTGCTGCCGCGATCTTAGCTGTATGTATTTCAGTTAAAAAGCGACATTTGGCTTAAAGATTGTATGAAAAGAGGAACGCAGCTACGGCCCCAATCAACTGTTATCGGAACTCAAATACGAAGATACAGAATGCTACAAAACTTTTATTCGGATGAAACACGAAGATTTTCAGTATGTATTAAACAAGATTTCTTAGAGTTTTATCCTTGTAAAGCTGTGTTCTGGAGATGTTAAAACACAAGCAACAGATTTTCCACTTTTTCTTGTCGCTTCTACAGCTATCTGCGGCGCAGGCGAAATTTCGTCTAATATTTTGGATGGTGTCTCTTCTACATTGATGGGTGACTTTGGTTCTGGAGCTGCCAGTAAACAACTAGGTCCAGGTTCATCGCTTGGTGGCGTAGTTGGAATTTGTGCCTGTAACCCAGTTTCTGTTTGTATTTATTTTCTAGCATTTTGGTCACTGATAGCGAAAGCATAGTCAGGTATGGCACGTGGATTGTATAGAAAAACACCGGTGGCTCTGAATCCTGAAATCGCGTTTCTAGTGTTGCTGCGAATTAAATTTAAATTAGGCTTTTCACTTGTCCATGCTTGGCATGGAGTTATACCTGGTACAGACTTCTATCTTTACAAAAATTCGCCACACATACTGCTTCAGCCCAAAATTCTTTGTTTAAAGCTTCAATAAGCATTGACCGAGCACGTTCTATTTCTATTTCTTTCGGCAACACCATTTTGTTTAGGGGGTGTAAGCTATTGTGAGTTCATAATGAATTCCATTTGTTTGCAAAAAATTGTTCATAAAGGAGTTGACATACTCTCCTCCGCGGTCAGATCGTAAAGATTTAATTGATTTACCCGTTTGCTTGAATAAACTTCATGTTTAGTTTTCAAAAAAAGTCATTCGCGAGAAATCATCTATTAAAGTAAGTACATAACGTGCACCACCCAATGATGTAAAGTAGTTCATAGGACCATTAATCTGAATGAATTAATTCTAATTTGTCGTTCGTACGATGTACCTTTTGTATGTTTTGGGAAAGACAATGACAACACAGAACATTCCTTAGAAAAAAGTAAAATGGAAGTATTCATATAAGTCACAGACAATTAAAATGAATTTTAAATATGTCGAGAGTTATTCTTAAACAATTAAAAGTATATAGAACATATTTGTAATTTTTGCAACACACATTTTAGTGTAAAATATAGTAATTTAATTGTAAATATCTCGGGACTATAAAATATAATTATTAAAAGGTGTTTTACATATTTGAAATAATTTTTTTGTTATATCGATGGCGTCGCGACAAAAAGGCGTAAGCGCCAATTTGCTTAAAACGAGATTCTCACAATTTCTTACAGCAGAATTCACGTTCTCTTAGTTGAATTCTGAGCCGTATCCACCAGAAATTTATAGCGCGAGATATTCAAGTTCATAGCAGCGTAAACGACAACTACAATGAAAATAAACTGCTAGCGCTTGTAGTAAGCGACAAGTGGTCATAAGTGCACAATAGTATACGACCGCCTGTGATATATAATATAACCGCAAGCAGTTATAGCTACTTATTTACATAGGTTTTCCTAATCCTATTTTGGGATGGATTAGTTCCCATTTCGGTAGTTTCTATTCGGTTATTTTACTACTTGTTCTGGCTTCCTGTGCTATGTTTGCCCATTCCTTCCTATTTTAAATATTTCTTTATTCCTAAATTCTTTAGATCTTCTTCTACATCATCGAGCCATCTCGTAATAACTAGTGTTTTATCTAAAGGTAAGTTGCACAATGATCTTTTTGATTTTACTTTCGAACAGCATTCGTCATCTTCAGGGTCCAGTCAAACCAGTTTTCGAATTTTTAATTAGTCTTTGTTAATAAATCGAACAAAGTATTACATACATCATATTAGTTATTTTTGTATATCTAGAGCGCGGAATGCCACTTTGGTGATCGTTAGCTTTTTCTCTAATATCTATGAAATCGTTTGTTAATGTATTAGCATAACCAATAGAGGATGCTAAATTGTTGCAAGTATATTCTAAGCGATTACGTTAAACTACATATTTTTTCAGTAGTCGTTAAGTTAATCGGAAATGAAATATTTTTTACTGCACCCAGAAGGATACTTGCCTTTGATGATATTTCACCGCTCATATTGGGGAAAACAGCTATGTCTAGCAAAGTTGTACAAATTGCTCCATAAGATCGGACAAAAAGAATTAGTGAATCCAAATGTTCTACCCAGCGTGCCTCGCAGAATTTTAAAAGCCTAAAGTCCATTCACTCCCAAGAATAACTAAAACAAATACATACAGACGCGTGAACAGTCGTTTCCAGGGAGACAGCACGGTTCTTATTGGTTTATTTTGTTGTGATGTTTTGCAAACTTCAAGCGAGATCCTGGTCAGGGGTGTATTATAAATACACGCGCGACTCCATCACGTATCGTTCAATCAAGTGTTTTCGCGGCTTTTATCGTTGTAGTTCTTCTTGTTATTGTTATATTGTTATTATTTTCTTGTTACATAACGTTATTTGTTGTTGTGGTTATTTGTTATTGTTATTAATACTGAATTAAGTGTGATGTCTGACACAGACGAACCTGACCATTTTCAGGGCTTAAGTCCACCTAAAAAACGTTATAAAAAAAACCACTTAAGTGTGGAAATGAAAGAGGTTATTTTAAATGTTTTTAAAACTGAGACAAGAGAAAACCAGGAAATAACCGTAAATGAGATTGTACTCAAAGTTGCCGAAAAGGTTGGTGTAAGCCGTAGTTCTGTCTTTAAGGTTGTTAGGGAATACAAAGGAAAAGGAAGTTTTGCGGAACCAAAAACGAATAAAAATCGCACATTTATCGTCCAAAAAGTGGATGATGCTGATAAGAAGAAAAGTTCACGATTTTTTTTTCCGTAATGAAGTACCCTCAATTGAAAAAGTTTTAAAAGAAGTTAATGATGACGACTTGTTGCCAAATTTTAAACGTACCACATTTTATAAAGTTTTGAAAAGTTTAAATTTTAAATGGAAAAAGCGAAGACGGAATAGCTTGTTGATAGACAGGGCAGATATAATGTGGAGAAGAGAGTATCTTACATCTTACTAAAATTAAAGCAAATAGGAGAGAAAATAGACCCATATACTACCTTGATGAAACATGGGTTAATGCAGGGATTACAACCCTTCTGTATGGGTTGACCAAACCGTGACTTCTTCAAGACAGGCCTTTTTATATGGATGTCCCACGGATTAAAAAATCCTGATGCTAAAAATTTTATCGCTGGGCGTAATACAAGCTTCAAATTTGCAGATTTGAAAAACCATTTTAATGAAGCTTTGCAAAATACAGGGTGTCCCAGTTGAAACTGACACATTTTGAACGTGATTATTGACTAAACGAAATAAGATATAAATGTGCGGTTTTCACTAATGAGTTTCAAATTTCGAAAAGTTTTTTCCCAATCATATTAAAAAAAATTCCCAGTTATACAGGGCGAGGAAAAAAATTGCCCATCTTCAACTTCAAACTAAAAATTACTTGACATATTTAAATAGCACCCCCTGTATATTTTTACACTATTCGAAAGCTGAGTTCTTTAGCTTTTGAAAATGTCAACATGTGTAGTTTAATTTTTATAAATAAAGAAGATACACGAATTTTTGTGGATGTGTGCATTCATTAGTTTCAATATCGCCAGTAGCTTTTCAATTTTGTTAAAAATGCAGAAAATAAGTACCTTCAAAAATTGAAAAGCTACTGGCGATATTGAAACTAATGAAAGAAAATCTCTCACAAAAATTCGCGTATCTTCTTTATGTGTAAAATATATACATGTTGACATTTTTAAAAAGCTAAAGAACTCAGCTTTCGAATAGTGTAACAAAATACAGGAGGTTCTATTTAAACAAGTCAAGTAATTTTTAGTTGAAGATCGGCAATTTTTTTCTCTCGCCCTGTATAAGCAGGGAAATTTTTTTAATATGAATGGGAAAAAACTTCGAAATTTGAAACTCATTAGTGAAAACCGCACATTTATATCTTATTTCCTTTAGTCAATAATCACGTTCAAGATGTGTCAGTTGCAACTGGGACACCCTGTTTACCGCTGAAAAATGGGGAAAATACGTTCAACACGTAATCGAAAAAGTTGAGGTTAAAATGTGGAAGTTGGACAACATAATTGAGGTTCAAGTCGAGCCACTAATCATTAATCGGGCTGACGATGATAATACTGATGAGTGATGATGATGAAGAATTTAGTTCATCATAATTTTAAGAACATTTTTAACCTTTAACGGCTACGGAGGGGTCTCTCAGACTCGGCGAAACTTACTCTTCAGCATATTTTACACGCCCTTGTAAATCAAGTGGTGAGGACTTATGTACCTTTATATGGATTTCACCAAGGCATTAAGCTCTTGTCACATGTCCCAAACAAGTCGTTCTCCTTGTTTCCTCCTTTAATAATGTAAAACATAAATGGAACATCACAATTATCTAAAACAGTTAGACAAATCTCCGTTGATGGAAGTGGAGATGGGCCACCGTCGAATTCTAGGCGAGGCAGTTAAGCGACTGCGTATCCTAAAAGGGCAATGTGACTCACTCGTCCTTCAATTTATATTAGGGGAAAACTACCACCCTCCTATGGTAATCTAGAAGAGAAGAAGATTACAAAGTAAAAGAATACCGAGAGAACTCAAATTCACTGGAACGAATGCTGAATAAATTCAGCACACCAAGCGAAAGAGCACATGAGGAAGAGCGCCTGGAAACACGACGTGTTTGTTATATTTGTCCTCCAAAAATAAAAATTAAAACACAGTACCTTACTCTGTATTTCCTGTAGAAGACCAAGACGCCTGCAGTTTTAAAGAAAATTGTGTTTAGAATGCAGTAGGAACAAAAATCTCTAAAGTAGAGTAATTGGTGTTTTCAAACTTTTCTTTGAATAGAATTTTTAAATTTCTGAATGAATAGAAATTTTGTGGTGAAATTACTTCAGAAAAAGATATATGTATATTTCTGTAAGACCTCACCGTAGCGGTTAAGCGAAATTTACTGACCATAACAGTTACGTTTAAGATCAAATAGTTTGTTAAACAAATCTTTAGTTGCGCCCATTACTTTCGTTAATATTCATAATAATGTTTTTCAAAATTCGGCCAGCTTTTCCTGACATTCTAAAAAAATTGGAACAATCGTACAGGCATGACTTAGACACAAATTTAACGAATGGTTTACGCAGTGCACATATATAGCAGATGGATATAGTTCTTGCACTTTTGCGGCGCATCCTTTATACTGGCCACTCATGGCTGCAGTACCATCGTAGTCTTGACCCCTCATCCATTTTATATCAATACCCAAAGCATTCAAACCATCAATTAAAGAATTGGCCAAACCAAAACCGGTCAAATCTTCTTCTACAGGTAAGAAAGTCAAAAATTCCTCAAAAATGCTGTATTTATCCTGAACACAGTCAACAAATGTGATGCACTATGTTTGTTATAAGAGAGGACGTGCTTAACAATTAAGTTGATACGCTTAAATAAGATTTACCGTAATACTGACACTATGTAAACGAAATTATTAGATTTTAATTCCGCTTATTCAAACTATGTAATATAAAAGTGTTATCTTTATGGGTGTCGGTTTATTACGGACGTTCGAACTGTGTAATCATTTTTATTACCTAGTTTCTGTATAATCGACCCGTATACATCCAGAAGTTTTAGTTTAAGGTATTTATTAGGGTGGTCCTTATTTGAATCAAAAATATTTTTTTTCTTTTATTTGACGGGGCACCACATCATTTTGTTATATACCTTAAGTAACTAATCAAGTAATTTTTTCACAATTTTAAAATAATATTTAGGGGTTGCTACCAAGGTTTAAATTTTACAAAAAACACTATACATTAATTGGAAAATTTTATTTATTTATCACGACATTTAGCATGCAAAATTATTGTTACTATTACAAAAAAATACGTTGCAATATTAAACTCATGTATTACTGCGATACAAGGGTTGATTTCTTGGAATCAGGGAATTTTTTTCTATACTCTTTCACCAACAAAAGCAAATATTGCTTTTGCTCTTCATCTGTTGTTAACAGTTTATTAAATTCCTCAATTAAGGCAACACCGCGCTCAGCAATATCATTCACTACTCGCATAGAATGAACTATTTTCTTTGCCGCCTCAAAATCAGGGTCATCAACCCATGTTTCAACCTTTTTATTCAAAAACTCTGATGAGATCCCCATGATCTGGAAAAATCGTAAGGAGTTGCTCGTTACAAAGTCTTCAATTTTCTTTTCGCGGATGTGTTTCACATCAATGCTGTTTCTTTTTGGGCAATCTTCTGTGCCTTCGATTTTTAGTGCATCTACCATTCGTTTCTTATCTTGAAGTGAAAGTTTGTCGTCAAAAAATGCAAAAGACACTAGCTCTTCCGACAAATACCACAAATGGCCCAGTATTTTTTTCAGGGCAACGGTAGCAATTTCCGGGTTTATCCTATCAAAGTCTTTAAGGTCTTTCAATAATTGTAAGTCGTTTCTCGGTGCGGACCATCCGGCAGGGGCTTGAAACCAGTATTTTATATATATTATCACCGTGAAAATGCATATTTCTCTCACAACTTTCTCTTCCTTTTTTGTCAGTTGAAACTGATGTTTAAATAAGAAAATTTTCAAGCAGTACAAAGCTTTTGCCATCCATCTAGCCCGGTGTAGCCCAGCTGGTCTCCTAAATGAAATAGTTTTCTCGGGTACTCCTCCCAAGTAAATGATTGTGAGATTCAACAATTCTTTGTAGTCGTCTCGAGGTTGATGCACTTGGAGTTGTTTTTGCGCAAATGAAATCCTGTCAGCGACAACATTTTCCTCGATGTTTGAAGTAGTGTCATTAATTATGGTTTTATAATCGTGTTGGGCAATGTTGTCCCATTTGTTCTTAAACCTCTTGAACAATGGAATGTCAGGACCACTAGACGGTCCGAGCGATTGATCCACTACAGCTGATAACATAATTTCTAAAATGTGATGGCGACAAGGAAGCCAAAGCATATCTTTCTCCATTTTTCTCTCCAATTGAACGCAAGCTCCATTTTTCAAACCGGTGTTTACAGCTGTAGTGTCAAAACATAAACATTTTACTTTATCGCTCAAGCCCCATGAATTTATTGCTTCGTAGACAGCTGACGCACATGCTGTACTTGTTCCACGTTCCAATTTTGGAACCGCCAGAAGTTGGTCAATCCCATGCCCAGACACCAAAATGGGCAGGCGATCTACAGTTTTATGGCCAGTAATATCTTCAATTAACTTTCCATCCCAATGAATTGTTAATGGCAAATCATGTTTGAACTCAGTTTTCACAGACTCTGCTACTGCTTTTCGATTTTTCAAACGGTACCGACGAATTGAAGATCTATTGACATTAAACTCTAACGGGTCACATCCTGCACTTTTTAAAGTAGAGACCACGACCATAGTCGCTTTTCTATCACTCAATTTACAGACATCAAGGCTGGAAGCTAATTGGCTGTTAATAATATCTTTTCGAGCTCGCTTTTGGGGTGGTTGCGGAGATTCTGATACGACTTCGAAATCAGATGCACTTGTTTCATCACTACTGGATAACGATGACGAAGAAAGGAGAACCTTTTCTGTCAAAGCTGATATATTTTTGCTTTCCCGTTCGCGCAGTTTTTTAATGCGTCCTTCTTTCTCTTCCCTTTTCTTACATTTCATTAAACTTTTTCTGTCTACTGAACCTATTACACCCTGTCGTCCTTTCTTTCGTTGTCCTAATAAAAACTGCTTGTCCTCTTCAACAGTCATGATACTTAAAGCATCACAATGAGCAATATCAAATAAATCTTCTAATTTTTGTTGCCAGTCTTGTTCTTTGTCCTTTAATGCTTCGGAACGTTTCTTCTTGTTCTCTTTATTTTTTTTCAAATTCTGCCATTCCTTGAAGTGTTTTTCTATTTTACTAATTACATGTTTTTTCAATCTTATCGGTATACTAGCTTTTTCCCACAAACGTATCACTTCGCATGCAGTTACAGTCGCAGATTCATGAATGGTTTTCCTTTCGTCATTTTTGTAGTAAAAAAACAAACGTAATACTTCACTAAGAGAAGGCAACTTTGTCGGGTTTAGTTTAGGCAGTGATTGGCCGATCAGCCAAATGTTGGTTTTATTTCGAGTAACTACACTGACGCCGGTGCTTATGGATGCCATTGTAATTGAAAACAAGTTTACATGCACTATAAGAAAACGCGCGCACTTTCGGTAATGACTGCACTCCAACTGAAGTGCTGAGCAGGCTCACTGCTCAATTTCAACGCGCATATGGGCAGCAAAGTGGTGGGGGACTTACTTAATGCCAGTCTTGTTACTTTAAATAATGATCAAAGATAAAATATACTTACACAAATCAATTAGAGAGACTCATAGTTAAAGTGGACATGCAATGTTTTTGTTAAAGTTTGGCTACTGGTAGCAACCCCTAAATCATGTCCAAAAATTAAAAAAAAAAAAGCGGTTTCACATTTTATGGTAGAGAATCATATGGTAAGGTGCCGCGATAATATTTCAAAAGTCGAAAAATAAGGACCACCCTAGTATTTATTATTTGGACGTATAGGACTTATGTTTACGATACACGCTAGTCAGATATAGCCAAAAATCGGCACTCAGTCCATCCATGACAGCTGTAATCTCAAAATTAACACATTATTATTCTTATGCTAAGTTTCCATACCTGCTGTACGGCGTCGTCGTTTTAAGTGCGTACCCCCGTACCGCTTAAACGCCAAAATAGTTGAAATTTTTCTAACGTTTTAGCTGTGGGGCGTTGTATAGGTTATATAACAAAAAAGTAAACATAATACAACATAACCTTAAACTGTTTATTGCTAATCAATTTTCAATTTTGTGCAGAATGTCCGATTCCAAAGTATTAGTCGCTGCATATTTATACCTCAAACTTAAGCGGAAGCGGAGGAAACAAAGAAAAGTGTGGATTAATTAGATTATACAAAACAGAAGTCGCCAAGGAGACAACAATCTTCTTGCTGAATTAAAAATTGAAAATAGTATTTTGTATTTTAATTATATGCGAATGAGTAAAAATACTTTTAATTATATACTTATTACAAAGAATAGAGCCTACAATTGCAAAAATCCATTGGTCTAGCTAGAGAACCAATTCCTTCTGCAACACGATTGGCATTAACGCTCAAGTAACATATTTTTTCAAAGAAATAATGTAATTGTATGTGCAACAACATTTTTTTAAGATTTTTGGCAACTGTTGACAGTATTACATCAATTGCACACAGTTATCGCATTGGGAAGGCCGCTGCTAGTTAAATTATACCAGAAATATTAAAAGCTATATGGAATAATTTCCAAATGGAAGTATTACCTGTTCCAACTGGTTATCTATAGCTAGTGATTATTGGATTAGATGGAACTTTCCCAACTGCATCGGAGCTATAGATGGTAAACATGTTGTGCTACAGCTATTTACATTATCTTTTATTTATTTATTTAACACACTAGCCTTAGCATTAGGCCCATCAACAGGGTTGCCTAATCCCAATAACAGGTAGGCACAGCTTACAAACAAACAATTATGAACGTAGTCCAATAGAGAGAAGAAAAGAAGATTTTATAGCTATATATGTAAATCAATATAGGAGGGAATGATCAAGAACAAATGATTAAAGAGAAAAAAGAAAAATCTTTGAAGAGAAAAAGAAAAATAATTGTACATATGCAAATGAATGAGTAAGAAATAAAAATACATGAAGAGTAGATTTAAGTATTCATAAGGAATCTAAATAAGCAGCGTATCTATGTTGCAGTAGTGAAAGCGAGGCTGATTTAGCATATTTTAATGAATTTGACAATATATCAATTGACATAAGGTATTTATCATCTAATATTCTGCACATGGGTGAATTCATACACACATTGGTATTTTTTAGCAGATAGAACGTATATGGGGTTCGTGTACTGTAAGAAGGAACCGTGAATAAGACGTACGGAAGAAGCCAAGGGCTATCAAGCAAATTGTTTAAAAGTTTAAAAAGGAAGCTAAATCCCAACATGTCTCGCCTAGCTACTAGTGAAGAAATATTGAAACGGTCTAAGTTTGAGCTGTAGGAAATAAGCCTTGCCTGTGAAATTTATAATTTAAATGTTTGATGAAGTTTTTTTGTACTTTTTCAACACAATCAATATATTTTGAGTAACACGGGTTCCAAACGATTGAGGCATAGTTGACTACGTACTAAGGCATTGAACAAACGTGTTAGCGAGTCGACGTTACGAAAGTCGCGAGTGACTCTTATAATGAACCCTAACATCCTCAGACTTTTTTTGACTATGAATTCAATATGAGGCTGGAAGAATAACTGAGAGTCTATTATTACCCCAAGATCGGGTATTTCCCTGAGCGGTTTGAGTGCTGTAGCTGTAGCATTAATCTAATCTAATTAAGCTAATGCTAATTTCCCATCCTCGTCGCCACTGTTATGTATGTTAACACCCTTTGTGATTCCCAATAATACACAGGAAGGATATTTAATACATTTATTCGATAACTCGACCGCATGAGTTGACGCGTACAATATTAGTGTCTACAGAATTCCAGATAGGGAAAACCCCCCACAAAATACACATCAGCTAAGCTTAAATGATTTAAGTTACTATATTCAAAGAACCTGTCTAGATCGTCCTGAAGGGCTAAGTTGTCTGCTAGAGAGTTTATCCTCATATAGACCTTCATGTCATCAGCAAACATGGAGAATTCTGCATTAATAAAACAGTCCTTAATGTCGTTTATAAAGATGCTGAACAGCAGGGGCCCTATGTGGGACTCTTGGGGTATACCTGATGTGGAAATAAAGTGTTTAGACTGAAAATTATTGATTGTTACGTCGATAATCTTTGTGATTTTCCAGAAATGTTGCAATAATTAATTTATTTTAGGCTCCATCTAATAGTGGTTCGCAGTATTATAATTACAAAGGTCAACACAGTATAATTCTACTAGCAGTATGTGATACACAGTACCGGTGTACTATGGTAGACATAGGAGCATTTGGCCGCCAAAGTGATGGTGGTGTGTTTACAAATAAGGTACTGGAGGGAAATAAGGCCCGTCGAAAAATAAGGGGCCCATCAGCGCAGTTCCGCTCCAATATGACAACTTGCGCATTTGCACATGGTCACATGTCACTACTGAGTATGTGATGCTACAGGCCTCTAGGTGCATTAAACGAGCAGTGTTGATAGTTAACTTTAGTGGTTTAAGAAAATTAAGAGTGAGAATTATAAAATCACCTAAAATGTAAGTTAATTTGCAGCTGTTTGGAATACTATACATTTTTTGTCTTTGAAATTATTAAATTCTATACTTATTAAGGTAAAAGGTATGACGTCAGAAAGAAGAAGAAGCTTTAACATTGTTACGAAATGGCCATTCACAAAGATCTGTGGAGCAACAATGTGGAATTCCTCGCCGTACATTAAGGAACCATTTTAAAAGCGGGGTTACAGACAGATCATTAGGGCGAAAACCAATTTTAACTCATGAACAGGAGACTGAACTAGAAAACCGTATCATCAAACCGGCAACAAACCCCCTGTGGCTGGACCCTCCAATTTGAAAAATTCAAAACAAAGTGCATCGTTCAGCAAAATTTTGAAAACACCAGGTTTGTCCAATAAGAAAACCTGTCAAAGAAAAAAGGCTTTCAATTATACTGCACAGCATGTAACAAAAAAATTATTTACTGTTCAGAATGATAATAAAACAAAAGAAAACACATCAAAGAGTAAGGATAAACAACAGACAGCAAATAAAAATGATTCAGTAAGTGAAAGTTGGCTATGCTTTTTATGTAATGAAGATTATCAGGTTGGCATGCGTGCATATGCGCTTTGTAGAACTTGGGTGCACGAAGAATGTGCAGGATTGACTTCGGATGACGGTGATGCGTTTGTGTGCCCAAGATGCCAGAAATAAGCTATTTTTGTCATGGGCCTAATTTTCAGAGTGTGCGTATCAATGATTTTTTTTTGTTGAATATAACTCGGTATATTTTTATTTAAACATTATAAAATTTGGAATATATTATATCTAAAGCATTGTACTATTTATATTATTTTTGTTTTTCTTAAATAAAGTTTATTTACATACGGTACTCATAAAAATATGTTACGTGGGCCTTATTACCCTCCAGTACCTTAGTACATTTGCTCAACACATCGATCGAGGAAGTTCAAATATCCCACTACATACCTAATGCATTACCAAATGATGGACCTTGTCTGCCATATGTATTTATTGCTGACGAAGCATTTCAGCTAACAGAAAACATGATGCGACCTTATCTCCACGTCAGCGAAATGGTGTTTAAGCATGGACAAGAGAGTTTTCAATTACCGTTTGTCACGAGCAAAACGGGTAATTGAAAACAGTTTTGGCATCTTAGCAGCAAAGTGGCGAATATATCGTAAACAACTGAATACGAGTATGGAAACAGCAATAGCAATCGTGCAAGGTACCATTTGTCTACATAATTTAATCCATGATGTGTCAGATTTGCACGAAGGGGGTGAATGATAATAAATAAAACTACTCAAAACCTCCCCTTAGACGATGAAATTTGATAGATAATTAAGTCAGACTTGGATGAAGGAAAGGGATGATATGTTATTTTTTTTGTATAGTAAGTACACAAAGTGTACTGAAACATTAGCCCCGATAGTACAATCGGCAACACTAATTGGTAATGAATTAAAACGATTAATTGGAAGTACCTCGCTACGCTACGTGAAAGTGAGTTGTATCAAGAACAGCTTCGAATCTTGATGCTGGCAAATTGTCATGATCTTGAATATTAATAAATCTGCTTTCGACTCAAAAATTTCGTAAAGCCGTTGTTATTTGTGTAGTGAGGTCATCAAAAATATCTGATATTGCAGTGTTGTTTGAATTAGAATTATTTTTGTGCAAAAAACAGGTTGCCTCGTGAGAATCCTCATAAAGTTACGATCAACTTTTGAAAATTACATTAAAATCGGCAAAAGCGTTTTTTTAGGTATTGATAAAAAACATTTTTTTTTAGAAACTTTGACGCCCTGTACTACGAAAATGAACGGTTTCCGGACATAGGTTTCTAAAGCAAAAATGTTTCTTTTGATATCCCCTACCACTCCTAGAAGTTTGTCGGTATATTTATGAAACACCCTGTATGGCCTAAAGTTGTCCGAATAGAACGTGGACAGGGGGAGCAACCAATAGTAAAGTTATCTGCACCATTGCCAAAAAACTGTCCCAATTTTTACGCGTTAATAGCAACCAATCTGCTCTTTATAAGCTATTATTAGCTCAATATCTTGCAGAAAAGATTTCATGGAAGACAAAATTGTTTTGTGTACTTATAAAGGCGACATAGTCTGTAAAAAAACACTAAATAATGAAATCCCTTTATGCAACCAGAATATTTTTGCATGTGCTTAACTTAATGGCTATACAAAAATTTTAATTAAGGCTTGTAGATGCTGATGTAGTTTTGGCAGTGTATGTTCACAAATTATTGCAGATGAACGACTTACGGGTTGCTTTTGGAACAGGGAAGAACTTAAGA
This sequence comes from Pyrocoelia pectoralis, assembly GCA_036250285.1. Classification (NCBI taxonomy): domain Eukaryota; kingdom Metazoa; phylum Arthropoda; class Insecta; order Coleoptera; family Lampyridae; genus Pyrocoelia; species Pyrocoelia pectoralis. The sequence continues at coordinate 35,033,443 of CM070075.1, read as the reverse complement.
TACATACCTTTTCAAAAGCTTTTCATCTTCCCTATTTCCACGCCTTTTCTGGATGCGACACCGTGTCTTTATTTAACGGTCGAGCAGAAAGACATGGCTGGTGTGGCAATCCTTTGAAGAAGCAACAAAAGTTTTTGTTCATTTAAAATTACATGCCAGGACATCCTAATGAGCAACAAATAAAACTTTTTAAACGCTTTACTGTTTTAATGTACGATCGTTCTTCTTATTTTAGACGATGTTAACGAAGTTCTTGTTTATTAAAAAGAATAGAAAACATGCCGCCTTCATCACATTTTACGTGCTGTTTATCAAGAAGGGATTATATGGGGACAAACTTTAACCCCGCAATTATCAAACACCGAACCGGATCAGTGGGGTTGGAAGCTGGTCAAAAATTCATGGCAACCAATATGGACTGATTTTGCGGAAGCGGAAAAACTTCTTTCACATTACACTTGATTTATTGATAATGTTAATAAATATTTGTAAGCATTTCCTAGTGCAGAATATGCCTCACTGTACATATTGTACTTTTGAATGACAGAATAACAGCAAATTGCACATTTAAGACAAGATTTACATTTTTTATTATTAACATCAAAACCATCATCTCTTTCAAAATCATCGTCTGCTTCATCAGTTTCATCTGTATCTATAACTCTGAAATTGTTGATTACTCTCCGCATTTGTTGTTGCTGAAACTATAAGTTTATTCCAATTTTTCGCGAAACTAACCAATTCTTCTTGCAGATTTTCTTTTGTAATATTTGGGTAATAGTTTTCTAGCAGTTCACACAATTGTTTAAAGCTATTTGATGGTACTCCTTGTTTAACTTCATCAAAATTTGTTGGGAGGCAATAAGGTAATATCCTTATAAAGCTCACCCAAGGTTAGGTGGCCTTGGCTCACCATTATACTTAAATCTACATTCTAGAGAATTTATAATGTTATCTAAAGTTCTATTATGGGTTTCAATTTCATAGTTTTTTCGGCTATCTTTTATGGGATCATCTTCCGCCAATTCTCGAGCCATTTTCTTTCGTTTTCTTATTCTCTTTTCGGGAAAGGAAATTGGTATACCGATCTCGATTTCTTCACGGCTGTCAATTTCATGTTAAACCATGCAGTGAACGTTAATAAAAAGCAAGAGGAAAATGCAGGGCTCTGTAGCAGACCTCATCCAGTTAGCGGCTGAGAATTAAGGAAGATGAATTCGACGTATTTGCAAGGTAAATATTGAAAAACAACACATGAACTATTTATTAATCAACCAACTTCAAAAAGTTGGTTAGGTACTAAATTCGTCCGGATGCCTGTGTGTCTGTGCGCTGCTCCCCCCAGTTTATTATGCAGATTTGAATTCTGCGTTAACAAAAAAGGAACTTTTTGTTTGAAACATTTTTTGAAGTTCGTGACAGATGGCGCTATGATCGCCGAAATAAGTTTTCCGATTACCTATGCTAATTTGATGTCAGTTTTGTTAAGTGACAATCAAAAATGTTAATGCTTTGTAAAAGGGAAGAGGGGGAGCTTTATTAACCCCTCCTCCTTCCCCACACCACCACTTCACCCCTATGGCCCATAATCAATATCAGTCTTGTTTTTCTTGGGTATATACGAAACCAATACCCCATCATTTGAAAATCCGAATATACTGCTTCGAAGGGGTCTAATTTTTGAATCCAAGAATAAGGGCGGAATCTCTCTTTTGTTCTTTCGAAATGTTCCAACAATGGTTGTTCGTTGTTCCAATAAATATTTCGCTAGAGGTACAGACGTAAAATAATTGTCTGTCGTAATGTTTCTCCCTGTATTCAAAATATGGGCACTCAAACGTTTTACAACACTACTGGCGCTGTTATCAACCTTGTAAGGTCCATTTGGTTGTTTTCCAGCGTATATTTCTAGATTAGATGTGTAAAATGTGCGAGCATCTACCAATGCGTAAATTTTTAACCCATACTTAGCTGGTTTGCTAGATCCACGGTAGTGTATTCACCAACTGTATAATTTCTTTTACAGCGAGAGACGAATCCATCAAACACCTTTCTTACAGCGGCTAAATTATCTGTAGCTTTTCGTGTGTTTCTGTCATTGACGTTATCAAACCTTAGAGCACGTAATAACAGATAAAATCGTCTCATAGTCATGGTCGCTCTAAAACAATCAGGAGACGTTCCATCATCAACCCAAAGCTCTTGTATGTTTACATGTTGAGCTTTTTTTATTCCAGCCATATATAAAAGCCCCAATAAAGCGTACATTTCCTCCAAGTTAGTATCACTACAGTCTCTTTCGCGACTATACTTTTCACGAAGTTTGCTAAGATATACGTTGGTATTATCTAGAATCTCTTGAATAACTTCATCTGGCAAAAACAATTTCCAACAGTCAATCGCAGTTTTTGCATTTTTCGCCACACTAGTTACCCCAGGAAGATTTGATATTATATTACATCGTCTGGTACGAATGTTAGGACGGCTAGGATGCATTCTCCAACGTGTGAGCTTCAGCTTATCTTTACCTAAATAGCTAAAACCTTGCTCATTATGTTCGCTATCGGAATCATTGCAATCTGTTTGATCAGTGTCCGTCAAATGTTCACTATGTTCACTTTCATTATCTGTATCTTCCGATTCAATATTACCTAGAATAGATAATTACTTGACACTTTATCGCTTTCGAGCCATTCCATGTCAAATCAACACACCCAATTTACCTCACCATTTTAGATTTTACTAAAATTTGGTATACTCATAGTTGGCGCTCAGACTAAGAAAAATACCAAATTTCAATTTTTTATCTCGAACCGTTCCTGAAATATGGCTATGCAAAATGTTCAAAGACTGACCAAAAAAGTGCGGAGAGACGTTTTTTAAATCGCTCTAGGAGCTGTCCTAATTTAGCTAGAGAGCTGGGAAAGGTGTCATTTTGCAGCATTTTGTATGCTCTTTCCAATGATATACAACACAACATAGGCCCTAATTAAAATCTTTTTTCAAAATACAAATTTTAATTTTGATTAAATTTTTTTCCAAAAAGTACATAATTTAAAATTTTCAAAAAATTTCTATAAATACTTAGTACTGTTGTAAATCACATACCCAAATATAAATATGGGATGACAATGGGTTCATTGTAAAAAAAAATATTTCTGATTCTTGTTTTTCATTCGTAGCCCCGTTTTGACCAAACCTACCTTTAACAAATGAGAGTTTAATTTAATAAAACCAATCAACATATTATGTAATTAAATTAAGTTGATTACATACTTTAATTTTATACAATTTAAACTAACAGCATATTAATTGATAAAACAACAATATTGAACATGGAACTAATAAATAAGGTATGAAAAAAGTATAAGAATCGATGTTTTAGCTTTGATCCAAACCGATTAATAAAAATGTATATTCCGTTTGCACTTGAGCCTGTGTATGCAAGGCTGAGTAAGCTGGTCCTTGGTATTTTTAATAGTTCATTTACAATTAAAATTATAAATTAAAGGAGTGTTTTTGAGTGTAGTGCCACCAAGTAAACAAAAGCCGTGAAAAGGCGTGGTCGAGGGAGCTACATGTTTACGAAGTACATTCAAATCCAAAATAAATTTGTTCTATAAACAAAGAAGCAAGATGAAACTGTCAAAATATTCTAGAGCTGAATGTACCACGCCCATTTCAGCACTTTTTATTGGCCAGTTTGAATTGTTTCAAATTTAGTTCACATATTTTCCGGGGTTTTTGTTTACTTGATGCGAGAGTTGGTGGCACTTATATCAATATGGAACCTAGCAAAAATTCGAGTGCTGTAAGAGTGCAGTGTTGTAATCCATTAAAGAAATCAAATCATTTTATTAGAGATAGACAAAAACTGAGAAATATAACAGCGTGGATGCCCGAGTTATTTCCACAGATACCTAACGGTTCTATGATTTGTGATAAATGTAGGAAAGATTTAACTAAGTTGAAAAATACTGAACCAATCGGTGATAAAAATGATGAACATTTTTCTGGATCGGAGGTAATTATCCCAGACAAAGACCCAGACTTCATTCCAACTTCAATGGTTATTCGAACACTTAACACATCACTTCAAGAACTAGGTGACTCCCCAATTGATCAGAAAAAAATAACATCTAAGCATTATGCTAAATTAAAAGTGAAAAAAATCTCCTCATCAATTAAACGTAAACTTTTTGTTGCTGCTGAAACTTCTTCGTCAGATAATGATACCGATATTGACGAATCTGTTCTCCAAAATCTCAAAACTAACTTTTTTAAGTCTACAAGTAGGGCAAAAAAACTAATGATTCTTACAAGTTTACCTGAAAATTGGAGTATCAGGAAGATAATGACAGAATTCAATGCTCCTAATTTTATTGTTCGACAATCCAAACAAATTTTAAAAGATAAAGGGTTTATGGAAGGTCCAAACCCAAAACCAGGGAAATGTTTACCAATAGAAACTGTTACAACTGTACATTCATTTTATGAAGATGATGAAGTTAGCCGGCCAATGCCAGGTATTAAAGATTGTGTGACGGTTACAGAACCAAATGGAAGTAAAACAAAAATATCAAAAAGACTTATTTTGTGTAACCTTAAAGAAGCTTACAAACATTTTAAAGACAAGTTTCCTAACATAAACATTGGTTTCTCTAAATTTGCCGAGTTGAGGCCAAAACAATGTGTATTAGCTGGACCAAGTGGCACACACTCCGTTTGTGTGTGTACCACTCACCAAAACATAAAATTAATGATAGAAAATGCCAAACTAAATACAGTAACAAAAAGCGAATTAAACAATTACAAGCAATGCATTGCAAAAATGCTTTGCAACCCATCATCAATTGATTGCAACATGGGAAATTGTGAATGTTGCCCAGGAGAAACTGTAATACGTACAATTTTACAACACTCTCTTAATGAAAATTTAATTGATAGTGTTCAATTCCGCCAGTGGGTATCAGTTGACCGCTGTAATCTGGAAATCGTACAGAAAACTTCTGAAGAATTTATAGATTTATTCTGTAGTAAGATGTCTTCTTTGGTTCGACATGACTTCATTGCCAAGCAACAAAGAGCATTCCTTAACTCTACAAAAGAAAATCTTAATGAATTGGAATTTGTTGTTACATGTGATTTTTCAGAAAATTGTAGTATAGTTCTACAGGATGAAGCTCAAAGTTACCACTGGACAAGCCACCAGATTACAATACACCCTTTTGTTATATATTACAAACAAAAAGACAAAATTGAGCATCTGAGCTTTGTCATTGTTTCTGATTGCTTGGAGCACAATACAATTGCTGTTTACTCCTTTCAAAAGAAGCTAATTTCATATCTAACAAATAAATTTCAAAAGCTTCCAGAAAAGCTTTACTATTTTTCAGACGGTTGTGCCGCTCAATACAAAAATAAAAAAAACTTTCTGAACCTTTGCCTTCATGAGGAAGACTTCAACATAAAAGCCGAGTGGCACTTTTCAGCCACAGCACATGGGAAGGGGCCTTGTGATGGAGTAGGGGGTTCCGTTAAGAGACTAGCAGCTCGTGCAAGTTTGCAAAGGCCATACCAGAATCAGATACAAACCGCACGAGAACTATTTGAGTGGGCAGTAGCTTACGTAACAAAAGTAGATTTTGCGTATTCCACTCAAGAAGATTATGCTGCTTCAGAAATGTTTTTAAAAAGTCGACTTGAAGAAGCATTAACAATTAAAGGAACACAGCAATTTCATGCCTTCATTCCCAGCACTACATCAAAATTATTAGTGAAACACTTCTCAGATGATGTGCAGGGTTGGGAGAGGGAAGTTACTACATCACCAGAGAAGCTGAAGTTTCATGACATATTCGGCTACGTCACCACTGTCTATAACAAAAACTGGTGGCTTGGGTACATTTTAGAAAAAAATGAAGCACTTGATGAAGTGAAAATAACTTTTCTTCATCCATGTGGACCAGCTACATCATTTTCCTATCCTAGACGTGCGGACGTCCTTTGGGTGTCAGTTGTGGATGTTCTCGTAAAAGTAAATCCGTTAACTCAGACTGGGAGAACGTACACCCTTGTTGAAACTGATGTAAGCCAAACCCAATTGGCTTTTTTAAAGTGTAATTAACTGTGCGAAGGTCCAAGATAATTTTTTGGGAAACTGTATTCAACTTAAAACTTAATTTTTCCTCAAGTTAGTGTCAATTTATATTTTATATAGATAGTTGTTTAAAATTTACCTATCATTAGTAGGACCAGAACTATTAGGTACATCAATACTACACCTTTTTCATAGCTTATTTAAATTTGTATAAAATTAAAGTAAGTAATAAACTTAATTTAATTATAAAATATGCTGATTGGTTTTATTAACTTAAATTTAGGGGTGGGATTTTTACGCATTTTCTATACACGTGTAAACCACACTTGTACACGCGTGTAGCCGTGTACACGCGCCTTAAAATATATACAACTTATTTTCTTCATTTGAACATTTGGTGCATACATTTGGGTACGTTAAGTAAGCATTAACATTTATTTTTAATCAAAATAACTAAATGTGTACATTTTTTGGACTTAATTGGGTTCTTAAAAATTATGGGTCAGAGATTCACCTAGGTAACTTTTTATGTAACATTCAAAAATATACGTGTACACGTTCTCACTCCTACTTAAATTCCCATTTCTTAAAGATACGTTTGGTCAAAACAGGGCTAATAATGAAAAACAAGAGTCAGAAATATTTTTTTTTTACAATGAACCCATTGTCATCCCATATTTATATTTGGGTATGTGATTTACAACAGTACTAAGTATTTATAGAAATTTTTTGAAAATTTTAAATTATGTACTTTTTGGAAAAAAATTTAATCAAAATTAAAATTTGTATTTTGAAAAAAGATTTCAATTAGGGCCTATGTTGTGTTGTATATCATTGGAAAGAGCATACAAAATGCTGCAAAATGACACCTTTCCCAGCTCTCTAGCTAAATTAGGACAGCTCCTAGAGTGATTTAAAAAACGTCTCTCCGCACTTTTTTAGTCAGTCTTTGAAAATTTTGCATAGCCATATTTCAGGAACGGTTCGAGATAAAAAATTGAAATTTGGTATTTTTATTAGTCTCAGCAGCAACTATGAGTATAGCAAATTTTAGTAAAATTTAAAATGGTGAGATGAATTTTTTATTAAAAGTGTGTTGATTTGACATGGAATGGCTCTTTCATTGTGATGCCCTTCTTGTAACCATTGGTGAACTTCTTCTAAAAATATAATACGTAGGTGCAAACACAACGGAAAAAAGTGCAAACTCAGTAATAATGCTAATTCTACGAGATGCCTTCCTCGGCAAACTGCCTTAGTACTAACTAATATTTTAAAATAAGTTAAACATTGCATACCTACAATTTTAAATCCTTCTAGGAATTTACCTGCGTTGGCACCCCCGGTTCATTACAATAAGTACGGTTATAAGCGCAACAAAACATAAATCGTTTGAAAGAAAAAGTACAAACGCCGTTGGTCGCGCGATGAGAGAAACCCTCACAAACGCCGCAGAGTATTGAGAGGAAATTAATTACGCAAAAAGTACGTAACATACGTACTTAAAATTTGTACAGTATATACCTAAATATTAAAAACTCAGCTAGAAAAAAAATCAAAGTCCTAATTTAAGTCATAAAGAAAATAAACTATATTTAGAAAGAGCGTGAGGGAAATGCTCATAGCGTGACCACCGACGGGTTAACAAAAAATATCAAAAACAATTTCACTTTACATATTTTTAGAAATAACAACAGTTCACCAATAAATCAATAAATTATTAACATGTTTGAGGTATTATGCCACTAACGGACACTTGTAGCTGATTATTCTGAAATGCATCTGTCTACAGTCAGTAGAATTATTGTCCGTGTATCAAGAGCAATTGCTCGGCTTTACAATAGGTTTATAAAATTGCCAGAGAATTGTTATGTTCTTCGATCGTAATAGTAAGTAGGCAATTGAACTTGTTTTATTTATAATTATAATTACAGCTTTATATTTTACAAATGTTTATTATAATGTCGAAACCGAAATTTAACGAGTTAAGTCACAGACGGCAAAGAAAATAGTGATTGTGGATCTTCGTTTATCGTCCTATTTATAAGTTTTTACCACAATGTACCTATAATTAAGATTGACAAGTGAATCACACGGGAAAGTTACCGTTTCTTGCTAAAAGGGTAATCTTGACTCACATTTAGGGTTGAATGTTTAAATGATACTAAGAACTTAACAAATGACTTATTTTACCTAAAGTGACTAATAAGTAGAGAATGATTAATGAATTAAGATAAAGTCAATTATATTATAACTATACAGGGTGTCACAGAATAACTGTTCCTAATTTTCAGAAATGAAAGAGGGCACTTAAATAAACATTTTTTATTTACACTAGTGTCCGGAAATTTCTCGTTGTCAAGATAAACTATAAATCGTAAAAAACAATTACATTAGGAAAGAGTAGTTACTTACTAAATAGAAGCAACTAAGTTAAGAAACATTATGTTAGAAATAATAATGCATCAAACTTTATAAAAATTGTTCGAAGTTACGACCACCATTTTCGATACACAAGTTATAACGATGTGTAATCGACTGCCGAATTCTTTGAAATAACTGCGGACGTTCACGAATATCATCAAACGCCAGAATAATTCGAGCCACTAACTCTTCTTCTGTATTAACAGGTGTCGCATAAACTAGTGATTTAATATGACCCCAAATACAAAAATCAAGTGGAGTCATATCTGGTGAACGTGCAGGCCAAGAAATCGGCCCTCCTCTTCCGATCCATCTATTTGGAAATTGCGCATTTAGATAATTTCGGCAATTTAATCTAAAATGTGCTGGTGCACCATCATGCTGGAAAACAATATTTCTTCGAATATTAAGTGGGACATCTTCAAGCAATTCTGGTAGAGTATGTTCCAGAAAAATCCTATACACATGACCATCTAACCGTGCAGGCAGTAAATATGGTCCCACTACAAAATTGTCAACAATTCCACCCCAAATATTAACAGAAAACTTCCACTGATGATGTAACCTCTGAATGGCGTGAGGATTTTCTTCACTCCAAATGTGACTATTGTGTGTATTAAAATAGCCATCTCTTGTAAAACATGCCTCGTCTGTCCATAATACACTCCTAGGAAATATTGGTTCGTCGTTAATTTTATTCAAGTACCATTCGGCAAATTGAACTCGGTAGGGATAATCAGCTGGAATTAACGATTGCACTTTTTGAATGTGAAACGGATGCTTGTGGAATTCCTGTAATACCCTCCATACAGATGTGTGGCTTGTATGCATCGCATGGGCAATGGCACGCGTGCTTGTTTTCGGGTTATTTTCAAATTGTTGCAAAACGTGGTCCTCAAAGTTAATATTTCGTATAGTACGATTGGCCCCCGAATCATTTTTCTTTACTTTGCATTCACCAGTATCTCGAATACGCTGATCCAATCTTGAAAATGATGTATGACAGGGAATGTGTCGCTGAGGATGCTGCACCGAATAAATTCGCCTTGCTTCGTTACCATTACCGTAAGCTGCTCCGTAGGCCATATGCATGTCTGCTAATTCACTATTTGTAAAATTATGCATTTTCACACTAATTTATCTAATAAAGACTAATTTGTGACACATAAAATGATAATTAAACACACTTATCTAGTAAGAAATAATTTGTGACGCACGTGAAATGACAAGTACGAAGATAACTACTGTTTATTTACAAAGGTTGCTACGATTCAATTTTATTTCATTTTATCTTGACAACGAGAAATTTCCGGACACTAGCTTATTAATAAAAAATGTTTATTTAAGTGCCCTCTTTCATTTCTGAAAATTAGGAACAGTTATTCTGTGACACCCTGTATAAATACTAATATTATAATGTTACTTATTAATACATAACACCTTCCCCGTTAACTTGAACATATACGTGGAAGAATGTGTTCAAGAAATAGCATTTTTGGTCTGTAACCTTACGCTTCTCCTTACTGGCATTCTTTCGTCGTGCAGTAGGTATGGCGGTACCTAGCCCAGACCAGACCACGCCTTCCACTACGCCCCTTCTCCCCCCCACCAAGCCACCCCTTACCCGCCCCAAAACTTCAAGGCCACGGTGGTCTCCTCAAGGTCACACCTGGGTGGTCCCGTCAAGGTCACATCCTCGTGGGAGGTCTCTTCAAGGCCAATCCCCTCCGCCAAGCTACGCTTTCCGATTTGAAACTCAGACTTACGGTTAAGAACTTGGCTAAATCACGTTTTCAAGGCCAAATGTGTGGTTTGTATGTAGACTAAATCGAGGTCAAATGTGCGTGTGTGAGGAAAAGCCGTTACACCTGTTTGCAAAGCCGTTAGATCTGTTTGAAAAGCCGTTATACCTGTTTGAAAAGCCGTTGAAAGGCCGTTAGATCTGTTTGAAAAGCCGTTAGACCCGTTTGAAAAGCCGTTGAAAAGCTGTTAGACCTGTTTGAAAAGCCGTTAGACCTGTTTGAAAAGCCGTTGAATCTGATGGATGGCCTGTGGGGTTCATGTACTGTTCCATCCCTGATGACTTTAGGAAAGAAAGTTTTCGGGTTTAGCAATTGAAACTAACGAGTAGAGATGTAATTTTTTCTATAACTCGAAGCGTTGGGATGACAGTTGCGATGCCTTTTTTACTACTAAAGAAAGGACTGAAATTGATGTATTACGGTGTGCTTTGTCCCGGTGGAGCTGCTGTGGTACAATAACGAAAAATGGCTCTCAATTTCTATTGTTTTCCTGGTCGACGTTTCCTCTAATCCAATTTCTATTGTTCTCTTGTCAAGGTCACTTCTATGTGCGCTACTAACTCAATTTCTATTGTTTTCTTGTCAAGGCCACTTCATTTCTAAGTAATACAATGGGCGCTACTAATTCAATTTCTATTGTTTTCTTGTCAAGGCTACTTCATTTCTAAGTAATACAATGGGCGCTACTAATTCAATTTCTCAGGTAAAAATAGCTCCATAACAGATATCGAACAGGTCTTGAACTGGCAACTGTTTTTACCTGTTCGATACCTGGTTAGATAATAACAGGGTTTGAACTGGTAAAAAACAGGTAAACAGCAAAACGGCTATACTCCTGTTTAAAAAGCTGTTCTGGTGAGCGGTTTCCTGATGCGTTATTTGCGTGCTACTAAAATGCCAAGTACATGTTTACGATGTATAGTTGTCGAAGCCTTTCCTAAACCGCACCTTTTCTACGTCGGCATCCTTATTGATCACCAGAAATCCCCATCGATTCCTCCAGCATTCAACTCACATCTTGCGATTACATGCTAATAATGGGGCCGTAACAATCTGATGCCCGTAGGAGAAAGATGAACCGGTCTGAAATCAATCAAGAGGATTCATAGCTTAACCAATCATCGGATTATTCTCTCTCTAACTTATTCTTTCTTCGCGGCCTGTATTTCGTCCTGTTAACCCTGCTTGATATGCTACAAGTATTAAAAATAGCCGAAGTGACTGAAAACAATCAGGAAATTGGAAGAATACTTTTTATAACAAACTACCGCTATTTATGATCACATTTTACCAGAGATTTAGAATGCCTCAGTGCGTGTAATTTAATGTGACAAGAAGGGTACTTATTAGTTTCAATTTTTAAAGAACGATACACAACATCTAGGCAGAGGTCTTGAGAGTGTTAAATGAAATTACAATAGAGGTTAACTTTTAACCTATTCAACATAATCTGAAAGCGGCTATAATGCTTCCGATAGAAAAACTTGAGAGAAATATGAACACGTGTGAGGTCATTGCCTTCTCCTCCAGACCCTTAATTGAGTGTGTACATACCTAGTAAACAAACCAACAAGACGTGATAAAATTTCAAAAATTCCTATATAAAAGACCCCTTTAAGGAAAAGATATATTTGAACGAATGTATTTAATGCAAAACAAGTGAGTAGTAGTCCTGCTACCTTTTAGTTCGCTCGCATTCATTACTAGATATAAAGAAGATGAGAACGTAAATCCGGCGACATCGCTGTTATCTTACTTAACTTTTAATTGAACAAATAATAATAATAATAATAATAATAAATTCTTTATTAACCATTATGAGGGATGGTTAACCTTGGGGTGAGGTTCAGATTGTTGGCGAGCCAACGACTGTTCTTCCACCTAAACCCGATGAAAACACTGGTGTAGAGTATGAGACAAAACTAAACTACTATTACCTACACAAAATAGAAAAAATAAACTAAAGTAAATAAAATAAACAAATGCACTAGTTAAGCAAATTTTCGCGCACAAGTGTAAGCACTATATTATGTACTTGTTTACAAGTGACAACAGGAATTCGAACTATGAGACCTGGCTCAATAGCAATGAAGACTTAAGTTTGGCTTTAAATGTGGAAGATGATGATGATGATGGGTACTTAGCAGATATTGGGTTTAGTACGTTAGCGATCCTATATGAAAATGAGCGTTTATAAAACGTTGTTCTATGTGGAGGAATGGTAATGATGTTCTTAAATCTTATATTAATGTTGTGGATGTCTGTTCTAAAACGTATTTTGTTGTACAGGTACGGAGGCGATTTATATTTAATGATATTGTGAAATAAGCAAGCAGAGTGCAAAAATCTTCTGTTAGCCATATTCAACCATCCGAGTTCCATAAGTTTATGAGATATGTGTTCTCTCCTTCGTATACCGAAGATTAAGCGCATACAGTTGTTTTGTATCAACTGGATTCGACGTTGATCATATTTGTCAATGCATGCATCATATACCACATCACAGAAATTAAAATGAGAAAGCACCAGAACGTCACATAAGTATTTTTTAATTTTGATATTAAAAAGTTGTCTATTGGTATATAGGAATTTTAAAGATAAGTAGGCTTTTCTAATAAGATTGTTAATGTGTTCTTTAAATCTGAGTTTACTATCAATAATCAAGCCCAGATCACGGGCAGTCTCAACAGTAGTTAACCGAACACCATCAATATTAATATCTAAATTACCTACAGCCAACGTTTGAATGGAGCTGTTAACAAATGTTATGACCGTAGACTTAGATGCATTTACAATTAAGGAATGCTTTTTGGCAAATGATAAAATACTAGTCAAGTCGCTATTTATAATTGTGTTTGCATCATGTACGTCTTTAGGTAGAAACGAATAATATAGTTGTGTATCATCTGCGTAATAGTGCCAGTTGCAATGTTTAATACAGTTATCAAAATCAAAAGTATACAAAATATACAACAAGGGGCCAAGGATTGAACCCTGCGGCACACCATTGGTTAACAGCTGCGGTCTAGAAGAGGAATCATCAATAAAAACAATCTGCGATCTTGGACTTAAGTAATTTTTTATAAGCAACAATGAAGAGGAGTTGAAATTGCAATAGTGTAGCTTGGCTAGTAATAACGAATGATTTAAGGTGTCGAAGGCTTTGGTGAAGTCCACCAACACCAAGGCAGTACATTTACGTTCATCGTGAGATCTACATATGTCGTCAACAATATTCAGCATAGCTGTAGCGCAACTATAACCCGATCTAAAACCTGATTGATGCATAGCCAAAATGTTGTTCTGGTTAAAATATTTTCTCATTTGACATTCCATAACTTTCTCAAGTATTTTAGAAAAGATTGGGAGGATGCTAATTGGTCGCAGCTGTTTATACTCGACGGGAGACTTAACTTTTGGGAGAGGTATAACCTTAGCTACTTTCCATTGAGACGGAAATGTACTAGTTGAAATACAAACATTGACAATATGTGTTAGAAGGGGGAGTAAGACCGGGCAACATAGCAGTATCATTTTAATGCTAATATTATCAACACCAATGGCACCGGTTTTAATTTTCTTGAGAATCTCAAACATTTCTAATTCAGATATTTCAGTAAAGTTAAATTTATTCGTTGAACTAGCTATTACGTTGCGATTGTAGGAATCAATTAATGTCTGATTCGGTTGAATGGCGATATTTTGCACAGATTGAATAAAATAGTCATTTACTTTATCTGCATCACGCAGGTGATTCGGTAATTTGCACTCTTTTTTGTTATGTACACCTAAAGCATTTATCTTATTCCAGAACATCTTTCCATCTTTACAATTGCTAAAGTGATAATTGAAATAAGCTTTCCTTTCCCTGCGAACCGCGCCTGTAGCATAATTTCGAAGCACTTTGTAATAATTCCAGTCACTCGACTTTTTTGTTTTTCTAAACTTTTTTAAGGCTTTATTCCTAAGTGACATCAAAAATTTAACGTTATCCGTGACCCAAGGTTTTGGTGTTTTGGAAAACTTAACTGTTTTTAAGGGCGCGTGAATGTCAAATAACTGGATTATCAGCATTGTCAATACTTCAACCTTATCCTCAGGTGCAACGGTTTCGTAAATTAAATGCCATGGGGCTGAAGCCACATGTTTATCGAATAGTTGAAGATCGAAATTTTGAAAAGATCGTATTGTTTTGGTAACCCAATTAGCCTCAGGATTAACTTTGATTTTAATTCCACAACTGACAAGCGAATGATCAGTAAACCCATGAACATCAACAACCTCAGACTTTTCAATTAAGTCTTCATTACTAACAATTATTAGATCAATTAGGGAGGAAGATGAATCAGTAATTCGAGTAGGTTCATTTATTATTTGAGTAAAGCCCAAACTGTCAATTATTGCAAGAAAACGTTTAATGATGCTTTTATCTCGATTCAGAACGTTCAAATTGAAATCACCTGCGCAAAATACTTCATCATAACTACAGGAAATCACTGATAAACATTCCTCAAATTCATTGAGAAAACTGGCATCACTAGAACTAGGGGACTTATATATAACTCCAAATAGGTATTGTTTTCCGTTTACAAAAATACTAATCCACATTGACTCAAAAGTAACATGATGCGTATCCACTTCTACGATATTATAATTTAGACTAGATTTAATATAAATCCCCAGTCCTCTTCCACCGACAATATCTTTGTCTTTCCGTAATAAATTATATCCTATAATATTACATCTGCTATTTGGAATAAACGAAGTAAGCATTGTCTCAGAAACTCCAATAACATGATAATTACTTGTTGTTATTAAATCTATAAACTCATTAATATGTGCCGACAAAGACCGTACATTTAAGTGCGCAAAATTTAAATTATTCATAAGAAACTTAATTGCAATTAAAGCCAGTGATTTATTTATTCAAAAAATAAATAAATGCGAGGTCAAAAGTAATTTTAATATGCACAGTCCGGTGTCAGCAGTTACGTGCAATTATATGATTGATGACGTAAATACTACACTAGAAAGGTTGTTCCAGCAAAAAAAATAATAATTAAAAAACGAAATATAGTATAGGTAACTAAATAGGAATTACCGTGAGAAATGGTCTGTTAAAAACGAAAAAATTATAGTATTATGCTATTGTTAGTGATATGAAATGTACATTTATATATAACTTATCAATATATTGCGATACAAAATTCAAAAATAACTTGCATTATAGAATCGTTGAACTACGAGGTAGTAAGCGGCACAATAAAATGTACCATTGCCATTGTATATCACCGGAAGCCTTACTTGTCTATTTCACTACGTCGGGTGAATGCGAACTTTTTTCCCCCTGTTGAGACCATGATTCTTCCATCGATGGACCACACCTGTTGCCTACCAAATTTCTCGCTGGCCGCTGCAAGGACTTCACTTCTATTTTTGGTTAAGTCTTCTTTAATGGTAAATTCAGTTCCTTTCAGCCGTTTAATAAATATTTTTAAATATTATCCCTCTGTGGAAATGATCTCTCGCACTCTTTATTTGTATATAATAAATCGAAATCGATTACTTTAACTGACGTTCCTTAATTATACCTTTTATTTAAGCATAATATACATATCGTAAAACTTTTTCTATAAATATTAGCGTTCATCCCTCTACATTTACCATTTATAAAAGTGAAAATGGACGGTAAGGTGCTTATTTTTAAATGAATTTTAGCATGCTATAATTTCAATTTACAGCTATACCATACAATTACGTTGCAGTCGATTCTTTAGGGGATCTAATGGGATATGGTAAATATATTCAATTTTTTGTTTAAAACTGCATAATTTTCCGTTCTAGAAATTCGAATAATACAGACTGTGTTAGCGGTGACTCAATTGGTAAGTGTTTTTAAAAATTTCTTCACTATATTTACTTTGTATTATTTCAGAATAATTTCATTAAAGTAACGGGGGGGGCGGATGTTTAATCTACAGGCCCCCCTTTTTACAAAAATATTAGATGGCGCCATCACCCCTTCAACGCCTTTTTGGGGGCGCATGAAGATATCGTCATCATAGAAATCGTATGTATATTTGTTTAGTCTTGTCCAGTTTCTGATTTTTACTTTATTTATAGTTCGAATAAACGTACGCCGTTTTTTTATTGCACTTTGTTTTATTAATAACCTATAAAAATGAAATTGTATTTATGTAAAACTCCACTTTTTCGACTTGGATTTTCGCTCCTAAAAGCATACCGATCAACGTATACAATATGTACAAATAATACCGTTTTTCAAATTAATTTTCGACATCTCTTTACGACGCTCCAGTTAAAGTTTTTAATTCCCTCGAAAAATTGCTTGTAGGTACATCATTTACGGTAAGGGTGATTTTTAAAAGCATCAAAATCCTATATCTAACGCCTGTACTTCATTAATAGTTCAATAAATTGGCTAAAAATTAACATGACCTGCCACTAGCTGAACGACCAATGGACATTGAAAGGAATTTTTAGTTATCATCACATGCACAAAAGTATGCGGACAACATGTATCTAAATGGTTGTATAACAGATAAAACTTATTTTAAATACAATTGCAAACCTCAATCGTTAAAAGACAATAGAACCATCAATGAGTTAGCAAGATTAAGTAAAATTTGTTCGAAGCAGATATACTAAGTTTGAAAAATCGCAAGGTTAAAAATAAGAGCAAATAAGTTGGTAGCTAAGTGAGAGACTACTGAAATTCTGTATCGATAATAAATTATAATAAATGACATTTAAGTTGCCTACATCAGACCTAAACGTCATCAAAAGCAAAAAGGGGGTTATAAGACCCGATTTTCTTGGTTGCTAAACCAAAACTACTTTAGCCAAGTTCAGAAGCGACGAAGGTCAACAAGAAGTGGCCGCAGCAGAATTTACCGAAGCTCGGATGCTCACTTGCTATAAAGCTCGTGTAATTTTGTGCATAAATAACCTTTAGTTATTTGTGGTTTTGTGTGACAAACTGGTCCTGTGTACTGGAGAATGAAAACTGATCGCTGCCTCAAACAGTAAATAGATATTTTCGATAAAATTAATGCATAATTTAAACTATTTTTTGGTATGAATTTGCAACACTAAATAAACGAGTTCGTTTGAAGTACATCATTCTAACGCAATAATTTGCCCCGTAAGATGAAAAATGCGTTAAACTTACATTATTAGAAAAGTGGTAAAGAGGAGAATTCGCATAATATGTGATCCTTTTACGAATGTTACGCTAATTCCAGTTTTTTCTTTTAACTAAAACTAGCATTTCTCCTATTATAAAGTCAATAGGAAAGTTTATTTAATTACAACTTAAGTGTACAAGGTCGTTATTTTACTTATTCAATCGTTCCAATATTGAAGGGGGGTGAGGAGGGCAAAATGGTGTTCTATTTTTAGAGCTAACCTACAAAACCCCTCCCGTATGCAACAATACTTGGATTTTTATGGCCACTCACGTAATACCGACGTTTAATTTTGTCAAAGCGGATATGACGTCACAAACCTTGAAAAGATGTACGTTTCCGGTTTGGATTTTTATGATTCACGTAGTACCGACGTTTATCTAAGCGGAGATGACGTCACAAACCTTGAAAAGATGCCCGTTTCCGGTATTCTCGTTTTAACTGCTAACCGCGCGGTGCTGAGTTCTACTTGCCAAATCTCGATGAAAATGAGCCTTTATGTGTGTTTTAGATTTTTATATTACAGAAATTAGAAGTAGGTTTAATTTTAAGGACAAACATTTTATTGGCTCTCCTAAATTCCGGTGGAAAATTATCATTAATTGAAGGATTCGCTTCCAGAGATCATAAGCTCCCACAGGGCATTGTGGACCGCGAATGGCCTTTACCTACTACTTAGAGAGTCAGAAGAATAATTACAAAAACATTCCCACAATTTAAACGATTTACAAACTTGAAACAGTTCACGCCGCTCGCTCCATGCCGTCATATCCGTGATAACCCTTTTTCATTTCCTCTCAAACATTTGTTTACATGCGCACGCACAGAGATTCGCCTACCTTTTTGTTTTTCAAATCAAAAATGTTACTGTCAACTTACAAGCATCAGTTACAGCTGATAGCCCTGCTTTACCTAAGTACAGTTTATTTATATAGTGCGCGTCAACTATAATAGCTAACGCGTGTTATAGCAAAAAGGGGATTACGCGTTTCCGGTTAGTCAAACCGACATCAGGAGGGGTTTAGTCTTGAATTTTCCCCTTTTTTATGTAGTTTCCGGTTAATAGTAGTTTACGTAACAAGTCCCGAAAGTGACCTTTTACTGGACAAGTAGGCAAATTACAGGACGAGCCGCAGGCGAGTCCTGCAAGCCTGCGAGTCCAGTAAAAGCACTTTTGGGACGTATTACGTACAATATTTTTTTTTAAATCGGCCAGAAACGAGAAGAACAATTGACCATTCTAGGCCGGAAAGTAAAAAATGAGTCCGGTAAAGTAAAAATGAGTCCGGTAAAACTTTTACCGGACTATCACAATGACTTTCCGGCTCAGTCCGTCAAAATGACATTTTCTGGCCTAAAAATAATCCGGAAACTACTACTTTCTGGCCGATTTTAAAAAAAGTTATTTACGCTACTAAGGTTATCAAATTTGTTTACTTAATGACTAATGTGATACAGATGTCTCAAAGCGGAGATGATGTCATACAAATAAACAAACGCTCTTTTTTTATCGGATATGACGTTACTATACTACGCACTTCCGTTAATCAAACCGAAATTACACGAGGTTCAAATGTTTAGTTTAGTTTTCGATGTAGACAAGTTAGGCTAAACAATTCGTTACTAACTAAAGACGCGCGTTGTCGGTATACATTTGTTAGTGCAAAAAAGGATTATCAAATTTACACAGTAAGCTTTCATTTTACTACGTAAACATTCATATGTTCTTTAGGGGAGCGATTCACTTAAATTAGGTCACATTTGAAGTGTTGACAGCTTTATGATACCCAAAATTAGTTCAACTTTAAAGTTAGTTTATCAAAGACTGAAATAATCATCGCATTTTTACGAGTGCATTTCTAAAAGTTCTCTTTCTACAATACGATTTTATTTAATTTTCGCTGAACTTCCAACACTTCCAGATCAAATTTTAGTTTTCTAATCTTTACAATTAAATTAATAATTCTTTCGCGACGACGTTGCAAAGTAGTAGTTGCAATGACCTTGGACATGATTGCATTTGAGGCTCGAGACATCTCTTTGTATACCGCAGCCGACCAACAACATTTGACCTTGATTACTTACTTTTCGAGGCCAGCGAGTTAGCCAAGTTCATAACCGGAAATGTCAAGCGAAGTTCTTAACCGGAAACCTCTAGCCAAGTTCCCAACCGGAAACATCTAGCCAAGTTCATAACCGGAAACACCAGCCAGGAAGACAATAGAGCCGACCATGGTCAAGAAACAATAGAAATTGAGTTAGTAGCGCCCGTTAGAAAAGAAGTGACCTTGACAAGAAAAGAATAGAAATTGAGTTAGAGGAAACGTCGACCAGGAAAACAATAGAAATTGGATTAGCAGCGCTCATTAGAAAAGAAGTGACCTTGACAAGAAAACAATAGGGAGAAGAGAGGTGGGAGTCAGCCAATAGGAGAAAGAGAGGTGGGGCATGCAGCATCCAATAGGAGCACAGCAAGGCAGCCAATAAGAGGGGAGAGATGTGGTAACCAATAGAAACAGAGGGGCGTGTCCCAACAGAACCAATAGGAACAGAGGGCGTGGCTATCAGAACCAATAGGAAGAGAGGGAGGAGTTACAATAACCAATGGGAACAAAGGGGCGGGGTTTAGTGGTGGGGAGGGGCGTGGCTTAAAAAAAGAGAGGGGGGGTAGCTGTCAGAACCCCCAATGCCTACTTCGTGCAACTCCTCCGCATCCCCATGATTATCTTCCCTTGAGATTTCTTGTAGAGGAATTGATGCTGACTCGTGATTACATTGTCTTTTATTACTATGACTACGGCAACATCCTGTAATAGCCTGTATAACAGGATTCACGTTAATTGTTGGAAATTTTCTTGGATTATCAATTCGGCTTGAAGGATCCACATAAGATTGATGTTTACAAAAATGTTTATGTTTACAATACTTAAAAATCTTTACTAATATATATAAAATAATAACTAGGGCTACCGCTAATCCTAAGTAATGAGACAAATCACGTTTGTTAGTGATACTACTATGGTTTAGTATATTTTCTATATTTTTCTCTACTTTACCTAACCTATCTGAAGAATGTTGTAATTCGTCTAAATTAATGTTTGATAACCTTAACGGAGGTAATTCGTACACGATTGACTTATTTTTGATTTCCTCGCAACATTCGTCATTAAGAATATCAATTTTTGGAATAATATGATATAAACTACTAGTATAAGTTTTAGTGGGAGTCAATCTTGCGGAATTAGTGAACAATTTACAATATTTATTCAAAGTTATGATCCCAGTTCCTTTAATCATTATATCCTTTTGAACTAAACTAGAATTACAAAATAAAGCACCTGTTTCTAATTGGGATAAAACAAATAACCAAGTGTTAGATTTATCTAACTTATTGAAGATTTCATATTCGTTATGGGATGTTCTAATGTCGCAGAATTTTGATATTTCAGTATAAAGAGGATCGATTAATTTTGTTTCACAAATGGGTTTCAAGTTTGTTAAATACAATACATTCATGTTCTTACAGATATAATAATTCGACTCAGTAATCTTACAATTTTCAATACTATTGGAATTAATGTATTGATCTTGTGTTTCAGTGAAAAAGAGGTATTTACTTGGTTGTATAAAAATATAATGGTTCTTATATAAAGTGGGGTATGGTATTAAGTGGTATAAATTAAAGTTCAATTCATTAACTAAGGGGATATTAAATTGGTACAAAAACTTATTATCTAAATACACAATTTTCAATTCTACTAGAGCAAGTATATTTTGCACATTTTTTATTTCAAGGCGATAAGGATAGGTTAATCCTTGATTTAATTGAGGTAAAGATTGTTTTAAAGTTTTAATTAACATAGATGGTGAAATGATAGATGGGTAAACAGTATTTTGTTGTGCGAATAGTATAGCATTTAAAAGAGTATCTAATTCATTATTACAAGTTTCGATGAGTTGAGACAAAAATGTCAAATGGCCTAAAACATCATTAAGATGTTGTTGAGTAATTTGCTGAGATTGCAATTCATTAATATACTTGTGGATTTTCTCTATATTTTCATTAAAAGTTTTTTCATTTTTATTTAAATTTTTAATCGTACCTACTATTAAAGTTAGATATTGTCGCTTGAACAACTTGAGTTTGCTCCTTGAGAATAGTTAAAATATTTCTATCATCTTTTTTGATTTGATCAGTAACCTTTTCAAAATATTCTGTATCGTCAATGTCGGCAACACCGAACAAATATTTAAGACCCGTCCCAACAAAATTGGCTACACCTCGTTTAATTCTAATAGATTTATGATCTGTTAACTCGAAAAAAGATTTATACTTATTTCTTAAAACTGGCAAATTAATATCAATCAATTGAGGTATTTTACTACACGGAATAGATATTTTTAATGTTTGACATAAAACAAGGGTTTGTTTGTAAACAGATTCAATTAGTTGCAAATGACCATGTAAAGGATTTGTATCTATATAAATAACTACTTTCCAAAAATCATTATAAAATTTTGCCTTTCCTAAATGTTCATAAAACATACCAGATGATTGATTTACGTATGTAATTTCGTATTGTGGAGGCTCAGCTCTCGAAGTTTGGACAACAGTTGTTGCTATTATTCTGAAATAAAAAGGTTTCAGTCTATTAGTGTGGACGACTACGTCTTTCCTATTTAATTTTATAGTAACATTTACGTTTGAATTAACTTTAGAGATTGTAAAAGGTCCAGTGTAATTGGGAGACAATTTCTTAGATTTGTTTAGAACTGATTCGTTTTTTAATAATACTAAGTCACCCTTTTTATTTATATGATTGTTTTGCAACTGTTTATCATGTTGGTTTTTACTTTTTATTTTATTGTCTATAAGGTTTTCCCTTGCAATTTTATGAGTTTGTTGGAATTTAATTTTTAACTCATCTAGATAGTTATCATACGTATATTTAAATTCCGGTTCTTTCGTGATTGTAGAAGGAAGTAGAGGTTTATTACCAAAAATTAGCTCGTAAGGGGAAAATTTTGTGGATGTATGAGGAGTGGTATTATAAGAGAACATGGCAAATGGTAACCATTGATCCCAATCTGTTTGAGAAGGAGAAATGTAGTGTTTTAAATAATCGGATAAAGTGGCATGACTTCTTTCTAAAGTTCCATTGGTTTGTGGGTGATAAGCTGAAGTCTGTAATTTATCCATTTTAAATAATTTACAAGTTTCCTTAATGATCTTTGAAGTGAAATCAGCACCTTGGTCTGTAAGTAATTGACTAGGGGCGCCAAAGATACTAATGAATTTGTGAACGAACTCACGTGAAATGGTTTCGGCTTCATGATTAGGAATTGGATAAGCTTGAGAGAATTTAGTCAAGTCGTCCTGAAGAGTTAGGACGAAGCGATTTCCAAATTCTGTAAGTGGTAATGGACCAACAACGTCGTGTGCAAGAAATGCCTTAATATCACGAGGATTTTTAGGTATTGGGTAATTCTCGATGACGGAAATTTTTTCGAGGTTAGGCCTGACTCCCTTATCAGAAATTATATGTCCAAGATATGTCTTTGCGCATAAATTCACATTTATCCGGTTGCAATTTCAAATTATGTTCGTCTAATCGTTTGAAAATTTCTTTAAGTTTCTTGCAATGATCTTCTATACTTGATGCGTAAACAACAATATCGTCCAAATACACGAAGCATTTAATTCCTTGGAGACCCGTTAACACATTATTCATCAGACGCTGAAATGTAGCGGGTGCATTCTTCAATCCAAATGGCATCCTTTCAAATTGGTAATGTCCCAAAGGAGTTGAGAAGGCTGTCTTATCTTCATCTTCAGGAGACATAGGAATTTGATGAAATCCAGAAGCGAGATCTAGGGTTGTAAAATAACTTGAATGCCCTAATTGATCCAATATATCAGAGATGTTAGGTAATGGATAGGCATCTCCAATGGTGATATCGTTTAACTTGCGATAGTCTATGACTATGCGCCATTTCCTTTTTCCTGATGCATCTCTTTTTTTTGGGACAACCCATACTGGAAACGACCATGGACTTGTTGATGGTTTGATAATTTTTTGTTTTAGCATGTTATCAATTTGAGTATTCACTTCTTCCTTGTGAACCTCTGGATATCGATAAGTTTTAGAAAAAATTGGTACTTGAGTTGTAACAGGAATGCTATGATTTATAGTATTAGTCAAGGATAACAAATAGCCCTCTAAGTGGAATATGTGATTGAATTGATAACATATTTTAAGAAGAGATTCCCTTTCTTCGGGATTTAGATGATCTGAACGTAATTCATCGGAAAGTTTTTGATTTGAGAATAGTTATATTCTTTGGATTTATTTGAATTTATAATTTCGTAATTAGAAATAGGTAATAATGTAAGAGATAATTTTTCGATATCTACTGATTTTTCAGTAGTATTTAATATTGAAGTAATTGCTTTCGAATTTCTATTCACTTTAACAATAGACTTACAGAGAAACACACCGTCGAGGATGGGTAACTCAGGTAGTAATCCTTCTCCAATTTCTGGATTATTAACGTCAAATTCGATGAATATTAAATTGAAGAGGTAGGGAAATATTAAAAAATTTTAGAAGATTCGACTCAAAGTCAACATTAGCCTTAAAATTTTGGAAAAAATCACTTCCCAGCAATCCATCTAATGGGACATTAGTGCTTGGAGGGATGACATGAAAAACATGGTAGAGAATTTTATTATTGAATTTTAAAGGAATATTAATCGTACCTAACGTCGAGGTTGGGTTATCAGTAATATCTAATCCTTTTAATTTAATGGCTTTATTGCGAAATATTTGGTCGTTTCCCTGAATAGATTCAATCTTAATTAAAGAAATATCTGCCCCAGTGTCTAACAGAAGGCTCAGTTTGTTAAAATCATTGGAAGAACTTGTACTAAAAATAGAAACATAAGAAGTAGTTGATTCAATTAACGAGAATACGCTGCCTTGATAAGATTCGGCAGGGATTCCCACAGTACTTTTCGAGTTTAAAGAAGGTTGAACAACATTTAATGGTTCTGCGCCAGTGGACATCATGTTGACATTACTACGAGTAGATGTAGAATTAGATTTTTCATTTTCTTTTTTCCATTTTAATTTTCTGCAGTCTTGTATTACATGATTAGTTTTTTTACAGTAATTACAAAAGGAATTGGATTTGTGATTATTACTGTTAATACTTGTATTATGAATTCTGGCTTCACCTTTAGAGAATTTATTTTCATTATGTTGAGTATTAATCGAATGATTCAACCGTTTATAACAATTAGCAGTGGAGTGGTT
Organism: Pyrocoelia pectoralis; assembly: GCA_036250285.1. Lineage (NCBI taxonomy): Eukaryota > Metazoa > Arthropoda > Insecta > Coleoptera > Lampyridae > Pyrocoelia > Pyrocoelia pectoralis. Next base: position 35,008,593 of record CM070075.1, on the reverse strand, counting down.
GCCCTTTTTACAATAACTACAATTATTGGGTGTCTTTAATAGTTTTTCATGTGACTGATTGATTTTGTTTTCATTTTCGATTTTTATACAAAAATAAGAAGCTTCCTGATAACTTTTAGGTTCTTTTACTGATAACAGGGTTTGATATAATGGTAAGACTCCAGCCAAAAAGGTACGTAAACAAATATTATCTTTCATTTTTAATAAACCAGGTAATAATAAAGGATCTTTTTGCTCTAAATTGATGGCTTTAATAAATTTAGAATCTAAAATATCTAATCTTAGGGTGAAGTCCATAATAGACTCATTGGGTAATTGTTTAGATGTTTGTGCTTCTAAAATTAATTCGTCTATACTTTGATGAGGTGAAAAGGTTTCAATCAAAAAATCTTTTAACTGTTCCCAAGAAGTTATTATTTTAGTTGAAATTATCATTTTGGTACGACCAGTTAATTGTTTTTTTGCATAGGCTAATAACATTAATTTCTGATTTTCTGTGGCTAATTGAAATGCCGCATCAGTATTAATAATCTTCTTAAACCACGTCGTGGACCACCAAGGTAATTAGTATTGGAATTTCTTGAAACCAATGATTCCGCCAGGTGTTGTTGAATGTATCCCACCGCTGCCACCGATTTTATGCTATGTTCTTCGATCGTAATAGTAAGTAGGCAATTGAACTTGTTTTATTTATAATTATAATTACAGCTTTATATTTTACAAATGTTTATTATAATGTCGAAACCGAAATTTAACGAGTTAAGTCACAGACGGCAAAGAAAATAATGATTGTGGATCTTCGTTTATCGTCCTATTTATAAGTTTTTACCACAATGTACTTATAATTAAGATTGACAAGTGAATCACACGGGAAAGTTACCGTTTCTTGCTAAAAGGGTAATCTTGACTCACATTTAGGGTTGAATGTTTAAATCATACTAAGAACTTAACAAATGACTTATTTTACCTAAAGTGACTAATAAGTAGAGAATGATTAATGAATTAAGATAAAGTCAATTATATTATAACTATATAAATACTAATATTATAATGTTACTTATTAATACATAACAGAATGAAGAACAAATTAAAGAGAAGCAAAGAGATTTTTATGACCTAGCCTCATTCTCTAGAATAATTGCAGCCGTTGATGGAACACATGTAAATATGGTCACCCGGTGATGAAATGTTTTGTATTAAATGAAATTAATAATCATAATAACTTGTAACAGGTGGAAATGAAGCGAAATTTTCCGTAACAGAAACGCATATTTTTCAATCAATGTGCAAGGCATATGCGATGCTAATTTATACATATTAGATATTGTAAGCAGATGGGCAGGATCAGTTCATGATTCTACAATTTTTAAAAATTGTAGAGTAAGAACAAGATTTGAAGCAGGACATTTCCCAAATAGTATTTTATTAGGTAAGAATCGCTTTTGAATGAGAATGAATTGAGACAGTTAATTGAACTGGGTCAAATTCCACAGATTCCTCAACAGGAAAATTTACCACTCAATACAACAAGAGATGATTTTGTAAATAGCCAATTTGTGAACATTTTTTTATTAATAAAGACTATTTTACAATTGAATTTTCTTTAATTCTTCTTCTTTTATTTTGATTTTAAGATCCAGCAGTTTTCTTCCCTTCTCTATTCTTTCTCCTTCCCAAGCAGCATCCCTTCTTAAATTTTTTTCAGTAAATTCCGCAATAGTTAAGCCTTCTATCTAATAAATCATTATATCTTTGAGCCACATCAGAGGATGTTAAAGTCTGTATGACTGTTGCAGGTCTCCTACGACTATCAGTTTCCTATAAAACAAGATGAAGATATTTTTTAATATCGATAATTACTTTCTTACCAACGCTTTGTTTTTGGGATTAGTCAATCGCCTTGGGGTGTAGTTGTTCCATTGTGTTAAATACTGATACACCGATATAATAAATGCGTATAATTTTGATAGTGTTTAGGAACCTAAAAATACCGATAATACTGTAAAAATAAAAAGGTTACGATTCCGGTTCAGGTTTTAAATAAAATACAAATAAAGGCTTGGGTTCCGGTTTCGGTTATAATAAAATCCATAGGTTCCGGTTCTTTTCGGTTTAGGTTCTGGTCCCTGAGCACAACTAGCATTTTCTAGAAAACAAAATGATGAGGCTACTGCTTGTATGTTTTCAAACGACAAGTATTTCTTGGGAATCAATTAATGATATCAATTTTTTATACCGCTCTGTAACATGCCTATCTGATTTACATCAATAAATTGCATGACAACTACGGTTTCTAAAAAACAAGGTGAACGGGAAAAATCTAATTTGAAAAGATTGATGAAAATCCTCTGGTGTTACACTTTTTATTGTTTGTACCACAATGCATGTTTATGGTAATTTTTAATTTTTTTAAACGTTATGCAGACATTTATAATAAGAACTGCAAAAATATATATTATTTGATCAGATGTTTAGAATAACAAATAACAAAAGGAAACAATGAGAGAATTGCAATGATAAGTGCTACTTTATTTACTACATTAATTATCCCATTTCCAGGTAGGTAATTAGCTGATACTGCAACAGAAAGCGAACAGTTCTCATTCAAAAGATTAACTATATTCTTGCAATAAACTGGTTTACAAAATTAGTCCATAATCTTTACCTGCCTTATTGTACTTCACAATAAATAACGTATTCTATATTACACACAATAAACAATACTGTTGAAAGACAGTATGGAGTTTTAAAATGCATGTTTCCAATTTTAGCTATGGGAATTAGGCAGAAATTGGAAACTGCAACTTACATTATAATTCCATGCTGTGTTCTTCACAACATTTGTATTCGAGAGCGAGAAGAGCAGCTACCTGAGGATGTAGAAAATTTGATCAATTTGGGTCATGTCATGATATAAATGAAAGACGCAATGAACAAGGAGTTGCAAGAGATCTAATAGTAAACACATATTTTAATAACCAAACAAATAAAGTATTAAATAAAAATGTATTAGAAATTAAACATACAAATTTATTTCTAACTTATGGTTACAACACATTAATGTAAGTTTATTTGAGCAGGGGTATCCAGCTGGGATCAACACTGTCATTATTATCTGTGATGACAATCAATTTATAATATAATCATTGAAGTTATTAATAAAAAATTACTTACTTCTCATTTTTTATCCCTGATTTCGATTTCCTGCTCAATTTTAAGCTTTTTTAATTGATGCATTTCCGCAGCTTCTTGTCATCTTCTATGGCCTTTATTTTTACCACTTCAAAAAGGCTTCTTTTGCAACCAAACGTGGCCTCCTACGACTTGGTCCATTGTCTTATATACGACTTAGCACTACAGGAAATATATCAGCAGCACTTTCTTCTTGGTTCTTGGATTGAGGGTGTACTACAATCCATCCTATGCACTTCCTCGTTCTTGGAAGTGGTGGGAAATTATTTATTAGTTTAAAGGGAGAAGATACCCGTATCTACCTTGCATGTCCCGTATTCATATTGTACAGTATTTCTGCAATGTAATATTAATTATTATAGTGTAATAATGTATTTTATAATGTTATAATTTATATGACCGTTAAATACAGTACGCCACTGAACATGTAGTCTTGTTGTTTCTTCTTCTCTCTTTTTTTCCTGCGCACTCTCTCGTTAGTATTGCCTTCATGTTTTAATAACGTTCGTATATGGAAAGGCGTATCTGTATTTTTCTATAATCTAAGTTACAAACCCTTTGTTGGCTAGCCCCTCTTAAATCACCATATAAAACCTATTAGTTTTTCTATAGTCATATGTTTCATAATGAGTTTAATCCCATACCTTATACTACTTGTAGCATAATATCGTAGAGAAATAAGTCACTGTAATATTGATGCAAATGGTAGTCCGCGATTGTTTGGTTTCTGTAATCGTTCTGCGACTAATGGTAGCAAAACATGAACAGTTACATTTTCGTAAAACGATATCTTCGTCGAAATTAGAATCCTTGATAAAATTCCAGTGGGTTTTCCGCCTTTCTGATATACCTAATAAAATATAGGTTAAACTATTACAAAGCGTGTATTTTTATTTTATAATTAATAAACGTACCGTTTAGGTAATCGTTCATTTTCTATTCCCAATAAATAATCAAAAAAATCATCCCGAAATACAGCTTGATCCATTTTTAATAATAATATGTATAAAAATAAACACCAATACGCATTACAAAATGACACTTTAACTACTAATCCAGGTTTGATCTTGGGTATTGCCAGCATTATTCAAGAGAGGATTATTGTCTAGTGAATCTAGGATTATATCGACTATTTGATACGTTTTATGTCAATCCGAGAATTAATCTTCGATCTCGGATAGATCCTTGACTATTAGTACGGCCATAACACTCGTACGTAGATCAATCCTTGTATTAATCTGAGATTCATGAAGATTTGTCTACTCGATTTCGATCTCTTCAATAGTCGAAGATTCGGCTAGTTTCGTTAAATCCTAGATTAATACTACATTTTAGTAATCTTTCTAGTGTTATTATAAAATTACTATATAACCATTGGTTTTTAATTTTCTAAATGATTATAGAGATGAATTAGAAAAACGTTTACCAAAAAGGTAAGTAGCGATCTTTATATTCATTGAATTTTCAGTATCGTCGTATTTACTACTGCTACTTTTAAAGCACGACTTAAATTTTTTATTATTTTATTTTGTTGGCTTCAAAATGCAGGGATTACATCAAATTTCCGGATAATAATCGAGATCAGCGGTCAAACGTAAACAAGTTTTTACTATTGCTGACTGTCCTACGTATCTGGATGTGTTGATTGCACTCACATTCGTACTTTCAGTGCTGGAGGCAACGATGGTGAAGTATACCGGAATAGAAAGGGCTATTTTTCATTAATCGTGCAGGTACAACAGTCGAATACAATTGCAATCTTTTTAAAGTGATTTCATTAAGGTTGTTGCTGGTTCAATGTTGGAGATAATGGACATTGTAGTTCCATATCGTGGATCTCACCATTATCTTTGACAGATGTGGCACTCGAGTGCGAATTGAAAGAGGTGATGTTATGGGAATTTTGTTAGGTGATAGTGCTTATCCATGTCGACAATATCTCTTAACCCCTGTTTTGAACCCAGGTATTTTGTACACAATTTAGATCTGTTAATAATAGAAGTTACAACACCGCTCATAAAATCACAAGAAATATTGTAGAGCGCCTATTTGGAATATGGAAGAAAAAATTTCCATGTTTACAGTAAGGGTTAACAACAAAAAACGACACACATCTGTTGCAATCATATGTGGAACAGCAGTTTTATATAATATTGCTATCCAACATAATCAACTGGAAGAAGTAGAATAATTAGATGAAGTAGAAAATGTTGCTAATAATGATAACATTAACAACATAGGATTAGCTTGTCGGCGAGAATTTATTCAACGCCATTTTTAATTTAACATTATTTATAAGACTTTCAGTGTCTTTTACCTCATTGTTGATATTTTAGACATGTACGTAAATAAAATAAATTAAGAACGATTTAATTAGAACATTTTATTTCCTATTCATGTAACATTCTAATGTTAATTTTGTTAATTCAGCTTCATATTGTGTTTTTCTCTTGGTTGTACCTATAAAATTGTTTAAAAATAATCATAATATACTACAGCCTATTCATTTACATTTAGAAGCTAATAAACGGGCATCCGTAGATGAAGCAACTGTGGGTTCTGCAGATCAAGGAACGTCAGGTTCTGCACGTTCTAAATATGTGTTTGTGTGCGTTATGGGCTCCTCGAATGTTCTTGCTTCCATGTTATGAATTCATCTAATATAACATTTCAAGTGAAATACAGAACAACATAATAATACCATATAATTCTATTAAATCGGAAGGAGGATTTTCTAACGAAGCTGTACTATCAAAGTTGTTTATAGTGGGAAACAATTAAAGCAGAATATGAAGAAGGTGGGAGCAGAGGGGGATCCATACTCGATTTTCAGTAAAGGGCAATCAGTGTTGTAACTAAGAAAAACATAGGTTTAGGCAAGATGCCGATTGCGAGCGTAGCTAGTCCAAAGTAGTTCGCCGCAGACGAAAATTTTTCAAAATTTCAAGGTCACGTATTAAACAAGTACCTCAAAATAAATTTTAACTCTAATATTAAATTACACTTTTAAATAAAGTTTTATTGAAAAACAAAACAAAGATTTTTTTATGTACTTATTTAAACTCTAATGATATTTTCATTTATAAATAAATCAACAAAATATAATTTATTTCATACTGACTAGTAATCTGTGTTTTACCACACTCGTACGAGTCTGGTAATAGTTATTTACATATGAGTACGGTAAATCAAGGTTTACGTTAACGAGTGAGATGTTTATTGCCGAAGCGTAGCTGAGGCAAGAATTTCGAAACGAGTAACGTAATCTGATTTAACGTACAAATAATGTAAAACATTTTATTTCATACTGGCCATAGATTCATTTCTTAAGAGTTTTTCTATTAACTTTATATAAAATTTGACGTTTCCAAAGTTATGTCACTTTATGTTGCTAAAAAACTACGGACAGATTTCAATTATTTTTTTTATTTTTTGTTCTTTTTGGGTTTACTTTCAAATGACATTAAAATAACCATGGTGATCAAAGTAACCCCGATCATTGTCTAAATTTGATCACGTGGTTTAGTTTTTTTCCCCCAAAAACTAAATACACTAATCGTTTTTTAAGTTAAGTTTCTGGTAGAAGACAAAGAACCGATATTCTGGTTTTTTTAGCGTATTTTTCTGCCAATTTATACAAAAGATACGGAGTTTTTAACATAAAAATTGATCAAAGTAACCCCATTTTACGGATTTCGATCTGTTAGCAATATTGTGATTGCTCCTGCTAAAACTGGAAGGCTTAATATCCTTTTTGGCAACTTTGAAGAATTTGCTTCGTGCCTGTTTGGCAGGTACTATGAGCAAAACAGATTGAATGTTGTATTTTTAGTTTATATTCTCATAAATATTATTTAAAATAAGCTGAGGCGAGTATTTGGTCCTTTAATGATTAATAAAAGCGGGTTATTGGGTGTAGACCATAAAACGTGTATTAACAATGTTTTTTATTATTCAATATTTCGCTAATCAGATTTACGCCAATCTACTTGCCATGCATAACTCGACCAACTCTAATTAGCTACCAACAGTTTTTACAATTATAACGTGTTTGTTTCCTATCATCTTTTATTATGTTACTAATTAATTCTTAAATAATTAATTTACATTCCACCACCTTGAAACTTACTATCCAACTTTATACACCATATGGTGAACGATCTTGTTTACAACTTTACGTTGGCTGTTATCAACCTCCACCTTGTGCAGGTTGATAACCGCATACATACTGCCATTTTGACTTCATTGTTCGTCTACCTGTTGGACGTTACTCATCTCTTCGTGAATTTTATCATGAAATCCTTAATTAATTACGTTCACTTGAAGTTCCTATGGTATTACTTAATTAACAACTAGTTTTATAGTAAGTAAATTTTGTTAGATTTTTCACTGTAATTGTCATTGTCTAATTTTTAGTTCCTGATGAAGCTAATATCTGATTAGCGAAATATTGAATAATAAAAAACATTGTTAATACACGTTTTATGGTCTACACCCAATAACCCGCTTTTATTATTTAAAATATACACTTAAATACACACAAAAATACAAATTGTTAAATTTATCAAGCCTTACATTTCTCTTTATATTTCAATTTATTTAGATATATTTAGTGAGCTTCCATTCTAACTGGATCAAGCAATGAAGTAGATTGTGTTTTCCCTTGCATAGATTGGACAAATTTAATATCTTTTCCAGTTAAAATTTTGTTTGATCTTTTACACCAAAAATAAATAATGCATCTAGTTATAATATCACCAACTTTTTCATCTAAATCATGTTTTTCGCAAATCAATATACTAAAATTGATATATTTAGATAAATTAAATACTAATATTTCTTTAAATTAAGTAAATTACAATATCTAGGTATTAAATAAATTAATCTTGATATTGATTGAGTGATCAAAATATAAATAACTTCCCGGTTTATGTAGTGTGCACAACCGATACTGCCTCGGTTCAATTATTTCTAAAGCTACATCGCCATCAGAATGTGTTAAATTATTTTATCTAATTCCGTTAATAAAAGTGATAGTTTACGTTGTTGTTTAAAATTAAGTAACGTGATCTTTTTCAAAACTATCTCATCACAGTTATGTAAAGTAGTTATGTAATAATATTACACAACTGACAATTTGAAACTATAAGTAATTGGTTAATTATTGTCAAAATTCGATGTTTGTTTCCATAGTAACCATGAACTTAAAACTACTTCATTTCAGATTAATGTTCTCATTAAAAAATCAAAAGGTAGATAAAATTACGGAATTAGATAAAGTTTTGTACTTAACACGTTATGAAAAAGTCTAATTTTATTTGACTCATGTAATTTGCAAAACTCGCTCGCTTCGCTCGCTCGATTTGGCAAATATTACATTTCGTCAAATAAAGTTAGTCTTTTCATAACTGGTTACGTAAATAACTATTTACAATGTACACATTGATTAGACAACTGTAATGCTTTTTTTACTACAAAATCAGAAATATATGCAATTACAGATTTAGAAATTCTACTCTTTTTTACTTGAATGTGGGCCAAGTCCTGAGAACTACTATCATATGTAGCGCACTTATCAACTGTACGAATTTCGCTAATTGTTTCTCCAATTAAAAAAGTTTTTAAATTTTTTAATGCAACAGTACCACTATCCTCTTCACAATTCATCCCTGGTGAATGAGTAGACATAGGTGCACGATGAGACCTAATGTTTCCAAAAAAATTTTCTAAGCTATCTTCATTTAAAGCTCTAGTTAACAAATATTGAAATGCTTTTCTTTTTAACACAGATAATTATGCCTAAAAGTTTATGTGAAAATAAAATAAAGCAATTTTATTGAAATTGCAGTTTATTAATTATAAGAAAATTATTGAAAATCAAAAAATAAAAAATATCTTTCAAAAAAACGAAAATTTGGGCCGTACTACATACAGTGTACATTAGGCACATTTACACTTGTGGGACAAAAATCATTTTTTTTTGTGAAACGCCACAAAACACTTAACATGTACACCGATATCGCACTTTAAACATCTCGTTGTGGTTCTTTGATGACAGTAGCCACATCGTGTTTGTTTTTCTTGAGGTATCACAAGATGATCCAGCCTGTCGTACCGTAAATCATTGTTTCGTGAGCTACTTGCATGTCCTTTTTGATAGGTCACGTTTTTTTTTTTATTTTGAATAAATAATGCACAAGCGATTCTCCTTCTGAAACTCAGCTGATCCAAGTTCCCTCCATATTTGCAATGTAAATGCCAAGCATTCTGGATGGCCAAATCATCATGTGCGTTAACAACGGTTTATACCATTTTTTACCTCGAATTGATATTCGATACAAACTGATGTTTTGATCTGAACGATCGACTCCTCCCATATTAGCGTTGTACATGTTGATGAGATGTGGTTGCTCCACTTGGATATTTTTTTTTCTTTTTGCGAATAACGCTTGACCATGTGGATCGGTGAAATTCCCGTAAAGTTTGAGCAAAGGCAAACCACACTATTATCGTGCCACTTAACTGCGATCAGATTCTGATCGCTGATTTTCGCATAATCATAACTCCCCCGACTTTTCTTCTTCATAGACTTATTATCCACCAGAGATATTCCTCTCAATCGGTTTTCCCTTACCGTACCGGTGACATAAAAATTCAATGCTGTCAGTTCTTCGATCAAAGGGATTGAAGTGAAGAAATTATCGAAGAAAAGGTGGAACTTCATGTCTGGCCATTTTTTGCGTAAAGTTTGAGAATACTCCAAGATCTGCGTACGTTTCACTGATGTTTGTCGTAGCTCCTTGATACGGCTCAAACCAGATTGCGTAACCCAACCTCGTACTTCCCCACAATTTGTATGCATATCGTATCGGTTTCCGTGAATGTATTGCTTGCAGCCATGACGTCCGTAGTATGGGACCATGGCTTCATCAATTGAGTGCATTTCTTCAATAGGCGAATTTTCCATGAATTTTTTATTGAACATTGTGAAGATGGGTCTTACTTTTGTGAACTTGTCTTTTTGGTCCAACTGTTGATTATCACATACATGAAGATTCGAGAACAAATACTCGAATCTGTCTCTTGAAATAGCTTCGACAACCATGGCATTGTGACCATCTTTATCACGCTCCCAAAAAATTCTCCGTCTTGGCACTTGCACATAACCACTAAGGATCAGAACTCCTATGAAAGCCTTTACTTCATGGTTTTCTATGTTAGGCTTCCGATTCTTTTGTTGAGCGTATTGATTGCTGCAGTTTACAATAAGGTCTATTACATCTTCATCGAAAAACTTTGCGAAAAGTTCCAAAGGGGTCTCTAACTTCGGCGTATTAGAAATAACACTATTGTCAAAGTTTGTTGATACTGGAGGTAGATCTTCCTCGACCCAACTGTAATGCTTCTTTTTTTTCGCAGGTGGTTTTGCTGGTTTTTTATGGTTTGTCGGTACGTTCATTTGCAATTGTGATAAGGGTAAATTGTCCTCCGATGAAAAATCACTGTCATCGTCATTGGTTTGAAAGGTAATTTCTGCAGGAGCCTTCAATTGTGTTGCGGGTAGGTTATCTATGATCAGATCGTCTTCACCTCCCGAATCTTCATCTGTTAGATCAGCTGCCGCATTCTCAGGGGGAAATATGGTTATTTCTTCGATTGTAGCAGCGTTTTCATCATCGTCCTCCAACATAGCAAGAGCTTCATGGAGTGAAAATCCCCTGTAATCGAATGATGTTCATAGTAATATATTTACCTAACGTACTATATTTAGTACACCCGTATATAAACCGCCAAAACTACCAGAAATGTTGAAAATAATATAAATGTTTGATCACTGACTGATACCGTCGCTATTTGTGATTATGTTATATATCGAAAAAAATTTCTATCGTCTTCTTTTTTATTTCAAATTCGCTTACCTTGCGAAGCGTATATGGTAATCTTCCATTTCTGTTGAACGGCCAACTTTGAAGTGAAACAAAACACAAACAGGATGTAACAAATCAATTGAATGTTGACACAAGGCCACCTCCTTGGTTGACATCGGCATTCCCTCGTGTATACTGAATAGTTTTATGCGTCTGACTATCTTTTGCGCAGATTGAGACCATTTTGTGCCGTACTACATATAGTACATTAGGCACATCTGGGTTAATAGAGTATTTTTTAAATGAATAAGTCCTTTTAATGTTTTCCCGCGAGTCGCGGTGAAGCTAAAAAGTATAAATCGACAAAAATTGTACCTGAATATTTTCAAGACATGAGTCTAAAAGTTAAAGTAGTTCGGCTGTTTCGTTTTTGACGTTAGGATTTGTCGAGAGTAGGCTCAAATTAAAGCTTGAAGCGTCCTGAACACGATGCCGTTCAGAAAAAGTGCCCTTACCGGACTCGTTTTTGAACTGTGGCCCGTTAAAAATCGGCTTTTTAACATGGGCTCTTATGGGAGAATTTGTTTTGTCGTGATTAAAGCCAAAATAAACGTTAAATCCCAAAACGGGCTCGGTAGAAATATTCTTTGAATCGTGACGAATCGATAGGTATAAAGAAAAGTACCTCTTACCGGTACCAAAAAAGAGAAATCGGGAAAAAAGACCCAAAAAGAGGCTCGTCGGCTGTTGGCGGCCGCGCGCCGCCATGGCGGGCCGGAAGCCACAATCGGCGCGCGATTAAGTGTGGCGCTCCTGGCGGCAGCCGCGAAATTCAAAAGCGGCAGACGATTATTGGTGGAGAAGGGTATTGAAAACCGTCATTTTAGTGATATTATCTTTTGATTACTTCAAAACTAGGAACATAAGGAAAAACGTCGTACTTTTTTACGTCTATGAAATACTCAGCAGTATTTTGAGGGTTTAGTTAGGTGTTATTTACTCCAGGAATAACCAGGAGTGTAGTTTATACAAAAGTTTATTTATGTAAAATAGCTTTAAAAAAAACAAATGATAAAATTTTACAACAGGTGGGAAATGTCAATGCCGGCCGTTCCTAGCACGCGGGCATGTTGATAAATACACACAAAACACTGAAACACGAGACTGTTACTGAGGCACGTCTGAACAGCTTGGAGTCTCGGCAAAATGGCCGCCACAACGCGTTTCCGGTCGGGCACGGAAGCCAACATCCCGGCAGTGAACGAAGCATTCGCGGCGCTGATTTTATGATTCCGCGAACGTTCGGGACCCAAAAATTCAATATTTAGATGTCAAATTATACCTAGCCGATTTATTTATAAAAAAATATTAGCGTTTGTAGGCGTTTTTACGCAATGTGTCAGTTGTAGTACTTCATCGCCGAGAATTGGTATGACGCCCAAAAATAGTCAAGTGTAGCACTAAATAACATCTTTAAAAAAATTAAATAGCATTTAAGAACAAAAATAGCATGTTTAGGGAGTAAATAACACATAACTAAACCCTCAAAATACTGCTGAGTATTTTATAGACGTTAATTAGTCCTTAAAAAAATTGTTGGCAGTCACTCATTTGACTTGGCTAGAAACCAGCCGAACTACTATAATGCTACAACATACAATTTCTTTATGCAGCAAATTAAAAATCAAAAGTTACACCACCAAAGGCCCGAAGGTATACATTAAATGAAAAAATGTTTCCACTAACGCTCTACAAAGCAAGTGGTAGAGGATACAAAGTATTGTCGAAGATATTTTCTTTACCTGGCAGTAGAACGATCACAAATTTGTTAAATCACTTACCTTTCAAACCGGGAATTAATAAACAATTAATAGATGCACTCCAAGGAAGTGTTGACACTAAGTATGCAAGACAAATACTGTTTACTATTATTTGACGAAATGCATATAGATTCAAATTTAATGTATACAATAAGAAAACTGACGTAATAGAAGGTCTTGCTGATGGCTCTACCCGAACAATTGGATTAGCTGATCATGCAACAGTTTTTATGAGTAAGGGGTAACAATGCACAATGGAAACAAGCATTATGTTTTTGCTTCAGTAGTGGACCACTTAAAGCCGTTTATTTGAAAAAGTGGATAGAAAAGGTGATCATATCATGCCAAGAAATTGGTTTAAAAGTTGTTGGTATGGTTTGTTACCAAGGGACTACAAATCAAACGGTGATTGATGGTCTCATAAATCATACGAAACAATTATTTATAAAAAACAATTCCGAGTATAAGGGTTTTGGCCCTTTTATTAATAATCAAGAAGTGGTACCTTTTAGGATGTCCCCCATATTTTTAAAGGTATCCGCAATAACCTTTAGAAAAAGATTTACATTTTACCATTAATGGTGTAAATAAAATTGCTACTTGGCAACATATTTTGCAATTTTATTTTTTGGATACGGCTGATGATACGAGAATATGCCCAAAATGAACCGATCGACATGTTATTAAGGGCAAAATTAACAAAATGAAGGTTTCCTATGCTACACAAGTGTTCAGTCATCAAATGAGTAGAATTTCTAAATCGGGTATGTCAGTGTATGAAAATTATTTATTATTGTCTACATTAAATATTTGCAGGTATAATACAAAGTAACGAATATTCATTAGATCCTGCAGCTTCTGACACAGCCGAATTGTTGTTATTTATGGATACCCCGTTTGATAGCCTAAATGGACATAATGTGAAGTGTGAAAGTAGTAAGCCTTTAAAGGGTGGTGTAAGAGAAGACACTGGTCACCAACAGTACTGGTCGGAAACTATAAAAATTTTGAAAACTTTCAAGTTCATGGACCCAAGGAGAAAGGTGTTTGTACAAATACCATCTCCTAAAAACCTGATTCATACGTTGAAGGGTATGATTTATTTATGCAAAGTGTGAAAATAAATTTAAATATGTGATACCTCGAGTCATTAATCAAGATGCTCTGGAAAAGTTTTTCGGGTGTATCAGGAGTCATGGAATCACAAATGTTTCTCCTTTTTCCCATTTCACAAGTTTGTTTAAAGCTCTTGTGATTAATTACTTATCTGGACACTCGCCTGGAAGGAATTGTGAGAGGGATTATAATGATGGAGCATTAATGAATGTTAACTAATTTAAAGTCACTATTAACAGGGAAAGTGAGTGCAACATGTACGGCATTAGAGGAAGATGTTGGAATTAATGCAGAGGAATTGGAACATAAAATGAAACTTTTAGAAGGGAAAAGGAATCGTGTCGCTAATTGTACAATTTTTTATGTTACTGGGGATGTGGGTAACAAAGCTCTCACATTTGTAAAGAATTGTGTGAATTGTAAGAAATCACTGTTAAATGTTAACTCACCTCATCCTCATCAATTGTCAGATTTTGTGGAAGCTAGGGCATATAAAACATGAGTACAACCTGGTAGTTTTCTACATTTTATTGTGAAGGAAGCTATTGGCAGGTTATTTTCTTTACTTCCCCGCTTTTGCCACATAAATAATTTGAGCAAAGTATTATTAAACATATTGCTACGGCATCTAAATGCCTTGCCATTAAATTGTGTAGAACACAACAATTTACATTTGTATATATTAAAATTAATTATACGGTGTATCATATTCTTTTGGGTAAAACAAGTAAATTTAATAAGTAAGGGAAGAAGTTCGAAATTTGAGAAAGTTTATAATAAAAATTTAGTAAAAAAAATTATTTATATGCTGTTAAAGTTTTGGCACATGAGAAATATTTAAAAAGAAAATCAAGGCTTTCAAAATAATTAAAACAATGTGTACGATGTGTGCTGGTTTCAAAAAAGAAAAGAGGACAAAGATGACTTGCCAATGTGCACAGTAGCGCTCTGCAATGATTGTTTTGCTAAGTATCATTCTTGATTACCTTATATATATGCAATAAATAAAAATAGCATTCCACTTCTCTTAATTTCCCGATGCACAGTCATATGTGAAACTCCATAGCGCCTTCCCAATCTTCGTGTGGATACACCAATTCTTTCTTTCGCACTTTCTCTCAATCTACGTACTGTCATCGGACAAAATCCGAGGCCTTCCGCTCTTTGGCAGGTTCAGACAAGGTATTCCTTCCTCGCATTTTCTTATTGTACGGTAAATAGTTGCACGGGAAATATTATCTCCCTGAAATGTGTTTACTATATCAGCATTTCGTAATCGGTCAACTAAATTGTAGATACTTTTTCGGATTTCGATTTTGTCCGCCATTTTACAAAAGTTTTTTGATAACAACTGTCAATATTTATGACAATAAGGCCTACTTGACTAAATTCCATGCAAATCCAAATATGTATTCATAGTTAAAACAACTGTTTTGTTACAACAATTTCTATTGAACATACATTTTTAGGTCTTTTGACTTCTTGTTATGACAATTCTATTCGCATTCGTTATAACTTCCAATTTTAATTCTATTTGAATTTATTATGACATTATTCTATTCTAACGCTATATTTATTTAAAGTTTTATGAATCCGTATGCCATTTGAGACGATGGTTTAGTGTTTTTATTTCAATTCGATGTCTATTTTCATTGTAACTTCATTTCCATTCGACTTGAAACGCATAAGAAATGAAATTAAAACTTAGCTAGCGCCCTCTACATTGCGGAGGCTAAACTATGAAGTCATAAAATGCATGTGCGTGAATCAGAAGTTAACTTATTTAACCCTTCAACTTAACATCTGAACAACGTAAGTGTCTAGTGTCATGCCTTCACAAGTGGAGTTAAAAATATAGTTCGAATTAAAAGGAATATCCTGCAATGTGGCCCTCTTATCACGAAATTACGTGAATGTCAAACGATTACTATCGCAGTGTAGAACTAATTTAAACAGAATATCGAGTATGATTAGTCCGAGAAGGTTCAATATTGTAACTGACAATATTACCACCCTTTACAATATCTGTGATTAACAAAATAATGTCCCATTGGCAGAAGTTGCATACACAGCAAATAGACAGAGCAAAGGTAGGCAAACAGCAGTGGTAACTAAATCTGACATATTTCTGTTTAACCAAAATACCTATGTGTATTACAGATATTTCTATGTATTATATAGGTGTTTCGATCTCTTTTACGACGAGTAGGTAGACCTTCTGTTTCTCTAACCAGTTCAATTAAATTATTTCCTAAGAGAAGAATACACGGCCACACAAATTGCTAAACATTTGAAATGTAGCAAAAGTTTGGTGAACAAAAGAATGTACCAAGAGGGCCTCAAGTTTAGAAACAGATACTCACACGTGAATAATGACGAACTACTTACGATGATCTTCATCAATATTGCTTTCAGATGACTGCTTATTTAAAAACCAGAGGATTTACCGTACAAAGAAAACGGGTAAGAAACATGCTTGCGACTGTAGATCCAGTGGGAACAGCAGGTCGATGGAGTTTTGGAGGTAAACGAAGAATTTATTCTGTTCCACCTCCAAACTCATTACGGCATATTGACGCCCATTTAAAATTAATCAGGTGAAGATTACAGAAATAAGTTACATAGTCAAGTTCCTTACACATATAATTTATAATTAAACTAATTATCTAAACAGTATGAAATACAAGAACCTTATAAAATTAATTTTAGGTGGGGTTTTGTAACCCATAGTTTTATACAAATGGAGAAAAAGTTTATCTTACATTTCACCAAAAAAAATATTCTTCATAAAAAGCTTTGCATGACTTGTAGATCCATAATCAAGTACAAAATTTTTAAAACATTGGCCGGAATACAGGGAAAATCAAAATTATGATTTAGAGTGAGAGTAAAATACGTTCAAACTGTAGTGGAGAGCAGAATGTTCATTTTATTGAACAAAGGAATAAGACATGATAAAAAATTGATAACCCTCTTATCAATTTATCAACAATGAATAATACGCAACTAATACATTTTATTGGGAACCTGTAAAATTACTTAAATAATACGGAACTACAACGTATCTACCGTCCCTTTCTAAACAGGTGATTGTTCGTTTATTAAATTCTTTTATGGCATTTCTAATCACATCTAGAGTTATATGTTTCTCTAATGATTATTTCAAGATGATCATGATCTAGAAATGCCCTCTGAAGGTATACCTTTCCTTTTAAGCAGCCCCACAAAAAAAGTCTAGAGGGGTAAGGTCTGGAGACCTTGAAGGCCAAAGAAACTCCATGTACCTCCCGATCACTTTACCGTTAAAAGTGTGGAGGAGAAATCCCCAATATTTCAGTGAAATGGTGCTCCATCCTGTTGGTACCATATTTTTCCTACTTCATTTAGTGGTAGTTCATCAAGAAAGTCAAATTGATTATTTAAAAATTGTAGGTATCTTTCACCATTCATGTTGTTTCGAAAAAAGAATGGTCCAACAATTCTGTCTTTGTAAATGCCACACCATACATTAGTTTTAAAGGAATATTGATCTCTGGTTTTGATATGGAAATTTGGATTAACATCGCTCCACCATCGACAATTTTATGAACTTACTGTAGGTACCATTAGACGTAAACATTGCTTCGTCAGAGAAAAGTACTTGTCGTGTCATAAATCTGTTATCTTCTTTTAAAGTATGGGTAAATTGGGGTTTGTACGGTTTAAATTTATTTGACTTTAAAATTCGTGCAACTGTATCTTTACTTACATTCAATAAATTAGATCGTTTTCGAAGTGAATATTTTGGATTTTCCACGACCGATAGCATCACATCATTTTCAATATCTTCAGTTCTAATCCATGCCCGATGTTTCTTTCTAAATTTATTTTCAAACATTTCCAGAAGTCTTGAATTTATTTATTACATATCTGACAGTTGAGAAATGGATTGTTTTATCAGGGTGTCTATTATTAAAGATTTCTGCTGCTCCCCTACACGTTTTATAATTTTCTCCAACAATCAGAACAATTTCAATTTTATCTGTAATACTCAATTTTACTGGCATTTCTAATTATTGCAAACACACACACTGATGTAACATTTGACATTTGTTGACAGTTATTAGATATTCCAAAGCACTCTATCCAGGACGTGTTTAATAAGCATGAATAAAACAAAATCAGGCACTTATTATTAACGGGATCTTACGGTGTTCGTACCGCACTCGCACCTCGCACCAAAATGACCTGTATTTGTTTAAGGAAATTCCTCTTCGAATGAGTGCAACAAACTGCTTCGGGTTTTCAAAATATTGTTAGCAATGGACAGTATCTGTTCTTGTTTACCTTTACATGGCAACTCAAAAAAGTGGTTGCTAATGTATACATATATTAGTCAAGATGTTAATATCTTTATCTTTTAGACTTGTAAAATCAGCAATTGCTTTCTTTAATATTATTCGCTCACATGGGTTCATAAAAACACAAAAGGAAAGAAGACTTTATTTAAATGTTAAATAATTTTTTATAATAATTAGTTTAAATTAAATGTTATTCGATTTTAAATGTACTGTACATATAAAAATGTTGCAGTAAAATATTTGGATCAACATCTTTCTCTGGGTGTCCAATAGAAGACAGAGTCAATCTAGATAATTTACATACAACTTTTTTGTGATTATAAATTACAGATGATTCTGTCTTTTCACTACCTACTGCTTCTAATAACCCACGCACGCCGAACACCGTGACACGATCTACTAAACCAAGAGTTAAAAGACTGCGAACACGACAAAATGTACATACCACTTTAGCTGCACATGACCGCATATTAAGTAACTTAACTAACTCTAATTTTGCTCTCCACGGGCACTTAGGGTGCGTTGTATCAAGATGGGTTAAATATAGGATTATCTAAGCCAGGATCAGTTTTAATCCTAGATTAACTGCCACAATCGTTGTATATCATTTTTCTAGCCCGTTCTTTCGTAACTCGGTCTTTTCGAAGTTGGTTGCAGTGTTTTAGTGTCAAAATTGAAGCTTGACATCATAGTCATTGACATAATTTATAAATTTATAACTTATATTCAAATTTCCATTCCATTAGTGATTAGTGTTCGAATTAATGAGTTAATTTTTAGACGATTGTACATTGTAAGTACCTGTATTTTAAAAATCAAAATGGTTTTATGTTTTGTTTTCTTTTATAATTATTTATAGATGTCGGATATTCAGAAGTTGAAAAAACGAGCGGACAATTTTAGTTTAAAAGAAACAAACGTGCTTATGTGTGCCATAAAGAAATTTCCTTCTGCAATAGAAAGCAAAAAAACAGATGCAGATAATAACACAATAAAAAATGAAGCGTGGATAAAAGTTTGTGATTTAATCAATGAACAATGTGGTGATGTGTATAGAGATGTTCAAACTTTAAAAAACAAATATAAAAATTTGAAAAAATGCACATCGAAAAAAATTGTGCAGCACAAAAAAATACTGTATTCAACAGGAGGTGGACCTCATACAGACATTGAGGAATCAAAAACTGATCGTGATATATTAGAGATTTTGGGTTCGCAAATGACAGGAGAACCTGCTGAATTTGACAACGACAAGGTAAATTTTAACGAAATAGATGCATCACAATTCGAAATATTTGTGGAAGATGACGTTCCTGGCACATCTACAATTACTATCGCTACTGAATCAGAAACAAATGTACCAGAAAACAAAGTAAGTTTCTATTGAATATAAATTTACGCAAATTTTAATTTTCAATTATTATTTAAGCGACATCGTGGAGTAGTTACACACCTGATAAACTGAAGGCACCTATTTCAAAGCCTTTAAGAAAAAAAAATAGCAAAGAATGTAAGTAATATATTATATGTAAATACGTTTTCAATTAATTTATTGTATTAATGAAATAGGTGAGGACTCCTTAAGGACTAAATTAAGCAAATGGGCTTGCACAAAAAAAGAATTAGCCGAGTTACAAAAGAAATGCATGTTGACGAACACTACTTAAAAATGAAACTAATGCAAGACCAGCATCAGACTACTTTAAATAATGGAAAGTATGAATTGGAAGAATCGTTAAAAATGAAAAAAGAAAAGCACGCATTAGAAATGTTAATGTTGAAAAAACAGTTGTAATTAAAACTAAATTTTTATTAACTAATTTACATTACAAACTTATAAAAGTCCAGCAAAGTGTCCGTTTATTAAGATATGCCTACACATATTATTTTCATTATTTAGAATTCTTGCTTCTCTGTCATGGTTATTAATGTTCATAGTTAATTGAACTGCTGCTTCTTCCTCCTCAGTAATCTTAGGTTCTGTATCATTCACAAAACGAGCAATGTTGTGTAACACTGCTGCAGCTACCGTGATTGCTTGAACTTTACTTGCATGTAACCTTATGCCTAAAGCAAGACAAAGAAATCGTCGCTTCCATGCTCCAAAGCATCTTTCCACTGGATTTCTTGTTCTAATTTGAGACTCAGTGAAAAGATGTTCAGCTGGTGTTCTAGGATCTCGTAATGGTGTTATTAAATAATTTCGGACAGCATAACCACTGTCTCCCACTACTAAGCTATTTTCACCGAATTGTCCATTCTCTAGTTGCACTTTCAGAGAAGGATTATTAAAAATGCTAGAGTCATGGGCAGAACCATGCCAGCGGCAAACAATGTTTCTAATTATTGAATCATGGTCACACACAACTTGCACATTGTACGAAAAAAAACCTTTTCGATTTCTAAATCTTTCTGCATCTGCTCCTCCTGGTGACTGTATCTTAATATGCGTGCAATCAAGTGCTCCTATGCACCTTGGAAATTTACATATGCTATAAAAAAAAGCCCTGCCTTACTTTTTGTATTTCTACTTCTGTTGTGGGCATTTCTATATATTCATGTCGTAATTGTGCTAATGCTCTTACTACTTTTGTAATTGCTCGAGAAGTAGTAGCTTTATCAATACCACTTAATTCTCCCACAACTGTCAATAAGGAACTAGAAGCCAAGAACCTTAATGTGATGAAAACCATATCGTCAGGTGTCAATGCATGGTTTCTTAAAATGATAATGAAAGAAATATTAGTACAATAACAAAGAAATTTTAAGCATCTACCTGTATGTTCTTGGTGAAATTGCATCAGCAATTTTATCAATAACGTATGTAACGACTACTTTGGATAATCTGAAACGTTGTTTAAATTCAGTATCACTCCATTTCTCAAAATGACTTATTCTCTCACGAAAAACGGGAGGAATTCTTATTACAATATTTATTAATTCCCGGAAATCTTTATCATCCGTTAATTCATCTTGCATTCCATTCAAAACAGCAAGATTTAAAGCCATAATCTTTTTGATTTGTTTGAAAGTTAGGTTATTTTAACATAACGCAAGGTTAAACCATTCCTACTTCACGGATTAAATCGACGATTGATAACTCCGGGTTAATCGTAGATTATTCTATATACAACGTACTTTTTGAAATTAAGCCTGGGTTACAGTTAATCTAGACTTAACTCGTATTGGTACAACGCACCCTTAATAATGTAGCTGTAGGTATTAATAATATCGCTCGAAAAATGTAATAAACATGTAATTAATGAAAATGTTGTACGATTTCATTTCTAACTGCCTGCCCTCTTATAAACCAATTCTGATTCACATTGGCTTCTCTTACAACATCATCGTTTTCATTTGGATCATCCTGCTCTTTCTGTTCTTCCTCAACGATGTCGTTATGAAATTGTGCAATGTTATGCAAAATCCCGCAACAATAAATAATTTTTCCTGCTTTAACAGGGTCATAATTTAATACACGATGCTTTGATAAACATTTAAATCTGGATTTGAGTACTCCATTTAATCGTTCTGTTTTAGTACGTGCCCTTGTAAAATTATGATTATAACGTTCTTCAGCAGTGTTAGGGCCGGGATTTTCAAATGGTGTTACTAAAAATGGTTGAAGCTGATAATCAGAATCACCTATTAAAACTGAATTATCCCCTTGAATATATAAATTTGTCATTACAGTTCTAATTGCAGAAGCTTGCCATACAGCTGCATCATGTGTAGAACCAGGAAAACAATGATCTGGCAGTTAATACTATAATACCCTTTTCTACAGTAATATGGAACAGCAGGGTAATTTTCGGGAGGTGAAATGATAGCTACATGAGTGCAATCTATTGCACCCAAACATCTAGGAAAATTAAAATTTTCTAAAAAGCCCCTTCTTATGTTATTCCTTTTATCGACTGTATTTGGGAATACAATCCAATGAGCTAATAAGTTATTATACAGGGTTCGCCATTACTCCGGCCTCGGCTTCTAGTGCCTTTGCATAAATGTCAGCATAAAATGTTTAGTAATGTACTCATTTCTATTGAAAAGCTGCATGTTTTAAAAATATTTTTGTTTATACAGAGTGTGTAGTTTTCGCTGGGCAGTATAAATTTACACTTTTTTAAATAGCAACCCATCAATTTTTTTATGCTGTTCGATGAAGGCTTAATTTAGATGAAAAATACTTTTTAAATTTTTTAAATTGATCGCGGCGTTGCCATTTTAGAGCAATTTCTTTAAAAATGCAGCATCAGAAAGAAATGGTCACAACACTGGTGTTTTTTGAAATTTTGGAATTTGCTTTTGCAAATTCGTAGATGAAAGTCAGAAGTACTTAAATAGTCTAAAAGATATTTTTAATTCGCCATACTTTTTTGTATGAGAACGCTACTTTTCAAATTTTTCAAATTGCTGAAACTCATTTTTTTTAAATGGCACCCTAGATTTTTTTCAACTGTTTCTAATGTAGTTTTTAATTCTCTATCGATTTGCACTAGTACTTTTTTTTCCTAACATCTACAGTTATGGAGATCTTTATAAAATTTCAATTAAATCGCAACAAGCATTATTTTAATCAAGCGGGTTATTCTAGTAGGCTTTGCTTCTATTAAACAAAAAACAAATATCCAGTAGAAGTTACTTATTGTGTTTAGTTGTCACATTATTACCTGTTACTACTTTCTACTTTATTAACTTTCGTATAAAATGAATTTTCCACAGAACGAATTAGTGGACATGGTGTTTATTTTGGGTGAATGTGAAAAAAATTGTCTTTTGGCTTCTCGTGTCTATAAACAAAGATATCCTGATCGCCGTGCTCCAAGTATCCGTGCATTACAAAAATTATTGGTTCGATTCGAACAAACAGGATCGGTAAACTACAAGCCACCTGTTCAAAGAAAAACTGTCAGAACGGAAGAGGCAGAATTTATGGTATTGCAGGCTGTAGTTGAAAATCCAAATGCTAGCACCAAACAAATTAGTGAAGAACTTGGTACAATTAGTGCTACTTCAGTGAGAAGAGTACTGAAAAGTCATAAATATCACCCTTATCACATTGAACTGCATCAAAAGTTGACTATAGGGGATTTTAACTCAAGAAGAACTTTCTGTGTGTGGTTGTTAAATAAACTTAATGAGGTGCCAGGCTTTATATCCACTGTTTTATTTACCGACGAAGCTACCTTTCACAGTAATGGCCGAGTAAATCGTCGTAATTTTCATTACTATGATAATGTAAATCCTCGTATTTTAAGAGTTTTGGATCATCAACATAGATGGACGGTCAATGTATGGGGAGGAATTGTGAATAATTTTATCATAGGTCCTTACTTCTTTGATGGTCATTTAAATGCAGACAGATATTTGGAGTTTTTGAATAATTCTTTGCCACAATTACTAGGCAATGTTCCGGAAAACACAAGAAGGACCATGTGGTATCAGCATGATGGTGCGCCATGTCATTTTGGTAGAAACGTACGTAATTATTTAAATGAACATTATCGTGATCAATGGATCGGCCGAGGTGGTCCTGTGCCATGGCCGGCAAGATCTCCGGATCTTACTGTCATGGATTTCTTTTTATGGGGGTTCGTGAAAGATTATGTGTTTCAAGAAGATGCTACTACACAAGAGGCAATGAAAAACAGAATAAGAACCGCATTTTCTAATGTCACACATGAGATGTTACAAAATGTGCGTGAATCTTTACGGCAAAGACTTGAGACGTGCCTACAACAAAATGGGCAACATTTTGAACACTTGTTAAACTAATTTTTTTTTATTGTTGTTGGTTTTCTAATGGTCTCGCTCTTTTTGTTTTTTGTTTAATATAAGCAAAGCCTACTAGAATAAACCCGCTTGATTAAAATAATGCTTGTTGCGATTTAATTGAAATTTTATAAATATCTCCATAACTGTAGATGTTAGGAAAAAAAAGTACTAGTGCAAATCGATAGAGAATTAAAAACTACATTAGAAACAGTTGAAAATAATGTAGGGTGCCGTTTAAAAAAAATGAGTTTCAGCAATTTGAAAAATTTGAAAAGTAGCGTTCTCATACAAAAAAAGTATGGCGAATTAAAAATATCTTTTAGACTATTTAAGTACTTCTGACTTTCATCTACGAATTTACACAAGCAAATTCCAAAATTTCAAAAAACACCAGTGTTGTGACCATTTCTTTCTGATGCTGCATTTTTAAAGAAATTGCTCTAAAATGGCAACGCCGCGGTCCATTTAAAAAATTTAAAAAGTATTTTTCATCTAAATTAAGCCTTCATCGAACAGCATAAAAAAATTGATGGGTTGCTATTTAAAAAAGTGTAAATTTATACTGCCCAGCGAAAACTACACACTCTGTATAAACAAAAATATTTTTAAAACATGCAGCTTTTCAATAGAAATGAGTACATTACTAAACATTTTATGCTGACATTTATGCAAAGGCACTAGAAACCGAGGCCGGAGTAATGGCGAACCCTGTATATAACTTCTTCCAAGCATCTACTCATACTCGGTTGGCTTAGAGCGAAATAATGTCCATGCCCTGAACTTAACTGGAAACTTCCAGAAGCGTACAATTGCAAGGTTGCTAATATTTTAATGTGATCTGGAATAGCTGTTGGTCGTTGACTTTGACGAAGAAATGGTTCAATCATATTGATGATAATAAGTTATTAAACCGACAGATTTTCTTGAAGTTTGACGTAGGTAACTGAAACGGATCCGAACGAAATTAAAATAAACTACTAAAATTTTATGTTTATCCTACCTTTGCTCTATTTCCAATAATTAATTATCGACTAGCAGTTCACCTGCCATATCTACAAACGCCATTTTTGCCACCGTTAATATTTAAGGGTACTTTTAAGAGTCCTCTAAAAATTAACATTTAAACGATATGTTTAACGGTACCCGTTAAGAAAATAACGGGTTGATCAAGTTACAGAATACCACTTTAGTTTTAACGGCCGATAAAATTTTAAAGGTCTTTAAATTTTTCCGGAGCCGATACAGAAAAGACCCAATTGAAAACTTCAAAACAAATGTTATAATTTTCTTAAATTATGACAGCTTAATATAAACAATCAGACAAATAATTAAAACAAGTATCAAAAAGCGAGAATTCTATCGAGAATTCTCATAGAATTCTAATTTCAACCAACTTCAAATCTGTAACTAATTATGGCATATACTATATACAATATAGTGCTCACCAAAAAGTCGGCACCAAATGGATTTTTTTTTAATTTTTGATTTTTTAAAAAACTTTACGGCAATAATTTGTGCTAGTCTGAAAACCTATTTAGCCCCTATCAGATATACCGAGTGATCTTCACTTAGCTAGGAAATGGCGTTTTTCGAAATTGTCTAAATTCTAAAGTGCTATTTTTCGTAAATTAAGCAAGATTTCAATGAGATTTTTTCATCGTCTGTCAATTTTAGCAGCTTACCGAACAATCTCAAGACCAGAAAACATTTTTTTTCTTTAACTTCCGCTAAAACTAAAGTTCAAATTTTTTGCAACATTTTTAAATTTTCACATACCAAGACATGATTTCAAAATTCAATTTGATTATTCCTTTAGGTTTGTTATTATTTACAGAAAAGTAATATTGTTGCATAATCTTTACGTTTTTGGTGCAAACATACTTTATGGGAGAAATATCCCAAGAAACACAAGAACATAACAGTTACTTATTATGGATGTTAAATTGTTAATGTTAATTAATGAATGTTAAATTAAGAAGTCAGAAGAGACAGGATTTTAACCTGTTAACCACTCGCATACACATGTACTTCATCTTAACCCGTAACTGGTGAGGTTGGGTATTAAATACCCAGACAAAATTTTAGTGCGCCACTGTGAACAAACTGTGACACCAAGGACGCTGCTTAGTCAGGTACCTTCAAATCAGTTTACTGTCGGTCGGCATAGAGTGCAAGCGTTCCGCAAATAGAGTAGTGTCTGGTTTTATTAGCAAATTTCAGAAAATCGGGGTATTTTTTACCCGTCCTCACCAGTTAAGTCACAGTTCGCTGTTTTTTCTGTTTTTTATTTTTACTTGCTATGGCGTCTAGAAAGCTGTGTATGAAACCAACTGAACCTGGTTTTAGTGAGTGGGCTATGTCTGTTTTTGATGAGATTGAAAGTGAGTGCAGTGGCAATGAAGGAGACATCACAGACCCGAGTTTTCATAGTGACCATGTCAGTGAATCAGAACAAGAAGCATCCGACAATGAAGACGAACGTACTCGTATTTGTGGTACTGTAAGTCATCCTTTATTTGTAGGATCAAGTTCTCTATCATCGCAACACTACGAAACAGATAGCCCATATTCATCAGACGACAACGAACCACTTGCAAAAAGGCAAAAACGTCTACGAAAACAATTCAAATACCATGGCAAAAATGGCTTCGTATGGGCAAAACAAGCACCCGCTTCAAACACTCGTACAAGAAGGCAGAATATTATCACCCATCTTCCAGGAAGAATTGGTCCTGCAAGAGCCCTTGGTCAGCTTTGTATGCCACAGTCTTCATGGGAACTTCTATTTAGTGAGGAAATTTAACTCGTACTGACTATAGAGATACTGATTTGCTTGAGTTCAAAGCATTTTTGGGAATTCTCACGTTTACGGCCATCTTCAAATCAAATAATGAAGATCTTGAAGCCATGTTTGCCACTGACGGGACTGGCCGAGATATTTTTCGTTGTACGATGTCACTAAAAAGAGTCTATGTTCTATTACTAAGCCTACGTTTTGATGATGCTTCAGATAGAGAGGAGCGAAAAAAGAACGACGCAACGGCTGTCATATCATGGGTATTCCAAAAGTTCCTGGAAAATTGTCGTAATTGCTACTCAATTGGAGAGTATGCCTGCATTGACGAAATGCTACTTGAATTTCGCGGTCGATGCCGGTTTCGGATGTACATTCCGAACAAACCAAGAAAATATGGAATTAAAATAATGGCAATGACAGACGCAAAAACACACTATTTGCTGAATGCATACATCTATTCCGGAAAGGACAGTGATGGTAGAACACTCACCGATGAAGAACGGAAATTTCCCAAACCAACACAGGCAGTGCTGCAACTAACTGAGCCGATTGTCGGCACTGAATTTCTACCGGCAAAACAAAGAGAAGTAGGAGACGTTCTCTACGGTTTTACCAACGACATGACACTAGTCTCTGCCGTTCCAAAGAAGAGTAAGGCTGTGCTTCTTGTTTCTTCAATGCACCATACTCAAGCAGCCGATCCGGAAACCCAAAAACCGGAAATTATTGCTTTTTACAACAGCACGAAAGGTGGGGTCGACGCATTAGATGAGAAGTGTACAGTCTATTCAACAAGTCGTCGCACAAGACGGTGGCCGTTGGCCATATTCTTCACAGTGATGAACATCAGCATGGTAAATTCTTACATTATTTATTCTGCATGTCCTGGGAATCCACATGTAACTAGGCTGAAATATATAAAAATGCTTGCCAAAGGACTTGTGGAGCCTTATCTGAATCATAGACTTCTAAACAAACGTCTCCCCCGTGAATTGCGACTCAATATTAGTAGAATATTGCAAAAATCGCTTCCACAAGAAGTCAGACAGGACTTGGATAAACAAGTAAGATGCAGGAAGTGTCCACCTGGCTCTGACAGAAAGACTAAGAAAATCTGTAATACATGCAAGGTGCCGATTTGCGGAAGTTGCACAGTTCCCATGTGCCGCGAATGAGAGAGAGAGTGTTTATTTTTACCATATTGGCGTATTACACACATAGTCCAAAAATACAAACAGATACATTTACAATAACAAACTCTGGTTATAGATTAATGGTATCCGGTCATTTCCCCGCCGAAAAAATCCCGCCGGTCAATTGCCCGCCGGTAAATTGTTCGCTTGGTAAAAACCCCGCGCGGTGAAATGTTCGCCGGTAAAATGCCCGCCATGACAAAATCCCGTCGGTCATTTGCCCGCCGCTGTAGGCAAAATGATTCCCCTGATATTCTCCTATTTTTGTGATAATGATCCACTTACATATGTACCTACGTTATGTGCAGCTAGTGGCGGATTATGCGCTCAGGAGGCGTAAGATGAATTTGAGGCCGCTGTTTACTGTAAATTAAAATATGCTAAATTCAAAAAAGAAGACTGTATTAATAAACCAGACATTGCCATGTTTAACAAAAGAACCGTTATATATAAATTTATAAAAAAATTTTCGACGGCCATTTTAAGCACTTCCCGATGGCATTTTGACATCCTTTACAGACCTACAGCACTATACATGAATACTCGCCTGCTACTATCTCTTATTTCAACCTCGTTCTTAACACGTAAATGTTGTACCATTTTCTACGCTTATTCTCCCACTAAAGCGCCTAGGTTATTTGCAGGTTTAGTATATTTTTTTTCAATTGATACTAAAATAGTGGCATGACACACAGGTTTACAAAACTGAAGTTATTTAAAAAAGAACTTTCTTAATTGCTTATTTTTTCAAAAATTACGGCGGGAAATTGACCGACGGGATTTTGTCATGGCGGGCATTTTACCGGCGAACATTTCACCGCGCGGGATTTTTACCAGGCGAACAATTTACCGGCGGGCAATTGACCGGCGGGATTTTTTCGGCGGGGAAATGACCGTGAACCTAGATTAATAAATAACATTAATTATTAAAACAGTGTAATAAAATTAAATATGAAGTAATGAAAGTTAAAGATTAAACAGCAGATGCATTCGAGAAAAAATCATCTATAGTATATAACACCATTTTCCTCAAAACTTGGTTCACTGCGTCTTTGAAACGATTAAACGTTGCCACACATTTTATTTTTTCGGGAAGGGCATTATAGAATCTTAAGCCCATCTGTATATATGAAGTGTTGTGGACTTTGCTTTTTGATGTTATGATGGAGAAATGGTTTTTTGTTCTTGTATTATAGTTGTGGTGGTCTGAATTTAGTGTTAAAGTCCGTTTATTTTTAAAGACGTAATTTAAACATTCCGAAATGTATAACGCGTATATAGTTTTTATTCCATGGGTCTCGAAGTAGGGCTTGCACGAGTCTCTTCTCCGTAAGGAAAACATTACACGAATGGCTTTTTTTTGTATTTTAAAGATATCGTCTATTAACTTGTGATTTGTGTTTCCCCATAAAAATATGCCGTATCTGATCTTTGATTCAAATAGAGAGAAGTAAATTTGAAGCAATGTTTTTTGATTGCAAAAATTCTTACATCTCGACAGCGCGAATAAAGATGAGTGTAGTTTTGGTTTAAGGTTTTCGATATGTTCGTGCCAGTTCAGTCTTCGATCCAGAAAAACCCCTAGAAACTTGCCGGAACTGCATGTTTCAACTGACATATCTTCAAATTTTACTTCCTTTATCTCTGAAATTGTATTTTTACTATATATTAGTATTCTAGTTTTTTCTACATTCATTAAAAGTTTGTTGGCACTAAACCAATTGACAAGTGTTGATAAGGCAATGTTAAGATCCCGTTCCAGATCGAAATTGTTAGTGGCGCTGCTTACACTCGTGTCATCTGCGTATGACGTAATTGCATATTCTGGGGAAAAATTATTGGCTAAGTCATTCATGAAAATGATAAACAATATTGGTCCCAGAATTGATCCCTGGGGTACACCATAGCTAATCTGCTTTAAATCAGATGTCGTTTCTACAATCTGGCCCGAGCTGAGGATTTTATCTGTTGCTACATATTGATGACGCTCACTAATATAGGATTTCAAAAGATTTAGCGGTACGCCCCTTATTCCATACATATCTAATTTAGAGATCAACAGATCGTTGTCCACTAAGTCAAAAGCTTTAGATAGGTCACTGTTTATCGATGCCACAACTTTTCCTTTGTTGTGAGCGTCAAGTATATACTTCGTCATGCTTTGCAGAGCTGTGCTTGTTGACTTGTTTGATCTATATCCATGTTGTGAGCTATTAAACAAGTTATGACTTTCAAAAAACCCGACCAATCTATTTTTTAACACTGACTCAAATATTTTGGCAATCGAATTTAAAATTGATATTGGTCTGTAATTTTGGGTCTCCCTTTTGGATCCCGATTTATACAAAGCTCTCACTTTTGCGATTTTACCATGTTGTGGAAAGATTCCAGTAGTAAAAATTAAGTTTGTAATATAAGTCAACGGTTCGTGTAAGAGATCAAAACACTCCTTGTAAATTATTATCGGAATATTGTCGTGCCCACAGGCTTTTGTATTATTTAGGTTACTTATGACGTTGTAGAGCTCGTTTTTTGTAACCGGTCGTAAAAAGAATGAATGTTGTGAAGCAGCGATAGCTCTTGTGTCAGAAGATTTTGATGGAATCTTTTTTCTATTTTCTTGAGCCACAGATGTAAAGTAAAGATTAAAAATTCCGGCCACCTCTTCGGCGTTGTCGATAAATTTACCATTAGCGTCCAGGGATATATTCGAAAACTTCTTTATCTCCCTATTTAAATTTCGGTTAATTAGTTGCCACGTCGTTTTAATTTTATTGGACGATTTCATAATTGTTCTTTGCGAGTGAATTCTTTTTGCATTCTTGATAACTTGCTTAAAAATTTTATTATAACGTTTGTATTTGATCAAATTGAGATGAGGGTTTTCCCGTATTTTATGGTAAAGCTCCCTTTTTGTTCTGCTGGACACCCGAATTCCTTTCGTGACCCAGCTTTTTTTACTATTTGTTATGTAGTGCTTTCTTAGTGGGAAGGAACTAAGGAATATTGGTTGAAAAAAGTTAAAGAAATTTGTAATGCACGAGTCAACCTGATTTTGAGTATATAGAAAGCACCAATTTATGTTTTTAAGGCTATTTTTGAAACACATTAAACCTCTTTGATTAATACTACGCCGCAATGTAAATAATTTTTTCTCATTAAAATTTGTTTTCATAAATAAAATCTGAGCATTATGATCTGAAAAATCGACCGGTAAATTCAGAGTATAGTACCACGCCTTATCTAGATTTGTTACAATGTTGTCGATGCAGGTACTTGAGGTATGCGATATCCTCGTTGGTGACGTAATTGTGATGCTTAGGCCATGGACTGCAAACACATTTCGGATTTTCCTAAGTAGTGGGGTGTCTTGCTTGAAGTTAACATTAAAATCTCCACAAAAAATTATCCTCTTGTGTTCACTTACAATATCTAGTGCCTTCTCTAGGTGATCTAAAAAAATTTCCTTATTGCGATCGGGACGGTATAATGACAGAATTGATGTCGTATGATCCATTAATCTTATTCCACATATTTCGAAATGCGTTTCTACTGACAGTTCATTTATCCCTGCTATTATTTCAAATTGGATGCCTCTCCTCACGAAAATCACCGTGCCACCGTGACTACTGCGCAGTCGACAAAAATGCGCAGCAATTACATAAGTATCATTATCTATAGTTATCTGTGATAGTTCATCTTCCCTCAGCCAGTGTTCATCAATACACAATATATCAAACAGTGAATACTCTTGCAATAGTAACAGAAGATTGTCAGTTTTATTTCGTAAGCTTTGAATGTTTAGATGCATGACTGAGAGAGAATGGTTTTTTAGGTTTTTATTTTTGGTAAACGAAGTGATTGAAAAGGATGTGGCTGGGATTGACGACCTTACATTAACATGTCCTACCCTAATTTCTACTGTTTTGTTTATTGTAGTTGACTCTATATGAGGGGTTTTTACCGCGCCATTATTATAGGCGACTGGTCTTTTGTTAAAAAAGGAGCTCCGCTATTTCCTGGAGTGATGTAGATTAAATTGGAGTTCCGGTTGAGGTCATTATTACTTTTTTCATTATCATATTGATGGTTTTTGATGAGTATAGCGTGTGTGCAAATGTATTTCACTAGGGTTGTTTTACACTTGTCACTAAGGTGAATGCCCTTGTAATTATTATTTCTCCGCGATTTCAAAATACTATTTGTATCGATATAATAGACATAGTTTAAGTTATAACTAGTATACTGAAGCTGCTGATTAATTTTATACGCAAAATGATTGAAACGGTCATTGTGCGTAGTGTATGGTACGTTTATAATAATACAGTTTGTGTGACTTACTGACTTTAGAGTATTTTCCATACACGTTTTATTAATTTGTGCACGTTTGGCGGCATTGTTTGATCCCGCACACAGAATAACATAGTCCTTTTTATCGTAGTCAGCAAATAATCCACTGGAGTTTGCAACTACATCTTCAAAATTGGCATTTGGCTTAAAGATACACAAGACAGAGAACTCTGGAAACAATAGGTCAACAAATTTTTGTGCCATATTCCTACCCTGGCTATCAGCTAGGATCAAAACTTTAGGTTTACGTGCAGCGGTTTGATACACATTTATTCTAACACTACAATTATTTAGTTCACTACGATCTACGGAGCATTGTTGATTGACCGCTACTTCTTCAACCGATAGTTTCACAGGAATGGCATGAGGTGCCTTTGGATATGTTGCTACTCTGTCGATTTTCGGGCGATTGCAGATATCTGCTTCGTCAATTGTTAAGGGCCGAACGCTTACGGGTGAGAATGTTTGGGAATAATTGTCTCTTAACACTCCTCTGCAGTTATTCGTAGAAATAAATTTAGACGTTGGGAATATATCACTGTTTGAATGTATTATATTAGTTTTGACGTCTACACCAGTATTACACCCATTGACCGTTGTTACACACTCATTAATTTCACGAAACTCATCAAGTAAAGATTTGAATGCACCGAATGATGGCTTGCAGTTTAATCTTATGTTAAGTTCTATATACACAACCAAAACATTTTATTAAAGATTTACCTTTTTAGAATATAAGTTTAACGATACTTTAAGAAAAAAATCATAAAAATTTATAAAAATATTTGATAACATAGGTTAATAATTTTTTTTTTCATTTTGTACATTAGTGGACATTAGTGTTTAATTTTACAAATTTTTTGTAATTAAAACTTCTTAGCTCTATAAATAAAAGCAACTTTCTTGATTTTCATTAAAATTTTTAATTTTTTTCAAAATAGTTGCGCAGCAGGGTCTGGAAATAAACGGGGTATCTATAACCCAACGTCACCAAATGCGTTACAAAAAATTCACCTCACCAGTTACGGGTTAAAGAAAATTGTAATAATTTCTTCTGTAACAGTTAATTATTGTTAAATATTTCACCTATATAATCCTGATGAAGGTCGAAACCAACGACTGAAATATATTGATTATATAAAAAAGGAATCTTCTAATTTAATCAGCCCCTCATAATTGCCGATTATACCCGCAACATTAACACCAAAAAAACTTGTTTTATCCTAACTATTACGGTGGTAATAACTTAACCTCTTGAAAAAGTTAACTTGGGATGAGTCGACTTGCATGAAAAATGGAGTCGATTTAGAACCGAACTTGTAGACTTGAATATATTGAAAATTCCTCGCCATGCCGTATGCGTGGATCCTATTAATATAGACATTCACGGCTTTTGTGATGCAAGCATTCAAGCCTATGGGGCTTGTAAAGGGTGTCTCAGAATGATTTTCGTTTTTGAATTGACCAATACGCGCCAACCGCAGGTAGGAGGGGGAGGGGAGTGGACTCAAACGCTTGGCCGGCTTGTTGAGTTTAGTAGCCATGAATCGTTTCACGGGATTACAGCGCGCGTTTTGCGTGAGAGCGTTTTATAAAAACAATGATTCCTACACTGTTGTTCGTCGTCTCTACAGGAGACATTTTAATTTAAAAAGCTTAAGACATGTGCCAAGTGCCAATTTAATTAAGCATTGGGTGTGCAAGTTTGAAGAGACTGGGAATACAATGCCGGACAAATCGTCTGGGCGTAAAAGGACATCAAGAACGAACATGAACGTCGATCGCGTTCGACAGTCTGTTATGGACGACCCACGACAGTCATTGAGATTGCGCGCAGCTTCTCTTCATTTAAACAAATCTTCGGTTCATCGCATTATTTCGAAAGATTTACATTTTCACCCCTATAAAATTGTTATTGTTCAAGAAATGAAGCCTGATGATCCTGATAAACGAGTCGAATTCTGCAGGACAATGAAAAACCGTTTTACGAGTTTCAATAACATCTGGTTCTCCGACGAATCGAATTTTCACATCAACGGTCATGTGAATAAACAAAATTGTAGATACTGGGCTTCCGAGAATCCGTTAGAACTGCATCAGAAGCCCTTGCACTCGCCAAAAGTTGTTTTTTGGGCTGCCATATCAAGTCAAGGAATTATCGGTCCTTATTTTTTTGAGGATCACCGAGGTCGAACTCAGACCGTTAATTCTGACCGATATTGCCATATGATCCGGACTTTTTTGGCTACAGAAATGCAAAACCAGAAGGGCTACAACCGCAACACCTTTTTCCAGCAAGATGGAGCCACTTCTCATGTTACAAATGACTCATTAACTTGTCTACACGATTTATTCCCTGGAAGAGTGATAAGTCGCCGAGGAGACATCAATTGGCCACCGAGGAGCCCTGATTTAACTCCTGCTGATTTCTTCCTATGGGGCTACCTAAAAAGCAAACTTTACAATCCATTGCCACCCAACCTGAATGTTTTGAAGCAAAGAATCACTGAAGAAATCAACTCTATTCCAAGAGCGATGCTCCAGCGAGTTATTGAAAATTTTAGCTCCAGGTTAAATGAGTGTGAACAAATGAATGGTGCGCATTTGCAAAGGGTTGTTTTTCATAAATAAACTTCAAGAATTGCTCTTTAAATTAACATTAAATAAAACGAGATTTAATTGATATTTTGTTTTTTATTTAAAATCTAAAAACGAAAAACATTCTGAGACGCCCCTTATATATATCCGCTCAATAAACTCTGATGGTGTGATACAGTGATACATTCTCAACTTCTTTGTTCCAAAAGCAAAGTAGCTCCTTTAAAAACATTAACAATCCCTAAACTAGAGCTGTGTGGGGCGCTTCTTCTTTCGAAGTTAATGTGTGTGGTCTTAAACTCTTTAAGATGCAAGGTTCATCATTGTTACCTTTGGTCGGACTCCACCATCGTACTTGGTTGGTTGAAGACACCTCCGCATCTTTTGAAGACATTTGTTGCCCATAGGGTAGCTGATGTCCAATCCATTACGCCTACGCGTGACTGGATTTGGTCATATGTGGTGGAATGGTCCCACTTTTCTCGAAAGGCCAGAATTGGCAACTTTTGAACATTCATATTCTCAAGAGAATTTACCCGAACTAAAACATGAAACTACTGCCCTTGTAACAAGCGCAGGTACACATTTTCTATTTGAAAACTACTCTAATTTAAGCAAGCTTGAAAGAATTGCGGCTTATTGCATTCGCTTCAAGAATAATTCCGAAAGGTATGCGTAAGCATGGAGCGTTAACCCTAAAAGAGATTGATTCTGCCCTCTTACGCCTAGTGAAGATTTCCCAATCAGAGTCATTTTGTGATGAAATAAAGTTGATTCAATCTCAAAGCAGTCTCAAAAGGGGGAGCAGATTAGTAAATTTAAGCCCTTTTCTCGATCGAAATGGGTTACTACGAGTTGGAGGACGAATTCATAATTCCGAATACACGTTTGATACAAAAACACCCACTTTTGTTAGATGGTCATCATCCCCAGTCAAAATTAATTATTACACGGGAACATGTCAAACTTTTGCACGCTGGTGCACAATTACTTCTTTCAAATATTAGGGAAAATTTCTGGATTACAAATGGCAGGAACTTGTCAAAAAAATAGTGCATAATTGCATTAGTGCTTTCGATGTGCTCCTAGGGGGGTGGTTCCAATAATGGGTAATTTGCCTCGTAATAGAATTACCAAAAACTTTCCTTTTGCTATAGTCGGCATAGATTATGCTGGACCCATGACTATCAAAACTAAAGCTGGACGTGGAAGCACTGCATCTAAGTGTTATATGTGCATATTTGTTTGTTTCGCGACAAATGCCCTGCATATAGAGTTAGTTAGCGATCTTTCCACTCAAGCCTTTGTTATGTCCTTAAGAAGGTTTGTATCGCGTCGCGGAAAACCATCTAAAATATACTCGGATAATGCCACCAACTTCGTTGGTACTAATTCTAAATTAAAAGATTTATAACGATTTCTTAAAAATGATAAAGAGAACTTGGTTAAATCTGCTCTTGAAATTGGTATTGAGTGGAATTTTATACCTCCGCAAGCTCCTCACTTTGGTGGGCTTTGGGAGGCCGGTGTTAAGAGTGTAAAGCATCACTTGAGGCGACTCTCAAAAAATGTATCTTTTACTTTCGAAGAACTATATACCCTTTTGTTACAAATCGAAGCGATCCTCAACTCTCGCCCTCTCTTCCCTCTATCCAGCGATCCCAATGATTTAAATCCCCTCACTCCTGCGCACTTCTTAATTGGGCGGCACATCTTCAGCATTCCGCATCC
This sequence comes from Pyrocoelia pectoralis, assembly GCA_036250285.1. Classification (NCBI taxonomy): domain Eukaryota; kingdom Metazoa; phylum Arthropoda; class Insecta; order Coleoptera; family Lampyridae; genus Pyrocoelia; species Pyrocoelia pectoralis. Next base: position 34,971,810 of record CM070075.1, on the reverse strand, counting down.
AGATGTCACAAATGTAAAGCAGAACAGACTGAAACACTTTGAGCAGATTCAACAGCACCAGCAATTATTTTGGAAAGATGGAGGCGCGAATATATCAGCGAACTACAACGACGTGTTAAATGGCAAGTCAACAGTGGTAGTTTAAAGCCTGATCAACTTGTCATTATTAAAGATGACAATGTTCCTGTGTCTGATTGGCGGCTTGATAATTTAATATAAATTTGTAGGGACCATCCGGCTCCGTTTGCATGTCGATCAGGTCGACCTAAAATTATATCAGTTTACTAATGTAGGTTATATTTTCTATGACTAATGTCGATTAGGTACCTATTATAATGTATAAATTTACCTGGCATCTAGAGTTCATATACTTGGAAATTATCGGCTTCACAACCAAACCTTTTTTTGGAATTTTTTTCTTTAACTGACATGCTTTACAGTTTCGAAGGTATAAATTTATTACTTCTCGAGTAATGTTTACGTATTTTTTCTTCAATTCATGTTCCATACCTAACAGAAATATAATTTTTATTTAAAATTCGGTTAGCAACAATAAGTAAAAAGTCATACCTTTTTCTCTTTTATGACCAGTATTTATATGAGCTGCATGAATAATATCGAATAATTAATCAAGGTAAACATAAAATCTAATATCATCATTATCAGTGTATCTTTTGGCCATTAATTTTTCATCTTGTCCAATATTCAGCAAATCGTATCCCTTTAATCTTCGGTATTGTTTAGATGAAAGTGATTCCCCCGAATTTCGCAATCTTTGTGTTTCCTTAACCTCATTTATCAGTAATTTATAGTCAGTTTCCAAAAGAAGTGTAGATCTATTATTCGATTCTACATAAAGTTTTTTTAAACTAGCTTCGAATTGTTCTTTCATATTTACACCAACTTTCACCCTCACAAACAGATCGCATAAAACAGGTTAGAATAATTTGCGTTATGGCTTTTTTGCATTACCCTTAACCACAACGTGATGAACTTCGTATGCGCACGACCATCGTCGTTAAATCGGGTAGTGGATTTTGTTACCATGCACAAAACGCGTTGTCTGTGGTGCGCTTCGCTCAGTGGCCGAAACATTGTGAATAAATTTACCCACAATGCGATTTGAGCATATTATAAAGTCCACAACGCGTTCTGGGTATAAATTTCGGTCATTGTCCGAATTCGTCAATTGCGTACAACATATATAAGGCGTTGGGTTATGCATAGAATGTAATCTCATATTCCATACCAAATAAAAGATTGATTTTTGAGAATCTCATATCTTTGACTCTTCATCTGGCTAGCGTTACCATATGGTAACACCGTTTTTTGACAATGTTAGAGCTCCAGATTTAAAAAAAAGTTATTCTCGCTGTTAGAGGGTTGTAAAGAAACTTGTTGCTGAGGGGCATCAGTAATATATTTAAAAGTTCTGAAAGTGAAGTTAAAATCACATACATGAAAGTGTTCATAGTAAAGAAGGATCAGGTCGGACACATCTTTTACAAAAATTCTTACCAGCAGGAGGAATTCTATACTGCAAATATTATAAATTCAAGGCGCAAGAGAACAGACTTTAATTTACTTGTGTTAGGTAGACCTTATCAAAAGAAATTAGAAATTTCAGAAACAAAAAACAATGGAATACTCTCCTTAATAGATAAAAAAAGTTATTCCTCGATATTAGGGAGTTTTTGGATATCGTAAAAGCAAATACGGTAAACGCTAAAATCACGTGACTCATTTCTGCGCTTGAGCAGTACTTATCGTAGTACTTTAGCGTTTAGCGCACTGAACTAATATTTACTGGAATGCCAAAGAAGACAAATTAACTGATACAAATTCAATCTGCGCACGGGGCTCCCGATCATGCGCAGTTTGCCTTAATAACCCCGGTAATTTAAATTTTCTTACACAATTTATGTCAGGAAAAGGAACGGTTAACCTACGAGTAATTACTCGTAGGGTTGAACCGATTGTCATCATTTGTGCTAATATATGTATATTGTATTATATTTGGAATGTGTATAATGCTACTAAACCGTAAAAAAACAATCTCTACTTCGAGGTTAGGTGTATTTATATTTAGTGCAGTGGAAGAAAACTTTTTAAATGTAATGTAAGCTAAGCTTTGCACAGTGTTATTTACAATTACAATCCATCGAGGGAGAAGATCGAATCTTGCTCAACTAAGCCATAATGCATTAAGCAATCCATTGCCGTAATCTTAGTTTTAGCAGAAATGTAGGCAGTGACTAACTTACCTTCTTTTTCAACTGTATTAATGTTATCTTAATAACAAAAGTTAATACCTCAGCTAATAACTTCAGTTATTAAGTCGAAAACAGTAAAAAGTTCACCAGGTGCTAGTAGAATAATTAGAGGTAATACAAATAAAACATGTGTATACTCCTGAACAAAGTGTACAATGTGACTGTAAATTTGCAACAATTAACCTTGTGTACAATGAAAGGAAGTAAAAGAAACACGACAGTTAGAATTGTATATTGAAATGTACAAAATAAAATCGTATATAAATACAACTACTGGTTATGAAATAAATTAATTAAAGTTGTTCAACTTACCGAAAATAACGTACACCAGGAATAGATCCACGATTTCTACAGCATGCCACAATACAATTTCGCATTGTTTACTATTTGTAAGATTGCTATAAGGGCAATGAACTTCAGTGTTTAAAAAACATAAACAAGGAAAATTTTCTAACCCAACTTCAACATAATTATGATTGTTGCTGCTAATTTTTTTCCACTGCGCAAACTCGTAAGCCCCGTGATGCACGATTTTAGACCTTATTATTCGCTTCAATTTTGTGCACTTTTTAACGCGCATCTTATGGGCTTTGGCATTCCATGTATTTTAAGTTCAGTGGTTTAGCGTAATACGATAAACCCAAGCAAATACCGTATAAGTTTTCGTTGCCGTTAATTAGGGAATTTACAAATGTAATATTGGTAGTATGGTAATATTGGTACGAGAAATTTCGTTTAATACAGCTGTTTTATTTTCATGTGCTATAATTCTTCCGTTTTACTATCAAATTTCTGAAAATAACAAACACGTCAATTTTTTAGGTTACTTGCAATACTATGGGACACCATATTTACACATTTATTTATTTACCTTTACCGTATACCGTATACGATATCCAAATACACTCTATGAGTAACATACGATTTTAGCGGAATGGGACAAGTCAGCGCCGCCGACTCATCGCGGCCGATACATCGCGGCCATCTCATCGCCGAGCCATCTCAGCGCCGAGCCATCTCAGCGCCGAGCCATCTCAGCGCCGGCCAACTAATCGCCGATTTTATTTTCGATAAATTCAGCACATTCTTACCTATCCTCTTTTACTTGCTTGTATAAATACCGATACCGATCATCAAGATATTACATTAACATATGACATTAACATTCCCTTAAATCTTAATCAATTGATAATCAGCTTTACAAAGCTTTAAGTCGATAATGATAGCATTAATAGACAATGAATCATACTTACCTGATATTAACATTCATTTATAAAAAGTTTGGAAATAAAAGTAATGCTAAACTTAAACGTAGATTGCCATTAAAGCGCCTAGGTTATTTGCAGGTTTAGTATATTTTTTTAAAATTGATACAAAATGGCAACATGACACTAAACAAAATTTGAAAGTAAAAAAAATGCTAAACTTAAACATCAATAGGGAACTTGCCTATAATTTTAAAAATAACAATATCACTAAAAAACATAGCGTAACGTTATAATAAAACGTGTACTTCACAAAAAAATAAGATTTCTAATTCCACGCGATCAGTATGACGGATCGAAATAACGATAAATTTGAATTGGCCCGGAACGAGCTACTATTGGCTGGACGTCACAACCTACAATATTCGGTAGTCGTCTCGTTGGAAAGCAGCACACAATGTCACAATCAGATGTTTACGGGTGTTATTAGACTGTGGTTGATTGTTATTGACTGTTCTGATATTAATATATAATTGTGTTTTATAGTATCGCTTATTGCAGTTGTACAGATATTTTAAAATGACTGATGAAGGTTTTTCAAAGGGCCAATCTGATAATTTGCCGAAAGTGGATATGTTTATGGTGGCATCTTTTATACCTACAAAGTAGTGAAAGTTTTTCCCTTGGAGAGGTCCGCGGGGTCAAGGCAGACAAGTAGGTATTTTTTAGTTTTTAGTAATAATTTCTAAATATAAAATAAATGTTATGAGTTGATTACGGAAATATAACTGCAATAACTACAAAATGGTTAGTTGCGACTTTTAGCACTTAGTCTTATGTTTGAAAGAATTTAGATATTCTAAAGTATAGAGAAATATTCTACTTTTTTTTCATCTAAGTGTCTTTATCTTATGTGCGTAACGATGTAACAAGATATAGGTAAAAAAAGAGTTTGGATATTAGTCTCTTGGCTGTAGTACCTAAAAGTGTTTCTTATATTGGTAGGTAGTCTTTTATCGAGACTTCTTAATTCAGGACATATTCATATGTTACTAAAAGGGTTAAGAATATTTATTTTCAGTTTCTGAAGATACTTTATTATTACGCAAAAATTGAAATAATTTCAGATCCGGAAGAAAATCCTATGGGGATGCAGCTGTGGGATGGGTACAAGTTCTAAGGAAGAATAATGTATGCACAGTGAAGGCCAAAGTAACACCTGAACACAATATAAAAAAAAAACAGTATACAGTAACTTGTAATATTGATGAAGAATCTGAAAATGTCATAGATGTACAATGCCATGATTGTGCTGCTTCATCAGGTAGATACCCTTTGAAAGAATTAACAATCAGTTACATAATCATTCTATAATTACAGGTGGCTGCAAGCATGCCATAGCATTTCTAATGTGGCTTCACAGAAGAAGTGAGGAACCATCTCCAACTGAAGTGGCTTGTTACTGGGCAAAAAGTAAACTTTCAAAAATTGGATCTTCCATAAAATTTCTAACATTAAAAGACTTTGGCGCAAAAGCAGAGTTAAGTTCAGACGAAGAAAGTTCACTTTTTTTAAAAGAAGTTATAGATAAGGGCACAGAAAATCTTTCAGAGAGCCAGCTTTTGAAACATTTCAAATCCAATGAAATAGCAGAAAATTTGGGACTATACCAACTTATGCTTAAATTTGTATCTAGTGGGCAAAGTGAATATGCAGAGTTTGTCCAATTGTGTTTTCAGATGATGGACACACGGTTATGTTCTGAAGCTGCTATAAAGACAATGGAACAATCAAAGTGCAGTTTGTGGTTTGAACTGCGATATGCCAGAATAACTGCATCGAAGATTTACGATGCTGCACACTGCAAGAAATGTGATGGTGTTTTTGTCAACCAAATACTTGGCGTCTCAAAGTTTAAACCCACTGCGGCTATGACAAGAGGAATACGTTTAGAGAAAAGTGTAATCACATGTTTGGAAAGAAAATTTAAAGTAAAGTTCAGCCAGGCTGGTTTGAAGTTGAATGCAAATCATCCTATTTTTGGAGCATCACCTGACGCTATATGTGATGAGTTCGTTTTAGAGGTGAAATGCCCACAGTCACAAAAAACTATTGCAAGCTATTTAACAAAAAATAATGAGGTAACCGCCAAATACAAGGCTCAAGTCCAGTTACAAATGTTTTTTTGTGACAAAAAGAAATGTTTATTTTGTGTTGCGGATCCAAATTTTGAAGAAAATTCAAAATTCTACTATACATGGGTCGAGTATGATGAAGATTATGTAAAATTTATAATGCGTACAGCCGAATGTTTCTGGCGTCAAAACATATTTACGTCTCTTTATAACTCCGTTAAACATTCCTTATAAATGTATTAAGTATTAAGTACGTTAAAAATAAAAGAAGTGTTTTATATAATTTGTTTATTTTAATAAATGTTTCAATAGAAGTAAAAGATTACTTTGGTCATTTTATTTATTATATAACCGCATAATGGGCTACGAAATCAAGCGGTCGAGTGCTAGGATCTGCGTCGTCGGTTGTAAATTGTAGGTTGTGACGTCACGACTACTCCCGCACTTTTGAATCTGTTTGAAACGGTTCGCTCGCGCGCGAAACTTTAATAATTCATTAAAAATTTATTATTGGGAATTAAGGCGTCATTTTTTTCAGATCTTATTTTTTAGTATGGTAGAACATTTTCATGCAATAAAAAAAAAAAGTGAAAGTTCCCTATTGCCACTACGCGGACTTTTGTATCGTATATGATTATTAGTTATAAGTAATTAACGGATATTGATGGCTTCTTGTATGCTATGCTGTTCCACTACTAATAATTTTTAATTTTAAAGAGATGGGTCGGCGATGAGTTGGCCGGCGATGAGTTGGCCGCGATGAATCGGCCGCGATGAGTCGGCGGCGCTGACTTGTCCTAGACCCATAAAAAGTTATTTGTCTGGATATGATTTTTTAATAAAAATTTGCATTAATTTGTAGTTGTTCTCACAAAGCTTAAAATAAGTTTTTTTTTCGTTTGATTAAATTTTATTTTAGAATTAACCAAATTAATTCAGCAATCGATGGTCCATCATTCACAAAAATACGATGCAGTCTAGTTTTAGCAATAAGGCGCCACATAGTCAACACCAGGTGGAACTGTTCCGTAGTAGTGCGAAGCCATTAGATTTGCGCATTAATATCTATTAAGCTGTCATCCAAAGTTTTATCAACGTTTAATGCGGATAACGTTCTTTTCCCACGTGAATTTGAACTGAGGTACTTTGTACTTTGATACTATGTTTCAGCATTCTCCCTTGGAAACAATTCTAATACTTGATTTATCCAGTGACGATATGTAAAACACGTTACTGGTGCTTCTGCATTCTCTCTTAAAATTTCTTCCCCAATAAATTTCTACTCTCTACAGTGAAATTTAATAGACTTCGAAGATTCTGTAACACATTAATAATGTTGAAATGATATGAAGGACAGCTAACAAAAATAGCTTAGTATCATTTGAATGTCAACTAACCAGTGAAGATTGCTCAGATGAGGAACCTGGATGCTGCAGTGAATGATCAACTCGTCTATACTTTGCTGATGGATCTTCTGTCAATGTTGGTTGGAGTGGTTCAAGCTGAGCAATCGGCTGATGTTCGTCAATTTCGTTCTCTTCCAGATATGACTGGGAGTTTTACTAGAAAGTGTGCGTTGTCTAAAAAAATATTTTAAAAACGTGCAAAATAAGCGTTGTGTTCTAAAGGAGAATGCGAATAAACTCGCCTGAATCCAAATCTAACAGAATTTCAGATAATGGGGTATTCGGTCTACTACTACTGGCCTGAAATAACATGCTAACCAAAAGATTCAAAACAAAACAAAACTTACAATAGATAATTTCCTGTTGGCACTTTACAAGAGTTTCGGAAGTTTTCAATCTTTTGTCTTTAACTTTATCCTATGGTCTATAGAAGGAACTAACTGTTCCAGGTAGCCGTTCTCCTTGTCGACATTGATCAAAACAATCAAATCAATGTCATTATCTAAACCAAAACATAATTAAACTATCTATAGAAATATATTACTACAATGGCCCTGTGTGAGGTTAATGCACCACTTTTCGATTTTTTTATTGTAATTGATTACCATTAATTTTGATTTAATATAGGTTGAAGTAATATTAAATTTCATTTATTTTGTTAAATTTTTTATTTAAAAAACTTTTAGTGAAGCTCAAGCTGTCGGTAATACATACTGGCGGTTGATTTTCGTTTCCGTGGTGGCTGGTCGACGTCCTGGAAAAGCTGAACAAATTATAACCGAATGTAAAATTCAATTGTCAGTTAACGTATGACCATACACACCGAAGGTGTTTGCATATAAGATGGGAATTTATCCTTACTAGCTCCAACAAACCCTAAATGCAGTCAAAATACAATACCATTCGTTTGCATAGGTGACGAAGCATTTTCCTTGCGCCGCTACTTTTTAAAACCAATTGGACAGAAAGAACTCAATCATGAAAGAAAAATTTTTAATTACCCGCTCTCACGAGCAAGAGTAAAGTTGAAAATGCTTTTGGCATACTGAGTACACGATTCAGCATAAACCACTGGAATGATAAGACTGCATTTTCCACGTCATCGTTTGGTACGTTTGATACAGACGATCTGGGCATATCTTGATTTTTTAAAAAAAGCAACAAATCGTAGTGCCATAAATGTGGCGTATATAGTCACCCTGACCAGCCTCTGATCTTTTCGACTCTACAATTTTTTTGTTTCTCTGCGGAACCCAGAACGTAGACTATTTATTTTGGTGTTTACCATTTCTTTCGTAGCCGTCTTTTCTATTTCTTTCCACTTTTCCACCAATATTTTTATTCCTGTTCATGTAGTCTTTGGATTTAGTTTTCCATAAACAGGGGTGAGAATTATAAATCTCAATAAACTCCGTTACAAATGCCTTTAAATAATTCCCAGCAAACAGTGTTACGTTTTCATAATTTAACAGTAACGAAACTGTGTTTCATGTAACGTAACAAGTAATGTATGTTTTACGTAACAAATGCGCTGTTGTAACGTCATATGTCCGCCATTACTTTCATCGTTACGTATTTTTTACACAACTTAGGTACACTTCATTTACATCACTATGTTTCGTTATTTTAATGAAACAATGGTTTGTAAATAAGACATACATTGTTACGTATTGTTTGCGTACTTATTACTTATTTTTTATGCAACTGATACGTATTTGCTATACTTTTCACACACGCAGAAATTTAAAACAAAAAATGTTGGATTACATTTATTATAATAAATGTATACCAACTATTGAATGTAACAATAAAAGCTAAAGATAAAAATACGTAATCAATAGAATTCTAACAAATAAAATAATATGAAGTAAATAATACTATATATACATAATATGAACAAATTATTTTTACAAATGTATACAAACCATTGAATGTTACAATAAAAGCTAAAGATAAAAAACATAATTAATAGATAAATCCTACAAATTATTTTGCGCCATCGGGATTTCGCTGCATTCTGCTATATCTTTGTTGTGCAAAACGAAACCAATCCATGCTCGCCTGCTCCATTGTCTGATCTTTAATATTCGGAAATGAGTCCCGAGCTGCATCTATAATAACAATTCAGTTAGAAGAATACAAGTTAGTAAATAAATGTGATCATTTTACCTAATATAATTTTAATTTTTCAGCTGTTCGACTCGGTGATTTTGTTTTCTCCGTTTCCACGAACAAATCGTTGCCAATTCACCGTCAAATACTTTTGCAAAAAAAAATGGAAAAATAAATAATTACTGTGAAAGTATCTTCTTTGTATGGAATATCTTGAAACAAGGCTCAACACAAAATGGCGTATAGCATTCTTTGCACATATACCTTGTCTCTTTTCTTTTCTTCTGCTGCGAACATACAAAGCATCTCTTTGTTGGATTGGTACGGTGTGTAGTTGCTGGTGTAGCTTCTGGAAAATGCGGTCCAGTCAACCTTAACGGATTTTCATCCAGTTGTCGCCTTCCTAAAAAAATAAAGAATTTAGACAGGCATCTCATGTACATATATAACTGACGCTATATTAGATATTACCTCCTCCAGAATTTCTCTTGGTAACGGTGGGGTCATGATATTTTTCTAACATTTCTCTCCTGAGTTCCAGCTGAAAATCGGCAGTCTTAATTTTTTCTTGGTTGCAGTTGTGTATAAAGCGCAGGAATTCAAAATGCAAAGTTCTAAAATGTGGAAGAATACCTGTTCCACTTCCTCGTTTTTCTGACAGTTTCTATAGAACTTAAGAGCACGTCCGTCTTATCAACTGCACCCATGTGCTTATTATGGTCCACGATACAGGTTGGTTTATATATTGTTTGACCATCAACTCGATTTTTTTCCCAGTGGCTTCCATTGTTGGCTTATGTTTAGTGGTAAGCATATAAATTTCACGCTTGTCATACCACTTGACACACAGTAACTCCTCGGAAGATTTAAATGTTTTTTTCTCCTTTGGCCAATTTTGCTTCTATTGATGGCATATTCTTTCTTGTTTTTCGGACTGTGCCACAAGCATTTGTTTTTTCTGAGTGAAGAGTTCTCAAAAGGTTGGGGCTGTTATACCAATTATTAATGTATAACGTGTGTCTTTTTTTTAGGTAAGGTTCTAAGAGTGTCATTACCACGTTTCCTGATATTCCAATGTTTTTATTACCACCCGAAATTTCAGTGGTGGATCCTCTATAAATAATAAAATCGAGAACATAGCCCGTCTTGCAGTCTGCCAAAACAAAAAACTTGATTCCAAATCGGTGGCGTTTATTGGGTATGTATTGTTTGAATCGCAAACGTCCTTTATATACCGGGTGTCTCCAAAAACACCTTACAACGCTTTAGGGAAGACTTATGGGATAAAATTAGACAGATATAACCCAATTTACCTCTATGCAAAAGTGCATCATTTCAGAGTTACAGCTCTTCAAAGTTGGTGTTTGAAAAACGTTTATTTACGAGGTTCGTCCACAAACTAAGTTCCGTTTCTATTTCTATCCGCGGCAGCGCTACGATCGCAGTTCAGAGCATGCGCGGCAGTTACTCTGACTCAAGGAGAAGACACGTGCGTCATTTTCAGATCGCTGCTGCCGATGTGTGCTTTGTAGTGCTTCTTTATATGTAATGTCAGCTGTAATTATAAATCCCGCCGCGTGTGAAATCAAATCTGTGATTCGTTTTCAAAATGCAAAGAAAGTTAAACCAAAGGAAATTCATCTGCGAGACCATTAAGAAATTGCGCCGCGCAATACAAAACAAGCGCCGAGGGGGGGGGGTGTTTTTTCCACGATAATGCCCGACCTCACACGGCGAATGTGACCAAACAACTCTTACGGGAATTTCACTGAGACACGTTTGATCATCCGTGCAGCCCGGATCTCGCTCCTAACGACTTTCATCTCTTCTTACACTTAAAATCTGTCCTTGGTGGTCAACACTTAAACGATGAACATGAAACATGTTACCACATGGTTGAATATACAGGCGGCAACCTATGAAGAAGGCATACAAAAACTTGTGCCACGCTATGATAAGTGCCTACAAAATTTCGGAAGCTATGTAGAAAAGTAGTTTAACAGTTGTAGATTTTTGTACAATAAATATTGTTTCTGTGTCTGTACACGTTTGTTTTATATAACCAAACGGAACTTACTTTGTGGACATAATAATTACCCTTATGAAAAGCTATAATTGTACAAATTTTGGGGAAAAAAGACATACAAGAAATAGACGATCCGCATTATAAAATGAACGAATTTGTTCTTAGTTGTTTTATTATTGCTGAACAAACTTCGGGCACAATTCGTGAAATTGTGCTTTCGTGAATGCGTGTTTGGTACATTAAAGATCTATATGCCTCGCCAGTTCCCAGAAATCTCAATGTAACTCCCAACCTTTAACAATAACATGTAAACAGTGACTCAAATTCTGCTGCAGTACCTACCTGTTTATTGGAAAAATCGTATACTGCATTATAGAATCTTGTTTGGCTATATCTGCTTAGAGTGCATTTAGAACAAACTCAAATCGATTCCATTCATAAAAAATGCTTATATGACACTGGATCTTGCATCCTTATCTCCCCATCTAACATATTATACTCCTCGTCGGTTGAATCGTTTATTTAGCCAGTTCCTTCAAACACTTTTTCTTTTCTTTTTCTTCGATATTTTATCAGCGCATATAACCATCGTGATCCAAGATCAAACAACTGTTGCACATAAAAGCTTCCTTATTAATGTCCATTATGCAACCAAGGAGGTCATGCACTGATTTGGAATAGATTTAATAAATTAAAATATTTTTAGGTTATTCTTTTAAATAAACATATACAGGGTGATTCATTAAGAATGTCCAATCTCTGAATTGTAGATTCCAGACCTCAAAATATGGTGATTCTGCCCAACATGCCTTATACAAATATTGCTAGTTTCCGAGATACCGGGTGTTTAAAGTTTAAATATGAATTTTGATTTTCGCAATAACAATTAATTAATGTGATTAAAAATAATAGACAAGGGTTATTTGATATGAAGAGATCTTTGCGAAAACGGATCATAAATAATAGTTTATTGTTGTTACACATTTAGAGAATAAATTTTTTTTTTAAATTAAAATTTATTGAACTGTTTAGAAGCAAATAACTCGATAACTGATCGAGTTACACGAATCAAATAAGAGTAACTTTTTTTTGTAGAATCTAACGCTTTTCCATATTTTATTATTAGTTTGCTAATAGTTCAGCCGAAAAAAATTTTTGCTTAGATTTACTAAACACAACCAAGTATAACTAGCGCCCTCTATTAGCAATGCTAAATTAGAGTCCAAATTGGCAATCCTCATGCAAAAAAAGGTAAAACTGCCAATTTTCAAAAAGAAATTGTGAAAAAATAGAAAGTTATTGCGAAAATCAAAATTCATATTTAAACTTTAAACACCCGGTATCTCGGAAACTATCAATATTTGTATAAGGCATGTTGGGCAGAATCATCATATTTCGAGGTCTGGAATCTACAGTTCAGAGATTGGACATTCTTAATGAATCACCCTGTATAATATAGTTAGTGTACTAACTAGTATACTAAATTGCCAAGGTCAAGTTACCACAATTTCTAGTACTTAAAACAGTACTAAAATTGCTGTAATACAAACGAGCTTAAGTCAAAGAACACAGGCTACAAAAACCGTTTTTGCATAAAAGTGGACATATGCTAGTTCTGCTCTAAGGGGACGACATAATACTATATCATGAATATGAGCGATTAATAAAGAGAGTTCTTCGGGTACATATGTCAATCTTTTTACATCGTCATATTCTTTAAACATGGCAAAAGTGTATTGAGGCTCTAAAGTATCTGTTAGTAATTTCGATTTGCATAAGACACAGTCGTACGTTAGTATTTTTTTAATTACAAAACCACAAACGTATGTTGTTATCTGCTTGTCTAGATTATTGAAATTTTTATTTACATCATTTATTGACGGAATGTCTACATGGTAAAAGACGTCGTTCAATTTATTTAACGAAGCATCTTCCGGATTTATATCAATAGCTAAAAAACTTATAAGATTGTCTAATACATCACCATTGTCATTCTCGCAGTTTTGCCCTTTAGAATGAACATAAATTAAATTATTCAACACTGCAGATTTTAAAACCACCCAGATTTAAATGGAATGTTCGTCTTTTGTGATCCATCAGTTTTGGAAACAAATAACCAAGAGTTTATTTGTTCCAGCATTTTATTCCACAATAAATGATCTCTTAGATCGATTAGAAACACATTTTCGATAAGGTTTCCCACACTCTGCAGATGGTTGTCTTCCATTAAAACTATCAAAAAGAGTATCAATGTCATGAATGAATTCTGCAGTATTGATTGCTGCAGAAGGAAGTCTATCTGTCGAATTTTCACCAATAATACTTTCGACAAAAGCGGCAACAGTGTTACTTAAAGTTCTTGCTGCTACACACATCTTACTTTGCTTTTCATGTCAAAATATGGTTCTCTAATTTTACGGAGTCCTTAAAATCTTTTTAACTTATCAATTTCAAAAGCACATTTTACATAATAATAATCATAATAACTTTATTTCCTTTTGACAATGTAACTTGTATAGGATGTGTCAAAATGTATATTATAACATGTACCTTGTAAATAAATAACTAATAAATAAATAAATAAATAACGGAACTACCACGCATAGCAGTACAGTTGCAATAACAAACAAACTAATATAATAAATTCAATGTTGCAGAATATTATGTCGCATACTTTTACAAGTTTGTATAAATTCTTCTATCGTATAGAAACTATTTTCAATTAAAAATTCTTTTAATTTATGTCTAAAATTATTTGGAGTTTCTAAATTTTTAATATTTTGGGACAAATAATTAAGAAGTTTAGGACCGAAGAAAATAGGAGCCTGTTTGGAAATATTACATTTACAGAAAGGTAAATAGAAAGAATTTTTTGGCGTGTATTAAGACAATGAACATCACTGTTTAGTCTAAATTATTTTTTATGGTTGTACACATAAATACATAGCTCAAAAATCAAAATGCAACACAATGTTAATACTTACTCTAAATTTTAACATCTACATATTTGACAATAAGCCTCTTTTCACACGGGGATACTGTATGCCGGATAGTGTATCTCTCATACTCTTTTAACATTGTCGCTTATGGAATTTTTCACACGAATAATTTGTGGGATACAGTCGCCGGCAACTAAATTTTAGTCGCCCGGCGACCTTCGACTTTCGGATACTCATCGGCTGTTGTTTCTTATGGGATCTTTCACACGAGGATACTTTGTAGACAGCAACTTGTCAGCGGAATGGGACAAGTCAGCGCCGCCGACTCATCGCGGCCGATTCATCGCGGCCATCTCATCGCCGAGCCATCTCAGCGCCGGCCAACTCATCGCCGATTTTATTTTCGATAAATTCAGGATATTCTTCTTACCTATCCTCTTTTACTTGCTTGTATAAATACCGATACCGATCATCAAGATCTTACATTAACATATGACATTAACATTCCCTTAAATCTTAATCATGATAATCAGCTTTACAGAGCTTTAAATCGATAATGATAGCGTTAATAGACAATGAATCATACTTACCTGATATTAACATTCATATATAAAAAGTTTGGAAATAAAAGTAATGCTAAACTTAAACGTAGATTGCCATTAAAGCGCCTAGGTTATTTGCAGGTTTAGTATATTTTTTTTAAATTGATACAAAATGGCAACATGGCACTACACAAAATTTGGAAGTAAAAAAAATGCTAAACATCAATTGCCACTACGCGGTACTTTTGTATCGTATATGATTATTAGTTATAAGTAATTAACGGATATTGATGGCTTCTTGTATGCTATGCTGTTCCACTACTAATAATTTTTAATTTTAAAGAGATGGGTCGGCGCTGAGTTGGCCGGCGATGAGATGGCTCGGCGATGAGATGGCCGCGATGAATCGGCCGCGATGAGTCGGCGGCGCTGACTTGTCCTAGACCCCTTTTTGAACGCAGGTTTTGTGTATTTTTCGAAAATCTGCAAACATCGTCGTAATTAGGTAAGACCTAAGAGTTTTTTTTTATAATTTAGGTAGATTTATTACTTAGTTACAGATATTTGTGTATATGTATTTTTGTTTTTTGGGTGGTTATGTTGATAGGAAGACGATATTTATAGGTGGGAAGAATACTTCCCACGGCCCATATTATTTCTTATGCGGGAAATATTCTTCCCATGCCCATTGGGACGCTGTATTACCTAAATGTATTTTTTTAGTCATGTGGGATTTAGAGAATCCTCTTCATCGACAAAATGCGCTTGAATACTTCTACAGTCTTCCGAATGATGAGGAGAACTCAGATGAAGAACCGGATGATGATGCAAACGAAGAAATGGACATTCTGGAATCCATAGATTCCAGTACAAGTATTACTCCTTCCACCAGTGGACGTATCACCCCTAGACCTCCCAGTCCAACAAACCAGTTCTTAAATTCGCCATCTCCAGGTGTAACTACGCTCGAAGAAATCGATGAAGGCAATGATAGTGAGAACAGTGAAGAGCCATCCACCTGGACAAAAAATTGCGAGCACCTACATGACAAGAATATCGACTTTCATAAACCGGCAGAAACCACGATCCAGTTTCCCCCACATGCTAAGGAAGTAGATTATTTTAGTGCAATATTTAGTGATGACATCTTGGAGCTCATTGTTGAACAAACCAATTTATATGCATCACAAGACCTGTCAAGAAAATCTAACAAGAAAGAAGGTTTGGGGGCATCAAAAAATTGGCAAAGACACTTCTAAAGAAGAAATCAAGGCTCTTCTTGGGGTAATGATTATGATGGGAATTCACCAACTTCCACACTTGGCAAACTATTGGTCAAGTGATCCTATTCTAGCAGTTCCTTCGGTAGCTCAAGTCATGTCATCTAAAACGTATAAAAAACTTGTGGAGAATATTCATACAAATGATAATACTAAGGCCGTTCCAAAGGATCAGACGGGATATGATAAAAGTAAGGCCTCTCGTCATGATGCTCAACGATTCTCTTTGCAAGCCATATAAACACTCGACTTCCCTGGCTGTCGACGAGTCAATGATCGCCTTCAAAGGACGCTCATCGATAAAGCATTCAGGGTGGTGGAAATTTAATGCCGAGTTTAGTTAACTTCAAATCATCATAAGTTGGTTTTTTCAAATGGAACACCCTGTATGTTTTGTCGTAGTTTGATGCACAATTTCATTCTCTTTCGAACGGTATCATGGTTCCCTATACCTCTCTTCTAGTTATTGAGATATCTACTGTTTTTTTGTGCAGTCAACTAAGGTCATTCAATTTCTGGTGAAAATGGCTTAGCACAACTTCAAAACAAACGACTGTTCTATCACCAGTTATTAGTTGTCACGTTGTCAATCGAACACCAATAGTGAATACTATTTATTTAAAAAAATGGGAAACAACACGTATTCAAACGCAGGTAGGTATTCTAAATTTATTATTTATTCATGGAGTGAAGAATGTAACAAGATAATAAATACAGCTTGCAGAGTGTTTAATGAGAGACCTTCATTTACCAATTACCAGAATTTGAAGAAGGTAGTTACAAATGTTACCATCATCGGTAAAGACCTATCAAATATGATCTTAATAATAAAAAATATTTAATAATTAATTAGTAAATGTATCAGTGACAAGAACGAAAATAATAATTATTATGTAATAACAGATAGAACTGCACTCTGCAAGTTCTATCTATTATCTTGTTACATTCTCCATGAATAAATAATAAATTTAGAATACCTACCTGCGTTTGAATACGTGTTGTTTCCCATTTTTTTAAATAAATAGTATTCAATTCAACTGTCACTATTGGTGTTAGACTGACAACTAATAACTGGCGATAGAACAGTCGTTGGTTTTGAAGTTCTGCTAAGCCATTTTCGCAAGAAATTGAATGACCTTAGTTGACTGCACAAAAAAACAGTAGATATCTCAAAAACTAGAAGAGATAGGTATAGGGAACCATGGTACCGTTCGAAAGAGAATGAAATTTTGCATCAGACTACGACGAAACATACAGGATGTTCCATTTGAAAAAACCAACTTATGATGATTTGAGGTTAACTAAACTCGGCATTAAATTTCCACCACCCTGTATGCAATTAAGCCACTTTGAAACTACGGATGGGAAGCTTAGGGGTCCAGCTATCTCTCGTGTGAATATGGTTCCTTTATCTTTCTTGCTATAGAATTCACATGGTTTTAAGGTAGATAGTGTTTATTTTAATTTTTACTAAAAAAATTAAATATCTCGGAAACGGTTAATTTTAGGAATAAGAAAACTTAATGAAAGTCCACCTAAAATTTTACGTAGAATCCAAAATCGGAATAATATATGTATAGGGTGTTAAAATAACAAAGTTGGTGTCTTTTCCGGAAAAACCGGAAGTGTTACGTAGACGCCATTATTTTATTTGAGGAGGCCATGCTTGAAAACCACCCCATTACCTAAACTTTCAAAATTCAGATAACAGTAGTTTCTGAAATATTCTAATGGGTGGTCACCGTGAGACACCCTGTATATATAGGTAAAAATTTAACCCTAAATCACTAAATAACGAATAAAACACTACTCTATTAAAAATGTTATTCGCCTAAAGTATGTAATAATAAGTTAATGTTAATATTTTCGGTCTCTATATTATTTCAATATCGTGTGACCTCAGATAACTCTTCAGTTAGTAGGGTCATCAGATTTCTTAAAGCCACCACACACTGCTATTATTTTTATTCAAAATATCACGCAACCACGTTACAGATGTCGGAATGCACTCAAAGTCAACGGGGGCAGGCAATGTTGAGAGGTTGGATTCCCGTTTCGTGATTCCAGCGATGTTACCGGTACGGTGGTGACTGGTGTGATGCTGTAAAAAACTACATTAGTAATGCCATCACAAGACATAAATTATGAATTAAGTAATGTACTTACTCTTCAAGAAGCCTGATTGAATCAAATCTCTCAACGTCAGTATCCATAATGCACACACTGCTATTATTTTTATTCAAAATATCACGCAACCACGTTACAGATGTGGGAATGCACTCAAAGTCAACAGGGGCAGACAATGTTGAGAGGTTGAATTCCCGTTTCGTGATTCCAGCGATGTTACCGGTACGATGGTGACTGGTGTGTTGCTGTAAAAAACTACATTAGTAATGCCATCACAAGACATAAATTATGAATTAAGCAATGTGCTTACTCTTCAAAAAGCCTGATTGAATCAAATCTCTCAACATCACTATCCATAATGCACACACTGCTATTATTTTTATTCAAAATATCACGCAACCACGTTACAGATGTCGGAATGCACTCAAAGTCAACAGGGGCAGACAATGTTGAGAGGTTGAATTCCCGTTTCGTGATTCCAGCGATGTTACCGGTACGATGGTGACTGGTGTGTTGCTGTAAAAAACTACATTAGTAATGCCATCACAAGACATAAATTATGAATTAAGCAATGTGCTTACTCTTCAAAAAGCCTGATTGAATCAAATCTCTCAACATCACTATCCATAATGCACACACTGCTATTATTTTTATTCAAAATATCACGCAACCACGTTACAGATGTCGGAATGCACTCAAAGTCAACAGGGGCAGACAATGTTGAGAGGTTGAATTCCCGTTTCGTGATTCCAGCGATGTTACCGGTACGATGGTGACTGGTGTGATGCTGTAAAAAACTACATTAGTAATGCCATCACAAGACATAAATTATGAATTAAGCAATGTGCTTACTCTTCAAAAAGCCTGATTGAATCAAATCTCTCAACATCACTATCTATAATGCACACACTGCTATTATTTTTATTCAAAATATCACGCAACCACGTTACAGATGTCGGAATGCACTCAAAGTCAACGGGGGCAGACAATGTTGAGAGGTTGAATTCCCGTTTCGTGATTCCAGCGATGTTACCAGTACGATGGTGACTGGTGTGATGCTGTAAAAAACTACATTAGTAATGCCATCACAAGACATAAATTATGAATTAAGCAATGTGCTTACTCTTCAAAAAGCCTGATTGAATCAAATCTCTCAACATCACTATCCATAATGCACACACTGCTATTATTTTTATTCAAAATATCACGCAACTACGTTACAGATGTCGGAATGCACTCAAAGTCAACGGGGGCAGACAATGTTGAGAGGTTGAATTCCCGTTTCGTGATTCCAGCGATGTTACCGGTACGATGGTGACTGGTGTGATGCTGTAAAAAACTACATTAGTAATGCCATCACAAGACATAAATTATGAATTAAGCAATGTGCTTACTCTTCAAAAAGCCTGATTGAATCAAATCTCTCATCATCACTATCCATAATGCACACACTGCTATTATTTTTATTCAAAATATCACGCAACCACGTTACAGATGTCGGAATGCACTCAAAGTCAACGGGGGCAGGTAATGTTGAGAGGTTGGATTCCCGTTTCGTGATTCCAGCGATGTTACCGGTACGGTGGTGACTGGTGTGATGCTGTAAAAAACTACATTAGTAATGCCATCACAAGACATAAATTATGAATTAACACGTAGAGTGCCATGGTGGGTCAACAGTGTCCACCATTTGAAAGGAAATAATTTGTCTCTACTGGCCACGGTGGGCTAATGTTGTCCACCACACATTTATACAGTTCAGGCCGTGGTGGCCAGCGTAGGTCCACTAGAGCCACACTAAACATATAGGAGGTGACTTACAATGCTTTTAGCAATATTTTGATGTACTTGGTTTTTGTCCTGGTGGTCATTTGTTGTCCACCACCCACAAAATATGAACACTGAATATTTATTGATGCTCTGACGTAACTATAACTTATTTTATGATTGATTATTGGTGACATGGTAAGTATAAAAAACACAAATATCCCCAAAATATTTATTTGTTTAATTTGAAACGTGGGTTTATAACATAGGTTAAACTCCTTGTGGCCGCGGTGGTCAACGCTGTCCACCAACTTTGTTATTGTTTTTTGTTTAATTCAAGTGAATTATTCTGACACCGGTTGGATTTTCTGCTATCTATGATCATTTTACACGATTATCAGCAAAAAAAAATTTTGGCCAGTAGGGACTGCCAAAATGACTTTGCATGGTGGCACTCTACGTGTTAAGTAATGTGCTTACTCTTCAAGAAGCCTGATTGAATCAAATCTCTCAACATCACTACCATAATGGTGATTATGGGAATAGCTTCTTCTTCCGGTGACTGAGGTGGTATTTGATGTTGTTGTAGTGATGCATTAGATGGTTGAACCGGTCGAGGAGGTATTTACGGTGCCGGTTGAATTAACAAATTCTGTAATATTCTCGGTTCAGGTCTGTTTTTTCGTTTCATAGTCATTTTCAATTTTTTAGTCGATGATGATGATGATGACATGATTATAGAATAATAATATAATGACTGAATGGAAAAGTGTAACTTTAACATATATGTATACAGGGTATATCACGGAACCCGTTCATTAGAAGTTTCTGGGGTCCCTTACTACTTATGAATTTGAAACTTTCAGGTTAAGGATAACCCATAGCCTTCTTTTGTTCTGAAATATTGTCGATGTTGTACAACTTCCGAAAGGACCGGAAATCGCTATTCATCTTATTTTAAATGGAACGCCCTGTATATTATTGCGTTTTTGGATTATACAATCGATTCTGCGTTACACTATTAGATTAGCTAAATATTTTTCAGGCATGTTATACATCGTTGAAAAGCTCTTTTTAAGGACTATCTAAATAACCAAAAATCAAATATGGCCGCCATATGAAAAACAAAAGATAGCACTAATAACTAAAAAACCAATGACAATCGGGGGTTTCTGTTTACATCAAATAATTTGTCTTAAATAAGTGTCTCAATAGTGTAAAACTTTAAAAGAGGTCAGATTAAGCGTTAAAGAGTTATTGAGGAAAATTTAAATCGGCAAATTTTGGTTTTTTCTAAATATTTTAAAAATTAAAAAAGTTAGGTCAAATTTGAAATAATATTTGTCGTGAGTATTAAATTCTGCAAAACTTTCCCCATTTAACCGTTGCCCTATGTCTTCTAATAACCGAGATACCAATGGTGAGCATCGAAATTGGGACACAGTGTATATGGCAGTGGGTAAGCATCTGGGTTGCTAACTTTGTTTAATCTGCGAAATGTACACAAAACCGATGGCTCCCATCTCGTTTTCGGACTATCACCACGCCTTTAACATCTTCTCTAGCTCCGCGTCAACTAGCTTCTGAATTGCTGGGGAAATTTGGTAATGCCTCTGTTTACTTGGTGGAGTCAGTGGTGATTGCATGTTCGACTAATTTGGTGCATCCTAACTTATCTCCCATTTTCAGAAACCAGACTGTCTAATCTCTCCCGTTCATAGTCACATAACGGTACTATAGCCATCTTCCGCCAGAAATCGGCTCCTAAAATAAGACCTTGATGGATCGATGGAATAACCAGATCAAGAATAATGGTTTTCTTCTGGAGGGTGATCGGAAGCGTAATTGATCCCAATGCGGTACATTCGGCTCCGTTGGCGACGATGCAATTGACGGAGTCATCTTTGTTCAGAGTGCCTAGAACTCGCAACAGGGACCAATATGGTTCACTAACAATGGCACGTGAAGCCCCTGAATCTAATAATTGGAGTAATGTTTTACCCATAATGTCGACTTTTAGGTCTGGTCGCTCGTCTCCTCCGGTCTGACTCAAGATAAAATCCATAACCGCTTGGTGTCGCGTATTAGTATTGGCCTCTTCACATGAACAGCGCGTTGCGAGACCTTTTAAACACGCTGAATCTCCTTTCCCGAGCAAATTCGACACGTTGCTTTGGTGACATTCGGTTTTCGACATTTGAAGCAATGCTTCCGTATTTTAACACTTCTGCTGGGGCGATATGCAAGGTCTGGCTCAAGACAGTATTGATTAACGTTTGGAGGAGGAAAAAAGTGGTTGGCTCGAGTATGAGCATCTTTGATCACCTTGCACTGATATCGCAGCATGTCGGAAAGGTATCAGTAGCTATGCCTTTTGTAGATAAGGGGGTATATTCCGAGTTATATATGAGATGCACGTGTGTTCAGATGGTACATTAGTTAGGCGTCTGAATAAGTTCCCTATGGCCGCAATATAAATAAGGACCGGTTCATGAGCGCCCTGGGTTCTTTTCCGAATTTCGTCCCAAAGACTGATTTCATAATCACATGGTTGGAAGGTATTGGGTAAGAGTAACGCTAACTCTTCTCAACCGTTGATTGTATCTTTTACAGCCCGATACCATTATTAAGGCGTTCCCGGTAAACAGTTCGACCGCGGACATGTATAGTTGTTCTTTGGGAACCCCCCTGTACATGCGAAATTCCTCAAGGCGTTCGAGGAACCCCCCCCCCCCCCCCCCCCCTTCGCCGTTGAAGTTAACATTCCAGTTATGAATGCCTAAATTATTGAAAGGTCTCGACGATTCACTATTAGATAAATTGCGGGTTTATCTATTTATACTAAATGGAATATTTGATTGAAGTAAGATTGAAGTAATTTATCTATTTATTTTAATGTATGTAATACTAAAGGGGTCAAGGTTGGCTAGTAGAACAGGATAACACAAACCAGTGAAACCTTAAGGGCAAATATTTAATTACAGTTATAACATAACCAAGGTAGCTTCTTCTTATCACCAACAAATTCAGACCTCCATAATATGATATTACGTTTATAGGATGTAAAATATGACATTGCTTACAAGAAAACACTGGACGAGACATGATGATGATTGGTAATCTGCTTATCTATCCCTTTGAATCAGAAAAAGTTTATGCTTTTACTTGTGACTGAATCAAAAAGAAAGTAGGTTAAGAAATGAGGTTATTATGTCAGATGAAAATGTGGAAATTAGCTTTAGTGAGAATTAAATCATATTTGTTTAGAGTAGCCGAGATTTAGTATAAGTACCGGGTGAGTTTTTTCACGTGAATACCTCAAATATCTCGAAACATAAGCTCTCTACGAAAAAATTTAGGTAATCAAAATATAATCATTCCATGGGGGAAAAATGTTAGTGTTATAATTTGAGATCTTAAATGGGTACCCCTATTTTTTACTGAGGATTGTACGGCTAAAACTATGTAGGATTTGTTGGAAACATTTTCTTCGTAGTTGGCGCTGTAATTCACGATATTCAATTTTTTGATCCTATAGTGAACCTATGCATACAATTGTGGAATAATACAATTGTAATAAAATAAAACAAAAAATAATTGAGATATCTGACATTTAATCAAGGCGTAGTACATATGTTATTATTACAGATGTACAAATGTAATTATTACATAAATGCTCAAAATGATGACCTTCGACTTCAATGCATTTATTAACTCTCATTTCAAATTGCTGTACACAACTGAGAAATGTGATTGCTTGAATTTCGGCACAAGCATGTTTTGTAAACTTTGTCTTTCAGATAGCCCCACAAAAAGAAATCAGGCGAAGTAAGATCTGGAGATCTAGCAGGCCAATTCACCGGACCAGCTCTACCGATCCAGCGACCATTAAAATCACGATCTAGAATTTCACGTGGTCACCGAACAGTGTGCCGGACAACCATCATGTTGAAACCGCATGTTCTGTCGTAATTCTAAGCTCAAGTCTTCAAGTAATATTGGCAGTTCATTTTCCAAAATCTCTCGATACATGGGACCATTCAAGTTGCCTTCGATAATATAGGGGCCAATCAGTTTGTTACCAATTATTCCACACCACACGTTTACAATCCAAGGACGCTGATGTTCAACTTGACGAAGTCAGCGCGGATTTTCAACACTCCAGTAATGCATGTTGTGTCGATTTACTGTTCCGTGGTTTGTAAAAGATGACTCGTCGGAAAACGATTTTGGAAATCAACGCCATGCAGTTCTTGATGTAAAGAGATATGATACGGATGATATTTATGACGTTTTAAAATTCGACAAATGCTGGTGTGGGACATTCCAGCCACTGCAACTAATACAAGAATTTCATTATTTGGTCCAGTGATCGTTGCTCCACGGGTTCTTTTTTTCGGTTGAACACTTCCACTTCAAACAACCTCCTTTGTTCCCAAGTCATGTTCCAGAATTTGTTAAAAATTGTTTTCCGAATTTCGTCCAATAAACACCTCACAAAATCGGTTATTAGCTTTCTTGCAGAACTTTAATTCACATTTGGATTTCATTTCTCTTTTTCCTCGTTTAATTTTATGTTCTTTTGATCTTGTGTAGCCTATGTAATCTTCACCTAACATTCTTTTTCTCTTATTAACATTCTTTTCCCACAATTCCGGATTTGCACAACGGTTCTTCACAAACTAAAATAAAAATAGGTTCTGGAAAAAATAAAAATTAAGTTCTGAAAAAAAATTAAATTAATGTCTGGAAAGGAAAAGAAAATTAACTTCTGGAAAAAGAAACAAAACTGGCTGGAATTCTATAATTATATTTAAGTTTAGTTTATAATATTCTTACTTGTATTGTTGGTTGCCTGGTTCTTGACTTTTCAAGTCCGTTGCTCGGGCGCCATGTAAGCGTCGGCCCACGCTCTATTCTGTGGTCGATGCGTACAAATTTGCTTACCAGCGGGTAACCTCAAAGTCGAAGTTGAACAGAGTTGAACAATCAAATAAAATGAAAATAAAATACAGGCCGTTCCATTTTGGATGGTCATCGGCAATATCTACAAAACCAAAGGTGTCAACTTAATGGGAAAATTTGCTCTCTAAATAGATCCCTGGCTTTGTGAGTGCTGGCGTGGTTTACCATGAATTATTTTCGCTTGAAACATATTTTCGAGACTATTAATTATTTGATTCACAAACTCTCTACCGTTGTCACTATGGAGTAGACAAGGAGCCCCCACAATACAATAAATGTTCCTCTTCTATTTTTTTCTTGCAAGTGTAATCCAGCGTCGCGTGCTTTTTCCCCAGGCATCCTCTTCTTCAATCTTACTCTTTTCTCAGGTGTGATTCCATATTCTTCGCATTTTTCTATAGCCTGTGCAATTGAATTATCTACTAGGCGAGAGCGCTCTTCTTGTACGAATAGTTTCAACGAGTCTAGTTTAACCACAACCCGTATCAATAGATAAACCTTTTGTTGAAGATACTGCTGAGTTGACTAAATTTCTCAAAGCACATCGTTCCAGAAGTACAGGTAACAAAGAAACGTGAAGTTGCAAATAGATGCTAAGATGCACTGAGCTTCTCCTTTTGTCTTTAAGTTTTCATGTGGTAAACGTAGAGCTTCAACTGCGGCTAGAATGTGTTCAAACTTTTCCTTCACTACAGTGACCGAGGCACAATGGGCACTCCATCGTGCCGTTATTAATATGTTGAGACAAGAACCAGTATGTTCGGACGGATTTCCATACAAACTTTCATCCCCTATTTTACTCCCTTAGGGGTTGAATTTCGGAAAATCCTGAAACACGGCTGTCTTAATTTCTAACGAAAGGCCATATACCAACTTGTATGGATTTAACTTAAAAAATTTCCATGCATACTTTTATCCCCTATTTTGTCTCCGTAGGGGCCAAATTTCGAAAAATCCGGTCTACATGATAAAATTGCAAGATTTCAGCTATCTAGGTCCAAGAGTATGGGCTGGGCGTTGATGAGTCAGTGAGTAACGATTTTTCTTTTTATATACACCGTATCCAAAGTTAAACGTTCACCATTGCTATCTCCGTTATTATTGGAGCTACAAGGTCGGTTAAATGGGCAAAGTAATGTCATTCTTTCCGCTGGTTACAAAGGTGACAACAGAACAACAATTGAACGTCTCGTTGTCGAGATACTCACAAAAACAACATTTCTTTAAATGGAACACCGTGTCTGTTTTTACACATTTCGAAATGAAATTTAATTTTGTGCAAAATATTGTTAATACATAACCACCCTAAACTTAAAAATAAAGAAAAGAAGGAGTCTTCAATAAACTTCTTATAACAGACAAACGGAAGTCATAAATTGGGACGCAGTTACCTGAATTTTTATTATAAAGTTGATGGGCGTTTATCATCATGAGCTGTAGAATATGAACAAAAATTTTAGAGGGCCATCGATCGTTTTTCTTTCACAAGGGTGGTAAGCAAGCATTTGGTCTTGCCTATCGATGCCAGACATATACGTATTATAATTTTCTATTGGCAGCGGTTTAGATTTAGTTCATCATTTTGCCTTCTAGTTTGAATATCCACCATCTCATTTTTATGTTCATTTGAGATATACCAGACGTCACGTTTGTCCTTCCACTTTCCTATCATAACACCGTTGGAATATCTTGCCACCGATTTGCCTTTTTTTAATTTTGTGCCCCTGACGTCCTTTGGAAATGTTTTTCTGTTTGATCTCATTGTTCCTGTGCAATGAGTTTGTTTGTCAGCTAAAGATTTAGCCAATTCGACAGAATTATAGTAATTGTCCATATATACGCTATGTCCAACTTCTAAAAAACTCTCCAGTAATTTCAAAACAACTTTTTCCCCATGTCCTTTCCCTCCGCAATCGTCCAACATCCCAGTGTAAACCATACAAGTTCAATATTATCCCTCCAGGTGTCGTCAGCATATACAATTTGATTCCATATTTGTGTCTCTTATCTTTCATATAGGTACTGACGAAAAGAGAGCCGACCACGCCATAATATCATCGATTCATCTATACTTAGTTCGCGACCAGGGTAATAAATTTCAGACATCCTTGTGTTAAAAAGGTTTATAATGTTTCTTTTGTATAGGCCGCCCGCTGGGTGAGCCTCTCCTTCCTGAGAGTTTTGTGCAAAATGCAAGGCTCTTAATATCAGTGAAAAACGATTTCAGCTCATATTATGTGCAAACATTTCTAAACCAAACAAAGCGTCTGTTTTCCAGTAGTCTTGAATGCGATTCAGACGAATATTCCCCATGTGAAGTAATAAACCCAAAAATATTAATAATTCATCCCTAGTCACGTCCCTTCATGTAGTAATGCGAGATTTTTCTTTGACATTAGGCCGAAAAAATAATTCAATTGCGTACCTGTTCGTTTGCGTAACTATTTCCTTGTCTGTCACTATATGCAGAAAATAATCAATTGGATCATTTCTAGTAGTAGGTGCCACAAAAGTTTCAGCTTTTGTAAAAGGAAAAAAATCACGGACTGAAATCGGGATGGGACTAGTGGCCGCGGCCGACCGGTCGCGGCCGACTGGCCGCGAGACAAGTAGCTGCCGGGACAAGTGGTCGTCGCGTCGCTGCCAGTACAACTTGACTTCAAATAAAATAAATGGCTAGTTTCATTTATTGAAAACAAACAAACTGATAGTGAAGTCGGTTAGGGACTATTCGCCGTCGCGGTGTCGGTTCGCCGTCACCGTTTCGCCGTTGGAACAGTTAGCCGTTGGTCAAATTCGCCGTAGGGACGATTCACTGTTGGAAGATGATTTAGAAGTATTCATCAAAATAATTTACTGTGATTGGATTGTTCCTCACAAATTCTCTCAAAAGTACTAAATCGTCGTTATACGTAAATCTTAATCTCCCTCTTAAAAGACAAACGTTAACAAACTTTGTAGGTTAGGATTATTATGATTTATGACACTACAAAATTTAATATACGTATACAATACAAACTGATTTTTATTTTGTATTCGATTTTCGCGAATAGTTTCGGTTCCCCGAATACCTTTTTGAGCAAGCTCATCAAGTAAGGGCACAGTTGTAAAAAAGTTATCAAAACAGGTGTGGTACGGAAATGTCCCTAAAGATAAAAGCATATCTGCATAACTGAGAACAACGGAAGGACCCAAGCCAAATTGAAGATAGTCATCAGCATCACATATTACACTATTAGCTCCCTGGTATGGCTCGAACCATACAATTTTTTTTTAGAATCTTCAATCCCTCCTCTTTCCAAAAAGGTATCGATCATCCCCCTAGGTCGATAAATGCCGAAGCTAGGCCTTTTTAAGTGGGGGTACTCGCGAAATTTGGACTTTGGGAATTTTTTTCGGTGGGAAGATGACCTCACAAACCAAAACGGAGGCGAAATTTGGATTCCTCGCACCCGATTTAGTCTAAAACCAAATTTTTATCAAGATCGGAGAGATCGATCAAATTTCGACTTCACGCCCTCTGTGGTCCATTTTCTAACACCCCGGAAATGTCCACCCTGTTCCGTTTAAACTTGCCCTTAACTGCATTTCTACAACCGGCCCTAAGGGTACATTTGACACCGTGAAAATGTTGATGACTTAAACACATCCTACATCTGTTATTTAATTAACTTTGTTCGTATTCGCATGTTAAAACCAGAAATGAAAGTGGTTAAATACAAAGAAAATCTCACACTTGCAATGGTACATTAATTTTTTATTGGTAGGTCAATTAATTTAGTAATACATAAAATCTTTCTGTTTTAGGTTTTTTATTCGCCTCTTGGGCCGGGGTTCGTTAGGGCAAGGGGAGGATTGGAGGAGCTTGGTACGGGGTATGGGAATTGCGGGACAGGATCAACATCAACGGGATTGGGTTCGGGTTCAGGAAGAGGATTATCTTGGAGGATGATGGGTTCGGGGATTGGGTATGGGATATCGAGGTATTGAAGGAGAAAGGATTGAGCCCTTCGGATGTGGATGTCCTGAAAAGGCAACTCTTCACACTCGTTTAAAGTAACTCTAAATTGCTTTAAACGGCGTAAAAGTTGAAATTACCGGACACTCGCATCCGAAAAGCTATCACATGGACCCCCGAAGATCGTAGCCATGATGGACCTTAATTTGTCGAATGCTGACCCGCCATTGGAATTCGGTAACATTAACTTCACCACCTTATTGTGGACAACGAGGCAGCAAATAGAAACAAGGGGACAAGCCAAATGGACTTCTCCTTTGACGAGTCAAAACGTTCCTCGATGATCCTGTAAAA
The DNA here is from genome assembly GCA_036250285.1 of Pyrocoelia pectoralis. Lineage (NCBI taxonomy): Eukaryota > Metazoa > Arthropoda > Insecta > Coleoptera > Lampyridae > Pyrocoelia > Pyrocoelia pectoralis. The sequence continues at coordinate 34,942,721 of CM070075.1, read as the reverse complement.
TTTTCGCTCTTGTGCTTTATTTAAATTCCCCTTGTAATATTTCTTTATGACTGCTCGTTTATCCACATCCGCGAGGTTGTCGTACGGTTCCAAAAGTTCATGCAGGCGGGCCACATTTAAAGGCTTATTAAAGAATCTCTAAAATTCAAAGTATTTTATCATCAATTTCTAATCAAATTTATCTTACTTACAACCATACTTAATAGATTTCTCCTTTTATAAATTGTTTACATGAGTGCCGTCGGAAATACGGTATCATGCTTTCGTCGACGCTGATTTTCTGAGTGTGGTGCATACTCCATAAACTTTGAATTCAATTTATCGAAGAGTGGTCTTACTTTTGCATATTTACCTTTTTTATCTAAATTATTATTATGGCAGCAGTGTAGATGTGACAATATGAACTCGATTCGTCACGTGAAAGTGTATTAGACACGAGGTCATTATGTGTGTCAAGTGCTGTTTAGCAGTACATTCTTGTCCGTGACACATGCCGAAGAATTTTTTTAGTTCAAACTTCAAAGGTAGTTATTTCAGTGTGATTTTTTTTTCGTAATAGGCCTCTGGATGAGGTCGATAAAACATTTGTCAATTTTATAAAAAATAAGCAAAGGCAAGTTGCAGAGGCAGATAATACTCGCAAAATGTTTGTGCTTAGTTTACTGGATGAACTGACTACCATGTCAGATCAGCAATGGAGGCTAAGTTTCTAAATAAATGTTTTTTACTTACCTCAAAGTTATCATTATTCTTTCTTCAGGACTGATACATTCCCTCATATTTGTATTTGTTTTTATAAGATTTAAGATTTTTTTTAATTGAACAATCAAAAATTTTACAATTTAGTCCCTGCAAAAAATAAGAATTTTTCAGAACGTACAAATGACTTTAAAATAATAAAAACCTGAGCGCTCGAGCTTCGTCGCGAGATTGCACTATGACGTCAGAAAATATGGTTTGATATCTTCATAGTTCGGTGTTGTTGATTGTGTTGGAAGTGCACCCACCATGGACGGACACCCCAAGTAAATCTTCACTGGTTCAAAACTCTTAATTGTTTATTTGCATTTTTATCTTACATTTAAGATAACCGAATACACAGTTGTTAATTTACACGAAAGTTATAGCGTCGAAGTTTACATTTAAACTCTTTCAGCTTCAAAGGTTTTACATTTACAATTATTGAAAGTTACATATTAATCGTCCGAAGATTACATTTTCACTCTCCGAAGATTACTTAACAACTCTCGGAAGATTGCAGAACAACTCTCCGCGAAGATTAGATAACAACTCTTAATTTACGTTTTGTCAGCCCTTTTATCACTTATGCGTGGGCGTGGGCATTAAGATACAAAGACTGCACGTCTGGGGTGGCCATAAAAATGTAACCCGTAAAGGGTGAATTATGAGGAGAAAGTGATTGTCTTCATTGAAATGCAATAACGTGCAGTTATACCAAAATGTCAAATGAATATTATGTACATAAATTTGCTGTAAAAAGGGTTTTTTACGGATGAATAGATTTCTTAAATGGTAATGTTTCGAAAGCATACAATTTCGTTTCTTAATCTAATACACATGCTACAAACCTATTAACTATACATTAAAATGACGTTTTAACAATATAAGGGCGCACATGCCTGTCATTGTCACTTGACATGTTGATTATTTACAGTACCTACTTAAGTCATTCTTTTTACACAATTCTAAAGTTTATGAGCAACCCCTGTTACTCCGTAACATACCCCCCACCTTGAAGGGATCACCGTTCAATTAGAACTGACACTGGGTTCACTTATCACTATTGTCTCTCCTGTGGTAGTGGACAAAAGCATCTGACGGAGCGCCTCACTCCACCATTGGATGTCTTGACACTAGCGACTCTCGACACGTTGTCCTTGCCAGGATGGAGTGCGATGACACGTCCTAATTTCCAATACAACGGCGGTTGATTTTCATTTTTAATCAGCACCAAGTCTCCGACTTCCAGTGACTCATCAGATTTGTTCCATTTTGAACGTGTCTGTAACTCGGACACGTACTCTCTGGACCAACGTACCCAAAAGTGTTGTTGCAGAGCTTGAAGCTGCTGGAACTTGGCTAGACGGTTTTCCACTATGTCGGTAACGTCTGGGTCAGGTACGGCCGTTAACCTTCTTCCGATCAGAAAGTGGCCAGGAGTGAGAGCTTCCAAGTCGTTAGGATCCGAGGAAAGAGGTGTAATGGGTCGGGAGTTAAGGATAGCTTCTACCTGGTTCAATACGGTGGCGAACTGTTCGTATGTGAGTTTACGATCGCGCAAAATTCTAAGCATGTGATGCTTTGAAGATTTCACCCCTGCCTCCCATAAGCCGCCGACGTTTGGCGAGTAAGGGGGTGTGAAATGCCAAGTAATGCCGTCATTCGCAAGCGAGTTAACAATATCTTGTCCCGACCGCGCAAGAAATGAGCTTAATCTTTTTAATTCCGCGTTAGCTCCTACAAAATTCCTTCCGTTATCGGAATGGATGTGGCTTGGTTTGCCTCTACGCGCGGTGAATCTTCGAAGAGCAGCCAAAAACGCGTTAGTAGATAGGTCTGTGACCAATTCTAAGTGCACTGCCTTGACGGCAAAGCAAACAAACAGGGCAACATAACCCTTTGTTACCTTACATCCGCGTCCGATCCTATCTTTGATGGCGACTGGGCCGAAATAGTCAACCCCAGTAACGCTGAATGGTGGTGACGTAGTTGCTCGGTGGATTGGCAAGTGACCCATGAGGGGATTAATTCCACGAGGTTTCATGCGCGAACAGGTTACGCAGCCATGTACGATTTTCCGAGCTACACTCCTTCCCGCCAACGGCCAAAATAGATCACGTAGCGATGCAAGGAGCAACTGAGGACCAGCGTGTCCAAGGACATTATGTTCGTGGAGCATTAGCAGTTTTGTGAGTATGTGGGAAGAGCTTAACACGATTGGAAATTTTTTGTCGTAGCAAAACGCTGAATTCATTAGCCGTCCACCTACACGAATTAGGCCGAATGAATCCAGGAAAGGCGTAAGGCGACGAAGTTTGCTGTGTGACTCTAAAGGTCTTTGATCCTGTAAGGACCTCAACTCGGATCGAAAGTCATCTTTCTGAGCCATCCTTGCTAGGACCAACAATGCATGCTGAAGTTCATCACTTGTTAATGCGCTAGTGTGCCGACTGTGCGGGGCGTTACGGGTATTTCTTGCGAAGCGTATGCAATGGGCCGTTACGCGCTTTATGCGAGTGAGGGACGAAAAGGCATCAAAGGGAAAATCGATGGATTGAACTTCAGTAACTAGAACTCTTGGCTCTTGACTCTCTGCTAATTGGAGATCATCAAATCGAATGATTTTGATAGGCCACTCTTTCGGAGGAGCCTTCAACCATGTTGGCCCTTGCCACCAGAGGTTATTTTGTACCAAATCTGAGGGTGAAGTTCCTCGCGAAAGCAGATCTGCAGGATTGTCAGCGCTGCTCACATGATTCCACATGCGGGGCTGAGATGATTCTTGAATGAGGGATACTCTGTTTGATACGAAAGTTTGCAACAGGGCGGAGTGAGTGTTAATCCAATGCAACACTACTGTCGAGTCGGACCAAAGAAAGCAGTTACCTTTGCTTATTGCAAGGGCTTTTATCGTGCGAGCGGCTAACTGTGCCAGTGTTGGCGAAGCTTTAACCATGTGACCTAGTCGTTCGTATTCGCGCAGGAATTCGACGTATTGTTGTGGGAACAAAGGGTTACGAATAAATTTTCGTTCTAGTGCAAATAATCTGTTTCGCGCGCGCCGTTGAGAATCACCTAGACTGGATGGATCCGCCTTTAGAGGAATACGAACGACGAATCTACCAACATTGTCACGCTTAGTTGTCTCCCTAAATGAATTTTCGCATGCAATTTCATCAGGCGTCAAGGATTTCTGTGTCTTGGGGAGTTCCTCAAGTAACCAAAAGCGTTCTAACTGTTCCCGCAAATCTACTTCCCTTGTAAACCCACAATGAGATTGTGCGACAAATAATTGAGTGCAAGGTAGATGCCCTGTTACCACCCATCCCAACTTTGTTTTTTGCATGAGAGGACCGTTCGGTGCTAATTTAAACTGACCCACGCACAATAAGTTCCAGAAAATTCCCGCACCAATGAGCATGTCGACCTCCCCAGGGATATTGAATTTAGGATCTGCAAGTTTAACATGGGCTGGAATCTTAATTGAGGTTAAATCCAATGGAGCACTGGGTAGTGGGCTAGTGATGCGATCCATTATCAAACAAGAGACTGTTTCTGAATAATTGCCAATTGATGATTGAATGCTCGCAGTACATTTGAACGGAATACTAGACGCGACTTGATTAATACCAACGATAGAGGTATTAACGCTTTCCCTAACAAGTTCCAATTTCTGACAAAGTGCGCTAGTTATGAAGTTTGACTGAGCGCCTGAATCGAGAAGTGCACGGCACGTGTGAGACTGGCCGTTCTTATCTGCAATGCACACCTGAGCCGTGGACAACAGGACATTGAGATATTGATTAGCGACAATTGATGCGTTATGATTACTACTAGGAGGACAGGATTTTTGCGGTACTGGCGTAGCTACGCCAGCCGTATCCGACGATCCTTCCGAATCTTGCGAGGTAACGCGCTCGTAATGTAATAAGGTGTGATGAGAAGAGTTACACTTACGACATTTCATGGACTTACAATTCTTAGATATATGACCGGCCTTTAAGCAATTAATGCATAGTCCCGATTTCTTACTATGCTCAAACCTACAATTTACACTTAGGGCGGCAAACTCAGGACAATTGTAAATCGTATGAGACTTATTACAATATGTACAACTAGGGTTTACTTCTTGCACAGAATACGACATTTTTGGAGCCGATTTGCTATCCAATTTCCGCTCCGGTTTTGACTCTTTATTATTGCATGAATCTAAGTTCTCTAGCATTTCCGCGCGTTTCTTTAGGAATTTTCGTAACTGATCAAAGGTTGCGAGTGACTTTGGATCGCGACTACCCTCCCATTCACGTAAGGTACATTTATCGAATTTTGCCAATAATATTTGATTGAGTAACGTATCCCACTGTTCAACGGGTTGATGAAGAGTTTTCAGCGCGTTAATGTGCTTTAGTACCGCGTCGTAGAAAGTACGTATTTCACGAGACGATTCTTTGTGAATCGGGGTTAAGTTAATCAAGGCCTTTACATGATTTTGTATAAGGAGGGGTTCATTGTCGTACCTCTCGCGTAAGCTGTTCCAGGCGTCAACATAATGCGGAGTTGAGAACGGAATTGACCTAATCACCTGACCAGCCGTTCCCTTTACTGCCGCGCGAAGGTAATGGTATTTTTGCATATCGCCTAACGGAGTATCGTGGATCAACGAGATAAACGTATCGCGAAATTCTAACCATTCGTCGAGAGTCCCATCGAAAGTGGGCAAGTTTATTTGCGGCAATTTGGCAACAAAGGGTTGTACATGCGATTGAGAGTGAATGGAATTACCGTGATTTAATTCCACTTCTTTCGATTTAATCATCCGCAAGTCGGACAATTTCTTAGATACCGCAAGTAATTCAAAGTATGTATGCTCAAAGGTAGCACGTATTTTTAACTGCTCATCGAAGTCAACTGATTCTACCGTATCAATTTCGGTTTGCACTTCTTCGAATTGAGTTAATATAGGACTGAATAATTCACGACGAGAATCTAAATTATTAGCCATTTCGATCGAAAGATTTCCATTTTGTTGAAAATGCGCATTCACGAGATCAACGTAGTCTCTGAATGTGTCACATTTTGCATTTAGCGTACGACGCTTTCGACAGAGGGCATTCATTTTATTAATCAAAGTTAAGTCAGTTCCCGCTTCACCGTTTTGAGTCATTTTGGTAAAGGGATAGCAACGATAGGATAGGTTCACACAATAGCACAAAGGAATGAATTAATAAGAATGGAATGCTCTCACCCAAATATCCAAATTAAACGTATTGGCGATTCACTTATTGGAAGATGAATCATCCGGCTCGAAGGACCATACTAATGTTGTTGATTGTGTTGGAAGTGCACCCACCATGGACGGACACCCCAAGTAAATCTTCACTGGTTCAAAACTCTTAATTGTTTATTTGCATTTTTATCTTACATTTAAGATAACCGAATACACAGTTGTTAATTTACACGAAAGTTATAGCGTCGAAGTTTACATTTAAACTCTTTCAGCTTCAAAGGTTTTACATTTACAATTATTGAAAGTTACATATTAATCGTCCGAAGATTACATTTTCACTCTCCGAAGATTACTTAACAACTCTCGGAAGATTGCAGAACAACTCTCCGCGAAGATTAGATAACAACTCTTAATTTACGTTTTGTCAGCCCTTTTATCACTTATGCGTGGGCGTGGGCATTAAGATACAAAGACTGCACGTCTGGGGTGGCCATAAAAATGTAACCCGTAAAGGGTGAATTATGAGGAGAAAGTGATTGTCTTCATTGAAATGCAATAACGTGCAGTTATACCAAAATGTCAAATGAATATTATGTACATAAATTTGCTGTAAAAAGGGTTTTTTACGGATGAATAGATTTCTTAAATGGTAATGTTTCGAAAGCATACAATTTCGTTTCTTAATCTAATACACATGCTACAAACCTATTAACTATACATTAAAATGACGTTTTAACAATATAAGGGCGCACATGCCTGTCATTGTCACTTGACATGTTGATTATTTACAGTACCTACTTAAGTCATTCTTTTTACACAATTCTAAAGTTTATGAGCAACCCCTGTTACTCCGTAACATTCGGTAATCCTCCAGTCCCGACGGAACGTTATTTAATACCGTTGTTAACAATCGACGACCGTTTCTTATTTATTGAAATTAAATTTTTTATTATTACATGATGAGGATTTATTGATAATATTGCATGGGAGATACGGGAAAGAAGTTAGCGCCCCGTACATTTTGAATTTTCTCCCACATTGTAAAAAATTTAAACAACTTTTTACCCTATCGTTTGCGGTATTTCTTGTTACATGTTAAATAACAATATTCTGTTAAATAGGAAAGGTCCAACTCTGGGTGGTGTATATTATACTACACCGCAAGGATTTGTCTCAATAAAGTTATCAGGTTAATACTATACTTATTTCTGAACAATGAGTGTATTTTACCGACAAATACGTTCTGGTTCTGCTTCTCACGCCTTCTAAATTTAATTATGTCGACCTAGCTGTAGCGTAGATAGTGTAGAAATCCAAAAATGTTGCAGAGTATTGTACACTGCTCAAAAAAATTAGGGGAACACTTTTTTAACAATTTATAACTTCTTAAATAAGAGTCCTAGGAAAATTAAATTTGGTATACTTGAACGGCATATATGCGCCACTAGTTTTCTAAACTTTGATTCGTGCCATAAAACGTACCTTATGAAACTTGTTTTTTAATATACTATTATTCATTCTGTAGAATGAAAGAAACTTCTCATCATCTTGTTGCAATTCTGATGCAGCCATAAATATTCTGCATTGTATATTTCCTTCTACATAGGGATGGACCCAGAAACGCCTCCTTTTACGTCTATATCTACGATTGTAGTAATACAAAAAATTATCTCATCCACCTCATTCATTATTTTTCACAATTAAACGCAGCCCAAAGCAAACGTTCGTAAACCATCAGTAATATTAGTATACTGAAATGTTTCTATTTTATATAATTTTGCCTCGATGCGTGTACGAGAACTGAATATTTAACTAGTTTGTGACTAGAGTCAGTCAACAGTTTTGTCAGGAACCCGTAGCCCCGTGGACGAAGGGCCTAATAAATTGTAGTGTTGTATTGCAGTGTAATTGCCTAATGGCATTTCCTACATATGTCGACTTCTGGATCGTTCTTTGGAACTTTTATAGGAATAAATGTTCCATCCACTGCACCTATTACACCATCGATTCTATCCTTCTTTCTTCTATTCGCTCTCCTGTTGGCCAGACTATAACTTTTGCTGCAATATTATTCAATGCCTTAATAATGCGAACAAACGAAAAGAAGGCTTTCCCTTATTAAATCTCTCTCCTACTGATCTGAAACAACTCCAAATATATTTCTATCTGTAGCAAAAGTTGAAGCATTACCCAAATGAATCCGGTGTCGCTAAAAGCCATAGCACAGCAAGTAATTGACGACGAATGTCGATTAAAGGACGCCCTATGCTGTCTTTTTCTAAATTTGTAGGTATACTAATAATATGTAATAATTTGTCATAAGTCACATATAATTAATGCGGAAATGCATTGAAACTGTCGTTCACTTAGATTGGGAACCACTTTCTCTAGATAATTGTCTATCCTAACTACTTTCCTTTTCTTTAAAGTTGCAGGTTTCTCATCAATATCATCGCCAGTGAGTGAATAATTTATTAAACTGTATCGTTTTTCTCCTTGCATTTTTCTCCATACCTGCTGTTATTTCAGATTGATCGCTTATATGGCTTATATGGCTTCCAAGAAAATAATTTATTTTGATAGGGGAGAGTGTTGATACAAGAGACAGGGGTATTAAGAAACGATGGTGTTTTTCGCACATTAAAAATGCGCAGTCGCATTTGTTACATATTAGTGATAAACACTTCTGCAGAGCGCGCGTAAATTGTTGGGTAAGTTTTGAACCATTTTCTGTGACATTTATTGAAATTACGATGCAGCTGCATGTCGATTATGTCCACAAAGTGTGTCTTATTAATTTGAAATAGACATTCAACTTTCCTGGTTGTATATTTACTAAGAGTGTGTGCTCACAAACTTTCATATAGAGGTTGTGTTTATACTGTTCCAACTATCTCTGATTCCACGTAGATTTTCAGTCAGGGGAGCTAATAAGAGACACCTTGTTTGGGAAATAAGAGACAGTAAATGTTACTAAAAAAGTCACACATCTTATAAGCTTGCTAATCTCTGATTCCACGTAGATTTTCAGTCAGGGGAGCTAATAAGAGACACCTTGTTTGGGAAATAAGAGACAGTAAATGTTACTAAAAAAGTCACACATCTTATAAGCTTGCTAATAAGATGTGTGACTTTTTTAGTAACATTTACTGTCTCTTATTTCCCAAACAAGGTGTCTCTTATTAGCTCCCCTGACTGAAAATCTACGTGGAATCAGAGATAGTTGGAACAGTATAAACACAACCTCTATATGAAAGTTTGTGAGCACACACTCTTAGTAAATATACAACCAGGAAAGTTGAATGTCTATTTCAAATTTACCTGATTGTAGGTATAACGCAGACGCAGGTTGGTGGTTGACGATTTTTAAAGTTTAATAAGAAGAAAATCTCCAGGAGAAGGGTTTATGGATTAAGAGTGATTCTTAATGTGTCAATTACATTTATAATTTGACGTTTCGCTGAGATCTAGTCAGCTTCTTCAGAATTAAAATACATTTTTTCTATTTATTACGATTGTTAGATACCTGACTTAAACCATATAAGGTAAAGAAGTTCGATGCTGAGGAAAAACGTGTGATAGGTTTCAAGTTGCCCGACCAAAGGTTGCTGAAGTTTTCACACCTAGCGACCGAGCAAGAAATTAAAACTACCCGGTTCAGGAGATAAATTTTGTACGTTTCTTTAATTTTACCTAAAGTCAAGTATGGCTATGTTGTCAAAGTGACCAGACAATTTTTTAAATGCCGCTGTTTTTAAATTATACAATAAACTAGATATTCTTAAAAATCTACTTGAAAAAATATTAATTCCCTATCAAAGCCTGCTGTGAATTTACCATATTTGTAGCTTTATACTCTGTACTGTGTACGGCAACATTGTCAAATCGTCGTTTCCTTGACTCAAACCTTACGGAGTTTTAGTACATTTAATAACCATTTTTCTCAAAATTTATGTATGCAACCAAAATTACGGCAGTTACGCTGATCCCTATGGCGTTGACTCTTTTTTAATTTATATGCTCTATGGCCATGCTACAGAGGACAGGGATCAGATGGTAAAGATGCAAGATTCGGTAACAGAAAAAAATTATATGAATTCAATGACGTACTGTAATGGTAAGTGTCCAAATTAACTTGAAATATTGTATAACAAATGTAATATTTCTACGCACGGAAATAAGCAATGAACTTGCAACAAATTATGTTTCAAGAACGCCTATAAAGAAACGACGAATAACTAAACAATACACCCCTAAAACAAAAAAGAATAGCAGAGTTGAAGGTTGAGAAAAACAAAGTTAAGTGCAAGTTATTTAGACAGAAAAAACATTCGACATGTTTTTGTTCTGTGACCACAAAAAGGAAAAAGTTCGACAAAATAAAGATTATGTTATTTAATTAAAGAATAGAAGCATTTTCTGTCAAAGGATGCACATACATTATTCGCAAATGAATTGAAATCGGCATTTGTTAGTAAGTATAGTCGAAGATAGACTGACGATATGAACCAATTATGTATGAATTGGTATTATTCATCAGGTTACAGAAAGGCCGCTTTAGCACTAAATTTACCTACACCTCGAAGTATAAGGAACTGGCAGTCTTTTCTACAAATAGAACCAAGTGTAAATAGTGCTGTCCTTCATTCAATAAAAAGCTATGTACTTCAGTCTAAAAATAATTCACTGAAACTAGCATCTTTATTATTCGATGAAATCAGTATAAAGGAAGAAATACAACATGATAATAATAAAAGATAAAATAATTGGTGTTGTGGATGACGGTCAGAATCGTACAAATGAAAGAGCAAAATCAGTTTTAGTATGTATGGCAACGGGCATTACACATACTTGAAATCAAGACAAGATCTTGAAATTTTGAAGAACCTGGTGACCCCCTACCCACTACCTGAAGGAGTATAGGTTTCTAGTTCATTTTTGGTTTTTATATATTTACCTCGTAAGTTCTTCCATTTTTTTGTTGTGTTACCTGTAGGTTAAATTTATTTTAGTTATTTTTTGCTCGTATGCATTCTACATTACTAAGTCCACAAATTGGCACTTCTGGTCTTTAAAAGACCGTTTGTTATACGACGTTTCGGCAAAGTCACATTTGCCATCATCAAGTTAGTAACTGTCTGCTGCAGAAGTGCCACGCGGATCAACACCCGAGAAACCAGCAGTTCATATAGCAGCCGCGAAAACCAAAAAATCAATATCATACTTATATACTTATATACATGGAGCAATTCATAAAAACTATAGAATTATACTATTTACTTAAATGTATAAATGTCTCCATGAATTAGCTGTTGATTAAATAAAATTTAATTAGCTTAAAAATATACGTTTACTTACGTTGCCTTAAATAAAATTTAATTAGCTTAAAAATATACGTTTACTTACGTTGCCTTACATATACTATTTACCTCCATATTCGCTTACAATATCAATCCTTAAGTGTTCCTTTATTGTTTTGGTTCGTTGAATTAAAGGGAGCCTGTGATTCCACAGAGGAGGTCGTAATGAACAAAGGTAATTAACATTTCTGAAATTGTTTCATCAGTTGTTCTAAAAATAGATGATGTAACAATACAAGATTCAATTATACAAGGAACAGGTAATAAAAAAGGTTATCCACCTATCAAATGTGGTCCTTTAAAATAAACAAAAAAAGGAATGGGCAACTTACTCCGTTTGATGTCAGAGTTCTCGAGCACGACAGAAAAAGATTCCGATGTTAAATTATCCATTTCCTGGTCCTGGATATAGTAATGCTCACATCCGTTCACCATCCCACAACTATAGCAGACCACTAACTCTAAATAAAACGAAAAAATAGATTTTATTTCAGTCAAATTTAGTTTAGTACCTAGTTGTATATTACGTTGGATTTACGGCAAATTGTTTGTAATAAAAAGTCGGGTTAGAATCTTGCCAATTATAATTAAAACATCTTTTCATCTTTTGATCACAAGATGAAAGAAAAAACATTGCAGGTTACGTATTAAAATAACTAGATGAATTACAACGTTTCGCCAACCTTTGTTAGCTTTCTCAAGTCGTGTTGGAAAGAGTTATAGGTATATGTACCTATATAAAATTTCATTTTCAAAAATTAAAATAATAAAACGTGTGTGGATACTAGTTTTTAGTACCCAGTTATCGTTATCAAACTTTCACATGTTTAACAATAATAATAATTATTTTTTGTTTTGTCTATAAGAAATTAATAATGATACATAATATGTTTCTACAAGTTACCAAAGTTGATTATGCTTAATTAAAGTTTATAATGTTACTTGAAACCTTTGTTTACATCAGAATTACACTTAGGCCTACTTACCCTGAGCCACTAGTTAACCTGCCCCAGGACCGGGGTAGGTTTGACCACCTTTGAGAGGTTTACAGAAACCACAAGAAATTTTAATTTTGTCAATGAATTTCCATTTATGACCCTATTTAAAATGTTATTAAAATAAATTAAAAAAAAATTTTTTTTTCAAAAATACGCCGATTCAAGTATTTACATCAAGTAGGTACGTGGTTTTATAAATCGACTGAGCCATTGTCAAATGACAAATGGGGGACAATTTGAACACTTACTTTAAATTACTTAGTTATTAATTTGTTTTTAGTGATAAGATTTTGATTCATAACTTTTTTGTGTCTTCCATATACTTACTTCATGTAAATACTTGAATCGGCATATTTTTGAAAAAATGTTTTTAAATAAATTTGAAAAAAATTGTCTTTAGTGCTGTTTTAAAGAGAAAAAAATGCTCTATCGAATGGTGAGGTAAAAGTAATATGTTCTCATTTAAAAAAATTATACGGAACGGGGTAACTCAGAAACAATTGCACATCACAAAAATTGAAGTATTCCCAAGTATAGATAAAAATTACATACACAACTTTTGTATTGAACAATTTTCCCTAAAATGAATATTAACGACAATACATCGCCGTCTCCATACTTTTTAATAACCCTGTATATTTAACATGTGTAAAAATCAAAATGGGATAATCGCTTGTTTAAATGTTATTTTAATTAACACCAATAAAAACACTGTATTTAGCATTTTCTTGGCTGACGGTCAGTTTTAACGTATAAAATTGTTACCAAATTTACAAATGCAGCACACATACTTCTCAAGAGTGGAAAGCCCATAAATGTTTAATATTGATATAATTAACTAGTTTTATGAGCTATAACCGAACATTTCATTATTTTCAAATATACGGAAACTAAAAAGGAAATTCTTGTTGTGGATACTAAATTGTTAGTTCACATTGAAATCAAGCTGCAATATTAGTTTATTGAAAACAAAATTTGTTTTCATGTAATTCAAAGTCATTGCTATGATTATCGCGAAAGAAAGACGCACATATTCCCGCGAGAGGTAATCTACCACAGCGAGTGACAAACCACAACAATGTGATTATTCCTTTGCATTGTTCAAAACCATGCGCTTCATAGCAACAGCTTCCCCGCGCACTGCACTTCACCGCGCGGACCGAAGCATCCATCCTTTTTTCCAAATTTCTTTCAACAATTGACTGTATAAAACACATCATTTTTTTGAATCGTGTTAGACCACAACATAATTGGTTTAACTTTTTATGTTACTGTCAATATTATTAGTATGGAACGTTCAGGTACTCAGTTACACAAGATATCCCTTTTTTGATTATAGCTTTAAGACTAATTAACCAATTGGCCTCAAAAGCATCTCACACCGACAAATAAGTATACATTTTTCAAATATATAAGTATCTATCACTCAGTTTCAATAATATAGCAGTTATTAATTTTTAAAGTCGAGCGCTTGTGCGATTTGAGTCATAATTAGTGCTTTTTTGCATATACACTGATACAGAAAATTAACGATGCATTGCAAAAATCTAAAACTACACTTTTTTATACGAATAAATGATCTTTTAAATGCACTTTATTTCATTAAATTATGATTGCTAATTACTGATATACAAGCTTCTAAAGTCAGCCGCCTTGCATTTTTACACAAACTATGTACTTTAACTCTCCAAAAGCACATAATTTTTGAGGGAACATTTTACTCTGCCAAATGGCCGTACTATTAGGAAATGGTTGTCTACAGTAAATTGTGAACCGCGGATTATGGGTGTTAGATTTTTTAAAGGCACAAGTTGAAGCAAATCCGAATTTGAGAAACTGTGCTCTGATTGTCGATAGTATGGCTATCCGAAAAGAAACTGTATGGGATAATCACCTTAGAAAGTATACTGCGAATGTGAATTACGGTGGAGTCATAGATGTGGGCTTCCAAATGTCAGCAACGCAAGCATTATTTTTTTATGTCATACTAGCGTATTATTTCACCATAACAACTACTAAAACAAGAGACATTAATGACTAAATAAACGCCCCTTTACATGACAACCGGATTTTACATAGCAACGCCCGTTATTTTTTATAAAGCTAGCTTATAACGCCCACAAATGTAAAATATTATACCTCATCACCATAGATACGGTCAAGGATGTTAAATGTCAGTCTGACAGTCTATGCTGATTTTATTGTCATCATCTGTTTTAATCATCTTAGGGCCCGTTTCACCAACTGCAGTTAAGCAATTTATTCGTCAGTTACACTAACCTACAAATAAATATGTTGTTTTTTGTTCCACCAAATGTATTATTTGTTGAATAGATCTCGTAATAAACTAACCGACCAAATTGGCAAGGTTAAAATTTTGATTCGTTGAATAATGAGTAGTTTTAAGGTTATATAATTTGAGTTTGTAATTGTTTGAGAAATGAATAATAGGTAAGTATAGTGAAAAAAGTTTATAAACAGTTCAATTGTGTTTTAACAACGTAGGATTCCTACATCTTCATCCTCTGATGAAGAAGACTTAAATCTATATAATAACCGAGACCTGTGTGTATATGTGTGTGTTGCTGTGCACTTTTCGGCCCTGCGCGTGCGCGACAGTCCTGACGAATTCGAGTGTGATATTTTAAAACCAAAGCTATTGTAACCTACAATCACAGATACCCCCGCAAACCACGCACGTGTACCCCCGTTTATAATACAAATTACCTACCTTATCATCAGCCTTATGTTTTTTGGCTTTCTTTTTTAAAGCTTCATATAGAAGCTTTAATTGCTGACCATTTCTCGATCCTGTAGTAGCAGTGGAATTAAATTGCGAAACAATCACATCCCACACCTACATCTTCTCTTTTGATGTAATCGTATCTGTTTTTTTTATTTTCGATTATATTCAAATATTTACTTGCGATATCTAAAAGATTTTCCTTCTCCAGTTCTGTAACATTCTTCCCTCTATCGCGCTTTTTAACATTAGTTTCTATTATAGAGATACACTTTAATAACAAAACACTTGACTTTATTATTTTATAGGTTACTTGTGACAGCACAGAAGTTACAACGCAGCTAACTTCAAGTTATTTAAAATAGTGCTCAAAATGTTTCAAAAAAGGTTTAACCACCGAATAACTAACTGTGCAGGAAGTGTCGTTGGTGGAACAAAATTAATTCTAACTAGAGAATACATTTTATTCTTCGAATAGTTATTCATTGCTTTAATAATTGTTGGTGAAACCGGCCATAAATCAACTTCTTGCAAGTATGACATAAAGTTAAGAAGGCACCACGGGCGTTATGAACACAACGCCTACGGTCGACGTATATCCCTCGGGCTATACACTGTCGACCTTAGGCGTTATTTAGTTCATAACGCCCTAGATACCTTAATAACCCATTAGTGCATAATGTATCTTATAATGGACGGCTAATTTTATTTATTTGTGACGTCACTACTGCAACTTCAGACAAGTAGACCAGCAAAGGTTCATCCCACCACTGTAAAATTACACATGTGCAGTTGTCATATAGATTTTCAAATGTGCAGTGCTCTATTGGTATTTAAATGGACCCTGATTTATATTCTACGCGGGGGGTAAGTATTTGTTCCTATTGTTATAAACATATTTTTTAACGTTTAATATACACAATTGATTTAGTAGGTTACGTAGATTAGTTTCATGGCTCAAATTTTTTTTAAATAATCCTTAGCATTTGTGAAATTAGAATTAAACATTACATCCCTTATAATGGACACCATGCATTGTTGATATAAAAACTTTTTTCTTTCAGATTATCTCTACATCAGTTATTAGAACTGTTAGAAGATGATGAAGATCATGATCAACCTACTCAAATATATATATTGCCACCTGATGAGAGGTCGGCAGAAACAGAGGAAGATAGTGACGATTCGGATCAGGAAAGTGCAAATCCTAATCATATTTCGAGGGGAATTTTGAAGCAACCGTGCGAGGTCCGCTATGATGACTCAGATTTTGATGAAGATGACAATATTCCTCTTTCCATTGTCAGAAGTAATATAATTACAGAAAATTATGCAATGATGAATTCTCCTACCTCTGCTAATTTAGACTGCCCTCCACGCAAGCGTCAGAAAAATACTTCAAATTGGTCAGAAACACTCCCTACATGTAATTTCGCCAAAGAATGTATCCCTAGACTAGCTTCAGCTGAGGCGCACCTAGCAAAGACACCACTGGATTTCTTCAATCTTTTTTGGGATGAAGATATTATTGATACCATTGTGACACAGTCAAATATATACGCCCAACAGAAGAACATGAATCTGAATATGACTAAAGATGAATTTT
Organism: Pyrocoelia pectoralis; assembly: GCA_036250285.1. NCBI lineage: Eukaryota > Metazoa > Arthropoda > Insecta > Coleoptera > Lampyridae > Pyrocoelia > Pyrocoelia pectoralis. The sequence continues at coordinate 34,926,046 of CM070075.1, read as the reverse complement.
GTACTATTTTTGGAGCAATGTTATTGTCGGGATATTCAAAATGTCCAAATAAAAGAATGCACTGGTCAAGTTTTGACGATGTCCCAAAACTATTATACAACAGTATGAGACTAAATAGATTTGAAATAATTTTACAAAATTTACATTTCAACAATAATTCGTTGAAAGACAACGTAGATAAATTGTATAAGTTACGCCCAATTATAAATCATCTAAATGATATGTTCAAAAAGCATGGTGGTTTGGAAGAACTAATTTCCATAGACGAAAGCATGATACCTTATTACGGCAAGCACTATGCTAAACAGTACATAAAAGGTAAGCCAATTAGATTTGGATTTAAAAATTGGGCATTATGCACAAGTACTGGTTATTGTGTGTCTTTTGATATTTATACCGGGAAGTCTGCAAATGAGCAACAGTTTGGATTAGGTGGAGGTGTTGTTATATCACTATTGAAAAAGGCAGAGATTGGTTCCAATTTGGGGTATAAGGTATTTTTTGATAACTACTTCACGGGAATACCACTACTTATTCATCTCTCGGATGTAAAAATATGTGCGATTGGTACTATTCGGGATAACCGAACTGAACGATGTCCGTTTCCTGACGAAAAAGCGTGGAACAAGGAAAAAAGAGGTACTTATAAATTTATTGGAAGTGAAAAATTATTGCTTGTACAATGGAAGGACAATAAAGTTGTTACGATGGCTTCCAATTTTTCCAACAATAACATTGTTAAAACATCTCGTTGGTGTAGTGTAAAGAATCTAAATCAAAAAAGATCATTGATCAACCAGAAATGATTGCAACATATAATAGCGGTATGGGAGGAGTTGATAAAATGGACGGATTAGTTTCAGTTTACAGAACGCGCATACGGCAAAGGAAATGGTATTGGCCTATTTTTGCCTATTTATTCGACATCACCATTACCAACGGATGGTTGTTGATGAAAAAATTGATTCTCAAAAGTGCCCATTGTGCAAATCTCCTTGTATTTCGTAGATATTTAGCCCAAAGTTTGTTAGCGAAATATGGAACCCCTCCTACAAGAGGACGAGTATCTACAGTTACACGTGATGTTAGGTTTGACAAAATGGGACGCATTGTTTTATATTCTGAAACCCATCGAAGGTGCAAACAATGTGGTAAAAAATCTAATTTTATATGTGAAAGGTGCAATGTAGGTTTGCATCCAAAAGTATGCTTCAAGTTATACCATACATCGAGTCATACATAAATACTGTATTTCTTCTCTTTCAACATTTATTGTTAGGTTTGTTTATTTGTTTACTATTGTCATTATTAATAATGTTTTATTTTTATTTTCTATTCAAATTTAAATACAATTTGTATAAAATGATTACCTATTTACGTTTTTACATGAATAAAAAATATTTTAAATCTGCAATTACTATTGTGTCCATTGTGCACAAGGTCCATTTAAATGGACATGTCGTATTGATAAATGCGATACCGCAAAAAAAAATTCTAACGAAAATATGTTTTTAGTTCAATATAAATTAATGTATGTGACAAAAATTCGAAATATTTCAAAATAATAAATTCATGCACTAATGGGTTAATTACTATAAATAGTAAGCTATACAAAGCGATTTAAATGCCCAGTTGCATATTTTTTACCTAATAAGTGTGACGCAAATCTTCAAACTCATTTAGTTAATTCTATTTTGAGAAATTCGTTTGAGATATAAGATCTTTAACATCAGATGGTACTTCTGCAAATATTTCAACATATGACAAGTTAGGTGCTAGAACTGACACGGACAAATTAATTGCATTCTTTAAACACCCTTTTGACATAAATCTAAAAGTTTATTGCATGTTAGACACGTGTTAAAATTAGCAAGGAATTCTGTAGCAAAAAAGAAAGTTGAGTCTCCTTTGGGGAAAATTAAATGGGATTTAGAAAGAATTAGACAAAGTTCAAAAAAACGAACAATTGAATTTGGCTAATTCTCTTACATTCAGGTAAGTATATTAATTATAAAAATAAAATAACGAATGTCAAGCTAGCCGTTCAATCATTAAGTAGTGGGGTAGCAGATGCTATTGAATATTTAGATAAAGTTTGTAATATAAAAGAATTTAGTGACAGTGTAGCAACAGTAGAATTTATAAGAACAATTGATAGGATATTTGATATATTAAATTGTAGAAATCCTTTTGTTAAAGGATTTAAGGCTCCTATTAAACCAGCCACACTGCAGTACTTTGTGGATGTACTTTCAGATGCTATCAATTATTTAAAATCATTCAAGATTGATGGTATTTTATTAATACATCATATGAAAAAAACATTTGCAGTGGGTTTTATTTTAACGATGAAAAGCACTTTGGGATTGGTAAAGGATCTTTTTTCTCTAAGAGAAAACCCATTACTGCAATACTTGTTATGATATAAATGTTCACAAGACAATTTAGAGCTTAAATCTCGGGGTGGCTGGAATAACGATCCTAATAGTCAACAGCCAAATGGGCATTAAGGCAATTATTGTTTACAAAATCAGTTAAATCGAGTATAAATGCCAACAGATATAACCGATGATATGAGAATAGTTATATACTTATATACAATAAATCTTGTAGGCAACAAAAATTTAATAAATTTCCAGGACATTATTTTTTATATAGCTGGACTCGTGGTTAGAAATTTAATTAAAAAAGCATCATGTAATAGCTGTAGTGATATACATATTACTTTATAAGGATTGAATTGAATTCGGTTTATTGAATTGAATTTACATTTTACATAATTGTTCGATAATAATTCGATCACAATAGACTAAGAGCTAGCGACCAATTGGGCAAGTCATTTCCAGATGAGGAATTGTTTTTTTTTCACATTCTATACACTACTCGAAGATACGAAAGTAAGTCTTGGCACCTTGGACCGGCCAGATTTGGGGGAGGTGGGTAGTAGGCCATTTTCCATTTGACTCCAAACGCCCACCACCCCAAAATCCGGCCGGTTCAAGGTGCCAGACTTACCTTCGTATATTCGAATATATCGAATGTGAAAAAAAGCAATTCCTCATCTGGAAATGACTTGACCAAATCGGTCGCTAGCTCTTAGACTATAAGGTGTTTAGATAACGACATCTTGAGACAATTTGTAATGTTTGTAACTGGCTCGTAACAATTGCCCGAATTCATTAATGTAGAATTTAACTGTCTTACCGGTTTGAGTAGAAGACCAATTGTTAGTATATGCGCAAATATAATTGAACTTTATAGTACGTACTCCACATATCAAGACTTTAAAAAAGAGTTAAATGCATGTTTAATTTCAGAAGAAGCATATAGTTACAGTAACTTTTAGTGTGTTTTAGAGACTTACATACAGGCTGCTTCAGGCCACTTCCTTAAAAGGGGATTAGTTTATTCCACACATTTTCATTATATTTTAGTATGCATTGATTTTTTATTTTATATATTTCCACAGCTACCAGAACCCAAAACAATCAAACAACTAATGTCGTATCTACAAACCTGTTCATGGTACCGACGCTTCATACCAAACTTTGCCGACATCTGTCGTGATTTTTCTTCATTAGGTTTGACAGTTCAAACCTAATGAAGAAAAATACACCATGGACATGGGGCGCAGACCAAGCATCTGCGTTCCAACAATTAAAAGAACTACTAACATCTGCACCCATCCTGCGCCAAGCAGACATGACCAAACCGTTCACACTACGAACAGACGCAAGCGGTTATGCTCTCGGAGCCGTACTATGCCAGGGAGAGGGAACGGATGAAAGACCAGTGGAGTACGCAAGTAGACTCATGCTACCAGCTGAAAGAAATTATTCAACAACTGAGCGAGAAGCACTAGCCATAGTCTGGGCTGTAAATAAGTTCAGGGGATACCTAGAGGGAAATCCCGTGCACATCATGAGCGACCACCAACCACTGAAGTGGCTCGTAACGCTAAAATCTCCAACGGGGAGACTCGCCCGGTGCGCACTTGCCCTACAGCTGTAGGACAATAAGCTACAAATATACACCAGGGAAAATAAACGTGGTAGCCGACGACCTGTCACGACCTCCCTGCGAACATAAGACAGTACAGGAATGTCTCATATGTATGGTATCCATCGATATCCGGAAATACAGAAAATAATCCAATGCTTCGAGCAACCCGACTCCGTACCAGTGGATTTCTCCCGATGGACAAACAGAGGATACTTAATTTCAAGGGGTATCCTATTTAGATACGCACCAGAAAGCGACTCGGAGGAAGCCCAACAAGTGGTCCCAGCCCACTAGCGGGAGGCCATCATGAAGGAATACCACGACGCCCCCACGGCCGGCCACAACGGAGAGGACCGAACAGTCCAACGCATAGCCACCCGTTATTACTGGGTAGGGATGCGAAAATACATCTCCAACTACGTCAAAAACTGCATAGAGTGCCAGCGCTTTAAAGCAAAGAACCAGAAGCCCGCGGGATTAATGCAAACAACAGCACCCGCTCAACGGTTCGAAACATTAGCCATCGACTTATTCGGGCCCCTACCGGCGAAAAATGGATTTTCATCACCGAAGACGTCATGTCACGCTGGGTGGAACTATTTGCCATCCACACAGCAGACGCGGAGACATACTCCCGCACCTTGGTTAGCGAAATATTCTTAAGATATGGCACACCACGGAGAATACGTAGCGATAACGGCACACAATTTATAAGCGGCATAATGCAGCACGTAACCTACTGCTTAAACGTAGAACAAAGCCTCACACCAGTTTACCATCCATAAGCAAACCCAGTGGAACGGAAAAACCGAGATCTCAAAACCCAACTAGCCATAGTAGTACAGCGCACACATAATAATTGGCCAGACAAGCTGCCAGCCATCAGGTTCGCTCTAAATACAGCGACATGCCAAAGCACTAGTTACACAGCAGCATATCTAACTTTTGGGAGAGAACTGCGAACCACAGATGACGTGACCCGCGACCAAAAGGCAATCATAGAAGGGGATACCTTCAGAGCAACCATCACCCCATATCTACTAAGGATAACGGAGACTATTAGAAAAGCAAAAGAGAACCAAGAACAAACACAAGACCGAGCAAAGAGACCAAGGGAGACGCGACACCCCGGCACTCCAATCAGGGGAACTCGTATGGGTCACAACGCACCCACTCAGCAACAGCGCAAAAAAGATATCCGCAAAGGTAAGGACACCATCCCAGAACCAGTCCTGCCAATCAGGAAAAGAAACAAAAAATCTTGAACCCTACGTCGGGACGCCTATCCGGTTCAGAGGAGCAGTCTATAAACGGCATAAGCATGCACAAACCACCCCCGACAACCCGAGCCATGGCTTCTCTCACGGAAACCTAAGAAAGAATCAACACAACGTCAAATTACCAGTTCACTCTGAATTCAGCCAAGCTATCCTTCGATAATACGCCAGACTAACACTATCCGACTAGTAGCATTAAATCGAATAATAAAGTAATTCGTTTAAAGAAAAAATGGTAGGTACAGCGATATCACTTGAGTGATATATTTTCTTTTAGCCCTGATAATATTTTGAACACATCCATGAATGTACCTGAAGAACCTCAACTACCTTCCAGTGCTTCCCAATTATGACACCTATTACTTGAAAACAATTAGGATCCCTCAACATCTCTTTCGTTACAAAGATTGTATAATAATTTAAAAAAGAATCATCTCCAGTTGAAGTCATTGCTACCCTTAAATTGGGCATGAAAGTATGCACTCCATAACTGTTAGCTATACTCAAGGAGAAATTCCCAAAATTAACAAAGCTATTAGGATAGATAAAGTTTGTACGAAAATTATCATTAGCGACATTTGTCGTACCTACTCGTCGTACTGCAGACAGAGTGCCGACAACAGTTTCAGAATTCATAGATTTAGTAAAAACAATACATGCTATTAAAATTGCTTCGGGTCAGACATTGAAAATAAACGAAATTCTTCTTGAAATGGGTGCAAATACAAACATAAAGACAGTACGCTGTCGAGCTTGTGTTCCTTTAACCCTTTCAGGATGGCATTTAGACAGTACGCTGTCGAGCTTGTGTTCCTTTAACCCTTTCAGGATGGCATTTAAAAGTATGAAAATGTCGCACGGACGGGAGTTTTTGTATTGCCAGAAGGACGGATAGACGGCACTTTAGGAAAACATATTTTTATTGAAAAAACGTAATAAATCTAAAATACTTAATTAACAACTAGGGTCGCGTACGTTTCATACCCGGACGTTTCATACCCGGGACCTTTCATACCCGGACGTTTCATTCCCGGGACCTTTCATACCCGGGACTTTTCATACCCGGGACCTTTCATACCCAGGACCTTTCATACCCAGGACGTTTCATACCCGGGATGGTAATGTTTAATTATAGGGATTCTTTTTTCAATATCAATTATTATTTATTTTTTTTAACTTACGGCGTTAATACTAGTATGTATGTGCCTAGGTAAGATACATTAGTCGAAACAAATTTTTTACATAATTTAGTAATGTTTAATGAAAAGTAATTAGAAAAATTATCCACATTTTTATAGATAATTAATACACATTCATTACTATCATACAAATATTTGGTAAACGACGAACTTTCCTCAAAATTACCTAATTAGAAAAATTATCCGCATTTTTATAGTTAATTAATACACATTCATTACAATCACGAACTTTCCTCATTAGTGAGGTTTAGTCACTAATCATTAATTTTTATAACGAATCAGGTCTCAGCCAGGAATATATGGATTACTTTTGCACTTTATTGTCATTAGTCTCTTCACTGTTAGTCGAACGTGAAGGTGTATGTTGTATTTTTAATTTAATTTTGAGTGACTTTATAAGATGGCTTCTTTTATCAAGTCGAAGAAAGGAGGAAAAAAACTAGTTTATGGTGGTTATATTTACTCAAAGCATAAAGAAAATGATTTGAGAATTTTGTGGCGATGCGAACGATTTCAAAAAAGTTGTCGTGGTCGAATAACATCTAATGCTGATAACTACATTCTCACCCAATCATCTTCCATCTCCAGATGAAACTGAAGCAGCGGTAATTATGAGTAACATACGAACTACGGCAGTACTTACTCGAGAAGCTCCTAGAAGTGTAGTTAACGAATGCCTTGCAGGAGCTTCTCAAGCGGCAATTGTTTCTTTGCCAAAGTTAAATTCGTTGCAGAAAAAAGCGACAAGAGCTAGGAAACAAGTGGCAGTGCCGGCGAATATACCTCACAACAGAGCCGATATCGTAATCCCTGACGCGCTTCGGAATACATTAACGGAACCTCCTGAAGAATTTTTGTGCGCTGATAGTGGTAATGGTGTTACCTTTTGCGTTTTGTTTGCTTCCATCAAAATCGCAGCAGCACTACACTTTAGCACTAAATATGTTGTTAAATTCAATGGATGAATCTACAAATCCGGTCCAACGTAGACCGACTAATATTATAATCGATTTTGAAAAATCTGAAGAAAATTCGTTTCGTGAATGTATTCCAGGGATATTAGTACATGGGTGCTACTTTCATTTTGCCCAAAGTATTTGGAAAAAAATTCAAAACCTAGGATTACATGCTCGATTCGGAATGGACGTCGAGTATAACCTAGTACTAAGGAAATTTATTGCGCTGTCGTTTTGTAGAGTTCAGGATGTTGCAGCGCGCTATAATAATCTGGCACATGATTTTTTGCAAAACTTTGGGGATACCGAAGAACATCAAGACTTTTTGGAGTACTTTGAAAACACTTGGGTGGGAAGAGCTCGTCGAAATCCACGTTTTCAGAAAGACATGTGGAATTGCATGAACATAAATCCTGTTCTTATGCCACGCACTAACAACAGTGTGGAAAGTTGGCACAACGTATTGCAATACACATTCGGTTGCCATCATCCAAATTTCTGGAAATTCTTGGAGGGATTGCGTAAAGAACATGTTAGGATGAATGCCATTTATGTAAAATTAAGTGCTGGTGAAAATGTACCCCTATATTCTAGGAAAGACTATGAACAACGAAATACGCGACTTGTGAATATTTTACGGGAGTATGATCAAAGAACTGAGAACGATTTTTTAAGATCATGTGCATACTATGTAAATTTGTAAACATAGTTTTTAAACATTTTTTACTGTAACTAGCAATTTACATTTAAAAAAATAAAAAACATTGGTAGGTAACAATAATTTGTATTACCTTTAATAACATGTGCATACTATGTAAATTTGTAAACATAGTTTTTAAACATTTTTTACTGTAACTAGCAATTTACATTTAAAAAAATAAAAAACATTGGTAGGTAACAATAATTTGTATTACCTTTAATAACATAAATCATTAATTCCTACTTATATTCCCATTATTATTACTTGTTTTTACCCTTCAGTCTTTAAAGAAACAAGTTTTATTAATGTAAGCACACAATTGAACACACATATAGAAAAAAAAAACTAATCTTCAAGAAATGCGTATGGTTTGCATAGTATTTTCATTACCTTTTTTCACAAGCACGTCGTTATATAAACTGTACCTGCTGGGTATGAAACGTCTTCGGTATGAATCGTCCTGGGTATGCATCGTCCTGGGTATGAAACGTCCTGGGTATGAAACGTCCTGGGTATGAAACGTTCTGGGTATGAAACGTCCGGGTATGAAACGTCTCTACCCCATTAATTTATATTCCTGATGAAGCTAATATCTGATTAGCGAAATATTGAATAATAAAGATTGTTCGTCTACCTGTTTGGACGGTGCTCATCTCTTCTTTAATTATACCATGAAAGCATTGTTCGTCTACCTGTTTGGACGGTGCTCATCTCTTCTTTAATTATACCATGAAATCCGTAATTAATACTTGGTCTGTTCGTGGTATATTTGAAAACATGGTGAAGCCCGACTTTGCAATCTCTGCACATAAATTTCGATTCTTTCCCCTTTTTCTCACCCGTTGTTGTATGAGAGCAGATCCAGCATCTTCTCATTTGCAGTTTCCCATTTTTGCGAGGAACTTTTTTTGTCTTGAACGTAAAGAGATAATGCGACAATGTTGAGCTTGTGTAGTAAACACGATTAGTTTCCTCAACAATACAGTTGACTACATCTGCCGACAATAAACTAAGAAAATACTCCATCTCATTACTTTCGTTAGGTAGTTAGGTTTTCATTCTGTAGTCTACTATTAGTGTCATCAAATTCGTGAACTTTGGGAACAAATTCATGTGACCCCCATTTTACCTGAAATTCCTCCTGGTGTATATTGGAATCAGAGGAATCAGAGATATCAGAAGTTCTTGAACATTCTTTTTCTTCGGCGCCTTCATTTTCCAATAAGGGTTCGTCGTTCGTTGTCTTCTATGTCGCGTATGCACGACACCCGCCGGTTTGGCAAAATTCAAACCGTCGAAAAGGTACGACAGCCGCCTGTATGGGCAGCAGCCGTCCAGAAAAAAAAAGAGTAACTGTCGTGTATATCCGTCATCCGTCCGAATCGGAAGGATACTAATGTCGTCTACGTTCGGCATCCGACCGGAAAGGGTTAAGGAAAAAGTAGCTTACTGAAGCTAGAAATTTCCAAACAATAAAAACAAAATTAATATACGAAAGGAAACAAACAGAAAAACAATGTTCCTATTTGGTAAAAATACAGTACAAACAGGAAAAATAAATACCTAACAAATAATTTTACAAAATAAAATGGCCAATATAAATAACATAGATGATGTGAAGTGGCGAATTAAAAATTGGTATTGAAAAATTTGTTTTGAAAGTGCAATTCGAGCGTCGACTGTGAAAAGGTATACAAAAGACTGGATTTATACATGCATTCTCATTAAGATTAAAAACCAAAAACTGTGTCGACATTTAAGAAGTAGAGAATTGCTTCCATTACCTGCACTAAGTACACTTTCTAACTACATTAAAAATATTGACAGCAGATACGGCTTCCAAAATGAATTATTTGAGCTTATCAAAGAAAAGACCAAAAACACGCCCGAATATGAACGGCATGGCACATTAATGGTGGATGAGTGCAAGCATTTTGACAAAAATCGATTGTAAGTTATGGGATTCGTAGATTTAGGGGAACATACACCCGAAAGCCAACAAGGATCAACTTGATGACATGTACTAATTATTATGTACCGTGCGACCCGAACAGAAAACTTCGAATGTGTTCAGACTTTCTTCATCTAATAAAGTGCATTCGAAACCGCTTGATTTCAAAAAAGAATATCATATTCCTGAAGGTCACGTTCAACTTGTATTCTCAAAGTTTAATAGAATATGATGCCAAACATCAATTCAAATTAGCCCCAAAATTTACTCGTAAGCACGTAAATCCAAAAAATCATGAAAAAATGACTAGGTACCAGATATGCGTTTCAATTATTCAGTGCGACAGTGGCAAATGCATTAACAACTTTAAAAACAAGAACACACCTGGATTCGCAGAATATGAGCCAACAATACAGTTTTCTATGTGGATGAATGAACTGTCCGATATTTTGAATTCTAATAATTGTTTTAACGCTCTCATAGACGACATTCACGCCAAGAAGAACCTTTGAAAAACTTTTTAATTTATACGGATTTATAACAGTCTTGTGCAGAACCAGATTTTTTTTGACGAAATCGACCGCTGAGCTACTACAAATACAACCCTGGACTTGTTAATATATTGTGCAGAGACATTACAATACAAATGTCAACCCGTATGAACCAAGATTCACTTGAACGCTTCTTCGGTTTACTTCGGGCTAGTGGTGGCGCAAACAACAATGCTGAATCCGTTGCAAGTGGCCCAAATCTTTAGATTGATGTCACTGTATCTTTTATTAAGCCTCCCAAAAGCAGTAACGTGACAGGTGGAAACATGCTTGATGCTTTGGTTCACAACACGACAGACCTGTTGAGGTACAGATTACTGGATAATATTAGTACGAAAAAACTAAAGGAACAAGTGGATTTACAATTAGACCTAGATTTACAGAAATGTTGGATATGGTGCTTCCATCAAGTTTGAGGACAACGAAGAGACATTTGCATATGTATGTGGGACTATAGCTCGAAGATTTAAAACAGACGGATGTTTAAGTTGTGTGCGAACAATTATAGGAAGCGGTATTGCAGTTTTCGACACAATTATTATTTTAAAAAGTAGAGGACATCTAACTTTTCCATCTGTAGATTTAGTAACGCTACTTGAAGAAGTGCAATGCGTTATAGCTAAATATCTAAAATGTGAAACTAAAAGGAACACCTTTTTAGATATTTTGACAGATATATAGCACGGACAAAAATTCATAATGTTATAGGCTGTGAAGTCAAGTCAGATATCATTTAAAAAGTGATATTTTCTTTTTTAGTAACAAGAATGTGTTTCTTGCCAAAAAGAAGCAAGAAAGAGAAGTTCTGAACATTCTGATGCAAAAAGATTTGGCAAAGTATCTAAATTAGTTTAATTTAATGGACAGTTCTTTTGTTCCTACACTACATGGTTATGTTATTTTTGTTCTTACATAGCTATATATTATTGTCTCCTCAAGATGAACGTTAAATCGAGATAACTGAATAAAGAAAGTTTCACCTGTTTGTGACTGACGCTTTTTATTCGCACAAAATATACACGTAATGCGTATGTATCTTCGAAAACATAGTAGTCAATGTAACCTTCGTGTCACTTATTTAGTATTTTAGACAGAATCACCGATACATTGAATGATAGATAACACACCACACTAATCCATAATGGTACATTTACATTGCACCGAATTCAGTTTTATTTCTGTGGCTTGGTTCTAAAAGGGCCAAAGTCATGTTTTCTCAGAACCGGCATATGTCCGTTAAGTATCTACCCAAAGTAAATACTTTTTACACTAAAACGGCCAATGTTGTAAACCAATCCTGAAAGCAGATATAGAAACTTGTTTGGCCAATGTCTAAGAGTATAAAGGCGGACTCCCATTACTCGTGTATTTGGCAAATATTTATCACTTGCCTATATTTGCCATGTAGTGGGAATGGTTCACTCGGCCATTACTTGTACAATTATTGGCCACTGGCGAAGTCCCGCCGGTTGTCGGTAAAAATGTCACGAGTCAAAGGGATTTCAATTATTTGCGTATTTGACAAGTGCTTACTTGTGGATGCGCTCCCACTACTTGCCGACAATTAATTAGCGGTCTGCAGTTGTTTTTGGCTTTCTGTCGCGTGTGCATGGTTCGTGTTCCTCTAAAGATTTTTCAGAATGGAGTGGTCGCAGGAAGTAGTGTTCGAATTTCTGGATATGTATGAAAATGAGGCAGTTATATGGGAACCTGGGCATCCGCAACACAAAAATAGAAACTGTGTTAACGATGCCTGGCTTCGAATAAAAAATAAATTATCAATACAATGTACGATTGCGGATTTAAAGAAGAAAAAAGAGTCACTGATGGCGTCATTCCGCCCGTTGTGTAGGAAAGTGAAGGCATCATCAAAAACAGGGAGCGAAACCTGCTGTACTTGCCAAGTACACAAATATTGGCGTACTTGCCAAATACAGGAGTAGTGGGAGCGCCGTACTTGTCAAATTGAGTTCGAACTTGGTGTACTTGCCAAGTACGCAAATATTTGCGTACTTGCCAAATACACGAGTAGTGGGAGTCCGCCTTAACATATTACAAGTAAATTCTAAATCGGCCAAAGTCCACATAAGCCTTTTAGGTGGCACTATATTTTACTTCTATAAGGGCCAATCTTGACATTGGCCTTTCTAAGTGGAAAATTACGGAATCTCAGTTGACATTGGCCATAGTAGTGCAGTGTGTACCTACTGTTACGCAAGTTTGTGTATGTTAAGTGTGTGGTTTTTTTATAATTATTATACGACTGCTAGTAATAATTTATTGTGATGTACTCTAGAGGAAAGGCATTAGTGGCGTTGTGTGGAACATCAGCACGTATACAGGATAACACAGAAGGTACGTTTAGTGTTTAGTAAACATTTTAAGGTTATGTATGAAATACTTATGTTTGAAATAGTGAACGAATTAGTAAACATTGTTAACAACCTCAATTTATTAACAGGATCATGCGGCGAATGCCAAGTAGAATTCGATGCAACAAATAATACCATAGCTACTCCAATTTCAAGTCCTTCACCTTCCTTAGATCCAGACATTCAAAGCATCTTAACAGATGTTGTAACTGACGACTATAATAATTCACTGCTTGCAAATGACGAAGAAAGCTGTGGAAGTTCCGACGACTATGTACCCAGCATAGAAGACAATGAAAGCGATACTTCTAGTAGTGAAGAGGTACAAATAAAACAAAAATCTGGACAACGAATAAAAGTAGTAAAGACTCTTGAAAAAAACGTGCAGAATCATGATACCGTGAAGCAGGGAATAACACAAAAGAAAACAAGGGGAAGGCGAAAAGTTGAAGAAGGCACTGCATCTCGAAAAAGAAAACGTAATCCCAATAAATGGGAGAAAAACATTAGAAAAGCACAAAAAGCCCAAGGAAAAGAGTATACCTCTATGAAAGGAAAAATTATACCCGCTAAAGCAGTAAAACTGCATTGTAACTGCAGAAAAAAGTGCTTTGAAAAATTTAGTGAAGAAGAAAGAAAACAAATTCTGCAAAGTTTTTACAATCTCCCTACTGAAGGACAAAATCAGTACATTGCGAGTTCTGTTTTAGAAGACGTTAAGCAAGTAACAAGATTACGAAATAATGAAACCGGTAAAAGCCGGCGAAATTATTCACGAAAGTACTACCTGCCTGCTAGTTCTGGAAGATTAGAAGTGTGTCAAGTAATGTTTCTTAATACCTTAGATCTGACTCTCAAAAAAGTTAGGGTGATTGTAGAAAAAAAACGATGTTCTTCAGCAGGAATATGTCCTAGAGACGGCAGGGGAATGCATGGAAAGCAGCCTAAAATTCCCGAAATCGACAAAGACGTCATTAGGCAACATATTAACATGTTTCCTGCATATCAGAGTCACTACTCGAGAAGACACAGTAAAAAATTATCTACCACCTGATTTGAGTATTTCTAAAATGTATAGGCTATATGTCGAATGTTGCAATGAGAACATTTAACTCTGGTATTAATTTTAATTACCTTTTTGATTGCCATATTAATTAATGTAAAATAAAGGCCAAAGTCAATTATAAATACTAATACGGTGTATCTAAAAAGGCCAAAGTCACATCAAACTACGTTATTTTTCACTAAAAATTTTACAATAGTTCGGAAATGATCAATATAATGTTATATTCTAAAGATATCCTAACGTTTGTTTGTGTAGTTTGTAAAACAATGGAAAGACATAATGTTAAAGATACAGCTAAAACTTAAAACAGCAATTACTCAAAACCAATATTTTTGACATTGGTCTTTTTAGAACCAAGCCACAGATTTATACCAGATCTGTCATCAATTGTCTGTGAAATGAATTACTTATTTATTTCTAACCGTGATATTATAAGCTTATGTATAGTTACGATATCAATAAACAGTGTCATAACTCCCTTGGGCAAACTTTGCCCTCGTTAATTAAGACCCTTATAATTATTCCCTTGATACATATAATAATTATTACTGAGCTTGGTATCGAAATACGCTATTACCCAGCAAACATAAAACCGTTTTAAAAATGTGAAATTTCGGAAGTATTTTAACGTAAAGACGTAATAAATAAACGTGAGATTCACGTGTTTAATACGTGCAAATGTCACATTTTTTACTTACGCATTTTTCTTACGGAAACTTGACGTAAATTTATCGCAAAATAAACGTAAATTTAAGGTGAATATTTCATGTATTCAACGTAAAATTTACAAATTTTTCTTATGGAAAATTAACGTAAATTTAACCCAAAATAAACCTGAATTGAAGCAGATTAGTTGATGTAACGTTGACGTAAATGCAACGTGTCATAGACGGTAAAATTGAGCGATATCGCTCAATATGTTTTTAGGAGTACAGTAATAAAGTAGAGCTTTGATTATTTTATCATCTTTTTAAAAAAATATGCATATGACGAAATACAAAACGAAAATGAAATACCAACTTAATCTAAATAGGTACGTATATTCTAATAGTTCTTTAAGGCCGGCCGTACACAAGCCGCAATTTTGCAGTTGTGGTCGCGTCGACTGCACTTTGCGGTTGACCCAACAAAATTTTTGTGGTTGACTTGCGATCGTATGAACCGCATTTGCAGTTGAGGCGACTGCAACCTGACCACATCACACAAAACAGAAACGTTTTTTGTCATATATTTTATAGTGTCTGATTGTAATCGTCAGTCATTATGGATTTCGAAGAAGAAGCACTGCTACTTCTTATTTTGAGGAGGAGGAGAAGACGTAGAAGGTACGATCGTTTTGGATACATCCACTTCTGGTTCCGCGACTATAGGAAGGAAATTTTTATAATTTATTTGGAAAACTCCGGCAAGACGAAAAAAATCAGTATCAAATGCGTCCATTGTATTTACTGCTGTCGCGGAGGTAGAAATAAATTCGCCCGCAATGCGGTTGATTACGACCGCAAGTTTGCAGTTCGTGTACGGCAGTGAACGCGACGACCACTCGGCAGAAATCGACCACAAGTTGACTGCAGTGAACGCCCGTGTACGTATGTTGCAGTATTTCTTATGGGGGACTACAGTTCGCCGGAACGCGACCGCAATTTTGTGGTCGGTCCGACTGCAAAATGCGGCTCGTGTACGGCCGCTCTAAGAGCGACTTCGTCGAACAGCAAAACACATTCACGATCACTGCTTTGCCATACTGTTTCCTTTTAGTTTTA
Organism: Pyrocoelia pectoralis; assembly: GCA_036250285.1. Classification (NCBI taxonomy): domain Eukaryota; kingdom Metazoa; phylum Arthropoda; class Insecta; order Coleoptera; family Lampyridae; genus Pyrocoelia; species Pyrocoelia pectoralis. The sequence continues at coordinate 34,910,209 of CM070075.1, read as the reverse complement.
ATTGAGTTAAAATTTATTGCTCAAACTGCATTGTGCTTTTATGCCTTTAATCCAATTTTTAATTGTGGAAGGTGATGGTAAAGTAAATCCTAATTTGCGTAGATGTTCGTAGGCCGCTGGGGAGCTGTAGAAAATAGACAACACAATTTTTGTTTCTTCTTTAGTAAATGGACGCTTTTTTTTACCACACATCTGCATAGTACATAAACTTTGCACTGCTGTGGATTTCAAGTGCATGGTTCTAAAAACACCTTTGTTTTGTAAGTAAAGGAGTTTGTATCTTGTTAGTAACTTTTGGAAATTTCTGTCATTTAACGTTTTTATTTTTGTTGTGGACGCTGCCAGTTGTCCTTTTAATTTTGCGATCAGTTTTGCCTGTCTCCTAATTTCACTCTCATTGGATTTATCCGGAAGAGTTGGAGGAGAAGGCAAGTTAACTGCACTTGTTAAAAACGACTGAGTTGACACACATTAGTCGCTCGAGGAGTCCCTATCCGAAGAGAAGTTAGCAATTGAAGTGGAAGTATTGGTACATTACTATATTTTCTGCTGTAAGTTTTTTCCCAAATTCTTACTGTCAATGGTGGCGATGTGGGAGTGTACGAAAGTGGAATAGCGGTTGGCAGTCGCAGTAATCTTGGACGTGTAGAAGTGCTGCATGAAAATGAATCGTGACTGAAATGGTTTTGACATAAGTAGTTGCACTCATGTAAATTTTCCGGAGTTTCGGAAATTTATGCTGCATTTCCACAATTTAAAATCCATTGCCGGCCAAGTTTGTGACTTTTGGGGAATCGAAAAAAGCTTACTTTGCTTTTCCAATTGCTAGAGCAATTAAGATAAGAGCATTTTATGCCCTTTGGCATCTAAAAAATATACAAAATTAGTGAAAGGTTACGGATTCTAGTCAGTTACGTTGCCCACCCCCTATAGTTGGTGGTGTACACTAAATTATACGGCGATTAATGATTAAGACATGTCCTTTTGCTGAGTTGATCTTTAGGACGAAAAGAATGATTTAAGAAGGGGAGCCATTAATTTTTTAATTGGGGGGGGGGGCCTCTAACTTGTAGCTGCAAGGTCAATTTTGGTGTCATTTTCAAATAAGTCAAACATGTAGAATTCATTTCTGATATTTAATATGCAATATTTTTCACAGAAACAGCCAAAAAATTAAAATAAAAATCGATATTTTCCATTTTTTGTACAAAATCGGCCATATCTATTATATTTGAATTGATAATAAAATAAGAATCGCTTATTTAGAAAGCCTATTTAACCATCTTTTTAAAAAGTACCCATATGATGTATACGTTTGAGTAATGTGGACAAAAAAAATTACTCGTCACAGTATCAAGAACACTATAAATTACAAAGACCTGCTTTCGACCACAAACCCATCTGACAGGAAAATACAGGCGTGTCTAATGCCCGTACTTATAGTTGCTGCTCAATCTTGTACTTGAGCTATACTCAAACGAGAATTCTCGGAGCGATGAGGATGACTTGAGCACGAGACCGTCCTATAATCCAATCTTCGGCAATTCTCGGCGAAGTTTAAAATATTATCATATAATTGGGGAACTTTCATTTTGCTTGTGATTTTAATTTGTTTATTGTAGGTTATCTTTTATAGTTGTTTTTGTTCATTGATAATTTAAAAAACTATAATCGTGGTGAGCAAAGGTATATTTTCTATAATCACTGTACAAATGTGTGTTATGTATAAAATATTATTAGAAAAAGGAAAGCTACTACTGAAATAAAGTATATGCGGCTGCTCACAGTGGTGGATCACCTCCCAAAGAATGTACAGATCCCATAAAGGATGCGGTAGACGTTGCAGCAGCAGCACCATATGCTAATGTTGAGGTTGAGTGCTTATGGGATAGTACAGCACAATTTCAGAAAAGTAAGTAGACAATAATATAATTGTAATAAGATAAAAGTTGAAATTGTAGGTAATACCTACTATCGCCGGTAACGATAATGCTACTACGTATGAGTTTTCGGCAGGTACCATGTTATGCGGTGCAATTATATGCTTGTTTCTACTTCAATTTGATTTTAGAGTCGTTGATGAACACCAATATTGGTTCAAAATCAGCAACTGCAAGTACTACAAATCCTTGTAAGTATAAGTATAATTGTAATGGATTTGCAAAGATAATTCCCACATTTTAGAAAATTATTTTTAGATCTTTAGTACTTTTGTCAACTTCACAGAAATATTTTGTTTCGGGCACACCTGTACCATCAAAAAATAAAAGGGTCGATGTAAACCTTCTGCACAAGGAATGCGATCTGCGTTTAAAAAAAATGAAAGATGCAATACTTCAGCAGGAAGAACTTCATAATATTCGTATTCGCATTGAAAACGAAATGTTGAAAAAAGTATCTGCAGAATGCAGAAAAGCTGAAGTAGAGGAAACACTTGCAATTTTAAAATTACAACAATATAAGCAACAAAATTTATTGTAATTATTTGTTAGGCACATAATAGATGCAGTAGATACTAGAAATTTAATTTTAGAAATGTTGATTTATAAATTGAGCTCGGAATAATAATCCGAGTTGATTACGTTCATCATGGTCTTCACCTATATCATCTTCATTAAATTGATTTTCTATAAAATGATTTTCATTTTGTTGAACAGCTATATTGTGTAAAACTGCAGCAGCACAAATAACTCTAACTGAAGTTTGTAACTTTGTCAATAAAACTCTTCTTAGACATGGAAATCTTCTCTTCCAAACACCAAATACCCTTTCAACTATATTCCTGGTGCGTATATGAGAGGAATTATATCGTCTCTCTCTTTCATTACCTAAAAATACTAGTGTGTAATACCACAGATTTAGCTAATATTGTATGAGATTCAATGTAATTTTTACAATTACCTGGGTGTATAATGGGTGTCAACAAATAGGGCCTGCATGGGTAACCATTATCCCCTAAAAGTAGTCCGGATATGTGCCTTTGTTCAAATCGAACTTGTAATGCACTTCGGTCAAAAATTACACTATCATGTGTTGACCCTGGATGCCTTACTACGATATCCAAGATTTCCATTCGGGGTCCAGCTGCAACCTACAAAATTAATGAAGAGAGTGACACTTATAAGCTAAAGTGTTCGATTTACTTGTACGTTTAAAGAGAAATATCCCTTTCTGTTTCGGAATACTTCTGCATTATCACCTCCAGGAGATGCAATTGGTATATGAGTACAATCGATGCACGCAGCAACCCCGGGAAAATGAGATATATTAAAAAATTGTGTTATATTCGCCCTTTGCTCATTTTCTTCATTTGGAAACTTGATATAATTATTTGTGTGTTCCGCAAGAGCCTCTGACACTCTTTTATAATTGTTGAGACAGATTGTTGACTAACTCCTGTTAAATCGCCTGATACAGTCTTAAAATTAATTGTAAGTTAACTATTGTTCATTAATAATGTAGGTGCATAGAATAACAAACCTGGAAATTTCCTGTTGCATAAAACCTTAAGCAAATTAATAATTGCGTTAGAGGAAGAAAAGGCAATCCACGATTATTTACTTTACCCAAACGATTATCTATTAAGGGTAAAATTGTGTTTATTACAACATTTTTTGAAAATCGATAACGTTTGTGAAAATCGATGTCTGTATAGAATTCAACAGGATTTTGCACATCGCGTATATATCTTTTCAGAAGTCACATTTCATATTAACCTCTTCTACTATATCAATAAATTCAATAAACTCTAATAAATCTTCATAATCCATTCCAAACTTAAAACTTCTGTTTCAGACAATTGCCAAGTACGACTTAAGTTTAACCTGTGAATGCTTCGAGTATTCTCAACATCGAGTATGCGCCAAGCAATACTTGATGCTCAAGATTCATTTATTAGTTGATTTGTAATTACTATTATACGTGGGTGTACTCCTTTTAATTGAAATATGTTGGTTTCTCCCAAGTGGGAGACCTTCTTGGGGAGTTGGTTATGTAGGACAGGTTAATGAAAACACATGTACTTCATTCTAAACCGACGTTTCGACTGAGAAGTGTCCAGTCATCTTCAGGGCTCTTTTATTGAAAGAACATCAGACATGATTAGTACGAATTAAAGTGACATACATACTACATTGGTTCCCAATTTTAAATTGATTATTTAAATTTAAAATTGAGAACCAATGTAGTAAGTCACTTTAATTCGTACTAATCATGTCTTATGTTCTTTCAATAAAAGAGCCCTGAAGATGACTGGACACTTCTCAGTCGAAACGTCGGTTTAGAATGAAGTACATGTGTTTTCATTAACCTGTCCTACATAACCAACTCCCCAAGAAGGTCTCCCACTTGGGAGAAACCAACATATTGATTTGTAATGCTCAAGCATTACTCAAGATTGAGAACGGTTCAAGTACCGACTATAAGTACGGGCATAAATAATGTCTGTTATTGATAAGGCCGCAGATAGTAATAAAACAAACTATATAACGCCTTATTTTTAAATTATTTAATAATTATATTAAAAAAATCAAAATAAACGAGGTACATTAGTCTGGAATATCGTCTCTCACGTCGGCGTCGTCTAAGAGTGCTCCGCTGTCTATTACACTGTAAGAAATGAAATAAGGATAAATGCCAAAAATAACAAATTATTAAAGAACCCATTCAAATAAGTAATTCGTGGAGCATAAAAATCGTACCTCGAATTATCGCAGTTCCCTCTGCAGTTACATAGCTGCGTGCGTGGCCGCTGTTTTCCATGACAGGAACATCGACCTCTGCAACCGTTCTAACAGGAACATTTGGTTAACTGACTTACAGATTCCCAAATATAGGCCTGGGTAGTCCATGTCGGCTTCCATACTTCTCCTGTGTCAGTCCATCCCCAGTCTGCCGGGGAGGCTATTTGTGACAATGATTCAAGGGCTTGTCACCACATCTGGCCTGCCTGATAAGATGCCCGCACGATGTGCATCTTTAGGGCATCTTTTGTTGGAGGAATATTTTGAAGAGTCCTATTTTTAGATGCGAATAAGAATTTTCTTTCATCGTTAACATTAATTATGTCAACGTCTTCACAGTAAAGCCGCACCACATATTTTTCTAATGTATGAAATACATTCTGGGGCAGTTCTTCTAGTGGGTTAGATAAGGTTTTGAAAGCAACAGTCACCTCGGAATATCGCTGCCAAGTATTCCAAGTTAACGTTTTGTCCTTAGAATGAAACGCTGAACCAGTATCACACCCTGTGAATTCGTGGTACCCTCTGAAAGCTTCTGCTTTATCTGCACCTAAATGCTTTGCTATTTCATACACTGGTATGTAGTAGTGGTGTTTCCCAGTACCGAAAGATATCCACAGCTCTTTGAGACCATGTTGCTGAAGTGAGAAATAAAAGGATATCGCTATAACCATAACATCAGAATCAACCGTGTGTGTTCGGAATGATTCGTTTATATATTTTGTGAAATGCGCGCGATAATGTGCGTATGTGCGCGGTGCGCGTAGTGTAGTGTAAAAAGAACCGTTGAGCAACATGTACTTATTTTTATGTTTACCTTTTAATACATTTTATGTAAATATGTTCGTTACAATTCAATTATAAAGTGTTTAATAGAATCTGCCCTTGTTTGTATCAATCTGAACCTGCGTTTAGTGCTAGTCCCAACCATTTTTGGTCCTTCTACCCGGATACTGGAACTGGAGCCGAAGAAAATTACTGATTACTGCCGTTGGAAGTACCTAATCGCAAGTTACTACTGGAACTCGATAATAAGGTCAGATCCCTTTGTTTATTAATTTTCCTATAATTATTTAACCTGTAACTGTAATCATAAATAACCTGTAACCTGTTATATATTAATGCTGTGTATAGAATAATCTGCAAGCAAATTACAATAGCCAAACACATTTAATGTTAATCTGGTGCTAGCTCTTGCGTGCAGTATTCATTCGACCGACTGTAAAGTTCACTTCGCGTTATCAAGAATAAGATACTTTTGAGGCGTAAGCATTTCCTTTGTTCTTGAAATCGCACATGTTTGGACACTGTTAAAGTTAAAAACGTTTGTAAAATTGCGTACACTGTTTACACTGTTAAAATAAAAACGAAAAGCCAAAGTTTAAACAAATTTTGATTGATTATTGTTGCATTTCTCGTTAGTTATTGTTTGATAATGACTGCTGATATGGAAGCATTAATAAAACGACGCACTGCAATTAAATCTGCGCTTACTCGACTTAGCAATTATGTGAACTCATTAACGGATGATATTAATATTGATGAGTTACAATTACGATTTAAACGAAACTGCGATATTTTAGAAAGATATGACAACTTGCAAACTGAAATTGAAGTTCTGGATTCTACGGAAAAAAGCTACGAACAGGAAAGAAAGGAGTTTGAAGACTCATATTATGCCACTGTATCCAAAATCCAGAAACTGTTAAGCGATGCTCCGTCAATTGAACCGAATAATTCTGCCTCGAATTCTGCAGAGTCTGCTGGACAATCTGAGACGAAAAACATAAAGTTACCTCAAATTAATTTACCGCACTTTCACGGTGATTCTCAAGAATGGTACAATTTCGAGGATACCTTTACAGCTCTTGTAAAGGACAACGCTAAGATGTCTGAAGTAGAAAAATTCTATTACCTACAATCTTGTCTTAAGGGAAAAGCCGAAGAAGTAATAAAAAATTTGCCTGCATCGAGTAACAACTTTGAGGTGGCCTGGACTTTGCTGAAAGAGCGATTTGAAAATAAACGCGTCATCATATTTTCTCATATTGCTTCGATCGTGGATTTTCTACCCATACAAAAGGAGAATGCTGTATCTCTGCGCAGTCTTCTAGACGAATATTTAAAGCATACACGAGCCCTAAAATTACTGGAAGAAACTGTTGACAGCTGGGGATGCTTACTGATATATGTTGTGGTTTCCAAACTGGACTCGAATACTAGAAAACACTGGGAAACTGACATAAACCCTGCACTGATACCTACTTTGAAGAATTTAGAGGACTTCCTCAAAAAGCGCTGTCAAGTACTTGAAACAATGCATAAGCAACAAGATCCCAAACCAAAGTTGCACAAAACTGCCTATTCTTTGCATGTTAGTACTGAGACTAGTTGTCACAACTGCTCCCAGGATCACTGGATCACGAAATGTGAGAAATTTCTGGCATTGGCACCCTGTGCAAGAAAGGACAGGGCAAAGGAGTTAAAACTTTGCTTCAGATGTTTGGGCAAGCATAAATTTAACCTCTGCAAAGCTAAAACTTGCTACAAATGTAGAAAACCTCATCACACACTGCTACATTACGATACTCCACGAACCGAATCTGCTACTAAAAGCGCTACTTCTAATTCAGAAACTGAAATTACTGCTCACATCACCACTCACACACACGTGCTACTAGCGACAGCACAAGTTTGTGTAGGTAACGGAAGGCTAAAGGGACGTGCTCTGTTGGACTCTGGATCAACAGCTAACTACATCACTAAAGATTTTGCAAAGCGAGCGGGGCTTGCCACGACTAAAATTGGTCACGTACAGCTCTCTGGAATTAATGGTACAACCACACTTGTGACGGAATGTGTAACTACCTGTCTGCGTTCTGCAAATGTTTCATCCTTTAAAAGTACGTTAACATTCTTGATATTAGATAAGGTTACTGAGAATTTACCGAGAGTCAATTTGGAGTTAGGAACCGTAGATATTCCGAATCATCTTACCTTGGCCGACAACTGCTTCAGTAAATCGGGATCGGTAGATTTATTGATAGGAGCACAAGTTTTCTTTGATTTGTTGCTACCTGAAAGTATGAAAATAGGAGGTCTCGCATTGAGAAACTCTAAACTGGGATGGCTGATTGCTGGAGCATTGGATATCCAGACACCTGTTCTGACGCACCATTGCCACACCGCTGTACTGGAGGACCAAGGTCAGGCAATACTGGAAAAATTCTGGAAACTGGAAGAGATTCCTCAAACTGAGACACTATCAGCTGAAGAGCTAAAATGCGAAGAGGATTTCAAAATGAACACTACTCGCGATGATAAAGGACGTTTTGTTGTAAAGTATCCTAAGAAAGAAAATCGTATAGAACTTGGGGACAGTCTGCATGGAGCATTTAGAAGTTTCTTAAACCTAGAGAAGAGATTGAACAAAACTGGACTGAAGCAGCAGTACACCGCATTCATGCGTGAGTTTATCGCTCTGGGACATATGGAAAAAATTGGTATCATGAAGGACAACTTGGCGATTGAGTTGCGAGAACAAGCAAACGCGGAATGTACCTATTACATACCACATCACTGTGTGCAGAAGCACGAAAGCTCAACAACTAAACTCAGGGTTGTTTTCAACGCCAGTGCCCCCACTAGCAACGGTGTGTCCCTAAATGATGTCTTGTTGAATGGGCCTATTGTCCAATCTGGACTGTTCTCCATCTTGCTTAGACTAAGACAACACCCTATCGTATTATCTGCTGACGTCAAGATGATGTTTAGGCAAGTGCTCATCTCAAAGGACCAACAAGATTTACAAAGGTTGCTGTGGCGAGAAAGTGAAAACGAACCGATTAATGTTTTCCGAATCAAGACTGTCACTTATGGTATAAAGCCTGCTACTTATGTAACGACAAGATGCCTGAATGAACTAGCTAATAACTCCAAGGAACAATTTCCTGATGCGTCAAGAGTCATATTGGAAGACATGTATGTAGATGATCTTACCACTGGAGCAGGAACTGTAGAGGAAGCGCTTATATTGAAGGGAGAAGTTGAAGCAATACTGTCCTCTGGAGGATTTGAGCTCAGAAAATGGCGTACAAACTCTAAGGAACTGCTTGTAAACAATATGTTCAAAACTAGTGACGACAAACACTTTTTCAAAGGAGATATTGACACGAAAACCTTAGGTGTCATCTGGGATGCTAATGAAGATCTTCTGAAATTTTGTACTGAACTAAATTGGACAACTGAATTACTGACGAAGAGGTCTGTTCTATCTAAAGCTGGAAGGATCTTTGATCCACTAGGATTAACGTCGCCTGTTACTGTGAGGGCCAAGCTCTTCTTTCAGAACCTGTGGACTGAAAAACTCTGTTGGGATGAACGACTTACCACTGAACTGCAACAGGAATGGACAATTGTTCAAAATCAATTACAGGAGCTAAACTCTTTGAAAATTACACGTCTTGTCTGTCAACGAAACTGTAAGGACTTGCAATTGCACATATTTTCGGACGCTAGTTTGAGGGCTTATGGAACAGCTGCATATATCAGATCGACGTCGACCGAAAATAAAAGGGAAGCTCATCTTCTGTGTGCGAAGACTAGAGTTGCCCCACTGAAAAGGGTTACATTACCGAGACTGGAACTGCTGGCTGCATGCTTATCTTCTGACTTGCTGGAAGTCATTTTGAGCAGTCTAAATTTACCTTTCAATAAGATTTACTGTTGGAGCGATTCCAAAATAGTCTTGTCTTGGATTAAAAAGCCTCCAATAACATGGAAGCAATTTGTGGCTAATAGAGTAGCCGTAGTGCAGCAAAAGACTGAAAAATGTGAATGGTTGTACGTACCTACGAAGCAGAATCCTGCAGATTTGTTGACCAGAGGTGTAGATGTATGCCACTTAACCGCACTATGGTGTTCAGGTCCGCAATGGCTGTGTCTGGAGGAGGAAGAATGGCCAAGTGCCAGCAGCTTGGGTGTGGATGCTGTGGAAGTGCCCGAAAAACGCGCAACTGTTGAAATTGCTTGGCACGCGACGGTCGACAATCACATGTTCGACAAGTACTCGTCTTTCAGAAAATTACTTAGAATAACTGGTTGGTGTCTTCGTTTCTGTAACAATGCTAAAGGAAAGAAGAGACATGACCTCGCAAACCTTCTGTCAATCCAGGAGTTGGATGATGCTCTTACCTGCTTAATTAGAGTTGCACAGCGCGAAGCCTTCAAGGAGGAATTGAAGGTCTTAAAAGGAGGACTTACCGTTTCAAGACGTAGCAGTATACTGTCACTGGACCCATTTCTGGATGAGATTGGTTTGATCAGAGTAGGAGGGAGATTGAGAAACTCAGAACTGAATTACAGTGCTAAACATCCTATCGTCTTACCTAAATGTCAGATGACAAACCTGTTGATAAGAGATACTCACCTGAACAACCTGCATGCTGGTGCCCAGACTCTCCTGGCTATATTGCGAGAGCGTTATTGGATTGTAGCGGGATTAAGTACCGTTAAGAAAATTTTGCGCAAGTGTATCATATGCTTTAAGTATAAACCGCGTAATGTAAATCCGAAAATGGGGAGCTTACCACCCAAACGATGTGTCCAGCCTTCTAGAGTATTTCAATTTGTTACCATTGACTATGCGGGACCGTTCAATCTAAAGGAAACCAAGTTTCGAAACAAAAAGTTCATTAAGTGTTACATTTGCATATTTGTATGTTGTGCATCTAAGGCTGTGCATATGGAGTTAGCAACTGACTTGAGCCTAGATAATTTCATTAATTGTTTAAAGCGCTTTGTTGCGCGTCGAGGAATTCCCACTGAGATTTCGTCTGACAACGCCAAAACGTTTGTTGGAGCAGACAGATATTTGAAGGAAATTTATAAACATATTCTTTCGCACGAAACATCAGAAATTACCATTAACTTTCTTCATGAATCTCGAATAAAATGGAGTTTCATTCCTGCAAGAGCACCACATTTTGGAGGGCTCCATGAGAGTAATGTAAAATCCTTTAAAATGTTATTATATAAGGCTATGCACAGCATTAATTTTCACCTAGAACTGTTTTTAACCACAATATGTGAAATTGAATCCATCTTGAACTCCAGACCATTGTGCCCTATGTCCTGTGATCCAAATGATCTCACTGCCCTCACCCCTGGCCATTTTATTATCGGAGCAAATTTGAAATGTATTCCCGAGGTCGAAGCTGGAAAACCGACTGTTAAAGGACTCAATGAAGAGCTTCGAAAGAGAATCAAAGCATTTTGGAAGCGCTGGACTTCAACTTATCTCAACACCCTGCAGCAGCGATCCAAATGGATCACAGATCGCTCTCTAATAAACATTGGTTCACTCGTCTTACTTAAAGAGGACAACTTACCAAGTCACTGTTGGCGAATGGGTCGAGTCGAGAAACTACATCCCGGAAGAGACAACATAGTACGAGTAGTCACACTGAGGACCACTACAGGAACAACAACTAGAGCCTTAGGCAACCTCTGTCCACTACCCATGGAGGCAGAATTAGTTGAAAACTTCGTCTTCAAGGGGGGAGTATGTTCGGAATGATTCGTTTATATATTTTGTGAAATGCGCGCGATAATGTGCGTATGTGCGCGGTGCGCGTAGTGTAGTGTAAAAAGAACCGTTGAGCAACATGTACTTATTTTTATGTTTACCTTTTAATACATTTTATGTAAATATGTTCGTTACAATTCAATTATAAAGTGTTTAATAGAATCTGCCCTTGTTTGTATCAATCTGAACCTGCGTTTAGTGCTAGTCCCAACCAGTGTGTATCGTAATTTTTGACGCGCCATTGAGCACCATGTCTTGTGCGTGTAGAAGAATACGGCCATCTGCTTGTTCAACATAAGTGTCGAGCCCATCCATCAACTTCCCAGTTAATGATTTTATTTTGTGACCTACGTTGGTCACGACCTGTTGCACTTCGGTATAATCAAGAGCGCAGGAGGCTAGGAATGCAAACAGTTCCTCTTTATTTTTATCACACGGTAACACCTCAATAGAAACGGACTTCGCACGCCGCGCAGTCGGCAATGGGCCCAAGTAGGTACAAGCGCATAGCCGGGAGACGCGAGCGAGAAAGAGAAGGAGCGATATGCACGACATGCAAGCGGACGATGACCTTGCTCGAAGCTGAGTGAGTCGTTCGGAACATCGGAACCGACATATCTAACTTTAATTAAATTATCGTGGCAAAAACATTGCAAACCTTTCAAGGCAAAAGTGAATATTTAATAATTTTCTTTCGAGTTTTTTACATTAAATACTATGAATATTATTTCATAAATGAATTCTACGTCTCGAATATAGTCGAAAATGATCCTAAAAACGCGCTTATTAACGAAAGACTCCCCCCCCCCCCTCACCCCCAACATCAAAAATTTTGGTGGCTCTCCTTCGTAAAATGATCTAAGGTATTCACTCTACCAATGGAGACCTTTTAATCATCAAACGCCGTATATTGCGGTTTTTTGTTGTGTACAGATGCCACTACTAGAACAATTTGTCAGATGGTATTACACATTAATGCGCTACAGAAAACAACTCTTGCCCCATTACTGTTTTGTAGAAAGTAGAAATGTTAGCCTTATGCCAACTTATCCTTCTAGTTGTTCAGCTTTGGGCGACTTTCGTTTACTAGTTATTCCATAATGTCCTTTGGAAAACCTGCGAGAGAGCAACAACACTGACGTCGCGGTTTATTTTCTCTCTTGCTATTGGCGTCACAATACATTGTTAATTTTAAACAAAGACAACACATCTACGCCCACATTTTCCAAATCTCCATTATCAGTTCATTTATTTATTCATTATTTAATTTTTTTAATCGATTTCCAAGCATCCGAAGTAGGTGTGCTACACCTGATATTCTGTTCTCCGAATAAAAAAGTTCATCTCTTGCAAATGAAAATGAAAACGAAAACTTCCAGGGCCGTAAGGGAAAGATGTCGTCATCGTATATGAGTTGATGCGCCCCTGGAAGTTTCTTTAACCCGCATCGCAATAGATGTATTCTCTTTAAGACGTAATTCATTGACCTTTTAGAGGTACCTACTTGGTGCATTTTTTAGGCCAAAAGGCATTCTTAAAAACCCATAATGTCCTGTTTCTGTGCTGAAGGCAGTTTTTTGTATATCTTTTTCGTCTAATTCAATTTGATGAATCCCACTCTCTAAATCTAGAGTAGTGAAATATATACTTTTTCCTAATTTATCTAAAATTTCGGTTATATTCGGTATTGGAAATTTATCGTCGATAGTTTTTTTGGTTTAACTTTCTATAGTCAATGACCATTCGAAATTTTTTCTTTCCTGAAGCATCCACTTTTTTTTGGATTATCCAAATTGGCGAAAATCAAGGAGAATAACTTTCTTGAATTATTTCACTTTCTAACGTTTTATCAATTTGTTGTGTTATTTCATTTTTATAAATTTCAGGATAGCGGTATGAGTTCGTATAAATAGGGTTGTCATCTGTGGTTTTAATTTGATGTTTTATACCATTGGTATGTGTTAATTTTTCATTAATATTTAAGAAAAGGTCTTTATAAGATTTTATAGTGTTTCTTAATTCTTTAATTTCAATATCATTTAAGTGATCTGTTCGCAAATTAATATCTTTTTCTATTTTGTTACACCGGTTCTCATTTGAGGAATAGTACATTGTGTATCGAGTAGGAAAAGCGTAACATTCCCGGGCGATGTGAATATTGTTGGGCGAGGCGTCAGCCGAGCCCAACAACACAGAGTCGGGGAATGTTGCTTTTCCTACGAGGTACACATACTATTTTTCCGCCGATCGTTAAAAAACAGACTAAAAACATGGAAATTCTAAAAATTATTTTATGAAAAAAAGAATAAGCGATGCCTTGAAAATATAACGAACGTCGGTATCCATGGAGAAGTACATTTCTTTACAGTACAGAAATGAATCTTTAGAGTACAGAAATGAATATTTCCTTACAGTAATCGTTGGCTGCCTAGCAACGACTATATGCACCGGAATCTTGTCCTTTTCCTTTCAAAATTCTGTCAGAAATGTCACAATTTTTGAACGATCGGCGGAAAAAGTAATTTAATTCAAATCTCTTATTATTAATCGTGACAGTTATGAAAATTAAATAAATAACATTTGATAGGCATTTTCTCAATCCTCATAATTATAAATTCATCACCAAATGCTTTTCCAGTTGCGGAGTGAATGAAAAATTTTCTTTATAAATTTTGAATAAATGAATATTGTTGTAAACGTAATCTTTACTAGTAAAATTTACTGAGGAACCTGTATCTAAAAGAACTACGTATTGATTTATTTTTAAATAAGGTAATTTTGAATTACAATTGATATTTAAGAGTTCTCCAGAAAATGGAGGCTGGTTTGGTCTAAAAAAGAATTATCTGAATTTTCAATGGTTTGAGTTTCAATATTGGAACTTGTGCTTGCAATATTATTATTATAAATGTCTTCGCTTACAAAATTTCTTTGATTATTAAAATTTGCATTGCTCGGAAATTGATTAGTAAATGGTTTCGTGAATCTAGTATTAATTAATACTCATAGGAGTGGGTTTAATAAATTTTGCATTTTGGACGCGTTGTCTAGGCGCGTATTGTTGAGGAGTTCGATTTATCATTACTTTGGTTTATTTTTATCGGTTGTGAAGGAAAAGGTTTTTTTTTGCGTTGATGAATAATTTTGAAATTTAGTTGTGTTTACGTAATTATTTTTGGGAATATTTTTGTTATATTCAACATTAAATTCATTTGTTAATAAATGATACGCTGAATTTACGGAATTTATCTAATCTATCTAATTAACGGCCCTATTGGATCTTTCAGACCTAATGTGAAAACTCTTAAAGCTAATGTATTAATATTTATTTTTAATGTTTCCCCTCTGTAATAAGATTTTGATAATGATTTTGTACATACGCACAATATAAATTAACTAAATTTGATAAGCAATTATAAAATTCTAAATACGTTCTACTTCCTTGTTTTAAACTAGAAATTTCTATTAATAATGTTAAATCATCTCTTCTATCTTCGTAAGAATTTATAAGTGCATTTTTCACGTCGACCCAAGTTTTTATAATTATCCCTGCTAATTGTTCAGGCACGTCCGGTAATTTTGTTTCTAATATTTAATATCAAAAATTCATTTTGAAAATTTTGTGGATTAGCAACGTCATAAAATGTATTAATTAATTTATCACAAACGTAGATAAAGTTTGCTAATAATTTGGGGTTCCCATTAAATTCTGGGATTAAACGAACATGAAATTCTTTTAATTCGGGTATCGGCATTATGATAATTTTAGAAATTTTATATATAAAATAATATAAATTTTAAAGTAAAGTACTTACAGTATAATGGACACAATTGTAAAAAGGACCACAATTTGCATTTGTTTCTTATTCTTTGTCTGGGCTCTCGTTATACGGGCTCTGTAGACTTTATTTAGACTTTAATTAGATGTTCTCTAAATTTCCTGGCTCTAGCGATGCTGGCTTCTGTGGAAAATTTTCAAAATGCTGATCAGTTTTTCTTCTTTTTCTTAATTCTTCGCTATAGACGATTGAAATCGACCGTTTATTGAACTATTAAACGTCAGCGATATCCTACCGACAGCGCCAATTAAATTTGTTAGAATGTGAATCAAGTTTTAAAAAAAACTATTGCATTTGAACATCGACTTGGACAACTAACTTACAAATTTCTATTATCACTATACAGGGTGTCTCACGGTGACCACCCATTAGAATGTTTCAGAAATTGTTATGATCTGAATTTTGAAAATTTGGATATTGGGGTTTTCGGGCATGGCCTCCTCAAATGAAATAATGGCGTCTACGTAACACTTCCGGTTTTTCCGGAAATGACACCAACTTTGTTATTTTAAATGTAACACCCTATATATTATTCCGATTTTGGATTCTACGTGAAATTTTAGGTAGACTTTCATCAAGTTTTCTTATTCCTAAAATCAACCCTTTCCGATATATTTAATTTTTTTAATAAAAATTAAAATAATCTGGCTTAAAATAGCTGGACTCCTAAGCTTCCCATCCATACTTTCAAAGTGGCTTAATTGCATACAGGGTGGTGGAAATTTAATGCCGAGTTTAGTTTACTTCAAACCATCATAAGTTGGTTTTTTCAAATGGAACACCCTGTATGTTTCGTCGTAGTCTGATGTAAAATTTCATTCTCTTTCGAACGGTACCATGGCTCCCTATACCTATCTCTTCTAGTTTTTGAGATATGTACTGTTTTTTTGTGCAGTCAACTAAAGTCATTCAATTTTTTGCGAAAATGGCTTAGCAGAACTTCCGACCACCGATTCATTGTATATAATTATTTCGATTCCTAGAAAATCATTTTTTAGTTTACCATTAACCATTTTGTAATATTATCCTGACCTGTAAATATTCCGTTCCGTCCCATTAATATTTATTTCCGTTTAGAATCTCTATTTTCAGTTCCGTTAGTTAAAAGTGTTTCATCCGATCAAACCTGTGTACAAATTGGCAGTTAATTTTGTAGTAAATAAACAACCAGGGGTTACCAAGCCAGATGTGAGAACACTGGTGGCCATAGCTTCTTGTTGCAGAGACCAAGGACCTCCAAGTCAGATAGTGAAAACACTGACAAGGGGTATTAGGTATCCAGGAGTGTGATAAACACTCACGATCGTCAAGAGATCAGTGTCTTGTACCTCGCTATATCGGCTGGAAACGGAGTCAAATAGTAAAATTAAAAACACACCCCTTCTAAAATTTTCAGTGTCCCTGCGACTATTCTACGTCGCAGAATTAAAAAAAATATGGGCCACGAAAAGGGAAATCTAGGAGAGGATGCCGTCCAACATTTTCTAGAGAAATAGAAAATGAAATAATTCATCACATTATGGATATGGAACCAGATTTTTGGGATTAACCACCACTGATGTACGGTCATTGGCATTTCAAATTGCAGAACAAAATGGTATCCCTCATAAGTTCAATAAGGCAACTGAAACAGCTGGTTGGACATGGCTGCATGATTTTCTGAAACGAAACCCAACAATAAGCCTACGAACACCAGAAAATACTTCTGCCGCTAGGGCTCAGGCCTTCAATAAAGTAAACATCGCAAATTATTTTAAAAAGCTGGACGACGTTATAACACTACACAATTTTTCTCCAGAGAATATCTGCAATATGGATGCGACTGGATTTTCTACAGTACAAACCAAGCCTGACAAAATATATGCAACAAAAGGCCGTAAACAAATGGGAGCACTGACAAGTGCTGAAAGAGGGCAACACTATACCGTTGTATGTGCAATGAACGCAGTAGGGTCATTTATACCTCCAACATTCATATTTCCTCGGAAAAATATGAAACCGGAACTTATGGATAATGCTCCAGCTGGATCCATCTGTTTGTTATTGCCAAGAAAGCAGATGGATGAGATCTGCGGTTATGGTTAAATGGTTAAGTCACTTTATAAGATTTGCGAAGCCAAGTCCAGAAAACAAAGTTTTACTTTTGTTCGATGGTCATGCCAGCCATAAACATCTCAGTGTTTTGCAAAAAGCGAAAGAACATGGAATAGAATATTTTGTTTTCCTGCCCATTGCACCCACAGGTGTCAACGTTTAGACACTGGTATTTTTGGACCTCTTCAAACATACTATAATCAAGAGATTCGCCTTTAGCTTAAATCACATCCCGGAAGAGTTGTCACCCATTTACAAGTAGCCCAAATTTTCGGCAACAGCAATAAAAGCATTTCAAGTAACTGGTATTGTCCCATACAACCCCGACATATTTGAAGATTGGATGTTCGATCCCTCCAAAACAACAAATCGACCTCTTGAGAAATCTTTACAAGATGATAATGCTATTACTGTGATCGAAGAACCTCATTTGCTATCTACTAGTTCCCTGGAAAATGTTAATGGACCAGTAAACAGGTTAAATCAAATCCCTACCCATGCTACAAGCACTGCTTGCAAGGTTACACAGGTGTCCACCTCAAGACTATCAGTTAGTATTCAACAAATCTCTCCTTTACCAAAAATGCCTGAATTGTCATCATCAACACGAAAACCAAGAAAAAAGGGAAAACTGGGTGTGATAAATTTAACACCCGACATTGAAGCAGAGAAGGCTATGGAAAATGAAAAGCAACAAAAAGAAAGGAAAAAATTGGCAAGAACACTTAAGAAACAAGTTTTTGTTGAAGAACAAGCACAGCTTCCTTATCTGGAAGATGATGATGAAGACGTCCCTTGTTTATATTGTAATGAACTATTTTCATGTAAGTATGTCGTGATAACAATTGAAAATTGTTGTTAGTTGTAAAACTAAAGTGACAGCTTAAACTTTTCAATTTAGAAGTTTGTGTTCAAAATGCCTTACGTAGCCTTGTCCGAAGTTCAGAGGGGGAGAATTATTGCTCTTGTTGAGCAGGGAATGTCACAGAGGCACATAGCAGCAACAGTTGGTGTGTCTCAGGGTATTGTTTCCAAAACGTATACAAGATTTTTGGAATTGGGAACACTGAAGAACAGACCTAGACAAAGTCGCAGAGCTCAAATAGCTATAAGAGATCCAACCTCTTCTATTCCGGAGCTCAAAAGGCAACTTGTGCAGGCTACAGGTGTTGGTGTTTCTCATGAAACAGTACGAAAGAGACTTCGTGCGCGAAATTTATTTAGCAGGAGACAGTTAAGGGTTCCCGAGTTATCCAGAGAGAGCAAAATTAATCAGCTAAATTGGTGTCTCGAGCACCAGAACTGGAGAGTTGAAGATTGGCAAAATGTCCTTTTTTCGGATGAAACCAGAATTGGTCTGAGATCAGATGACCGTCGAATTCGAGTTCTAAGAGGTCCAGGTAGACAAGCTAGACTGCAAACGGCCAGATCTGTCCCAAAATACAAAGGAGGAACGGTAATGTTCTGGGGAAGTATCATGATAGGAGATAAAACTCCTTTGGTTCCACTACGCCAGAGTTTAACAGGTCCTAGGTACGTTGATTTGGTACTAGAACCAATAATTAGGCTGTGGAGAGGTACAGTGGGAGACAATTTCGTCTTTATGCATGATAATGCCCCTCCACATACCAGCCGAGTTGCTTCAGGATTTCTAGAAAGAGAAGCTGTGACGGTTCTAGAATGGCCTGCCTCTTCACCCAACCAGAATCCCATTGAGCATGTGTGGGACTGTGTCAAAAAAGGGATTAGGGCTAGAAGAAATGCTCCAGGAAATGTGGGACAGCTCATTCCAGCCGCCCAAGAGCAATGGGCAAACGTACGTCAGGAACACGTTGACACGTTGACTAGAAGCATTCCTCGTCGAAATGCAGCTTGTATTAGGGCAAGAGGTGGTAACACTGACTATTAAAGTGAAAAACATGTCCGAAAAAAGGTATCTAACTTTTGTTTAACCAACTACCTACATCTTTAGTTTTCGCATTTTTATTGTTTTTGTTCATCTTAAATCTTTGTTGTAATTTAATAAACTACGTTATAATAAAGTCCTTCTCACTTTCTATACGGAATTTGTCAGAAATACTGAATAACATTGGAAATATTGGGTGATTCCATATAAGTTTGGTTGTGTGTACTTTCAAGTTTTATGTTTTATGTTTTATATTTCATATTTTGTATTGCATATTTATTGTTGAGCATGTGAGAGTGGTAAATTAGCCTTAGGCTACGTTGAATAAATAAATAAATAAATAAATAAATATTGTCATATATGGTAACAATAATTAAACAAATCCTGATAATTGATTTATTATTACATTTCATACTTCGCCCAATTATAAGTAAGAAGTGCACAAATATTCGGTTAAAGTTGGTAATTACTTAATTAGGTGTAGTATACTAATTATGTTGAAACAGAAATACCTACAAATAATACCAATATTTTGATATTTACACAAAAATTATTAAGTACATTTTATTGTCATGAAATAGTAAAATATGTTAAAACTATATTAACTATAACTATAATATGGAGACCTTCATCAAGTACATTTTATTGCTTTAATCTAAAAACTATAATTTTTGTAACAGTATACAATTAAAATTTTTTCAATATTTTCTGGAGTCAGACTTTGAACGTTTATCATTTAATAATTTAGACAAAGGAGTTATAGTGCTTCACCAAAACTTTAAATAATGTATTTGTATCATTGTATTTTGTTCATCACTTATACCTGGAAATACCTCTTTCTATACATGTATTGTGTATTGTTCAACAACAATTTATTTTAAACCCTTTAAATCCGGTTCCCATTGTACTGTTCAAGAAACTGTTCTGAAAACTTTTAAAAATATGCATTATCACGTAATAAAATCAACAATATGAATCAATCAAATAAATCGCTAAAATATGTTAATTCATATTCTTTCATGTAAAAACATATCATCATTGCATTACGAGTGATTACCTTTCTCAAATTGCCTAATTAAGAGAAAAACCAAAATTAATTTTAAAGATTATGATTATTCAGGAAATGAATTTAGTGTAATTATAATTATTTAATATACACTAAAGCAGGGGTGAGCAACCTTTTTTATCAACGGGCCAATCCAAATTTTGAAATTTTTTGGCGGGCCGCACACATTATTTTGCAAAAGGTGCTGTTTTCACAATTTCGCGCATTCGTATTGAATGTTTGAACAAGTCGGTGTCCCGTTTCAAAAAATCGTTTCGGTTTAGTATGCATTATCATGTTATTGTTATATAAAGTAGGATTTATGTATGTTAATTAAATAGCCATATTCATGGAAACCTTTTACATATTTATAATTAATTTTATAAAAATATATTGACGAGAGAATGTAATATAAATAAAATAAATTCAATTTTGAAAATGCTTGGCGGGCCACATAAATACGTCCGGCGGGCCGCAAGCGGCCCGCGGGCCGCGGGTTGCTCACCCCTGCACTAAAGCATACTTGACCTACGCCCAGCATTCTATATAATACATAGTTTAAAAAGTAGGTACCTGATTAAGGGTGCGTCTTTCCAACTGTTGGTAAAGTGCCTGTTTGCTTTAAGTATTAGGTAGTACGGTTTTTGCCTCTTTCAATCGACAGGTAACCGTAACTACGACATAAATTCATTTAACAACCACTTAGAATTCACAGCAACTTCAAGTTCGAGGTAGCGCTGTTAACTGCGAGATAAAAACCCGAACCGTACACGAGTGAGCGCGGTGAAGTACGACGAAACGAATATAACCTAAAAACGTGCAATATTATTGATCTCCTATTATGGATGAAGATTTTGCGGATTTGTTTTCCTCAAGCCACGACGAGTTATATGAAGGGAATGTGCGACGTCCGTATACAGTTAGAGAAAGAGCTAACCATTTTGAGAGGTGGGACGACGTCGATTTTTCAGAAGATTTCGGCTTAGAAAAGAGACTGTTGAACAGGTTTTGCGTTTGATCGAAAATGAGATTTCACATAGGACCGATCGGTAAGATTACATAAAATCAATTAAAGGTATTTGTAGTTATATTGTATAAACATTTCAGTAACAATGCTGTACCACCGATGCATCAGCTGCTAATGACTATTCTGTAGGAAATGCTTACACTGCAGTTGGTGATTTTGGTGGTGTACATAAATCAACAGCAGGAGTAATTGCGAAAAGAGTTACCGAAGCACTAGCGAGATTGCGTCCACAATTTGTACGTCTACCGACAACCCCAGATGAAGTCATTGCCACGCAGCAAGAGTTTTACGAACTTGCTCGTTTTCCTCGTGTGGTGGGTTGTATTGATTGTACACATGTCAAATTGAAATCTCCTGGTTAGTATCTATACCAATATCGTATATACAGCGTGCCAAAAAATCACACACTTGCAGGTGGTAACAATGCAGAAACCTTTCGTAACAGAAAAGGTTACTTTTCATTAAATGTGCAAGCTGTCGCAGATGCCAATCTAAAAATTGTAGATATTGTGGCACGTTGGCCTGGTTCTGCCCATGATGCTACGATATTTAACAACTCTAGGGTGAAGGCACGCTTTGAAAATAATGAATTTGGTAATGGCCTACTACTTGGCGACAGTGGATATGCTGTGAAGCAATATCTAATACCACCTCTCTCTGAACCAGCCACGCCAGTTGAACATTTATTCAATGAATCCCAAATTCGTTCACGAAATGTGGTTGAAAGAACTTTCGGAGTTTGGAAAAAATGGTTTCCGATTTTATCAATTGGAATGGAAGTAGCACTTCCATTTGCACAAAATATAATTGTTGCCACAGCTATTTTACATAATTTAGCATGTATGTATAATGATGAACCCCCACAAGACGGCGAATTTGACTTTGAAGATGATGCCCATGAACAGCTAGAGCCTCAAGTACAAGAAAATAATGCACTGCCTGATAATCGGGTTAGACACTCGTTAATACATGATTACTTTTCAAGATTGTTGTAAATATGAGTAGGCGATGCAAATGTTTAAAGAAAGAATGTTTATTATCAATTATATAAGCAGCACCTACTTCATTTGCAATACCTATTACTGTATTTTTGCTATATATTAGGTATATGGAATGGAATGAAGATACAATTATTATATAAAGATAATATAATTTAAAATAAGACTTTACAACTTGTCAAGTAAATCTTGACGCTTTTTTTTATTATCAAGCTTCAACCCTTCCAAAATTTCAGCTTGAACCTCAGTTTGGATTTGCTTCAATTTGAGTTCCTCCCCCAAGAGCAGCATTTTCAAATTATTCTCACTTGTTAGATTTTTAATTTTTATTGTGTGTTCCGCTTCCTTGTGGGTTGTCTCTGCTGCAACTAAAGCAGCTTGAAGTGTAGCAAGTTCCATTTTGGCAGCAGCTAAACAGTTAATTGAGGAGGTAGCCGCTATTAATAAAATAAATAAGCAATATGTTACAATACAATTTGAATAACATACATTTCCTAAATGGCTTGCTTTTTGGCCGCTTTAATTGAGCGGGCGACCACTGCGACCAATCCGATTAACGTGTAGGTACCGTTGTCACCTGGACCTCATCGGTTATGCCAGTTGTTGCAACTGCAGCACTATCATGGCCAGATAACTGCAGAGATACTGTTGAAGTATTTCTACTTGCTGGTGCCAAATTTATATTTGATTGGTTATCATTGAGCACTGCTAGTACCGTTACACTCTCACTTTCTTCAATAACATTGCCACTTGAAGCTTGTACTACAAATTTTAAATAATAATTTTACCTATTCAATTTTCAATATCATCTTACCGGTGTCACAGTCGTTGGTGGCTGGCAGACCTTCACACGACAACAGGATGATTTCTAATAGTTTCTCCTCCCAGGTTGTTAACGGGGTTCAATCAGACGTGCCACCTCCCGTTATGAATATTTGCTGTCGATTAGCAGCCTTTTTTTTTCCTTAAGTCTTTTTGATACCATCATACTTGATTTTTAACGATTTTGTAGTCCTCGGCAAGTGCCCACTTGCACTGTTAAATTCTGCAGTCAACTGCTCCCACACTTTAACTTTCTGCTTCCAAGTTACAGCATCGGACTTGGCACATTCAATTGTGCTGCTGTGCTTTATAGCCAATTCAACTAGTAGGGTTATTTCCCCATCCGTGAAATTACTACCCCTTTCTTTTTTATTTGGCGTACCACTCATTGCATTACTTTAAACACAAAATTAATTCAGCACGTGCGTAAATACAAACAAGGTTTTAGGTTAGTGTGACTCAAGTATTTCGGTGTGAAGTTAGCGTATATTGCGAAATACGTACTATCCGTTATAGAACCATTCGAAATGTGGTTGGCGCTTACCGGCAGGTTATATTCGTTTTGAAAGACGCAAACGCTGTTTACCAATAAGTTAAATTTGTGTCATTGGTAACTAACTGACACGTTACCCAGAACATGGAAAGACGCACCCTAATATAACTAAAAGTCGGTGACACGATGTTTCCACTTTGCGTGGTATAAGAGTCTGAAAAGTAAAAAAAGAATATAGCGTGAATCGAGTAACTGCTGCGGTTTTCGTCCTCCCGAGTCGGACCACAGAATAGGAGTTTTACAGAAATTGGACTAATGAAAACCGACGTCCTAAAATGCCACTCGCGCAGCTCCTCTGAACATATATGTAGCCACCGAATTACGTGTGTGATCTCAAATTTGTTTTTTTATTTTCTAAAGTAACATTGGTTATTCAATCCTACTGAACTGTTTGATTTAATTAGTTATTTTTACGAAATTAGTTACCATATAATTACGCTAATTAGTGTTTCTTAAATAGTGCTCTCTTAGTTATCCAATAATGTTAGGTTAGTACATTAAACATGGTGCATTATTGTGGTGTGTTTAATTGTAACAACAATAGTCGTGACAATCCTAGACTTAATTTTTTTACAGTACCCAAAGATCATACGAGGTAAGTTTTGTATTTTGTATTAACAATATTATTTGACAGTATTTACAGACAAATAACATGGTTGCCGGTAATGGGACGGAATGAGTTAATTCTTAAAGATGCCAGAAGTGGTTGCTAGGGTTCATGTTTGTAGTAATCACTTTTCCCCAGGAATGCGCACTGCTGTTGCACAGATATATTTAATAATGGTGTCGGCTACAAAGGTAAAAGGAATTTCCTTTTGCTTAATGTTTATTTAATTCGATCTTTTTTTAGGCGTAAATGTATGTGCGTCCACGAGTTCACATGTTCCACTAGAAAATGTGATTCCATTATATGAGTCAGATACATTTATCTGTTCTTCTCCACAGAGTGACACAAAGGGTTCCCAAACTACGCCAGATCTTTCGTCATCAACCCCAAGGAAACGTACTTTACAAGCCGAACTAAAAACTATCAAGAAAAGATGCGTACGATTGGAGACGCAGTTGGACAACCTTACCGTACCACAACATTCGTCGATGACAGTGAAAGCCTTTACAGATTTCTGCGAAGAACATTTTTCTAAGTCAGTTGCTAATTTTGTTACCACACAATATCATCTCATAGATATAGTGATGCTTTTAAACAATTTGCGTTAACAATTTATTTTTTGGGACCAAAAGTGTAAGTACAGATTTTTGCAAACCACATTTCAACTTCCCCACAAAACAACACTTTTTGGAATAAGACGATTTATCCTACATTTATCGTAATCATATAGATCCTGAATATATTTCTTTTCAATTATATTTGAATCTATTTGAAACTTATAGATATTTAAATAAGTTGTTTCGTGTAGATTTAAGTGAGGAGTATCAAAAAAGTAGAAAATCTTTCTTGTATTTACTATAAAAAAGGAAGTTGTGGCGTTACACCAACGTCTTTTGCAAATTTCAAGAAATTGGAACCTTGATCAGTGACCATGCCTAGAACATTTAGTCCAATATCTAATAATTTAAGAATACATCTAAAAACGATGTGCTTTAAATGTTGACAGTCACAACTATTATGTACAAAGACATACGCCACAGGTTGTTTCATTCCTCGCACCATTATAACTGTGCAGTGTTAGCCGGCTCATAAATATTAGTGTCTTTATCCTCACGAAAACCAAGTATAAAGTCTTGTTCTATTAATAAAAAAATGTATTCAACAGCATTCTTGTACCGTTTGTGATAATTTTTCGAAAGCTCAAATAGAATTGAGTGACGAAACCATTCTTTGTCACTTTAGGGCTTACGAAAATAAAAATAAAGACCTGTTTGCTTAAATTTCCATATGTCTCTTGGAAAAAGTTTAGCGGCTCGACTTATACAAGAACTTAAAAAATCACTTATTTGCATCCATGTCCTTTTTTACCTTATTCATATTTATTAAGTTTATTTGCGCGTATGAATTTTTTATACCTTAAAATATATGAATAAAGAACTGGTTCAACAAAAACGCAATAAAAAAAGTAAGAAACAGTTAAAAATGTTACATTTATAAATGTTTTTATTATTTTATTTATTTATATAATTAATGATAAATGTTTAATAGGGAACCTTCACTTTTTTTTATTGCATGAAAATGTTCTACCATACTAAAAAATAAGATCTGAAAAAAATGACGCCGTAATTCCCAATAATAAATTTTTAATGAATTATTAAAGTTTCGCGCGCGAGCGAACCGTTTCAAACAGATTCAAAAGTGCGGGAGTAGTCGTGACGTCACAACCTACAATTTACAACCGACGACGCAGATCCTAGCACTCGACCGCTTGATTTCGTAGCCCATTCAGCCGTAAAAGTACCACCATCGCCATCAATTTGAAGAGTGTATTGTGTAGGTATACTTAAAATGGAAACAAAATCTTTTAAATATTGCATTGTACCGTTGTGTAAGAATACCACAGTGAAAGTGCCCGATAAAACATTTATAATATTGCCACAAGAAAAGAATCGTCGGCCAAAATGGCTAAAAGCGTGTAGAAGAAATGAAAAAGACATTTCAGAGAGCAGTAAGTCTCTACATGTGTGCAGAAGATCATTTTAATGTAAGTACATTATTAAATACTATTAATAATAATTAGATTATGCCTGTCTACTAGTTTTCCACAGGAGGGTAATAAAATACTTATAAATATGAGTAGTGTTTTGTTGTAATAGGTAAACAAGCTAGTTTTTTTAGATTTATTTTTAATAGTGTGCCATATATAATACGATGAAATTTTGTTTTGCTATCTTGCTATAATAATTATTACAATAATTCCTTGGTACTGTGGGAACCAACATCCCCCACTATCGATTTGTTTAAATAAGAATCGTAGAAAACAATTGACTAATGGTGATAACGGTTCCGAATGATCGAATTTCAATTAGGGTAGGATTAATGAAAGGATGTGTATACAATGTTAGAAAATAAGAAGATTAGTAGGTAGAATGTCATTTCCTGGTGCTATTTATTACTTTAAAATGTTAATATTTGTTGCAGCTAGAAGAAGATATGGATAATTACATTAAATTTAAGCTTATGGGTGGTCGAAAAAAGATGAAGCCTAATGTCGTACCCCACATATTTGACTGTCAGCCGGACAGAAAAAGGGCGTTCAGCCAACCTCCAAGATCCGCAGCCATCAAAAGGGCCAAACGAAGAATAGTTGACGACGTAGTAGCTTCCACATCAACATTACCCGCAGAAGACCTAGGCAATATACAAGTAGACCATAGTAGTATACAATCTGTCCAATCTTCAAGTGAAGCAAATGATTGTGGGGAACCGATAGCACCGGTTATTAACAAAAAGGATATGACAACCCAAGCTCGTCCTAAAGTCAGAAGTAAAAAGGTACAGTGCAATTTACATTTTGGTGTTACAGTTGGTTTATCCCCATTTAAATTATTTGAAACTGTACAAACTACACCGATTAAAAAAACAACAGAACCAACTGCTTCTGTAAAAAGTGTGTGTGAAAGCCTTATATGGTCAACTACAAGCGAAGAAAGTTGTGAAAAAGATAGTGACAGTATAAGTAACTATTCTGTGTCATGTAAAGAGGTGGACGGCCTTCAAGAAAAAGAGAAAAAACAATTTAAAAACGCGTGTCTGAAATGTACTGTTCAAAAATTGCAGTACAGGCCTAGACTATATATGGGATTACCTGACTATGCTTTCTACACGTTTAAGCTACTTCAAAAATATTGTAAAATACAAAATATGTACATATTTCTTACTTTAAAAAAAATAAGGACGGGACAATCATTAACATCATTGGCGGATGATTTTGGTACAAGCGAGGCTAATGCATCTAAAATATTTTCAAAGTCTTTACCTGTCATCAGTAAATATTTAAGAAAATGTATTTTAACAGCCCAACCTACTTCTGTCAAATTAAATTTACCATTGGCTTTTCGAGCTCGATATAACAATGTTTTATGCATCATCGATTGCTTGGAAATTGAGATAGAAAAGCCGTCTGATTCAGTTAAGCAGTCTTTAACATGGTCAGAGTACAAAAAATGCAACACACTGAAGTATTTAATTTCGTGTACTCCTGATGGCATTGTAAATTTTATTTCGACTGGTTATGGAGGACGAACATCTGATGCAGTCATAGTCGAAAATTGTGGATTGTTAGAAGTTCTTCCCCCAGGTGTGGCTATTATGGCAGACAGAGGCTTTAAGCATATTGAGCATTTACTAGTTACCAAAGGTTGTGTACTAGTTAGACCACCAAGTGTCTCAGCGAGTCTAAAATCTAGTAAAGCAGAAGTACTGGAAACAAAAAGAATAGCAAGTTTGAGAATCCATGTTGAAAGGGTTATACGTAGACTAAGAGAGTTTACATTTTTGACCCCTCATGCCTGTATTGACAATAAATTAATACCATACAGGGTGTCTCACGGTGACCGTCGGTTAGAAGTATATCAAGAACTGTAAAAGCTAGAAATTTGAAATTTTGCATATGCGACATGAAGTGTTTAATCTATTAAGTAAAAATATTTTCCAAATGGCATCACTTCCGGAAATACCGGAAGTGACCATCAACTTCTTTATTTTAAATACAAACCAGGCAATTTTTTTTCACATTCTGATGTGTCATAAAATGTTTAGTAAGTATGCTCAAAATAATCGGCGTATCAATTTGGATTGTTGAGAAAAAAATTTTTTTCCACTGAAAAATGTCAAAATCTTGTTTAGGAAATAAAATTGAAAGTCGAAAGTGGTAAAAGTTAGGGAAATGGGATTTTAGGTTCTCAATGTCAAAAGATTGAGACACAATTGTCTGTCATGGATTATAAAAAATTGCCCGCGGTTACGTTTCTATTTGACGTTATTTCCAGACTTAAGAAAAACTTTAAAAAGTCTCTTTTTTTAAATGGAATGCCTATTTGATTATCGGCCCATTCGATGCAGAAATAAATTTGCTTTAAATTGATATACCATGTTCCTATACCTAAAATCAATGATTACAGAGTTATTTACATTTTTCTAATTAAATTTATAATTACATACTTTACAAAACATGGTTGGCTTTGAAAATTTTCAAAAAAACCTTATTCAAATGTTTCTTATGCTTTTATGATTATTTAAAATTCTATCTATGCAACTTCTTGACTATCCAAGGTCTCTTTCCGCCGAACGAACAGAACTTTCAAGGAAAACATTAAAATATCCCAATGCATTGGTTTCTGCAGCGTCATTGGGGACAATTGGCTTTTCCAAATTTCGTGGCGTATTTACTTCGCCCAAATTTAGAATATTCTTTTCATCATCCTGATTTTTTGTTCTGTCATTGTAGGTAAATGCGGATATCTTTCGTTAAAGTGTTGAGTAATTCTTTATTCAATGGTTAAAGGTTCTGCAGGTCCGAAAAGTAATACGAGCAGACTCGCCATGAATGTAAAACAAATTTAGAATATCAGCGTTTGTGTATTCCATATTTCCCAATTAAAAACAAATATTAAGCGCAAAAATCAAAATTCAAACGGATAACACTGATAACAAACGTAAATGTAGCGTAAACTTTCAAACTGATAGCTAACTGACAACTGTCATCATAAGAAACAATTGAATAAAATTTTTTTGAAAATTTTCAAAGCCAACCATGTTTTGTAAAGTATGTAATTATAAATTTAAATAGAAAAATGTAAATAACTCTGTAATCATTGATTTTAGGTATAGGAACATGGTATATCAATTTAAAGCAAATTTATTTCTGCATCGAATGGGCCGATAATTAAATAGGCATTCCATTTAAAAAAAGAGACTTTTTAAAGTTTTTCTTAAGTCTGGAAATAACGTCAAATAGATACGTAACCGCGGGCAATTTTTTATAATCCATGACAGATAATTGTGTCTCAATCTTTTGACATTGAGAACCTAAAATCCCATTTCCCTAACTTTTGTCACTTTCGACTTTCAATTTTATTTCCTAAACAAGATTTTGACATTTTTCAGTGAAAAAAATTTTTTTTCTCAACAATCAAAATTAATACGCCGATTATTTTGAGCATTCTTACTAAACATTTTATGGCACATCAGAATGTGAAAAAAAATTGCCTGGTTTGTATTTAAAATAAAGAAGTTGATGGTCACTTCCGGTATTTCCGGAAGTGCTGCCATTTGGAAAATATTTTTACTTAATAGATTAAACACTCCATGTCGCATATGCAAAATTTCAAATTTCTAGCTTTTACAGTTCTTGATATACTTCTAACCGACGGTCACCGTGAGACACCCTGTATACTGATCTCATAATTAAAATAGCATGTGGTCTAATTAACTTGCAAACTGGAATAATTTCAGGCCGATAAAGTTTTTGCGATACACGCCATTTTTAACATTTTATATATTCTTCTTTGTACTTATGTTAATAAATATTTTGTATGCGGTTATATAATAAATAAAATGACCAAAGTAATCTTTTACTTCTATTGAAACATTTATTAAAATAAACAAATTGTATAAAACACTTCTTTTATTTTTAACGTACTTAATACTTAATACATTTATAAGGAATGTTTAACGGAGTTATAAAGAGACGTAAATATGTTTTGACGCCAGAAACATTCGGCTGTACACATTATAAATTTTACATAATCTTCATCATACTCGACCCATGTATAGTAGAATGTTGAATTTTCTTCAAAATTTGGATCCGCAACACAAAATAAACATTTCTTTTTGTCACAAAAAAACATTTGTAACTGGACTTGAGCCTTGTATTTGGCGGTTACCTCATTATTTTTTGTTAAATAGCTTGAAATAGTTTTTTGTGACTGTGGGGCTGTGGGCATTTCACCTCTAAAACGAACTCATCACATATAGCTTCAGGTGATGCTCCAAAAATAGGATGATTTGCATTCAACTTCAAACCAGTCTGGCTGAACTTTACTTTAAATTTTCTTTCCTAACATGTGATTACACTTTTCTCTAAACGTATTCCTCTTGTCATAGCCGCAGTGGGTTTAAACTTTGAGACGCCAAGTATTTGGTTGACAAAAACACCATCACATTTCTTGCAGTGTGCAGCATCGTAAATCTTCGATGCAGTTATTCTGGCATATCGCAGTTCAAACCACAAACTGCACTTTGATTGTTCCATTGTCTTTATAGCAGCTTCAGAACATAACCGTGTGTCCATCATCTGAAAACACA
This sequence comes from Pyrocoelia pectoralis, assembly GCA_036250285.1. Taxonomy (NCBI): domain Eukaryota; kingdom Metazoa; phylum Arthropoda; class Insecta; order Coleoptera; family Lampyridae; genus Pyrocoelia; species Pyrocoelia pectoralis. Next base: position 34,879,342 of record CM070075.1, on the reverse strand, counting down.
ATTGGACAAACTCTGCATATTCACTTTGCCCACTAGACACAAATTTAAGCATAAGTTGGTATAGTCCCAAATTTTCTGCTATTTCATTGGATTTGAAATGTTTCAAAAGCTGGCTCTCTGAAAGATTTTCTGTGCCCTTATCTATAACTTCTTTTAAAAAAAGTGAACTTTCTTCGTCTGAACTTAACTCTGCTTTTGCACCAAAGTCTTTTAATGTTAGAAATTTAATGGAAGATCCAATTTTTGAAAGTTTACTTTTTGCCCAGTAACAAGCCACTTCAGTTGGAGATGGTTCCTCACTTCTTCTATGAAGCCACATTAGAAATGCTATGGCATGCTTGCAGCCACCTGTAATTATAGAATGATTATGTAACTGATTGTTAATTCTTTCAAAGGGTATCTACCTGATGAAGCAGCACAATCATGGCATTGTACATCTATGACATTTTCAGATTCTTCATCAATATTACAAGTTACTGTATACTGTTTTTTTTATATTGTGTTCAGGTGTTACTTTGGCCTTCACTGTGCATACATTATTCTTCCTTAGAACTTGTACCCATCCCACAGCTGCATCCCCATAGGATTTTCTTCCGGATCTGAAATTATTTTAATTTTTGCGTAATAATAAAGTATCTTCAGAAACTGAAAATAAATATTCTTAACCCTTTTAGTAACATATGAATATGTCCTGAATTAAGAAGTCTCGATAAAAGACTACCTACCAATATAAGAAACACTTTTAGGTACTACAGCCAGGAGACTAATATCCAAACTCTTTTTTTACCTATATCTTGTTACATCGTTACGCACATAAGATAAAGACACTTAGATGAAAAAAAAGTAGAATATTTCTCTATACTTTAGAATATCTAAATTCTTTCAAACATAAGTATAAGTGCTAAAAGTCGCAACTAACCATTTTGTAGTTATTGCAGTTATATTTCCGTAATCAACTCATAACATTTATTTTATGTTTAGAAATTATTACGAAAAACTAAAAAATACCTACTTGTCTGCCTTGACCCCGCGGCCAATTCAAATTTATCGTTATTTCGATCAGTCATACTGATCACGTGGAATTAGAAATCTTATTTTTTTGTGAAGTACACGTTTTATTATAACGTTACGCTATGTTTTTTAGTGATATTGTTATTTTTAAAATTATAGGCAAGTTCCCTATTTAATTAATGTTAAGATTACCCCTTTTTTTGTGAAAATAGTGAGTAGCCATTCTAGGTTCCATAAAGTGTCCTTTCAAATAATATATTTACCTGTCTTTGTCTTATTCCACATTCTTTTACAAATTTCAAATTGTTTAATTTTGCGTAGAATTCAAACCAATAAAATACGTCCACTTTACTTTTCTGATTTTATTGTTTTACATGCCTATTATTATAGTTAATTTTAAAAATGTTTTATTGCGCTACATGTGGAAAATGTGAAAAAAGTTATCACAGCACAGGTATGTTAAGTAAACATACGTAAATGAAAAAATTATTAAACCTCCTGTCGATTCAGGGCAGGAAGTAGTTATTAATATCATAAAGGATGAAAGGTCCATAAGGGATCATATTTATTGGGATAAACAACAATATTATGGATATGTAGACATGGGTATTAATAACAGAGGAGATATTAATATTGATAACTATGAACATGCTATAAAAGTGCATTAATGTTTATGGCAGTTGCACTTAATCAACATTGGAGGGCAGGGGCGGCTCTCTATAAAGAGCCAAGGAGCCATGGCACCACGTCAACAAATCTGCTAATTATCAATTCTTTAAATATAATTAACAACATTAATTTTAATTGGATGAATTGGATGAAGGTCTCCATTTTTTTAGCTTGTAAGGGATTAAGGAAAAACGTTGTCAAGCTAAATTTTATTTATTCTCTTTAGGCGATCGATTTCGACATTAATGTGCCATCGTCAGGCCGAGCTAAAAATTTTTTTATATATGATTATGGTAATGTTCGTGTATTGTTAATGTATTTTTTACCGTCTTGGCGAATTTGGTGATCATGAAGGTTGATGTTATCGATTTTTTTAAGAATAGGTTAAAAGTTGTGTTATTAAATCCTTCCGTTGTATATATGTAGTCAAATTTCTAAAATTTTTTGTTGTAGAGTCAATAATTAGTATAAATATTTACCTGTATGCTATATTTTAATAGTAGGTGTTGTAATTTTTCTATTTTTTGAACTTTTGGTAATAGCATGTGGTGTCGTGTTTGTGGTTATGTTATCTTTAGCAGGTGTGTATGTGATCAGGGGCGTACTGAAGGGTGTCATAGGCGTAGTAGGGGTTATGGTATTTAACGTTGGGATGCTTTGGTTAAAGGGAGGTAGAGATCTGTATAAGTGGTTCTCATTGAAATCAGTGATTTCGTTGACAATTTGTTTTTTGTAGTATTTGGCTTTTTCTATTTCGAAGTGTTCCAAGATGGTTAATTTTTTAAAATTATCTGATGAGTGTAATAGTTTGGTGTTTTGGAGCGAAATATTGTGGTTTTGTTCTGTGGCATGTGTGCCTATGGCTGATCGTGATCTATTCTTCGAATGTTCTTGGAAGCGTGTTTTAAGGTTGCGGGTGGTTAATCCTATGTATATTGCATCGCAATCATTACATTTGATCTCATAAATTCCGGATTTTTCGTATATGGATGGTTTTATTTTGTTGTTAATTAAGTGGTTGCCTAGGGTAGTATGGGCTCTGGGTATAGTATTGATGTTAAATGACGCTAATAGTTTTTTTAGGGGATTGTAGATGTCTGGATGGTAAGGGATGGCTATGTAGTTGTTGTGTGTTGTGTAGTGTGGGTAAATTAGTTTTTGTGTAATGTTTTTTCTTGTTTTGTGGTAGAGGTGTTGGATGTAGTGTAGTGGGTATTTCTCTTTCTGCCTTTTGATAAATATCCTCATCATCTTCTTCGTCTGTGGATTGTTGGTTGTCTTTAACTTTCTGTGACTCAGATGCAATGACAGCGTCCTCTACTTCGTCGCTCCAAATTGTAGATCCCGATGGCAAGACATCATCAACGGCCGCATCTTCATCATCACTTCTCACCTCAGGAAATGATATGTGAACTCCTGCGCTGGAGATGTCGGATGATGCAGAGGAGTTGGGACCTGAACGGTTCAACCCTCCACTCACACCTCCTCCTCTACCCCTTCCGCGTTTTTGCGCACTAACCTTACTCTCTCGCTTCTTACGAATATCTTCATACAGCCTGTCGACTTCTTCGGCCTCAACTTCCTCTTCATCACTTCCCAAAACGCTTCCAACATTACTGGCGGTCTTGAAAGGCTCTACAACTTTATCAACAATGAACTTTCTAAGAATTAAACTACTATTGCCAATTTTCTTTCGGATAATGGTGCTTTGTGTGATGTTTGCGCATGCATGCCTTTTCATCTTACGCTTGTCACCAATTTCCATCTTTTCATTACTTATAGCGATGAATAAATCTAAATCCATTAAATATACTGAGTTGGGGACGTCAAGTACTAAATACTTCTCCATTTCTCTAACGTCTGATAAAAATGAATGAAAGACGGAAATTGACTCAATTCTTCCATCGAAAATATTAATAATGTTGGTTCCCTTGAAGATAGAATCAAATCTGACACTTAAGACGAGACGCTGAAATTTACCCAATGGCTTTGTCGTCATGGCGATGCTTGAAAGAAAATTTTAAACATTAATTTTGTTCACTAGAACATATATTTTAAAACAAAAAAAAGTAATTGATTTGATAATTTACTAAGAAGTTAATCGGATGAATTCCTCCATGTTTTAGTTTAGTGTTAATTAAAATAAAGTTGTGTAAACTAAAATGTTTTTTATTTTTATTTTATTTCTCTTGGCTTGAAACTTGAGACTCCAATTCCATCAGAGGATTTTCAAGGAGAAGAGACAACTGTAATACACAGTCTTTTAGCAAGACTGAAACAAATTATGGTGGAATCAGTTAAAGATAAAAACAACGAGAGAATGAAAGGTATAAGTGATGTTCTATTTCAGTTATATGATTATCTATATCCTGATGATGATAATTATACTCCTTGCGATGGAGATCGATAATTATTGCGAAACAGAGAAAATTGTTCTTGATTCCATGTTAACAGAAATTATGACCGGCAAAGAAATTTTCCAACTATCAGATAAGCATCTTGATTCATTGCTCCATTCTATTGATTATATTCAAAATATGGATTGAATGATGTAATTGCCACCATCAAGTAAGATTTCCATTTAAAGTTTATAATATTATCTATTTGTTCCTATAAAACTACAACTATGTTATCTGTTCTTTAGTTTATAGTTATAAGTTGAAGATAACACATATTTACATTGATAAGAGAGATTCATTATTGTTATGCCGAAATCGATCGCCAAGAGAAATAAAATAAAAATAAAAAACATTTTAGTTTACACAACTTTATTTTAATTACTAAGAAGTCTTTGGTGCAATTAACGTGTGTCCCATCGTGCCGAATAGAAATTGGCTCGGTTTTCTTGCAAGTGTGGACTTCCGCGGAGAGTGGAGGGGTGGGAGGAGCTAACTGGTGTAGCGTTTTATACGTTCAACTTGAGCCATCAGAACTTTTGCACATTAGCACAATTTTCTGTGATTGTGTGATTGACTTTGCCCTTCCGTGTTTCATTCGTGATAAGTACAAACAAATTTTTCTATTTTACTTACATCGGATTTCTACGTAAAATGAATACAATAAACAATCTTTTAAGTAAACCTTTTTCTATGCATTCTCTGGAAGAGAAGCTTCAAGTAAAGAAATTAGGTAGACCGTTATTATTTTCCAATATTCAATATTGTTTATTTACAATTAAAATTTTTTTTTAACATTTTCACTGTGATAGCATTGAAAGTTAAAGTTTTAACATTAATGCATAATTAATCTAGGAGGCACTTGTCAGTGAACGTCAAAAAAAAGGAAACAAACGATTTGTAATTGTAAAACCGTTGGGGGGGGGGGGGCAACAATTTGGCACTACCTTCTACGCAATTGACGAGCCACCACTGTTGGAGGGTGCCACTAGATTACTTTTTAATTAAAATTTTAGGTGGAACTGAACGTGCAAGCTTACTACACATATGTTTACAATTAAAAACAGGAGCAATATGCCAGTCAGTTACTTTCTTATTGCATTACGATTATTAGTTTTATAGTTGTTTTGTTGTAGGTGTATGTATTCTTAGATCCAAGCCACATGATCAAATTAATTCGAAATACTTTTGCCACCAAAGATTTAATGATGATGAATACGAACACATTAGTTGGAGGTACATTGAAAAGAGTTGATGAATGAAGTACAATCAGGGCAGGATTAGAAAAGAAGGATGAATTTGTTTCTAGTAATAAAGAGATTTTTGAAGGTAAGGTTCCATTTAGTTATGATATAAAATTGAGGAGCCATAATATTCCAACAAATAGTAATTGTACGCCGTTTTCTGAAATAATTAAAAATAAAGTAAAAGCAACATTAAGTAGCTTAGTTTAAGTTTAACGAGTTGCGTTGATGTAAAATTTTTGAGTAATTGTTATAAGGTTCTTTGTTAAAGAATTTTCGTTGAAAGGGCGTGTTTTTATGGTTTCCCACAACAGGTTATGGGCCCAGGGTCGCGATCGATTTTTTTAATAAATTGGAACGGCGCATATAATAATCCAGCGGCTGCTGCGTACAGAGAGTTTCTCTTCGGATTTATTAAATATACAGTTTAGAAGGATATAAATCCTCGTATATTTCGTTGGACTTCCTAGAATTAATAAAACAACTTAAAACTACATATTTAGAAAATTTTGATTACACGCTCGAACATAGGGATAATACACGTATGAAGCATGTAAATGCATTGAGCAGGTGTCATACAGTTTGACGAGAGTTCATTTGAATATAATCTAAGTGTGAAGCAGATGCATGATGATAATATTAATTTAGTCCGTGAACAATTAAAGGGAGGATGTCCTTCCATACAACACACAGAGATCATTGCGGTCCATTAGAGAAAACAAAGAAAGGTTATAAATACATATTTTTAGTGGTAAATGCTTTTACCAAGTATCTTAAACTAGTTCTAACTAAAACAACAAATTCGAACGAAGTTATATAGTTATTAAAAAGCTATTTTACAGCTTACAATAAACCATTTCGTAATATTTCTGATAGGGGGACCTCATTTGCGTCCAATTTTTTCAAACAATTTATTTTAGAGCATGATATCAAGTATAAAGTATTTTTTGTCAAATACTCTTGTAAAAGAACATTTCGATGACATTAGAGAAAAGGCTGCTACAAATATTGTAAAACGCCAAGAACTAAACAAAAAATATTACGATCAAAGGGACAACAGAGCAAATTATTACAATGTTGGTGATTGTGTCGTTGTAACAAATGTCGATGTACACCAGGTGTTAACAAAAACTCATACCGAAGTATGGCGGACCTTAAGTTATGAAAAAAATGTCTCGCAAATAATAGATATGTAAAGGGTTTTCAGTTAACAAAGAGACCCTATGAAAATATTTTTGATGTCTCACATATGAGACAGTGGTATAAAACTGTGTAGATACTTTTGTGTATTATTAATGTATGAGTCAAATGTTTGTGTACTTACTTTCATGTTACCTTATATCCATTTACATGCCTGGTTTAGAAACATGTACTTTTATTTGATGTGTTGTTGTGTAGCATTTCATTTCTTATGATCAAGCTATGACGTTTATGATGAATTCATTTAGATGTAATGTTGATAGTAATAAGGGATTGATTTGATTGGGTCAATCAAGTCAGGTATTGCAGAGTTGTAGACCGTTTACTGTACTGTTCGTATTTACCGCTCTAACGAGCAGCGCCGTCACGCGGGAGTAAGCGAAAGAACAGATAAGCGTAATGGCGACGTGCGTGTAGTGTAGTCGAATTAAATGAAAGTAATAAGATATCATCCGTCGTTTTATTCATTTTTCAAACTTAAGGCCTCCTTACATTATTTATTATGGTAGTTTTTATAAGATTGGAATGTAGCTGTTGTAGTAATTTTTGGGATATTAATTAAAATACTAGATGGTAAACATAATTGCCATGAAGTAACCACTTTTAGCTGCTTTATTTCTTCACCTATACCAAAAATTATTTATTATTATAAATTATTTGCAATCTTGAAGTTTATTCCAGTGATACAACTATAAAACTGTTACATATTATGTATCACTTGAAATAAAGAAAAGCTTGTGACCGAATGAAATATGCGGAAGCCTGCTTCTTCAGTCGAGAAACGGTTTAGCTGTGGAAGTTTAGTTTCAGATCTATCTGTTACTGAAGTACATTCCTGCTCACGATTTCCCCATTAACTGTATCAGAAAACGCACTGAAAATGTGAGACTGAAGCTTTCCATATTGCAATGTTTCTTTTAGAAACTGTTGCAAAAGTACTTTATTACTAAAGCACGACCAAAGTGTGTCCAGCTGTACTGGTACAGGGATATTTGAAGAAATACTTTAAAGTGCAATTGGAGTATTTGTCTGTCTATTAAGACGCGTGGAATCTTTTGCAGAATACATACTGTAGGAATCAAACACACGATCAATTCTTCCAGTATTTCCAGCAATAACAGAAATATAACTTTCGTAAGCATCAAGCAAGACAACAAAGGTCTTTTTGCCTTCGGAAAGAAACTTTCTTAAGCAACCTATAACGTCCACAACACAGCAAGTAGTGCTATCAGGCTTGAAAACTATAGCTTCATCAGAATGTAGAAACGTTTCCTGCTCCTTCATCAGCAAGCTCTTTTCAGATAGAATGGGAATACCACTTTCGTCAAAAAGCAAACAGTTGTCTGAAAGTTGATAACTGAACAAGTCCTTCATATCATATCTACGCATTTGCGAAAATTGAATCAGTTTGTGAGCTTTTGATGAAGATTTTTCACGTGTTTGAAACTTTCTCTTTCCAGTCATTGTTTTGTCCCTCTTGTAAATACTTGAGAATGTGAGAAGCATTTTCTTGTGTATGGGAGCTGATATTTTAGTTATTTTGGAAATATCTTTTCTAAAGGACTAAAAATATGTTTAGTAACTGCACTTTAATCTCGACCGTACTCAGTTTGGATTTCAAATCTGTGACAATCTATTAGTTCCTTCCAAATGCATCGTCAAATACCCAAGTAACTTACATGGAACTTGTTCGTGTGGAAACTGCGCAACCAGTAACTGATTATGGTTGTTATTGTCAATATGGAATACTGAACACAACAACCTTTCCCATTTAAGTTATGTTAAACTGAAATACATAAATTAATGTGATAATTGTAAGAAATGAGAAAAGCAGCAGTAAGCACAGAAAACACGGCAATTTATCGCCAAAAAAGCAGAATTTTGCTTCAGTTCGGTTAGTATTAAGTTTCTATATTTTATCATATTTCGGAAACTACATTTCGTATTATTATGAATTAATTAATTAATTAATTAGAAAATTTGTAAAAATTCGAACAAATTATGTTTTAGCAAAGAGTAATTTTAGATACTCTTTGGTTTTAGTGTTTATTACTGTAATATTAATAGTTTATGAATAATAATGGAAAACGTGGCAAAGAAAGAAGTCTCTTGAGCACATTTCCCGGCATAATTTTAAAACGGTAAACTTACACACTAAAGATCTGCTAAAGCACTCTGTATGTTTATAAATATTTTACAAATATGCAATGGTTCGTATTCTACAACTTTTATTTGAAACATTTTTTAATCCGTGTGATATTGAATGAAATATTGGACTTCCTCGCACTGATGGGCTACCCTGTCTAAATAATACTACATTGCTAGGTTACACAACATAAGTTCCAAGCAATGAACTGTATACTACGTAACTGGAAGAGGTGCGTAAATCCATGAAAGTGAGGCAAAATTTGAAGTTAGGCAACCCGCAGTGTGGACGTAAAATTATCTCTTTCTATCTTATTTAGATATGAGATGCACTCAATTTCTCTCCTTTTTTAAAGAATTATTTCAATGCTATTAAAGAAATTATGGTATAAAATTGGATTTTTATTTTTTAAAGTAAATTGTCCTTCACAAATAGCTAGCAAAAAGCTAAATGAGGAAAAAATTGTCAACGTAAAATTTTTGTTGAAAGACAATAATAAATAACCATATTGTCCGTTTTACACAACATAAATTCAGCACAAGACAAATCGCTACCCAGTAATTATTATACTTTATTCAAGCAAGGGGCAATCAACCAAACTTATTACAACGAGATTGACAAAGACAGGTTACCGTCCTCTAAGGGCATCCTTTTTCTGTTTGCCCCTGACACCAAAAACTGATTGTTGAAATACGGCGTGGATCCATTCCAGGTACGTAGTATTATACAGTTTATTGGTTCCAAGATGGTTGAAATCTTTAATAAATTTATAGCGACATCTAGCGAATTGTTCGGATCGGTTTAGCACGAAAACAGACGGTCCCATTAGAGTGGCTTATCCACTTCATTTATTATTTAATCTAAGGTGACGGCTGTGTGAGCTTGAGTTTAACGAGTTACGTTATTGATGTAAAATTTTTTACTAATTGTTATAAGGTTTGTTCGTTATTAAAGAGTTTTCGTGGAAGGGCGTGTTTTTTTATGGTTACCTACCCACAACATTGATAAGAACCTTCAGATAAAGTTTGGTAAGAGAAAAACGTGTAAGTTATTTAGAAATATACACAGTAAGTAAGGTTCGTAATGTTATTGACGAAAAATCCCAGCGACGAACCAGTATGCGTATAACAAAAGTTGACCTCATAATTTACATAGGAAAATCTAATTTATTCGATTACTAAAAAAATATTGGGTACCGAAAAGTTTTGAAAACGGGAACTATAAGAACTTCCCTTCTGTTATCTCTATGCAAATTTTTGTAACGATCGAGTAATAACTAAAAATTTCCACGCATTTTTAATTACTTACTACGTGGTTTTAAATACGAACTTCTTATTTCGTCGATTATTAAAAAAGTATAAAATGTTAAATATTTCAGAAACTATTACCACAGATAAGTAATACAGATGACTCGTGCAATTTTAATAGTATAAATCATGTGTGTTGCATACTTTCCAGGCCGTTGTGCGGATATCGCATTTCCCACTATAAAATTTACTAGACCCGAGTAGACACGATTTAAAAGTTCATTGTCGTTAACGTAAAAATCATGCAAAAGATGCTAGTGCTAGTGACAGTCATAAACTAACTACAAATCATTGATTATACACACAACAGATTGACAATCCTTATGGGATGAACTGTTGCATACTGAAATAGTTCAACTACGTTTAATAGATGTCGCTGCAATGACGAATTATTTCACTTAATCCTCGTCGCGAACCATCATAGGGTTTATTTTCTATGTATGTTGAAAGTTGATGTGTTTGTGTTTATACCATTATTTTAGTGAAGTTACTGTGTTTCGTATTACCACAAGCATCGAATAGTTTTTGGTTGTTTGCTCCTCTGCGGTTATAGTTTATTTATTGAATTTCTATATACATTAACATTATAAGGTGTAGTGACTTGTACCACAGTATAAAAAACTGTTTCTTTGAAAATTGGTAAGTACCTAACCTTAAAAACTTCGTTTTTGAGATAATACATACAAAACGTTTTTTGTTTCACTGCGTTATATTTTATGTTTATGTAGATAGCGGCAGAGGCAATTGTTTTGCTTGTATTCAAGTTTGTAGTTATAAAAAAAACGGAAATTGAATCGGTTTTGTGTTCACATTTATAAAAGTGTAAAAATTTAAATTTGTATAAATATTTTAAGTTCAGTCGTGAATATTAGGTAAGAAATGCAATCAAAATAGGTAATTATTGTTACGTAAAAAATTCCTTTTTGTAAAGTCGTATTAAAATTAGATAATTTGTTACGGCAAGAATTGAGAATTGTAACACAATTTATAAATAGGTAGTACACGGTAAGCTCAGTTATATGGGCAACTTGGGTGTGAATTAGTAATAATGAGAGAAAGTGAGTTCTGTGCAGTATGAAGTATGAGCAACGAATATTCAATAAGGAAAAAGGGCGCCACGCAAGTTCTAAAGATAGTAGCTAAAATTGAGAGTATGAACTGCGAAGATAGTCTCAATTCGGAGATCAGAAGTTTGTAAATTCTTTTTATCTAGAAAAATGTTGTTCGATTTTATTTGATGAAATGGCAATTAAAAATAAATTAGAATATTCAAAGGACCTTGACATTATAGAAGGTTTCGAAGATCTAGGTCCCATAGGACGAAAGTCAGTGCAAGCCAATTATGCATTGGTATTCATGATTCGCGGCCTATATTCACCATGGAAGATGCCTATTGGGTACTTCCTTAGTCGATCCGGTGTAAAATCTGAGGAATTGCTGCAATTAATTAAAATAGTGATTAGAAAGGTATTGGATGATGGTTTGATACCTAAAGTTACAGTGTGTGACCAAGGAACCAGTAATCAGTGCGTTTATACAAATTTGGGTGTGACCTCTGCGAGACCTTATTTTAAGGTTGATGATTGTACAATTAATGAAATATTTGATGCACCTCACCTTTTCAAGAGTATCCGCAATAATTTACTGAATGGAGATATTTTAATTGATGACAAGAGAATTTCTTATAGTGATATACGAAATACATACTTTTTGGATAAAGAGTCTAAAAAAGCAGAACAGTAATTCATATTACAGATGCCCATATATCGCCCAATACCTTTCAGAGAATGAGTGTCAAAATGGCGATGAAAGTGTTAAGTCATACAATGGCCTCTGCAATAACAATTGCTGTTGCGACTAATGAATTAAAATCAGAAACTGCTCTTCATTCTGCAGAGTTTCTTCTATTTATTAATAATTTGTTTGATTGTCTCAATAGCAAAATGAGATTTTCTTCTAACCCTTATTATTCACACGGGCGTGCCAAGGATAATAAACCTTACGAAACTTTGTAAAACAGTTTAAAAGTATTAGCAAAAATTAAAAAAGATCACAAAAGCAAAAAATTAAGCCAACCTCCATGCTTTTCAGGCTTATTCTTAACAATTTCGGGGTTTTAAATCTCTTGAATAAAGAGTTTCAAAATAGTGACGTTAAATTTATTTTAACTAATCGAATTAAGGGAGGTTATAATAGAAACCCGACTGCAAAATCCTTAAGTTGACTTTTAGAAATCAGGTAATAAACTCGTTAATGAAACCTGCTGTCAGCTCTAACTGTGAACCAGATTTTGATGTAACACTAAATCTCAGTGATACACAATTTGCAAAACAAAGTGCAGAAAATGTTAACGAGATTGAAACAGATGATGTTATTACATTAGGTTCTGTTGAAGATGATGAAGAACGGCATTATGCTGTAGAACCATATGTCATTCCACAAGTAACATTAGAAAAATAACGTACCTAACTGGTTATATTGCAAAAAAGTGCCTAACTAAATTTAATTCGTGTACTTTATGTGCTCAAAGCTTAGTGAAAAATAACACAAAATTAAACGTTCGTAGTGAATTATTTATATTTTATAAAACTTATGATACTATTAAAGACATTGGAGGTTTACATTTTCCCACAAGTGATTTAGTATATTTTATAAATAGAATTTTAGATATTTTTGTGGCACATATTGAAAAATTATACACTGCTCAAAAAAATTAGGGGAACACTTTTTTAACAATTTATACCTTCTTAAATAAGAGTCCTAGGAAAATTAAATTTGGTATACTTCAACGGCATATATTTAACTAAAGAAAATTACAAAAACATTGTTACAACTCTTAGTTACTTCTAAGTTACACTTATAAATGTAAGTTGATAACGCAAACCAAAATGGAAAAAAAGTCAAGTAGTCTTTTAATTTACGTATGAAAGCCTACTAAAGATAACAAATGAATTCAGTTGTCAATCTTCGTTGATTAGAAGTAAAATGAAGCATCTTAGTGAAGTGCAAGTTGCTCAAGCTGTCGCTCTTATTCAGCACGGCCACTCTATTCGACATGTTAGCAGGGACCTTCGAGTTTCCCCTTCTGTTATTCAGCGTTTATGGAATCGGTTTCTGGAGACTGGCCAATATATCAGAAGAGCTGGACAAGGTCGAAATCGAAAAACTACTCAAAATCAAGACCGATTTCTTGTCCTTTCCACTCTACGTAAGCGTACTGCCACAGCACGAGACCTGCGAAACGATCTAAGACGAGCATATGGAATAGAAATTTCTGATCAGACTGTTAGAAACAGATTAAAAGAAGCGAATTTGAAACCAAGAAGACCTGTCCGGGCGCCACTCCTTACGCGGCATCACAAAGCAGCGCGAATGAGGTTTGCTAGGGATCACGGAGATTGGCAACTTCGTCACTGGACGCCTGTACTGTTTACAGACGAGTCCAGATTTCGTTTAATTCGTTGCGACGGTCGAGTACGTGTGTATAGGCGTCCTGGTGAACGCTACTCAACCGCCACTATACAGGAAGTGGATAGATTTGGTCGTGGATCTGTGATGGTTTGGGCTGGAATCAGTATAGACAACAGAACTGATTCCTGAAAGACTAAATAATGCAATGCGTTACATCGAAAATATCTTGGAGGATCATGTGGTGCCTGCTGCATATGGCGTTGGTCCCAATTTCATCCTAATCCAGGACAATGCAAAGCCACATACCGTCGGCATCACCAGAAACTTTTTACAAGAACGTGGAATTCAGGTAATGGAATGGCCGGCGTTAAGTCCTGACCTTAATCCTATTGAACATGTGTGAGATCAGCTTGACCGAAGTGTTCGCAAGCGCCCTAATCCACCACAAACCATACAGGAACTGACACAAGCCCTGATTGAGGAATGGGAAAACATACCCCAAGAATCACTTCGCAGACTAGTGCGAAGCATGCCAGGCAGGTGTGAGGAAGTGATTCGTGCTCGTGGAGGGCATACACGGTACTAAACCTCACCAATCCACAGAAAACTTGACTCTCATCGATACTATGGCAGTCGCTTTCATTTTGTTTTGCGTTATCAACTTACATTCATAAGTGTAACTTAGAAGTAACTAAGAGTTGTAACAATGTTTTTGTAATTTTCTTTAGTTAAATATATGCCGTTGAAGTATACCAAATTTAATTTTCCTAGGACTCTTATTTAAGAAGTTATAAATTGTTAAAAAAAGTGTTCCCCTAATTTTTTTGAGCAGTGTATTAAGGTAGATTCACATGATGCAGGTAATTGCTGCAACTTTAATGCCGCATCAAAATTGCCTCATATTTTTCGATTCACACCATGCATTTTGTTGCATGCAATTTTGTCCAATAAGCAATAAGCCTAACTATCTAACCCCTAACCTCCTAAGATCTTAACCTCTCCTCAACCTTATTATTCTATAACCGCCAATCTCTGTAACCCCCTATAAAGCATTTAGCATAGTGTGTAGCGTTCGTATTTTGTTAGACTAGGGAAAAATGGTGTCAGAAGCTGTAAAATTTGTGTGGAGTAAAGAAATTACACAAGATTTGTGCTACTTATATGAATCTAAACCAGTGTTATATTGCACATATTTACCAGAATATAAAAATAAGAGTAAACGCTATCAAGCCCTTACCGAAATAAGAAGCGAATTGTTGGAAAAACGGCAATTTGTATCATGTCAAAACCTAACAGTTATAGATATAAAAAATAAACTTCATGTGCTTCGCACACAATTTTTCAAAGAGCATAATCGTATAAAAACCAGTAAAGTGAGTGGTTGCGGTACCGATGCCGTGGAAAAACCAAAATTATGGTGCTATTCGTTATTAGAATTCTTAGTTAATACCGCTCGAGTTAGACCCAGTGCAACAAATATTATTGAAGTGAGTCAGTTATTTGTTTAGGGAAAGCAATCAGTATAATACTGTTATGGTTATAGGATACTTCTGATGATGTTCCTGATGAAGAGAATGTGATTTTCGAAGGCACAGTTGCAGAGTTGAAATCCGAAATACTACCTCAAACACCACAAGTGTCTTCGAAAAGGAGTCGAACAGGATCTCCAGCGTAATCGAGAGCTCCCACAGAAAAAAAAGTAAAAGTCAACGTGATGAAATTGGACGATTGCTTAGTGTTGCATCATCGAGGATTGAACACCTTAATTCAATACAACACAAGCATGACGATTTAGATGCATTTGGAATGTAAGTACTATAGGAGTTATGTTTAATTGCTGCAGGTTAATTACCCAAGAATTAAGGAAAATTAAGAATCCCCAAACACTACGTCTGGTGAAGAAAAAGATGTTTACAATGGTCCTTGACGGACAAGATGATGAAACAGTAGATTTTATGATATAATTAATTATGCATTGAAAAAAAAAACTCAATTTTTCTGTCATTTTCTTTGGATTGTCTTGACGAATACAACTCGTGGTAGGAATCTTTTGGTAATTTTTGTCAGTCAGTACCACTCATAGTTGTTGTCTTTATTCTTCACAACAACTATTCGGGATCTGACTGTCAAAAATTATTACCGGCAATATTCCTACCACTTGTATTATACAGGGTGTGTATAAATTGACGGAAAAGCTACACGCTGCGACATTCTTCGTTCAATTCTGAATCGAAAATCTTAATGGTAAAATGTTGTATCATGCTTCATACGTCTTCACGAGGTTCTCCAAGTTAGGACTTTTGGTCTATAAATATGTAAGTGTTAGGTAATTTCGATATCTGTTTGTAGAGCTAGCTGCACTTAAGAATAATGAAGGAATTTTGATAATTTTGTTTCGTTAACGATTCCTCTTTTGGTTTCAAAGTTTGTTTTTAACATTTCTTTATTAACGTATTTTTACCGAAAACACATTTGGCAATGTTGTAGAACAAAATTTCCATTCTAATGCGATTTCAAAAGATTTCAATCATAAGTATCATAGCAACGGTAGGTATTACAGTCGTATGCTGGTTTAGAGTGTTGCCAAATGTATGTTTCTTTTAAGTGGCTCCTGAAGACATACGAAGCATAATAGAGCAATTTAACATTAGGATTTTCGATTCAGAATTGAATGAAGAATATCGCAGCGTGAAGCTTTTCCGTCAATTTATACACACCCTGTATAAGATAATATTAAAAAACGACTGCTCCATTTGATTATAAAAGATGATACAATTTATAACTGGATGCACTCCAACTGTGAAGAACACAAATTATACATCATAGACTTATTGTTGAGAATCAAAATTTATTATTATTGTAAAATTGCATTAAAAAGTTGTAGTCAAATTGTTAAACAGAACCCTCAAGTTAAGATTGTAAAACACTTGTGAATTCTTTCAATGGTTAATTTTATTTTGTACATGTTTATGCTACATTGTAAACTACAAGACATCTTGCTTTTTTTAAACTGCATGTGAAATGCATTTTTTGTAAAATCTTATTAAAATTAGAGCATCTATGCAGTAATTGTTTGCATTTCGCGCGTCAACGACGATTTTGTCCCTTTGGCGTCTTAAAGTCTCGGACTTATACAATTTAACCCTTCACACTCTTGAAGGGTTACAAGAATAACTGTTTTGTAAAATGGTGTTAAAATGACAATCATTTATGTAAAGTTAAAATCAGTTAAGCTTGCGTATGTACGTTATTATAATAATTTTGTTACAATGCTCTGTTTTTTTTATTCATGTGTTCTAGAATAAAACAGATCAAGGAACGTAAGTCTGCCGTGTTAATACATGCGACTGTGATAATCGTATGTCGACACTTAATATAATATTCTGATATTCCCCATTTTAACGTTTTGTATGTAGAAACCTGTATAAAAATATAAAATACTAAGGGCCACTTGTATAACTGCTGGTTACTACTGGATCAAATATGAACTACTGATTATCTGGTGGTCAACATAAAAATCACTTCAACGGTATGCCAATTCTAACACGTGGATAACCAGCAGTTCACAGTAACTTTGTGTTTTGGCATGTTCAGCGGGTAGTTAACCTACAAAACCAAATGTCTATTTTGTTCGTTGCTTACTGGTGCGGTAAATATGGAAAGATATGTCGATCTTTTGGGTGGTATAACCGACGATGAAGATTTTCTAGAATTCGCGGACTTGGTAAGACTTGTATATGTTGGTTAAAAAATGAATAGCCCCTTCATTTGCAAGTGTTTTCAGGTTATGCATCCTCGGCGCCCACGAACTTTTCGCGATCGTGCGGATGATTTCAACGGGTATTTCTAGTGCATGTTTTTTTCGTTTTAAACTGTATTTCTAGTGCATGGTTTTCCTTCTTTTCTTGTGAACCTCTTCACATTCTCGAAGGTACTGCTCGTGTCTTTCTTGTGCATGTCTTAAATTCATTGCTAACTCCTGTTTGTTGAAGTCCTTCTCCAGTTCTGCTGTCATTATCTTCTCCTTCGTCCAATTTATTATTTTTCCTTTCATGTCTTGTCTACCTACAAAGAACAATTACATTTACCACGGATATAAATGTCATGTAATGCCAAGGTTTATTAAGTGAATAGGTTACCTCAATGAACAAATTTACTTGCATTGGTTGAGTAAGTCTACGTCATCGCCAGTCCTTTTAGACACGCCCACCACTAAATTTGAATTGTATATTCACATTTTAATATAGTTTATAAATGTATGAATTAAGTTCTTTGATATTATGTACTTTTTTTGGAGTAGGTAACTCATTGCTGTATGCTCGTTTCATATTTCTATTAAAAAAATGCTAATGTGTTATCTACTTATTACAATAAATTATGAAAGTAGATCTGTTTGAATTTTAAGGTAATACGAATTCCGTTGTAAAGTGATGTGGACGGTATATTTTATGTTTGTTTATAACCAAAGCAAGTTATTACGTGAACTATAACTATTCTTAAATCGTGCCTATGCTTCTATTTATTCTCTGTTGAACTCGTTTTTCTCTATTTATTAGTACAGTTTCGGTCGGTCTTGCAATATTAACTGCATAACAGGTATTTCGAAAAAGGGACGGCACAGCTGTAATAACCTCCCTGCACGCTGCGCGCGATCGCCCACAAGCTATGCGATTGAGGCAACCTATTCACTTAATAAACCTTGATGTAATGCCACGTATTAAACAACAATAATAACTAAACAACGGTAAAGGAAAATGGGGATCTGAAAAACAAAAAAAATAATAATGATAAATTCCTGGGAACGGCAAGATTTGGGGTGTGTTACCGGTAGCTCGTCGGTGGTCGAGGTTCGAAAGAGAAAAGATATTTATAATGGGCGCCAGAAGCTGAAAATAAAAAAAAATACCCGCAACAATGTAGTACAGCCTGTTTCCACTTCACTCGCAGGGTATTGTAATTCACCAGAAACCTAAATTATTAAATCAACACTAAAGGAAGATAAAAAAATAATAACAATAATTCAGGGAAAATAACACAATTATATTATCTTTAAATTAGCAAAAATAAAACAAATCCTATGTATAATTTCTTCTTATACTCAAAAACAAATCGTAGTTCCTATAATCGTAAATAGTCGCTCTACTGTACCAAAAACAAAATGTCGGTTTCACACGCAATATAATATATAATTATATAATGTGGACACAATCTAGACAGTAATACGAGTAATTGCAATTAACGAGATTTAAGTGAGTACCGTGGGGGTTAATGCTAAGGCGTTTGCTTTTTACCTAACCTGGGGTAATAAAGGTGTTTATATTAAATAAATTCTTGTGATTGCCGTACAAATATTATATCTTGACAGTAATTAAAATTTGCAAACGTGTTGAAAGTGAAAATAAAAATAATCTTTAATAACAAGGAAAATAATATCTAAACATATAGTGAATTGTGTGAATCCGTCTTTATCTCTAAGCCTACTTGAACTACTAACGCTATCGATATGAGTAAGTAACAATCAATTATTTGTGACTGAATAATGCTCAACAATTTCGTAAGTAACGTAATATAACAGTGAAATTAATTACTAATGAATTTACAGGGAATGGACGATATATATATGCTCAATGAAATGACTATTTATTTAATGAATGAACAAACTTGGTGATTATGAAAAGTGAGGTTAGTGGGATGTTAAACAATAAGGAAACGATGGTATCTTCCTATCAAGAATTCACGCGTAAGGGGGGTTGGACTATTCACAACAGATAATCTGACCTTGCACTTCTAGGCTCTCGTAAACATCTGAAGGTCGCTGATTACGCCTTTGACCAGATAATCTTTGGTTTTGTTATCAGCAACATATGCGGTCCAAGAGGTGATTCCCACGGTATGCTGATGAACGGTAAACGGAATGATGTAAGATTGAGATGCAGCAACGTACAATGTGTAATTTGCAGGTGAAGTGAATACGGAGTTAATTCAAAAAAATAATACGAAGGAGCTGTAAGGGTAATAAAATATAGCCCTTGACTAGTAAATGAGTGAAACATACCTCTACGATGGTGTGCGAGCTGAAGTGTGGTTGGAATCCACAAATTCGCAATTAAGCGCAGGTAAAACTACCACGAAAACGAATAAAATATTGGTAGTTACCTTTAGTAATTAACTCTCTAATGATCCTTCAGGAGAAGCGACAATTATTCTCAGAGAATTGATTTGGATGCACGAAAATGAACGTTCTTCGAAGATGGCCGCAAGACAAGTGATAAGAGCACGTTCTAATAGAAAGCAAATGACTTTCTCTCTTATCATATCAGGAGGGAGGTCAAGTACAATAAATATAAAAGTAACTAGATTTGAAATTTGAATGTTACAGGGAGAATACGAAAATGAAATGAAATGGATAAATGTATGTGATGCATGATTACAAAAAAATGAACCGTTACAGTAATATGTAGGTAGTTAACTAACCTTGTTTCTTCACCTGTAAAGAAGCTGAAGTGGGTTGTTTTAATTTCTGAGGGGTGAATGTTGTCCAGTCTTCACACTTGTCACCTGTAAAGCAGAATGCAATCAAAAAGAACCAAACTTAATTAAAAACAATATTACGTTTTGCAGTGCGAACTTCTTGTGAATGATCAATATTATCACTCACTTTGACTTCTTCCTGTATTACAACTTCTGTAAAAACAATATTTTTATCTATTCTAAAACAAACAGAATATAACATACCCATATCGTTGATTTGGGATGTTAATAGATTGGCACTTGATGTGCTTGGTTCTTCTATCTGTATTTCTGAAATCATATACACATGCGTTAATGTACTACTTAACACAAGTTCAAACAACATACCTGATATCGTTTCTATTTGAAAAGAATCAAACACCGTTTCCTCTCCTACCACAACTACTTTTCCTATTATATCTCTTATTCGTTCATCTAATTCGGTTACCGGTGTGGGCTTCGGTGGTCCCCCGCCAGTACCGAAAGTGTTATATCGCTCCTGTGCGAAGTTCCCCTTTGTTCGCTTTTTTAAATTATTATATTTATTTTTTAGGGAATTCAGATCGCGTGGGACGTGCTGAAATTTGCAGATCTTCCGTTATTCTTCGCTGGGTGTCTCAGAATGTTATTCGTTTTTAGATGTTAAATAAAAAACAAAATATCAATTAAATCTCGTTTTATTTAATGTTAATTTAAAGAGCAATTCTTGAAGTTTATTTATGAAAAACAACCGTTTGCAAATGCGCACCATTCATTTGTTCAGACTCATTTAACCTGGAGCTAAAATTTTCAATAGCTCGCTGGAGCATCGCTCTTGGAATAGAGTTGATTTCTTCAGTGATTCTTTGCTTCAAAACATTCAGGTTGGGTGGCAATGGATTGTAAACTTTGCTTTTTAGGTAGCCCCATAGGAAGAAATCAGCAGGGGTTAAATTAGGGCTCCTCGGTGGCCAATTGATGTCTCCTCGGCGACTTATCACTCTTCCAGGGAATAAATCGTGAAGAGCAGTTAATGAGTCATTTGTAACATGAGAGGTGGCTCCATCTTGCTGGAAAAAGGTGTTGCGGTTGTAGCCCTTCTGGTTTTGCATTTTTGTAGCCAAAAAAGTCCGGATCATATGGCAATATCGGTCAGACGAAAATCATTCTGAGACACCCCTTACTACAAGCATAGAAATAAAAAGCCAGAAATAACCACCTCCTACGCCACTATTCCTTACCTGATATAAGATTTTACTTTTATGTACAACACAACTCAACACAGCACATAACCACAATATCTGTCATGACGTGATTTTCACCGGTTTCATTGCAGCCAACCAACTAAAACTATTAGTCAGCTAACCAAACCTTAATTACCACTTATACAACCGGCTTGGCGGTGAACCTACGGTTACGGTAACTGGCTGGTTAACCTCCGGTTACGTGACCAACTGATAACTGACGTTTTATACAAGTGGCTCTAACGTGGACATACGTTTATGAAAATTAAATCATGCAGTTATTCGTAATCATATGATTTTCACTTATAATTGCACAAGAGGTTTGTATTTTACCGAGTAAATTTGGGTTGTTTAGTAAGAATCTGTTGCCTAGCAATTAGACGAGAAAAACTGTCAACTAATAAAAATGCGACACCGAAGGTGGAGCATTTTTAGGTTGACAGTTTTTCGAGTCAAATTGCTAAAGGAAACAGATTAGAATTTAAACAACACAAATTTACTTGGTATAAATACAAATCTCGAGTGAAATTCGGCAGGACAATTTAACGAACAAGAAATTTAGAAATCCGTTCGTAAATGGACTCATTCTTAAAATAACACAAACATCATGCAATGAATTATTCGCAAATGTCAAACTATGTATTTATACGGCGGGCACGGATACTGCGATAGTTGATTAGAATTTGAAAGTGAAAAAACCACTAGTGTAATTGTCAGTATAATTCGTTCCTAATTGGTCGAATGATTCAAAATTGTGCAAACTAATTGGTTGAAATTTTCTGAGTTGAATTGTCACTATAATAATTTGTTATACTATATTGAACTATGCAACCATAGCAACCAACCACTTGATTATTTAGAACGAATTGTGCCATTTATTTTTTGAAAGCTTTAAGGTAAATTAAAACAAGTTCAAAGTATAAATATAGTGAGCAAGGGGTTTGAACGTTGTGTATACAATCAATCGTTTGAACATACATAAGAATGTACTGACTAAATCGTTGGAATTATTATAGGTAGGTACATAAAATTACTGTCAAATATTGTAAGTTTCGTATTTATCGTTAAGAGTAATTAAGTTACATTTATTGCGGGGATTGGAGGCTTGTGGTACCTGCTAATTTGGTAGACTGTCTGTATCAAATGTAGAAATAAAAACTTTAAAAACTAAAGTTGATTCTTTCGTAGTACCTCAACAAAATAACTAAACAATTTTTAAATAAAACCTTGTTTCCAAGATCATTGTACATTGCTTAATAATCACAGACACTAACTTGGACAATCTCATTAATGGAACTTCAAAGCATATGAAGTAGTTCATTCAGTTTCTGTTAAAAATATGTGAAATCTTGCCAATTACTACATCTTGTAAATAAAAAAAAGTTAGTTACAAAAACTTTACCACTATTTTACATATGTACTCTAGTGTCAACGTTATTTGGCAATACACCTTACCGTACCTTTCATTATCCCCACATAACCTAACATTGTCCAAAATGTTTATTGGAAAATTGTTTAATGGATTTATGATCTTTATTTAAAGTTGAGATAATTGAAGTCTTCCTTCATTCTATAAGAATGACCAGGTATGAAAACCCCTACTACTAATTCCAAATTAGAGCTTATTATGCTGCTAAGTAATTAATTATAAACAATAAGAAACAAAACATCATTTATTCATTTGTAAGGTTAGGGTGACATGAACACAAATTCAAGTTTAGAAACAATCCAAGCTAAAATTAACTCTATAATTAACTTATTTTTATAGCGACATCTCTTAAGCGTGGGCGCGGAAAACCGCCATCTACATTCCGTGGGCGACCAAGTGTTACAATTTTTTGTTAAGCATTGTCAATCTGTTGTGTGTATAATCAATGCTACAAATAGACGGTACTACTATTAAAAACGAAATCACTAGCAGAGCAAGTGGGAGAGGGTCGAAGTAACACTAAACGGAGGGAATTTTACATATTTCGGTAATTAATTTACTGTGGGTAATTATTCTAAAATAAGTTATCTTTTAAACATTTGTGAAAAAAATAAACTATTCTATGTATATCCATTTATTGCTTAAACACAAATATTATTTACTTTACAAAAACAGTTATATAACTGAACTGGTATTAAATTTTATTATATATGTTGGGCGCAAAACGCGAAAACGGCCAATGGTCGATTTTTTTGCTCAATCTTAGGTTTGGACGTTTCAAAGTAACCAAAGCCCGAATTTGAATTCAGTTTCCGGCTTTGGCCGTCTAAAATCAGCCAAACCTAGGATTGTGCAATTACGAAGCGACCAAAGCTGGAAATAACGGTCAATTATTGTTATTTCTCGTCGCACGTAATTGTGCGCTTGCGCATATCAGTGTGGTTCCAGTCTGAGATTTTCTTGTCGGAGTTTACACGTGTTGTGCGTTTATGCGTTTACGATGTCTGCTGTACCTGTAAGTGAACATGAATTTAAGTTGAAATTGGATGTTTATATCCACAAAAGTGAATCGAATAATAAATTCCTCTTAACCCCGTGTAAGTACAATGAACTAATATCAGAGGTAAAAGCTTCTCTATATAAAACAAGAGAAAAAGTGCCGCTTGCGTCATAGGATTATCGACGACTTAAGAGGTACGATGTCCTAACCATTGGTAATGTCGAAAAGCTTATAAAAAAGCGATCTACAAATGAGGATGAAATAAAATATTTTTGCCATACAGATGAGTTGTGTGAAATTATTCACAAAGCCCATTTAGATACTGGACACAAAAGAACACGGTGTATGGACAAAGAACTTAAAAGAAGATACTGCAATATCACGCGTGATGTGATTGGCATTTATTTAAGCCTATGTGGACAATGTCAGTTAAGAAAAAAACACAAAGGAAAAGGACTAGTGGTTAGACCAATCTTGAGTAAGAACATGAACTCTAGAGGACAGGTGGATCTGATTGATATGCAAACCGAAGCAGACAGAGATTATAAATTTATTTTAAATTATCAGGACCACTTGACAAAATTTGTTTTTTTGAAACCTTTGAAATCCAAAAGAGCTTCGGAAGTAGCTTATAATCTGTTAGACATTTTCTGTATAATAGGTGCTCCTTACATCCTCCAAAGTGACAATGGGAGGGAATTTTCAGCAGCTGTAATAAGGGAAGTTGCTGATATGTTTGAAGTTAAAATAGTCCACGGAAAGCCAAGGCATTCTCAGAGCCAGGGAAGTGTTGAAAGAGCGAATCAGGATGTTAGGGATATGTGGGTTTCTTGGAGGACAGACAACAAGAGTACTAACTGGGCTGACGGACTGCGATTTGTTCAGTTGCAGAAAAATAGATCATTCCATAGAGGGATAAATAGAAGTCCATATGAGGCAATGTTTGGGGTTCCTATACGAAATGGTCTGTTGGATTCAGATATACCTCGGGAAACTCTGCAAACTATTACCAGAGAGGAAGAGCTGAAAAACATATTAAATGATAATCCTAATGTAGGCGTTCCCAGCGACTCGGATACAGATGACGAAAATCATGCAACTTCACATGAAAGCTCCAGTGTTACGCAAGTTCCACAAAAACAAGTAAGTAATAGTAGGTAGTTAAGTAGGCAGAATATACACTTACACGTGTTTTTTTATAGTGTTCCTGTACAGCTGATAATTTATGCGAGATTTGCATTCGCCAAGAAAAAATCACACAAGCACGTGAAGCATCGTGCACATCGCAAAAAAGGCAAGCTGATGAAATGTTGCAGAGGTCGAGCAAAAAGTTTCCTTCTGTTGACATTGGCCAAAACGTTTTGATAAGGATTCCAGATGTAGACAGAGTTGCACCAAGAAATGTAATGGCTGTTGTTATGGAAAGGAAAGACGAAACTGACCTTTACCAGCTAGGAACACCATCAGGGGTTCTTGACAAATTGTACGCAAGAAACGAATTCCAAACAGCAGAACATAACTTCATCGAAATCGATAATGTTCCAAGCGAGCAGCTTACATTAAGAACCGCCGCTGCAGTAGACTCTCAATCAAAGCAAGGTTTTGTTAAATGTGAGT
This sequence comes from Pyrocoelia pectoralis, assembly GCA_036250285.1. Lineage (NCBI taxonomy): Eukaryota > Metazoa > Arthropoda > Insecta > Coleoptera > Lampyridae > Pyrocoelia > Pyrocoelia pectoralis. The sequence goes on along the minus strand of CM070075.1, from coordinate 34,854,179 downwards.
GTAAAAAGAACTGCGAAAACAAGAGATGCAACTGTTTGAAAAAATTAGTAAAATGCAACTCAAAATGCCACTCATCGTCAAGTTGCAGAAATCTTCTCCCCGAAGTTCTGTTGTTTTGAGGTATTTTATCCTGTTTATTTCAAGTACTGTATTATAATACTCACCTTGTTTGGTTTCGCATTGTTGTGAACCTGAGTTTTGTTTTATTTTCTATTTTAATGTTTAACTTGTTCATTTCCTACTTATTTATGTATTGTGTGTTACTTTTTTTTTAATTAAAAAAGAATTCTGATTCCTGCTAGGAAGCTGCCCAGTCAATGATTTAACAACTTTTTGGGCTTCTATTATATTACACCAAAAATCGAATATTATTTCCAGCTTTGGTCACTTCGTAATTGCACAATCCTAGGTTTGGCTGATTTTAGACGGCCAAAGCCGGAAACTGAATTCAAATTCGGGCTTTGGTTACTTTGAAACGTCCAAACCTAAGATTGAGCAAAAAAATCGACCATTGGCCGTTTTCGCGCTTTGCGCCCAACATATACATACTAATAATTTGAAACTAACATAATGATTTAAAATAAAATATGCGTGACATTATTCATTAGAGCTGTTTTTCTTTTAAAATCGTGAAGAATAGATTTTTAACGCATCTAATTTTATTGGATCATTAAGAGTTTTGCCTGTTACATTATTAAGGTACTTTCGGAATCTGTCATCTTTACCCATCAAAATTCTATCGAATTGCTTACACCAGAAATATATAGCATATTTTACTAAAAGTGGTGTAGCCACGAGATCCCCCAATTGTTCATGTTCTGTGCAAGTTAGAGGGGAAAAATTAATTTCATTTAGTAGTATCGTCTTTAGAAATAGGGAAATTTGTTTTTCATTACAATATCGGGGAAGTATAGTATATTATATATCGAGGGTCCAAAGTGCAGGGCAACAACCACTCAAGGGATTTAGGCACTTTGGTCCCGAGGTATATACGCTATTTTTTGCACTTCCAAAGTATTTATTTTTTATGTACAATTTGTTCGTGTCAATGATAAATTTGTATAAAATTATCTAGAAATCTTGCTATCCGAAAAAACAAAAACCAGAAGGTTAGTATGGGAATTAGTAAACAGCGGTATTTGAAAAAAGTTTATATTTAATCCCAAAGGAATAAATGACCAACTGTAGACAGAGACTAAAGTATATATTTTAGTCTTGGAAGTGCAAAAAATAAAATATTCGACTTACACTACGAGATCTTATACAGGGTTTCCACGGCTGAGTGGGACATAGGGAGAATACACATAAAACCGTTTTTTGGTGAATATTATCTCCCTAGTACTACCTCATCTAAATTCAATCGCCGCATGGGCTAACAATGAACAATTCGTTTTGTAAAGCCAGAAAATGAGGTTTTGTTGTTTGTTTTTAAGCATTATTGTTTATGATTTTATTCTGCCTTTTACAATTTAACTAACATGATAGTAAATAACAGAAGAATTAATTCAATTAAATATTTACTTTAACACAAAATACAACAAAACATAACCAAACAGGCAGAATAAAATCATAAACAATAATGGGAGATAGTATTCACCAAAAAACGGTTTTGTGTGTATTCTCCCTATGTCCCACTCAGCCGTGGAAACTCAGTATAATAAACAAAGCTTCCCGGTTTGAATAATTTTGATTTATTATATTCTGACGCATTAATCGTGTGTTAATAATATTTTGCACATTGAACACTGCCGAGTTTTCATCAGTACTTTTTTTTGCAATGAAACCAGCGAAATATGCGATCGTACATGAAGAAACACGAGTTTGTTTTTTTACGCGAACTTCAGTGTGCCGTGGTCTAACTTGTTGATGTTCTAAATTTGAACTACTATCGGAGTAAAAATGCAAGGCCTCTGATTTTAAGTGGTCATAACGAAAAAACTGAGGGGTGAAATTTCTTCATTTTTGGGCAGTACATTAGTCATTTATACATGTTTAACATGCGTAAAAATCAAATTGGTAGAATCAGTTGTTTAACTTTTATTTTAATTAACAGCAATAAAAACGCTGTATTTAGTATTTTCCTGGCTGACGGTCAGTTTTAACTTATCATAAAATTGTTATTGTTTCATAAATTGTTACCAAATTTACAAATGTTGTAGCACACATACTTCTCAAAAGTCGACAGCCAATAAATATTGATTATTCATATAATTAACTGGTTTTATAAGCCCTAACCGAAAATGTGCTATTTGGCAATATACGACAACTAAAGAAAAAATTCTTGTTTTAGATGCTAAATTTGTATTACTCAAATCGAGCTGCATTATTCTTTTATTGAAAACAAAATTTGTTTTCTTGTAATTCAAAGTAAATGTTATAATTATCGCGAAAGAAAGACGCACATATTCCCGTGAGAGGTAATCTACCACATCGTAAATCGTGAGCGGCAAACCACAACAACATGATTATTCTTTAGCATTGTACAAAACAATGCGCTTCATAGCAATAGTGTACGACACCATCGTCCAGCCCGTACTGCACTCGCCGCGCGAACCCAAGCATCCATCCTTTTTTCCAAATTTCTTTTAAACAAAACATGTATACATGGCATCATTTTTGTGAATCGTGTTAGACCATAATATAATTGCTTTAACCTTGTAATGTTACTGTCAATATTATTAATATCGAACGTTCAGGTACTGAGTTACACAAGATGTCGTTTTTTCATTATAGATTTAAGACTAATAAACCAATTGGCCTCAAAAGCATCTCACACCCACAAAAAAGTATGCACTTGTCAAATATATAAGTATCTACCACTCAGTTTCAATAATATAGCCGTAATTAATTTTTAAAGTCGAGCGCTTGTGCGATTTCAGTCATAATTAGCGCTTTTTCGCACATACATTAATACAGAAAATTAACGCTGTGCTACAAAAATCTAAAACTGTGCACCTTTTTGTAGGAATAAATGATCTTTTAAATGCACTTTATTTCATTAAATTATGATTGCTAATTACTGAGATACAAGCTTCTAAAGCCAGAGGCCTTACATTTTTACTCCGATAGTAGTTCCTTCTTCACCTTTTCGTGTCAAAAATATTCTTAAATTGTTATCTAGGGCGCCGCAAAAGCAAAAAGTTTTCTTCGCAATTAGCTGATGGACTGTGACGGGATATAAAATTATTGACTACTAGCGATTAAAAAAAGATGTAGTAAAGTGTGCAACATCTGGGGAGTTGTCTTCTTCCATGTGTGCGTAGACTTTCAAAAAAAATTTCTAAGCAGTCTTGGTTAAATGCTCTTGGAATTTTGCGAATTTACAATTACGTTTTTAAGATAGAAGAAACCCTCTAATGTTTTAATTACATTTACAATTGAAGGAACTGTAATGTGTTTATTAGTCCTTTTATCCAGGAACCTTACTGATTTTTAATATAGCAATAGATTTCCTCCACAAATCCTCATGATTCGATGCTTTGATATCCAATATATTCGAATAGTTGCCAATATAAGGGTTACTAATATCAATTATTACGTTATCACTTGCGTTCTCTTTATTTGTGATTGAGTTAGGAAGTCAAATTTATTAATTTAGATTTCTTAGTGTAGAAATCCAAAGATTAATATTTTCCTGCACCCATTTAATTCATGATCATACCTAAAAACATATATTTTAATACTGTTTATCAATATTTTAGAAATATTTTATCTGGTAAACTTAAAGAATAAATAATTCTTATTCTTGTAACAAATTTGAGTTATCATTTATTTTTGTTTTAAAATACCCATATTTGCCATTACATTACTTAGGGAGTTCATTATTTTTGGAACTGATTAATGACAATAACATCATCCGAAGGTTTATTTGACATCAATCTTATTAAGTTCCTGGCGCCCATAAAACCATTCCGTGTTACGATCTTTATTGTGCTGAGGGTTCCTGTTATACCCACGAATTTATCCCTAGCCGAGAGCACTATTTGTCGAACCTTTTGGAACCCACCGTGTATAACGTGAATTTATCTAAACTAGAAATTTTCCCGTTATACTACTTAGATTTTATCACTGTAAAATATGTTTTCATTTTTTGTTTTGTTATGCGACGATAAAAAATTTGCTTCAATTTTATTGCAGAGAGAATGAGGAGCCTAGGGAACAGTCGAACGAAATGCACTGCAATCGTCTTGCGGATAATCCCACAAGAGAGCAACAAATTTCATCACTGCAAAAGCAGTATACCACTGAATTTAACCTGGAAAAGTTTCTGGGGATGTTCCCAGATCCTTTTAAGTACTTTAATGATGCATCAAGAAAAAACGAATTAGATGACCCAAGTCGAAATTATGTATTGTGTTACTTAAGAAATCAATTTCCATTTGTAAATTTAAGGACAATTTGTGAGACGTTTAATAAAAATAAAGAAAACTTTGTCGAAACATGCACCGAATTGAAGTCGTTACCTGCGCAAAAAAAATGAAGACTCGACGTCCACCAGCGTTAATGCCTGAAGGCATTCAAAACATCCCTCTTCTTCAAGAAATTGCGTTCTATCATCATCAAGATCAAATTGAATTATTTTTCAAAAAGAAATGAAAAAAAATAAAGAAATAAAATGAGAAGAGGCCAGGATTACTTCTGAAATAATAATAATAATAATCATAACGATAAAACGCTTGTTTAATGCGACCTTGTTTATTGCGTCATAATAAAAAGATTATTACTGACGCGTTAACCATTGGTGACGTGCTAATACTCAGACTGTTATATACTTTTGGTTATGACGTCATTACACAAGTATATAAGGAAGTACTTTTATAACCATTCAATTCAGAGGTTAAGAATACTTTTTTATATGTTTAGGTGATGTTTTATGTTTATATATTTTACCTTGTAATCATAAAATGTATTTTAGGATATATCCGGATAAATTATACAGGGTGTCTTCAAAAACACCTTACAACGCTTTAGGGTAGACTTATGGGGTAATATTAGACCGATATAACCCAATTTACCTCTATGCAAAAGTGCACCATTTCAGAGTTACAGCTCTTCAAAGTTGGTGTTTGAAAAACGTTTATTTATCATAAATGATAAACCGTTTAAGATAGGAATTTGAATTTTGGAATAATAATTACCCTTATCAAAAGCTATAATTGTACAAATTTTGGGGAAAAAAGACGTACAAGAAATAGACCATCCGCATTATGGTTACTGTTAACAGTAGAATAATTTTTTAGTTCTTTACTAAAATGTAAAATTCGCTACACAAGATGAAAGGAAATTTCAAAATTAATAATTTTCGCCTCTTCACATTTTATCGTAAATTATTTGGTTTTCCAGATAAAAGGAAAAATCAACGCTAGGTTTTTCTAATAAAAGTGTTTAATTGCATATTATCTAGTAGCCGTAAACATAATAACAAATAAAAGTTCGACCGATTGATTTTGAATTACTTTGAATAACAATAAATTGGGTTTTTTGCCGGAAGTCTTTTTCCCGTAAAGTGCGTTTTATTTCGCCCTTATCGCTTTCCTCATACGAAACCACAAAAATCTTTCAAATCCGAAAGTTTTAGACGATTGGTTCTGCGTCTACGGCTACTAGATAATATGCAATTAAACACTTTTATTAGAAAAACCTAGCGTTAATTTTTCCTTTTATCTGGAACACCAAATAATTTACGATAAAATGTGAAGAGGCGAAAATTATTAATTTTGAAATTTCCTTTCATCTTGTGTAGCGAATTTTACATTTTAGTAAAGAACTAAAAAATTATTCTACTGTTAACAGTAACCATAATGCGGATGGTCTATTTCTTGTACGTCTTTTTTCCCCAAAATTTGTACAATTATAGCTTTTGATAAGGGTAATTATTATTCCAAAATTCAAATTCCTATCTTAAACCGTTTATCATTTATGATAAATAAACGTTTTTCAAACACCAACTTTGAAGAGCTGTAACTCTGAAATGGTCCACTTTTGCATAGAGGTAAATTGGGTTATATCGGTCTAATATTACTCCATAAGTCTACCCTAAAGCGTTGTAAGGTGTTTTTGGAGACACCCTGTATAGTGCGTTCGATTGACTATTGAGTGGAGTATAAGTATTGCATCGAAAATTTTTTTCATGGGAACAATAATTTACTACAAAAGAATAATCCTTATAAAAATATATTTTGACATTGGATATGGATAATTTTTTAATAAATCCATTATTAAACTTGTTTAAAAAAAATTTATAGGTATTTTAATGTTGACAAAATGTTACGTGGGTAGGCACGAAGTTCTTCGATTTTAGAAATTTGTTGGGTTGAAGAATCGAAACTAGGTAATTGAGTTCCACAACCAATTCTTTTTGTGGTCATAAGCATTTGCAAAACAAAAGGTCTACATTGACATTCCGAGTTGCAGCATTGTGTTGTAGTCGATGTATCTGGATATTCTTCATAACCTCATCGAATTAACCTTTAATTTCCACCATCGAATATTAAACTCAAGACCTTTCTTTGTGGATTACATAAAATCTTGTTTGACTCCGACACTTTGAAGAAATGTCAAGTCTTGCAAATTAGTATAATACCTACTGCGCACACACTGTGAGGATTAAAAAGAAATCGGTATTTAATTGAATTTCCCTATAAAATGAGGTTTACTTTTTCAACGTACAAATTGATTTAGTATAGAAATTGCGAATGTGTCGATGAAATTCGGTAAGTGTGTGAAGTTAGAGATTTGCAGTGACTTGGATGAGTAAAATAATAAATGTAACACAAAAATTTTAATTATAGAATAAAATTATAGTACACATAAAGACAATATACAGCTTATTTGATTACAATATTACTTATTCTACCTTCCAATCAGTTTTCAAACTATAAATTGTTGGTTTTTTGTCAAAAATAAAATATATCTATATAAAACAATCCATAGTTTGGGGTCTTCCTAAGCAGGGTTTAACGTAAAAGTTTAAAATCAACAATTTCAAATGAAAATAGCTCTACCTACATCAACACATTTACTTTATTATATTTCTTTAATGTATTTAAATAAAATAACTCCCTTCGAGTAGATACAGTTCACCAAAATGATCCCTGCAATTGAACGATTTCTTGGCGCTGCTATGTTACAACATACAGTAAAAAATGTATTAAGACATATTTTCAGGGTCGCATGTTTGCTTCTGCGTGCTGTACATTACTACACACAACGCCACTAAAATAGCATGTGAAAATTTAAACTCGTCTTTTGCGCATCATCGAGTCCCCTTAGAGGCCGCATACTCAACAGAAATATACTATAGGAATCTTAAAAATAGAAGGTTGTGTGCGTCATTATTCATGTATCTAATAGAAGTTTAACGATTACGGGCAACTGTTAATATGTGCTTCAGTGTACACTGAGAATACTTCTATCACTGTCTGTCATTTGTAACTAGGCAGTGACAGTTATACACTGAGTGCAAAAAAAAGTTGCTCGAGTGTAGTAAGTAGAAAATGCCAATAGACAGTAAAATTTAAGGGTACTCTATAATTTATATTGCAGAACATTTGAGAAGTCTTCTTTGTTCTCCTTGAACCCATGCATACAAGGACCGACCATCACGACCTTTAAGTTGCTGCTTATACTTTTGTGATACTTCGTGACAAAGTTGTAAAGATGGGTAACCAGATGTTGGTTTTAAAAATTTTGCAAATTTATCATATACGATTTTTTTCTGATTCGGAGTCCACATAATTTTGGTTCTAATTTTGCCAGATTTTTTTGGGGCTTCTGTAATTATATGTGGATTAAGATGAAGCATTTGTGAAAGTGTCGCTACTTGTTTTCGCAATAACGTGCCACGTAAAGTTGATGGATTGACGGCACCACATTCATTAGAAAATTGACGAATTACAACAGAAGCATCCAAATGGCCACTTTTATTAGGAATGGCAAATAGAAACTCATTGCTACTATCTATCCCCATATCTTTACGATACTTCAATAATAGATTTAAATATCTAAAATAAACAGTATAAATTAATAATAAAAATTAATTATTTAAATATTTGCTTACTCTATTTGTTTTGGATTTAACAACATTGGTAGACGTCGTTCTCTTTTTCCCAATAGCTCCATTCTGTGATAGTGCTTGGCTAGCATGATTTCAAGCCTGTTCATATACTTATACTGACTTTCGTTAACACGCTCTCTTGCTAAATACAATTCTACAGTCATTCTAGATGTTTCTCCAACTCTTCTTCTGTTAAATATTAGTAGCTGAAGTAGAACACATTTCTGAAGAGTAGCATAACTTGACACATCAAATCCATTATTGTTAAGCACAGAAAAACTGTCACTAGCCAATTTTTTAATGTAGTCATTAAATAAAACGATATCTTCAGTTGTCGGAAGAACAAACTTCTTTTTAAAACGATTTTTAATCATTGTAGTATTTGCAGATTTTGAAATGTAAACATTAAACTCTCTTTCATGTACCAGTAAAAAATTTTTTAATCTCTGAATTTGAAGACTGTCTTCTGAATATCCTTGTTTTAAATACTCAGTTTGAAGCAGCAGCGGTAATTCTTTTAAATAGTTGTTCATTTGATTTGCTATCGTAGGAATACCAAATTCAAAGTTAGAGCAATCTTTTATAATACACATATTGTAAATAGATTGCATAATGAGATTATATTTTTCAGGCCTCAAAACGTCTTCAAAATTTTTAACAGTACAATCAATTTTTTGTATTTCGATTAAAAGCCGAGCGCATCTTCTTAAAATTTGTCTGTTATTGGCCGAATGATGTTTCGATGAACGATGTCCAACAGCCAACTTTTTTGCATATAACCTTAGAGCATAGTCATTCTTGATAACTGTACTTTCCTTTCCATCTCGAAGATCCTTAATAAGGGTATCAACTAAATGAGTTTCCAGTGGTTTGTCTTCCGGAATATATTTGGCAGACAACTTTGCAACTTTAACAACAGGAAAGCGGTTTGCAACTCTACCACTACATTCCCTATTATGTTTTGCTAGATTCTTTGGTGCAAATAATCCAGAACAAGAGGGACAAGGCAAATAATCCTCAATATTAGTTTTAAGAGATTTTCTAACAACTAAACGATCTTCTGGGCAAACATTTAAATTAAAGTAGTTATTACTTTTTGTTCTAAGTTTTCTTAATGCCTCACATCGCTCCCGACTCTTTTTGTCCATACTATTTATTCTAGCAATATCAGGTTGATCACTATGCACCAAAAGAAAATGTCTTGATATTGAAGTTAATTTTTTGTCACAAAACATGCAATAATTTCTCTTGGTATTGTTTGCATCAACTAAATGAGACATTGTAGAAAATGACAAAGCAGCTACTGTATTGTTGTCGAATGAAGGCATCAGTATTCCAGTTCCGGTTAAAGTTCCAACCGAAAGACAGTGACCAACGGTACAATGAAACTTGTCAGATTTCCATGTCAGTACACAAGGAGCTTCTTCAATATTGTCATCACGCATATCTGAAAAATAAAACCGGCACCATAAGCCAATAGTTATTTTTTATTTTATGTCTGGTAAACAAGCTTTTACAGTACAAGTAAAAATACGTACCGTGCATTCAAAATCAACGTCCGTCTTTGATCAGACATCGCTAATCCTTTTCTAACCTGTTCATTAGAAAAAGGTTACCGATGTCGGTTCAAAGCAGACCGTAGAATAACTTAAAATTTACAAGGCAGCAAAGTTATTTTTTTATTAAACGTCAGTAGATGCTGATGATAAAGCTTATTTGTATTTTTATTTATATATACTTCTGAACTGCCCAGTACTGATAATTCAAACTGCAGGAATCTCGAAAGAAGAAACTTGTATCATTAATTTCTACAGCAAAATAAGCCCTTCGCTTACATTTATGGCTAATTATCAGTGCGAGTTAGACAAAGAAATTCCATTTGAATCACTCTTTTTAATGTCATCATACAATATCATTAATGACAAGTTTCTTCTTGCGCAATTCCTACAAATACTTGTTCTAATACATGGAAATATTAAGGGGGAGAAAGAAAACTTAACACTTACTACATTCGTGATTATCTAGATTTTCAGACTCTCCAAACACGATTGCCATTTTATTATCAACACCATAAGAAAGAATTGAACCAGTATATATTCCTTTGTGAAGAGTAGAAGAAATCCTTCCATTTACTTTTGAACAGAGTATATGGAATGTAACTTTTGTTTCTGTAGTATTTTCACTCAAATAATGACTAACACTTGACGATCCCTTTGTTAAAAAAGGTGGATTCATTTGTCTAATAGGAGTCATTTGCCTTGAATGGCTACTTATAGGTGATGTTTCTCTAAGAGGAGTCGATTGCCTTGAACTACAACTTGTAGGAGTCGTTTCTCTAAAAGCAGTCGTTTGCCCCCAACAAGAACTCGTAGGAATAGTTTCCCTTGAAATAAGACTTGTAGAAGTTGCTTGTGTAAAAGAAATAGCTTCCTTTGCAGTTTGATCTATCTGTTTTCTTTGTTTGTATAGGTTGCCTTGGTGTCCAGTTAGACTAGTTCTAAAATAGCGTTATGAACTCTGCTACATTATGTACCTACGCGTTACCTTTTTGACATGCAAGCAGTTTCATTTTGCCTAAAATAATGAAAGAACATGTTAAAGAAAAATACTTTTTTGCAATACATTAATACCTTTGTATAATTCCTTTGTCAGAACCATCGAGAATCACGTCTCCTTCATCATCATTTAAGAATGAGGATTCTTCAGAAATTGTAAACAGAGTTCTACATATGTCGCCGTCCAACGATTGCTTTTCGGAGCCCAAGAAATCAACAGAACCAGGTACTTCCCTTTCAAACATATAATCCACAGAATTCTCATTCGTAGGTGAGCCATACTGATAAATCACTTGTTTTGCTAGCATAATTTCGGACTCTAAGGATATTGGCTCTGGAATAGATGTACATCGGTTTTCATTTATAGTCACGTCTTTTTCATTAATAGTTGAACGGGAAAATTCATCAGGAATAGTAAATAGAGCTCTCTTCACTTTACTTTTATTATTGGCATCGAAAAATTCCTTTGCAGAGTTTGAGTAATCAGCGAGACTACTTTCTTCGCTTTCCGAGTAATCTTCATCGCTTTTCGAATACTCTTCATCAGCATTAGGAATATAGTCCTCGTCACTCTCTAGCGTATAATCATCATGCATTCGATTAATTGATAAACAAGGTAAAGATGACAATTGTTTGGTGAATGTAACTTCAGTCTCTGAAGCTGTAGGTAGTATATTAGATACACAGTGGTTATCACAAGTATCTTGCGATTCTCAGAGTTCGATATCACATGTTGTTCGACTGTATCTGAAAAACATTGTATGAAGTGCGATACCAATGTTTTATAGACAATTCCACTCAGAAAATTTCAACCAATTAGTTTGCACAATTTTGAATCATTCGACCAATTAGGAATGAATTACACTGACAATTACACTAGTGGTTTTTTCACTTTCAAATTCTAATCAACTATCGCAGTATCCGTGCCCGCCGTATAAATACATAGTTTGACATTTGCGAATAATTTATTGCATAATGTTTGTGTTATTTTAAGTATGAGTCCATTTACGAACGGATTTCTAAATTTCTTGTTCGTTAAATTGTCCTGCCGAATTACACTCGAGATTTGTATTTATACCAAGTAAATTTGTGTTGTTTAAATTCTAATCTGTTTCCTTTAGCAATTTGACTCGAAAAACTGTCAACCTAAAAATGCCCCACCTTCGGTGTCGCATTTTTATTGGTTGACAGTTTTTCTCGTCTAATTGCTAGGCAACAGATTCTTATTAAACAACGCAAATTTACTCGGTAAAATACAAACCTCTTGTGCAGTTATAAGTGAGAATTAATTATATAAAATGTCTACACTAAAAAACTAGACCTATCAGAATTATACATAACTTCCTAAATCATATTGATACATCCTGTACGTTAAATTCAAATTTTTATGCTCTCAGACTATGTCGGTCGTTGTTTATTTACAGGGTGTGCCAGATTTATTTCTTGACCGATTTCAACTTTTCATCAGTTATACTTATCCCTAAACTGGTTACTTTTACACTGTATACCAAAGATATTTTATGTACTAACGTACAGATACCGTGACATTGCAAAATCCCATATAAAAGTGAACATATACGTTTACGTACAACATGGAATCGCTACGTTTCCATTTCTCTCCTCTTTCATTGCATTTACAATAACTATCCTAAATATAGCTGTTTCTCTACATAAGCTACCAAATGTCAGGTCATTGTTAGAAATTCCTATACGAATGTCGTTAATTACTACGTATGGCTTTGAATTTGACGTTTATCACATGCCGGTGTCATTAATGACGTTTTGCGTTTTGAAATAAATTGTTTTGGTTATTAATTTTTATTGGATTATGTGGATGATGTGGAGGCTTAATTAGAGTAAATAAGAATGATTGAATGATCATATGTACGGTAAGTGTAGTAGATATACCTACCTACAATGAATTATTTCAATCGCCTATTTTATATTGAAAGTTAAATGATGTTTTCTGTTTTTAAATCTTTATTGTTGTAATAGAAATGAGTTAAAATTCAAATTAAAATTTTTCTTTGATTGGAAGTAATCAACCCTAGATATGAAAAATTTCATCATTGTAACTCGAGCGGTTCAAAAGATATTACAAAAAATAGAAAAAAAACTGAAGACTGAGGGCCTGTATATTCGAACGAATAGACTTTCGGATAAGGCATGATTGGTTTAATCGTCTTATTTTCACATTCTTAATCACCTGTATAATTTATGCTACACATTTAGATAAACCCTGTATAAAGACTAAAATATCTTACCTGTCGATTTATTCTTGCCAGTAAACATGGAGCCTTGAGAATACGAGGTCATTGAAGACTTCTCTCTATTAGTGCTTTCTACTGAATTCACGTTAGTTATACTTTCAAACTGTTCAAGAGCGGGCTCATCGACAACTATACAATCCCTGTCAACGCTTTTGGAAATGAGTACATTCTGATTTAAATTTGAATGGTGGATCTGAACTGGACTAATAACGGAATCCTGATCTTTTAACAATTTTTTTTCCAAATCAACGCACCATAATTTTTTATTAATATCATCACATAAATGCTGAACTAGTTGCGACGATTCTAAAAATATTAATAATTAACACAATAATACTACAAATGTTTCTCATCTTACCATGAGTAAATACAACACGAGCTGGATACTTGAAGCCATCCCTCCACATAACATTGTACATTTTATTTTTCTGTTTACCAAGCTCTTCAAATTTACATACATGAAATACTTCGTCTTGGGTAAAGGCCACTAAGGCAAATAATGTTGGTGTAGTGTTCATTTTAGAAGGAACATAAAATTTTTCCCCTTTAATACTGAAACCTATGTAGTTGGTGCTACAAATGGCAAATACGGCTACAAATGGCAAATACGGCTACAAATAGCAAATACGACCAGAAATGACATGGCAAATATGGTTACAAAAGGCAAATACGGATACAAATGGCAATAGGGGGTACTAATGGCGACAAATATCGAAGTGATGGATGGTGTTTGAACGGCTGCAAAATTATAATCAATAAATAATTTGCACCACAGAAAATATACGCAACTTACAGCTAAAACAGTCTCAATGGGAAACCATATTCTTTGCATACCGAGCATTGAAATGTTGCCAATGCGTCTATCCTCCTAGGCACTTTATCCAGGCATTGTTCACAAATCAAATGAGCGCATTGAAATCGGTAGCTCCTACCTACTTCCAAATCTTCCCGGCAATTACCACAAGACGGATATCCTAAAAGAGATATTTTACTGCTTATATTGTGTAATAGAATATTAGGCAATAAGTTTAGAAAAATAATACCTTCAACTTTATACTCACTATAGGTATAGATTTGGTAATATAAGTAAAAAAGCTTATACAGGGTGGTGACCGGCAGTTACAGTTATAGGAATTTTACATGTAAATTCATACTTATGCAATTTCCTGCTCTCCTGATTGTTCTAGAGCAAAAGAGTAAGAGGCAAAAGTTTTTCAAAATTTATTAAGACAACACAATAGACGCTCAAAAAATATTAAATTTTGTTTTTATATCGATAAAAATTAATAATTTGTAATTAGAAATTCTACATAATCAAGTCGGTATAAATACGCAATGTACACATGCATTTTCAAAAACAACTAGCATTTCAGTTGTGGAGGTTTAAATGTCAGATTTATATTTATTGTACTAATTGATTAAAAAGCAAATACGTATGGCCGTTACTTATAGAATTAAAGAAAAAAAATATTTTTAAAATTGTTTTACAGTGGGAACAGCGTTCATGATGTGCGAAATTTGTTTGTACCTACTTGATTAATTAGAATTTCTAATTACAGATTATTAAATTTTATCGTATGTAAAATCACTAGTGATGGAAATTTTATCGATAAAAATTTCGAAAGTACCATTTTGCCTAGAAACATTACGAGTGTAAATTGCCGTCTTTATTTTTTGATAAAACACCGAAAGCGAAGCTTGAGGTGTTTTATCTAAAAAAAATCCAACGCACATACTACTAGACATTCTAAAAAGAATAAGGTTATTAATATACTTACAAGAAATTTTCGCTACACTTAAAATATAGTAGAATGTAAAATGGTAACCGACAACTGATTTCGCAAAAATGAACCTTATTAACGTAACGTAAAAATTTTGGCGCCATGAAGGACGAAAATGACCGGGTTCGTCCGAGCTGAGCGCTCAGGTAACAAGCCGATATAAATACCAACCCACCCACCCACAGACATCCAAATTTGAGATTCGTGTAAATACAAAATTTCAGCCCTCTAGCCCTTATAGCTTCGGAGATACAACAACCCCAGTTGCGACTCGATCGCAATACTTTCCTTATACTGCGTATGGCAAGTAATATATTCACTTCGAGATACGTTCGACTCCGAATGATAAAAAGTCAAAGGTATTTTTAAGCATATGCTAAGCGCTACTAGAAAAATTCACTAATGAATATTAGACAAAGACTTTCTTACCTTGACACCTTAACTGAACAATCGTATAAGATCAGAATTTTCACGACACACTGGGCAGTTCAGGCAAAAATTAGAAGCGGTACTACTAATGGCAGAACCGCTTTGCACCCTGTCGTCCACTTCCGCCATTCGTACCATCTCCGCGCAAGGGTAACATATCACATGACCGCAATGACTCAGACATGCGAAATTAGCTGCTGATATCGTATCGTGGCAAACAGGACATTTGTGTTTTTCTATTACGTCAGTCGATTTTCGATGCACAAATTTACAGTGTTGACGATTGCAACGATCAAATTCGTAGTCCTTGCATCTCCCGAGCCGTTGTGGATTATGAGTTCGAAGAATTTCGTCCTGTACACCCGCACCAACGACATTCGTAGCATTGATCATTGCCTCGGTGGGCCTTGATAAATGAGCGAAACGGCAAGCATTTCCCCGATTGCATCTTCCAAGTTGGAAGTCTCGGCAATAAACAATTTCAAATTTACCCGTTTCTTTATTGAGGTAACTCATATTAAAAAAGTTTCCAAAACTAATGGCACTACCAGCGAAAAGGCGAACACAGCAAAAAACGCGAACACGTATTAACAACAGCAAGTTGTTATCACAAATGAAAGAAAGTCATGACGAAATCCATGACCATGAAATCGTAAATTTAGAAATCGCCCCACCCCTCGCGTCTCTTAAAACAGAATAGTTGGTACGCAACTAACAAAATCAAAATATAAACCCTGAAAATCATTGTACAGCTGTGTGGTGACCTCGATAAACAACCTTTACGAAAACATGTGACTAATTCATAAGATCCCTTTAAACAAAAGTCACACGTTATACTTTATCTTTATGCAGATGCTACGTTATTAAATATATCATTATAGGATTAAAATATTTATGCTCATTTGTTAATTTGTTATTTTAGCATTTCTTCATTTATGATGTTCATTTTACATGTAAACACTGCCTTTTACTCTGGTTTTCAAATTATTTACAATGTATGTCGTACATAGTACCTATTTAAAAATAAATAAATTATTGCGATAAACTCTCAGATGGAACACCATTTAAATTAACTGCTGCTGCAGCTGTTACAATTTTTAGTAATGTATTTATTTAGTATGTAATCAGGGACACCGTTATTTTTTATACACTGCTCGAAAGTGAATAATTACCTACCTGACTTTTTTGATTAGACAATAATTTTCAAATTCAGTTATTATAACATAATTTTAAAGGTTCATAAATAAGAGTTTTTTTCATAGGCAAAGTTTTTTTTATTGAAATCAGACCGTTCTTCGCTTTCTGAATCCGTAGTTTGAGTGCGATCCATTCGAAAATCTAAAATTTAGCGTGCTACGATTACCCTCGGTTTTAGAAAAGCTACCTCAGATGTCAAGAACAAATTTTGCCGGTTCCGTGAAAGGATTTTTAGTAAACATTAAACTTTTTGCGTTTCTAATTTATGTTCCAGTGAAAAAATCGATCTAGAAAGGCGTCGCGTGCTTTTAGGGCGCGTCAGACTTTTTGGCGCCAAAGCTTGTAGGTTGACTGTGACGTTGTTTCAACGTCGGATTTCGCCGAAAAACGATAGGGGACGTAAAATAAATACCATAGACTGGAGACATACGATAGTAACCCTTTTTCCACAACCACATCGGAGCTGACCTTGACACGTGATTTTCTTAGTTTTTTAACCCGAAGAGATACGAAAAAATGTCTCAAATAAAACATTCTCCTTTAGGTTGCTACCAGAAGGTTCGATGGAGTAATCTTTAAAAAAGCCGGTATTTGTTGCGTGGTAGAGTTAACGACGTCGAAAATTGAGTTTTCATAGGCAAAGTTTTTTTTATTGAAATCAGACCGTTCTTCGCTTTCTGAATCCGTAGTTTGAGTGCGATCCATTCGAAAATCTAAAATTTAGCGTGCTACGATTACCCTCGGTTTTAGAAAAGCTACCGCAGATGTCAAGAACAAATTTTGCCGGTTCCGTGAAAGGATTTTTATTATAAATTAAACTTTTTTCGCTTCTAATTTATGTGAAAAAATCGATCTAGAAAGGCTTTTAGGGCGCGTTAGACTTTTTGGCACCAAAGCTTGCAGGCTGACTGTGACGTTGTTTCAATGTCGCATTTCGCCGACGATCAGTAATACTGACTTACTGACAATACCTACTCTTAAATACTGTCATTATTATTGAATGAAGTACTGAGGTCTATTATATAGTACATGAAATATTGATAATGATTCAGTTACAATCTCAATAAAATACTGTCAGTACTGATTACTGATCGTCTAAAGGTCCCCTTAGCTTGCATAATTTTTGTACGTATTCTGGCATTATCAATTATGTCGCCAAATTTGAATTATGCAACTGTAAATTGATTTTATTTGGTTCCACAATGCTAATTTAAAGATTCTATTATAGTCATTTTACTAAGAATTCGTGTATAGAATAAAATTATAATTGAAAATATTCTTTTAAAAAAAGTTAGAGAGTGTGTATATGTAATTAGTATATTATGCAACGAGCATGTAATGATAGCTATTAATACACGAGCACGAGGTAAGTTATGACACGAGCCTTGGCGAGTGTCATAAATCTTGTGCGAGTGTATTAATAGCCATTACATGAGAGTTGCATACACTATTTTTTCTACGACCTGTGTTAATTAAACAAAAATTATTATAAAAGAACGAACAAAATTTTTGACAAATATCAAAAACTCCTGTAACTATGGCAATCAAGTAAAATGCTTGACAGCTATTGGCTAATTGACTCGTTTTATAATGAAAATCTGTATCGAAATGAATATCATTTCGATACAATCTAATTACACTTAATAAGTCGATTAAAGTTTGGGAGTAGAAAAAAAGTTTTATCTGTCAAAATAAATTAATATTTCTTATACATAAAACGTTTTAAACATTTTTAAAAGGATTTTTTCAAATACAGTTTTATTATATACATGCTTCTTAAATAAATACAATTTACTGTTGTAAAATTTAAATTTGGCGTCGTACTTGAGAATACCCCCTCCCAATTAAAAACTTTCACTAAAGTATTAACTACGTCGAGTATAAAAAGTGTTCAGTGTAATAAATGGCGTTTTAATTCTTAAAAATGGATGGTGATCCGAGAAAGAGTACGTACATAATCAACAAAACCAAACAAATCCTTAAGAATTTATAGTTTTTGTTAAAATGTTATTTAAGCGTATCCACTGTAATGTAAGTATAAAATATAATAAATAATTGTTAATTTTTAAACTGCAATACTTATAGATCACCGACAATACCTATTTTGGGACGAAGAAACAAAACAAATTGGGAACGGAACTTAAATCTAATTAAATTTGTGTACGGTAACAAGGTACTTTAAAATCCAAATATAGTTATTGTCATGAATGATAAAACAACAAGACCAAAGCAGGGCCTGGATTCCGAAGTGACGATACTATAACAGTGTGTTGTCAATCGTGTAGTGTATTGCGGAAAACCTTCATTTAGGCGATAGCAAACTAGTTGTCGTTATATTGTGAGGATCTAATTTATTTGATAGAAATTGTTGTAAGTGGCATTTTATTATTTTAATGCCTGGTTGCATAGAGCGCTGTTAAGTACATAATTAGTTAATCATGCCGTTAAGTAACATAATAGGCCAATGTATCGAAAAACCATGCCTATCTTAGTCGTGTTAGCAAATGAAATCGTATAATTCAAACTTAACGCCATGATTAACTAATCACGTACTTAATTATGTTTTATGCAACTGGCTCTAAATTTTATAAACCTACCAAAACCATTGTTTACTTAAGGTGGCGGTCAAAAGTGGATCTAATTTTCGAAATCCAAAACAGTGATTAGAAAATGATGGCATTCCCAAGGAATCTCAATTGTTTTTGTAAGTTAATTCTAAAAGAGAACACGAGTAATACAGATATTCTAGGCATGTGCATTCACAAAATGGATTATCGACATCTTAAACTTTTTCCTTGTGGCCGAGCCATTAGCAAACTAGAAGAAAAAGAGGAAGTAATACTGCTAATTAACCTTATTAAAGAAGCTTTCTTGTCTCATTCCTAACATCTAATGATTAAAACAAACTTGCATAAACGAAACAAAGATGCTAGAAATTAGAACGCAGCATGTTGACCGCCAATGTAGTTGTAATTGCAAGTTACAAACTATAAGTGCTTCAATCATCCAAGTAGTCATTGTTATACTGTGTAAGTACATTTTAGCGCAGATTTTAGTGACTACAATAGAATAATTTATTAGTATTGGGAATTCAAATTAATTTCCCTGCTCTCAATCAGCTGATCGCAAGTAGGTTGACATAAGTGTCAGTGAGTTTCTGAACGTTTTGTGTTTTAATTTGTTTAACCATTTTAATACATTTCCTGAATGAAATTGGAAAATTAACGTTGTACAGCGATAGTGGTACCAACAGGGGTAGCATTTAATACAATTTCGACAGACAATACGGCAGCTGTAGGTTAAATACTGTAAAAAGTTATATTTAAATCAAATATTTTTCATTTTCAAACTTAGTTGCTGATCCTTTGCTTGCTTTAGGAATAACATACATCACCTTGAGTTAATTTCAAAAACGGACATGAAGTGGTTATGGACCCAAAAGAAAAGTAGTGCTTTGAAAATGTACCAACCACTTCTTAAGAGTTCATGCCTTTCTAAACATGTTATCAGTGATCCTGGTCAAACAATGTCGGAGACTGACAAACAGTCTATGAAGAAAACGCTAGTATCCGTTCTTCCAGATTCTGCTTTAGCCCGTTTTAGGTATGTATATTCTTTTAATTATCACTTAATGACAACTGATGGAATCCATTGAAGTTACGATAATAGAAAAGTTATAATACTTTCAAATGTACTTTTGAACCAAAAATAAACATAAAATAATTCTTCTGTTAGAGTGGAGCAAATAAACGAAAGAATACACATAAAAAGCACAATGAACAAATACGTGAAACAAGGAATAACCTACTATGTGTAGTAGTTGTAATTATTTCCACCAGAGGGAGTACCGCTTAGCTTGAATTCCCAATAGTGGAATTTTAGAATTAACTCATTTGCAGGTTAGTCTGTTTAGCTATCGTCAAATCAAAAGATTTCTTGGCGACATCGGCGTTTTCGCGGTTATTCAAAAATCTACTTTTTAATAATTTTTTTTGTAGTAATTACCGAGTGTATAGAAATTTTACTAGGCGCTCTGGTTACGACAAAAAAGATATTTGACGTGTAACTCACCGATCAATCTATTTTGTGTCCTTTTCTACATTACAACTTAGTGAACAACGTATGTTTAATCTTAGAATGAGAGCATTTAAAAATTGAATTAGACATACGTTTTTCGTGTTATATTGATATACAGTGGCAAAGATTCAGCGGCCCAACTGTATATTAATCGGCCTCTCTGTAGTTCAAACAATATTGAGACCTGATTTTAACCGACGATATTTCATCAGAATCACGTTGAACGACAACGATACGTGGCTGTTGTATCGATATCGCATCGCGATCGTGTTAAGTTGGGAATCTCGGCCCAGTTTCATACTTCAATAATAAATGAAAATAATTTTTATTATGTCTAATTTTTTGTTGTTTTTAGGTGTTCCATCATTTTGGAGGCCCAAGAAAATCATGGATAATATTCCTACAGATCCAAGCAGTTACACAAGAATCCAAGAAACTGCCCACATAATGATCTTTTAATGTTTGCTATACAAGTCATCCGGCATCAAAAAAATACGACAGTTACCTACATAAGAAATGTGTCTATTGTAATGTATGTCTACTGTACAAAATAATGATCATATTTTGTTACACCAATTAAATTAATTATATTCGATTTGCATTCATTTCAAATTAAATTTTTATAATTTTATAACTAAACATAATTTATTATTCGAATTACATATTATTTTTGTTTTTTTTTTTGGTTCAGTACAATCTATATGCTAAATTTTACAACAAACTGAAAAGTAGAACAGAATTTAGCTTTATAAATTTAGAATTAGCATTGACTAGAATTGAGGTAAATCGAAACAGAAATATACCGAACAAGTTTTCTTATGCAGTTTTATAAAGTTCATAAAAAAGTCTGAACCATTGACCATATGCTTGTTCGCATCTGTTTGAATTTGGGAAACGTGGTAGGTATTGATCTTATTGCATATATGTAGTTTTATCGTGGGTGAATCACTGTAGAGCAGATACAAGCACAAATAAAATAATAATTATATTTTATCTGTGCTACGATGCAACAAGCACTGAACTATTAAGTTTGATCGCGTGCATCATTCTAACATACCTAACTTGTTGCTTGAACGTTTGATGTACCTATATAAATGGATTAATTATTACTATCTTTTATTTCTAAGCTATTCCACCCATCATGGGATGTAAAAGCCCTTCAATTTTCTTTGTAAGTTTTTAGCCCTTACACACCATGCTGGCCAAGCGTGTTGATGTGTGTTTAGGAAGGGAACGAATGTAGAACTTTTATAGGTATACTCTTAATGCATGATCATAATTCATAATTTGACTATTTATTCATCTGTAGCTAATTTAATAATAGTAAAGGGGGTTCTTTAAAAATTATGATAGGTAGCTACATAATTATTATATCTGGATTTTTAAAAGGATATTCGTTTGTTATTCATCATGAAAACAATTACCTATACAAAATAGGTGTTTTCTTTTGCACATCGTGATTGAATCAGATTCAATCATAAAATTTTAGTGATTCAGAGGGGCAAGGGGATTACCAATTCTGCTAATGCAAAGCTGAGTAGGTGGGGGTTAATCACTTTCCAAAAGAACGCAGCATGCTACAAATATACAAGTTTGATTGAATCAAACAGAGCAAAAGAATACACCTATTCAGTCACTTATAATACCTACATACGTAGCTATCAAAATGCAAAATCTATGCTATAGATGTTTACGAAAATTAACTGAGTGCTTACGCCACGATTATCTATCCTTTCTTATTATATGACTCTTGATAGTTTGTGCTCAGGTTAAGCAGATCAAAATTTTTGCAACATATTTCCAGACTTTAAAATGAGCAAGTTTAATACATTTTAATAAATAGTACTCATAATTTTTTGTGACCAAGTTAAGATTATTACCCAGTGTTTTTAATCATAGCCACTGTGTATAAGTAGGTACTCTAGTAGCTGTACATGTTCACATTATGTTTAAGTACCATGCGAAACCACAGAGATTGACATTGACATTGAGATAGCTGTATAAGATTAACATTTTTACAAATCTGTATCTCTAGAGAAAGCTTATTTGATTCCGAGGATTGTAATGTTTGCAGCACAGCAGCCATTTACGTTAGGTATCTGAAATTACTTGTAGAAAAATTGATAGTTAATACTAATGTAAATGTATACAACAAGTGAAGTAAATTATAAAAAAGATAAACCATTTTTTGTTCAGATTTTTGTTGCGATTTAATTTAGCTTGATGGAACGAAACTCCCGAAACTTAATAATTCAAAAAGCATATTTTGTGTATAATTACCAATACCAGTTATTAATATTTATCACCATTACACTACTTTTGTTTATTTAAGTAGATCCTTGATAAATTATTGGAAATAAAAAATTAATAAATTTTACATAACCTCTCTTTTTTACTATATTACCGGATTTGGTTATACATACACTTATAACTACTTTTGTTATAATTTCATTCTCATTCCCTGAAAAAAAAATGCATGTAGGTACTTTCTATTTTAACAAATTAACGTGATATTGATGAATTTTTTATTACCATTATATACATCACTTATATACTACCTCCATCCTTATATACTTCATATGATAATGATAGAAATCTTTATTACGGGTTTAGTGCGGCATAATAATGTCGCGCTAATCGACTGTGCCGAGCTAATCGACGGGCATTACCTCGGCAAGTACTGCTTCCTTTGGACGCGGTATACATTTATTACTACGACGAAAAGCGTAATAAACAAGACTTAACCATCATAATATTTATTATTAATAATAATAATAATAATAATATTTATTAATCATCCATCATAGCTACAGCTATATTGGATTTGTCATAGAGAAAAACATGGATAAAATTGATATAATAAGCTACCTCAATAGTAAAAAACACGAGTACATAGGGAATAAATGAAATCATCTATAGTAAGGTGCATAGCAATGCGTCATCAACATCATCATAGTCAAATTATTAAATCTTGTAGGTCGGCATGTAAGAATTCCTCTATCGAGTATAACGTGTATGTTTTTAGATATTTGGATAAAACCCTTTTTAGTTTGATAGTGGGCAGCAATCTCAGATTTAATGGGAGCTTGTTATGGGTCATTTTCTAGAAATAGGGGAAAGTGGATATTATTTTGTGTCACTTATTAAATATCAAGTTCTAAAAAATATTTTCGTGCAAAAGTACGCACACAAGGCAATCAAAATTATTTGTAATATGTACCCTTCCATATTTTTGTTATTTTTGGAAAAAATATCCAAAATAGGCATGGTAATGCGATTTACCTTACACGGTAATGTCGAGGAGAAATGGAAATGTTAGTTAGCTGACATGGGAATGTCAAAAAAGTGTGCTTAAACAAGAAGTGAACAAACTTTCCAATTAAAAATTATGCAAAAAAGTTTATTAACAAAACGTAATGCCTTAAACTAGATGATACTGTGCAAAATGATTGCAGGCTATTTGTTTTGTAGGCAACTCCAGTATGTAATGTGATCTGCTGACGAGATGCCCCAAAATGGACGGATTGGGCCTCAGATGAATATTTACATGCGTAGTTTTCCGAAAAATCAATATGCAGTAACAATTCAGAATCAGTTAAAGACTTTTTGACTGTGGATAATGCTTGGTGCTGGTGGTATACATTTCTTACATGAGACATGTATTTTGGAATCTGATTCATTAATTCGTTAAACAGATCATAGTAGGATATTGTAATGTCTTCTTTTAAGGTTATTTGAACGACAATAGGCTTACCAGTTTTACTACTAACACGAGTTTCCTTTTTCGAACACCACTTTTGGTACTGACATTGGTTGCTTCCATTAAATTCATTAATCGGTATTTGAATTTCTTTGCAATTTTGACAGCTTCTACTTAAGCATTCTTCCCTATTTAGATTGCACGTAATGGCCGAAATAATCTCTTCGGGATTTTTAAGATTTATAATTTTTTCAGAGTATAACTTCGCCGCAACTAGACGAAAATTTTCGTGTGTTACACATAAACAAGTGTCTCGTGAACCTAGTTTAGGAGGAACTACCCAAAAAGGTCTAAGGCGACAAAAACTTGTATAAGGTATTTTAATTTCTTTTTCTATTATAAATTTCTTGTATAAAGACTTTAGTGAGTAATTCATATATCGTTTTTGTTTTTTTACCTTTTTGTACGTGATGCATTCTTTTTTGCCGGCGCACAGGCGGCTATTTTCATCCCTTTGGTAAAACGATATAACGTCTTCTTTTATAGTTTTTGTTTTGGACATTGTTTGTTTTCTTTTGACATGTGATAAGGATGTACTCAGATATTTTGACATAGCCAGCTTACGTGTCACTCCATATTTTTTTAGTGCCTTTGCCCCAACCAGTTCTGCAAATATTTGCTTGGAACGATGATCCTTAAAAGATTTAAAATTTTGGTTTAACTGCTGTTTTACGCATTCGCCAAACACCAACTCTTTCCTTAGCGTATCAGGAAGTACGACACCAGCATTTTCTAAAATATTGTTAATTTTAGTATTGGGGGTTAAATCTGGTAAACCGCATTCTTCCGTCGTAGTTTTATCATTGGGACTTCTATATTGTGCTGCAATTTTTTCTGCCACCATCTTTGACCTCAGACGTCTATTCTCTCTTTTAAGAGCTTCAATAGCTTTTTTTTGGCGAAGTGATTCGCGATGTGCCCTAACCTTAAGTCGAATTATTTTTCTTTGTAAATTTATTTCATTTTGTCCGAAAACGTTTTCTGCCATCTGAACTTCATTCAAATCGTTAATAGACGGAGTAGGAGTGTTGCAAAGAACTTCATTCTCAATCGTTGTAAGCTTCTTTTTTTTCTCTCTGTACGTTTTATTATGTTGTATCCATGTTTTTCTTTTTTGTCGTTTATCTCTGGCACTTAAGTCGTTAATAAGTTTAATTTTTCCTTCAGTTTTTCTTTTTAGGTAGCGCTCTTTCTCTTTTTGTCTTTGCTTATCATATTCTTCTGGATTGTTTTTTATTTTTTGCCTCCTAGCTCTTTCTCTTTCCCGCTTTTCCTGCAAAACATCTTCTTTGTTTCGTTTCAATGATTTTTTCGGTAACTGCTTTTTCTTTCTCAAATTGGGCATCTGAAATTAAGGAAAAACGTAAAAATTACTAAAAATAGTGACTAGTAAGATTACCGTGTCATATGAACATTACCATGTTACTGAAAAAACATGGTAATGTCACTCATTTTTGACACGGTAATGAGCAAAACAGCAATAATTTTCAAACAATTATATTGTAATTAAGCAAACTATTTTTCCTTACCTTGCTGTATTATGACACTAAAATGTTAAATGTATTATAGTTTTTTCCAAATCACACAACCCCACAAATTTTAATACACGGTAATGTCGCCAACGTGGTTACACCCTGTCATCTGGACGACAAACGTACCTACTCACTCCGCGGCTACACAGAAACTGACCTCAGAATTGGAAGTCGGCAAATTAACTACGTTGGTAGGGGAATGTCAGAAGCGCAACAGATTTCACAAATATTTCTCCTTGTTGCCAGACTATGTAAAGTTACGAAAGACATGGTAATGAGCATTAACTTGTGGTTACAGATTTTTGATAATTTTTTTGGAAACACCAAAAGAGTTAATTGATTGCAGATATCAACAAAAAATAGTCAATCCATTGCAAAAGCAAACCTGAGTATTTATTTATTTAAATAACATTTTATAGTCACAGTATTTCAACACTTTTCAAGGAAATTGAGTATTACCTGGACATGGTAATGTTTTTTTCGCAGTTTTTATTTTTTTTTTCAAAAATAATTGGACTTCTGTTCAAAATTGCTATTTGTACATATAAAGTAAAGTGAACTACTTATTTTAAAAATACATGCAATGCTGAATACTTGAAAACACTAACGCATGATCACAAAGAGTAACTTTCCCTTTTCTTTTGATAATGACCCTTATAGAACTTTACCCCAAAATAATTGCTGCAGAAATAGCTATTGAAAAGAATGAAACGGTGGATATTGATAAAATGGTAATACATAGGTACACTAAAGGTTGGTTTATGCAGACAAATTTAATGTAATCAGAGACAATATGTAATCTAATTTAACCTACAAATTTAAGAAGTTCGAATACACACAGTCAAGTGCGTACGTTTATGCAGTCATTTAGCGGAGTGTAAGGGGATTTAACGTAAGGTAAAATTGGTGAACTTTTATCTTTTACTTAAATTACATAGACGCCGCGCAGGCTCACAGCTGATTTCTGTTTTTGGTGTTAATAAATGCTAATAAATTACACTATAAGCAATTCTGCATAAACGTTCCCTCAAATTAAAAGTTACACTATGTTAAATGCTTAAATTAAATTACGTTAAATTTGTCTACATAAACCAGCCTTAAGTTTATTAAGTGTATCTAATAATTTTGTTTACCTAGATACGTTTCAGGAGGCATGTAAAAAATTTTAAATTGCCACAAAAACATCTGATTTGGATACATGTAACAAATACGAGACGGAGTGGTTTATACAGTATCATCAAGAAAACGCAAAATCTTTAAAAAACGATCAGTTTTCCATCAGTAGATGAGCCACCAAAACTAAAAAAACGGTGGAAGTAAGTATGAGAAGAAATTGTAGTTAATGTGTGTGTTAAAATAGGTTTGTTGTTTAGAAGTCACATCCCACAGCAGTTGCATTAAAGCACTCGTGGATATAGCGGAATGTCAATGCTGTTGAGGCAGAGGATATCAAATTAAGTCCATTGCAACAATCGCAAGGTATTTAATAATATTGCCATAGTTAGTTATGTTTGCTTCTGAATCTTTTAGGGTGGCTGTGTCCTGCGTGAAATAATCTCATACATGGCTCTGTAAACAGTGACATGCAAAAATAAAACACTAAGTAAAAGTTCATTTAATTTTAACTTGCTGAAAGCTAAGGCCAAGAAAACTGCATGATTGCCAACAGAACTCGTTACTTATTATTATGGGGCAGAACATTTTTCTGTGCAGCTTAGGTAAAAGTTAGAATCCAGTTAAATGCAAATAGTTAATTAATATTTGTAGGTGTATATACATATACTACATATCATGAGCGTTATGCAACAGATGGGAATGTGTTGATGGTGGAAGTTACCTTATGAAGAAAAGAAAATATGTAATCAGTAGTAATGAGATTCAAGTGATATAACCTCAAGAGAGAAGAAAGCAGATGGTTGCTGCTGTTCAGATAGGTGCAAGAACAATTACATTTTTTATTGCTGTATAGGTATTATCGTTATTACTTATTATATATTCTTATATGGTTATTCGTTTCTTATTATACCCTTCCTAGTGAGTTAAAATATATGCCCATGTTAAGCACATAATAAGTGTGTGGTTGTACATACAATGTACATATCTTAATACCATTGTACGTACAAAAGTACATAACTAGGTACAATTTACTTACGTACATTGGACGTAATTTAGTGTACATACATTTTAGAACCAACGTTGTGCCAAATGTACTTAAAATGTACGTCTAAGTTACGTACATAATACGTATCTCTACGTATTATGTACATTGCTTCATTTCATGATGCACGTACTATGTACATACATTGTACAAACGTGTGCTATATGGGGTGGAGAGAGCTAAGATCACTGAATGTGTATCACTCAAGCAAATCTAATAGCAGGGCCTTACCATCTCACCTAAAGAACGTTAATGAAATCAACGATTATTTCTTAAGTGCGGGGAGGCAATCGGCTTCTGGAAACCTAGATTTGGAAGAATTTTATAACAATTCACTTATAAAACCTTTTGAATCTTTCATCAAATTTAAACTGTCCGATGAAAATCAGATAGCAAATATAATACCTTGTATTAAAACTAATGCGGTCGGTAGCGACGGTATAAGTGTGTTAATGCTTAAACTATGTATGCCGGATGTTTTGCCTGTTATTACTCACATAATTAATTCTTGTTTACTATCTAGTGTTTTTCCTGAGAAATGGAAAATCGCCAATGTCATTCCACTACCTAAAATTAGTGAGTCGACTTCGTTTAAGGACCTTCTCCCTATCAGTATACTGCCAGTTATGTCTAAAATTTTAGAGAAAGTAATGGTAGAACAAATAGCAACCTATATTACGTTTAATAACATCTTACCGGAAAGCCAATCTGGATTTCGAAAAGGATACAGTTGTGCTACTGCTCTATTAAACGTAACTGATGATATATTGTCGGCTGCCGATAAAGATAGAACATCAGTGGTCATGCTAGATTATTCAAAAGCCTTTGATACTATCTCTCAAAAAATTTTATTCAGTATCTTACGGTTCATTGGTTTTTCTGGCAGTGCTGTGAAACTCATGCAGGCTTATCTCACAAATCGTCTTCAGAAAATCATTTTAAATGAAAAAATCTCATCTCCTTTACCCATTACTGCTGGAGTGCCTCAGGGTTCAAATCTCGGTCCCTTACTTTACTCACTTTACGCATGCAATTTCCAAAAACAAATCAAATACTGCAAGTATCACCTGTATGCCGACGATACCCAACTTCAAATTGATTTCAAACCTGAAGATGTGTTTAGAAATAATCATTTGATTAATTCTGACATTGACGCTCTTGTAAAAATCTCTGAACACCATTGCTTAAAAATTAATGCAGAAAAATCACTGGTTATGGTATTTGGTCGACGTAAGGCTAGAAATATAATTAAGCATGATGTGAATGTTAAGGTTGGAGATGAGGTTTTAGTCATTAGAGAAAGTGCGAAAAATCTTGGGGTGATCTTAGATGAAGATTTGAAATTCTCTCAACATATCTCTTACCTATTACGTAAAGCTTATCTTAATTTGAAGCTTATATTTAATCAAAGATTTTGTTTGACTAGAAAACTGAAGATGATGTTCTGTGATTCGCTTGTATTGTCTCATTTTAATTATTGTGATGTTGTATATGGACCATGCATTGCTAGCCTTGACGCGAGTAGGATTCAGAGAGTACAAAATTTCTGTCTTCGACTAATATACGGCATCAAAAAATTTCAGCGTATTTCGCATAAATTAACTGAATCCAAATGGCTTAATATGTATAACAAAAGAATATTGCACTCTTTCGTATTATTCCACAAAATTATAGTCAATAAACAACCAACCTACTTATTTAAAAAAATACGATTTAGATACCACGTTCACGGAGTAAATATACGAAGAAAGCACGTTCTCACACCTCCAATCCATAAAACTAGCATGTTTAAAAAATCATTTTCCTACACCATTAGTAAAGTTTATAATAGTCTACCTCAATCTCTAAAATCGCTTAAAGTTACTACTTTCAGGCACCACCTCATTACCTATCTTTCGCAAAATTAAAACAGAAACAAATTAAGTTAACAGTATTATTCTGACTCTACAATATTCCTTTATTTAATATTTTTTATAATATTTTTGTTTTTTTATACAGTGCGGTCCAAAGGTATGGAATAAATTCATTTTTAGCGTTATTATGTAATTTTGGGAAAAAACCTGAAACACGTCGATTTCTATTTATAATTTACCATTTTCTCGTATGAAAGTTTTACCACCCTCTTGCACCCCCACGGAGGTATGAGCAACCCTTAAAAAAATTTAAATACGAACGGGTGGCTTGTGGCACCTTGTTTGAAAGGGATTTTAAATCTCTATTCAGCAATATAAAAATTTTTAAATTTGGTACACTCGTAACTCAGAAATTGAAATTTGAAAAAGAAATAGTGTATTTTTAGATTAAATGTTCAAAGTGACCACCAGTCACTTCTTGAAAAATAAGTAAAGGCGATCATAAAATTATCTGTTTAATTTGAAATGATAATCATGTATTTCTTTATTTGTTCTGATTCTGTTGAGGAAAAAAGCGTTTAACAAAAAATAACAAAAAATCTAACTAGTAGACTACTTCATATTTGTAGTTATTTTTGACAGACGCTTGAGTATTGCCAAATTTTGTTTGTGTGTGCATTTCAGTAAATAAATCATGGCTCAGTTAACAGAAACACAGAGAATAGACATTTTAATTATGATTGGATATGGTAATAGAACAAGAACTCAAACGGATGTTGGTGAACTATTTCTTTTTCAAAATTCAATTTCTGAGTTACGAGTGTACCAAATTTAAAAATTTTTATATTGCTGAATAGAGATTTAAAATCCCTTTTAAACAAGGTGCCACAAGCCACCCGTTCGTATTTAAATTTTTTTAAGGGTTGCTCATACCTCCGAGGGGTGCAAGAGGGTGGTAAAACTTTCATACGAGAAAATGGTAAATTATAAATAGAAATCGACGTGTTTCAGGTTTTTTCCCAAAATTACATAATAACGCTAAAAATGAATTTATTCCATACCTTTGGACCGCACTGTATATGCATATTTAATTCCAGTTTTTTTTTCTATGTATTTGCACGTTAATAAGTTTTTTTTTCTTCTTCGTTCGTAAGACATACCTTTAATATTTTTTTTTAATGTAATATGGGGTTAAGTGTAAGAGCAGATTATGAAGAGTACTACACTCTTCATCAATCTGAACTTCGCCCTTTTGAAGGTGATTGTGATACTGTGCTATTTTATTATGTTATTTATTGTGTATGTTCTTATGAATTTCTCCTTTATTTTCTTTTGTATAATACCTTTACTGATATCCTTCTCCTTCAATAAATGTCCTTTATTATTATTATACTCCACATGAGAACATTTACGAAAAAGAGTTTGTGTTTGGAACATAAAGGCGCTCATTTTGAGCATGTGTTGAAGAAGACAAGGTTTTAAATTGATTTGAAACTAACAGGTGACGGATTGATTGGTTTAAATTTCGTTTGCCATAAGGTCATGGCCAACTACTGAAAAATCCGAGAAAAAAAGGTATCATTGCAATGAAATTAGAATAAGTCAGAAACTATTAAAGATAGGGATAGGAACATGTAATCCAAAATATGCCTATTTTTATTCTCTATCAAATGCAGTAGTAAGAAAATGGTCATTTCATTTAAAAAAACTGAGTTTTCAATCTTTGAATTTTCTTAAATTTGGAGCCTCATAGGTGACGTCGTACGCAACATAACTTTTTTTTAAGTACACCAAAAGAAAACCCTATTCTTCCTCTAAGCGCTGGTGAAAACTCGGTTGCCATAGCTACAACCGTTTTCAAGTAGTGAATTCTTAAAGTACCGTCTGCATCCGCCATGCGAATTTACAATTACGTTTTTAAGATATAAGAAACCCTCTAATGTTTTAATTACATTTACAATTGAAGGAACTGTAATGTGTTTATTAGTCCTTTTATCCAGGAACCTTACTGATTTTTAATATAGCAATAGATTTCCTCCACAAATCCTCATGATTCGATGCTTTGATAATCCCTCCTTTGAGTAGTTTACTGGAACTTGCAATTCTGTTATTGCCATTGAGGCGGTGAAATAAAATCCATCCATGAATAGAATAAAATCGCCTGTATCTTCAGCCTCTCTAGGCAAACCGTTTCATTGTAATTTCTGAAAACAACAGATTTTTTATTCATATGACAATATACAATAACAGTAAACAGTATCTACCTAAAATAATTAATTTGTAATTACATAAAAGAATAAAGTAGAGAATTATTTAGATGTAGATAATGTATTGACCAGTGAAAAGAGTAAGTATATTGCCTCTTATCCCCGTAGACAATGCGTTTTACGATGAACCCTCGTAAGACGCATTGCCTACGGGGAGTAGTGGATTAACTGTCAACTTTTTTACCTGTTGATTTTGCATTGTCAACAGTTTAACAAACTTATAAAAACAAAAACTACATCACCTTCATTGCTTCGTTCTCGTCATTAAATCTGGAGTAAGGGGAGGCTTTGAGTTTTATTATTAACTGATATTACTGATTTGTCACCATCAAAAATTTTGTCAAGATGATACAAAATTATCTTCACATACAAAACTACATTATCTTTTGCAGTCCTAAGCTCCGTGGAAAAGTTTTGTTTATTTGCATATAATTTTTGCAAAATAAATAATTCCTCAATGTTGTTTAAATTTGAATTATTAATTGTTGAATTTTCGCATTCTCTGCAATTATATTTTTTCAATAAGTTGGGGCAGATATATTCCAACATAATCCTCTACAATTTTTTTAAATTTTCGTTAACTATTGCAAAGGAAACGTAATAACAAAAAAATTTGATGTAAGTATTTTTCAAGTTTTTTTATAACGTCAAAAAAAGTCAGAAAGGTTACGTTTACGCGCTGGCGCCGATCGCCCGCATTGTATTTCAAAACTCAAATTTCTTTAAATTTTCTTTAACAATTCGCTGATACGAAACAATTGAATAAAAGTTTTTTGAAAATTTTCAAAGCCAACCATGTTTTGTAAAGTACGTAATTATAAATTTAAATAGAAAAATGTAAATAACTCTGTAATCATTGATTTTAGGTATAGGAACATGATATATCAATTTAAAGGAAATTTAATTCTGCATCGAATGGACTGATAATTAAATAGGCATTCCATTTGAAAAAAAGAGACTTTTTTCTTAAGTCTGGAAATAACGTCAAATAGATATGTACGTAACCGCGGGCAATTTTTTATTATCCGTTACAGACAATTGTGTCTCAATCTTTTGACATTGAGAACCTAAAATCCCATTTCCCTAACTTTTACCACTTTCGACTTTCAATTTTATTTCCTAAACAAGATTTTGAAATTTTTCAGTGAAAAAATTTTTTTTCTCAACAATCAAAATTGATACGCGCCGATTATTTTAAGCATACTTACTAAACATTTTATGACACATCAGAATGTGAAAAAAATTGCCCGGTTTGTATTTATTATAATGATGTTGATGCGCCACTTCCGGTATTTCCGGAAGTGCTGCAATTTGGAAAATATTTTTATTTAATAGATTAAACACGGCATGTCGCATGTGCAAAATTTCAAATTTCTAGCTTTTACAGTTCTTGATATACTTCTAACCGACGGTCACCGTGAGACACCCTGTATAATTGTTAAATTATTGAGTAAAGGTTTTGAATTTGTTAGTATCTAATCGAAATCGTATGGATTGGTTCCATGAGTTCCATCTATACATACGATTATTTGAAAACGTTTTAATTGCTTCTTGTTGTAAATTAATATATTTTTTTGTAATTATGTCAGTTCTGGCCGAATCATTTGAAATAAAGCTGTTTCTAATAGGTCCTATGATATTATTTGTAGCTACTCCTAGTGCAAGTTTGCTCGCTATTTCATTTCTAGTATTTTTAGGTATGCGAATATGCTGCAACTCGATAGCATGACCGTAATGAGTCTTAAAATACTTCATAGAAACCGCATTTGTAGTATTATTTACATTAATTACAATATGACTAGTGCACATAAATCCAATTTTTTGTGATCCTTGTTGACTGTGTTGACAGTGACGGTCCGACCGTTTTCACGAAAAAGTACGGACCAATAATGAAGTTTCGACTAATGCCACACAAAACACCTTTTGGCTGTGCAGAGGTCGTTCATTGAGCTCTTGCGGGTTTTCAGACGCCCAATAGCGGAAGTTTTGTTTATTAACCACCCCTGACAAATGAAAGTGGGCTTCGTCACTCATTATCAAAACAATGTCATCTGTCAAGATTTCCAACATCGCTTCTGCAAACCTCATCCGTCTGCCGTAGTCGTTTTGCTGCGATTCTTGAACAACCATCATCTTATACGGATTAAAATGCAAGTCGAGGTGTAAAATTCGGCGAACTGAGCGGTCTGTCATCCGTAGAGCCCGAGCGTGACGTACGGCTGATCGACGAGGGCTGGGCTCAACTGCTTGATGCACCTTTTTAATGTTTTCCGGGGTTCTTACCGTTCGATCATCTCCTCGCGCAGTTCCAGGTCTCAAAGATCCAGTTCTTTGAAAGGTATTCACCCACTTCATGATCGTATCAAACTTCGGAACACGACCGTGACGGCCAACGTTAAAATGATTTCGGAATCGTCTCTGTGTTTGAATGACAGAACGACCCGTTTCAATGAAAGTGTTACAAACAAACACACGATGTTCAATAGACCACGGCTCCATGGTAAGTAAAATGGCACCTAGTGACCAGTAGATACTATCTACCTATTCTGAAAACATTAGGTTCACCCCACCTTGCTTGGCGCCCCGTTCAAATCTTCCATACCTCCCTGCCGGACCCTGTACAATAAATATTATTAAAGTTATTATACAAATAAGGGCCTAACATTTACCATGTTTAGATTGCACTGGAAAAGGATTTCTTAGAAATTTAATTGCGGCATTCGCTTCTTCTTCGTTATCATTTTCACTTTTACTCATTAGGTAATCATACTCAGGCAAATTCTTTTGAGTTAATTTTCTGCAGCCTTTGCCAAATGAAACAGCAGTGGGCTGTGATAAAGAAATTGTTTCAAAACAGGACGATTGTCGTCCTGTTGTTTTGCCAATTCACATTTTTTTGAGGCCACCTTTAAAATCATCTAAAAATAAATTTATTTAAAATAATAATTCAGTGCTTGGGTAGCAAGAACAAGTCTTATATTCTTCATAGAGAAAGAATACATAGATATCTACACGTTACAAATGTTGTACTTAATTCTTAATATTAAAAATGTTTTAATTTGACATACCGTAACACTTTAACAATCTAATTTTGCATTTCGTCCAGGTGTTCTTTGGAGTACTTTGTTTTATAATTGCCTCTTTTAGTTTAGCACCGTTCAGAGGCGGCCAAAAAGATTCTTTGCCAACACACCAAGTAGATGGTACAACTTCTACACTATCATCATCAACAATAAATTTTGATAAGGCTTCCTTTTAACAATGTAACTATAAGACTGAATTTTAGACTACCAGAAGATGACTTACTGTCGAAATTAGTCGTAGTACCCAATAATGTTTAAAAAAAACTTCATGGGGAAGGTTTACAATTAGGTAGGGACTTGTAATTCAATTTCACTACAAATTTAACGCGCGGAATTCAAATTAAATTTACTTACTCATTTCGAATCAATATCATGTCTTGCAGTACGCACTTCCCGAAAAAAGAACAGAACGGAAAACACGGCGTTGGTTTTGTAATTTGCCGCCTTCTCCAGTAACACCTATTCAGGATGGCACAATAAATTCTTCGAATTCGGATCTGGATGGCGGTGATAAAGAAACGGTACGTTTATCTTTTATCTCGTCTTTAAGGCGGCTATGGAGAGCTGCGCAATTTTTATCGCTAAAATGACCATAAAATGGCCATTTTGGACGTAGTCATCTAATAAAAAAAACTATGCGTAGGACAAATTCTATATAATATAGTGATCAATCAACGTAAACCTTCTGGTTTCAAATTAAATATTTAAGTTACAACATTGGTAGAAAGTTCCGTAAAAGTAGTAGCTCTCCTTAGGAACTTTCTACCAATATTGCAACTTAGATAATTAATTTGAAACCAGAAGCTTTACATTGATTGATCACTATACTACATAGAATTTGTCCTAAGCATAGTTTTTTTATTAGATGATTACGTCCAAAATGGCTATTTTATGGCCATTTTAGCAATAAAAATGGCGCAGTTCCCCTTAGCCCCCTTAATGCTATTACCTACTACAGGGCGTAGAAAAACTAGGGGCCGTAAATTTCAAGTTATTTTGCAATAATGAGGAATAAAATGTCATTCTGGTTGCTTTAAATAGACATTTTAAATCATAGTTACTTCACACGATAATAATAATAATTATTCAACGAGCGAAAAAGTTGGTAATTATTTACGAAGATATTTATCGGACTTAATAATGCCTTTCTCACCAATTAATAATTTTTCAGTTTTTCTACTGGTATTAAATAATTACAATACTTAGGTAATAATTGTGTATAATTTTTTTTCTACTCATATTAAACGGTAAGTAATTTATTGCAATGCGGATCTTGATTTTCCAGAAATGTTTGAAGTGTAACCACAGAATAAAGACGATTTATTCTGTGGTGTAACCCTAAATTATTGTGACCTGAAGAATAACGAAAAACTTGGAATACGAAATTCAAAATTCATTACAAAGTTATAAGCTTCCAAGTTTCTACTTGTAGGTAAATTTCCATAATGAACGCGTTCTCTCGTGATCCCATATATCGCAGGATCGCGAGGAAACGCCTGGGTTAGACGTTGTTTCAAAATTTTTTATCGATTGAAAAACACATTACTCAATATTATCTATAAGTAAAACCAGTTTGTGTGACAAAACGAATAACCGGCTACTTTATGTACGATAAGTGGTAGGCGAACACTATTGTGCCGCGGCAACATTTACCTACAAGTAGTAAACTTTTAAAGCTTATTCCTTTTATCGAATTATTTCCGCATAAAAAATCCAAATTCGTAATCAAGGCAACAAACTGAATGAAAATTTTGAAACTCGCGAGGGGGGTGGTAAACTTGAAGTGTTCCCAATTGAATAATGAAGAAATATTCCATTGCTTAAATAATTGATAACTTTCTCAATTCGGGTATCGTGTCTATTAAAGCAACAGTATAATTTTTCCTCATTGCAAAATAAATAACTATTTTTTTTCACACATGTACTATTTATGAATTTGATTTGCAATTGATATTTTAAAATGAAACTAGCGGACTTTAATTATTAACAGACACCTGAGACACCAAAGACACCCGAATTTGAGGGTTCCGACAATGATGCCGACTATGTCCCTAATAGTGACTCTGAAACGGTAATCTTCTGATCAATTCTTTAAAATAATATTATAATAATTTCTGAATTTAACAGAGTTCAGACGAATCAGGTGGTGAGTGTACTTATGATCTTGAAGAGCTACATGATAGAAACCGTTACAAAATCTCTTCCAGTACTATCCCTTCTAAAACGGTAAACTATTTATTTAAAGCTCCGTGTTCAATGCATAAATAATAATTTATTCTAGACCTCAGTTACAAATCAAACTGAAAATAATCGCACCAGAACACCCGAAATAAGTCCTGTTCAACCAATTAGCGCAGTTTTGCCTGTAGAGGAGAACGGTAACAATCTTTTATATGGAAAAAGAAACCGTCAAAAAGACTTTTGTTTTTTTTGTGAAACCTTAGTGCAATGTTTTGCTCGCCACGTTATTCGAAACCATGCAAACGAAACCGAGGTGCAAAAAGTCTTGTCATATCCTCCAAGGAGCAAAACACGAAATCAATTAATTACGACTTTACGTAAAAAAGGCAATTATTTAAATTCTAATGTAGTCCAAAAACCAGTTAAGAAGAGTGCCCTTGGTTTAACCCTTTTGCCATGCTCACATTGTTTTCGTTTGTATTCTAAAAAACAATTATGGCGCCATGTAAAACAGTGCAATCCAAATGGAGGGTCTAGAAACGCACAGGCGAACTCACAAACGTTATGCTGCACCATTTGAAGGTTGACTTAAATTTAAAAAATAAGGTTTTCCCCAAAATGAGACCAGATGAAATTTCACTTGTAGCAAAAAAAGATGAATTAATTTGTGCATTTGGAAGTAGATATTTAAAGATACATAAAGAACAACATTTTATTAACGTTACTTCTCGAAAAATGAGAGAGTTAGGAAGACTCGTAATTGAAATTAAAAAAATTAATCCTCAATTGACCACTTTGATTAAAATTTTGAGACCGCAAAACTTTGATATTTTATTAGAAGCAACAAAGACTGTTGCTAGATTTGACAAGGATCACGAAACGTTCAACTCTCCAACGTATGCAATGAATATTGCGACTTCCCTCAAACAAT
The DNA here is from genome assembly GCA_036250285.1 of Pyrocoelia pectoralis. Lineage (NCBI taxonomy): Eukaryota > Metazoa > Arthropoda > Insecta > Coleoptera > Lampyridae > Pyrocoelia > Pyrocoelia pectoralis. Next base: position 34,816,049 of record CM070075.1, on the reverse strand, counting down.
GTTGTGACATCGCCATAATGGAAAATTTAAAAAGGAAATACGTTGATGTAAGTGTGTCAACTGCTGAAATCGAATCTGATCTCAAAACACTGATTCATTTAATCAATGCCAACTGGAAATTTGAAATCTCGAGTCAGGCTGGAAACGACCTAAATGTAAACAAATGGAACAAAATTTCTATTATTCCTTTGGCCCAGGATCTAAAAACACTAAAAGAATATCTTATAACCATTGGAAATAGAGCTGCGTCAAACATAAGTAAATCGTCGGGAACACGTACCGATTTTCAAAATTTAATAGAGTGTATATTGCAGAATTATTTTATTAAATCGGAGGAGGCCAGGCGAACTACAGCGTTTGCTTCTTCACACATACGAAACTTTCACCACAAATGGTAAACAGAATTATGAAGAGTTCGAAGAGGCTGTGACACCTACCGAAAAAATTCTGATGAAGACATTTAAAAGAATTGTAATACGAGGGAAAAGGGGTCGCGGTGTTCCTATATTATTTAGTATCGATGTGCAAGATCACATACGTGATATCATAAAGTATCGTTCACAGTTTTGTAAGACCGAAAATCCATATTTATTCTCGAATGTTAACTCCAATAAGGAAATAAGTGGATACAAAGTGTTACAAAAGCACGCGAAGCTTTGTGGGGCTAAACATCCTGAAGGAATAACATGCACTAAATTACGAAAGCATTTGGCCACATTGTCGCAAGTGTTCAATATGTCGGAGACCGATTTGGAACAACTGGCCACATTCATGGGTCATACTATAGGAATTCATCGCCAATCATATAGACTCCCGGACGATGTCTACCAAACATCAAAAATTGCAAAAATTCTATTATTAATGGAGAAAGGTGACGTCGGACAATTTAAGGGGAAAACCTTAGATGAAATAGAGGTACAAATGGATGAGGAGCTAATTGAAGAAAATCAACCCGCTCCTAACAATGATCAAGAGTTACCTGAAGAAGTACCGGAACCATTGGATGATGTGAACGAAGTAGTAATGGTACGGGAAGAGAATGAAACGTCTGCAACAAAAAAGGGAAACGGCAAAGAACTTTAGTGCCGTGGACTAACGAGCAAAAAAAAGTTGTGTGTTCATTTTTTGCAGCGCACATAAGAAACAAGAAGCCTCCTAAGAGGAGCGAGTGTGAAGAGATTAAAAATGCTCACAAAGACTTACTTGATAACAAGGATTGGTTGAAGATTAAGGTATATATTCAAAATAAATATTCCGGAAAATGTAAATAAAATGCATTATGTGTAACACATGCCATGTAAAGTAGAAAATAAATTTTTTTGCATTAGAGTAGCATACCTAATTTACATTTACTTACTTACCTTAATTTTATAGTATGGGGAGCGTGGGTGTCAATGTTCGCCAGCAAGCGCGCGTGTTCCATTTTAGTGGTATGTGAAAGAATAGGCGCTTATATACAGTGTGGTACATAAATAAGGAATAAATTCGATGAATGAATTCAAGAAAATTTAAAAAAAATCAAACAAATACAAAAAAATTCACACTAATTCAAAATAATTCAAAAAATTCAAACTAATTCCCACTAATTCAAAAATTCTAACAAATTCATTCAATCTAATTCACACCAATTCAGCCAGATGGAAAAACATATTGACACTAATTCATACTCGGTCAAACTAATTCGAAAAAATTCAAACCAATTTAAAAATTTCAAACTAATTCGCACTCATTCAAACTAATTCACACTTAATCAAACTAATTCAAATTAATTCAAACCAATTCACACTAATTTACACAAATTCAAACAAATTCACACTAAGTCAAACTAATTAAAGAAATCTAACAAATTCAAACAAATTCACACTAATTCGAAAAAAGTCAAACTAATTCAAAAAATTCTAACTAATTAAAAAATCAAAGTAATTCACACAAATTAATATTGATTCAAATAAATTCTGTTGCTAAATTTATGGTGTATTTTTAACGAAAAGGGAGATATCTAAGACGGGAATTTGGAAGACTATACAACTGTGATAATTTTGATTTTGAATAAAGTTGAGCAGTCTTTTGCTGTTTATCAATTGTATTTGATGAGCGACTAAAAAAATTTATACGTACCTAACTCGCTTCTAAAGTGCATTCTCGTACGCTTACTGTAATTTACGCACTCATATGGGGAGCTGGCACTTTCGATGCATGTTACGTAAATAACTATTACAGGCAGGCGCGTGTAAAGCTTATTTTTCAAAGTACCTACCTAAGTGTTCCGACTAGCAAAAATAACGTTTACAAGTTAGTAACATATAAAATTTATTAACAATTGGAATAAATAACACTTAAATTTATCTATAATAATAAATCAATGGCAATTCAGTAGGTTCATGGCAACTATTTTACACTTTCAAGTCTGGTTACGTTTCTTTCCTTAGTAGCGGTTAGTAGATTTGGGCCTCTGGTTTTAATATGTTTCCATCAAGTGGTGGCTGGATGATAAACCCGAACGAAGATCGATCTTTCGTGCGTCGAATCTACATAATCTAAATTAAAAAAAAATAAATAAATAAAAAAAATAAAATAAAAAAAAAGCATTTTAGTTTACATAACTTTATTTAAATAAACTACATAAAAAAATTATTTTCATAAACTAATTTTTGGATTTGTTTTTAAGAGAAGTGTCGCTTTATTTGTGAACCAAATAAATAATTAATTAATAATAAAGTAATCATTAAATAATAAAATAAAAAATGGAAGAATATTTTACTAAGGTTTTCGCCTCGGAACTCTTTAGGATGTAGTACGTATGTTTCACCCTGTATACCTAGGTATCGTTTTAATGGAAATAGTATATTGGGTGTTAGTATAGGTAACATTACGTATCAAATAATGGTTTAATACCAAATTGCACCTGAAAAATTAAGCCACTCCATTCTCTATACAGGGTGGGCCACTGAAAAGGTAACACCCCTGTTTTAGGACACTTAAACCAGTTTCCTAGAAAAACGCTCGGACACGTCGATTTTCTATTTTTGGGGGACACCTTTTGATGTCAAATTTGACTTTGTCAGGTCAACCCCCTAGCCCCAGCAACCCGTAACTCAAGAATTTAAATAGGGAAAAGGAGTCGAGCGACCCCTCATTTGAAGCGTCTTTTAATTCTCTATTCGACAGTATGAATGAAAATTAGTTTTATTCAATTTTTTTTTCGCCCCCACGAAAAGCACCCTCCATATTAACTAAGGTGGGGGTGTTGTTTAGGAAAAATCCTGAAACACGTCACATTTGACCTTTTGAACGGCACATTTTGATGTCAAATTTGACCTTATCAGGTCAACCCCCTAACCCCAGCAACCCCTAGGCTCAAGATTTTAAATAGGGAAAGGGTGTCGAGCGACCCCTCATTTGAAGCGTCTTTTAATTCTCTATTCGACAGTATGACCGAAACTTGTTTTATTCAATTTTTTTCCACCCCCCATGAAAAGCACCCTCTAGATTAACAACTAAGGTGAGGGTGTTGTTTAGGAAAAATCCTGAAACACGCCACCTTTGACCTTTTGAACGGCACATTTCAGGATTTTTCCTAAACAACACCCTCACCTTACTTAATCTAGAGGGTGCTTTTCATGGGGGTGGAAAAAATTTAATAAAACTAATTTCAATTTATACTGCCGAATAGAGAATTAAAAGACGCTTCAAATGAGGGGTCGCTCGACACCCGTTCCCTATTTAAAATATTGAGCTAGGGGTTGCTGGTGTTAGGGGGTTGACCTGATAAGGTCAAATTTGACATATATTTTTTTATTTATATTACCAAATAGATCAGTGGTTCTTAACCTATGGGTTGCGAAACATATTTCGAGGGTCGCGCGGAGTCCGAGTAATGAAAAAGGTGCAGGACAAAACACACATTTTGTGGGTGCAGGCAAGTTGTAGCTACTACCATAGAGAATTTTTTTCTCTATGGCTACTACTAACGTTACTTGTAGATCCAACGTATACGCACTACGCATCTTTATACTGAATACTCTAACTCTAGTTGCTTATTTATCAGATATTTTATTTGAAGTAAATAATCTAAACTAAATACGTCTATGCAGGGACGTAATCACACTATGTTTGAATTTACTGAAAAAATTACATGTTTTAAAAATAAACTCAACTTATGGAGAAATAAGGTTAAAGCCAAGAAACTTGCATCATTTGCGACTCTTAATTTACTTGTTGAAGACAATAACATTGATATCACAGATTTTCAAATACAGAATACTATATTGTTAATCATTTGGATAAACTAAATAGGTATCAGATTTTGATCAATATTTCCCCTCAGTGGATATTTTTAATTTAATTGGGTTAAAATGCAGTTTGATTTCGACGTAAATGATTTGCATGAGGAATTTAGTAACATTAGGTACCAAATTCCAAGAACAATTCATTGAAATTCAAAGTCACCAAGAACTTCGCTACAATTTTGAAAACAAATCTACATCTTTATGTGCTTTTTGCTTACAATTAAAAACGGAAAAGGCTATAATTGTTAAAGAGGCATTAAAAGTGTTGTTGCCTTTTCCACAACATATACATATGTGTGGGGCTGGCTTTTCGGCTCTATGCCATATCCAAAACTAATACCGAAGCAAACTTGATCCCGAAGCAGATATAAGGTGCTCGTTGAGCAGCCTTCGACCAAGCTTTGAAGATCTTTCCAAATGCATTCAATCACAAGGATCTCATTGAAAGGTACGATTTGCCGTTACAATGTAAAAAATTGAACATAATAATATGTATTAATTTTTATTTTATTTTTTCAGGAATATGTTAAAATTCAATATTTAACTTTTCCCTACTTATACTTCTATTATTTTAATTTTGTCAATAAAAATTATTAAATAATATACGTAATTATTCATTAAATTTCCCTTGGATCAAAAAGTATCTTTGTTTATCTTTAGTTTACACAAATTCCATTGTAAAATTTAAGAACATCTTTAATTGTAATCTAAAAAAAGATGAGTTTGGTGAGTGAGTTTTTTGGGGTCGCAACATGAACATATTTCTCAAATTTGGGTTGCGGCTTAAAAAGGTTAAGAACCACTGAAATAGATGACCTGGCTACATGTTGTCATGAAAGTAGACCTTTGCCAGAAACTGTACCTTGAAAAAGTTTACTTTTCAGGACTTACCTGGTAAGATTGACTCTACCAGATTATTTTGTTGGTATTTATTTTTTCATTTCCGTTTCTCTTAAGCATTTGATATAAAAATGTGTTTAATGGTACTGAGTTATTTTATGTTTTCGTAGTAACTTTATGGATTTTGTAGACTATTTTCAATTGACTATGTTCGTCTCGCAAGGTTTCACTTTCATGACTGTTATGTACTAAGCATTATGCATGTACCTGTACCACTGCTCGTGTGTTTTTTTAGTATGTCCCATAAAAATTGCCAATTGCTCCATGTCGGTTTCGTTAATATTCATTATTTGTAAAATGGTCGCGGTTTGTTTTCTAAATTTGGTGGACGTTAACGATGTGGAATTATGTGCACCACACCCAGAAGCAAATTTACGAATTACACTAACACCATGAAACCATCCTTTAGTTGAATCAGGATTTGCAAAAAGATATTCATTGGACTCTGGTATCTCTTCAATCATTTTACGAACTTTCAGCAAGAACTCTATTTTTTGCTACATAAAAGGTGAAAACAAGATGGGAATTGGACGACTACCTTTACCACCAGAAACCACCCGCTTAAAATTTTTGCACAGTAGTTTTTCAGAAGTCGATAAGCTTTTTAATAATTCTTCTTGATTATTTGGATCAGAAAAATCTTTAAGATATGTCGAAGTCTTTAAATATTGTATCTCTCCAATTCTTTTACGATTTAATACTAATACTATAGCCATAATGCCAACCTTTTGTAATTGAAAATTAGTGTGTGTTTGTTATAATGGTTTTTCTCATTTTCAATCATCTCAGCAAGTAGCTCGGAACTGGTTTCAACTTCTTTTCTAATGTAGTTGTTAAATTTGACAATGTCATTTGTAACTGGTATTATTTGTGGTTTCTCCCAATGTTTTTCAGTTATGTCTTTCAAAGCTAACGATGCTATTTCAGTGGCCCAATGATCTTCTATCAATTTCTGTAAGTGTTTTATGTTTTTTAATTCTAGGTCGGGATGTTTGAAGTTAAAAAATTTTGACTTCTTCATTATATGTCTGTGAATAATGCTACATAATTGCTTTAAGCTAGTACCCATGTGCAACGCAAGTGAAGAAGCCTTAAACGTTTTAGTGTCTGGATTAAACCCAGCAATTACTTTCGTAGCAGCAACCAAATTATCAAAAAATTCAGGTTTCATGACTTCAATCAAATTCTTTACTTCAGTAATATTTGTACCGTTTGTATTATTTTCTTCGTTGTTTTTTAAACCTATTATATCTTTTAACGCTATCAGTAACCTTGCTAATTCACGCATTTTGTTAGATGTTACCGTAGCAATTTGCGGCCTTTTGTGTTTTTTAATATGTGTCTCGCCAAACAAACAAATTAATAAATCATTTTTAGCCACTTCACTTATTTTATCTGCCTTCATTATGTTAAATACTTCTTTGTGTAGGCGAGATTTTAAAAGAAAATCATTTTGACAACGTGCAGCTGCTAAAAACGTTTGCGATTGAGTTAGGGCATAAAGTCTACCCCTTTGTTGATGTTCAGCTACCCGACCTGGACATCTTGTAGCGTGCCTACTCAATGTTTTTTTTTTATAAACACCACTGCACGAACTACACACTGCAAAATCATCGAAACATTTTGCATTTTTTTTACATTCGTTTGGAGTCGGCCGACGAACTGCGATAACTTTTTTCTCCTCTTTAAACAATGTAAAATTTCCCTCTTTTCTGAGGCAATCCCACAATTCTTTCCGGTCAGTACTTCCAACCGGAAGAGATAAAATTTTCCTTACTTTTGGCTCATCAGCATGTTTCCGCTCTACATGCCTCGCAAAATGAGTGTGTTCTTTAAAGCAGAAAGGGCATAAATTTGTTCTGTCCCAAATTCTATGCTTTCTACGTGAAACATCAACTTGACTGTTGATTTGAACAATCTATATGTAGAGTTAAAAATAAGTAAATGGATCACGTTTACGTTTTCAAAAATTTGTTTTAAGTCAGATGCTCATTTGATAACTGTAATTATTTTTATCTACTATTCATATATAAAGTTCAACATTACGACACTCAAATGAGTATCGTAATGAAGTATTTTACCGCACTCATTTATTAAGGTGACAGATGACAGATATGCCTACTAAATTATTTCTAATTTTTTACAAATTTCTTTCGATCGACAATATTTTATGAATAGTAGATAAAACGTTGTACGATATTCGTATCGTAACATCATTTTACGATACTCGACGGCTTATTAAACTCGGCCTACGGCCTCGTTTACTAAACCGCCGTCTCGTATCGTAAAATGATACGTTACGACACTTGTATCGTAAATAACTATTAGCTTATTAGTTATAAGATTGAAAATGCTCTGTAAAAACGTCAACTGACAGTAAACTTAAACATGTGTAAAACAAATTTTTGAGACAGTTAGAATAGTTTCAAAATCTCGTGGCACTCGAAATGCGCGGCGGGATTTATTTAAACGCGATACTACGATACTAATATGAAGGTTCTATAAATAATAATTACACCTATATTTATTTACTCTACGTGTTTAGGGTGGCATTTACCTACCGATGTTTCTCGACGTAGGTCGTCGTTCCTACTTTTCGAAATTGTTTTAAATCCTACCGCGCATCTTGAGTGCCACGAGATTTTAAAACTACTCTACAATAAGAACAAACATAGCGTTTTGTATCGCTTAAGGTGAGTGAGTCAACGGTCGACCAGCTGATATGATCTATTCTATTATAAATCAATTGAGAAACACACGGAAGGTGTACGGCATCGGACGACGTTCGACAGATTAAGCACGACACCCGTTTTTTTTGTTTTGCATCATCTGCCAAAGTGCTTGTATTATTCGCGCATATCATGAGAAAGCGACGCAAAACGCTATTTGTCTCTCCCTGATCTTAATTAGGTACCTCATCTTTTTTGGAATTAATATTTTTGGATAAGCCCTGCTTTTTTTTTGCCATCCCTTTTTGTGCAAAATTTTGTTTTCTCGCCAAGACCGCTGCCTTCAGAAATTATTGACTAAAAATAAAATTTAACGCAAGTTTTATAGTAAACATTATTCCAATACATTTAAGAATTTTATACCTCATTCGATTTCGTAGAACTACTTTCAATGTCACTTTCATTCGGACAAAAGACGGAACCGTGGTCGGATAGTATTGAATTTTCGTGAGAACTGTTATCACTGTTTTGAACTGATTTATTATCAAAGCTTTTATCACTAACTTCTTTTTCGAAGATAATCTAAATTAACAATTAACATTTTAGCATTTGAATTATGAATTATTTAAGTGCTGCACAATGTACCTCATTTGTAACGTCTCCATCATTTTCAATAATTCTGTTAGGTTCAATTGTATGATAGGGGACAATATCGTTGTTAAAGACTGGAACGTTTTCATCTAAATTTGTTTGTGAAATAATAACGTTTTTCTCATTTTGATCAATATTGCTTTGGGCATTATCATTCTAAAATAAAAAGCAAATCCTTTACTTTATAAACAATATTCAATAGGTAACCATTTTCATTCAACTAAGGTCATTGAGGACCGTAATTTCAAAAGGTTTTGAGAACAGAAACAAGTTTTTTTTGTTTATTTTGTCAGGATGTAAGTATAAAATTTAATATTCAAAAAATTAAGTAATTATTACAGAAACTGTCCTGTGAAATAAACAAAAACTCAGCTACATACTTGGAAACAGAGTGTCGTGGGTGAGCTAACATTAGCATTTTAAGATTTTGCAGCACCTCGTTACGCTTAACTTTATAACAGAAAAATCTTAAAATTAACAAAATTGACCTTAACTTCTTCTCCACTTATTGCAATTATGGTCTTCAATTAATTAAAGATAAAAAGTTTTTGCAAATTGTCACTCACCTGTTGCGAATTTTGACACTTAACATTAACAGGTTGTAATTCTGTGTACGTTTTATTAGTGTCATCATCCACAAAATCATAAATATCAGTCGATGTAGGTACTGGTTCTAATCCATTCAGGTACCGAGTAATTTTGTTATCTAAAGATTCCATTGGTAAATTACCAGTATTTGAAGTACGAATAAGATATTTTTCTCTGTATGATAATTTTTTTTGCATTGCGTTTTGGGAAATATCAATACTCTTATTTTGGTTTGCAATAGCTTCTAAAATAACAAAACCGTTTTCAATTGCCAATTAGATACAGGTTACCGGTTATAAATGCACCCCACATTGACTTCTTCATTTTTTTAAGTTAGACGAGTTCATGAAATTAAGATTAAAAGTAAGATAATAATTACCCCTTTTAAAATTTATTTATGGGTAACACTGGAACAATATACATCAGAATCGGGGTTATTTTACTTATAAAAACCGAAAATCTATTCTAGAAAAATGCATCACTTATTGAGTAATTAATAAAAATACAAGTAATTTCGACAAATTTTTATTTAACGTTTTTTATATTGCTAAAAAAAAGGAATTGAATGTAAGGTGCAACTGTAACCGATGACACTGTACTAATTATCATATTACCTTACGTTTGCAAGACGCGCTATTATAGTTACAATAATTTTATTTTTAAATCCAGAATAGTGTGTGGACTATTTACTTCAGAGAAAAAACGTTAGATTTACATGTAACAAGATTTATTACCCCTGTGATGTATATTTTCAGAGAATGCAACGAAAACGTCTGAAGATCAACCCAAAGACTCAATATTTCTGGATTTAAAAATTTGACGTTTTTAATACATAAGTTTATGATAGAAAAATCGGTTTATGATAGGATCCCCATTTTCAAATTGCATGTACGATCCTGTACCTCTGTACTCAATGTAAATAACAGTTACTATTATAGGTAGAGTTTTTATAAAATTGAACTTGCCTGGAGAATGGCCTAAAGCCATGTTTAACATTAGTTTTGAACGATTATTCATTTTCACGTAACCAGTACGCACCGCACATAAGTACCTACTATAAATAAAAGAAGCAGCTAAGTTATCAAAACTCTCAAAGATGAAGGTTGTTATGCTCTTTGCAGCATGCATATATAGACACAACTACAGCGTAGTTTCTTCCAGCGCTGTTGCCGCGTATTTCGGAAGTTACTACGCATATTTCTTAGTATAGCATCGAATTCATTAAGATATACTGCTCCTTTAAAATTCGTGTGTTAGCAAAGTAAAAAATATGGTAATATAGTAGGTATACGATTGAATGTTTTTATTATGCGTTCTATAAGTTCAAAAGTATATTAACATTGTATGCAGAACATGAAAAGATATAAACATAGTATATTTATTATTGTAAGCTTAATTTTATTAAATGTTGTATTTTAGATTTTATAACAGGAACTGTTCTCTTTATTTTTGACTTTTTTATAAATTCTTTTATTTCCTCCCCCGATGGATAATTTTTCTTTCGAATGGAAGACTTAAATCGTTCTTGTATTAATGTGATTTCTTCATTAGACCATCCTTTAAAAAATGCATTATAACCCATCTTGAGATATTTCAAGAAATATTCAAAAAACAAAATTAGCTTACTTTGTTTTTGTTTAGGTATTGATGAATTCGTCTTTTTCTTTTTTTTTGGAAGTTCATCATCATTTTCGTCAGAATCTGTAAAATAATCCCAAATATTAAAAATACATTATAAAATTTAGAACACTATATCACCTTGAATATCATTGTCATTATCAGGTAAATTTTTTGTGTTGGTTCCTTTGTCATTTTCGTTATCGTTTTCTGTTGCATCCACACTATTGAGAAGTATAACTCCTTCATCTATGGAAATTCAAAATGGGTATTGGTTTTTCTATATTTGTTTAAACGATACCTTACCTTCATTATTGTCTTCCTCGACGTATTCTAAATTTGGATCCAAGTTAATTTCTGCTAAAGATTTTCCTTTGTATTCTATTGGGACTGATCCTTTTTCCATCATTAGCAGTAGTTTCGAGACTTTTGCGGTTTGATAAATATCTACCGGCAATCTAAACGAATAAAAAAAAATGGTTGATTGCGAAATTGTGACTATTCCATTAATGTTCTTGCCAACTATGTAAAGGAGCAAATTAACTTACTCATAAAATTCATCGTGAGTTTTTTGGGTGTGCCCCATAAAATTGGCGAATTGTTTTGCCTCATCCTTAGTCAGATTAAGTATTTGCATAACGGTTGCTATGTGTTTCCGCAATTTATTGCTGGAAATAGCTTCTGGATTTTCTAACTGTATTTTTTTACTAAGGGTTCTTATTGCCACGTCTCCTTTTCCCCATTTAATAGAGTAGTAATATAGGGCCGATACTAACTCAAAAAAGTCACTAGATCTAGTGACTTTTCCACCAGATCTAGTGACTTTTTTGAGTTAGTATCGGCCTTACTTTTTTACGAAGAGAGAGAGAGAGAGAGAGAGAGAGAGAGAGAGAGAGAGAGAGAGAGAGAGAGAGAGAGAGAGAGGGGTGAGGATCTCCGCTAAAAGTCACTAGATCTGGTGAAGTTACTAGATCTAGTGACTTTTGTGAGTTAGAATCGGCTTTACTATGTAGCGAGATTCTAACCCACCGAGCGGTCACTAATGAATGAGCGTACAAACGCTGTTGGCGACTTTCAAAACTCACTAGATCTGGTGAAGTTACTAGATCTAGTGACTTTTATGAGTTAGAATCGGCTTTACTATGTAGCGAGATTCTAACCCACCGGGCGGTCGCTAATGAATGAGCGTAGGTACATCAAAACTCGCTAGATCTGGTGCCAGAAAGTTACTAGATCTAGTGACTTTTCCCCTTACTGGGGAAGTTGATATCTCAGCTAAGGTGTCATAGCTAAAGCACAGCGGATAGCAGTGTTCTTCTTGGCTATGATTCTTATGGTAACTAGGAGGGGTTGTTGTAACGGCTACAATTCTTATTATATATATAAAGCCTTACAAGGTGGAAGAAACACTTCAAAAAGAAGCAATGACGAAGACAGTGCCAACAATAAATGATAGGAAAGAGCGTCGCAGAAGACTCGAAGAACTGTTAAAAAATATTAGGAAGCTAAAGTACGATGTAGAATTGTTTGAAGTGCAGCGAAAGCTAAAGAAAATGTGCCTACGTTAATAGTTTGTTTAGAGAACCTCTAGCAGAAGTTGTAAGGGTGTATTATATAACATTGAGGATACACAAGAAGTGCAGCGTTTGTGTATAAGACAATTTGGAATAAGGAGGTAAAATAGGCAAATTGAAATGTTTCGCAATTTTTATAGTTTTAAGGACATTATGTATACCATACAGAAAATATTAAACGAAGTTTGAATTTTTATCTATGTTTCTATGAGCCAACAAAAATTAGTTGAAACATCCTGGTATATGCGGATATCATATAAAAATTGCAGTGTCCGAGTTTCATAAATAAGCGCATTTCTCTACGAAAAAAAATATGTTATAATCGCTATACAATAAAGTGATCAATGTAATTTGAGGCATTTATTGAAAACTAAATCAAAATTAGTGGTTTGGCAGGCAGCCGCCGCTATTTACCATAATTTCGAAACTGTTGCATGAATTATTCGTGCAACATTTCAAATATTAGATGTAAACAGTCCGAAAAAATTTTTGTTATTAGGGAATATTGTTTAATAGTACGTCGAGATGCTTTATAAAATAATAGCGTTTAAGATATACCTAGAAAAGAAAGATTAGTGTAATCTCTTTAGCGCGATAACATAAACTATCTAAATATAGCTTTTCTTATATTACAGTCGCGCTTTAAATGCATTCTTCATTCAACTGTGAACCACTTTATATAAATTATTAATGCACGATATTTGTACTTTTACACTAAAACCAGGAAATTTTAACATTTTTTCATTGAAACGGACCTCAAATCGTAAGTACCTTTAGTTCCCTTATAATTTAAAGTAATTGCAATTGTGAAAGTGCTAGTTTTTGGGTGGACGCGGCTAACCAATTCGAACTCTCAAAAGCTAATATTTTTCTTTGATTACGTACCGCTTGTCAATATCATTTGCGTAAGTGAAAATTTTTTTTGCATTTCTAAAACCCCCTGGAAACTAAAAAAATTAAGAGCGCTAAAATTTGCAAATACTTTGTAAAATGTACCTACCAATTAATTAAATGACAATAGTAATTATTTTCTTTACACTTTTGCAGTAACACTGTGCTTTACCTTATGGATGTTCCGTTTGTTGACATCCAAAACGATAACAAAATGGAGTTTATGGAGCGCACTAAACGAGCGTATTTTATTCGACTGTATGCATTTATTAAGTACATACTTACTCCTTCTATCCTTTACACATTTTCTAAGCGATTTCTACCAAAAAAATTCTATTCGGCTATATATGCATTTATTAATTATAAAATTACTACAACTATCTTATACTTATTACACTTATTACTACATTTATTAAACGATTTTCTAAACTAACACTTCTAACACTAAGTAATTTTTTAATTTTAAATCCTCATTTGGCCACTTCACCTGCACTAACGTTATTATTATTGTTGCACCCTCTAAAATGTCGCTATTTCACCATTTCTGCTGCGCCTCCACGAAATTTAAGTATTCCTGAATCCGAATCAACGTTCCTTGAATCTCCCGTTCTTGCTTCCGCGATGCCTCCAATTCGGCTTCCAAACGGGCGATGTTGTTCGACGTGGCGGCCAGTTGACCCTGATAATCAGGGATCATTTTTTGTAGCCACGCATAGGAGAGATCCGCCAGCTCCTGAGGTGATTTTGGAGTTAGTTGATCTCGCGGGAAACTAGCTCCTCCGTCCGCATACAATTGTACCATCTGCATCATATCCTTTCCGCCAGTGTTACTATATAAAAATTGAAATTCTCGTTAGCGTATAATTTAATGTTAATCGCAAGAACTTACTATCGTTGAACAGACGGATGTTGGTGGTGCTGGTGGTGTTGTTGTTGCTGCTGTTGTTGTTGTTGCGATGGCGGTGGAGGTGGTGGTTGTGGTGGCGAGACTAATACCTCGCTCATATGAGGCGTGGCGATTACTCTGTAAAAGGAATTGATACTACACACGTCTGTTTCACGAATAACGAAATAAAATAATTCATTGTCAATTGACTATTTACCGTTCCGGCGCGTATACATGGGCGGCTCCTCCTTCGAGTTGATCTAGCAACTCCTCCAACGCGAACCTTTCGCCGATGTTTTCTGGTGTACTACAAAATAAACTGATATAAGCATACGATCATATTTGCAATTAATCGAAATAGATATTCCAATAGAATCATATTTACCGGAGTTTCGCTTTTTCGCTCTCTCCCTCCGACATTATAGTAATTACACTATATTTATCTTGATCGAGGATGGGCGCATTGTCGCTCTTCTTCATTACTAAGTCCCTCATTAGGCACCCGGATGACGACGGCGGCGGCGGTGGTGGAGGACGCGCTACACAACTGTTCGACGGCTTTTTCTTCAACGATAACTTTGAATACTTGCGTTGCGTGGCCATTGCGATGACGTTGGTGGTATAATACTTAATGATAATAATGAGCGGAACTAATTTCCCCCACTATATATCTTACAATTTTTTGTTGAGGTTAGCAGTACGCTACGGGGATAAGGGGGCAAAAAAGCACCTGCAGGATACACATATAATACTGGCTAGTAAGCGAAAAGAACACCTGGCATCGCACCGTTCTAGGAAACAGATAATACTGCCGCGTAAGCGAAAAGAACACCTGCAGCTCTGTTGCCATCATCGTTCTAGGAAACAGATTATACTGCCTCGTCAGCGAAAAACAATATCTTGCATGACATTTCACAGTGAGTTCGAGTCTATATAAAGATATGCGAGTAACATTACAACACACGTTCGTCGACTGGGGTCGCAGTACTTAGTTCGTTGCACTAGTCTTACAGGAAGTGCATCTCTTATCGTAACATTTGTGCTACACACTTCTTTTTGGATACGTATATTGGAGTAATTTCGATAAAGTCATTGTAAGTATGCAATCTGTGTCGAGTGCCAGCTGTGACATTGTTCGCTTGACTCAAAGTGCGATTAAATTATTAAAGCATGAATCAGACATTGTAAAACACATTGCTATACTTAGGACCAACATATCACTGATTGAAAAAGCGATTAAAAATAACATTCACGTAGATAATCCCTCTGAGAATCCTCATAGACTCGAAGGTAATTTGGCATTGTTAAAGCATTATCTTGCCATACTACAACAACGTAAATTAAGACTTGTACCTATTAAAAAACAGGGCCGTGGAATAAATGGCGGTGCTACTACTACTACTACTACTACTACTACTAAAACACGTACTTTAGTTTGGCATTCGGTAATGTCCTGCTTTAATGGTAGACTACTGACTGGAATTATTATCAATTTTGGGTACAAGGATCCTTTAGAGTTTTTACAAAAGGCGTACCACTGTTTTTTACGTAAGGTAAATATAATTTTAAAGCAATCAATGATCAAGGTAAACGTAATTTTCTCATGTAACTTTATCGATCCTCACAATCACAATGTCGATTTAAAAACATTTTCTACCAAAAATTCCATTATTACGACCGGTACGGACATTAAGGCGTGGTATCAGGATTACGTGATCGATAAACTTAAATCCAAGTTAGAGGAGTTTCAGGAGGAGGGCTCGGGGTGGGCGCTCAGTGAAGTATTGCATTTAAAAGTAAATATAAATAAGTTCGTTCCCCTTAAAGGTGGCTATTCCACTTACGTTAAAGTCCCCCATTTCATTGCCGTAAAGAGGGCCGTTGTGAACGTTAGAAACAATGATGAATTTTGCTTCCTGTGGTTGTTTCGGCCCTCTATCCCGTAGCTAAAAATGCAGATAGAGTTAATAGCTATCCCCATTTCGATGATGTTTTGAATCATGCGCCGTTTAAATTCCCTATCAAACTAACCGATATTAAAAAATTCGAACAACTTAACGATTTAGCTATTCACTTGTATTGCGTGGTGAAAAAAAATGTATTACCTTTCATGTTAAGCGATAATGTTAATGCAAAGAAAACTATAAACTTGTTACTACTATCGTCCTATAATAATAATAATAATAAGTCGAGGGAAAAATCCTATCACTTCGCTTGGATTAAGGATATGTCGGCGTTACTATCGGCACAGCTCTCAAGGCGAGGTCATAAGAAATTTTTTTGTAACGTATGTTTAAACCATTTCTCCACCGATGCTATACTACAAAAGCATTCGATCAAGTGTCACAAAATTAATAATTGGTCCGTGCGCTTGCCCGATGACGACTCAAAGTATTTAGAGTTTAGCAATCATTTGTATAAAGAAACGGTACCGTTTGCAATTTACGCAGATGTAGAAAGCATTTTGGTTAAATGCGACGACGTTAGTGATACAAACACTACATTGTACCAAAAGCATGTGCCCTTCGCTATAGCTTTTTTCTTAAAATGTTCCTACGATGATACGAAATCAAAATTTTTATCATTTAGAGGGCCCGACTGCATTAAGTGGTTCGTTAATCAACTGCAGGATATCGCCACGTGGTGTAATAGCATTTTTGAGAATATAGTTCCTATGGAAACGTTAACTTGGGCGCAGATTAAACATTTCAATGACTCCACTCATTGTCACATATGTCAGAAACCCTTTTTAGAGCACGATATTAAGGTTCGGGATCACTCACATTTGGGAAAGGGTGAGTACAGAGGTCCCGCCCACAGAGGGTGTAACCTAAATTATCAGGATTCCCACGTAATACCGGTCGTATTTCACAACCTAAGCGGGTACGATTCTCATTTTCTCATTCGCCAACTGGCAACCGGTATACCTGGCGACATTAAACTCTTGCCTTTGAACAAAGAGAAGTACATATCCTTTACCAAGCATATAGATAATACCAAAATTCAGTTTAGATTCATCGACTCGTTTAGATTCATGAGTAGCGGTTTAGATAAGCTGGCGTCGTACTTGAAAAGCGACATGAAAACCATTACGAGAGCGCACAGTCGTAACGACATCGAATTTAATTTGTTAACCAAAAAAGGTGTTTTTCCATACGAGTATGTAGATTCGTGGGAGCGGTTAAGTGAAACCGAGTTACCGCAAAAAAACGCATTTTTTAGTTTCTTACGTAACGAGGGCATTAGCGACGACGATTACGCTCACGCTTTGACTGTGTGGAATACGTTTTCGATTGAAAACTTGGGTCAGTATGCTGACTTGTATTTGAAAACAGACGTCCTTCTTTTGGCCGACGTTTTTGAAAATTTTCGCGAAACGTGCCTGCGTACCTACCAACTTGATCCGCTAAATAATGTTTATACAGGATGGTATTCGAGGCGGCGTGTGTCAATGTTCTACTCGATACGCGAAAGCAAACAATAAATATATGGAGGAGAGATACGATCCCAACGTTGCGTCGACCTATCTCATGTACTTTGATGTGAATTCCTTATACGGAATCACAATGTGTGAACCTTTGCCTTACGGTGATTTTTCGTTTGTCAATGATTTCGACAACTTAGATCTACTAAACCATCCCGACGATGCAGATATCGGGTACATCGTGGAATGCGATTTAGATTATCCAAAGGAATTGCATAGCTTGCATAGTGATCTACCCTTAGGGCCGGAACACATGATTCCTCCGGGCTCAAAGATAAAGAAATTACTGCTTACGTTGTACCCGAAACGCAACTATATCGTGCACTACAGAAATTTAAAGTTGTACATCCGGCATGGCTTACAGCTGATTAAAATCCATCGTGTGCTCCGTTTTAAACAATCGCCGTGGCTAAAGAAATATATCGATTTGAATACGCACATGAGGCAGCAGTCTAGAAACGAGTTTGACAAAAAATTCTACAAGTCGATGATTAATAGCGTGTTCGGAAAGCTTATGGAGAATGTAAGAAAATATAAAGATGTGCGTTTGGTAACTAAATGGGAGGGTCGCTACGGGGCTCGCGCGTACATTGCGAAACCAAATTTTCATAGTTGTACACTTTTCGATGATGATATGGTCATTATTGAAATGAATCGATTAGAGGTCTTTCTAAATAAACCGATTTATGCAGGATTTGCTGTTTTAGACGTATCTAAAACTTTCCTTTACAATTTCCATTACGGTTACGTCTTGGAGAAATTCAAAAATTGCACAAAACTGCTGTATACGGATACCGATAGTCTCGTATACTCCTTTACAGTTCCGGACATCTACGAGTCGATGAAAGAGGACATTTATAGGTTTGATACTTCCGATTTTCATCCTAATAACCCGTTTCAAATACCTCTTGTTAATAAAAAAGTTCCCGGTCTAATGAAAGACGAAAACAACGGGGATATCATGTTAGAGTTTGTAGGACTGCGAGCAAAAATGTATGCGTATGAGGTTATGAATGGGAAGGTTATAAAAAAATCTAAAGGATCCACCGCGCCTAGTGTTAGGGAAATAACTATTGCTGACTATAAAAAAGCCTTGTTTAATATAACAACCTTCAAAAGACATCAGTATTTAATAAAATCCAAAAAGCATACTGTATTTACCATCAAGCAGGACAAAGTCATTTTGAGTCCGCATGACGATAAACGTGTAATAGGTAGAGATTGTATCGATACTCGCCCTTGGGGCTATAATTGCGCTTAAGCCACTTTGTTCCACGGCTCTTTATAATTATAAATTGTTTGTTTCAGTTAAACATGAATGACCACAGCAGCAGCAGCAGCAGCAGCAGCAGCAGCCCACGGAGTAAACAGTTGGAACAGGAACTATATAGTGCTTCCTACGCGATTTACAACAAACATTTAAAGAGCGCTCTACTGAACGTTCCCTCTATACAAAATTATTGCACGATTATTCATTGTTTAGAAAACATTGTTGTTCCGACCGAGTGCTTTAACTGGTGCGCTAAGTCCCAACATATATGTGGTAATACGATTAAATTACTTTTGAATAAAAAAATTGAACTGGACAATTTCGTACAACGATTTGTAGTTAGCGGTAATGCTGCTGCTGCTGGTGCTGATGCTGCTGATATTGTAAATAATTTAAGTTATAAATTACATTTTAAAATGTTCATAGTTGATTTACTCAACAACAACAACAAAAATGTAACTAATATTAATAGTTTATATAAGGATTGCTCGGCTGTAGTTAATGACGCAATGTGTACATCTATTGAATATGCTAATTACAAGGTATTACAACGTTTCATCGATGCCTGCGATGAGAAGAACATTAAATACCATTTCGCACCATCTGAAGACATACAGCATAAAAGACTCTACGAATGGGTAGTGTACAACATCGACAAAGGAACTAAACATCCTAATGCACTTCTGGGATGGAGTTGCGGGCCCGACTCTGACGTATGGCCGTCAACGTTATTGAGTGACTATAAAAACACTCTCGACATTCTTCATGCAATTATGAATACTAATAAGCGAAAGAATATTGTTAACTCTTTTGTTTGGTAATAATAATAATAAAAGATTAATTTGATGTATCGATTTTTATTTATCAAAACACCCTCACATACATTTTTTGTTTATAAAACTATATTATTCTTATCGATCCAAGATTTTTCATAAAAACCACCCAATATTGGTTTTCCCTTCATGTCTTCCAATAGGTACGTAACGGGATTGGTTATACGAACTTTTACGATCTTGAACAATTCACTGGACCAACTCGATGTATAACCTTTTGCAAAAATGCTCTTAAATTTGCTAATTCGCACCACATCGCCGACACTAAAGCGATGTTTGCTATTGAACAGTTTTATATGCGTATATGCGTCGAGATGTGTCTTGACGTTCACTTCGCAAGGTTTCATTCCGATCGTTCGATGTTTACGATTATTGTAGTCTGCCGTTATGCTGGCGAGTATGTCAATCCATAGATATTTACCACGAAAACTAAAGTTTTTGTACAAGGCATTCTTAATGGTCCTAATTACTCTTTCAGCGATGGCCGCCTTTTTCGTACTGTACGTTGAATAGTGATTGATATCGTTCTGCTTCATCAACTTTTCGAAATGTTTATTGTAGAACTCTTTTCCCGCATCGGTTTGTAAATTTTTAGGCGTACGTTCTCGAAAAATAGCTTGCATTGCTTTTGTCACCTCTTCACCCGTCTTTGTCTTCAACCCTTTCGTCCATAGATATTTGGAGAAACAGTCGATTACAACCAATATGTACTTGCATCCTTTATTCTGTTTAGCGTAAGATGTAAATTCCGCTAAATCTGCTTGCCAAAGGTCATCGTATCCTTTAACGATGATACGTCTGCGTGGAAAATTTTTGCGCGCGGATTTATGCAGCTCGTTCACCACTTGCTGCTTGGACATTCTTATTTATTAATTCTTGTAAAATCTCTTTGGTTGCTTTCAAGTCTTCTTCTAGCACCTGGATGTGGTTGCGAAGACCGTCTACAGGAACTTGCGCCATCTGCAGACAAAACATTAGGAAGCCTTTATTTATGACGTCGCCGTCGTCTTCCGGATCGGCCAATTGAGTCAGACGATTTCCGTTTAGATTTAATCTTGACGCAAGGTAGTATTGCAAAGTTAGAACATCTTGAGGTTCAACGGGATCGGCGACATTACTCAACCTCTTATTTTCAATATTTAAGTTGTTATCGTCGTCGATGGAGAATTGGGGTAATTGAGTCCTAATGACTTTATTCAATTGAACGCGCGTATGAGAACGTCCAAATTTATCCATGGCCATTGTAGGTATAAACTCCTCGTTAACACGGAATGAGTATTTATAGTTTACGTAAAAACTGTTGAGTAGGTCTCTCTATGTATCCGTCCTCGTACAGTTCCTCCACGATTGATATTATATCGTTTATTAGGCCGGTATTACCGGCTAGTCTCTCTGCCCATAAGACCTCTAATTCGTGAATAAGTTCGTGAACGTTATTCCA
The DNA here is from genome assembly GCA_036250285.1 of Pyrocoelia pectoralis. Classification (NCBI taxonomy): domain Eukaryota; kingdom Metazoa; phylum Arthropoda; class Insecta; order Coleoptera; family Lampyridae; genus Pyrocoelia; species Pyrocoelia pectoralis. The sequence continues at coordinate 34,794,956 of CM070075.1, read as the reverse complement.
ATACTTATATTCTATCGATCGACCAAATTCTTTGAATAAACCACTTCCAATTGTTGGCTGAGGACTTGAGGCCGCCAATAGACGTTTAATTATCTGAGTATATTTTTTGCTTTTACTACCCCTTAGCTGTTCGCCCGCTTCATAGGAACGTCGCGCCACATTGGTGGCATTTAAAATTTTTCTATAATTCTCTTCGTCTTGTTGAGTAAATAGGCGGCGGTCGGGTTCGTTCATGATGATGAGATCATAGAGACCTTCCGTACCCTTATAACGCACCCCATTAATTATCATATCTTCCCCTTCTATGTCTACGAGCGTATTACCCATCATCCATTTATCCGTGTCAATGTTATAATGAATGCCGTAAGTAGTGTCAATCGCATTTTCGGTGTCTCGTATCATGCGTTCAACGTATATACGAGGCAGGGCTGCGTATTGTTCTAAGAACTTTTCCGCACCTGAACGATCGAGTAAGACAGATGAGGAATCAATGCGTGACGACGTTGAGGGGCGCTCTTCTTCTTCCTCTTCCGGTTCAATTTCGCCGATTACCGTAGTTTCCAAGAAAGAGGGAGTCGCTTGTATTAGAGAAGGAGGAGGATTTCTGTGAAAAAATGGAAGTCTAGATAATGGACTAATACCGCTAATGGAGTGTCTTCGTTTTGGGCGTTGGATAAAAGGTCGCGCGGCTGGAGTACTACTTCTCGGAATGAGAAGCCTTTTGGGGGATGGTCGTCGGAATACATTTCCTTCATCCTCCTCCTCATTTTCCTCCTTCCTCTCTTTCTCCGTTTTCTCAGATTTAATTTCGTGTTTCTGCTCGAAATTTTTTTGAATGTTAGACAGCGGCTCGATTAGTGGTTTATAAGTTTGTACAAAATCGAGTTCTTTGGTGAACCTATCCGCCTTCAGACGGTTGTACTTTTGCTGTATAGCTTTACGAGCTTGCACTATACGTCGTTTCAATTTCATTTCCTTGCTATCCATTGTACAACTGATGACGGTACAAACAGGTATGAACGGGTATGAACGGCTAATGAACGGGTAATGAACGGCTAATGAACAGATATATCAGTTTGTGCAAAAAGCCGTTTGAAATTAAAGCTGTTCTGATGATGCGCTGAGCGGATCAGTTTGTTTCCTTCTGCACCGTTGACGTGCTACTACTAAATTTCAAGTACGCGTTTACGTTATTATATAGTTATCGAACCCTTTCCTAAAACGTCCATTGTGTACTTCGGCATCCTTATTTATCACCAAAAATCCGTACTGATTCCTCCAACATTCCGAACACATGTCACGAAACGATTGAATGCTTATAATTGGGCTGACGTGATCTTCGTAAATGTGCTTCAAGTTCAGATCGTCCTGCTCGAATAGCACAAGTAAATTGGCATTATCTCTAATCAGTTGCTTAGGGATTTTAGTGTACGTCTGGCCCAAATAGAAACAGTCGATGTCGTTATGACGCCCCATCGAAAAGTACGATCGAATGTTATCTTGCTTTTCGCAAGCGATATCGTCAAAAATAAATACCGAATTTGGTTTTGCGAGTCCAGGCTCCATAATGTCAGCGTTATCCGTGAACGTAAAGTAACCTATATTCTTCATAGGCTGTAAAATATCTTTCAACAGTTTGTACTTATCCTGATTTAGTGATTTTGAGTAGACGTATACATGTTTAAATCTGAGACCGTTAGGTTCTGTTAGTAAACTGATCATGGCGTTGGTTTTCCCGCAATTAGATGGACCGCATAGTATGGCACGTACGGTATTGGGAAGCAACTTTCCATGTTTACCCTCTCCGTTAAAACCCCCTCCATTCGTCAGATCGTGATTATGAATGGGTAATTTCTCCTGCTGAACAACTACCTTCATACTCTCTCTACTTATGTGTGTTTGTCGTCGTCTGGCTTAAGTAAAACTACGTATATTTTAGCAACGTATCTTTATTTATAGAAAATTTTATACACTACTTTACTAATACTAATAACAAATTATAGTTTCTTTACTTCTCCGGTAAGCGGATTATATTGAACTAAGGAGTCATGAAGAATGAGACAGTAGGCGACGATTCCCGCCTCGAACGCTTCTACCGACTCCATTTCCAGCTTGACATCCACCGTTGAATATTTGAGCGTTTCGTTTTGCTTGGAACAGTCCATTACGAATATTGGACAAGTTTTGAAATGCGAATAATCGAATAGGGCATCTTGTTCCTCTTTCGCGTAATAGGCTCCTCGAAAGTTTATATAATTCTGATAGGCCGTTATGTATTTGTTGGCATTAAAATCTAAATGCATCGCTTCGTAAGGATAACTTTCCGAATTGAGATGTAATTTTAAATTGCGGATTTTAACGTTATCGAAGTCTGCCGCTTTTGCAGCCTTTGAAAATTTCTTTCCCCGTTGAAATGCGACGATCGCCCATCGAGGTTTCTCCAATTGGGTAGATGTTTTGATTGGCCATATGTCGGACTGTGCTTGTTTTAAAGCGGGCAATTCGTACAGTTCCCATTGACGAAACGGTATTGTAATTGCAGCATTTTTGTTAATTCGTTCGAACAGTTTGAGTTTAGCGCCATCGCTAAGCGTCATGTGTGGTACTTTCCATTGAATTTTACTCAAGGTTATTCCTGCATCGGCTTCCCCCTGATAACGATCTGCATCGCTTCTAGCCCGAATCAGAATTAATTCTTGCCTCATGTTTACGATAACTTGTCGGTAATCCTCCATACTACCAAATATATGCTTTAACGGTATACACACCGCAAAATGCTTTTCCAAATCGTTTGCGTTTCTAGTGTATTCCACTTGCAGCGGCTCTTCGTTTTTCGGCGACCATCCCAGATGATGTAACCCTTTGCTTTCGTTAGACGTATACGATATGTATCCTTTTAGTGCGGATGTAATTCCGGGATTTCTACAAACATCCACCTTTTGCCCGCCCAATTCGTAGCGGATTTCTTCGAAGAGAAAAGCGGGGAAATTGTTTGTTAGACTGCACGTTTTTCCCGCGTCTTCATTTTTGCGCTCGATTTTTCCTTCGATGTACAGAAAACTGTCGTATGTGGCCGTTATTAAATCTTGACTCTGTATTAGTATACGAATTTCATCGGAGGGTCCGTAATTGGAAGATCCGTACGGGAGGTAGGTGTGAATATCGGATTTAATTATGCTTTCGTCAAAATGTACGTTTTGAAAGACGTTCAGTGAGTCGACTGCCATTTCTTATTCTTCTTTTGCACGCTACTAAACCGATAGATGCCAAGAAATATTTTTCGGTAGATGTTAATTCTCCGGCAGCAGCAGCAACCGTCCTCGAGCGCGGTTGGCGATTGATAGTATTCGATTTGTTTGTCCGCTTTTTATTTATAAGGAAAGCTGATGCCGGGCCCTGATTAATTCTTAATCCCATGTTCTTTTAGCTCTAGGCGTACCGTAAATGGCTCGTTTTCCCCGAAATCTATGAGTTCACCCTTCTGATTGGTCAACTTAATTGTTATGTTACTAATGGTGCTTGTGTTTAGTTGCAAGTATTGCGGATGATTGGGCGTTTTGTCTAATCTGTATCCTGGAGGGACCGATACGTCTACTTCGTACAGAACTTTAGCAGGTGTTCCGTTACGATACGATCCCTTTACGAGATTACACTCGATGTGTATATTTGTATGTTTAACTATTTGTATATCTAGAGGGGATCTATGTAAAACGTTAGCTTCCAATATTCGCGGTTCGAATCCGAGCATACGCCCAATGGAATCTGATTGCGTGAAATCTATAACAAATTCGCAGCTAAGCTCGCACTTGAGCGTATTGTTGTTTGCCCTCAAACTAAATTTACGTGTAGGGATGTGTGCTTTTATATAGGCGCTCAATTCTTCCAACTCGTACGCACCGTGAGGAATTGTGATTGTATTTGCCTCTTTCTCCTCCTTATAGTGAAACTTATCGTTCCCTTTGTGAATGTTTCTTATACTGTTACAGCCGTAAAACCCCACCACACCGATTACGTACTGCTTCTCGGATGGAAGTTCAATCGGCGGATAGAAATCATGACTGGCGATATTACCCGCACCCTCTATACTGAATGTCGTCGACATGACGACTAAGCACCATTACTCTCCTTACGTATTATTTATGTAAAAATTGGAGGCACAGGTGTCCGCAGATAATACTGCCAAATTGCTGTTCCTGCTCATAATTATAGTATATTTTACATCCGCGAAAGTAGTCTACGACCTCTCTCGGTGGTGGAATATTTCCGAAGCTATCGTAATACCATACTTTCGCATTACGTTTCTTGTAGCAGACCCAATGCGTGCCGGGCCCCCGTTGACTATCTAGGTTAATAATGCCTGCTTCATTCTTCCATGGCAATTTGGGCATATTATCGCGCATAAATACGTTCCTGAAATAGGGCACCATCTTGGAATATTTTCGCAAATCTACATCAGTCAGCGGTCTATTTGGTCATTTGGGGTTCACGTGTAATGCAATACCACCGCCACTTTTGTAAGGTTTCAGGTATAGCACACCGCCATTCTTCTTTCCTATAGCAATCGATTCCATCGTGTGGTTGTGACGCGATGCTTCTTCTAACGCCTTTTTAGCATCACGCGAAGCATTAACTGCCTTAGCAATTCCGGATGCACCGCCGGCCAAAGCACCGACTGCCGATAAACCGGCGAATAGTGGTATTAGAAATGGTAAAAAGCCACCTTCTTTCGGTAAGGGTAATACTCTCGGAACGTTGACATTTCTCTTTCCGCCTAAACTTTTCACGGCCAGTTTAGCCGCTGTTACAGCCGACTTTATCGATGCTTGCGTATTTTCGGTTTTTTTCATTTTTTTAGCAATTATTCTACGTAAATTTGATAAACTGCTCATTGATACCTTATTTGTTCTCTTACTACTCCTACACCTCCTCCTCCTTCTCTCTTTAACGCCCATTCCCAATTTCCTTTTCGCTCTCATTATACTCCCAACAGTTATGGCGGAAGCTCGCTCTCCTATAGTTGCGTCCGATGCTTTTAAACGCTTCCAAGCTGCTCGTTCCAAAATGCTGTCTGCCCTATGTCTACTTTCTAAACCTTTACTATCCCTATAGCTAATATCGTGTTCTTTGCAATGAGCGTCCAAGGGGTTTATGCCGGGATCACCTCGCTCGAGTCTTTTAGATAATTTAGTACCAGGACCGCAGTACTGATAACCAGGAAGATGTAATTCGATTGGAAGCTTATTAATAAGCGTATTTATCAGACCTCCCCTACCAACTGCACTCTTCCGCTTCTGAATTAACATTGCCGGGATTCGATGCAAAATCGATATATTTATAGGGTTTTATAGGGAAATAAAAAACAATTTTTTATCATTATCGTTTATTGTTTGTAGATGTGATACATTATATATGCAGGTCGATAGTGCAGGAGTTCCATCATACAAACTGTATTATGCGAATTTCTATCATATTTATAATTTAACACATTTTCAAAGTCGAGATAGATGTAGTCATCGTTCTCGTTGTCGTAGTCATCGCTAAACTCCATCTTGCGAAAGCGTCGGCAGCTATGTACCTGTTCAATGAGATTCTGATAGAAACTGGGAAGGCTGTACGATTGCAGTAATTCCAATCGATAGTTAATTATATCTTTTAGGGTAAAGAATTCTTCAATTTCATTTCTATTCATCGTACAAGAACTACTGCTGTTGTTTGTTTGTATTGTTACACTTTTTAGCATTTTCTCTTCTCCCTTAACGGATTCCCAGTTATAGTAAATTATAACTTTGCTACTAAGCGATTCCAAAGTTTGGGTCCATTCTATATCTTCCTCTTCGTTAACGTCTGACCAGTCAATGCGACGTTCCATCTCTTGCGATCGGAAAAATTTCATTTCTACGTACGTTTGCCATTTGAGAATCGTCTCCCAATCTTCTCTCTCCAACACTATTGCACTGCCACTGACAATTCGTAGAACTGGTGCAAGGTCATGTTGTGTACTGTATCCGATTTCAATGTTTTTCTCAAAGAGGTCGTACGAAGTACAATCGATTAGACGTTCATTGAACATAGGTTCAGACGGGGTAGCGCACGTAGTTGTTGCACCATCTCTGTTGTCGTTGTCGTCGTCTTCATTACAGCACCAGCACGAGCATTTAAAATAATTATTGTTGCAACTCTTTTCCATATTCATGAAGAGTTTTCTAAATGTGTTCATCAGACAGAGAGAGAGAACAATAACACCAATGCTGACGATGATCACTGAGCAACTGATTTATTTTCATCAGTGAGGTATATTTTTATAATGAGAGAAAATTAGTATTATTATTACATCTTTATTTACAAACATTCATTGTTTACAATAATTTCCTATTGCGTATAGTTACATAAATGTTAAATTTGTTGTCTTGCCCGCTTCCCCACTACTTGTGATGAATATAGCTTTATGAGCCAAAGAGTCGTTGAACGTTTGAATTTGATTGTCTTGCTTGAAATATTCGTAGAAGCGCAACGGTAATACAAATTTAAAATTCTCCGTCTCCAATACTATCCGGTCTCCGTACTTCGTATTAATGGTATCGATACCCAGTACTTTGTATTTTTCCCCCACTTCCATATCTTTGACGTTTTTGAACGGTTTGCAGAAGGTACTGTTGTTCACGTTTGTAAGATCCATTTTAACTGATTCACGAACCGTTACTGACTGAATTCTTCAACCATTCTTCCATCCTCTTTATATTGAGACTCGTGACCTTGGTTGCGATAAATTTTTGCACGATGATTTTCTTGTAATACGGGAGACAGAATTCTATCAAGTTCGGCTATTCTACGATTGAAACGATACCTATCTAGCGCTACAGTTTCCCACGGTCCTTTCCTTGCTTCAGCATGAGCAAAAGGCCACACTATCATTCTATGCACTTTATTCGCCGATTCGTCTATTGTCACTTTCTTCGTCACCATCATCACTTACATTCTCATCGGACGACGACGACGACGACGATGTTGAAGGTTCACCACACCATTTACTTAATTCTTTTGCAAATTCGTTCAATCCCGCACCGTTTAACCTTGTAATAATGCACTCGGCACAATATTTATAACTTAAAAAGTTTTCACATATCGTCAGACCTAACTTATATTTTTCGGAAAGCGTTTTGCACTGCTCCTCGCTAAAATAGCCATTCCCGTACACCGCCTCGTGATCGGCATCCCACACCATAGCCGAAAACTGTTGCGTGAGACGTTCGACCGCTGTTCTAAGATCGGTGGCTTTTGTCCAAGATTGCTCTGCATATGCCATCCACATCTTTTTTGACTATTGAAAATGCATTCAATGCTGTCTTTATATCACTACCTCCCTTCCACAATGTAGACAACCGTTAGTCACCCCTCGCCGCGATAGACTTTAGAACCTGCTACTTTGTTGAAGAATCTCTAAGCGCTTTAGATCCTGTCCCAAGCTCTCAACCAACAGCCAAGTTCTTACCCCTTAGCCAAGTTCTCAATCCCCTACACAAGTTCTCGACCATCAGCCAAGTTCTTAACCTCCAGCCAAGTTCTTAACCCCCCTAGCCAAGTTCTCAACCAGCAGCACAGTTCTTAACCCCTAGCCAAGTTCTCAACCAGCAGCACAGTTCTTAACCCCCTAGCCAAGTTCTCAACCAACAGCCAAGTTCTTCTGTCACCAGATGTAGTGAGTTTTGAAAGTCGCCGACAGCGTTTGTACGCTCATTCATTAGTGACCGCTCGGTGGGTTAGAATCTCGCTACATAGTAAAGCCGATTCTAACTCACAAAAGTCACTAGATCTAGTAACTTCACCAGATCAAGTGTCTTTTAGCGGAGATCCTCACCCCTCTCTCTCTCTCTCTCTCTCTCTCTCTCTCTCTCTCTCTCTCTCTCTCTCTCTCTCTCTCTCTCTCTCTCTCTCTCTCTCTCTCTCTCTCTCTCTCTCTCTCTCTCTCTCTCTCTCTCTCTTTCTCTCTCTCTCTCTCTCTCTCTCTCGTAAAAAAGTAAGGCCGATACTAACTCAAAAAAGTTACTAGATTTGGTGGAAAAGTCACTAGATCTAGTGACTTTTTTGAGTTAGTATCGGCCCTATATTACTACTTAATAGTACTTCCTGGTGTAGCAAAAACGTATTCATTGTCTCCAGAAATATATTTTTCTCTATGTTCAAGTAATAGGTCTATAAAGTTTTGTAGCGCTTTCGGAACCAAAATTACGACAGCTCGACTACCTTTCCCACTATTGACGACTCGTTTGTACTTGGTGGTCAAAATTTTTTCTGTATTTGTAAGAGCATTTTCGAAATCTTTAGCATTGCTTTTTTGGTCGTTTTGATAATCTTTGATTTTTAAATATTGGACGTCACCAATGCGTCTTCTGTTAAAAACAATTAACAAAGCTAACGTACAATGAACCAGTAATTTGTAGGACCTTTGATTTTCATTTTTATCATCATAAAGTAATTTTTCTTTACATTCTTCGGAGATTTTTAAAACTCCATCTCGAAATTTTTTAATGTCGCTAACCAATGGCAAGAGTAGTGGTTTATTCCAACGTTTCTCCATCATGTCTTTATTTGCTAGGGACGCTAGTTCCGTGTTCCACCTTGACTCAACCAATTTTTTAAAAGATTTTATATTTTGGAGCCATGTTTGTGCTTCACTTAATGATCCACATTTATAGCCTTTGCTTTCTTTTAAAATTAAGTGAGTTAATTCGTCGCATGCCATTTTTAGCGATGTTCCTAGGTGCATAGCCAAGCTCGGAGCTCTATAAGACTTTTTTACGTGGTCATAACCAGAGATTTCTCTAACTGCGGTTATTACTGTATCAAAATGTTTTGGGAAAAGCATATCCTTAAAAGCAATATTTTTGTTATTCATAATTTTTCTGTAACTAATAAGCAGTCTAGAGAGCTCTCTCATTCTGTTACTGCAAGCATAAGCCATCCTTTCTTTTCTGTGCCGTTTTAAATAAGACTCCCCAAAATGCGCTATAAGAAGGTCTTTCTTTGCTTCAAATCCTATTTCATCCGCTTTCATTAATTTAAAAACCTGAAAATATAATATTATACCATCTCCTATGTCCTCTTCAATTTATATAAATAAACAAATTATTTTATTTATATTTTTTATAATAAAATGTTTTTTATATGGTAAATACGCAAGAGGTTGATTTTTTATAGTATAACCTGTTTTCATGTTTGTAGTCCAGTCAATGAATACTTTGTAGAGTGCATGGAATATGAGAAAATTTTTGACTTCAGGACTTTGTTAGGAATATTTAGTAGGTAAACATACTAAAAGTCCCCGCTCCTGGGAGGTGAGCTTAAGATGGGAATTGGGAGAAAGGCATTTTTCGATTTTTCGATTATATCTCGGAAATAGATCATTTTCAAAAAAATCATTTTTACCTAACTCTTTTTGTCGAATACTTGTAATATCTGTCACCGATTTAGGGTGCGGACGGTGTTTTGAAGGTGAGTTTAGCAGTTCGTTGTTCTTCACTGCGTTTGAAATGGCACTGACTGTAGAACTGCTCACATTTAAAGCTGGGGCAACTCGCTACTAGATAGTTGAAGTATTACTGTATAAAGCTAAATGAAATTCTTTACTTACTTCTCTTACAGCCTGTAGAGGTAATAATGGACCCCCATTATCACGCTCCTTTTCAAAGTAATCGATTAACGATGCTACAAGTTTTTTAGCTGTGCTGTTTAAATGCTTCGGCATCTTAATAACTTAGTACAGCTTTATGACAAAATTTGTTCTGAAAAGAACAGTTTTTTGAATATATTCACAAATTATAAAGTGAAGACAAACAAATATAAGTAACGAGTGAAGGAATTGAAAGACGCCACTGAACTGTCAAACATAACCTAAAAACCCATTTTAATAACAGGATTCAATTTGGCAACGTTGGTTTCTAGTACCAACCTTACAATGAAAATGTTACTTGATTTATCCATTGCAAAGCATTTCTTAGTGAAGTGTTACGTTTGGTACTTCAATTTATTCCACTTATGACGTGCATCGGAAATTTCGTTGAACGAGCTGTATACTTAACAGCAAGGAAATGCAGTAGAAAGTGAGGTTAATGATAATGAATGGTAATAAATATTAAAACGCATTTATGAAATCGTCATAAAAACACTTACCTACTAATTCACCAAATTCAGACACTGCAGATTTTATCACTATACACCAAAGTAAAACAAATTAAAAGGGGAAAAAGTAAAAACTACATACAGCAAAAAAACGACAGTGAAAGCGTCATCACGTGATCATGACTGAAACACTGAAAGGTTTACGCCGTTGACAATGTTGACATTTATTCCTTCAATGTTAATTTATTTATTTATGAAATAGTTAAATCAGATTGTTTACGCGAACGCTGTGATTAGATAAGAATAACCTTTATGCAGGAATATCAAAAATCTTAAACCTGCGTCATTTTGTACAAAAATTAAAGATATATTTTTAAACAAATGTTTCCTTAATATATCGTAAGCAAATATTAAAAAATCTTATGTTAAAAATATTTAGTTAATATTTGCTAGAACATATTAATCAGTCAATATTTTTGTAATATTTACAGAACGTAGAAATATTGATCAATCATGTGAAAACATTTTGTGTGCTATATGGGGATGCTCAAACTTTTTGCTATTTATGGTACGAGTCGTTACCCAAGGGGGGTGCAAATGAGATAGGTTCATGTCTTTACAATGGGTGTGTTTTTTTTGTACAAGTTCTAATTAGTGCACTCTAACTTGTTCGACTGCGTTTTTTTATGCGAGCTGTGCAACTCCAATGTGTTTTAAAATTGTTCGAATTTATGTTCGATGTTAACTTGTATGCACCAGGTGAATAGGGGATGCATGAAAACAGAACGCGTACATAACCTATATATTGCTACATAAACAAAAATTGGCGGTAAACTTGCCACACTTCCTTTCTCTTTGTTAACAAATTTACAAGATGAATTATATTTGTGGGTATTGTACGTTTAAAACAATTTCAAATACAGGTGACGATTGGCTAAATAAAAATAAAAAAAACTCATCAATGTTTTGAAGGAGTAGCAAATCTGGCAAATAGATGAAAAAAATCAGGTTTGGAAAGAAGCAGGTTAGTACCTATCTGCCGATTTATAGTCACATTTCAAATTCTTAATTTTATGAGATGTTAATGCTTATGCCAATGATGAGCAAACCTCGGTGTCCGAGGAGCAAGCGCAAGAGGTGGATGCCGTCGTAAAAAAAGGTGTAGAATGGAGTCATAATGGTATTTCTCTGTTAATTGATAAATACCGCACATATAAAAGTGAATTAGCCACCAAAAATTCGATAAAGAAGCATATTTTGAAAAAGCAAGCTTTATTCTACAAATAATACTCAATTTAAATATCTTAATTACAGAATTAGTGATGAAATGAATGATCTTGGGTACCACTATACGTGGGAACAGATCCAAAATAAATGGAAATCTTTAATTAGGACAAATAAAGCAATTAAAGATAACAATAATGCAAGTGGCAGAGAAAGGAAAAATTGGAAGTATTTTGATGTTATCAAAGAAATTCTATTTGGAAATCCAGCAATAGATCCTCCACTTACAATACATAATGGTACTGTATCAAACAGGAAGGCCTCATCCGATACAGAACGAGTTGAAACACCTACGCCTTCAACATCAAGTACTCGTTCAAACACACCTACGCCTTCAACATCAAGTACTCGTTCAAACACTACACCAAAACGTAAATCAAATACCGATGTGAGTAATTTACTGAAGAGTATTATGCAACAAAACCAACAGCAGCATTTGGAAAATTTACAGGAAAAACGTCGCTTCAATGACCTGTTAGAAAAACTTGTAAATAGTCAAAGTAAATAGTAATCGTAATTTCTGTATTTATAGTAACTAATGTCTATTTTGCATATACATTTTTTCATATAGTAATTAATACGTAGAATAAGTTTTAGTTTGGTTTATTTAAGTTTAAAAATTGTACATAAACATTTACATTGCATTCATAATTGTTGAACGTTTTTGTTCGCCTTCTGTAGGTGTATGTATATAATTTTCTTCTATTGGTAATTCGAATAAATGGTCTTCCAATTCTCTCCGATAATAATATTGACACGTATGCTAAAAGAACACCTGCACCGCAGACAATAAAGGCCGAAACCCACTTGCAACACGCCACGCCACCCCACGCCATCCCACGCCATGTGACGAAAATGTGTGCATATTTTCTTCCATTTAATTAAACGTGCTGCGTACACACTCGAGCCACGCCACGCCATCCGACGTGTGACGATTCAAAATATTGAGATGCTTCCGACGCGTGTGAATACGTATTAGCTGGTCCCCCTACCTCTCTAGCCCCGCACCAATCTACTTTTGCAGTGTATGCCACTCTCATAAAACGTTTTGTTGCGTCGTGCTGATAAAGCAAGTATAAGGTGGAAAATGGAACAAGAGCGTTTAATAGAAAAAGTACGGCAATACGAGTTTCTGTATAATGTACATTCTGAACACTATAGAGATCAAAATATGCGCCATGAAGCTTGGGAAGAGATAGGCAGAGATTTAAAAATCACAGGTAAGTTGATATAATTTATTATAAATTTAAAAACTTAGTACATATTTATTTTTGCCCCCTTCGAACCATTTCTTGTTGCCAAGGTATACTGCCGGAAGGTGAAATAAAATATTCCCTAAATTGTTCTCTTACATAAAATGCTCTTTGTGACATGTTACGTCTGAGCTGGTTAATATTAATTAAAGCCGAATTATACCCATTAAACGATGATGTATCTGCCTCAAAGTCGGGGTTTTCAGTGCATAGCATATTATGTAGGCAACAGCATGCGAGCACTATAGAATCTACCATATCTGGTTGAACTTCAAAATATCTTGTGAAAACTCTCCATCTAGAGGCTAGAATTCCAAAACAATTTTCCGATAGACGTCTCGCTCGAGATAATCTGTAATTGAAGATTTTTTTTGATTCATCTCCACCAAGTGTGTTGCGACTGTATGGACGAAGTAAATATGGTTTTAATGGGAATGCCTCATCTCCGACAATGACGTGGGGTAGAGGATTTCCACCTTCCATCAGAGGGGTATCTGCAGGTAAATTTAAATGTCCACTCTCTAAAGACCGCCCAAGAACAGACTTAGAAAATATACTTCCGTCACTATTCCGCCCATATGACCCAACATCCACAGTGATGAACTTATAGTTTGCATCGACAAGTGCCATTAAAACGATAGAGTGTGCACCTTTATAATTATAATACGCGGAACCACCTCCAATGGGGCAACGGATATTTATATGTTTGCCGTCAAGGGCCCCGATACAATTGGGAAAGTTCCACATTTGTTTGTACCTCTGTGCCACTTCTCTCCACAATTGTTCTGTTGGTTTCGGCATAACTATCGGATTTAAAACCTCCCAAATAGCCTTGCACACAGATTTTACTATATTTCTAACAGTGTTGAATCCGATTCTGAAGCTGAATCCGATTGATCGAAATGAGTTTCCTGTTGCTAAGTACCTGAAGCAATACATTTTGTTATTGTAATAAGTAATTGCTATGGAGACAAGATAGTTAGGAAATCGAACTTCGCAGTCATACAATGAACCATGTGAAATAATGTTGTAAATAGTAATTTGTGTTGGAAAAGCAACTCCTGTGGTTGCTGAAGTTACATTTATAAGTATTCAACGTTATTTTTTTAATGTGACATTGACAAGATAAAAGATGCAATGTTTGACCTTACAATATACTACAAATCTTAAGCTATCACAAATTTAAGTCCAATGAACAAATCAAGTTCGGTCTTCCTAAGCTCTAAACCTTACTGGTAATCACATGTTTTAATTAGTAGGTAATTACATAATTATGTTCTCGTAAATTAAATATTTTTACTTTAGCATCACAAGCCAAGGACATATGGTCTAAACTGAGAAATTGTTTATCTAATGCTCTAAAACGGCGGAATGCTAAGAAAAGTGGACAGGCTGCTAAAAAATATGTACCATGGAAATTTGAAAAACAAATGGAATTTCTTCAACCTTATATGGACAGTAGGCAGTGAGTCTTGGATAATTTTTATTGCATCTTTGTTAACTTTTATTAATCACAGGACACTCGGTAATTTATCACAGTCTGACAATTTATCACAATTGTCAGAAGAAGAATCGCAGATGATTGCAGACGATGAACCAGATAATGCTGAAGAATATTCGGCTGTATCTTCTCCTTCCACAAGTAATGTAGGGAATACAACACAATCACGACCTCCATCTGTACCTTCTCCATCCACAAGTAATGCAGGAAATACATCTCAATCACGACCTCCATCTGTACCTTCTCCATCCACAAGTAATGCAGGAAATACATCTCAATCACGACCTTCATCTGTACCTTCTCCATCCACAAGTAATGCAGGAAATACATCTCAATCACGACCTCCATCTGTACCTTCTCCACCCACAAGTAATGCAGAGACTACATCACAATCACGACGTCCATCTGTACCTTCTCCATCCACAAGTAATGCATCACAATCACGAAAAAGACGTCCTAACCCGGCAGAAGAAATGGTAGACATTATGAAAAAAAATTCTGAACTACGAATGCAAAGAGCTGAAAATAAGTTTCCGAATAATTTAAATGAAACAGATATGTTTTATTTAAGCATGTCAAAAACAATACAGAGGTTGCCGCAGGTGGATCAAATTCGTATTCGGATGGAAATGTGCAGATTGGTGTCCGAAGCAGAAATGCATCAACTTCAGACACCGCGTCATAATCGAAGATTGACCTCACCTCAACTAACACGACTGGTCTCCGAAGCAGAAATGCATCAACTTCAGACACCGCGTCATAATCGAACATTGACCTCACCTCAACTAACACGACTGGTCTCCGAAGCAGAAATGCATCAACTTCAGACACCGCGTCATAATCGAACATTGACCTCACCTCAACTAACCTCACCTCAACTAACCTCACCTCAACCAACCTCAACTCCTCCAGTCTCACCTCAACCAGCTTCTCCCAGTCAGATATATACACAACCTCCCATATCGGTCCCGGAAAGTTTACCGAAAACAGTTTACCGAAAACAATATACCGAAAACAGTTTACCGAAAGACAATTCACCGAAAGGTCATTTTACCGAAGGAACAATTCGCCGAATTACAATTGACAGAAAAACATTTTTACCGAAACACACTTTACCGAAAGGAATGTTAACCGAAAATATACTATAATTCTATGAGGTAGGTACGTGCTGATCATGTTTGTAATAATATACCTACTATTATTAATTATTATACATATAGGTACAACATATTTTAATGTCATTAATGTAACAATTGTATCACCAAAGTATTATAAAGCTGATTACTTTTATAACTCATACAGAATAATTATATGCATCCCTTGCAAGAATAAAAAGAAATGAGATTTAGAATCTATTTGCGGAATATCCAAAAGAATTAAGAAGTTAGAGGTAATATAAAATATGTAGGTAAAGGAGAATTCAAGGCAGGAAAGGATCGCGACAAAAGAAAGTAGGTATATCGTGGTGGAAATATGGGAATGTATAATAATATTAAGCTGATGTTTTTAAGGGGAATCGCTTACAATTTAAATTTAAATTAATTAGGTATAATAAGGCTTTAAAGTAGGTATATATCATTTGAATACAATAAAAAGTAGTTATTAAAACTCAATCTTTGCATATTTCATTTTATTCAAAGAGCAACTGACCGGCGGGATTTTATCGGCAGGGAAATGACAGTGATAACTTTCGGTGGTGCCACTGTAGTATGCGGTCTACCGCCAGAATTTGATCTACCCCATTACACTAGTACTGTAGTATGCGGTCTACTGCTAAGTTGCGATCTATTTACTATTAGATGTTGTAAGAAGACCATTGTAAAAACCTTCGTGTGAGGGCGGACCTCTGTGCACATGGGGGCGAAGCATATTGAATCGTTGTTAGGACCTCTTAAGTTTTTTTTTAAAACAGGTTCGCGTAGCGAACCTGCCACCCAAAAATACTAGTAGACCACATATAACAGCATAAATGTGACGGTAGACCGCATACTACAGTAGCACCCTTTCGGTTAACTTCTCTTTCGGTAAACTGTGCTTCGGTAAAAATGTGTTTCGGTCAATTGTAATTCCGCGAATTGTTCTTTCGGCAAATTGACCTTTCGGTAAATTGTTTTTCGGTAAACTGTATTCGGTAAACTGTTTTCGGTAAACTGTTTTCGGTAAACTTTCCTAGATCCCCCATATATCATACCCTGACACCAATGCAACCAAACTCCCCCTTCCAATCACAACCACCGACATATGAAACTCATTATAATGAAACTGATTTTTCTATTCAGTATTAGCATGGCGCTGACCATTTTTTTTATTTTTGTTTTTTCCACGTATATTAATATTTTATTTTTTTTTATTTTATTAAATTTGTTCGTTTTTCAAATAAATGTTTAAAATGTAGAAATTAAATGTTACTTACCGTAAACACACTGCCAGACGTTCTCTCGTACCAATACATTTCCTAAATCTTGTATTTCGCTTTTTTATTTTATCTTTCACAAGATTGTGCAAATGATCGAATTGTTCTTTGTCCATACGGAAGTACATATGGTACCGATTAGGATCTCCCTCCAGTTCTTGTATTAATATATGAAAAGCACCGTATACTTCTCGATTTCTATTGATGTTGTGCACCCAAAACCTTCTTTTTCTCTTCTTGTGAAAAACCATAGCCGCAGCAGCACATTCTTCTAAAAACTCTATGTCACTAGACGAACTATACTCCATAACGTACCCAAAGCTACTGACAATTTTTCTGATTTAAGTTGGATTAAACTGAGCGTGTGATCACGTGGCGTGTTACAAATGTGCACACAACATATAATCCCACGTGAACCACGTCACAAGGCATGGGATGGCGTGGCGTGGCGTGAGGTGGCGTGGCGTGTTGCAAGTGGGTTTCGGCCTTAATGATTTTGACACGTATGCGAAAAGAACACCTGCAGACAATAATGAATTTGACAAGTATGCTAAAAGAACACCTGCACCCCGGTAATAATATTGCCACGTTTGCTAAAAGACCACCTGCACCGCAGACCATAATGATTTTGACAAGGAAGCGAAAAGAACACCTGTATCGCAGACAATAATGATATTGCCACGTTTGCTAAAAGAAACCATAGTTAGGTATGAATACATAAAGTCGAGTAATCTCCGACTGATGTGTAAATAAGTAGCAATTATTTAATGGCTAGGCAATCAGTAAAACGACCCTATGCCGAAATTGATAATCTGAAGGAAGTGCGCTTCTTCATAGATGAAATGTTATGATTAGGATTTGTTGAAAACTGCATATAACAATTTGCACTTGGGACGTTTGATAGGTTGAACGGTTGTTTACTGCAGCTGTGCTATGAGATGAGGTATACCCACAATTATTATACACCATGGGTATACCTACTTCTACAAGTCACTGTACCTACTTCTAGGAAACGTATCTAGAGGCAGGCAACGATTCCTTTCAAATTAAAAATAATTGCCGTAAAGCTTGAAAAATAGTTGAATCACTCCGATATTATGTATCGCAAGGACAGCAGTTGTATAAAAAATTGTATTGTTAAGGTCTGCAACTGCGCATAGGTAATTGTGTCTTCGGACAAAACCAGCTGGAAAGTTAAAAATTGAAGAGCGTGAAATACAAAAACTTTGGTAACCTTCGCCCTCACTACATCGACAGTGAGTCGACTTTGATATCATTAGATGACCTCCTCTTCCTCCAGACCGAAACAAATTTTATTCAAAAACTGTTTGTGAGCCGATTCGTAGTTTTTGATAGATTTCAAGGTGGTTTTGATAAAGCGGCCACCTCGTATACCCTGTCTAGTCAGCATTTCCTAACTATTACTATTGTTTATGCAGTAGCCAGAGACTACTATTTAAACAAACTTTACCGAGAGATAATTACACCAGTAAGGCTGTTTTACTTTTAATATTCAATAATGTGAGAAAAAAAATCAACGTAACGCGCTATATATAAAAGTGACCATTTAACGTATGGTTTATGTTACTGAACTGCATATAGACTTGTTATTGTAACTTCTTCTTAATATGCAGTTTTAATAGTAAATGAAACCCGCAGATGATTTGAATTCATTCAAACGTATAGCGGCCATGAGTGGTAAAGTGCTTTCGTTTAAAGGCTAACCCTTATGTTTACCGGAATTATTTCAAATTAGAGAAATTCTAACAGACACGCTAATCGAGGCAATGGAGGTAATCAATCAATCAGACTGACTACCGCACGGTAAATATATCTACACAGTTTTCAATCGATAATTTTGTTTCTGTTATAGAAAAAAAAATAGTTTGCATGGCGGTGGCCATGTCTCGAGTGGTAAGTGATATAGCAAATAATCACTCTTTTAATTTTAATTTAATTTGCATTCATTGTAAAGATCACGTGACGCCTTGTTCTTATATTGCGATTACTCTAATAAATATCAATAGCGGTGTCTCGCCTCCGTATTTATTCATCAAACTGAAAACAATTATACAAAATATCAGCAATATGAGAACGTAAAGAGACTTACAAATTTCTATGACGATGGTATCCATAAATGCCGCCTCGTAAATCCTAAAGGAGTGCCCCGCAATCACCTCCTTACCTACGGAGGTAAATAGGGGAGCTTCCAAGGGAAGCTCTCCCCCCTTTGTTTTTACGAATTAAAATAGTAAGCTTATTATTTCCACTCAAAAGTGTACTTGCACTTAATCGCATTTAGAACTATTCAAGCTTTATGTTTGAAAATATAAACAGCGATATTTTAAGTTGTACAGCCGCAAATGTATTAGTTTCTTTCAGAGTAAATATCACGTGACACCATGTTTTTATATTGAGATTACTCTACTACCTACCCCTACGTTCCCATAATGAACCTATTAACCCTAGAATACTAACCGGGGTTACACGTAACCCCAAACACTTTTTAAAATTGGTACGATTTAATTGCGCGTACACTGCCATCCATGAGCTTTTGTGTAATCTCATTTGAGGTTATGTTCTACCACAACAACCTGTTAGTTTTTGTTATCGCTCATTGTAATTAGTGATTAGTTACTTGTGGGGTTACTCGTAACCCCATGTTAGTGTCCCCGTTGAATACGTTTACTTATATGACTTTACGAATTAATTGGTTTTAGTTTATTTTGTTTATTAGTTTAGTGTTAACATGAATAGAAAATTAACATCTGATAACCCTCCACCTTCCAAGCGCATAAGAACGTCAGTGCGGTCAGCAGATCCGGACTTCGAAGAGGTTTGTTTTTTATTGTGAATTTATTCTATGTAGTAAATTAGGTTGTGCTAGGGTGGTTGGAAGAAGACAATAGTAATGATTATGATTCCGAAGATGGTGGTAGTGATTACGAAGATAATGTTTCTGTACATTCTGACCTCGAAAACGAACTAACTATATCTGATCATGAAGACAATTCTGATCGCGATAACGATCCTTCCAATTCTGATGAAGAAACTGTTGATACTCCCCCCTCAACTTCACCCGGTACTTTCCTCTATAAAGGAAAAAATGGGCACTTATGGTCAAAAGAAGCACCCTCCCGACACCGTACTCCTCAGAGAAATATTGTACTTCGTATCCCTGGAACAAGAGGAGCCGCGAGAAATGTTACAATGGAATTGGACTGTTGGAGATTGCTTTTTGATGACGCTATGTTAGCTTCTATTGTATTTTATACCAATATTGAAATTGGTATACGAAGAAGAAATTATAATGACAGCTGTAGGTATGTTGGACCTACAGATAAATTAGAAAACTATTGGTCTCCTTTACATAGCCGGCTGCCGGAAAGATGGGCATCTCAATACTGCTGAAATGTGGTCAGTTTTCGGACCGGAAATATACAAATGCATAATGACGTTTTGAGTATTACTTGTTTGCGCTTTGACGACAGGACAACTAGGAATCCTCAGGATAAATTTGCGCCAATTTGGAATCATTGGACTGTATTTATTTCTCATTGTACTGAGTACTATACTCCTCATGAATACTGTACAATAGATGAACAACTACTGGGTTTTCGCGGCAAATGTCCTTTTCGAATTTATATCGCATCAAAGCCAGATAAGTACGGAATTAAGATAGTTACTGATGCGCGTACCTATTATATGATAAGCGCTCTACCTTATATTGGAAAAGAAGCTCGTCGTACTGAAGATCCACTTCCTATGTATTACGTTAAAACATTGACTCAATGTATTCATGGTACTAACAGGAATATAACTATGGATAATAATTGGTTCACCTCTATCCCTTTAGCCGAAACCATGTTGGAAGACCACAAGCTTACAATTGTTGGAACCCTACGAAAAAATAAAAGGGAAATTCCACAATGCTTTCTTCCCAATAAGAGTAAACCAGCTTTGTCAACACAATTTGGTTTTGATCACAACAAAACCTTAGTTTCCTTTACCCCAAAAAAATCGAAGTCGGTAATATTACTTCCTACGATGCATTCTGACAAAAGCATTGACGAATCTAACATGAAACCAGAAATAATAAATTTTTACAACTCTACTAAAGGTGGAGTTGATACCTTTGATCAGATGGTACATACCTATACTGTTTGCCGAAAAACTCGTCGATGGCCACTAAGATATTTTTATGGCATGCTTGACCAAGCAGGTGTCAATTCAATGGTTTTTTTCCAAAAAGGAACCAGGAGATGTGTCCGGAGAAAGTATCTCTTTGAGCTTGGATTGCAATTAGCCAAACCTCATATGGAAAGAAGATTGACTAAACCATTAACGAAGGACCTAAAATCTGCAATTCAGAAGATTCTAAATGGCGAGCAAAGACAAGAACAAAACGATGCACCTCAAGATTTACCCAAACAAATAAAACTTCAGAAACAAACCCGCTGTGCCTTATGTGAACGATCTTCAGATCGAAAAACAAAGACTGCTTGTGCTAAGTGTTCAGCACCAGTGTGCAATGACCATTTGCCAAAAATGTATCTAAAGTGTGTGTTGTTTCAATAAAGATGATTTAAAAAAAAATGCATCTTCTTTTCTTTGAAAAATATGTACATCATCACATGGGGTTACGCGTAACCCCGGTTAGCGTTCATGGATAGAACATTTGCGTTAGTATACTAGGGTTAATAGTGCTCTTTGATAAATGACTTAGTTTACAAAAACATACACCCCACTTGCTTTAACGCAAGGCAAGGGGTGGCATTAGGGTTAGAAACCTCAGTATTTAGACGGATTTTAGAGGGGGAGTTCGATTACCGATCTCCCCATCAATGCCGACATAACAGTGGTGATAGAGGTTGTAATCAACTAATCAGAATAGAAAAAAGTTGAGTGTTTTGTAATTGCAATTCCAACTTTTCGATGGTGATGCTTGCAATGAAAAGTCGTAGAAGGAAACCTCATATAGCTATAGAGAGAGGTATTCATTGGGGATTATTGTAACGTGTAGCAGCTCGATAGGGCGATTAATATGGTCGCTAAAATTGGAATGATGTAGCCCTTTGCGGTATAATTTTTTACATATGCTCAAATTATTATGGTTGCTGCTGATCAAGGCGAGCATTTGTTCCTGTCCTTACCCCCTAGCGCAATGCTAAAGTTAACAACAGTTGTACGATATATAGCGGAAATTATTTTCCAGCTATCATTATTAAGTACACACGCGAACACAGAATGGCTACACAACGCAAAATGTCAAATTATCTTAAAAAAAAAACGTGCCGTGAAGAAAGTTAATAGTAGACCAGCACCACTCCCAACTAATGGGGGGCTAATGCAACAGCTGCTGCTACAAAAATGCCTCCAAATTTAAACGACAACTATAGCGTAATTACCATTATGTCCGAGAACGAGAGCCTGCAGGCAAAACTTCGGTAAAATATGATTTTATTTGTGTAATTCATATATTGGCAACCGTAAATGTCCTCGTATGCTTATGTGTGTGTTATATTTAATTTACAGTACACCGGAACACATAGGGGAGAATTACGCGCTGGAGGAGTTGCTTGAGCAGTTGGAGGGCAACGCCCAACACTTGTACGCCCCCGAACGGTAAATATGAACAAATGCAAATAATTTTTTTGTGAGCATGTCACATACAGATATCTGCAATATGAATTTTTTTTTACAGGGTTATCGCTACTCCACATCTTAGCGAGGCGCAAAGATCGCCGTCGCCGCTACCACCACCAGCAGCAGGTTCGACAACATCTCCACCACCGCTATACCAACTACCTGCGGAACGATAGTAAGTCGCAGAACTTTCCCATATCTAATAATATTGTAACAAAATTTTTCAATTTTTTACAGTGCCCCCGTAGGAGAAAAAAATATGCGGCAAATGGCACAGCTGTATGCAGGCGAAGGGGGGAGTTTACCGCGACGCTGTACATCGCCAAAAACGCTTAACGAGCTGGCCGAGCGCTGTATAAAGTGAAAATGCCGCTAGCAGTCTTTTTCAATATGTTGGGTTTGGCAGCTCTTGCGTCTTACATAGCCTACAAGGAGTTACATCCACACGAATTCAACAAAAAATATCGAAAATAACAACTGTAAAAAGTCATATAACTTCATTTTCCCCGAATTCTGTAAAGGACCATCGAAGTTCGCAATACTCCTACTACATATGGACGTTGTTTTCTATGTAAAAGAAGCAAAGACAGAAAGACCAGGCAAATGTGTGCAAATTGTAATCAGATGGTCTGTTCGGAGCATTCTACAAAGAAACAGTGTGCACCAATTGCAAAGACGTTTGTGTAAATAATTAATTAATGATTTCTAACTTTAGAAAAAACTCTTTCAGTTCTTTATTTTAATGTAAACTTAAAATAAAAATAATTAAACCTTTTATTCTGAGTTTATTTTTGGGGTTCAAATGTACCCCACCCGGAATGACACGTAAGTTTTTCAGGTTGGTGTTACGAAGATTAAGGACAGCTTCGATTTGTATGAATATAGTTATTAATTGTTCAAAGGTTAATACTTGATTGGCTATAATCTTTTTCATTATCGATTTAGCACATTTGATTGCCACCTCATACAATCCTCCAAAATGGGGGGATCTCGCGGGAATAAATTTCCATTCTATTATATTTTTTTGGAAAAATCGTCAAATTTTGTGTCTGATAATATCTTAATTACATTCCCTAATTCTCTATTTGCCCCTACAAAATTCGTGCCTTTATCTTAATACATACATTGTTTTACAAATCCCCCTTCTGGCAATGAATCTTTTGATGGGTTTAAAAAAGCGTTTGTGGATACGTAGCCTGCCAACTTTAGATGCACCGCCTTACTTGCGAAACAAACAAAAACACACAAGTATTAATTTTTGGTTACGTAATTTTCCGTCTTTAATTAGGAACGGTCCTGCATAATCAACTCTGTAAACGGGCGGCATGGGCGGGTAAATTTTACATTATTGGCGACACCTTATTTTGACTAAATTTTGCGCAAATGACGCATTTTTGAATAATACGTTTCATCGTACCACGACCGTGAAGCGGCCAATATTTTGATCGCACATTCGCTAACGACAGAGACAGATTCTTTTTGGCTTTGTTTTTTGCCCCTCCTCTACCTGACTTGTTTTCTCTATTGCTGCGATCAGTTCTTTTTGATAAGGGGACGATGTAAGAATAGCAGTTTTGCCTCTTTTTCTTTGTACTCGTTTAACGGTGGTTTTTACTTTTGGTAAGCTGGAGCTAGCAGCAGCAGCAGTGTTTTTATTGGTGCAGTAGGAGTGCCAGGCATCCAGGAACATTGGTATAGAGGTTTATTTTGAGTGTCGGTTCTAATTCTGTAGCCACCGTGAATATATAGGCAGGTCACACATTTGTGAAAAACTGGATATCTGCATAGCTAGAGGTCGTTCACTAGCGGTTGGCGAGACTACCTGGCTGTTTGATCCTAATTACTCATTGTTATGCTTCTTAGGATAATTGACATTAACGTAAAAGTGCAAGTTGAGGAAATCCAGTGGCGTCATAGTGATTACACCAAATTTTTAAATTAACAGATTTTTTACTTTTTATTAGATGCTATTATACAAACTACTACTTAAAAGCCGCGTTTTCACGATGCCAGTTGGGTGAGTCTTGGGCAATTGGCATCACGTGATTGTTGATTGTCCGAGGCCAGTCTAGTTGACTGGGAAGCTGTTCACACGTAGCCGAGCTATTGGCAAGACAGTAGCCTTTAAACCATGGCGGAGCGCGCGTCGTCTGTCGTATCTCGCGAGGAATTGAAAGTACAGTTCGATATTCTTTGCCGGGAATTCATTACTGAGTCTTGCAGCTTGCTAGAGGAAGAGTTGAATAAGAAAAAGGAGTGGACTAGGAGGTGGCTTTTGAGAAGAGACAGTCACGGGGCGTCATCTCAATTGATACGGGAAACTGCGTGCGGAAGATCCATTGGAATACAAAGCATGTTTAAGGATGAAACCGGAAAGTTTTGATGAGCTTTTACAAATGGTTGGAAATAAAATATCTAAACAAGATACTGTAATGAGAGAAGCATTGTCCCCCAAGCTGAAATTGGAAGTGACTCTTTCATTCCTTGCTACAGGAAATAGCTACAGAAGCCTACAGCATGTATTTCGAGTGTCAAAACCGGCAATATCAAGCTTCATTCCTGAAGTGTGTGAAGCACTGTGTGAGAGCCTTCAGGAATATCTTAAGGTAATTATCAACTAATGTAACACTTTAAAAATTACTTTATATTTATTTTGGGTTGTCAAAAATAAAAATAGTTTAGTGTTATTAATAACACACGCTTCAAATCATTAGCCCTCGTTATAGCCGAGAGCGTCGAAAGCTTTTGAAAAAGTTGTGGCCGCGGATGTTTCGGGTGTAGTAGAAAAATCGTTGTGAGACAAAATATGTTCTTCTGTGAGCGGAGATGGTGAGTACATGTCGCTAGAGTTTGAGGTACCATAAATGTCATCAAAACGACACTTTGTCAAAACATTGTTTATCTCCATCTGGGCGGTGAGCGCCTGAGTTGTTGACATCCTCTTTAATTGTGCCGCTACCGACCTTCCGTAGATGTCCCATTCGTCCTCCTTTCCCGGCTCACTACGTGAAATACTTTCACTTAATGTTTTTAGCTCACGAGCAGTTGAAGCTATTTGCTGTATTTTTGATCTTGGTTTGAATTTCTTTTTTGGCTGGTATTCAGCAGACGTTGTTTGCTGGTCGTCTTGAGTTTTTTTTGTAATGTTTGTTTTCTGGTTAATCTGTACCGGAGTTGGTGTGGGGTCATCAACATCTTCTACTTCGGTCTCCTCAATATTACTCCCCTCAGAAGTCGGTTCTACGATGTCCTCCTCTTCGGTAATGGTCCCTCTGGGTGTACTGCTGGCACCAGGCATCTGGAACAACGAAATTGGTATAATACCCTACTAATAGTTATACGTTAGTTTATTATTTGTTTGGTTTTAGGTACCTGAGACCGTTGATGAATGGAAAAAAATTGAGCAAGGATTTCGAGATCGATGGAACTATCCGGGATGCTACGGTGCTATCGATGGAAAGCATGTGCATATAAGAGCGCCGAAGCATTGTGGGAGCACATTTTTTAACTATAAGAAACATAACAGCATTATCCTTTTTGCACTGGTTGACCATGACTATCGTTTTACTTTCATTGAAGTTGGAAGCAACGGTTCTATGTCGGACAGCACAGTTTTTCAAAGATCTTCCCTATTCCAAGCACTTGAAAGTGGGTTGCTGCCAAAGGATGGAGTTATATTGGGAGACGACGCCTTTCCTTTGAAAGAATACCTCATGAAACCGTATGGAGGACAGTTGTTGGACAAAGAAAAAAAAGTATATAATTACAGGCTGTCAAGGGCAAGGCGCATAGTGGAAAATGCATTCGGAATACTGGTCAGTAGATTTAGAATATTTGAGAAACCCATTCCTCTTGCACCTGAAACTATCGACAAGGTGATTTGTGCTGCTTGTGTCCTTCATAACTTTTTACGGAGCAAATCAACAGCAACATACATGCCTAGGGAATCAGTTGACTACGAGGATTTTGATTTAGGCGCCATCATTGAAGGCAATTGGAGAAAAGAAACTCACGGGATGCAAAGTGCTGCTAAAGTTGGCCCTCATCAACAAACCAAGAAATCAAAAGAGAAAAGGGAAGCGTATAAGGTGTATTTTTCCAACGCAGGGGCCGTAGAGTGGCAGGATAAAATGGTTCACTAGACACCATAAACAATCGTGCTAACATATTTCTATGTTGAAACCAAAGTAATGCTACAATTTTACTGTATATAACCTTTTTCTATTATTAATAAATAGTTGCGTGTTTACTTACCAAAGTGCTTTTCGTGTCTCTTTTCAACGTTCCTTTGGACATTACTTCCTTCATCACGCTGAACCACTTCAAAGACACGTCCGCCGATCCACACCCGGATTTGGTACTTCTTTTATGTTTTCCCATTTCAATATTATACGTGCCGCGGAAAGACTTTATTTTAGACTTAACCTCAGCTGCACCGAAACCTGTAATGTTGAGACTTTCTGCGATAGAAACGAGGGCCATTCCGCGAGCGTTTTTGTTTTTATACAAATCGTCCAGTTGGTCCCACAAACACCGGTGTTCCTTGTACAGTTCAACGAATCTTAAATTCAGTTCATCACTCCATTTGGGTGCCATGATGCTGCAGCAAAGTCAATTTAAACTACTACTCACAATACACGGGAATAAATAGGAACAAATAACTTAACCTATTAAAACGCACGTGTCGTCTCGCGAGCGGGAACTGGGCACTGGCACAAAAACAAGCCAGCGCTACTGGCCTGGACCGTATACACGTCGCCAATTGTCGCGACAGCTGAGTTTGTCAGTGGTGGGGGGAGGAGCTGGGCCCAGCTCACTGTCCTCAGTCTACTCCCGGAGACAACTGGATTTCAAGACAATTGTGAGGGCAATTGGCGAGGCAATTGGCCTGAAGTGTTTACACGAAGCCAATAGTTTCATGCCAGTCAATTGCCTTGAGACAATTGTCCCTCCAACTGGCATCGTGAAAACGCGGCTATATACATACATAGATAAGGGCAACTAACGTAGGTACATTTACTGTTTTCACGTTAATCATTGTCATTATAAGCATTTCCGCAACTCGTTGTAAACCGTGTGCTAAACATGTAACATGTATCATCTTTGAAAACAGCACTTGCAATACTCGTATTACTTTACACATATACGGCGCGGCATCAGTACACACTAGTAAAACTTTTCATATACCTCAGACCACAAAATACACAAATTGTCGTTGAAAAAAGCAGAAATTGTAGCATCGTTTACTTTGTCCAACACTTTCAAATTTAACAAATACGATTTATCCTTTTCTTCGTCAACCCCTAAAATTCGAAATACGATATTTGGTACAAATCTTTGTTCCACGTTGGTAGTTTCATTCAGAGACAGCCAAATTTTATTATCTTCCACTTTTTGTCTTAGCTTTTCTAAGGGTTCTGTTAAATACCTCGGGAACGTAATTTTTTCTAATTGTGGACTCGTCGGGAACATTTTGTTTGGTATACTTTTCCAGAAACTTACGAAATACTTCATTTTTTAATTTAGCGACATTGTACTTAAACAGATATAAAACAATGCTTGATGATAGTAATAGTATAAGTACTATAAGTCTAATATAAAAAAACATCTCTTGTCTATACAAAATTGTAATTAAAAATTAAGCTTCTGGTACGTGTGTAGTTGTGTACAGTATTTAAAATATGAAATTTATGTTAATTTATGTGACTAGAGTGGAAGAACAGCTCTGCTGAACTTGCCGATTGTGGTTATTTGCACAATAAATTATTATTATTAAAAAAAAAAAATTCCATACGTTTTGGTCCAGTTTTTGACAATGTCGTAATTAGAGCTTGAGTTTTATTATCGCTTTTTCGGATTTTGTTCACGTGTTTTCCAGTATTCAAATGCTAAATCACTTGAAACTTTTTGGTACCATTCATAGACACTTCACAGAATTTACAAAACAACACGTTTCCATCCCTTGTAAAATCTTTGAAATTACTGACAAACTGGTTTAAAGTTACAGATATACTTCTTTTCTCTTTTGGCGTCTTAGACGATCGCTTTTTACGGTAGCTATTAACTAAGTAACTAACTCAAATATTGCAACGGTTTTTTCGAAATAATGTAAAAGTATGTATTTATGAATAGTGGACAAATTCTTACCTATTTGTTTCTAGTAAAAGTGTCTATTTTTGGAATGCAGTAAGTACCTGCTATTGTTAGTTAAGAAGGCTTAAGGCGGCTAAGGGGAGCTGCGCCATTTTTATTGCTAAAATAGCCATTTTGGCCGTAATCATCTAATAAAAAAAAACTATGCGTAGGACAAATTCTATGTAGTATAGTGATCAATCAACGTAAACCTTCTGGTTTCAAATTAAATATTTAAGTTACAATATTGGTAGAAAGTTCCGTAAAATTAGTAGCTCCCCTCAGGAACCATGTCCTCACCTTTCTGCTGCTTTTCTGCGGCAGTTATTTCCAACCACCTCTCAAACACCTGTTCCCCTATCGAATTCCAACATTTATCGCGTACATGTTTCTCGCTATACTCTTTTAATTGTTTTTCCCACAAAACAGGATTCTCCTGCACGTATTCTATAAATTTTGCAACGTCGAACATTGAAAACGCGCGGTACGAACGTGTAGTGTGAACTGTGAACGCTCGTATTTGAATACATACGTTTCTGTCGTCGTCCGGTTCGACCGCAGCATCATGCGGTAGCTTTTCGTCCGGTGCGGCGCTGCCAGATAATGTGGACGGTTCCATTTAAAGAAATGTGTTTTGTTCATCCCGTCAAAACGCTCCCGCTAAACGGGATCGGCAAAAACGGGTAGTGTGGTCAAGCACTTAACTAATTATGTACAGTTAGATTACTAATTAATATGATATTTATAAAATTATAATATGGTATCAAAATCAGCTAAAGAATGCTAAAATGCCTTAAAAGCATCCTAATATAGTAAAATATGCAAATATGCTTTAAAAAGAAAATATATGCATTTATAACAAAAAACGGCACTGAACATATTTTCTTTTTCTCCTTATACCCGAGCTGGTTCCCTCGTGTTCGGTATTGCTATCATAACTAACGGAATCGTCAGAATTGTCCATGTCTGATGATCTTTAATATTACTAATTGAAGTAAAAATTACTAACTTACCTATAATAAACAATAAATAACACATGTTGCGCTATATCGTAACTTTTATTTTCTAACAAAATAAAAATTTAGGAACAATGTACAACATTCGATAGAACCGCATTAATCCAAGAATATAAACAATAAAACTGCAAATCACCAATAAGTAACAAGACAAGCTGTTTTATCTGGCTCTCACTTATATTATAATTCATAAGTTATGAGTCATGAATAATGACCATTTGACAATATTCAATTTGCCGACTAAACTAAATGACCTGTCCTGAAGCACATTTTAAAAGTGACTACATTACTAGAATAAAAGCCAAGTTACCGATAAAAAACGGTATATCTACCGAAAAATCGGTAGGGTTGGCAACGCTGGTCAGTCCCTACCTTTTGGTCGGTTTCCTCTTATAAAGGCATTCTTTGCCAGGTGGGAGTAATGGACGGAGAGATGGTAGGAATGTGCGTGGTCATGCATTACAGGCGACCCCTTCTGGTAGAAATTTCTATTGTAGGAATTCCTACCAGAAGTACTAAAACAGATAAGGTAAATTTCACATCATTACACGATCTTTACTGAAAGATTATAATTTATATTTATTTTCCCTTCATTTGGATTACTTACCTAGGGTGCGTTCCACTTCACGTTCGCAACGCCCAACAAGCGGCTCCACTTAGCGCTCGCGAGCAGAGGTGGGTGAAATGGTTTTCAAAAAGCATTTAAGATGAATAATATAAGATAGGTTAGTTTAAAATATTTAAAATACAAAATAGAAATAGAATAAGTAGTTGTTATTTAAAATTCAAAATGAAAAACAAGTATTTCAAATAAATTTTTAAATGAAAAATGCCTTTCATGTACATTATTTATTTATGTTTAAAACATGCATTTGCTTTAATTAATAATAATTTTTCGAAAGTATTGACCACCGTTTTGGTCGCATGATCATCCCAGCATAGGAAAACAGGCTCTCCACAGGTGCTGATGAGGGGGTATTTTAAAAACGAATCTTTTACAATAGGATAAGTAATTATTATTTAACATTGATATATTTTTATTATTATCTTGAATGTATGGGCACACTTGAAGAGTAGGTATAACTATTGCTGGACAGATCCAAATCGTTTGGAGAAGAATCACCATCTTTATCATCGCAGAACATAAAATATTCGTCATCTAATGTGCTTGAACTACAAACTGCTTTCTTTGGATGATTGTTGCGTAATTCGTTTTTGGATATTTTTTCTACTTCATTTATTAATAAATTGTTTTATTTTATTCTTATCGTCTTGTGAAACCCAACACAGTTTATAAAAGGGATGTGCTATACTCTTGCTAAAATAGCATCATTAACTGCTGATGAGAGTGATAGATAGTCTTCACAAATCTATTTTGCAAACTCTCTAACAATGTTGTCACAAGAACAGAGCAAAATTTAAAATGTCCTAATTCTATAGTTTTTATTATTTTATGTAAGCGAATTAAATATGGAAGAGGCTCTCCATAATACGTATGCTTTGAACCTTGCAATTAATCTAACGTTTTAGTATAACAGGCGTAATTATATTAAACAACAGATGACAATACTATAATCGAAAAAATGTATTTGAAATAGAAAATACGTTTGCCTTCTATTTCAAATAATAAATATAAAATAATTTTACAAGAACGTGTTTCAAATATAAAATACAAAATGCTATTTTTTATTTTAAATAACCATTTCAAATATCCTCTGCTCGCGAGCGTTCTGGGCCAACGAGGTAAAAGAAAGAGGAGGGAATATAACAGTATAAAGCATCAGAGACCAAAGTGGCTTCTGAATATGGCTGACTTCCGTTTAAGCGTAAGCAAACCAGAGGCGTACATTTAATTATTAAATTAGGGGAAACAGTAAATTTTTTGTAAGGTGGTTTTTTTTGTGCTATGATTAAATTCATACAATTTTATTCTTTTATGAAATTTTACAAATTTTGGTTCATTCAAAATTTTTTTAATAAAGTTTAATAAGTTTAATAAAGTTTGCATTATTAAAGTCGTTCTGATTAGTCTATATTTCATTTGACGTCATGTGTTTTCGGCTCATAATTATCTAGTTTTTAAACATTAATAATTTTATGTCATATTACCTTATTGTTTCACCATAACAACTGCTGAAACAAGAAACATTAATGACTAAACAACGCCTCTTTACATAACAACCGGATTTTAGATAGCAACGGGCGTTATTTTTTATAACGCCTGCTTATAACGATCGCAAATGTGAAATTATGCCTCATCACTGTAGATACGGTCAAGGATGTTAAATGTGAGTCTATACTGATTTTATTGTTATCATCTGTTTTGATCATCTTAATCAACTTCTTGCAAGTATGACATAAAGTTCATACCACCCTAGTTACCTTCATTACTATAATTGTCTCACTATCAAGTCTCTATGGCGCACTTTAATTAACTTCTGATTGTTAGTAAGTACTCTAAAATTGTTTTCACAAGTGTAATTGTTACGTTTCAAATTTTTTTAGTTCCTGATGAACTAACGTCATTAGCGAAATGATGAATAAATAAACTACTTGTTAATTTACGTATATGGTCTAACACCCAATAACCCGTCTTTATCTTACGTTAGTATAATAGCTCCTAATTTTCCACTCGCTATATTTTTACACGCATATCGAATTCGTAAATTAAAATAATGTTATATTATTGCTTTGATAAGTAATATAATATGATTTTCTAGTGGACTGTTATAATTGGAAACATATTATCATCGTCAATGATTAGCGAAATGATGAATAAATAAACTACTTGTTAATTTACGTATATGGTCTAACACCCAATAACCCGTCTTTATCTTACGTTAGTATAATAGCTCCTAATTTTCCACTCGCTATATTTTTACACGCATATCGAATTCGTAAATTAAAATAATGTTATATTATTGCTTTGATAAGTAATATAATATGATTTTCTAGTGGACTGTTATAATTGGAAACATATTATCATCGTCAATAAAGGTTTTTAAAACATTTATTGAAATTACCTCCTTTTTTATTCTTGGATCGGCTGTTTTTGATAATCGTGTCTTATGGCCTGTTCAGATTTGAGACATATTTTCATAACATCTTATGAAGGATATGATAACCCTCCCCTATTTTTAATATTAATTAGAGGAAAAAAGGTTTCTTTTTTGTCGAATAAAGTAGAAACACAACTTTCGCACTTAATTTTTGGCCTACATTTCTGGACACAAAACCTGCGATATAATTGACTACTTCTGTACAAAATTGGCTTAAATTGTTGTGTGCACCTTAGTAACCACGATCTTGTAAAATATCTTCTACATTTTCTAACTCACCTGAATCAGTGATATTATATGTACTATATGTCGCAGTATTTAGCGTAATTAGCCGTTTCATGAAAAGTCTGGACAGTTCATGAAACGTTGCCAGACAGTGAAACGAATTAATTTTACGGCAAAAGGCTACACACTTTGGACGTTACATGAAAAGTCAGTGCATTTCTGCCTTTCTATGAAAACAAACCAAATTTCGCTTACTGCCTGACTTAATTGGGGCTTTTCATGAAATGCTTCCTATTGAATTTGCACTTACTGAATTGACAATAAAAATTTCTTTAATTAATGAAAACATACTTTTTATTAAATAAGGTTACATAAGGATACTACCTAGAACACAGAATGAATATTAAAAGTAAAATAATCTTTACTAAAAAAAATAAACTAAAATCTATTATTTTACTTATTAAAGCCGGCATACTATTATTGGAACGGCTGTTACAAAGTACATTATTTTTTTTACAAATACATTTATTTTTAGAGCACTGTTGTTTGCTAGGTTTGCACGAACAGCTTGTCCTAAGCTAATTGTTTTGTCCAAGGGAATGTCGTTTTTATTAAGAAATGGCGAACCTGCCGCAGTAAGACTTTCTGCATCGAACCATCCCTTTATAGTTCCATGCTTACTAGCAACTTAATTTACGCCATTGTTTTGATCCATTATATCAAACAATAGTTATTTGTGTATCAAGGTTGTAAAAGTGATCTTTTTTGGCCGAATTATAGGTGATGAAGCCTTCCCGTTGAAGCAATTTATTGCGGCCGTACCCAGGAAGCACGGCGCGTGACAATGAAGAACAAAAAGTGTACAATTACAGGCATTCACGAGCGCGGCGGGTAGTTGAAAACGCTTTTGGGATTATGACCCAAAAATTCAGAGTCTTTTATGGTCGATTACAAGCCAGTCCTGAAAATGCAGACAAAATTATCAAAGCAGCCTGCGTTCTACAGAAATTGCATCTGTTCCTCAAACCGCCACTTTTTAATTTTTTGGCTGCTTGGTCGCTTGATGTCTTACGTCGTCGGCCCAAAGTACGTCTAAAATAAGACCGTAGTAAATTCCACTTGGATTTGCAGTCTTCACTAGTCGTATTAAGCCGTTTAGCAATTTCTTTCCATATATTTTCTTTTACTAAATTGTTATCATAGTGTTGGTGTTGTAAATTGTATAAACATTCATGTTGTTGTACTAGCACAATCAGAGTTTTTTCATTCATGATTGCTGCACGACTATTTTACGAGAAGTATGAGACAATAACACATAAGGACCGTGCTGCGGCGATGTCGCAGCTGTGTCGACCCGTGTCCTTGATGGATGGCTCTCGAAACGACCGCTATAACATGCTATATGTGTGAATATAAAAAGACGTTTCCGTGTATTTCTTATGGGAAGGGTCCTACATGTGTGAATTAAGATACGGCGATCATCCTATAGTTCTATGAAATAATATATTTTTTTGCCATTGCACAAACTGAAGGCCTACTGACCATCTTTTGCAATTTGTATCATTCATCCAAGTTCGAATCATATTTTCAATGTCTTGGTTCGATCCTTCAATGCTACCTGGACTCTGGGGATGTCTAGGACGACCGTGTACTATGATGCACTCGGGCCACAAACTTTTCAATTCAAGTATTACGCCATTTACGAATTCCCGACCATTGTCGCTCTGTAGAATGTTGGGGGCTCCTATCAAAAGAAAAATACTTAATAAGTTGGAAGCAACTTCCTCGGCGCGTTTGGTTTCCATTGGTCGCAAAAACAAAAATTTTGTAGCGTGGTCTTGATAATTCATTATCCATTTGTACTGTTTGTCGGGAAGCGACTGGCAATCTAGTTCCCCTCGTTCGTTAAAATCTTTACTAACAATGGGACGTACTACAATTTTTTGTCTGTCGTGTTTTTTTTTATTGCATCTTTTACAACATTGTACAAAGCATTCAATTGTCGGACGTGGAATAGGTACTAAATTTGTTTCTTAGGGCAGCTTCCATTTCACGCAACCACCGTGTCCTGTTTTGTTAACATGATATCATCTAATTTATCATATAAATCTTCTCGCCTTAGTGAACAACTTTACCCCTTAGATTAAATAACCACAATGCATTGTTTTTCCGCGCTTTTCTAGTTGATATGTAAAGTTAGGTTAGGTTGAATTAGTTATTGTTCTAAGTCAGAAATTTTTGTGCGACGCTTAAAATGGAAATGACTTTTGAATTCGTCATCCGTGTATAGCTGTAACGGAATGTTACAATGGTTTGTTTTCAGACTTCAGGTTCGTTATAATATTTGTTCTTTGCTTCAAAAATTCTTTGGTTGGTAGTACTAGTGGACCTACCCACCTACCTTTTTAGTACTTTTCTTCCCTGGCTAGCTCAGTATAAAAGGGTTGAATAAGGAATAAAAGAAGAATAAAACAAGTTACCTTTTATAACATCCTCTTTCAGAATAAGTTATCGTTCCTTAGCTTCGATGATAATTGCCTGGGCTATTCTTGCGCACTCTGTACAAATAATATCAATTTTTTCTTCGTTACTATGATTGAAGTCTGATTCCAACTACAACACACCCCACTAATAAAAGGAAACCCAAACATATTTTTTAATAATACTCATCAAAGTTATTCCATAATGTAGATTTAAACAAGGACATTATGTGTATATATCATCTAATTCATTGCATTTTCTTTGTCTAAGAATGTATCTGGTAAACACTGTTGGAAGTAGAAGGTATGATCCCTTGTTCCACCTCTGCTTTACCAGCATTGGCCAATCGCAATGCGAAGTATGAATGTTCAGATTCTCCTGGAAACAACTCTCCGATCTCTTTTGTAGCTTTCACAAATTGTGGAGTATTTATTCTAAAATACAAAGTGGTAGAAAGAGGCACAATAAGTTATCAACCTTACTCTATCTTGGATTGACTATCGGAAAAATCCAATAAAGATCTTAAGGACCTTTTGGGACGAAGAAAAGGTAGTATAAAAAATTGTTTTGACTTTCCCAAGTATGAGAAGTTATTCTCTGATCATTTCTTAGTAAATTCATCATAGGATCACATTTTGTGGTACATTCTAAAGTAGCTACAATTTCTGTAAAAATTAAACATTACCTGCATCTATATGATTTTTCCTCCAAGTTGGAGGCCTTCTAGGGATTATAGGAAAATAACTTCACAAAACCTTCCCCATAGACAAAATTGTATTTAAGTTAAAGTTGAAATTGATTAAAGTTGTAAAATTGAAGGGTAAAATTTGATGGTTAAATACTACATGTTTCGACAATGTTACTAATTGTCATCTTCGGGCTAAAATAATGGTAATAACTAGCATAAAACTAACAAGTTAAATAAATACTTACTTAAAATTACGTCTAGATTACAGTTGTTGTGAATGGTGAAATGGGGTGCGAATGAAAATGAAGTCAAAGTATCCCAAAGGGATTTACATTATAATTGAACTGTAGACTTTACTGAAAGCCAAGGATTAGACCAGAAGCGAAAACTCCACATCTACTTACAAAAATTAACAAAATTTATAAAATGAAAGACTGAAGGTCAACACATTGTGGAACAAGAAACTATCCTTCTAGGGCAGCCATCCTTACTACGCGGCCCGCGGGCCTCATGCGGCCCTGGGAACGATTTTTTGCGACCCTCAGCTGTTTGGAATTGAAACAAAATTTAAGAGTTATGAAAAAATTATACAATACATATTTTACAAATATGTAAGTATTATATTTATTTATTAAGTGTATTGAAAATCCGTTGTTGTTTTTATATACCGATACTTATTTATTTAGTGCCAATAACCTTGCCAGAGCGTTTCGCGCATAGTCAGCAATAGTTATTGCTTGTCATCAGTGCGTAGTTTTATCTAGTTCAGTACAGATCTGTATAAGCCAGTGTTAATGTGATTTTAGTGCGGTTAAGTTTATGAATTGAACACATTATTTTACATTTAGTTCAGTGAATTTTAAGTTAAATATGGCAGGAGTGTACTCAAAAGGAGGGAAACGAACACTGGAGGATGAAAACCGTGAGTTTCAAGCTGAGTGGGAGGAAGAATTCTTTTTTACAAAGAGTAAGAAAGAAGGAACTGTCCTATGTTTGATATGTCGTGTAACGGTGAATGGAAACAAACGTTATAATTTGAACAGACACTACACTTCAATCCATTCGCAATTTGAAGAAAAATTCCCGAAAAAATCTAAGATCCGAGGGGAAAAATTGCAATCTTTGAAAAAGTCTATTGTTTGTGAACGTAGTACCCTTTTTAATGCAATGAACAAGAATGAGCTTACTACAAAAGCATCCTACCAAGTAACAGAAATATTAGCACAAAAGATGAAGCCGTTTTCTGATGCAGAAATTGTAAAAGAGTGTGTTGTCACAGTTTGTAAAACTTTGTTTTCACAATTTTCTAATAGTAAGCAAATATTAGATGAAGTTTCAAAACTTCAGCTGTCTGACTCAACGTGCATGAGACGGTCACAGGACTTAGGAGCAAATATTGCACTTAACCTTACCGATGAACTGCAGCAAAGCAAATATTTTAGTCTTGCGCTCGACTCATCCACTGACATAACGTCAATTTCTCAATTGCTGTTATTCGTTAAGTATGTCTCCAAGGATTGTGTTCTTAAAGAAGATTTTTTGAGCATGATTCCCATGACTGGACAAACTCGAGGTGTTGATTATTTGAACACAATAGTAAGTTTTTTTGACGAGCGTAGAATTGATTTGAAAAAGGTTTTTTCTGTGTGTACTGATGGTTGCCCATCAATGGTAGGGCGAAATGCAGGGTTTCTTCAGTTGTTGAAAAAACACTTGGAAAATGATAAATTTATTGAGTTTCCATTGTATAATTCACCAAGAAAGCTTAGCTGTTAAATTTGGTGAAAATTTCAGCTGTGTTATGAAAAGTGTTGTAAAGATCGTGAATTTCATAAGGTCAAATGAACTGAACCACAGAACCTTTCAAGAGTTTTTGAAAGAACTTATATCGCAATACGGGGACGTGCTTTACCACACAGAAGTGAGATGGCTGAGTAACGGTAAAGTTTTGGAACGTTTCTTCGGTATTCGACATGAGATTACTCTGTTTTTGGCTACAAAGAATAAAGAGTATCCTTACGTTTATAATTTTAGTTGGTGGCTTAAAGTAGCGTTTCTCACTGATACAATGGGCATTATGAATGAAACACTGACTAAATTGCAAGGATGCTACAATACCATTGGAACGAAAATGATGAGTATTGTGTTTTCACAGGAACAAAAGCTCAATATGTATATTGAAGAATTGTCAAACAGCGATTATTCCAGCTTTCCTTCCGTTAAAACTCTGTTTGATGAAAATCCAGATGAAAGTCAAGATGTTTCTGATGTACTAAAGCTGTTGAGAGATCTAAAGGACGAAATGTCTGTGAGGTTTAGTGACTTCAGGAAGTATCAAGAACCATTTCGCTTGGTGGAAAATCCATGGGGAATAACAACAGCAAATGTAGCTCTTCTTTCCGTTTTTGGATACGAAGCTAGGGATTTGAAAAATGAGTTAATTAATCTTCAGCATGATACGGAACTCAAAAGTATTTTTGAAGAAAAAAGAAAGATAAAGCTCACTATGAGTTTTGGAAAGCAGTTGAAACGGACAAATATCCTAACTTATTTGACTGTGCTCAGAAAATTTTGTGTGTTTTTGCATCTACATATGTCTGTGAATCTACATTCAGTAAGCTGAAGTTCATAAAAAACAAGTACAGATCCAGACTAACGAGTGAGAACGTTGAAAACATATTAAGAATTTCAGTTTCTTCCCAACCTGCTAACATAGATGCCATATTAGAGAGCTGTGAAAGATTTCGCCCATCGACATCAAGGAATTCAAGTATTCTTGGAGTCCAGTAAAAGACATTTTCCTACTTTTTTATATGCGAAACAGTTTATTTTATTGATTTAATAAAATTATGTTATAATCATATTGGTTGTAAGTTATTTAATGCCATTTGTACCTACTTGCGGCTCTGAGGAAAATTTGATGCAAAGTATTCGGCTCTCTAAGAACACTCCAAAGGGAGCACAAAACAAGCCTGTTCCCAAATTTTCAAACCTGTAACCATTATTTCATCCAAATCGTTAAATTTCGTCTTATTTTACTGGGCTATTAGAAATATTTGAAGACTAATCAGGTAAACTTTAAAGCTTTCTAAATGCTCCTTGTTGGGCTCGAAGAAGAAGAGGTCGGAGGTACAACTATCTGTTTCCGTTGACGCTGAGGCAGTTGACGTAGAAGTAATAGGTTTTGATATGGATAAATCTAAACTAATTTGTTGCTCCTTTTTTTGCTGCAGATATTCCATATACCGTCTTTTGCAAAGTAGTCGAGGGCCGCTGTTAGGAAACAAAATTTGAATAGTTTCACCATCCAATAGATCAAAGCTTTCGTCATCAATCCCTGTTCTAGGAAACAATTAATTAATAGCAATAAGTGTTAGATATTCCCTTTTCTTGAAATAAAAATGCAAATTTAATTATCGCTTGTTTTGAATTACTACAAAGCGCAGCCCTGTAAAGTGTAATTGAATTTGCTATAGGACATGTAGAGGGTGTAGTTGTTGTGAGTATTGTCATATTGTGCTTTTTACAATGATATGTACAATGAACCCCGTGTAACTTTAATTTAAACATTAAAAACACGGATTTTGCGGTCTTGTTACTCTTAACTTAAACTTAACTTAAAAAACGAGACTAATGACACGCGCTAAAATTTTCATTCGCGTTAATTGTGCAACAATTTTTGTGAAATCAAAGTATTTCAATTTTTTTTCTATTTTCCATCAAAGACAAAAAAATGTACAAAAGTTAACTTCTTCAATCGTGGTATTGAACAGCGCACATGTTCGAGAAAAGTGACACAAGTCAGAAATATCGTTTTCTAGCAATGTTATGTAAAATAATTGTAACAAGTTGATTCTTTCTTCTAGAAAATTGTCACAACTATATCTGTAGTAATTACCGCTAGATGGCATAACTGTCACTTTTCCATTAGAGACCCTTTAATAATTCCATTAGAGGAAAATGTTTGGGTGTGAATCTGAAACAGTGACACAACTTAGGTACAACCGAGCCGTGACGAGGTATAGTGTTATTCTGATCGGGAAAAACGTCACATCTCTAGTGAAGTGTAACAACAACTCTGTTAAGTGCACTTAGGTGGTCCGGTAAACTGACGTATTTGGAATTATGACCTTCTTTGAGTTCTATAAAAGATTAAAGTGATTATTTTGAAACTGTTGAAAGGTCATATTTTGAATTGAAATTAAACTTTAGTGACGCGCATTTTGAATTGTGACTTTATATTGTGTTTACTTTTATATTAGTAGTGTGATAATATTTTACAACCTGAAGCATTATTTACGAAGTGTGATAAGATTTTATACATTCTGGTTGCCTTTTTGACAGAAGGTAGGATTTAGTTTGTACTTTAGGTTTCTAACTTATTATTGTTTCGAATTGTTTACATTTTCAGACAATATCAATTCGCGTACTTCCAGAATCATGGCCATGGTCAAACCTACTGTCCAAATTGATGCTAATAATGCATCTTTTCCTGAATTAGAAAATAATGTTGTTCACACTGCTTTTACCCAATTAGAAAATAATTCTGTACAGGTTGATGCAGTTGATGATAAATGATAATAAAGCTTCTCCTGAATCAGAAAATACTTTAGATGACTTGCAGTCAAATACTATTTGGGAAACTGCTGCCCAATCCACTATCAATATTCCGCTTGAGATGAATAAATTTGATGCCAAAGAAGAAAGTGACTGTGAATCATCGCAAACGGATGATTCTGTAAAAGATCCCAACTATAATAGCATATAATGTCTGATAGTAGATCCAAATGTTCAGCATCATCTTGGTGCCCTATTACATCAAATGCAGATAAACCAATAAATAGTGAACAGCCACAGGCACCGTTAGAGACACCAATAGACGAAGCTAATGACGAAACTCCGACGACTAACGTCAATTTGCCTCTTATATCAAATGCAGATGAACCTATAAATAATGAAGACATTCTCGAACAGCAACGGTTAGACACACCAGTAGACGAAGTTAATGATGTAACCACAACGACTAACGTTAATTTGCAAGCAGGTGAAGTCACTAAACCAACAAAGAAAAAAGGAAAAAAAGAGAGAAGCAAGACCATTAGAATGAAAAAAAAACAAAATCAAGAAGCTTCGGAACACAGGACAAGCATATATTTCGTGTTCCAAATCACGCAAAGAACTAAAGGCAAGAGAAATGCAACTTCCGTGCGGTGTGAAATGTCGATTAAAATGCACTTCAAAAATAACTGAAGAGGAAAGAAAGAACATTTTTACAAGATACTGGGCACTGAATGATAAAGGGCTTTTATTGACACACACATACAATTGATTTCTCCACAATATGGGAATAAAGCTCCCGACAGAAGACGTCTCAATAACGCATTCTACTTTGATATTCGTGAGAAAAGAATAAGAGTGTGCAAACATATTTTTAAAGCAACACTAGGCATTAATGACCGCCCTATTAGGACAGTCATTCATAAAAAGGAATCAGGTTTTGTTGAAGATGATCTGCGAGGTAAATACGGGAAACATAAGCAGGTAAACCCAGAAATTAAAGCTGACATAAGGCGACACATAGACCTCTATTCCACGAATAGAATCCCACTACCTTAGAGCGCAAACTACATGAGAGTTTATAGGAGGTGGAAAATCTTTAACCGATATCTATGAAGATTATAAACAGAAATGCATAAGTCAAAATCGTCCGTATGGACACCGTATAATGTTCAGTCGCATCTGCAACAGGGAATATAATATTTCCTTCTTCACACCTAAGAAGGATCAATGTGAATTATGTACTGCCTATGAACTTGCCAATGACGACGAAAAAGAACGACTACAGGAAAGTTATGATGAACACCCACCAAGAAAAAGTTCTCTCTAGACTCGAAAAGTCGAAAGATAAAGAGAAAGTGAACAAAAGTTTAATTGCAGCCTGCTACGATTTGCAAGCTGTGCTGCCTTGCCCCAAAGGTGCCACAAGTACCTTTTATTACATCTCCAAATTGAACATATTCAACTTCACAATTTGCCAGTTGACCTCTAATCGCAGCAACTGTTACGTCTGGCATGAAGGCGAGGGACACAGAGGTAGGGATGCTCGATGATCATCGATATTGAAAGCAGTAACATCGATGTTTTAACATAAGGTGACAGAACATTTTATTTTGTGTATTTTTCAATGAATATTTTTGTATGTTTTGGTTATTCGAGTTCATGTCTGAATTTTATTTACACTTAATTGTATGTTTTCAGGGATACAGGAATAGAATTAAAAATGCCGCAAAAAAGTCGCTTTTGGGAATTTTTTGAAAAACTTGAAAATAATGAAGCCAAATGTCGGTCTTGCCATAAAATCATAAAAACATGTGGTAACACTACAAATCTAAAGTTACACATTGAAAAAATGCATAGTTCATTATTAGGGAAAAATGGCAACGAGGAGAACACAGTTCATAAAACAGGCGCAAAGAAATTACGTAAGGAGACATTCGTAAAACCTTTAATGTCAACTGCTTCTACTTCTGCTGAGAGAATTACACCTGACTCTGCTTTATATGAAAACAGTTCAATTGATTCTGATTGTAGTTTTAATGCAAATGACATAAGTGCATCGTCTCATCGCAAAAAAATATTCCAGCCGACACTAAATGAGAGTTTCAGGAGCATATCTGAATTTTATGAAAATGGAACTAAAGGAGTTCGCCTTACAAATGCTATCTTGTTTATGATTTGCAAAGATTCACAGCCGTTCCAGATTGTTGAAAATGAAGGGTTTCTAAACTTAATGAAAAAAGCTGCTCCTCTGTATAAAGTCCCATCCAGGCATACTTTCAAGAGAATGCTAGAGAACCGATATGAAGTTACACAGAATCTTTTTAAAAATAAAATCAAAGGTCTACATAATATAACCTTGACAACCGACATATGGACGGATACTATGCAGACTAGGAGTTTTCTTGGTGTCACTATACACTTTCTTGACGAAGATCGCATGACATCAGTGACTCTAGGAGTTTATGAGTTAGCCGAATCGCATACTGCTGAATACATTGGAAGAATGCTGTTGCAGACATGTCATGAATGGTGTATAGATCCAGAAAAAGTATCCACGGTAGTAACTGATGGAGGAGCAAATGTTGTTAAAGCTGTAGATATCTCATTTGGAAAAAATGCAATATTATTTGTTTTGCTCACCTACTTAATTTAGTAGCTCAAAAATCAATTGCAAAAACAAAGCAATTGCCAGAATTGATTGGATCTGTTAAAAGGATTGTCACCTGGTTCAAGCATAGTGTAGTGGCGAGTGATGAATTACGAAAGCATTCTGATCTAAAATTAATACAAGATATCAGCACTCGCTGGAATTCCACCTTTTATGTGGTGGAAAGATTTTTAGATCTGCGACCAACGATTAATCAAATTGTTAATTGCCATACAAGTGCTCCTCCAATGATAACTGCAAAAGGTATTGAAGAGTTAACTGAAATCTTTGAAATTTTACGCCCTATAGAAGTTGCTAATAAAGAAATATGTGGAGAAGATTATGTTACTAGCAGCAAAGTCATTCCCATAACACGAATGCTAAACTTAAAAATGAATAAACATCAAAACAAACAGTTCTTAAGGAGAACATAATGTCTGAAATCAGTAAACGCTTGTTACCCTCTGAACATGTTCAAATACTTGCTGTATCTACATTGCTAGACCCAAGATTTAAAAATATTCACTTTCAAGATCGCATAGCACGTTCGAAAGCAATTAAATACGTCAAAGAATTACTAATACTACGACGGAAACAGAAGTAATTGAAGAAGTTATTAGTCGTTCGCCAGATCCAACAGAAGAATTTAATTTGTGGAGCCAACATTATAAACTTGTAAATGACAAAAACTCTACGCCTTTTTCTAGTGATCACGAAATGCCTTCAGAGTTGAGTTACTTTTTGAAAAATCCAGTGTCTGATCTTAAACAAGATCCTCTCCAAGTTTGGAATAATGTCATCGGTTCCACTTACCCGAAATTAAAAAAAATAGCGGTGAAATATTTGAGTACTATCGCGACATCAACGCCATCCGAAAGACTGTTTTCAAAAGCTGGCTCTACTCTTTATCAACAAAGAAATCGATTAAAAGGTTCTTCTTTATCAAAATTACTTTTCCTTCAGTCAATTAATAAAAAATATTGGGATATGTAATAATTTGATCTGTTGCTTAATAAATTTATACATTAAACTAAAACGACTACCTCCCCTGAAGCATTTATGTATTCATGAGGTGAAGCGAAGAAGTGAAGCTGTTAGCAATGCAAACTAACAGGATGTAACAATTTTACGATGATACTCGAAAACACCAGGTAAATTAACCTTATAACCTAGGTGAAACGAACAGTGATGTAAGATTGGTTAAAGTTGATTAACAAGGGAAAGGCTACATGTTTCGAAACATTCTAGTTTCATTTTCAAGCGTTATAAAGATTATCGAAGAGACATGTGGGTAGATGTAGATGAAGCTTGCAGGGAAAGATGAACTAACTTAATGGAATAACATCAAACTGAACTAAATCATATTAATTAACAATAAAGACCCAAAAGGATCTCACAACTAGTACTTAAGTAATGAACGACATTAGTGATAAATTTAAAATGACCAAAAAAGGTCACTAGAATGTTTCGAAACATGT
The DNA here is from genome assembly GCA_036250285.1 of Pyrocoelia pectoralis. NCBI lineage: Eukaryota > Metazoa > Arthropoda > Insecta > Coleoptera > Lampyridae > Pyrocoelia > Pyrocoelia pectoralis. The sequence continues at coordinate 34,750,457 of CM070075.1, read as the reverse complement.
AGCCTTTCCCTTGTTAATCAACTTTAACCAATCTTACATCACTGTTCGTTTCACCTAGGTTATAAGGTTAATTTACCTGGTGTTTTCGAGTATCATCGTAAAATTTTTACATCCTGTTAGTTTGCATTGCTAACAGCTTCACTTCTTCGCTTCACCTCATGAATACATAAATGCTTAAGGGGAGGTAGTCGTTTTAGTTTAATTTTACCTCAAACCCCCTTTGTGATATTGACCCTAAATCATGGATTTGTATTATGCTAACCGAGCTTTTTGGGTCAGAAAATTCGAAAGATTATCGCTACAGAGGAAGAAGATCAACCTGAATATTTGGTTCAACAGCACATGTTTAAAAGAAAAAATTGTTCCCAATTACATCCGACGCAACATATACTCCTCCATCAACAACCCTTGCTCTCAAAAAGCTATCAAGCAAGCCCACATCACCTGGCTCCGGAACGAAATCTCCAAATGGTACAACCACCGGGATGCTATTGATCTACCCATCTACCAACTGCATTTACACCTGGCTTCCATCATTCCACCACTAGAATGGAACCATATTCTTAGAAGAGTCATAGAGAACGTTGTATTTTTTGGTAACAATTTAGCGGATAAACTTGTTAAAAAACTTAATTCACTTGCTCAACAAAAAACTACTCATTTTCATTCTACTAACAAATTTTCTCAACATAAATTTCACTCTAGAGTACTGGGTCATTTTAAATTTATCACTAATGTCGTTCATTACTTAAGTACTAGTTGTGAGATCCTTTTGGGTCTTTATTGTTAATTAATATGATTTAGTTCAGTTTGATGTTATTCCATTAAGTTAGTTCATCTTTCCCTGCAAGCTTCATCTACATCTACCCACATGTCTCTTCGATAATCTTTATAACGCTTGAAAATGAAACTAGAATGTTTCGAAACATGTAGCCTTTCCCTTGTTAATCAACTTTAACCAATCTTACATCACTGTTCGTTTCACCTAGGTTATAAGGTTAATTTACCTGGTGTTTTCGAGTATCATCGTAAAATTGTTACACCCTGTTAGTTTGCATTGCTAACAGCTTCACTTCTTCGCTTCACCTCATGAATACATAAATGCTTAAGGGGAGGTAGTCGTTTTAGTTTAATTTTACCTCAAACCCCCTTTGTGATATTGACCCTAAATCATGGAAATTTATACATTGTATTTTATTTCTTGGTCAATTATTAATGTAAAAATTATCGATGGATCCAACATCGATGTTCGGTTTTCGATAAATATCGAACATCAATGTTGAGCTTTCGATTATGACATCGATGTCAACATCGATGCTTTTTGAATATCGATCATCACTACACAGAGGCGCAAATGAGATTGGTAGTTGTGTTTTTAAATTCATCAAAGAACAAGCAGAGGCTATTGATTCTGATGACTTGGAGTTCGTGTTCTACTCTGATAACTGTTGCGGTCAACAGAAAAACAGGTGTGCTTATTCAATTCGTTCCTCTACTTGAATAACTTTAGTTTCCTCACTTAAAGAATTTTTATACATGCCACCATTTATGATCAACTCTCTCCCAAAATTTACAAAATGTGGTGAATATCCTGTTGTTTCATTTCTTGCAGTCCGAAGACCACAAGTTAACGAACTAATATTAACATCACACTCTTTATGGTTGTCTTTCAAATAACATTTTATCATTGTTTTCAGAGTTCGATTCGTTCTCTCGGCGGGATCTGCTCTAGGATTATATAAAGAAGTATACCATAATTTCGTATTATAACTTTGGATTAATTTCTGAAATTCCTTACTCTTCATCTGTACACCATTATCGCATATAATGAGGAACACTATAACTTAAGAAAACTTGTTCTGTATGTTTAGCTAAAATTGCACCAGTACTTTTCTTAACTGGAATAATTACCGGATATTTACTAAAATAATCTACAATTACTAATATGTGAGTATTTCCATTTTTTGTTCTTGGTAAAGGTCCTATAAAATCTAATGAAATAACTTGCCATGGTTGCTCAATTTTTGGTCTCTCACCCATCAAACCTGCTGGCTTCTTTTGCTCTGGTTTATTTTGTGCACAAATAGTACAACCATTAATATATTTTTTTATATCTGACTTCATTTTAGGCCAAAAGTATTTGGTCTGTAAACGCCAATACGTCTTATGTATTCCAAAATGACCCGCAGTCACAGAATCATGATTTTCTCTTATTAATGATGCACGGCGATATTTTGGAATAATTTCTTTCCAATAATCCTGATTTGTACCTAATTCCGGTATTGCACATTTTACATACTTATAAATTTTATTCTGTTCCTTTCTAAATTTAGGATATTTTTCAGGGTTATCTTCAATTTGTTGTTTCAAACGAACGAACCAAGGATCTATTTTCTCTTCCTGTTCCACAACATTAACTTGAAAAGTATTTTCTGATTCTGACGATAATTTTTCCTTGACCCATCACCAGCCATAACTTACTCATTGGAAAAAATCATAATTTTTCCTCTAATATAATCTAAATGCATCTTAGTGAAACCACTTTGATGAATTTGTGTGAAAAATATCCTAACCGCTGAGAAAAAATGCGTCCCATTTTTGGGACATTGGTTGATAATGTGAAAGATTCATCAAGTTGAACATTAACAAAAAAATATCTTTATTGGAAAATAAATGGTGTTAAATGATTATTTTAATAATATTATTACTTATTTTGTATGGGAAGGGGCAAAACATACATCATGTAGTGGTACATCACATTTACTAAAAGTCCTTTTTTTTACCACACAAAGCACATCTTCGTTGTGTTTTTGTCATTTTTCTGGTCAGAGTACAATATACTTTGGTGCACTATATAATCAATAATATTCTGGCTAAAAAATTTCAACCACTGTTTTTCCATGCAACGCTGTTTTAATAATTTCAAAATTATTTCCGAAAAAGCTGTTTGTCTTGGAGTATTGTATTTGGTTTTTGGTCCACACGGGTATATTTACATTAGCGATTTTTGGTTTGGTACTTGTTTGTGAAGTTGACTTTACAGATAAGTTGTAATGTCCTGATGGGCGTAGGCTATTTTTTGAACATAATTTACATTTTTTTACAGATAAGGGTCAATCGTCACTGCTATCAGATTCTTCATTTATAGGACTAAATAGTTCTAGAGTACCGGCAACATCTTCTACTTCTTCTCCTTCGAGATTATTGTCCTCCAAATCCTCTGTGTTAGTCAGTTCATCAGGATCTGAAGGGATAATTGCAACATCAACGTCGTCATTTCTCAGATCCTCCCAAAATTTAGGATCTTCAAATAATGCCTCTATGTCTTTGAGAGTTAAGTATTTTCTACTCATGACTTTGTAGTATAAATAACCAACGTAAACCGAGAAATTTGGTTCTATAAAAAGAAATGGAAATAAGCGCATGCAAACGTGTTCACCGCTATAACTTTCAGCCAATGTCCCAAAAATGGGACAATAAGTTTAGTGACAATTTTATTAATAATAGTAATACAATTAGCTTACCTTTTTGTTGTATTACAAAAAGGAACAATTGAAGATTATATTTCTGCTATACTCACTCAATTGTGTAAACAAAGTTAATTATAAACAATTTTCAAAGTTGTAACATGTGTTTGCTTGAAAATTAACAACTTCGCGATGGTGTGCAACATAGATTATTTTACTAATGCGCCCTATGGTGGTAAATATAATAAATATAGGTGAAACTGATACTACCTTGATGGTGATAATAAAATTTGCAACATTTATAGTTCAGATAGTACTACATTATACTTCCCTTTTCTATGGTACTATCTCATAATTAAATTGTTGCAGTTGAAGAGCCCATCTTCCTAAACGTCCTGTAGGATCTTTTAACCTATCCAACCAAACAAGAGAATAATGATCTGTAATCACAGTAAATTTTATTCCTTCCAAATAATGTCGAAGTTTTGTAACTGACCAAAGAACAGCGAGACATTCTCTTTCAACCGTTGAATATTTTCGTTCCTGTGCTGTCAAAGTTCTCGATAAAAATGAAATAACTTTCTCTTATCCATTGATCACTTGTGTTAAAACCGCACCTATTCCATAAGCACATGCATCAGTTTGAAGTACAAAGGGTTGTTCAAAATCAGGACATATTAAAATCGGGGCAGATACTAAATTTTTCTTTATCTCACTAAAAGCAGCATCACACTCATCCGTCCATTCCCATTTTTTATTTTTCTTTGTTAACTCCGTCAGTGGTGCACTGATAGTTGCATAATTCGGTATAAATCTACGATACCATGATGACTTCCCAACAAAACTTCTTACTTCTTTTACATTTGCAGGTGTACGAATGTCAAGAATTGCTTTAACTTTATCCGGATCTACATTTAAACCGTACTTATTTACAACGTATCCTAAATATTTTAATTCCGGTCTACAAAAATAACATTTCTCACCACTTAAGGTAAGATTAGCTTCCTTTAAACGATAAAAAACTTTACCTAAAATGTTTAAGTGCTCTTCAAATGTAGATGAAATAATGATGATATCATCCAAATATACCATAACTGATGGTTCGAGATCAGCACCAATGACTGTGTCAATTAATCTCTGAAATGTTGCAGGAGCATTAGTAAGACCAAACGGCATCCTCTTAAATTGAAAAAGACCTCTCCAGGCACCGTAAATGCTGTCAATTCTCTTGCACTTTTCTTGCCAATAGGCAGACTTTATGTCAAGTGAACTAATAAATCGTGCTCCTTTTAACTTATCTAAAATCGAAGAAATGTACGGAATTGGATATGCATCAGGTTTCGTAATTTTATTAAGTTTTCTGTAATCTACACAAAAACTATGTGTACCATCTTTCTTTGGGACCAATAGTACTGGACTTGACCATCCGCTCGTTGAACGTTCTATTACATCATTTCTAAGCATTTCCGTGATTTCATTATCAATCATTGCTTGTCTTTTTGGTGAAACTGGATATTAACTAATCTCAGACCAAATAACGATATGAAATGAACTGGAATTGGTTCCTAATCTTGATGCCCCTGTTTAATAATCGGGGCAATGAAATTCCTCTCTGGACTATTGTTGCTTCAAAGAAATCCTCAACCGAGGTGGTGCATAAAATAATTAAATTCGTAACAAAATCGAAAATCACACCAATGATTTCGATAATTAAAAATCCAAGAATACCCTTGACAGTAAAGTAACTAATTACTTGTTCAATTACCCAAATACTAAGCACAATCATCTGAAACGATCAGGATCGGACCTATTTATGTTTCCTATTCAACCTGACTGAAATCACCTGCAAGATGACCCTCTGAACTCAAAATGATATATGAGATGATCCCTTGAACTCAAAATGATATGATATGAGATGATCCCATGAACTCATAATGATGTGAGATGATCTTATGAACTGGAAAATGATATGAGATGATCTTATGAACTTGAAAATGATATGAGATGATCTTATGAACTATAAATTTCCCCTACAAAATAATATCAAAAATATTCTTAAATAATGAAATTAACTAATGATTGAAATTAACTAAAAATTCATTATAGAACGACATCCAGGATGTTACATACTCTGAAACCAACTATAAAGAAGTTATTATGTCCTACTTCATTCACTCAAGGGTCTTACTAAATAGCAATTATTGTTATAGGAGACATTTAAATGCTGCACATTTACCTACCTACTACCTTGATCCTTTACCTACCTTATTAAATTTTTGTTTTAAGAATTATCGTTTGATCTTTGATACCTTAGGTTCATACTTAGAAAGATAGATTGACAAGTTTATATTTTTTATCTTTTATAGCACTTGTGAAACACTCCATCATAGGAAATACTTACTCGATTGCGTTCATTACTTCATTAACAACTATGAATAGGTACAATTTATTTTATTAAATTAGTGAACTATTACTATGTACAATCATTGAATAAAGACAACGGCGCAACAATACAAAAAAAAATAGCATAATAGGTGTATAATTTTTGATGATTTTCTGCAAAGCGGACAACGCGCTATGCCCCTCTGCAAGTACACCTCCATGGATTACAAGTGAGTGGGACATTTTATGCAAATTGTATGATCGCACTCATTAAAACACGATAAAATAATTCCCTCTGATTATAACGTCAAGGCACACCGGGCATGTAAATCTGGAAGGAGAAATCGTGGAACGCTTTTTGTGGATATATTTGCACGAATATCCTCGTTCACATGTTCCGTTCTCAAAAGCTTTACACCGTCCAATTTTTTTTGAAAAAAATACCCTGTCGATCTCTTCTGTTACCGTGGAAGATTCAGCACACATATTTTCTTTTATGAGACCTTCTTCGGGTCTCGAAACATGCAAATACCGACAACTCGCACCACGGGAACACCTGCCATTTTGGTAATCTCGACAGAATTCCATATTTTCCATTTTTATTTTTAATAAACTAACGAACTAATGCTTACAACACAACACGGCGATTTTAAGTTTGATACCATGTGGTGTTATTTAAATTAATTTATTATCTTGTTTACAACCTTAATGTTTGCGGTTATCACTGTCCACCTTGTGCAGTGGATGATAACCGCATACCCTCATGTTAACTTTCGTTGTTCGTTCGTCCACCAGTTAAACGTTACGCATCACACTTCAAATCGATGGTATTAATTATTTTTCCAATTAATTGGCTCACTATTAAGTCCCTATGGCACAATTTAATTAACAGCTAATTATTGTAAGTACTCTTAAATTGTTTCTACAATTGTAACTGTTCCGTTTTTAACCTTTTAGTTTTCCTGATGAAGCTAATAACGTCATTAGCGAAATATTGAATAAATAAACTTTGTTAATTTCACGTGTATGGTCTACACCCAATAACCAGTCTTTATTAATGAACATTATATTAATGTATGCGACTAAATTGTCAAGGCACACTTCCCGCGTTTGTAAAGAAATTCTTGTATTTTTCCCTTTTTTCTCTGACAATATAATATGCTGAATGGTTACTGCCTTGATTTGAGATACTTTGTAAGGCAGTTATTTCGTTTCTCCAGGAACCTGGTATGAAATTTCCATCTTGTTCTTCCCTATCTACACATGTTGCAGTGATATATTATTATTCTCTGGGGGTGGTCCCAATAGGTTCCCGCACTGCGACCTTTTGGTCTATTGTGCTCCCCGGTGTTGTCTACCCTTCAAGAATGCCTGTATCTTTCACAAAGTCCAGGATTTTAGTAGGGCGAATCTTCGTTACTTCCTCTTGTGTAATTTTTTCATTTCCAAGTAGGAGTTCCCTTGCCTTTATGAATGCCTCACATTGGCAAATGACGTGATAGGGCGTTTCATCTGCCTCACCACAACCCCTGCACGTCGGGCTTTCAGTCAGTCCCATGTTGTGCAGGTGTTTGTTCATGCGACAGTGGCCAGTGACCATTTCTGTCGCAAGTTTTATCTTCGTCCTGCTTAACTTTAAGATGGACGTAGCTAGGTCCCCGTTTGGGGTTTCCAGGAAGATCTTGGAATGACTCTGTCCTGGGATTTTCGACCAATGTCTGCAATGCTCTTTCGTGAGTATTGCTTGAATCTCCTTTTTGACTGTGTTATAAGTAATCCCACAAGCCGGTTCGGGTCCTATGAATGGTTTTGCGCTTGCCATTCTCGCAAGCTCGTCAGCAACCTGGTTACCTGCGATTCCCGCATGCCCAGGTGCCCACACTAGTGTGACTGAGTTGCACCTACCTAGTGCGTTTAGCATTTGTGTGCATTCAAGGACTAGCCCTGAATTTACCACATATGAGTCTATTGCTGCAATCGCTGCTTTGCTGTCTGTCACTATAAAGATTTTCCTTTTGATAAGGTTCTCTTTTAATAGTTGAGCAGCTGCCGTCAGGATTGCATATACCTCGGCTTGGAATACGGTCGCTTGTTGTCCTAGGCTTACAGAAATTCTGCAGCCCCGTCCATTGCTCCCGTATACTCCCGAGCCGGTGCCCTTTGTGGTTTTCGAGCCGTCTGTGTAATACACGATTCCATTCAGCTTCGCTTTACTGGAATTGCTCTCCCAGTCTTGCCGAGTGGGGATTGTTGTCTTAAACAGTTTGATGGGACAAACTGTCTTGGGTATCCTCTCAGTATTCATACTAAGGGTTTTGTCTTTGGAGATTTCGTCAAAAATGAGCAAGTGCCCCGCCCTTGACGATCCCTCCTCGCCGTTAACTCTCAGCCGGTATGCCCCTCTGAGCGCCTCTGCCCTAATTGCTAGGTTTAGTGGCGGTAAGTTCAGGAGGGTCTCCATAGCTGCCGTAGGGGTGGTTATCATTGCCCCCGTGATTCCAAGGCAAGCCCTACGCTGCACCTTGCTAAGTTTCTGTATGTTCGTCTGGGTGGAGGTTTTTTCTCTGACAATATAATATGCTGAATGGTTACTGCCTTGATTTGAGATACTTTGTAAGGCAGTTATTTCGTTTCTCCAGGAACCTGGTATGAAATTTCCATCTTGTTCTTCCCTATCTACACATGTTGCAGTGATATAAGATTTAGATTGTTTTCGCAGCCAATTATGGAGTGCACAAGCTGCAAAAACGATTGCATTTACTGTATCCAAGCTAGGAATCTACTGATTAAGATTCCAAAAGCATTTTCGATTATACGTCTGGCACGTGATAGCCTGTAATTAAATACTTTTTTCTACAAACGTCAAAAAATGACAAGGTTTGCGCATCGATAACAATACGCGAAGTGGCCCTTTTTTTCACTTACCTACGTTACCACCACAGCGTGCCCGAAATGACGACGTCATGCGCAAAGTAGGGGAGAGTCTGGAACAGTGGCCACCTTTTCATAAAAAAATTAATAAAAACTAAAATAAGGTATTTTTAGAGATTCTAATATCATTAGATGACAAACACTATATTTACGTCTATAGCTCTACATCCTTGAACAGGAAAAATAAAATAGTAACAGAAATTTTGGAACTTTAAAAAGTTGATGTAAAATGGCCACTGTACCTACATTGATGGTACAGTGGTTATGAGAAGATGGTACAGTGGCCCCTAGTATTTACGAATTAAAATAAATAGATATTAACGCTTTATTTAATATTCCAAACCCAAACTAAAAATACAACTGAAATAAATTTTCTCTAAAAAAACCTAATTCACTAGAATAAAATTTAAAATCTAACTAAATAAATATTTTTTTAATTGAGGTACAGTGGCCATCCCTTCCTTATATAATAAAGTAATGGCCACTGTACCTACATTTATAGTGGCAACTGTACCACCAACCACATGTTTCTAAAAAACATGGAATAACCAAAAAACTATCTTATGTAATTAAGAAGCAAATATACCAGTAAATACTTACATATACTAGTTATAAATTGTCAATGCTAGTTCACATAATAGTTTGTTTATTTACTCACCACAACAAAATTTCCGTAGTATCTGCTTCTTACTTTTGCACACAATTTTAGGTTAAGCTCATTTTAATATAAATACCTTGATATTCAAACAGGAAACTTTGTTAAAACGCACTGTGTTATATTATTTCATAGTACACTAAATGGGATGGTATGTTCTTTACAAATAACAAAATAACGAGAAGGTGGCCACTGTTCCTCTATGGCCACTGTTCCAGACTCTCCCCTACGCAATACACGCAAACTAGATGAGAGTTTTGTATTTTAACGTTAAAATAATTGTCAAATTCTTCACGGTTCGTTTGCGTTTGTAGAAAAAATTTTGTTTGCAACTCGTGCGCGAAATACTTTTGGTGATCTCGACTAAAAAAATCAGTTCTCGATCACCAAAGTGGCATTTCGCGCACTAGATACAAAAATAACTATTTCTTCTATGGTGAGGGAAAGTTCCATTTTTTATTAAAACCTGCTTCAATAATTTTCCATTCCTCTTCTGTATTTGGAACCTAAAAATTGAATAATATAAGTAGATATAATTTTGTTTGTTCTAATTTTATAATTCCTTTTAATTTACACTTTAATATCTATTTCATTTTTTTATGTTTTATGCAGCATAACACAGAAAACAGTAATACTGATAGCGAATTCTTTGAAAATGAGTTTCGTATGGTTTCACCACGCTCGGATAATGGGAGTCAGGTTGCTCGGCCAACAACACCACGCTCAGAAAGTTAATGATTTGAAAAATATAATGAAAATATGGCGGGAACCGAGGAAAGTCAACATGATGTTTTTGGAATGAGTGTATCAGCACAGTTGAAAAGCTATCAGAGGAACAAGCAATCATTGCTCAGGAAAAAATACAGAGCATATTAACTCAAGGCAGACTTGCCGATATACGAGCCAATTCTGCAGTTTCTGTTCAAAATCCTGGGTTTTCGCAATCAATGCAGCGGTTTCCTCAACGGGATTCTACAAAATCTTTTACCAGAACCCAGAATCAGCAACTGTCCTATCAGCCAGCTTTGTACTATCCACCGCCAGAAATTAGTCCATCGGACACTACAAGTCCTTATACTTCCTACCACAGCGAGAACAGTGAGTTTTCACCACCTTCATACCATAGTCTTTGTATAATAATGATGCGACAACTTCATATACAGGGTGTTTTTTTGGGAGCTTTAGTTAGACGTTTCTGGGAAAGTTGTATAGGTAGGTTTCTGAAAATGTGTACTTAGGGATTACTCTGAAAGCCGAATCGATCTAAAATATTTTCAAAATGGCAGCACTTCCGGAAATGCCGGAAGTAGCTACCAACTTCGTTATTTTAAATAGCAACCCCTATTTTTTATTGCATTTTTGGATTCTACGTGAAATTTCATAACCGTTGATACTAACATGTCAATATCTACAAGTTATGGTTTTTAAGTTATTTTCATTTATTTAAAAAAAAATGGCGGGTGCAGACGGTACTTTAAGAATTCATTACTTGAAAACGGTTGTAGCTATGGCAACCGAGTTTTCACCAGCGCTTAAAGGAAGAATAGGGCTTTCTTTTGGTGTACTTAAAAAAAGTCATGTTGCGTACGACGTCACCTATGAGGCTCCAAATTTAAGAAAATTCAAAGACTGAAAACTCAGATTTTTTAAATGAAATGACCATTTATTTACTATTGCATTTGATAGAGAATAAAAATGGGCATATTTTGGTATTACATGTTCCTATTCCTATATTTAATAGTTTCTGACTTATTCTCATTTCATCGCATTTATACCATTTTTTTCGAATTTTTTATAGTAGTCGACCATGACATGGACCATGGCAATCGAATTTTGAACAAATCAAGTGATACTAAACCGTCACCTGTTATAGGTTAACATAAATTTTTCAATAATCGAAAAAAATGGCTCGCAATGGTTTTACATATTATAAGATTTTTGGAATCTAATTGTTACTTATGGTGAAATGAACAGAATCGCGTCACATGCCTGTCATACGTTCATTGAGAGATATCCAGAAAGACCGCATCCTAGTGAACGTACCTACCATCCGAACACTGGAATGAAATTGTTTGAATTTTGGAAGCTTTGTACCACTCTACCTACAGTAAGAGTTTTACGAATAGCTAATATTAAGGAACCAGGAATATTTTTTGGGGAACATTACTTGGTCAGATGGGGCCAAATTTAGTAAAAATGTAATCGCCATAATTCGCATTGCTGGTGCCATTAAAATTCTTGTTTTAATGGAGAGTGCTTTCAAGAGTGCTGGAGTTTTATTGTACTTTGTGCGTTTAAAAATAACAATATTTTGTGTTTCCACATTTATCCAGAAAATTTGAATACAGAACGTTATTTGGAAATTTTACGCAATATTGTTGTTCCTGCAACAGAAGAGCTGCCTCTGCAAGAATATGCTCAATACTGAATCACAAGTCTTACAATACTCCACACGAGAACATTATTTACGAAAAAGAGTTTGTGTTTGGAACTTGAAGGCGCTCATTTTGAGCATGTGTTGAAGAAGACAAGGTTTTAAATTGATTTGAAACTAACAGGTGACGGATTGATTGGTTTAAAATTCGTTTGCCATAAGGTCATGGCCAACTACTAAAAAATCCGAAAAAAATGGTTTCATTGCAATGAAATGAGAATAAGTCAGAAACTATTAAAGATAGGGATAGGAACATGTAATACCAAAATATGCCCATTTTTATTCTCTATCAAATGCAATAGTAAGAAAATGGTCATTTCATTAAAAAAAAATGAGTTTTCAGTCTTTGAATTTTCTTAAATTTGGAGCCTCATAGGTGACGTCATACGCAACATAACTTTTTTTTAAGTACACCAAAAGAAAGCCCGATTCTTCCTCTATGCGCTGGTGAAAACTAGGTTGCTATAGCTACAACCGTTTTCAAGTAATGAATTCTTAAAGTACCGTCTGCATCCGCCATTTTTTTTAAATAAATGGAAATAACTTAAAAACCATAACTTGTAGATATTGACATGTTAGTATCAAAAGTTATGAAATTTCACGTAGAATCCAAAAATGCAATAAAAAATAGGGGTTGCTATTTAAAATAACGAAATTGGTAGCTACTTCCGGCATCTCCGGAAGTGCTGCCATTTGAAAATATTTTACATCGATTCGGCTTTTTGAGTAATCCCTAAGTACAAATTTTCAAAAATCTACCTATAAAACTTTCCCAGAAACGTCTAACTAAAGCTCCCAAAGAAACACCCTGTATAGTTGGCGCTTGATATACGCGAGATAGTCACATATGAGCGTTCCTCACGTACACTTGTAGAACTGTTAGAACTGTAACAAAACGTAACATGCATTATATTTATAATCCTTAAATAAAGAGTTTAGAATCCACGATTCCATTATTAAAGTAAGAAACCCGAAGCGTAATTAAACATGGTGTCAGGTGTGGCAATTTTGGGAATATTTGTGTGTTTGTTACAAGAGTACAGAATTTTATGGTAATTTAAGGTGCAGTTTTTCATCTTAAAAATGGACGGATCAAGTTTTCGTTTGCCGAGTCATCTATTTTTTGACAATAATGTTGCAGATAATTGGAAGAAGTTCAAGCAAAGATATGAATTATTTATTGATGCGACTTGTGATGCTACTACTAGCAACAAGAAAAAATTGGCAATATTATTGAGTGCAATCGGAGATGAGGGTCTTGACGTTTATAACAGTTTTGAATTTACAGAAAGTGAGGGCAAGAGTGACGTGAACGTAATCAAAAAGAAGTTTGATGATTATTGTGCACCCAAGAAAAATGTGGTATTCCAAAGGTATATTTTCAACAGCCTTAAACAAAAGTAAGGACAGAATTTCGACAGCTTCTTGATGGAACTAAAGAAAGCTGTTAAACTATGTGAATACTCGAAAGAGGAAATGTTGAGGGATAGAATTGTTCTTGGAATTTGTGACAAAGGTACTCAAGAAAGATTACTAAGAGAAGATAAGCTAGATCTAGAGAAATCGGTCAAATTTTGTAGAGTTGTAGAAGCTAGCAAGACGCAGTCCAAGGCACTAACGTCGCAAGAAAAACCGACAGCAATAGATGCTGTAGCGTCCAAAAGCGATTTTAAAAAGAAGATTGTGAATAAAGAAGTAAAAGTGCAATTATGCAAATACTGTGGATATAAGCACGTGTTTGATAAAATGAAGTGTCCGGCATTTGGGAAAACGTGTGTTGTGTCACTTTGCTCAAGTATGCAAGAATAAGAATAAACCAAGAGATGTGTCCAAGCACCAGAAGAATGTTCATGAAGTAACAGTGGAACCTAGTGAAAGTGAAGATGGACCATATTATTTGAGTGCCGTGGAGAAAAGAAATGGATCTGCCGTGCATACAAACATGTGGACTAAAAGGGTAAAAATGAATAATAATTTTGTAACCTGTAAACTAGATTCAGGAGCAATGACTTCCGTATTACCTTTACAGACTGTCAATGCTTTGAATTGTAAATCAGAAATAGAACCTACAGACGTCTGTTTACTGTCATATGGAAATTTTAAGTTAAATGCAATTGGTACAATTTGTTTACCTTGCGAACTAAACAATAAGAAGTGCGAGTGCCTTATAGCCTCCTTGATAAATTAAAAATAGAGTTAGGAAGATTAGAAACTGAGGGTATAATTAGAAGGGTAGATAAGCCGACGGAGTGGTTAAATTCACTAGTAATCGTGGAAAAACCAAACGGGAAAATTCGCTTATGTCTAGATCCGCGCTATTTGAATGAAAATATTGAGAGAGAGAAAGATTTCAAATACCCACAATTATTGATGATTTCGTATATCAGTATCGTCGTCTCGCGTTTGCAATTTGTTCGGTGCCGGAAGTATTTTTAAAACAAAATTACAAGGTCTTTGGTGGTTTAAGCGGAGTTGGCATATATTTTGATGACAATCTTATCGGGTGAAACAGAGAAAGAACACGATGAAAACTTAGAACGCGTTTTAAAAACTGCTCGTAAATTTAATGTGAAATTCAATATTGATAAGGTGCAGTATAAGCAACCGCAGGTTAAATACATGGGACACATATTTACAGCTAACGGGATAAAACCCGAAAAAGAGTATATCGAAGCAGTTTTAAAGATTGATAGTCCTAAGGACAGAAACGAATTAAGTCGATTTTTGGGTATGACGAAATACCTAACGCGGTTTTTGCCATTAATTTCAAAAGTTGTGGCTCCTTTTCGCGATTTAATGAGAGCAAACGTGTCGTGGAATTGGACCAATGAGTGTAATGAGTCATTCGCGAAGACAAAGCATTTACTTGCAAACGCGCCTGTTTTATCATATTTTAATTTTGCTGATGACATCATTATTCAAACCGATAGCAGTAAGGACGGAATCGGATCTTGTTTATTACGAACAGATAAGCCTGTCGCTTATGCTTCTAGGTGTTTGACAAAAACAGAGCAAAAATGGGCACAAATTGAAAAAGAGTTGCTGGCCATTTGTTTTGCAGTGGAAAAATTCCACCCGTTTATTTATGGTCACACTAATGTCGTAATACATAGTGATCATAAACCGTTAGAAACAATCATAAAAAAAGATTTACATAAAATGTCACGTAGACTAGAACGACTTGTACTTAAATTGTTGAGATATCATAAATTAGAAATTAAATACGTTCCGGGTAAAGAATTATTTGTAGCGGATACATTGTCACGTGCGTATTTAAAACATGAGGTCAAAGATGATCCAGATCTGATTGATTCTATACACCAAGTAGTACGAAACTTACCTATGCCCGATAAAAGGAAAATTCAATTTCAAAGTGAAACTAAAAACGACAAAGTTTTAGCAAAAGTCATGAAATTTTATGAAACAAATTGGTTAGATTTTAGTCATAAAGATAAAACGTTAGGAAATTTAGCTCCTTATTGGAAAATTAAAGATCAGCTAAATGTCTGTGAAAATTTATTACTAAACGGAGACAAAATAGTTGTTCCAGCCGCACTGCGTCCCGAAATGTTGAGTTTGTTACACGAAGGACATATAGGAATTGAAAAGTATAGAGCACGTGCCAGGCAACTGTTTTATTGGCCGAACATTAGTACAGATATTGAAAATGATATCACAAAATTGTAATAAATATGCTAAGAAAAATTGTAAAGAACCGTTGTTGTCATATCCAGTACCAGAGCGACCTTGGGAAAGAGTAGGTACTGATATTTTTTCGTATGGTAGTTATAGATATTTAGTGTTGTATGACGCATACTCCAATTGGCTCGAGTTTAATTAAAGATAAATCGAGTGGAGAAGTTATTAAACAATTTAAAAAAGTATTTTCCCGATATGGTTGCCCTGATACTGTCATTTGTGACAATATTCCGTTTACGAGTTGTGCTATGAAACAATTTGCTCATGAGTGGAATTTTAACGTTGTGTCCAGAAGTCCCAATTACCCACAGTCGAACGGGTTAGCAGAAAAAGCAGTGAGCATCACGAAAAATACTGTAAAAAGGTGTATTGAGGAAGACAGAGAAATTTATCCTGCTTTAATGCAATATCGCAATGCTCCTCTTAAAAACATGAACGCATCTCCCGCTCAACTATTTTTAGGACGCATATGTAAAACTAAATTACCTATGTGTGACACTTTGCTAAAAGACAAATTTAGTGATAAAAGTTTAAAAGACAAATTAACTCATAAGCGAGTTGTGAACGGTAAATATTATAACCAACATGTGCAAACTTTGCCTATCTTAGGAAAAGGGGATAATGTGAATGTTTATAATCATGTAAACAAATGTTGGGAAGGTGGAAAGATTGTTAATCAACACAGTACCCCGAGATCATACTTGGTTGAAACAGATTCAGGTGTAGTTAGAAGAAACAGAGTAGATTTAAGGAAGTCAGAAATCAATTATGTACCAAAGTGTAATCTCGAGGAAACTGAGTTAAGTACACCATTAATAGTACGTAAAAAGAATTCAATTGTAAATGGGTCTCCATCTACGTTAGGTTCTGCTCCTAGTGTTTGTACAACTCGATCGGGTCGCGTTGTGAAATTACCTACTAAGTATAAAGACTACATTGTATAAAAAAAATTGAAGGGGATGTATAATTATGCGACAACTTCATATATAGTTGGCGCACGATATACGCGAGATAGTCACATATGAGCGTTCCTCACGTACACTTATAGAACTGTAACAAAACGTAACATGCATTATATTTGTAATACTTAAATAAAAAGTTTAGAATCCACGAGTCCATTATTAAAGTGAGAAACTCGAAGCGTAATTAAACAGTCTTGACCAAAGCAAACAAGCCAGTAATAGTGATGGTGATATTATAGCGCTTGCTTTTAAAGATATTAATTAAAATTGTTTGTTATAAATAGGTACTTATCTTAATAAATTGTTTTAATCCTGTATAAATTGCCCGACACACTTCTGGTATAGGCGATTTACATTAACTGAAGCGCCAGTCAGTGGCAGCATATGCAACTACTGTAAGTAGTATACCCTCGCTTCGCATTGCCTTCGACAGTTAAATATCACGCTAAAACGTTAATGTAAACGTTAGTTTGTGTTTCTTACATTGACATTTCTTTTATTTTGTACCTATTATGAGTAGTAATAAGTCTAATGTGAATTTTTGGGTGTATGGATGTCATACAAACAAAGGAAGAGTGCGTCATTTAATAAACACGTTTAATATTAAATGATAGTAATGAACTTGTATTTAACATAAAGACAGACTGTAAAACTAACCGCAAGTCCTATTCTTCATGTGTAATTACATAAACACCATAACTAACTACATAAACACCTCATGGGTATACTACTCTGCGCCGCCACATTGTTGACCACAGTGGCGCCACCAACGGTAATGTAAATCGCCTAAGGTGCGATATGGAAGGTTTGGAAACACGATAAAAGTGACTTAGACTTCGGTAAGACATTCCTGTGGCTAAGTAGGTCAATGTTATTTCTAATTTTATTTTTGCTGGTATTGCCTCTCTCATTACAGTGTCTTGTCGCTGAATAGAGCTTTCTATTAGAGAAAGTAACTTGTCAAAATTTTCGGTTGTAAGTCGTGACGCCAACCTGTACTCAGAGGGATCTTCTATTCTAAGTTGATTCAACAGCAAAGCCGACCCTCCTGTTATAGCTATATCACTGATTCATTTCCTCACCCAAAGTCGCTTTTTCTTTCCATTTTCTTCATCTAACATGTTGCCCATCTCTTCTTTTAATAACAAACACATGTTTTTTACAATATTTCTTTTTAACATTCAAATTTTTCTCGAATTCATTTTTAAAAGGGATGCTGATGCGACAATGAAAACACACGATTGACTGGACTAGTGTAAACTTGGGTCCAGCGCCCTGCCAGCCAGGAATTGGCAGGACAGTGAGACTGGCGCCAGCTACTGGATACGTGTAAATGCGCCATAACTGTGGCGAGGATTTAGAGCAAGGTCATACATACAGGCTAACCTGCAGGCATGTGTTGTGTGACCAGTGTATGGAGAAAGTACCTGGTCGCATTGAAGCTGTTGCGCTTCTTAGATGTAGCGTGTGCCAGGAGTATGGCTTCCCTATATTTCTTCGTTAAATGAATATAATTTGTATTTTGTACTTTTTAATTTTTTGTCTGAAATGTTAAATAATATTTAGTAGTTTAAATTAATCAACAAATAAATGTACATGTTCTTAATCATTGTATTATAGTCAAATTATTGGTTTTCTTATTTGATCCTCATTTTAAAGTACTTCTATTAGCTCATTATTGTTAGATAAATTGTTGCAGTGTAGTAGTTAGTAGCATGATTTGATTTGTTATTTATAAATAAATATACAACAAATCAATGAATTCAAATTAGTCAAATTTTTTGTTTTCTTACTTTTCTCATTTTTTAAATACAAAATGTTAGGGTGTTTTAATTGAAACCATCTACAACCTGACTGGCTACTTCATTATAGAAAATTACATCACTCGATTACTCACGGAGTGGTACCTACTTAAACGGTTCACACACTATGCAATCTGTCGTCCGACAAGTTGTACAACCCAAGTACTTTCGAGCGTCGAAACGATAATTACATAGTGTGTGAAGTTGTCGTTCAACAAATTGAACGAAACGGTTGGATCGTACGGAAGTTTCACGGGTTAAAAATTTGTTGTACAACCACGTCTGATATACATCAGATTCCATAGTATGTGGACCTGTCTTGACTCGTGTCGACACGTTGAAACGATTTCAGAAATACGTGATACGTTGTGTAGTTGGTATTTATTATTCGGTGGTTGCTGTTATTTTCAGTCAGTCAGTATCGGTAGGCAGTAATTTGAGAAAAAGTTGTAAAAAAACATTTTTTACTAGCAGGATGTAATTGCATATTTGAACGTAGTTTTTAGTTCTGATTAACTTTTTGTAATAACAATTTTCGATATTGTCAAAAGTAAAGGTACTTTACTCTTGAGCAAAATTCATATTTTTTGACAAACCGCGTGTACGATTGAAAAAATGTAATATTTGATGATTGTATTTTAGATTTTAGAACATGCAGAGCTTTTTATAAAGAATAACTTTTTTTCGTAAAATTAATAATAAAAAAGTTTCCCATATGTTGCCAACTTTTAAAGACATACTGTATAATCTGTATCTTGCTGTAAAGACTCAGGCTGTTGTTTGCATTCACTCTCAATGTCTTCATCAGACAGACCTTCTCCATGTGGTACTGGTCGTGTAGCTGATGTCAAAGTTGGATATGTGATGGTTCGCTTTTTCTTTCTTGTTGGCTTTTTCAATTTCCGTATCTATACAGTGTGTCCCCGGATAGGTGAAACGACTCTTGTGAAAGATAAAAAATTTTCGATATAAAATTTCATTGTTTGGGGTTCAGCCCTGCTTAGTTAAAGACTAATTTCTGGCATAATTTTAGTTTTCTAAAATCACGTATGCCTTGGATATTTTCAAAAATCTGATTTTTGGTTCTAGTAAACTACCTTTGTTAGTGAAGATATAACAAAATTTGATTAACAAAAGTTGTTTAGAATCATGAAAGAGTCCTACTTCTAGAATTTCAAGCACCTAGGCCAACGTTGATGTTTTGGCAATTTACAATAATTTTTATCTGATAGTTTAATATTGTTTATCCCCGGATAGGTGATATGATTCTTGTTAAAGAAATTCTTTTATTTATTTGTTCATTTAGAATTTTATCGCTTTTACAAGCGTCATATCACCTATCAGATAAAAATTAATGTAAATTGCCAAAACATCAACGTTGGCCTAGGTGCTTGAAATTCTAGAAGTAGGACTCTTTGATGATTCTAAACAACTTTTGTTAATCAAATTTTGTTATATCTTCACTAACAAAGGTAGTTTACTAGAACCAAAAATCAGATTTTTGAAAAGATCCAAGGCATACATGATTTTAGAAAACTAAAATTATGCCAGAAATTAGTCTTTAACTAAGCAGGGCTGAACCCCAAACAATGAAATGTTATATCGAAAATTTTTTATCTTTCACAAGAGTTGTTTCACCTATCCGGGGACACACTGTATAATTATTATTAAGTCGTTTAAGATCTGAAGTTATAGGAAGTAATTGACCAATATTAAGTTTTCTTTGTTTTAATGTTGTTAATGCGTTTGAACTAATTCTCGTACACCATTCTATATCCATAAGAGTCAGAAAAGACACAAGCCATTTTTTTCTATTGATGTTCCCTACTTTGAGAGCCATTCCTCTTTCAATATTGGCACATTTTCGTAATTCATACCCTAACTTAAGGGCCAATGAAGGTATGTCAAATTGAGGTCTCTTACTATGATCGGACATATTGACAGAGCAAAGCAACTACTAGACAAAACTACTGCTTTTAAACCGTACCAAAAATGTAATCCCTTGCGGTTGTAATGGTCTCACGAAAAGATGGTAGCAGGTACGAATACTAATACTAAACAGAAGGTCTTACTGCACATTATTTATGCTTTTTTTAAATTGTGTCACTTTCTGAATCAGATTCCCCAGTTGCTTCATTATATTTTCCCATAGCCCTGTTTACGCTCTTGTAGTTTTATTTTTTTTGTTCTGGTTAAATTTCGTTTTTTTAAAGATCTGTTACTTTCTAAATCAGGCTCTCTGCTTTCTACGACTGATTTAGTGCTATCAGATATGTCATTTTCTTTATTTTCGTCCTACTTCTTGTTCAATTGTCTCATCCATGTCAAAGACTTATTTCTGAAATTTGTTGCTTTCCATTGCTCCATCATTTGTAGAATTTTAGATATTTTAGCCACCTGAGAAATATCTTATGGTAATCTAAAAAAAGTTAAACGTTTTTTTTTATTTGATGTACAGGGTGGCTAAATTTCGATGTTTTAATAGGGAATCTCGTAAACTATAGGTCGTATATATTCTTGAAATTCGAGTTATAGCATAAAGTTGTATTTTTTTATACGGAACGCGTAGTTGGCTATGGCATCAAAAAATTACTAATTTTTTTCTGATTCCAACGATACATATCATGTGGGGGCTCTTACTGCTTTTCAGCAAAAAATCGTTTTTTAGGACGTAATTTTTTATTCAAAGTAATAATAATTACTTTTAACAAACTCACACTATGTGACTTCTTTACAAACCAAGAACAAATAACTATAATGTTAAAGATGCTAAACAAATGGATAAGTCATTGTTTCGTCTTAAAGAAGATCTGAACCAATCAACACCAGCTTCTTTGTTGCCTTTATTAAATGTGTGCTTTAATTTAAGGCTTTCGGCAAAAGCATAAGCGACTTTACGAATATCTTACGCTGGAAAGCCGCATATTTGTGCTTTTTTAATATGAAGAACTAACCTATAAAAATAACCTATATAATAATCTACCAAAGGACCTCAAAAAACTAAACACTACTGCTAAGTCCGGCAAGCTTCAATTGAAGAAATGGGTTAGGCAGAACATTACATTGTGTTAGATTAAGTAAAGTCTAGTTCAGAGTTTAAGTAAATTTAGCTCAGTAAGTGGGACGGACAGTCCAATTTTCCTGCTGGAAATGGCTCAATACGTTTAGTCTTAAGTAATTTAGTGTGCTATAGTTTAAGATTAGTATAAGTTTCTTGTTACCAGCCCTGCGAACAGGTGATTTATTTACCTCTGCAGGATTACATAACATGTCATGTCTTGTAATTTGATTCTGGTTATTAATAAAT
Source organism: Pyrocoelia pectoralis (assembly GCA_036250285.1). Lineage (NCBI taxonomy): Eukaryota > Metazoa > Arthropoda > Insecta > Coleoptera > Lampyridae > Pyrocoelia > Pyrocoelia pectoralis. The sequence continues at coordinate 34,728,818 of CM070075.1, read as the reverse complement.
AAATAAAAAACTTTCTCATTGGCCTCTGTAGGTAAGGATGCTCTCTGGTCTCCATTTACCAATCGTCATAACATTATTCTTAATTTATTAGTGGTTATTTGGGAATTAGTCCAAAAACGCGTTGCGTTAACTTAGGTAAGTATATATCGTCGTTGTCACAGTATTATATGCTATGTGAAAATTGCCAAGTTTTCAGTAGAGCCAAAAAACAGGTTAATAGTTATTATCTGAATGAAGTAGAGAATGGTTTGAGGGACAAATAAATGAAAAAATAAAAAATAATATTATAGACAAACAGAAAAATCTATAAATGCATAGAGTTTTTTATTATTGATTTTAATTGCACTCTATCCTCACATAGCATTTGTTGACTGTCATTTATAAACACATAGCGTTTTTTGCAGAAAAAACATCAACACATAGCTGGTATTCTGTGAGTAACAAAATGCACATGGCATTAATTGTAAGGTCTAATTCTGGCAAAGTAATCAAATAAAAAAATTAAGATAAAGTGTGGTAACTATTTATTTTAACGCAATTGCACATTTTAACACAGATCGATTAAAAAAATTAAAATAACTTAATAATGCGGTAAAGAGTCATAAAATGGATGATAGTCAGCTTCTACGACTTTTTTGAGTTGTTGTAAGTGCTCGAATTTTTGTTTTTTAATCTTAATTGGTTGTTTAACCCTAGGATGCATGATTGTCGGAATCTACACATTTACATAACGTGGGTCAAAAAGACCCAGTAGATGTCTATTGAATAATTACGGCTTTAAGTTGTTTTAATAGGTTTTTTATTTACAAATAGTACTAATTATTTACACATTTTGTACATGTATATACTGAGTGGTCCTTGCAAATAACATTATTGCATTTAATACATACGCGATCGCATTTTCTATCCTTTTTTGTGGGACATAAGGAACATCGTTTCCTTGTTGCTGGTTTCTTTGGTGCTGTTTCTAATTTTTCCTCAATTTGAATAAATTTTCTAATTGCATCTACGATAGGTTTCTGCAAATTGGGGTTCTTCGATCGTTTTTCCATGTGCGGTAGAATAAGTTGTGTCGCCAACTCCTTCAGATATAATCTTCTGCGATCCGACCTTGCGCTTCTGTAGCCTTGATTTTCACTAATGAACAAAATGTAGGCATTATGAGCTCCAACGTCTACTATGTTGCTCCATATGACATAAGGCCATCTCTTTGTCTGTCGCTTGCATGTGTAATTTGATATTTTTTGATCCATCACATCCACACCGCCTTTTGTTTCATTATAAAATTTTATTATTTCTGGTTTATTCTTCATCGTATTATCGACTTCATTATCGTGGTGCATTGTACTCAGCAGAATTACCGATTTGTTTCTCTTTGGGACATAACTCACAAGAGCTATGTCCTTGGTAAAACCAAAAATAGATGATAATACCTCTCTTTCTATTGGGTAACATCTCTGCCGGTATATCTCTTTTGTTTCTTCTTATAGTGCCTACAGCTGTTATTCCAATGGATAAAAGTTTTTCGAACAATTCGACGCTGGTAAAAAAATTATCTAATGTTAAATTCCTTGATGTATTTTGAATTGAACGCACAAGAGACTGTACAACGTGCATTCCCAAATTGCGTTGTACTTCGGCCCCAGGTTGCTTTCCAATATATATATCTCCATCGATGGCATATCCCGTCTCTGCTTCACACAACCAAAATATCTTTATACCATATTTCGTCGGCTTGCTTGGTATATATTGAATGAAACCGCATCTTCCCCTAAATCCTAATAATTGTTCATCGATTGTGACAAATTCTTTTGGCACCATTACAATCCTACATTGCTGCAGGAATAGATGCCAAATATGGCTTACAGGAGCTAATTTGTCCGTTTCTAGCCGATAAGCCCGAGTTCTCTTATCGTCGAATCTCAAAAATCGTTTTATATTTTCAAAACGATTCACGGACATGGCTGCTTTGTAGATTGGATTAGACAGTTTATCAAGAAAAAGTTCTCGTACTGGTACGTCCCAACTTTTTTCCACTCCAGCCATGAGTAGAATCCCGATAAATGCCTCCATTTCTTCTTTATCGATTGGGTACCAAACTTTCTTTTGGTGCAGGTATGTGCGAGCAGCTTCTCTATTAGTACAAACAATGACTTCGTCGATCATGTCATTAGTCATAAATTTTCTCCAAGCATCTTTTTCTGTGAAAATTTCGCCTTTCTTCGAAGGACCCGGCGTAAAACGAATAACATTTTGAGGACGAACCTTTCTTGGTTTTTTATCAGGCATTTTCATCCATTTCATTCCACTTTTTGCTGTCATGTATTCATCTTGTTGCCGATCCAATTGAATATTTTCGTCGGTGCTTTGATCGCTGTCACTTTCGCTGCTACTAAATTGAACATTAGTTAATGTATTTTGTCTATCATCGCCTTGATGAAGTGAATCATCGTCTTCATAATTCGAATCATCGCTGCTGGATTTTCCATCTTCTGATTCAGCTTCGTTGTACCACTGTAGCACTGTCTCTTCAAAATCGGAATCGGTCGCTTGTACACTTCGTTTAAAACTTGTTGACGCCATTTTAATGCATACAAGGATAACTTATTTGCACATGTAACTAACAACAATCCAAATCTATACTGGTAAATTACAGAAGTACAGATATATTTATAGTAATACCGATAAAGATACCATGTGGGGATATATTGACCTGCGCGCAGGTACCTACGTAAAATTCATGGAATTTGCTCTAATTAGCATGCTGGATTTTCTAATTATAGCACATTATATGTATATTACTTACATTCACTATACAATACGCTGGAATAGGGTAATTTAATACTCATTATGCGAATTCTTAAAGATATTTGAGAATATTTCAATGCGGGTCAAAAAGACCCACCCTATGTAAAAGGCGCAACATTTCTTTTCTTATTTATTTCTCAGAAGAAATATATTATTGAAAACTGAAATCGCTTAAAGGCTATTTAAAAATAAGCAGACAAGGCATACATAAACTGTCAAATATATACAATTAAAAATTTCAGAAATATGAAGTTTTAAAGTAGCGCCTGGGTCAAAAAGACCCACGCTATGCATCCTAGGGTTAAATAAACGTTCGGGTTCTGCTGACATATTGGGCTTTTTCAAATTTCTACCTTTTTGAGGATTTGGAAATTCTTCCCAATTATCTCTATGGTTTATTTTGTACTTCATTATACCCGTTGGAAGATACAATAAACCACGTATATCGTTTACTTTGGCATCTTTACTTGGCTTAATAGTTGTTAAGTTTCCTTCAAGTTTCTCATAATTTCGAAAGAACGTATAATCTAGATTATGTATACGATATGGATGATGCTCCCTAGCTTGCCTCATCCTCGAAACATAATCGCTGGGTGCCTGAATTGGGGGTTTAAAGAAAGCTTCTAAGGATGAGTGGACCGAATCAGCTTCCATCATGGTATGTCCGCGTTCCAAAATTAATTGCTCAATTGTAATGCCTAACTTTATGGATAAATTCTTCAGCGCACTTGAAAGCACTTTATTCCTGTTTTGATATCCGCATCCATCAGATATCAATGTGATGTATTTATAATTATATTGGTTTTGTGCCTTCTTAATGTAGTCAACGATGCAGGAGGTAAATTCGTTGGAGGATACACCCCCGTTGCACTCGTGCCAAACGAATAAATCCACATTTTTGTTGTTTAGTGCATAAACAGTAAAATTATGAATTTGTAACTTTTGCTTGTAGTATACAGCAGAAGCTTCTAATTTAGGTGCCAACAGAACGCTTTGCAAATCCATTGTTACTACCAACTTATCATCAGACAAGGAATCTTTTGCCTCTTTCTTTGCCATTTCAGCTTCATTTTTCTTGCTTATATGAATATTGTAGTCATCTTCAGAAATGTTGCCAGTTTTATAAGAACAGCAAAGATCACATTGGTCTTTCCTTGGTTTATGAATACCAATATTTTCAGATTTTAAAATTTTATTAAATAATGTGCGACCGATTGGAGTTGCATTTTTCTGTACAAAAAAATTAACATATTCTTTGTACACATGAAGTGTAGATCGAAACACCGACTCAAGATATTGTTTTTTTGATGAAGAACGGCAATAATGGCTTGGAACTTTAGGCAAATCCCAAAGCCACTGTCGTGCTTCTTGTTTTCTGGAAATAGTAACATTTCTGTTATGTTTTAAATTAGGCTTGTTCGCTTCATTCTCAATATCTTCACTGCAGTGGGCGGAATTTTGGGGTTTTACGGTATTGGTAGTCCATCGCTCATAGGTGTTTCTTCCTATACCAAAGGTATTCAATAACATCTTTCGACAAACGAGAATCTTCCGACCCGTGCTTACTGGAAGAAAGCAGTCGTGAGACTCATTTTTTCGGAATTCTAGCCTGTTCTGAATATTCTTTCTTCTTCTTTTGATTTCTCTTGTTGATACCAAACCCTTCATAAACGATTTTCGTTCGCCCCAACTTTCTAAATTCCAAAAATATTGAAACATTTTCACTCTTACTTCCTCTGATACTTCACCACAAAGTAGGGTTTGTGATGTTTGTTTCTGCGGTATTTTGTGTGCGCATCTGCTTTTCATTGATCTTTTTTCACGTTCCGCGTTGTGCTGAATCTTTCCTTGTTTTGATCTCGTGTAACCTATGTACGAATCACCTTTTAGTCGTTTATATTTAGTTTCTTCTCTTTTTGTACCCCTTTTACGTTTTTTACCCTCACTATTATCAGATGTTTGGGTCGATTCTTGTTGATTATTTTCTTTATTGCCCCCACTTTCATTATGTTGTTCTTGTTCAGATTCAATTGCTAGAACCATTATTGGTGCTATATTTGAGTCATCACTTTGTACCAAATTTGGTACAGTTGTCTGACTGGTAACAACAACAATATTTTGTTCTTGCATTTCTTGTAATAAGCCAGATGGTATAGTAATCGTGTCATCAATTGTTATATCTAGTAACACTTCTCCAACTGTAGAATCTTCAAAATCTGTTGTAACCGTTTCATCTTTACTGGAAGTTGGGCATTCCAATAAAACTTCAGGTAAAGTAGTTGAACACTCGCCTTTATCAAGATCTGTAAAGGGAGAGAAATAATAGTAACTATACTTAAGTTCATTAAAAGAAACGTAATATGACATGACAAAAAATGTATAGTATAATACTTACCATTGCTTTCGACCAACTGATGCACTTCTGTTTGAATAACTTTCTCTTTGTCGACAAGCGATTCGTTTACGAGTTTATCATAATTTTTGTTTTCATTATTTCTCAATTTTATTGCTCGTGATACTAATAATCGTGAACGTGAACTCATTATTAACAGTTGTACAAAACAATTATTTCTTAATTTTATGCAACAGAGAAACAAAACAATACTGAAATCACTGAATCGTTTACTATTTTAAGGTTAGTTTAACATTAGAAGTTATGGAATAAATGCTATGTGCATCATTCGTGGCAATAAAGAAGTACAAGCCTTTGACACGTAATAAATGCTATGTGAACGTACCAACACATAGCATGTATTTCGTGACACTGTTACACATGTCATAAAATAAAAACCGAATATTACGAGTTTTCTGTTGCCACTAACCACATGACATTATTTTACCTTATGTAGCTTCTCACACTAATCCCCCTAAGTCATAAAGCTCAAAATCGGAAAATTTTCACATAGCAGGTATTACCGTGACAACGACGATATTTAATCAATATTTCGCAGAAAAAAATTCTGCTTCATCAGGATCTAAAAAATTGTTGTGTTAACAATATTATTATTGTAAGTAATCACCCTTCAATTAGTCTTACCATCATCTGTATAAATTGTTAAAATTTGTTAGATCCTGATGAAGCAGAAATTTTTTCTGCGCAATACTGATTAAAAATGTAAGTTAACGCAATGCGTTTTTGGTGTAATTCCTAAATAAAAACTAATTAATCAACTGTTTACTCCTGCCGACCCATTATTCTTAATTTTTCTTTCAAGAGTTTTTCTCGGAATACCGTAAGTTTTTGAAGCACCATTTACAAAAGAACCAGTCCTAACAGCTTGAATTGCGAGCTGTAGATTTTCTTCAGTGTAGTTTCCCCGACTGAAGTCCTTCCTTTAATATTCTGTTGGCATTGTTCTGTAACATAAAATAATAATACATGTGGCCAACTATCCCATAAATTCATTGGCCGTCTGTACCAAATGGTGAGGGAGACGTGGCCAACTAGGAAAACATATCATATAATGTTTATCAGTGATCGTTAGAGGTTATAATATGCAAAATACCTTTGTACAGGTCGCACAATTTAAGATGATTTGGAGGTCATATGCGCATTCGTCCGTTTTCAAATATTCAACTCGCGGCAATTCGAGAATTTCAGTAATTTTAAGCTGTTGTACTAGACGATTGTTCCCGAACGCGATGACGTATCTGCGCGACCCGAATCATCTTAAATTGTGCGACCTGTATTTACATAATACTTACACAACATAAATTTATCTCATCAGACACGTTCGCTACTTCGCCCTTCTATAACGGGCCTTTTTCATAGTCAATCTGTAACAATATAATATCTAATGAACAGTATTATGTATTATGGTATACAGTTGTTATAAGTTATCGGAGAATATGACTAAATTAGTCATACGAAGACGTCAAAAAGCCGCCACAGGTATTAGAAACATTAATCAGTTTAATTACACGAAAACAAGCAGCTAAGATACGAACGGCAACTTCCACAGACCGTCTACGGGAATAAAGGAAGAGCCACCGCCACCTAATTATTATATTTATTTAAATTATGTAAATATCATTTGTAGTATAATACGAATTATTTACTATTAACAATCACCCCATCTACGACGAGAGCTACCTGTATTGGTAACAAATTACAAAGTAATACCACCGAATATCTGACCACAGAATAGGTGAGAAGACGGGGGATATTTCAATATACACATAAGGAAAGTAATGTAATCGAAAAAAATATCGAACTCGAGGTTTTGACGGATCTCGATGTTTTGAGTCCCGCATAAGTTCAAAACCACTATCTTTGAAAAATGTTTGTCTGTGGGTGCGTGCGTACATTATGGCTGTGGAGCCTAAACTACTAGGCCGATTTTGATGAAGCCTATAAACAGACTTCATTGGTAAAACAAGCTTCTCATCAAAATCGGCCCAATGGGGCCCAAACTAAACATTCAAATTTTAACCCAAACTAATTTCGCTTGGTGAAAAGTTAGTAGACATGGTAGCAAGTAAAACGCCGTTTTTCGTTTGTTTCTAAATTCAAAATGGTGGCCAATATAGCAATTCTTCAACTTTTTACTTTTTAGGGTGTAGCTCAAGAACCGCTTAACTTAATTAAAATTTGAAATTGTAGCCATAGGATGGCCGAACTTTTACTTATAATTGATAAAGAACAAAAATGTAATGTGGCCAATTTATTCGTTCCCAAAATTGGTCAAAATCTGCTTCGAGCATTTTTTTTTTATTTTTTGAAATGTTATACATATAGTTCATTAAAAACTATTGGCACTACATTTATTTCTCTATTTCCCATAGGGGAAGGGGGATGAATGTTTGAAGTTTTGCAAACAAAGATGAAGAAGTAAAATTGTACAGTAAAGTAGTGGACATACGACACTTTTAATCGAGTAGGGGACAGCGGAGTACAGCGGCCGTAGGGACACAGTGGTCATATTTTAAAATAAAATAATCAGTTACCAGCATCAGGGCGCCATCTACCGCAGAAAGTGCCTAACGTTAAGACCAACATGTGAATCTATAGTAGTGGCCATTTTATGCATTCAGTTCTACACCAACAGTGCAACCTGCATGCTGATAGTGCATTGTAAATTATTTAGTGCTGATAATTAGTGATTATTTAAGAGGTAATTTATTTTTCCAGTTATAGTTCTAATCTTTAGAGTTTTTAGAACATTTCTATCAAGTTTGTAAACTTTGTAACATTAATTTGAGTTAGTTAAAACATATTTTTTTGGTTATGGCATTGGGGGCACAATGGTCATCAATGCTTGGCATTTTTCCATTTAATCGCCATGTCTTTGGTGACCATGAGTTTTTAGCCGCTTCCATCACTGATACTGATAATCCAATAGCGGAGGCTAGTCAAGACACTATACCCTCAGGTAGTGTATCAAGCACCAGTCATGATGAACCAAGCACCAATCATGATGTACCAATAATAAGTCAAGCATTCTTCATTGGTGAATCAAACACCAGTCAAGAATCTGACTGAACGTGTGTGTAAAACTCCTACAGATGCGATAATGAAGGCTGCAGTAACGCCAGCCATGATTAGGCCTTACCAAAAATCTTCAGGTTTGTCCAAAAACCGTCAAACTAGAAAGAAAAAGACTACGTCGACTACGTCAATTTTGACAGACACTCCAAACCTTAAACAACTGGAAATAGACTGGATGACACAGTCAAAATAACTAAGAGAAAATTAAATACGCAAAAAGAGACCGCTGTGCAGGGGCTCTCCCCTATAAGAAGTATACAAATTTACTTCCGGCCTAATCGGAAATTAACAAAATATTAAAAATATTTATGACATACCCTGTGTATTATTTCAGGAGAAAATCAGAAATCATTTTCTGATTACAACTATACTACACACTATATAATTCTTTTTTTTCTCCGGAAATTATCAAAATAATAAAAATATTTATGACATACCCTGTATATTATTTTAGGAGAAAATGAGAAATCGTTTTCTGATTACAACTATACTACACACTATTTTTTTGAGTTATTACGCAAAAACTATTTTATTTAATACGTCATTGTAGTAAACACGGGAAAGTTGTGTGCCAGTTTACTGGTCATTTAATTTGTTTGATTATAGAAATCCGGTGCACTGTACCACTAAAGAAACTCCGACAAATTTAATGTTAGGACGTAGTTTAAGAACACGTTTTGATCTGTTATTGCCAGATAATAATAAAAAAATGATTTAATTAAGAAGGTTGTAACAGAGCAAAATAAAGAAACAAAATATCATCGGGACAGAAGACTTCAAAAATTTTCAGTGGGAGATTATTATTGTAAAAGATTATCGGTTAGTTAATAAATCTAGCTGGATTAAAGTCATAATTTCTAAAAAAAGTTAGTAATTTTAACTACAGGGTGATTCAATATTCACTCCCCAGCCCTGGAGTATGTATTCTACAACTAAAAATAAGGAATAGTAAAATCCCGAAAGCCTAACCGTTTTCTGGTAAAACTGAAATAAAGAATAAAACAATTAAAAATTTTAAATCTAATTGCAATGCATTTACTTTTCGTTATTTTGTTTTACTTTGACGTTTATTTGACTTAATGTCATTTATAAAGTATTGAAAGCTGGAAAAGCTTTTAAATTAATAATGGAAAGGTATACACAGAGAATACGTCGATATAATAAAAGTTTTAAGGCGCTTGTAATGATAACGCCTCTGCTGCCGAACGTTTAGAAAACGGTTAGGCTTTCGGGATTTTACTATTCTTTACTTTTATCTTATTTTTAGTTGTAGGGCTGGGGCGTGAATATTGAATCACCCTGTATATTGTTGATGTTCCGGAATTAAATGTTAAATGGACGCGTCACATAAACCAAATTAAAACTTATCACTGCAATGAATCAGCAGTGGTACAGAACATTGAGGACACTGCATAACCTTAACTTTTTTAGAAGATGATGATCAGGGATCAGGAAACGTATTGCGCCCTAAACGTAATGTAAAACCTGTCGATCGATTGGGTTATGATTAAATTAGATATCTGTTTCTAATTGAATTTGGTATCTGCCATTTCGCATGAAATTTACGTTAGCAACAAAGTCCATACTGATGGGAGTGGCAGTGGTTAGGGGAGGTGCGGGTAATGCCGGCCACTTAAAAAAATGTAGGTACAAGAAATTCATAGAAGATATTAAAATTATTTGTGATATGTTATAGTAAACTTTAGGTAATAGTTTATCATCTAGCTAAATTTTACGATCGGCCGGTGCACCCCGAAAGCGCGGACAGCATTCTGTTTGTGCCGATCATCAAGCATTCTTTTTCATTGTTACCAATAAAGTTATATACAGATTTTTCTCCTTTTTTAAATAAAACTTTGTTTCCCTTTGGGTTAAGAAAAAATGCGCTCTCATCAGTATTGCACTTTCCTTTAGATACGGATGCTCGATTACAAGTTAAATTCTGAGGAGTTCTCAGGGAAATTTCTGGATGTCTTCGCAAAAAACTTCATACCAGTGCCTGCTTGGTCTGTTATCTTTAAAGGGGGTTGAACGGTTCAGTTTTTTAACTATCACTTGAACACTGCCCAATAGTTCTTCAGTAATTGGAACTCCTTTTTTTCCCACATGGAGGATCCATGTAACAAGATTTGTTTCTTCTTCGTTTGTTAAATAGGTCAATAGGATTTTTTCCCTTTAATTTTTGATATAAAGTAGTGGTGAGCGGTCTGTCCGAGATTTCGTCCGAAAGTGTCCGAGATTATCGGTCGGACGGACAGACAAATCATATTTTCCGACGGACGTGGACTGTCCGAGACAATATTTTGTCCGGTACATTCGGACACGGACATGTCCGAACAATTTTTCAGACAATTCCATTGTCCGAAATTGTCCGAAACTGTTCAAAATGCATTAAAAAAAACGGAGAAGATCGCTTTGCAGAGGTTCCATTTACCACTGAATTTGGAAATGATGTTATACACGTCGACATGGCCAAAGAGTGTTCTTTTTGCCGGGGTTCAATTGATGGAAAAATCAAGTTATTTTTCTAAAGTTTTGGAGCGCTCCATCAATAAATTAATGTCACGGCTACTAACTACGTAATACATATATTTTAAATGTTTGTTGCATGTGTAATTGTGTACCTATATTTAATTTATCCTACGTTACCGCAATTTTTCGGACGGACTCGGACAACAAAAAATAATTCGGACAGTTTCGGACGTACTGTTTGAAAATTTGTTCGGACACGGACACAAAAGTTTCGATCCGGACAAACTTCGGACGGATTCGGACAGTTAAAGTTCAACATTTTTCGGACGGTGGACGCATTCGGACGGGAAAAATGGCTGTCCGGCTCACCCCTAATATAAAGTACCATATGGAATATTAAATTCTTTACTGGCTTTTTTGCACGCGTCAAGTGCTTTTTGACGTCATCTTCTGAATATTTCACTTCTTTTCGGATGTCCACAAAGTCGTTCGATGAACTGCATGCTAAATTAGAAGATGGTTTAAAATTTTCAAATCATATTAGAGTTTCAATATCCTCAGTAGAACGACTGTGCGTAGCTTGGACATAAGTAAAATTTTCGGTATAATTTAAATAACTTTTCGTTGTTTTTTATTTCTTTGCCTTCCATATATCAGTGACATTAGCCGTTATGTGTGAAAACGGTTTAAGGTAGAAACGTAAGATTTTCGCTAACTTAGCTTTTAACGACATACATTATGACAAGTTTGCGCCAAAATCTGTCAAGAAAAGTGACAGATGGTAGTGTGGAAGGCACACAGTTTGTATAACTATAGAAAATGTGCAAAAGTATTCAAAAGAAACTTTATTAATGCTGAGCTAAACAAAATATTACAATCCATGACATCTTAAAGCCTAGTGATCATCAAAATGGATGTTTCTTAGTTGACTAAGTGTAGGCTGCTCCCCTGGCGGTGAGATGTAAAGCTGTTGCTGGAGTTTGTGTGTCAGAAGGATAACTTGAGGCCGGTGCAGGTAAATTGTTCGAATTCAATTGTTCGAAATCAGTTGTTCGAAAATCAATTGTTCGAAAATCAATTGTTCGAAAGTAAATTGTTCGAAATCAATTGTTCGAAAAAAAGGAGAATAATTTAGTTGGGTTTGGGACTATTCGCCGTCGCCGGTTCGCCTTCGCCGGTTCGCCTTCGCCGATTCGCCGTCGCCAATTCGCCGTCAGGACAGTTGGCCGTCAGTTAAATTCGCCGTAGGGACGATTCGCCGTCGGGGAATGATTTAGAGGAATTTATGAAATTAATTATTAATTAAATATACATTATTATTTGTATTTTCACTCTGTTATCATAGCTAATAAAATGGGTTCTTTTATTTTGTAATTAATGTTTAGTATTTTTTTTCAATTCATACAAAAAGTGAATATGATACTGAACTGCATTTCAAACTAAAAAAAATGCCAACCTAAACGTATATTGCCACTCAGGCGCTTAGGTTAGAGGTAGGTTTAGTATATTTTTTTTCAATTGATACAAACACTGGAATATGATACTAAACAGCATTTGAAACTAAAAAAAATGTCAACCTAAACGTATATTGCTACTCAGGCGCTTAGGTTAGAGGTAGGTTTAGTATATTTTTTTTCAATTGATAACAGTCCCTCAAGATTAAAAGTTAGTTTCAATTTTCGATTTGTACGGCGAATCGTCCCTACGGCGAATTTGACCGACGGCCATCTCTCCCGACGGCGAATTGGCGACGGCGAATCGGCGAAGGCGAACCGGCGACGGCGAATAGTCCCAAACCCAACTAAATTATTCTCCTTCTTTTTCGAACAATTGATTTCGAACAATTTACTTTCGAACAATTGATTTTCGAACAATTGATTTTCGAACAACTGATTTCGAACAATTGATTTCGAAAAATTTACCTAGACCCACTTGAGGCTCCTCCATAGCCATGATTATAAACATTGTCGTTTGGAGAATTCGAGGAAGTGCTATGTGTTGCTGATTATTATGTGCCCTGCACGTATACGTACTGGAAGATGACGGTGTTGGTGAAGGAGCAAAAGAGATGGTATAAACAGATCTTTGTGGATCTTGCCTAGGTCAATATGGCGGAATTTGTTTAATTTCCAACATAATTCGTAAAACTTCTGCACGGAATTGTAGTTTTTGGCCTTCGTCGAAGGATTTGAGAGTTCGCAAAAGCTCTATCATCATCTTCTTCCTCATTTTTGGCATCATAAAGGAGTGATATTAATTTCTGATCGATGTCATCGTTGCGTCTGCGTTTGTTTCTTTGACAATTTCGTTCATTCACTTTAGAGACCATTTCAGCTGTGGACAGAGCACTCCCCGCATCTTCACTTTCGGAATGATCTTCAGTGTCTTCTCCAACTGTGCCCGTCAAAGTGTCATCATTGTCGTCATAATTTGTTTCAGTCCTACAATAAGAATATAATTTATTTAGACATTGCAAGCATATACATGGTCGCTTTTATGTATGGACGAAAAATACGCTTTGTAGGAGGAAACCAAAAAATACGTACTTATTACATATTTTTAAACACGTTATCAAATAATAATAAACAGGACCCTGCATACACGAGTTAATGTTTCTTACATATTCAAATCCAGGATACCATCGAGAAATTAAAAAAATTCCTCCTCCCCTTGTTTTGTAAATTCCTGTTCTTTTAAAGGAACAGTAGGACTATGGACATAAAATCTTCTGTAAAACTTTAAAAAATATTTTAATTAAAATGTGGAAATTACAAAGCTATTTTGGAACGTGGTAAATATAAAAACATTCTTTGGGATGTAGAGCAACCTCACATTTAAGACACCTGAAGTATGATTTCTTATGACAAAGGCCGCAACGAGTTTGCTTCTCCTGATATACAATGAAATGATCGACTCTATCATACCTCGAGTACTCATGTAAATTCTGAGCCGGATTTTGATGGTCCTGGTTTGGTGTGTTTTTTATTACTTTCTAGTATTCGAGTAGCAACAGACACTAAACGCCAACTGGTCTCGTTTACCACCGTTGATTCCGTGGAGCTGCCACGCATTTTGTAATGCCATATCAACACAATGTGAAAACAATGGAAAGTTCCATTTCTTTCCTCGAATAGAAATTCTTGTAAGACCAATATTTTGATCTGATCTATCTACACCTCCCATATTCTCGTTGTATTTTTGAATTAGGTGTGGCTGGTCTTTGTATACATGCTTCTTTTCTTGACGAGACTATCTCTTGACTCTATTGACAGGAAGTACGGGCAAGGCATTTGAACATATCGAAACAGCACTGTTGTCGTTTCTCGTTTTATATTGGAAAGTTCCTCGTTGCGTTTTTTTCAAACTTTTACTAGATTCCATTCCACAATTAGGTATTCTATTTTCTCTAATCGTTCCAGTTCCTTTGATATTTCTGTTTTTAATTCTTGAAGAAGAGCAAAAGAGGTGAAAAAATTATCAAAATATATATGGAACGATTAAGCGTTTTCTAAAATATCAACATAGTGCAACACTATATTTTTCTGAAGAAACTGAAGATGAGCCTTGGTAAGGATCAAACCATATTATGTAGCCCAATCTAGTTGTACCAACCCAAAATTTGTACCCCCGACGGATTGGTTTGCCCCTAATAAATTGCTTGCAATTGTGGCGTCCGTAGTAAGGTACCATGGCCTCATCTACACTGTGGGATTCCTGAAGAGGTGCAAACTCTTTAAATTTTTTATTTGTTATGTATGATTGTGATTGTGACTCTTCAACAATAATTAATACTGATTCAAAAACTGTCAATTAACATGTGATCCTACACATACATTGGATCCTATCCATGAGCAAAACTCATCAAACTCATTACTGCTCAGCAAATATAATTTAACATTGAAAAACCACAAAAATATGTATTTCTATTTGCTAAATAAAAGAAAACTAGTAGTGGATTCTTACGCCGCTATCTAGTTTACAGATTCCGCCAATTATTTAAATTATTTCTTTCGTTCAATTACCAAATTCGCTCCGTTTCTTAGTTCATTTAGTTTCTCGTTATTCGTTGAAATTTGGTAGCGTTATATATGATAGGAAGATGCTAATTTAGCCCAAACTTAATAATAATAATAATAATAATAAAAGTGAAAATAGTTCATTTAGTCCATTTTGTTGACAGTTGACAATGAAATATACATGTTTGTGGTGGGTAAATGCACTAGATTGCCTGCCTGTCTGCCATTAACCTAAGTAAACGAAGAAGATATTGTAAATTTGTTATTGTTTCTGATTTATTTGCAGAGCAATTTGAAATTTGAACTGTTATTTGATTTGAGGTTAGAAAATTACAATATGCAAAACTTGGAAAACACTCAGAAGAGAAGTCGTAGTAGTAATTACTCGAAGGAGGAAGAGTTACTTCTACTACTAGAAGTAGAAAAATTTAAGGGCATCATTGAATGTAAAACTACAGATAAAGTGAATAATACTGAAAAGGTAAACATTGTGTATATAAAATTTTGTTTTTTCATTAATATTTCGAATTGTATTTTAGAATGAGGCGTGGAAAAAAATTAAGCATTCTCTGAATGCTAAATAAATAAAATTATATTGTATTAATAATGAAATGATCATCGGTTATCCGAAAAATGTATTCGCATATAATAATGCATTAACGCGCGCTTTTTTTATGTAGGTTTTCGACATGCCAAAATACGAGTTATCACGTAATCTTTACCGAAAAGCTCGAGAATTGTCAGATATTACTAGTGAAGCAATCAATTCAAATTATACTCATATACCTTTCAATTCTATCAATCCTAGAAGAATATAACAAGTAAGTGATATATTTGCCACCAACGACAAAAATCAATTTTCGTTTTCTTTTCATCCGTAGCCCTCTTCAAAGATGCCACCATGAAAGATGGAGAAGTTAATGTTCAAAAATGGATTAGAAGATGTACTGAGAGAGCAAAATCCGCAAAGAACAATCACTGATATTTATATACATACATAATATATGTACCTATATTTTTATAATGGTTCTGAAATATGAAACTCTACATATAATAATTTAATTAAAGAAAATGTTCATAGTAAAACTGTTTGTCTAATACTCTAATGAAACTAGCCCCTGTACACTATACTTGAGTTAGTACAAAACAATTTCAACATTCAGTTTGTACAATATATGGACGTACATATCTGTACGCAAGATGTACGTTCGATATTGGACGTACTTCTTGCTTTTAGTACTGCACGAACTATGGACGTACACTACAGTACGAATTTTGTACGTACTTCCTACATACAAGGTTGTGAAAAAGTAACGTACTATGTACGTACATAGTATCTCTTTTGCACGTAACTGTACGTACACTGTATGTACATACATCCTGGTCTGTACGTACTTTGTACGCGCATAGTACGTACGTGTGCTATATGGGACGCTGTAATGGCTTCATAGACTCTCTTAATTATTCTGCAGGCAGAAGCTGTCGAAACACCTGCAAAGTCGGCCACTGCTATTTGCAGGCTTCCCAAAGCGTAAAACCTAAGTGTCAACATTAATTTATACCGGTACCCGGTTTGTTGTGGTAGCTAGTTCGGTTAGTAAGTAAAGCACTGTTAGTGATGTTTCAGCAACTGTCAAAAAAAGTAATTATAATGCAATAAATATGTACAAAATAACTAAAATAAAACAGGATTATATATGCAATAAAAATTCAAATTAACTTCGAGTTTCCCGGATATTTCATTTATATTTTATATACCCGTTAGTTCGAGGGCGTATAGAATTTTGAGTTAGAAAAGTTTCTTTTGTTATCTGAAATCTTTGAAAAAAATCAATATCATCCTAATTATTAATATCAGTGTTCCTTCTTTTGTCTAACTTTCTCCTTCTAATAATTACTTCTTCAACAGACGATGAAGTACTTGATGAATCGTCTAATATGTTCATGATAAACAAATAATTTCAAGTAATCATTAATTTTAAAGATGACACAATGTCATATTATCATATACATACCATAAGCTTTTAAGGTTAAAACTTCCTTTAACCTCCTAAAATGGTCGTTTTCGGTCGTTTAATTTAAGGTCGCATTTGAATCCTAATCATCCTTTATATTTAATCATGAAATGCAAGTATGCTTTAAAGGAGCATTTAAAAGTTAAAAGCGCCTTTAAATTGATTATGAAATTGGCCCTTAAACAAATACTATTTGTTTTTTGTGAAAAAAACATTTAACATAAGTAACACAAAAGTTATAATAGTTGCTGAAAATGTCCGCCTTCAACTTCAATGCAAGCATTAGCTCGTCTTAAAATCGATTGCCGAACACGTTGAAACCCTGTATCTTGACAATGAAGCATTACCGAACATATGTTTATATGAACTTTTCGGCTTAAAATCACTTAAAGAATAACCCCTTGAATTTGGCCAAGTACTTAAAACACACCCTGTATATTAACTTTGTTTCATTGTAAAGGATACGACATCTTTTCTTTAATTGCAACATTGTTGTTGACGCCTTTGCTCCCATGTGGAAAATCGATTGTTAAATCGTATTTGTGCTCATACAACATTATTTTTGATTAACTGAGCATTAGATATTCGTCCTTAAAATAATCATTAACGTGTTTTCACGGATCTACGCTCTTAAAGATTAAGTGTTTTGGTTTAGGTTAGGGTTGCCAACTTTCTGTTATTGAAATAAAGAACACCTTGGGAAAATTTTTTTCGTGCCACGATACCACTTCTAAAAAACATCCATTTTCTTCTCCCGAATAACATTTTTCATTTTGAACTATTAAATTTTATCTTAAGTTGATTTACTAAATGTTCGTTATAAATTAATAAAAATAATTTCTACCAATATGAGAAAACAAATCTTTTAGGTAATAATTTTACGTATACAAAATATAACACAAAATAATAACAGAGAAACAAATAAATTACTAACCTGGTAACTAAAAAATGTAAACACTAAACTAAAAAGTCCTTGACTGGAACAAGAAATATGATCAAAATTTATGGATAGGTACACTTGATTTTCAGTTACTTTTTTAAATTTGTATTTATCTCGTTTTTTTGGCATTACTAAGTAAGACCCCATTTTTTTTTTTTTTTGTGGTTTTTATGCATAAATTATGCTCATACAACCAGCTACTTTGTAGTTATAGTAGTTTTCCTAGGTAATTCAAATGGTTATGTCGGCATCTTTGATGTATCTTAAAAGTATATTATCTATTCTCTGATCATTTAAACACAGCAAATACATCAGATTATAGGGCATGGGTATTTTAAGTGGCAATAGTTGACTATGTACTTTCCGTATTTCCGTTTCATGTAATTTGCATTCAAAAAATATATGCTCCAGAGTTCCTGGGACTGAGCACTTTTGACACAAATCGGTTTCAATTATATTTAATTTAAACAAATGGGCCGGAAAGCATCCGTGGCCAAGTCTAACTCTGGTAAAAACTGTTGTCAATTTCCTGGGTTGCTTTTTCCCCACAAACCAAGGTTTCGCAGGGATGTTTTGTTGTATTAAGGTATATCTCGTTCCATTTGTAAATTTGTACTCAGCATACGCATAGTCCCATATTCTTCTTGTTTTCAATTTGTACATATTTGTTATTTCATCAATCGATAATCCATTATTTATTGAGAATTCTGAGGTGCAACTATTTTTAGCTAATTTATCGACAACTTCGTTATACTTAAGTCCTGCGTGCGCTTTAACCCAGATAAATTTTATGCTGTATCCTCTGGACAGCAGCTGGTTATATTTTATTTTTATTTGCACTATGTTAAAATTCAGTCGAAGCGACAGCGGGTGATATTGGTTTTTTATAGTGCTTAATACCGATTTGGAGTCCGTTAAGATTATAACCTTTTTATATGGAGTTTTGTCCAGCCATTCTAAAACCTGGAGAATTGCTATAGCTTCAGCGCTAAAAACCGATGTATTGCTTGATAGTCTATATTGTCGCCGCCGATTAAGAATAGGTACGTAGAAGGCGCATCCAGTGGTTCCTTCCCGTTGTGATCCGTCCGTATAAATTTGTAGGTGGTCGTTATACTTATCGAGAACACACGAAAGAGTATTGGCGTATTCTTCGCGTGTATGTTCATATTGCGGTTTAGGTTAGGGTTGCCAACTTTCTGTTATTGAAATAAAGGACACCTTGGGAAAATTTTTTTCGTGCCACGATACCACTTCTAAAAAACATCCATTTTCTTCTCCCGAATAACATTGTTCGTTATAAATTAATAAAAATAATTTCTACCAATATGAGAAAACAAATCTTTTAGGTAATAATTTTACGTATACAAAATATAACACAAAATAATAACAGAGAAACAAATAAATTACTAACCTAGTAACTAAAAAATTTAAACACTAAACTAAAAAGTCCTTGACTGGAACAAAAAATATGATCAAAATTTATGGATAGGTACACTTGATTTTCAGTTACTTTTTTAAATTTGTATTTATCTCGTTTTTTGGCATTACGAAGTAAGACCCCATTGATTTTAATTGATTGATAAAATTTCGAACAGTTCTCGTTCATGTTAAAAACATATATAATTCGTTCTTTATTAAATCAATTCCACACCTCTTCCGTTCGTCACTCCACTTTAAATTCACCACACTAAAAACTCTCTCTGGAAATGTTGATGAGGCAGGAATACTCATAAAAAATGAAATAGATTGGTAAAATGAGAGTAAAGTTTCTGAAAAATAAATTGCCATTTATCACTTGAAAAAGATTTTGGAAAACTCTACCTACACAATCCTTTTCTGTGATTGAATGCTGCTTGGCAAAATATTTTTAAAGTAATGTTCAAATAAAACAAACTTAGTACCATTTAAATAATTTTAATAAAGTAAAGACTAAACAAGGAACGAAAGGAAAATGCTGACAAAAAGCTACACCACACTCGCCCTTGAACAGTATTATCAGTCAGCAGTAAGGCAGTAACTATTGAAATTGGCCAATAAACCATTATCCATGATACAGGATAAAACGATTAAGTACATTACAGTCTTAGCTTAAAATAAAGTATTTATCTGGTGTAGGTAGGTAGGATTTTTTAAATTTATTTGTTACCTAAATGCGCTTATTTATATTTTCGGATTTTAAAGGACATTTTCTGTCCTTTGCCACCTTTCAAAAGGACAAAGGACATACTTTTAAAATAACGGACTGTCCTGTGAAATAAAGGACAGTTGGCAACCCTATTTAGGTATACGCGCTGTGATTTATTGACAGGTATGGATTTTTCTTTGTGTACTTATTTCCCCGTTAACTTATAAAAACATTTGAAATGTATTTTATTACACAAACGTCAACTTATGTCGTAGTAGTGATAAGAATACATCTATATCTAACGAAAAGCATGTCTTCTGAATGCTACATTTCTGCAGGAATACATTATCTATGACTATGAAACAACACACGATTTTAAAGTTTGATTATTATGTTAGGCTTATTATAATACTGTCCACAACTTCTTTATTGCATCTTCATCTATACTCGGTTTCTGGCAAACTCTTCTAGATTGGCTATCAGTAGCACTTCTGTGTTTTGTTAACCATGATTTCACATACTGTTCTGGATTAACTGCAATGAGGGGTCCAGTATCCTTATTGTTCTTTTTATGCATTCGTCGGCTCGCTTTAGGGTTGTATTTCGGCGTTGCAGTTCTAAAGATAAATTTCCTAATTCGTTTAAACAATCGGACATGATTCCTATGTTTTTTTTTTCTTAACTACTAATTTTCCAGTCAGACCGTTAAACTTTTCTGCCTTGTTCTACCATCCCGTGATAAGTTTTTGGCATCATCAGGCCTAAGATATTACATAAGAAGTTATAAGTTTGGTTTGGCATACGATCGTACAAAACATTCAACATTAATTTTCAAACAACCCACCGTTATTGTGTAAACAATTTTCCAGGATATTAGGCGTGATTGATCTGAAAGCTTCACGTATCCTGTATTTCATATCGTCTGCAGTTGTAGGCGGTTCTTGGTATACAAGTTCTTTCACATATCCCCATAGACAAAAATTCTGGTTTGGTTATGTCGGGTGATCGGGGTGACCAATTTACGGGCCCGCCTCTTCCAATTCATCTTTGAGGATATTCATAATTTAAGAAGTTTCTTACTCCAATTCCGTAGTGGGCAAGAGCGCCATCATGCTGAAACCACATGCGTTGACGCATCAACAAAGGGATGTCTTCAAGTAATATAGATAGGCAACTCATGCTTTAAAAAGTCGGAATAAACTTAGGAATTCAAATTTCTGTCGAAAAAATATGGCCCCACTACATATTGACCAAAGATTCCACCCCACGTGTTTAGCGACCATCAATGCTGGCGGTCAACTTTCCTTCCCTTCACATGTGGGTTTATATCAGAATAATGGTGATAATTGTCACTGTTGATAAACCTGTCATTGTGGAACGTTGATTCGTCCGTGAATAAAACACTATTAAAATAGAGTCTTTCAGTTGCCAATTTTTCATTGGCCCAACCACAAAACCCCAAACGACTTAAATGGTCCTCCCCAAAAAGTTTCTGGTGCCTTTGAAACCGATATGGATGAAAATGGACGCTTTTAATCGTACGACAAACTGATGTCCTGCTAACTCTTGAAATTTCCACAATTTGCTTAGCACTTCTTCTTGGGTCTTCAACCAAGGCTGTCATTATTATTTCTTTATTCTGCTCACTCAGGATTAATTTTTCACGGGAAGGTTTTGAATATGCCACACTTCCCCCCGAGGCCTCGAATCTTGCAAGATTTTCAAATGCAGTTACATCTGGACGGCGTCTATCAGGATACCTCTCTTTGTAGACCCGCGTAGCGAATAACGGTTTTCGTAAACATTCGCCGAAAATGAAAAATTGAAAACCATATCAACTAGCTCATTATTTGGAAAACGTGACATTTTCGATTCGTTTGAAATTAAATTGACATATGTCGTCTGCGTATTGCAATTGTTATTGTTTTGACATGGCAACTATGCTAAATGTTTTTATGAGTAAAGCACCTATGCTGTTCTTACTATCGAAGAACGAAGGGCAAGTGGGCAACCCTGTATAGCTGGTCAATTGTATAACTTTGTCCATTGGAATTTTTTCACCGATCTGCAAAAGTTTCAAAATAAGAATTTGGAATAATTTATTTATGTAGAGTGCCACTTTTCTCCAGTTAATAACGTTTTAAACAATCTTTATTTCACATGGCAGATAATTGCTGCAAAATAATACCTAAGGTTTTATAAAATCTTCAACCCTACGTTCTTCACTAATGTATCCATTCGTTCTACATTAAGCAGGATTGTCTTGTTTTTAAATCTATGTATAATATTCCGTAAATCTCATGTCCCGCATTGCCTTTATGTTATGTTGAATTCGTGTGTAAGAAGCAAGTTATTGCAACTTGCGGAATTCTCGTGACGTAACGTATTTACGGTATACCTACTCTATTTCTATAAATAGAAACAAGAAGCATTATTACGGATAACCCCTTCTAAGTGGGAAGGAGGGGGGGAGGGGGAGGGTTCAACGGAAAACCTCTGTATGGTCACATTAATCTTCACGACATTGGAATATAAAATTATTTGTCTACTAATTTGTTTACTTGAAAATGATATACTTATCCCCAACCCCATGTCCTCACAAAGGTAACCGCTTCACTAGTAGTATTAAAATTATTTCTTTATTTCAACATTTAATCTTTTGCTATATTCAATAAGTTATTTTTTTATACCAGCTTCACAAATGTCTCCTTCAACATTCTGCAAAAGTTTAGAAACAATATCAATGCTAAATGATTCTAAAACTAAAACTATTATAAAAATAATTTCAAACTCTTCTAACTTTGCTTGAGAACTTTAGCTTCATCTATTTCTGATTAATATTGCTTCAAATGATTCTAGCTAATGTTTTTAGAACATCAGCCTATCTAGAACCATTGAGTAAATAAAACGTATAGATTTTGGTTCGTGTTGTTGACTTGGAGTTTTCGTTGTTCGAACTTTTGTTAAAGAAACACAAAAAGATTTATAATGTCTTTATTGTGAACATCGTTGCGAGAATCGCAGTGGACTGTTCCATTCTCTACAAAAACTACCGCTTATAAACCGTCCCAAAATCTGACCGTTTACCAATAGAAATGCTCTGACAAAAAGGGTCGTAGCAGGTATATTCTAATACTAACCATATGAGATACTAATACTAAACAGATTTAAGCGTATTATGCCGTGAGGACCAAAGGGTTGGCGTTAATTTTTTTTGTTATCTTCTTAGATTGCGGCCCATATCTGACACAAGCATTAAGCAATGCCCATCGTTTAATGCGAGATACACCTATAAATAGTTTTTCATCTATTTCACACAAATCGTTTAAAATTAATTTCAGACTATGGGCCACGCAGTGAACATGTTGCGTCTTCTTCTGTTTCACTTAGGTACAGAAGTTTATTTTCATCTACCACTAGGAACGACGGCACTTAATTGAAGAAAATGGTTTATTTTAGAGAGTTTTGTAATTTTTTTATTTTATTATACTAAATAACGCCACGAAAAGATTTTTCAAATTTCTAAAAGATGAGAAGTAGGTACAATATTGGATTACAAAGTGCAATTATTGCGAAGTAAATATATGTCTAGTGTTTTCATTTTTCCACATATGGTTATAGTTACCTACTAAGTAAAAAACAGATACGGTTGTAAATTTGTAGGTATAATACTATCATAACCTAAGAATACTATAAGTCATTTAGAACTTCGAAGAAAATTGTTTTGTTCTCTCGCTCTCGCCCCGGATGCCGGATGAAGATCCTGGTAGTGAAAAATTATTTATTCGTTTCATAGGGTTGCAGCTGAAAATTGTAGTTCACTATAGTTGACCATTTCGTGAAAGCTACACACGTATTAGACATGCATTTTTGGTATTTATCATATTCACAATCGAACTGGTTGCACGTTCAACGAAAAGCACTTTTTCTACGCCCATGTCTGTAAACGTCAAAAATCGCACTGTCAACATTCCTTGTAAATGACATTTAACAATAACATGCAACGTAATGAGATCTCATAACATACACGTGCGTTTTGAGAAGAAACTTAAACTTCTAGGTTTAATCAAATTCAATCAAATTTTTATCTACGTAAGACTTCATTTGGTCTATTTACACAAATTTAGTCAATTGAAAAACATAAAAACTTTTAGCATTTGCGAGATATAGTTTGGATTAAAAGAGTGATGCCCCTAAATTTAGGCAGCATATTATGCATTTTCTTTAAAAATAGGACACGTCAAATATGTCATTTCTTTAACAAAATATTATTGCATCCAAACATTTTCTCAACTTTATCTACGAATATGTCTGATAGTAGTGAAAGTGATGAAATTATGAGCACTCCACCAGAGATTTTAGAAAAAGCTCAAGCTGCCACACATAATTTTGTTACCGCTAAAATCCAAAGAAAGGTACGAAATTACCTATAAAAAATTTATGGATTGGCGACACAAACATAACGATAAATCCTTTTCGGAGAATGTTTTACTTGCGTATTTTGAAGAAATATCAAAAACTATGAAGCCATCTTCTCTATCGGCCATTCATTCGATGCTAAGAACAACACTAAACATTAATAATAACATTAACATAGCAGATTATCCAAAACTAATCGCCCTACTGAAGCTGAAATCGGATGGATTTAAAAGTAAAAAATCGAAAATCCTTTCTACAGAACAAATTAATAAGTTTCTGAAAGATGCCCCAGACGATAAACATTTGTTGTCAAAGGTAAAGAATTAAAATGTATAGTTATCATCACATAAAAATGAGTTTTTTGTTTTCAGGTTATCCTCATTATTGGATTAAGCGGGGCTTGCCGTAAACAAGAACTTAGAAATATAAAAATGGAACACATTCAGGACACGGGAAAATCCTTGATAATTGATATTCCAGATTCTAAAACTAAAACGAGACGTTCATTTGTAGTACCAGAAACGTTTTATGTCAAAAATACATGAATTTACGTCCTGGCTGAAATGGAACTTCCTTTATTTCTTAATTACAGGAATGGAAAATGCACGAAACAGGATGTGGAGATACACACAATCGGTAGTACACCACGTAAAATTGCCGGAACCAAAGCAATATACTGGCCATTGTTTTAGATCATCAGCCACTATGTTAGTTGATGCAGGAGGTGATATGCTATCATTAAAGCGACTTGGTGGCTGGAAATCTTCTACAGTGGCGGAAGGCTATGTGAATCAATCTCTTAAAAATAAAAATGACAACGCATTACGAATATCGAAGGCGGTACCAATTATCAATCTTCGTCTTCTGATGTACCGATATGTATCGATTTACAACCATTGTTCAATTGTTATTAACAATTAATGGGTGATTCAGTTAGAGGTTACAATTTAAAAATTAAATAATACCGCATTGTAGTTTACTTAATTAGTATATTTTTATTTAGACACATTTGTTAAAGAATGGCATTAAACAGGAAAAATGATATCCGTCAAATGACCGCCACGTGAAGCCGTACAGACTTCAGCCCTTTTGATAAAATTTTCCATCACTTTCTTGATCAATTATTGTGGAATTTGATGGATAACTCTTTGAATCTCATCCTTCAGCTCTGGAACCGAATTGTGCTTGTTTGCGTAAACCCCCTGCTTCAAGTAACCCCAAAGGAAATAATCCGGGGGTGTGAGGTCACATGATTTGCTGGCTGATTTTGATCACCGAAACGAGAGATTAAACTGCGGGGAAACTTTGTGTGCAACAAGTGCACGGTTTCTTGAGTTGTATGACATCTGTCTTGTTCAAACCAAAAGTCGTTCAAATCGTTATTACTAGGTACTCATTTCTTCCAACTGTAAGGCCCAATCACGGCGCCAACCTAAAATCCACACTAAACAGTTACCTTTTTTGGATGCATTCGTTTCATGTGAATAGCTTGAAGATTTTCAAGTCCCAAAATGCGCCACTTTTGCTTCTTTACATAGCCATTGATATGAAAATGAGCTTCATCAGAAATGATGGTTTTGTTCACAAAATTGCGATTTTGATTGTTCTCCTACACCCAGTTAACAAATTCACGCCTCTTTCGATGATCTCCCAGTTGTAATTCTTGGGTCAATTGGATCTTGTATTCATGCAAATGCAGATCTTTAGGCCTAATTGCTGGGAACGACGACGAATTTGAGGTTGACGGATCTCGATCACTTGCGCTTGTTGCAGCGATATTTGCCACTGATCGGCCACTCCGAGGACGTACTGGTAGTTCGTCGCATGGTGTACTTTATACACCACTAACAGACGTAATTTGCTGTTCTTAAATATTGTGAAAACACTTTTAATGTTTTAAGCAATTTATAATAAAGTAAATGTTTTATTAAATATAACTTACCTATGTTCATAACATTTATCATTATCATGTAACCATTCACCACTTTGTTTTATTTTTTGCACACAGAGCAAGTTGAGGCTCTGTTTAAAACCAAAACAGGTTTTATTGTTTTCAAAATATTCACAGAATGTTTTTAATAAATAGGTTACTATGTTAACAACCGTGTGTGTTGGCGTTTTTAAATACTTGATGTCATTATCGTTACCATAATCCCTGGCCATCAAGAGTAAGTCGTTATCAATGCGAAGATTATCTCCCAAACAAATGTTAGATGCGCATTCAAAACAATTGAACTGGTTTAAGGTTTTGTGCACCACGTAACCTGCAACATAAACAACTGCACATCTTTCGACATTAATTTCAGCATGTACTTGTATGTACATCTTGATTAATTTCAAGAGACGGAAAATATAGTTCTTTATCGCTTTTATCCACAGAAGGAACACCATCACACTCACTAATGTCTTCTGTCGGTTGATCGTCGAAAATAAAATTAATATTGATCTCATTATCGTTCTCACAATTTGCATTCTCCGGTGGTGTTAAAAGCTTAATTAGCATATCGTGGGCTTAAAGCAACAACTAGGTATCAGGGAAAACATTTTTGGAAAATTGCATTTGAAAATATTCCATATTTTTGCATGATCGTTACTTATTGTTTGCTTTTGAATTTTTAGCCAACATTGTGTTTGGATATTGAAAAATGCATAATTTTTCGATATCCAATGATTTCTTCCCAAATTTTTTATTATTTGTAGGTCAAAATAAGTTATCCAGTTGTGATATTGACACATAAATTCATATTTTAACCAGTTACCTAGTTGTTAATAACAACAGTGCATAAATTTATTAATAAATTATTTATTAATAAAAGAACGAAAACGGTACAATTCTCGAAAGATTTGTTAACTTATCAATACAAAAAAAAAACTGTTTAAAAAACATACAGATTAATAGTTTTACAGTAGGATGTAATAAAAACAAACATTTTCCATTCTTAAAAAATACAAAATAAGTAACTAATCACTCTCAGATCCAGATTCTTGGGATTCTTGTAATTTTTTTGATTTTGTATTTTCTACTTGTTTGAGCATTATAATTTTTAAGGGCTGCTGCTAGTATACTTTTACTTCTAGAAGTCATATTTTTGAATATGTTTTAAACCGCACAAATGCATGGGCGCCGCTACTAAAGGGCAAAGGAGCCCCCCCCCCCCCCCCCTTGAATTTCATAAAACGCGCAAATCCATTTTAGAAAATGTTAAAAGCTCACAATATAACCACTTTTGGAATATAATGTTCTATCCCATCGGTGACTCTGCGTAGCCTATTGAGTTACTAATTTAAAAATAGGTAAAAATTTTCAAGCATTCTAATTTCTACTTGAAAAAATGTAAGGGCCCCCCTAACAAATTTTCTTCCGGCGCCCCTGCACAAATGCACGTGTAATCACGGTTGTTTGCAATACAATTGAACAACTGGGTAACTCGTCTAAATGAGGTTTCCGTACTGCAATAACTATACAACTCAAAATACCTAGTTTTAGCAACACAAATTTCGCCGATTTAAGAGATACCGATATTTAAACATTGTGACAGCGCCCAATCGGAATGTCATACGACTTATCTAGTTGTTGCATTAGAAAGAGCTGGCTTAAAGGGTTACAATGAAGTATGTAACTCGATTGTCAAAAAAATCAAGTTACCTAGTTGTAGTATTAAGCCCACGATATGTAACTGTAAAACTGTCTGAAAGACTCTGCTGTAGGGTTTGTGCAGTTTCCGCCTTTTCGTCTAATCGTAGCAAACAAATTCTCAAGCGGGTCTTGATTGAGTTTAGCTGTCAATAGAAATTGATACCCTTCTAGTTTTAGATTTTCCCATAATTGCAATACTACACGAATTGAAAGAACAAGTCCTTTGAAACAGTAAACTCCTTTTTTCTCTTTCCCACTATTTGGATATGTTCCCCATGATAATATCCAGTCTGGTACTGTACGTAAAAAATTCTCCACGTGAGGCTGTTTTACTGAGAGAGCACAACGATATACATTAGGGCCATTCAAGATTTGACTGTTAAGAGAATCAAATATATTATTTATCGTCAAAAGACACTCTGCACTATCAGCAGCATTTTTCTTTAATTGATTCATAGTCTTTGAAAATATTTGGGTGGCGTACTTCACACGCATCTTCTGGAAGCTATTGGGATAGATGTGTGCATCCGTGATTTTAATAGCCGCTCTAGCATTTTTGATGATTTGTCTATCTTATATGCCTCCTCAATGTCTATGCAAGAAATATTTTTATTACTTATGCAAATATTTTTCGTTATTAAGTTATTTCTAACACTCTTAACCCATTCATGCCCACTGTATTTTATGTAATACGCGTTTCAACAATGCATTCAGGGACATCTACTGACAATATGGTGAATCTTAGTACTTTGAAATTTGGCCTGTAACATACATAGATGTCACCAGAAGTCCTAGAATTGAAATAACTGTCAGATCTCAGGTAGTTTGAAAATTGTAGCCTTCCAAACTCGACGGTTACATTCCGAACGTTGTTGCAAAGTGACGCTGTATGAAATTTGAGGCAGTTTTGTGAACATAGTTGTGAATTAGGGTTTTCGTTCAATTTGTATTGTGCTAAAGGACTGTGTAAAGTGTATATTGAGACTTTTGCCGAAACATTTGAAACGGTAAGTGTTTTATGGCGATATAAATTTGGCGTATGATGTGTAATACGCTGGGAAGTGAACAATATCATTAGGATATTAGATTACTCCGTCGTATACATAGCTATATAAGAGGATATATACATGTTTCTTTCATTGTTCTAGATGACATCAGATAAAAAGTATAATCCCAGTGATCGTAGAGATGCGGAAGAGTTATTACGTATTTTTGACGATATGAGCGATGATGACGATTTGGCTCAAGAGATAGATAAATGTGATGAGCTTCAACTTACATTGCATTTTCCAAGTGACGGTAATGATTCAGACAGAGATGATGCAGGGAGTGATGAGGAGGATCAACTCAACTATAAATTTGGAAGCGTTGGACGAGGTGTACTATCTGAAAGTATGGACATAGCAACAGTGTCTAGAAACACGCAAGAAACCGAAAGACGGGAAATATTTTCGAGTATGGAGGCAATAACTGAAGAACGTTATGATGAAAATAGTCCAGGATGTTCTAAAGAAAATGAAGCTAAGGTTTCCATTTCATCCAGTGCAAAAAGGAGGAAAATTACACGCCAGTGGGATGAACACATTTTAGAAAAAGGAAATGCTAAGAACATATTCGCTAACCAAAAACTGCCTGACGTTGTAAATGAGTGGAAACAAAATAATTTGAAGCCCATTCACGTTTTCAAATTATTTTTTGATGAAGTGTTTATGAATAACGTCTGCAAGGAGACAGTAAAATATGCATCACAAAAAGGTATTTCTTTCACACTATCGGTTGAGGAGTTGTACAAGTACTTTGGAATTTTAATTCTGTCAGGGTACCATCCGTTACCTTGTAGGAGAATGTATTGGGAATGTAGAAATGATACGCATTCACACTTAGTGAGTAATTCTTTCAGTCGGAATAGATTTGAGCAAATTCATAGATTTTTACATTTCAATGACAACACATCTTACGACCAGCTAAATAAAGTCTACAAAATCCAGCCTGTTATCGAGCACCTGAATGATCGCTTTCGTCAATTTAGTCAACCCCTAGAAGGAAATTTTTCCTTGGATGAAGCCATGGAACCATATTATGGTCACCACTCAATGAAACAATTCATTCGGGGCAAACCGATTCGGTTCGGGTTCAAATTTTGGTGTCTTGCAACATACAAAGGCTATGTAACGAAGTTTTCCCCATATACTGGCAGTGGTGACAAGGTAGCTGGAAGCTCACTGGGAAGCTCGGTGACTGAGAAAATGTGCGTGGGTTTTTTACCATCCGGTTCTAATATATATATTGACAATTATTTCACATCACTTCCTCTATTGGTACGATTGAAAAAAGAAAAAATAAATTGTGTTGGTACAATTCGTAAGGACAGAGTTGAACGTGCACCCCTACAAGATTTAAAAAAAGATGCCCGAGGATCTTATCATGCTCTCCACAATAAGGAAGATGGACTAACCCTTGTTAGATGGCACGACAATAATGTTGTCACAATGGCAAGCAATGTGCCGTCGCCAGAAATAGCCACCGTGGGTAGCTGTAATAGATGGTCGCGAAAAGACAGGAAAATTATAGCCGTACCACAACCAAATATTGTACAATTATACAATAAAGGAATGGGTGGTGTGGATCTATTTGATAAACTCAGGGGTTTATATCGGATTAGAATTCGATCCAAGAAGTGGTATTGGCCCATATTTAGATTTTGTTTGAACGGCGCTATGGTAAATATGTGGTTATTATACCGTAACGTTGAGACAATATCGCTTCTAGAATTTTATAGAAGAGTTGTGGAAGCTTTGCTCACGCTCCTGACGTCGTAACTCATCGCGGAGTTCGCCCAAAGACTCCAAAACAAATAGCAGATGAAATACGTTTAGATAATGTAGGACATTTGATTGACAAAATAGAAAAGCAGCGTAGATGCGGGAAATGTGGAAAATGCACGAAATACCGTTGCGTAAAATGCAATGTGGGTCTTCATCCTGAAAATTGTTTTTTACGTTATCATACTGTATAGTTTCTATAACTTAATTGTAATTTAACAATGTTTAATAAACAAGTTCCAAAAACGACTCTGATATTCTTATGAAAAGTCTTACTGCCCAGCGTATGATATATCATACGTCAAAAAAAATATATTCAAAGACGTAAAACATGCATTTTAACACTGTTAATTGTTAATGTTATTTATTTTGACCTTGTATTATCAATTTCATCGTTTTCTGACACGAGTTTAATTTTGGGCACTAATGGGTTAATTAAGTGTGGAACATCATACATTACATATATTTTTAGATTATTCCAAAGAAAATATGGTTTTTCTTCCGTAACGCCCTAGTTGAAAAGTGCAGACCTACCTTGACACTCTTTGGCAAGACGGTGATTATATCAAAATTGGCTAACTTTGTTATCATTTTTCTTTGCTTACAAATTGTAGTGTTTTTTGTAGCAATATTTTTCTTAAGCGCATGTATTCGGTGTTTGTAGGCAGTTGGGAAACACTTTTGATTATTTTCTTTTATGGTCGGTTCCATATCGAGCATAGTCTATACAAAACAATTATTTATATAATTTTCAATTCTTTTTTTACAACAGTATTCTAATGAACATATACATATTAGAATTATACGGTGAGGTACCAAATAGTAACAGTGCCAAAAGCAAACTAATCGAAATCAGTGCCAACACGTTGATATATTTTATAAACGATTTTTTTACACGGAAGAATAGAAATCTTAAAGAAAAAAAATTCAAAAATGTATAATGTAATAAAGATATTTTAAAAACTTGTTCAGATACCAAAGGTACAAATTATATTTAAAGCAGTTAGCATACGCAACCAAAATGGAATTGTCACTGTTACAAATTAAATATCAACTGGCAATCACATAACGGCCTATTATTATATGCCTAGATTAATGACAAAAAAGTTTCGCTTCATTTCGATAGAAATTTTAAAAAATACAATAACACACAAAAATTAATAACACAACACAACGGTTCATTCTGTGGCTCGGTGTGTCCGGCAGGGGGTAGTACAAAGGGCCCGAATGTGGCCTACGTACGCGTGGACTTAGGTCCCATCCCCCATTCTAATTTACAATTTTACACAACAAGAAATAAAAAAGCATCTGTACTTATCATAGTCACGTGGCACCTTCATTACTTTTTATATAGCATGCGATATATTTTTGGAACAACCATATTCTCTATAATAGTATATTAAAGTATAAGTGGATAAACAGGTCTTTAAAACACGCGCGATAAAGCAAGTGTTTTAAAGACCAGTTATCCACGAATACTTTATGCTATTTTTTTTTATTGGTTCACTTTGAAATCTGGTATTAAAATGGAAATAAGAACTAATAATGTGAAATGGTTGAATTCGTAAAGTGAAATCAGTATACCTTTCGTTGTCATGAAAATGAGAAAAACGGAAATTAACTTGCAATCTGTCACTTTATTTGACGTAACAAAGTACTCCTGTCAGATCAATAACCAATAAACGGAAGTTAATTTGCAATCTGTCATTTTATTTGACGTAACAAAGTACTCCTGTCAGATCAATAACCAATAGAATTTAATTTTTTTCAAATTTGGGCGTGGTTTAAAATGCTAAAATAAGACACCAATAAAAAAAAGAATGTAATTATTGACGTAACATAGTATAAGTAACACTCTGAATTAATTTGATTCGTTAATGCACTTGGGTAATTGGCAATATAACATTGAAAAGAACCGAGGAAATGCAGTTTATTGCTAGAAAAATAATAAAAATTCCAGTAAAATGTTACCCATTACCATCCACTAATGCAATTAATTATAAAATGTTTTGATACAAGTAGTTACACTCTCAAATGCAGAAAAAAGTAAGCTTTAGAATGAAGTTGGGGCTGCATCTTGAAAAGTGTGATAGTTAAATATGTGAAAATTTTTTGTTTTGGGAGACCTGGCACTTACCTCAAACCCTAGCTCTCAGGCGGCGACAGGGGTGGCGAGTGAGTTTAGTGTCGGGACCGAGGCGGGCGATGCGAGTAGGGTTCATCCCTCTAGTGCGGCGTGGCACCTAATAGAGTCCTTCGATCCCGATGGGGAGGAGGCGTCCATTAACCGATGGATCACCAGACTGGACGTGCTAGGTGACATGCATGGCTGGTCTGGGAAGGAGAGGGTGTTGGCGAGCAAGGCGCGGCTGGACGGCGCAGCCAAGAGGTGGTTTTACCGCCTCGATCGTATCAATTACGAGTGGGAGGAATGGAGTGGCGTTATGGTTGAGGAGTTGGCGCTTAGGCGTAGGCGGTCCAAGAAGACCATGACTGAATACTATGGGGACAAGGTGGCGTTATGCTCCCGTGTCGGCATCACTGGCGAGAACGTGCATAGTGTACAATGTACGGGTTGCCTGAGGCGCATAGGGCAAATGCGCACGCGGGGAGATGCGCTACCCCTGAGGCGTTGTACAACAATTTCTTGGTGGGGTTGGAGGCGTACCATGGGGAGGCATCGGCGTCAAGGCCTTCGACCTCTGGAATGACCAGTCGGGGGGCGACCAGGGCGGACAGGCCATCAAAGAGGCATCAATCACCACAGGCGACGGTGACAAGGCTGGCTCGGTGTTACAATTGCCAGCAGGTGACTGACCACTTCTCCAAGGACTGCCCCTTGGAACGTCAGGAGAGGTGCCGGTGATGTGGCGTATCTGGGCATCTGTTGGTGGTATGTCCCAAGAAGGCGGAAGCGGAGACTAACACTGGCGTGAAGGTAAGTCTCGTGCTTAAACCTGCTTGCACTTTCTGCAAAATGGCGTATGTGGTGGACTCCCCAGTCAGGGCGTACATTGACTCGGGGAGCGAGCAGAGTATTATTTCGTTGGCGGTGGCGAGGCGATTGAGCTTGGCCAAAAGGCGAGATGGCGATGGCGTGGTGCTCAAGGGCTTTCAAGGCGTTAGGCGAGACGATGTTTGTTGCCAAAATTGATGGGATCGAATTACCTATCAGGGCGTTGGTGACAGACGTAGATATGGGGCGTATTGAACTCCTTATTGGGCAGGCGGCTCTCCAGACACCAAGAGTTAATATGGTGATCAGGAATAGCAAGGCGTTGCTAACTGATGAAGGCGACATCAGTGACTCGTTTATTTAATAGAAGAGGGGATACGTATTGGCGAGGGCGGTACCATTTATTGAAGAATGCGATATTCAGATCGGGCGCTGGTAAGGCGGAAGGTGCGAGCTTTTCTAGAGGCGGGCGTTATCAGAGAGTCTAATTCGTCGTACGCAAGTCCAATAGTTTTAGTAGGTACCTAAGAAAACAGGCGAGACGCGTATGTTGCGTAGATTATAGGGCGTTAAATGCGATCACGGTGAAAGATCGGTATCCGCTGTCGCTTGTTGCGGATCTATTGGACAAATTGGCGAGTAAGAGGTACTATTCAACCCTTGATTTGGCGCAATATCCATGCATGGATGAATATGACAGTGTGAATAATGATGAGACGGGCGCAGAGGTCGACAGACGGCACCTCTTAGATCTCCTTGAGAGCTAAATTTAGTAATGAAGTCATTACTGTTTCAGGAAGGCTGGGTGTTACGAAAAAAAGGCGAATGGCGGAGGCGACGATGAGACCGGTAGAGTTGAGGCGCATGACGTGACGTGTTAGGCGAGGAACGAGTAGAGGCGGTTGGCGTGGCGTGTTGCTTACTTATTTTTATCTTGGTGTACCTTTCATTCCTTAATTATTCTTGTAATTAAATATTTCCAGGCGAACTGTGTATTTAATTCATAACACGACGTTGTTACGTAGGTATGTTCTTCTAAACTAGGCAGAATGAGTAAAATGATTTGTAGCCAATGTAAGAAAAATATACAGTGCTTGCTAAAAAGTCGGCACCAAATGGATTTTTTTTTATTTTTGATTGTTTAAAAAAACCTTTTACGGCAACAATTTGTGTTAGTCTGAAAACCTATTTACCCCCTATCAGATATACCGAGTGATTTTTACTTAGCTAGGAAATGGCGTTTTTCGAAATAGTCTAAATTCTAAAAATTCTATTTTTCGTAAATTAAGCAAGATTTCAATGAGATTTTTTCATCGTCTGTCAGTTTTAACTTACCGAACAATCTCAAGACCAGAAAAAAAATTTTTTCTTTAACTTCCGCTAAAATTAAAGTTTTAATTTTTTGCAACATTTTCAAATTTTCACTTACCAAGACATGATTTCAAAATTCAATTTAACTTCGTTAAAAACGTTAAAGATTTATAATTGGAAAAAACAATAGAAATTGCTAATTGTTCCTTTAGGTTTGTTATTATTTACAGAAAAGTAATATTGTTGCATAATCTTTACGTTTTTAGTGCAAGATACTTTATGGGAGAAATGTTCTTCAATGATAATGAATATCTATTTACGTGACTTCTAAAAACTCTAATTTACTCTTGCCGATTAATTACTTTCACAAAAATCCTGTAAATGTTCTTTTA
This sequence comes from Pyrocoelia pectoralis, assembly GCA_036250285.1. Taxonomy (NCBI): domain Eukaryota; kingdom Metazoa; phylum Arthropoda; class Insecta; order Coleoptera; family Lampyridae; genus Pyrocoelia; species Pyrocoelia pectoralis. Next base: position 34,693,414 of record CM070075.1, on the reverse strand, counting down.
CAGTTGCCTAAAAGAGGAGAGTTTTCTTTATTCAGTTTACATGTTTCAGTCAATTAAATAGTAAAACAATCCACAGCCGTCTCATATTCTGCCTACTTAATTGACTGAAACATGTAAACTGAATAAAGAAAAATCTCCTCGTTTAGGTAACTGTAAAAGAACATTTACAGGGTTTTTGTGAAAGTAATTACTCGGCAAGGGTAAATTAGAGTTTTTAGAAGTCGCGTAAATAGATATTCATTATCATTGAAGAACATTTCTCCCATAAAGTATATTGCACCAAAAACTTAAAGATTATGCAACAATATTACTTTTCTGTAAATAATAACAAACCTAAAGGAACAATTAGCAATTTCTATTGTTTTTTCCAATTATAAATCTTTAACGTTTTTAACGAAGTCAAATTAATCATGTCATGGTATGTGAAATTTGAAAATGTTGCAAAAAATTAAAACTTGTTTTAGCGGAAGTTAAAGAAAAAAAATTTTTTTCTGGTCTTGAGATTGTTCGGTAAGCTAAAACTGACAGACGATGAAAAATCTCATTGAAATCTTGCTTAATTTACGAAAAATAGCACTTTTAGAATTGAGACATGTCGAAAAACGCCATTTCCTAGCTAAACAAAAATCACTCGGTGTATCTGATAGGGGCTAAATGGGTTTTCAGACTAGCACAAATTATTGCCGCAAAAAGTTTTTTTAAAAAACCAAAAATTAAAAAAAAATCCATTTGGTGCCGACTTTTTGGCGAGCACTGTAGGTAAGGAACATTCATAGTCTTATAAAATGTATTAATTGTAAATATAAATAATTATTTTTTCTTTAAACTATTAAACACATTATTTTTTTCTGTTATGAGTCTCAAAGGCTCACCTTATGTATAAATGTAGAAAAAATAGTTCATGCATCCTAAGGTTAATAGTGTCAACGAACCAGGCCTTTCACTTCATCGCCTAGAGCTGAAAAAAATTGTATTGTGATGCTCCTTCGCAATCTTAGTGTCAGGCAAAACTTATGTAACGGTACACGTTTACAAGTGCTTGAAATGGAACGAAAGGTGCTCATTTGGAATATTCTCACAGGCAGTAAAAGAGGAACTGAGGTTGCCATTCCACGCATTCCAGTCCTATCGAATTATAATGATACTCCATTGCAAATCAAGCGCCACCAATTTCCAGTTAAACTACCATACGATATGACCATCAATAAGTCTCAAGGACAGACATTTGATCGTATCGGTATATATCTTCAGAATGATGTCTGCACGCACGGGCTTCTTTACTTTGCTTCCTCTCGAGTGACATCCATTAACGGAATCTTTCTCCACGTAGCAGATGATAAAAAAACAATGAAAAACGTAGGGTTTAATGAAGTTCTGTACTAATAGTTTTCTCAACAAAAAAAGGGATTCATGAGCTGCACCTCCACGCGGTGTTTCCTGGGCAACGCTTTTGATACTTTTTTCAAGCGGCTAAGCCAGCTCAACAAGGTGTGATATTTTAAAACCAAAGATATTACAACCTACATTCACAGATACCCCCGCAATCCACGCAAAACGCGAGAATCGCGTGTACCCCCGTTTGTCATATATAATAATTGCGAATGAACGAGTATCCTGTCCGCAGTGAACTGTATAATATAACTGGAATGCGTACGCTATATAGCAAGAAACGGTCGAGAAAGTTAGAATAGTGCAGTTGCTGCGGAGTGGGTTCTATCTTTGTCTGTCCTTAATGCTTTTATGAGATATCATTCAGTAATAATTTGAAATTGTAGTTTTCAACAGGAAACTTTTTAATTAGGAAAATAAATAATGTCTATGCGTCTTTTTACTAATATTTAGTTTAGGGTTTGTGTGATTTTAAGTAATTAAATAATTATGTTGTACATTTTTAACACAAAATTTAAAAAAATATTACAATATGACATTACAGATGAGCCAAATTCAATAATGTTTAATAAAATCTTGCATGTTGTTGATGCGTTTTTCTCTTCTTCTTAATTTCTGCTGCAATATTTTGACCTTCCTAGACATTTTCAATTCTAACGCATTTTTCTTTAGTTTACGAGGAGAAATACCTACTTGTGCTACTGCTTAGTTGAAATCAATTTCCGTATTACCTACTATTTAACTCTTGAAAGATAATATCCACAAATTAAGAATCTGCACAATTGAACAATTTTCATCTAGTAGTACCTTTAATGAAGAAGTTCTTTCATGGCGGATTAAATTTCTGCGACATTTACATGTCTTAAGCAAATGCGTCGTTTTTAAACGTTTTCTATATCAATGACGACTCCAAATAACTATGAACTGTGAAATGTTCACTTACATAAAGGTAACTAATAGCATAACTTATCTTATCTGTGCTAATAGTATTACAATAAATTGGGTTTAAAGTTGAACAAACGAACAGCTTCTATTCACAATTTTAAAAATATCAACTCGCTTTATTGGAAATCTGTAAACACAAACGTTATCTACTTTAGTTATTTTGAAATAGTAGAATATGAAAGCGAAATTGATTTGGTAGTTAAATTACATAATTTAAAGGTAAAAATATTACTAAATGCACAAAAAGATATATTACTTAGCGTACTCATCTTATGAAATCGGATATTTGAATAGGGATTCCATTCATTATTACAACCATAAGCACAACAATGTTTTACCATGTTAAACAAACTTTATTTGCATTAAACAAAAGGATTATAAAATAATTATTTATAAACTGCTTCTGTTCGGGGTTATTTCACTAATACAACGGATGAGTAGAAGCAGGACAACATCCCACGCCACAGCAACTTAGTCATTCTAACATCGACGACCGCTTTTCGACACCGAATTTACACAAGCGTACGCATTCCAGTTATATTATAGAGTTCACTGCCTGTCCGTCCGTAAGAAATTCACATTAAAGTAGATATACTTTAATCTCATGCATTAAAGTAGACATGAGATTTTTCGAAGAGCATGCCTTAAAGTAGATATACATGTAGTACATGTATATCTACTTAGTTGCGATACACATTTGACATAAATAAATAACTAATTGTATTTTAGTCATCTAACAACTGCAGAATATCGTACGTTGGCAAATAAAATTGTAGAATTGTTTCCAAACGAAATGATCAATTGTTATTTTATACCTCCAATTAAAAAACATAATTCACGAGACCATAAATCTAGGCCGCAAAAGGTAAATTAGTGGACAAATTTAAAAACAAACATTTTTAAGGGAGGCGGGACTTTTACCAGCTCGAGGAGAGAAAGAGCATAGCGAGAAAATCTCTCAAGAAATTTCTGATGGTATGGTGTAAATATTATAGAAATATTTTTTTCATTTATTGTGCTTATGTCCTCTTTCCTGCTGATGTAAACTCCGTTGATAAAGAACAGGAGAGTGCATTGTGGCTGAAGCATAACGATAATCCCTGGTCTGAAGTATAAAAGCACTGGGAGCTTACATTCAATGTGAGACGTCAGAAAATTTTAAATGAAACAGTGGAACTTACACTTCCCGAAATCTATTCGGAGTAGGTACCTACATAATATTGAAAAATCCAAACAGTCTAACGTTGGTAAGTAACATTAGCAATACACAATACTTTTTTTTTACTAAATAACTACACATTTTTAAGGTGACAAGAGATTTCGAAAAATTGTTTATCAATAAAACTCAAAATTTTTACCAGAACTTAGAATCATTATAAAAAAGTTAATCAATTTGAAAAAAATGATGTTACAAATGAAACTGATAGAGGTACTTTTAGCCTTAGTAGAAACCGAAAATATTAACCATCAAGGTAGGGGAGACTGGTGTCGATTGTTACAAAGTCAATTACAGAGACATCTATCCACAAATGGACTTACGGCATTTACGTACTAAGGTAGAGATCTTCCTATGGCTACATTATTTACTGTGAAGGGTCATTAGTAGAGAAACCTCTGTTTTATCAACACGTGTTCTAAATATGGATCTCAGAGTAAATTTACTTAACGCTGGAATTATTGTTTTTAAATTAAACGACAGCGTTTAGGGTATCGGAAGTAGTAGCGATACGTATATAAAACCACTTTTTGTACGACTTTTTTGACAAAAATACATTTTTATACAAATTGATGTTTATCATTTCCATTTTCAACATTTGATTTCATCTAAATGCGTGTCCATATTTGAAGTTTTGCCTCACCCTCTCTATGACGCCTGTCCTGATGATGGTACTTATACCGCGATTGATCGACATTAGAAACAAGTTATAAAAAAAACGGTTTTATTTACGTATCTCTACTACTTCCGATACCCTAAACTTAATAGAAAAAAACCACGAAAAAATGGAGAAGAATAAAAACAGAACCGTAGATAAAACATTTATAGGGTACCTGGTGTCAATTCAAAGAATATTCTTGCTGGGTTCACTTGTACTGGCATATGGCCTTTTAATCGAGAAATCTTTTCAGATAGTGACTTTGCTGCTTATGCTAGGGCCACACTTACGTCTAACGTGGTGTTTAACGTGCTCTAATGCACTAAAATGCAGATGGAGCTGCAAGTTAACGTGTTAATCCTTTAACGGCATTATTGATGGCATTAGACATTAAGCGATAACTCGGGTAGTGGTCTCTTTTGGTACATCAAAGGGACTTAATGCGTTAGATATCGCGCTGTTGTGGCTACACTTGTATTGTATTAGGTAGTAATTCTATATCTCCCGCTCATTATAGTAATACTACACGTGGTTTTATAGTTTTGCTTGTTTAAACAATGTAATAACAGTGTTAAATGTTACACAATGGATTGGTCTAACGAAAAAACGATCGAGTTTCTGGAACTTTTCCAAATGGAGCCTTGTTTATGAGATCCTACACTTAAATCGTATAAAAATCGTGGTGCTCAAAGTGACGCTTGGCGTAGAATTGCACAAGGATTGCCATTTCCTGCAACAATAGAGGAACTAAAGAAGAAAAAAGATTTTCTTATGGGTTATTATCGAATCCATTTAAATAAATACAAGAAATCTCTTAAGTCTGGTGCAGGAATAAGCGACATTTATACAACCAACTAGTTCGCTTTTGATATGATGAACGGTTTCCTGAAACCTATATAGGAGGGTAATAAAACCATGAACAGTGAGGTGACTTTCTCTTTTGGTTTCCAATAATGTTGAACATTCAAAAAAAAGTTACAAGCGCTCATATAATAAACCACTGTAGCCGCTTTAGACTCCATCTTGAATTATTAAACGTTAAACATAACACATGAATGTAGCCATTCAAAAATATATCGTGGGCTTACAAGCAAAAGGCATTAAGTCAATAATGTTTGAAAATGAGATTGTTGGTGTTGCGGAATAAATTTTGACGCTCTATATCCTGGCAGAACGCACTAAGTTGTAATGTCAATAGAGAGGGAGTACGAGGCTCGCACGAAAGGCATCAAAGCAGTTTAAGTACGATTCTATACAAGCAAAATGAATTAAGTCCCTTAATGCTTTTTGCCTGTATTATGTTTTCTTAGAAGATGAACCAAAACTGCATTAAGTCACTTAATGCCTTTTGTTTGTATTGGCCCAATGGTCAATGAACGTAGGACATTGCATTAAGTGACTTAGTGCACACTGACTGTCTCGAGCTTGGCGTTACCGGTTTTTCGTCCCATGACTAGTGCGACTCGATGCGCTTGCAACAGTTGCAATTCATGTGTTGGGTAGTGCGTAGTGCGTGCGTTTTGCAATAATAATTATATTCTGCGATTGAAATCGCTCCCATAAGTTTACGGTATAAGTAAAATGAATAGCCGAAGTGCTAAAATATTAGCACTAGTACGTAACAGTGCCAGTCAACAAGAAGTAACATCACGTAAGTAACAAAATTTAATAATTATTATCTCTGCCGGGTTTGAGGTTAGGTCATGCTAATTATTAAAACCAGAGGTGGCTGATAGATTTTCAAAGTGGTATGCGTATTGTTATGATGAATAATGAGGGGCATAATAACGTATATCAAGCAGCCAGTTGTTTTAAGAGCAAGTAAAGTAACAGTCCTGCCACAATGTGGTTGGAGATGTGAACTGTTGTTTTGAAAAAGCTTTACAAGAGTTTACTTTTTATTTTGTGAAAATAACGTAAGAGAAAATGCATCAGTATGGTGAAGGTTCCTTTGCAAATCCATCAGGTGCCACTGATGAAACCTGCAGATATCATTTCCTATTGTAATTAATTTCTTAGTACACTTGAAAACCTTTGCATTTCTGTTGGCCTTGACAAGTGAGCTAATATGACAAACATCAAACATTAAAGTTTGGATTTGTATTTCAGACCGTAAAGAAGTGTTGCTAGGGTGCAGTACTTCTCGAAATTGTCATACCCAATGCAGTGCAACCCTGTCTGAGGGTGCAAATGGTAATATTAAAACGGGAGAACAATTCAGTGTCAATGATACCCAAGAACTAGCACACCGTAATTACGAGTATTTGCAGCGTACAAATAACACTGTTACAGCAAAACAAATACAACCTGGAGACCAAAACGGTCACAGTTCTTTGTTGTCCAATGAAACTTACGAGCTAACGCAGCTAAGTCCCCTTAACTTTCATAACAATGAGACTATTAGCTGCTCACCGGTTTGGAGCACAATAAACTCTGATGGAGAAAACTTTGAAAAGGTTAGCCATGCAAATAATATTTGTGAATCAAAACAGTTGGATTTAAGTGACTGTGATAATTCCGATGTTGATAAGACCTATGAACCTAATTTGAGCGATCTGACTACCGATAGCTCAAATAATGAGGAAAATAAACAAACAAACATAGACAGAGCTGAAATACCCAAAAATAGCGCAGGAAAAAGTAGGTGGCGTAAAGCAAAGCCTAGCGAATGGAAGAGACAAAAAAACAGGAAACTAAAGAACGAATGCCTTCCGTATAACAATTATAAACGTATCGGACAACCTGCTAAATGCCCTAAACCAGTAAACTGTACAAAATGCAAATTTCAATGTACGAAGAAGTTTACTGAAGACGAGAGAAAAAATATTTGCAGTAAGTACTGGATTCTATCATCATATGAACGAAAAAAGGATTTCATTCTGTACAACGTTTCAAGTTCTGCTCCATCATCACGAAGACCTCGAACAGAAAATGCAGTGCAGAGACAGAATACTAAACAGTATTATTTTACTAAGGAGGCTGAGAAGTTACAGGTGTGTCAGAAGTTTTTTATGCAAACTTTAAGTATTTCTAATCGGGTGATACTTACTGCCTTCAAAGGAAAGGATGAATAGGGACACTTTTCAGGTATTGACCACAGAGGACGGAGACCACCAGGCAACAAAACGAAGGATGACGTTGTAGCCAAAGTTAGAGCTCACATAGAGAGTTTTCCAAGCATGGAAAGCCATTACACTCGAAAATCTACTTGCAGAAAATATTTGGATAGCAGGTTAACCACCACCAAAATGTACAACCTGTATAAAGAACAATGTAAAGAAAGAGGAGATACAGAACTAGTTAGCCTAATAACATATCGCAGGATTTTTTGCAACGAGTACAATTTATCTTTTTTTCACCCAAAAAAGGACCAGTGCCTTACTTGTGTGACTTACCAGCAAGCTACTTCTGACGCAAAAGTAAACTTAGAAGAAGGTTACAACGATCATTTACGCAGAAAGAAAGAAGCACAAGAGGCGAAAGCCGTCGACAAAGAACGAGCCAAAACTGATCCGTCCTTCATGACAGTGTCCTTTGATTTACAGAGCGTCTTGCAGATACCTTCATCTGAAGTTTCTTTGACGTATTACTTGCGAAAACTGACCATGTACAATTTAACGATCTATGAAGCAGCAGTACCTAATAGGGCATTTTGCTTCTGTTGGACCGAGGTTAATGGTAAAAGGGGAAGCTGTGAAATCGGGACTTGCCTGTTAAAATATATTGGAAAGATACCTCCTGAAGTAAAAAGCCTATCACTCTTTTCTGATACTTGTGGCGGTCAAAACCGCAATGTGCAAATTTCAGCACTGTTCCTGTATGCTGTTCAAAATACCCACCTTGAGGTCATAGAGCATAAATTTCTAGAAAGCGGCCATTCATTTATGGAAGTAGACTCTATGCATAGTGCTATTGAGCGCCAAAAGAAATTTGTACCGGTTTTTTGTGTAAATGACTGGATGAACATTTTCAAACTCGCACGCTCTCAAAGGGGAAGAAACAAAGATAAGCTACCGTATGAAACTGCAGAACTTAAGTTCGATGAATTTTTGGATTTGAAACAGGTATCCGCTACGCTAGTTACAAACAAATCTCAAGATGAAAATGGACAAACAGTTAATTGGCTAAAAGTAAAGTGCTTTAAATATGAAAAAGCAAAGCCGAATGTCATTCAATACAGGTATGACTACAGTAGCGATGTCAGCATTGATACTACCTTAAAGCGACGTGGCCGGCGATCAGCCACAAAAAATGGGTCATTTTTTAATGATTTGCCGCGACTGTATTCCGAACAACTGAAGATAAGTAAACTAAAGAAAGACAACTTACTAACCATGTGTCAAAAACTAATTATTCCCGAGGTATTCCATCCATGGATTAGGAACTTACCATGCGACACTGATGTTGAAAATCTCGTGCCGGAGCCAGATGTGCTTGATTCTGATCCAGAAGAACAAGACTAATGCTCTGCTATGCATAACTATGAATATGCCTTTGTGTTTATTACAATATTGTTTTTTATTTCACATAAATTAGTGTTTTGTTCATGTTTATTAATGATAATAAATTTAATGATTAAAAATGTACTCCAATTTTTTGTACTGCATTCCTCTTGTAATACCAAATTATATACAAGCAAACTGCACTAAGTCGTTTTTATTATTGTTGTTAAGTGTTTAAAATGCTGCTTTTGAATATTAATACTCGTAAACAAGTCATGCTAACACTAAGAGATGTATTTGCGTTTCAAAGTAGATAAAGCTCAGTATTATAAAGGTTTTTCAATTTTTAAATGCATTCAAACTTTAAATTGCATATATTTCAGAATGTCATTTTTAGACTTAGTGCCTTTTGCTTGTAAGCCCACGATACAATCTAGCGCGTAATTTTTTCTTGCGTTAAATAGGGCGTTTTCTCCCGTTAGACGTTAACACAGATGTGGCCCTAGCATGTACTCGTAACAACGTATCTTTAAATATATCGAAATGTAGAATTGTTAGCTACACACGTAAATTAAATTGGATAATGTATCCCTATACTATAAACTCCATTTGCTTCTCTTATTTTAGATACTCTTTGGTATCACTTGATTGAATTTCTTTCTGCATAAGATTATTGTTATTCCCTTCTTTTACTTCTAGGTCGACACTCTCTAGTACCTTAGTTGCTTCGTGATTTCGATAATATCTACGTAATTGCGTTTCAAGATCCTTGCCACATTTTGATAACTGGTTAATATGTCTCCGCCAAACCAATCCGTCATCTGATGTGGGTCTGGACTGGCACCCCACAAGAACTCACAACATTTCATAACAAAATAAATCAATTGTCCAATATAAAATTCACCATCGAGTCAGAAGTCAATAATACACTTAACTTTTTAGACCTCACACTTACCAGAAAACCCACACACTTAGATATTAACATATACAGAAAACCGACCACCACCGACACTATGATACCCTATCATTCCCACCATGCTCCTCAGATAAAAGCATCTGCTTTTCACTTCCTATTCAACAGACTACTACACACGCCCCTCTCCATGACCAACTTCACTAGAGAGTTCAATACCATTTTACAGATGGGCATCAACAACGAATACACATACGAATACATCCACAACTTATACTACAAAATTAAACGTAACTTTACACTAAAACAAATATACCCTCATCATAAAACACCGAAAAAATACATTACTATACCTTACCACGCCTACATACATGATAAACTAGCTAAAGCACTTAAAAATAACAATTATAACATCACAGACAAATCTCACCCTACCCTAGCGAAACTTCTTGTCAATAATAAACCTCCGGTAGCCCCAAAAGAAAAACCCGATATTTATGAAATACAATGCAACAACTGCACATACACCTATATTGGCTTAACCACCCGGAACATCGCCATCCGTTTCAAGGAACATTTCAAAAACACCCCGAAATCCGCCATGGGTACACACACAAAAGAGCACAACCACAGCATATCGCTAGACAATACCAAACTACTTTACCAATCGAATAACTTCAAAAAACTAAGCATTCTAGAACACTACGCCATTGACACAGCCAAGAAAGAGGGCAAAAACCTTATCAACGAGATAACTGAGTTTCACCAACCACACATCTACAAGCTACTAACTCCATTCAGTGAACATGACCCACCCTAAAAAATCATACAAAAATCATTCACTACACCACTGGACATTTCGCACGCTCATGAACACTGTTAACACTCTAACCTCACTTACACATCCACACAACCACATGATCCAACACATTTCACAAGGTAATTATACAAATTTTTTAAACATTTGCGACACCAAATATTAGCTTTGCATTAATCTACTGACTATTTATTATCAGTGTGTAATATTACTTCTTTTACAGACTTTGCCATTCAATCATCGTTTTTAATTCGTTATTCTGTATGCCATTCATACCAATCATACCTCATATGACGGTAACTATTTATAAAAATTATGTAAAGAACCAATGTAAATCACACACGCTATTTCAGCATGGCCTGATGATGGCCAAGCATGGCCGAAATCGATCGCCTAAGAAAACCTATCAATAAATATAGTTTTTTAATAAACACTATTAATCTACCCCTACTTCAAATGATCTTTGTATTGAACTTGCTAACATTAAAGAAAGAGTAGTCCTTACTGGATAAGCAAAAATAAGCTCAGATGGAGACTTATTGGTAGCAGGATGTTTGTGTTTCGATATTGTGTTAGTAATCTAAATTTTCTTGAAGGTTTACTTTATTTGCTTGTAAACATTTAATCTTATGCTTTATTGTTTGAACATACCTTTCCACTTGCACATTTGTGGCAGGGTGATATGGCACAGACCTTTTGTGAGTAATATTTTGACTCTTTAGGAACAAAGCAAACTTTGGATTTACAAACTGTACTCCGTTGTCGGTACATAAACAATTTGTAATTCCAAAAATAGAGAAAAGCTTACGTAAAACATCAATTGTATTATCTGTATTTATTTTGTTTAAAATATGAACCTCCGGCCACTTTGAATAATCCACTAAAATAAGAAAATATACATTCAAAAATGGACCGGCAAAGTCTTCATGAACTCTCTCAAACGGTGAAGATGGATATGACCAATGGTGTTTGATTTCAGGAGGATTATTTTTGTTTTCGGTACAAGTTGGACAATTTTGTACTACTGACTTAATGTCATCATCTATTCCTGGCCACCAACATACACTGCGTGCTAATGATAACATGCGTGTTATTCCGAAATGTGCACAATGTCAATCATTCAAAATACGTTTTCGCAATTTGAAAGGTATCACCACCCTATTCCCTCCCAAAATGCAATCATTTTGCACTGTAAATTTCCAAATATTATTAAATGTGGAACATTGTAATTCTCTTTTAACATTGACAATAGTGATCCTAATTGTGTATCTAACTTTGTTTCTTTACTTAGTTCATCTACTGTAACTGGTAATGTTTGTATTTGAGAGATTTCAAAAATGTCAGACTCTTCTATAGTGTTTCCTGTTTTTAATTGCACTGGTAATCTAGAGAATGCGTCTGCATTTGCATTTGATATCGAACTTTTGTATCGTATCTCGAAATTGAAGCTTTATAAAAATATCGCATAGTGTTGCATTGTACTAGCAGACATTATTGATCCTTTATGTGGAGAGAAAATTTTAGCTAATGGGGCATAGTCCGTATATAAAACAAATTTTCGACCAAACAAGAATTGGTGGAAACGCTTTAGGTACCTACCCCAAAAATTATTGCGTATGCTTCCTTATCAATTTGAGCCCAATTTCGCTGTAAACTGGATAAGGATTGTGAAGCAAATTGAATTGGTTTCTCAGAGCCATCTGGCATAATGTGTGATAACACAGCTCCTACCCCTACAGGTGATGCATCAGTGGCGAGGATGATTTGTAAATCATTGTTAAAATGTACTAAAAAACTTTGAGATTTCATCATGTTTTTTATTTTATTTAGAGAATCTTCACAAGCCTTTGACCAACCCCATTTTACCCCTTTGCGCAATAACATTCTCATTGGCGGCTCTAAGACATCGCTTAAATTTTCAAAAAATCTACCATAATAGTTAGTCCTAGCAATGACTGAAGTTCTTGTACATTGTTTGTTGCAAAGCATTTACTACAGCATCTACTTTTGATTTAACTTTATGAATACCAAACTTATTTATTCAATAACCTACAATATTCTATTTCATTTTTTAAGAATTTTGACTTATTTAATTTTACTTTAACATTGTAATTAACAATCTTTTAAAAAATTTCTTCTAGGTGTTTAAGATGAATTTTATCATTTGGAGCAGTTAGTCTGCAATCCTCAATGAACACAGCAACGCCAGGTATTCCTGAATATTTTCTATTTTTCTTTGAAACTTAGTAGGGGCGCAACTTAACCCATACATTAATCGTGTGCATTTATAAAAACCCTTATGAGTATTTAAAGTAAGAAATTTCTGGTCCTCATCACGCACTCTCATTTGTAAGTATGCTTTAGTTAAATCAATTTTTGTACATTTTTCTCCTCCTCCTAATAGGACGGCAGCCCAGCGTCATTTTAGGTAGTGATAAAAGCGCGTCTGCAAATCATATACGTTGAAGATGGTGTAAAATATAAGAGCATAAAAATGGTCGCAAGTTCTGAACCTGGGGATAACATGTTCAAACAACAATTTTTTTGTGCATAAAAAATCACTGTTTTAAAGTGACTTGAGCGCGTATAATTCTTGTACGAATCGAAAGGACAAATGAAAAACGTCCTCAGAAAGGTATTTGCAGACGGTTTGCGTAGGTTCAATAACCCTGCAGACGGGGTTGAAGGTGCAATATTTTTAAAATCATAAAAATACTGCACATTCAACCCAGTCCATTCGGGTATTTTTGTGTGCGTTGAGCTCAGTGTGGGTACGTGTTTATAAAAATGAATAAACCAGCGAAGTTTCGAAATGAAAAAAAAACTTACTGACGACGAACTATTGGAAATAATAGAAACACATGATTACGAGCGTTATTTTGACGATTTTGCATTAGAGGATGGTGCCAGTGATATAGAAGAAACAGATATTCTAAGTGATGTGGATGATGTTCTGTGTGCTAGTGATGCCGACGATGAGACTACACTTTCCACAAATGTGTTAAGCCAATCTGTAAATTTTGATAATTGTGAACCAAAATAGATTGCCAAAGATGGGAGTGAATGGGCGAAAGTACCATTTATGACAAAGAGTCAAAAAACCAAAACACAATATAGTAAAAGTTGCAGCCGGTTTGACCAAATATAGTTAAACTTTTTCAAGTATAACGGAGGTATCCCAATTATTCTTTTCACAAAGTATTATGGATATCATTTCATTAGAAACGAATAGAAAAGCTGAATTTTTTTATGCCAAAAATCTAAAGGCATTTTCTCCTTTTGTGAAAGAAGAATTGGAAGCATTTATTGGTTTGCTTATCATTTTTGGAGCACTACACGCTTGTAAAGAGCCAATTTGTGTGTTATGGAGCCAAGATGCAGCTTTATGTCGACCCGTAGTATCCGCTACAATGTATCGCAACAGATTCCAACAGATTATGTCATTTATAAGATTTGACAACTTTGAAACAAGAGAAGAAAGGAAACGCATTGATAAGTTAATTAGTGAGGTTTTTGATAATTTTGTATCAAATCGCATAAAGTCTTATAATCCACCTGAGTGTTTGTGTATTGATGAACAGTTAGTTCCGTTCCGAGACAGGGCACCTTTTCGAGTTTATATGAAAAGTAAGCCTGACAAATATGGCTTAAAAATTTGGGCATTGGCTGATTGTAGAAATAAAAGGCGAATATTTACTTATCATTGATCTTTTATTTTTAGGCAAAGAGGGTAAGTTACCCGAAAAAGGCCAAGGACAAAGAGTAGTCATGGACCTAGTAAACCATTTATCTGCATGCTACGGAATAACTACGGATAATTTTTTTACATCTATAGAATTAGTCAATAAACTTCTAGAAAAAAATATGACCTTGTTGGGCACCTTGCGCAAAAATAAACCATATATTCCGCAAGAACTACTCCCAGCAAGACATAAAAAAGATTTTTCTAGCATGTTTGGGTTTATGAGAAACAAGACAATCGTTTCATACGTTCCAAAGAAAAATTCCGCAGTTATTCTTTTGTCGACCGAACATAGAGATGACAGTGTGAGTGGAGAAGATTATTCCTATAAACCTAATATCATTTTGCAGTACTATAAAACAAATGGTGCAGTGGATACAACGGATAAATTAGCAAAGGAATATACTTCACAACGGAAAAGTAACCGTTGGCCGATGGCAATTTTTTTCCATTTACTAGATATTGCCGGCATCAATGCGTACAAACTTTGGATGATAAAAAATCCAGATTGGAAAAGTACTCGTTTGGATAATAGAAGGATGTTTTTGTTGGAGCTGGGGCAAGAGTTAATTCGTAAAAATATAATTCGCAGATATAATCATGACTTATCGTTGCATTCAAGAATAAAACAACATATTATAACTGTCCTCCCAGAACTGAATAAAAAAGATGAACAACCTCCTCCCATAAGCTCCAGTATCGGAAGATGTTACTTATGCCAAAGAAATAAAGACAAGAAATCTAGAAAGTCTTGTATTCGCTGTAATCAATATGTGTGTGCAAAACATTCCAAAAACCAAACTGTTTGTATTAAATGTGAAAATTAAATTTATAAATTTGAATAGGTACTTATAACATTTTACTTCTTATGAATTTTTCAGAATTAGTTTTATTTGTTTGGGTATGTAAATATATAAAAACAATCCTGCTTTTTCTTAGTCCATTTATGTTTTTATTCACTTCTAAAATAAACATTGAACGTATTCCAAATTATTAAAAAAAGGTTGGGGTACATTTGTATTTATTTACATTTACATTAACATTACCATTTCCTTTTCGAATTCCAATACTTTACACACCTCTTTGGTCAGGAATAAAGACCCTATTCACAAGCTTGATAAATCAGGCATCTATAAATTAAATTGTCAAACTTGTAATTCCATTTACATAGGCCAAACGGGTCGTTCCTTTTCTACTAGATTCAAAGAGCATTTCCTTTCCATCCGTTCCAATAACCTCGATCATAAATCCACCTTTGTCGATCATATCCTTAAGACGGGCCATAACTTTAATCCAAATTCCGATTATAAAATCCTTCACAATTGCATGAAAGGCCACCTTATGAACACCCTCGAAACTTTCGAGATTGTTAAACACAAAAATCTACCGGGATTGCTAAATGAAATCACGGATTTTCAAAATGATTATATTAGCTTTAGTTTCATTCAATAGTTTGCCCTTGTCTGCTTTATTATGTAGTTTCTTATTGTTCACTCTGTATATTTATTAGTTTTATCACGTGTTACTCAAGGTTAGTTTTGCTAAAATTTGTTAACGTTAAGCGCCATCTAGATGTTTTACTTTTGTCTATTTATCCATCATATAATGTGATGGTGGTTGTAATTATGTTTAATATTTAAACTTTTTAACCTGTGTTAATCAGCGGCCCTTCAGGCCCTATATCTTATTCCTGATGTTCAGGGGATGTTCTTAGTTGGTCTTTGACCGTTTAATGTCTTCAATTTGTATTATTGTTCAAAATTTCCCCTTAAGGTGAGTGTTAAGTTAAGTACCACATTGTTTGCTAATAGTTGTTTATTGATGTAGCTTAAATTTTACCCGCTTGAAAATGGAACCAGTATGGTTTCGAAACATGTAGCGCTTAGTTATAATTATCTATAATTTTTAACTTTAAAACTTTTCAATTTCCATAATTTCGCTTCACGTTTTAACTTTTGTTTGATGATTGCCACTTTCCCAAGGATGTAATGGTCCCAGATGGTTTTTAAATAAACCCTGGTATTCCTTTTCTCAACATTTCAATTTGTGAGTTTTGCATTGGTTCACGTGTCAGGTGCTTCGGCGCCTTATATTAAAAAACATAACAACGTCATCTCATACCATCGTCTATCATCACACTGTTTTACTACGTAACTTAATTTTGGAGATTAAATGATATAAAGGGAGGCTTCGAGTCTTTTTATGAATTTACCTGTTCTTGCTCCCTTATTTTGAGTACCGAACCACTCTTTCATGATGTCCGTACATTTGTATCCCGCTTGATACTTATGGTAAGTTAATGGCCACGGGTTTATGAAGGTTAGCATTATTTATATAAAATACAGGCTGAGCCTCCTCAGCATTATTGTCAGTGTCCACTACATTGACAAGTTTCTGCAACTGCATACACACTTTTTGTATGTGCCCTTTTGTCTTACAATAGTTACAGATATTACTTTGATGTCTACATTTATTTGCATAATGGGAACCATCACATCTAAAGCAAGAAATACCCTTGTCGTTTTGACTTGACTGTGGCTGAGCTACATTTTTTTGTTTACTACAATGTTTGGGTGTTTTATTTTTTAACTGAAGTTACTGAGTGAATGGACTTATCTGTAATTTCGTTAGCATAAGATGACTCGATACTTTGAGCTAACTCCACTGCTTTTGCCATTGTAAGTTCCTTAGTTTCTAGCAGTCGATCCCTTATTCGTTTATCCCTGATGCCGCATGTGAACTGGTTCCTCAGCGCGGTCTCCAGGAAAGTACCAAAGTTGCAAGTCGCTGCCATTCTTCTTAATTCAGTAATGTAGTCTCTAATTGATTCTCCTTCGGACTGGAGGCGATGATGAAACTTGGAATATTCCGCATTCTCCAATGGTTGCGGGTCAAAGTGATTTCTTAATAGCATGCACAATTTTATCTTCAGGGGCCTCAGGCGAAAGCAGATTACACAGTAAATCGTATGTTTCTCCCCCTATGAAATGCAGAAAATAGTGCAGTTTTGCATCCCTTTCCACTTTATATATCTTGTACGCTCCCTCCAGCCGTTGTAACCACCGTATGAATTTGGTTTTGTTTTCGTAGAATTCAATGAAAATGAAAAATTTAAATGTGTTAGCTCTTCCAACAAATAAAACTTGGAACATGTGCCCCTTTTAACAAGTATTCTTTCCAGTTTATTTAACATTTCGTGGGCGTCGTTTACCTTCTTCGCGTACTCCAAATGCGAGTCTGCTATATTTTGTATAATGATTTACATGGCTTTATTGTTTTTCTTAATCCAGGTCCCATCCCTTTGCTCTGTTGGAAGTTCTCTTATAACTTCACTTACATCAAGGCTATTCAATACGGATTCCAATCTAAATCTCCAATTATCATAACCACTACCACACCACAAAAAGCAGTAATTCCATATTTATTTTCATTATTTGCCATTTTTGCGCTTCTAACGTTTCTGAATCCTTTTCTTAACATTTTGACCTTGACCTCAATTTCACCTATTTTATTATTAAATACACTCTCTCGTTTCTGGGCCCATAACCATTTGTTATGTACTTATTGGTGGGATTGTGTAAGCAGTAATTTCAGTGTAAACACTATAATGAAAAAGAAACGTAACTACGAGGGGAGGTCCAAAAGTTCGTGGAATGAAAGGGTTTTAAATAAAATAAAACAATAAATATATTTTTCCTTTTCAATATAATCACCCTTAAGCACAATACATTTATTAGATCTATGAATTAATTTTTCTAAACCATCATAATAGTTATTTATGTATCAAGTACGCAAAATGATGTTTTAGTGGATGAGTCGACTTAGACGAATCCACTAAAACGTTTTGCGTACGTGATGCATACAACATTTTTTTGCATGAATTCTCTAAATTATCAAATTAATTGCATAAAAATTTAATTTGGTACGTACAGAACAGTTGTAAACGTCATATTTAGCTTTGACATAGTTGTTATAGCAACAACAAGTAAATTCGTAAAAAGTCAAAATAAAGATATCGTAAATACGTCAAAACGAATGAAAATCCAGCATTAAGGTTGTCATAGCGACTTTAGCGTACTTGTCCTTTAAAGATGTATTTTGCGGATTGTTTTCAGTCCGCAAAATGGTTACTTTGGAGACTGAATACAAAAAAAATATTTTTTATCTTTCGCCACAAAATGGGCCAAAATTGCCTTATTATGATTAAGCCTTGCTATGAACTTGGCGAAACGTCAATTTTTATTTAATAAATCATATACTGGCAATTATATAATTGCCTTATAAAGAATTTAGCTGTTTATTTCATCCTCCAACCTATTGTAAATCTACTGCACAGCTATAAAAGTTTTCAAGATATAATAATTACCTATTTATCTCCAAATTGGATAAAATTTCCATCTACCATCGAGGAATTGAATACAACAAAGACAATTTTCATGCAACAGACTGGTTTTCCAGGTGTGATAGGATATATTGAATGTACGCTACGCATGTAGCTGTCATTGCCGAAAGCATACAAGAACACAACTATTTGAATATAAAAGAGTTTCACTCTAAAAATGTACACATTGAACTAGACATTATTTTATTTCATATTTTAGCAACCAAATTGATGCAGGAGTTTCTTTAGATATGTGATTACAACCTTAAAATAGTATGTAAACATAAATCCTCGTTTTGGAGGTGCAGCTCTCGATTCTTTTATATGGAATAATTCAGTCATTCTGCAGGAATTATAAAGAAGATATACTAACGGTAAGTAAAGGAAGTTTGTGAAATTATATTAAAAATTATTTTAATAGATCATAACAGTTGGTTATTGGGAGATTCTGGTTACCCTCAACATCCATGGCTGATGACGCCCATTTTAAATCCTGTCGGTAATGCTGAGGTTCGATGCACACAAAGACAGACAAGCGCAAGAAAGTCTATTGAAAGATGCAATGGTGTACTTAAAGGTCGTTTTCGATGTCTTCTAGGTGAACGAAAAATGAGGTATGACTTACTGAAACTATTTATGATGAACACTGTTCAACTTCAAAAAGTTGGTTACTAAATTCGTCCGGATGTCTGTGTGTCTGTGCGTTGGTCGATGTTACAGGGTTTAGAAAGTTGGAAGTGGTGTCATCTTATAGGAAATTCTTTACTGATTCCAAATCTCTGGTAAATTTTTTGATCGGATCACCCGTTCGCCGTCGGAACGCCATTAAAGTCAAAATATACACCCTTGAATATCTCGAGAACGACACATCCAATTACAAAAATGAAGAAACGCGTTTCCTTTATTTTTTGAAACCTATTGATTCATGATACGTAAATATCACCCTCGCCCCCCCCCCCCCCCCCTGTAGGGTGGAGCGGGGGTGAGCTTTGAAAACTTAAATGGGAACACCTATTTTTTATTGCACTTTTGGATTCTCCATAAAAAACTATTCTCAAATTGCAAATTTTACCCCCAACTGCAATCCCTTTTTTGGGGGTGGAAAGGGGGATACAAACGATTTTTTTAAATACTTTTTTCCCCTCCAACATTTTTTCGTGATTTACAAATAATGACTCATTTGTTCAGAATCCGGGGTGCTTTTGTCTGAGGTGGGGGGGTATATACATATATATTGTATATAGTATATGCCATAATTAGTTACAGATGTAAAGTTAGTTGAAATTAGAATTCTATGAGAATTCGTGCCTTTTGATACTTGTTTAGAATATACATGAAGCCCTTACTTTTGTTTGGATACCACATTTGAAATCAATATTATCCCCTTTATACGAACGTTAACGTTAATAATTTCTCTTCATTATTTGTTAATGATATATGTGTGGACAGTGTTGCCAACCCTAGGGAAATCGTAGTCTGCTAGGGAAACAGGGAAATATCCTTATATTCTAGGGAAACTATTTAATAAATTTGTTTATTATGCCTATCTTCACACACTACAACTAACAAGTTCAAATTCTGTACGTTTGTAACCTCAAATGCGTAAATCACTAATCATTTGATTTGTTTTTGTTAGGAAAGTAAAATAAAAGGTAGGTACTAGTGAATGTAAGTGCAGATTTGTTGTAATTGTTGTATTAAATTTGTAGAAAATGGCGGGCGGTGATGAAAGTGATGCCCTAGGGACGGTATCAGACAATGAATATGAAACAGATTTTTATTTTTTTGCATAAAAATGACGCCCCATACAAAAAAAGGCAAGAGAGATTTTTTGTCACAAATTGAACGAAGAATTCAAAAATAATTTTCAATTTAAAATATCTCAGTGGCGTATCATTTTTTTCTTTAAAAAAATTGAGATCATTACCCGTATGAGCGCCACTGATGAACATAAAATTCTTAATTGCATGTCAAAAAATGCGCAATAACTACCTCTCAAAACCCACCAAATTTCATTTGCATATCTCGACCGGTTTTAGAGCAATAAATAAATCGTCAGTTTTTTAAAAAAACTTTTAACACCCCGTATCTCGGAAACTAAACATTTGAAGACATACGTTTATATAGCAAACTGTCATTATTTTTTCGTGCAGAATCACCCCTTAATGTTTGTCGCACTTATTTAGAAACACCCTGTAGAATTTTGCTTGACTATATAATTATCGTGCCAAACATCGCATCGACACGGGACATATGATTTTACTTCCTATCCGAGAAGAAGGCGTGTTTGAGTTTTTCTCCGCTTTAGAAAAACGACTACCTGGGCCGGGTTCGAACCCGCGTCTCCCGGGCGAAAGGTAAACACGTTTACCTTTAGACCACCGAGATAGCTTTTATTTCCATAGTAAATAATAATTAATAAATAATTAATCGTAATTCCAGTTTAATCGCTCGAGTCAACTTCTATGTCTTCAGATGATGATTCTGTAACGTTGATTATAAACTCTGCAATATCATCTTGAAGATTATCTGCTACCCACACCTTATCTTCAACGATCTTTACATGACTTATATAATGTTGCCAATATTCAATCGTCACTTTTTCGTAACCAAATTTGATTAATTCCGCCATGTCTTTCACTTTAAAACTCTTGTTATTCATTTTAATATGATGTTTGACTTGTGCCCACACTATTTCTATTCGGTTT
This sequence comes from Pyrocoelia pectoralis, assembly GCA_036250285.1. Lineage (NCBI taxonomy): Eukaryota > Metazoa > Arthropoda > Insecta > Coleoptera > Lampyridae > Pyrocoelia > Pyrocoelia pectoralis. Next base: position 34,672,203 of record CM070075.1, on the reverse strand, counting down.
AATTCATAGTGGTAGGGAGGCAAACGAAGAATTTCGTGACCTCTTTCTTGTGCAATAAAATCAAGTTTGTTCTTGTCATATAGATGCCTCACTTGTGCTACAGTAGCCAATAGGTCTCGCTTTAACATATTCTCTTCGATGGGCATTTCTTTCTTATGAAGCCACTCTACAATTTCTTCTTTTCGCCATGCCATTGTTGGAATCTTCTCTACCTTCCTGCTGTGATAAGAAGCATTGTCAATAACGATAACTGAATTTGGTGGTATATTTGGAATAAGTTGATTGATAAACCACTTCTCGTAAGTGTCTGCATCCATTTCATTGTGCACATCAGCTGTGTTCTTTTTACAGAGGAAAGTAAGTTCCGCACCAGGAATAAAACCATTATCGCCACCAGCATGAACTAAGGCAAATCGGGGTCCAAGACCACTTGGTGATTTTAAACCTGTACTGAGCCCTTGAACGAATGCCTGCCGACAACTTTCAATAGTGGTGTCACACCAAGCCTTACTAACTGTGTGTCCCACGATTGATCGGTGTATATAATATATTTACCTAAAAAGTGAACATTATTAATAATTATACAAAATACAACTTTATTTTATAAACATGTAATTAGAGATCGAATAAAATGGCTAAAGTACCTTCTTCTCGGAACTTTCTGATGCATCTTAAGTATTTATGTCTCCATCTTATAATGTCATCACGTTCAACAAGGATACTCTTGCGTCGCATCTTTTGAAACTCAAAACCCATATCTTTCAAGAGGTTGAATAGTATACTGCGTTTAAAATTTGGTAAATCATCATCACCATTAATGGAAGAAAGGATACTATTCATCGTTGGTGGAATGTTTTCAATGAAAAAATTATGCACGTCGAATAATTGACTGTATATTCTGGTCATACACATGAAGGCGATCATTGAGTACCTTTTCGTTTAATGCGTTTTTTCGGACTACTCCAGTTTGGTCTTCCTTTTTGATAGCATAGATACTACGCTCTGAACAACATAAAGCTTTGCTAGCTTCTTTGACAGCTGCACTAACGTTCATTTTGGCCAAGAAATAATTAAATACATTCATAATGAGGCATTTCTCCTTACGGCTGAAGCATTTTATACGATGTCGTTTTAAGTTTGCAGGACCACATTCTGCTTCCACCTCCATACAATACAATATTCTACAAAATAATCTAAATCATACAATTATAGAAATTAATCATCATTACCTTATAAGGCACGTGAATGAGATGTAGGCGTTCTGAAAAGAACGATTGTTAATAAATGGAGTTAAATATAAATATCGTAAAAGAAAAAAGCAATAACTTGGACAGTACACGGAGTTGATGACAATTAATGTATTCAATGACAATATTAATGTATTATTAAATTACTCTTTACATTTGACAACATTGCTATGAAGAACAAGGATACCGTTATTTAGAAACGACTAAAGATAGTAAAAGAGAGTTACTCCATAAGAACCCATACGCAGCGGGAGGTTTGGACGCTCTTTAGTGGGACGATTATTAGAACAATGGGGAGCATTACAATTATTTTTCACTGACGTGTGTCAGTGTTTCTCTTGTACTTCAGCCACTACAAGGACTTTAATGGAAATGCACCTAAAACCAAATTACTTACAACGAATTCCTTCAATTGAAAATATTCAGTATAAATGTTATCAGGTTATACGGCAGTAATAATGATTAAAACCAGGTTTACGTAAGGGTTGACGGATTTCTGCCAAGAGTTTTTATTTACATTATTTATTGTTGACAACGTTTCGCCATTAACATTGCTTTATCAAGTCTTATATAAAATATAGTTGAAATTGATGAAGTATTTTTAAAAAGTTGATAACTAAAAAAATCATATCTTAGATAAAAGTTAAATTTTCTTACCACAATTAATTTACCATGAAATTTTCATTAATATGGTATTATTAAGTCTTATATAAATAGTCCAGTCGAACCGTCGTAAAAACAGGCCTCAGAGTGCGTTGACAGGCGCGGATCGAGTTTTTTTTTTTAATCGAAACAGGCTTATCTGAAAAGCTTAAATCCAAATTTGCACCACCCAAAAAAATTTTTTTGCGGAGATATTCGCGAAAATGTGTTTTTTTACTTTTTTGTAAATATCTCGGCTCTCGTGCATCGCACAACAAAAAACCAAAAAGAAAATTATTTGCTATAAAATGACCTACAACTTTTATTCGAAAGATTTTTTTTTTAATCAATGAAAAAAAAGTTATAGCTCGTCAAAGTGAAAAAAAAATTTTTTTTTTTCTTTTTTCACAAATAACTCACAAACGGTGCATTTTTTGAGGCTCGAGTAGCAATAATATTTTATAGAGCATTTAATTAGCTACAATTTAAAAAAAAATCAACTTGATACGGCCAACCAGAGCTGAGTTATCAATGTGGGTATTTTTTCCACACCGCCGAACTTGGTCACGCGGAAGGAGCATCACTGTGTTTCTTTTCTATTGGAACTCGTTCCCCATACAACGGCATTGTAATTTCAGATAGTCTCATAACGAGGTCGGGTTCCTACTATATGGATCGCCTTTTTAGTGCCCTTGGAGCCAGTTTTACTTTTGACAACGTTTCGGAATACACGTAAAATATGAACGTCTGCTTCATTTGTGAAAAATCGTTGGATTGTGATGAAATTGTGGAAGTGAAAGAGAAAGGTGTGAAAACTTTGCTTACGAGGAGTATTGAACGTGGGCGCAAAGACCATGAAACAATTTTAAACAATGTGAACAGTATAAAAATACATCAAATATGTCGTAAAAGTTACAGTAAACCTTTATCTAAAGCAGCTCGTGATCGGATTGAACAAGGTGAGTTCTCGACATCTCGTTGGAGCGATGGGGCCTCGACATCTCAATCAGAAGATCTTCTGGTACGGCCTGTAATATTCGATTTCGATAATTGCTGTATTATGTGTTCCGAGAAATTTACCAGTGGAGAGAAACCTTGTTCAGTAGAGAATCCTTCTGTGAGAAATTCACTTTCCACAGTTTTGAAAGAGCGTCATAACAACGAGAATGAATGGACCGAATTGAGAAGAATACTCGAACATGTCCCCAATTTGGTTGCAGTTGGGGCCAAATATCATCAGCAATGCAAATCAAATATGTTTTTTAAACGTACTACGCCGAAAACTTCTGACAAAAATATTCTTTCGCAGGAAGTTAATGAGTGTATGAAGTATATTTATGAATATGTCGATGGGAATCCTGAAGAATGCCAATACCTTATAACAGATTTGACTTCAAAAATTCAGGGTAAATACATTCCTCAGAATCGAACAATTATCAATCATTTAAAAGCCAATTATAAAGACAATGTTTTATTTTTCGAGCGCCATGGTAAACCAACGATTGTATGTTTTCGAAATGCGGGATATGAAGTTCTCGCTAAGAGTTTTTACGAAGGTAAAAAACTGAATGAAAAAGAAGAGAGGGAAAGAATCGTACGCGAAGCAGCTGCGATTATTTCAGAAGACATCAGGTCTGTTTTATGTAATACTGACGAATATCCCCCAAGTGACGATTTTCTCAAACAAGCCGAAAACCTCGTTCCAGATACTTTACGATCATTTTTGTATGAGATCATTGTGAAATTCAAACGAGGAAAAACTGATAAATGGAAGAAAAAATGTGAAGTAATTGCTCATGCTATTATGGCGGCAGCTAGGCCAGCCTCTTTTTTATCTCCTCTGCAGATTGGTATTGGTGCTTATCTATATAAAAAAGTAGGATCCAAAGATTTAATTATTCTCCTTCATAATTTAGGATTATCTGCTTCTTATGAGGAAATCCGTAAATTTGAAACACTTTCTATTATGCGACCACCGCCAGAGATTCTTCAACACGCCTTTGTTCAATTTGTTTTCGACAATGCAGATTGGAATACGAACACTCTAGATGGAAAAGGGACTTTTCATGTCCTTGGTGGGATTACTCCTCACGACGCGGTAGCAGCTGACAAGTCTGTCCTTCGAAAACAACTTCAACCTTCTGCGGGTGAAGTTGGGAAATTGGGAACATTACCTCTGAAAATTTATGAACCGATTAGAACTCCAAACCACGAACCTGTTAGTATTGCCAATGTCGATGAACCATGTCCGTTAGACATACAACTGTCTTTATATCATATGATATGGTTATACGGTAAATGGATCTGTGAACCGAAAGTTATCGGCTGGAATGGCTTTATGGAGCAGGTATCTGAATCCAATGAGTTTTCTATGTCCAAGATTATGATACTCCCATTCATCGATGCTCCACCAAGTAACCATAGTACTTTATATACTTCCTTGCTTTTCGCCATTGAAAAAACCCAGGCTTGTGGTCAGGAGTACAGTTTCATCACTTTTGATCAACAACTTTATCATAAAGCTTATGATTATGATATTATTCATAATGCCAGCAGAATGTCGCCATTGAAAAAAATCGTCCTCAGACTTGGTGGATTTCATCTTGTTATGTCTTTTATGGGTTCCATCGGTAATATTATGACTGGGAGCGGATTGGAAGATGCTTTCAAAACAATTTATGCTGAGAACAGCGTTGAAAAAATCATAAATGGGCACGCATATGCAAGGGCCGTACGTGGACACAGTCTTATGCACTTATCTCTCGCAAAAATTATCCTTGACATGACAGATTTTTCAGATGTTGAGCGCGTTCACTTCAATTCATTGATAAATAAGCACGACTCTTGGACTAATTTTTCAGAACAAGATCTTGATTCGATGAAAGAATTAGTTGAAAAATTCTGTAAAACATTACACGAGATCGAGTGCATGGGCCCAACTTGTAAACTTTGGGTTTTATATTTTCGCCTTGTCACTCTACTCATGCAATTCATCGAAGCTGAACGCAGTGGTAACTGGCAACTGCATCTAAGTACATTACGTAAAATTATACCTTTTTTCTACGCAACCGGGCATTTCAATTATGCAAAGTCGGGACATTCATATTTCCAGGAAATGACTACTTTGGAATCTAAAATACCAGCCGAAGAATTTAATAAATACACAACCAAAGGTTTCTTCACGATCAGACGCTCGAACAAATCGTGGGCAGGGATTTTTACAGACCAGACCATTGAACAATTTCTTATGAGATCGCTGAAATCAAAATCTGGCCTTTTCGAGCACGGACGAGGGGTGACAGAAAGCACCATGACGCGATTCGCAATCGGTTCTTTGTATTTAACAAATATTGCAGACTCAATCGAAGAATTTTGTGGTCGACATTTTGCGACATCAGAACAACACGTAGATGCTCGACCATCTCGTGTTTCTCGTGATAATTTTGATTGCGAAAAATTAGATCATTTCTTTGCGAGTCATCCACCGTTCATAGAACGATCTGAATTAATTTCTATTGGTAGCGGAGTTATCGCAGATGAACGCGTTAACTGTCACGAAGCCGAACGTGTTGGTATAGAAATGATGAACAAATCAATCGGGGAAACTTTCGAAAATTTGAAATTTAAAAGGAGTGAAACGATCATGCCCTTAGGGATTATGACATCCGCAATTAAGATCGATAAGTTCGCAGTACCAATCAATACACAAACTCTTTTTCATCGGATGATTTTAACACAGAGGACGGAAGAGGAATTACGAGAGTGTCTTCGATATGAGCTCGCACCGTATCCTGCATCTCTTTTTGACAATGGTGGGATGCGGAAAGGAACGAAATCCTCGTTTTACAAAGAATTTTCAGCCTTGCCGGATAATCAAGATTATGGTAAAGAATTAGCGTCAGTAATTGACGGAGGATTTCTTCTACATAGACTTGTATGGTCGCATGATGTTTCTTTCAAAGATATATGTGAAAACTACGTCACATACATCCGTAATCATTTTCGACATCATGTTGAAGTTGTTTTCGATGGGTATCCTGATAATCCTTCCCAAGTTGGAACAAAATTTGCTGAAAGACATCGACGAGCCAACGTCATACAATCTGCCGATTTTATTTTTGATGAAACTACAATTTTTACGGGAATAAAGAAAGACAAATTTTTGGCTAATGAGAAAAACAAAAAACGTTTTGTAACGATGCTTCAAAATTATCTGAAGATCCATGGCTTCGTCGTGTCACAGGCCGCAGAAGATGCCGACACGCTAATTGTGGAGACCGCTTTATCCATGTCATCCAAGTTCGATTCGATTTTCATAATTGGCGAGGATATTGATCTACTCGTTATTTTAACAGGGCTCGGGAAACACATCAAAAATGTGTATTTGAAGAAAATGGGACGCGGATCTACAAAAACGAGCGTTTACTCTTCAACAAGTTTTAAACATAAAATGCTTTCTGATCATATCATGTTTATCCACGCGTTCACAGGTTGCGACACCACATCCGCAATTTTTAAAATCGGAAAGAGTAAAATAATTACTGCTTTGAAAAAAAATCAGAACCTTTGGAAATGTCTACAGTATTTTAAAATGAAAAAGCCAGGCCTCAATAATATTGCATCGGTGGGAAAAAATGTTTTTATCGCTCTGTATGGGGGAGACAGCAACGAAACCTCTTTGAATGATTTCCGTTTCAAACTCTTTTCTCGCGCTGGAATAAAAATTAAAGCTGAACTTGCTTCTCTGCCTCCCACCGAATCAGCTGCCGAACATCATTGTTACAGGACTTTCCACCAAGTGCAGGCGTGGCTTGGAAATGTTTTAGAACCAGAGGACTGGGGTTGGATAAGATCTCCTAAGGGATTAGAACCTATAATGACTTCGGAGGAGACCATTCCATCATCGCTTCTCAATATCATTTCTTGCGGATGTACAAAACAATGTGGTGCCGCATGTGGTTGTAGAAAAGCTGGGCTTAAATGCTCGGTTGTCTGCAAAGTATGTTGTGGTAAGACATGTAAAAATACCACAGAAATCACTGAAGAATATAACGAGGAGACTGAAGATATTGATGACGACTTGCCAACTATGGTTCCGATACCTCGAATAAATTATACATCGATAAATGCACAACATTCATCACCCGACATTTCTACCGATGAAAGTGACGAGGACATCCCTTCACATTCAAAACGAAGGAAAATATAAACAAATTATTATGATTTTGACGTGGAATAGGCCTATTGGGGATACCACCATAAAAAAAACGCGCCTTCAACTCTACCTCCGAGGTGGTGTGGAAAAGAGTTTTCATGCTCAAGCCGAAATACCCCTATTGACCGGCTGATAACTCGGCTCTGGTTGGCCGTATCAAGTTGATTTTTTTTTTAAATTGTAGCTAATTGAATGCTCTACAAAATATTATTGCTACTTGAACCTCAAAAAATGCACCGTTTGTGAGTTATTTGTGAAAAAGAGAAAAAAAAATTTTTTCCCACTTTGACGGGCTATAACTTTTTTTTTTATTGCTTTTAAAAAAATGTTTCGAATAAAAATTGTAGGTGATTTCATAACAAACAATTTCCTTTTTGATTTTTTGTTGTGCGATGCACGGGGGCCGAGGAATTTGCAAAAAAGTAAAAAAAACACATTTTTGCGCATATAAATTCGAAAAAAAATATTTGGGTGGTGCAAATTTGGATTTAAGCTTTTCAGATGAGCCCCTTTCGATTAAAAAAAAAAACCCGATCCGCGCCTGTCAACGCACTCTCAACCTACCGTTCGACTGGACTAAAAATATAGTTGAGAATGATGCAGTATTTTTACAAAGTTGATAACTAAAAAAATGGTATGTTAGAGAAGGGTTAAATTTTCTTACCGATTAGTTTACCATGAAATATTCATTAGTATGTATCAATAAATTAATTATAAAATTATAATGTCTTGCTAAAACGTGTAGTCTGAATATAGCGAGATTGGAATGACTGATGGAATAAAGTTTGATAGCTTAGAGTAAATTTTGATATTGGTTGTTAATATTTTCTGTGTCAGTTTTGAAATTTATTGCATTTTTTTCTTTCTTAATGGGATTCGAGTAGTAGTCTTTTTTTATAAAGGTTCGAAATGTTTAATTAGAACATTGTTAAAGTCAAAATTGTGTGTTTTAGTTATTGCATGGTCCGATAGGGCTGTATTAGGTTGATTAGGTCTTGTTTTCTTAATGTTTATAGCATTTTGTGTTGTAGAATTCTTTTTTTTAAATATTGTTTAGTTTGGCCTATGTATGTTACCGGACAATCAGTGCAATTGATCTGGTAGATAAGGTTGGAGTTGTCTAATTGCTGTGGTTTGGTTTTTAATTTGCAGTATAGGATTTTTTGTAGTGTATTTTGATTTTTGAAAACTGTTTGGATGTTAATTTTGTTTGTGTCTGGGTGTCTGTTGGGTTGTTGGATGTATTAGGATGATCGTGTTCATGTGGTTTTGAAAGATTTTTGTTGTTGTAGAGATGTTTTATTCGTTTGTTGATTTGTTTATCTATAAAGTTGTTAGGATAGTTGTTATTTATAAGAATAGTTGTAATTTTTCTTATGTTTGCTTTGTGGAAGGCTTTATGTGAAAGTAATATAGCTCTATCTATTAGTCCAATTATGATGCTTTTTTTATACTGAGCGAGAGTATGTGATTGGAAGTTGATGTACCTATCCGTTTTGATATCTTTTCGATACCAGTTTGTTGTAATTTTTGTTTTATGTCTGATAAGGGTTATGTCTAGAAAAAAAATGTTATACATATATTTGATTTTCTTCGGCTACTATTATATCATCAACATATCTATTGTAGAATGGGATGTTTTTATTATTGTTGATTAATTCATGTTCCATTTCTTGGAGGACTAAGTTCGCTATGCAGCATGAAATGGGTGATCCCATGAGGATTCCGAAGATGGGGAAACGTTGTCAACAATAAATATTGTAAATAAAAACTCTTGGCAGAAATCCGTCAACCCTTACGTAAACCTGGTTTTTATTCAGTATAAATCTCCCCACAATTTTTTGTCTTTAGAAAAGGTTTATGTAGGAGGGCCTGTTCAATTTTTGAACAAATTTTCACTGTCAAATACAGCAGTGGAAACATTAAGAAAAAACTGCATGTTTTTTTTTAAATTGAAGCAGCGGACGAAATTTATAAACGGTTTAATTTTCATGTTAAATCTTTTCAGTTGTTTGAAGCAATTATTCCTGAAAACATCAAACAAACAAAACATGCCTCTATTGTTGCCTTGGCAGACCAATTCAAAGTGGCTGGTATTTCTGAAACAGATTTTAATGGACTGCATAAAGAATGGAGAGAATTAATAAATACTGATCTGTCTCACTTAGATAATGATCCTGAATCGTTTTGGAGCCATGTAAGAAACATAAAAAAAGGAGATGGCAGTACAGCTTTTCCCTTAGTTTCACAACTTGTCTGTTGTATTTTCATATTCATATATTCAAGCGCTGCAGTTGAAAGAATTTTTTCAGTGATGAACTTTATCAAAACCAAATGCAGAAATAAACTAGGTACCGACACTTTGAATGGTCTTCTTTATACTAAGAGGTTATTTTCTGGAAAAGGTAAACATTGTTACAATTGCGACATTGATGCAGGAATGTTATACAGAAAATTGTTTGATCACAAAAAACTGCACCCGAAAGTGAAAGTGACTGAACTTTGCACCAATTTAGTCAGTAGTCTGTTTATTGTTCTGAGAATATTTATATGTATATTAGTGTTTTTTTTCAATAATGTTTAAACTTCTTATTCCTGTATTTACCGTACAAATCAAGGTACATACAGCTTAAATCCCATAGCAACTATTGTCTCAATAATCGTTGCCATGGCATTTATGTTCTGTTTCACTTTAAGAGTTAATGATTTTTACGTTACAAATGGCCATTGGTCAACTAACAGGTTGCCTGGTAACTCCGGACCAATGAGCGTTCGGTGTATATGACGCGGAGTGACGTCAAATGTATAACCTTTCCAATGTCCGCACGTTAAGAGTCCAAAAAACGCGAACATTACCCCGATGTTTATTGGGTTTTTAATTTATACTACATATCCAAAAGGACCTTTTTTGTATGAAACATCATATATTTATTTTTTAAGTAGATTACTGTCATTATTATTGCAACTAGAATGTAACCAAGTTACTGCTAAAGGTTTACTTGTTTAATTATTCTGGTCTAGAAAATACACTTTAAGCAATTAAATTTGCTTATTGTCAAGAAGTTAGGCACTTTAATTGTTTTGTTAATTTTTCTTATTTTTCACCAAATTATCCTTTTGATAACATTTCCGAATCCACTCTTTTCGTAATACATGGTCTTTAGGAAAACTAAAAAATGCCAATACTTCGCCGTTTTTTAAAGCCTTAGTAGACACGCTTTTGCAAGCAGCAACACTACATATTCCACCGGGTCCACCCATCTGTATAAAGGTAAATTGAAAGCACTCAGATTCATTTGTTCAAATCTTAATGTACGGTATAATGGATTACCTCTTAAGATTGCAAATGTAGAAATGACTACAGTTTCAAAATAATTACTGTCCCTTTTCAGTATGTAATTATAAACATTACTAATTGAGAAAGACTAAATACCTCGTACCTATAACTATCGTAGCCAAGAAACAACCTGTCAACACAATTACACAACGCACTTTGCTGCATTACAGACATATGACAGGTTATACACATGACGTCACATAACCTTCGCCCTAATCCCCTTCCAGAATTTACCAGGCAACCTGTTAGTATACTAATCTTGGCCATTGGTATCGTTTTCAACAATCTAGGGAAAAATTTCTTAATCTAGGGAAATTTCTCATTGCCTTCAGGGAAATTTCAAGTTCAATGGTTGGCAACCCTGTGTGTGGGGCTTCCACCGCCTGTTTGAATTAAATTCCGATTAATTTTAGCAGCTTTTGGTTTGGTTTTGCTTTTCCAATCAGCTAGAAAATTACAATGTTTTAAAAATATAGAACCACCTAGCCATGTTATTTAGAAACCTTCTTCCATTCTTCAACAGTTTTTTCTCCAAAACCTAATCCATTTAATTGAGTGGATAAGGTTATAATTTCATTTAATGAAAGATTCTGGAACATTTATTATTCGTGTGATTCGACAATAGCTTTATCATGGTTGAAGGGAGAGCCACAAAACTTCCACGTATTCGTAGCAAACCGAATCACAGATATTCAAAGGTCAAGCGATACAGCAAGATGGTATCATATTAGAACAAGGATAATCCGGTAGACATCATTTCAGGGGTGGGGCCTGAGACATTAAAAGTAAGTAGCACTGGGTGGCACGGCCCCAGTTGGCTTAGTGGTAACGATGCCTATCCTATGTCGAAATTTGATGTATTAAAGGACATGCCAGAAAAACGTCAAACCCATCCATTAACGTTTATTAGTGTCGATAGCATTGAATTACATTCATTTTTTTATGCTAGCATCATAAATTTGAAAAATTTTATTTATGCACAAATATAATAAGGTCATTATTACCCGACTGACCTGAACATAAACGACGATATGGTTTCGTTGGATACGATTGTTGCTATGTGTCGTGTGTAAAAACGGTTTCACATACGCCATTTTGGACGACATGGAAACCACGTTCCAGAAGAAATTTTACAAATAACTTCAGCAGCGGAATCGTCCTTGATACCGAGCAAATCGCGCGAGATTTATGAAAAGGAGTATTGCAAATTTGTAGACTGGAAGAAAAGTAAAAATGAAAACATTTTGACAGAAGAAGTGGTATTAGCGTATATGTCAGAGCAGATAAAGATGACGCCGTTGTTTCCTATGGTAGAATTGTAGATTTCTTCTCAAAACTGGTAATATTAGCAAATACAGCAATAGTCATAAATAGAGCCCGGAAAATATGAAAAATGCATATTCTTTGTTTTTAGCATATCTAGTTGTATGTCGTCAAATCTTTACGATTTTCACGATTACGAACCGATTGACACTAATTTTATATTGCATATTTTGCATATTTGTACTTTTCTTGCATTTTTTCGTAAAAATTTCCCTTCTTGGCATATTTATGCATCTCGTACTCGTACCTATAATAAAATGCGTTTCACATTTTTACAAAAAACAAAACAAATTCCATGAGGATTAAATTTAAAAGTAAATACACGAAAAATCCAAAGAATGAATTCATAATTCTGAAGTCTTGTCAACGTCAGCTTAAGTAACAAAACAAGAAACAGTAAGACCAAACCGGTACCCATTTAAATAAATAAATTGCAGTTATTGTGTACCTATTTTGTATTGAAATTCAATGCTTTTGACTATTTTTTCAAGGAAATTAGTTAGCTAATTGTTTTTATGGATACTAGATGTAGATACTACTTGAAAATATTTGCAATCTACACGAAGGGCTTTACGTAGGTATCTATTTTTATCCTTTTATCTTTCTTTAGCTAAAGTACCTACCTAGATTAAGAATGGTTGTTTAAAATTTATTTTAACCCTAAGATTCAAGTTGTCGTAAATTAAATTAAATCAAAAGTATTGCGATATTTTTTAAGTATAGGACTATCGGTAACGCAATAGTTTGTACAAGTATCGAGTATCGTCATAAATATTATTGTATTGTAAAGAGCTTTAATATTAATTAATAATTTAATTTCAATAAAATCCTCTTCGGACTGAGAAAAATACATCTTTTAATTTTTTCTCTTTTCAGTAAGCATATTTTGCATTATATATCGGCATATTTTGCATATATTTCGGCATATTTTCGCTAAAAACAATGCATATATATGCGCATATTTTTCAAAATTTCTTTGCATATTTTCCGGGCTCTAGACTCATAAACGTACCATTGCATATTTGAAGTTAAAGCTCGGGTAGATCTGGTGCATCACTAATGCCTTCTAATTCTTTCTTTATTTCAGTGTTCATTATTTCGTCTATGCTCGGTTTAAGCCCCCAACACCGCTTACAAGATAAGTAAAGAAAGTTTCTGAAAAAAATTGGGGGCCAAGTCCACCATGGATTAATGAAAGTGCTATTATTCGACCAGCGTCATAGTAATGTTTGGTTTCTAGGTGTTCACTTCAAAGGGTAATATTTCGCGTACGAGTTGCAAACAAATTTTTTTCTACAACAAGGATAACAAGGATAACGTCTCGTTTAAAATCTAATACTGTTACTTTCTCACCACGGTGGCGTTTCTTTGTTCTTTTGGAAGAATAATTTGCTCCTGCCCTAGCCAAGGCGTTTGTACTGACTACTTCGTTATTAATCGTCTTAATTCCTCGGCAGGTTGTCATAGGAACTTGCTGAGATGGAGCTAAGTTATTATATAAAACTCTGTTACATGATGTCCTCTCAATACAGCATTGTAATTGATTACAAAACTCTTCACTTTGTAAGATTTCAGTAACGACATTCCTATCAAACAAGTGCCTTTACCAGCGCTGCCAATCGCGGGGAAAATCCCCGATTTGCGGGGAATTGAGAGTTAGTGCGGGGAGAGCGCGGGGAATGACAAAAATCGGGGAATTTCGGGGAATTAGACAATCGGTGGGCTAAAACTATTTTATGCGGATTCGGGTAATACTTTACAACTAAAAAATCACGTTTGGACTTGGCAGATACAGCTCAACACTACCAACATAATTTTGAATGCCAAAACCACTCAAATGACTGCTCAACTGTCATTTGAACAAGATTTTGGTATTTCTGAACGCATTCCTTTCTATATCATTCATTAATTCAAAGAAATTGGTGCGTACCTTAAACCATATAATAGCATGTAGATGTAAAAGTTATTTTGTTATGAGGTATAGTATTTTATAAAAGTTTTGTAAAAAAACAGTGCTTTTATTCCAAAAATATCATTTCGGGGAATTGACAACACTGACGCGGGGAATCGAGAAATTTTTATTGGCAGCACTGGTGTCTGCCATTATAAGGTGATAACTTTCAAACTCAAATAAATGTCTGCCATTATAAGGTGATAAGTTACTATAACGGTTAATTTTTGTAACTTTCAAACTCAAATAAATCTTTACTGTTCTCTCCTTGTTTATTATAACGTATTAAATCGTATGTTTGTGCATGTTTGTGTATTTTTTTAAGGGTAAGTTTTATTAGTTGCTGTCAGTAGTGTCAGTTGTTGTTGTCTTTAACTTTTTGTTCGTTAATTTATTTGAATTGGATACCTTATTATTATTATTATTATACCTACTTATTGCGAAACAAATTTTTTCTCAAAACTAAACTAGTTGACATTGTTTTTACAACAGGTAAATCACATAAATACACTTAAAGTTTGGACGCGAACGTGATAACGGAGGTGCATTTATTCCGTTCACATCTTTAATGCAGCTATGATTTTGTGTATACGTAACAAGTTAACACATTTACAAAACATACTATTTTAGCGTACGGCCGAAGCTTGTGGTATAAGTATTAATACCGTTACCACAATAAAGAAGAGGTTTAACGAAGCTGAAAATGAAAATCAACCAGTACAATGTTCTAGCAAAGAGTATATAAGGGGAAGAGGACAACCCTGTGAATAAACGCGTAGGAGGTAATGTGTGTTGCCTATGGGTCTATATCCTTATTTTATCTTTGCCCTACTATTGTAGAAAGAGCGAAGTGAATTTTTACTTAATGAAAGAAAAAGATGTAAGACAACCATTATTGTAGCGTAAATGACACTACCTGCTCTTCAACAGGCTTCGTTCACCAATGATGCCAAATATAGTACCTGAACTCTAAAGGTTCACTAAGCAGGTAGATGCTATTGGATGCTATTCAAGCTGCAGAAATCGCGTCATAAATTAATCACCAACTGTTGAAAACCCATTTTACTGATTATCCCCATCGGTATTTTATATACGATAATAATTTAAATAAAGTGGTATCTCAATGAAATAGAATTTAATTTTTCCTTAGGTTCCCTGCCTTAACACATTGCGTGCCACGTCGGGCAACAGTGCCCGACAGTGATCTTTCCATTTAGGCCGCGTCGGGCACATATGCCGGTATACTTGGTTTGGGCAAATCTGTATATTTACTTTTTTTTTTCTGGTTTCAAATAAAACATTGTATTATACCTAATACCTCTAAAGAAGATAATATTATTATTGCGAATAATAATATTAATTATGTGGCATTTTGTTTCTAAGACCACCGTCTTCTTAGAGGTTTAAGGCATACTAATTTTAACATTGTGCAAACATATTTATTTATTTATAAGCAAAATACGAAATTCTAAACCAAACTAAAACTTTTTTTATAAGCAAAAAAAAACATAACTCTAAAACCGTAAATCTAACAGGAGAATGTTAGAACTCGACTATGTATGAGTCAAATAAAAACAATTTACACATGTAAAAGGCTGGCCAGGACATTCCACACAGTAAGTATAAACCAATTTTGTTCGATTTCTGGTTGCTTGTCTTCCTTCTGAAAGTTTTATTTTAGCGTAGCACGCAGCGCAACTTCTTATTCTCTTTCCTTTATCATTTACTTTCTCTTCCAAATGATGACTATTTTGAGCGGATGAATTTCTTTTTGTTTTTTTGCGTGTTCTTCCCTCTATTTGCAATAACTCTTCTACCAAACTTTCTCGAGTAGAACGGATTGACATTTTAGCTTTAGTGACTTTGTGAATATGACTCAAGTGTTCACCACTGCCACACCCAACAAAAACTCACGACCTAACTTACGATACCACTTAATACCCTTACGTAGGGTTGTTACATAGGAGGCCATCTGGTCTGATAGGTCTATGCCCCCTTTACCTTTATTATACGCAAGGACTGCCATGGGTTTTGTAGTTGCTTTACGTTTTTTTGGGTTTCTCGTTTTGTGGCGTTTGCTTGTGCTTTGGTGTTTGTTGTGTCTGTGGATGAACTTTGATTGTGACTAGTAGATGGTTGATCGTTTCTTAAATTTACTACTGAATCAGAAGAGTTACCATTTTGCGGTTGAGTGTTTTCAACAGTTGGTAATGGCAAATTGTCGTTGCTGGTGGAGGGTTGTGGGTCTTCAGCAGTAATTGTTCGTGCAGACAAAGGCTTTAGCTCTATATCTACCATTGTGGGTGGATGTTTTGTTGAAAGCATCCGGACATCTCTAGTGTCTTTCCATTTTAAAACAACTATACCATTTTCATCCTCCCTGGAAACAACTTCCCCCCTTTTTAGCTTTGCTTTGAGAATCTCTTCGGGGATGTCTTTCTTGTTAGCCCGTAAGGTACCAACAACGTGCGTGTCATCTTCCAACATTAATTTTCCAAGACTGTAACTTGTATAAAAGTTATCAACGTACAGAGTTCTGCCTTCATTGAGGAGTGGCCCAGCGAGTTCCATGCAGACATTTTGAGCTAAGCCCACTTGTCGCACACCATCTGCGGATTTTCCTGCGTATATTTTTAAGGCCCATGTGTATCCTTCTGGGGAACATAACTTGAAAAGTTTTATTCCGTACCGGTGTGACTTATTCGGAATATATTGCCGGAAAATCAGCTTGCCCCTCCAGGGCACTAGGGTCTCGTCAATTACAGTATCTTCTCCGGGAAAAAACAATTCCTTAAATTTTTGTTCAAGCATACTAAGAAGGGGTTGAATGTTTTCGAGGCGATCTCCTTTTTGGATTGTTTCATTATTATTGAAGTGTAGCATACTAAGTAACATTTGATATCGATTTCGTGACATAATGGTAGAAGGAATATGTTGCTTGTATATACCATGATTTGCCCAGTAGTCGGGAAGGGAGGAAAGTTTAACCAAACCCATCCACATGGTTAAACCTAGAAACTTTTTGATTTCTTCTTCATTGGTTGGTGTCCATTTATTGTGTCGCGCATATTTTTTCGTATTAGTTTTGGATAACAGTGATTGTTCGGCAAATCTATTTGTCTCTGTAACAAGAAGGTTGATAACTTCCTCATCGACCAAGAGATTAAATACTTCCAAAGGCGTTACATTATCTCCTATGTTCTTTTGTACTCCTAATCGGCCAGTAAAGGTAAATTCCTTCTGACGTCCAACATATGCGCTCCAGGTGGAATTCGTTGTTACGTTTTGGTTTGGTCCAACGTTATCATTTTCATTTTCTTCATGTTCCCACTGATCATCATCTTCCTGGACTATTTCATCATGTACTTCTGCAGAGCTTTCATCTGATGAAGTTTCGGCTCCGTAGTTGGGCTCGCGAACGGAGTCATCTGAATCAAAGTCGTCAGGTGCACTTTCTTCGTCAATATCAATTGCATTGGCTATTTCTTCCAGTTCTAAGTCTGTCAATGCTTTGCGCTTACTCATCTTTAGTCCTTAGTACCACTTAATTACTAGTCATTTACTATCACTTACACTTTCTAACACTTACTAGTCCCTTACAACACTTATTTTTAAAACCTGTAACAAAAGAACAAACAAAAATTAGAGTAAACCCGTCGGGCATATGTGACTGACGTGGCCCCCTATGTAAGAAAATCCGAAAAATTACCTGAGGGGTGTTACTAGGTGGGCACGGGTGGGTAACAATTCAAACGCGGTGTTGGTTATGTAAGGTACTTATTTATATATATACAATTGCTGTATAGAAATATACAATATATACACTAGTATGGTACGAGGTACACGTTTCGATCGGTTCTTTTAGACACTGTTGGTAGCCGATGTTGCTGTAGTTGATGCTGCTGAAGTTGAAGTGACTCGTAGTGGATACTGCTCGTAGTGGATGCTGCCGAGAGTCAGCAGTGGCGGACTGGCTCTCGAGGGCCCACTCGGGAGTTCTGATAGAAGGGCCCCTCCCTACCCCCGTACTTCCCCCCGTAGTGAGAAATGTAGGGAAAATAGGCAAAAAATAATTCCTCGCTTTTTTCGTTTAATTTTACTTATTGAATTGAACACAACTACAATTAAACATAAACAGCTTGAATTACACAGGCAATATGCGTGAACAACAAAATCACAGCAGCAATCGCGAAAGTTCAGAGGATGTTCTAGCAACGCCATCTATAATTTTGTCTTTGTCAATCGACGTCACCAGATCGTACTCGACGTTCATCAAAAACAGAGGTTCAAATATCTCTTGCGAAATCGTGGACCTTAACTTAGTTTTGACAATCTTGAGTTTTGAAAACACCCTCTCACAAGTTATTTGCGTGCAAGGTAGTGTCAGAACGAATTGATAGACACAGTACAGATTAGGAAACAATCCTGATTGCTGGACAATATCCCGGACGATATCAAACGCACACTTTAAACATCTTTTACATTTAGGATAACTTTCTTTGATCTCGTCAGATTCTTCATCAACATGAACATGTAAGTAAGTTTCAAGGGGAACATCATCTTTGCTAGGCTCAAATGTTTAATTTAAATCTTTGGTTAAGGAAGAGTACTGTGCCGCAAAAGTTTTTAATTCTTTGGATAGTGTACCTTCATTTACCTTAACTAATCTTGCAACTTCCCTTAACGCGTTTTCAGGCAACCCGTTTGTGATAACATCATTAAAATTTTTAGGATCTAAGCAGGCGCAATCTTTGAGAAGATCCGCGTTAGCAATAAATCTACGATGTATGTTAGACTTAGCTACATCGAGAATATTCAAGTACGTCTCAATTCTGTACACATCTTTTGGATTTTTTGGTCTTTCGTCATCAGCTTTTTCCCCAGCCATTTTTTGGCTCTTTTCATTTTCTTTGCTTTAAAGTCCTCCTGCAAATTAAAATCCTCTGGGACACCAGCCACATCGGGATCACGTAATCTCTCGTTTAAAAGGGCAGCAAAATTCTTGCTCTTCTCATACAGCGACTCAAAGTGTTCGTCGCTCCTTTTTTTCTCAATCTCTTTCGAAAGTTTTTCCACCATATTGAACGCGGTCAAGTAGTTTAAAGACTTAGATTGTAAATATTTTGACGCAACCGAACTCGCCTTAAAAATATCTAGGTACACAGCAGCAGTTAAAACGTTCTCAAACTTGCTCCAGTTTTTTAACAGTGCATTTGCTAGAAACTTTGTTTTTGCATCAAAAGTTGAGCCCCGTGAAACAATTTTGAACAATGCTTCCAATAAAATAGCGAATTTTGAAGTAGAAATCGATTCCTCGTCAACATCTAGATCTATTTGGGACGAAAGAGGCTTGTCCTTGCTCCACCACCTGGTTTTTCCGATAACCTGTAACCTGCTCATTTTCCCATAATAATATAATATAATAATAATAATGATTTATTGTTCAACAGATAAATCCATTTACAGAACAATATCTAAAAAAATGATTATCTTAGTGGTATATAGGTATATTATAGATTGCTATCGTAATTGCATAAGCACTATGTGAAACAAAAATAAAAATATTTAATCTAAATTAACATCAATTAAGCGAAAAAAGAGTTGTAGTAGTACTGGATGCTCAAAATCTTACGTTGGACAAACTAATCGAAAATTACACGTTAGAGCAAAAGAACACAATTTGGCAATTAAACAACATAATAAATCTTATGCTTTGGCGGAACATTATTTAGAAACAGGACACTTTATTGATACAAACAAAATTAAATTACTTGCTCCAATAGCACATTTACAACACAGATTAATTAGAGAAGCTATCGAAATTCAAAAACGACCAAATTCATTGAACAAACAAATTGATATTTCAAAACTTCCGGATATATGGAAGAGTGCCATTCAGCAAAAAAATGAATCTGTTCGAACCCTTCCAAATTTATGTCTTATAGATCAACCAAATTCATTACAACCCAAGACAATTACCGTTAATGTTTCGAATGTAAATAATCCAAATCAGTCAGTTGCTTACATTGGCCCCGTGACCAGAAGTAGATCTAAAAAATAGTTAATTTTAGTTGTAATTGTAGTTGCCTTGTTTCACATTTCATTATTTGTATTTGTCATTTTCAATTTGAAAAAGGATAAAGAGTTTTCTCTGAAACGTAGTTAAATAATAAATAAAAATATACACGAATTACCTACCAGAAATAATGAATATTGATTATAATTATAGATAAGTAGGTATTTGTTATAACTTTGTGGTAGAAATAAACTTCTGCTTACTTTGCGAAAATATGTCGCTGTCGGAACAAAAATGATTATGATTGTGCACCATAATGTGTATCGGTGACTTGATTAATACGTTAGTTTTAGGTGCATGAACATAAAAAGTGGTTTTCGTACGACTAAAGTAACTAGGAACTAAAAGCTTAATATTTTCTAAAAGATATGGCCAATCAATATTAAAATGAAGAAGATTATGTAGAAAAACTAGACTTGCTAGAATTCTACGGTTAGCTAATGACTCAGTATTAAATCTTGAGAGTAGTAGATCGTGTGGATAACCAATAGCGGGATAGATTCCGTCATTTTTGAAAGCGACGAATTTAAAAAACTTTCTTTGAACGGCTTCTAAGGATGATTTTTGGTATTCGTAAATAGGGAACCAGATTAGAGCACAGTATTCCATTTTGGACCTAATTAAACCTTGGTATAGCTCTTTTAGAGAACGAACGTTCGAGAAAGTACGACAGTTTCTTATAATGAAACCGAGCATTTTCCTAGCAGATGCTAAGACTTGACCAATATGATCAGAAAAAGAGAGTTTCGAGTCGAACTGCACGCCTAAATCTTTTATCGAAGTGCAACGTAGTAGGTTGACAAAATTTATATTATAAACGTAGTCAATCGGATGAGTTTTCCTTGTGTAAGACACAATCTTGCATTTAGGTATATTCAATTCTAGAAAATTAAGTTGGCACCATTCAAAAATACGATTAACTTGACATTGTAGTTCAATACAGTCAGCACTAGACGAGATAGAAGCGAAGATCTTGAGATCGTCTGCGAAGAATAAATGTTCGCAGGAAATTATATTGCTAAGATCGTTAACGAATAGAAGAAATAAAAGTGGACCTAAATGTGATCCTTGCGGTACCCCGGAACTTGCAATAAACGTATCGGAAGAATAACCATTATATGAGACGTGCTGATAACGATTATGAAGATATGACGCAAAAAACGCAATTAAGTTGTTGCTAAAGCCGAAACTTTCCAGCTTATCGATGATTGTGATATGTACAATTTTATCAAAGGCCTTAGAGAAATCTGTATATACAACGTCTACTTGACCTTGATTATCTAACACTTCACTGGTAAACTGCGTGAAGCAGGCTAAGTTTGATACAGTGGAACGTTTTTTCATAAAGCCATGCTGATGGGGAGAGATAAAATTTTGAACAGGAGGGTAGATATATTTCACTGGTAAACTGCGTGAAGCAGGCTAAGTTTGATACAGTGGAACGTTTTTTCATAAAGCCATGCTGATGGGGAGAGATAAAATTTTGAACAGGAGGGTAGATATATTCGTAAAGGATAATCTCAAAAAGTTTTGCAAAATTGGATAAGATGGATATTGGCCTATAATTTATAATCTCCGCCGAGTCGCCACTTTTTAGGCCGGGGCAAATTCTAGCAATTTTCCATATCTCGGGAAAATGGCACGTACTAAGTGATAGATTGAATATAAAACGTAAAGGCTCAACTAAAACGGAAGAGCAATCCTTAATAAAAAAGCTGGGAATTTGATCCTGACCTGCCGTGGATTTATCTTTTAGTCGTTTACTGGCTTTAATTATCATATCATCAGAGATGAATGTAATATTAATGGGGGGAGCCAAATTGGTTGTCTTCTTAGTAGGATTACGGCAAGTACTGGGGTTTGATTGGTATACACTCGCAAAGAAATCCTTAAATGCATTGACAATATCAGCGGGAGTACTGTAATCTATGTTATTATACCGCATTTTACCAGGGATTCTGGAGTTTTTATGTTTGGAACGTATGTAAGACCAGAAATTTTTGGGATCGTTGGAGATTGACTGCTCAACACATTGTATATAGATTTTATAGGCGTCCTGCGCTTGAGCTTTAATTAATTTTCTGAGCCTTTTAAATTCATTTAAAAAGTAAGGTAACTTATAACGGTTATAATTCTTTAAATGCTTGAACTTTAGACGTATATTATAAATCATTTCCTGAGTGAACCATTTTGGGTATTTTCGACCATTTTTTCTGTTGTAAGTGGGAACATGGTCATCAAAAAGTTTGTATAATAAGCGATAAAATTCCGCACATGCATCATTGACGTTATTGTAAGTTAACAAGGATGTCCTGTCCAATCGACCGTAATTAACGTGTTATACAAGTTCCCAAATCGGCTTTCTTAAAATTATACATTTTGGTTTCTTTACAGATAGGAAACACTTCAGCATAACATGCTAATCTTATAGAGATAACTAACGCAGGATGATGTGCATCTTCAGTTAGCAGAGGAGCATTGTCATGAAACACAATGCAGTCTAGATCATGACCAGACTCAGCCTGCTTTTTTACTTCCCTTACAACATCCATACGCTTATGCGATTCAGAGAAAAACACTGCTGTTTCCTGCACTAAACCGAACAAGTTTTCGCTAGAAAGGCAACATTCGGTCGCGTCTACCATGACTAGATTAAGAACGTGTCCAACGCAGTGCGTAAACAATATGTCTGGATTCAAATTTTTAAAGTGGGCTTGCAATCCCTCGTACTTACCTGACATATTCGCAGCGCCGTCAAATGAACAACCATTCAGTTTTACGATTTCTACTTTCATTTCGGAAAATTCTTCACAGATGAGATTGTAGAGAGATTTACCTCTAGAGTCATGAACAGCGAGCAAACGAAGCAATCTTTCATGAACTTTTCCGTGTAATACGTAACGCACTACCACAGCCATTTGATCCAAAACAGAAACGTCCTGAGTGGAATCAACAAGAAGACCAAACCATGTTGCTTCCTTCAAATCTGAGATTATCTGTGCTTGCAAGCATTCACCAATAGCTTTAATTAACTTGTTAATGAACGTTTTTGACAGAAAAGTTACCAGAGACCCTCTCCCTGCTGAAGGCTCTCCCCCTTTTTCCTTCATTCGCTTACTAAGCCCAATGCACTTATTGATATGTTCTTTGAGTACGACATCATAGTCTTTAAGCAATAACACCAACTCTAAAAAGTTGCCGTGGTTAACAGACCTATCCTCTAAACTATAGGCAGCCTCATCCGACGTTCCTCTATAAGCAAGCCCTTGCCTTCCAACAAACACAATTACATCAATCAACCTCTTTACAATTTGGCGCCTTAGCTCAACCTCTTGCCTACGCATTTCCCTAAGATTGACATCAATGCAACTATACTCCATACGCTCGGCAGTGTCCCTTTTCTCATTAAGTCGTAAATCAAATCTCATTTATAACGCGATCGATAGTTTCATTCAATATGCACCTCTAATGCAAAGTAAAAACCAGTTCCATACGGGCGAAAGTTGTTCAAAACAAATCTTATGGAAACTGGAATACAATAGAACAATAGATTTGAACTACCTAACTGGCAGCGGTTCTCAATAGAAGATACACTAGTTTCATTATGAAATTGTGATGTTTGTATTAATAATTGATATATTACTTTGTAATTAAACTATTAACAACCGCTGACTAGGCAGGTAGTTGAAAGCTATTGTTCTATTGTATTCAAGTTTCCATAAGATTTGTTTTGAACAACTTTCGCCCGTATGGAACTGGTTTTTACTTTGCATTAGAGGTGCATATTGAATGAAACTATCGATCTCGTTATAAATGAGATTTGATTTACGGCTTAATGAGAAAAGTGACATTGCCGAGCGTATGGACTATAGTAATGTCCCTACTAACGGCCGCTTGCAACAAAGCATCACAGGCATTTAAGTGATTCTTCGATTTCTCATGACTTTCAACAGAACTGTAAATATGTTTCGCGTCTTTTACGTCATGACCAGTAACAAAGCTGGATGAGTTACCTCGAAAGTCAATGTTTCTCCCAAAAACCATGCATGTTGTGCAGAAAATTTGCTTTTTCTCACTGCAATACGAAAGCCACTTGCGCTTTATTTTCTCGCCTGATGGCAACGTATAAAAGTAAAGTTTGTTTGTTGCAAAAGGTAACTTATAAGGACACTCTTCCGAAGAAGGCTGAATCGGATGATTTTTTAAAAATGCTAATTTGGCATCAACACTAGAATCCTTTGCGGGAGGTAAAAAATCTATAAGAGACACGTACGCTGAAAGTGGCTCGCGCTTGCTTCGAGGAAAAGAACTATTGCTACTACAACCTTCTTTTTCAGATTTATTAGCCTTGTTAGTTTGTTCAGTTTCCTGGTTCCCTGAAAAGGCCGAGCTGTGTTCGGCACTGTTATCTTTTGCTTCAATTTCAATGACCACGGCACGCTCACTATCGGGAGTTGACACAGCCTCTACCTGTACCGGTACAGGTACGTCGTTGCCAGCGTTCTGCTCGTTTGTTGAAGAAGCGCTCGCGGTGCCCTGTAAGTCCACGGGCTCCTGAGACGTACGAGCGTCAACCCCGGCTGCGGCTTCTCGATAGGCTTCGCTCGGAAAAGTCGGAAACGACACTGAACTGACTGAACTCTGCTGGCAGCTTCCACTGTTTTCTCCATCGACCCCATGGGATTGCTTTGGATGAGTTGACAGAGCAGAAGGAGGTTCATTTCGGCTATTAGTTCCGAGTCCGTCGCCTTTGTTCTTATTACCGTCCTCCGAGTCCGAGAGCGGTTTGTCGACGACACCTCGGCTTTCTCGATCTGTGAGAGCAAAAACAAACTTACTTTATTCAGATTTATTAGCTTATTAGCGCATAATCATAAAAATATTTTAGCTCGGCCTGACGATGGCATATTAATGTCGAAATCGATCGCCTAAAGAAAAATTAAATAAAATTTAGCTTGACAACGCCTTTCCTTTAATCCTTTACAAGCTACATCAAAAATGGAGACCTTCATCCAATTAATTACTTTATACATCTGAACGGAGCGATGTGCACTTTTTAAAGCACGAGTTTTAGAACATAGCGTTATAAATCAAAAATATTTTATACACCGGTATCGTATGTATAAGGAAAAAATAGTGTTTTCTTCACAGAAGACGACAAAATTAAAAAAAAAAAACTGTGCACCCCTTCCCCTTTTCAATTACGTGATTTGCGTATGACGGTATGAGGTATGACCCTTTGCTTTGACGTCATATGCTTTTTGAGAGTTGACATAATTTTTATAAAATTATATTAGTAATGAGTGTAAATGCGGACAAAACACTGCACTTATTTGACTTATTTTAAACATAGTACTACATACCTGCGCTCCTTGCTTCGTAATCAAGCACAGTGAACAGTTTCTTTTGCTTAGGATCTGATCCAGCAGCTTCCAGAGCACTTCTCTCGCGTATTTTCTTCTTTTCGTGTCCACTTTTGCGTTGTTGAGGCTTCTTGTTTGGTTGCGGCATTGTTGAATGTTGTCGAGCATTAGTCTGTCTATCGTTGCATAGTTTCGGGGATTCCGGTACCTTAATTAAGGTGATCCTGATCGTAATTAATTCGTAGGCTTAGTGTGTAACTGACAACTGATTTACAGGACTTTTCCCCATACACACACACACACTCACATCCACATCAGATCAGTCAGTACTTATTCCGCCCCAAAGTAATCCAGGGGGTAAGACTTCGCTTCAATCGCTTCATACTTCATGGTCATTGGTCTTCATCTTCATGTTATGTTAACAATCAAATCAGACACATACTCGATTCGCACTGCACTTAATGGTAAGCTTTTGTTTATAACGACTGCGGTACGCACTTCAAAAAGCTTTATCACACCTTAATTGCACTGTTAAGACGGCAACAAAAAAAACACACAGCAGCGCGCAGGTTAAAACAATAGGGATGTCACCAACTCGTCAAGACACGCAGCCCAACTCAGTGTTGGTTGTTCCGTCGCATGAAAGCCAAATCGGTAGACTCGATCGTGAAAATTCGGTAGAAATCGGTAGATTCGGCGGGAAGGCTATTTTTAACATTAATATCGTAAAAAAAAGGAATTTTATAAATAAAAATAATTATCCTTAAATAATTACCAGGCTTTTCACTATCACTAACATAATTATCACTTTCATCACTACTCATTTTTGAACTTAATTCAACAATTCTGTGAGTTTGAGTTCTGTGACAAATTTGAATTAACTAGGTTATTCAATCGACAGGCGACACTAAAGACGCAAAAATAAATGCAAAAAAAATTATTTCCCTCATATATTTATATTTTATATATCCTCCGATAACTATTAATTCGCGGAAATTTCTTAAAAGAAATATGAGAAAAATAATACTGATTTATAAAACTGCTTTGGTTTCTAAAATGTAGTACTACCTACGTATTTTATTTCAGTGTTTCCAAGTAATAAGTCGATTAACTAATTTAATCTTATTTGCTTTGCTCAATAACAGAAATTACTCTGCATCTTCAAATATTCCCAGAATCCATCCAGAATCATATCGAACTGTTTAGGCAGCATAATAAAAATTTCTTAGTATTACACCAACTAAAAATTACAAAAAATACCAATATGACAATCTCTATATATTTTAATTTCTTCGCGGAATTCCTAATAGCGTAGCTAATAGTAACTCAAAATAGTTGTTTATAAACATGCTGTAGCGGCTTTTATTCGATAAACAGAAAGCATTTAAGAGCGATCAAATTTCACATCTGCTGAAAATGCTAAACTTGCAACTTGCAATCAAAAACACGTGTTATGTGTGTAAACAAGTTGTAGTTTAGTTTTTTAGAGTAAATATCTTTGTCTTTTATGATTTGGAAAATTCGGTAGAAATGAAGGGTAAATCGGTATTTCGGTAGACGGGGCCCTTAGCTGAAAGGGGCCATGAGCTGAAATGGGTCCTTAGCTGAAAGGGGCCCCTAGAAAGCCAAAAAGTTCTTTTAAAAATGAAAGGACCATTATAAATTAAAACAACACTAATTCAATTAAAGAACTCAATCGATTGATTTTATTTCAATAGGTAGGTTAGGTGGTGTATTTTTTAAGCTTAAACCAGTGGCCCAAGGACTCTTAAGTTGCGGCTATCGTTACGGCCCACACAAAATCCCGAAAGGTAGTGCTGCGACAATACAAATTTTCGGTAGGCCGACGAGGGCCCACTCGGGGATCCCCGAGTGCCCGCCCGGGCCAGTCCGCCACTGCGAGAGTGGGTGTTGGTCGTAGTGGATGCTGCTTGTAGAGGGTGATGATCTGGTAGCGGACTGACCAGAGATCCGTTTGGACGGTTGGTATCCAGTATAAGTACACTGGACCGCCCGTGATCCCTAGTATCGGTAGTCCCGCCTACCGCGACCCCAGTACTAGTAGACCCGCCTACGCCGCCGCCGTCTGGTGGGGGAGCGGTAACAGGGGCTACGTCAGTCACATATGATTGACATAGACAAAATGGCGGAGGAAACCAGAAAACAAAAAGGAAATACTAAAAACAGCCAAAACTAACATTTTAACCACTTATTAACAAGAATTAGAAAAAACACACGTCGCCCCGTGGGGAATTTTTCTACGAGTTTGAAATATTATTTTGTCCAACATCGCTTATGAAAATGACACTTTCATCACTCAATGTAGTGAGGAAACTAGGCATTTGCATCACTAGTGAGGAAAATGGAGAAAGTAAACTCAATAGTTAAGAAAATGGAGTTAGTAAACTCCGTATTGAGGAATTAGTATATTAACAATGTACTACATTAACAATCTACTACCTACTTATTAATATAAAAATTGAAAACACTGTTACATATTTGCATGAATTGAACCTCCAGATCCGGAAGATTCGACTAATTTTTCAACTGTTGTAGAAGAAGTTGTAGAACTCGAAGTTGAAGACATGATGATGGATGAGTTGGACGAATTATGATCTCCGAGAATCTTTTTGGCAATGGACATTTTCTGTTTAGACGAGTCTTCTACATATCTCTCTGCCATAGCCGAAGACTTCCAGCCTCCGTGGCGTTTAAGAGTTAATAAATCTGCCCCGCTATCAACCAATAGCGTTCTTCTCCAACAATGCCCAGTGAACAAAGAAGCATCTGATATCTTCAAAAAACTTAGCAATCATCTTTATTCCTATCGGCTGAACCGTACATTTGCCCTTTTTATAATTTATAAACAATCGTCGATGCGATACAGAAGACGGTCTTAGAGACAAGTACTTTCGATAAATCTCTACTAAATTCACATTTCTCGTTAATTCGTTCCATACAGAAACTTCCATGAATTTACGATACTTTCCTGTTTTGGTTTTTGAGATATGTACGACCAAATGTGACTGCATATCTTCAATATCATCAATCATTAAATTTTTCAATTCGTCGCAGCGACAAGCTCCTGATAAGCCGATAATTGCAACAAGGTGTATTTTAAAAATTGTATTATGAAATGAAACTACACACAACATTGTTAATTTACCTTGATTAAGTATTCTTCGTCGGATGCCGTATTGGAAAACCGAAAAATGTGTTCCTTTGTAAAGGTTTTGGACTGTTTGGCTTCGTATCCAACTGATTTTTTCTTTAAAAAAGCAATTAACTTAGGATATTTGCTAATGTCGACATCCTGTTTGATAGTTAATGTTGCTCTTAACATCGAATATCGACCCCATAAAGTCGACGATTTTAGTACAGATAAAATCATTCAAGAGCATAACCTTTCAGCTTCTGTGTCAACACCAACAAACAAAATTTGTCCTCAAGTTCGTATAAGTTACGAATAGCATCGAAACGAGAGAAAAAACTTGTTGCATCGCTCTGACCGTATTGTAATCTGGCAATAAACTTGCAATTTCGCTAACGGTAACCCTTTCACCCCTTCGAACTGCGTGAACCGTACAATCTACTATATCTTGCACTGTAGCAACCCCTGCTACTCCGACAAATTAATTTCTTCTTCAACACTCATATTGAAACAAATTTCACGGCAATAAAACAATTAACTTTTCGAAAAAATATAACCTTACACTTTCACAAACACGTGGTTACAGAAGAGTAAAAAATCTGTAGATACTTCGTTTACATTTGCTTGTATGAACTCCTTAACTTCTTAAGGATTGGCCGAATAAAAGACAAAAACTCGTGATTAATAACTATCAGGTATAATTCGTTCATCGTAATCGTAAACATAAAACTGCTGTCCCTCTAGAACCCTTCTTACCAACCTAAACGTAGTGGCGGGTAATTTGAATATATAACATAATCTACTACATATTCAAGTTTAAAGTTGTCATTGTTAACATTTGATTATTTTTGCAACATTACTATTGATCTAATAATATCATTCTTATTTTGATCTATCATTTTCATCGCCAAATTAGACAGCTATTTAATCAAACGAAGCACCACGTCGCGTCGTGGTAAAACGTTAAATTACCAGGATGTAAATACTAAATAAATGTAATTAAAAATTTTGTAGTACCCAATGGTAATGCCAATTGTTATCGGGACGGTTACCGTTTTGCGCGGACAATGTAGGTTAGAATTGAAACACATACACCGGGGGGGGGGGGTTATAAAAAGCACCCTCCAGGTTAACTAAGGTGGGGATGTTGTTTAGGAAAAATTCTGAAACACGCCACAGTATGACCGAAATTAGTTTTATTCAATTTTTTTTTCGCCCCCATGAAAAGCACCCTCTACATTAACTAAGGTGGAGGTGTTGTTTAGAAAAAATCCTGAAATGTGCCGTTCAAAAGGTCAAAGGTGGCGTGTTTCAAGATTTTTCCTAAACAACACACCCACCTTAGTTAATCTACAGGGTGCTTTTTGTGGGGGCGAAAAAAAAATTGAATAAAACTAATTTTCATTCATACTGTCGAATAGAGAATTAAAAGACGCTTCAAATGAGGGGTCGCTCGACTCCCTTTCCCTATTTAAATTCTTGAGTTAGGGGTTGCTGAAGGAAGCAGAGGAGGGGCGAAGTTGAATGTGGGGAGAGAAGCAGCTTTTGAAAACCTATGCCACAGTATATAGAAGAAAATGATGAGTGCCAATACACCTTGAAGGAACTCAACGATACGTTTCACTCTCTAAATCCCGACATTGAACTTTACAGTGAAAAGCAATTGAAGAACAAACTCATTACGCGTTACGGGGACAAAATACATTTATCACAGGTTGCAGGGAAAAGCGGGATAATTTGCTTCAGTGAAACTGCCTCGACGATTTTGACAGATGCATGGTATCAAAGTCAAAAGATAGATGTGGCTGAAGAAGTAAAAACTGCTGCAGAGATTATCCGCCGTGATATAAAATCTCAAATGTATGATTTTTCAGTTTTTCTCACAACTCAAGAAATTCGTTCAGGTGGTAAAAACCTTAGTTCCTGAATCGCTTAACCTACTGCTCAATATCGTAACAAAGCCCACCAAACAGGCACAACATAAAAAAAAGGTTATAGAACGAAAAAATACTTCAATAGCCCATGCCATTATTTCTGTTACACGACCAAGGTCGTTTGTATCACCTGTTCTCTTTGGAATGGCAGTAACTTTACACAGAAGGTTTGGATCAAGACTGCTGATAGATATACTTGCCAACATGGGATTCTCTGCTCAGTACAATGAGGTGTTGGCATTTGAAAGGTGCGTCACATCAGAGGACAGAGTTAAAATAGGTCAAAGATACGTTCAGTTCGTGTTTGATAACGCAGACTACAACGTTCACACCCTTAATCTTTCGAAACAACAGCAGCTTGCCCCTTGCATTTGTTAACTTGGCTCCATCAAATCCATCCACTATATACGGCCGCAAGCCTAACATCAGAGTTTTAATTTCCGCAAACATCAAAATTAAACCAAAATTTACCCTCTTCATTTCTCCTAAACTATTGAACTTACCGAAAAATTGAAGAGGACCATTTTTGTAGAGAATTTGGTTCCCTTTATTTTTGTATTGAGTTGTTTTTGCTCTACATATACCTCATACCTTCCGAGATATTCTCGAAAAACTTAATCGTAATCGGTAATCGAACCTGCCTGATGCAATCAAGTAATGATAAAAAATATGTAATAATATGTAAAAGAAAGCCAAGTGCAGGTGCTAATTGACAGTGATCACTAATGCTATAATAAACAATAATTTAAAGCTGGCATTGAGTTGGTTTAGCAAAGAGTTAACCGGCAATGAGTTGGCATGGCAATGACATGGCGGTAGTGAGCTGGCGGCAATGAACTGTCCTAGACCCCCAACCACTACATAGGTAGCTGTGTGGTGACGAATAGGAAGCTTTACAGAAGTGCAAGCGGAAACCCGCGATAAAGAATAAAAAAGTAGGTAGGAGTATGTACACAAATTGTTCTTGTTGTGATATATTTACACATTACTTAAAATGCTCACTTTTTTGTTTTTTTAATGTATCGGTTGACTAGTCCTTAAATCTTGCGATAACCATTTTAAAGATTTATTTTATTTACAATTGATTAAATGTTTAACTAAAAATAATTTATGTTGATAACAAACAGAATTAAAATTTAACCAACCGAGTATCTTAATTGCAATTTCCTTTGAACAACTATCTAATAAAACTTTCCCAAAATTTCTTTGTGCTCTATTAGTGTTAAAATAACTTGTCAATATTTTAAGGCTATGGTTACTGCCATTATTACGTCATTTGTTGGTACTTTGGTCCTTTAAACAATCTTTTTCGAGTAGAAAAAGTTTACTTTTATTATTTAAAGTATCTTCTACAGATTAAATTTCTTTTGGGTTTTGTGAACCACATATTCCTTCATAGACTCATTGATGTTTATTGTGTTCTCAAAAATTAAGGAAGTTTCACATTCTTCATCTATATCAAAATCTGAATTAACCTCATCCATTTCTATTACACCAGCGTCATCTACTTCGCAATTGGAATTTTCTGGTGGTTTCAGAAGTCTAACCAGCATATGCCACCGAAAAGATTGGCGGAATGATTTTGCAGTACGGTTGACATTATTTCCACTCCTACGTCGGATTGTGGCAAACAAATTTTCAAGCGGATCTTGATTTAATCTACCCGTTAAGAGAAATTCATATCCCTCTTCTTTAGATCTTTCCATAAGGACAATATACCTTGAATAGATTGTCTCAAACCTCTAAAACAACTCATTTTTGGAGTTACAACATTTCCACGAGGAAATCCATTCCATCATTTCCAGCAATATTCCGTCCAATTCTGGTCTCCTTATGGATAAAGCACACAGGTAGGGATTTGGATTATTCAACATACGACTATTCACAATGTAACTTACTAGTAAAAATAACAAATTGTTCCTTTAACCATGGTAAAAACGGTGTTGTTAACATATGCCGATTTTTCTCCCATTAACATGGTCTCCCCCTTTTCTCCGGACGTAACTGTAGCGACGTTTCTTGATCCTTTCTGGGCAATAACATCACCAGGTAGGTTGTTTAGTTGGAGACCTGTTTCGTCAACATTATAAATTCGTCCTGCCTTATTCATTAAATTGTGCTCCAGGAGAGTATTTTCCAGAAGCTCGAAATAGGATGCAACGTCTTTTCTGTTCATAGCTACAGATCGAGCGCAGACACACCTTCTGCCTTTGTCACGGCAAGCTCTTTGTTGCGCCTCAAAAAGGAATCGAGCCACGGATATCCAGTCATGCGTTTTTCGACATTAAACTTGTGGAAAATTCAATTTTACAGCCAATTCAAAAGCCATAGAACGTACAGTGGTTCGGGTTGGAGAAAAACCAAACTTCTGTGGTTTCTTAATGTGTGCAACCAGCTTCTTTTCATTTGCTGGTCCCAAAATAGATAATGGACCCCACTGCCACCTTTCTGAGATATTATTCTTCAGGAGTCGATGTAATGTTGAATATGATATTCCAAAATTGCGTTGAGCTTCCCTCACGCCCATTGTTCCTTGCTGTACAGCACGTAATAGCTCCGGTTCCGACCATTCTCCACGGCCGATACTCACACTACCTTTACGTATGTATTCTGTAGGCATTGTAACTGTAAAGACATCACTTTTCCCAGATGAGCTGAAAAATTTAATAAAATAGGTTCCAGACCTATAGCTACAGTAATTTTTAAGATGGATATCTAGCGAAATACGCAAAACTTAGCCTCAAAAAACATGTTTCGTTTACGTTCGAAGTAGGTATATTAATGCCCGTATGCACCGTTTTGAGACATAATCGAGATGTAGTAATCTTAGTTAACAAAATCGGATTAGGATTTAATGCACGGTACGGTTGGTGATCCCGATCAAGTAATCGTTGGAGAGGACGCGGCAACGTAGTAATTTTTACCGCGCATGATAAATTGTTCAATTTGATTTGAGGTTAATGTGAGTTTGTGATTTGTTTTCAATTCAAAAACGTTCTATTTTAGTAGGGTGCTCGGTCGCCTAAATTATGACTTCCGTGGGGGTTTTGGTGTCACAAGCTGAAATTCACAAAAAATGAAAGGTCATCACATACTGATTATAAATGTCAAGGTCGTCCAAAATCGGTCCATGCATTAGGGCACAAAACACAAAAAACGAGTTAAGCACATATACGGAAAGAAGAAAAAACATAGAATTTTTTCGTATATAGATCACAATTTTCTTTGTACAGTGAAAGTTATAAATAATTGCTAAACGTTGCCAATTACATTGGGCCTTATGGAAAAATGAAACTTAAAACACGATTATCTCAGTTCAGGGTCCGTAAAAATTGGACAAATTTTAACCAACTTTTGCGTTTACATCGTATTATCTAATAAACTAACGCTTAAATAAAAAAATCGTACTCTTAAAAAAAGGTTCCCTAGTCGTTTATCTTCATGTTATACTTAGAATTATAATTTTATCTGTAATATTAAACTAAATATGTAATTAAAAGTAAAATAACGCACTTTTTACTCACGAGAACCGTCGGCGCTTTCACTGCGGTGAATAGAATCCATCTCTATATTTCCCGTACTTCCATTTCGCTCTTACATCATAGATACGCTCTCAACACTTTCAACCCAAGTTATTGCCAAAATTAATACAACTATTTACATAAATGCGAAACTCAAAGAACACATCCAAACTATAAATAAAAAACATCTTAAATAGGCATGTGTAAAAAATTGTAAATACAGAACATCACCTTAATTCATAACATTACATTAGATAAATTCCTAAAATAACTTTTTAATTGATAATTGATCATACTGAATGATATGAACCTAATAACAAAACAATAATTATACGCTAAACTAACAGTAACACCAAACGTAATTTTATTATTTAGGTAGGTGCATTAAAAGAATGGCGAATGGAAAAAATTTGGTTCCATTTTCTAACAACCTACTCGTCATCATCAGAGCACTCAGAATCATCGTGCTCTTGTAGAACTGGTGATTGTGATGCGGTCAGTGGATTTTTGCACTTTTTTCGGCCATGCATTTGCAAGAGCCTATGCAACACAAATTATTCTTCTTACAAGAACACACTTTGCTCCCACAATCTAAGGATATAAATGTATGGTCAATCTGAGTGAGCGAACTGAAAGGAGGGGGGGGGGGGATAACTTACCCTTTTTACATCCACAAGAAAATAGAATAGTTAAATTGGTGGGAAACGGCGGCAATGTGGTGAAAATGGGCAAAAGTTCGTCTTTTCCACCAACATACCATCCGAATCCATTTGTGGGGGGTAATTCTGGGTGAGGCACTAATGCGTGTAACCATACTTTGATTTGGAAATACACCCTTAAACAGTGTTACCTTAGTGCATCTTCTGTTGGTGGCAACTTATGAACTGGTGCGGTAGCGGCCATAAATAACTCCACGCAATGTATTAACGGACGTGATATTCTGATTCTTTGAATAGAGTTTCAACACAAAATTGTGCATTCGAGTGAACAATTCTTCTGAGAAGTCATCGATGCCCACCCCATTTAAATAGTAACTGTACGCCAGATACACTTTCCAACACGTCTTCTTTCCGAATCCTCCAAATTGACCCGTAGTATCACAACCCGTTAAAGCATGGAATGCAGGTAAATTGGAAATATTTTCATCCATATTGATGTCGTGGATTGGAATGTACCTTAAGTTTTCCCCTTTGCCAAATTTCATCCACGTTCAGGAATAAGATGTTTTTTGAAGTTCACTAACAGTACTAGCACGTCTGTATCGCTACACTCAACAATACACGGGGTATACCCAGCCATTTTAGCAGACAACACATGTAAAATAATTCGCGTATCGGTTTCTTCGTGATCAGAAGTAAGAAATTGACACGAATCTCCTAATTCAAAATTTGTTTTAAATTCGCTAACATTTTCGAACGCTCCACTGGTAGCAAACTGGATCTGTTTAGTGTGCGAATAGGTAATTAGTCGTTCAGATAGAAAATTTGTTAATTGTCTTTTATTGAATACAGAATTAATGAATTTTGAGGCAGCGTAGTGTTCGGAGTATCTATTATTCTGCGAATACTACCTGTTTGGCCTCTTTTCAGACGAGTAACAGTTTTTATTGAATTTTCTCTGTAGTTATCAAATACCACATCGATTCTCTTTGCACTGAATCTGTTAGTAAACACAATTCGGGAAAAAATGTCTGCATATTCTCCGAACGTTTTGCAATTCACCGGTTTTTCCAAGATCTGTACTATTGACATATCATTAAATATGTGGCATGTCTTTGTGTTTTCTTTTTCTGGAGGTAGCATTTTAAAAGGCTGGGTATAAGTTTCGAGTATGTTCCCCAATGCACTTTTATGTGACGGAGTGCTTAGTTGTCCATTCACCGTTAGAGACATAGGAAAATGTGTCAATTCATGTCGAAATATTTCATCGTGATTTATATTCCTTCCCATTTCTTTTGCAGCCAGTATTTTCTGTAAAAACTGTTGTCTCAACATTTTGTCTGCATTTGTCGAAGGTTGCTCTTTTATTTTCACGTATGCAGCTGTGCGTAGCTTTTTAAGTGGTTTGTAAAAGTCTTTGGCATCTATACTCTGGATGAAACTTGAAAGAGCGGCTTCGCCTCTTAGATTGGCACAAAGTGTTGCTGTTTGCAATTCTTGAGAATATATCTCATTTGTAACTATAGATATTAAATTTAAGTATAGGTAGAAAAAACTCCATATTTAAGAAATTGTTCTTGCAAAGTTAAAACGGTATGTTCATCGATAAGAATCCTTTGCTTACCTACTTCAATATTCTTACTACCACTATCTGGATCTAATTTCAAGGAGCCCTGAAATGTATTTATCATTTCGCCTATTTTATTAAAACTACCATTCATCCAATCTCGTACTGTTCTTAGTCAAGCCAACAATCCCTCCGGCGTCCTTTGAGATTTTGTTCATGTGCTCTAAAGCTTAGTCAACAGAAATATAATTAAATCTCCCCTTAGATTTCTTCACCACAAAATGGCCATTAAGAAATTCTTCATGAACTGCAGGTGCAATGAGGGGCAAATTGTTCATGTCACACAAATATACACTACCCCACCTAGCGTAGTGTGTATGATCATACGCAAAAAACATCGGAAGCATTTTCCTAAAACTTTGCAAATGCAGTTCCCATTTGCCAGTTCTTTCGCTGTACAAGAATTCTAACAAAGTTTCTACAATATCCAAGTAACTACACCAAAGTTGAAATGTCGGGGACTGGCTATCAATAAACTCTCTAAGTGCGTTTTGCAATTTTTCACAATTTTTAACAATGTCAAAAAAATGAGTTAAAGGTTTTACAAATTTCGTTAGCCTTTAATCTTGAAATGTTTACAGTATGTATAAGATCGCTCTTACATTCGATTAACCATTTTTCAAACATAGGCGTAAAGATTCTCATGAGACTTTCGTAGGTAACTTTATGTGCTCGTATACCTTTATTCCATTTTTTTCCATCCATAATTCCTGAAACAGTCGCATCTCCATATAAATTTGATTCCAACCATACAAGATTAAGTCCCGAAGACTGCATATGCTGCCCAATAACTTTCAGAAAATTCAACATTATATGAAATCCACCTAATCTTATTATATAATGCGAACATTCTTCGGATTTCAACCACTGTATCTCTTTGGCTTTAAAATATATAGCTTGATCGAAAGTTATAACTGTATATGGGTACTTTTTTTTGCGATTTGATCGCATCTTACCATCGTTGTCCAGACCGTATCGTATTCTGACGCCACATAAGGTAATAAAGGAAGGTAGGCGTATGTTGTAATATGTGTGTCATCATGATGCAACAGTTTTCCAAATCCAGACCACTGTGGAACCACCACAGCACTGTGACCCTTATGTGTGTCGGTAGCGGCCGTCCTACACAGTATCCATGCAAAATTATAAGCTTGAATAAAATTTGATTTTGTTTTTTCTGTGAGCATGCTTCTTTTATTTTGTACCCGTGGATTAGATCTCTTTCCTTTGTTGTAGTTGGCTTTGTGTAACATATGGAAACTTTCAGGAATTGTTAGTTTCACCTTATAGGGTAGTAGTTTCGGTGGTGAAAGTTGGCTGCGTGGTGGCCCTGCCTGAAAAGCAACGATTTGGGTACCGTGAAAGGTAGGCGACTTGTCAAGCGATTCCTCCAAAATATCGATGTTATCTCCCGCGAATTGAACAAAACGGTTCTCAACGAGTTGCCCGGGTATGTAACAATTATCATTTTCTACGAATCGTGTAACTTCTTTCTGGCCGATGGTATTTCTGAGTCTTAACACATCTTTATAAGAAATTGAATGTCCGCACGAGTGCAAGGATTCAACAATTTTTTTCGATCTGGTCTCTTGGTGAATCATGATTCCTAGACCTACATGTTTAGGAGTTAACTTTTGCCCCTTAAAACGGCACTAAAAAAATACAACTTATTAAGGGGAGGTTGCGTGTTATTTCACCCCTTCGTGAATTACTTCGAATTCCAATATGATTAAATAGTAATGTAATAATTTGTTTTCTGTTTATAGCTGAAGCAAAATAATGCAATAAAACGGTTTGCCGAGGAAGCTGAAGAATTTACAGAGGTTAGTTTATTTTTATTAGTTAAACTAAAAAAATTCATAGTATTTTAACAATTTATGCATAATGAACATATGATAAACAATAGCTTTCATTCATATTTTAGACTTCCAAAAAGTGGTGGAAACAATACAAGCCCAACGATCTACACTTACCAGTTGCAGCACCTTTAAGATTAAATAAAACAAATGGGGAAGACATTGGAATGGGACTGGTAAGAAAAGTTATACCTTTAGTTATTAAATGAATGATACATAAGTATTTTAATTTTTAAACAATTTCTAAAAAAATCAGAAACTCATTCAGAAAAGGAGAATAAACAACCTCAGGATTTAAGCAGAAGAAGGCCGAAACAAAGCGTGACCACCTTAACATCCTCCGATGTTGCATCAAAATACAACTCATTGTTGGAGAAACGTTTAATTTTATTAAAAGCAAATAAAAAGTATAGACGATGAACAAGAATTTTTGAAAATTGAGAGAAAACTGAAATTAGATTTACTGAAACTGAAAATAGCTAATGAACAGTTAAATTAATATTATTAATATTAAATTACAATAACTAGAATAATGTTGATGTGTTATGGGTTTTTACCACAAAATTTCCACCTCATATGGAAGTTAAATTATAATAATAAATGCTTTTTTTAAAAATCGGCCAGAAAGTAGTACTTTCCGGATTATTTTTAGGCCAGAAAATGTCATTTTGACGGACTGAGCCGGAAAGTTATTGTGGTAGTCCGGTAAAAGTGGACTCATTTTTACTTTACCGGACTCATTTTTTACTTTCCGACCTAGAATGGTCAATTGTTCTTCCCGTTTCTGGCCGATTTTTAAAAAAATATTGTACGTAATACGTCCCAAAAGTGCTTTTACTGGACTCGCAGGCTTGCAGGACTCGCCTGCGGCTCGTCCTGTAATTTGCCTACTTGTCCAGTAAAAGGTCACTTTTGGGACTTGTTACGTAAACTACTATTATTTTCAACTGATATATTTATTTGTACAACTTAAGATTTCTTAAATGGTGAAGAGTAGCTTAACAGTGGGTCAGGCAAATGCTTAGGAATACGTAAAATAATTATCAATTAAATTTTGACGAAAATTAATTGGGCGTTGAACAAAATTTGCATTAGGTATTTGGGGAACATCACCTTGTAAAAGTAAATACTCAAGTTCTTGCGTTAGAAGGAGATAGTAATGTTTATTTTAGGCGTCTCTTTAAAGTACCTGTTGTAATCCTTTGACAGTGGTATTCAAAAGTTATTTTCGCGCGTTTGTAAAACTACTGAAAATATGTTATATTCCTTCAATTTATATAAAGAAATTAAAGCGTAATTAAAAATATAATAATATAATTTATTATTATATA
This sequence comes from Pyrocoelia pectoralis, assembly GCA_036250285.1. Taxonomy (NCBI): domain Eukaryota; kingdom Metazoa; phylum Arthropoda; class Insecta; order Coleoptera; family Lampyridae; genus Pyrocoelia; species Pyrocoelia pectoralis. The sequence continues at coordinate 34,632,970 of CM070075.1, read as the reverse complement.
AATTGAAGAATTATAACGTATTTTCAGTAGTTTTTACAAACACGCGAAAATTACTTTTGAATACCATCGTCAAAGAATTACAACAGGTGTAACCATGGTAGAATCAGCTCCCGGAACTGGTGGAGGTTTTCCGGGGGCTAGGTCTCATAAGCTGCTCCTGCGACGGAACGTTCAGCTGGTTGATGGCTTTCCCCCCGTACCCCATTCCTGGTGGCGAGGTCGCTACCATGGTTACAGGAGTGATGCTGTAAATAGAGAATGAATCACATTAATAATGCAATCACCAAAATGAAAAAAAATATGAATTAAAAATGTACCTACTTACTTATCGAAAAGACGAGCGAGCGGGTTGTCTTCCTCCATATCGCTATCCCGGATATGAATTACCGGGATAGTTTCGAGTTGCTGAGGTTGCTGTGGTGGTGGTGCCCCTTGTTGGTACGAGGGGAGCACCAGATGCTGTAATACTCGCGGGCCCCCCTGCTGCTCTTGGTGTTGGTGGTGATTACATTTTCTTTTTTTGTATGTTACCTTAACTTTTTTCGCGTCTGACATTATATAATAATTATATAATAATGTTGTATAATAACTGAATGAAGAGTGCAATTTGAAAATTATATAAGCGTATAAATTTGTTAACGATAACAAAACTAGCGGAAATTGTAATGAGAACTTAGGCATCAAATTTTAAAAACGTCAATAATTTTTTTTTAACACTTAAAAGTTTATTCATCCTACCAACACTCGACGTTTTCTATTTACAAGGAGGATATCGACTTTCTTCAAAAATTCTTCAAAATTATATTAACAAGAGAGCACTTTAAAAAGCTCCTATACCGAGTGGCGTGATTCTTTAATCATTACGAATTCATCATCGTTTTTATAATCCAAAAAATAATGCCTTTTCTTTATGGGTTCATAAATTAGGGCATAGAAATTGAAACATTTCCGACCGTGATATTATGAAATCTTAAGACTTAGACAACGTTCACAGGGGGAGGGGGGCGTTATACGTTCGACTTCCTTGTGTTTTTAGCAATTTACGTAAACGTTTAAACTAGGTTAAAAATAATCATCTTCATATTCCTGTACTTTTGAAAGTTGACTGTTTTTCGAGTCAAAGTTTGATTACTAAACTTTGTTCACTTATAATTACGCAAAAGACTTGTATTTTACAGAATTTAGGTTGTTTAATAAATAGTTGTTGCTTAATAATTAGAAGAGAAAAACTGTCAGCTAATAAAAATGTGACACCAACTCTTGAAGTCTTTTCCAGACAAATTTGTTAAAGGGAAACGGATTTTAAAAATTTACTCGACATAAATAGCAAACGTCGAGTGTTGGTAGGATGAATAAACTTTTAAGCGTTAAAAAAATTATTGACGTTTTTAAAAGTTCGTTACCAATAAAGACTTATTTTACTTAAAGCTACACGTAAATACATTAAGGCGGACTCCCATTACTCGTGTATTTGGCAAATATTTGTCACTTGCCTATATTTGCCATGTAGTGGGAATGGTTCACTCGGCCATTACTTGTACAATTATTGGCCGCTGGCGAAGTCCCGCCGGTTGTCGGTAAAAATGTCACGAGTCAAAGGGATTTCAATTATTTGCGTATTTGACAAGTGCTTACTTGTGGATGCGCTCCCACTACTTGCCGACAATTAATTAGCGGTCTGCAGTTGTTTTTGGCTTTCTGTCGCGTGTGCATGGTTCGTGTTCCTCTAAAGATTTTTCAGAATGGAGTGGTCGCAGGAAGTAGTGTTCGAATTTCTGGATATGTATGAAAATGAGGCAGTTATATGGGAACCTGGGCATCCGCAACACAAAAATAGAAACTGTGTTAACGATGCCTGGCTTCGAATAAAAAATAAATTATCAATACAATGTACGATTGCGGATTTAAAGAAGAAAAAAGAGTCACTGATGGCGTCATTCCGCCCGTTGTGTAGGAAAGTGAAGGCATCATCAAAAACAGGGAGCGGCAGCGAGGACGTTTATAAACCAACTTGGTTTGCATTCGAGAGAATGGAGAGATTTCTGCATGGGGTTTCTGTTGCAAGGAGTACATATAATTCAGAGGTGAGTGAAAGATTGCTTTATTTCACGAAATGACAGGCAGGGTACAATGAATATTTAACAGTAAAGGTCCTGCCACTGAACCTTTCCAGTAGTTTTGAAATACCCGCAAAACAATTTCCTTATTTCCTGAGCCTCACGTCCACTTTTTCTTGGTATTTTTTTGAGGGGCAGCAAAGATGTCATATTTTGTACATCGCTTCGCCATGTGCCGGGAATAATTGTGCCGTCTTTCTCCGTGTCGATAGCGCCTGGCGGTGTATAGGTAGCAGAAGAGTCTTTACTTCTCCGTAAAAAATTGTGAAGGAGTGCACAAGCCATTGCTACTTTGCTGACTTTGACGGGTTGTAGTAGCATAGGTGCTCGAAATACCCGGAAGATCGACGCTAGTATTCCGAATACATTCTCAACAACGCGCCGAGCACGAGACAAGCGGTAATTGAAGACTCTTTCATCGCTCCCTGGTTCATAAACTCCTTGGAATGGTTTTAATAAATGGGGTCCCAAAGCGAAAGCATCATCTGCGACGAAAACGTAAGGGAAAGTAGTTTGAGTATGATTGCGTAGAGTTTCATCTTCGGGTAACATCAGACTATTTTCTTCGAGTTTTCTGCCCAAAACGGTATTGCGGAATACACCTCCGTCACTTATACGGCCTTGGCATCCAACATCCACATATGTAAACATGTAATTGGCGTCCACAAGTGCCATCATAACAACACTGAAAGTGTGTTTGTAATTAAAAAAATTTGATCCACTATTCATTGGGCTCTGAATCAATATATGTTTCCCGTCGATAGCTCCCAAGCAATGAGGGAAATTCCAATTATTTTCGAATGCAATTGCAATTTTTTTCCATTCATTGGAATTTCTCGGCATCTGCAATAAATAAATAATAAATAGGAACAGCAAGACAGCATTATTCATGAATACAGGGTGTTTCAGAATAAGATGCTGATCCTTAAGGGTGTGAATCCTTATGTGATTTTAGGAAGAAAAGTTCAAATAAACCTATGTCCTAAACCTCTTAACTTTTGAGCTACAAGGTGTTAAAGTTTTAAGAAAAAAAGCGTTTTTTTATCGTATCTTTCATAATTTCCTAGATATTTTTATGAAATAATATAAAAAAATAATAAAATAGAGGGCGTGTGCCAAATTTCATAAAAATATCTAGGAAATTATGAAAGATACGATAAAAAAACGCTTTTTTTCTTAAACTTTAACACCTTGTAGCTCAAAAGTTAAGAGGTTTAGGACATAGGTTTATTTGAACTTTTCTTCCTAAAATCACATAAGCATTCACACCCTTAAGGATCAGCATCTTATTCTGAAACATAATAATAATAATAATAATAAGTTAACTGTTACGATCTGACTTGCAGCTAAGTAGGTACATGAAATGGGTGTTTAAAAAGAGAATGTAATATAGTATACCGAGTGGCCCAAATTCGAAGCACTTAATTGGAATCTCCTAAAGTATAATATGTAAAGCTTCGCTTAAATTGTGACAACGTTGCGGAATTTTGTGGTCACTATTGCGCCGCCGAAAAAGTTGAAAAGTGGGGAATTTGGCTTTTATTTTGTCCGGACTTTAGGCTGGAATTTGGGGCACCCTGTACAGTTAATTTTCATTATTGTGAAGGTAAAATCATGCTTAGAACAAAAGTTTTCCATTTCAGAATTGGGAGGATAGCATGGATGAAGAGGAAACCGAAGAAGCTTCACTCACGGAATCTACGTCTGCAATTGGGGACGGTGGGGCATACGCAGACATACGGAAACATACAGACATGAAAGGAAACGACAGTAATGAAAACGAGGCAACCACGGAATCTGCGTCTGCAAACAAGGAGGGTGGAATCGGAAAAAGCACTGACAGCAACCAAAAGCATTTCAAGGCACCACTTGGGGGAGCAAAGAAAAGTAAAAGAAAGGCCATAGACATGGACGTGACTGAACGTCGTATGAAAGAAGCCTATGACATCATAAAACAAAGTCAAAATACCGAACCACCCAAAACTACTCTTTGTACTGCCTATGGGCAATTAGTAACTCAGAGACTCGAGACGTTAAGCGAATTACAAAGGACTATTGTGATGCACGAGATTGATAATCTATTCTTCAGGATAACATTCTGCAACTTCTTCCGGCCACCAACCGCCTCATGCTCCTGCGATTCCAACACCTACACACAATGATATACAATACTTACCATCAGGAGACAACTATACTTGCCTTTGACTTTGATCATGCTTTAACCTTATTTCTTAACAATAAGTTGTAATACTTTAACTGAATAAATAATGTAGAAATGTACTTTTATTTGATCGTTAAGAACGGTAATCAATGCATCGCAAACGTCGAAAACGCACCGGGATACAACTTGTGGTGAAAATTTGAAAAGGTATGACAAACTCACGAAACTGTCACCACTAGCGAAGAATCTGAGAGCAACGCAGAACCTTTCCTTCACTGGAATTACCTTTCTCAGCTGAGTGTCTCTTTTTCCTATATGTCCTACTTTATTCAGAAGTAATTCGAAGTCCGTGTAGGACATTCGCAGGAAATTCTCCAGCCTTCCTGACGGTTCTCGAATCAGATCCGCTCATGGAGGCATTGCACCTGCAACAAAAAAAAACAAATTTTGACTATTGTATCAATTGTGATAATATAGGCATGGTTTCTGCTTTTGGTCGATCAGGACACATAGAGGTAGATATTAACTTACCTGCCTCGACTTCTGTTCAAAGAAGTCATCCACCATCTTCTTTTCCTTTTTGCTTTCCGAGCTTGATGAGCGTTAATTATTCTCATATAGCAGCCACTCAACACCACAAACGCTGCTGCAGCGGCAACGCGACTATCCATCATTGCAACAAAATAAACACTGACGAGAAAAGGCCGCGAGGCGACGCGAAACCTGCTGTACTTGCCAAGTACACAAATATTGGCGTACTTTGCAAATGGAGCGCCGTACTTGTCAAATTGAGTTCGAACTTGGTGTACTTGCCAAGTACGCAAATATTTGCGTACTTGCCAAATACACGAGTAGTGGGAGTCCGCCTTTACGGAAATGCGTAAACAAAAATAAATGTTTAAAACTGCAGATATATTGTTGGAATATAAAAAAAAATCTCAAATTTCCTCCTGTAAGCACGAAATTTGATATACCTGTAAATGTAACACGTTCATAGAGAGAATCCTACGTCCTTGCAGTTAAGCAATTTACCTAAACTCGGTTAAATAACAGTAATCTTCATATTTCTTGCACTTTTTGAAATGTTGACAGTTTTCGGGTCAAAATCACTACACACCAAATTTACTCGATATAAAGAGGAGTGTAGAGATCGTTTCAAGACTCATGATCGATTGCGCAGAAACCAATTTTGTTCCGAATGTCAATACACTAGCTAACCAAAAAACGTTGGCACTTTTCATACGGCGTTTGAGGTGTCCACGTTCCACAAGTTGTTACAAACTCTTTTTCATCTTTCTGTTTTATATTTTATGTGTGCGGGTTGCGATAGTAAAAAACAGTCTTTCTTAAGACTTTTCCAAGAGAAGCTTGTGATTAGGTATGTAAAAATGAGATCAAAAGTTATCAATTACTAACAATGCACTTTTTTAAATTGCAGATTTTCTACATTAAACACCGGTCCATTCCACCAGTATTTTATATTTAGTCGTCAAATTGAAGATTTGTAAGTATTTTTTTATATGAAAAAGATATTCATAAATCATAATTATTGGTTTCCATAACCTCAATTGCATTACCTACATGATTACAATTTTGAATTAATTTAATTACTACTGTTTTCAGATTTGAGTAAGTGTTTTAATATATTCTTTTTGTTTGCAGGTTACTAATGAATAACCGAAAAGTCGTTCATAGCCAAGGCCGGCAAATTATTTTCAACGTGTACCAGTTTATGAAAAAAGAAAAAGAAGGGGGATTAACAACACCTCTATCCCAATTACAACAACGTGTTGCTGAAGCTGCTGGTGTTGGTCTATGCACAGTGAGGAGAATTATTAAAGAAGGGGAAAGCACACCAACAAGTCAACCCGGCAGCAGTAAATTTTCTTCACCAAGAAAAACTGTTACTCAACCCAGGCCTAAGTCAACATTAGATGCATTCGATGAAGAGATCATAAGAAAAGTCATATACTCCTTTATCAATACTAAAAAATGCACTCCAACTATAAGTAAAGTGTTAGAGGAAGTGAAAAGTGCGGGTGTTGAATTTGAAGGAAAGAAAACTACATTTTGGAGAGTATTGAGAAACCTTGGCTTTCGTTGGAAGAAAACTGAAGATAATAGGAAAGTATTGGTGGAAAAAATGGACATTAGAGCGAAACGAGTAGAGTACCTTCGACGTTTAAAGAAGTATAAAGAAGAGGGAAGATATTTTGTGTACAGTGATGAAACTTATTTACATAGTTCTCATGCAGTTCCAAAAGCATGGGACGATGGAAAAAATCGTTGTGTAAAGGCTCCCGTTAGTAAAGGCCAAAGATTAATTATTGTTCATTGTGGTGGTAAAGAAGGCTTTATTCCAAATGCTCTTTTAATATTTAAATCGGGACAAAAAAGTGGAGATTATCACGATGACATGAACCACACTAATTATATGAAATGGATGAAAGAAAAAGTAATACCCAATTTACCCAAAAATTGTGTATTTGTTGTCGACAATGCATCGTATCATAATGTTGGTACAGAAGCCCTACCTACATCAAGTTGGAAAAAAGATGAAATGCAAAAATGGTTATCTGAGAGGGGAATATTTTACCAAGTGCACTGAAAGTTGAGTTATATGAGAAAATTAAACAGCACAAACCCCAGCATAAAGTTTACATTTTAGATAAGGTATTAGCTGAAAATGGACATGTTGTTCTTCGCCTTCCTCCGTATCATCCGGAATTAAATCCGATTGAAAAAATATGGGCTATTGTGAAAAATCGGATAGCAGCAAGAAATGTTACATTCAAAATGCAAGATGTTAGAAAATTGGCAGATGAAGAATTTGAAAAAATTACACCTGAAAACTGGAAAAACGTGTGTGAACATGTGGAACAAGTGGAAAGTGATTATTTTAACGAGGAAGTGATATTGGATAATGTTGCTGAACTCATAATAAATATTAACAATGACAGTGACGAATCTGATTTGTGGTTTTCGTCCGGTGATGAAGATGTAGATTGTGAACCGTTGCAATAGTATTAAGCAATTCAATTGAGTTTTTAGAAAATATGATATACATGTTCTACGAGCATTTCAGCAGGTAGCAGTCAGCAGCAACCATTTCAACGAACATTTTCTAGAAAAGTAATAGTAATTAGTAATTGTTATGATGTAGATTAGAGGTTTTAGGAAGTGTGTTAGAAATTAAACCCATACTAAAATGTCATCTTTTCGTTGTTACTCCAAAAACAAATTGTGTTAAATGCTCCAGTTTTTAAAATGGCAAGGTTGTATAATAGATTACCTGACAACATAGATGTATTTATATGTAATCATGTAAAAAAATTTAAAAAAGAAATTGAAACATGTACAAAATAGAGTATGATGTTAATCGTTAAGTGGTTGATATTTCGGAAGGTCACAGCCTACAGCTGATTTACCATCACATTACTATTAAACCTACAATAAAGCATTATTACAATAAACTAAAAACAGCTACCTTTTTTTACCTACCTATAATTTGAAATACATACAGCAAAAATTGTTGGCATAATAAACATAACCTCAATTGTGAATCACATACAATAAATGCTATAATGTACAACCATTGTATTTGTACAACTGTAGAATTAATGCCGATACTAAGTGAAAACCATTTCAGCAATAATAATGTACCTATTCATCGTTTTATAATTCATTCATTTTTTATTTAAATTAAAGATAAACCCTAACATTAAGTTAAGTTCATAAATGTTATGGTTAAGTTCACACATTGTTTACAGCTGATGTTTTTTGTCAGAATTTATTTCGCATGATCGTCAAATTCCCAATTTATCCGACGCGCACCTCACTGATCATGAGTCTTGAAACGATCTCTAATAAGGTAGGATATACCGAAATAAATGTGTACAATAAAATAAACTTTTAAGTCTCACCTATGAAATTTTTATACTTAGAAAAGTACATTATTTCCATGCATCAGTAGGAGATAAAATTTTAGTGTTAAGCTATGCGTACGCTGCAAAAAAAAAATGTCATATTTGACACTGAACGTAAAAATAATTGCATTAATCAGCTTTTACTATGTATATGTTTGATTACTAAAAAACTAACGAGTCCACGTTTTCCTAATATGGAAGTATTCATTTTTTCAAAACGGAAGCGTCTAAAAGTACTGCAAAAGCAAGGTTTATTCGGTAATCCGTAAAAAAAAAAATGTTGAGAACCTTGATGTAAATATTGATTGAAATGCAAGGTCTATTAAAGAAGAATTAATTTGCAAAACGAAAGACGATGTATATAGAAATATGATTAAGTGTAACAATATAACTTTTATTTTTTTTAATTCGAACGGAAGTGCTAAGTTGTAAAAATGGAAGAGGATATCTAATGATAGAAAAAATTTAATTTGCTAAGTTAGCTTTTACATTATTAACTGTAGAAAAAAATTCTAAAAGCCATTGATGCTTTTATAAGCCAAAAACAATGCTTTTTTCTTTATGGGTTCATAAATTAAGGAATAGAAATTGAAACATTGCCGACAGTGATATTATGAAATCTTAAGGTGGCGTTACACGGCGTGTGGAGTGGCACGCCAGGAGTGTGAACTGTCGCGCCACACGCCGTGTGACAGAATCGGCGCGGCGTGGCGTGTCTTGGCGTGTTCATACGGGCTGTAGATTAACTATTTCTTCATTTCAACATGTCCGTTCGTCAAAAACGCATGATAGGTTGTGCAGCAGCCTGCTTTATTTTATTGGACAGTGACAGTTTAATAAAAAAGAAGAAAAGAAAGCGGTGGTGGATGGGGTCTCACAACAAAAGCAGATCAAGGTCAGTTAGAAAATTGCACACTATAGAGAATACTTTTTTCAGTGATGTTTTTTTTTAGATACAACGTCACCGACATGCTACGCGATCTAAACAGGGAACCCTCCGGAAAATTCTTTAATTTTTGTAGAATGTCGGCTATAGATTTTCAATTTTTAATAAACAAAATTGGACACCGCATAGCAAGAACGGACACGAATATGAGAAACTGCATCCCTGTACAAGAAAGATTGGCTGTTGCGCTGAGATTTCTAGCTACAGGGGACAGTTATACAAGCCTATCATACTTATTTAAATTTTCTCGACAGACCGTGTCAACATGCATCGATGAAGTTTGTAATATATTGATAGAGATATTACGAGGAGAAATAAAAATAGTTATAGTGTCCAATAATTTATGTCAATCCATTAAGGTATAAATTACATATCTTGATAGTGAGGAGAAGGGGAAAATGGTGGAGATGGTTGTGAGTGGGGAGAAGGAGAAAATGCTGGAGATAGTAGAGAATCTTGAGAGTGAGGAGAAGGCGAAAATTCTGGAGATGGTTGTGAGTGGGCAGAAGGGGAAAATGCGGTAGATGGTTGAGAGTGAGAATGGGGGGAGGGCGGTAATACTGGAGAGAGGTGAGAGTCGGGATAAGGCGCAAATGCTAGTGATGGCTGAGAGTGAGAATGGGGAGCAGGTGGTAATACTGGAGATAGATGAGAATCTAGATATATGCAGTGCATATAATCTATTGGAAACTTGGTAATAAAGCCTATTTTAAGTTTTGGTAGAGGAGAAATACCTAGATGGCGCTCTTTATTTTCTTGTAACTCAAAATTTGTCAGTTCTAAGTTTTGCTCTACGTGGTTTTAGGATTACTAGTCCATTTACATAGTCACCCTCTTCCTCACACTTATCACACGAAAAATATCCTCCATGTGACTTCACCTTTTTTATATAAGCACGGGCAGGTGCATCACATATAAAATGATCGATTTCAATATCATGTACTTCTTGTGAAATTTTAAAACCATTATGTAATAAATATAGAAGTTCGGCACTTAAATCGGAATTATAATAAAGTTTTGCAAAATTTACTCAATTAATTTTCAACGCAATTTTGAGTAGGTACTTAAAAATTGATGTTTTTAAAGTTTTTCAACTCACCATCAACACTGGTAATTAAGGGTGGTCTTTGTAATAAGCGTTGTTTTTTACAAGTATTTTCTTTTTCATCACTATCAGTGCTATCATACAAGCGAGTCGGTCTCTTAATTTTCCTTTTATGTGTTTCAGTAGTAGTATCGCCCTGTAAATGGCAACATTACACTTAAGACATAATTTAATAAGGCAAGCATTTTTTAAATTGGCCGGCCCTTTATATATTAATTAACAAACTATAATTATTTAATTGACATTAGCATTTAGTGCTACATTGCTTGTAATTCTTTTATATTGAATATACCTACCAGAATAAAATGCTACCGGAAAAAAAAGAGTAGATATCAAAATACATATAGTAATGTATGTAAAACAAGTTGTAAAAAGAAAAAAGTATAATACACAAGCGACCATTTTTGAAATGAGTTAATTAAAAATGCTAAATAATCTAACATTAAAAAGAACAAAATTTTAGTTACCAAATATCTACGTATATATGACGTCATATAACTCACATATTAAAAACGTTCAGAAATGACGTCTATAACACGTCATAATTTGGGAATGTAACGTAACTGACCAATTATAACCGAAAATGTAGCTCAAATATACGTTATTTTAAAATTAATGTTTTCTGGGAAGCACGCTCACAAGCTAAGGAAAACCAGAACCCTTCTGCTTCTTATAGTGAAGGTTCCCATGGTCTGCTGAATATAGTGACCACTCGGTCTGCTGAATATAGTGACCACGGAACGATACGCTACGATTACCGATGAAGTACGCCGCAGCTGACGATAGCGCGGGCCGCACGCGCCGGCAAAAACCGCGACAATATCGACGCGCACACCACTGCGTACGCCGCAACCACGCCGATGGCAGGGACGCCAAAGAAGTAATGCAAACGTCGACGCAACACCCTACGACGCTTCCGCGACCGTAACCCACCGGTACGCATATTTACATATCCTCCTATACAACGGCATCAGGGTGATAAAATCTGTTAGTCTTTGTGGCGTACAATTGAGCTACAAAAGCTCATCGATTTAGGGCACCTCTCCAGAGAGCTGAAATTACTGCAAGCGTGTGCATGCATACATCATACGTATAAGAATTTGGCCGTTATACAGCGTGTCTCACGGTGACCACCCATTAGAATATTTCAGAAACTATTACGATTTGAATTTTGAAAATTTGGGTGATGGGGTTTTCGGGCTTGGCCTCCTCAAATAAAATAATGGCGTCTACGTAACACTTCCGGTTTTTCCGGAAATGACACCAACTTTGTTATTTTAAATGTAACACCCTATATATTATTCCGATTTTGGATTCTACGTAAAATTTTAGGTGGACTTTCATCAAGTTTTCTTATTCCTAAAATTAACCGTTTCCGAGATATTTAATTTTTTTAATAAAAATTAAAATCAACACTATCTAGCTTAAAACCGTGTGAATTCTACAGCAAGAAAGATGAAGGAACCATATTGATACGAGAGATAGCTGGACCCCTAAGCTTCCCATCCGTACTTTCAAAGTGGCTTAATTGCATACAGGGTGATGGAAATTTAATGCCGAGTTTAGTTAACTTCAAACCATCATAAGTTGGTTTTTTCAAATGGAACACCCTGTATGTTTCGTCGTAGTCTGATGCAAAATTTCTTTCTATTTCGAACGGTACTATGGTTCCCTATATCTATCTCTTCTAGTTTTTGAGATATCTACTGTTTTTTGTGTAGTCAACTAAGGTCATTCAATTTCTTGCGAAAATGGCTTAGCAGGACTTCAAAACAAACCACCAGTTATTAGTTGTCAGTTTAACACCACTAGTGACAGTTAAATTGAATACTATTTATTAAAAAAATTGAAAACAACAAACGCAAGAAATTGAATGACCTTAGTTGACTACACAAAAAACAGTAGATATCTCAAAAACTAGAAGAGATAGATATAGGGAACCATAGCACCGTTCGAAAGAGAAAGAAATTTTGCATCAGACTACGACGAAACATACAGGGTGTTCCATTTGAAAAAACCAACTTATGATGATTTGAAGTTAACTAAACTCGGCATTAAATTTCCATCATCCTGTATGCAATTAAGCCACTTTGAAAGTACGGATGGGAAGCTTAGGGGTCCAGCTATCTCTCGTATCAATATGGTTCCTTCATCTTTCTTGCTGTAGAATTCACACGGTTTTAAGCTAGATAGTGTTTATTTTAATTTTTATTAAAAAAATTAAATATCTCGGAAACGGTTAATTTTAGGAATAAGAAAACTTGATGAAAGTCCACCTAAAATTTTACGTAGAATCCAAAATCGGAATAATATATAGGGTGTTACATTTAAAATAACAAAGTTGGTGTCATTTCCGGAAAAACCGGAAGTGTTACGTAGACGCCATTATTTTATTTGAGGAGGCCACGCCCGAAAACCCCATCACCCAAATTTTCAAAATTCAAATCGTAATAGTTTCTGAAATATTCTAATGGGTGGTCACCGTGAGACACGCTGTATTTATCGATGCGACTGGTAGTATCGTAAGAAAGCAACGCAAGGCTGATAAATCAATGTCCAGACATATATTCTTGTATCAGTGCGTTATTAATTGCAAAAATGGACAGTTTTCTGTGTGCCAAATGTTAAGCGAATATCACAATGTCAATTTTATTCATTTTTGGCTAGCAGAATGGCTACGTTCTGGCGCATCGGTGCCTAAAGAGGTAGTATGCGATTTCTCTAGGGCGCTTCTAATTGCAATTACTCTTAATATTGACGAGTATGCTGATGCATTTAGAAACTCGAATTTGCCCAAATGCTATATTAGGATAGATGTCGCCCATTTTATTAAAAAATATTCAAGAACATGTAAAACTTTGAGGAAGAGGATAAAGACTTTTTATAGTCCGTCTAGAAAGTATCCGGAAAAAAGAAAGCACAATTACAATGCTTCGGTATATATTTTTATTACTTGAATTAAAAAAATTATAACAAATAATTAATCTTATTTACTTATACAACCTCCATTTAACTCCAAACACTTAACTAAACGTCCAGATGCACCCGAAACCAGGTCAACACCATAATGTTCGGTGACGGTAAGCCAGGCCTGTAAAACTGAGCGAATCAAATCTTGTGGAGCTGCTCGTTCCACTTCAATCTTCATTAGTCCCCATATGTTTTCAATGGGACTAAGATCTGGTGAAGCTGCTGGCCATGGAATTGTTACCAAATGGTGTTCTTGCATCCAAGCTTGAGTATAGGCAGACGTATGGCATCTTGCATTATCCTGCTGAAAACGCCACCCCTCTGGATATAAAGCATGAGCCGTTTCAAGAAGAAAACCATTTAAAATATCACAATATTTTGCACTATTAACAGTGCCATCAACTATACACAGAGGTGTAGCACCACGCTGAGATATTGCTCCCCAAACCATTATTTTAGTGGGAAATTTTGAAACTTGAACGGTAACATTTTCTTTTGATAGGATTTTTAGGTGGTTTCCACCAAGCTGGAAACAACTTTCGTCAGATACAAAAACATTATTAAAATTATCCTCTCGAAAACGTTGACAAAAATCAATTCTTCGTTGCCTTTGTAGAGGTGTCATTGCAGGTATTTTTTTGGCTTCCTTGATATGTAGCCTTGTCTTTTCAGTGACATGCGGACGGTTTCTGGACACACTTTTAATCTTCGCTGACTTCCAAATCTGTTAGCCAATTTGCGAAACCCTAGGCGCGGATTGTGTCGTCCTAATGCCACTAAAGCGTTTAAATTGTTTCCGCGAATCATACGCGGTCTTCCCGAAACTGGTCCGTGCTTCATATCTGTGCCATTTTTTATCCTCTTTATTGTCTCATATACTGCACTTTTTCCGAGTTCAGTCAATTGCACTAATTTTTTAACGTTTCGAAGACCTTTTCTATACAAATATTCCACCAATTTTCTTTTTTTTACTTGCGACATTATTTCACAAATCTTAAGCCGGTTTACAATCAACAATATTTGACACTTGGGGTTGTCATGCGATTTTGGTCATAGCCTACTATCGACACAACCTACGTGACGGATTACTGTTGTTTTAGAGTGTTACAGGAAAAAGAATATTAAAATTAGGAAAAATATAAAATTCCGGATACTTTCTAGACGGACTATACATGGGTGCAATTGGGCAACTAATACTCACTAGAAACATAAAAAATGCCGAGGAAGTAATAACATCCATTTTTACAATGGCATTGGCCGAAACAATGATAGTGCTATATTTGAAATTGAGGACGATGAAACAATCTCTGTAAATAATCCATTTGAAAACTCCTGGAGTGCGTGGGGCAAACGGATTTTACATAAAGTTGAGTCTTCAATTGCTTCAGATATAGGTGATAGAGAAAATCCACATTATTTTCCAAAGATAATTGAAGCTCTGATTAAAGATATATTAAATTATGGACAAATGTCTACAGAGATGTGTTTGGTTATGGTCGCATACCTGCTTCTAGTGCATCGTTAAAAATTGTCGACAAAGAAAAAAAAAATAATATAGATAAACATATCGTCTGCCGATTCAGAAGATATCACGATGTCAGTAACGTCTACACCTATAAAAAAATCTAACTTAGATATGAATATAGTTTCAGCTTCAGGCGATTCGTGTCCTGCATGCAAGAACAATGATAAACAATCGGGTGCACATGTCTGTCAATTGTGCAAAAAATATGTACACGCATTACCTCAATGCTCTATACCATTTAGTGAAGATAAAGAGGGTTATGGTCAACTTCGTATACGCACCACGGGCGTTATGAACTAAATAACGCCTAAGGTCAACAGTGTATAGCCCGAGGGCCTAACATATACATATGGACTAATGCCATGTTTTACTGCATAAGTAATTAATTTAAAAAACAAACTATTTTCTGCTGTTTCTTGCATATGTTGCAAAATATAGTGCAAATCATGTCCTGCTGTCGGTACTATTTGGAAAATAGAGTCAAATGCGCAGGTGTTAGTGATAGTATAATTATCATTTTCGATTTTCAATGATTTCAATGATGTGCTATTACCATTTTTCAAAATTGGAATTTTTGCAGCCTTTTTACATGTGAGAGCATCTAATACCTTATGTGGATTTTTTCCAAGATATAAAGCTTTATTTTTATTTGGCTCTATTTGTCTACGCCAGTTCTCTACTTCGCGGCTTGCTAAGATGTCTTTTATATTGTGCACATTCTCTTTGCACATTATACATACATATAATGTGCATACATACATATAATGTGCAAAGAGAATGTGCACAATATAAAAGACATCTTAGCAAATTTTTTTATGGTTCCCCGAAAGTACAGAGTTGACTAACCGAACTAATGTACTTCACATTTTCCCCACACGATTATTCTGTTTTTAATAATCAAATTTAATAAAATTTTAACGTATAAAAAATTAACTCAAATTAAGTACTATAATATGATTTCATTGATATTATAATAATCATTTTATTCAATTTCTAGGGTCGCTTGCACGATTTAAATATTATTGAAAGATCACCCTGTATAAATATTGTAGTTCAGAATGTTATTTCACGTATGTACTTTTATAACAAAATAATTAGTACAAAACGCTTGTAAACATTTTCAATACACCAAGAGAAATGAAGGAATGAATTTTAATCAAAAACAATAAGATTCAAAAGGAAAATATTTGACTGTTTTAATAATAATTTCAAAAAAGAAATTACGAAACTGTTTAGACTTAAAGAAACATAATAATTATTCAACAAGCGTTAGGTAATAATAATACTTTTTAAATGAAATTGTAGAATCGACACCTTTGCATCATTTTTAAAAGATGAAACTTATCCTAAGTTGCTGTGACAATATGTATTGCACGAAGTGATCGGGGGTAGATTCCAAAGGAATGAGGAGGGTACGAAATTGGAAACTTCATATTTGAGAGATACAAATTATCCTGCTTCGACCGTACGAGTATCAACTGATTCTGCTCGTGACAAAGGGTACTTTACTCTTGAGCCCAAAAGTGATCGGGGGTAGATTTCAAAGGAAAGACGGGGGTACGAAATTCGAAATTTCATATTTGGGAGGTACAAATTATCTTGCTTCGATGGTACGAGTATCAACTGATTCTGCTCGTGACACAGGGTACTTCACTCTTGAGCCCAAAAGTAATAGGGGGTAGATTACAAAGGAAGGACGGGGGTACGAGATTCGAAACTTCATATTTGAGAGGTACAAATTATCTTGCTTCGATGGAGCGAGTATCAACTGATTCTGCTCGTGACAAAGGGTACTTTCCTCTTGAGCCCAAAAGTAATAGGGGGTAGATTACAAAGGAAGGACGGGGGTACGAAATTCGAAACTTCATATTTGAGAGGTACAAATTATCCTGCTTCGATTGTACGAGTATCAACTGATTCTGCTTGTGACAAAGGGTACTTTACTCTTGAACCCAAAAGTAATCTGGGGTAGATTACAAAGGAAGGACGGGGGTACGAAATTCGAAACTTCATATTTGGGAGGTACAAATTATCTTGCTTCGATGGAGCGAGTATCAACTGATTCTGCTCGTGACAAAGGGTACTTTACTCTTCAGCCCAAAAGTAATCGGGGGTAGATTACAAAGGAAGGACGGGGGTACGAAATTCATAACTTCATATTTGAGAGGTACAAATTATCTTGCTTCGATGGAGCGAGTATCAACTGATTCTGCTCGTGACAAAGGGTACTTTACTCTTGAGCCCAAAAGTGATCGGGGGTAGATTTCAAAGGAAAGACGGGGGTGAGAAATTCGAAACTTCATATTTGGGAGGTACAAATTATCTTGCTTCGATGGTACGAGTATCAACTGATTCTGCTCGTGACAAAGGGTACTTTACTCTTGAGCCCAAAAGTAATCGGGGGTAGTTTACAAAGGAAGGACGGGGGTACGAAATTCGAAATTTCATATTTGAGAGGTACAAATTATCCTGCTTCGATTTTACGAGTATCAACTGATTCTGCTCGTGGCAAAGGGTACTTTACTCTTGAGTCCAAAAGTGATCGGGGGTAGATTACAAAGGAAGGACGGGGGTACGAAATTCGAAACTTCATATTTTAGAGGTACAAATTATCCTGCTTCGATTGTACGAGTCTCAACTGATTCTGCTCATGGCAAAGGGTAGTTTACTCTTGACTCTAATGGGCTTCATATCATTTGGATGTTGTCTTAAGAGAAATTTTTGGACATGTTCAATTTATTTTGATGGTACATATTAGTACAAATTCAGATCTTCGCGTATCAGCCTTTGTTTTGTTTGTTTTATTTATTTTTGTGTTTTGATCCTGCTAGCTTAATATGAGGCTAGCAGCGCCACTGTTTTTTTCAAAACGGCAAGGAGTACAAAATTTTTATTAGTGGTACAAATTAGTACAAATTCAGATCTTTGTGGATCGGCCTTTGTTTGGTTTGTTTTATTTATTTTTGTCTTTTGGTCCTGCTAGCTTAATATGAGGCTAGCAGCGCCATTGTTTTTTTCAAAACGGCAAGGAGTACAACGTTTTTATTAGTGGTACAAATTAGTACAAATTCAGATCTTTGTGTTGCTGCCTCGATCTTTCGTGTTTGTCTTTTTTTCTTGTGGTCCTGCTAGCTTAATATGAAGCTAGCAGCGCCATTGTTTTTTTCAAAACGGCAAGGAGTACAAAATTTTTATTAGTGGTACAAATTAGTACAAAATAAGTACTAAATAATTAAATAGGTCCGACTTGATTCTGCCGATTTGGTCCTGCCAGCTTAAGAGAGGTTTTTAGATATAGGTACATCAGAAAATGTGCTTCCGATGTCTGATGTTGATCCAAGTGAGACGCCCACAGACAATGAGTGTGACATTGAACCTGTAAACCTAAGTAAAAATAGAAGTTATTGTAAAATTATAATGTTAATTTATGGGTAAATGTTGCTGAATTATCAGACAGTACCTCACACCACGTTAATGAGGTTGAAAATCCTAAAGACGTAAATGGTAAATAAGTAATGCTGTATGCTCTGTTATTTTCAATCGTTTTTGTAGATTGGAATTGTTATAATCCGGCGATGTTAAGGACAAAGAAAACTAAAACGTTACAAATCAAGTAATTGGAGAATTTGGGTTATTCCAATATGCACTGATTAATTTATTGTAGGAAACGTATCAATATCTACTAACGCATTGCAAGAAATTTCAGATGCCAAAAAGGAATTGGCTGTGTTAAAGCAAGAACTTCTTCTGAAGGAAGATATGAGGAATGCAGAACTGCATAATGAAAAAGTAATTGGCCAAAAGTTATACAATGAAAATTTACGTTTAAAAAACGAATTATTAAAATTAGAAATAGAAAAATTACAGGCAGAACGTGTAAATAAAAATACATAATTATTTAATCGAACATGTATTCAAGTTTAATGTATTTCTTCAAAATACGTAATGAAAGGACGACGAAAGTCTCTTTGTCCTTGGATGTCTTGCACACGCACTTCATCATGTGGTTTCAATGACTGGTACAAGAAGGTTTGGATCATCTGGTGGCTCCCTTTCATTTTGAGCTACTGCTATGTTCTGTAGAACAGCACAAGCAATAATAATTACTGCTTTGGTAGTATCCACAGATAGACGAATACCGACTGACAAAACTGGAAATCGTCGTTTTCATACCCCAAATAACGTCTCGATAGGATTTCTAGTTCGAAATTGCGCCTCATTGGACAATTGTTCACCTGGTGTATTTGGTTGTAGAAGTGTTGCTTAGTTCGTTACAGCGTATCCAGAGTCTCCTAATAAAATGTTGTCATTAAATTCTCTGGCTTCCAAACGGGCATGAATACGAGAATTACTGAAAATTGTTTGGTTATGGGTTGACCCTGGCCATCTTGCAACTACATCCAAAATTCGCAAAGAGGAATCCCTCACTACCTGTACATTAAGAGAAAAATGTTGCGAAAATATTCTGCATGATTTCCTCCTACAACACAAGTGTTAGGAAACAGATGAGGTGTCTTATATTTATACATACCTGGTGATTGTATCCTTATATGCGTGCAGTCGATCGCTCCTATAACCTTGGGAAATCTGGCAATTGCATAAAATTCCATTTGGTTGTGCTGTATCTCCTGTTGATTTGTAGGCATGCCTATGTATCCTTCTGCTAAGGATGCTATTGCAGTAGTTACTTTCTTAATAACTCTACTTGCTGTAGCTTTATGTACACCACCAAAATCCCCAATAGACATTAACATATTTCCTGTAGTGTAAAAGCGTAAGGCTAGTAACAGTTGATTGTGAGGAGAGAGAGTATAAGTTATGAAAATATTTGAATCAATATTTTGATTATAAATTATCACATAACATTACGTATTGACATGCGGCTCTAAATAACCATTAATTGAAGCTATTAAAAACAGCACTGTAGCCTTTCGTAAGCGAAACCTCATAACAAATTCAGCAACGGACCATTTCACAAATTGTCAGGTCGTTGACCAAACGTGCGTGGGTTCCTTCTACGGCGAGCCAATTCTTCTATTAATTCATCATCAGAAACTGATGATGTGCTACTGTGATGTAACATTGCTTGTGGTCTATGTACTTCTATCAGAACATCGTCACATTCAGATGAACTGTTTGCTTCCATGTCAGTACCTAAATTATAAGTTATGTGTTTATTGCATGAACTTCAGCCCTATAGGACTTTCATTCCCATTGGTTTTACTACTTTAGGCACAGTATAAAGTTCCTTATATTCTGCTTTAGGAGGCTTATATAGTACTACGTTTTACAACAATTAAAACCTCGACTTTTTCAGGTAGCAAAACGAAATTTACTTGTTATGTTGATTCCCGCTTCTTCTTTTTATAAATTAATGCACTATAAAAATCAACGCTAATAAAACACGAAATCCTTGCCGACAAATAAGAACAATATTCAATTTCCATACAAACCATAAACTAATAAACTTCTATCACGTAAAGAATAAAATATATCTTACGTTAGATAATCATTTGACATATCAATCGAAAGCGGTAAACGATTTGATTGGTTGAAATGCCCAGTTCTCGATCACCAAAGTGGCATTTCGCGCACTAGATACAAAAATAACTATTGAGTATCGAGCGTTGCAGTCGTTTTTTAAAAATGATTTTTTAACACTTTTTTCAAAAAACAAGTATAGCACAATGTATATTGCTGAATTCAGAAAAAAATACTCTTTTAAACTACATAAAAAACTGCAACTTTATCTTATAAAAAAAATGAGTGCCGCCATTTTAGCTTATACCGGAAGTGACGTAATCAAAGGTAATATCAGCATTTTCGTCCTTGGCCCGAATGTAATCCATTGGCGAAAACCGCATTTCGATAACTTTAATAGTTTCTGAGTATCGAGCGTTGCAGTCATTTTTTAACAATTATTTTTTTTAACTTTTTTAAAAAAATAAGTATAGCACAATGTATATTGCTGAATTCAGAAATAAACACTCTTTTTAAACTACATAAAAAAAACTGCAACTTTATCTTATAAAAAAAATGAGTGCCGCCATTTTAGCTTATACCGGAAGTGACGTCATCAAAGGTAATATCAGCATTTTCGTCCTTGGCCCGAAGGCAATCGATTAGCGACAACCGCATTTCGATAACTTTAATAGTTTCTGAGTTTAGAGCGTTGCAAGGAATGTGTACGGACATACTACAGACGGAAATTTTTTTTTCATATTTTGAATCTACGTGTTCAGAAACGCAAAGATATGTAAAAATTTGCATAGGTCAAATTTTTTTTTTGGAACACTAATACAATACTTCCCTTTTACTCGTACTCGGGGAAGTAATAATTGAGGACGATATTGTTTTATTTGAGTCTCCCAAACAATTCGATAAATTAGATTACAATTTATTGTAGTTTTTCTAAATACGATGTACATACACAAGCATAACAAATGATATTTACTTGTTAAAAAATAATATTCCATATTTCTATATAAATATAAATGATGGAAGTTGGAACATTGGAACAAAAAAACTCATTTAATTCTTTATTTTACAACTTCTGTCAATCATTTTTAGCATAGTAATGTCGCCCTAGATTTGACAACAGTGTTTGACATGCACGGGATGGAAGTATCTAAAAAAGGTTATATTCTACGCTAAGTTACTTTGTTACTCCTCTAAGAGAGGGCCTATAGCAACGCACTAAAGCGGCGGGGTAACTTCGACTTCCACGCTTGTTTTCATGAACATTAACTCTCTTCCTCTTATATACACTTTGGTTCTATAAACGTCCTAGACGCAAACCGAAATCTGTGGATGTTGACGATTATATTAACACATTCACGGGCACGTCTGCAATTACAGACATCCCCCAGAGGACGCGTCTGCAGATGCAGACGATATTTGACTGTCGATAGTGGACGCGTCTGCAACAGCAGTCGCTATTACAACAGTGTCCCTTTGTCTAAGAAACTTCTCGAACGAAAAACGCACACGACTGGAACACTTCGATCTAACAGAAAAGACAATCCAAAGACTGTTACCTCAAAAAAACTGAGAAGAGGTGAACACATTTGGCTGCGGAAAGGTAAAGTCTACGTATCCAAATGGAAAGACAAAAGAGAAGTCTTATGCATTACGACAAAATTTCACCCACGAATGGTTGAGACAAAAAATTCATACGGGGTACAAAAAATGAAGTCAGAAGAAGTTCATCAATATAATCTTCATATGTCAGGGGGCCACAGGTGTGACCAACTTACTTCTTATTATAGCTGCCCGAGGAAGTCTGTGAGATGGTACAAAAAAGTTATCTTCCATTTACTGGACATGACTATAATAAATAGTTTTTTATTATATCGAAAAATAAATGAGTCCAAAAAAAGCTTGTTGAGCTTTAGAAAACACATTATAAAAGGATTCCTCGGTATATCCCATGAAATAAAAGATGGCAAGAAACTGGTGACAGTGGAAGCGGTAAATTGCCGCAGGACAAGAAATGCACCAGTAGAGCAAGAGAAGCATGTGCTCGAGAAAATCCCTCCACCTAAAGAAAATTATAAAAGAAGAAGCTACTTTCTAAGATTCAGACAGTGTTCTGCGAATGGGAAAAGGGGGCAAACCTCTTGGAGATGTAAAGATTGTGATTCAAAACCGCCTCTTTGTGTAGGAGATTGCTTCGAACAATTTCACTCCATTTAGTTTTGTTTTAGTTTCCGAGTTGAAAAATTTAATTTCATTTTGTTTTGTAGGTACCTATTTAGTTTATTTTGTTTTGTACTATTTTAGTTTATTTTGAAGAATATAAATGTTATCATTTTTATGTAAACTAAATAAAAATTTATCTCTAATGAGTCAGACAGTACTTCTTTCAGTGAAAATATTTCGTCGGTACATGCAGACAACTGTCCCTTAAAATGGAGAAACGTTGTCTGCATATATGCAGACAATTTTGTTTCTACACACCAAAAATTTTGCTCTGCTGGGACAGGTCTGCAATTACAAGGCTAGGTTATTTTTTTAGGAAAAAACCTATATTTTCTAAATTTTGGTTATAGATAAAAAATAAATAAAAAATAAGCCATACAAACAATTTCCAGTGCCCCCCCCCCTGAGGCCCCTAATTTGCCTCTATGTGTCCGCGAATGTGTTGACTTTGTAAAACGTAAAATATATGAAATGCATACGAATTGCTACATTATTGTATAATCGTCATGTTTTTCAGGACGGCACGTTATTTTTGAAAGTTTACGACAAGAAATTTTAGAGTCGGGTGTATTTACCTTTATCAAAACGGGTTTGAAAAAGTTATTGCCTACAATTGGTTTTTCGTTAAAAAAAAGATGATGGTCGAAGAGGTTTGTTTGAATTGGAGCGCATTGCTGCAAAAGGAGTACATAAAAAATAAGGACTTGGAAGAGTACGACTCTGTATATCTAGATAAAACATGGATATTTAGTAGAGGATCGCCTAAGACAACTTGGCACGATACTCGCTCAAAGAGTATTAAAAAAGAATAATTTTCATACTTAGTCACTTTCTAATGTTTATTATTTTCATATTTATTGTCCTTCATGCAGGAAATAAAAATGGATTCATACCAAACGTTTCGCTATTGTTTTCTACAAAAAATCCTAGCGCTGATTATCACGGCGATATACATATGTACGGAAATGTTTACAAAGTGGTTCGAGGAACACGAACACTGAACAGGTACTTCCTAATTTAAGCGAGCCAAGTTTAATCATAGGTACTTGATAATGCAAGTTACCACTCAAACACAAGATTTTGTCGAAAATATTATGATTAACACTGAATTGTTACCATTAATTAAAAAGCATCCGCAAAGAAAACGATATGAACTGGATGAACTGGCAAATAAACATGGACTTAAGGTTTTAAATTTATCACCCTATCACTGCCAATTTAATCCCATTGAGTTAATATGGACAAACTGCAGAGTATTATAATAAAAATGTTAGCCGATGTAATTTAGAATACAATGATGAAAACGTGAAACAAACATGTATAGAAGCTTTACAAAGAATTGACGGTGACTACTGGAAAAAGCGCATCAAACAAATATTATGTTGGAATGGTGGAATACCGAAAAACAGTGTGATGTTTGTGTTCAACCTTTAATTATAAATGTTGGAGAATCAATTTCTGAGAGTGGAAGCAACAACACGGATTAAGTTACGATATGTCTACATGTAAAATATAGTAGGGCAAAATGGTGTAAAAATGAGACAACGAAAATTTTGGGTAAAAATGAAACAGTCATACTTTTTATGAAAAGCGCCAGTCTACCATTACCGTTAGAAGTGTCTCTCGTGTTGATTATATGAGATATGAGATAAATATGAGATAGCATGTGGGTTAAAAATGAGACATAAATAATTCGCGTTTTAGGTTAGTGTTGATCAAAATGTCTAGAAATTACATACCAAAAGCGACGCCGTATACTGAGGAAGATTTATAAAAGACGCTTACCTTAATTAAACAAGGTAAGCTATCAATCAGAACCGCTGCAAAAACTTTCCGAATCGACAAATCTAAGTTAAATAGATGCCTAAACAATAAAAATAATTTAAAACGTGGTCGAAAACCAGTATTATCGAAGGAACAAGAAATAGATTTCACTCAGAAAATCGAAGTTATGGCTAAATGGGGGTTTGCTCTTTCCAAAGAGGAAATCAAGTCTTGGATTATCTCGTGAACGACACTTGACCACGTCGCAATTAACCAAAACTCGTCCAACTTTTATGTAGCAACTTTTCTAAAAATATCGTCCGTCATTATGAAACAATAAGCAGGCATGATGACAGTAACAAAGAATCACCGAAATTATGATGTAAATTAATAATATAGAATTGCGGAATTCTAAAAAAAATTATTTATTTTTTATTACAACTGCGGTTAAGTTAATTTTAGAAAAAATAAAAGTACAAAACGTGACCACCCGCCATATTAGATCAAACGCCAATGGGAAGCGCGTGACGTCACGTTTTCGTAAGCATTATTTTGACGTTCTGTTTAACGTTCGAACTTGTTGGCTCGTTTCCCTCATTTCGCGATTATTTGCGCCATTTATCTGATATTTCATAGTTATAAAATTAGTATTGTGTTACCAAAAGTGCGAAAAAGGAAAGTTTGCTGTGGAACAAGGATTCATCAAGGCAAATAGCTCAAATTTGCCAAGGATCGACTTGTTGATGTTGCGAGGATTTTTTGCATTAAACAACGACTTCTGCTCGTCCGAATTTCGAAATATTAAAACTTCCATGTGAGTATTGTTTATATTTATTAATCAAGACATAATTTACAACTGTAATTTCCATAAAAATACATATATTTACCTATTTGATCTCTAAAGGCGATTTATTTGTAACCTCAATTAAAAAAGGAAAAATAATACGATTAATACTTTTTGTTAATTTCAAATCTTCACGACCATCATATGGTGATGACGCTGTGAGCTATGTACAGCTAAAGCGTGATGGAAAAATTTGTATTGTAAAGGGTACGATTTGCCCAGAACACAAAGCACATGCGAAATTTGTCATAGAATAGAATCATGGAAAAATCATCAGCGAGCTCTCTGAAGGGACTGTTCAATCTTATTTTTTTCAAACAAAGCAGAATATGATTAGTAGGAATTTTCGTATTGTCTTCAATTAAATCCAATAAATAACAGCAGGTTGTCGGAAGACCTATGTATGACCGGGGGTTTCTCATTATTTTAAGTAATGTGTATTTTAGAATATCTGATTCCTTTTCTTGCTTTTTCTCCTCAATTAATTCACTGCAGTCTGAAGTTGATTTCGCTTGTGATGATTGTATCGATGGTGATGACTCTAGTCGAGTTACAGATGGTGTATATGAAATATCACTGTCCGATTGATCGTCTTTTGTAAATATTCTCTTTGAATTTTCAAATGGACTTGATATCTTTGATTTAGTAGTACCGCAGCTTGCGATTTTAAATGGTGAAGTAGAGATTAAACAGCGATCAGGTTTTATGGGTGATGTGAATCGGCTTACTAATTTAATATCTGTCTGGACTGCTTTACTCCTGAATTTGTGTATTATATGTACTTGTACAGATTTATCAGCCCATTTTGGAGACGTGGTAGGTTCTTTTCGATCCTCTTCCATTGTGTCCAAAGCTAAAAATAAAAAAAAAACTTAACAAAAAACTATTAAAAAGTATATACTCTTATGTAGTTTTTTTGAACGAGAAATACCTATAATTTTATGAATAAGCTAACTACACAGTTAAATCATGTTTACATTTTAGTAGGAGTACCATAACGGGCAGGTAGGAAAAATGAGGATACCCTCAAATTAAATAAAACACTAACTTCATTAATTGACCTTACTGTGAAAAAAGAAATGGGTAAGTAGGTACCTGAACTTTCTGATGAACTAGCAGCAGCTTCTAATTGTGTAGATGCACTTTCTT
Source organism: Pyrocoelia pectoralis (assembly GCA_036250285.1). NCBI lineage: Eukaryota > Metazoa > Arthropoda > Insecta > Coleoptera > Lampyridae > Pyrocoelia > Pyrocoelia pectoralis. The sequence goes on along the minus strand of CM070075.1, from coordinate 34,606,762 downwards.
CTGCTAAATTTTTTACACTATCTTCGATCAATATTCTTCTCTTTTTTAAGAACATATGATCGTTCTGTAGTGTTAGAAGTTCACTTTCTCCTGTCCGGTTGGCATTCAAATCTTCTGGGGATACACCCTGGCTTCATGTGTACTTGTAAAACTAAACCCAACACATGATATTGCATGTAATTTTCCATATCATTCGGTAACTGAAACCAGAATAATGTTTTTACGTACTCATATACCTACATACACAGGCAGCGGTGTGATAAAAATAAACAAAACAAATTAATCCTAACCTCAAATTTAATCAACAGTGATACTAACAGTGTGTTTTTCATCTCGACATTGTGTTTACTAGACACATCAAACATTATAAAAGTAGTAAATGAAGTGATTACTTACATCGAAATGGTCTTCACAAAAATAAATTACAGAATTTGAAGATACAGATGTTCGGTCTCGCCTTGAAAGATTTAGCCACGTATTTCTCACTTTTTTATTCTTTGGAACGTGTATAAACAACTTATTCGGAGTTTTTATCGATGTATTATTACATTGAGGAACCGCACACCATCGATACACATCAGAATTCATGACTACTATCGCTCAAAATAATTAATTAATGTATCACAATGCATGTAAACATGCACCTGTCAAGTGTTTTTTCAGAACTAAAATTTATTTTGTATAAAACAGACACCTAAAAACATCGTGGAATAGTTTTTCAAAATCAGTCATCATACCTATTATGAGTGAACATTACACGATAAATATTAAGTTTGTTGATATGAGAACGAGAACAAATTATTTACATTTTGGGACCTTTTCCAAAGTAAGTCGATGTTTTTATACTTCAGTTACTACCAAACTTCATAGTTATGGCTCCTCACACGCAAATACGCGGCCACGTGTCGTTCACGAGATAATCCAAGACCTATAATAGATTGTAGTTAGTAACATCACAGATCGTATAGGTGTGTGAACTGTGGTAACATGTCATGTGAATGCAACCATTATAAAAAAATGTCATTTTACGTTTCATTGTACTGTGAATTGAAATAAATGTAATAGTTAGCAAAACAAGAAAGCTTTTTATCCACAAGCAATCGCTTTGGTTTTTCAAAAGGTACAGGATACTATATATTTTACACAGTTCTAGATGTAATTAAAGAATCAATATATAAAGTGGCCGACTCATTTGGAAAGTTTGTAAATGCAAGAAAGAGTGCAGCATCGTTCTGGGTAGTATTTATTTACACATGTTTATAGTCATACACCGTTAAGCCCTTCTGCTTTGTAGCTTTTCCAAGAGTAGTTGCCAACTACTAATTGGCTTTATTAATGGCTGCCACATCCACATCAAACAACCAAGTCATAATGCAATCGACTTTTATAATAGGAAAGAATACCACAGCGTTATTCTGACAAAGCAATCTTTATAGGTGTGTATATTGGTTTGCCTGGTAGACTTCATGATGCTCGTGTGTTTAGGATGAGCTCATTATATGCCAAACTAACTAGTGATCCAGCATTATTAACAGCAGAACAACACATTTTGGGAGGTGCTGCTTATCGTTTAATACAAAATGTGTTGAAACCATATCGAGACAATGGTCATCTATCACAACAACAATGTAACGCTCGTGCGTGAATCTATCCACTTTTTTAAAAATCATTGGTATTCCTTTTTCTTTGTAAAAGTTCTTTTCCAATACATTCGCATATCAGAGAATACGTGACAAAAGCTGCAATCTAAACAGTCTTTACAACAATAAGCCCTTGTCTTATCACTTATGTCACATCCTGCCGAAAAAACCTGTGCAATTTCTTTCATTTTCTAATTCTAATTCAGTTCGCTACTCACAACATTACTTTTCTGTACTTGAAAACACAGTTACTAAACATCGATATTTTCGGCTTTAAGTGTCAAGCATTGGTAAGAAAAGACATTACGAAAGAAAACATTTTAATCAAAAAAATATATATGGTAAAACAAGAAAATTGATGCTTAATATTTGCTATAGAACTACAGAATACATTTAACAATTTAACAAACAAACTCTAAACTGACATTTATAATTAAATAAGGCAATGTAAGTCTTTCTTATTGGCATATGTCACATACATAGTCTTTTTGCGCTGCATCATTGTATGTCAAGTCACACATATCAGTAGGTACATTTGAGGTGATACCACCTAGGACATTTTTATCACCTTCTGGTTACAAATTAAGTATTTAAGTTACAATCTTGGTCGAAAGTTTTGAAGCAGAGGTACTACATTTACGCAACTTTCGACCAAGATTGTAACATTAGTACATTGTGTATCGAGTAGGAAAAGCGTAACATTCCCGGACGATGTGAATATTGCAACACAGAGTCGGGGAATGTTGCTTTTCCTACGAGGTACACATACTATTTTTCCGCTGATTGTTAAAAAACAGACTGAAAACATGGAAATTCTAAAAATTATTTTATGAAGAAAATAATAAGCGATGCCTTGAAAATAACGAACGTCGGTATCCATGGAGAAGTACCAACATTGTAGGCTATCAGACGACGCGATTTGCAATTCCAATACTAATTTTAATACCAACAATAATCAATAATTAACACTTGTAATAATTGTAATATAACAATAACTATTAATAGAACGAAATAATTAAATATGACTTGTTAAATGGGTTTTCATTAGTACCTTGTTGAATGTTCTAATTACTGTAAGGAAATGAACATTTCTTTACAGTACAGAAATGAATGTTTCCTTACAGTAATCGTTGGCTGCCTAGCAACGACTACATGCACCGGAATCTTGTCCTTTTCCTTTCAAAATTCTGTCAGAAATGTCATAATTTTTTAACGATCGGCGGAAAAAATATTTAATTTGAAATTAGGTTTACATTAATTGATCACTATGCTACATAGAATTTGACTTATGGATAGTTTTTTAAATTTTTGTTAGATGATTACGTCCAAAATGGCTATTTTATGATCATTTTAGCAATATGAATTGCAAAAGTCTCCTTAGGAGCCTTAAAGCTTCTATACCGTAAATATCTATTACGTTCCAGGTAAATACCTACACTTCGCGGATATGTTATCATTATCACGTTCATATTTAAAAATTACTGACAACGACCCAGAAATGCTTGAAATTATTCACTACGTATCAAAATATTTACCTATGAGCTGGTAGGGTTAACAAACCACAAAGCTTCATTATAAATTATTTATTGAAATTGAAAATTAAATTAATTATGAACTACATGTTTCGACATCATATGTCATCATCAGACTAAAAAGTATAAAGTTAAGCACTAAAGCTAGTTAAAGTCTAAAAATACTTACTAGTTACTACGTAACAATTTATAAATGGTGAAAGATTGATTTACCGTTGATGGGGCGAAGATGAAATGAAAAGTGAAGTTAAATTGGTAATAAAATCCTTGTTCGGTCCATAATCACAGAAAGCCGAAAGGTAACTGTAAAATTTCAACTTGAATTTCAATCGTTTCCCACCGAACTTAATTAAATAATTTATGGGGAAGGTTTTGTGATTTGTTAACCTTACGAACAAATTTATCCCATTTGGAGAATCGTTTCCTTCAACATCATTATGGATCCAACCAATATTTACCTATGAGTACAGAACGGAAAAAACAGTTTAAAGATGAAATAACTAAAGATAAAAATTTAAGCCAAATTGCGCAATATTATTTCAACGGTTGGCCCAAGGAAAGTAAAATATCTAAAGAGTGCAAGGCATACTTTAAGGTAGTTCCTCCGCGGAACGATTTGCGACAGAATTTGTTCAAACTTGGCGTATACGTTATTAAATACGTTATCCAAACATCTGTGGAGTTTAAATGAGGTTTACCGTCCCTAAGTCGAGATATTTACACTTAAAATTGGCATGATTGACATATAACCCATATACAAAAAACACCGCCCACGTAGCACATATCTTTCAAAGGCGTCCCAAAGACATTCTAAGGACTTCTATATGTCCACATAAGTCCCCAGGACATCCGAAAGCCAATCTGAGAACTTCTGAATGTCCGCATAAGGCCACAGGACATCCCTTGCAGATCTCGTGTTATGTGGGCACTGACACATTATCAATTGTACTGTCAAAACTAAATGTCAGAATTTAATGAAAAACTAAAGAATGCTAGAGAGGGATTATACGAATATTGTGAAAACATTTGAGAATTGTTTACCGTCTACTTTGAAGATATAGCCTTGAGAAACATGACGTTTTTGGTATTATTAGATATGTTTAGGCAAGCGAATGATTGTATACGCAATCTGTTCCATGACAACGCGGACAGTCCGAACAAAAAGTGTACTTCCACTGGCGTGACAAAAATGGTTAATAATAGTAGTTACTATGGTTACATGGGACGAAACTTTTGGTTGAGATTGTCGCGGAGGAACTACCTTAAACTAAAAGACGACATATATGACTTAAGAGGGCGGTTTGATTTTTTTAGGTAATAAAACCATTGTCTCCGATTCTCTTAAACAATTTGTTTTACAATTGATACATAAGGGCCACGTAGATATTAGTAAAGCTATTGCAAAGGCTAGACAAATTTTCTATTGTCACGCGATATTTCGTCGTTCATACAATCATGTAGAATTTGTCAAAAATACATGCCATCTAATGCAAAAGAACCTTTATTGTCACATGAAATACCAACATTAAGATTCAATAAGTAGGTGCTGACATCTTGGAGTTTGGACCATCATCATACTTAGTTCTCATTGATTACTTTTCTTATTGAATAGAACTACATAAACTGAAAGATAAAACTTCAAAGGAAATAATAAATGCTACGCAGAACACATTTACTAAATTTGGCTACTCCGAAACCTTAATTGCCGATAACTTACCATACATACCTTCCGAATGTAAGGAATACTACAGCAAAAAAGATACTTATTGCTATATTTACATGTTCTCAAACTGACTATAGAGAATCCGTTATGGCATATAACAATATACCAATCATTAATTTAAAACCTTCACCAGCACAAATTTTACAAAGTCGAAGATTAAAAACTCTTTTACCTACCTATTACAAACATTAAATTAGAACCTAAAGTACAATACCACATATGGTAAACGCCAAACAAACTCCGTTGCACGTCATCAATCACCTGATAATTGACATCCCTGCCGTAAATGTAACGGCATAAAAATCGTGAAAATTCGACCTGTAAAAATTAATTTCATCAGAATTTTATGATCGCCACGTTGGTAACATTGGATTGTTTTCAGCAACGTTGCCAATGCCAATTCAATAAGGTTTAATGTTTTGTTGTGGTTATGTTTTGACTGTCACAATTTTGAAGTTCTGATTTTGTTTGACTAATTTGACATTTATTATAACTAAAGTTACGAGTGAACTCAGAAGTTTTATTTGCGTTTCCTTCTTTCAATTACAATCTGGCAACACTGCCCCCAATCGACGTCACTCACATTATATGACGTGCAACGGATTTTGTTTGGCGTTCACCAGAAATTCTTTACGTGCACAACAAAATATTTCTAAAAGTAATTATCATAAAACGTGTAAAAACAGTTATATAAGCTTTAACAAGGGTGATAGGGTTGTTATCAAGACAGATAGGAGTTGGCGCTTAGGCGTAAGCGATCCAATGAGCCATGACAGAGTATTATAGGGACAAGGTGGCGTTGTGTGCTCGAGTTGGCATAGTAGGCGAGAATGCCGTCTCCTGCATTGTCTACGGACTGCCGGAGGCACACAGGGCGAACGCGTATGCGGCGAAATGTGCAACGCCTGAGGCGCAATATAATACCTTCCTGGCGGGGTTGGAGGCGTACCACGGGGAGGCGCAGGCGTTGAGACCTTCCACCTCTGGGATGGCCAGTCGGTGGGCGAATAGGCCACCCAAAAGGTACCAACCACCACCGGCGATGGCGCAGCGACTAGTCAGATGCTATAATTGCCAGCAGGTGACGGATCATTTCTCCAAGGACTGTCCCTTGGAGCGGAAAGAGAGATGTCGGCAATGTGGCGCAACTGGGCACGTGTTGGCGGCGTGTCCCAAGAAGGTGCAGGCGGAGGTTGGCGGTGATGTGAAGGTAAGTTTATTGATTACACCTACCAATACATTTTGCAAGGTGGCGTATATGCTCGATTCACCGGTCAGGGCGTACATTGACTCGGGGAGCGAGCAAAATATTATTTCTTTAGCGCTGGCGAGGCGGTTAGGGTTGACTAAAAGGCGAGATGGCGAAGGCGTGGTACTCAGAGGCTTTGGGGGTGGCCAGGCATTGGCGTTAGGCGAGGCAACGTTTGTTGCTAGCATTGATGGGTTACAATTACCTATTAAGGCGTTGGTAACGGATGTAGACATGGGGCGAATTGAACTCCTTGTCGGGCAGGCGTCTCTTCAGACACCAGGAGTCACATTGGTGGTTAGGGATGGCAAGGCTTTGCTAACTGATGAGGGCGACATCAGTGCATTTTTAGGGCGACTGACGGTGGAGGCAGAAGATCCTCAGCGGTATGAAATTCGTTTGGCGGCGGACTTCATATGCACACCCAGGATCCTCCACAGTGGCGGTGGTCGAGGTGATCGGCGGTCTTCCAGACGGAAGAGTCAGGATGAGCGAGAAGCGTGTATGCACAGAGGCCTATAACTACGTGCTAAATACGTCTTTTGTTGCGGCGGATAGGCGATAAATGGTGCTGGTGTCCAATTTCAAGGACTCGTTCATTCTATGGAAGAGGGGACACCTATTGGCGAGGGCGGTACCATTTATTGAAGAGGACGACATACAGGGGAATATAGTAGCTTCTAGCGAATCAGGTATAATGGCAAATATAAATGTGGGCAAGGTGAGTGAGTGTGTTAGAGCACAATTATTGGCGGTGTTGCAGGCGAGGTCCAACTGTTTTTCTACAGGCGAGGACGATGTCGGACTGACTCACTTGGGCGAAATGCAAATCAGATTGACCAGTGACATACCGGTGCATTACGGACCTTATAGGTTGCCATTTTCAGAGCGCGCGTTGGTGAAGCAGAAGGTGAGGGCGCTGCTAGAGGCGGGTGTTATCAGGGAATCTAATTCGGCGTATGCGAGCCCTATAGTGTTAGTACCTAAAAAAACAGGCGAGGCACGTATGTGTGTGGATTTTAGGGCATTGAACGTCATAACGGTGAAAGATCGATATCCTCTACCGCTTATAGCGGATCTATTAGACAAACTGGCGGGTAAGAGGTACTATTCAACCCTTGATTTGGCGCAGGGCTATCACCGGGTGCCGGTACATCCAGACTCTATCGATAAAACGGCGTTTATCACTCCGGATGGGCAATATGAATATTTAAGAGTGCCGTTTGGGCTGGTGAATGCTCCATCAGTGTTCCAGCGCATTATGAATAAAATGTTAGTGTTTGGTCTATATGGACGACTTACTGATACCAACGACTACTGTGGAGAGCGGGTTAATTTTACTTGACAGGGTGTTGCAGCTGGTGGCAGAGGCGGGCGTGAAATTAAGATTGGACAAATGTTCCTTCTTGATGGAAAAGGTGGAGTGGGGAACTAAATTACGTGTTACTGGAAAAAATCGTGTAACTTCGAAACGGGTTGCTTGAATTTGTCAATATTGGTCTCGATGTAAAGACAACACTTGATATTACCAAAAAAATCCAAAACCACAACAATTTCTTATCTCCGTGTACCAATAGAGGGCGCAACATATTGTAGCAACAAACCGGTCGACTTTTCTAAAAAAATTCAAATGGTACCAAATATTTTTTCCACTGCTATTGGAAGGAAAATTAATAAGGGAGTAAAAAAACAAAATTATATCAATAGCTCTTATAATACCGAAGATATAGTCAAAAATGTGGTAACATAACAGGCAATTTGAGGTATAAACAAATCGTACGCTTAAAATAAATAAGTAGGCTATGAAAACTTCATGTCAAAGTTGTAAACAAAACAAGGTGACACTAAGTGTATTTCGCTTATTGTATTATAATAAAAAATGCCAATTTCCAATGAAGAAGCATTTGATATGTTTGCCGCATATTTTGAGTGCATGCAAAATGCAACTTTTGCAGTACGAATTTATCATATGCGATATCCCGACAGACGAAGATACGAGCGGGGAGTTTTTGTTCGATTAGCACAAAGTTTACGTGCTACCGGTAGTATCCATCGTCCTATATATAATAGACGAGCTCGAGGTTGTACCGAAGAAAATTCAATAAATGTCGTGGCATATATTGAAACTAATCCGAATTTAAGTATTAGGACAATATCACAACATTTAGGGATATCGCATGGAAGCGTTCAAAACACAAGTATGTAGGTTTCAAAAATAGTATTTGTAAAGTTTCTCAATTTGATTTACAGACATAATAAGAAATGTTTAATGTTATTTATATTTTATTTATTTTAAATCTTTTATTCCTTCATTCCTACTTATACTATTCCTGCATTCTCACGCATAATATTCCTACCTTTTTAGATTCCATCCATATCATATTGTCCTTCATCAACATTTACTACCTCAAGATTTTGATAGCAGATTGAACTTTTGCAATTGGATATTAAATATGACACAAGAGTATCCTCAATTTTTATCTCAAATTGTACGGACGGACGAAGCCACCTTTAGTTGTGACGGAAATAGCTATTTATGTATCAAGTACGCAAAATGATGTTTTAGCAGATGAGTCGTGTTTGTCGGACGAGGCGTTAGCCGAGTCCGAAAACTTCGACGAATCCGCTAGAGCATTTTGCGTACGTGATGTATACAATATTTTTTTGCAGGAATTCTCTAAACTATCAAATTAATTTCATAAACATTTATTTTGACGCGTACAGAACAGTTGTAAACGTCATAATATTTAGGTTTGAAATAGTTGCTATGGCAACAACAGATAAATAGGTTTTTTTTCATTCATTAATGTTTTGCGGACTCTAAATAGTCCGCAAAATACATCTTTAGAGTACTAGTACGCTAAAACGTATTTATCTGTTGTTGCCATAGCAACTATGTCAAACCTAAATATTATGACGTTTACAACTGTTCTGTACGCGTCAAAATAAATGTTTATGAAATTAATTTGATAGTTTAGAGAATTCCTGCAAAAAAATATTGTATGCATCACGTACGCAAAATGCTCTAGCGGATTCGTCGAAGTGTTCGGACTCGGCTAACGCCTCGTCCGACAAACACGACTCATCCGCTAAAACATCATATTGCGTACTTGATACATAAATATCTATTAGCGTACTAGTACTCTAAAGATGTATTTTGCGGACTATTTAGAGTCCGCAAAACATTCATTTTAGAGAATGAATGAAAAAAGTAAATTTGCATAATATGCATTACTGGTCGAGGAACAATCCTCATTGCCTACGCGAGGTGCAGCACCAAGGAAGGTGGAAAATTAATGTCTGGTGTGGAATAATTGCTGGAAGAATTATTGGACCAATTATATTCGAAAGAGCATTGACTGGTAGGGTCTATTTAGACTTCCTTCAAAACCAATTACCCGGTCTACTTCAAACTAGAAGGACAATGTTCTTCCAACATGATGGGTGTCCAGCACATTTTTCATTAAATGTACAACATCTTGATGAAACATATCCAGGCAGGTGGATAGGTAGAGGAAGCATATTCCCTTGGCCTCCTCGTTCTCCGGACTTAACTTGCTTGGATTTCTATTTATGGGGCCGGTTGAAGGATATGGTATATCAAACTAGAGTGACGACAAGAGAAGATCTACTAAATAGAATTCAAGAGGGAATACGTTCAATACCGGTGGCAGAAATTGAATGCGCAGTGCAATCCACAAGAGATAAGATCCAGTTGTGCATTGAAAATGATGGTCGGCAATTTGAGCACTTAGGACGTCATTAAAAGTATTATTTATTAAATCGGTCCTTTTCAGGACCACAAACATTTTGAAAAAAAAAAAAAGGATATGCGGCAAGCGTATCAAATGCTTCTTCATTGGAAATTGGCATTTTTTATTATAATACAATAAGCGAAATACACTTAGTGTCACCTTGTTGTTTTGTTTACAACTTTGAATTAATAAAACTACTTAAAACCTCCCCTTTGACAATGATATTTAATAATAAATTCAAATTTAATGAAGCGAAGATGAAGAGTTTATGTTTTTTGTATATAAGTACCCAAAAGTACTAAAAAGCCAGCCCCATCAACGGCAAAAACTGACTGAATTGAAATTAAAAGGATTAATTAGGCCTTCACGCCTCGTTTTTGATTAACGTAGGGGAGTCCTAAAATAATCCAAAGGGGGAGCAAACACCTTGTTATTTAACCTTAAACGAAGGTGTGCAATCGGGCAACATTTAAATTTGACTTGATTAAAAATACAGGGTGGGGCACCACATACGGCACGGAAGTTGGTGCCTAAAATATAACAATTTTTAAAAATCTTTTTATATGCATACATGTAGGTCAATAAGAGCTACATTTTAAAAATATTTATAAATATACAGGGTGGTTCAAAAAAATGTGGCGTATCAAAGTTATATTTTTTTAAATGGAACACCCTATATATCATCACATTTTCGTATTTTACGTTAAAAAATAATGTCTCTTTCTTAACAATTCCCTATACCTATCTTTTATGGTTTTCGAGATATCTCGGTTTTTCTCGAAATACAGTAGGTCACAGAAAAAAGAATAACGGCAAAATGGGTAGTCGTAAAAGAAATTGCTTTGGATCAGTTGATTTGAAGCCTTTTGGCAACTATTTGCAATATTTACTATTATGTAGAAATGTACAGGGTGTTCCATAACGTGCGAAATATCATTGACTCCTGCTAACTTAAATAACTCGCTTATTTTAAATAGAACACCCTGTATTTTTTACCCTATTCGATACAGTAAAATATTGTCTTTCAAACGATATTAGAATGATTAGATTGCAGTACGTTATTCACTAATGACCTAATTTAACGAAAAAATCAATTAACGAATATTTAAAGTACTTACGGGGGTCATACACTTCACAAAACAAAAATTACGAATGTACAAGTTTTCTCTTATCGCCGGTTACGTAGCACACGTGGTATATTCCATGGGTAGACATAAACAACGACGTTAATACCAGTTGTACGGCGAGCCTTGCGTAGTCGACTCGAACAATTGGGTTAATTCACATAATTTTTTTATACGCTTAATAAATGCAAAGATGTCAGATGTCTTCGATATTGCAAAAATAAGCGGCGTTAGAATAATTTAAACAGCTTTTTTTCAAATTTTAAATCGCGAAGCGTCGAAACTGCACGACAACTCAGCGACAGGTGCCGACTACGGCATGACGTCATATACTGGTGTTTCAGCTAAACTGGTATTTACGAATGATTGTTTGGCGATCATGGAGCCGTCGAAAAGGTGTTACAAGTGGTGTTTTGTGCCTATGTGCACTAATACGACTTTTACAACACCTGAAAAGACATTTTTGACAATGCCTCGAGACGTAAAAATTCGAAAAATGTGGTTCAAAGCAGCTAGAAGAGATTATTCTAAAATAACTTCTTCGGATTTCTACTGCTGCGAGGATCACTTTGATGTAAGATGTAGTTACTTACTAAGCAAACCTAAATGTTTAAGTAATTGACAAAAATAAATATACATGAGACGTGGTAAACGAGTAAAGTAATGCAATATGCAAAATATCTGCGTAGTAAGAGTCTGTCAAGCAAACGAATTTCACATTGTTAGGTTTTATTCAAGCTTTTGCTCCACGAATTTCTGCAGTATTAAATCGATCATCCTTCTTTAAGAACTCGGCCAACATAAAAACATCTACTCGAGGAAGATTATCCGACATAGCTTTCAAATAACCTGCATCCACCATCGTAAGAATCGGTTTCAAAAACGCAACGATAGCCGACTGACAGTGGGCGTTTCCCAGTACGTGACGTCACTATCTGTTTAAAACTGATTTAGCGCGAACGCTCATGTTTGAACACTTCAATTCTTTTTTTCTCGGAAATGGTACGTTTTATTTAACTTTTTTGAACTGCAATAGTTTACAAACACGATTCAAAAGCAGAATCTTATGTTTATTTTGAAATTTATTTTTATGAACTAACCCAATTTGCGGCAAATTTGAATAAAAGTGCTTTTGATCGAAATTTACCCACTTGATCGACTTTGCCCCATTCACAAATAAAAGATTTTGCCGGATGTCAGTATATTTCTGAACCAACATTTCAATGTTGTAGAATGCTTTCGTTGGATCTTTGCCACCTCTAGGTTTACAGAAATACATTTTCTCTTTCTCGGGTGTAAGAGCCACTACCAAGACTAACAAATCCGTATCTGACCCGACAACAACTTTGACATACTGTTTTACTTTTGCTATAGCAACTTTCACTATATCAACATCGGCATCGTCTTCTGCAGTGTACGTAGATAAACCCCTTTTATTTAATTCTGATGATACGGCCTCGATCAGTCTTTTCTTGTTTTTCCTATTGTCTAAAAAATTTTCTTTGGGAGTCATACATTTGGTGTTTTCTTCAAAGTTGATGATGAATGAAGTTTTCTTTGCAGCTCTTCTACTTTGTTCTTCGTATTTAGTGGTTGAATGATCCGGATATCCGTCAAAAATGGTGGTTGTATTTTCTCCATAGTTACGCATTATATAGTCACAGTAATTTTTTACTATTTCCCCATATAATATAATATAATATCGAAAACTATACGGCTATTAACACAGTACCTACCTTACAATCAAAGAGCACGTATACAACTAACCACAAATCACTAATAAGTAACAACTAACTTGCAGCATAGGAGGGCGCGGCGAGGTCAGCAAGTGGCTAGCGCGCTCTTTGTTTCAATCCTACGTAGTAAACTGTTAAGTCTGTCGAAAATAGTTATGAGATAATTTAAGTAGATAATTTTCTAAGGAAAAAATTGGTAAAAAGATTTTTAGGTTAGGATAAAAGGTAACGGAGATATGAACAATAATCCAAAAGCTTGCAAATTGGATATTGAAGGGGGGTACAGAGGAAAGCACCGGGAGGAGGGGTGGGGACTTTTGTGAAAATATACCTCTAGTGGTGTCCTAACAGCTGGCAAAAAATCAGCTTGTCACTAATTTTTCCTTTTATTTCCTGGGCTAAACCCTTTGTAACGGTAAATGTAAATTGCTATGTCCCCGGAAATTCTGTACGTCTTAGTTGTCAGGAACTGTATTGTAATTGTTAGTATGTAAATGTAATTGTGAAACACAAATAAAAACGTCGGACGTCACACCCCGGTCCCCTATATTCCCGGTTATTAGCTACTGCTATCCGAGGGTGACGAGCTGACTTAAAACATGAAGTAATTTGGGGCATCAATAACACGATGAACTCGAGTTCTGGATATTCTCCTGCCGAGTTGATGTTCTATCACCGCCATGGTGTGGTAGCTGATCTGGCTGGCGAGGGCGACGGCGAAACACTAGCTAGTGATAAGGGCAGGGTTAATGAAAACCCCTTGAATAAGGGCGAATCCACCGGCGTAAGACCTTTCTAAAACAGCCAGGAGGGAAAGTGTCAAGGTGACGACCTTGATGCGATTACTTCCATTTCGAGGGATCATTTACAGGCCAACCATGGTAGGGCGGCCCTTAACTTAAAGCGGGCGGCTAGGCGGATGCAAGCACCTTATAATAAGAGGCGGAGAAGGGCTACCGAATATGAGGTGGGCGGCTTGGTGTTGTGGCGAGCTGCAGCTACTGGGCGGGCGAGCGCCAAGGTGAGTAACAAATTGGCGAACAAATTTGATGGACCCTATAGAGTAGCGAGGGCCTTACCTAATGACAGGTATATAATAGAGGCGATATAAGGCGTTAGGGGTTATAAGCGCTTTCAGGCGACTGTTGCAATTGACTCTTTAAGGCCATATCCGTGCATGGATGAATATGATGATGTGAATGATAATGAGGCGGGCGCGGAGGTTGACAGGCAAGACCTGTTGGACCTCTTGGAGAGCTAACTTTAGTAATGAGGGCATTACTGTTGCAGGATGGCCGACTGTTACGCGGGAAAATTGAATGGCGCGGGAGAAGGCGAAACCAGCGGAGGTGAGGTGGAATGGCAGGGTAAGCGGCGTACAAGGAACCGGCATGAAGTAACTTGAGCTTGGGCGTTGGATGAATACAGCCGTGTTGGCGTGCTGGTTCTATTTTGATTATTATTATTATTATTATTATAAGATTCAGTGTCTTATTATTTTAGCGTTGTATATTAAATTGTTTAAAGCGAATTGATTAATTAATTTCATAATATTGATAAACGACCAACATGGTCTTAATTAAAACTGACTAAGGATAGATGGCGCATAACAATCTTGAAAACAACCTTGAAAGAAAATGAATACAAAGTGAATGCACCTTGTGACTTATATGTATAATCGTTGTCAAGATCAATGATTTCATTAACCATGTTCGGGTGGTTCTTTTGTCTATTGATTTCTAGGGATTCCAATACATTGAGGAGGTAGGTAACATTTCTTCCCGAAATGTAAAATATCAAAATCCTTTTTAGGGTTAAATGAGTGCCTTTTGGTTAAAATGTGATCCGCGAAAGCTGATTTATGATCAATATTATTATGTTTGATGCACTGATAGTGTTCATTGAAACGGGTGGCAAGGTTCAGGTGATCGGGGATTATTTGTGATAACTGATAACCGTGAAACCACATTGGCAGCTGCATCTAAATCTGGGGCTCTATTGGGAGTTACACTGTAACTTGCTCCGGAATATAATTAAAATCCGTATGAAAACCCATAAGAATCGCATAACACAAACAGCTTCAACCCCCATTTATGTGGTTTTGCCGGCATATACTGCCGAAGGTTACAAACACACACACGTTGAGCCATGGGTACCGACCGAAAGCGTGTGTTGAAATAATTGATAATTGGCCGAACTTTGTAAGTGGATCCCCTCGTGCTGGCATTTTGGTACTGTCGTTGAAATGCAAATAGCGCCGTATTTCTTCGAATCTATTTCTTGTCATGGTTTCCCGTATTGGTTCAAATGCATTTTCTCCCTAGTATTCGGATATCTGTATATGGACATATAAAAGAGGATTCCCACACATTTTTGTAACTCCTGTTGCCGTAGTTGCAAACTTTGTTGAAATATTTATTTGGCGAGCATAAAGGTTGGTCTCATTGGCTATTTGTTCGTAGAAATTGTCTTCAACAAAATATTTAAAACAGGAGTTTTCAATTCATGAAAGCGTGCAGGTAATTGTTCATTTCTTTTGAACTCTATTTTTGAATGCAACATTTTTTGGGTCTATTTTGCTAGAAGATCCAATAAAACTGTTTACAAAGTTATGTTGAACTTGATCAAGGTGCTGTTTTTTGTGTTGAGATGGTTCCACTTCAACCAATTCAGATTCTACTTCCTGAAATTGCATTCCGGAATTTGAAGCACCAGGTTCAATAATTAATTCGTCTATTACCGCACAAGTTTCAGGTGTTTCAAAAGTTTTAACGAAGTTACCGTGTTCAACCTGATCAAGATGATCACCCCATTACCTCAGGGGGTAAAGAGGGGAGGTTCTAGATGAAGCTCTCCCCTCTTGATTTTGATGAATTCCGTCTAAATAAATGCAATTAAAAGAGTGATTTTATTATATCCCTTACCACTCTGCAGACTGCCACCGCCATGCATATAATTTTTTTTTCTATAACAGAAACAGATTATGGATTTAAAAAACGGAATGTGTGCGGATATATTCACCATGAGGCAGTAATTGCTGGGACCTATTAATTTCCTCCATCGCCGCAATGATTTCATCAGTTAAAATTTCTGTAATTTGAAAATTAAAAATAACGGAGAGAGAGAGAAAGAGAGAGGGGGGGGGGGGGAGAGAGAACTTATTTTGTCATTATCATTATTTTGTCAACATTGTGTACAATTTCTTATTGTCTATTTACATAAATGTTAAATTAGTCGTTTTTCTCACCGCCCCAGAACTTGTGATGAGAAACAATGTAGAGCAAATCATAATTCCTCCAGATCAATTAGATGCACAGGCCGATGAAGAAGATATACAAGATGATATTCTTGACGATAATATTGCCTTTCCTACCGATGTTGCTGGATCCATAGAAGTTCGTTTTGATCAGAGGATTCCGAAGATGAGGAATGGAATATTCCTTTGACTCAGTTGCAGACAAAACTGAAGCAAAAAGTACCAAAAACAAGCTCAATGCCGCCAAGTTGGACTGAAGATTTTACTAATATTTCTATGCCGAATTCAAATAGATTCAACGATCGCCTAGAAATGCTCAAACATGATGTATGTGGATCCAGCCCGGTTGAAATTTTTGAAAAATTTTGTAGCACGGAAGTATATGACCATATTTATTGAGCACAGAAGAAAAATCCAGTTGAGTACATATTCGTTTAATCGACAATATAAAATGGAAATGTTACGTTTCGGTGCTACTTGGGCAGCTTCTTCAGACGTTATTACAAGTTTATGTATAATTTTGGTATAAATTTTGAAAATATGTGGTTTGTGGGTTGGTGAAATTGGTAATACTCGGTATAAATTGTGTTAAATTGTTGTCTTTTAAAATTCTTATAGAAGTATCGACGAAACAGTCACAAACAAATGGCAAAAGTACGACCACTCATGAATTTATTGAATCAAAGGTTTCGACAGTGGGGAATATTTCATCAAAGCTTATCAATCGATGAAGCTAAGGTGAAGTACTTTGGACATCACTCAGCAAAGCAATATATCAAAGGAAAACCTGTGCGCTTCGGTTACAAGGACTGGATGCTGTGTAGCTCCAGTGGATACTGCTATGCATTCGACACATACTGTGGTGCAAAAAAAAATTATCTAACAAATCACCTGCCCTGCCATTAGGTTCTACAGTAGTGTTGGATTTACTTACAAGTTATTGCAGTTCCGTGAGACCATATCATTTTTTTTTGATAAGCAGCCACGCACTTTTAAAAACATTGAGAGATAATGGACAGAGGGCAACAGGAACCATTAGAGACAATACGACTTAAAAAGTGCCCATTTACAGATACAAAGACTTTTCTCAAAAAAGGAAGAGGCTACTATGAAAAACTATATAACAGTAATTCATTATTACTCTTCGTCCGTTGGAAGGATAATATTGCCACGATAAATCAAGTGCTGACGGTTGTGACAAAAAAAACCATCTGGTTCTGTTCCTCACAATGTCAGAAAACACGAAGGGGGACATTTTCCGAAGAAGCTTCATAAACAACTTAAGTGTGCTCAATGCCTTAACCTTAAGGCAGCCGGCAGGTTAGGTAGGGCAGGCAAAACAAAACCGACCAAACGCTAATATAAAAAAGCGCCACTGTGCGGAACTAATGACTCAGTACAAAGCATTCGCGGTGTTCCCAAAAATGAGCACGTATACATCACAAGGATCTGAGTTTTTGAAAAATAACAAAATAACCAATTTTAATTGTGAGAAAATGCAATCTAAACATCGTGACAGCTACAGTAGTTTAAAAATATCTGTGGACTCAAATCAGTTAGATGCAGTCTGTAACTCCAATGTCTGCCCCCCAGGAGTCACTATCCGAAAGTTTTTTCTACATCTTCACACACTCAGAGACTGACCCAAAGCGGAGGAAATGGCCCCGAAGTAATTACAACTAAATGTCCCAGTCATAACGACGATTTTGACCTGTTATCGTTAAATATTCACTCGATAAACAACGACAAACTGGCTCAGCTGGATATAGAGATTTTCAGTTCAAATATTAAATTCAAGACCGTGCACTTGGGCCCCCCCCCCCCCCCCCCGAAATAAAATGGATTAAAACTACATAAAATCGACTTTTAGGTGGAAACATTCCAAAGATGTTAATCTTTTCAATATTTTCACCACGCAGCGTGTCAACAACGAATTCACACCCAACTCGCCGGCCCTGTCGCTGCTGCCTATTACCTATCTGTCTTCGCGTTGTGCCGTCATTCGTCTTCGTTCACGCATTTTTCACTCACGCATATTTGAAAGTATTGCAATTACATTTGTTTCATAGCAACGGATACGAATACTGCGAGTGACTCATCTACATCTGCTACACCTATTGTCTCTGAGGCAAGCACATCGTCTTCTTTTTCTACGTGTACTGAGATCAGCGAAGTGAGACCTGAAGAAAGCAACTTATTAATTCAAATTCACCACTTTGATTTGGGAAACTATGTAGGTAACAAATTAGATGATGACTTAAAATTTAAGTTAGTGAGTTTATACGAAAAATGACGGCGCACTGTGCAAATATTGTGTAATTTTTCACATCACACCGTAGGAAAAGGAGGCGATCAGGCTTCCAAATCTCTTGTGACAGTTCCGTATAAGAAATGGAGACACGCAATCAAAGACTTCGAATCCCATCAATCGAAACAATACCATCACGAAGCTGTGGTTAAGGGCTCCAACATTTTGAAAACTATGCAAAACCAACACTTGGATATCAGGAACGTTATTGACTCAGGGAGAAGAAAGCAAGTAGAAGAAAATAGAGAAAAGTTATTTTCAATTGTGGAAACTATAAAGTTTTGTGGGCGTCAAGAACTGACTTTGAGAGGAACAAACGATTCTGGCCCTGTTTCTGTGACTGATGAGGAGCCAGTCACAAATGACGGCAATTTCAGAGCCATCTTAAGAATGAGGATGAAATGTGGTGATACAAAATTGCTCAAACACAGTGAAAACATTGCTCTGAACGCGACATATATGAGCGCTAAAGTCCAAAATGATCTGATATAAATTTGTGGGGAAATAATTCAGAAGAAAATTGTAAAATGTTTAAATGAAGCGAAGGTGTTCTCCGTTTTAGTAGACGAAACTGCTGATATTTCGGGACATGAACAACTTTCACTATGTGTTAGATACGAGTTAATTTTGAGGCTAATTCGAATTCATGTTTGGCGTCATATTCTACTAAACTTTGAAAATGTGCAAGTCGAACGTGACCTTCAGGAATATGAAATTCTTTTTTTGAAATCAAGCGGTTTCGAATGCTAGTGTATGCTGTTATGTCATAATTTTCGCTTACGTGAAAACTTCGTATAGATTTTTGCCAACCTAGCTAATTAAACTTGTTACTTCATACAAAATGCAAAAATCGAGGTTGGCATTTTTTCTTAGTCCCGGTTTCAAAATGGCGGTTATTTCAAAGTGGCCGCCATTTTGAAACTTTTAACTTGAATAACTCGGTATCTATTGAACCGATTTTTACGTTCTTTATGTCAAATTAAAGCTTATAACGTGGGGAATAAAGTTGGTCCTATGCTTCATTACGCTACCTGCTACCATTTTCTCGATATTTAACAAATATCATATTTTGGAGGTGTTGTCTGGGACGTCTTTCAATTATCCAAGTAAACTAGCGTATAAATCATTATATTCTACACAAGATAATGTGTTGCTTATAATTTTTGCTTTTAATTGGTCTACAGAAATTCAAAATCGGTTCCATAGAACCGTAGTTACGTATAAAATCGTTTTATCGACTGAAATAATATAATAAATTAAAAACACAGCAGGTTTCCTGTCTTGCCTTTTATGATGTTAATAAAAAATCTAAACTGATGAATAGATTTTTTTTGTTTCAGATGTAATGCTGGCAAGAGAATCTACTAACTTTGAGCTGTGTTTGAAGTGCCAAACCATAAGGCTTAATCAACAATAATTACGAGAAGAGCCGCGAGAATCAAGTTATGAGAAATTTTTGAACGCAATACACGAGAGAGCAAACTATGGTGAACTTGAGTTTGTTACAATTAAAAATCGCCTAGTTGACGTAACTGCAGAACAGCTGAAGGAGAAGAAAGCAGTATGGCATAAGCAAGCAATGCTATTCTGAAACTACAAATCAATCAAATATAAAAAGATCAAAACTTCGTCACACTAAAGCTATCTCCCTCCAAGACACACACAGTTGCAGAAGAAGAAGGGACGTCCTCCAACTGTAACTACTTTGGACAGCAGATGTCCTTCACCTGCATCAGTCAGGGTCACACGGTCGCAACTTACGAAGTATGACAAAACCAAATGCTTTTTCTGTCAAGGTGAAACTAAAGGAGCTCTTCACAAGTGCATGTCTAGGAATATTGGAGCACAACTTTGCGAAATTGTGACTAAGTGACTAAGTGCGAATTTTCAATTCTGCTTCGGAATGTGTGACAAAAGTGCAAAAAAACAGCGATGGCAAACAAGTACGAATCAAAATCGAGCGGGACGTTTCTGGTCGCTTATTAGGTATCGCGATTGAAAGAAAAATAGACATGGAACTTTGCCTCACATATCCCTTATCTCCTGCCCCAAGCTCTTTGCGCTATGCTACTGCTGACAAATCATCTGTAGCAAAAAAGTTACTATCAAGACTACATATGCCTACTCCCAGCAGAACTGATGTTATTTTAATTGATGGGTTTTACTTCATCGACAGTTTAGGGCCCTCTGTTCTTCAAACATTCGGAAAGATGGCTTCATCCATTTTGACAAGAGTTTGCAGTGGTTCTGCCAAAAAAAAAATACACATAATATTTGATAGGTACTTGTCTCCACGTATCAAGGACATTGAGCGTGAATATCGAAAGGAAGACAACTTTGCTTATTCTATTGTGGGTCCCATACATAATAGACCTAGGGCTTTCTACAAAGCGTTGAAAAATTACCGATTCAAAGATGCTCTTGTATCGTTTCTAGCTGAGTCTTGGTGTCCCGACGAAATGTCTGTCATTTTGAATGACAAAAAAGCCTTCTTAACAGTCGAACAGAAATGTTTTTCATTTAGATCTTAAGATTCGAAGGTCATAGGAACGGAAAAATTTGAGTACACATGTTTCCATGAAGAAGCGGATACTAGAATTATTTTCCATTTGAACAAATGTGGTCCCGGTTCGAATGTGGTTGTCTAAGCTACAGATATGGACATCCTTATTATTTTGCTCTGGAATATGCATAAATAGGGGGATAAGCAAGGCCACCTAGGGATAAGTCAATTTTGATTTCTGGTAAAGCTGGCAAAAATTCCGATATATCGAGTTACAATTGTACAGAATTAGCAGAAATTCTCGGACCTCAATTGTGTCGTACTTTACGTGCGTTTCACGCGCACACAGGTCGCGATTACACCGCTGCGTTCTATCGGAAAGGGAAAGCGAAGCCTTTTGATTAGTTCGAAAAAGATGTCAAACAGCAGAGTGTCTTCGAACAATTAAATAATCCCGCCGATATTTATGACACCGAAAAAATGAAAGCTATAGAAAATTTACAACAAAATTGTATAATCGACATCATCAACAATATTCCAAAAGTTTTCGTCCCTCATGCATGATTTCAGGCTCAAGTTGTTCTTCAAGGTTATTATTTCCAGCTCTAATTCATCGTAATTTTCTATGTCAAAATAGTTTTTGATCTTCTCCGAAACATCGCCTTCTGCGAATGGGTTAATTATGAACTCCAAGATAGGTTCAAGATTCTTAAATTGTTGGAAACGAGAATTAAATTCGTTCAAAAGTGTATTTAATTGTGGGACAAACGAAATGGTATCAATATCTTTTTCACATACATTCATGTGATCGAACATTTTCTTTAAATTTGGGAAGTGTGAAATTGAATTTCTTAGTGACGATTTTTTCGTTGCATTTCCAGGTTCAGTTCATTAAGTTTTATTGTTATATCAGTGAGAAACCCCAAACCTGCAAGCCATGAGGGATCATTCAACTGTGGATAGTCTTCGTTTCTCGTTGACAAGAACTGTTTGATTTCGTTTATCAAACTGAGAAAGCGTACAAGTACTTTGCCTCTGCTCAGCCATCGAACTTCTGTATGCAATATCAAGTCCGCGTACTCAGCATCTTCATCTTGCAAAAGCTGTCGAAATAAACGGGTTGCATTACCGCAGCCATAATAGAGTTGATTATCTTTACGACAATCTTCATGACGTGTTCAAAACGAATACTTTTGGCACACAACACCTCTTGGTGGATGATGCAGTGGTAATGAGCGAATTGAGGAAACACATCATTTGCCATACAAAGTGCAACGAAGCCATTACCTATCATTGCAGGCGCACCATCAGTCAATATGGCAGCTAACTTTTTTAATGGTAACTGACTTTCTTCTGCAAAGGTTATAAATACATCGTAAATATCCTTAGCTTGTGTGCGACCCTTCAGCGGCAACAATTTTAAAAATTCCTCCTTTGTGGTAAAATCATGAAATACCATTTTAACAATAACACATAGCTGTGCAGTGTTGGAAATGTCGGTGACTCGTCGAGTTGAAGAGAAAAAAACGTGCACTTTTTAATATCAGTTTCCAACTCCGATTTCATATCAGTAGCGATAACTTCGATTCTTCTCGAGACGCTAATAAATATTTTAGAGTGAAAAGACGAATATGTCAAAATTTACCCGCGGGTAAACGAAACGTCAAAATTTAATCGCGAGTAAATTGTGACAACTTGTTTACGTCGTAATTTGATTGAAGATCTTTTTGAAAATGCAGCGTTTTGGAGATAATTCTGTTATTGCTATTCGAAAAATAATCATGTCGAATACGTCCCCCACGTACACGTAAAATACTTGATAACATTTTGACGTTTCCTTTACTCAAATGATTTGCTAAACTGAAATACTTTTCGTGCATTTGCCATCCAAAATTGTTACTACAGCAAATTCACTCAAAATATTTCCTGGCAAAACATTTCTGTAGAAACGTCAAAACTTTATCGACTATTTCACGTGCGCTAGGGATATTACTGTTGATAATTCACCCTTTCGAATATTCCAAGACCGATCTCTGTCACCATAATCTCCCCATTGCCCCAATAAACAATTAACATAATTACTCATTATCGCCAGGGACCGTGATCGGCCGACCAGCGGTTTCGAGTTTAGGGCATACTATTGCAGTATTCTAAACTGCTAAATCCCGTTCACTCGTTCCCCACACAAATTTGCAGTCGTCTGTTGTACTATAATACATTTGTTAGTACCACCGATGTACCGGATGAACAACTCAACGTCCGGGTCCAAACAAGGTTTCGTCAGATGCGGTTGTAAGAACTGTTCAGGTAAATCTTGCAAATGTATGAAGTCAAACATAAAGTGTAATTCTAACTGTCACAGTAGCACTTCTTCTGTAGACAAGTAAAACGAACATGTAAGAAGAAAAGTGTTACAAACATAAAAAACACTGTTAAATTAGGTACTCGTTTTTTTTACGTATAATAAGTTATGTAATAGGCCTACAGGCACTCTTCTTTTTTAATAAATACAGTATAGTACAAAGTTATAAGCACAATAATGTAGGCTATTTTCAATGATAAGCTATTCATTGTATTCTACTGATGTGTTTTTTTCCATCAAAATAATGTAATTATAATCAAAATTTGGGTTTTATTTTACTTAGTTATAGATTAGTTAAAGATTGACCATTTCTCCTCTTTTCTTTTGCCTCCTTTACTTCTTTGATCGTGTCTTCATACCGCGGTTCTATTGTGAGGCCACCTTTTCCTGACATCAACTTGTTGTAAAATGATTCTTTCATTTTAAATCACAAAATGCGGCAGAAAAATAAATCAACACTTAATACTATAGCACTGAACAAACAGAAGAACGTAACTACGTATGTATCACGACAGTGAACTGCTGATGGTAGAGGTAGTGGAGTGAGCGGGTTGCATGTCTCGACCTACACATCAGCCCGCGGAGGATTGTCCACGTCGCGTTGTGGGTATTATCTCCGATGGGCGCGTTTAGTTCGGCATATTTTGAAACATAAACGTACTTTACTCTTGAGTAAAATTCATATTTTTTGACAAACCTTGTATAAGGATCAAAAAATTTGATATCTGATAGTTTCATTTTAAGTTTTAGACCATGCACAACTTTTTATAAGGAACGAGTTTTTTTCATAAAACTAAGAATAAATAAGTTTCCCGTATGGTCCCGACTTAATTGGACACATTGTATAATTGCAGGCAAGAAGCATAAAGGTCGGTAAATAAATGGTACGTCAGAATTAAACGTGGTGCTATTGACTGCAAATGTGGGAAAGACTTAGATTCTATTTTGACGGATAACTTTATAACTGGTTTACGCCGTGGTGATATTAAAGATCGTATTTGTGAAAAAGATCGTGGGAAAACTTTAATAGTATGAAAATTGCATTGAAAAAAGAAAATATAGTTATGCACCAAGTACAGGTAAACAAGATTTCGAAAGACAGGAAGGAAGTGTCCAACCAAGGAGGGTCACGAGCGCAAAGATCTTTACAGAAAGACGAAGAGGTTGTTCCGACTTGTTATGCTTGTGGTCAGTGGCGCACTAAAGAATGGGGCACTTGGGCACATACCCCCCCCCCCCCCCCCCCCAACATGTATACAGAGAGCGTCAAACTGGTGATTTACATCTTCGCACCAAAATTGTATTTTCTGCTGTGTTGGTGTTGGCTAAAGTTACTGGCGTTGGAATCAAACTGTCGCTATATTATTTGGCATAACCAGCTAGTGTGAAAACGGCAGTAGGTGTGTATTCTGCCCCCCCCCCCCCCATGACTAAAACCTGGATGCTTGAGGTGAGAAACATCATCATTTTAGTGCAAACCCGACGGTAGTTACAATAATAAAAAATGTTAGAATTTTACTCATAGCAATGTTCTTACAGCTCGGCCTGATGATGACACAAAAAAATGGGTCGAAATCGATCAAGAAATTAATATAAATCTTAGCTTACTTAAACCTCTTGTTTTATTTTTAGTGCAAAAATTGTAGCATTTAAAGTTGAATTACTAATAAATACTGTAAATGTTGAAATGGAAATTGATACTAGATCAGGGGTGTCAATTTTACGTAGTTATTTGTATGAGAAAGATTTTTCAAATTGTGTGCTAAAACGATGTACAACAATATTAAAATGTTATGATGAGATTAGAATTGTTCCGTCAGGGAATTTCAATGTTTCAGTTTCATATAAAAATAAGTTGCATGAATTATCGCTTTTAGTCTTTTTACATTCTGGTAAAGTTCCAGTTAGTGTTATCTTAATGGTAAGACACTTTATGCGTCTTTTTATCGTATGGTAAAACATGCCAAACACATTAATACAGTTTTATCAGAAGGTTCAACACCAGCAGTAAAAGTTGCTGCTAAGATATTTAAACCGTACATAAACAGCGATTGTTTTCGAACATACGCGAATACAAGCAAAGATACGTTAATAAATTGTGAGGTTAAGTGTTAAGTTATCAAAATGGATCAAGATTTTCGTGATTTATTTTCTTCAAGTGATGAAGATTTATTAGAAGAAGTAGAACAACGCCCCTATACTGTTAGAGAAAGAAAAAACCATTTCGAAACCTGGGATGATATTGATTTTTTTCGTAGATTTAGACTCTGTAAAGCGTCAGTCCAGATGGTGTTGAATTTAATACAACATCAATTAGTACATAGAAGAAATCGGTAAGCTTAATTTTATGTTGTACCAGCTAATCTCGTAACATTCACATTTTCATTTTAGAATTACTGCATTTTATAACATAGCTCGTTTTCCTCGTTTATTAGGCGCTATTGACGGTACACATATACGCATTAAATCTCCAGGTAATATTACAGTATTTCTACAAGTGGTTGTAATGTTACATTTTTTAATTCAAAGGTGGTGAACGAGCTGAAAACTTTCGAAACCGTAAAGGTTACTTTTCTTTAAACATCCAAGTAGTGGCAGACTCAAAATTAAGAATTTTGGATATAGTAGCTCATTGGCCAGGTTCTACACATGATTCAACCATTTTTAACAACTCACGAGTAAAATACCGTTTTGAAAGTGGTGAATTTGGAAATTCTTTAATTGTAGGCGATAGTGGCTATGCTGTTAAAAGATATCTTATACCACCATTGCCAAATCCTAGAAACGCTGTAGAACACCTGTTTAATGAATCCCAAATTCGCTCGAGAAATGTAGTAGAACGGACATTTGGAGTGTGGAAGAAGCGCTTCCCAATTTTGTCAATTGGGATGGAACAACAACTACCGCTTGTTCAAAATATTATTATTGCAACTGCAATTCTACATAACATAGCTTGTAGCAACAATGAGGAATTACCACCGCATGTGAATGAAGAGTTGGACATTATAAATTATCACAATGATGAACATGTTAATATAGGAGATAATGCTGTTCGACAGTCATTAATTTATGATTATTTTGCTAGACTGCAATAAAAATTTATATTTTTATTAAATTATTTAGTAACTATACATTCAGAATGGATTATTATGAAAAAGTAGCTGTATTTCTACACCTTTTGTAATTCCAATCTTTTTTTATCGTTATCCAGTTCTAGACCTTCCAAAATGGCAGCCTGGGCATCACGTTGCTTAATTTTTATTTCCAAATCCATCTCGAGACACTTCTGCTTTAAGACATATTCATTTTGTAAAGCGTTGATACGAAGCTGGTGCTCTTCTGTCTTAAATTGCATTTCAGCTTCTGTTAGTTGCAGCTGCATTTTAGATAATGCTATTTTAGCTTCAGCCAATTCATTTATGCTACTTATCTTTGTACCTGTAAATATAAAATAATAAATAAGTAAATTATGATTTTGCAAGGTTGGTAGGTACCTTTCTGCAACAGCTTATGTTTTGGAGTTTTCAAAGTTTTTGGATTCCAATGGGACCAATCTTGATTCGTGTTCACTTGAATGGCACAATCACTTGAAGGACCTGCTGTGTTAATATCGCTCGTCAGCGGTGCAGATATACTAGACTACAACACATTTTATTAATTTGATATTTAAACTACACGTTTATTCATTAACTTACCATATCATCTATATCATCTTCATTGTCAAAAATTATTTCTGCATTTTACTATTTCTATTTCGGTTGTTTCCACTAAAATTTACAAGAGTTTAGATTTGTCGATACATAGCTATACAAACCCTACCACTATCACAATCATTTATAGGTGCTAAACCCTCACAAGTAATGGAAATTAGTATCAATAATTTCTCTTCCCAATCAGTAAAAGTAGTTTTTACAGGTTCTCCACCACCTGTTTTAAATAATTCTTGCTTTTCGATAGCTTTTTTTTTTCGTAATTCTTTCTTCAGACCCTCATATTTAGTTTTTAACGACTTTGTTGTCCGAGGAATTAATGCAGAAGTAGCACTATTAAATTCGGTAGTAAGTTGTGTCCACGCATTGTTTTTTTCCTTCCAAGTAACCGAATCTGATTTTGCACATTCTATTATTTTCGAGTGTTTTATAACAACGTCAACTAACAATCGAATTTCACTTTCGCTGAAATTACTGCTTCGTTCTTTCTTTAAACTCGTCATTTAGAACAGTGCAAATAAAACTTAAACCTTAAAAACGGTTAATTGCAACGAAAATAAACACGAAAATATAGGTTATGTTTACCAATATTGAACTTTGAACTAAAACACAATTAACTTGAAGTTAGTTATAGTAGCAATTTGTACTACTTTATTTAAAAACGTTGTTCCACATCCTGGTTGGTACCTAAGACTGCACTTTTTGGTAAAATACGTAAACCGGGTTTACCAATAACATAAATTTATTCTATTGGTAACCACCAAATACTTTACCAGTAACTAAAAAAGACGCACCCTTAGTAGTACAAACTGCCTTTAGTGGGTAGAGATTGGCTAGTAAGTTTAAAATTGTTCGATAATTGTCAATCAGAACGTTTAAATAATATTAAGAAAATGGCCGCAATTGATGAGTTAATAGAAGATTTCCTGATGTGTTTAAAAATCAGTTAGGTTATAAATATGAATAGTCCGGGAGCCGGCCGCCTTTTTTGCAATCAATTAATATACTTTTTATACTTCGTGAATTTTTCCTCTGCGAAAATTTTCATGAATGGGACTTTTTATACTTCGTGAATTTTTCCTCTGCGAAAATTTTCATGAATGGGTCCTAAGGGAATGCGCAGGGGTAAAGGTGCGTTTTGCTCGGGACGACTATAACGATCATCGTTGGTTACCATTTTCCTCGGAGCGTCTGCGATTTACTACTCGCGTGTTTTCATTTGCAATCACACTATTCTTGAGGAAGGTTGTTACACAATGATTAACTTGAGTAGACGTAAAAGATTATTGTTAAAATTTCTTCTTATTGAGGCGTTTCAAACGTATGGAGGGAAAAAAGCAAAAAAACACAGTATTTTGTACTCAAAAATGAGGAGGGACTGCAGCAAAAATTGATCACTACCCATCTGAGTGAAGATCACAAAAAGTTCTCCGAATTTTTGCGTCTTCCTGTTGAACAGTTTGACTTCGTGTTAGAACTCATCAAAGACGATATCTACAGGGTCAGGCAAAATGATCTGACACATTTATTTTGTAGGTTAAATAAAAGGCAAATAAAGTAAAGAAACAAAAAAGTGTTTTTATTTTTGAAAAGTACATATGCCATTTTTCTCGTTTCATTTTCAGTTGATATTGAGGGAGATGTTCCCTGGTCATTTGATCTCATTGTGTGGTGATATCGGTTGGCCCGCCCGTTCACCTGATTTAAATCGGTGCGATTTTTTTCTCTGGGGATACCTCAAGTCAAAGGTATACATTAATGGTATGGTAAAGGTAAGTGATTATTTTTTTGCTTTTTTGTGTTTCAGTTTTAAATATGACCATTTTCAATTGATACAAAAGGGGGAATATGATACTAAACAGCATTTGAAACTAAAACAATGCTAATTTAAACGTATATTGGCACTCAGGCACTTAGGTTAAAGGTAGGTGTAGTATATTTTTTTTTCAATTGATACAAAAACGAGAATATGACACTGAACAGCATTTGAAAATAAAAATAATTGTCAACTTTTTCACGTTTGTAGAAAAAATTTTGTTTGCAACTCGATCACCAAAGTGGTATTTCGCGCACTATAATAACTATTTTATTATAAAATAGTTGTCCAGGTGCAAAAAAAAACTGGATGAGCTGGAGGACGGTAATAAACATAAATTTTATGTAAAATTCAGTAATGCACATTTATGTATGTACGTACTTTCTAAAATTGTTAGACATGGCAGGATTTAAAATGTAGAACAAAAACTAAAACTGGGAAGTATTTGTACATATAAGGGAACGTGGAGTCATTGGAGGAGTACCATACCAAGAAAATCCTATTACAACTTTGAACGCTGAAGGTTTAGATATAATTAAAGCTGTTTCTGTGGAAGGACATGCAAATGTAGAAGAGTCTGCAACAGAATTTGCGTTTGATGATACCACTGAAATGAAATAGAGTTATACGAAGACATACAAGGTGACCACGGGATGTATTTACATTTAAAAATAAGCAAAACTGTGTTAGTTTTTCAAAAAACAAATTTATTTACTTTTCTAACATGTTGGTTGGGATATGCCATTTAACTTAAGTAGCAAAAATCAGGTCAGGAAGGTGACGGCCATCTTCCCTGATACAATTTTCAATTCTGTTTAGGAAGCTCTGCCATACTCGCTGTAGTGTCTCCTCGGTGATTAGTGCCACCTCTTCGTAGGTAAACACGCGATGTTCAACCGTCCACGGCTCCATTGCGACTGAGATACGTAAATGGCCATGCCATGAAAGGTGAATGACCGCCCTACCATCACCTGATCACTCGCCTGGGCTGAGTACAGTCCCAACAAAAATGTTAATACTTCCCGTGGTCACCTTGTACATAATGAATTTTCTAAGAATCTTTTAATATCGTCCGCGGCAAACAATACGATGGTCTCCGCTCCAGTGCAGCCCCCAAAGGTGTGAATAGAGTACCAAAGTGTAGCACCGTCTTTGTCAAATAGCAATAACATGAGTCTCCCACATACCTCTCTACTAACACAAATAATGTATTAGTCCATGATGTGTCAGTAATACACGAAGGGGGTAAATGGTAATAAATAAAATAAAATACTCAAAACCTCCCCTTAGACAATGAATTTAATATGTGGAAAATGTCAGACTTGATGATAACAATGGGATGAGTGGTTATGTTTTTTGTATAGTAAGTCCAACCGAAGTGAACTGAAACATTAGCCCCGATACTGTGATCGGCAACAGTTACCATTAGTGTTGCCGATCACAGTATGGGGGCTAATGTTTCAGTTCACTTCGGTGGACTTACTATACAAAAAACATAACCACTCATCGCATTGTTATCAAGTCTGACATTTTCCACATATTAAATTCATTGTCTAAGGGGAGGTTTTGAGTATTTTATTTTATTTATTAATGTATTAGCTTCACAATTCTAGTGTATGCTCACCAACCATATTTCTACAGTGCAAGGTATTGTACCACCGTCTGCATCAAATAGCATTGTGACACTTCAACCCGAACCATCTAAATTAAACAACAGTGTACATATTCGAGGAAATTCCACAACAAAAAAACAATTTCCTAGAGCACCACGAAAAAAATATTATATGCTGCTGCTGCATCAGAAAATTATAGAAAATCTCTAGATCAGAAAAATGAAATGAAAAGCAAATATTACGAAAAAAAGTTAACAATTTTAGAAAGAATTGCCGTAGAGAAGTGCTACTGCCAAAGAAAAAATCGTCGAGTATATTGCAAATATTAGTTATACAGTGGAAGGGATACAAGATACATTAAATTAATGCAAAACGTATTTTTGTTTTTAACACAAATCAAATCAAATAGGTTTATTGTATTTTTTTACAAATTAATCAAATAAATACATGATTCTATTCTATACCACATCGTAAAACTACTCCCGCCTGTCCATCCCCCCTACTTTCCACCTTTTCCCTCCTTTCAAGCACTTCCTTCATCCATCCCAACGCTTCCCCCTTCACTCCTAGTATCTTCTTTCTTTCCCTTCCTGTTTTTTAACACTATTATTTAACCTCAGCATATGATACCGTTTGGAAAGATGGTTTATTACATAAACTATATAAAACGATACCTTGCAAGCAAATGGTGAAACTTATTGAGGAGATGCTTTCAAATAGAAAATTTAAAGTTCTTATTGGGAATAAAAGCAGTAAAGTGAAATTCTTAAATAACGGTCTTCCTCAAGGTGCTGTACTTTCTCCACTTCTTTTTAACCTTTATATTAGTGATTTACCGAACACTAAATGCCGAAAATTTGTTTATGCCGATGACTTAATATTGTCGTGTCAATATAAAGAATTCAATGACTTAGAAGAATGTCTAAGTAATGATGTGGAAATCATGAATAATTACTTTAAAAAATGGCGACTTTGTCTTAACACATCAAAAACAGAAACTTCTTGTTTTCACCTATCCAACATGCATAAAAATAAGGAATTAAAGGTTAAATTTGGTAGTATTACTTTGAAGCACAACTTCAACCCTATATACCTTGGTGTAACACTTGATACCTCATTAACTTATAATCAGCACCTACAAAGAGTTCGTCAAAAACTGAAAACAAGAAATAATATATTAATGAAACTTGCGGGATCTCAGTGGGGTGCCAATGCAAATACATTGAGAATATCGGCACTGGCTCTAGTGTATTCTGCGGCGGAGTACTGCTGTCCAGTTTGGATCAACAGTGCACATACGCACAAAATTGATGTACAATTAAATACCGCCATGAGAATAATCAGCGGCACACTTACATCTACTCCTATACCATGGCTATCTGTTCTTTCAAATATACCTCCAGCACATTTACGTAGAAAACAAGCAGTTAAGAAATTATGGAATAAATATCAATCACTTAAAGAAATTTTCCCAATTTGGAACGATATACAAAATTACAGCAATAGGCTTTCTTCTAGAAAACCCTTTTGGAAAACAATAATAGAAATCGAAAATTTTTCATTAGAAAATGAGTGGAAACTATTTTGGACAAACGAAAAGGTCTTTAATGTAGGTTTGGTTATGGACCCTACTAAATCCCTTCCTGGATTCCATCATTCTAGGATGATTTGGACTAAATTAAATCGTATACGTACTGGTCATGGGCGATGTAATTTTATGTTATTTAAATGGGGTATAGTTCAAAATCCATTGTGTGACAAGTGTGATAATGACTATGAGGAAACTATAGAACACATTGTTGACCATTGTCCAGTGACTAAATTTCAGGGAGGTTTTACAATATTAAACGAACTAACACCGGAAGCTATCGATTGGTTACGCTCTATTAAAAATTTGTAGTTTATCTTTTACAACCTTTTTTTTTTTTTTTTTTTTTATTTTATTTTTTTTTTTTTATGATCTATGTTCTGTTTACTACATTCATTCATAAGACTAAAAAAAACACTATTATTGCTAATAAAATAAAACATAACATGTTATGAGGAGGTTAAACGGCAGTAAGTATTACTGATTAGTATATGTAAGGATTGAGGGGTTTCTGCCAGAGGTTTTTATTTATAATAATAGTTGACAACGTTTCGCCATTTATACGGCTTTTTCAAGTCTATAATAAATTTTATAGCATATAATTAGAAAGTTATTGTGTTGGGGAATTTGTAACCATTGATGAGAAATTAGAACCTTTTCGAGGTCGTAGCTTTATTCAATATATACCCAATAAACCAGCAAAATATGGTATTAAGATTTTTGCAATGTGTGACTCAAAAACATTTTATACCCAAAATCTGGAAGTTTACTGTGGCAAACAACCAGATGGACCTTATGCAAAGCAAAATACTTCAACAGACATCGTGCATAGGTTGTTAGAACCACTCAAAGGAAAAAATCGCAATTTGACATGCGATAATTGATATACTAGCATACCACTTGCTAAAGCTCTTTTGAAGGATAATATAACACTGGTAGGCACTTTGAAGAAAAACAAAAGAGAAATTCCCCCGGAATTTTTGCCAAATAAAAATAAGATCGTTTGGATTTCAAAAAGATATTACAATGGTATCTCATGCCACCAAAAAAAATAAAGTGGTGATTCTAATTTCCACAATGCATAGCGACTCTTCAATAGACCAAGAATCAAATAAACCAGAAGTAATAACTTTCTACAACTCAACGAAAAGGGGAATTGATACAGTCGATCAATTGTGCAACTCGTATTCCGTTTCAAGAAGAACTAGAAGATGGCCGTTAGCTATATTTTTTCCACTGCTAAATGTAGCACGAACCAATGCCCAAATTATTTATAATGCCTCTCATCCCGCTTCGCCACTAATCAGGAGAGTTTTTATAAAAAATTTGTCTCTCAATTTGATGAAAGTGCACCTAACGGAACGAGCCACAATTAGTTCGCTGCCAACGAACATAAAATCCATTCTGGAAAATATGCGGTCGTAGCAGACGTCCAAGAAGTTATCCCAAAAGAAAAAAGTAGAGGTCGTTGTTGTTTCTCCCCGAAAGCAAAAAGAATAAACACTACAATAACATGTAGTACTTGTAGAAAATTTGCTTGTAAAAAGCATATTGCCATCAATTATAGTTGCCAAAATTGCCCAATAATACTTGACGAAGATTAGAATAGTATTTAGTTTCTGAAATATATTTTTATTCAATTTCTTGAGATTTGATTTGTTCTTATATGCCTTCCTACATTTGTTTTATTTTTTGTAATGTTTTTTGTCCTGTATTGCATATTGTTTATATATTTTAGAGATATTATTAAATAAATAAAACTATAAAGTATATTAACTTTTACATTTTGAATAGTTTTACAGCATTTTAAAAACTATGTGCACAAAGTGCTCCTGCGACTACTTACGTAAAAAAAGCTGGCGCGCGTACTTAAGGGTTAAAGATCTGATATCACCATCGTGTAGACAGAGAATGTCCTGAAACATATTAGTGCCAAATATTTTAAAAGTAGTACCCATAGTGTGGCTAAAAAAAATAAGGCTCTGAAACAGGCTGTATAACTTATACAGGGTGGTTTGGCTTGCAATGTCCAGACGATATTTCCTAAAGTTATAACATTAGGAAAAAACATTTAAATTGAAAGTTATTGAGTATTACGTATTCTATATTATAGGGCAAAAAAAAATTTTCGTTGAGCCATTTTTGGCGAACAAAAAAAAATTTTTTTAAATAGCGTCAATTTCAAAAAGAGAAAATTTTTCTGAATTCAACAATGTATAAATTTCAAATTTTGAGATGAAATTTATTTAAATAAACAATAGTTTAATGTCTTAATAACATATCAGCCTTTTCGTTATTTGTGAAATTCAATACCATAGTGATCGAATAATTATGGTTTTGTTACTTAAAACATGAAAAATTTGTTGACAGATGATGTGCCGTTTTGTTTTCATAGCATCCTATGTTAAAGAAATCAAATATTTCTTCTATTGTTATTTAAATAAATTTATGTCAAAATTTGAAATTGAAACATCGTTGAATTCAGAAAAATTTCTCTTTGAAATTATAAAAAAAATTGTTGTCGCTATTTAAAAAAAATGTTTTTTGCCCTATAATATAGAATACGTAATACTCAATAACTTTCAATTTAAATGTTTTTTCCTAATGTTAGTAGTTGGACATTACAAGCCAAACCACCCTGTATTTATTTGTATGCAAAAATTATCTTAATAACCCTCCGGCAGGCGCGCTAGTCATACTTTCAACAGCGGGCGCGCCGCGGCACTTACTGACTTACTCCGCATTTTAAAATAGCTTCATTTTGGCGATATTGGTTATCATATAATATAGAGTAAACCCTACTTTGTTTTTAATGTACTTTATTACACGAGTAAGATGCATACACAGAAAGAAAAACTTAATCTACTTCCATTTGTTCGAAATTACAAGTGGAGCATTTTATTGTGATGGTGCTGTGCTTCTTGCAAACATTTCCTGCTGCATCCCTGCCAAACTGATTTTTTTGTTATTTTAGTGTCTACCACACATGTAACAAATCCCAGGTTTTACATCATCTCCAACAGGTGGTTCGTTCTTCTTGTATTTTTCCAGAAAAATTGTCTTTTGGGAGACTTTGAACCAGAAAAAATTTTGCTTATCCATAGTTTCTTGATTCCTTCCTATATAAAACCGATAATCTCCTTGAACCGGTTGCTTCCATTCGTTACCAGTTACCATCATCATCGTGCTCATCTGCTGATAATTCTGAATCACTACCGTGTCTATCTAGAAAGATGAAATGAGTGAAAAAACAAGGCACTCGACAAATACACGCCATGTAACTACACGTACACATCTCTTACACTTGATTTTTATGCTGTGGATGTCAAAAAACTAGAATTCTCAAAAAAATATTGAAAAAAGGCGTACTTACATGACAGGGCGCGTAGCGGCAAACACACCACAAAATGAACTTCACCGTAGAAAGCCCTAACAGGAAACTGATCAGTAAGGACCTGCATCGCACAAAGCGTATGGAATGGGGGTATTATGTGTGAGTGAGGAATACCTAGACGTACGAGAGTGCAAGTGCAACGTTAACTCTGATAGAAACAAAAATATTAGAAATGCGGCCTTTTAGCCGCCGGAGGGTTAAGTATAGACACAGATATCTGAAACGAATGCTACTTATGTACTAGTACAAAAATAAACACCTTTAAAGTACCTAACAAAACCTACATTTTATATTCTGTAGGTTTAGAGATTTAACATCATCTCCGAAAAACTCTTATACTTCTAAACTGTAAGATGAATAATTTACAGTGCAACTATATTTGGGAGTGTTTTATAAATTAAACATACTTTTGTGATTTGACATTTTTAATTTAATTCGAAGATGTTGCAAAAGTGTAATAATACAGTTAGGTACTTACATGTAGCTATGTAATTTAATTATCAATATTTCATTTGCGTTGCAAGG
Source organism: Pyrocoelia pectoralis (assembly GCA_036250285.1). Lineage (NCBI taxonomy): Eukaryota > Metazoa > Arthropoda > Insecta > Coleoptera > Lampyridae > Pyrocoelia > Pyrocoelia pectoralis. Next base: position 34,570,928 of record CM070075.1, on the reverse strand, counting down.
ATTCTGTGTAATATGAGCTTAATTCTTTGCGATTTAAATGTAGATTTACTTGAATTATAACTGTTGTTGAAGTTCCATGACAAATCTAGACAAAAGTACTTTAAATAAATATTAGGATACAGCAACACATTCAAAGAAATACTATTATACAAAATTATTAAAAACATAAGTTATGCAGGACTGGAGCAATATACTATTTAATAATTTCAAGAATGGAGCACTAGCATATCATGGCGGAACTCAATCAAGTATTGCATTGTTTGTATTTGCAGCAATATTTTATGACAAATTATGGCTTTTTTATTTTTTTTTTTAATACTACTTTGTGCCGGTCTTCCACTATTGATTCTTTTACAACCCCTTGTTACTCCTTCACGCCTACGAGCCATTGAGGTGGGCTGAACTTTAATGACTCTTCTCTTTTTCTTTCGAAAAACTGTGTTAATATTTACCAGCATCGACATTGCCTGTTGTTCATTAGATATTTTATTCAATTGTGTATTTAAATATTTCAAATGTTTTACTGAAAATGCTGTGTTTGTTAGCATATGACTAATTTTTGCAAAATTTTCTTTTAATAAATTTATGCATGTTGTTTTTTCATTTTCATTGCTTGCACTAATAGTAGTACATACTATCTTCATTTAAAGGTATGTTAGCAGCTGTTGGAGATTTTGAAATATTTACAAAATCACAATTATCGGAAACTGTACTGCTTTTGACTAATTTGGTATCGCTATCATCTTTTAGGCCAGCCAAGAAAGCTAATTTTGGAGACAATTTAATTCCACACGCTAATATTGATAAAGCAGGTTTTTTAAATGGTAATAAAGGAGGTGCATTTGGTAAAATTTTCTGAAAATGTTTATTGATTAAATATTGATGCTTGCAAAATGCTCCTTGCATTCCATATGGATATGAGCAATATATCAGTGTCCACTTCGTAAGTTACATTATTATTGCTCAGACTGGGAACAGAAAAAGTCCATTCATTTATTTTTTCAATTAAATTTATATCAGCATTCCTTGTTTAATTTCCTAAAAGATTCAATTTGTAATATGTATTGCCTTTTCTTCTATGTGCAAAATTCAGCAATCGTACTTTACAATACTGTTCCCAGACTGAGCGGCAGTAGTCAACTAATGCAACCGCATTGAATGCTTTTGTTTTTTGCAAAATAATGTCTTTAATAATGCGCATTGTCGCATCAGAATAATTATTGGTATTATAATAGTTAAAATTGTTGTTCCAAAATAAAGTACCCATTCATCCTTGATGTTCAAACAATCGGAAATTCTCTTTTGTAATTTCCCTTGCAGCTGGAGTTTAAAAAAGTGCTCACAGCTTCTTCAAAATTACCTTCCGTGTCTGAGTACATCACCTAAAACAATATTGTAAGTTATAAGAACAATTTACAGCTAAACAAACTGTAAAAAGGTTAGAGTCATTTTATTATTATTATTATTCCAGTAAGCGCTGCCTACTGGCACTTCATGCAGCCATGAATTGTCAGCAGTGAATTACTGAGAATAAATAAACTGAAATTGTCTTTTGTACTTAATGAAAAGGTAATTGTTTTTTTTTTATGTTTAATATAATTAGAATCAGTGCTTTTGGATAAAGATTATTGCAAAATGCGCAGTTAGAAAAACTTTATAATATATATTTTATAAGTAAATTAATCTTGTCATTTATTATTCGATAAATGTAAATGGTAATGCTGAAGCCTATTCTTTTACTGTGGGTGAAGTAAAAGATGTATCGATGATCCATGCAAACTGGAGGGAGCCCGTATTAATCAACAATGTCAGCATAAATTTTAAATTAGATACAGGCTCTCAGGTAAACATATTGTCTTTGGATACTTTGAAATTTATTAAATGTAATCAAAAATTGTCCAGTAGTTGTGTGGTTCTAGAAGCTTTTGGAGGGTCTAGAATTCAACCTATTGGTTGTGTCTGTTGGGTTTATTACTTTTAATTTATTACAGGTACTCGTGGATAATATATGTATTTGACTATTTATAATTTTACATAACAAAAAGAATGTACGCAAATGTTTTACTTAACCTTGACGCGATGTGTACTTCGCCAAGTACTAACTACGACTTTTTTAAAGTATACACAACTGCCATAACTGCACATTTCGCCATCTAGTAGCGCTTGAAGGAACCTTTTATTTAATTATCAGCAATTTTAATATTCTCAACAGTGTCAGATAAATAAAATGTCAGAAGGGAAATTTTACAAAAATGCTCAAATTTATAATTGTTAAGAATTGTACAACTCCAATTCTAGGTCTGATTGCATGCATTGATTTAAATGTATTAAAAAGAATCGAAATTATAAACGACATGTCCAGAGAATTGTTTGTCAAGCAAAATTTAAATGCTTTTCAGGCATAGGAAAATTTAATAAAGCTTAAAATAAATTTGTTGCCAAATGTAAAACCTGTTGTTAGACCCCCTAGACGGGCACCTCTTGCTATAAAAGACAAATTAAAAGATAAATTATTGCAAATGGAAAACCTAGAAATTATTCAAAAGACAGAGGGTCCTGTGGAGTGGGCTAGCAACATGGTAATTGTCGAAAAACCTGATCAAACAATTAGAATTTGTTTAGATCCTATTGATTTAAACAAAGTTATAAAGAGAGATTATTTCCTTATTCCCACACTTGAGGAAATTTGTTTGTTACTTGTTTGTGTTTCCTCTTCTCTTTCTTTGGTGCCTTGTTTGTAGTTCCGTGTACATTTTCAGAGACTGAGTTATCTGGTCCACTTTTGGTACTCTCTATTAATTTACATACTTTTGCCTATTTCTATGCTGAGCGAGTCAGTAAACCTATCAGAGGACTGATTTACTCTTCTAATCCTATGTGAGAGTGCCAAATTGTCTTCAGAATCGGAATCGGGTACAGTCATATTTTCTAAATTGCTTAATTGTTTTGTGTTATTATTTAGAAAGTTTCCATCCACTGCTCCTAAATTATTCGAAGTATTTGACTCTATGTGATCATTCCCTTACCCTTGTACGTTTTATCAGCTATTAGATTTCCTAAAAATAAAAATAAAATTTATAGGTGAGGTAAACAGTCGTAGCTCCAGAATAACCAATTAAAAATAAGCGTATTTAATGTAATACAATAGTTACAGCGATAAAATTATAAATTTTACTAATTTATATGTTTATGTATAACTGTAAAACGACTTTAATACCCTAACTTCAAATTTTTCTTTGTGGTAAAATGTGTAAGGTATGTAATTATCAGTTTTATGAAAAACTTTACTTACCGCATTTGCTATTAGCACTTCGTATGTTTTCCAAAGGCATATTCACAAGTTTCCTGGATCTATTCATCATTATATGATCACTTTGTAACATGAAAACCTCCTAGAGAATAATAAAACACGCGCGAAAGCTGGACATACAACTGTTTACCATTACAACAACTAAGCAACATATGCATGCGCACAACCGTTCCAGGAGATGCTATCGTTTACCTCCGTGGACACAGGAGGTGCGACAGTTTCTACCGAGTGTATCTGCTTAATAATGTATTATTGACTTACGACCTTTTGCCATATGAAAAAACCGAAATTTCTACGTGGTATAAGGTAGTAACCTTAAAATTGACCAAATGTGAAGATACGATTTAGTTATTTTTGACTATTTTGCTAAATGGTTTGAAATAATACAGCTTAATAATAAAACAGCCGAAGAGTTAATTCGCCATTTTAAAATATGTTTTTCCACTCATGGTATTCCAAATTTACTTTTTTCAGATAATATGCCTTATGGGTCACTTTCATTTAAAAATTTCGCAAAAGAGTTTGATATTGAATTAAAGACTAGTAGTCCGAGGTATCCCAGAAGCAATGGGTTTGACGAAAGCGGGGTAAAAATCGCGAAAAACATATTAAAAAAGAACGGAGATATACATATTGCTTTATTAAATTATAGAGATACAACATTGGACGGGATTGGATGGTCTCCAGCGCAATATTGTTATTCGGTAGGAAATTACGTACTAAACTGCCAGTTGTTGAAAAAGCACTGGAGGGGGACAAAGTTAAAAATAATATAATTCGAGATATAGTAATCAAACAAAATTTGGCAAAAAAATATTATGATCTCAAAGCAAAAAGCAGGGATAATTTTGACATTAAGGAAGACTGTAAAATGTTGGATTATAATCTTGCCAATTTACTTAAAAACACCTTTACATCATTTGTATCAGGGATGAAAGAATGACATAACATAATTATTACAAATTAAAATAATATCGATGAAATTACTACAACGTTTCGCCAATCTTTTTTTGGCTTTCTCAAGTCTGGAAAAAACAGAAATAACATATATTAGAAAATTAATTAGGTACATCTACAATTCATTAGGGCGGGGAGAGGATTAATACTATAAATGCAAACTTACCAGGATAAAAAGAACGATAAAATTTAAACTTCAGTTACAAAAATTAAAACGTGTGTGATAATAGAATGAGGTTAGTTAGTTTTAAGGGGGAATAAAGTTTGATAGGTTATCAAAGTAAGTATTGATATTGGGAATTGAGATTTTCGGTATCAGTTTTAAAGTTTATTGAATTGTTGTTTGAAAAAAGGTTCTGTGGGAATGATTTTTGTTTTCAGGAAATCAAAGTTGTGATTTAAATTAGTAGCATGTTCTGAGAGCGCTGTGTTATGTAGGTGAGGTTTTTTTTTTATTTGAATAGAATTTTTGTGTTGAGCTATTCTTTTTTTTAGGTACAGTTTAGTTTGACCTATATAATTGGCATCACAATCCAAACAATTGATTTGGTAGACTAAATTGGACTTGTCAAAGAGTTTGGGTTTGGTTTTTAGATGGGAAAATATTTTAGTTCTTAAGGTGTTGTCGTTTTTATGTACTGTTTTAACATCAATTTTTTTAAATTCTTTAGTTAATTTCAATGTTAGTGGTGTTGTGTAGGGAAGTGTAACATTGTTATTAATGTTTGCTGAATGTTGCTGGCTGTGTTTTTGTAGTTTGTTGAATTTTATATGTTTTAATCTTTTAGTGATTTGTGTTTCAATAAAGTTTGTAGGAAAGTTGTTCATGTGTAGAATGTTTTTGATTTTATTGATATTTGATCTATGAAATATTTTCTTTAGTGCTGTTTTAAAGAGAAAAAAATGCTCTATCGAATGGTGAAGTAAAAGTAATATGTTATTAACAACAATAAATCGCCGTCTCCAACTTTTTAATAATCCTGTATATTAGTTACCTTTCACTTCGTTAAAGACCTCTTGCAATTATCTGGCGACTTCGTTGTGGTAGAGGCAAGCGATGGTAGATAATATGTAGGAGGCTTACCTTGTACCGCAGATATTAATAATTCCGTTCCATCTACACAAGCAAGACGTGATTCGGTTTCAACCACGGAAACAGACAATCTGTTTGTGTCGCCTATTTGATATAACTGATCGCCACTATTGAAGGATGTGTGATGTGTTTCTACCCATAGGGGCAGCTCCTCTCCACAAATATTGCATATCCAAATATTTTCCTACGAACAATCTGATACTATAAGAAAATTGGTAATTAAATATTTAAATACACAAACCATAATAGGTGCGGTTCAGAAATATATCCAAATATAATTAAACGAGATATAGCTCCGGTGCAGTCACAAAAACAATCAACCGTAACCTCACTTTGAAGTGTTACCGCCCGTCGCGCCAGATGAATTCGAACGCAAAAGTTCAACTTCAACTAACTTTTCCGTCGCTTTGGCCCGACGGACAAATTTGAAAAATGGGTTGCTCTGATTGGTCAACGTACCAATGCAGACGGATAGCTGCGAACCTACCTTAATACGTTATGTTTAATAAGAAAATACTGTTATTTGAAATAAATATAAACTTCGTGTATTTCAACGAACATTAGGATACTAACATTGTCGGTACGACGTGGTACAGGACTTGGTCTTAGTGACTGATTGTTTGATCTTACTTATATCTTTTTAACCTGCAAGGCTACATTTACATTTGTTACAAGACTGTATATTATCAGAACAGACAGCGGCGCAGCCAGAATTTTGTATTAGGTGGGGTTTTAAAAAAAATTAGGAACAGTGTTAAAAAACACGAGAATTTATTAAACACAAAACGTAACATACATATAAAGTCCATCTAAAAAAATTCAAACAACAAAAAAAACTTAAATCAGCATGAAATAAAAACAAGAAACAAAAAACAGCAACATGATACATGCAAAAAAAAATTATTTATAATAAAATATTAAGACGCCGAGATTGGAAAGCTAAGACATCAAGAACTTCGTCCCAGAATAGGAATATGTGCGGAATATGTGGATGTATATTGTATATCTATTAGTGATGGGCAAATTCGAATTAAAAATAACCGGTAGTCCGATTATTGAAATAATCGCCTTAGTCCGATTATCGGTTTCGAGTATGAATTACGATTATTAATTATGACTTTATGAGTTTTCCTCTCATGTTTTAATTTATTTATAGAACATAATAACATAAATATAAATACATAATAAAACGGCAATATTTGCGTATTTCTATTATCAAATTTCACCTTAAATAATATCAAATGTCCTGTTGAATGAATGCTGTCTCAGCGAATGTCTGTGTGAAGCTGTGAACTGTGAAGTTTATGCTTAAGACGCTTAAATATAGTTAATTTGCTTATGTTATAGAGGTTATAGTCCGTTGTTGCTTTTACTTTACTAAATTACTACTATTAAAGTTTGAATTATTTTTAATTCGATTTATAGTACGATTATCGCAATCCTCGAATCGGCATATTCCGATTATCGAAATTGTCCGATTATGCCCATCACTAATATCTATACATCAAACGTAGACCGTTTAATCTGTCGTCACCAGTAGAATTCCGCAAATAATTTTTTAGAAATTTTGGGGAAGAAAACGATCGTGATGACAGGTAGTTACCATTATAATTAAAAGTTTATAAATTGTGGGAAGCAAATTTTTATTGCATCTTTCCAAAGCCTCAATCGCACTTTGTGGTTTTTCTGTTTTATCTTTGTTAAACCTGGACCCAAAGTGTAACTTCTCCCATGGCACCAGAACCATCCAATTCGTAAAATTCCAAGTTATGGTGGAATTCAAAATTTCTTTAATGTCTAAACTATTACTATTACATAAAAGTTTGTGCAATGGTTCAACAGTATTTTTGTGATTAATAAATTTTGCATCTATTGCCTGTATCGTTTGGTCGAGAAACGGGATGTAAATAGCCCTTCGATAATATTCTTCCGGTCATGATCCATTATTTGGAGACGAGGTGATTAATAACATGTACAGTAAAAGCTCTTTTATCCGGCATAGCATCTACGCCAACGTGTCAAAGTCTCGAACTTCAAGCCAACAGGCCAACTGTTTTAAGCCAGTCTTACTGACGTCTTTTTCGGATAAATGCTCATGGTAAGAACCCTTATTTCTCAAAAGAATTTCATCCTCCAAGATCATCGTTCGCATAGACTGTTTGTTAAAAGTGCATACCTTACAACAATGGTTTGCTGCAAAAGACTCCCCAAAATCTTTGTCCCTATTGAATGATTTTTTCAGTTCAATAAACATTATTATTATTATTATTATTATTAAATTAACTCCGACCAATGCAACTACCGAAAATTTTAACATGCCTTGAAAGAAATTAGTATTCATTACAATACCAGTCTCCTGGAGAAAGTTAAGCTCGTCACTGGAAGATCTGAATATTGGTCTATTCCCGAAATGCACCCTATCAGAAGAATGACACAAGGTCAAGAGGAAAGTATGGTCGAGAAGAGAAACCCAGTACGTAGGAAGTACAGGCAGTGACACCTATAGGCCTCCTAGCTTATGAAATGTTGCAAGACTTCCGAGGGAATTGCCAATCTCAAAATTATTGTAGAAGACTGACAGTGGTAAAACTAAGGGATGCACTTTGCCGTCATCATCCTCAATAATGCAAGTTCCATGTTTTCGCCGCCAGACAGTTCCTTGAATGACATTTTCTACACAAACTGGTCCGTTTTCAGTCAGGGAATTTATATAGTCAATGGTCTGATTCCAAACAATCTCTATAGAAAAGAATTTGTGCAAGACCTGTCTCAAAGGAATAACTTCCATTGTGCTGCGACTTGAATGTTATACTAATTTTCCACGCCTTTGGCGGAAATCTCTGCGATAGCCTAGAACCACTTCTTTTGGAGGTATGCAAGTCCCTAAATCTGTGAAAATCTGTAATCTTTTGTATGCAGACTGGAATGGCACTGTATCCCTCAGCAATAACAAACTCTCCCTGATCTCTGTGGATACACCATCTTTGAACAATGAGAAAAATTTCAATTCTATTGCCTCTGCTAAATTATTGTGCAGTTGTTTCAAAACGTCAATGACCACTTGCACTGTCGACCATTGAATTATTGGGTTCATGTACGGTGACGCTAAAAACCCTTCAGTCGAATCGAAGCTATCTTCAACCTCCCTCATTATTCGGAGCTATATTGAACTCATCTTTCTGTGGGAAACCAAAAGTCATCTTTCTGTGAGAAACCAAAAGTACCAGAAGGAGTATAAAAACTAGACTCCGATGTTATCGCAAAACCTAGGTAACTAAAATTATTATTTATTTGCTCAACAGGCCATGCAGGCCGAGGGCGTACATTGTATTAATTACACATTGAAGTAAGCTTACAAATAGTGTTTCTATAACTGAGTCTTATATATACATGTGTTAACGATTTTGCTACACTTTGCTACACTTTGCCCGCTCCACACATAATGTCATATTTTCACCACCTTCTTCTGAGCGCTTCTTTAACAATTTTTTTTCCATTCACCCCTATTTCTTGCGGTTTCCTTCCAGCTTCCAAGTTTCACTACTTTCAATACAAGATTTTCATCTGCTGCCATCTTTCGTCACCTTTTGGAACAAGTTTGATAAGTTTACTAACCTTACTTTTTTGTGCTTATTATTATTTGAAATTGATTACGGTTGACTGCCTAAATTGTTTTACACTTAATCAACCTATATTTTGATTTCAATTTAAATAACTTGTTTAATTGATTTTGTTACATTCTCAATTAATCTTTGAATAACTTTGTTACCTTTAAAAATTACTTTTGATATTTGTGTTTGTACCTTTTACCTTGAAGAATTTAATTTACTTAAACTTAAAAGACTCAAAAGCCAAGTGCTATTTAGTTAAATGTCAACACTCGATACTGACTAAAGTTCGTAACTGTTATATTTCAGTCGGTCTGCTTGTCGCAGCCATAATTTTTCTGTTAATTAACCGTTTTATTTCATCCTGCGAGCAATTTTGTTTGAAAAAACTAAAAATTTTTTTAAATGTCACAACAATCATTAAGTCTGTGAATCACAATTTTGTTAGCAACGGTTTCCAGCAATTGTTGATATTGGAAAAAAATGTCTCAAATAAATTGCGAAAACGAAGTTTCCGAGAAAATCTTGAAAAAAGCGGCCGAAGCTACTGAAAAATTAATTCCGGTTAAGTTGGCAAACCGTTATAAAAAAGAATTTGAATACTTTAATTAGTGGAAACAAATAAACCAAGTGAAAATAGTCAATGAGGATGTAATGTTGGCTTATATGTTAGATTTGGTAAGCATTTCCTCTGTATATATTTAAGTATATTATTTGCAGTCTAAAAAAATCAGTAGCCCATCTCTTTGGTCTAAGTATTCAATGATGAAAGGCGATGTTGTTAGTTTATGAAAACTTGGATATTTCTCGTTTCTCGAAAGTAATTGGTTTTTTAAAGAAGGAATCAGTGGGTTATACACCTACACAGGCCAAAACGTTGAGCAGGGATGAAATACGGAGGTTTGTAGATCAAGCACCTAATGAGAAGTATCTTTTGACAAAAGTTGTGGCAATGATTGGTATTGTAGGTGGTTGTCGTCGGGAGGAGTTACATAACATGTCTCTTGATGATGTGGAAGAAACAGGTTCACAATTAGTGTTTACTATTCCTTATACCAAAACAAATCAGAGGAGAATATTTAGTGTTATTAATGAAGTGGAAGGGATAAACTTTTTGGAGCTATTCAGGAGGTATTTGGGGTTGAGACCAAAAAATCTGAAGCATAAAATGCCTTTTGTTGGATACCGAAATGGTAAATGCATCGCACAAAGGGTTGGTATTCACACCATTGGAGTTATGCCTCGAAAAATCGCCGAATTTCTTACATTGAAAGATCCAGAAAAATATACAGGTCACAGTTTTCGTCGAACTTCTGCGACGCTTCTTGCAAACGCTGGGGCGGATTTATCTGTTCTCAAAAGACATGGAGGCTGGAAAAGTGCGTCAATTGCTGAGAGGTATGTGGACGAGAGCATTGAACAGAAAATAAAAGTAGCAAGAATGGTCCAAGGAGGAGAAAACTTTGTCGAGGTACTGCAGTCTCAAGAAGAGGACAGGAAACGGATCCTTGGACAGAAAACGGAGATAAGAAAAACAACTGAAAGAGGAGGAAATTTGATAGAGATGGTGCAACAGGAAAACAGAGAGAGTTCAACAACTTTTCCAATTGAAAATAAAACTGTTCCTCTTTCAATTAACATTGAAGGAAATTCTAATTTAACATCAATATTTAATGTATTTTGATTGAATAAATATGAATAAATCTTCTAAAAATTGTACTCCGGTAAAGTATTTTTTTAAATCGGCCAGAAAGTAGTAAACGTGCAAAACAATTGACCGTTCTAGGCCGGAAAGTAAAAATGAGTCCGGTAAAACCTTTTACCTGACTATCACAATAACTTTCTGGCTCGGTCCGACAAAATGATATTTTCTGACCTAAAAATAAACCGGAAAGATATTTGTGTTTTTTACAAATCTGGCATTCGTCTATGTAATTTTTAATGTCGTTGTTGATGTTTTTCCAATAGTATTTTCTTTGCAAGTGTTCGGTGGTTTCTGGGATTCCTCTGTGGTTGGTTTTTCCTTCGGGATAATTTTGAATTTGAGTCATTCTTTCGTCTTTATCCAGAACATAGGTAACTTGGTTCATGCATCTATAAAATTTTGGTGTGTTTTCGTTTGATATGGAAATAATATAATTGGAGAACTCGTGGTATAAAGAGTCCGTGGGGAAAAACCAATAGTAGTTAGTTTTTGGTAGACAGTGTTCGATCAGTAATTCGTTAAATTTGTCGCGTTTATTAGATTCATTAAAATAAATTTGTAATAGTCCGTCCCCGTCAACATTAGTTAATTTTATTTGTCTGGGCAGGGGTGTTTGTATGAATTCTATTTGGTTTGATTTCTGGTGATTTGCAGATAGAAATTTGGATTGCATTTGGACTTTATTACTGTTTTGGAAACATCTAATTCTTCTTTTACGTACGATAGGGCTGTTTCAAGGTTTTGAGGTGCTCTACTTCTGATAAAGCTGCCTAATGGTTCTAAAAGTCCTCCTAAAAATGTTTTTTTTTAAATCGGCCAGAAAGTAGTACTTTCCGGTATATTTTTAGGCCAGAAAATGTCATTTTGTCGGACCGAGCCGGAAAGTTATTGTGATAGTCCGGTAAAAGTTTGACCGGACTCATTTTTACGTTACCGGACTCATTTTTACTTTCCGGCCTGGAATGGTCAATTGTTCTGCCCGTTTCTGGCCGATTTAAAAAAAAAATATTGTACGTAATACGTGCCAAAAGTGCTTTTACTGGACTCGTAGGCTTTCAGGACTCGCCCGCAGCTCGTCCTGTAATTTGCCTACTTGTCCAGTAAAAGATCACTTTCGGGACTTGTTACGTAAACTACTATTAATGCCAATAATTTGGAGTCTGTAATTTTGTAATCCTTAATTTGTTGTTTAATAGGTTCTAAAGAAATTGGAATTGAGAATAGCTAATAAGGATCTAATTCGGTTATAGAAGTCAATAGGGGATTCTTTTGGTGATTGCCGCTCGCGGGTTAAATCGATACGAATGCATAAGTTCACATCTTTGGTCTCCGCAATTGCTAATGAGGGTACTTTTCAATTCGTCCCATGAATTATAAATTTGACGGGTAACAACTTCTAAAGCTGCACCTTTTAGTCTATTTCAAGCTGAGGATGGCAATAATTTGTTTATATACGCATTCGGGTCTTGTCTTTGCCAAAATTGAGTAAAAATATCCTCTACGGCTCTGATGTATTCAGAAAGTTCTGAAGGGTTACCAAAATAGTTTGGAATTTCGCTTAACAAGCTAGTGTGGAATCCTAAGGGATATCCTGTAAATGCTGCTGCTGCAGGTTGTTGACTTTGTGGTTGCGTCATGTTGTCGGGATTTAATCTTGCAGGCCTTAAAACTGCACGTATAGGCACTTCTTGTTCTTTGATAATTTCACTTTTCGGCATAAACGTAATTTAAATTATAGAGGGATTTCAATGGTTGCAAAAATTTAAATAATAATGTTTTTAAGAGTTGCAGTATTTGTAAACGGCTAATGATTAGATATGCTACCTATTCGTCCTGACGAATTAGGAATTACATGAATCGATTAGTTTGTGTACCTGATTAAAACTATTTTATTTTTATAACAAATTGCTCCAAAGTGAGCGGCAAGTATCATATCTTCGATGAGCTGGTGAGGTTGTATGATGCCTTCGATGCTGGTCCCACAAATGCTGTCGCTGGTTCCGGGTTGTAATTTTAATTTTGCTTCTTAACCTTTCTCCCGTCCTTCGGCGATATTTGTCCTCTAGATTGAAGATCGGTCTTGAAAGTTTTCGAACACGCGATTAAGATTTAAAAACCAAGGAACTAATAATTAACTTTTAATTTTTGAAAAATTATTTTACTAGTCCTTCGCGTATCCTACCAACTGCGCCAATTTAGTTTTTTTACGAAAAGCTGCCTTTTTAAAAAAGAAATTATTTTATTAAAATAGGCTTTGAAAAAACGGAGGTTTCGCCTTCAGCGTCAAAAGCAAACTTAACTACTTAAAACTAACGTTACCTACGTTACTTATTCCTGGCTACCTTGCATTTTCTTATTTCTAGAAAATGCAAGAGATAAAATTTATCTCTTGCAATTAATGCATATTAAGTAGGTATAGGGGGACTTAGGACCGGCAGACAGACACGCCCCCAGGCCCCTCCCCTTTGCGTCTATTGGTCTGATATCCACGCCCCTCCCCTTTGCGCCTATTAGTCTGATATCCGCGCCCCTCCCCTTTGCGTCTATTGGTCTGATATCCACACCCCTCCCCCTTTGCGTCTATTGGGGATGGTAGTCACGCCCCCCTTTGTGTCTATTGGTTGTGGTAGCCTTCCTATTGGATGACACTCCTCCCACCCTCTGTAGTCATCTCCCTATTGGACGACACGTCCCCACCTTCTATTGGGACGCCTCCCACCACTTGGCTGACGCACTCTTCCTATTGGCTCCCACCACTCTTGGTCTCCTCCCACCAATGTTCCTATTGGCTGGCACGCCTCTATTGCTATTGGCTATTACCCTTTGTTCCTATTGGCTCCCCACCAATGCTCCTATTGGCTGCCTCCCTCTCTATTGTCTCTCACTTTGTTGGATCTCCATCCTTTGTGGTTCACCACCAGCTTAGTTGTAAGGTTCTGAACTTGGTTCTGGAATCACCAAGGTTATTGGCTACTTTCTGTCGGTAAGAAAAGTTGATAGTAAGTGTTCTTCCATTTAAATAAGAAATTGTAAACAATATTGATAATTTTCTCACATGTTTTCTACGATTATTTCAAGGTGTGATAGTGGGGGAAAACTAATTTATATACAATATGAATTTGTGAACAATAAATAATTCTCATTTTTTTAAATCCTAACTAGTAATATATTTACCATCAGATAAAGTCACTAAATTAATAAGTAACGACAACGATGTACACACCTAAACACAATATCAGTTACGCCAAGGAGAGACTCTTAACAGAGAGTTTTCATGTCTCCCCTTGTAAGAAAAGTCAAGGACTTTAAGACATTTTTGTCGCTGTTCATGTTCGCATCGTACACTTCTAGGAAAAAGATTCAAACGTTGCATAAAGAACACCTGCATGTTTTCTTAGAATCTGCTATCTTTGTCTAACGTTCAAAGATTAAAAAAATTGTGTGTGGACTTTGAACACTTTGAACCTATGTACTTTGAACCCTCAGGGTTTCTTGAAAAGATGTATTAAATAAGGTCACCCGTGTAACAATAATAAATTCAAGGACTTTAAGACATTTTTTGTAGCTAATGCACGTGTTTCCCTTTCCACATCGTACGCTCCTAGGAAAAAGATTCAAACGTTGCATAAAGAACACCTGCATGTTTTCTTAGAATCTGTTATCTTTGTGCTTTGTCTAACGTTCGAAGAAAATATTAAAAAAGTGTATGTGAACTTTGAACAGTTTGAACCTATGTACTTTGAACTCTCAAGGTTTCTTAAAAGATGTATTCAATAAGGTCAACCCGTGTAAGAAAAGGACTTTAAGACATTTTTTTCACGTGTTACCCTTTTAGCATCGTACGCTTCTAGGAAAAAGATTGAAACGTTGCATAAAGAACACCTGCATGGTTTCTTAGAATTATATTGTACACCTGTGTATTCACTTCTGCACGTGTTCGTTCATTATCCTTACTTCCGTTTGTTTTGCTAACGTTGACAAATGTATAAGTAATATGAAGAGTGAATTTTTTCATTCACTTAACACGTATTATGGCTTCTTTATCCAAGAAATCTAAAAGGACACTGAAAAAACCCCAAGGGCAGCCTCAAATTCTACAAAACATCCTTCTACAGCAACCACTTCAAAAGCAACATGTTTTAACACCATTGCAACAAGAAAATGAAAAAATATCCACACAAGGACAGTCACCAATTCTACAAAATCTCCTTCTTCAGCAACCAATTAAAAAACAACAAGTGTTAACACCATTGCAGCAAGAAAATGAAAAAAAATCAGTCGCAAATTTTGCAGAACCTTCTTCAGCAACCAATTCAAAAGCAACCGTTGCAGCAAGAAAATGTAAAAATATCAGAGCAACAGCGAATTCTGCAAAACCTCCTTCAACAACAAGTGTCCGTACCGTTGCATCAAGAAAAGGAGGATGAAAAAATACCTGTCATTAGTATAAGGGATAGCAGCGAAGACGATTTATTCCACTATTTTGAAAAGTAAGTTTATAATTTGTAATTAATATGTGTCTCATTCTCTCTTTATAGCCTCGTGTCAGCAACCACGGTATCACCGTTGCAGTACGACGGAAAGAATTTACAACTATTGGAAGTCCCCCAGCAGGGAAAACCTTCTATCATGCCTCCTTCGACATTGCAACATTTCAGGGATTACAATGTACCTTGGTTGCGTGAGATTCTAGTTAATGAACAAAACAGGGTGGCCCAGCTAACGGTAGTGTTAACCGAGACTACAAGTAATTTGGAAAAATTACATAGGAACATACGTAGCATTGAATTGTTGTTACATACCATTGATGAATTAGAAATATAGTATATTGTTTTTAAATAAGTAGTGTGTTTCTGTATTATTGCCACACACATGTAATTTGTAAATTTTGTAATGACATACTCACATATAAATATAAATAACTATAAATAAACATATTTAAACATCAATAAATAAAAGCAATAAAAGAACTTTTATTTTTCATTTCTCCTTGAGAATTGTTGATTCTTTAAAATAGTACAACGTGCGCGTTACTTGAAAATAATCGTCAACGGGGGAGCGTTTCAATAAAATTAATGCATAATAAAGATGTGTTTTTATTACCCAAAAAGTGGATCAAGTAACATTAGTAGGAAGGGTGCAAAGGGTTGATCAATTTACAATTGTGTAACCAATATGAAAATACCAACATCAATTTACCTACCTAATAAGTTATGTAATTCCAATCGATCAAATTAAAGACAATTCTGTGTGATGATTCTCAAATGCTTTTCAAGACTATTATTAATGAAGAAGATATCCTATGCGAACTCAATTGGCAAAAGAACAACTAGGTATGTATAACCTATAGAGGAAGAATGGTCGTGTTTCACCTCTTGAACTATATGTAAGATTTATTTCCTATAAAACGTTTAAATTAAGTAAAACTTAATGAGACATAAACACATTCAAGATTTCTGTTTCAAATACCGCCACATGATTTCCCTCAAACTTATTACAATCTTTTTGCCCTGAAAGAGTATTATTTAACGATAAGAGATTAATTCAAGAAACTAACGTTCATAGCAAATCAATTAAAGTAAGATGACCTTCATATCACCAAGAATGTAGGAAGGTCAAACTCTACTGCAAAATAAGATTGATGTAATCTATTTAAAAGTTCAAAGTTCACATTTACATCTACAAGGTTACAAAAACTACACAGGTGTGTAATAAGATTGCCTCATCAATGATTTATTTCGTTTAAAAGTTCTTGATTACATGTACAATTTTTCCTTGAATTCGTTCAAAGTCTACAGGTGCGTCAGCAGTTCAAAGTTCACAAGTCCTTGACTTTATATCCCTCCCACGATCGTGGGTGTAAAAGTACGCGTAAAGTCCTCACATTATAAAGTTTTACCGTGTCATTCATAACGTGTTACACAGTGTAAAAACATTTTGGCTAAGCCAATATTCCTTTTGTGCGAGTTCTTAATTTTCAATGTTACCGGGTAGCTTGCGATGTCGATGGAAAAACACGTTGGTTGTATATACATATAATTATGAGAATAACAATATACAATTCTATGGTACGGTTCTTAATTTTACTATGCGTATGTACAATATTATATACAGATATAATGATATACAATTTACTTCTTGCCGTCGTTGCTGTAGTGGTGTGGTTGATCTTCGAGTCGCGGATGGAACTCTCATCTTGAGGTTGACGGGGCTGTTGTTATATAGCCTGGACCGCCCGCGGTCGTGGTAAGGGTAGCTACGCCCCCGCAGTTAGCGGGGTGCGGTAACACGTGTTCCCCATCGAGAGTAACGGGATCTACCCTTGTAGCCACTCCGGTGTCGGGGTTTCCGCGCGTAATTCCTATTGGCTGAGCGTTGGTAACATTCAAATTTGTTTTGTCAGCGGTCCGTGTATAATTGATAATCTGTGGTCGTAGCAATTTTTGTTTGTTGAAGATGACTCAACACTTTGAGATATTATCCGAGTGCGTAAGCCAACTCAAAAAGTTTCGTATGACCAAGCGCAAAATAGTGTTTAAAATTAAAGATGCACCTTCGTCCTTAAACGTTGTTGAGTGGGTGCGGTGTGCAGTCTTACAGATCGTTTCCTACATATCAACTGCTATAAACCCTGAGGACAAGGTGGGTCTGACGTTCTACAGTGAGACCTTCAAACAGAGATTACCGGGATGGATAAGTTTTCGATCAGTGACGGAACTTACCTTTGAAAACGTGTGGGAGGTAATGGGATCGGTGTTTCAAAGCAACTCCGAGGGTTTGAGTACCGATGCGTTCCGAATGGAGATTACATCCGTTAGTCCTCCTTCTGGACAAGGAAGGCAACGCGTCTACAATAGTTACGCCGAGGAGTGTCGTCAGCGTAGAGGAATCGTAACTATAAACAATACAGACAATATGTGTTTACCTCTCGCGTTAGTGGTAGCTAAAGCGAACGTTGACAAGAACCCCGATTATAAAATACTAATAGTCCAGTCAAGTTAGGTTTTTACCTTGAACAAATTGTTATAAAGCTGAAACTTGGCACAGAGTTAGTTTTTGGCCTTAGAACCAAAATACTAAAATACTCGGCCCGACACTAGTTTGCGTCCTTGAATTTCAGGGCCATGACGTCATTCCGCCCGAAAAATAGGCACTCGCTACGTCTAGATGCTCTAGAAAGCGTGGAATTGATCAGAAATGAAAGTTAAAAGATTATTTTTGACACAATTTAATAAAAAAAATATTTCAACATTAAAACAAAGCAAAAAAATAAACAAAAACTATACTTTAGTGCAACAATATAGCTTACTGAATAACGACCGTTATATTTCGCTCGGACACTTCATAAAAACTAAATTTTATACCTATACTTATTTTTTTAAAAATGAACAGTTTTATTATTATGTATATAAAAATACAAAAATTGTTTAAACAAATAAAATAAAAAAAAACTATAGGTACTTCTTCCCAATCGTCATCAGCGTCATTGTAACAATCACATATATTTTTTGATTTATTTAAGCAAAAAGTTCCTCTACAGTTGGCACATAATTCAGAACATATTTGTTCTGTCTGTTTACACGTGTAACGTGCACTCCAACAATCGTTTTTACAGGCACAAGATATAAGCTGTAAAAGAGACGCAGTGGCGGGCAATTAATGTACAACAGATATTGGTACCAAACTACCTTCTTCAAGGCCCCATCCCCAAGAAGCAGCTGGCAGAAAATTTCCAGATATTAGCGAGGATATTAGTCTAATTTTTCTCAAGTTTAGTTATATATTTAGGTTAGTTAATTAATGAGACAATATTACATATTGCTCATTGATCCTAGCAAATAAATCAATAGGAACTAATCTTGCTTTGAATCACTAAAAAAAAAACAAAAACCTGCTAAAAGTTTAAAAAACATCGATCTGTTTGTTAAATGACATTTTAATTTACCTGTAGATAGGTTCGCAAAAGATGTTTCATTTAGGCCTCGCACTGATGATGATATGGTTATTATATACATTTGGAGAACAGATCGCCAGGATCTAAATTTTCCGTTGAAAATTAATAGAACTGTGACAATTTTGGAATTTAAGAAGAGACTATGTTTATCCACAAAAATTCGTGTAGAACAAATTATAGTGCTGTTTAACCCTAGTCAGACTGGTACATTTTTGAACACATTTAGACGGGTGTAGTACATGTGTACTACTAAGGATTTTGTGTGGAGATCGTTTGTGTTCGAGTAAAAACACGATCGTACTGTTGGATGGTGGTGGTCTGGTGGTTATGAAACATTTATTTTTATTTCAGTCTGAGCTTAGCGCTTGTTGAAATTACTAGTAGTTATTTTTTTTGTTTATTTTGCTCTCGTGTTGTCGAAGAAATGCCGCGACGTAATCTGAAACGTGGCAAAAAACCTAATAATGATTTAGTGGACGTTGCTGGAAGTTTGGTGGATGCTACTCGAATTGCGCTTGCAGCTGATGGATCCGTTCAAAGTAAGGTGCATATCGAAACAGATGAACCGGTGGCTAGCACAAGTGGCTGTACAGCTGAAAATAGCATTCCGATACGAAATCAGTTTCAAAGGTACTTAATATTTTGTGTTTATGTACCTATTGCGTGATGGTAATGAAGTATTTTGGTTTCAGAGGCGGCAATGATTATTTAGAAGGTTTGCCATGGAGTTCAAGTGGCATACTACAGCTGCAAAAGTATGTACTTTTTGTTTGTGTTTGCTTTCTTTCGATTTATTTTGATTCACTAGTATCTACGCTTGATTTTTTACAGGCTAACCGATACACATTTGGATATGCTTTTTGAAAACAGTGACGGTGATGATGATGATCAGGAGTCATTGGGCGATGATCATGAATGGGTGCCCGATCACAACACAGCTTCCGATTGTGAGAAGGAATTGGAGATCGAGGAGGAAGAAAATGGAGAAGATGACGCAATCGATTTGGCTGACGATGATGTAGATGTAAACGTGAACAAATTTATTGCTCCCGACCAAACCGAATGGCAATCAAGGCCATTGCGAACCACACAAACTGCGAGACAAAACATTATGCGTAAAAAAGGTATGACTTACATATCCGTACACGTAAAATGAGAAATAAATATATTATATTGGTGTTTGTTCCAGGTGGTGTTGACGCACGACAATTAAATGTTACCATGACAGAAATGGATGTTTTCAACACAGTCTTCACTGGGGACATGAAACAGCAAATTCTGCACCATACAAATCGCAAGGGTGCTGCACTCGCCCAGGGGTATAATCCATTAAATCCAAATTGCCAGCCACGTGTGTGGATGCCGTTGTTAGACCGTGAACTCGATGCTTTTATCGGCATTTTGTTCATGATTGGGGTAACCAAAAATAATACGCGCAATTTAAATGATCTATGGATGTCTCCGGCTCACGTGATGTACAGGGCTGCTATGAGTCGAGACCGTTTCAAGCAAATTTTGCGCACAATACGTTTCGACAACGCAAATTCAAGAGCTGAAAGGCAGAAGGAAGATAAAGCTGCACCAATATCCGAACTTTTCGAAATGATGAACGTGCGTTTGTCACAATTATATTATCCGATGCAAGACATAACTGTGGATGAGCAGTTATTCCCCTACCGAGGACGTACGAAGTTCACACAATACATCCCTTCGAAACCGGCCAAATACGGCATAAAAGTTTTTTGGATATGCAACGCCGCGAATGGATATCCACTCAAAGGAATAATATATACCGGAAAACCATCGTCTGGGCAACGACAAACGAATGTTGGTGAAAATATCGTCATCAAACTGGTAAGCAAATACCTCCATTCGGGTCGGAATGTCGTGATGGACAACTTTTTTACCAGCATGCCGCTGGTAAGCTACCTTAATTCAAAGGGTCTCTCGCTCCTTGGGACACTTCGGCAGAATAAATCGTGCATTCCCCAACAATTGAAACCACAGAAGGTAGATGAAATTGGCGCAGCCAAGTATGCGTTCCGAGAAAACGTTACGATGGTTTCAGTGGTTATAAAAAAAGGAACGAAGGCAGTATTTTTATTGAGTAGCAGTCACTTCAAAGAGTGCCAAGTGAAAGGGAAAGAGGAAATAGTTTACGACTACAACCAGACCAAAGGAGGGGTCGATGTGATGGATCGCATGTTGGGAAACTACACATGCAAACGAAAGACCAATCGATGGTCTTTGGCATTTTTTTTCAATATGCTAGATATTATGGGATTGGCTGCGTGCATCATATACAAAGAATTACGACATTCAAGGGAATTTGTCATGTATGTAATCGACCAGGACCAGATAAATTGAAGAGAAAAACTCGAAATGCGTATTCGGTGTGTAAGAAGCCCATGTGTGCTATTCATAGTACTATGCGATGTAATTCGTGTACTTGATGAAATTATTGCTATTGCTATTTACCATTTACATAAATAAACATTATTGATAAATAAATAATTGCATTTCATTGAAACAATAAAAAAAAATATTACCTACACACTTTCTCCATACAAAATGTGCAAAATTATAATGTGGTACACTTGTACCACACCAGTCTAAATGGGGGGTCCAATTTTCAACGGCCGAAAGCACGGGTTGGGTGCAAATTCGAAAAACCAAAATAGCATTAAAACACGTTGTTGATGGTAAACTTAGATGTCAGAGAGATCTAGAAAAAAACAACAGATACTTTTATAGATATTCACTTTTAAAATCGCGCGTGGTACACTCGTACCACACCAGACTAGTTAGGGTTAAAGGAATTCAATTAGAAGATGACAGAACATTAAAATCATATGAAATAACAAATGGGTGCAAGAGCTGAAGATGTTGGTGGAACATAATCACTGCCGGCGCTGACAACGAAACGCGGTGAATGAATAATATCAATCTGTGGGTGTATTTAAAGAAGAGACAGACACTTAATAACAATTACTACAACCACAACAACAAATATTACTACAACAATAATCATATACTCGATAATAAACTTTTTAATTTAGCCTTTTGGGAGAAAACAGCTTAGGAGTATTGACAACTTTTATTTATTCGAAGCACTAATTGTTTATATTTGACTTATTTTCTGCTATTAAACAAATTGTTTATCGATTTCTGATCAATTCCACGCTTTCTAGAACATCTAGAAGTAGCGAGCGCCTGTTTTCCGGGCGGAATGACGTCATGGCCCTGAAATTCAAGGACGCAAACTAGTGTGGACCCGAGTATTTTAGTATGTTGTTTCTAAAGCCAAAAACTAACTCTGTGCAAAGTTTCAGCTTTATAACAATTTGTTCAAGGTTCAAGCTATATTTTGTCTAAATTGACTGGACTATAAGGAATAGAAAGGGGATACAACAAATTTATGCAAAACGGTTGCTTCAAGAAGCAAATGTGGTGATTCCCCCAAACGGTTGCGGTATAGAAGAACTGAGGCAGTTCCAAAATCATCTAAACTGATATAAAATAAGTGTTTATCAGCATAACACAAAAGGACGAGGAATTAAAATTCAACATGCCGGTAGACAGAGAGAATTAAAGATAAATGGAATGAGAGTAGATGGTTATTGTGAAGACAGCCGTACGGTATTTGAATTCTACGGATGTTATTTCCATGGACGTCCCAACTGCTTTTTAACGAATCGTAACCATTCCCTTCACGACGACGAACCCAATGACACTATGGACCACCGTTACGAAAACACCCGAGCTAAAGCGACAAGACTACGCGCATTAGGTTACGAGATTGTGGAAATGTGGGAGTGTACTTTTAAAAGAGAACTAAATTCCAATTTTGCAATGCATTACCTACGTGAACACCCAATGCTAAAATATGCTCCACTGAATCCTCGCGACGCGTTCTACGGCGGGCGTACAGGATGCACAAAACTTAAATATACGGCTAAGGAGGGCGAAAAAATCAAGTATGTGGATGTTTGTTCGCTTTATCCGTATATTTGTAAGTACGGGCGTTTTCCGCTAAAACATCCGGAAGTGTTCGTAGGACAGGAATGTAGAAACTTTATCGATAAAAACGGAATCCCTCACGGTGTAATTAAGTGTTCCATTTTACCGCCCCAGAACTTGTATCACCCCGTCCTGCTCGTGAAAAAACATAATAAACTAATGTTTCCCCTGTGTATGAAATGCGTGGAAGACCTTGCCGAAAGTGAATGCTCTCACAACCCCGAGGAAAGAACTATTTGTGGTACCTGGTGCAGTGACGAAATTGTGAAAGCGTTGGACAAGGGTTATAAACTGATAGACGTGCATGAGATGTATGTGTACGAAACTACCCGTTACGATAAGACTGTAAACTTTGGTGGTCTATTTTCGGAATTTATAAATCATTTTGTGAGAATAAAACAGCAAGCATCCGATTGGCCCTCTTCTTGTTGCACTCGCGAGCAAAGAGATAAATATATTGAGGAATTTTTCGAAAGTGAAGGAGTTCAACTCAAATATGAGGATATTATGAAAAACCCCGGATTACGTTCTCTTGCCAAATTGCTGTTGAACTCTTTCTGGGGAAGTTTGGTCAGCGAGAAAACCAATCGAAGACTTCGATAGTACGTGACTCTAAGGAGTTTTATGACCTTATGTGGTCACCTGCTGTTATGTCAACTATCTCCAAGAGGTGAACGACGAAACGGTCATTATGAACTGGCAATATAAGGACGATGCCGTAGAACCCTTGTTTACCGTGAACTGTGTAATCGCCGCCTATGTTACAACGCAGGCACGTCTTCAGCTATATTCCTACCTTGATTTACTGGGTGAACGGGTGCTATATTACAATACCGATTCGGTCATTTACATTTCTCGCGAAAATCAGTCTGATTTACCCTTGGGAAATAATTTAGGTGATTTAACGGACGAAATTGAAGGAGAGTATGGACCCAACGCCTTTATTACAGAATTCGCGCCAGGGGGTCCTAAAACATACGGATACGAGGTTCAGTTACCTTCGGGAAAAACGAAAACAGTAATTAAGGTGAAAGGGTTAACACCCAGAATATGGAGAAGGTTAACTTTAATTCTCTCGTTGACCTTATCGATCAAACGGATCAAGACATTGTAACGATGAACTCGGTTATTAAGCGCACCGAGGACCATCAACTAGTGACTAAAATGGAAGAGAAGAAATTTCGAATTAATTTCAAAAAGCGACAAAGGGTCAACGATTACGACACCGTACCCTACGGTTATAAGAGAAATAAAAGTACTACTTGAGAATTATCTTTATGTAAAATCATTTAATTTGGTTACTTGTATAGAATATTTTTAATAGTAATTTAAGGTTTAGAATTACTCTTGCTTTACAAATTAGTGCATTAGCGTACAGACCTAAATACCTAGTCGTTAAATATTTTTATCGTTACGAAACAATAAAATAAATCGTTTTGTATTTTATTTTTTATTAATGTTTCCTAATGACCATACTTCTTCTTAGAAGAGAAGAAGTTTTAGGAGTATCATCTACTTTGTAACCGTTGTCCAGCGTTTTCGCCATTTTCGTTACTGTATCTCAAAGAGTTCGTTCCTCGGAATGAACCGATGAACAGATAAACAGATGATTAAATGATCAGATCCGTTTATCAGATGATCAGATCAGTTTATCAGATGATCGGATCAGTTCACCTAATGAGCAGATTATCAGTTAGTGGCTCAGTTTACCGAATGAACAGATCTGCTATTGTTGTAGCATTGAACCGTGCATCGAGATCATATCCCAAACTCGGTTATACCATCTTGACATTATGGTTCTCAACTATTTTCGTAGACCACACCCTTCTTCATCGTGGATTCCTGTAACGTTCTCCTTTGGCTCAAGTGTACTAAACATATGAAGTTCATATAGAGCGTTAAAAATGAAATTTTAAAACGTTGATTTGCTATGAATGAACGTTAGTTTCTTGAATTGATCAATTCGAGTAATTTATCAAAATTAACAGGTTAATCACTCGAATTTTTAGGTTAGTACTTGACAATTCAGCAATTTAGTGTCCTGTGCAAATACTTCTTATAAGTCCAAAAATTTTACCTTGTCAAAAATTTATACTCTCTGATTCTGTAGGAACTACAGAGTTTGGGTGGAGTTTGTCTATTCTTCGTTTCCTACTAATAGAAAAATGGCACAAAATATCCTCCTTTTACTAAATTAGGTTACTGTAGTACATGATATTAGAAGAAGAGGAATGTAACATTTTAATCCTAATTAAACATCTAACATCATTGTATTTGATTGAATATATCCTCCTTGTAAGAATATAAGTTATCGATGATTTGTATATAAGAAACATCGATCAAACAAAATGAAAACTTTAATAAAATTAACATAAGGCAATTTACAGGTTAATCAATCAAATGTAAACAAATGTAACATAATGTAAAAAAATTTAATTAGTTAATTTGTGTGAGAATTGCAAAATAATTAATTTACTTTATCAACTAGGAGGTGATTTTCAGTTTAATGTAAACTTGATTCCACTAAAAAACAACATAGGTGCAATTACAAAATTTTTCTTTTTGTGACTAATAACAATAGTTTTTCTTTATTTATCAAATTACACTACTTTTATAACAAAAATATACATTAAATTATTGACATTTCCAAACGTAACGAATCGGAAATCTCTCTAAATCATAAAATGAAGAATATGAAATATTTACCTAATATTCATTTATCACAGGAATTCATCTTATCCTGAAGTTATTTTTCATCAGAACAAGTAATCAAAGAAGTAAATTTTTCATCCATTTGTTGTAAATGTTGATCATAAAAAAGCAATCATAGATTACACATCTAAATATAACCTCACGTACCTATTTTTCAATTTTCATCCTCAAATTTGTTGGTATAAAAGTGATCATACCCATATTTACCTAACGTACTTTTTAATTTTAATCCTCTTTGTTAGATAATATTTATTGTCACAAACATCATCCCTTTCACGATATTTGAAACAACGTACACATAACGTATGTGATCTCCAGAAACACCTGCAAATGTCAACGCTCCCCTTATACGCTAATTGATAAGGTTTTTAAAACAAACGTTTTATTAAAATGTTAATGAAAATCGTATCAATTTGTATTTACTACGTATTCAAAAAATTTTTACCATTACATCAATAAGTATGTACTTTGAAATTTTCATTAAATAATCCTATAAATTCTATAAAATTTAGCAAGCAATCTTGCTATCTAAATCATAATGTTACTCAATAATTTATGAAAATCAACTTAAAAAGTTGTTTATAGTGTTGAAATTTTTGTATAAACAGTTTGAAAATATGATTTTGGAAAGATTTTGTTGAACCAAATTAATTTAAACCAAAAAATTAATTTAACTGAACAAAAACCATTCCAAAATCGTATTTAAAAAGTTGTACAATTTCACTTTTTTAATAGATCTTTCTATTTCCATCTCTTATTATTCTTAGTATTTTTCTAGTAAATCAAGGGAACAATAGGTACTGTTATTATTATTCTTAATATGCAATTTTCTAGTAGATAAGAGAAAAAATAGATCCTGCTTAAAGAAAATCTAATCATTCTACGACTTCATAACTAACGGTAAGGTTCAACTATAAAATTGAAACATACTATTTTTTTTTTAATTCACAGTTCTTACAATGGATAATCCACTCAATTTACAACCCTACGGTCAATATATACAAACAATTTTTATAAATAAGTCATTTTTGTTTTTTTCTTTAGAACAAGACATAATAAATTGATTTATGTCTAATCACTTTACATGGGGTAAGTGAATTTTTTTTTTAATTTTTCTATACAGGGTGTCTCACGGTGACCGTCGGTTAGAAGTATATCAAGAACTGTAAAAGCTAGAAATTTGAAATTTTGCATATGCGACATGGAGTGTTTAATCTATTAAGTAAAAATATTTTCCAAATGGCAGCACTTCCGGAAATACCGAAAGTTACCATCAACTTCTTTATTTTAAATACAAACCAGGCAATTTTTTTTCACATTCTGATGTGTCATAAAATGTTTAGTAAGTATGCTTAAAATAATCGGCGTATCAATTTTTGTTGAGAAAAAAAATTTTTTTCACTGAAAAATGTCAAAATCTTGTTTAGGAAATAAAATTAAAAGTCGAAAATGAAGTTAGGGAAATGGGATTTTAGGTTCTCAATGTCAACAGATTGAGACACAATTGTCTGTAATGGATTATAAAAAATTGCCCGCGGTTACGTATCTATTTGACGTTATTTCCATACTTAAGAAAAACTTTAAAAATTCTCTTTTTTTAAATGGAATGCCTATTTAATTATCGGCCCATTCGATGCAGAAATAAATTTCCTTTAAATTGATATACCATGTTCCTATACCTAAAATCAATGATTACAGAGTTATTTACATTTTTCTAATTAAATTTATAATTACATACTTGACAAAACATGGTTGGCTTTGAAAATTTTCAAAAAATTTTTATTCAAATGTTTCTTATGCTTTTATGATTATTTAAAATTCTATCTATGCAACTTCTTGACTATCCAAGGTCTCTTTCCGCCGAACGAACAGAACTTTCAGGGAAACATTAAAATATCCCAATACATTGGTTTCTGCAGCGTCATTGGGAACAATTGGCTTTTCCAAATTTCGTGGCGTATTTGCTTCGCCCAAATTTAGAATATTCTTTTCAATCATCCTGATTTTTTGTTCTGTCATTGTAGGTAAATGCGGATATCTTTCGTTAAAGTGTTGAGTGATTCTTTATTCAATGGTTAAAGGTTCTGCAGGTCCGAAAAGTAATACGAGCAGACTCGCCATGAATGTAAAACAAATTTAGAATATCAGCGTTTGTGTATTCCATATTTCCCAATTAAAAACAAATATTAAGCGCAAAAATCAAAATTCAAACAGATAACACTGATAACAAACGTAAATGTAGCGTAAACTTTCAAACTGATAGCTAACTGACAAGTGTCATCATAAGAAACAATTGAATAAAAATTTTTTGAAAATTTTCAAAGCCAACCATGTTTTGTAAAGTATGTAATTATAAATTTAATTAGAAAATGTAAATAACTCTGTAATCATTGATTTTAGGTATAGGAACATGGTATATCAATTTAAAGGGAATTTATTTCTGCATCGAATGGGCCGATAATTAAATAGGCATTCCATTTAAAAAAAGAGACTTTTTAAAGTTTTTCTTAAGTCTGGAAATAACGTCAAATAGATACGTAACCGCGGGCAATTTTTTATAATCCATGACAGACAATTGTGTCTCAATCTTTTGACATTGATAACCTAAAATCCCATTTCCCTAACTTTTACCACTTTCGACTTTCAATTTTATTTCCTAAACACGATTTTGACACTTTTCAGTGAAAAAATTCTTTTTTCTCAACAATCAAAATTGATACGCCGATTATTTTAAGCATACTTACTAAACATTTTATGACACATCAGAATGTGAAAAAAATTGCCTGGTTTGTATTTAAAATAAAGAAGTTGATGGTCACTTCCGGTATTTCCGGAAGTGCTGCCATTTGGAAAATATTTTTATTTAATAGATTAAACACTCCATGTCGCATGTGCAAAATTTCAAATTTCTAGCCTTTACAGTTCTTGATATACTTCTAACCGACGGTCACCGTGAGACACCCTGTATTTAATCTTATATTATTTAGAGCACATACATTAAATTCTAAAGGAGTGCGGAGTTTGTACTTCCCACGTGCATCGTGAAGGTGCTAGAGGGAAGGCATGAGGGCCACTCCTTCGCGGCGTACGTAGGGGTAATTTTTGGCGTCGTGTGGGTGGAGTTTGTAAGTCTTTTCCTTATTTAATCGTACATATTTCTGATTATATATTATTTTGTAGATTGAATAAACTACACAAAAATTTTGTTTATTGTTACTTTTTATTACCCTAATTCATTGATCTTTTGTATGTTAAAAGGTAACCACTTTATTTAATAAATAAATTGGATACATTCAAATTCACAATGATTATTAGTGATGCTTTTCTAAACTTACATCACATGATACTTTCAATTTGAATTTTCAGGTTAAGTGGGAGCTGAATGATATCTGAAACCATTTTTGAGGATAATCAAATATCAATCAGAGACTACTGTAATTAATTGTGTGTCATACTAAACGATCTTTATTGATCCTGTGTACCAATGGAGACTGAAAACAATAAGTGTTTGAAGAAAACTTCATCTACTCCTAGAGGTGAAAGTAATGACTAATAATAAATCGTTATTTCCGATAAAATTAATGTAAGGGATTAATAAAGAAATGATTTATTAACCCAAGAAGTGATAGGAAATCTATTTGAATTGATTTTCTATCTTTCTTTCCTTCACATTACACACCCAGCATAATTACGAAGAACGTACAATTTTACATAATACGTTTTTTACCTAAGTGCATTTTATTTCGAAGTATTTAAAGTTGCCTATTTGCAATGAAATTAATTTTCAACTCTAAATAAATGAGTTCTTTTTTCAAGATTAGTATATAAACGTTTATTGTATTTATCTAAATGTGATTTTTAGAATAGGTATATTGAATATTAATAGGAGCTTTGGTACATCTACATGGTTTCTAATTGAAATATCTTTCTCAATGTACATCAATGCAAAATTGGTGTCAAAATTTGTTTTTTCATGACAACTTTTCTATAAATGCTTTTAAGGCAACACCTAAAAAATACTACACTGACGAAAGAAATTAACGCATCACCTACAATTTTTGCGATATCTCGGAATTAATATTTAATTTAGACCGAGTATATTTTTATAAATAAAAAGCGTATCAAGCATGCTATTCCTCCGTTTGTGTTTTGTTTTTATTGTCATGGTATCCTGTCAGAAAATAAAATAATGCAATTTTGTCAATATTGTGTCAACAAGAAAGGTCCATATTCAGTTGTTTTGTGCGTTTTATTTGAGTACCTGTTGAAATTAAGTTGTAAGTGGTGGGTAAGCAGGAATATGAATAGACGTCAGAATCGCAATTTAAATGTTGAAGAAGCTGTGAGGGCGGTAACACTTGCAGAAGAAGGTCGGAGTCAGCGTTACATCGCACAGCGTCTTGGCGTGAATCAATCGACCATATCCAGAGTGTTGAATAGGTATCGGGAGAATCACGAATACTCAAGAAGACCAGGGCAAGGAAGAAAACGAGCCACAACTACTGCCCAAGATCGTTTTTTGATGTTGCAAACCTTACGGGAACGGTTCATTACAGCCCCTAGGTTACAAAATATGCTGGCAGAGACCCACAATGTTCGTGTAAGCTCTGTCACCATTAGAAGCAGACTACGTGGCTTTAATTTGACTCCAAAAACAGCGGCAAGAGGACCACAACTAACAGCAGACCATCGTAGAGCCAGATTAACATTTGCTCATGAACATGTAAACTGGTTAAATGCTGATTGGGCTAATGTTATGTTCAGCGACGAGTCTAGATTTTGCCTTTATACCAGTGATCGACGGATGCGTGTTTATAGACGACCAGGTGAACGTTATGCACAATGTAACATTGCCCCGACTGTTATGTTTGGTGGAGGCTCTGTTATGGTGTGGGGTGGTATCACTATGGAGGCTCGTACGGAGTTGGTGGTGATACCAAGAGGAAGTATCACGGCAGCGTTTTATATTGCAAACATTTTAGAACCACATGTAATGCCTTTTGCCCCTTTTGGAGGAAACGATTTCCTTTTTATGCACGATAATGCAAAACCACATACTGGCCAAGTTGTACGGCAGTATCTGCAAGAGGTGGAAATCAACACAATGCAATGGCCAGCCAGAAGTCCTGATCTGAATCCCATCGAACACATATGGGACATGATGGGCTGACGTCTTAGAGCGCTACCTCGACCTCCAAGTAACCAAGCAGAGCTTGGGCAAAGATTGCAGGAAATTTGGGAAAATCTTAGCCAAGAGGAAATTAGAGATTTAATTAACAGTATGGGACGTCGCTGTCAAGCAGTTATTCATGGTAGAGGAGGAAACACAAAATATTGAGACGTTTAACCACATGTTAAATTTTTTCAATTTTTTTTTTTGCTTTTTTTGTTAGATTTTTATTGTTTCTTTGTTGCTTTTGGTGTTTTATTGTTGTAATTTTCTAGTTAAACAGAAAAATGTTAAAATAAATGTGAAAGAAAATATTTTAAGCCAATTTTAACCAAGATTTAAAAAGCGATGCGTTAATTTCTTTCGTCAGTGTAGTTTGTAACGTTAATAACTAATCAATAATGTCAAGAAAATTTGTTTTCTTTTCTATTTTTCAAAATAAGAAATCATGTATTGCTGCTGTTCTTTATGCAACGTTTCAAACTTTTTCCTAAAAGTGTACGATGAGGAAATGAATTTTCTTCGTACGTTAAACAAAGATGTCATATTCAAAGAAAACATACAGGTGTTCTTTATGCAACTAAGAAATCATGCAGGTGTTCTTTATGCAACGTTTCAATCTTTTTCCTAGAACTGTACGATGCTAAAAGGGTAACACGTACATCAGTGACAAGTCCTTGAATCTATTTTTCTTACACGGAGTGACCTTATTGAATACATGTTTTCAAGA
This sequence comes from Pyrocoelia pectoralis, assembly GCA_036250285.1. Taxonomy (NCBI): domain Eukaryota; kingdom Metazoa; phylum Arthropoda; class Insecta; order Coleoptera; family Lampyridae; genus Pyrocoelia; species Pyrocoelia pectoralis. The sequence goes on along the minus strand of CM070075.1, from coordinate 34,539,669 downwards.
AACCCTGAGGGTTCAAAGTACATAGGTTCAAACTGTTCAAAGTTCAAATACAATTTTTTAATTTTTTCTTCGAACGTTAGACAAAGCACAAAGATAACAGATTCTAAGAAAACATGCAGGTGTTCTTTATGCAACGTTTGAATCTTTTTCCTAGGAGCGTACGATGTGGAAAGGGAAACACGTGCATTAGCTACAAAAAATGTGTTAAAGTCCTTGAATTTATTATTCTTACACGGGTGACCTTATTTAATACATCTTTTCAAGAAACCCTGAGGGTTCAAAGTGTTCAAAGTCCACACACAATTTTTTTAATCTTCGAACGTTAGACAAAGATAGCAGATTCTAAGAAAACATGCAGGTGTTCTTTATGCAACATATTGAGCATAGAAGAAAAAATCCAGTTGAGTACATATTCGTTTAACCGACAAATATGTACTCCACTGGATTTTTTCTTCTATGCTCAATAACCAAACCAGTTAATCAACTTGCAATTTGATTCTTTATGCAACGTTTCAATATTTTTCCTAGGAGCGTACGATGTGGAAAGGGTAACACGTGCATTAGCTACAAAACATGTCTTAAGGTCCTTGAATTTATTATTCTTACACGGGTGACCTTATTTAATACATCTTTTCAAGAAACCCTGAGGGTTCAAAGTACATAGGTTCAAAGTGTCCAAAATCCACACACAATTTTTTTAATCTCTGAACGTTAGACAAAGATAGCAGATTCTAAGAAAACATGCAGGTGTTCTTTATGCAACGTTTGAATCTTTCCTAGAAGTGTACGATGCGAACATGATCAGTGACAAAAATGTCTTAAAGTCCTTGACTTTTCTTACAAGGGGAGACATGAAAACTCTCTGTTAAGAGCCTCCCCTTGGTGTAACTGACATTGTGTTTAGGTGTGTACATCGTTGTCGTTACTTATTAATTTAGTGACTTTATCTGATGGTAAATATATTACTAGTTAGGATTTAAAAAAATGAGAATTATTTATTGTTCACAATTTCATATTGTATATAATTAGTTTTCCCCCACTATCACACCTTGAAATAATCGTAGGAAACATGTGAGAAAATTATCAATATTGTTTACAATTTCTTATTTAAATGGAAGAACACCTACTATCAACTTTTCTTACCGACAGAAAGTGGTCATAACCTTGGTGATTTCAGAACCAAGTTCAGAACCTTACAACTAAGCTGGTGGTGAACCACAAAGGATGGAGATCCAACAAAGTGAGAGACAATAGAGAGGGAGGAGCCAATAGGAGCATTGGTGGGGAGCCAATAGAAACAAAGGGTAATAGCCAATAGCAATAGAGGCGTGCCAGCCAATAGGAACATTGGTGGGAGGAGACCAAGAGTGGTGGGAGCCAATAGGAAGAGTGCGTCAGCCAAGTGGTGGGAGGCGTGCCAATAGAAGGTGGGGACGTGTCGTCCAATAGGGGGATGACTACGGAGGGTGGGAGGAGTGTCATCCAATAGGAAGGCTACCACAACCAATAGACACAAGGGGGGGGGGGGGCGTGACTACCATCCCCAATAGACGCAAAGGGGGAGGGTGTGGATATCAGACCAATAGACGCAAAGGGGAGGGGCGTGGATATCAGACCATTAGACGCAAAGGGGAGGGGTCTGGGGGTGTGTCTGTCTGCCGGCCCCAAGTCCCCCTATACCTACTATATTAAATATATTAACTAACGCCCTATCACGTCATTTGCCAATGTGAGGCATTCATAGAGGCAAGGGAACACCTACTTGGAAATGAAAAGATTACACAAGAGAAATTAACGAAGATTCGCCCTACTAAAATCCTGGACTTTGTGAAAGATACAGGTATACTAGAAGGGTAGACAACACCGGGTAGCACAATAGACCAAAAGGTCGCAGTGCGGGAACCTATTGGGACCACCCCTAGTATAAATAATAATAATCTTTAATTAAGACATCCAGAATTGTAAAGGAATTCAAATAATTATATACTTGGTCCAAAATAATAATAACTTCATTCTCAAAGTCATACTCACATTGGGGTGACTTTGACAGACACTGTGTTTTGGCATCACAGCGAATGCTTCGGGTGTAACAGTTATCAAGTTAACCCATATTCCTTCACTCTCAATATATTTTTTTATCAATGTTATATGGCGTGGGGCGACTTTGATGATCGATAAGTTTACATAGACTATCAAAAGGGATAATCTAGCATGAGAATTGGATATTAATAAACTAACTCCATAAAAGTGAAAATAAAACTTCAATTGGTATCAAATGAAACTTTATTTCGTATAAAAATAACAATACAGGCTTTTAGCTTAACATAAAAGAACAGGAAAAGCTACGAAGCCTAACACTACGCAAAATTTACCGTTCAAAAACGTTAACCGATTTCGAAAATGCAAATCTTGTTCCGCCCTCCAGAAGCTTCTAGAATGGCTATGATATCGTTCAAGGTTACCGTACACAAGTCGTTAGACACAATTTTAAGTTATTTTTGTAGTGTCTAACGATTTTAACCACAACACATTGTAGTCATTCTCGTCTACTTGCTCTTCAACCTTGGCAACGTATCTATACTTAGTAGAATTTCTGTTTCCAGACAACACTTACTAGAATGAATGTCCCAGGCATAAGATTCTTTAGGTCGGTGGGTAAATAATCTACTTCATCAGCAATGTCGGAGTTTGCGTCATGATCATCGGAGAATTGTTCCGAAATACGATTCATTTCTTCACTTTCGTCTGAATCATTTATTGGACAAGCAATACTTTTTCCAGCTTCGGGGCCGACTTTGGTAACTATCAATCTGAGACCGAAAGTGTTATCAAAGTGACCCCACATGATACATACAGTAATACTTTTCAAACGAACATAGTTTGTGTTGAAATTCACATGAAGTAAGGTTATGTAGGAAGCAGATTATCGTAAATAACCGATACTGTAGAAAAATGTGTACAAACTCATGAAATACTTCATAATTTTGGACAGTGTCAATTTAATTTCAGTTTGAAGTATTTTGATATAATATTTACAAAAATATTATAACAACTACTTACCGGTACGCTAAGCACGACACAACAATGGCGGAACTTGGCGAATTTGACCGACGGCGAATCGGCGAAGGCAAACCGGCACCGCGGCGGCGAATAGTCCCTAACCGACTTCACTATCAGTTTGTTTGTTTTCAATAAATGAAACTAGCCATTTATTTATTTGAAGTCAAGTTGTACTGGCAGCGACGCGACGACCACTTGTGTCCCGGCAGCTACTTGTCTCGCGGCCAGTTGCCTCGGCCGCTCGGCGGCCAGTTGGAAATAGTCCCATCCCGTTTTTATGTAATGAAATATTATTACAGACGAGGGGTCTTTCACTCTAGGAAATAGGTGTACATTTTGTTGGTAATAGAGAAGAATAAACGGAAATAGATATGAAATAAAGGGAAATAAAAAGCAATAGATTTAGTAAAAGAAATAACTCCGAAATAAAAGGGAATAGAAAATAATGATCAGAAATAAGAAGGGAATAAAAACGAAATGACTGGAATAAAGGAATTAATATGCCATAACTCGGAAATACAGGGAATAGAAAATACTAAGATTCGCAAGAGTGCACAATTAGCAAAACAAGAACCAAACTGCTGAAGCCAACGTTTTCTAAATGGGCTACAGCGTGCGTTAAAATCTTGATCTTGATATTGTGACACTTCAATTTGTTCAGTCATGCATATTTGGTTGCATATCGTTTGTAGCTAGTGGAAGTTAGGGATTTTAGTTATTCGAAATTGTCAACTTGGTTCCATTTTAAAGTTAGTGATATCTTATCAGTAGATTTCCGTTTCCGTCAAACATTTTGTAAGAGAACGTGCTGGTTTAGTTCAGCATTCCTGGTGTTAAACTTTCGTCAAAGGTTTTTAGAAAAATCTCTTCTAATTCGAAGGATCCATGAAAGTTTAATAGTAAGTAGGTAAAAATATTCTTAATTAGTGTCGATTAATTGGATATTTAGGTAAATAGGTAAATATTTCACGCTGGTAGCGGATAGATGGGGATGTTGAATAGCACACACTTGTAGCTCCACACAATATCTTGAGAGGTCGGTATATATAATTTCGAGTAGTTAACATCATTAACATTGAGAAACATTTCAGCTTGTTTGTTAGATTTGGTTTTTTTTTCTTTTGAAGAAGTCGAGCTTCGTAGTGGTGAGATTAGAACTTTGGTCACCATCTTCCTGTCGATCTTCTTGTAAGCATATTTGGAAACTTCATCTTCATCGTATAAATGGTTAAAACAATGACGGGGGGAAACTTCTTGGTAAACATCGGTAACATCATACCTGACACCTGGTAGTACATGAAATAACGTCAGTACCAGATTAATATTCATCATTGAACGTGAACCTACAAAATATAATAAGGTTAGAGCTATATTTTCTTAATTCCATCAAACCCCTGTGTGGATGAAAAGTATCCAAATGATGAAGTCGACAGCATTTGTTTTCAACTCACTTGTTAAAGTCAATACAGTTTAAATTTATTATCACATTTCAATAATTATTAAAACACTAATTTACACATTTATTTTACAAGTTCATAAATTTACAGATTGTTTATTTTTATTATAAAAGTAGGGTTATAATAGCGTATCACTAAAGATTGTTTTACACATATCGAAGTATTTTACATCATTTTGTATTAACCTTCAGATTTCAATTAATTACACAATATTAGCAATTGTGCAACTGTTCACAAGATTTTGCGTTGATCATGATAAATAGATACCCGATGTAAGGTAAATGAGTAGGAAGTTAATATACAAAGGCCTTCGTTATTAACCCTGAAGTAAAGTTTATTTTCAGATAACTCGTATATAGGTACAGCGAGTTCTCATCTTGTGCTAGGTTATTTGCGATATCATTACAGTATTGATAATCATCTTTCATATTTAAATATTAACACCTTAGAGATAATTTCTTTTTCAAGTTTTTAAGATATATACGGTATGAACAATTGAATAGTTCAGTAACTGAGTAAATAAAAACTTGTGGCGCCCTCTATTTTATCACAAATTGTTTTTAGTTTTATTACCGACCGACGTTAAGGCCCATTGCCCAATGCTCTCATCAAAAAGCTGAGTTAGTAGGTATTATTTCGTGACGTCCATAAAGTTCCTTTTTAATTTCGTATATTTATTCATTTGTGCATGTCACTAAAGTGCAAGCTGCGACATTGAGTGTGACAGGGTTAATAACTTGAAGTAGGTACATTTCTGTAATACAAGAACAAGAGCGAATCTCGGAGTGAATAGATATAATAAATTTATTCTGCTACCTATAGGGAGGCAAAATATTTTGGTTTTATTATCACTTTTTTTTAATTCTTAGATGTTTTTATAGAGGAATTGAAAAAAATCATATGTATTACACTGGAGTAAAGTGTCTTTTCCTCTTGTGAATTTGTTGCCCTCGTCTGCGACTCGGGTATCAAACCTAGCACGCGAGAGGAAAAGTATCACTTTCCACCCTCGTAATACAAATACCTATTGTTTATTCTTATGCAATAAAGCAAAAGTATGATATTCTTTTGTGGAGCACATAACTTCAATACCAATTTACAAACGCTTCATTTTTTAGTTTTTATTTGACTTATTTATTTTAATTTACTCATAATGGGCAATACTTATAGGTAAGTATTTATCTGACTAAGTAAGACAAAGGCAATTGCTAAAAGTCATTATTTACGTACTCTTATCAAGCAAATGAAATGGAACATTGAAGATTTGAAGATTGAAGATTTTGATGGGAAACTTCAGCTCATAATCGAAGAGTTTCCTAAACAAATCCTAAACTTATTAAGAGCTTCTGGATATGTAAATGTAATGTCTATGTCTACAATTCTAAAGGATGTAAATGTAAAAATTACAAATTTAGAAAAATTTGCAATAGAAGACCTCCCTGATTTATTAGAAGAAGCTGAGAAGCCTAGTTTTTATGGTGTATACGCAAAAAACCTCAAATCTTCAAAGTTTCAGATGGTTACAAAGAAAATATAATTTCTTTGGCAACTCCGTGCAAAAACAAGTTGGATGGAATTTTTAAGAACAAATCAAGTAAAAAAAAGAAGAATTGAAGAAAACAAATGTAATGATCGGATGATCACGGATCAGAGCGAAAACTTAACAACAACACTTAGACAAGACAAAGGAGAAGAGGCACAACCATGTAGTTTTTCAGGAGAAAACTTGAAACGAAAACACTCAAAAGGCGAAGAGCATGCTAAAAATGTTCTGAAAAAGTATGTGGAAAAGACTTGTCATAATCAGCTGCAAAACATGATAAAATAAGGAAAACGTTGCTCATACTGAACAAGATGTAAAACACGAAGAATTAATTGAAAAAATACTGTCCGAAGTTGATGTTAAGATAGACAGTTTAAATTTGGGTATTGTATCTGACTATCTGAAGGTTCCTTGCTTATTGTATGAACACGTATGTAAAATATACAACGCCTATACAAAATATGGCAAAAAGTGGGTGTGTTCGAATTTTAATAGCCATTTGAACTCTCACTTGAATAAAACTGTGAAAAAGAAATGCAAATCAAGTATAAACAAACACTTTTCCTTTTATCTGAAGATAGGATAAATGCAATCAAGTTTTCTCTTACAATAGTACGTTGCTAGCGTTCACAGTACCTACAATTAATTCTGCAAGAAAATTGTGTTTTTCTTATATGTGAGTGGAAAGTGGATGTATTTTCCCTATTTTGAGGGAGCAAAGTACCACTTTTTCTCCCTTGGGAATTTTGTTATACTTTTTCTCCCTTGTATTATAAGTCGCTTCATTAGCAGCTTCTAATATTTCGGCTGGTGTATTTTCTTATACATCAGAGTCTGAATTCTCATTAGACATTTCAAAAAGCGTTAATACCGATCTACAAATGATGAGATATTGATGAAATATATTTAATTAAAAATTGTGACACATGACAAAAGCCTTCTTGATGTATTTTTTAAAAATAACTAATGGTAACGTATAATTGTTGTGAACGGAAAATAAATTCACATATAAGAAAAAATCATATATCTACCGCGAGAACAAAGTGAAATTTTCTCCCGAGGGTGATTAATGCCCTCGCTTCGCGTCGGGCATTAAACTTCACCCGCGGGAGAAAATTAATCACTTTGTTCCCTTGGTAGATAAATAGCTATTCTTTCCTACTTTAAACATTATACATTAAAGCTTGTTGCTATTAAAATATTTTTTGAATTATTACAAAATGGATTTTGGGTATGAGCATATCGCGTTGCTAGTATTAGGTAAGTATTGTAAGATGTGTTATTTTCCTTCTTGTCTTTAAATGTAATAAAAATGTAATTGTTTTCTTCTTGTATCTAGGATAGGGGAGAGTCTGGAACAGTGGCCACCTTCTCGTTATTTTGTTATTTGTAAAGAACATACCTTCCCATCTAGTGTACTATGAAACAATATAACACAGTGCGTTTTAACAAAGTTTCCTGTTTGAATATCAAGGTATTTATTTTAAAATGAGCTTAACCTAAAATTGTGTGCAAAAGTAAGAAGCAGATACTACGGAAATTTTGTTGTGGTGAGTAAATAAACAAACTATTAAGTGAACCAGCATTGACAATTTATAACTAGTATTATGTAAGTATTTACTGGTATATTTGCTTCTTAATTACATAAGATAGTTTTTTGGTTATTCCATGTTTTTTAGAAACATGTGGTTGGTGGTACAGTTGCCACTATAAATGTAGGTACAGTGGCCATTACTTTATTATATAAGGAAGGGATGGCCACTGTACCTCAATTAAAAAAATATTTATTTAGTTAGATTTTAAATTTTATTCTAGTGAATTAGGTTTTTTTAGAGAAAATTTATTTCAGTTGTATTTTTAGTTTGGGTTTGGAATATTAAATAAAGCGTTAATATCTATTTATTTTAATTGGTAAATACTAGGGGCCACTGTACCATCTTCTCATAACCACTGTACCATCAGTGTAGGTACAGTGGCCATTTTACATCAACTTTTTAAAGTTCCAAAATTTCTGTTACTATTTTATTTTTCCTGTTCAAGGATGTAGAGCTATAGACGTAAATATAGTGTTTGTCATCTAATGATATTAGAATCTGTAAAAATACCTTATTTTAGTTTTTATTAATTTTTTTATTAAAAGGTGGCCACTGTTTCAGACTCTCCCCTACCTCAAAGAGATAAAATGTGATAAAGCTTTTCTGGAAATGCTGTGTGGACAGGAGCGCCTAAAACCCTATGCTAAACAATTTGAAAGAACCGGATATTTACCAAAAAGGATATACGGACGAACCCTACTTCAGTATTTAAGTGAATATGCCGCTGTATACCAAATGGGTTAGTACTCAATATTCAACAGTAGATTTCTTATATTTTTTCTAAAACTGCCTTAGAAAATAGTATTTTCCGGAAATTGTCTTGGAAACAACATTTTCCTGCTTATTTACATGCAGGAAAATTGAATTTTCGGGACTAGTACTGTAAAGACTTTTTTCTATTTCGCCACGGTTATAGCTCTTTGCTGCACTGAAAACGATACGAAAAGAAGCTCTGTTTCAGTCAATGAATAAAAAGAAAGAGGAGGTAATCTATATTAAATAATTTTTTAGACGGAAATGGTGAAATGGCTTCTGCAAATGGTGCACGATTCAGTGACGTCCTCAAATTTTTTTCAATGGGCTCACTTAAAACATGATTTACATTGTTCGATAATTTGTTTCTTGTTAATACATTTTTTTGTTAAATTCAGCATTTTATTTAATTTATCAATTAATTTCATAATGAGATGTTACAAATATTACAAAAAGCAAATTGTAATTACAAGTTTATATAAAATTGTATTTATAAATATTTTACAAACATCAATTGCTTGTTTTAATTTCTTTTTCCTGGGACTGTCATCAGTATTACAAATGGTAGATGTAACTTTTTCTGTCTTATTACTAAACACTTCTGGAGTTGGTGGTTGATGGGTTACAGCTATGCTTCTAAAATGGCAATTATAATTATGTTCATTCAGAACTTGCGCACATATATCTAATTTAATTTTCCGGAATAGCTGTAGCGAGCTCTCGAATAAAGAAATGAGAGTCGTATCCGCTTAAATTATGAAAAACGACAGGTATAACATGCGAATCGTTATAGTTCAAATTACATGCCTGGTGGGCGGGGCCTCTATAAGCACCGTTCAAGTGAAAATGATCGCGCACCTTAATTTGGTTTTCGGTAAAAGGTTTTTTACAAATATGACAGCTTACAGCGTTAACGAAATTTTGAATCTGAGAGGGACTTAGAACTTCCATAGGAACTATAGTATTTACAATGACATTTGTCCAATCGGCAATGTCACGTAACTGTTTGATAAACCATGGAATACAATCCGCACCCCTGTATGATAAAAATTTTGATAACGATTCCTCGTACGAGCACTTAAGGTAAAACGCAACACTGAACGGCGTATGCTTCTGATACCATGCGGTATTATTATATTGAGGGTTAAGGTTATCGCACTTTTCCAGGATACTTTCAAGGTCCGCGTAAATAGTAAATGGTACTTTCTCCATGTACGAATAATGAGTAAATTGTAAATATTTTTGATCATCATTAGGCAATCGAATTGAACATTTATTGACTTGATGACATTTACTTATATGCTTTTCTAATACACTATTCGATGAGAAATGATTTAAGCAAATGTTGCGAAAGAATTTCTTATGACCTCGATGCGATAATTGTGACGATAGCAGCGCCGACATATTTTTAATCCAAGCAAAATGATAAAAGACTTTACTGGAATTAGAGACTCGGTCAGTATCATTATATTTAGAGGACAATACTAATAGATTTATAGTTTTCCTGCTATTGACCCTATCGCTTACCATAAACGGTAATACATTTCTCTTAACCACGCAGTATAAATGAATGGCGAGATCATTCAATTGCTCAATTTTCTTAATATCCGTTAATTTAATGGGGAATTGAAGAGATCCACGATTTAATACTTCATCAAAATGCGGATAACTGTTCACTCTATCAGCGTTTTTGTGTGCGGGATATAAAGCGGCCACTATGGACCATAATAAGCAAAATTTGTCGTTGTTTCTCACGTTAATCACCGCTCTTTTGACGGATATGAACGGGGGAACTTTGATGTATGTTGAAAAACCCCCTTTAATTGGGACGTAACTATTAATATTGACTTTAAGGTGTAAGACCTCCAACAACGACCAACCCGAATTTTGTTCAGACATTTTTTTAAATTTCGCTTGAAGGTTATCAAAAACGTTATCTTTGTAGCACTCTTTAAGATTAGTGCCAATATCAATCACAGCATTTCTTGTTTGAAATGTTTTCAAATCAATAATGAGAGTTTGGGGGTGAATGAAATTGCAGATCAAGGTGGTGTTAACCTTCAGCATAGAACGTTTTAGTGCAACATTAATTTTGCGCGCAAAACTATCATAAGATTCATAAGCGTGCTTTAGAAAAATCATTGGATCCTTATGGTTAAAGTTAACGATCATGCCAGTAAGCAATCGATCATTGAAGCAGGAATCTAATGTGTACCATCGTACAGTAGGGGGTTGCTTTTTATTGACATCATCACCATCATCATCTATTCCACAACCTTTTTTCACGGAAACGTTTTTTAATTGCTGCTGTAGCTTAGCTAAATAAAATTTTAAGAGGCCCAAATTATTTTCGAGTCTTATAGGACTTTCTATTGCGTTATTAAAATGAATTTTGTTGGCTATCGCCTTTTCCAGTAAACGTATATTTACCCTAATAATTGAAACATGTCTTAAAATTTCACTTTTCTTTTTTAACAATTTCACGGAACTTCGAGTTGGGTTAACGATCTCACTGCTTATACTCGAAACAGATTCCATACTTACTATCTTTATCTAAATGCTTAGTAATCCAAGATAACGAATGCAGACGTGCACGTACATAGACACTTGTGCGTTTGTTTGTTTTTTTGCTCGGCGATTATACTGAATTGCAGGTGCAATGACAATAAAACAATGTCAAGGAGCACTCCGAACGTAAGTAAATACAAGAACACAATTGAACACATTTATATATCCTGTAAGCGAAGGTCATGGTTGGTAGGGGTGTTGTTTACGGTTAACAGGTGTAAGATCATTGATCTCGTTATTGTCATTGAGATGTCCTATTTTTTCTGCATTACTAGCAATTGCCGAAGTTGTCTGAAATGCTTATCTCTACTTCTGGGAACTTTAGCATCAAGCTACAGGTGTAAGATCCTTGATCCCGTTGACATTGTAAAGCAGACAGTGTAAGATACCGATAACGTTTCAGATGCATGAAAGGTTATTGGGGTCATTCAAAGTTAAAGCGCGTTGCCTTACCCTACATTCCTATCTCGTAATACGCTCTATTCATGGAAATAAGTGAACATCTTTTGAAGAGAGAAAGTTATAGGTGTTATCAATAGTGAACTTGCAGGTGTAAGGTCATCAACGTCAATTGCGTCATTGCGAACAATCTGGGAAATGTTTTATGCTAACCCTAACAAAATTTCTATCGTATATAATAATGCCAAGCCTTATATTAAGCAATTGCATGTAAGAATTTTAGCAGCACCATGTCTTCAGCAAAGATAATCTCAGTCAAACGCGTAAAAGCGCCATCAAAGAAAGCCGGTAGTGGTTACGGAGGTGGTGGTGGTGGTGTTGCAGGTGCATCGAAACCCACACTATCAGCATATCTAACGGCACCACCACCACCCAAAAAAAGCAAAGGAGACGATGACGTTATAAACCTCCTCACCGAAGATGAGAGCGCCCAAACGGAAAGGTAAATATACATTTTTTTTTTCTAATAATTTCAGTCTTCTACTTATTTACAGCAAGGTATCCTGCTAAATTTTTTTGCGTCATGTGTTTCTTTTTAATTACAGAACAGCATCAATGTCCCACTTGGGGGACATTCATGACCTCCTTGACCATTTAGAACGGGAGAATTCAGGCCCCCCACACGTTTACGCCCCGCAAAGGTAAATAGTACACAATTAATTTTTTATGCAAATAGAAATAGCTAATCGTATATTAATTAATTATTCATTTCAGAGTCATACCAACGCCGCAATTGATTTTTTGATTATGTTGCGTCCTTAATTACATTACTCCTTTATTTTGTATTACACCGTCCATTTATTTGATATACCTTTTATTTGTACGTTACTGGTGTGCGCCGCTGCGAGCGATAACACTGCTTAAGAGGTACATCAACACTTCGTTGTTAGATATAGAAGAATATAGACATCGATTCTTCGCCGTTGGCCATTAAGGCTTTTACATTGCCAATTGATCGTGTTAATTACATTTTGTGTGTGGTCGACCCTCACAGGAGCATTGATTACGCAAGAAATCATCTCATAGGCAAATAGAACATCAAATTTCATCGTGTCTCAAGATATTCGCTAAGGCTAAGATATACGCCATCCGTTAAGATAAGGGAAGAAATCCAGTAACGTAAGTAGAGTTTTTAAATGATCTCTTAAAAAAAAATTTTTAGGGGGGTTTTAGGATGTAAATAATAATAATTTTAAAACTGGGTACGTACATAAAGCTTTTTGGATGAATTCAAGTGAAAAATTTTGGCAAATTAGGAATTAGTTACAAAACATGCGTAGTTCAATTATTATACAGCGATTTTTCCGCCCATAAAAATGTAGGTACGTACCTAGTTACTAATTGTATCCAAAATTGGTCCTGTATTAATATTTTTTAGGTGAAATGCCTAAAATTGTCATCTACAGATTCGATTTTAAAGTAAAGAACGTATTCGTCATAATATAAAGTTGAGATACGACTGATATGAATGAGTGCATAAAACGTTGCTCAGCAAAAGTACCTAGATAGCATATCTATTTATATATGCACACGGAAGTATTAAATCCGCTTTCACGGTGGATACAAAAATTGCGTTTTCAAATTAATTGTATAACATTTTTTTTAATTGTCTGTGATCATACAAATCAAACTAATTTTAATCCACAAATATGTATCCATCTATTTTTATAACATTTTCAGTATAAGAACGATTACCATTTCAAGAGTTTATTTAAATAATTGTTACAGGAAATTTGACATCCTTACAAACATGTAAATAAAACACATAGGTTTGCATACACTTTAAATAAAATCATCTTTATTATCGTAGGTAGTATACAAACTCCATATAAACTTATCCCTTAATTACACACATGCGCATTTAAATTATTATTCTTTTACTATACGACGAAAACATTGGAACAGTTTAGTTGTTTTTAAATTTTTTTTAGCATTTTTTTTCTTTTGAGCCTCATGATATACTTCTACAATGCAATTTCGATTTTCTTAATTAAAATTCCAGATCACTTTCGCTTGCAAGGATCCTGAACACGTACGAAATGTTTGGTGCACTTATTGGCGCACAGAAAGTTATAATCGAAATTAATCTCTTAATCACCCACGCATTTAAATTGCCATTCTTTTAATGTGGTGTTGGCATTCGAATATTTCGATGCCCCATTTTAATTTTTGAATTTTGATTAATAACTTCTCAATTAACACGACACTTTTTTATTGATGGGGAAGGTTTCCTTATATACAAGTTTAATATAAATTATTAATCTCGCACGCACAAATTTAAATTGTCTTTCTTTTAATGTGACGTTGGTATTCGAATACTTCGATGCCCTATTTTAATTTTTTAATTTTGGTTAGTAGCTCCTTAATTCGACGACACTTTTTATTGATGTGGAAGGTGCAACAGGTTTCCTTTATACAAGTTTAATATATTAAATTAATCTCCCACACACTTACACACAAATTTAAAGTGTCATTCTTTCAATGTGACGTTGACATTCGAATACTTCTATGTCCCATTTTAATTTTTTAATTTTAATTAGCATCTCCTCAATTCTCTTCTTTTGCGATGCCCGACACTTTTTTATTGATCCGGAAGATGTAACAGGTTTCATTATTTGACATTAAGTCTACTATACGAGCTAAACCCCTATATAAAGCATATCCTCACCCTTCCCCCTCATCTTCAGCGTCTAAAAATAAAGTTTGACCTTATAGCTGTGAATGTCACCTTCAATCATCCTTGGAAAGTGTTTCACAATCTTTACACATACAGCTTACAAGGACACGGCCTTGTTGAGTTAGGATCGGCCGGTTACTTTTTTAGTGACTTTTTAAGTTAGGATTGGTAGGTAACTTTTCTAGTGACTTTTTGAGTTAGGATCGGCCTGTATTCATTTAGTAACTTTTCTAGTGACTTTTTTAGTTAGGATCGACCTACATTCATTTAGTAACTTTTCTAGTGACTTTGAGTTAGTATCGGCCCTATATATCTACTGTCAATGATTTGAAATTGTCGCATCAAAATCAAAATGAAATTTTGAGGTTGAATAGATCAATGTTTGCATTATCAGAAAAAAATTTCGGATTCATCAAATAGAATAAAGTTTTCGTTGGATACTAATAAATTCTTGGCAAATATTCCTATTTGTAATCACAGTAGTCCGGAATCGATCATTTTATTTATTGTTGAGGTCGAGAAGGTTTTTAAGATTTCTCATTTAAACATTACCAGTTTTTTAAAGTAGATAGTGAAATTTCACAATGGTGGTGTGAGAGTATTAACCTTCATTGGATACAAATTAAAGACATTTTGCGCCACAAATATATTAATCAAGCGGATATTATTTTACTATCCGACAAATTTGTCAACCGACTGCAAAATTATAATGAAAATTTCGGTGCATTTTCGGCTGATATCAAAATTAAAGCATCCGCTTTAAACCTTCCTTATACAGAGGGCCATTTAGTGTCAATTATTTGTACTCATTGTAATAAAGAAACCTTTGATATTATTAAATACCATCCACAGCCATCAACGTATGTCGAACTAGATGAGCTTATTCAAAAAATTGAATCAATTAGCAGACGAAATAAATCGTACAATTCGAATGTTTCCGATCATAGGTAGTAATCCGCAGGAGGCTTCGTCGTTTTCGTCGCCTCGTAATAAATTTTGTCGGTATTGTCGACAATATGGGCATGAAATAGGTGATTGTAGGAAGCAAAAGAGAGTTAACTATCCAAAAAACTAATTTGTTTTTTTAATTCTAGACTGGATATTTCAGATTGCGTTCCTATCATATTTGTACATATTTCTAATTTTAAGGTATTAGTACTGTTAGATTCAGGGTCTAATTGTAATTTTGTTTCATCTAGGTTAGCAGCGAAATTATCTAAATTTAACATAGGGAAATGCCATGATTTTTCTACCGTAGTAATGCTTTCAAATTCCACAACAGTCAAAATTACTAAACAGATATAATACGCGTATTTACAAAAATTTCGAAATTTTCTTGGCCTTGAGCTTTGACATAATTATTGGATCGCCTTCATTAAATGGAATGAAAGTGATGATGAATTTCTCGGATAAATTCATTTCATTTCGCTTTGACCAAAACGTTAAAGTAAATTCACAGACCAAACTCGTCAAAAAACTGCCATAGCACGTATGTTGCAAATTCGATTTGTGAAATGAAGTATGAACTTTCTGATAGGCAAAATAAATTGTTAGAAAATGTGATCGAGGAATTTTCGGATGTTTTAACCAAAGAGAGGAGTTTCGTTAAAAATTTTGAATACAAAATTAAAGTTAATTCTGAAACTCCGATTCCGATATATAAAAATCCTTTCTATCTAAATCCAATTAAACAGAAGGAGCTTGACGATTATTTACAAACATTATTGGATGAGGGTACAAGGGCGGTCATATATCTTGATTCGGGGGGGGGGGGGGCATTTTGTACGATTACATATCGGTCATCAATTTCAATACAGACACAAAACGCAGAATGGGATATTTTATATAAGTATTATACATATATTTAAAATAAAAATCATTCGAATGAAATTATTAACAAAAAACTAATATTTTACATGACGAACTCCATTCTCACCCCACTTTTGGTGAATCGTTCTATTATATTGTCTTCGTTAATAACAATGTCCTTGTGAACATGCATTAGTGCAAGACCACTTAACCTTTCTTCACCCATATTGGCCCTCAGCCAACTCTTAAGGCTTCTCAGTCCTGAAAAACTCCTCTCTGCAGATGCAACACTCACTGGAAGAGTGCACAATATTTTTAAAATTTCATGAATGATTGGATACATCATTTTATCAGATTGTTTGAGAGCATTTAGTCCATCGCTGGGAATTTCCAATTCTTTGCTGTGTTTCCATCTCATTTTCCATAAATGCAGCTCTGCAATAAAAGTTGACTTTAGGACGTCTCTAACTGTCTCAAACAAATTTCCATATTTTGCAATCAAAATTTCTACGGCGGAATGGATGCCATCTTCATTTGAATGAATTAATATAGCAGGAACACATATTTGCAGATTAAATAAATCCATAGTTTCTTGCTGGAAAGTAAAGGAATATACAGGGTGGCGGAGACCTAATGACCACATTTGTAAAAGGCGTGGTTTAAAGTGGGTAGATTGAGGAAAGTCATTCTGTAGCGCAGTTGGTAGCTTAAGGTGGGAAGTTTAGTTACCATGCCGCGTTGGGAAAGTCACCATCGTGCGTTCGCTGTAGGGGCGTTTTTTCGTAATAATGAATGTTTTGCGGCCACACGTCGCGCCTTCCCGACACATTTCAACCTCGCTCCACGAGCAACTCTCTCAAACAACCGCTCAATTTCTAAGTGGGTTGAACATTTTCGTCTGTATTACAGTAAAACTTCCGTTTATTAGCTACAAAGTGTGATTTTTTCATCCCCATAACTCGAAAATTAAAGGTATGGTGTCCATTTCAAATGTGGTCATTTGGTCTCCGCCACCCTGTATATCGTTATTCTGAAGTATTCTGTGGAGGAATGAATATCTGGATTAGGTCGATTTTTCATGAATTTATTCACTCTTGGAATGCAAAAATCTATATTCAAATTTTCTAGACATTGCATTATTTCTTTAAGCAAAGCATTGAAATTGGATTCTGCATTGTTGCGTTTGTCTTTCAAAACAAGCAGAGTATTTAGAACAGCATTCTGTGTGGAGCTTATATCCAAATTTTTTTTTGCAATAATTTGCTCAGAGGTAACGTTATTGCGAGTACTTCATTTGGACAAAACAAAGTGATAATAAAGCTGCAATTTGATGAGATCGCAAGTATATGCGACCTAGCTTTACTGGAAGATTCTCTTTCATTCCATTCGGAAATCAAATTCAAAGCTTGCAAATTTTTTTCAATCGATGCTTTAAACTGCAGAACGGCGTCGTGCCGTTCTACCCATCGCTTTTCACACAATCCAGAGAGCTGATCACCCAATGTTTGTTTGAGGACATAATTGCGTTTAGAAGAGGCTTTGAAAAAAGATATTATTTCCTTCATTACACCTACAGCATTTCTCACACTTTGAACGTTTGATGATTTCGACAAACTCAAATTTAAAGCATGATTGAAACATGGACATCGTACAGCTATCTTCATTTTTTTCTGAACTTCTTGGACGGCTCCTTGTTGTACGTAATAGATCTAAGAACATTCCCGCGCCTAATAACAGATCCACCGGCTCAGATTTGTTAAAGTTTTCATCTGCTAACTGAATATGTTTAGGTAAACATAGGTTAGTTTTATCAAAGGTAAATTGTGGCAAGTTGTCTGTTGTGAGTTTTTCAATGACAAATCTGTTTGATAATTTGAGAATCTTGATTGTATTATTGCATTTGCCTTTAGATTAATGTTTGTTATTTTACTGCTTATTCCCGCGATGTGCATATCGATTTTATTACCCATTAAATTTAGTTTTAGAAATGACGATTTCGCCCTGAAATTTGACATACTAACACTATCAATTAGTGCGCTTTATGCACCCTTCCTTGTGAATCAAAAACACTTATGATTGCTGTGGAAAGCAAAACGAGTGATTGATTGACCCTAGCATGAGCCGTGATAGTATTTCCTATATCTTGTGAGCTTTCGTTATGGAAAGCAGTTAACGCTATTTCTGCATTATTCGTGTTTGAAACTTGATTTGTTTGTGGATGCGATTTGATTTCCGCATGATTATTGTCAAGGTGTAATAGGGAATTATGAAGTAGGTTGCAGCTTCGGCTGCGAAAATGCGATTTACATTCCGCCTTTATGTGGCCTGTACGTAAGCAGTTAATACAACCCTTTAGCCTTTTTATTTCTTGTCAGCGCTGCGGTTGAGACAATTCTAAAAATTTTGAACAACTATAAATGTAATCGTCGTCCTTACAAAGTAGGCACTTACGCGTTTGGATCGTTACATGATTTAATGATTTACGATTTGTATTGTAGTGCTTGATAATTGTGATTGAGATGTTCTACTGGACGTGCTAGTGGTCTTAGCTTAGGGTTATGTGAATTAATTGATTCTAGAATTTGGCAGCGGTCTTGTAAAAAGCGTAAAAACTCATCGGTAGTTGGATCGTGATTGCCTTTGGAGATTATTTCCCATTCCTTCTTAGAATTATAGTCGAGCTTGCCAGTTAATAAGTAAATTATTATGGAACCCTGTATGATTTAATGTTTTTGTATTGTTGTAGGTAGTAGTTGTTGTTGTTGATCTTGTTTAATGAAAAGAATGGTAACGTAATTACCTGATTTATTTACAGCAATTTTTAACCTAACAAAACTATTACAGCGAAATACATATTAACCAATGTGAGGCCGTATTTCTACTACCCTACCCTCACAAACAGAAAAATGAAGTCGTTTTAAATCTTCCCCCCTGACGACCCCCGGCGAAGTCGTATATTTTTCACTCAACGGTCGTACGAATTACATGCCTTAACATGCCGACCCCCTTAAAAGGACTCTTTCAATATAATTATGATTAAACAAACTTACAATTCTATACTACGAACATTACATTTATTACATGGATATGGTTTATTCTTAAAATTCTTAAAACTAACTTAATATTTAATTGCCAATTGGCAACAAACACACTTCAGTTACAGCCCGTTTGGTTTGGCCATTTGCCGTTTTAACACTCACAGCACGCACTAGCTTGTCTCTTCCTGGGTGTCTCTCAGTGATTCTGGCTATCGACCACTTACATGGCGGCTGATTGCTCTCCTTTAAAATAACTAGATCTCCTTTTCGATTTGATAAGCTTCCATTTGTTTCTTTGTTGCAGGGTATTCAAGTAATCTGCCGACCAACATTTCCAAAACTGTTGCGTTATTTTCTGAATTTGTTGAAATCTTGTCAATCTATTAATCTTGATATCGTCGCTTATGTCGGGCTGGGGGATTAAATTTATAATGGTTGGCCAATAAGAAAGTGTCCTGGTGTGAGCGGCTCGAGGTCATTAGGATCGCTTGTAAGGAGTAACAAGGGGCGCGAATTCGCATAATGGCCTCAATTTGTGATAGTAAGGTATAAAACTCCTCATATGTGAGGTGCGAACCATTTAGAATTCGCTTCAAGTAGTATTTAGCGCTTTTTACTGAGGCTTCCCAGAGGCCACCAAAATCGGTGACCTTGCTAGTATGAATTTCCATTGAATATTGTTTTCGGAAATACACTTAACCGCAAAATTAACGCACCACTCTGACTTTTGGTTTTATTTCGAGAAATATTATATATTTTCCGATTCATTAATATCAATTATAATAATTTGTTCATTATTACGCATTTTGTAGGTTTTTGTCTGTCTTCTTTATTTAATTTTGAAATCATAGCAGCTTTTCATGAGGGGCTTGTTTTTCAAGTAAACAAACCTCACTTCTAAAATAAAAGTAGGCATTTTTTTTTTAATTGTTTTGCCAATTGATAAGATAACTGTCATTCGTGCAATACCTATGTTTGCGATGGAACGTGCTAGACAAAATTTAAATCGTGATGAATGTGTTCAAATTGTAACTTTGTCCAATGAAGGACTAACAAATCGCGAACTTGGTAGAAGGTTTGGCGTGGCTCATACAACGGTCGGTAGGGTTCTGCAGAGATTTGTAGAGACCAACGATTACGCTAGACGACGCGACGTGGCCAAGGCAGGCCACGAGCTACAAATCGGGTGGAGGATCGATTTTTGATGCTTCGGGCACTTAGGGAACG
The DNA here is from genome assembly GCA_036250285.1 of Pyrocoelia pectoralis. Lineage (NCBI taxonomy): Eukaryota > Metazoa > Arthropoda > Insecta > Coleoptera > Lampyridae > Pyrocoelia > Pyrocoelia pectoralis. The sequence goes on along the minus strand of CM070075.1, from coordinate 34,519,483 downwards.
GTTCACTACTGCACGAAGCCTCCAAATACAACTAAGCGAGGTTCATGGCACTGCTGTTAGTCAAGATACCATAAGAAGAAGATTTCGTACTCAAAATTTACGACCTAGGGCAGCAGCTACTGGTCCCAGATTATCTGCAAATCACCGAAGAAACAGATTGGCTTTTGCAAAAAGGCATGTGGATGGGGAAATCCATCATTGGGAGCAGGTGTTATTTACGGATGAGTCACGGTTTTGCCTTGTAAGTTCTGATCGTCGTCCAAGAGTGTACAGAAGGCCAAATGAAAGATATTCCGCATGTAACATTCGAGAAACCACATTATACGGAGGCGGTTCAGTGATGGTATGGGGTGGAATATCTTTAACAGCTCGCACGGAACTTTTTATCGTTGATGGTGGACGTCTGAATTCTGAACGATACATAACAGACATTTTAGAACCTTTTGTGATACCTTTTGCACCTTACATTGGCGATGGGTTCATTCTTATGCAGGATAATGCAAGGCCACATGCGACACATATTGTTACTGAATATTTAAATTATGTTAATATTGAAGTCCTCGAGTGGCCAGCCTGTAGTCCAGACCTCAACCCAATCGATCATCTTTGGGACATAATGGGACGGAGGATTAGAAGTCAGCATCCACCACCTAACAGCTTAGACGAGCTGCGACAAAATCTTATTCGCGTATGGGAAGATATCCCACAAGAAACCATCAGATCTCTAATTGAAAGTATGCCACGACGATGTCAGGCTACAATAACAGCCAGAGGTGGTAACACTAGTTACTGATAATCTAAATACGGTTCAAAAGAAGTTATCTTTGTGTTCGTAACAATAATGATCATTTTACATAATTTTGTTAAAGAAGTCATATTTTCAGTTTTCGTTTATTTCCTACAATTCATTTAAGTCAAACTTACTGTTATTATCGAAATAATTCTGTTTGTGTATTCTATTCTTAATAAGTTTTTCAAAATGTATGATCATTTTGACTTTAATTATAATAAATCGAAATATATAAGTGGTGCGTTAATTTTGCGGTTAAGTGTATATGACTGGACGTTAACGTTCTCTAGGATTTTTTTAAAATATAATTGTTAGCGCCGACAAAGTTTGGAGCATTGCCGGACATTATTAATGAGCAAATTTCACGTCGAGAAACAAACCTTTTCAAGCAGTTTAAGAATGATAGTGACGTTAAGTCGCCTACCAGTTCCAGGTGAATTGCCTTTGTGGCTAATCAAATAAATATACAAATATATGATTTCACGATAATTCTATTTCTGGTTTTCCGTCCTTTAAATCAAAGAGTCCTGCATAATCTATACCTACTGAGGAAAAGACACGTCCTTGAGTTATTCGGACACTAGGTAATTCTCCCATTTTTTGAGAAATTGGGGTGGGTTTGGCCTTAAAACAGGTCACACATCGTCTGAGAACACTACGTACTGTTTGTCGACCATTTGTAACCCAATAATTTTGTCTTAAACTGGACAATACAATTTGTGCTCCAGCATGCAAATAACGGTGGTGTTCATATTTAATTAATAACTCAGTAAACGGATGTTTGGATGGTAAGATGAGCTGATGTCTTTGTGAGTAATTTAATTGTGATTTTTCTAACCGCCCACCGACACGAATTAAACCCTGTCCATCTATAAAGGGACTTAGAGAACTAAGTTTATTTTGTTCATGTAATTGATTTGTTTTGGTTAATGACTTTATTTCGTTTGAAAAATGATTTGTTTGAATTACCTTAACAAGTTTACTTATTGTATCATTCAAGTCCATTATTGTTAAATTTCTTGTAATTTTCTTACTAGGGTGTTTGCAGTTATTAAAAAATCTAAAAATGTATGATGTTATTCTGATCAATTTGGTATATGATGAATATTTACTAAAAATAGAATCTCATTTGATTGTTATCAGCGACTGTGCAGCATGTTGCTTCAGTTCTGGAATGTTTTCCATGTCGAGCCTTGAGTGACTTGAGATGCGTGTACCATTGTGTGATTTGCGATTTTGCACAAGCTAGATTTACGGTTACCCCTCCGTCGCTGTTCTGTGTTTTAATATAAATGCATACCCCATATGCTGACAATGATGCATTACAAAATCCATGCGCCTCTAGCGATGTATAATGATTTAATACTAATTTTCGAGGTATTTTAATAAGATTTAGATTATTTAACTGACTAATAAATACTATAATTTTATTTCGAAATTGGTACAGCTTCATCCCACTCGAAATTTAATTTCCAAAGTTGTAATAATATTTTTGCTGTTGTCACTACCGGTCCCACCAAGCCTAAGGGATCGAAAATATTTGAAATTGTTGATAGTATCTGACGTTTTGTAATCAATTGAGGATTTGATTCTAATTTTGCTAAGTACAAGAAATTGTCATATTTACCATCCCACGTTAAACCTAACGCATTGCCCTGATTAGTTTCCGAAATAACAAATTGCTCTACTTGTGTTGTTTTCATAAGGTTTTCTAACAGTTGAGCATTCTTTGACATCCATTGTCTAAGTTCAAATCCTGCGCTACTCATTATCAATTGCATATTTTTAATTAACTCTTGTGCTTGCTCAACGTCATTACACCCTGTCATTAAGTTATCTACGTAAAAATCTTTCATTATTGTCTTACTTTCGTTTGGAAACGATTGTTGATGGTTGAATGCAACTTGTTTGAGACACCGCGTGGCTAAAAAACTCGCTGGGGCAGTGCCATAAGTAACTGTATTTAGCACAAAATGTTTTAATGGTTTCTGAGTATCCGATCTCCAAATTATAATTGAAAAGAGATCGTCCTGAATGTTAGGACCAACTTGCAAAACGTCGTTTAATGACAAACCAGATGAGGCCATCGAAAACTACTCTGATTTTTGTTGTTAAACTACTTTGTTTGATTACGCTATGATGTGGTATTTTAGAACTTTGCGCAGTGTTTTGACCAAGGTGTACAGCTGCTTAAGTGATGCGTGTCGTACAAAATACAAATTAGAACCCGGCGGGCGGCGATACCACATTAACGGATTGCTTGTTTTGACCTTGTGGTCGGTACCCTTGATTCACGTGACTGTTCGCTGGTGTTTTATTAGCTTCTCGCAGCGTATAGCCCAAGGTTTCTAGCACCTTACAGCCATTTGCCACAAATTCTATAAATTCAACTGACGGGTCTTGTGAGTCTTTTGATTTTACTTCCCATTCCCTTTTTGTGTTGTAATCTAATTTGCTAGATACTAAGTATATTATTAATGCGTTCCAAGTCTCCACGGGTTGGCCTACATTTTTTAACGCACGAAAGTGTTTTAAAAAGTTATCTAAAAATTCTCGTGATTGGCTATATGATTCTTTGCTTAATGTTGGAAGTTCAACGATCTGTTTAATGTGATTTTGAATTATGATTTTTTTGTTCTCGTACCTATCCCGCAGCAACTGCCCTGCTATTGAGTAATTTGCGTCACATATTAGCAACGAATTTATTACCCCTTTACTCTCTCCTTGTAAGCAAGAGACTAAATATATGTCCGTGAAATTAGCCCCTCATATTTCGAATTTATATACCCCCCTCTTCCCTTTTACAAAGCATTGACATTTTTGATTGTCACCTAACAAAACTGACATCAAATTAGCATAGGTAATCGAAAAACTTCTTTCGGCGATCATAGCGCCATCTGTCACGAACTTCAAAAAATGTTTCAAACAAAAAGTTCCTATTTGTTAACGCAGAATTCAAATCTGCATAATAAACTGGGGGGTGCTATTTAAGATGACGAAGTTACCCCCTCCTCACCCCCCCGGGGATGGGAGTAGGGACATCCTATTACTATCAAACAATAGAGTCTTACAAAATTTTTTAGACGTATTTTTCCTCTTTTCAATGCGTTTTGTATTTCGCGAGATATTTGGGCGGTACGGGTGGTCTGAAACACCCTGTATTTGGTGTTCATTTTTTTATGCTATTCAAAATACCTTTTACTTACAATTTCAACAGACACGAATCGCGGAGAAATTCACAACATTTATAAAATCTCCATTGCTGCTTAGTATCTATTCTGGCTCACCCACTTTCACGATGTTCTGCAATTACAATTTTCCGGTAAGCGTCCCGAAGGCTTTTAAATTTCTTTTTGGCGGTTTCAGCACTCACAATCCCTACGATTAATAAAGTTAAATACATTCATTTTGTTAATTGTTTTCAAACATTGATGTTAAGCAGATATTATTTAGTATTTTAAAGATATTCTACGATTCAATGCTTCCGACACTTCTTCCCACAAAGCAGCCACAGTCTCCCTACTGCGCTCTTCAATTGGAATATTAAAATTCCACAGTTGAATTCTTTGCTCCACTTCCATGATGAGCATTTCTGTTTCATCTTCAGCTAATTTTCTCTGCTTTGGTAATTGTTTTTTTGGTTGGCCTTTCTTTCGTTTCAATGCATGCTATCGATTTTCGGCTATAAAGACAAATTTAATTAATTACATAATTAATAATTGTCATATTACTCACGAGAATTTGGATTTGCGTTCTCATTGTTAACTAAGGTAGAATCGTTGACAACTTTCTCGCTACCGTTTGGAAGAGCAGACCGACGAACGATTGTCTCTCCATCATCTATGATATACATGAATACAATTACTCATATCTGTTATACGCTTGTTTATGATATAGGGTGTCCCAGTTGAAACTGACACATTTTGAACGTGATTATTGACTAAACGAAATAAGATAGAAATGTGCGGTTTTCACTAATGAGTTTCAAATTTCGAAAAGTTTTTTCCCAATCATATTAAAAAAATTTCCCAGTTATACAGGGCGAGGGAAAAATTGCTTATCTTCAACCAAAAATTACTTGACATATTTAAATAGCACTCCCTGTATATTTTTACACTATTCGAAAGCTGTGTAGTTTAATCTTTACGAATAAAGAAGATACACGAATTTTTGTGAGTGCGTGCATTCTCATTGGTTTCAATATCGCCAGTAGCTTTTCAATTTTTGAAAGTACTTATTTTCTGCATTTTTAATTTTCTTGTCATTTGTACATTTGTAAATAAGTAGAAGTTACCAAAACCTTTAAAAAATGTGTGGCGTAGCTAATTTAAACATCGTGGCAATAATTAAGAAAATAATATGGCAACTGAATTTTATAGAAATTGTCGAATATGGCCTCCTTCTTGGTATATTATGCACTTTTGAAATAATCTAACTTTTAAGTTCAAAAAAGGATTTTGTAGCATCTCTTGTTGAATTTCATCGATAACAAAATTGAAAAGCTACTGGCGATATTGAAACTAATGAAAGTGCACGCACTCACAAAAATTCGCACAAATGGTCTCACAGAGACCGCGCGTATAAACAATTTTACGATTATATTGATTACAGTAGCTGGTTTTGGAATCGATTGTTTAACTGGATCGATAATGAATAAGTAAGTATAATTTTGTATGGAGGTTATGCTACCTGTATGGGTTGAGACCTACCTAATTGTTTATATTAGCAAGGGTCAAATGTAACTAATAACAAACTTGTTGCAGGTATTTAATTAAGCTGAAAGAAAGCAAATTACATCAACAAAAGGAAAGTGCTGTTTGCTGCAGTTCTGACGAACATGTTGCAACAGAAACTAATACCTGTGGCGCTGCCTATACAACTGCTGCATAATTCTATGATGAGAATGTTACAACGGTGGATAAGAAGAGAAAACATAATCCAAGAAAATTTAAAACAGATTGGTCAACCAAATTCAATTGGGAGGCATGAACATATTTTCTGCAAAGTATGTCATACAAAGCTGGCAGGTAGTATGTACCATGTTAAACGACATTAAAATAGTCATGTTGAAAGGTTTAAAGTTACCAAATCTACTATGAAAATAGATCAATCCCTTAAATCTGACCCTGTTAGAAAACTTGATAAAGATGTGAAGTCTGCAGAACTTAAACTTACTGCTTTTTTAGCTGAGCACATTCTTCCATTTATATTAATAGATCATTTACCACTTTCATGCTGTTCTGCTTTCACAGATTCTCAAATTGCAAAAAGATTAAAAATGAAAAGAAAGAAGTCAACTCAAATAGCTATGAGCGTACTGAGACCTGCTGCAAAGTTAGAAGTTGTTGAATTTATCAAAGAAAACCCATTTTCCTTCATCATAGACGAATCTACGGATATAAGTTTAAAAAAGTGTCTTGCCGTTATTACGAGATATTTTAAAATCAACAAGGTATATGATGCTTTGTTAGATTTCATTGAGGTTCAAATTGCTACTGTACAAGATATATATCGATGTTTAAAAAACGTTTTGGACGAAAATGAAATACCCTATAATAACTTAGTGGAAGTTGCAGCTGATAATGCGAATGTAATGTTCGGTGAAATCAATAGCGTGCAACTACTTTTTTAAAAACATATAAATCCCAAAATTATTGTTATTGGTTGGGAAATTCAAAATATTAACTACACTTGCTTTCTAAAAAAGTCTATTTCTAACTCAGTTTTTTCGTCCGTCAATATTCTTGACTTTCCTTTTTTTGTACCTCCCGTGGTTTTTCTTGGTGCTGGTTTTCGATACGGTCTTAACATCTAGGGGCTCACACAATATTATTCGTTCCCCTTAGGACATTCTGAGGTTGATTGGATGGTCCAGGTTCATCCATATTTATCAGCTCTCGTGCTGCTAGCGTTTCTGCGTCCGGGTTGGGTCGGTCTGTTACAAAGGCACTCAAGAATTCGTTATCATCAAATGTTTCTGAATTGAAAGGGCAAACACCCATTACAGAGAACCCCTTTGTGATGTTCTGTTGAGTAAATGCTCTTGGGTAGGATTTCCCAACTATTTCGATGATTTGGTACAACGAAATAGGTTTTCCTGGATTTTTAAGCATCCATTCATTAGCAGCGTGCTTGTAGTAAGTCTACAAAGTCTATATTATTCACAAATTCAAGGGCTGCTTGCTATCACTGGCATAATATTATGTTATTTAGTACTTTGGACCCCTAAAGAAGTTTTGATTTTTAATGTTGAAGCTGAACCTTTTGAAAAAGAAATTACAGCATTACAACCCTTCTATTTAGGTCAATACAGAAAATTTGTCACAGGAGAAACAGAATAATATTTTAATTATTATTTGCTATTACGTTACTGGTAATGTCACACTAAAGTAGGTTTTAGTATCATTGTACATAATATTAATTAGTTTATACATTTTTATTTTTACATTAAACAATATAATTTCACATGTAGTAAATTATTCACAAATTCATACACAATCCAAAGGAATAACTAACTTTATAACTTGTACAACTCTTCTACTTCTGCTATGAGTGGAAACTGCATGTTTGTTAAGGCTCCACAAATTTTAATAGCCTTTTAAAACATCTAATTACTGCTGTTGTTTTGGTACTTTTTGTTGCAAACAAACACAAAATGGGAAAACGAGTCTACTATCACCAGCAAGTAACTAACCTCGAACTCTTCACAAACGGCATATACCCGCTGAAATGGTCTCGTTGTGGGCGGTATCGGATGTAGTTCGCCTGCCTTGCGCCCACCTGGTATTTTGTTGAACAAACATTCTACACACGTAGGTATATGTCGCCTCGTTCGTCACGATGCAATGCAAGTGAACGAATGTGACCTTACTCTGTATTTGATTTTGTTCGATACCTCTTTAGAAAGTGACTCTGTAACTTTGTATTACAATTGGAATTATTTTATGAAAAAAAATCACACAGTCGTGAGGATCCATTGCGATGAAAGAAATAAAATACAATGGCAGTGAGCAAAAAGCGGTGAGCGAAAAACTTAAACCATTGAAAGCCTTTTCTGGCACGGATTTTTGAAATTTATATTGATCGATGAAATTGATATAAAAATTATATTATTCTGAAGTAGTTTTTTGGGAACATTTTTTTTTCTAAAAATAACAACAATAGAATATAACTAAAAGTCTATATTTTAAAATCAATAAATCTAGGGTTTAACAATCTTTTTTTTCTAAAATATCACATAATCTGTGTATACCTAATCCGATTGTTTCTGTAAGCTTCTAGAAGCTTGCTTGTGGATCCTTTTTCTGTAAAAAAATGTACTTTATGATCAATACTTTTACACAGCTTACTATTATTTGTAGTTTTTGTATTTTTTGGAGTCGACGGTACATCTTCCAAAGGTTGATCTGGATTATTTTGCAAAATTTGTCCATCAGGCTCCTCAATGTTTATAGGCTTTACCATCTCATCAATCTACAACATTCCGAGTCATTATTTTCTCTCTTATAACGAATTGTCTTTGTAGTCCGACATTTAATATTTACTTACATATTCAATTTCTACATTTGCTATGTCTTGCTGTACCTCTAAAACCTGGTTGTTACCTAATTCAGGAACACTTTGAATGCCTTCTACAACCACCACCCCAGTTGCTCTAAGCATCCTTTCTTCTATATCGTTCAGCAATTTTTTTTCCCTAGCTTTTTTCCTCATCTGGGACTTCCATTCCGTAAACACCTTTTAAGTATATAGATTATATTATTTGAATTTTGGATATAGAAAATGTAAAGGAATAAAATAATTACTCACTTTTTTCCAACCGTCAACATCACGTGTTGTGGGCCATCGCCGCAAGAATTTAATTTATCCTTAAGGGAAATCCACAACTTCTCTAAATCTTGTGGATTTGTAGAAGGTGTGAACTTTCCTGTACGCAATATAGAAAACCTTTCTAAATGCTCCACATAAATTAAAAATTACGCTTTGGAGGTGCGACTTCTTCTTATTACACCGGTACCGGCCATTGTTTTGAAGAAAAAATGATTCTCGCTACTTAACTTTAACCTTAATTCAAATAACAGATGGTTTCTACGAATCAACGCATGCGCAAATTTCGTTCGTTGACAGTTGGAGACACTGAAGTTGCAACTTCACACAAGTACTTTATCAATATTGAAAATTTTTCAATTCTTGAATTTCTAGAATACAAGGTGGACACGAGAATACCAAAATTTTTCAACATTGTTAAGTAGGTCGGCTGCTTTCTTGAATAAGTAACAACATTGAAAAGTTTTCAAGTGTCACCGGAATAGCACTGAATGGCTTATCAACACCTATTTCTCGTTCACCATTGTCAGCCGATTGGGAATTATTTTCTTTAGTCTGTTCATCATAGACCGATTCATTTGTTTCTAGCTCTGTTCTATTTTCAGCATTTAATTGGTTTGACATTTCGAACTGGGCATCATTAAAAACATAACGATTTATCGGCATATACCTGAACCCCTAAATGCACCCACCGCATTTGCAATTTTGGCTACTTGACAAAAGGCAATATTTACAAGTTCTGATATTCCAAATTGGCTAATAGCCACTCTCGGATACGGTGACAAGACTTTCAGGTGGAGCACCTTTTCTTAACGATTCGTTCATTCTTATGCGTTTAAAAATAATCATAGGCGGTACAAACCATCCTGCTATACACAACACAATGGTGATATTTGTTCTACGTTCCTCGCTCCACTTTCTGGATTCTCTTCTGAACTGTGGAAAAAGCTGAATCATCCACGTTGAATATGCGAGTTTCTCGTCCAACTGATTTTCTTCCACTATCTTCTCATATAAATCAAAAAAGCTGTAGACGTTTTGTTTGTTAAAATCCCTAGCCCGTGCCATAGATGTTGTCTCTGGTTGTCGCAATGATATATTTGAAACGGAAAGATAAAATGTCACTCAAATACAAAATAAATAATAAAATACCGATTTTAACGATTGCAGCGCCACCTGTTGCAAATAAAGAATAAGTTCCCAAATAAAACTTTCGTAGTTTTTTTCTTCTTTTTGAATCTGCAATAAAAAATAGGGGTTTCCGTTTAAGTCACCCCCCCTATCTACTCACCTGGGTGTCGGGACGTCCCTCTCCAAGCCATCAAACTTTTATTCGGCAACTTTTTTTGTCAGATGTACTCATTTCGAGAAATTCCCCTGGTAAGTTAAAATAGGACACCTCTTTTTGCAGCGCCACCTGTTGCAAATAAAGAAAAGTTCGCAAATAAAACCTTCATAGTATTTTATGCTTTTTCTCAATCTGCAATAAAAAATAGGGGGTTCCATTTAAAATTTTAAAGTTGTCCCCCGTTCCCGCCCCCCTGGGATCAAGGTTAACAACGTCAGATGTCCCCCAAAACCGTTAACTTTTTATTCGGGACATTTTTTGATCCGACCTAGTGTTGTACAATTATTGCAAGTGGCGGATTAAAATGGGACACCCGGTATTTATTCAAGTATATAAATGAATAATTTCTTTTAATTAGGGGCAACTAATGATCACACTTACACACAAATTGATGATGAATCTTTAGGTACCTACTATTACAGCTACACAAAATTACTTTTAATTTACAATCATTTTATCCCATAGGCACGAGTACTCGGGGGATTTGGGAAATGCCTTCTGCACACCCACGCCTTGAGTCTATGGCGTGGGTAGTGTGGTGGACCACTAAAACCCTTCTCCCCAAATAAACATATCGTAATCATAGTCATAATCCCACCGCTTCCGGTATCGTTGGTTAACATTCTTCCGGTCGTGGTGGCGTGCTATGGCACGTTAAATAGAAACACAGAAACATAAAAAACCAAAGTCATAGATAAGGGGTTGACACGTAAAATAAAAACACAATTTAAAAAAAACCAATGAACTCTTGACTGTTAACTGTCAACTACAACACTCGACACGTTAAAAACACTATCTCGTGACGCATTAAAATAACCTAACTAATAACCTACTATGATATTTAACACATTAAAGCCCATGTAGAAAACCATGCTGTTTTTCGTCGGGTAGGCTGCGTCTCCTAGCCCCTGCCCTCCAACTCTCTCGTTTCAATCACATCATGACAGAATGCACTGACGGTATCCCAGTTTCCCCTGGTCTGCATCATGAGGTTAACCGTGTTTGCTGGGGTCATCACCGTGCGTAGGGCTGCAATTTACTGATGCCACATAGTACTAAAGCAAGTAAGAATATAGTAACTCCTGAAGCAGTTAGACCACACGTTAAGGCAGAGACAAGAAAGGGCATCAGAAAGGGGCAGAAAAAGGCGAAATTTACTGTTTTAACTGATACCCCAAATAAATAGAGTTGGCACACGAACAGAAAATGCAAGAGATTCGATTAAGAGAACTGAAAAAACGCCAAAAGGAACACGAACATTTGCTACAAAAAAGAGTATTACATTCTATTTTGCCAAAATTGAAAAGATTGAACATGTTGACTACTATCTATCGACTTTTACATATCCAGAAAAGAAAGATGATGATGTAAAAGAGAGGTAAGACATAGTAATGAAACTACCTAAACCTGAAATATCAGGGCGCACTGAACGAGTCTCCAAAAAGTTTAAGTTTAATGTAGTTTTAACTGATTTTAATGTATTATTTATTTATTGATGTCAAACGATGTGTTATCCTTTTGTACCGGGTGCTGATCCGGCCGCTCGGTAATAGCATTTTACATGTAAAATCTGGTCTATGCAATTTCCTACTCCCCTAATTGTTTTATCATTCATCTTCTTTCTCACAGTAGAATTTTGGTCGAAGAAACCATACCATTCAGGTAACATTTTTAGTTTTGAAGACTTTTGTACTCTTATGTTTCGGCCCTAAAACAAATAGGGGAGCACGAAATTGTATAGACAAGATTTTACATGTAAAATGCTATTACCGAGCGGCCGGATCAGCGCCCGGTATGTAATAAATATTTTAAAGTTTCCATTTTTTTTTTATATTCCTATGTATCCCATAATATTTTTAATCCTTAAGTGATGACCTGGAATAAGCATAAACTTCCGGATACCAGCACCAAACTTTGGGGAGTTACTAAATACTATACATATCAGAGAATGTAAATCAGCCGGAAGACAATATTAGAAATGATTACGTCACGCGCCGTGACGTACCTAATCAAAATGGCCACCTTGCATAATTTTCAGTCACCTATCTCACGAACTAATTTACGGATTTGAATAACTAAGGCATCATTTTACAGTACACTGTTTTATGTAAAATAAAGGTGGTTACACATTTTGGTCTAAATGCAATAGTTTTTTTAATAATGTTTAAATTACGAAAATTTTCGAATTTCTTGCACTTAATCAATTTACAATATGCAATTTATTCTTAACATAAATTATTTTACTTTGAAAAAGATAATATAAGTAGGTAGTGCTTTTAGTTCAAACTTGATATTTTGATTAGAAGTAAGTGTTTACACACACACAATTAAGATTTAAAATGATTTTAACTTCAAATGGAATAGGGTAGATGGAGCAATTGTCAAGCGGTTTTTGCTTAGTTGAACTTTAGCGCAGTAAAACAGATTTTTCCATCATAATTAACCGCTTTATTTTTTTTATACATTCTATAGAATGTTCTCTAATAGGTTCTTTAATATAATAGCAGTCATTGATATTACTGAAAAATTAGGTAATTAAATATTTTTTTTGATTTCCATTTTTACACTTGCCCCCATCCTCTATGATGTCTTCAGAATCTTCACCTTCTATATATTCTGGCAATCCATCTGGTTCATCAACTGCATCTTCGCAAGTAATTCCTGCAGAAACCTCCTATTCGCAGTCTACTCATGAGACTGAAAATCAACGAATTTCAAAGAGAATTAAGTTAGACCGAATTTTAACGATTCCATATTCTCATACGTATTGTATGGTGTATCCTCAAAAATCAAAGGAAGGTATTCGCGCAGTATTGGAATCTGCGAGAAGGAACTTGTGGGTTACAGAATCTATTTATCTGCCAAAGGATAGTCGGTGTTGTCGTCATCATATCAGCGAAGACATTTTTTAATGATGAAGCAAAAGAATGGATTCGGGCGAAAGCCAAAGTGGGAATGTCGGCTACCAATGCAGAGATTCAGCAGTGGTTAATTTGGTTAACCAAAGACCTTAAGGAGAAAAGCTCAACTTTAGACTTTGACCTTTCCGGTATTCCAAGCTGCCATTTTAAGACTTTCCTTGGTGGTGTTTCCGAAGACCAATTTGAAAAACTTTTTTTGTTTGTTAAAAACGAAATGCAAAAATCAAAAAGCCGGTCTGCAAGAAATGCTCTTGCTGTATTTCTAGCAAAATTACGGCTTGGTGTCTCGCAAGAAGTACTTCGGAACTTGTTTGGATTTGCCAGTCAACAGAGGGTCAGTGACGCAATCAACCGTGTCACGAATCTTTTAACGGAAACGTTTGTTCCAAGTTACCTTGGATTTGCTCACATATCACGTCAAAACATTATATCTAGTCACACACCGCCATACATGCGACGATTGTACGACGTTGAAGAGACATCAGTGATTGCTATTTTAGACGGAACCTAATTCTACATACAGAAGTCTGCTGATTTTGAAATTCAATCTCGTACGTTCAGCCCTCACAAGCATCGTCACCTTGTGAAATTCATGATCGTAGTGGCGCCTGACGGGTACTTGATTGATGCTGTAGGCCGATACTATGCGGATGGGAGTAATAATGACGCAAATATCCTGAAGCACATGTTACATGGAGATGCCCCCATTATACCAGAGGAAATGTGTCAAGCTGGAGATCATTGGCTTTTAGACCGGGGTTTTCGAGATGTGAAAACAGAATTGGATAGATGGGGAGTACTTTGCAGCATGCCATCTTTCTTGCCTAGAAATCAAAAGTCATTGACTACAGAAGAAGCTAATTTGTCCCGAAAAGTAACACTTTCTCGATGGGTTGTTGAATCTGCGAACGGACGATTGAAGAATAAGTTTGATTTTTTATCATTTTATCATCCCAAATTCGTATTTGCCTACCATTGGAAAATTAGTTGATTGGATGCGCTTTGGTAAACTTTACCTCCCCACCCATTTTAGTAGAGCAAGAAAAGCATTCGTTTATCGTGGACCAGGTCCATTTACGCCTTGAGATGGCGAATTTGCTTAGGGAAAAGGTATGTTCGACTATGGTTAATTTCCAGATCCTAATTATGTCATTTAATCAAAGGTTATGGAAATGGATCTCCAAAGAAGTCTTTTGGAAGAAGGCCACTGCCTCTGATGTTCCGAAACTAACACTTACGGATTTGGAACAGATTACCTTAGGGAATTATCAAATACGTGTGGGAGAAAAATACAACGAACGTCATTTCTCTAAAGGCGATCTTTACGATCTGTTTCTTCACAAAGAAAATGATTTCTTGGTCCGAGTAAAGCTTCAATCTAGGTATAGACGAGCCTTGTGTCACACTCTCTGGATTAAGTTTGGGCGAAGATCCTAGCAAATCTGCTGTACAAAATATTCTGGGATATGTGCCAAGTTGGTTCAAGGGTTGTCGGGACTTGTGCTCATGTAACAGCTGTTCTCCTCTTCTTAGGTCGGGATCGATTTAACCAAAACGGGCAGAATCGCCGATCGAAGATTGGTTTACTGGACGCTGCAGAAGCAAGAGTAGTGGGAGAGGTTGTAGACGAAGGTAATGCGTCTGTTGAGGTCGAAAGTGTTGCGTCTATATAGAATAAATTCGGTTTTCTTTTTAAACTTTAACCGTAGTTATCTAGCTCTAGAATTACAGTGTAAGCTGCTAAAACATTAATTTTAATTTCTAAGTGAATCCGCGTTCGTTCGCCCAAAGTTTCGCATTTAAACTTTAACCGTTGTTATCTAACTTTAAAAGTACAGTTTAAGCTGCTAAAACATTAATTTCTAAGTGAATCCGCATTGGCTCGCCCAAAGTTCCACATTTAAACTTTAACCGTTGTTATCTAACTTTAAAAGCCATTTCAAAGTTTACACGTGGACCATTTAGGGCCTTTTATAGCAACCAAGCAAGGTGATAAATACCTTATTGTAGTAGTTGATGGATACAGTAAATACACAGTTATTAAGGCAGTACCGGATACAAGTGTTGAACAAACGTTAATATTTATTTATGAATTAATGTCGCATTATGGCAAACCACAACGAATAATTACAGATAGAGGTGCAGCGTATACAGCAAAAGAATTTGAAAAATTTTGTGTGGAGTATGAAGTACAACATGTGAAGGTAGCTTCAAACACGCCACGAGCAAATGGACAAGTGGAACGGATCAATAGTATGATCATAACATTTTTATCTACAAGTACTGAAGACCAAGACGGAGAAGATTGGTGTAATATAGTCGTTGAAGTCCAGTGGGCCATAAACAACAGCAAACACAGAGTGACTAAAAGAAACCCAGCAGATTTAATCTTTAAGTTTAAACCACATGCGCTTAACGACAATCCTTTAACGAATGAAATAAATGATTTAAATATGAAATTGAGTGTGAAAGATGATCAGCCCGTTAGTGAATTATTAGAAGAAAACAGAAAGAAAATGAAGCAAACATATGATAAAAAACGCAAGGAAGCTCCTAAATACAAAGAGTTCGACCTTGTAATGGTACGGTCCGAAGCTCCAAGCACTGGAACTAGCAGAAAGTTAATGCCCAAATACCGTGGTCCCTACGAAGTTGTGAAGGCGTTAGATAAAGACCGCTATTTGGTGCAAGATATTGAAGGAGAACAACAGAGTGGACGACTATATAAAGCAGTGATTAGTGTGGATAGATTAAAATTAGTGAAAAGTGATGATTGAAAGAGGAAGAGTTTTACGTTAACTTTCATTTTCATTTTGTTTGTCAAGCGGAATATGATTATTTTTTGTTTAGAGTATATTTTTGTTGTTATTATTAGCTTAAGCATATTGTACTAATGACGAGGACGTCATTATTTTTCAGGTTGGCCGAACTGTTATGATTTTTATTTTGAATTTACCGCGAAGGAAAAGAGGTGGTTGTATGTAGTATGGCGGCTTGCAGAAGCGTGCAATTAATAAATGTTATTTTTATTAACGTGTTTGTTAGAGTTTCCTTATAGTTTTTAACACCGATAACTCGAATTCTAGACTACCCACTACCCAGGAGGTCAAGGTTCGTCTTTCTAAAACCCTAATTTTCAAACTTAAGTTAAGTTCGAAGATGGGATAAATCTAACCTTTGACCTCCGACCTATGACATTAACATAAAGAGTAGGCGCTAGCGTGTATTAGTAAAGTAAGAGAATGGGGGAAATGAGCGAGGAAAGAGCAGTAGGCGGTTTGGGTTGACTCTTCTCTTTCACAGTCACACTGCTACACTCTTCACATAACCTACCTACTACAGAGTGAGCAACGAAATTTTAAGGTGGCAACATTGTTAAGTTGGCATTTGTTAGATAATATCTATTTTATACCTTAACCTTAAAACAAGAGATCTGTCATAAATATTTTTTAATTTCAATGGCCACATTCAGCAGACCCACCGGTAAATAAAAATTCACTGAATGCAATTGGTGGGTTACCGGTGATGTCTACCGGTTGGTATTTTACTCACCACTCTCTATTTACGGTGACTTTGTTACCGCTTTATGGTATATGCTTGTTAGGTTATGTCGCAAAAGATATTTGAAAAATCAAAATAACTCATTCAGTACCCATACGTGTGCTGAATGCAGCCAATAATAGATTGTTCATTATAAATAATTGTGCGTTAATAACACTAGCAGTTATCACCATTTGGAGTTTCACTACGCAACAGACACGGACATTTGTAATACGTAAGCTATGTGAAGCGGCGAGAATTATGCCCATAAAAAACATTTACCCAATCAAGGGAACCTCCAGCACTTTAGTTCTACTTCTAGTATACCTACATAATTATAATAGCACGATTTTGATTTGTATAATTCGGGGCTAAAGTGACATGACGCAATGCTGACACAAACAGATACATATACCTAAAGATGTTTTCTTTTTGCACGTTGTGGTTGACTTAAGTCAGCCCTGTCGATAACACACCATTCGTTTTATAAAAACAATTTGACTCAGATCTCAATAACCCTATTCGTTTTAAAAGCTTTACTTAAATTTGATATTAACCTGAGGCAGAAATGTCTTATGACGCAAGCTTAACGCAAGCCACTTCAATCACTGATAATTGTGACTTTGACTAACCCTGTGGCGGTCCCAAAACAAAATAATTTTACTCATTTTTCTATGAAATGTCAAACGTCAATCTTACTTTGATGTGCTGTGTATTTAAACAGGGGCGTCGACAATCATTTTTAGCTGTTACAGTAATCACTATTTTGAGGGGTATAATATAAAAAATAGTGTACGTATTATACACTGGGGGAAGTAAGTGATTTTAGTGCGAGCATAAAGTTTGCATCCCGAAGCGAAGTGGAGGGAGGAAATTATGCGATAAATAACTATCAAAGGTTTATCTAAAAATGTGAAATCTTATCGATAAATGTTGAATTTATCATTTTGAACAGTAGGCTAATTTCAAGTTTTTTAAGATATAAAAACAATATGTTTTTATGATCGCGTTTTTGTATTTCCTTGTAACAATTTAATATTTTGATTTCTGATTGATAAAAATTGTGTTGATGTTGTGTTAAATATAATTAGACTTTTAAAACTCAAAAATAAACGCCATTGTTGGTTTGGTCTGGTCATCCTGGTACATTTAAAGTCCTAATCTTTCAAAACATTATACGCACACACATTTTAAAAACCAATTAAGCATTTCATATGCAGATTCAAAACAGATTCAGCCCCAATTATAAAATTAAAATATCTAATGAGCTTGATTAATGTTTTAGCAGGTTAAACTCTAATTTCAAAGTTAGATAACAACGGTTAAAGTTTAAATGTGGAACTTTGGGCGAACCAATGCGGATTCACTTAGAAATTAATGTTTTAGCCGCCATACTACATACTACCACCTCTTTTCCTTCGCGGTAAATTCAAAATAAAAATCATATCATAACATCGGTTCGACTAACTAACACTAATCAACTCACGTTTATACGGTAGGGTATAGAAAAAAATCTATTTTGCTCAAGTATATCTACATATTTTGTCAAAATAAACACTAAAATTGTGTATACCGATTGTCTATGTAAAATAATATTAAGAGATTCAATCATTAAATGAATTGATGTAAGTTGATATTTTTTATTGGTGTCCTATTTTAGCCTTTTAAACTACCTACCCCCAGCGTGTTTAAGTCCCACATTCAAAAACGCGCGTGTTTTAAAGTTGCCATGAAAACATTGCCAATTTGAAAAACGTGAATTCTATTGGTTATTGATCTGACAGACGTGACAGGAGTACTTTGTTACGTCAGATAAAATATTAGGTAGGAACAGTCGTAGGCACCTAAGAAGTCAGTTGCGTATCATATCTTCAATTACTTATTGTTATTCTGCATAATAAATGCATTCCCACAAGTGCATTTTTTTCAATAACCTTAATTCGAATTTGATTATATAGGTATCACTAAGTATGTAATTATCCTGTAATTATAATTCAATAAATAACATTAATGTTCATATTTAGTGATACAAAAACAACATGAAACGACACTGACTTAGGTATAGGTACATACGCGCCAATTTGAAAAGCAGCGTAAATTCGTCGTTTGCGCATTGCCGCGGTCGCCTTCTTAGATGACTACGACTGTACTCACAAATTCAAAACCTTTACTCAAACATTATTTGTTAACATAACATATTAGATATTAGAATTCATTTTTAAGCATTTCGGTGACAATAAATCTTGGATGACAGATTGCAAATTAATTTCCTTTTCTCTCATTTCCATGACAACCAAAGGTATATTGATTTCACATTACGAATTCAACCATTTTATATTATTAGTTCTTATTTCCATTTTAATCCCAGTATTTATGATTTCAAAGTGAACCAATAAAAAAAATAGCGTAAACTATTCGTGGATAACTGGTCTTTAAAACACTTGAACTATTTCAAGTATTCTGCCTACGCCGTCGTGGTTGAAAACTTATCCACTTATACTTTAATATGCTATTATCACAGATATCTGTGCTATCGTGCTATTATAAAGAATAAAATCGTTGTTTTTTGCATTCATGTAAAACATTCGGGAACAATATAACGTAAGAGCTCCGCTTTGTTATGCATATTGGCGTACACCATTAGTATTCTATGTAGCACACTTCTTACTCCATTACAATAGTACGTTATGGATATTTATACATGTGCATAAATAAATCAGTATTATATACTGGATAGGAATAACTGTACTGTACTAAAATTAGTGATGAAAGTGCAGACCGTTCTCAGTGTATTAAATCCGCATAATGAGCCCCTTTCCATTACTATGGTAACGTGGGCTTAATGGTTAGGCGAAATGTTTCCAATGCTATTATAATGCTTTTAAATGGGAAAGTAGGCGAAATCTTATCAGAAAACCGGTACCGTCCTTTAGTGGGGTAAGTGTAAAATGAACGAGTTGAATCTACGCAAACCATTTTTTTCTGAATTTAAAAAAATCCTTTTAGTTACAAAGTTATAAACTTTTATTGAAAAGAGACGCATGAGCGAGAAAAACGCAAATCCTTAATTTTAACGTCAAGTTAACATTTGACAATATAACTATGCATTAGCTTAAAAATAACTGAAATGTTAACAAAAAATAACGTAAAACCTCTCTTAATACAGAATCTTAACAATAATATAAAAATAATTTGTATGTAGATAAACTAATGTTTAGACATTGCACCCATGAGATGTAACTTTAAATTCCAACATGCCTCTTCTGTCCACTTTTGGTTCAGGTAGCATTTTAATGATATTTTCAAATGTCAAACTATCCATATCCTCTACCTCCGGCCAAACATATTTGGTATTATACTTTTTTACGAATTTAACATCTATCTCTTCACTGTTTTTAATTGTTGTTATTTGGCCCACAAAGTGCCTTATAGTTTTTTTTTGTCTGATATTGAACTAGGATCCATTAACCTTTTTTGGTGTTTTCAAAGGTTAGATCTGGAGTTTCGTCTTCTTCAGGTGAACTTAAGTAATCATCATCGCGGGACCTGATCACAACGGCCACTGATCATAACGGACACCATAGGTTATTGTTATTTCATAACGGCCACCTTGATTACCACGGCCCCTAATACTATTTGATCATAACGGCCACCTTGTTCACGTTATGATCAAATAATATTAGTGGCCGTTGTGATCAAGGTGGCCGTTATGAAATGGCAAAAACCGGGGTGGCCGTTATGATCAGTGGCCGTTGTGATATAGACCCATCATCGCTGTGACCATACTCTAGGTCTTCTTCAGAGCTACTAGTGTCACTGCGAACAGTATTCTGTTTCTTTTTCTTCTTAGTGTTGGTTACATCATCACACTGTGTGTCACTCATATCATCTCTCATTGCTTGTTTGTGCCTGTCTGCAAGTTATAATTTCAGCTCCTGGAGCTATGCGTTTGCGTTTTAAAGTTGGAAGTGGTTTGCTCTGTTTCAACGTTTGTAGAAGTAATTCTTCAAAAGAATTTGTTGACCGCATTTCAGGCAGGCTTGTCCCGTTTCTTCTTGTCTCCTTTGAGGTTCCGGCGGTGGGTGTCTCATTTTGTTGTACATCGGTTGTCTCATTAGGTTCTCCATTGGTTTCTGTGGGTTTTTCAATAGGTTGTTCATTGGTTGATGTACTGTTATCGTCTAAGTTTCTTTCTTGCTGAAATTTCTTCCACCTCTTCAATGCTGCAGGATTATACTTTTCTTCGCGGATTACATTTTCATTAAGAGGACATATACCGCCGTTCCTAAAGCCACTTACAATTGTCGCTTTAGAAACTTCGTTCCATGTTTCTCCTAGTAAAATTGAAAAGTTTTTCTTCGGTATTTTATATCCTTGGTGTTGACGTTGCCAAGCCACTAGTTTTTTTTCCCCAAATTAATTTAAAGGGACGAAAAACAGAGAGATCCAGCGGTTGTAGTAGGTGGCTAGAATGAACAGGCAGTTTTAATATTCTTACACTTTGTTATTAAGCTAACTGATTATCAACATGAGATACATGGCCATCATAGACTATTAACCCCAGAACCTTGAGCCTCGAGGGGTCCATACAAAGGCTTGTTTCGTCTAAATTCCAAATAGAATTAGGTTTATCGTGAAGTTCAGACCGTCAAGGGTTTTTTTAAGTAGTTGAAAGTACTCGTTGATTAGGAAGAGGTCTGTTGCTTTTTTGCGGCAATATTCTAGTGGTTGAGGTTTCTTCGTCGACAAACCGTGGCGACGCTTAAAAGCAATTAACCAGTCTGTTCCTGGCCGATTGTCTTTAAATGGTGTCTTAACATTCTTTATAGTGACAAATTCTTCAACCTTCTCTAATAACTCGGATCTGGAGAAGCCCATATCCCCATTTCTCTAAACATTTTAATTAATCTGCCAACTTTTTTTCTTCGCGGGGTTCAAAGACAGTGGGCCTTCCTTGTGTTAAGACTTTTCCCCCCTCTCAAACCTTTGTGACGTCTGCACAAGGTATTGTATGGAATATTAAATTCCAAACTTGCTTGCGACAATGTTGAACCCTCTGAAGTGCTCTTTGTAGAGTCTCCGTTGAATAGTCAGCCCTCTTAGACTTTCTCTTATATGTTCTTACCATTTTTAAGACACAATACTATCTGTAAGAAACGCATCCTATGAAATAACGTAATCTTATTGTCAATTTTACACTTACCCGACATTAATTTTTATAAGGGGTAAGTATAAAAATGAACTTTTACACTTTCCCCATAGGCAATTTTGCGGAGGGAAGTGTAAAGATGTGCGTGTACAAATAAGTTTTTAGTTCATAAGCAAAATACTGCAGTAAACGTCTATATGAATGTATCAAAAGCTGTTTACTACAAGAAAATTAAAAAATCTTACCTTGAGTGGTCTAAATTTCGCCAATTTCCCGACGCTTGCACACTTGCTGACAGAGCGCATTCGTAGGTTAGATGAAAACTGGTGGGTAAGTTAGAAATGAACATGTCGATAAAGTTTGCATACGCATTATGATGTTACAGGAGCCTTCATTGGTTGCCTACCATGTTGAACAAAATTGTTATTATTTATAAAGTATTGTTTGTTGCTACGCGATTTCCCACTTGCCCCAGTTTACCCTATAACAGATACATATACCTACAGAGCATAAAAAATGTAATCGAAGAACAAAAAGAATTAAAAAAATTACACATTAAAACATAATGTACAGGTACACTTATAAACAATCATATAAAAACTTTTCCAAGTTTATATTAAAAATGCGAACAGTTAACTGAGTTAACTAATCCTTAGTTAACAAAATAATTATAATTGCACAACTTTTAGATTTATATTATATTATATTATATTGTCAGACAAAGTTTCAAGCAACCTTGCAATTTTCTTTAAAGACTCGGCAATATTTGCTTTAGTGTCGGCTGATTTTTCTTGGGCTTTGATAGATGTAATGAGGCAAGATTTTCTTTATAATACAGAGACTTATCCCTGTTTTTATCTTCTAAATAGCTGTGGTAATTTTTTACAGCTTCTAGCGTATTTGGAAGCTTTCTACGTTGTGCCTTAGGTATACCAATCTTGGTTTTCTTTGCATTGTTTTCAAATGTACATACCACACATTGGACTAGTTTCACCTATTACACCCTATCTACCTGCTTTATTACCTTCTTCTATAACGTTTTTCAGGTGCACTGGTGTAGTTACAATATCATTTTCAGATGTAACTGACTGAAACGCTATCTTGACTTCCGACTGCTACTTCAGTATGGCCTTCTATCGATACAGTTTTTATGATATCCAATATGTCATCCTCTGCTATTGATATCTAATAAACTCAAACTTAACACTTCAAACACAAAACCACCAATATTAAGTAGTAACGGTTCAATGACCGACTACAAGGTTAGAAGCGACAATGTTGAAATTGAGTACTCGTTGAATTAAAATATTTGGAAATAATTATTGACAACAAGCTATCTTTCAAAAGTCACATTAATTACATTATACGCAAAGTAGCTCAAAAAATAGGTTTCTTTGGAAGAATAAGTTCTAAATTGAGTGTTTGGTCCCGAATTCTGGTGTATAAAACTATCATTGCACCTCATTTTGATTATTGTGCGACTAAGTATATTGTTTTTATCTTACGAAGGTAACTTTCAAAGATTACAAAATAAAGCAATGAGAATCATATTACGGTGCAGTAAAATGACACGAATATCGGCAATGCTAAAATGGCCGTATGCACCGTTGTATAATTAAACTTAGCTTTACTAAGCGTGCTTAAAAATTTAAGTAGGTTTAAATAATTATTTCTATGCACCATTGGATATTAAGCGGCGCTTAGTTAAGCGTAAGATCAACTTGACAACGCTGTATTATTTAGGGATTTTCTAGTTTATTACAAAATTTATAACCTATGTTTCATGGTACGAGTACGTTTGATGTGGTTTGATTTTTGATTTTGATTCTCTATTCTGGTGTTTGATATTGTATGGATATTGTTTTGCTTTATTACTTTCAATTACTTTCTTAGTTTCACAAAACGGTTTATTTTGTGATTATCTTTTAATGTTGTGTTTTGTAGTGTATGCATAGGTAAATACATTTTTTTAACTGGATAATTATAATTAAGAATGTTGTTTCTAGAATGGATAACGATTTAACGGTCACTGAACCTCCACCGCAAAAGTTGCGTAGAGCTGCTAATTTTACAAACGGGGAAAAAGCACATGTATTTAGTATAATTGCTAATAAATATGCAAAAACGGTTGAGGACAAAAAAACCGATAGAACCTCCATAACGGATAAAACAAATGCCTGGATCAATATTGAAAAAGATTTTAATTCAACATCACCCAGCAATATTTTAAGAACGGCCGAAAATTTGAAGAATTGTTATGAAAATAAGAAAAAAGAAGTTCGGAAACAGCAAGCAGAACTACATCAGAATATTATTAAAACAGGAGGTGGCCCACCACCGAAAATTGAAATCGATACTACAGATGAAATTCTGTTATCTATTATGAACCAAAAAACAGTTCGTGGATTACCATTTTTTGTGGATTCAGATAGTGATGGCAATTTACAAGTCCCACAATATGAACCGGAAGACATCATATTAGAATTAAACCAACATGACGGTATTGAAGATGGGTCTGTAATTCTGACTCGGGTATGTATTTGAAATCACAATTTCAACATTATTCCAATGCATTGTAAAGGAAAATAATTATGAAATGGCTACCACTTCATCCAATAACTAACCCAACCTGGAAGAAGTACACTCCAGCTAGTCTTCAACACCAAAGGTAAACGTAAATTAAAATTTTTTAAGCTCAATGTTGTTATACTATTTTGATTTAGGCTAGCTTATCTAAAAACGCAAGTCGTCGCAGACCCACAACATCACTTAAGACGTTCACATCTTCTGACATTGCCAAAAAATACGATGTACTACTTGATCGAAGACTGGTGCTTGTGAATAAGCAAATTCAACAGATCGATGAAGAGAGGGAGTTTAAAAACGAGAACCACAATGCAAGAATGGAACTACTTAAATTAGAAATAAAATTAAAACAAAGACAATTAGCAAACACCGCTTTGTAAACATTTATTATATTTTTTACTATAATTTTTGTATTTTATATAAACAAAACACTATAAATTGCCAAAATAATTATTAATAAGATCCTGTCTGAAATTGTAACCATTTCCACGTCTATCATTATTAGGTAGAAGCCTCGGTAGAAGCGGTATTTGACCTTGTTCTATTAAATAATTTAGCTGTTGAATATTTATGTTGTCAGCTGGTGGAGGGATGTCATCTTTCATATCGATAGCTATATTATGTAATATTGCTGCAGCAACAACTATTGTAAGACTTGTTGTCAATTTACACCTTAGACCATAAGCTAACACAGGAATTCTACGTTTCCACACTCCAAACACTCTTTCTACCACATTTCGAGTTCGGATGTGCGATTCGTTGTACAACCGTTCGCCTCGTGTGTTTGGATTTGCAATAGGAGTGAGAAAGTATGGCCTAAGCATATATCCAGCATCACCTACAAAAGGGATAATTGTTTTCATCAAAGAAGTGACATTACAATTAACTTGCCAAGTAAAACTGTATTAGGATATTCTCCAGCTTCAATTCTTGCTCGAATTCTACTATTATTAAATATAGTCATATCGTGACTGGAACCTGGCCACCTAGCCACTATATCCATAATTTTCAAATTACCATCACACACTACTTGGATATTTAAAGAAAAGTATGATTTTCTGTTCCTAAAAATCTCAGCATCCTCTCCACCTATAAACAATTCAGTCAATATTAACCATAAGTAGAGTTTGTGAAAGTTAAAGATCTTTGCCTACCGGGTGATTGTATTTTCACATGAGTGCAATCGATGCAACCAATTACTCGTGGAAATCGTGCTTTTTGAAACATTTTGGACACGTATTGTTTCTTGCGGATTTGGCATTTTTATATGACGCTGCCTTAAACCAATAAGTGCAGTGGAAACCCTATCTACTATTCGTGATACTGTTGTTTGATGCATTCCCATGAAGTCGGCAAGGCTATTTTGATGGCCAGCCGATGCATAAAACCGCAGTGTTGTTAGTAACTGATTTATTGGAGAAATGCTGTTATTCCTTAAAAATAACAATTTTTTATTCTGATCTGATATATTCATACCTAATCTTATGTTACACCACAGATAACATTGTCTGTGGTTAGACTTACAAATCATTATTAAATTCAAGTTGCCCCTCTATTTGTGCCAAAATTGCTAGGACGGTTGGTTTCGCTAATCTGAACCTCCGTAAAAATGATAAATCATCCATATCGTGAAAATAGTCGGACCTGATGTAAATTGTTCGAGGAAACCCGTACTCAATAATATCTAGTATATCTAGATCGTCATCAAGAAATACGTCATCTTCAATTTCCACTTTCGTAAATCACAATTATTTGCAGAAGAAACCAGAAAGTTGGGTTAAAAACTGAATATCAAAGCGCGCTTTATTTTAAGCCTAGAAATTCCAGCGATTAACTTTAAGCTCGCTTAAGGTGGCTTAAGTCAGTTTTCAACAGCGGTGCATAACAAATGTATCATTTAAACCACCTTAACTATTAAGCCGGTTTAAATATATACGGTGCATACGGCCATAAATGCATTACAGTGGCTAAGTGTTAAGCAACGAGTTTCTTTTAAAACGTTGGTATTTAGGTATATATAAGATAATTAAATTACTTAGATACATGCAAAAACTTATTGTTTTTAATAAGGATATACATTAATATAACACTAAAGATTTAAATAGTTTTAAGCTACCCTTAGTTAAGAAAACTTCCTCATAGAACAATAATTTATATTATTAGGGTTTAAAAATTTCTCTTATTTGCACTGACTTTCATTTTGCTAAGTGACCGCAAGTCCTGCCATGTCTAGTTAGAAGGATATCGTTAAACATTTTATTAATTTTTTCATTGTGCATGTGCTTGTTAAGTTTACAGTCTCCAGAAAGTATACCTACAAGTAACCGCGTGTTTCTTCTGGATAGCCCTGTACAGAAGCGCGCCAGGCTACGAGATGGTTCTCTGAAGGTGTAGCGAGTGCCCAGTGGCCTCGCCTATTACTGCGGGGGAGCCGTGGATCAAAAAGTTCAGTAAAGTCCCTTTAATTGATCATATAGGTACAATATAATTAAATAAAACATTCGCAATATATGTATATAAAATTGTAGTGGGGTGAACGTCGTCCTTATACATATATAGGTATGCGGTGAGCTACAGTTGCTAATTACCAGCGCCGAAACCGGCCGTCGGGGCGCCCCTGACAACTTCTTCCCAACGATCGCCGTGAACTTAATTGGCTCCAATAGGCGACTCTCGATATTACTGATTGGGTAGTTGGTGAATCCTCCTTCAGAAACTAAGAGAAATAAGTAACTAATTTAAGTTACATTTGAGTAGCTAATCTGTCAAAAATGTTGTTAGGGGAATGATTGGTAACGAAAATTATAGTGAGTAACTAAGCCGCTAACTTCATGCGATTGAAACATTTAGCAAAATAACCTCACTTCTGTGTTTTTCTCGCGCACGTTTTGTATTCATCGTTTGCTATTTTCATTATTATTGTTCTCCGTATTATTGTTATCCCTATTATTGTTGTCCGTATTATTGTTATTCCTATTATTGTTATCCCTATTATTGTTATCCGTATTATTGTTATTCGTATTATTGTTATCCCTATTATTGTTATTCGTATTATTGTTATCCCTATTATTGTTATCCGTTTGACAATGGCTACAAAAAGGTCTTTTATGACTGGTGAAGAAAAAATGTTTGTAAAGGAGTTAGTAACGCGCCATATCAATGTACTTGAGAATAAAAAAACCGATGCTGTGTCCGTTAGCGACAGGAAAAAGATATGGCACGCAATCGCAAAGGAATTCAATGCAATAGGCGAGCATTGCAATGTGAGGTTTCTGTGTACATAATTGCATCATAATTTATTGACAATTGTAAACATTTTAGAGAACACCAGACCAACTTAGAAAGTGCTGGGAGAACATGAAGACTCGCAGAAAGGAGTTGGCGACCGAAAAAATTAACAGAATGGCAACAGGTGGGGGCCCATATAAACCTCCCGCCGATGGCGAACATGCTGTGGTGGATGACATCTTCAGTTCAGTTGACATTGAGCTAAAAGATGTCATCGACAGCGACACCATCGTAATGGCAGGTGTCCCTGAAGCAGCGACTACACAACCTGACGCTGATGTAATTATAAGAACCGAGGACATCTTAGCTGTTTCATTCAATGCAGATGATGAAGGTAAAGGTAATATAAAATTATTGCTTAATTGTTATTGAAATCATGTTTAAAATAAAAGTACAATTATGCATTCTTTAAAATTTTATTTCAGATGATTCCGAGTTACCTGTGGAAGTATTGCCAACGCCAACAGTAAAACGAAGGAAGGAATCATACACATCAAGAGGAATGGCAATCGAGAGGGAGCTTGACGTCCGTATTGCACGTACAAGGAGAGCCATCGAGCAGGATGAAGAACTGCACGAATTAAAAATGCAAGAACAAAAAATTAAAGTAGAAATTGGTCGTGAAATGTTAAAGCAAGAAGAAATAAAAACAAAAAAGTTGTTGGAATAATTTAATAAATTTCATAAATGTACTTATTTGTAATTTTAATGACCAAAATGTCTTGTTATAAATGTTTTGTTAATTGCTTCTTTAATATTTTTGGTAGTGGACTGTATTTAACACCGCTAACGTTTAATACCTTTATTTTCTTTACAAAGTTGCACACAAAAAAAAACTCAGACTTTATAACATTCTTGCAAAGAAATTAACAATATGTACAATGTTCTATTACAATCGTTTAACGTCAGACTGCACAAAAAATAGTGGCGTTGCTGTAGTTAAGTACACAACGCGCAATGAAAAAAGCCTCGTCAACGTAACTAACTTACTAACTAACACACTGTTAAAACCGAACATTGCCCCCCACCTTGAAAGCAACCGCTTTCGAAACACTCACAATGTCACAAATCGCTCGTTGGTAATGGACAAATCTTGGCAAAGGAACGTTTGATGAGCCCTTTCTTGGTCTTGATAGTGGCGACTCTCACAATTCAATCCTTCCCTGGATGCAGGTTGTTTACTTGTCCCATTAGCCACTTGCAAGGGGGCAAACTGTCCTCTTTTATGATCACCAGGTCACCAATCTTTAAGTTCTCGTAGTTCTTGCGCCACTTGACCCGCTGCTGTAATTCTGCTACATATTCTAGAGACCACCTAGCCCAAAAATGTTGCTGCAGCCTCTGAATTTGCTCGAAGTGTGAGAGACGGTTGTCAGGAATCTGACTCAAGTCCGCTTCAGGTATTGCAGTCGAAGGCCGTCCGATCAAGAAGTGGGATGGCGTCAAAGGTGTATAATCCGAGGGGTCACTGGACAATGGAGTCAGAGGACGCGAGTTTAAGACTGCCTCAATTTGAACTAATAATGTATAAAATCGCTCGAAAGTTAATAAGGCATTACCCGCAACACGCTTAAGGTGAAACTTAGTAGATTTCACCCCGGCCTCCCACAAACCACCGAAATGCGGGGAATGGGGCGGAATGAATGACCACGAAACACCCTCATTGTTTATGGATTCAGTCAAAGCGTTGTTACTTTCCATTAAAAAGGTACCAAGTTGCTTTAGTTCTTGGTTAGCCCCGATAAAATTGCTCCCGTTATCGGAGTACACTCGATTAGGTTTACCACGACGCGCAACAAATCGTTTAAAAGCAGCGAGAAAGGCCTCCGTTGTAAGGTCCGAAACTAACTCGAGGTGTATGGCGCGAGTAACAAAACAAACAAATAGGCATATGTAGGCCTTTGTAACCTTAAAACCGCGACCCTGTCTATCCCTAACTGAAAATGGTCCAGCGTAATCTACCCCTGTGGTATAAAACGGTGGAGCTGGATTGACTCGTGTTTTTGGCAAATCGCCCATGATAGGAAAAATAGGAGTGGGCTTAACTCTAAAACAATTAACGCAGTCATGGCACACCTTTCGTGCTAAACTACGTCCCGACATGGGCCAAAAATACTCGCGAATTGAAGCAAGTAAAAGTTGCGGGCCAGCATGAAGCAACAGCTTATGCCACTTAAACAACAGTTTCGTGTATGGATGCTTGGATAAAAGAATAATGGGGTGCCTTTTATGGAATTTAAAATTAGAATTTGTGAGCCTACCGCCTACTCTAAGCAGCCCGCGCTCATCCAAAAAAGGGTGTAATTTCAGCAATTTGCTGCTTTTGTTTATGCATCTATTTCTACTCAAGGAACGAATTTCATCCGAAAAACAACTATGTTGAGAAATTTTGATGAGACTATCAGCTGAATATCTTATTTCGCTTGCTTCAAGCGGTCCGAATTTGCGCTCGCCGATAGCCTTCACACCATTTTGTTTAAATCTAAAACAGTAGGCTATCACCCGCTCTAACCTACTTAAACTGGAATGCTTGGAGAAGTCAATGACGCATTCAATCGCAGTAGCAGTATTTGCTTTCACTATTCTACGCATTTCAGGCAAATTCTCTTGAGCAATCTTATTCGTCGGCCAAAAGTGCTCATTTAACTTTAGCCACGCAGGACCTAACCAATAGAGATCGAGAGTTAACAAGTCGTTTGGATTGACGCCACGAGAAACGTAATCAGCGGGATTGTATTGCGTTGCAACGTGTCTCCAATCCGCGACATCTGAGCGTTCCTGTATTGCTACAACACGATTAGCCACGAATATTTGCAATGAGTTAGGGGTCATACGTAACCATCCTAACACGATCTTAGAATCACACCAATAAACGATTCTGTCAATACAAATATTTAAGGATGATTTTACTTTGTTTACCAATCTTGCAAGCAACAGCGCGGCTGTAAGTTCAAGTCTAGGAATGGTTTGCGTTTTAAGAGGCGCGACCTTTGACTTTGCGCATACGAGTCTAACTAAGGTATCACCATCTGCGTTTTTTGATTTAATATAAACACAAGCGTCATAGGCATAAGCAGACGCGTCCGAAAATCCGTGTATTTCGACTTGTACAGCATTTGGACAAATTACTTGCCGACTTATTTCGAGGTTATTTAAAGAACTGAGTTGATCGCGGAATAATAACCATCTTGAATGCAAACTGTATGATAAGGAATTATCCCAATCTAACCTTTCCAACCAAATGTCGCGTAAAATTATTTTTGCCAGAATTATGGTCGCACTTAACAAACCCAACGGGTCGAACAATTGTGATATTTCGGAGAGAACAACGCGCTTAGTGATGCTCCTTCGCGAGCAATCTTTTATTTTATAGAAAAGGCAATCTTTATGGCCGTTCCAAAGCAATCCCAATGTTTTCGTATTCTCTTTTACGCCTAAATCAATTAAGTCAGTTTTATAGGTAGTATGTATACCTTCTAAAACTTTCTCACTGTTCACTTTCGCAAGTGAAATCCCGCCCTGCTAAGTATCGATGCTATGTTATTTCCCATATCGACCGTTTTTTCTACGGTGTCGGATCCTGTTAAATTATTTGTTATATGAGGCACTACTAAACAAGAAATCTCAAGAGCGAAACCATTAACCTTGGACTTAATGCGTGCAACACATTTGCCTTTGCATTCTGCTTCGGAATCGCTAAATCCGCAAACTTTAATATTGATTGGTGTTTTCGATAACTGTAATTTGTTCGACAATTGCTCAGTAAGAAAGCTACTTTGAGAACCGGCGTCAAGTAGGGCACGCACAGTAAATGGTTTATTGTTTTTAACAAAGGCGCCAACCAACACCGTCGCTAATAACACCTGATCGGTTGACATGTTTAAGGACGACAAGTTTACGCGTTCTGGTTGACTATCTTCAACGCTTTCGACACGGTCGCTTCCAGACTTATTCACGTTATTGTCTGGTTTCGATTTGAAATGTAAAAGTGTATTATGCTTGGCCCTGCACGTTTTACAAGGACCGGCAAAACATTGTTTTAACATTTGTCCCGCCCTTAGACAATTCAAGCACAAATGTCTTTTCTTTACCTCTCTCGCACGTTCGTCTATATTTAATTTCAAAAACTCTGGACAATTTTCAATATAATGCCCTTGTTTGCATTTACAAAATGAACAAGTAGGAATCGCGGTTGCGCTTTCCGTCACAAATGATTTGACCCTCCTGTTTCTTTTGCTACAATTTGAGTCTTCAGGAGCGGCCGCTTTATTTTGCTCTAGCGAATCCAGAAGATATGATCGCTCCTTCAGGAAGGAGGTTAAATCGGCCAAGGTAGGCGCTGCGTATGATACCTTTGTTTGCTCCCACTTTCGAAGGGTGATATCATCTAACTTGCTTCCTATGATATAAATGACTAGCGTGTCCCACGCCTCCATCGGCTCGTTTAGTCTTGAGCGCCCGCAAATGCTTGGTAACGCTGTCAACCAATTTACGCAAACAACTGGAAGATTCTACTTGTAGTTTTTCAAGATTGAACAAAGCTTTTACGTGATTTTGAACTAATATTTTATTGTTATCGTATCTATCACAAATCAAGCCCCAAGCATTTTCGTAATTTGTTGCCGAGAGCTCTAAACTTGCAATGATTTCAAGCACGCTAGGACCAAGGTACGATTTGAGATAATGAAATTTCTGTACGCTCGATGAATTTGTATTTTGATGTATTAAAGACACATAAGTATCGCGAAATTCAAGCCATTTCTCATATTCGCCATTATACGTAGCAATTTCGATAATTGGTAGTTTTACTCCGTAAGCATTTTTCGGTTCGCTATTAATAATAGCGCTATTGGGAGCGTCACCCTGTATATTTTGTACTAAAAAACGTTTGGCCTCGGCCTCTACACCGTAATAGACAGCCTCAAAATTTTCGCGTTCGAGATATTGTGCCTCGGGGTCCTCGCTATTTAATTCTATTTGCCCCTGTATACTTTCGAATTCGTCAAGCACGGTCTGAAAACGATCTACGCGCTGCTTAAGTTCGATAAAAACAACTTGATCCTCGATACAAAATTGTGGAAACATAGAAATTAGGTTGTCCTCATACTTTTGAAAATGTGTTACTTTTGCTTTGACTGAACCCCTTTTTTGATAAGTTTTTCGTGTTCCATAATGCTATTTATTTCAAACGAATGCTACTAAGCTTGAACCAATAATGCACGCTGCGAGACGCTCGAAATAATTCGAAAAAATGCGATACAAAGTAACTATAATATGTAATAAATTCAAAGCAAGGACAGTCAAAAAACAACGCATGCAAAGAGAAAAAACAAAGGGATATATGATACGGATCGGACCCACCTGCAGTATCCAATATCGCTGAAGCTGCACGGCCGATGATAAGCTCGTAGCGAAATTCACCAGGGTCAGCTGAACAGCTTCGGCTTCGTTCACGTTTTCCTTCCGGTCGAAGGTTCAAATGTTTTTGTTAATTGATTCTTTAATATTTTTGGTAGTGGACTGTATTTAACACCGCTAACGTTTAATACCTTTATTTTCTTTACAAAGTTGCACACAAAAAAAACTCAGACTTCATAACATTCTTGCAAAGAAATTTACAATATGTACAATGTTCTATTACAAGCGTTTAACGTCAGACTGCACAAAAAATAGTGGCGTTGCTGTAGTTAAGTACACAACGCGCAACGAAAAAAGCCTCGTCAACGTAACTAACTTACTAACTAACACACTGTTAAAACCGAACAATAAATGCAACACGAATTGCATTCCCTGGCATGTGTACAGGTGCTGGTGGGTTGGGTACTACATTGTTCACCATTTGGTATGGGATATGTTGCTCTCCTCGATTTATTGCCATGTTGTGTAAGACAGCCGTGGCTGCAATTATTCGGGTGGTTGATCGAATGTTATATTGTGACTTGTGTGTTAAACAACGGAATCTGCCTTTCCAAATCCCAAAGGTTCGTTCGACAACATTTCTCGTAGTAATTTCATAAGAGTTGTATCTCACTTCAGGTCTTGTTGTTGGATTTAAAAGTGGTGTAAACATATGCCTGGTTTGTGCATATGCACTATCCCCTAAGAAAATGCCTGGTAAGTCACCAGGTTGTAAACGCATGCAAACAGAGCTGCTATTAAAAATCCTGCTGTCGTGTGCAGAACCTGGCCAACGAATTACTATATCTAGGATCTCACAACGAGCCACAGCAACCACTTGAACGTTTAACGACATCCATCCCTAGCGGTTTCTATACACTTCAGCATTTGGACCACCGGGGTTTTTTATTGGAATGTTTTGAAAATCCACATTGTTGTTAGGAAAAAACACATATTGTCCCAGATCTCTTGATAACTGCTCACTAACTTCATTAATTATTCGAGACATTGATGACTGACTCACACTCACAAGATCACCACAAACTCGCTAAAATAATAGAATATACTAGTAATGACATCTTCAACAATTTTTTTCACTTATTTGATAGCTTCCAGTGGCAAAAAACCGAAGTGCACAATAGATTTTTAAAATCGATCGTACTGGGACCCCACGGTTATTGATATTTTCACCCATAGGATATACCAAGGGCAAAATAATGTCAATGATGGTATGCCTTGAAAAACGTACTCTCTGCATTAGTTCGGTATTAGAATACCGTTCTAGCGGATTTTCATTATCCCGCAATATAATTCTATATAAACATATGTATTAGATAGAAATGTACTTTGCTTTTTTCATTGTTTCTCACTTAGGCACCACCAAATATGGATCTTCCTCAACATAACGAATAAACTCGTCCAAATCGTTATTCATAATATATGTATTAAAATAAAGGCTAAATACAAAAATAACTACCTTAAACTACCGTAAAAGCTATCAATGTGAATACGCTAATTAAATACCTCTACTAAACTATAATTATGTTACTATAAAAATGTTAGTTTGCTTTTTGATAGGGAAAGAAATGAGTTTTTAAGAAAAACGAAATATTGTCGTAAAATGAAGGTTTTTAGGATCCCAATAATACAAAAAAAATTATATCATTCCATTTAAAAAAAAACAATTGAAAGTCGCTATTTTGAAATAATTGGTTCAATTAAAAATCTGATATCACCATCGTGTAGAGAATGTCCTGAAACATATTAGTGCCAAATATTTTGAAAGTGGTACCCATAGTGTGGCTAAAAAAAAATAAGGCGCTTACTCTGAAACAGGCTGTATATAAATAACAGTAAAAAACACAAAAACTACAAATTACTAATCACAAAAATTTAAAATAATCTACTGTCAACAAAAAACGCTCCTACAATCACATGCAACATAACCAAATATTTCGAATTAGGGAAAGTTGAGGGTAGTCCAAGCTGGGCTCAAATCTCACTCACCTTTAGCTCACTAGTTAGGAACATTTTAGTCACTCATTGCCCTTAATTCGTTTCTGAATACAGTTTAGTAAGGTTAGGGAAGTATAAGCAACACATGAGTGTGAGTGGAGTGTTAGGACGCTCTCTGAATTCAGGCCAAGTTCCACCTAGCCCTGTGCTGGGTTTAGGTGTCTTGGGTTATTAAGTTGTTTACAGTTAATACTTTAAGTGGAAGAGCCGTCTCTGGGCCATAAAACGATTGTTTTGAGGGCAGTCGGGCTAACTTATCGGCTTTTTCATTGCCTATTATTCCAGCATGCCCTTTAACCCATACAAGCTCAAGCGTATTGCTGTTTGTTACTTGCTCTAGTACCTGGTGACACTCGGAAACCAGCCTAGAGGTGAATTTGTATTGATCTAGTTACGGCGGAGCGGCTCTGCTGTCACTGGAGATTCTGATGATTTTATTCTATGGTGTGCATAAGAATTGTTTTTGCACTTAGCGTTATTCCTGCTAGTTCAGCCTGAAAGACAGTCGAAATGTTGCCTAGTGATATGGAAGTTCAGTTCTTGGGAATAAATACCTGTACCTGTACCTTCCATTGTTTTAGATCCATCCGTGAAGATGGATATGTCTGGTTGGGATGCCACTTCCACATCAAAGAAGATGTGGTAGTTTTTCACTAGTATAAATTGAGGAATGAGTGAGTCAGATCGTCCTTTTAGTATAGGCAGTCGCTTGACTGCCTGGCCCAGAATTCGAGAGTGGCCCACCTCAATACCTCTACTGTTCAACAACCCTTTATTTTTCAGACGCAAGGCTGCCACCGTGGCCTGCTCTCTCACGTAGAGATCCAGTGGAGGCAGGCCCAGGAGGGCTTCCATGACGGCTGTAGGGGTTGTTCGTATTGCGCCTGTGCACGTAAGGCACGCTAGTCTTTGGACATCGTTGAAAGTGCTTTGGTTGTGGATAGTCTGGTTCTAGGCCACCAGAAAATTGCTCCATAACAGAACATGGGTCTTATCACGGCGATGTACAGCCACAGGATTGATTTGATAGTCCTTGCGGGCATTATCAACTGGAGCAAGAGGAATCTGGAGAGTTACTGGAGGGAAGAACATAAACATAATGTTAATGAGGAAAAGTCAATAACACTTGACACCCAGTTTGATTCGTGGGAAGAAATTCTACTTGCGATGGTGCATGATCGCCCAGTGCTGTGGGATTCACGTTTGGCACTATCTGCCAGATCCAAAACCATCAGGGATAAGTTATGGAAGGAAATTAGCGATGCTCTAGTCTAGGTGATCTACATACATATTAATTATATCTTTAACATATATCTTATGCATTGTATTGCAGGAAAATCAGCCGAAACGGTACAAAAAAAAAATGGAGAAATCTCCGTGGCACATATACGGTGCAAAGGAGAGATCGAGATGTATGTTCCAAGTGGCTCGGCTGCAAGGAAACAAAAAACCATGAAAATTTTATGGTAGCATGAAAGTTCGTACAGATGTAATGGCACCGATGAAGTAAAATAGTAGTTTACGTAACAAGTCCCGAAAGTGACCTTTTACTGGACAAGTAGGCAAATTACAGGACGAGCCGCAGGCGAGTCCTGCAAGCCTGCGAGTCCAGTAAAAGCACTTTTGGGACGTATTACGTACAATATTTTTTTTTAAATCGGCCAGAAACGGGAAGAACAATTGACCATTCTAGGCCGGAAAGTAAAAAATGAGTCCGGTAAAGTAAAAATGAGTCCGGTAAAACTTTTACCGGACTATCACAATACTTTCCGGCTCAGTCCTTCAAAATGACATTTTCTGGCCTAAAAATAATCCGGAAAGTACTACTTTCTGGCCGATTTTAAAAAAACATATTTTTGTTACTACCTTTGACTTTCATACTTCATAAAAGATAGCTGTATGTATGTGAAGCGCTGACTGCATTTGCATTTACAATATGAATTAAGTTTCCTTCAATATTGCTTGATAGTTGATATACTGGTTTTTTTGTTTATCCCAAGAAATTGTAGTTCCTTCACAAATAAATAAAGCCAAAGATTTGTTATATTTGATAAGTTGCATATTTTTATAGATATTTTTCAGGTACTAATCAAACTGAAATTGCAATTTTAACAGCAATTGAAAATTTACCTGTTCCAAAGGTTTCACGAGCAGATGTTGGTACAAAAGTTAACCCCATTTGCCAACAACTATCTACAATTTTAGAGCAACTTCCTAGTCGCAAAAAAGGTAAGCTGGAAATTGAATTTCTCACTAAAGCGTATGAAGTATTACATGGATTCTGGATTACGATGGGAGGGTGGTCAGAAATCCACGCCCACATAGGCCACCTATTCAGGTCCTTTGTGCTGCCTCTCTGATTAGAGTCGTTCCACCCCGCAGCATCACTCAAGCCCACACGTGAGATAAACCTGCGGATGCTGGACGGGGAAGCGGCTGTAATGTTAGCCATGTCCGGCCAGGAGTCGCCCAACATGGATAGTCTTAATTCGACAAGTATTGGACACTCACAAAGTATGTGTTGTGCCGTCTCATCTTCTGTGTAGCATCCTCTACAGGATGGTGATTCAACCAAGCCCATGCGGTGCATGTGCTTGTTAAGTTTACAGTGCCCAGAAAGTTTACCCACAAGTAGTTGCAGGTTCTTTCTGTATAGCCCTATGCAAAAACGCGCCAGGCTACGAGATGGTCCTCTGAAGGCCTCTCTCGCGTGACGGCATTCTGACATCAAGTTCCACCTAACCTTATGCTGAGCTTGGGTACCTTGAGTTATTAAGTTGTTTACAGTTAATACTGTAAGTGGAAGAGGCGGCTCTGGACCATAAAACAGTTGTTTTTAAGGCCATTCGGGCTAACTTATCGGCTTTTTCATTGCCTGTTGTTCCAGCATGCCCTTTAACCATACAAGCTCAAGGGTATTGCTGTTTGTCACTTGCTCTAGTATTTGGTGACACTCGGAAACGGGCCTGGAGGTGATTTTGTGTTGACCTAGTGTCTGTAGAGCGGCTCTGTAGGCATTTTAATAAATGTTGGTCTTAATCTGGCAATTGCTCTAGATACTCTTGCAATGATTCTAGAGACTGACGGTTCTACGACAATTCCTCGCCGACAGTTTAACGCGCGACAATTCGTCGCGGACAATTTCGCAAAAATGGTCTTATAATTTAATTTTTTTGTAATGGGTAGTGATTTTCGCGGCCCCAAGAATTGTCACTCTAAGCCCAAGAATTATTTCTTCGACCCCAGCTTTTTAATTATTTTGGTCCCAAGAATTATTATATTAGGCCCCAAAATTATTATTTTAACCCACAGAATTATTCTTTTGGCCCCAAGATTTTATTCATTTTACCCCATGATTTTATTCATTTTACTGTTTAGTATGATATTCCCGTTTTTGTATCAATTGAAAAAAAATATACTAAGCCTACCTCTAACCTAAGCGCCTGAGTGGCAATATACGTTTCGGTTGGCATTTTTTTTAGTTTCAAATATTGTTTAGTATCATATTCCCGTTTTTGTATCAATTGAAAAAAAATATACTAAACCTACCTCTAACCTTCCATTTGAATTAGTAATTTTTCCTTTTATATGAACGTGACCGTTAATAACCAATAACTGGCGGTCTTTCTCACTCTCGATATACTGTAGCCTGTAGCACCATCGTTACAGTAGGAAACTAACAAAGTGGCTGAATTTTGAACTCGGAAAGGTTAGCTCTTATACTGTTTCAAATTAAGATAAAGCCATTAGCAAAAGTCAAACTCTATTAGGGGGGCGCATTGTGCCAATTGATTTATAATTATCATGGTACAATAATAACATATTAATTAAGGTGAAATGATAGGAAATTCCTTTCCCCCTAATAACGCTCTTAATATAATAAAATGCAAGAAAAATATCTTACTGCATTCCTCTGTAAAATATTCCCCTCGCGCGGAATTGTCGCACGCGAGGAATTGTAGCGCGCGCTAAATTGTCCCGCGAGGAACCGTCCGCGAGGAATTGTCGCGCGCTAAATTGTCGGCGAGGAATTGTCGGGAGACCATTTCTATACGAATACAAATATGTTAAATATGGTACCTTACAAAATTACTTACACGTTATTCGGGTATTCTAACTACTCCTCTATCAAAACCAACAAATTTAAAACTGTTTACTTCATCAAACGAAAACGCCGGTAAAAACAGAAATCATGAACAGAAATTCATGAAAATAATTGGATTGTATATCGTAACCGAGGAAATCCAAAATCAATTATTTCAAGGATTTCAAAGTCGTCGTTCAAAATATCGTCAAAATCTATATCCATGACGAAATTAGGTTATGTTAACTACAAACACCCGCGTAAAACAATGCTTAACTTTTAAGCCACCAACTTCCTTTACTTAAAATAAAGTATTACTTAAAAAGATTAAGTAAAGCTTAACCTACGCTATGGTGCAATTCAAACATTCCTTTAAAGTAATGCTTAATGTTAAGTAATACTTATAGACTGCGGTGCAAAATTAGAGATGCTTTCCAGAAGGCTGCAAAAAACAGTGAAACCAAAAGCGGGCAAGCTGCAACAAGTAACAAAAAATGGAAATATGGGAAGCAATGAGCTTTCTTGTGCCGCATATTAAAGGAAGGGAGCGAGTATTAATAACTTTTTTCATTGTTATAAATCACTGCAAACTTTTACCTTCTTGATAGTAAGAAACATTCATGTTTATGATCTTTTTAAATTAGCGACTTTTATCGCCATCAAATCACCTTGATTAAAATTTTAACCACTCTGTACTTATTGCAGGACGCAGACAAACGTTTGTGATAACGCAACAGATGAGAACTTCGAAGTTGAAGCTCAGGAAATTAATACTCCGAGCCAGTTAGAAGAAACAGAGCAACAAACTGCGAAGATGAATCTTATGAAATCCCAATAAGTTCGTCCTTTTCGCTGCCTAATACTCCACAATCTCGTTCTTGAGATGGGAGCGGAGAGGGTGACGGACAATTTGTAAATCACGAAAAAATGTTAGAGCAAAAGCGGTGCGAATATTTCAAGACCAGTATCTCGTACTGCAAGTACAAAAGTGGCACGCTTTCAAAGAAAAGACTGCAGCCAAGAAAATGGAATCCTTGCCAGACATACTAAAAGAATATGTACATGACAAGAAACGTTCCCGTTTAGAAAGACAAGCGTTGATGCGATACAATCAACAGATGGAAAAAACAGCGCAGTTTGGGAATTTTTTATCAGCATGGCAAAAACCACCGCCACGTTTCCTCCATTAAGGCTAAAGTCAAAAGTAAGGTCTTTCAGCTGGTAAATTCTTACGAATTAGCGCTTTTAGAAACCTCGTCAGCCTCACCGACCCCACCACTACATACAGAAAGTCATGCACACACTCAACAAAAATCATACATACAACACATACTAATGCACAATCAGTTGCCATTGTTATATCAGTCGCAAGTTTCACCACCTCAAATACAACCATCAATGCAAATCCGATCTTCAGTCCATGACCAACCATCCTCTTCTTCATTTCACCATAACGAACACTTACACTCATCGCAAGGACCTTTAGCAGATTGTTATTCAAGGTTTCCGACTGCTGCATTTGGTATTGAAACGAGTAACTGATTGTCAAAATGGAGTTCAGATTTTATTTGCCATTTCCTACCATTTTTTAAAATATAAACTATGCTAATTTAAAACAGCTTATTTTTTTAACTTACCTTATAAAAACAGTTAGCCTCTCAAGTGAATTGATGCTTTCACGAAATTTGGTATGTTGCTTAGTAAGTTGAATGCGTAAAATGTCATGTAATTGATTGAATTTCCCGGAAGACATCCTATAATATTTGTAAAATTTACGTTCGTCTAGCTGAAGTCGCCTAAATAGTGTGTGGAATTCGCCTTCTTCTAGCCTTGCTCGAAATCTATCATGAACCGAATATTGTCGCTTCTTTTCTCTCATGACATACTGCAGCGACAAACAAGAAATTGTCCGTTGATGAAGATGTTGAATCATGAAATATATCCGAACTCATTGTCACAACACTAAACACATTTGTTTCGTTTCTGCTGCTGCCAAAATGCCGCTTAAGTGGGAATAGCCCATATGAAATGACGCTACGCCACGCGCAGCGCCACGCCGCTTCGCTTACCCAGTACACCTGATTTCGAAACAGTTACGAAACAATAACAAAACGTTTGTTCTCTCAGAGAGATCAGTGATGCTGATATCACAAGAAAGGCTCCAGCTTGTAGTAATGTCCTCCCCCTTGTTAATATCACATACTTGTAATGAGTGTAACAAACTCATGTTACATTTTCGAAAATGTGCCATCTCTGTTACAAAATAGTGACGAGTTTAGTTTTGTATACACTATACGGGATGGGACTAGTGGCCGCGGCCAACTGGCCGCCGAGACAACTGGCCGCGAGACAAGTAGCTGTCAGGACAAGTGGTCGTCGCGTCGCTGCCAGTGAAACTTGACTTCAAAAAAATAAATGGCTAGTTTCATTTATTGAAAACAAACAAACTGATAGTAAAGTCGGTTAGGGACTATTCGCCGCCGCGGTGCTCAGCTGGCATTGCCACTCAGGCGAGTAGGTAGGTAAGGCCGATCCTAACTCAAAAAGTCCCTAGATTTAGTGACTTTTTAGTGACTTTTTGAGTTAGGATCGGCCTTACATTTTCACGATGTTTTTTAGTCAGGTAATGTATAAAATGTAGGTTACTTGAAGGTCACTCGTTTTTGAGTTAGAATCGGCCTTACATTCTATCGATGTGCGCTCACGTAGACGATACGAATGTAAATGGCAGCGGGAGGGTTCTGAAACTGGGTAAATCACGCTCCCCTGGTGGTGACTTTGAGAAGTAAATAGAGGTCGAACTCAATTCAAGGTCACGACGTTCCCCCCTGGCGGTGACTTTCAAAACTAAATAGAGGCCATTCGGATGTTTTTAGTGAGAAAATGTAGGTGACTTGAAGGTCACGCGCGTTTGAGTTAGGATCGGCTTTACATTGTATCGATGTGCGCTCACGTAAACGATACGAATGTAAATGGCAGCGGGAGGGTGCTGAAGCGGGGGTAAATCACGCTCCCCTGGTGGTGACTTTGAGAAGTAAATAGAGGTCATACTAATATACGGCCGATCCTAACTCAGTTCAAGGTCACGGCGTTCCCTCTTGGCGGTGACTTTCAAAACGAAATAGTGGTCGTCCGCCTGAGTTAGAATCGGCCTTACTATTTTACGAGAGAGAGGTGGTGACTTTCAAAACTAAAATAGAGGTCATTCGGAGCCTTCACTTCTAAAAATCACCCCCGTGTCCCCCTGCCTGCTTTTGTCCTTGGTAATCGCATACTAAAAATTCAAATCGAAAAGGACCAAAATGGCCAGACTGATTTCCATATAGCCTTGATATAATTAAGTCGAGAAATGGGGGCATAAGGCGAGAAACGTATGACTTATACGTAGAATATGAACCTAATGACTATTTTCGAAATATCTCAAAAACGGCTCGAGATATCGAAAAACTAATCTAAAAATCACCCCCGTGTCCCCCTGTCTGCTTTTGTCCTTGGTAATCACATACTAAAAATTCAAATCGAAAGGGGCCAAAATGGCCAGACTGATTTTCCATATACACTTGATATAAATTAAGTCGAGAAATGTGAGCATAAGGCGAGAAACGTATTACTTATACGTATAATATGAACCTAATGACTATTTTCGAAATATCTCAAAAACGGCTCAAGATATCGAAAAACTAATCTAAAAATCACCCCCGTGTCTCCCCGTCTGCTTTTGTCCTTGGTAATCACATACTAAAAATTCAAAGCGAAAAGGGCCAAAAGGGCCAGACTGATTTTCCATATAGCCGTGATATAAATTATGTCGAGAAATGTGGGTATAAGGCGTTGGAACATTTTTGTTTTAAAATTCAACTAGTATTATGTAGTTTGATCGATGCTTTAAAATTTTGTTTAAAAGAAACAGGTAATCTCTTCTTTGCGATAAAATATCTAAATTTAGACTTTTGTTTATGTTATGTCTACTTGCGCTCATTCTTCATCCATCCGTGATGCACTTTATGTGAAATGAAAAACGTGAAATTTATGTAACTGCAAATTCAAGTGTACCGGGTGGCCAAATAAGCGAGGTAAGCGGCTGTATCTCAGGACCTCATCATCTGACAACAATGGAATTTTTTTTATTATTATAAATGTGGTCATAAAAAAACTGGAAATTATTTTCGAGTTTCTAGGATGGTCGCTAGGGGGCGTATTTGGTATAATAGTTAATAAAAGCTTAATTTTCTCGCCTAAAGTCCCAATGAAGTGGGTCTGAAAATATTGTCATGGCAATCTACGATCATTTTTGAATAAAAAACCTTACATCAATTTTTTTGACAGCTGTCAAATAAAGTGGTGGGGAAAGGTTTTACCCCGAAAAAGAAAAATGCTTGTAGTGTCAGTTTGACTTGGCCGATTTTACTGAAACAACTTTTGAATAAAAGAGCATTTTTGGAAGTATTTTTCTATAAAAATTTATTTATTTATTTATTTTATTTAAACTGTCACCAACAGTGGTAAATACACTAAAATTAGGTAACAGTGTACATATTAAGTATAAAGATCACAAAATGAAATAAAATAAATGGTGCCAACTTTCTACATAATAAAATAAGTCCTACTCAAGATACTTAGGTACTAAGTCGTTATAATAAGAATAGATAAAAGAAAATGAGAAAAGAAGGAGAAAAAGAAAAGAAACACAAGTAACGATCAAAATCTAACTCAATAAATACCCAATAAGTACTAATAGCTAATAGATGTATTATTCCATATACATAAATTGATCTGATTAAACATATTATTATATGTACTACATAGTAGGTAATAGTAAACTAATAATACAAATACAAATACAACAATATAACTAATACAGTACCGGGATTAGGTTATAGTTCTGTTTAGTGCACGAG
This sequence comes from Pyrocoelia pectoralis, assembly GCA_036250285.1. Classification (NCBI taxonomy): domain Eukaryota; kingdom Metazoa; phylum Arthropoda; class Insecta; order Coleoptera; family Lampyridae; genus Pyrocoelia; species Pyrocoelia pectoralis. The sequence continues at coordinate 34,475,639 of CM070075.1, read as the reverse complement.
AGCAGTCCTGTTTAAATGTTTTTGTGTCACTAAATATATCGATGTCATCAACAAGTACGTTAGCTAGATGGCATGCGAAATATAACGATGAATGCTTTAATACATTAGTTCTTGGTTTATCCAAATAAAAATACATATGATAACGTGATACAGGTCTTGGTACATAAAAATTTAGTAGCTCCAAAATTTCCGAGCAACAGTTGGTTTTATAATGTATAACATTATGCAAAAAATTAGTGATGAGAGACAACGGCGTGCTTCTAACGTTTGCATGTCAAAACGATTCAATAAATAAGAGTATGGTGTAAATGTGGGATATGCGCCAGTTAGCTTATATTGTAAATATCTCAAAAAACGTTTCTGTATACCCTCAATTTGTGATTTATGCACGTTGTACGATGGTAACCAAATCACTGCAGAGAATTCCAATCTAGAGCGCACATACGCATTATATAGTTTTTTCAAGGTTCCCTCATGCCTAAAATCGAAGCTATTGCGTATTATAAATCCTAACATTCTAAGTGATTTATTTACAATGTTGTTGATGTGTTGCGAAAATGACAATGTGGAAGTAAACATAATTCCGAGGTCAAGAACTTCGTGCTTTATAGCTAGTGATTCGTTATTTATATAGTACTGGTGTTTTATAGACCTGGATCTTCGTATAAATGTTAGTGTGGAACATTTATTTACATTGAAATATAAGTGATTTGTTTCACTCCATTTATAGATTTCGTCGATGTCAGCTTGAAGTAAATAGCAGTCATTACTAGTATCTATAACTTTCCAAAGCTTAAGGTCATCAGCAAACAAGGCATGTTTGGAGTACCTAATCCTGTATGACAAGTCGTTAATAAACAACAAGAACAGCAACGGTCCCAAGTTAGCTCCTTGTGGAACCCCAGAGGTGGCCTTGTATTTTTCAGAAATACAGTTTTTATAAGCTACAGCCTGCCATCTGTCTTTGAGATATGACTGAAACAGCAATATAAGATTTTTTGAGAAGTGAAACTGAGAATATAATTTATTTAGTAATATTATATGATCGACTTTGTCGAAGGCCTTGGCAAAATCGGTATAAATAGCATCAACCTGTGCATTATCGTCCAAGGCCTTAGCTATGTCTTGAGTAAATAGATACAAATTCGTAACTGTGGATCGGTTCGGCATAAAACCATGTTGATTATCAGATATTTTTGATCTAACAAGTGAAAATACTTTCTTGTATAATATAGTTTCATAGACTTTCGATATTGATTGAAGTATTGATATGGGTCTGTAGTTAATTATATTAGTTTTGTCACCGGCTTTATAGATTGGACAGACCTTAGCAATCTTCCACTTGTCAGGATAGGTATTAGTTTGAATTGATAAGTTAAATAAAGATGTTAAGGGATATGCCAAGAACTCCGAACAAGCCTTGTATATATAGATAGGTATTTGGTCAAAACCAGTACAACTTTTAGGTTTAAGAGAGCGCAGAGCTAAGATTGTTTCCTCTAACGTGATTTTATTAATTTCAACGCCGCCTGTTTCTAGTTCATCTGTGTTTAGAGTCGTATTATTTTGTGTATATATAGACTGAAAGTTTTTTGCAAATTCATTGCTAATTGCTGTGTTAGTGTTAAGGTACCTACCATCAACGTGCATGGTATCAATTACTGATTGCCCTTGTTGTTTATTCTTTATAAAAGACCAGAAATTCTTCGGTCGATGCTGAATTGATTCTTCCGCATTTACACAAAAATTCCTATACGCATGACCAATATCAAGTCTTACCCTTTTTCTGAGGTTGACATATTCATTATGAATTCTGTTATCAAAAGGTCTGACTTTACGTTTCTTATGCAGGCGGTTTTTCCTTTTGATATCAGAAATAATACTGGCAGTTAACCAGGGAGGAAATTTACATTTTGAAGGTTTTGCCTTTGGAATTGTAGTACTAAGGGCCAAATCAAAAAGCTCATAAAATTTATCAACAGCACTGTTCACATTAGTATAGTTATTCAGCGTGTTCCAATCAGTATTGCGTAACTTGTGGTACAATTCAAGAAAATTACCTTTTTTATAGTTATATTGCATGCCACCAAAAGTAGATTCAGACCTTATTTTAACACATTGAACAATACATTCTAAAGCAGGGTGATAGCCATCTTCAGGAACAAATGGACTATCACACTTAACAATCGATACATTTTCATTTGACAATACAAGATCTAATATTCGACCCATGGAATTAGTTACAGTATTAAATTGAATCAAATTTGAGAAATTTATAAAGTTTAGAAATTCGACTTGCTTTACATTATAGTCAGATCGTTTGTTTAGGTCTAAGTTCGGATATAATTTTGATAAATTAAAGTCCCCAAACAATAGCACTTTATGTTGTAGAATATTGATATGCATTTCTATAGAATTATAAAATAAGTTATAATCAGCTGTAGTGGCTGACGGTGGAAGATATACAACACAGAGATAAAAAAATTCTGAACCAACTTTAAATTTTACCCACAGATCTTCAAGATTGGTTTCCATTTGTAATAGCCTAGTGCACTGATATTTATTTTTAATGGCAACTAACACACCACCACCGTCACATTTGCCGGTGCCTATCGAGTCCCGATCTTTACGAAAGATGGAGTACCGGTTATCAAGTAATTCATTATCATTCACACCCGAGTTAAGCCACGTTTCCGTAATTATTATAAGTTCAAAGTTTTCTGAGAGAGCACTATTAAAGAATACATGAGTTTTTGTTTTTAATCCACGTACATTTTGATAATAAATGTTTAAATGCGACGCGCTAGTGGACATCTTTAAAGTCATCAGTTGATTTAATGATATATGCTCTGCTCTCATCTTTAGCCCTCATAAGAATTTTACCACTTCGGCACCATAAATATTTGATATCATTGTCTCGCTTAAATTCGCGTGCTTTGGCAAATAGATATCTATTTTGTTGGGTAAGTGACTCGTTTACATAAATTAAATTATTTTGTGCCGGGAGTTCCCTGCATATATTGCTTACCTTAAGATTTCTTTTGATTTTCTTGCAGCGTAAGAACTCTTCCTTATCGATTCTCCTGACAAATTTAAGAATGATTCCTCGCGGTTGATCCTGACGATTAACAGGTTGGCCAAGTCGATGAACAGCATCAATTAAATTATTCTCCATTCTAAATCCAATTGCATTGCTTACAAGTTGCACTATTGAAAAAATATTCTCGCCTTTGACTTCCGGAATACCATGTATTTCGAGGCAATTTGCCCTGGAATACTGCTCCAATTCATTAATGCGATTTTTTAAAGTATTATTTTCGGTTTGTAGCACTTTGTTTTTAGTTTCTAGATTTTCAATTTTTGTGAGGCATTCATTGATAAGCGATTTTTGAGCTGTTAATATCTCATTTGTTTTATCAAATTTTGTATGACACAGTTCCACCGAGGTTGTAACCGTTGACAATTCATTGAGAACACGATTTCATTTTTCCATGATCTCAGCCAAAGTTGGCTCTTTTTTGTCGCAGAATTTACATAACCACGTACCTTGTTGATTCATAGATGCTACTTCAGACTGTGATAAACCAGTACAGATACCATGATAAGCTTTATTACAAGTACAGCAGATTATTTTATTAGCTGTTCTTGATATTTCTTTATTACAATACTCACAGCTGAGAGCCATTGCGTTATCACACTTATTCTAATGTTGTTAACCTTCAGTTCTCCAAACGAAAGCGTAATATTATTGAAATTGAACTTGTTAACTACACTTTATATTGCGATTATATAAAAATTTAGTAACTTATCTTCACTAAGTTATATCTAAGGATAACTTTCACTTTTTGTGTTTTACTGATCACTTTTTGAAGGTGTTTATTTATGTGTAGGATTAGATATTCCCAATTTATTACGGAGTAAGATTTATACGTGTTTATTGTATCGACACCATTCAACATTCAAGGTGTTCTTAACTAAAACAACAATATATTTTTCCATTGTTCTGCGAGAGGGCATTGATTTATAACTTACCCTATTTCTTTAAATATCTCTAAAAAGTTAAATGAAATCATATATTTTTTCTTACGATAATAAGTAGAGCACTAAAAACTAAAAAAAATAGTGAAAACCGCAAAACGATATCTCTATTTATAACGAAGGTATTAACAAAAATGTTTAAATATCGTTTTGCGTTTTTACAACAACAACAACAGGATAAAACTTTGACGGTCTATTTGCTAAGAAAACAGTGTGCAATCGTAAATCGCAAATATAAGCATCGAAGGCTACTATTTCAACAAACGTTACCGAAAGATAATGAAGTAGGTACGCCAGTAAGGCTGTACAATCTCGGGTAAGAGACTGTGAGTAGATGGTGGTTTGTTTGTGAGGGGTACGCCGTCACTCGTACCAATTGTAGACTATAGCCTCACACCACCGTGAGTAGATGAACAAAATCTCTTTCATTCAAATACTAATTTAATTAATAATATTTACAAGTTTATATACAATTACTTAATATGACGTATTCTATTGTTTTGTTCTAGTTCTAATTTCCTGACCTTTGATTATGTTGCATTTTATATGCTTACTATTATTGGGTATCCTACATTTTATGTGTAATACTAATTCTTATTAATTTCCTAATTCTACCTAATTTTGTGGCCTTTATATGTCCAGAGTAATCTGTTTAATCTGGTGATTAAACAAAGGCAGTACTTGGAATTTGTCATACCGCTGTTTATAATATTCGATAATGTGAGAAAATTAATTCACTTTAAACATAGACACAACTGTTATACCATTGCTTACACAGGCTGTTCTATAACTCTAATCAAGGTTGTTTTAGATTGCAGCACTATGTGAGTGAAATTTCGATGTGTAATTCCTCGAGATATTCGCAAAATCAGGTTTCTTGTGATTACAGAGCCATTATATCACGAATCGAAAAAGGTTTTCGAGCAAAACTTGAGTATTTTTTGTGTGAGAAATCCGAATCTGCAATAAAAATATTGGAGTTCGCCCCGTTTAAGATTTCACAGTTTGCTCCCCCGGTCGACTTTAATATCAGTAGATTACCCCCCTCGTCCATGGGGACGAAACAACGTGCATTTAAAAACTGTTTATGACCCAATTCGTAGTTTTCGAGATATGTATTTCAAGGTGTTTTCATAAAGCGTCCACCCCATATATGCACTACTAATCAGCAAGTACCGTTGTTTATTCAGTAGTCAAAGACTACTATTTAAACAAATTGCACCGAACGACAATTACACCAGTAAGGCTGTCATAATAATCAATAATTTGAGAAAAAATCAATTTTTACGAGGTGTATAAATGCTCATTTAACGTATTGTTTATGTTACCGAACTGTATATAGATATGTTATCGTAGGTTCCCCTTAATATGCACTTTTAATAGTAAATGAATCCTGAAGACGATTTTTTAATTCAGTTAAACAGTTATAATGAGCGGTAAGGATCTATTCTTGTAAATGAATACTTTAATACAATAAATTTCCAATTACAGATAACATTATTCCATCAATTATCGGTCAAATTGAAGGAAATGACGAATTGCAGCCGTATGGTAAATATCTCCCAGTTTTTTAACTAAGTAACTAACTGTTGTTGTTATAGAGAAAAAAATCCTAATCTTGTCATTAATAGCGACTGAGGCGGTAAGTGAATTTCAAATTATTCACTTTTTAAATGTATAGTCTTTCAGAAAGAGTTCATGACGGCCAAAGGGGGAGTATTAAAATTATGCTCCCCCATCTTTACGCACATAGCTGAAGGGGTGATCGATGATCACCCATTCAATATTTACATGACCGAGGCGGCAGACGATGTCATCTTTGTGGAAATTGTAAGCCTTTTGTACCTGTCTCTCCATAATTGTTTTTGTGCGCCGATTTTTTCGGAGGAAATGTAACGTGCAGTGGTTTAACGGTTCTTATATTAACGAGTTTTAACGAAAGAACAAATAACAATTACAAATTAACAAGAACGTAAAGTTAAAGAACGAATGTACTTCACGCACTGTCTTCGTGGGTCTAGTAAATGCAGGGGTCGGCTATGGGGTTCGCTGTAGCAGGGCCCTGTGTCGAGGTCGATCGGCGCCAGCTTCCATGATGGCCTCATTGTAGGCGTTGGCGGCGGCGGCGTAACGATAGGTGGCACCGGTGAATAACATGGTGAACCGGACCGCAGCCGCTTGACTGGCGTACGTGGTAGCGGTGTAATGATAGGTCGCACCGGTGAATAACACGGTGATCTGGACCGCAGCCGCTTGACTGGCGTACGTGGTAGCGGTGTAATGATAGGTCGCACCGGTAAATAGCACGGTGAACTGGACCGCAGCCGCTTGACTGGCGTACGTGGTAGCGGTGGTCGCTTATCCTAGCCAGGCTATTAACAACTCCGGCGTCGGACGATGGCCTCCCTATGACCAGGCTATTAACAACTCCGGCCAAGGGGGGTAGGTGACTCTTTCCAGGCTATTAACAACTCCGGAAGAGAGTGACTTCCTGATTGACGCGCGCACGCTTTTATACCCTGTCAGGGGCACTTCGTCGGTGCTCGGTAGCGCTTCGTCGGTGCTCGGTAGCGATGTTACTCGAACGCGCATTCGTGTCTGTCATGTGGGGGTTTGACGTCACGTATGGGCGCGACTACCGAGATCGGGGTTCGGCGCGTCATCGTGCGGACTCGTTTTTGCCGCATTGTCCCCACAGTTTATACAGGGTGAATGAGACCACCCGTATCAGTCTTTTATTTAAAGAACGGTGAGTCGTAGAGAGATGGGGTAAAAAATGTTATTATAAAAGCCATAATAAAGAATCGAATGGTGATATCATTATTTCTCGGAGAAGTCAGCATTCCTCCAGAAGGCCTCCAACTCCAAAAGTTTAAATGGCAGCATAAGTCGAAAAAGGTATTGTTTAAAAGATTGTTAAAAAAGAAGAAAGTTTTATAGGAAAAATTATTTTATTACTGCCACCCCTTTTCAGTAATATTCGACTAAAGTTATTAAATTTGAAATTCACCGTTAACAAGAAACTTTGAAAAGTCGGCTTTTAAAATCTAGTTACCAATGTTACATGTGTTCTTCCCTTTCAAGAAGTACTTATTAAAGCCACTGATAGTGTACCTAGAAGAGCTCAACAGTGCTTAGCAGTAAATGGAAGATATTTTGAACACAATGTAAGGCCGATCCTAACTCAAACGCGCGTGACCTTCAAGTCACCTACATTTTCTCACTAAAAACATCCGAATGACCTCTATTAGTTTTGAAAGTCACCGCCAGGGGGGAACGTCGTGACCTTGAATTGAGTTCGACCTCTATTTACTTCTCAAAGTCACCACCAGAGGAGCGTGATTTACCCAGTTTCAGAACCCTCCCGCTGCCATTTACATTCGTATCGTCCACGTGAGCGCACATCGATAGAATGTAAGGCCGATTCTAACTCAAAAACGAGTGACCTTCAAGTAACCTACATTTTATACATTACCTGACTAAAAAACATCGTGAAAAAGTAAGGCCGATCCTAACTCAAAAAGTCACTAAATCTAGGGACTTTTTGAGTTAGGATCGGCCTTACCTACCTGACTACTCAGGCGCTTAGGTTAGAGGTAGGTTTAGTATATTTTTTTTCAATTGATACAAAAACGTGAATGTTATGATACTAAACAGTATTTGAAACAAAAAAAATGCCAACCTAATCGTATATTGCCACTCAGGCGCTTAGGTTAGAGGTAAGTTTAGTATAGTTTTTTTCAATTGATAACAGTCCCTCAAGATTAAAAGTTATTTTCGATTTTCGATTTGTATGGCGAATCGTTCCTATGGCGAATTTGACCAACGGCCAACTGTTCCGACGGCGACGGCGAAACGGTGACGGCGAATAGGCCTAGACCCTTTTTAGAAGCAGTTGGCCGCGGCCACTTGTCTCGCGGCCAGTTGTCATGTCGGCCACTTGTCTCGCGGCCAGTTGTACTAGACCGTACACTATATATTTGTGATGTAGTGGTTGAATCCTAGTTGCATATAAATGTTATCAATGTTCTTCAGCAGCTTCAAATGTGTGATTTATTCTATACCTACTGCAATTTACAATGCCATCGACCAACGTTGCGATCCTACTTTAAATTCTTTTTATAAAGAAGTGATACAAACTACTCAGTGATCATGCCGTAGTTACCACAAGCCAAGATTAGCCCTAATCTAAATTGATTAGGTTAGGTCATGGATGTTTTGATCGCTAAGCTTACGTGATTAGTTTAATCGATACCTTAAATCATGTCAGCTCCAGTTTTATATTCCAGTTCTTTTATTTTGAAAAAGTGCCTTGAATACTGAGAAAAATGCAACGCTCAAGTAACAGTATTTATTAAAGCACACTGACTACAACCTAATATTACTTATCATTATTATTAACTATAGCTGATTTTTTTTCCTCTCGTTGAACTCTCTGTTTCGATTGGCGAAACCATTCGCTAGCAAACTTCTCAAAGTCTTTGTCCGTTAGTTTAAAATTTGAGTCTGTGGCATCTTTAATTAAAGAAAAGTAAAATTAGAAACTTATGTCAATTTAATTAATAAATCAAATTAATGTTTACCTTGTAATAATCTAATCACTTTTAAATTACTTATGCGAATATTGTTTCTTTGCCCACACCAACTTGTTTTGGAAGCAAATGAATCCGCAAACATTTTTCTGAGGTTTCGCACAACAAACTCACGCTCATTTGCTCCACCAGCCTTTTTCATGTATAACATCTAAAATATAATGTATTGTGTATGAATATGCATTTAAAAAACTTACAAGGAAGTTCTTTGATGATTGATCTATTAATTCTGATTCTAATGATTGAAGTTTCTCTGCAGAATCAATAGGTATATATTGCATCAACTCATGTGCTGGTTGAGAAGGCTCTTGAACCGGGAATTGTTTTAAATTGTTAAATCTCTGTAATTATTTATGGATTATTGTTGTTAAATACAAGAAAGACAACACAAAGCACAATTCACATGAACAGGTATAAGCACTTTTGAGGTTAAAGTAACTGAGATAACAGCTTAACAGTATTTTTGCCAGCGCGCGAACTATTGGCATTGGCGACGGGCGCGAACTGCTAAAAGCATATATTACATATATGGCTAAAAGGCTAAATTATACACCTAACTTCAAATATCTTCCTCTACATTTAAAAAAATAAAAACACTTGTAAATATTCTGTGTGATAAAAAATAGGTTATATTAATTTGTAACGTTAGACCAAACCTCTTTGTAACGTTTTAAGACCAATGTTTTGTAAAAGTGATACAAAAATATACTTGCAACAATTTAAGATCTATTTTTCAAAACTATGCCATCATTTTGTGTTAAAATTATTATGAGTGTACAATAAAGAGCAGTGATAAAACTGTTACAAAATTTTGTGATAAAACAATGTTCTTTTTGAGTTAATTGTTAGAGACATCACAGTTGCAAGCTGGTTTGCTGGGTAGGTGAGAATCGGCCTTTATTCTTTAAAATAAACTGTACTATAAACAACACAGTTCCATTTATTCACTGTAGTCCAGTAGCCAGGGGAATTTGCCCTGCAAAAGGTCCGGTAGTTTTGATTTTTGAATATGTTTCAGAGTTCGGGGTTCTTATAGAAACTCCAAATTTGCGACCTCGGCGGCTCCCCGCGCGAGCCGCCATCTTGGAAAATGGCGACTAAAAAGCTTTATTTTTGCATTATCTCCTCAGTGTGTTTGTACTTTATACAAATCCACACCGTTTCACCAATCTTCATCAAATTAGGCACACATGCCTTACTTGATCAGGAAAAGCTCATAGAATAGGTCCCGTTCCAAAATTTCACCGGGAAACCCGAAAAACACACATTTCCCCAGACCGCGGGCGAAGCTGCGGGTAAGCAGCTAGTTTGCTATAAAATACGAAAACGCACAGTTATGAGTTCCCGTTACCCGTGAAATTTAAGTATGACAATCGTGTTGATCTCTCATTGTCATGCGATAGCTACCTTACCCAAATCTAAACATGGATTTTTTTGTAAGTATGAAAAGTTTTCATTGAAATGAAAAGACCTCGCGGCATCACACTAAACAAATTATTATTTGTACAAAAAAAAATAATGTTGACAAATTCGTTCTATGGTTTCTGAACTTCCTTGCATGATGTCTATAAGTTGGTTACTATTTTTACATCTTCTAGCTAGATGGTGACTTCGTCACGCATATCTTCTTGGATCTGCACGATAATTGAGAGACTGTCTTCGTCTTCATTGTTAAAGCGACAGACCAACTCATTGTTTTTACGCTCCCAACCCCAATCCTCTGGGTTTTTTTCATTTCCATACCATGCCTGAACTTGGTAGAATGTTCTGAAAGTGTGATATCGGGCCGCGTCTCTTGTCGGCGTCAAAGAGGCAAGATTGAACTTGCTTTTTATTATCGACCTCACGAATCGTTGATACCGCAACTCATCTAATGTTTGATTTTTGATGTCGCCACCATATATAGCTACCAGAAAACGTTCACCAGCATCAGCTACACTCTGAGGTTCTGTGTCTCCATTTTTGAACAACTTCAGAAGATCATTTAGTTGCGGGTGCTTCTGAAAGATAGTGCAGAATTTAACTTTACCGTGGTTGAAAAGGGCACTTGTTGTATCACAGCCACTCATCGCATGCAGAAAGAAAATGTTTTCTGCAACTTCGGGATAGTTAAATGAGTGTGCCGAATATAATAATTCTTCTCCTGATTTACCTCTTCTTGGTTTCTGCAGGTAAACGTTATCATCAACTGGTCTTAATCTTGTTAGGAGAACAAGCAAATCTATGTCCTCGCCGACGATGATAATAGCATCATACTCTGGAGACATAGAAATCGCAGTGTTGACAATTAACGCGTCAGCATCTTCGACAGCCTGTTTTACGACTATATTTGATTCAGCAAATTTCTGTTTGATCATTGAAATCAAACGGTTTTTGTTACTGTCGTTCGTCAGGAATTTATCTTCCGCATTCATTGTTTCGTCGAAGAAAACTTGCGCAGAAGAAACTTTTTTCGATCGGCGATTTCGTTCTACGGTCTTTGTAGATTTGTGTGTAGAATCCATCGGATATCCATCGAATACAACTATTACATTGGCACCGTGATGGTTTTTCACATATTGAACATATTTCGAACATATGAACCCAAATGAATCGTTTCGTTGCCAGACGACTTTATGTAGGAAATATCCTCCATCTACTACATACATTTTCCTATCAGAACCATCTCATCAGGTACTCGTAAGTTGTCCATGTGTTCTGCATTGCTGTAAATATAACATCTGGCACTTGCCCTATTATATATCCAACATTTTCAATGTTTTCAATATTAATGTTTCCTCCGGCGGGCGCGCCAAAGGGAATCACGGGAGCGGACGCGCTGCGGCATATCGTGCCGCTTATTACAAAACACCAATAACATTAAGAAATTTCGACATTTATTAAAAAAGTAAACAAACCATTATTTCCAAAAAACTTAAAACACATTTTTTCATACAAATAAAGTTTAATTAGTCTTCTTCCATGGGATTCAAGCAATTGTGGCATTGCACAGTAATACTATGGTGTCAACATACAAACTTATTGCAGGAATTGCATATAACAGTAGTTTTAGTGTTTTTGTGGGCAGTACAGGTATTACATCGGCCAGTACTTTGCGTCTCATGTGGGAGTCGATGCTTTGTAAGAAATTCCATTATATCCTTTGGGAGGGTTTGTATTGTAGCTCGCATCTTTAGGTGTTCCCGAATCAAACCAAAACCTAGTTTACTTAAAAATGTCCGTCTTCTTGGATGATCTTCTGAAGACTGGTTACACTTCAATATAATTTCGGAATTTATACCAGCAATATCAAGCATACGAAAAAATAGAGCCAGATGCTATCTTCTAGTTATTCTTTGAGTTGTGTAAGAAGCGCATTTTTGATCAACAGTGTAGACACCTGATTTTGTTTGATTATAGTCTAAAATAATTTATGGTTTTCCTGTTGCATTAGTTTCGCCTGTATCGGCCATTGTAGATAATAAAATCATAGCCTTGCCCCTTTTAGTCACATAGGACACTAAAGTTATGTCGTTTTGAAAACCAAATAGTGACGATCCTACAGCACGCGATTTAACTGGGAGAAATTCAGGTGGAATCTCCCTTTTGTTTTTTTTAGTGTCCCAATCAGCGTAATTACATTCTGCAACAGATAGTTAGCTAAAGGATAGCTCGTGTAATAATTATCAGTCGTTAAATTCCTGTTCGATTTCTTTATAGGGTCAACTAATCGCTGCACTATATCGAATGGTTTATTTGATGTCTTGTAGGGCCCATCCCGTTGGGTTCCACAATAAACCTCAAAGTTTCATGTATAAAATGTTTTGCTATCACAAAGGGCGTATAATTTTATGCCATACTTAGCAGGTTTTTGTGGCATATATTGCACGAACCCACATCTGCCTCTAAAACGATGGAACATCTCATCGATTGTAACACACTCTCATAAATTATAATTATTTCTGCAATTATCCACAAAACTATTGTGAATATTTCTAATTGCAGCAAGTTTGTCAATATTCTCACGATCTTTTCTTGATGTAACATCATCAAAGCGGAGAGCACGAAGAAGAAATAGAAATCTTTTATAACTAAACACCGCTCTTAGTAAAAGCATTCCCGTTCCATCTTTTGACCATAGTTCTTGAACGTTGGTACGATTTCCTTTCTTTACTGATATAATAAAGAGCACACCAAACACAGCTTAGATTTCAGCAGCGGATGTTAATTTGCAATCTCGTTCTCTTTGATGTGAAATTTTGTCATTTTTATTTTCAATGTGTATATATTAGTATAGGTAACTATATTATTTATCATATCTTTGGTTATAAAGATTTGGAATGATTCCAGCTCATTGGACACAGTTTTTGCTGCGTTTTTTGGACCGGGTAAAACTGTTACAATATTTTTCGCGTTGACCTTTTTATGAACTGTGACAGGAGTATTCTTCCAAATTGTGTCTCCGTCTTTCCCAATAAAAAACTGCTCGTCTAAATCTTGATTCGTTATTGGTAATAAATCTTCGCATTCGTCGGCAGACTGCTCTGATTCACTATCATAACCATCTTCTTCGAAATTTTCATCTTCTCCTTCACTGCCGTCATCGAAATCTGCGACTTCCTCTTCAATATCTGACCAGTCATCAATATTTTTCGCTATCTCTTCTAATTCTTTTTAACTCAAGTATTTTTTTCCAGACCTAAAAATTTAAAAAATATCATGGAAATAATTAGGGGGAAAATTAGATTATGCTAATAACAGATAATTTGACAAAAAAGCAAAAACATTATTGATAGTAATTTTACTTACATGATGGGGCGCGCTGCGGTACGCAATGCCGCAATCGAGCACTTTACACTTTAACGTCTCGGCTTTCACTAACGCAAAGCTAGAAGGTAGTGACCACACCCTCCCCCGCTACCTACTGCGGTCAATATTGCACATAGCTAAATGGGTAGTACCTTACGTACAATAATAATTAAGAAACTTCACAGAACCAAAAGAGTAAAAACTAGAAACATTAAAATGTTTTTTTGAAAATCATCAAAATTCACATGCGTTGCAATCTCATTTTCAATAAATTGATAATATAACCAAGCTTGTCAAACGTGACTGGCTCATTGTAGAACGGAGATAATTTTTAATTAATTTTAGTTTTGAAAAACTCCTCTTACAAGAAGCCACGGACACACAAATAGTAAGAAACAGTTTAAGTCCCTCAGTTATATTTGATAACGATTCACGAAAATCCATTTCGATAATAAACTTAAGCATTTGCAATGATGTCCATTGAGGCTGCATCGTCAGTTTTTATTCCAGAACTTCCAGAAGTCTTCTTAGCCTCTTCACTTCTGGTAAAATTTCTTCTTCCTCTAAATCATTGAAATTATTTGTGAACTGATGTGTATAAGTTACTATCTTTTCATTACTTGCGTTTAAAAGATTTTCTGAGTGTACAACAGTAAATTGTTCATATACATTGTTCATTGATGCTAGTCTCTTTTCTAGCTCTACATGAAAGTTGTGAATGCACTCTAACATAACACGCTTCACTTCTTGCTGTGGAGTCAAACCTGCGTCTTGTGTATTTTCTCCTAGCATCATTTTTTTTAAATCGTGTGCGATTTCTCTTTGGTTTTATTTCTTTTTGGTTTACTTGATTTGACATAATCTTTATTTAATAAACTGAACGCTCCCTTTATTTCTCTTGCTTTACTTTTTCGTTCTTTTTCTAATCTCTCCATCTCTTTGATTTTTCCAATTCTTCAATTCTATTCTTCTCGGGCGTGTCGGTGTAAATTCTCGATTTTTCAAGAGACCGACCTTTTTTTGTTTGTGTACGTCTTTGAACTTTTGGGAAAGGCCTTATCATTTCTGGCGTCTTAAATACTTTGGAAGTAGATGGTGCAGGGTTATCAAGATCACTGCCCATGCAAGATGTTGTCAAAGCAAGGCGAGAGATCTCTGGACAAAGTCGGAGGTGTTGCAGAAACATCACCAAGTTCAGCACCAACTGTAGCAAGCTCATCACCAGCTATTGCAAGCTCATCATCACCTGTGGTTTCATTGGGATTTGTTACAGGATTTGAATGATACACCTGAACCAGCCCAAAATCATCATCATTGAAAATCAACTTATTAAAAGGCCATATTCCGGTTTTTTCATACGCACTGGTAATATTCCTACCATTGAATGATTATGATTATTTTTTTTTATTATTTCTAAAGGCATGCACAAAACATTTAGTTCTTACATTTGTCTAAAACGTAGATACCCATTATCCTAATTACATATAAATATTAAAATGTCGACAATATACATAAAAACAGATAAGGTATCTTTGTAAGTTTTGGGATATTATAAATATTTAATGTCTTTCCTGGGTTGGAAACGTTCCAGTCATTAAATGCCGTTTTTAATTTCGACTTTAATGGTGCAAATACGCTAACATCTAATGGTTGAAAACGGTGAGTCGTGTGTGGTGAAAATGAAAGGCATACAATCCCATTGTCACGGCAGTAGTTGATTGCATCAATAGAAATGTGACTTTCATGATTGTCACATAAAAGCAATACTGGATTTTCTTTCGAACATAAGGTGTGTTTCTGGAGGTGCTTTAGAACATCAACAAAAATGCTCGAGTTTATCCAATCACTTCTCGTGGCTACACCTAAGGAGCCTCTTGGTGACAGAGAATCACAACCACAAGAACATATAGCATACAAAAAAGTATACGCTGACGCTTGGAGCGGCCTGAACTACCTAGTATACGTCCACGTCAGCCACAGCGGGCGAGTCGATTTGTTTCTCGTGAGAGCCAGAGGAACTAGCCGACCTTGGACAAGAAAACAATAGAAATTGGAGAAGAGAGGTTGGAGTCAGCCAATAGGAGAAAGAGAGGTGGGGCATGCAGCATCCAATAGGAGCACAGCAAGGCAGCCGATAAGAGGTGGGAGGTGTGGCTACCAATAGGAACAGAGGGGCGTGGCCAACAGAACCAATAGGAACAGAGGGCGTGGCTATCAGAACCAATAGGACGAGAGGGAGGAGCTACAATAACCAATGGGGACAAAGGGGCGGGACTTAGTAGTGGGGAGGGGTGTGGCTTAAAAAAAGAGGGGGGGTGGCTGTCAGAACCCTCAATGCCTACTGACGAAGACAGGGTGATTACTATTCTTGCGTTTTTTGAAGCGTTCCCTACCGCTTCGGTCCGTGAGGCAGAACTTGACTTGGGGATATCTAAATCTTACATCCGTAGAGTTTTGCGAAAAAAATGGTTATAAGGCATTTTCTTACCACCTTGTAGAGGTCGTCTACAAGCGGTTGGCGGGACTACCTCCCTGTTGGGACCCCAAATACTCATTGTTAAGATAATTTGTTGACATTAACGTAAAAGTGCAAGTTGAGGAAATCCAGTGGCGTAAATGTGATTACACCAAATTTTCAAATTGACAGGTTTTTTACTTTTTATTAGATGCTATTATACAAACTACTACATACATAGATAACGGCAACTAATGTACATTTACTGTTTTCACGTTAATCACTGTCATTCTAATATTCGTCATTACTTTCACTGGTGTAATCACTGCGACGCCACTGGATTTCCACAACTTGCACTTTTACGTTAATGTCAATTATCCTAAGAAGCTTAAGGATGTGTATTTAGGGTCACAACAGCCAGGTAGTCTCGCCAAGCGCTAGTAGACGACCTCTACAGCACTTGCACCCACAAGACCCTGAGAGGCGCATGGCATTCTGTGAGTTTATTCTTATTAAGAAACAAGAAGATTTCCTTCAACGGATTATTTGGAGCGACGAGGCAAAATTTTCTAAAAACGGATTATTTAACCGCCATAATTCGCATTATTGGTGCGATGAGAATCCACACGCTATCAGAGAACGCCAGTTCCAAAACATATGGAATTTTAACGTTTATTGTTGTATAAAAAATGATAAGGTGTTGCATTTTATAATGAAAACCTCACGGGACAAAAATATTATGATATTTTGAGAAACGTTGTTTCGCCGGTAATAGATGAGCTGCATCTAAGGAAATCGGTATCTGCATGGTACCAGTAGGAAGGAGCGCCGGCACATAATACTCGCGCTGTGGGAGACTGCCTTCAAAAAATGTTTGAAGACCGGTGGCTGGCAAACAATGGACCGTGCTTGTGGCCCACTGGATCTCCAGATCTAACCCCACTTGATTTCTTTATTTGGGGTTACATTAAAAATTTGGTGTACGCTACTCCCCTCACTACACAAGGAAGATGCAATAGAAAGAGTTCGCCATGCTTTTGCAGCTTTAACTCGTCAACAAATACGGGAACGGGAAGCAACTAATATCAGCGTTCTTCTTGAGAGGATTCACCAGCAGTGTTTACAAGTAAACGGAACAATTTTTGAACATTTAATTTGAACTAGCGACATTTATAATTCCGTTTTCATCAGCAATTACTCATTGCCTTTTCGTGCATTGTGTTCAATGTTTGTATAATATTAATATATTGATATTTATGTATGTATTAAACACAAAGAGTTGCATTATTTTGACAAATATTTTCCACGCACCATACTTTATGGGTACCGAATGAAAGCTAGTGAAATACTGCGTTCAATGATGAAAACAAACCATGGGGTTGCCATTTAAAAAAACGGAATTTTCATCATTTGAAATGTCGAATATTTAAGGAGGCAAAACGTGACCTTGGAACATTTGATTTGAAGAAGCTACTTGTCCCCTAAAGATGTATTTTGCGGACCATTTAGAATCCGCAAAACATTCATTTTAGAGAATGAATGAAAAAAAAAGATTTTTAAAACCGCGAGCCGAATAGAGTACAAAAAGTGGAACTTTAGCGTTGTCGAATGACACGCATAATGACGGCATTCTTGGACGTTTGAAAAAAAATTTTAATCAGTCTTTGTAACTTCGTATATTAGTTCGTTTTATTTTAGGGAGAAATCCATGAGAGTGCAGAAAGTGAATCTGAAGAACCCCAAAATGAAGATGTTGTTACTACTCCACAAGTCGCGGCGTCACAAGAAGATATTGGGGAAACTTTAACGCAAACAACGGTAACGCCAATTGAAACGGCTGCAATAACGACGAAAACGACTCAAAATATAGTAGCATCACCATCGGTAAACCTTCGACGCAAGCGAAAGATCCCACCTGCAACAACAGAACACAGCAAAGTAGACGAAGCTATGGCTATTTTGAAAAGTGCAGTTGGCAATAAAGCCGACGCATGTAGTGTATATGGGCTGCATGTGGCTAATAAATTACGAAGCTACACAAATAGAACCCAAAATATAGTGCAACATCATATCAATAATATATTATTTAATGCTGACATGGGACAATACGATATTGCATTAAGATCTTATTCACATTCAAATTTTTCTTCTTCTATCCCGGCTCAATAGACACCACTACCAAAACCAAAAGCCGAAATCGGTTAATAACAAGTACAGTGAATGGCATTATGCATTCGTCGCAGCACGTCATGAATTTGGTGTTAATTTTGAACCTAGTGACAAAATGATTAGGTCAATGACGTCAGACAATCTGTACAACAAAAAATCTGTCTATACAAATCCAGACGTACTAGACCAGGGTGACGAACTGATTTTTGAGGATTATGTATCGTAGAAATATGTTTTGTTTACTTTTATTAAGCTTTTTTTAGTGTTAATTTTTTGTAAATAAAATTTGTATTCATAAAAATCATGTTGGGGCAGAAATTTTAATTAAAATTACGTCATCGTACGATAATGTACGATAATTTCAATGTGCTCCGACCATAATTTTTTGCGGACAGTCTGGCAACACTGCTAATAACGGATGTATTACATTGTAGATAAGTATACTGCCGTCATAATTTAAAATGCAGTATCTGCAAAGTTGACATTTCAAGAAATCGAGAAGGAAAGTTTATACTACTTATTTTTCTTTGGTCAATTGGTATATTTTACATTTTTTGCGAATGGAGGTTAGTTTTGACCTATATTTAAGAGAAAAATACAGAAAAAACATATATCTGTATAAATTTAATATGGCACATACTGCACTTTAAAGGCAGCATTTTTTCATTTTTTTTTTGTCAAAATGCAGTATCTACCGGATTTTTTTTAATATTGCTAATTTGATGAAGAATTTTGGGCAGGTAATAAATTATGTAAATATTGTAAGTATTTTTAGTTTTGAATTAAACTTTTCATATTTTTACAATATCTTCTAAATTGTTGTTTTTTCATTTAAAAAAAAATTCACATACTGCAACTAAAAATTTTAAGATTTTTCTCAATTTTTGAGTAAGAATGCAGCATCTAACACTTTATTTATATAATTTTTAATAAGTTGACATAAGGTATTTATTCTGCAAATTAATTAAGACCTTCAACCATAAAAAAACATTGAATTTTAATACTTTTATTTCAAAAAATCAAATAGTAGTATACATCAAAATAATACAAACACATCTTATTTTAACTTTTAGAAAACCTAATTTTTTTTTAATGGTAAATTCTTCCAAAATTCTAATCGGTTTTTTTTCATTATGGGCCCTAAAATTTTAATTATACCGGCTTTAGTCGATTCTTCTATGCCCTTTGCTTCACTAATTGGTTCAGGATGTTCAAAAATTCCCCTTTTTAGGAAGGTGTTTTTTAAAAAATTCAGCTTATATTCGTTTCCTTCAAATGATGTTTTATAAAGTAAATGTTTATTGCCTCTTATGGCAGTAATTTGGACAATTTGGGCAAGATAAGGTTTAGGGTCATTAAAACGTACATTATTAATTTTTTGAACGGAATGTAAGTCTTTCCATTTAAAGAAATCATTTTTTTCCATTGCTTTAACTTTTACATTTTTAGAGTTAGCTGAAGCCACAGCATTTACAAAATCTTGAAAATCATATGTTCTTTTTTGGTGTTTTAAACTTTTTTCAATTTGGTGGTGGAAGCTGTCGGCACTCATGTAAGTGTGGCCAGGCTCAAAAAAGTTGATTTCTATTTTTTCTGCCAAAATTAAGTCGCAATTTACAACGTAAACCAAAAATGATAAAAGGCACCAATTTTTGTTCTGGGCAGTGCAATTGTCAAGCCATACAATAACATTTTTTTTGTCCCTATATTCAAGAAAAAATGCATAAAATGCACTTATAATGTCTTCCTTATTTCGTCCGGATATGGCATCATGCCATACAACCGCAAAAGGTTTTGTATTTTTTTGTTTGCCTAGAGGTACAAAACTTTCATGGTATAGGGAAAGGCGTTTAGTAAAAAGGGCTGATTTAAACGAATCTATTCTTGGTAACATGATTACCTTCTGTAAATCTACGGAAACACAAATTGTTGTTTCATTATTATCCATTTGCGCATATTGTCTGTAACGACCTCTAGCAATTTTTGCTTTGCTAATATGATTAGACCAGCTTTTACAGACATTACATTCTTCATCTAAATTTTCTTTTGTGTGGTGGGAATTGTGAAGATTAAATATTTCACAGCTCTCACATTCTTCATGTCCAAGTTTTGTAAAATGTATGTTTAATTCCTTTAAAACTTTTCGATAAAGATCATATGAAATTGCCATATTTGGATATTTTTCACAAAAATCCTTATACATTACTTGTATGGTAACATCACTTGGTAAGTAGCGGACATTTGGTGCGTGCTCTCTTCTATATTGAGAAACAGTTGGATAAAAGGACTCGATGTGGTTAACAATTAAATCTCTGTCCTTTTTTCTACTTGATGGGTGTCGTCCACGTTTATCGGCTTTCGGAGTAGTAGACTTAAGTTCAGTAGAACTTAAAACTCGAAATACAACGCCATCATTTTTTTTATTATATCCTAAAGTTCTAAGAAAAAAGGACTTGCACACTTTTAGTTTCTCGCCAGTACCATTATGTAAATTATAAATAAATGTCATATTTCGCTGTGATTCGTTAGTTTTCGTTCGTCTTTTTACATTTAATCTTGAGCACGCAGTTAATATAAATTTACGTTGCCCAGTCCTGTCAGAATCCCAATATTCCTTATTAATATTTACTCTTTGCAATTCATCAATCTTTTCCATGCATTTTAGCTTGCATGTGCATTCTCCTTTAACTGGATGGTTATCTGCCAGCTTTTGTTTTTTCGCATTTAACTTTTCTTGTTTTGAGCTTTTTATTTTTCTTTTTCGTAGCGTGCCCTTTTTGGTGTATGCTAAAATAAACAATTTTTTATTTTGAAAAATGTATGCAATATAATTTTAAATAGTAATAACGTACTTAAATTTATATCTGCGTCCGACTCTATATTTGATGACTGATCAATATTTTCCTGCAGAGTTTCTTGTTTGTCACTTTCTTGATTAATTTGTTCGATTTCCTGTTCATTTAATCTTTCCTCCGACTCTGTTTCCGATGGTTCTATACTTTCTTGTATATTAGTTTCTTGTTTGTCATTTGCTTTAAATTTTTCTTTCTCTTCAATAATATAATTTTGACCTACTTCTACTTCAATTAACATTTCATTCTCCTGATTTAGTGCTTGAATTTCTTGTACTGTCGTTACTTCATTATTAGCTAAAAATTGAGAATAATCGCACACAAAGTTCTAACAGCAGTGGAAATGTTTTTGTTCTTACCTGCTGCAAGGATATTATCATCATAAAAAAGCAAAGGGTGATTTGTTACCTCTTCTAAAATATCATCTGCTAAAAATGTGCCATCAAGATATACATTATTGAGATAAGTGAGATTCTGGTAGGTGTTAGAATTATTATTATTATTTCCACCGGTATCACCAGTAGTATTACCACTAGTATCACTCAACGCCATATTTAATATTTTTGTGGCGCGACTCATTCTGTGCAAAACACCTAAAATATGTTTTAAATTTATATTTATTTTTACTTTTATCTATGATATAATCATACTTACAATCTTTTCTGGTATAATAATCAATTACACTAAATTGTTTGCATAAAGATACAAGGTTTTTGCAAAAAGGAATCAATTTTGCACTTACTGCAAAACTTTTTTGATTTTTATTTAAATACCTATAAAAGATACTGTGTTTTTGACCAAAAATTCGGATTTCGCGCCATTACATTCATAATAAACAATAAAAACCTTAATTTTAATTTTTTTACACTTACTGCATTTTTAACTATGACGGCAGTATAGGAATAGGTATTAAGTTAACGTGAGATATGCAAAGTGGCAAAAACTGACAATAAAGAGAGTGTTGAAAAAATGCAAGATGTGCTTTTCGGTGTTATCGGGTAACTAAAAAAAAGAGAAACAAAAAAAGACAAAAAAATCGGGATTTATACTAATAAAACAAAACTATTAATAGTGAGTGCGGAAAAAAAAGGAAAAACTTTGCCGTCGTGTAGTTTGTCTTGTGCGGCCGAGTTAGGGATTTATGTTAGAAGTAAAGTGACGTGTTGTAATCGTCGGGAACTTTATGTGATTTCTTAAATTAAAGAAGGCATCGTAGAAAAGTCCAACTTGGGCGCGACGTACACCAGCTACCTAGTCGACGATGGCCCGGTAACCGTACAGATATCATCACCGTCGGTCCATTAGCTTCAAGACTACATGTTCACCAAGTAAAAGATTCTGCGGCCGTTGATCATCTTTGTCAAGGTAAGGAAAACCGTTTATCAAATATTTAGACTTTACATCCGCTGCCAGCCAAAATTTGATGCCAAATTTATCAGGCTTGTTGGCCATATATTGCGTCAAGCGGCATCTTGCTCTAGTGGGAAATAATTACTCATCGATTGCTATATTTTCCCCTGGCTTGTAACATAAAATACAATTTTCAGTAAACGGATTGCAAATTTCGGACGCAAGAGCAAATTTATCTGTCGCTAATCGTTGAGATCTAGTGTTTCGCATGTCAAAGCGAACAAGTCTCATAATCTCTAAAAATTTATTTCGTGACATTGTATCTTGAAAAAAATGTGGTCCCCATTCACGTGACCAAAGTTTTTTTACCGAAATTTTTCTAGCTCCGTAAGCGCCTCTAGCATATAACAAAGCAATAAAAGCTTCAATTTCATGGAGAGTAATAGACCATAAATCATTTTGCAGCTGTCTCCTTCCTTCGGTATCAGTGCACTTTTTTATGTGCCGAAGCATATTTGCAGTGATAATTAGACGCCATGCACTAGAAACTTTATCTACAGATATGTGTCGCTTGGCATAAGCAGTAGGGCCAGGTGCCTCTCATAGAATATTTTGATTACCGTATCTTCCTAAAAACAATGTTATTTCTTATACAAAATTGCAATAAAATGATATAGAGTTTACCTGCAAATGTTTGGTTGGGATCCAGTATCTTCCAAATAGTACCATCGGAGCCAATTTCCTCGACACGTTCTGATTCCGCACCTTGTGTATCCTTATCATGCTCAAGCCTTCTACCACGATTTCCACGACTCCTACCACGGCTTTTACTCGTACCACGGCTAATACCACCAGAAGAACGTATTGGTTGGACACATGATGACGTACTTGCAATATCAGTGATTGCATTTCTTCTGCTCAGCGTAGACAAAGGTGATGTAGTTTCATCCGAATCGCTGCTCGATTTTTGAGATTCTGACAGATCTATCACAAAATCCGAGTCTTCATCGGTGCTATTATTATTGGATGGTAATTCACAATCCGACTCATACTGTGGTAAATTCCTTCAATAATTCCTCGTATGACAGACCACGACGAGCCATTGTTCTTACGACAAACAGGTAGTAACTAAGAGGCAAAGTAATCACAACGTCAATTCTCCGAACTACAAAAACCTCCCACCATTCGCGGAAAAGGTAAACGTACACTGCGGTCAAATTGATGGCATTGGTGCTTCTAGGACAGCGATTCCCAACCGGTGTGCCGCGAGGGCTCTGTAGGTGTGCCGCGAGAAATTTCTGTTTTGCTGTTTCGTACTGTTTTGCTACCGCTCGTTCATGACCCACCCGGTAGAATGCGGTACAATATCCACCCGCTAGTCAGCACTAGCACTCACCACTTAGTTTTCAGCCACGCGCAGTCCCACGCTCCCACCCGCTAGTTAGCGCTAGCACTCACCACTGAGTTTTCAGCCACGCGCAGTCAGTAACACTGTGTTGTTCATCAAAGTTGCAGCCACTTTTTATTTTCGTATTAAAATGGATCGCTTTTTAATTAAAAAAAACGATTTACCTAGTACGAGTTCAAGTTCAAGTGAACATACGGGTACCGGTAGCGTTGATGTAAGTGAAAAGAACACTGTGCTGGCAAGTAGGTCTATGAAACGCAAAGAACGTGATAATAAGTGTGGTGACTCAGGAAAGTTTCGTCAGTACCATGACAGCTACTTATCGTTCGGTTTCACGTCGTCTGGTGGAGAACAGCCCAAACCTCGATGCCTAATTTGCGGCGAACAGTTGTCCAACGAAGCAATGGTGCCGAGTAAATTAAAAAGACACCTACTTACAAAACATGCATTTGCGGCTGAAAAATCTGTTGAATATTTTAAAAGACTATTGTTAAATCAATCTACCCAGGCTTCAACATTTACAAAACTATCATCTATATCAGAAAAAGCACAGGAAGCCAGTTATACTGTAGCTGAGCTTGTTGCACAGAAAATGAAATCCCACACGACAGCCGAGTCAATAATTTTACCAGCATGTTGTGAAATAGTAAAAATTATGTTTGGTGAAGAATGTGAAAAAGAGGTTAGAAAAATCCCCTTATCTCTAATAATACAATACGTAGGCGCATTGGAGACATGTCAAAAGATGTTGAAATCCAAGTGAATGAAAAACTTAAAGCAGTAGATTTTTTTGCTCTTCAATTGGATGAGTCCACAGACATAACTGGGAAACCTCAGGTTTTAACTTTTGTTAGATTTATTTGCGAAAGTGAGTTAATTGAACAGTTTTTATTTGTCAAACACCTTCCTACAACTACAACCGGACTGGACATTTTCCAATTAGTGAACAATTATTTCTCCACTGCTGGTTTGTCATGGCAGTCTTGTTTGAGTGTTTGTACAGATGGGTGTCCTGCAATGGTAGGTCATTTGACAGGTTTTCTGGCCTTGGTTAAGAAAGAAAATCCAGATATTATTTTCACTCATTGCTTTCTTCACAGAGAGGCTCTTGTAGCAAAGTCTTTGGTACCCGAGCTGAATGATGTTTTACAAACTGTTATAAAAATGGTAAACTTCATTAAAAGTAGGCCTTTAAATTCGAGATTATTTGAAAGTTTGTGTTCTGCTATGGATGCTAAGCATATCCAGCTGTTGTTACATACCGAAGTAAGATGGCTGTCTCGAGGACGTGTCCTTGAAAGATTCTATGAACTTAGGAAAGAGTTATTGATATTTTTTACTTGTCAAGAATCAGTATACTCTGATTTACTTAGTGACGACTCCTGGTGTAGCCAAGTTGCCTTTTTGGCAGACATATTTGGAAAGCTGTATTTTTTGAACAAAGGCATGCAAGGGAAGCAAGAGAACATTCTCACATCGACAGACAAAATAAGCTCTTTCCAGCAGAAGATATCATTGTGGATAACAAAAATTGAAAAACATGCAACTTGGGATATGTTTGATCTGACCAAAACTTGCCACATTGACTCAACTCTTTCAAAATTAATTTTAAGAAGTCTACGTCTGCTTGAGGAAAATATTAAAAAATATTTTCCATCTCTTGATGTTTCATCAATGGACTGGGTGAGAAATCCTTTTATCGATTCTGCCTATGAGACTGCATTGTTCACTACTGATGAAGAATGTGAACTGATTGATGTGAGAAATGACCGTGGTCTCAAACTACAGTACGCAAAATTAACTGAAGGTGCTGAGACAGAGTCAAAAGTAAAGAAATCAAAAGTGAATGTTGACATCGCATCTTTTTGGATTCCTCTGTTGGGCGAGTACCCCTTGATTTCAAAGAAAGCCATGAAAGCAATACTGCCCTTTTCTACGTCGTATATATGTGAAGCTGCATTCTCGTCAATGAACGCCATCAGGACAAAAAATCGCTCACAACTACAGAGTGTTGAAGACGACATGAGAGTATGCTTGTCGACCATTCGACCTAGGAAGAAACTTTTAATGAAGGGGCACCAGGCACAAATTTCCCACTAGATTTTTTTTAAACTAGCCTGCTACCGATTGTTATGTTTATTTATATGTACCTGAAACCTTTCTTACTACATTAAAAATATTAATATTTGTATTACCATTAACAAGTAGTTTTTCATTTGTTTACCCTAGTAAGGACATAGGTCTATAGGTCATAGGAGGTAATTAGGCAAGTGTGCCGTGAGTGAATATGATTTTCAGTAAGTGTGCCGTGAGGTAAAAAAGGTTGGGAAACGCTGTTCTAGGAAGTAGACGTCGTAATTCATTTATTTTTGTTTTTTCATGTTTCAACGTTTTAGAGAATAATCATGATAAATAGGTATTTAGAAAAAAGTCCTAAAAGCACATTTGTCTAGTAAAATTTTTCTCGGAGATATCATTATTTAAATTTGAAAAACCGCCAAATTGACCGCTCCGGTGCTTCTAATGTTAAGTGTGAAGAAGGTATGCTCTTTTTCATTTGCGTATATAGCGACGTATTTGTATAACCATTTTCACCGAAGAAAAAATCCCCATTTTTCTGAACAATTTAAAATTTTTGCTATACATTTTGATGTTCAATTTAGAATGCGAGAGCTTGCTGAAAATTATTCATAAATAATTGAGGCTAGGATGTTGTTTGATTAATTTTCGATGGGAATAATATTTAATTTCAACTCAATATAAATGGATACAAGATATATTTTTACAGGATCCGATGATAAAACTTGGGGTGCTTTCTCTGCCTTCCTTATTTACTGGCAACAACAACATTACTTGGAGACCCTGTAAACTCGACTCGAAGTAAAGGAAGGGTTCATAACATGTATTGCTATTGCTACTGACAACGTACTGCAAGAAACAGTGGCTAGACGAATAGAGAAATTTCAGCGACTGGGACTTACGTTAAAACCATTTATTATAGAAGTAGGTCTGTCGTTACATGAAACCAAAGCGTATTATCTTATTGTTGATGAAGTGATATATTTAATATCATCTGTAATGACCGCAGTAGATGTATGTTTTAAAATATTGATGCAGCTGAATGTTAAATATACAAGCGAATCCGCCGTAGTGTGGGCATTTATTCAGGAAGCATTTTACTTCATTCAAACTCAGTATGATGTTAAAACACAGTAAGCAGTCTTCTCTCAGACTTGCACAGAAAATAGCGGCAGGGATAACTGGTGTAAATTGTGTTTGGTGTTCAGTTACTTACCTAATGTTAATATGGAAATATACAGAATTAAAGAGCTTAGGATTTTGAGAAGACGTTCACAGTTATGAAGTTACCTAATTCAAAAGTAATATATTGTATATACCTATTAATTACCAATAATGAACTAGCAAGTCCAGTTCCAAATAATCTGATGATCTCACCAGATGGTCGGACACTAATAATAATAACTGAACGTCACCCTGTGTAAGTAGGTTACTTTTATACCATATATTATATGTAATTTATAGGTAGGTAATAGTTTAGTTTAAGTATGTACTTATTATTATTGTTAAAATGTTTTATTATGTGAGTAGGTGTATTTTTTCAAAATTATATTGTCTTTTTAATGTTATCTTTTATTATTGAACCATTCTATAAACTCCACTATTATTGCCATTTATATTTATTTATGGAATCTCGTATAAATTATATTACTGACGTAATGTATGTAATGGTGATTTTGTTTTATCGTATGGGGGAAGCAGAGCCGGGAATATGTCAGGAACTAGCAGGTACCCTGCATGCATTGCTATACCATTTAAAGAAACATTTTTGTTGAAAATAGACAAATGCTTATGTTTTTCGATTCGGCACAAAATAAAAATAAAGGGTGCTAACTTAAAAAACATAAAAGAGTCTGTAAACAAATCTCTTCTAATTAAAAGTATTTTCATTTTGTTCTTTTAATATTTGAGTAATTTCATTCAAATATTCAATCAAGTTTAGATAATCTCAACAATTTTCGGGCACGACAGAATTTCTTTACATATTAAATTACAGTAAATTCGTTTACTTGTCACTATTTGACAACTACGATTAATAACTAAAGTCAAGACGGTTTGATTTTCTTATATTGCTCACAATAAAGCAAACCGCAGGTCCAGTTTTAAGCAAACTTCACTGAAAGAACCCTGTGCTTGTGCTCTCAGTGAAGCTCCTGTAAATTTGAACCCACTCGGTTTAGGAGTCGACGAACATCATTCTTGTTCTTATAGAGATGTAATATGAATATGTCATGGTAAAAGTCCCATCTCAATATACTTCAATTAACGTTGCAATACATTGTAACGGAAGTTACAAATGTTGATAAAAGTTTTCAGGTTCGTGGTTAAAAGGTTCGGTCATTTTTCTATCTTGGTAGTACGTTTCGTACTTTTTCCTTCCCAGGCTAGCTCAGTAGGGATAAAAGGGTTAATTCTAAAATTGGTAAAACTTTATCGCTTCACTAAGGTTCAATATTATTAAAGATTACGTTCATCAATTAATTTGGAAAAGATGAATTTATCTAACTGCAGACGCTTATTTATGACAACTCCAGTAAGTTTGACGAGGTCCTTAACCTTTCATTCGCGTCGCTTTGAAACAAATTACGCTTTTACTCTCTTTACAGTTCGGTAACAAATCAGTGAAAATTCTATAAAATCCTTACAAATAATTCATTTATTACATATCTAATAAAGTGTAAACAAAATATACGGTTCATAAACAAAAACAAACTTAATATCTACCTAAACAAAAGATTGAATGGCCAATGTAATCGTTGTGCTAGCAAAATTGACAAAAACAACGCCACCTAAATTTCGCTTATATTTAAAAAAACTCAATTCAAATTCAAATAATTACAAATATCTATAAAATTCAGTTTTTCGTTCACTGTTAGTTTAGAATTTTAAATAAATAATAGTTTTGGAACAGTACCTGACTGTTTTTGTACCTTAGCACGAATGCGTTGACGTAGCCCGCGCTGCGCCGCTTGCAAACAGGACGTGCTGATCGGACAGCTCCTCCAACGGTGTCTCAATTCGTGGTTCGCTTCAAGGCGAGTTGCCTTTAAATTTCTTGTTTAAATGATGTAAAATTCACTTATAAAAGTTTCAATTTTACGACAAAGCGATTTTCTCATAACCCATTACACAGCGATTTTTCGTTTTCTCACACGACAAGGCGAGGTAACAAACAACAAGGCGATTTTCCGTTACTCCCAATAGTCTTCGTTGGTAAAATAAATTAGGAAACTCACACTTTTTTACTGGTGCGGTTCCTTTTTTATTTGCTACGATTGCGCGTCACTTAAGTTCATTCACACTTAAACGCATTAAATGCACATGTGGTTTATACACGCCGATATAAAATATTGTTTATCAAACGTAACTTACGCCTTATTACTCCGTTGTCAAATACTTCACGCACTTAAATGGTACTTTTTAAAGTACCTAATACCGCTTTGTTCAATAAATTCGCTTAATAATTTCAAAATTTGGTGCCGAGTGTGTAGCACCTCAACGCTTTATGCGGACTTCAACACTCTATGACGCCCTTACTCAGACTCACTGTCCAACTAAAACTAACTCCCCACCTGCCTTTAGAACCAATTTTATAAATGTTATCTTACTTTATGCGCGTTTGCAGATAAGACCCCAGACCGGCTTGCACTTTTATACTATTCGTCCTGCTTAGCTCTCTTAAATTATAAAATAAAACCTACGTATTAACCTAAACTAAAAACATTTCCCGTATATACAAACTTGAAAAGTAAAAAGCAATTAATTTAATTTAACCAAAAATAACGCCCGTTACAACATGATAATAAAATCCCATGTCATTTACATAAATTTTCAACCAACGTGTAAATTTAAGCCAATTGTGTTCGTCAAATTGATACTTTGGCAGAAAAGTTATATAACATTCATGTAATGTTTTATTTTGTAATTCTGCTTTAATTGCAATATCAACCGTAAGTACGGTATATTCTGCTTGAGGCGTAAGCGCGAATCACCAAATGGTAAGGTAGGTATGACCATATTGTCCCGTAAATGCTACTAAAAGCGGAAGGTTGAAACTACATAATAATGCAGATTCCACTAAACAGCCATCAACATTAGTAAATATAACATGATTCCCAAGGAGTAATTCTACTAGATACTTTGTAAT
Organism: Pyrocoelia pectoralis; assembly: GCA_036250285.1. Lineage (NCBI taxonomy): Eukaryota > Metazoa > Arthropoda > Insecta > Coleoptera > Lampyridae > Pyrocoelia > Pyrocoelia pectoralis. The sequence goes on along the minus strand of CM070075.1, from coordinate 34,445,761 downwards.
CAACTAAAATGTATTATGTATGGTAAATTCTACTGGACGCGTAAAGTGGAAACCACTGGATGATCATGTGTGTTTAACCTGACCGTTTGATAAATGCTACTAAAAAAGGATCGCTGAAAATTCAAATCGAAAGTTAATTTTACTTCATAAATAATGCATAATCAACTAACATCCCGTCAATGTATAGTAAATATGACAACCGGACTGGGTTAATTATACGAGTGGTATTGTAGCATTTACACGACTCTCAGGATATTCGTATGCTAGACATTGGGTGTATTTTATCATACAGCATTCTGTTAACTCTACTTTCCTGTGTTAAATCTGCTATAATACTTTTACCAGAACTATAATGTGATTGTAACGCACATGTCATGCTGTCCCTTTTTTTACCATAATTCAGGGTTATCTTAACATAATTATTGTTAACTTTACCATCGTTTTTTCTCAGTGTATGTTATTATCAATATCGCGAACCCATTCCACTTAATAATCTCTCTATTTTTTTTCATAGACACCGCTTGCACAATCTTCAGAGATACTCTGTCAGGTATGCAATGTGAGAAAAGATGATGAAGATGACATTTGTGGAAATTGCAAGCGGAGAAATAATATATCTACTAAAGGAGAGAGAACAGAGAGTCAGAGGAGCACCAGGCAACCTGTTAGCAGTGGTGTCTGAACTTAATGAGAATAACATGCACAAACTATGTATGGGTTGTTTTGATCCTCTAGTGATTTTGATAATTATTGGCGTGTTTATTGTAGGCACAGAAGATGGCACTCTCAAACGCAAAGTACGCTCAGTTTGAATTTAACCCTTGTCAAGAAAATTTGTTGGAAAGCGTCAAAATCATCGGAAATTCTGAAGAAAAACTTTAAGAGAAGCAGCGAGCAGTAATAGTATCGCTGGAGCGCAAGGCTATACGACGTGTCAGTGCAAGGCAAAATGCACAACAAAACGTTGCCGTTGCAGAACGTAGAATAGGTTGTGCACATCAAAATGCCACGGAAGTCGCAGCTGCCAAAATAAGAGTGAATAATAACAACGGGCCTTATCACGATTCGTACTTATACTTCTCTATATCTGAAATTCAAAATAAACTTTTTTTGAATCAAATTCTATAGTAAGTGAGTCATCTAATTGAAATTGAATTCGTGATAGTTCGATCAAATCTGATAAATCGGTGTTGCATACCACGAACCACGGAATGCAATGAATTACTGAAAAATACAATCATTTGCAACGTCCATCACAATACCCGCTGCGGATATTAACGTTATTAATAGTCGGTGCGGTACACGACATAAAATGGCAAAATACTGCACTTCAATTGCACAGGACGCCATTTGGTACGATTGTTGCTTATGTCAAGGACTTTCATTTTCGATTAGGACGCGTCGACATTTCGTGCGCGTATCCAAGATGACGGCCGTTTTCGAAAAAAACTGAATTTTGTTGAAAATATACATGTGGGATATGGTTTCCAGCTAATGTTAACCTCCTCATTACGAAAACAATGTTTATTTTTTACTAGGAACCAATATAGACGCACATCCATATATACAAAATACTGGCAAATATTAAAGAAACACAATTATTTTAACTTTAAAAGTATTTGGTATGGTTGTTAGCTATTTTATGCACCCTGAACTTTATATGGGGCCTGTTGGTTAGTGATGGAACATGTGGACAGTAATTTTTGGCGAATACAGTTTTGAATCGCCCCTAATGTTCGAAGTTGGCAGTTGGAATACACGCTGAATTCAAGTTAAATTGAAATAAATCATGAGCAAGTTATTTTAAAATATAATTGGACCACAAGGGTAGATTTAATCATTAATTTTCTTCCAATTAGTCACTAGAAAAAAAAACTGGATTATTACCACCTAAAAATTGCCAAGATGGAGGCCGTTTTTGAAAAAAAAATGGTTAAAAATACACATGTGGGGTATGGTTTCCAATCATCACGAAAATAAGATGTAATTTCATTGAGAATCAATATTTGCCCATATCTTATTTTAAAATCCTATAAAAATTGAAAAACATCGAATAATTTCAAATTAGACGTAACTTTAGCTTGTTTAATTCAGTCATATAGGTGTGTAATTGAATATTTACTCTAAAAGGTGTCTTCAAGAAAAATTCGAAAGCTAATTTTTAGCTAAGCTTAGTCCAAGTGTGCGTAGTGACAAATATTGAGACTGTAATTACTGCATCAAAATCAGAACAAAGTGGTCTTGATACAGCCGAATGTGTAATAAATGAAGCTGACGCCAGAATTTTGCTACATGTTCGTGACATGGTAACTTTTGGTGCCAAAAAAATTCTTGTACAAACGTGTGTCACAGATGTAGTAATACTTGCCATTTCATATATGGGCATTTTAAAGGAATCGGGGTTGGAAGAATTATGGTTGTACTTCACTGCGTGGAAAAACCAAAGGTACCTAGCAGTGCATGAGATCGCTGAAGTCTTGGGTCCTGAGAAGGTGCTTGCAATTCGCGGATTCCATGCCTTTACAGGTTGTGATTGTACGTCCTCGTTTGCTACCAAAAAGAGAAAAACAGTGCATGGAAATCTTACGATAGAGCAACAAACGCGTTTCAAGCTATTTCCAAGCCAGTTGAGTTCATTTCTGATGAAGTTTTCGAAATTCTCCAAACTACGTTGTACTTCTGTATGGCGGAGATCTCGAAATGGGGACAACAAATGAGGCGAGTTAAGTACACTGCTAGAAAAAACACTTTGGAAAGCCGCCTACCTTAGATGCATACTTTGCGGGCTACCTACCAAGCTGGTCATGTATGCGGGTGTGTTTTCTTCTTAAGTATAACTAAACAGAAATATATCTATTGTGTTCTCTTGTGTTAGGACTGGGGATGGAATTGGGTGAGTGACACTAACTGCTGGTCGCCTTATTGAACGACATTATCCACGATCTGAACGGCTTTGCGAGAAGTTGTTCTAAAATGTGGGTGTAGGAACGGTTGCAAAAATTAAATGTGCAGCTGTGTCGCAAGCAAAGTTCCCTGTGCCCTAATATGTAGATACTAATTGTAGGGGAAAATGCCATAACTCCAGGTAATTGAATGAGAATTTTTAGCTGGTAATAATCCAGTTTTTTAAATTTCTAGTGACTAATTGGAAGAAAATGAATGATTTGTGGTACAACTATATTTTAAAATAACTTGTTCATCATTTATTTCAATTTAACTTTGAATTCAGCGCCTATTCCAACTGCCAACTTCGAACATTAGGGGCGATTCAAAACTGTATTCACCAAAAATTACTGTCCACATGTTCCATCACTAACCAACAGGCCCCATATAAAGTTCAGGGTGCATAAAATAGCTAACAACCATACCAAATACTTTTAAAGTTAAAATAATTGTGTTTCTTTAATATTTGCCAGTATTTTGTATATATATGGATGTGCGTCTATATTGGTTCCTAGTAAAAAATAAACATTGTTTTCGTAATGAGGAGGTTAAAATTTGCTGGAAACCATACCCCACATGTATATTTTCAACAAAATTCAGTTTTTTTCGAAAACGGCCGCCATCTTGGATACGCGCACGAAATGTCGACGCGTCCTAATCGAAAAGGAAAGTCCTTAACATAAGGAACAATCGTGCCAAATGGCGTCCTGTACAGTTAAAATGCCGAAAAAAAAATCGTACCGCACCGACTATAACCAATTTTCTTGGCTATTAATGTTATTTTATTAGTCGGTTATTAACGTCATTGGCCGGCTAATAACGTTAATAGCCGGATTCACGACATTTGCCGTAACATATATAATTGGTGTACCTTCACTATACGAAACGTTGTATGCCAACTTAAAAAATGTAATTCCATCACCAAGCACTGTATGTCGGTACATTCAATCCGAGGAACGAGTCGAAGAAGATATATTTTAATTCGATCGTTTAAAAGAATTTTTAAGACAAGGAGGTTTACCGATGGTAGTATGGCTGAGTAAAGATTGTACACGAATAATAGGGAAAGTGGACTATTGCACAGTTTCTAATAAATTGGTAGGATTCACGCTCCCTTTGAAGGAGAATAGACTGCCGGTAAAAATCAAAAACAAGGCTCACTAAATCATATAACCAATATTTAATACACACTTTTCATAGTTTTCCAAGCGAAAATAAACGTCAGGTTAAGATTAAGAATTACTGGGGTTACTTTGCCCAGTGGGATGACTTTGTCCACTTTTGAATAAAGAGTTCTATCGGGAAATAAAACTGCGACAAAAACCCCGTGCGCTCCTACAGCGCGTCGAACCACAAGTACCCGAACGTATCTTCCAAATTCGGGCAATTTCTCAACGGTTCAGTTCAAGTTAGTCGGTTGGAAGGTAAGCGTGTGTAGTTACAGAGAAATCGAAAAAGGACGTTAATTTTTAATCTTCACAAATTTTGTTGCAGTAAGCAACTTAGAGGAAAGGTGAGTTCTATTGGTTTTTATTGTTTCTTACTGATATAATAATGAGTGTGTAGCAGCTATACTTACGACATTAAAATGTACAGGAATATTTTTTATGAAGGTGGGCAATGTCGCTCCATGATTTGCAAGAGTTTTGGGGTGACATTATTGCCCATCTTAATTTTTCTATTAGAATTGCTAAAAACATCACTTTTCACTACATGGAAATAATTATTTATTGCGTACTGTTGAGTTTCACTAATTTAACATAATTATTTTGTTTTCAGAATGAGACGGAAGTATAAACCCAAGTTAGGCAACCGTTCTTACAAGGGGTACTCGACGGATCAATTAAATGCAGCCGTTGAAGACCTTGTAGCTAACCGATTAACACCTTTAAAAATTACTAATGGTGGAATCCAAGTTCCGTTAGCGCAAATACACCCCATAAGTGTTTGAGATTCCCACCTATCGCATATGCTCTTTTATAAACGTAACGCTTTCCAACCGAAGTTACGACTTTATTTGGTTTAACGACGTAAGACAGCCCAGTTTCGTCGCAATTCCATAAACGATCTGGAACATTTTTGACTCCAAGTCTGTCCATTAATGTTTCCAGTTTTGTAAAAAAGTCCAGTATTTTTTCTGGATTTGACATGGAAGCCCTATATGCAGCTAGATTTTCGGGAACGCGCAGTGTCAGATTAAATCTTTGTTTGTATCGAGTCCACCACCATTTACCGGCGGAATCGTTTTCATTATTGAAAGCGCTAAAAATTACTTTTCCCCCGTGTACAATACAATATTTTTTTCTATACCCCTCGAAATACAGCTCTACTCGGCAAACAAGATAGTTGGAGAGGGGATACAGGCGCTAGAGTAGCTTTTAAGGTACAATCCGGAAAAAAATATTTGGGCGCTTAATTTAAATGTGTATTGTTGGATACACATAAATGTATTGTATGCTGCATGAGAAGTCATCAGAAAGACCGATTTTAACAAACAAGAGTAACACAATAAAAGGATTAAGTAATAAAACGCCCCGGGAAAATGTCAGCTGTCAACTGTAATAATTTACTTTCAGCTGTGAATGTACACCTTAGAATTCTCAAATACGATTGGACAAATAATTTGCCGCGTCAAAAATTTCAAATACATTATTTTAGTTGACATATTTTCCGACTATCTTGTTTGCTGAGTGGAGCTGTAGTGACTACTATAATAGCTAAAAATAAAATTGTCGACATCGCGTCGCCGTTTAAATATGCAAAACGTCAAAGTAGTAGACAAAACAAAACACAGGTGGCGTTGTTTAGACAGCTAAACAATAAGTCAAAATTCAATTTTCAAAAAGTTATTTTAAAAATTGTAATTGTAAAAATGGACGGTGATAGTGACATTAGCATTTCGTCTACTCCACCAGATGTTATAGACGCCACAAACGAGGCAAATTTAAAACTTTTACCTGCCAAGTCGAAAAAATTATATGAAGGCGCACACAAAAAATTTATAGACTGGCAAGCCCAAAAAAAGTGTAGTTCATTTTCTGAGAGGGTAATGCTTGCGTATTTCCTAGAAGTATCAAAAAATATGAAACCGTCAACTGTGTGGTCACATTATTCAATAGTGAAAACTACACTAAACATTTACAATGACACTGACATTTCTAAATATGTACTTAAAATAGGTTATTTTGATATTTGTAATTGGAGGGGCATGTAGAGCACAAGAGTTGAGTCAATTGATGGTGGATGATGTGATTCAATCAAAAGAGTCCATCATGAGTAAAATAAAAGAAACAAAAAATAATGTAGAACGGCAATTTGCGGTTCTTGGAAACTATTTACAATATTGTGTAAAATATATTGGTCTACGTCCATCTACGACTAGCGATAATCGTTTTTTTAATGCATATCGCAACGGAAAATGTGTCAATCAAGTTGTGGGGAAAAATACATTTTACAAAATTCCCGAATTAGTGGCAAAATATTTAGGACTGGAAAATCCAAAATTGTTCACAGGGCATACATTTCGCAGATCTTCGGCAACTATTCTTGTTGAATCAGGTAGAGACTTACTGACATTAAAGAAGCATGGTGGGTGGAAGTCCTCAGCTATTGCTGAAAGTTATGTCGACGAATCTGCTTCTTATCGGCATGAAATAGCTAAGAAGATACTACCCACTTCGAATGCTCCAATGCCAAGTTATTCTTTTACCATTTCATGCGATTCTGCTTCTGTAAGTAACAGAACACAGCCACCTTTGAACCTCTAAAATAATTAAGCTGCAATTAACAATAAGGTTATTTATTACAGTACCTACGATTGAATCAAATTCCTTATAACTTCTTTAACGAATGTTATTTACTTCTCGTAAGTATTTTAATCTCTAAAATAACCATAAGTGTAATATAGTAACAACCGAAAGTAAGGTATAATGTTAAAGTAAGGTTATCATCAGATTCCGTTCATTTGGTAAAGAACAGCGAGATGCGCGCGGGATAAATTTACATAGTGCCTCAACACAATTATACGTTAATAGACAGTTAAAGCAACTAGAAAAACGTACAGTAAACACTTCAGCGTGTGTAGTTGTTTTAAGCCTCGACTCTCAGTTTACTTGCCTTGTAAATGGACATTTTTTCTCTTTTACAAGTCTAGCAGCTTCCAGTAATTGAGGAACATCATACTGGCGATATTTTCCCTTAGATACTTTAGGCATTTTAATACTGAAAATAAAAGGGAAGGTAAGTTCGTGATACCCCGGATGAAAATAAAATGTCATCATATTTATTGCTTAACACTTACAAAGTACGAAGTGAATGCTACTATGAAAAAAAAACGTGCAAGAAAAGAGATTAAATCTAAAGTAGCGTTTTCCAATACTTTCGCCGGTCGCCGACGACTGCGACTGAGTCGCCGCGACTGGTAGGCGCCGGTGATCTGTTCTAGCCACAATAAATAAGGAATATTTCTGTAAAAGTCATTACTTTGAATGATATTAAGTTATCAGGTGCATGAAGAAAATCTCCTTCTCCTTTTAACTTCTTATAATTTACAGCAATGCCGAGCAAAATGCAAAAACAGTTAACTTTCGTCGACGAATCAGTCGCGGCACCGCTCTCGGACGGGTCCGGCGACTCGCTACCCGACGAACAGCGACCGGTCCCTGGTCGTAACGACTAGGTAGCAGGTAGGAAAACAGGTAGGTTTAAAATGCATTGGAGATGTCTTGACGAATTGGTCGCGGCTACACAGTCGCAGTCGTCGGCGACCGGCGAAAGTGGAGGAAAACGCTACTTAACGCAAATAAGCGACTACAGTTTGCTGCGCAAAAGAACGTCAAATATGCTAAGGAAATCGTTCCACGACTTAAGCTATTGTAATGTAATACTCGAAAAAATCGCTTATGTGACTTGACGTGGCGATTAAGCGACTCAAGGGCTACAAAACCTGTGAATTTTAGTAACTTAATTGGTAATATCACCTTTAATTTATTTAAAAACTGAGACATGAAACAATTCACTGTTTTTCTGCATTCAAAACGTGGCAAGTTGTCTTAATAATGACTCGTTTAGCGTACTCCTAGCCGCATGTGCATTGTGCATAGCACATGACCGAACACTTCCCCCACTTGTGGTCGTAAAATTGTGGCTCCAATGCAATAGGCAAGATCGTGGCAGATTTTTGAATATTTATCACGAACATACCTACATCACGAATATACCTTACCTCACCCTATAACACTATTATACGTTGTTATACTTATTTGGGAAAATCTTATAATTTCGAAAAATTACTTCAGTAATCTCTTCTTCGGCTGTTGCTCTTATATCGTCAACGGTAATTGAATTTAACCTTCCGTCGGTCGCAGAATAATTATTTTACGAAACGGTCGCAACGTATCATAATGATACATATCACTTGGATTGGAAATTACGGCTAAAGCAATAGTTTTTTAGTAATACTTCTATTATTATTATTGAGCTTATGGGGTTCCCTCTCCCATATTATACATTTTAAAACCTACTTCTTTGTTTTAAAAAGTATAATTTTCTTTTCTAAAAAGTACGTTAAAACACGGGAAAAATAAGTGACCGTCGCGGTCGCAATGAATCAAGTTGATACACGGGTGGGTATATAATAATAGGCAACCATTATGATGTGTGTGTCTTAGTTATTGTTTTTTCGTACTTTTTCAAAATAATGTAACATAATAATAACAAAATGGAAATTTTAAAACTAACAAAATTATAACTACTTCAGAACTTTAGGTACTTTACATTACAAGTAGTAACTACAAAATATTATAAAAAAACGTCAAATCAATAGTATCAACAAAATGAATAACCTAGTCGTCACTTGAGCTTTCTGCCTTTTCTTGGAGCTGAGGATAGCAATCTGTACACACTCTGGCGGTATGCTCGCCACAGATACTTCGCTTACAATTACTACAAATAGTCGCAGTTAGCCTTGTCTTTCGAGATGTGTAACAAAGAGCGCAGCGACGACGTCTTGTAGGGGCGATTTCGTCTACATTTGCTGGTCCCGCTTCCTCATCTAGTTCCACAGGTGGTCTGAATCTTTTTAGAGCTACACTGAGGGTGTGTGGAATGCCCTGAGTGTGAAGACTTCTCCTTTGTAGCTGTGGTAGGACCAATTCATGGCCGAGCTGTCTAAGCAAAAGTCGACGTCTCATTTTTTTCTGTCCGTTACCGATCCAAATTACTTGCGAGTTGATTCCTGCAACATTCAACATCGCAAAAAAGACCACCATTGGCCAACGTCGTGTATTTCTTGCAACGTTGTATGCGGCGCAAAGTTTGTCGACCACGTCGACTCCTGATTTGGTTTTATTATAATATGTAATCATCTCAGGTTTGTAAGCTTCTCCTGATTCTTCGTCAATGGCATCGTCAAAGTGCTGGGTTGATATAACAACAACATTTATATTTTTTTTTGGCACATAGGAAACAATCGTACAACTTTTTCCAAAACCAAAAATACTAGATCTTGTAGGCCTAATCTTTACGTTCAATAGATCTGGTGGGAGCTCTCTTTTATTTTTCTTTATGGTGCCCACGAAAGAGATTCTATTTTCCTTCAGCTCAGTAACTAGTTTCACATCCGTGAACCAGTTATCAGCGGTTATGTTGCGGCCCGTACCATAAATCGGTTGTGCCAACCTTCTAACAACATCAACTGGTTTGTTACTCTGCTGATACGGTCCCTCTGGTTGCTTGCCAGCATATATCTCAAGGTTATAAGTGTAGAATAGGGCTGAATCGCACATAGCATAAATTTTGACGCCGTATTTTGCAGGCTTGGACGGAATGTGCTGTTTGAAACGGCAACGCCCCCGAAAACTCTCAAGTTTTTCATCAATAGTAACACACTGTCCAAGAGAATAGCTCTGTTTACAATTGACAACAAAGGCGTCGAACAGCGCACGAATTGCCGCTATGTTGTCAACAGCTTGTCTTTCTTTTCTTGTAGTGCGGTCATCAAAACGAAGACACCTTACAAGAAACTTGAACCTCCTAAGACTCATCACTAGCCGAAATATTTCCACTCCATGTCCATCAGTACCCCAAAGATCCTCGAGCATCAACCTGTTGGCATGTAAAGTTCCTGCAATGTACAAAAGTCCTATAAAGGCCTTCATTTCAATCAAGTCTGTGTACTTTGCGTCGCGTTCTCGAACAAAACGACCCCTTACTTCAAAGCGAATGTAGTGGTTTGTGTACTCCACAATTGTTTCCAACATTTCATCAGGGAAAAAATTACTCCAGCACTGTATAGCTAACTTAGCTTTTCGTGCTTCACCTATAACGCCAGGGAGACTCCTGAGAAGGTTATGTGATTGAGTGCGACGGTTCTTCTGAGGTGGTAATTTCATCCATTTTGTGGTTTTGTCTTTCCCTATATAACACAAACTATCATTTCGAACAGGTCCTTCATCAATCCCACTTTCCTCAGAATCAGAATCACCAACCCTCTGTTCTGCTAGCTCATCTTCCGCGTCGGTATCGGCCTCGTCTCCAAAATCTTCTGGATCGGTAGGGTTCTCATCCGCTTTGTCATCGAAAAATAAGTTTAAAACAGCTTCCACATCTCTGAGATCTTCCAGATTAAAAGATTCCTTCTGCGCCATTATATTGTGAACAAATAAGACAAAAAACACCACTTAAAACCAGCAGGAAAAACACTTTACAAGTTAAGTCGCAATGTATCAATTGGATACAATATGCTTCAAACTGCACATAACCTACGCGCACGATAATTGTAAAGTTACTGACCGGTAGTAGTCGGAGAGGTAGGAAGGTACTGAGGAGAGTGGGGTTGCACACCGCCCTGCTTAGAAATGGCGCCAAAAAAGGCGCGCTTGTATCATTTTGATACACATGCGACCGACGGAAGGTTAAACGATATGCAACATAATTGCTGAAAGAATTGCTGCATGGAGGGGTACTTTTCCTCTGCTCAATAGCTGTGCGAATTGTATTCAATGTTAATGTTTGTTCCTCGACCATTTTGTCCTCCCTACAAACTTTTTTAGATGGTCGCACAGAAGGAGTTGGTGAATCATTTTTACTGCTGTGAATTCTTTTTGCTTTTACACTAAAATTACTAGTAGAAGGACCATTATTGTCCGTAACAAAAATGGGAATTTTTCAATTTCGCTTTCGTCAATATATTCAATGATAACTTCTTCATTTCCATTGTTGATTTCCTGTAAACATTAAGATTGTTCAATTATATTTATATAAACATTGACATATTTATATTACATCATTCTTATTATCGACATCGTTTGTAGTTCCAGCAGTAATATCTAACACATCAGTGGACTGTCGAGGATGATTATATGTATTTATCGATAAATTTCATATCAAAATACCAAAGCGAAGGTTTCAAGATCTAAGCACACATGTAAAGAAATAATATCTAAAATGGTTAATAAAATTCTCGGCACACTTCCAATTTGTTTCGCATATAGCCATCCATCTTACTATAGTGTCCGGCCTTAGATCCTCTCTCATTGCTATACCAAGTGTTCTTCTTTCACCCTCCCACCTACCGCATTCAAAGACAGCATGTCCGTTATTATCCGGAAGCCCGCAATCTGGACATTCATTAGTCTCCCGCTTTCCTATGCGTAACAGGTACTCAGTATTGTGACCGTGTCCAGTAAGGAATTAGGTAATGTTGTAACTAAGTTCCCCTTCCTTCCTCCCAACCCATTCTCTTATGTCCGGAATGAGTTGCTTCGTCCAAGATTGATCCCATTCTACTTGCCATTGATCGAAAATTATATCTTTGGACCATCGGTCTGCTCTCGCCATCACCGCAATCCCCGCCGGCACCACTCCCGCAATAGTTAGGATGTCATTTATAAATTTATTTATAAATCCAGGGAAAAAGAATGGAAATAAAAGATCATGACATTCAGGGAATATAATATGATACTAGGCTAATATCCAGGTGGCGAAAATCTGCCACGGACCACACACGGACGGAAGCATGCTTTTGGCGATTCCCGTCTGTGATAATATGTCTATGTCTATTAGAGAGAGGAAAGGGTTTTAGTGAGGTATACCTTACTAGATGTAAGGGAGTCCCACACACCCCCGCTATAGAGCCGAGAGGGGCAGCCTATAAAAGGTTTCCTGATACCTCAATAAAAAAAATAAAAATAAATATCTAAAATGGTAAATGCACATTTATATTTGAAAATCTTACATCATCTGCACCTGCACCTGGACTCATATTTCCTGCACTCACTCAAATAATTTGTCCTCAGGCCATTCCACTTCCCTTTAATTTCTGCTATAGTACAGTTTTCCCCCAGGGATGCAAGGCATTCCATAATTTGTTGTAAAGCGGCATTCCTGGCGTGTTTATTTTTGTATAGGGGTGAAGTTACCATGTACAAACATTGGCTCTGTAGGACTCAAGGGCTTGTACGTACATGTTCTTGCGACCAACCCATGTTTTAAATTATATTCAGGTTTATTACCTTAACACACAATAACCTATACGTTGAAACCACGTTTCAATTTCAACTTTTTGAGCATTTGAGGTTATAACTATGTTTATATTTTAATGCGCAATTTTCTTGAGCATTTTTAATACAAGATTTTAGAAGCATCCCTATTTTCTTGTATTGCATTTTTTATGTACGAGAAATGTTATACAAGATTCTGCATGTAACGTTACAATAGTACCTACATTATTCAACGAACGTATAATGATGCCTATTTTTCACGAGGTGAAGTTTACTAAATCACCGAGAGAATAATAGCCATTATACGCGAGTAGAACACTATACTTTATCCACGACTACTAAATATTTTTGTTGAAGTTTTTAGTTCGATTTATCAAAAAATGTTTCGAAAAACATGGTAGGTATGTTAAGAAGCAGATATACGACACGTACATTCGAAGTCGCTGATGGCTCGGTGTAGATGCTCCTTGCCTCTCAGCCACGGGTCCCGCGTTCTAATCTGGTGTAGGAAAATTCACTTTTTTAATTTGTTTTATGTACAGAACTGAATTGAAAATATTTAGTGGTTTACACGATAAAATTTTAAAAACCGATTGTTTGTAACAAAACAATATAATATTATAGGTGAATCAAGGAAGCGTCTGACAGCAGTGATTAATGACTCATTAATCACGGCAGTGATATAGGGGTATAGTATGTCTCATGATAGGTCTCCAAAAGTTCATACATATAATTCGTCATGTCATAGGGGAACACAAAATGGCCCTGCTGCCATGTCTGGGGCAGTCAACGCTAAAAAAATAAAAATAATAAAAAATATATTTTTCTAGGTTTCTGACATGTTAAGTCCCCCGTATTCTGATTGCCCCTCGAGACAGAGGAGGGGTAGGACTACACGAAAAGGTAGTGCTGCCAGCCCCCTGATAAGCCGTATCAGTTGCTGCCGAGAGATAAGCGACACCTCGCACCCAGGTCTCTATCATCATCGACCTCCTCAAAAAACCAAAGAATCAGAGTGTTTTAGAGACATTGAAGGAAGCGGTTATAAAAATGACTTCACAGGAGCAGAATTGTATATTTCTTTTTGATGAGATGTCAATCTTTCCAGGGTTACAGTAAAATAAAAAGGTAGACATCATTGATGGACTACAGGATTTCGGCAGTGCAAGATATGCCACAATAGCAGACCATGCAACTCTTTTTATGGTGAAGGGTGTATTTCACCACTGGAAAGAACCCATAGCGTTTATATTTAGTAACGGGCCTTTAAAAGCTGCAGAACTAAAAATACAGCTAAAGAACTGCATATCTGCATGCTCGAACATTGGATTAGATGTAGTCGCTACTATTTATGATCAAAGTGCAACAAATCAAGGTTGCATTAAATCATTAATTACAGATTCATATGAGCAAGCTAATAAAAACAACTTAAGTTTCATTGAGCCAAGATTTTTAGTTATAAAGTTGGTTCTTTAATGCTGTGGATGTCAAAGTGAGGTAAGTTATGTTATATATATTTTTCTTGTTATATAACTCTCAATACGTTGTAGATATACCAGGTCAATTGGAAAACGATGCGAGTCAAACAGCCCAATTAATACTTTTTCTAGATGATCTTTTTGATAGCTTTAATGGAAATTTAAAAAAAACTCCCAGGAGTAAATCACTTAAGGGTGGGGATATTACCATGTCTTCTCGTCATTTAGAATTTTGGAGAAAAGCTCTGAACATTGTTGATACAATGAAATTTTATTGTCCTGCCAGGAAGAGTTTTGTGTCAAACCAACACTAAAAAATTTACATTTTACTATTCGTGATTTTATACGTCTTCGGGAAGAATTATTAAACAAAAAATTTGGTTACATCATCCCAAGAGTATTTAATCAAGATTCCTTGGAAAATTTATTTGGAGCAATAAGAAGTCAGGAATATTAATCCCAATGCAAGACATTTCGCTAATTCTTTGAAGACCTTATTAATCAATAATTGCATGTCTTCTCATTCACCTGGCTCTAATTATCAAAAATATAAGACTTTTGAGTTGTGGTGCACTAAGTGATATGTGTAATTTTTTAACACAAAAACTTAGTGCTACGATACTAGATGTACCAATCCCAAAAACAGTGTCTATAAAAGCAAGAAATAGAATCAGTAAATGCACTACTTCTTATATTCAGTGCCGGATTAACACTATGGGCAAAATGGGCATTTGCCCAGGGGCGCGCCACTGTGAAGGGCGGAAAAACTGACAGTTAGTTAGTTACTTTATTTTTTGTTTTTGTAACGAAACTGTTTCTGGGGGTCCGCATGATACTAGTGTCTAATTTTGGGGGTACACCAATTCGGGATATTTGGGAAACACTGTTATAAAAGACCAATTATGATTATTTTCTTATCTCAGTATAGTATTACCGCTGCGGCTGCAGGTCAGGTTACTTCAAACAAAGCCACTGCAATAATTGTGTTGGGTGGCCGCGCCAGCAGTGAAGTTTTATTTAAAGCGGCTACTTTGTAGATTAGATTACCTATGTTATATTTAAGAATTTCTTAGAAATGATCAGCCAAATTCTGTAAGCTGTAATAATTCATGGTACCTATAATGCTATGGCGCGCGCCCTGCATTAGTCTATTTTAAATTTTTTAGAATGAGTGAGAAAAAGAAATTAAGTGGTTATCAGTAGGTACCGAAAACAGCGATCGGAAAAATCTGCTAAAGAAAGAAGTCGCATATCAAAAATTCAGAAAATTAATTCCTATTTTGAGATTCCAGTTTCTAAAAAAACTGCTGATTGTGAAGCATCGGGATCGGGTGTTGTTCTTATTATCTTATTACTGAGAATCTTTATTTTGAGAAAAATTATGTTTTATTTAAACGGTCATCACTACAATTTTTTTTCAATACATATTAGAATACCCACGATGAAATTACTCAAATTGAAAATGCGGATCTGGAACACCATTATGAAATTGAACCAATCGAAGGCACACAAACACAATCGATAGATGAGGCTACATCATCTTCTGCTTTTATTGATATCGAGTCAGAGAAGCTGCAGCTGATTGACTTCTCGTCTCTAGCCGCATGGCCTCATTTAAATGAAAAATTTCGCGATTTAATTATTCGGAATCCTTCATCTCCTCAAGAAATTATCTCGGTGAATAACGTTGGTAAACCAGTTGAAAGATTTTTAAAATTTATTTCTCATCTTGGTCATAGTGCTAGTTATATGGAGAATGCTGCGATTAATACATTATTTGAATTCAAAATTAATATAGTTGACTGTCGGGGCCAATCATACGATAATGCAGCCAATATGTCAGGTGTTTATCTGGTTTACAAGCGCGAATTAAAACTCAAAATCTCTTAGCACAATATGTACCTTGTGCTGCACACTCGCTGAATTTAGTTGGTCAATCAGCTGCCGAATGCTGTACAAATGCAATTGCGTTTTTCATATTCGTGAACAATCTATACGTTTTTTACTGCATCCACTTCACGGTGTGAAATTTTACGCCAAGAAATAGAAAAAACCGAAAAGGATGCAGAATTACTTCCGAAATATTTTTCATCAACTCGATGGTCTGCTAGACGAAATGCAACTCGCTCATTATTGTTGTCTTACAAAGTGTTTTCTTCTACACTGGAAAAATATCAGAAAACAGCCATGAAAAATCAACTGTCAGGGCTGAGGCAGCAGGAATTGTCAAAAAATTTAAGCGTTTGGAAACTGGTATCCTAACAGTATTTTAGAATGATATTTTAGAAAGATTTGATAAAGTGAATAAATATTTACAAAAATCTGAAATTAATTTATGTGATGTTGTCCACAGCTATAATGGTTTGAAAAGTTACGTCAGTGGTCTACGGGACAGATTTGATCACTAGGAAGAGAAAGGAAAGGAGCTCTCTGGCTGTCAATACTACCGTAGTGAAAATATAAGAATTAAAAAACGAAAGCTTCGTGCAGACGAATCAGAAAGTTACGATACTTCTTTTAATACCAAAGAAGATTTTAAAATCAATACTTTCTTAGCTGTAATTGACAAAATAATTGTAGAATTAACTAACCGAAGTAAAGCCTACGATATAATTGAGTCAGATTTTGGATTTCTTACTAATTTTATTGCATATTCACAAGATGAACTTCGAGAGAAGACAGGTTATACACTTAAAAAATTTCCAAATGACAGATGAAAATTTCATAGAAGAATGTGTTCACTTTCAAGAGTTTATCAAAAATCTTGCATTAGAAGAGAAGTCACCAAATTCGTTACTGCAACTTATTCGCGATAAGCAGCTAGTTGCAACTTACCCTAATATGGACATTATACTTCGGATATATTTATGTATGTTCTGCACAAATGTAGCAGGAGAGCGATCTTTTTCTACGCTTAAGCGAGTGAAAAACTACTTAAGAAATTCTATTCGCGACGAAAAGCTAACGCAGATGGCGTCATTTGCCATCAATTACGATTTACTGGATGAAGTTTGTTTTGATCAGTTAGTCGAGGATTTGCCCATGCAAAATCCAGAAAAGTCCAGTTATAATTTAAACTTGTAATTAATTTTGAGAATTATTGTAAATAAAAATTGAAAAACCTGCCTCAAAATTTCTTCATTTACGAATTGGTGGGTAATAATTTTTCTAAGGGGCGATGAAAGTATACCTGCCCAGGGGCGCATTATTTCTAAATCCGGCACTACTTATATTGCCGGTTTTGTCACAAAAAAGTTACTTCCTTATAAGAACTGTAGTTTGCAAACATATGAATTTATTGAAGCCAGGCAATATATCAACAGTGAATTGCAAAAACTCAATCCCTTTCTTGCATTTGTTGTTAAGAGAGGCAATTTCAAAACTCTTATGTATTATACCTCGGATATGCCAAGTAAATAATATACATTTAGTATGTAGTAATTTTATACTTTCTGAAATTAATTTTACTCCACTACAATGCCAATTACATCCAGAGGTACCCAAAAGAATTTCTACTATTGTAACCTCTTGCATATTATATTTTTGATGTAGAAATGTGAATAGTACATTAAAAGGAACTAACAGCAAATTTGTGAAATTGATGAAGGAAAATAAATTCTCTAATGTGGATCCAATGCAACTGTTAGCATATAAGAAATATGTCTTTGCGACATAAAAAGAAAGGTAAACAAAATACGTAGTGTAATAGTATTTGTAAACAGTGTAGAATAGGTAGTTAACGTGTATTTAGCATGTAAGTTCATCATCACATAATTTAATATGTATTTTAGGCTTACTAGGTACCTAACTGAATAACATTCTTTTGTCGTTAAGATTCAGCCTAAAACAACAAAATATGTACTATAATAGTTTGGATTTAGCTAAAATTTTGCGGCATTTAATTTCTTTCTACAATAGCCTTTTTCAAAGTGTGCCATAATTTGCACTGTTACTTTTACGAAAATTAGGTACATTTATTATTGTTAAATTTGTTAAACTCATTTACAACATATTTAATTGTACACAGATTTTTAACAAAAGCTATATTCTCTAACCTATACATATAACGACTCTATCCCGCCTAAGTCCGCGTCCCCTGTTCCAATCGGCATCTACAAAACAATCTAATATATCAATACTTTCGTCTTTACAATGATTCAAACTTAAGTTTCTTGTGAAATACAATATTTTAATATTCTTAAAGCATACTTAAAATGCGTTTCAGTATAACTATTCTGGAATCTACTTAAATAATTTACACTGTAACTTATATCTGGTCTAGCACCTGAACTAATATATAAAAGAGCTCCAATTAAGTTTCTGTACCTAATAGTCCAGTCAACGAACGGCTGATCTTCATCAGTTGCTTTTTGCACCTTGCCGGCCTCTTCAATAAATTCATTGTCGGTGAATTTGTTTCTATCTAAGGGATAGATGCCAGTTATTCAGAAGCCGTTGATTGAGATCTGAACAGTCTGGCACTTGACGTATGCTTTTCCAAACAATTCCATCACATCAAAGGCACTTACGGCGCGATCGTTATGACGCACTGCCTGATCTCTTCACTGTAATATATCTTCAGAGGACTCATAAATGTTCGGTCGAGGGGCTGCATCTTATGCGAAGAATGCGGTGGAAGCGAAAGGATGGTGATATGGTTTCTTCTGACCAAATCGATCAAATGGATGTTTTGTGTGTGGCTGTAATGACCATCTAGAAGTAGCAACACTGGCTTATCCTCGGTGGGCTTAACAAACTATACGGAGTGTTGGAACCACTGGGTGAATATGTTGATCTGGATCCAGCCTGAGGGGTGAGTAGCAAAAATTGTTCCGGATGGAGCCGCTTTCTGCAGTTGGACATTCATATCTTTTCTAGGGAAGATCACAAGAGGAGGAACAAATGTTCCTGCAGCATTCATACATACAACAATTGTAATTAATGATCCACGCTCAGCAGATGTCAAAGAAACGATTTGCCTTTTACGTCGGAGACCAACTACTCTTGCCACTTTCGACTGCACAATTGAGATCCCACTCTCGTCGACGTTGAATATTCTATCCGGAGTGTATTTTCCTTTCTAGTAGAGGTCTATAAGATGATTGAAGAAGACTTCCACGTTTTCTTTGCTAAACCCTAGCGCTCTGGAATAAGATGTTCCGGTAGGCTTTCTTTCGGAGAGCTGTGCTTGGTGGCGTTTAAGAAACAGTCTGGCCCACTTTCTTCCAGCCATATCATCACCAAAAGGATGCTTGAGATTGTTTCTTACTGCCAGGTGTAAAGCCATTCTTCTCAGGTCTGCTCGCGTTAGTCCAAAAAACGATGCTTCCATAGCAAGACAATATTCAACCAACTCATTTTCCAGTGCTGCATTTAAAGCAGTGGGTCTTCCAATTTTTGTGCGCGAAGGTTGCATAGGGCTGCCGTATTTTGCCTTTGCCAGTCTTTGAAGAGTCACATTAAATGTTTTACTTGCTTTTTTCAGGCCAAATTTTTTCGCTCTAAGAACTTGAATGGCTTTGGTCATGTCATCTGATGACCAAGTTCTTGATTTTGTTTTTGGCATCTTTTCGCGTTTCAATCCGAAAAAATTCTGGCAAGTTGCCACGAGACTTCCCTCGTATTAACACTTTTTTCAAAAAATAAATACTACTGAATTCAGAAAAAAATACTCTTAAACTACATAAAAAACTGCAATTTTATCTTATAAAAAAATGAGTGCCGCCATTTTAGCTTACACCGGAAGTGACGTAATCAAAGGTAATATCAGCATTTTCGTTCTTGGCCCGAATGCAATCGATTGGCGAAAACCGCATTTCGATAACTTTAATAGTTTCTGAGTATCGAGCGTTGCAGTCGATTTTTAATAATTATTTTTTTTAACACTTTTTTCAAAAAATAAGTAAGCACAATATATATTGCTGAATTCAGAAAAAAATTCTCTTTTAAACTACATAAAAAAACTGCAACTTTATCTTATAAAAAAAATGAGTGCCGCCATTTTAGCTTACACCGGAAGTGACGTCATCAAAGGTAATATCAGCATTTTCGTCCTTGGCCCAAATGTAATTCATTAGCGAAAACCGCATTTCGATAACTTTAATAGTTTCTGAGTATCGAGCGTTGCAGTCATTTTTTAATAATTATTTTTTTTAACACTTTTTTCAAAAAATAAGTATAGCACAATATATATTGCTGAATTCAAAAAAAAATTCTCTTTTAAACTACATAAAAAACTGCAACTTTATCTTATAAAAGAAATGAGTGCCGCCATTTTAGCTTATACCGGAAGTGACGTCATCAAAGGTAATAACAGCATTTTCGTCCTTGGCCCGAATGTAATCGATTGGCGAAAACCGCATTTCGATAACTTTAATAGTTTCTGAGTTTAGAGCGTTGCAAGGAATGTGTACGTACAGACTACAGACTACAGACTACAGACGACAGACGGAAAATTTTTTTTTGCATATTTTGAATCTACGTATTCGGAAACGCAAAGATATGTAAAAATTTCCATAGGTCAAATTTTTTTTTTTGGAAAACTAATACAATACTTCCCTTTTACTTCGTACTCGGGAAGTAAAAACGGATAAACAAAATATGATTCATGATAATTTAGAAGAATTGAGCGTAAAAACAAGGGGCCCACATAAGGGTACAGAAAAATAAGGGGCCCGCTTTAGGCACATCTAGGGGCCCGACTTGAGCGCGATCGTGTTTGTTTATCTTGGGGTTGTTTTTTTTGTTCGAGCAACCAACCAAGTCTTCTACACCATAAACTGATCAATAATTTCATGTACTTCAAAAATACGATTCATTTTATTTACTTACCTGTCAAACTTCGTCCGCAAAAAGACAAACACGAACGCACGAAAAAGTTTCCAAGAACGGCAAGAAATTGTTTGAACTTTTACAACTGTCAACCGTGACAGATTAAAACCGACGGTGGAGACATCTGTCGGGGCGCATCCAAAACTATCAGATGCAGGCGATTTTGTGGGTATAGAGATCTACATATGAAAATAAAGTGAAGGGCCCGCTTAAAGACAGGGGCCCGACTTTGGTGACTTTCCTCTACTAATTTTTGGCATTTATTTTAGCTTGGTTATTTTCAACCTCACTTGACATTCTATATAAATTATCCTCTTTCCAACCAACTGCAAAAAAATAAAAGTAAGGAATCTTCAACATAATTATTTAATACAATTAGGTACAAAATTATATCATTCTCATTCTTTTTTACGAATTTGTTGTGTTACTACAACAATAAAACAAAAAACCAATGGTCACTAAAATTCCTTTTTTCACCTTTTTTCAAAATCAAAGCAAACTATTAAAAATTCGTTAATATTAGAAACAACTGCAATTAACCAATTATCCCTATTGTAGAACCTTAGAAGTACTACCCTTCGATACAATTTTATTAAAGTCAGTTATTTTTGAATAGCTAACAACATTCTTATCCATTTCTCTCACAAAATAAACATTTTTCATGTTAATTTTTTCTTTCCTATCATACACATCAAACTAACTAATGACAGTTCCTATTTACAAACGACAAAACAAAACTCTCACAAAAATAATCATCATTATTCATTATTAATCACATGATCAGTACAACCGCTATCTAAGCAAATCTTAGTGCTAGTATCAACCCATTTACTTACATTTAATGCTTGTAAAGCTACTCATTGAACCCTGTCCAGTGTCCACCCTTGTAATAAAAAATATTAGGAATTCAGTATACAGTATATCGACTTAAATTATAGATGTATTCAATACCTTTCTAATGAACTTTAGTTCAATAGTTTATGAACAATAGTTTTTGAAAAATCTCAAATTTTGTAATAGCGTATCTTTGGGGGAAAAATACAATCTGTTGTATACGTTAATACTAGTAAAAGCAAAGATAAGAATTTATGCATATTCAATATCATCTTGAAAGGCCGGTGGTTACGCATTAGTGCAATCTGTGCTTTGGCATTCCGAACGTAATCGTGAGCAGACGAGACTGCACGCGCATCGAGATGAGCTACATCCTTTCTTGCACCCGCAGCTGATCAGGTTTAATAGACGTTCAGGTGCAATTGGAACCTCCATAGCGTTTCGTTGCAAAGAATTGCCATTCTGTTTCCATCCCCAATGAGTTGCACGTAAGTTTTTGCACATCCATATTTGTACCTACATGTACAGGGTGTTTCAGACCACTCGTACTGCCCAAATATCTCGCGAAATACAAAACGGATTGAAAAAAGAAAAAATACGTCTAAACATTTTTTTAAGACTCTATTGTTTGATAGTAATAGTATGTCCCCATTCCCACTCCCGGGGGGTGGAGAGGAGGGTAACTTCTTAATCTTAAATACCACTCCCTAGTTTATTATGCAGATTTGTATTCTGCGTTAACAAATAGGAACTTTTTGTTTGAAACATTTTTTGAAGTTCGTGACAGATGGCGCTATGATCGCCGAAAGAAGTTTTTCCGATTACCTATGCTAATTTGATGGCAGTTTTGTTAATTAGTGAAAACCGCACATTTCTATCTTATTTCGTTTAGTCAATAATTACGCTCAACATGTGTCAGTTTCAACTGGGACACCCTGTATATGTTGATGTTCTTTCTCTTGGATAATATAAAATATCATTGCGTAAATTATTTATTCTTTTAATGTTTAATGGACTGTAAATTTAGCGTCACCACAAACACCTCTTTTCATGTCGTGATCGCTCACAATAATAATACAAAAACTTAAGTATGCTAACCTCCCTTCGGCGGTGGTTTAAAAGCGCATGAGTGCGCCGTGCTCAACAATATAGTTTAATCAGGATAATCTCCCCAGCTTTGCTATGTCATCAGAATTAGCCTGTGGATTGTAGAAGATCTTCATTTCAGTTCGTAGTTTTTGATCAGACTCTTAAGAGCTTGAAGATTTTTCTTTTGCCTTTATTGAAAGAGCAGACGTTGTATCACATCCAGACATAGCGTGCAGGAAGAGAAGTAAGCTTGTCATGTCTTTCAGAGGTTTCTGCATCTTAGCAATATTGTATACTTCTTCCCCTGAATTCTTAGGAAATAGTAGAAATAAAGAAAAATTGATTGCACTTCTTTCAATCAAGCTTGTAGAAAAGGGAATGTCAGTGCTTCAGGCAGAAAACGATGCTGACGTACTAATTGCAACAAGTGCAATTAACTACACCATAAAAAATCCAATTACAGTACTTAGTTGAAAATAACTTAGTGATTACATCTTTAATTTACACTTTGTAACGTTAACAAAGCCATTTGTGTTGGGTATTACTTCATTGCAGTTATTCATCTTTGTCAAAGATGCCGCGCAGCAAAACAGGAGTCAAGAGTGCTCCCCCAGTTAAAGGAAAAATTAAAAGTGCAATTCATTTTAAAGGAACGAAAAATGGCACTATATTCGGCTGCAAAACATATCGGATAGAATAGGAGCACCATTCGCAGGCATCTTCAACATTTTGAACAGGGCACGGAAGACTACACCCTTTTTCAAAATAATGCCAGCAATCCGTTGTTAAAGAAACGGCTCGAAAATTCTTCGCTTAATTCCTTGCAGTCAATTAAACACTGTTCGTACAAACTAGGTGTGAAGGTCCTGGATAAACTTATCTGCTAGGAATTTCGTAACTAGGGTTTAGAGCGTTAGTATAATGACGAAAATCTTCATCTTCTACTACTATAAATGGTTAGAAATCTTTATAAAATAACATACACAATGCAGTATTAATTTTTTCTTTGAACTTGTGGTAATTTTTTTCGGAACAAACGAAGAAATCTTGGTCTGGGTGGTGGATATCGGTGTCGAATGAACCTGAAAGATATTTTTTTAATACAGAAAAGTGTAAGGTGCACTTTGAAGCTGGAACTCTTCTTGAACCTTGAATTGGAAAAGAAATATACGTTATTTCAAAAAGTATTACGGCTTAAAAAACACTTCTCTTTTATTATAGTATCAGTACCTACGCGAACTTTCGTTGTTGAAAATATAATATATCGACACCATACTTTACGACTTCCTCTCAAATTTTTCTGTACACCTGCTAAGATGTAACATGTAATATCTTACAGATACACTGAGGTAACAACAATGTAGGATAAAAAGTCAATGATGTTGTCATTATCAGGTACTTATACCATAGGATAATCTTCTGCTACATTTTCTCGGGTTTTATCATTGTCTTTGTGCAAATTTTCAACGTCTACGTGTAGTAATTGTACTGTGGGATGTTTTCTTAGAAGATGTTTTAGACACTGTGGGCTTATAAGAAATTACTGTTTTGCACAATATATTACATTTTGCAATTTGTTTCTTGTCATCTACCACCGAACAGGAATTCCACACTATACTTGTACTCGTAATTCATAATGAACAGTAATTAAATAACAAAACTATAAAAATAATAATTATAGTATAAACAACGGCACGCTTTAAGTTCAATATATCAATCAATATACTTACTATTATGCTTGTGCAACAGTAATAACAAATAATAACGTCAATGAAATCAATTAACGTATAAAATTCAAACAGCCCGACGTATGAGTTCGAGTTGGCACTGAACACATAAACGGGTTAGTTTGTAGGTAAGTACTAGAGCAATCGCAAGATGAAAAACACCTAGGGAAAGGGTGGAGAAAGATTAAAAAAATCACACTTTACATAAACTTCGATTTTAAGTGTTTTTCTGCTATGGGAATTATTAGTGGTCTTTTAAACAATGTACTGGAGAAGTATTGGAATAATATGCAATCACAATTTAATAGTCATTTACAGTAAGAGTGAGGAAGGTAAAACTTTCGTTCACGCAAATTGAAAACTTGGTTTTTCCTTGGAATGCAGTGTTATTCGAATGCTTCCATTACCTACTTAATGTCCTTTTTATCCTCTGTTGACAAGCTGCATGTGTTAAATAGTTGTAATCCTTCATCTTCTACAACATTTAGCACCATCGCCACCTGTATTTCTCCAGTTTTTTTATTATACTCCGTAGCTTCGATGAAAATTGAAAATTTATGTTTAAACAACTTCCAACTTTCTGCTGTGTTTTCGTTTAAGCTGAGCGGCTGTGGAGGTCTAAAATTGTCCATGATCAGCGTTTATAACCTTACTTCCTAACACGTTGTTATAATTTCTTATTTCTTCCAAGAATTCTTTAATTTTGTTTTTCATCTAACACCATGTTTAGTATTGGTTAGTTAAGTAACTAATACATCGTTTATTAATTAATATATTGTTAGATAAGTGCCGATAACTATTACAAGAACGAATTACAAGCTCTGTGTATGCTGGTGGGTTAGATCTCATCTGCGGTGTTGCCATCTTATGCTAAAGCTATGTCTATATTTAACAGTCTCCCCAACACCTACTAGCACCATCCCGAATCTCTGCGCTTAGCATTCAAACTAAGGTGAAAACATGTTTAATTTTTTACCTATGTATATTATTAATAGTGTCCGACCGAACTTTCGGCTTAGGCTAAAATAGGCCGAAGCCGAAGGTTTCTAGCAAATACCGAAAATCAACGAACTATTTCGAAATGCGCGCGAGTGCGATGAAAAAGTGGTCGCGCGGAGGGCGGATATTGACCGGGATCACCTTGCACCGCCGGTAACGAAATCAAAACAAAACAAATTAGCAGTTGGCACACGCATTTGGTTAAGTACTTTAGTACGTAGGACTATTTCACTTTGATTACTAATTATTATTAATCCACATTAGTTATTCAGCATTGTTTAGCAAAAAAAACTTATAAAACTATGAATTTCATCATTAATTCTTTACTTCTAGCCAATCTTGAACTGAATTTCTTGGGGTTATTAAACCTTCGGCTTCGGCCGAAGGTTGTTGCAATGCCGATTAATCGGCTTCGGCTTCGGTCGGACACTAATTATTAACCTTTCACTGTTACAGGTGTTAATTACACTACGTTTTTTGGCTACTGGTAGCTATCAAATGAATATTGGTAGTGATCTCTTTTTGGCAAAAAGTCAGGCATCTGTTTCAAGATCTTTATATGAAGTTGTAGATATTTTGAATCAACCTCAAATGTTTAATGAGTATGTCCGATTTCCTAGGAACTTAAACGAAATGAATGTATTGCGGAATCTACTTTTAAATATTCATAATAATCCATTACACATAATTTGAACAATTAAAAGTTTCTTGATTTGCCTTTATGTATAAAATGTCATGACTTATTCTTGCACTTTATCAATTAATAGTACCGAAATTTGTTTCACAATCTTATAGTCTTGTATTTATTTATAGATTTTATCAGCAGTTTGCCTTTCGTTGTGTCATTGAATGCCTGGATTGCACACATGTGGCTATAACTCCACCAAGTGATGATGCAGTATATCCAGAGCATATTTACGTTAACCGAAGAGGATATCGTTCTATAAATGTTCAGCTTGTAAGTATTACATAAACCTTTCATATTTTACAGCAACTGTTATAACGTGGAAAATAATTGTAATATAGAACCACGCTACGCTTACCTTTGTGTCCTGTAGGAAGGGCACGTACCTCGACTAGCTCTGCCTGAGGTCGTGTGAATTATTTCTTATTTTGAAGATGTTGGGATTGTCTATTGCTTTGGTTGATTACTGCAACTTCCTAGGTAGACCTCCTGGGGCAATCGAATAGCTTTTGAGGACAACAGGGAGGTTATTAACGCAAGAGTAAATAATACTGTGACTGATTTTATTATACACATCAGAACTGAATTTCCACAATCGGCCACTCCCCCCCCCCCCCCCTGCTTTTCTGATATAGCCGAGTTGTGAAAACAGGTTTGTTTTAACATTTCAAAGAGACTCGGTAATGTGTAACTTACACGATGAAATTCAGCAGTTGATTCTAAAACATCATCGTCGCCATTTACTTCAACAGAAGAGATTATACTTAACAACTCCTCCGTATTTGTCAATACATCCTGTAACCATTTTGTATTTCTTTATTTTTCTTTTTGAATGGAAATCTTGCCAAGTCTAAACAGTAAATTTAACAATACAAAAATTTAAAAAATCAATTAATTTCTTTACCTTTCTCCATTGCTTCCAATCCTTTTTCGCCCCAGGAATTGCATTTAATTCTGTTTCAATATTTTTCCACAATTGTTGTGCATTTTTGTATGTAAATGTAGCAGAAAATTTACTTTTTATTAGTTGTGGATTCTGCTTTATATATTGAAACAACATCTGTCTTTGATTTTTTGAAATTCGCCCATTTCTAGCACTAATACTACCTTTCGGGTCCATTGTAAATTCAAAAATGAACACAAAAATATTTGTATGTAATAGAGCTACGCATTGGTAATTTCGGTGAGGGGTGCCTCTTTGGGGGTGCTTCGCCGGTTGGGCGAGTGCGTGTTCAATAATAAGTCGAAGAGGTTATAATACGATATATTTACAGAGTATATTTATAGTATGTACATAATTCGTGACGTGTTTCGGTACCCTGGCGGATGCGGGCGTTGTCGTTGGCGTCTTCTGCCTCTGGTTGATTCGTGTTGCGGCTCTCGGCGTTGGTGTCGCGGGTTACCGGCGCGTGGTGGTCCCGCGCTATCGTCAGCAGCGGTCGGTCTATCGGCGCGAGGTGTGCCGCACTATCGTCAGCAGCGGTCTTTCGGTGTACCGGCGCGAGGTGTGCCGCACTATCGTCATCAGCGGACTTTCGGTGGACCGCACTATCGTCAGCAGCGGTCTTTCGGTGTACCGGCGCGAGGTTTGCCGCACTATCGTCAGCAGCGGACTTTCGGTGGACCGCACTATCGTCAGCAGCGGTCTTTCGGCGCGAGGTGTGTCGCTATCGGTCAGCAGACAGTAGATCCTCTACACTATGAGAGCAGTAGAGTTCTGATTCTTCCCAGCTACGGACCGCGCTTATAAAGGGAAGCGGGCGCTTCCCATTGGTCCGTGCGCGTGGGGATTTGCGTGTGAGTGGGGTCTGCGCGCGAGTGGGGGTTTGCGCGCAAGTGGGATTCGGATGTGGCACACGTACAGGTACCGTGCACCACAGTAACTAGATTTTAAAAGTCGACTTTTCAATGTTTCTTGTTAACAGTGAATTTTAAATTTAATAACTTTAGTCGAATATTACTTAAAAAGGGTGGCAGTAATAAAATAATTTTTCCTATAAAACTTTCTTCTTTTTTAACAATCTTTCAAACAATACCTTTTTCGACTTATGGTGCCATTTAAAATTTTGGAGTTGGAGGCCTTCTGCAGGAATACTGACTTTTCCGAGAAATAATGATATCACTATTCGATTCTTTATTATGGCTTTTATAATCACTTTTTTTACCCCACCTCTCTACGACTCACCGTTCTTTAAATAAAAGACTGATACGGGTGGTCTCATTCACCCGGTATAAATATTTTTAACCATCAAGAAAAGTAATACACGGAAAATAATATATTGCGACTTGTGATAAAGAAAACAAACTTCGAAAAAATAACATTGATCCCATATTAAATGTGATAGAACATGAAAATAATAACAATAACTTATTGTAACAGTTTTAAGCCGTAAAAAAAAAGAATTCCAATTTAAAATATTTGAATACACGTTGTAAATATAGTTTGCACGAAAAAACGATAGATCGCACTTTGAATCGTAGCTATACCTGACTTATCCAAACGACCATACAGTTGAATATAAAATTTTATGCAGTTGACCTTTAGCTGGAAACACATTAACATAATAGGTCCCTTAAATAACGATGTATAGTGGGTGCAAATTTACATATACAAAAAGTTAAGTAATGAGTATGTTTAAAGAATTTATCGTTGACACGCAATCGGATCAATCTGAATCTGATGGCGATGTAATGATTACAAAACGAAAGTCCCCGAATAAAAAAGTGTGGCAACAAGAAATGACATTTAATAGGTAAGTCAAAGTGTAAATCTGCCATTTTACAGTTTGTTATACCGTAGTAGTGATGAAATTTTTAAAAATATTATTCTACTTCCATTTTTTATAGTAAGTACAAAGGAGGCTGAGATCTTCATTGAAAGGGAAAATATTTGCAAAAAAATTACTTCTTACACAGGAGCGGAGGGATTAAAAGTTTCCTTTAGATGTACGTATGGAAAATACAGAAAAAACGAGTGTCCGGCGGCAAAATATTTATTGTATCATTCTGAGCGTATGAAAGTGACTTTTTAAAACAGAAGATGATCGCGCTAATCATGCAGACAATAGTAGAGGGCTTTCTTCGTCAGAAAAAATGAAATTATTCGAGACATTCATGCCCTACAAGTTAGCATAGACGATGAGACTTTTACAGTTGGTGTACATCTATTCTTAAAGAAATGGAATGACAATGCAGGTAATGCTAACTCCAACCAAACTATAAAAGAAGTTTTAAGTTATGTATTTTGAAAAGACATGGCTCGGAGAGCATCAATTCTGGTACGAAGGTGCATGTGATGAATTTCCAAGTACAAATAATGGGCTTGAGTCAGCAAATTCTGTCATTAAAAAAGAACATACTTTAAGAGAAAGACTTCTCGTGAGTCAGTTTCTGAAAAGGCGAGAAAAAAACAGTTTTAAGATTTGTGAATATTTTAATTAATTAATTGGCACTCGAGATACGCGGCGGGATTTATTTAAACGTGATACTACGATACTAATATGAAGTTCTATAAATAGTTACACCTATATTTATGTACAATCACTGACAAAAGTAATGTCCCTCTGACACATAGGCAACCTGCGTATCACTTCACGAGCGGTCACGAAGATTTATAAATAAGGCATAATACTGGTGTTTAAGTATATGAAATACGGACGGCGCGCGGCGGTCACTTGTTGCATTTATATTATTTGTTGACAGATTGTAGATTTTTATTACTCAATCCAAATTTACGCGGTAAAATGCAAACCTCTTTTGCATTTATAATATCAAACAATTTCATTTTAAAAGCTAGTTAATTGTGAATTGTGATTTTTTGAGAATGGATTAAAGGCGCATTTATATGTGCATTCCTTTAAATACGGTTTCCTACAAAATTGATTTTAAATTTAACTCGCATTACCTTGACAAAAGACAAAAAAATGTTGTTTTTGTAAAATCGTATTAAAATTAGATCATTTATGCAGTAGTTTTGCAGGCGTAAATAGTGGTTTTTGCGCCCTAAGGGCTAAAAACCCACCAATTGTAATAGTTATTTATTGAAATTTGTTTTTAATGACTTTGTAATAAAATAAACAAAATTGCAGATTTATTTACGTTAAACAGGTCAACTTTATTTTACAAGGAGGCGATTTTGGCCGGCCAAAGGGATACAATCGTCGTTCACGTCCTAAATGCAAACAAAATATTTGTAAAATCGTTCAAATCCATCTTAAAGTTTTGGAAAAATAAATGGCACGATTTGCTCTCAAAAATCACGCTGTTGGTTGCTAATGTGATGCAAACAAACAGAAAAAACGTGGAAAAATTATTGACGTGTTTCATTAAGAAGTTCAATTTGTGAAAAATTGCGAAAAATATGTGCGAAAACGGCAAACAATAAGAAATAGCCCTTTTAGCCGAAGAAGCGAAAGCTGTAACGCTTAAATTATTGCCAAATGCCACGATAAATCAATTATTTGTATTTTTGTAACATCAAATTTCAATACATAACTATTACAATTGGTGGGTTTTTAGCCCTTAGGGCGCAAAAACCACTATTTACGCCTGCAAAACTACTGCATAAATGATTTAATTTTAATACGATTTTACAAAAATAACATTTTTTTGTCTTTTGTCAAGGTAATGCGAGTTAAATTTAAAATCAATTTTTTTTCATTCATTCTCTAAAATGAATGTTTTGCGGACTCTAAATAGTCCGCAAAATACATCTTTAGAGTACTAGTACGCTAAAACGTATTTATCTGTTGTAGCCATAGAAACTATGTCAAACCTAAATATTATGACGTTTACAACTGTTCTGTACGCGTCAAAATAAATCTTTATGAAATTAATTTGATAGTTTAGAGAATTCCTGCAAAAAAATATTGTATGCATCACGTACGCAAAATGCTGTAGCGGATTCGTCGAAGTTTTCGGACTCGGCTAACGCCTCGTCCGGCAAACACGACTCATCCGCTAAAACATCATTTTGCGTACTTGATACATAAATAGCTATTGTAGGAAACCGTATTTAAAGGAATGCAAATATAAATGCGCCTTTAATCCATTCTCAAAAAATCACAATTCACAATTAGGTAACTAGCCTTTAAAATGAAATTGTTTGATATTATAATTGCAAAAGAGGTTTGCATTTTACCGCGTAAATTTGGATTGAGTAATAAAAATCTACAATCTGTCAACAACTAATATAAATGCAACAAGTAACCTCCGCGCGCCGTCCGTATTTCATATACTTAAACACCAGTATATGCCTTATTTATAAATCTTCGTGGCCGCTCGTGAAGTGATACGCAGGTTGCCTATGTGTCAGAGGGACATTACTTTTGTCAGTGATTGTACTCTACTTGTTTAGGATGGCATTTTACCTACCGATGTTTCTCGACGTATAACGTCGTGTCTAGTTTTCGAAATTATCCCACCGCGCATCTCGAGTGCCACGAGATTCTGAACCTACTCTACTTGTAAGTACAGCACGCGGCGCGTAAGAAGACGAGGAGCCGGCGCATCGCGAAGAACTACGACGGGTACCGATTATAATAAAAATATCAAGCAGTGGCGTATCACATTTGTATGTTTAATTTTATTTATATTGGAAGAATGTGCATTAAGATGAATAATTCCAATACTTCCATTGGTGACGCGTTTTTTTAACATTTAGTTTTTCACGTTTGTATAATACGCCTGAAAGTATGTAATTATAGGCATCTCTCCCATTTGTCTAATAGGTAGTAATTCGCACGATGCGACGCTACTGAAGTAAACGAACGGGTGAATTTGAAAAACATCATAAACTCGTGGTTTGCGCATAGGCGGGCTCGTCTTCTTACACGCCGCGTGCTGTATAACACTGTATAACATAACCATGTCCAATTAATTCAATGTTACTGTGTAACAAAATTGTAAATCAATTAAATAATTTTTAAAATTGAAATTAAAAAATACAGACTAGAAAATCTAGTATTTTTTAGGAACATTTGTGAGAAAAAAGTGGGCGCACAGATCTTATTTGCTCCAGGGCGCTGAATATGTAGCTACGCCACTGTGCCCCTGCGTTTTATAATGCTTGGCAATCCGTAATGACTCCAGTTTCCTACCCGCTTTTGTGTTCTTGGCATGTTAACCGGAATTGGATCCAAAATCTAACAAAAATTACAAATACTGATAAGAGATCATTAGTTTTTAAGACATTGCAAGTGTTACGGAATGAGGTCAGCGAGGAAAATTTTTGCAAACAATTAAATTTATTTATTAATGATTTACAAAGTGATCAGGATACTAACCAGTTTGGTGAATATTTTATTAATCATTATGCAAACAGACCAAAAAAGTGGGCATATTGCTTTAGACAATACCTAGGTATAAATACGAACATGTACCTTGAAGCATTGCATAAAACTATAAAATATTGTTACTTAGAAGTAGAAGGCAGGCACCTCGCCTTTCACTTTTTAGAAAGTGAAAGGTGAGGTGCCTGAGGGGGATTCTTATTGTCCTTGTCTGAGGATATTGTGTTGGCGTGTCCCTCGGGGGAATTCTTGAATTGGAGATTGATGAGATGTGGTGGCCTGCGGCTGCTTTGAGAGAGTGAAAGGTTAATTTGATTATGTAAATGTTGTTACGTGGTCTTGGTAATGGGTACGCAGACGGTGTGGTTTTGAAGAGGTAGATTATGGACCTGTTTTTTGTATTCGAAGGTAAAAAAAGCTACGGCGAATGTTACGTAAAAACGCACACATTATGTAATTTGTATTTTTGAGTGCTAAAAAAGGTAAAAATGAAATATGCAGCAAATCTTTCAGATACGATATTAAATTAAATTCAGTTTTGAAAAAAGTCCAGAAAACTAATAGTAAATGACATATATGTACTAAATAATTTGGAAAAAGTTTTGATCTAGGATGGATTTAATTAATCAAAGATTATTATTAAAACAAAAACAATAAGAGAGAGAAGTATAAAATTAACAAGTACCTGTCTGAAAATTCTAGATTCGTTAATAAATCGTAAAAATTTTTTAGATAGAATATTAAATTAAAATCAGTTTTGAAAGAACTAATAGTAAATGATATATGTACTAAGTAATTTGGAAAAAGTTTTGATCTAGGGCCGATTTAATTAATCAAAGATTATTATTAAAACAAAGATAATAATAAGAGAGAAGCATAAAATTAACATAAATGGTAAAAATGAAATATGCAAAAATCTTTCAGATACAATATTAAATTAAAATTAGTTTGAAAAAAGTACAAAGGGAAAATGGTAGTACGTTGGATACAAAAACGTTTTATAGAAAACTAATAGTAAATGACATATATGTACTAAATAATTTGGAAAAAAAGTTTGATCCAGGATCGATTTAATTAATCAAAGATTATTAGAACAAAAATAATAATAAGAGAGAAGCATAAAGTTAACAAGTACTTGCCTGAACATTTTAGATCCGTTAATAAACTTAAACTCGCGAAAACGTTTTATTATTAATTAATGATTCGATTCGATTAAAAATTTGCACCCTTCACTGAGCCGATTTGACAGTCGCGGGTGGTTCTATACCATCTATACACGACAACGATGTAAAACCAACTGACCCTTTCTCTAACGATTTATTGGAGAGTGGTAAAATTGTTTATAACAATAAAATTCCGAGCCTAATGGGTATTGTTTTACCTTCGGGCGGGTGAGTAATTTTTGTTTTTCAGCTTATATAACGAGGTAATTGTTATACTTAAGGACTGGAATTGTTTATTATCATTGTAAAAGTTACGAGTAAAAAGATTATTAACAAGAATGTACTAATATTCTAATTTCACTACGATGCTTTATTTTTATCTCTTGTTTTTCAACTTATATAACGTAGTAATTGTTATGCTTAAGGGCTGGAATTGTTTATAACAATAAAAGCCTGAAGCCCCTTAATGAGAGAATGTATTTTTTTGGATTGTGACGGAAGAGTGATAAAATTGTTTATAACAATAAAAGTCCGAGCCTAATGGACTTGTTTTACTTCGGACTGGCGTAATTAGTATTTTTGTTTTTCAACTTATATAACGTAGTAATTGGCATGCTTTGAACGGTGTAATATGTATTTTTGTTTTTTAAATTTAATAATGTGAATGTCAAAATATGTTCATTTAATTGGAAAGCGATAATTAGTTTGGTATTTTCATGGAAATGCCGACCCCAAGGTACCTTTCACTAAAACTAACTAGCTTGGTAAGTATATGTTACATAAACCCTGACGTCAACGCGCTTTTACTCAATTAATTAATTGTTAAGGTCCTCCATAATGGCATTTGTTTAGAAAAGTTAATGTGTGAACGTTTTTGGATTTTGGTTTAACCCTTAGCTACTACCCACCAGAAATGGATACATTCAAACTATCCACGGGTCAAAATGACCCAGTTTTTAAAAGGCATTAATAAAAATTATTTGAAGAAAATAAACATACTTATTTATTGTTATTAAACGAAAATATACTAAATAAGAAGGTAAAAAACATAAAACACTTCAAACGCAATTTGGACAGATTGTTTTGAAGCAGTTTTTGCAGACCGGTATTTTGCAAGAATCACAAGAGGTGCTGCATTTTCGATCCTTTTTTGACGGACAGAATGCACATCTCTTCCTTTTTGATGCTGGTTGGTGTTGTTGAGGGACTTCTTGAACTTCTATAATAGTAATAGTAATAGTAATGTTTATTCGTGCTAGTACATGGAATGTTTGCATATGTCGAGTCGTATACAATACATCTAAAATGAACGGATACAATATATAACATGTTAAAAATATAAATACAATAAAATCTAAAATGAACGGATACAATATATAACATGTTAAAAATATAAATACAATAAAATCTAAAATGAACAGATACAATATATAACATGTTAAAAATATAAATACAATAAAAATACAATAAAACAATAAGTAAAGCTATGACAAATTTGAACAAAATTGACATTTAAAAAAATCGTCTAAGGAATAAAATGGCTTTGAGACTAATAAGTCCTTCAATTTTGTTTTTAATGTCTTAGAATCGAGCTCTTTGTACAGATCCGGTATTTTATTATACAATTTTAGTGCTAAATAATCTTGACTATTTTGAGTTTTGGTTAAACGTTTATATGGTAAGGAAATTTTTGCCTTATTTCGCGTATTGTGATGGTGTACCGTTTCAGGTCGTTGAAAAGTGTTTTTAACAGAGTAAATATGTAATAGAGATGAGAGAATAAACTGACTGGGTAGTGTAAGAATCTTTAAAGTTATAAACGCATTTTTGCAATCATCTCGATAATTAAGTTTATATAAGATTCTAACAGCTTTTCTTTGTAAAGAAAAGACCCGTTGACTAGCATAGGAATTTCCCCAAAGAATTATGCCATATGCCATAACACTGTGAAAGTGTGCAAAATAAGCCATCTTGAGATCTTTTTTAGAGACGAAGGACGAGAGAGATCGAAGTAAGAAAATACTTTTTGTAAGCGTTATTGATAGATTGTCTACATGTCTATTCCAAGTTAGTGAGGAATCAACATAAATTCCCAGTAATTTTACACTAAGTACCTCAGGTTCAGAAAGGGGACGAAGAGTATGCCAAATGGTTTGAGTTTTTTCTTCGTTAATTTTTAAAGAATTTGCTGAAAACCATGAAATGAGTGAATTTTTGGTTGATTCTGTTTTTCTTTTTACTGTTGGCACTGATGTAGAACAGTTTAATGAAGTTGTATCGTCCGCAAATAATATTAATTTATCTGAAGATACATGCTGAAAAATATCATTAACATAGATTAGAAACAAAAGCGGCCCCAACACAGAGCCTTGAGGGACACCGCATAAAATTGGTTCCAATTTCGATTTTGAATTGTTATGCAATACTAATTGAAATCTAGGTGATAAAAAAGTGCGAAGAAGATCAACAGCGGTTTTGTTGAAACGATATAAAGACAATTTTACGAGTAAGTTTTCGTGATTTACTGAATCGAAAGCTTTAGATAGATCCCACAAGTTGGATTGAACGAACATGTTTTTCTCAAAAGCTTCGTGAACGGTATTAATATAATTTAGTAACGCGTGAATTGTACATTTAGTCGAACGAAAACCATATTGATGTTCGTGAAATAAGTTATTGCTTTCGAAGTGGATGAGTATTTGCTCTTTTATAATCGACTCAAAAATCTTTGATAAAACAGGTGTAATTGATATCGGTCTGTAATTACCGGGAAAATTACTATCACCTTTTTTATATAGTGGTAAAACTACTGAAAATTTTAAGACATCTGGATATGTTCCATTTAGAATAGATAAGTTTATAAGTTTTGTGAGAGGTGTAATAATTAGGTTAATAATAATCTTTATTACTTTTGCTGTGAGTAGATAATAATCTTTCGTTGAACTGCTTGATAATTTTTTAATAACATCTCTTACTTTAGTTTCACTGACTAACGGAAAACCAAAAATAGATGTAGAATTCAAATTCGGGAAAGAATCATAAGTTGATGACTGACAACCTGGTAATACGTTCTTAGAAGCATTGACGAAAAATGAATTGAAATCATCAGCAGTAATTTTGGTTTCAGGCGCCGAATTGGAAGAAAAACCCGACTTAATTATTTGCCATCTCGCTTTATTTGGATTGGAGGAGTTATTAATAAATTTGGTCGTAGCCTATAATAACCCCTAGTAAATCGGCTGTCAAATCTCTTAATTTGCGGGGTATTTTATTATTGTATATTCGCGATCTCATGTGTGGCTCACATAAGCTACGTCCAAGATCCCTGAGGAATTTAAGTCGTGAAACTTCGTTCCTGTCCATAGAAAATTGACGCAATACTCTGGCATTAATTGCAGATACGTTTAAAATCATATGAAAGATCGCCATTGTCCATCGGCGGGACCTACGAGATGTTGAGTAGTTTTTGGTCCAGTGCGTCAACTCCAGCTTTTGTATTATTGTAAAATAAAATGATATCCGGTTTTTTTGACGTAACGTCCACTTGATTGTCGTTATGCATAGTTGAGATTAGAAGTACAGCCTTGTTGCGCTTGGGTACATAGGACACAATAGTGTGGTTGGAAGTAAACCCAAAAACGGATGAACCAAGTTGACGCTGTTTGGAAGGTAAAAACTCCGGTGGGATAAATCTTTTATTTTTTTTCAACGTACCGACATAGGTTAGTTTCCGTTTTAAAAGTTCATTAGTTAATTCCATCGAGGAATACCAATTATCACCGGTTACGTTTCTGTTCGTACCAGTTATAGGTGCAACAAGGCGAAGTACAGTTTCTGTTGGTATTGAAAACTTAGAACGTTCATTGCGTTTTCCACTGTATATTTCTGAATTAACCATGTAATGTGTCTTTGAGTCCGCTAAAATCTGCACTTTTAATCCATATTTCGCCGGTTTACTCGGTATATACATTCTGAAACCGCAACGTCCTCTAAAAGTCTAAAAGGCACTAACATTTCGTCTATCGTCACAAATTCTGAAGGTGAATAACAAGTTTTTGAGTTCTCGACGAATTCATTATAGATGTCTGAAATTGCTGCCAATTTGTCCTCTTTAATTCTATCTCGCCTTGTACCTTCATCGTCAAATCTCAGACAACACAGGAGAAAAGAAAAACGCGCTAGAGACATTGTGCAGCGACATATGTCTCTACCAGTCCCATCAGTGACCCAAAGGGAACGCAGGTCTTCGTGGCCCGATTTGAAACTACCTAGCAAATACAAAAGTCCCAGTAATGCTTCTATTTCATTTCTATCGGTTTCTTCAACAAAAACAGGCGAAAATAGCAACTTACTATTTTTTCGTTTTTTAACACTTTTATACTGAACTTGCATCTTCCTTATTTTTGAGTTTGTGTGCGTAACAATTTGTTCAATGATAGAAGTTGATATTAGCAGCCTCCAGGCTTCTATAGCAGAAGAAGGGGGATTTTTTCGGGCTTCGCCTTTCAACCCGGGAAGTACCTTTATTATATTTTTTGAATTTGTTTTTGTTCTTGTTGGTGGTATTTTCGACCATTTACTTCTATCTTTACCATACCACGATGGCCTTTTCCGTACCGTTTCATCTTCGCTCTCAGTACTGGAGCGTTCCGAAGTAAGAATTTCTTCATCATTTGGCCCACATTCGTTTTCACTATCGGTACTGTGCTCACTGATTTCTTCAGCATCAGTCTCTTCAAAATCACTTTCATCTCCTTTGTTAAATAATTGATCACATGCAGGATTTCTATTTTCAGTATTATTTGTACTGGTGCTTGTTGTCGGAATCGAAATGTTGTCGCTCGCCGTATCCTCTTCTGGCTCGACATTTTCCCAAAATTCATTACTTTCTACTATTTCCAGCAATTCAGCGTCAGTAAGTGGTCTATTTTCCATAATCTATAAATACACAAAGACAGTATAGGTAAGACACATAAATTACATGTCATATTTAGAGCTAAATTGCATATAAATAAATAAAAGACAATATCAGTTACACGATAAAATACTTACGTTATTACTACCCACGGGTCAATTTGACCCACTAGCCCTTATAACACCACCAAACAACTACCTTCGCTGGCTCGCGCTTTACTACTCGTACAAGCGCTAATAACCCGAGAATACTGAAGCGGCGAGCGTTCCCACCCTCGCGGTTTACGAGATCTTACACATATGGACATATCGTTGGGTCATTTTGACCCGGGGGTAGTAGCTAAGGGTTAAATATGTCCGTCGAGTCTATCTTCTGTCTGTCAAGTTTTGTACCGGTATTCAAGTAACATCGTAGAGCTGATTCCTAAACTTCGTTAGTGTAAGTAAATATTTCTTCTCCTTTCATCTTTTTTTTATATAATGTAATACCTCTATTCACTGTTATAGAAAGATGGCAGAATCCAACCTTTTTTTCGATCTCGACAGCTTAAATACATACACATGCTTCAAGCAGTACATTAATGCAAAGGACCTGGTTGTGGGGATAAGCATCAGCTTATTGAGATATCGGTCATGAAGACTAAATATGGCGACCGAATAATGACGGAAACGAAGGATTTCAAGATGAATTTACCCGAGTGCTACTATTTTTATTTTATTGAATCGGAGCGTATAAAAAAGTTCAATGATGAACTAAAATCAAGTGCGGTATATCTATGCAGTCTTGGGCCTTGTGGACCGACAACGAATTTAAAATTTATAAGATAGTTTATAGTATATCTGTGAATATTAATAGCAATAGGTACTAGAAGAAAAATAAAAAATAAAATTGTTTTTGTATTATCTTGCGAATGAACGAATATTTTTTTATTATTATCATGCATTCTCCTGTTTATGACCCGCCGTCGCGAAAGATTTAATAGAACATTGAAGACGAGAATGTGACGTTACTTTACATACTCGAATTCCTATCGTTACATTCATGTATTGGACCATTAAAGTAAGATCTATTGTACAAAAACTTAGTAATTCTTTTGTTTTTTATTAAACGGCTGCTAGTAAATGTGCATTTTTCTAATTATAGTCATTATTACGAGCCGGATTTGTTAATTGAATTTTCCACTATTAGTGAAATACACGTAAAGAGTTGAAAGAATTTGTTATATAAGTAACAAAGTAACAAAAGTCTAATTACAGTAGGTACAATCTTTTTCCTAAGGAATGCTGTATGAAGTTAAAATTATAATTCCTCGTAACCTGAGTCTGATAATATTTGCTGTCTTCGCATAACATATTTAGTCGTAGAAAGATTGAAAATTTTTAACAGTCGCGCCTGAGGGTTGGAGTTGTTTGTTGACTTCGTCGTAACCTGGGCTGGGGATATTTGTTGTCTTCGTCTAGGTATAATCATTTGCCAAAATTATACTGTACATTTCCAACGTATAAGTACAAGGTTTTCACTAATATTAGAAGTGTAAATTCTAATGTTAGATAATTTGTTTACGATGCTTATAGAAATAGTACATCTCCAAATTCAATGTCGAAAATGAACAGTGCGCACGTCAAAATTTATTGTGCGCACGTCAAAAATTTACCGTGCGCACGTCAAAATGTACTGTGCGCATGTCAAAGTTTACCGTGCGCACGTCAAGATGTACGCTGTGCGAGGAATAAAAACGTTAACGGACAACAAAATGATCCATTCTTAAAACGTAATGGCTGAAGCAACAACAACAACAACGATGACTGAAGATAATCTGGAACTGCTTCATGCCTTATCAAAATTAGGTGATAAGGAGAGAATCGCTTTGCTAGAATGTTTAAACGATAAACAGGTTCATTGCATTTGCGAATGTGTTTACAATACTTTGCAGGGTAATGTACCATTATCAAAGTATCAGAAACGGCAACTCTCTTATCATAAAACAGTTCTAAGGAATCTGGCCAAAGAGGATGAACCTATAAAAAAGAAGAAACAGATATTAGTGCAGAACGGTGGAGGATTTCTATCATTTCTACTACCTCCTCTGTTTAGTGCTGTACTGGAAGGTAATTTTGAATGAATATGGAGTACGCAAAGAGGAGCTTATACAGTGGTTAAAGACAATGGAAAGTGCGCAAAATAACATTTTATCACTGTTGGATGATGAAATGAAACGTGCTCAATTTAAATTAATCCGATCATTACAAATGGTGACAGTACAATCAGTTACTTCAAAGGTATTTGCATTTTTCTGACCAGCTACGTCAACCTCTTAGTATAAAGCTTGAATCAAAACTGAAGGAGGGCAGTTCAAATGCTGACGTAACAGCAGCATTGTCTGAAACGTTTAAGAAGAAAGGAGAAAACTTTTTACGTATATTGAAAGTATCTGGAGATGTCAGCTAGAACAAGCGAGGAACGGTTACAATAAAAGGAGAAATCGTACCATATACGAATATTGTAGTAATAAGTTTAAAAATAAATTCAAAATTGTTTTACCACATTATAAGATCTTGTAAAAGAAAAATTAAATACCTTAAACTTAACTTTTTTTTTGTCATTCTAGTCAACATGCGTAAGGCATGGTTTAACGACTCTCGTAATTCTTTACATTACATCCGTTAACGTTTTTATTCCTCGCACAGCGTACATTTTGACGTGCGCACGGTAAACTTTCACATGCGCACGGTAAATTATTGACGTGCGCACAATAAATTTTGACGTGCGCACTGTTCATTTTCGACATTGAATTTGGAGATGTACTATTTCTATAAGCATCGTAAACAAATTATCTAACATTAGAATTTACACTTCTAATATTAGTGAAAACCTTGTACTTATACGTTGGAAATGTACAGTATAATTTTGGCAAATGATTATAGCTAGACGAAGACAACAAATATCCCCAGCCCAGGTTACGACGAAGTCAACAAACAACTCCAACCCTCAGGCGCGACTGTTAAAAATTTTCAATCTTTCTACGCCTAAATATGTTATGCGAAGACAGCAAATATTATCAGACTCAGGTTACGAGGAATTATAATTTTAACTTCATACAGCATTCCTTAGGAAAAAGATTGTACCTACTGTAATTAGACATTCACCTTTGTTACTTATATAACAAATTCATTCAACTCTTTACGAGTATTTCACTAATAGTGGAAAATTCAATTAACAAATCCGGCTCGTAATAATGACTATAATTAGAAAAATGCACATTTACTAGCAGCCGTTTAATAAAAAAGAATTACTAAGTTTTTGTACAATAGATCTTACTTTAATGGTAATGTTAATAAAATTCTGAATCAACAAGTTAAAAAAGAAACTCAAAATTGCGATATAATTATGTGGATGTGTTACAGAGAAGATTTGTGGTTAAAGAGTTCAAATACTATTGAGGCTGTAGAGAGATTATGGTCTCAATTAAATACCTTAATAGACGATGCGGAGCACCAGCAAAATTACGGATTTGGTCGATATAGCGACGAGTTTTTGGAAAATTTAATAAAACGCTATACAGACGGTTCTAAGTTGTGTGAGGAATTTTTAGAAGAGAATAATGGTAGTACTAGGCGTTTAATAAAACTGATAGATGATCTAGTATCAATAGATTTAAAAAATTTTACGTGTCAATTAGAACAATTTGTAGTACAGCAATCAACACCATCTGATTATGAAGAGGGAAAATAAAAATGTATAATATTATTATGATTATAATATGTACACTGTGGCCCGAAATAAAGGAGTACATTTTTTAATCTGAAATAACTTTTTTGTTTTTAAGGCGATTTATTTTCTTTTTTCAGGGTTAATACCTCAGCATGTCCCCAATATGAGTGCAAATTTTGGTAAAAATAAAATGTACAGGGTCGGACTTACAAATTTTTTTCTTTAATGGTGCATTTGTGATCGTTGCAAATGAAACATGTTTTAGCTAAATTTGAATTGATATGCTCTTTCGGTACGGTAAGTACCCAGAACACTTCCGTACAAACGAAATTCTCCGAAATTGTAGGATTTGCGAAATATCATTTTTTTATTGAAATAAGGAAATAATACATTTGATTAAATAACACAAATTATAACTAAGAAAATTAGCTAAATAATTTATAACTTAAAATAAAATATTATGAATGTGGCCACCATTATTGTTCACCACTTCTTGTAGCCTTCTGCGCCATAAATTGATGGCCCCATTTATTGTACGCTGTTCAAAGTTGTTCCATACAAACTGCATTCGTTCGAAGAAATGGCAGGAAAGATGTAATTTAGTGCTAAGGAGCTTCCGTTTTAGTGAAGATATTAGAAAAACATTTAAATTTACATAAATATTAAAATTCGATATTTTTCTTTAGTTTATGGCTAATGCGCGTACTTAGTACCATTTAAATAAAAAAATGATATTTCGCAAATCCTACAATTTCGGAGAATTTCGTTTGTACGGAAGTGTTCTGGGTACTTACCTTACCGAAAGAGCATATCAGTTCAAATTTAGCTAAAACATGTTTCATTTGCAACGATCACAAATGCACCATTGAAGAAAAAAATTTGTAAGTCCGACCCTGTACATTTTATTTATACCAAAATTTGCACTCATATTGGGGACATGCTGGGGTATTAACCCTGTAAAAAGAAAATAAATCGCCCTAAAAACAAAAAAGTTATTTCAGATTAAAAAATGTACTCCTTTATTTCGGGCCACAGTGTATAATAATAAAACAAGGTATTAAATAAATTTAATTGTGGCCTTTAATGTAATTTGATTAAAAAAAAATAAGTATCGTTTTGGTTTTGATAAGATTAAATTAAAAATTATACCGTAAATTTTTCAATGTAGGTTTCAATTAGTATACCAATTAATAGGTAAGTCTAATGAGATAATCTAGAAAGAGTCTTACGTGGATGATTTACTTCTGGCTATGGTTACTGATTTGCAATTACGTAGATAGTTTTTAAAACTTGTAATTTTAAAACGGTACTTTAGAAATTTTCCATTTCAATTGTTATGCTTAAGGATTTTGAATTGTTTATAGCAAAGCCTGAGGCCTAGAAAATATCCTAATGGAGTTGTTTACCACACTTCGCTATTTTTCCGCGCGTTGACGTCAGGGTTTATGTAACATATACTTACCAAGCTAGTTAGTTTTAGTGAAAGGTACCTTGGGGTCGGCATTTCCATGAAAATACCAAACTAATTATCGCTTTCCAGTTAAATGAACATATTTTGAGATTCACATTATTAAATTTAAAAAACAAAAATGCGAATTACACCGTTCAAAGCATGACAATTACTACGTTATATAAGTTGAAAAACAAAAATACTAATTACATCAGTCCGAAGTAAAACAATTCCATTAGGCTCGGACTTTTATTGTTATAAACAATTTTATCACTCTTCCGTCACAATCCAAAAAATACATTCTCTCATTAAGGGGCTTCAGGCTTTTATTGTTATAAACAATTCCAGCCCTTAAGCATAACAATTACTACGTTATATAAGTTGAAAAACAAGAGATAAAAATAACGCATCGTAGTGA
This sequence comes from Pyrocoelia pectoralis, assembly GCA_036250285.1. Classification (NCBI taxonomy): domain Eukaryota; kingdom Metazoa; phylum Arthropoda; class Insecta; order Coleoptera; family Lampyridae; genus Pyrocoelia; species Pyrocoelia pectoralis. The sequence continues at coordinate 34,401,728 of CM070075.1, read as the reverse complement.
AATTAGAATATTTTACAATGATAATAAACAATTCCAGTCCATAAGTATAACAATCACCTCGTTATATAAGCTGAAAAACAAAAATTCTAATTACACCACTCACCCGCCCGAAGGTAAAACAATACCCATTAGGCTCGGAATTTTATTGTTATAAACAATTTTACCACTCTCCAATAAATCGTTAGAGAAAGGGTCAGTTGGTTTTACATCGTTGTCGTGTATAGATGGTATAGAACCACCCGCGACTTTCAAATCGGCTCGGTGAAGGGTGCAAATTTTTAATCGAATCGAATCATTAATTAATAATAAAACGTTTTCGCGAGTTTAAGTTTATTAACGGATCTAAAATGTTCAGGCAAGTACTTGTTAACTTTATGCTTCTCTCTTATTATTATTTTTGTTCTAATAATCTTTGATTAATTAAATCGATCCTAGATCAAACTTTTTTTCCAAATTATTTATTTATTTATTTATTTATTTATGTCATTTACTATTAGTTTTCTATAAAACGTTTTTGTATCCAACGTACTACCATTTTCCCTTTGTACTTTTTTCAAACTAATTTTAATTTAATATTGTATCTGAAAGATTTTTGCATATTTCATTTTTACCATTTATGTTAATCTTATGCTTCTCTCTTATTATTATCTTTGTTTTAATAATAATCTTTGATTAATTAAATCGACCCTAGATCAAAACTTTTTCCAAATTACTTAGTACATATATCATTTACTATTAGTTCTTTCAAAACTGATTTTAATTTCATATTCTATCTAAAAAATTTTTACGATTTATTAACGGATCTAGAATTTTCAGACAGGTACTTGTTAATTTTATACTTCTCTCTCTCTTATTGTTTTTGTTTTAATAATAATCTTTGATTAATTAAATCCATCCTAGATCAAAACCTTTTCCAAATTATTTAGTACATATATGTCATTTACTATTAGTTTTCTGGACTTTTTTCAAAACTGAATTTAATTTAATATTGTATCTGAAAGATTTGCTGCATATTTCATTTTTACCTTTTTTAGCACTCAAGAATACAAATTACATAATGTGTGCGTTTTTACGTAACATTCGCCGTAGCTTTTTTTACCTTCGAATACAAAAAACAAGTCCATAATCTACCTCTTCAAAACCACACCGTCTGCGTACCCATTACCAAGACCACGTAACAACATTTACATAATCAAATTAACCTTTCACTCTCTCAAAGCAGCCGCAGGCGACCTAATCTCATCAATCTCCAATTCAAGAATTCCCCCGAGGGACACGCCAACACAATATCCTCAGGCAAGGACAATAAGAATCCCCCTCAGGCAAGTAACCTCGGGCAAGGAAAATAAGAAACCCCACAGGCATATCAGGCACCTCACCTTTCACTTTCTAAAAAGTGAAAGGCGAGGTGCCTGTCTTCTACTCTTAGATGGCAAACAATGTAAACGTTTAGTTAGACAAAACAATTAATGCTTTATTAAATTTGGTTCGAGACAAAGTTTTCGCAAGATTAATATAATTATCAAAACATAAATTAACAACTAAAATTAAGAAAATTGTTGAAAGTCATCGCAAAAGCACTTCTATCACAAGTAATATGATAACTACTGATAATGAATGTAATTGCTTTGTTTATTCTTCTAAAAATAGTACACATAAGTACATTGTGACAACTATTACTCTAAGATGTGAATTAAATTGCCAATTAAAATGCAATGAGTGTAACATTTGTGTGCATACATTTAAATGCTCTTGTACTGATAATATTATTAATTACAATATTTGCAAACACATACATGCTATTGCAAGTATAAATTTAATTAGTAAGAATAGAGTGCAGGAAAACTCTGAAGATAACTGTAAGGAAGTTTTTGGTCTTTTGGATCCCGTCGAAGAACTAACGAATTTAGATAGTCAAGATCATATTAAAAAGAAAGCCGAGTTAATATTAGGACTGAATAGTAGAGTACGTCTTGATGAAAACTCTCTAAAAATAGTTACTAAATGCCTTGATAAAGCCATTGCTGTAATGAACAAAGGTCAGGTTGCCGATACATCACAAAGCAATATGAATGTGAGAAAGAACATAGATCCACAAGTAAGGTTTCATTCTACCAGACGCAAGAAAAAGAAAGAAGCTTCACAACCTCAGATGCCATCCCACTTTGAAAGAAATGTCATCAGAGAAGGACTTCTTGGCCAGGAGTTAATCATAAATGTAAATACCACTTTTGACGATACATATGCTGCAATTTCTGATACATAATTAAGATGATATCTAGATTTTAAGTCTGTTTGGTATGTAAGACAAGTAAAATAAATACATATACTATTATGTTGCAATATAATTTCTCTTCATTTTATTGCGCAATTCCATAAGTACCTAACAAGTTAGAACTTATTGCATCAAAATTTACAAATACCTATTTGTGTTATTTATAAAAAAATCCTCTATCCATCATAATGTCTAATTTTAAAGTAAAACTTATTGCTATTCAAAAATTATATTCTAACTAAACACTAGAAATTTTATTTTATTTATCACCACAAATTGTTTTAATTAACAAAAAAGACTTACAAATTATGGACAGATAGATAACGATGATAAATAGGCATATATTTTCTTTATGTTAGTCTTTTCACCAGATCTAATACCTAGTTTGGCTGAAAAAAACGTGTTATCTATTACTGTATTTTTTTTATTTACGGGTTGCGTTTATTTTTAAAATGAGGTGAAAACTGTAGCACCTGTGTTTGCAACCCACAATACTTCGAATGGCGCATGTTCGTCAATTCATGACGTCATGGACCAAAAATATTTTACTGTCTACAGACACACGTCTTTCTGTAGCCTCCTATCTTCAGTTTTTAGTTATTTTTTTCAGTATGGAATTCTCATTCCTTAATTTTTTTATCGTTCTACGAAGCTTGTCATTCCGGGGAGTACCTATTTGTTGATACACTGCTTTCTGTTTGAGTACCAAAAGGGCTCATTAACGGAGATGTGGTTAATAGTGGAGGTTATACTGACTGGTCCCATAATTTGTATATCCTGCAAAATTCAAATTTTTTTGTCTTCTAGAATTCTTTTACGTACTGGACAATTTAAAATAATATTCATTAGCAATTAGTTCATAAAAATTATAGCTAACAAACTTATTCATGGTCTGAGCTTGAAGAACACGCCATCGAGGGAGGAAGAGTAGTTGGCAGTAACCGAATCTTAAAATTGTTTTATGTTTAAGTACATTCGGTCTTCAAAATGTAGAAATCGCTGATTAATTAATGTTGCGCATGTTTGGGGATCAGCTGATCCCATTATCAAGCGGTAAAATTCGAACAATGAAAGTCTTGGTCTAATGCCGCGTACAGACCAAAATCAGCTTTCACCAACAGTTCGCGAGCTGTACGACAACAGTTCGCAAGCTCAGCGTCCACACCTATTGAACCTCGAGTTCGTCATTAGTTTGAACGTTGAAGCCACTTCGCTAGAAGTTCGATCGTGCTTATATCTAAAATATAGAAACAATGTCGACGTCCTCAAGCGAGGAAGACGATATTATTGCATGTGCCAGTTTCTTAATTATAGCAGCACTGAAAAAGAAGAACGCAAAGAGAACCCGTAAACGAAGGTGGTGGAGAAGAAGTTAATTTGTAAACCGGGTGACTGACAGTGGTACTGACTTACTGAAGGATTTGCAAGTGGAAGATGGTACATTCTTCAATAATTTTAACCGTATGAGTGCTGTGGACTTCGAAAAACTTATTGGTGTGATTGGATCAGTTGTTTCAAGACAAGATACAAACTATCGAAAAGCTATTTCTGTGGAAGAGAGGCTTGCAATTACATTGCGATTTTTAGCTACGGGTGATTCGTACACAAGTTTGATGTAGATACACCTTCAAAGTGTTAAAACAGTTAATATCATCTATAATTCCAGAGGTATGTGAAGCTTTAATCGAAGGACTCAAGCATCTGGTGAAAGTACGCATTCTTTATTCTTTCTGCATCTGCTTTTCATAATTTTTTTAATTTAACCCAAAAGACCTCCAGTGTTAAAGTTTGTAAAAAAATCTTTTTTCTTCATCAAATTGGAATGGCATCAACCTCCATTCCAGTGAGACTTCATCTTCATCTACTTTGCTTTTTGACAAATTTGATTAAAACTTATATTTCTTTTATTAGATTCAACATCTACAGCTATTGAAGGGTGCCCTAGGGAATGTTTTAAAAGCTCTGATTTTCCACACACACACACACACACTAATGCCCGTATTAATAGTCGAGAATCAATTCTCGCATTAATCCAGGATTGAATAATTCAAGATTGAGGAACGAATCGAACCGCAAAAAATAGACGTGGATTCGGCAAAGATCGTTGAATACTTGAAATAATTCTTAATCTAGTAATTTTTTTGTGATATTTAAAAGTTACCAACTTTTGTGTGGTAACAATTTTGAATTTTTGCTAAACAACATAACCCAAAACTATTATTGCCGCGTTATTATTTTGTGAATGTCAGTTTAGTTACTTGTTTATTTTAGAAGTTAAAACTACAAAATAATATACTATAACCAATGTTTTTGTTTATTAAAATTTGTTTGTTCAATCTATTTTTTACATAAAGTTAAAAATGACGTGTAATAAATTGATGGCGGAAAGCTAAGCCAATATTGTTCACAGGAATATTTTCTTCAGCAATGTTTTCAATTCCTACGTCAACATGTCGCTCATCATGTAAATTAAATGGGGATACACTGGGGTACTCTGCAACACAAATGAGATATTGTTTAAATTTGCCTTCTTTAAAAACTAGAAGACTAAGGGCTGACTTGACTTTGTTATTCAAACTTTTCAATTCTCATGTTAGGTGCCCATCGCTGTTAATGGAAATTGGTTTATATGCTTGTAGTAGACCTCTTAGATATAGTAATATTTTTTATGTGGGCCAGTATAGAACAAATTATGGTGCTAATGCGCCTTTGGCTAGGGCATCTGCGGCTGCCAATAATTGTTGCAATGTTGTCAACTTCTTTGGTATTACGCTACAACAATTTCGTAGGGACTTGAACCTTTTGAATGAGTAGACTGTTGTCAGGTCATAAGTTAATATGTTATATCCATATTTTCTCAGTTTAAGTTATTATTGTACTTTAATAGTTTGTTTACTTATATTTTTAGTATAGGCTCTGGTTATATTTTTGTTTTTTATGTTTATTTTTTGTTGCGTTAGTCTAGACTGTACACAATAGTTGATCGTACATTTTGATACTATTTTGTTTGGTTAAGGGTTTACCCGTTTATGGTATTAAATAAAAAATAAATAAAAAATAAAATAAAATCTTCTTCAATTAAATTGTGGGCAATACTAATGTTATATAATGTCGCAGTAGCACATATAATAGCTACAGAAGTTTCCAGTTTCGTTGTCAAACCTTTTTGCAAGCATGGAAATTTCCGTTTCCATACCCCAAAAACCCTTTCCACTATGTTTGTTAATATAACACTATATCATGTAATAAAGAAATGCTTACCTGGACGCAAAACTGGAGTAAGCAGATACGATCTGCATGGGTATCCACTATCTCCTAGTAAAACTCCAATCACATTGCCTCTTTCAAACCGGATCGAACGCTACTCCTATCAAATATAACACTATCGTGATTAGAGCCTGGATGTCGAACCACAATGTCTAAAATTTCCATTGATGGACCAGCAACAACCTGCACGTTCAACGAGAAATACCCTTTTCTGTTGCGGTACACTTCAGCATCATCACCTCCCTGGCTACAAATTTTAATATGTGTGCAGTCAATACATCCACTGACTGTTGGAAAATTAGCGTAATTATAAAATTTATTAATATTTGAGCGTTGTCCGATATTGTCCTCTGGAAACTTCACATATTCTCGACATTTTTCAGCCAACAATATGGAGCAGCGTTTAATGATATTGCTGACACTCCGTTGACTAGCTCCCCTCAAATCACCACATACAGTCTAAAATAATAAATTGATTAAATTTTGTACTACTACTGTGAATATCATCCATTACTTGAAAACTACATGTAGCATAATAACGCAAACATATTAGCAACTGCAGCATCGGTGAAAATGGTAATCCACGATTATTTGGTCTTCTTAATCCTGCATCTATCAATGGTAATAATATATGAACAGTAGCCTCTTTTGTAAATCGATACCTTCTTCGAAACTCATTTTCTTCGAAAAACTCTAATGGATTTTCTGAATCCCTAATGTATCTAAAGACAGAGTAAATTAACAAAGTACTGCTATAATATGCACAATAAATTACGAATTACATACCTTTTCGGTAACCGTTCAACTCTCACTTCTTCGTAGTCACCTATTTCTTCTACATACTCGAGATAATCAAAAAAATCATCTCTAAACGCTGCTTCGTCCATGTTTATTAAATGTACAAATACGTCAACAAGACAGTTTGGGGTTATGAAACTCGAATTAAAACAGGGTACATATTAGTAGGATTATTTGAGAAGGCGTGTTTAATCCAAAAATCTCAGATTATTGTGTCTATTATTAGCATTTTTTTGAATCTGAGATTTAATTCTCGGATTGAGATTAATTCTCGACTATTAATACGGGCATAAGAGCCGTTTTAGGTACAGCATTTTTATTCTGATCTTTATTGTTTTATAATGATCACAATAAAGATGTTGCGTGTCAAATGGCGAAGTTGGTATGATTTTGACGAAAATCTTTACAGGAATAAAGATTTAGAACTCGTTCTATATCTTTGATCATTCTGTTGAGAATGGACGCTAATCGATGCGTAGTCGATTAATAATAATTTTGTTAACTAAAAATGGTAGTTATTCTATGGTAAAAATACCCTTTAGTTGTTTGTTGTGTTATTTAAAGTTAAAGTACATTGGAGTATTCATTTGATTGTTGAAAATAAAAGTTTATACAATTGCGCGGTGTATTTGGTGTAAATAGTCGTTCCAATACATATAATTAAAAAATGTCGTGGTCTCGAGAGGTAGTTTCACTGTTGATTGCGGAATATCGCAAATGGCCAAATTTATATAAAATAAAGTCTCCAAATTACAAAAATAGAAATTTAAGGAAGGTAGCCCTAGATCAGATCACAACTGCCATGCAAACCGTCAAAGCAAATGTTCAGCTTCAAGATGTTATACATAAATTTAATGCTCTAAAACAAAACGCAGCGAGAGAGTTGCAAAGACAGAATGAACCTCAAAAAAGTGGAGCTGGCACAGATGATGTAAGTTTAAGGTAATCTTTATAATGCTGTATAACAAGCTTACATGTTTCCAGGTGTACGTGCCCACATTATGGTATCTTGATGATATTAGGGGAGGGCGGGGACACTGGACAATTTTTATATTTATTATTTTATTGTCTCGGTGTTAATGATTTTTGAAATTCTTATATAGGGTATTGTTAGCAGCAACTTTCAGAAAGGTAAAAACAATTTTACATTAATCTTAATATGTATGTTTTCCCAAAAACTGAATTAACATTAACCATTGCAATTGTCCAAATTCTCCCCGTCTGAAGGGAGACATTAGACAAGCAATAGGGAGACTATGGACAACGTTTATATTATTATTATGCTAAGTAAAACTATCAGAATTAAGAATATATGATTTATTTTAGTGTTTAATGACTATTGAAGGAAGACGAAAAATCTTGAAACTCTAGATTAGTGTAAACTAAATATACTACAATATCAATGTTAAAATATCACATATCCTTAAATCTCTAGTTTCGCTAATAAGGCAAGAAAGCTTAAATAAAACATCTGCATATGGCACAAAGGCTTGATCATTTCATTTAGAGTGAATCTATTTCAGAGCACATGGCGTTTTAAAAAATTTACTTCATAGCCGTTATGAAACTTCTTAAGGTGTAATTTCGTTGCGACGTCTAGCGGTCGCGTCCCTCTGCTGCGGCTGGCGGTAACGTCCAGCTGTCGCGTTCGCATGATTTCGTTGCTACGTCCAGCGGGCGCGGCCCAAAAGTTTTGAATACTTTTTGTGTGTGGAAATAAACCCAGTGTGAGATTCGACTGCAAGGGAGAAAGTAGAGTCTGTGTTTGAGTGCATCTTAGAAATGAAAAAAAAGGTGGAGCTGGCATTCCTTCTGGAAGAGGGCGAAGATGATGATATAAGACTTCTACAATTTTATATGCGAAATGAAACAAATGCACTGTTTGCATCACGATCTAGTGAAGGGTACTTCAAAAGTTTAATAAAAAACCATTTAACCGCGGATGACGACAAGTTTCGTAGCTTTTTCCGGTTAAATAAAGATCAATTTGAGTTTGTGCTAAATCACATACAACGAGACATAAGGAAACAGTCTACAAATGCTGTAAAAACTCCAATTTCGCCAGAGGAAAAATTAGCAGTGACATTGAGGTAAGAAACATTTCACACATTTTATTGAAAATAAACGTCATACAGTGACTTATTATAATTAAAAAAACAGTTGCTTTTAGAGGCCTAAACCTTATTCATTTGAATACATATGGTTTATAGTTGTTGTAAAGAGCTGTTACCAACATCAAATGGGTCTCTGTATAGTGTATATGAATGCAGAATACGGTTGTGTACCTTGTGTGTCAGAATGACAAAAGAATTTTGATTCGACCTTACTGTGTGATTGTTGTACAACTGGTTTTGGGGTGGTACTGCGGTTGTTAAAGATGCCTCAATATTTGTAACTAGGATTAACACCTGTAGCTGTGCTTGAGCAATAGAAGCAGGAGGCAACTTTTTCATCCTTAATGCCATACTTCGCATAAACAGATACATTTCATCTTCTTCACTTTTCTCAGAAAGTTGCGATAACAACTGCAAGCGTTGTTTTGAACGCTACGCTCTTCTAGATTGTGTAGCAATTTTGATTTCAAAAAATAACTTGATGTGGAACTTCGTCAAGTTGGCGTAGCTGATCGACTTCTATCGGGGGTATCTCTTTTGCATCGTTTTGGGTTCACCTCGATGGCTTCTTGAGATCCATCATCATAATCATCATCAACTTCATCCAGGTTTCTTCCCTGAGATCTTCATCAAATGTCGCTGTATTGGGTTTGGCTGTTATCAGCAGGTGGATCGTCAGCACTTTGAATCCGGCTACGTGCCGATTTTACGGTTTCCAAAAATTGTAAATGGTGAAGCAAAGGCCATTTTGATGGTCGCGTCGATGCTGCCGAACATTCTATTGCAAAAAAGAAATACAAATTATACCTATGTGACAAATTATTGAATACTGAAAAACCATTACATATTTCACGCCAAATGTTTTCCCTTATTTGGAAGTCTTTAAAATTCTTGTTTTCGTGGTCATACAAGGTTGAAAATTCTCTTGCCTTTTCCACGAGCATCTCGTCCTCTGGTTTCGAAAAACGTGACATTGCTAGTAAACTGCCGCGCTTCGACTAAGCGACCGCGTCTCGACATGTTTTTGAGCAGTCGGGGGGCGGCCGCAGATTCGTTGAGCCGCGTCCCATCAACCAAATCAATTGCATTTAAAACAATGAAAACAAGTGCTTGGCGGCCGACCCGCGACCGCTGGACGTCGCATCGAAATTACACCTTTAAGAACCTCAGCCGCGTAATTTCGAATGCTAGCTTTTCCGTGTTCCTTGACTATAAGGTAGTCTCCTTCAGGAACATCTTCATCGCTATCAAACAATAACTCATCTTGCGACGAACCATCATGGTAAGAAAGTTTGTCCTCTTCATCAGTCTCCTCGTCTTGGCCTATTTTGCGCTTTACAGATTTTATCTTTTCCTAGGCATTGTACAACTAAAAACAACAAAATACTTTACTACTGAAATCTACTTATACAGATACTGGGCACCTAGGGTGAAATAATTAACGTGCTAGTTACCTGTGGGGAGACATTAGAGTCATTAGACAGTCCAATGTCTCCCTCTAGTCCCTTTAAATAGTTAAGTCAAGGTTTTTACGCAAGTGTCTAATATTTTGATTTCATAGGTACATAACCTCAAATATAAATGTCCCCTGATTTAATGATATAGCAATTTGAACTAATTCATCACTATACGTCTAACAATTTACTTAACAATTGTCTGGGTAATACTATATCCGAATCGCATTTTTTCTTTTTTTGTTAATAGCACTGGAAAGTGTTAAGTTTAACCCTTTCCGATCGGATGCCAGACGTAGACGACATTATAATAGTATTCTTCCGATTCGGACGGATGACGGATATACACGACAGTTACTCTTTTTTTTTTCTGGACGGCTGCCGTTTCATTTAAGACGCATATATTTTTGATCTTCCCATTCCCATACAGGCGGTTGTCGTACCTTTTCAACGGTTTGAATTTTGCCAAACGGGCGGGTGTCGTGCATTACCGACGAACCCTTATTGGAAGACGAAGGCGACGAAGAAAAAGAATGTTTAAGAACTTCTGATATCTCTGATTGCAATATACATCAGGAGGATTTTCAGGTAAAATGGGGGTCACATGAGTTTGTTCCCAAAGTTCACGAATTTGATGACACTAATAGTGGACTACAGAATGAAAACCTAACTAACGAAAGTAATGAGATGGAGAATTTTCTTAGTTTATTACCGGCAGATCTAGTCAACTGTATTGTTGAAGAAACTAATCGTTTTGATCAACAACAAAATGCTCCAGGTTGGAAAGACGTTGATACACGTGAGTTTTAGAATTTTATAGCCCTTACATTGTTGATGCCTCACATCAAAAAGTCTGCTATAAAGAACTACTAGTCTACAGATACTTTAATCAGCACACCTTCTTTCCGCCAAACGATATCTCGAGATCGCTATCTACAAATACTAAGATATTTGCATTTTACTAATAATCAAAATGTATAGGAAGGTAATCGCCTGAACAAAATCGAAAACATTATGAATATGATACAAAAGAATTTCACACGTTTTATCAATTTCAAAATATTGTCATTGACGAAAGTATGATACTTTTTAAAGGGAGACTCTCCTTCAAAGAGTATATAAAAACCAAAAAGCATCGCTTCGGAATAAAACTTTTTGTCCTACGTTTTGGCATTTTCGGTATACACCCAACATTGTCACTTTATCTCTTTGCGCTCAAGACAAACTCTTGTGGAACAGTTCTCGCATGAATCGTAAACAAATGCCAACTTTTGAAAAAAAGCTGAAGAAAGGGGATACAGAGTGGTATAGTAGTGAGGAAATGCTAGCAGTGAAATGGAGAGATCGTCGTGACGTGGTAATGCTTACCACCTTCCATGAAAATAAAATGATTACGATCCCTAAGATTGACCGCCTTACCAACGAAAATAAGATTAAACCCTTATGTGTACTGTCTTACAATGAAAGGATGGGAGCAATTGACAGAAGCGACATGATGATTAGCTCTATGGATTGCACCAGAAAAACGTTAAAGTGGTACAAAAATTTTTTTTACCACACACTGGATATATGCATGCTCAATGCTCATGCTTTATATAAGACACAGAACACCAGTAACGTTGCCTCAAGGGTTATAAACTAAGAAGGATAGTCGAATCAGCCGTATTCATTCGCACGACCTCGAACGTACGTGACGTCACACGAAACCCGTAACCGCATTAATATATCTGCGCCTGTACCTTGGTTCTCCAAATCAAATGCAACTCACATTTGATTACATATCTAGTTATTTTTATAACTTACTATTGTATATTCCCCTGGATATTCCCTTTATAACGTAAAGCATTTTTTAAAATTTACAATGAAAACACGCGTGCTTTTTTTGCGAACGCTATGAAAGTTAACGAAAGTTAACGGTAATTGAAAGTTTTGAAACTGGGAAATGTCGAAAACTGATACATGCGTTAAAAATATTTATTACACAAAAACCCGTTTAAGTAAAGCATTGAAGTTGATTGAAGTCGACGCAGATTTATACATAATTTACACATTAGGTGATTAGGTATACATTTCGTCTTAAAAAAGATAAACTATTTTGTTATATTTTGTATGTTTTTGCTTGTCGTTTAAGATTGCGGTAATTCATTATTATTATAGTTCTTAGCTTTACAAGTCCTCCATCGTGTCGTTCGGCAGGAAATATACGCTGTATATAACGACCTTCTCAGTTGTCAGTCTCGCGTATCCCCCGCCAAAACTCACGCTAGAGGCCCGTATACCGTCCCCCAAGAAGACAAAACCCGTTCTCTTCGAGAGGTCCTTGTGAACGTGGGGGCCGGAAGAACTGCCGATCTCTGACGCCATGATAAGGGCATAGCTTCCCGCCCGGGCCGTCTGAACCGCAAGGTACAACGCCTCCCGCCTATTGTTTAAATTAATCTGCAGCACTTTCATTGCCCTCGGCCGTTTTATTCCGCTGGGTGTCCGGTCTCGAAGCCGTCGGTCGTCTATGTGCGCACTCCCTGTCCGGTCTGTGTCCGGCACTCTTCCCGTCGGATCGTTGGTGCACTCCTTAGCCTTGTGCTCTGGTAAGCCGCACCTGAAGCAAAGCTTGCTTCTGTCGGGTCCTTTGCATCCCCCGCCCTTGTGGCCCACCTCCAAACATCGGTAGCACCTGCCGGGAACCTCCCTCTCTACACAACGTCCATCCAATCGTCACGAAGAGGCACATGGTCTGACGCCGCGACTCTGCCAAGGCAAGTGTCCCGGCGGCGCCGTTGGTTTCCGTCCGTGCTATGCTCTTGGCCACGATACGACAGCCGATCTGGACGTGAGCCAATCAGACCGGTCTTCCATCCAGCCACGCATCCCTTCGGCTTGGCCTCCGCCTTGGGATTTGGGTTTTTATTGATGTTGTCTCATCTCGGTTCAGCCTTTGCTTTTCCCCCCGTGTTAGCAGATAGTACATGGTCTAGCGCCGGAGGCCTGCCAACTTAAATTCTGCGGTCCATGCTACTTTCTTTCAATAATGTGGCTTCACCATTCATCCGGAGCTTCGCGCTTCGTTTAACCAATTCGTTTAATAATTTCCCGTAACTATTATTAGGTACCTCTGGATATCCTTAACCTTATCTCTTTTTTAGCATGATGGCCAGCTGTTTAATTTTTAAATTTTTCCACTTTCACAAAACTTTTACGCAACTTGTAAGTGGTTTTTCATTTATTTCAATTTTACCCTTGGGATTGGTTTTCAGTGATGGATTGATGAGTCGTACGTTAATGGCCCTTATGTAATTTTTTCAACTTCACTTCACCTGCCCATTGCTTCATTAATATTAAATCAACCTCTCTAATTAAGAGTAAGTACCTATACTTAACTAGTCTTAGTTTTATGTTAAGTTAAACAATTATTTGTAGCCTGATGATGACACCAATGGTGTCGAAACATGTCGTAATAGTAAGAATAGTTTAATCAACAATTTAATTTCACAATAAATTGTCGTTCATGGGGAAGGTTGTATGTTTGGATTTATGGTTATATTCAGTCTTCACCCCATTTGGAGCTTAACTAATTTTTTACATCCACATTATGGACCCAATCAATTTCATCGAACAAGTTACTGAACTAGATTTATCTGGTGCTCTCCGCGTGCTGAAAATCAATTTAAACAAACACCACACAAACGACCAACATATAACTTTTCTTACGACTGACAAATAACATGATTCCTAAATTCCTGCAAATAAAACTACCTAAACATAGATTCAACCACAAAGAAGCTCTATAGAAACAAATCTACTAAAAAATATCTCCATAAATATCTAAATAATATACTTGGTCCGGGAGCCGGCAACCTTTTTTGCAATCAATTAATATACTTTTTATACTTCGTGAGCAGCTTTATTTTAACGAGACGCCAAACCTTTTCCTTTGCGAAAATTTTCGCAAATGGATCCTACGGAGTGCGCAGGGGTAAAACACGTTGATGTGGTAATTACAAAAAATTGATTAATAACAGTTAATTTTTTAGCTAACTGTTAAGTTTTTTTGTAAGTAATTCAAAATAACATTTGCCCTACAACAAAAATGAGTCCATCAAGAGTGTCCCCATCTGAAGACATGTAGGTATTAGTACATTAATAAAAATAATGAATATCAAGCTGATTTTTTTTCTGTAGCTTAGTAAATATTTGCATAATTAAATGCCCACTTTGTCCCACAAATTAATTGGGCCGTTTTCCCATGATATTCATACATTTTTTTAAATTTCCAAATCAACGTGTTTTTCCCTGCACACCCCCGTAGGACCCATTTGCGAACATTTTCGCAGAGGAAAAAGTTTAGCGTCTCGTTAAAATAAAGCCGCTCACGAAATATAAAAAGTATATTAATTGATTGCAAAAAAGGTTGCCGGCTCCCGGACTAACTCCATTATATCGAATATATTAGACAATAAAAGAAGAAAAAAACTACAACAATTAATCAAAAACCACAACCTACACCATAACACATCATATTACCCAACAACAATTAATAGATAATAACACAACGAATAACCATAATCCACAAAAACAACATTATCGACAACACTCCTTCACCAATAAGGACAGACACGCAGAAGACAACTCATCCAATGAAACAGAGACACACAACCACCACGAAGAAAACAGATCCCACCAATTCCACCAAAAATTTCCCAATTTATCGAACATCAGCCTAAACAAGAAAGAAGACGAACTTCTGAACCTCGGCCACAAATTTTCACCCACACCCACAAAATATCTTCTTGTGTAACATAATTCATTAATTAATTACTTTTTATAAACTGATTCTTTTTTTCGATCTTTATAAAATTTTAAATCTTTAAACAGAGGATCCATAAAGCATGCTAGTATTGCAGAATTGTTTATTTCATTTCTAAAATATATTATAGTTAAAACGAGTGTTTAAGTCTTTTAAAACTGCATGCTTAAACGAACTAACTAATTTTGGGTCATTGTCTTGAAGTTTTAGGTGAACATTTACAAGACAAAAATAATAGGTACCACAGACGATATTGAAAGCTCGTCTTCATAGGAAACCGCTTTTGTAGCGTATTGTAATGAGTAATGACTTTAAAGCTGGAATTAGGTCTCCCATTACTTGCCAATCTTGGTCCTTTAACTCTAAAATACGCGCATCATTTAATTTAGTAGCATTTCTATCGCTTAAGACAGCAGAAATCGCCCAACGTTGTTCTAATAATCGTTCAAACATGGCTAAAGTTGAATTCCATCGAGTTGGGCCGCAAGGCACGCTAGTCTTTGCACATGGTTACAGAATGCCTTGGTTGTGGAGAGTCTAGTTCTAGGCCATCAGACAATTGCTCCATAACAGAACATAGGTCTGATCACAGCGGTGTACAGCCATAGGACAGACTTTGGGGATGGGCCCCAAAGTCTTCCAATTGCGCGGCGAGACATTGCCAGAATTACTTTTTCCGCTTTAAGCTGGACGTGCTTGCTCCAGTTCAGTTTGTTGTCAAGTGTAATACCTAGATACTACACTGACTCTGAAAACTGGAGGTGTTTTTGGAAGAGTAGAGGAGCTCGAAGGCCCTGAATCTTTCTTTTCCTTGTGAATAGAACTACCTACGTTTTTGTCGGGTTTATGGACAGGGAGTGTTCCTTACACCATTCTTCGGTCACTCTGAGAGCTGATTGCATAAGACTGCACAGAGTAGCCTAAAACTTGCCGGTTATTAGGATGGATAAATCATCCGCATAGCCCATCGTGTAGTAGCCGCTGTCGTTGAGACGACAGAGCAGGCTGTTTACAGATAAGTTCCACAGAAGTGGTGACCCCACCTTGGGGGCATCCTCTCACTACTGTGCACCTCACCGTTATGTCGCATACGCTGCTGATGTGCCCTGCCCTGCATTTCAGTAGCTGCACAATCCAGCTTCGTACGATGTCAGTTACACCATTGTGGCGTAATGCAGCTTCGATTGTTTCAAAGTTTGTTTTGTCAAACGCCCCTTCAATGTCTATGAATGCTCCCAGGGTAGACTGTTTATAGTCCAGCGATCTCTCAATCCTCCCCACGATAATAATAATAATGCTTTACTGTGAAATATAAAGTAACATCACAAATGGAATAGGGTTCGCTTAGTAGCGATCTTCCACCGTTCCAGTAATCACTGTGACATGCAGATAAGGTAATATAATAACTAAATGACTTATTTTCTTATTATATATGAATTAATCCACCATATTAATAATTCTATTATACTGTGTAACCTAATGAAACGTATTGAAACATACGATAGAGTGTAGGGCTCATTCTGTGGATCTTCCTGCAGAGTATGCATGTTAGTTAGGGTGCAGCGGGAATCGTACCAGCGCTGTATCCCTATCCCTTATATGTCTGCCGCACAATCTTTCAAGTGTCTTAAGGAGAAAAGACATTAGACTGATTGGACGATATGATTTAGGTGTGGAATAATCACCTTTACCAGGTTTGGAGATAAAAACAATTTTTATCTCCCTCCATTGTACTGGTATGTGTCTAAAGGCGATACAGCCCGTATAAATTCTTGTAATATGTGTCTTTTGTTAGAATTTTACTTAGGCGCGATGCAGAGGAGGTGGATTCTATAGAGCCGCAAAAGCTCTTCCATGCCTCTCTCTGCCGCCTCCTAATATCCTTCTTATATAGCCTTAGGTTTACCTTGTAGGCCTCCCAATCGGCTGTGGCTTTGGTCTTCTTTGCCTTATTGAACAGTTGGCCAGTCGAGTTTTCTGCCTTTCTAGCGCCCTGCAGCACCAAGGAAGGTTATAAGGTGCCTTAGCAGTTCTCAAAGGACAAACCTGGTTAAATGGCTCCACAATGGAGTCGGAAAGAAGATCCACTTCGTCCTGTAAGTTGGCAGGGCTCGAGAGACGTCCCCCATAAGGGTGCTCCCTAAGTTTTTCTCCAAGAAGATGTTTGTAGAGGGGAATATCCGTTACCCTGGGGTTGCGATAACCTTTCCCTCAGAGCCGTATATAGAACTGTGATGAAACAGGCATCACCACAATAATTCATATTCCACCGAAGGTATTAGCTCCAAAGGGAGTGAAACAAATAGGCAGTATGACATCAGGAGAGAGAGGCGTGAATGTGGCCATGATTGCTGCAATCAGCGCTACTGAAAACAGTATACCGCCTATGCTGATATTTCCTCGAGTCAATTTCAAGGATTTCATGATGATTAGTATGAGAGCTGGCACCAATTTTTGGGTAGGTATTTGAGGCAAGTTGAAAACTTGTCACATACCTCCCCTATTATACCCCAACGTGGAACTGCAGACCTGGCTGGTGAGTAGCGGGGCTAAATCAACCCCTAAATTTTTTTAAATGTTATTTTTTTTCCCAAAAATATGTTTGAGGCAATATGCAATTTTTATATGTTGTAGCTTAATATTTAAAGAAAAAGAAAAAAAATACGCCAGACGATTTAGTCGGGGCTTTAACATTGCCAGGCGCGTGCAAACACATTTTGCAAAAAAATATAATAAATGTACATATTTGAGGCAGCTTGAAATTTTACTAGGGTATTATTTATAACTAAAAAATAAGATTCTCAAAAAGACAGATCATTTTGATGGGACTTTCTACCTGCCAGGTGATCTAACAAATTATGAATAAGTGCGAGTGCGTAGCGCTATAGGTAGGCTGTAATTACAGTGACTCTATTACAAACAGTGGCTACAAGCGATGTAATCGATTTTTATTGGCCGTGGTATATTTTGCATCTTAATGGCGACCTGACTGTGTGTGACTGATCAGCGTGTGATTTTTATTTGGATTTAGAACGTTGCTAGGATACCACCGTTGAGTTCATAGAAACCCGCCCAAAATTTTGCCTCCTAATGGCGGATGGGTGGAGCTAATCGCTGCTTGTCGTCACTGTTTGTAATAGAGTCACTGTAGGTGTAATGTGAGAGAGGTCGTTTATCGGCAGCTGTATGCGTTCTTGCTTGCCGCGTTGCTATTGGCTCTGGCGAGGTCACGTGACTTACAATAGCCATGAGGTTTCTAGTCGGAATTTTGGAGTCGTTATTCTCAGTCGCATAATTCTAATAATGGTGTTACACATTTTATTTCTGACAGTGATATTATAAGCTTATATTGTCATAGTTACGATACCAATAAAGAGTGTCATAACTCCCTTGGGATATAAAGACGCTATAATTCCCTCTACGGCTCTTTTATGAACCAGTAACCTAGCAACAACCAAAACTGCAATCGACTATACCTGAATGAAATATACCGGAAATGAACAAATTTTATTAAACTCGGTCACAAATAAAATTATCTATGTATCACGGGAATGAATAGGTCTCAATTACCTCGGGTAATTGCTGTTCCTCGGGCGCAAGGCCCTCGGGACGCAAACTTTATCCTCGGTAATTAAGACCCTTATAATTCTCTTGATACATAAATAACTATTATAACTTCAATAATTTTAAAATGTCTGGTGAAAAGTTAGTTTGTGTCATTTGCAGAAAAAAACGATACTAAAGTGATTGCTTTTGTGGAGAAAACTCTCAAAAAAAGTCATGAAGTGTTAGAGATCCGTAAACTTCATCGATTAAAATATAATGATATTATTTTGCCAGTGAATCCTAACCTTACGGATGGTTATCACACAAGTTGTTATAAGAACTTTATAGCTTTGATGAAAAAATATTATGAAAATATTGTGATTGGATGTAATGTTTCTACTCCTATAAAAGGTATTGTATTAATTCCATTATTTTTCAAGTAATATATGCTCACAAATAAAATAAAGCATTCACAGTATTGAGTTTACGTATTTTCTCACTAACAATATAAAATATTCAGTATATGTACTTTGATTATTATTGTATCTTTTGCCTGTATAATTCAATACAATGGCTCTAACATCTATACATACACAAAAACTACGAGCGTCTCACCGCAGGAATATTTTTTGGATCCATGACGTCATTCTGCAGTCATAACCAAACAAGGAAAGAAATCGTATGCAACACCACGTGCAATAAATCTAACAAGAACGCATGATGGGTTGCCTATTCATCCATGGGCTAATGTTTAATAAAATAATTTTTTTAAATAATTCTGTTAAATCTAAGTGAGTAATTTCTTACTCTCTTTATCTCAAGTAAATTTTCATAATCTAAAATAAATTCAAAATTTGAAATATTTATTAGGTACGCAGGTAATATTATAATGATTAAATTGTAGATTGCGGCAGGTTGGTAAGTAGAAGTAGGTTTTTAACAATGAAAAAATGTTACAAAAACAAGAAAATAACCGTTTTCACAAAAAGAAACAATTTCTATAAGTTTGTTTAAAATCATAAAGTTGTATTTCAATTTCAATTTCAGTTGGGCCATCTTAAATATTTTTAATTAGGTATTTATGTACAAATTAACAAAATACGAATCGTTACTTTAATTAAACATTATTTCCTATTCTTAATTAAACATTTTACATACTTTTTACACAATTTACAAATTAAAATGAATGAACGAGGGCAACAACAAAAGAAAGAAAATTTTCATTGGTGAACAATTGACTTCAAAAACTATGTAATCGAAGGGTTGGAAGAAGCAAAAGGCTACTAATAATTATGTGGCAATTATATAATTGCCAAGTTTATTCAGTTTAACATGATATTTCTCTTACTTACAATTTTACCCACTTGAGTGCAATACGCTCGCGCATGTTACTATGCACTTTCTTATCACATTAGTTGCCATTTTGTCAATTGGCCTACTTATAAATTTCATCAACTGAATTTTTATTACTTTTAAATTAATTAAGATGTTTAAAGAAAGATAGGAGGTGCCAATTCCCTCCATTTTTTCCACTTATAATTTTAGAAGTTAAATTTGGTAAGTTGTATTCTAAAAATTTTATTATATAAAAAAAACATATAAAATACATACCCCACACATCTGGCACTTGTCTCATTAAAATTTAATTCAATGCCTTACATATTGTTGATTACATGTGTTTAATTTGTTACAGATTTTGTTAAACATAATTATTATTAATTTGAAAAAGCCCTGCATGGTACAGGGCGAAACGTCATGTTAAACTGAATAAACTTGGCAATTATATAATTGCCACATAATTATTAGTAGCCTTTTGCTTCTTCCAACCCTTCGATTATATAATTTATGGCTAAAGAAATAATTCTCAAGATTCAAAAACTATTTTAGGATTTACATGTTCAACTTATTTACCCCCAAGTCTTCAACATGGCTATCAAAATATAATAATTGTATAGTACTCTGTTTGTTTTTATCAATATTTTTTATGCTTTATACGTATTTGTTTTACGGTAGATGAGGTAATCGTTTTTGACTTGAAAAAGGCAGTAGTTGGCGAAACGTCGTTAAATTGTTTCCATTTTTAAAATAAGACGAATAAATATATATGTATAATTTATGATTATACTCCATACGCTGGGCAATGTCCCTTTTCTCATTAAGTCGTAAATCAAATCTCATTTATATCAAGATCGATAGTTTCATTCAATATGCACCTCTAATGCAAAGTAAAAACCAGTTCCATACGGGCGAAAGTTGTTCAAAACAAATCTTATGGAAACTTGAATACAATAGAACAATAGTTTTCAACTACCTACCTAAACAGCGGTTGTCAATAGAAGATAGGTACACTAGTTTCATTATGAAATTGTGATGTTTGTATTAATAAATTGATCAATTTATAAAACACAAATAAACAAACGGTATACAAAGTAGGAAAATTTAGACAAGAAATAGCAATACTTATGCACAGGTTACAAATAAATTTAAGGAATTCTGTAAACGATTATAATAGGTTACGAAGAATTCAATAATGCAGAAACCATATCGATTTAAGTACAATTATCGTTTCCCAGTAATTACAATTAATTGAATATCATCGAATTAGTGTCGTAATGATGTAATTAGATATCTACATAAGGGAAAGTTGTGCCAAAAATAATTGCACAGCCTTATTTTCGTATAGAACCTGTGCGCAATGGACGTCGTTGAAGCTAAACGTAAAATTTTGTTGAATGTGTACGATTATTTTGAAAAGGAGAAGATTCATGGTGGACCATTTAGTTCAGTAATGGCTGTTCGGCAAAGAACGGCGGATGCGGTACAAGTATGTAAAAAAACGGTGACGAGGACGTGTGTTATGCGGGAAAATGGAAGTGACTTAAAGAAAATTATACATCGCCGGCCTAGAAAATGTACAAGGGATCTAACAGACACCAAAAAGCACACCATCCGATTGGTGATTTATGAGATGTATGCAAAGAAGGAACACATAACTCTGGACACATTGTTAGCCGTGTTAAAATTGAAACACGTTTGCAATTTCGGCAGAACAAGTTTACAGCTTGTACTGAAGGAAATGGGTTTTAAGTTTAAGCAGACCGATAACAGACGAGGTTTATGCGAACAATCTCATGTGGTTTCCATGCGTAATGTGTTTTTGCGGAAATACCTAAAAAATATTCAATCAGAAATTCCACACGAGATCGTCTTTTTAGACGAAACATGGGTTTTTAGCAGAGGTGCAAGCAAACGTACTTGGCAAGATGACAGTGCTAAAAGTTTAAAACAACCTAGTAAGGCTTCCGATGGTAAACGCTATATTATTGTTCACGCTGGTGGCCGAAATGGCTTCATAGAAGGAGGTAGTTTAATATTTTGTAGTACAAACAAATCCGCAGATTACCACGACAATATGAATTCGGTATTGTTTGAGAAATGGTTCGAGGAATGCGTACTACGGAATCTTGAAAGGCCGTCAATCATTGTTCTTGACAACGCATCCTACCACTCACGCAAAAGTGAAAAGCTTCCGACAGCTTCTTCAACCAAGCACGATATTACAACGTGGTTGAACAGTAAAAACATAGAATTTGACACTGCAATGTTAAAGGCTGAGTTGTTACAATTAGTGAAAGAGAACATTCAACATTCCGCATGTAAATATGTTGTCGATGAAATGGCATTGAAGCATGGCCACGAAGTTCTGCGTTTACCGCCTTATCATTGCCATTTCAATCCCATTGAATTGGTATGGGGGATTGCGAAGAAGTTTTACGATGACCATATAGGCGCTACTTCAGGAAAAGAGGATATGGTGATTAAAACTTGGAACGACGCATTGTCGAAGATAACTGCAGACGTGTGGAATCGCTGTGTAACTCACACAGAAGAAATAATCAGACACCTACAAGCGTGAACAAATTATAGACGATGTGCGACCTTTGGTTTTTAATGTAAATACGCACAGTGACTTAGAAGACGATAACTTTACTTTTAGTGACAGTGATACTGATTTGTAAATAAATTTGTAAATACCTAAGTATAACAATAATTAAGTATATTTGTATATAGTTACATATTAATAGTGCCTGTGTATACTTATGCATGTGTATATTATATGCTTTGAGATCTTATCGACTTTCTTATTACCCTTTTAGGTACTTATGGCGAAATTTACCTATTTATTTATGCACGCATTATAATTTTTGCAAAAACTTATTAAAGTGATAAAATTCCTTTATGTATAACAAAATACATCAATTTTTATAATTATATTTGTTGTATGGTAAGATACACCACACTACACGAACAATATTACTTTGCAATGAAACTATTGACAACCGCTGTCTAGGTAGGTAGTTGAAAACTATTGTTCTATTGTATTCAAGTTTCCATAAGATTTATTTTGAACAACTTTCGCCCGTATGGAACTGGTTTTTACTTTGCATTAGAGGTGCATATTGAATGAAACTATCGATCTTGATATAAATTAGATTTGATTTACGACTTAATGAGAAAAGGGACATTGCCCAGCGTATGGACTATACCAATTTTGGCAGTAATATTACCTTTATCACCCAACGATTTTTTATGCTGTTGAACAAATTTGGTTTCTAATATGAATATTTTGTCCCAAAAATAGCGTGGCACATTAAAATAGCCTACGCTAAAAGGCCTCGACAAAAGAGCCCACGTCGAAATCGCCCCGTCAGATTGGCCTATTCCAATACAGCCTGTCTAATTAATCTGTCAGAAGTAAACAGTTAATAGGTACGTGTTGTTTCTAAGTCTATGTGTTTTAACACGTAAATATCTTAGCTCCTGTGTAAATATGGAGAAAATTCCCCCCATGTACTTATATGAGTTTTTTTAAGTGAAATATTTTTTGGTGACACATTGTTGCAAATGATGTACTGAGTCTAAATGAAGTGGTTTCAAACACTAAACGAAGTTTGGAAAAAGAAATGCTAAACTTAAATGTAGATTGCCACTAAAGTGCCTAGGTTATTTGCAGGTTTCGTATATTTTTTTCTATTGATACTAAAACAGTGACATGACACACATAATAGTATAGAAAACTGAAGTTATTTTAAAAAGAACTATTTTCATGAATATTTTAATGCAGGCTGTATTGGGGTAAGCCATTCTAACAGGGCGATTTTGACGGGAGCAGTTTTGGATTTGGGCTGTTTTGTCATGGGCTTCATACGTAAGTGTGATTAAAGCTAAAATGTATATTTAGGATTCTCGAATTGTCGGTGGTAAATGAATCTTTAATAATTTTGGATTCTAATTCTGAGAGATGATTAGGCTTCTTTATTGGCTGCTTTTTTTTAGTAGAAAAAAATCGTACTTGCTGATCTATGTGCTTATTTGCATTAACATTTTGTGTCTGGCTCTGATTAATAATGTTGATTACCTTGTCAAGATGTTTTATAACATTATTTTTAACAGATTCATTTAAATTTGCTCGAGAATTCAATCCTAAAATCAGTCCTTGCGGTATAAGAAGAAAATTGTGTCTGGGTTTTTTTGGAAAAATGAAACGCATTTTCAAAAAGAATCAGAATATCTTTTGTTCATTTATGAAATTATGTGTTGCATTCTTTGTGTCCTTTAACATGTTATGTTGTAGATGTGTAAAACATCATACATTTTACTTTTTTAGAGCTGTGTCCTCATCGTTAGAAACTTGTGGTTGTGGATCCACTATTTCTCTTTCATTCTACACATTTATATTAATCATTATTATTTGTCTAATTATATAGAATTACAAACTGGAAATAATTCTGCTGTAGATGTAGATGTAGATGGCAGTGGTTCATCGATTCATTGCCTTTTTCTGGGTTTCTTGTTCTCGGGGCAATTAAAACTAAATCTTTGCGATTCATTGTGAAGAAATATTTCAGTGCCATTTTCTCGTTTTCCATCTCGAAAATGACAACTACACAAAAATGCTCCTGGTCCAGGGTCAAAATCTGTAAAAGAATTTTATAACAAAATGAATTTTTATTAAATTTTGAAAGACTCATGTTTACCTAACAAGCTCCTCAAATGAAGTACTGTAAGGTAAGGAAAATTTATATTTTAAATAAAAAGGATTACAAGAAGAATCCTACCAAAAATATTAAAATTTTACCAACAGAGGGGGGTGCCAGCGGTTATGGGCAGCAACTATCCCTCTCTTTGCATCACAAACGTGTCCCCTCTCCAAGAGGAAACGCATATAAGGAGAAACGCACGCGTTTCTGCTAATTCCGTTTTAGAACTCCTTTTTAAAACTCCGTTTATAACTCCGTTTAGAATTCCGTTTTCCTAGTCTGAATCCGATCCTGACTTAAACTGTTGTGTAATATAATTCCTGATTTGTTAACTTCATTTTTGCAATGCTGTTAATTTAAATACCATTAATTTCCGAGATATCCTGTTTAATTTAGTTTTCCTACCTTTTATTAGAGATCCTGTTTATTTTGTTTTATTTAATTTAATCAAGCATTAACCATAACCTGAAATTTAGATTCATAACTAATCCAATCACGGTCACCCTACTTTTCCTGGGGTCAGTTATCGAGTGGTTAGCCGGGTAGTAGTAAGTGGTGTGCGACGGGATATTTCCGAGTCCAGTAGTGTCAACTCTGGTTGGGAAGTATCTGGTCCGAATAAAACGTTCCTAGAGCACAGACGTTCAGACTCTGGTTAGAGCGGTGTTTTATTCAGGGGATTGGAAACATCCTGTGGGGACCAGCAAGCGTGTCAACGAATTGTGTAGTCCTTGGGGCATGCTCCAGCTATCGGCTAATTACACTTGGGTACCTGATAACGCAGGGAATTAAAGGCCTGTTGGTGGGTTCCTGCGGTTAAATTATTCAGTTGATTCCTTATGTACCTGTAAAAATACCTCGTGTGTAAAATAAACCCCTTAAGAAATTATAACCTAGTTTCCGCCGCGTCACAACAATCAATACAATTGACCCGTCCGAATCCGGATTAACCTGATCCTGTGCCTGAAATAAATCCGCTACCATTAATTGGTTGCACAGAGTACTTACCGAATAGAAACAGTTAAGGGTAACGTGTAATAATTAATTAGTTTGTTTTTTTATAGACAGCATTAGAATCGATTGACACGAAGGAAGCAGCAACGCAACCACCCAGTGGTGCCAATCCAAAAATTGTAGTCGTGAGTCAACCCAGAGGGGGCAGCAATTTAAATATTTTGTAAATATAAATAGGGAAATTGTAGTGCAAATAAATTACAACAAGGTTTATACGGTTTAATTCCAATATCCTGGTCTCTGACTGATAGCTACCCAGGGGAAGGTGTTCCCAACTACCCTACAGTACAAATAAGGGGTAGAGAACCAATGAGAAACCTGGCAGTACATCCAAAATAATTTCAAAATAGCAAAACGAATTTGACAAAATGTGCTTGTCAGGCATTCATTTAGTATTCAAAATATAAATTCTTTTACTTTTAGAGGTGAATTTGCAACTCATGGTTGCATAGATGGGCATTCCAGAATAATAATTTATTCATCATGTGCTATCAGTTACTGCACAGGCAGTACTGAATTTATTTGTACCTGCCGTATCAAAGTATGGATTGCCGTCACGTGTCCGTTCAGACCATGGATACGAAAATTTATTCGTGGGAATTTTAATGAACTCAATTCGTGGCATTAGACGACGGAGTCATATCACTGGGAAATCTGTCCACAATCAACGTATTGAAAGATTGTGGGTTGATGTTTTTCAACAAATTGTAAAATCTTTTTACCATCTAAGGTACATAAGCTAAATAAGGCCCGGTTCTAAATAAAACCCATCTGTCATTTTATTATGACAATAGAATTTGTACATGATTCTTAATGTTTCTGACAGCTGCTGGTCTCTAGTGGCTAGCCTAGAAACTACCATAGTTGAAGTGAAAGATTCCGCCATGTTTTATTCAGTTCAGAAGTGAACTACGTGTGAGGTTGTTGTTGCTACTATTTCAATGTATTTTAATAAATCTCCTGCATTATTTGTTACTTGACATAAGTGAACACGGTATATGTCATTTCAAAACTTATGGTTAATAGAATAAGATACCGTATTCATGTTTTCCACTTAACATGCATTTATTTATGTCTTAAAAAACATACGAATGAAAGCGCGGGTTTGCAGGGAGCTCCAAATAAGGCCCCCTATAGATGAGCTAAACAAGGCCCATTGGCCTTATTTAGAACATGAATAACCTCTAGTAGGCAATATGATTTTTGTATTATTTTTAGATGGAAAAGCTAAAGAAAAAGAGAGGCTATAGGTGAAGGAATGCCTGTAAGCCTGTAAACGATATTAAAAGGCGAAAGTCTAGATAAATTATTCCATCCCCGATATAGGGAAAAGCAAGTAAAAACTTGCTCAAATCAGGGTAAAAAACCCGGATGAACAATTAAATTAAGCCATGCTAAAAGAAAGGTTAAGTAACATCATGTGGTAAAGGAATTTGTATACTTACGGCAAACAAAATGTAAAAGATCAAAAAACTAAAGGGGGAGCATCACACCCTAAGACCGGGCCACCACACATGGAAGAAATATAATTCAAAGGCGTCGAAGAAAGTAACATGCGGCGTCAAGTGATAAGACAGAACAAATACAAAATGGAAGAACGGATCCAAGGGGACCACCTAAAGGAAAAGAACACTGTAAAGCCGGTAAAATACGAGGTCAAATATACGAGGTGCAAACGAAGACGAAGTTATTGGTTAACAAGGAGATTTTTGTTAATATTGAGGATCTCGTTAAGAGAGCCAGAAGGGTTCTTTTTATAAGTTGTGATAATTTCCTTAGATTCCAAGATGCCTAATTTGATGCCTTTATCACAGATGTGGATAATTTCGTAATTGGTTTTAGGGTTGAAAGGGTGACCGGAATCGAGGATGTGATTGGCAAAAGACGAGTTGGAATATATATTGTTATTTTTAATTGAAGCAAAGTGTTCTGAAAACCTAGTTTTAAATTTCCTCCCCGTTTGACCTATATAAACGGAACTACACCCCCCACAGGAAAGTTTATACACCCCGGATTTATCGAGAATGTCCACCTTGTCTTTGGTGTGCACAAGGTGATGTTTAAGGTTATATTTAGAAGAGAATGAAATCTTAACATCGTGTTGTTGAAATAGATTTTTGAAAGGTGGGCCAATGAAGGGTAGAGAGTAGTATAAATTGGAGGTGGAAGGAGAAGGATCCTTAGTGATGGGTTGCAGAGTAGTGATTTGCTCTAAATTGTATTTCCGTTTAAATCTATGATATAGTTTAGAAATTAAATGGTCGGGATACCCATTTCGTAAAGCCAAGTCATAAATTAGGTGAAGTTCTTTATTAAAATTGTTACGGCAACAAATGATCGGTACCGTAATCAGGAAAAAAAAATGCAATGACTCGATAAGCTCAGTTATAAGGGGCAATCTAATGGGCGTGGGAATAATGAGTATAGAATTTAAATTTATAGTAAGTTATAGTTAACAAATATAGTCAAATACCTTTTAGGGCGCCACGATAGTTCTTTAGTAAAGACAAGCTGGTAATCAGAACTACGAAGAGCTTAGCAGCTTATAATAATAATAACAGAGATATGATTTCTGAAAGAGAAAGTGGGTATTCGATAAAGAAATACACTAAAATAATGATAGTGGTGGTTATAATGAATCAAAACAAAATAACATTGACACAATCGGAACAAATTTTACAAAACAAATCTTCACAGGAGTGAAGCAGTAAAGGGGGTTTAACTTTTACCTTGCAGGGAATGAAGTTTACATATTACAACAATGTACAATTAATAACACAAAAATAATACACATAAATATATCAGCAACCGTCTCGGTAGCTGTACGAAAGTCAGTACGTAGTTGTCATTAAACAACGCTTACCAAAAACACATCCGATTATCGCCGTTGCGCAACGTCAATATCGCTGAGTTATCTAAACAGAAAGGTTGATTAACAAGAAAAATTAATAGGGCTGCGACAGCAGACCGACTGAAAATAATAATTACCGACTTTGGTCAGTACTCGTTCCGAGAGTTGATATTTAAAATAATAGCAATTTAGCTTTTAATTTAACTTTAGCAAATTAAATCTTCAAGGTAAAAGATAATACACAAATACTAAAAGTAACTTTTAAAGTAACGAACAAAGTTAATGCAAAATTAATTGAATAGTAAACAAAATGAATAAATTAAATGTTTTAAATTGAAGCAAAAATATGAAATGTGATTAAGTAATTTAGTATAATCAAGTTTTATAATAAACAGTAACAGGAGTTCAAATAAAGTTCAGCAAGAAATGTAAGGTTAATAATTTAAATAACTTATCAAACTTATTTTCAGAAGTTGACACAAGATGGCACAGGATGGCAGCCTGTAATTTCCAAAATAAATCAATTTCTTCACAGGAATGCGGAGATAATTAAAGATGATTTGTAGAACAGCAAATATGTAGTTTCACAGGAAAATAACCATCGGAGTTCAATAGTAACGGATCAGCAATAATTTCAGGTGATGTTAACAAAATGGCGGTAACCAACAAGTAAAGATGTACTCCAAAAGTAAACGGGGTAGGAAAACGCTCAAAGGAAATTAATCCCTAGAGCGTGGACACTTTTAACGTAGCGGTACTAATGCAAAAAGACGTAATATCACGTTTTAATGGTACTTAGAATAAGCAGATGATTCTAAATACTCACTATTTGTGGAAAACTTTCACTTATAGACGATTAATATCGATATGAGAAACTTGTGAAAATTTCCGTAGCACTTAGTAACGTTTGTTAGGAAGTAGAATAGAAAAAGATACGCGGTTGAAAATCGAGTTGCTATTTATATCAGCACGGAGATATTCCCTAGTGAAGTGCTTGTTCCGTTTTTAAGATGAAATATTTTATTTAGTTAGCCGAGGATCAGCCAATCAGAAACTAAATGACAACATTGACAGCCAATAGAATAATTTACAGTACAGCGATATCAGTTGTTTTCGTTGCCGAGTAGAAAAGCTGTAAGGGAACCAACGCAAACGATGTGGTTAGAAGTGACGCTTCGCACAGAATACGTCGATGCGGAGGAAATATAGTACCGGGCAAGTATTGAAAGTGAACCCTATTAGCAAAACATTGAATTAAGGAATTTTGCAATCTGTAATTCTGATAGAGAAATTGATATGATTGATTCTTGCGAATTAGCTAATAAACGAGGAACGTAACAAAATTCATTGAGCTTAAGGGGAAGGCAAAGAGTCGATTAAAGAAAAACCTAAAAGAAGCCAATTTATGGGACAAGGAGTGGAAGGATACAAAAGGAATCACGTGGTCGGTGGTGGTCGGCTTCCTATAGATAGCGATGTCTAAATGTTTATCGACTCTGCTGATCGTAAGGTCCAAGAAGTTTAAGGATTGGTTATCTTCTATCTCCATAGTGAAATTTAAATTCGCATGCAAATTATTTAGCTCAGTAAGGCAATGAAGAATAAACCAGTTAAAGTTGCAAAAGGATGTAGCCGTACAGAGGATCGCGAAAGCGACAAGAATGGTACTACTGTTCCTAAACATTTGAACACGAAGATAGCTCAGAAGAGAAAATTAACTGTGGCTTCCATGAAAGGTGTTCTTGAAGCGGGACCAAGTAGCCTTCAAACTAAAAAAGCGAAGAAAGAAAGTTGGTTCTGCTATTTATGTGGAGAAGATCGTATTGCTGACATGAGACTGTGTGTAAAGTGTTCAACTTACGTGCATGAAGAATGTGTTGGCCTTACAAATAAGGACAAATTATCCAGTTTTATTTGCTCAAAGTGTGATGTTTAATTGGTTTCTATTTGCTTCCTTGATTACTGTTTATTTACCCACGGGCCTTATTTGAGACTGACACTGGCCTTATTTGGAACTAGTGTAGGTACCTAATAAAGCCCGTTATTAACATTTCAAATATTGTATGTACTATTAAAGAAAAGTTTTCCAATGATTTTAATTTTAAGACTTAGTTTTCGTTACTAAGTGTTATGGGACATAAGATTCACAGATCACATGAATAAAATGAAAAGAGATGCCGCATTCGATAAATTGTTAAAGGAATTATTAGAAATGGAGGTATTTGCAAATCTTGATTTCGTCACGTTAAAAACTAAATTAAAAACAATTAAAACAGTATATCGGCAAGAAACAAATAAAATTTTAAAATCAAAGAAAAGTGGAAGCGGTACAGATGACTTGTACAAACCCAAACTCATTTGGTTCACCAGAGCTGATTTTTTTAAAAATAATGTAACAATCAACAGAGCTTCTACCAACAACATGGTAAGTTATAAAACTTCTTTATTAATGTATTATTATAAGAACTTAAACAGAATGATTCACAAATAAATACAGCAAATTGGTAGGACAGATAATAAGAACATCAATATACAGGGTGTCTCAGGTTTAATGATCAGGACTTTGACATTTTGTAGAAAAACACATTTTAACTATAAACATAGTTCCTAAAATTCATTGTTTCTGAGATACAGGGCGTTAAAGTTTTCTAAAAAATAAAGTTTTTATTTATTTATTTCCAAACTGTGGCAATAATTCAAACCAAAATTGGCACACAAGATACAAGGACAGAGGGCCACAAGATTGAAGAATATCAATTTTTTTAATCAACCAGTGGCGGAGATATAGGTAATCCGTTCTACTAATTTGATAAATAAAAAGAGTACGGCCCTGAATTAAATATTGGAAATACACTGTTCGATGGAGCGTTCAATTCTGAACAAAAAATGTCTCTAGACTTTTTTTCGTTTCTGTTACCGTGTGGCCGCAAACTAGATTTTTGTCATTTATTTCACGAAAACTGTATTTTGGCTGTGTACAAAAATTATGGTTGGCATGGATCTTATGCTCTGTCCATGTATCTTGTGTGCCAATTTTGGTTTGAATATTTTCAACAGTTCGGAAATAAATAAATAAAACCTTTATTTTTTAGAAAATTGTGACGCACTCTGTATCTCAGAAACAAAGAATTTTAGGACTTAGTATATAGGAGCAACCCACCTTAAAATGTGTTTCTCTACAAAATGTCGAAGTCCTGATCATTAAACCTGGGACACCCTGTATATGTATTTTCATTCTAACCCAATCATTCTTCTTTGCCAAGGTACGACACTCTCTCCAGAGAAGCAATTAGCATAGTTGTCACGCAGAAGGCCTGCACTTTGGGAGTAATTATTCACTCCTAGATGGCTGAGTGATGGTAGTGGTTCGACTTCTGATCGCCATGAGTCATCTGTAACTACTCCTGCATCAAAATCTTCTCTGTCGACTGAACCTTGTGGCAGATATACTCGGCCAGACGTCATTCTGAGCCAATTGTGTAAAGCACAACAAGCCTTGATTACCATATCTACTGAGCTTGATTTTAAAATAATAAATTGACCTTCGAAATATTCGAAATCTCATGCTTAGAATACCGAAGGCATTTTCCACAACTCTTCTCGCACGAGATAAACGATAATTATACGTATATTCGTTGTTTGGTGTTTAAAGATCCGGTGTAAGGTTTCAGAAGTTTCGTCCTCAACGGAAAAGCATAATCGCCTATAATAAAGGAATCTGTAGGAAACTGTATTGTTCCATTAAGAATAACTTTATTCGAGTCTGAATTTCGAATATAGTGCTATCATTTGCTCTGCCATTATGCTCCACTTCTATATACGTATTTGAAACAATAATCTGCATCAACCAACGCAAAAAAAATGATGCTGTTATGTCTCTTTGTAATTAAAAAATTCTGATCCACTGTTGGGCGGGCGCTGAACTTGTACATGTTTTCCGTCAATCGCACCACAACAATTAGGAAAATTCCACTGGACGGAAAACGATCTTTGAATATTACGCCACTCAACCTTCACTTGCGAGAACCTACAAATGATAAAAAAATTTTTTTATTACAGGTTGAACATATTACTACAGAAATGGAGAGATGGAGACAATGAAGAAACGAAACAATCACCCACACTGCAAACCCCAACCCCGAAAAGGAAGAGAAATATGAAGATAAATTCCAACATTACCGGCGTTGAAAATGCAATTGACGCCTTAAAACAGATCGTAGACAAAAATGATACAAATGATCATCGTGAAGTAGAGGATGAATACATATAGTATCAACATGGATTCATGCGTTACATGAAATTTTAGTGTCAGTTCCTGAAATCAGTTCCCTCTAGACATAAAAATAAATGGTGTTTACCTACATGTTTTAATACTTTTCCTAATTGTCGTATGATTCTCGATTGCACAGAAGTAAAATGTGCTAGACCATCGTCCATGGATAAGCAGCGCTTAACATATAGTTCGTATAAACACATGAACACATTCAAAGGTTTAGTTGCAGTTGCTCCAAATGGCGTAATAAATTTTATCTACTATTCATATATAAAGTTCAACATTACGACACTCAAATGAGTATCGTAATGAACTATTTTACCGCACTCATTTATTAAGGTGACAGATGACAGATATGCCTACTAAATTATTTCTAATTTTTTACAAATTTCTTTCGATGGACAATATTTTATGAATAGTAGATAAAACGTTGTACGATATTCGTATCGTAACATCATTTTACGATACTCGACGTCTTATTAAACTCGGCCTGCGGCCTCGTTTACTAAACCGCCGTCTCGTATCGTAAAATGATACGTTACGACACTTGTATCGTAAATAACTATTATGAGTGTTTTATATCCAGGATCAGTATCTGATCAAAAAATTGTACAGCACTGCGGTATTTTGAATACCCTAGAGGCTGGCGTCTTAATTTTAGCCGACAAGGGATTTCCTTGTAAAGGATTTATTGCCACCAGGTGTACATCTGAATATTCCTCCATTTTTAACTACCAGCCAGTTTACACCTCAGCAGATAATCCAAACAAGAACGATTGCAAAAGCACGAATTCATGTTGAGCGAGCAATTCGGAGAGTTAAATGCTATTCAATATTAAATTCAATACCATACATATTAATGCCACAGGCATCAATGATTTTTAAAGTTTGTGGTGCATTGACCAACATGCAATTTCCACTTATTGCAGAAGTAGAATGTTTATATGAATAGAATTAAAACATAACAAATTTACACAACTTCCAATGCACCACTTATAAATTTTATATATTTTTCAAAATAAAATTTTTTCAATAACTCGATGTTTGCGTCGAAGTTTTCTGCTTCAATTTGTTCAATAACTACCTCTTGAGGTGTCCAAAGTACTAAATAACACAATTTTCTTCCAGTTATGGCAAGTTGTCCCTGAATTTGTTCATAATAATTGTGTTTTTTATTCGCAACATTAATATTGTTCTCATTAATAAAAACTATTCCTTGTTTATCTTTTTTTAAAGCTTCCGACAAGGAAACCTTTCTATATTTGAAAGGACATTTCATCTCTACAAGGGCTTCACTGCCTACCAATCCATCAGGGCTTGCACCCAAAAGCCCAGAACTATGAACCCAGAGACCTGTTTCTTCTACCGTGGTATTTGAAATTTTCTCAAAAGCTTTAATTGCTTCCTTTTCATTTTCGCGTCCCCATTGCATTGCCCTCACATTATCCAGATCATAAAATCCTAAACAAAATAAATGAATTTAGTTTGACAAGCTGATAAATTTATTACAGAGTACAGTATAACTTCGATAGTTCGGACATTCAGTAGCCCGGGCACTCCAGTGATCAGGACACTCTTGTTTTTCGTCAAATTGCAGAGAAGTTTGGTGTTTTGACAAATTCTGAGTTGTTTTCATTGTCAAAATAAAAATAAATCTTAAGTATTATTATTATTATTCTCTGGGGGTGGTCCCAATAGGTTCCCGCACTGCGACCTTTTTGGTCTATTGTGCTCCCCGGTGTTGTCTACCCTTCAAGAATTCCTGTATCTTTCACAAAGTCCAGGATTTTAGTAGGGCGAATCTTCGTTACTTCCTCTTGTGTAATTTTTTCATTTCCAAGTAGGAGTTCCCTTGCCTTTATGAATGCCTCACATTGGCAAATGACGTGATAGGGCGTTTCATCTGCCTCACCACAACCCCTGCATGTCGGGCTTTCAGTCAGTCCCATGTTGTGCAGGTGTTTGTTCATGCGACAGTGGCCAGTGACCATTTCTGTCGCAAGTTTTATCTTCGTCCTGCTTAACTTTAAGATGGACGTAGCTAGGTCCCCGTTTGGGGTTTCCAGGAAGATCTTGGAATGACTCTGTCCTGGGATTTTCGACCAATGTCTGCAATGCTCTTTCGTGAGTATTGCTTGAATCTCCTTTTTGACTGTGTTATAAGTAATCCCACAAGCCGGTTCGGGTCCTATGAGTGGTTTTGCGCTTGCCATTCTCGCAAGCTCGTCAGCAACCTGGTTACCTGCGATTCCCGCATGCCCAGGTGCCCACACTAGTGTGATTGAGTTGCACTTACCTAGTGCGTTTAGCATTTGTGTGCATTCAAGGACTAGCCCTGAATTTACCACATATGAGTCTATTGCTGCAATCGCTGCTTTGCTGTCTGTCACTATAAAGATTTTCCTTTTGATAAGGTTCTCTTTTAATAGTTGAGCAGCTGCCGTCAGGATTGCATATACCTCGGCTTGGAATACGGTCTCTTGTTGTCCTAGGCTTACAGAATTCTGCAGCCCCGTCCATTGCTCCCGTATACTCCCGAGCCAGTGCCCTTTGTGGTTTTCGAGCCGTCTGTGTAATACACGATTCCATTCAGCTTCGCTTTACTGGAATTGCTCTCCCAGTCTTGCCGAGTGGGGATTGTTGTCTTAAACAGTTTGATGGGACAAACTGTTTTGGGTATCCTCTCAGTATTCATACTAAGGGTTTTGTCTTTGGAGATTTCGTCAAAAATGAGCGAGTGTCCCGCCCTTGACGATCCCTCCTCGCCGTTAACTCTCAGCCGGTATGCCCCTCTGAGCGCCTCTGCCCTAATTGCTAGGTTTAGTGGCGGTAAGTTCAGGAGGGTCTCCATAGCTGCCGTAGGGGTGGTTATCATTGTCCCCGTGATTCCAAGGCAAGCCCTACGCTGCACCTTGCTAAGTTTCTGTATGTTCGTCTGGGTGGAGGTTTTATGCCACCACACCAGTGAGCCATACGTAATGATCGGTCTGATCATTCTGGTGTATATCCAGTGGGTCATCATTGGAGATAACCCCCACTTGCTTCCGAACGCTCGCCTGCAAGCCCCCAAGGACTTTGTGGCTTTGTTCGCTGTCTTCTCTAGGTGCGGTTTGAAGGTTAGCCCTTGGTCAAGCGTTATTCCCAAGTATTTGCCTTCTCCCACAACCTTCACCTTGGTGCCATACATTTATATGTAAAATCTTAAGTAACTCCAGTAATCCGGATATCTCAATAGTCCGGACACAGGCCGGAACGATATCTGCCCCGACTATCAAACTTATACTGTATAGGTATTTAAGAAAAATTGGCAATATTACCTGTTAATCGTTTAAATAACGATGGAGGAAAACGATTTCTTCTGCAAGCAGTTAATATAGGACCAAAATTGCTCGCAGTTAACCGGTGTTTCCTACATATTAACCAATTCTCATTGGGGATTTGTCCAACTGTTGCTTTTGCCACTTTCGATATAGCATCGGCACAAACAAACAACTTCTGTTGCAAAATTTTTGTTTTGTCATCGCTTTTTAAATATTCTGTACTGCAGAGTACTTTTTCTATATCAAGAAGTAAATCCTTCATTTGTTCATTGCTCTCATTTGATAGGAGCCCTGAAAATCCTACTGCCCCATCAAAAACTTGCAGTTTAGTTTTAAATCTTTCTACCTCCTCCTCTGTAAGATCCCTAGGAGCTGATCTATGTTGTTTCGATGGAAACAATTGATCTACTGTTTGAATGTCAGTCTTTTTTGGCTGGTTTTTTACGTTCCAGGAACAACTGCTGTCAGTTATCGACACATTATAATGAGAAAACAGCAACACAGCTGCCATATGATGGCAAAGCAACTGACCTTTGGGGCATTCACATGTTGCATGGTCGATGCTCCAGTCCGAAGCAAACAAAATCTAAAATTAAGATCAGTATAAAACATAGCCCTGTAAATACTAAATAATTACAAACCTCTACTTTATATTCCCTCATACGCATACAGATCCCCTGATGATGTGTATAGCAGCATCGAAAATGATGTTATTAACATGCCCGGAATCAACAGCATTTTCACCCTTGGATATTAATTTTTCCTTATCTTTAAAATAATTAATGATGGACGACATCTTGATGACATGTTTTTGTGCCATTTCGCAGATTAACATGTGGTCTGGAATCTAATTTAGAAACAAAATACTTTAGTTTACAGCAATAACATAACCTCAACAGGCATTTGTTGCATATTTCATAGTAGGTATCGCTAGATAAATATTACCTGTTTAGTATATTAAATATGCTATATACACCACAAAAAACACATCCACGTCTGGAGAGTTTCTTAAAAACCAATTTCTTAACTTTATTCGAATTATTTAACTTCGCCAAATGGAAAAACACGTACTATAAAAGTTTCTTTGGAATCAGTCAGGCTATACAACCTTTCTCGTGACGTCACACTTTTCACGTCTATTCATTATTTACTTAATTATTACACATGTAAATTATGTTATCTAGACTGTTACAAAGGTTAAATTAAAAATATATGCATAATTAATAATTATGTTTGATTAATGGGTACATTACAGTTAATTTAGTTACTTCATTTGATGGTAAATATATTACTAGTTATAATTGGATTTCAAAAAATGACAATTATTTACATTGTTCACAATTTCATATTGCATATAAATTAGTTTTCCCCCACTATCCCACCTTGAAATAATCGTAGAAAAAAAATGAGAAAGGAATCTAATAGGAACTGTTGTGTGTTGCTTTGCTTATTGGCACTGAATTTAATAAAACCGCACAAATGTATTAACGTATTTTATTTATTTTCTAATGCCAACCTTTACTTAAGTTAAGTGGACTGTATAATAATTTGGTGCGTTCGCATTAATGGTTGTCTACGAACTCTCTCCGTGATCGGTAGCTGTCCCCTTATATAAACTACCTAGCGGGGGTTGCTTTACAACTTACCTATTATAATTTACAACCTAACATATCGGCCCCCTTGAAAGATGGGAGCTTTCAATAAGAAGTTAATTCTGAAATGAGTTACTACTAAACTAATACTGGGTACTTGGCCTAACTATTACAATAAATTTACACAAGTTAATGAAAAAAACCTAAAATCTACTTAAATTTTACTTTCTTCCACTTTTTAATCGTTCCTCACTCAACTGGTAATAAACAAATTTTATTTACCGCACGTCTGGTTTCACTCTTACGTGTTTTAACACTTACGGCTCGTACTAAACCGTCGCTTCCTCTATGTAATGCCGTAATCCGCCCCAACGACCATTGACATGGAGGCTGATTGTCTTCCTTTATGATGACCAGGCTTCCCGTTGCTAACCCTTCATTCTTCTTTAGCACTTTCCATTTACTACGCTGCTGTAGTGTATTTAAATAATCCCGAGACCAACGTGCCCAAAAGTGCTGCGCCAGTTGTTGTAGGTGGTGGAATTTTGTAAGGGTGTTGACCCTTGCCGTTGCCTCTATCTGCTCTTGCGGTAACGAATTTAACGGTGCTCCGATTATGAAATGCCCGGGTGTTAACGCTTCTAAATCATTAGGATCTGAGGATAAGGCGGTTATTGGACGGGAATTGAGGATAGCTTCTACTTGTGTAATGAACGTGTAAAACTCCTCATACGTCAAACTTGTTTGATTAAGTAATCGTTTCAGATAGTATTTTACATTTTTGACTGCAGCTTCCCACAGTCCGCCGAAATGTGGCGACCTGGCCGGAATAAACTTACATTCGATTCTATTATCAGAATCAGTTACATAATTTCGGAATTGTGATTCGCCTATGATGCCCTTAATAATATTATTAGCGCCAGTAAAATTGGTTGCGTTATCGGAAACTATTACTTTGCACAATCCTCGGCGCGATACGAATCTTTTTAATGCATTCAGAAAGCCAAGAGATGTTAAGTCACCCACCAATTCCAAATGCACAGCTTTTGTACATAAACAAACGAATACGCAAATATACGCTTTTACTAGTTTCCGGTTTCGCGTCTTTCCATCTTTCAAGTCGAATGGACCCGCGTAATCTACCCCTACAGCTGAAAATGTGCGAGCTGGCTGTACTCTGTAATTCGGTAATTCTCCCATTTGTTGAGATAATGGTAAAGGTTTTGCTTTAAAACAGGTAACGCATCTACGTAATACGCTACGAATTACTTGGCGGCCATTTATAAGCCAATATTTTCCTCTTATGCTACCTAATATCGATTGCGCTCCCGCATGTAAGTTTCTGTGATGCTCATTTTTAATTATCAGGGTTGTGAGTGCATGCTTGGGTGGTAAGATTATTTGATGCTTTTGGGAGAATGCAAGCCTTGATTTTTGTAAACGCCCCCCGACTCGTATAATTCCGCTTTGGTCAATAAATAGATTAAGTGAGTTTAAGCTACTGCCAGCTTGTATTTGCTTTTGACCCTTTAGTGTCTTGATTTCGTTACTGTAACATTCTTGTTGGGCAATTTTGATCAGCTTTATAGTAGCCGCGTCTAGTTCTAAGGGAGTTAATGGGGAAATTACTTTGATGGTTTTATTTTTGCAATTATTAATGAATCTACTAACATACGCAATGACATGTGTAAGCTTTGATAAACTTGAAAATTTACTAAATGTATCCCATGAAATTGGTACCGTTGTTATTGATGATGTGCTCGCCTTTGGAAATGATTCGCGGTGATCGAGACCTAATTGCTTTAAACATCTTGTCGCCAAAAAGCTGGCTGGTGCCATGCCGTAAGTTACCGTATTTAAGTCATAAACCCTTAAGCCTTCCGCTTCATTGTCCCGCCATACGATTCTTTGTAATGACCGCTGCGACCTGTCGACAAGAACTTGCCGATACATTTTTGTGATGTCGGCTAGTATTATAACATTATGTCTACGTGACCGAAGGATAATAGCGAAGAGGTCGTCTTGTACCTTAGGCCCTACGTGTAACAAATCATTTAAAGATAATCCGCTTGACGATTTGCATGAGGCGTCAAATACAACCCTGCACTTTGTCGTTAAGCTGGAATTCTTTATGACACTGTGATGGGGTAAATAACAGGCTACCTCCGTTTTACGATTATTGCTGACGCCCGTCATGTGGCCTAACTGTACATATTCGTTCATGAAATTTTTGTATTGTTCGTACACGACTTTGTTTTTCCTTAATTTGGTTTCGTTGCTTATAAAACGTGATATTGCTATATCCCTTGTCTCACCTAATTTGTTTAAATTGTCCCTGAACGGTAATTTTACAATGAACTTCCCCGTTACAGCTTCGCGTTTGTAATTATTTACGAAATGTTGTTCACAGAAAAGGTCCTCGTCTGACATGATTCGAGTATTAGGACATTCCTCGATTTCCCAAAATTTCTCAAGTTGTGTTTGAATGTCTATATTCGTAGCGAGAAAACACTGATTGCTATTTGAATTGATATTTATATGACCCGACAAGATCCATCCTAATTTCGTTTCTTGTAAAGTGGGTTTATTTTTTCCCATTTTGATTTGACCTGTACCTAATAGATCTAAGAACATTCCCGCGCCTAATAACAGATCCACGGGCTCAGATTTGTTAAAGTTTTCATCTGCTAACTGAATATGTTTAGGTAAACATAGGTTGGATTTATCGAAGGTAAATTGTGGCAAGTTGTCTGTGAGTTTTTCAATGATTAAGAATGACAAGTCTGTTTGATAATTTGAGAATCTTGATTGTATTATCGCATTTGTCTTTAGATTAATGTTTGTTAGTTTGCTGCTTATTCCCGCGATGTGCATATCAATTTTGGTTCCCATTAAATTTAGGTTTTGAAATAACGATTTGGTCATGAAATTTGACATACTGCCACTATCAATTAGTGCCCTAGCTCTATGTGCCCTTCCTTGTGAATCAAAAATACTTATGATCGCTGTGGAAAGCAAAACGAGTGATTGGTTGACGCTAGCATGAGCCGTGATACTATTTTGTATATCTTGTAAACTTTCGTTATGAGAAGCAGTTACCGCTATTTCTGAATTATTCGTGTTCGAAACTTGATTTGTTTGTGGATGTGAATTGATTTCCGCATGATTATTGTCAAGGTGCAATAGGGAATTGTGACGTAGGTTGCAGCTTCGGCAGCGAAAATTTGATTTACATTCCGCCTTTATGTGGCCTGTACGTAAACAGTTAATACAACCCTTTAGCCTTTTTATTTCTTGTAAGCGCTGCGGTTGAGACAATTCTAAAAACTTTGAACAACTATAAATGTAATGGTCGTCCTTACAAAGTAGGCACTTACGCGTTTGCATCGTTACATGATTTAATGATTTACTGCTTGATAATTGTGATTGGGATGTTCTACCGGACGCGCTAGTGGTCTTAGGGTTATGTGAACTAATTGATTCTAGAATTTGGCAGCGGTCTTGTAAAAAGCGTAAAAACTCATCGGTAGTTGGCTCGTGATTGCCTTTGGAGATTATTTCCCATTCCTTCTTAGAATTATAGTCGAGCTTGCTAGTTAATAAGTGAATTATTATGGCACCCCATTGATCAACAGGTTGCCCTATATTGCGAAGAGCCCGAAAATGTTTTAAAAAATTATCTAAAAGTTCCCTCAAGTCCCTATGGGATTCTTTGCCGATAGCTTGAAGGTCAAAGATTTGTTTTATGTGCTTTTGTATAATTAGTTTTTTGTTTTCATAGCGTTCTTTAATTAATTGCCAAGCAATTTCGTAGTTACTGGCCGACATTTCAAGGGCGCTAATGACCTTGGCGGCATCCCCTTTTAACGCGGCTGCTAAATAATGAAACTTTTGTATGCTATTTATTGAGGAATTATCGTGTATTAACGATTTAAATATATCATGGAAAGACATGAAATCGTCGTAATTTCCGGAAAAGCTGGGCAATTGTATTTGTGGTAATTTTATTTGAGAACTGAGTGGCTGAATTGCATTTGATTGAACAGATTCGCTTCGCGGAGATAATAACTCTTCCGTTTTTGATAATATTTCGTAATATTTGTTTTCGAACATGTCGCGCTCTTGTAATTGAGCCTCTGTGCCTTCGATTAATTCGATAGACGTTTGAGTATTTTGAAATTCATTGAATATATTTCGCATTTGTTCTAACCGAAAATTTAACTGCTTGACTTTATTATCGTCGCTTTCTGCACCACGTACAAAAGTGACGAAATTTGTTAATTGACGCTTGAATACGCCGCGGCGGGCTATCATAGGCTTTAATTCTTCCATTATGCCAGGAACGATTGCAAATTATAAACTATGATTGTGAATTTTGTTATTACACGTTGTTGTTACACAAGTAGACAATAAAGGAAGTGATATGAATAAGGAAATGAAGCTCACCGTTTTGTTTCGATGTACTTGACGTACCGCTGATGTCGATGTTGATGTGAAATGATTTATTCGTGGCTGTTGATGGCCTGCTGTTTGATGATGATGATGTTTGACGATTCTTGTTTCGTCGTTGTTACTGCGAAGTGATGTGATTGATGTTTTGATGATGATTCTTGTTGATTGCTTGATACTGCTTTTGATGATTGATGTTGATTACTTGATGATTGCTTGATGCTGCTTTTGATGATTGATGTTGATTACTTGATGATTGCTTGATGCTGCTTTTGATGATTGATGTTGATTACTTGATTCCTGATCCGGCTCGAAGATGACCAATGTTGTGTGTTGCTTTGCTTATTGGCACTGAATTTAATAAAACCGCACAAATGTATTAACGTATTTTATTTATTTTCTAATGCCAACCTTTACTTAAGTTAAGTGGACTGTATAATAATTTGGTGCGTTCGCATTAATGGTTGTCTACGAACTCTCTCCGTGATCGGTAGCTGTCCCCTTATATAAACTACCTAGCGGGGGTTGCTTTACAACTTACCTATTATAATTTACAACCTAACAGGAACAAAGAGTGGTGGGAAAGCCAATAGGAACAAAGAGAGGTGTAAAAGACAACAAAGG
The DNA here is from genome assembly GCA_036250285.1 of Pyrocoelia pectoralis. NCBI lineage: Eukaryota > Metazoa > Arthropoda > Insecta > Coleoptera > Lampyridae > Pyrocoelia > Pyrocoelia pectoralis. Next base: position 34,359,306 of record CM070075.1, on the reverse strand, counting down.
CAATGGGGAGTCAATAGTAACAAGCGGTGGTGCGGGAGCCAACAGGAGTGTGGTGAAGGGTATCGAATAGGGAAAAGAGTGGTGGGACACTTGACAGCCAACAAAGAGATCCAATAGGTAAAAGAGTGGAGGGATACTTGGCAGCCAACAAAGACATCCAAAAGGAAATAGAGTGGTGGTACACTTGACAGCCAACAAAGGGAGGCGAGGCATCCAATAGGGAAAAGAGTGTTGGGTTACTTGACATCCAAGAAAGGTAGGCTTTCAATAGGAAAAAGAGTGGTGGGTTACTTGACAGCCAAGAAAAGGAGGCGTACCAACCAATAGGAACAAAGGGGAGGAGCTTAAACGGTGGTAGTGGTGGGAGGGGTGTGGGTTAAAAAAAGAGGGGGGGGGGGGGGGGGTAGCTGTCAAGTGCCCCAATACCTACTCACGCTTCTAATGTGAAACCCGGCTCAAAAATTTTAATAAAAGCTTCTGATACGGATGTATTAATAGTTGTGCTTGGCAATATCCACAAACTTTCACAATCGGAAATTTGGCTAGCAGGTTCAGCGACAAAGAAAAAACATAGCAAACATCTTGATTGCATTAACTGCACTGATTTAGCGTTGAAGTTGGGATCAAAACTATGCATAAGTCTCCTGGCTTTTCATGCTTATACAGGTTGCGATTACACAGCAGCTTTTTACAATAAAGGGAAAGTGAGACCGTTTAATCTATTTTCGAAGAACGAGGAATACCAACAAATTTTTGCATCATTAACTGATGAAGCTGATATTTTTATCGAGCAGAAAACGGCCGTCATCGAGGAGTTTACTGCTCTTATGTACACTGCACCAAAGTAAATGATGCAAGATATCGCATTTTTACAAACTGTTATTCAGCAAAGGAAGATAGTGAACAGTTTTTGAAAAAAATAAAATCGTTTGATTCCAACACTATACCGCCATGCTGGATTTCATTACAACAGAAAATTTTACGGACAATATATGTTAACTCCATGTGGCTTTATGCAACTGATCCCGATAATGTAAAACTACGCCCAGAAAATTGTGGTTGGTTTTTTGATGATTATTTAAAACCAACAGGATTTATTGGAGACGCAACGCCATTGCAAATTGAAGACGTTTGTCAAATTACAGAGGATGAAGAAAAAATGATGAATCACCAGAATAGCAGGAGTACCATCTCACTTCAGATGAATCTGACTCTGAGTGATGTTTATTAATTATAATAATTTGGAAACATAATTATTTTTTGTATTAAATATAATAAAATAATTCATTTTTTACTATAAAAATACATGTGAATTTTTTTCAACGTATATGTTGCGTCCTTGTCTATTACACCAGACAGTTGAACGCAATGCCTCTCTATCTTACATTTTCGCTCGCTTAATTATAATTATTTAATTTTAAAACTTGACAACCGCGATTCTTGACAGTTTTTGATTAGGCAACTTTATACCATCGTGTCCGAAATAAAATTATCTTTATTTTTATGTTTAGTTTATTTGGTTGGCAGATGACTACTTTTTGCTAGTAGTAAATACCTGTTAACACCTGGCAACCCAGTAGTAATGGACATCATATGTGATGTTGGTTCCGCTCACAAAGGGGGAATGGATAAAAATCAATAAATAAGCGTTCGCAACCTCCCCTTGATAAACTTTAATAATGACGATGAAACTTCAACAGGTGCGACATGTTTCGGGAGATACCCCTCCCATTATCAAGCAATAAATAATAATGATCTAAAACTAGCAATATCAATACAGATGTAGATGAGAGAGACTAAAAGGAAATTATAAGTAACATAATAAAACAATTGACTCACCTACAAATAGGGGAACTAATGTTGGGACATCATAAAATTGAATTAATTCATCACAATTACACAATTATATCTTAAAAGCAAACAATTTAAAATAGATACACCAAATACGTCCCTGATAAGGAAAGGTGTTCTTATAATTATAAAATGATTGGTCTAACATCTTAAGATGATATAAATAAATGTACTTAAATCAGTAAACGGGGGAACAATCAATAACAATCGAAACGCGAAAATTGACAACTGACAAGAAACGTGTACCAACCAACCGAAGTAAAAGAAGAAACCAAGATGGCAACTGCGAGGTTATATACAAAGCGTGCTTAAGTAATCAATAGGAGAGTCAATGGCTTCATTGAGTAGGCTCGGGTCGGATTTCTTTTTAGTAATTTCTAATATTTCCAAAGCATTAAGGAGGTGACCCTTGTTGCAGACATGAACTATGTGGTAGTCGGCTTTAGGATTAAAAGAGTGACCGGAGGAAAGGATATGTTCGGAAAAGGCAGAGGGGTGGTTGAGGTTATTGTTCTTAATAGAGGTGAAATGCTCTTTGAAACGGGTGGTGAAAGCTCTGCCCGTCTGGCCAATATAAAAGGAGGGACAGGAGTTACATAAAAGTTTGTAAATCCCAGACTTGTCAAGCTCGTTGACTTTGTCTTTATTATTAACCAGGGTAGAACGCAAGCAGTCTTTGGTGGAGAAGGAGAGGGTGATGTTGTAGTGTTTGAAGATATTTTTGATTCTATAGGAGAGGTGGGGGTAAAAAGTAAGAGAACGAAAAATGAGGTCCTGGGTTTCGGGTTTCAACGGGATAAGACGAGTGGGATTAAAAGAAAGTTTGATCTTCGAGACCAGTCTATCGATTAAATGGATGGGGTAGCCGTTGATAGAGGCAAGTTGCCGAATAATGTTGAATTCAGCGTTGAAATTGGAAGGGGTCATGGGGATGGTGAACATTCTATTAGGTAGGGAATTAAAGCTCGCCATTTTGTGAGAGAAGGGGTGTTCGGAATCGTAGGGTATAAGGTTGTCCGTAGTGGTAGGTTTTCGAAAAATACTGTATTCAATTTTATGAGGGAATTTATGTAGCAGGATATCCAAAAAGTGGAGTTTATTGTCCTTTTCTTTTTCCGCCGTAAAAGAGAAGTTAGGTTGAATGTGGTTTAACGAGTTGAGGAAGAGGGTGACATCATGATCAGTAGCAGAATGGATGCAGATGATATCATCCACATAGCAGATCGGTGAAGGTCGAGCACAGCCGGATCTCGGACTAATACATTTTCAGAAAATGATACCTTAACTAATTAAGAATTGTATTGAAATTCTAGATTAGATTTATATCAAATGAAGTACCTAACCTAATAACTGTCTTCTTAAATTGTACATAAACTATTCATTTACATTGGTAGATAATATTAAAATTATTACAAAATGATGTAGATACATACCTGAAGGAATTTTCAATTTAAATAAATATTCTACAAAACTTTCTAAGCATTTAACACGTGGATGCAAACAGGAAGAAAAATGGCAATTTGGCGGATAAATCTTACGTTAGTGAATATTCGGAACTGTAATAAATTATGAAGTTACCAGCGCTCCACTTTGTTGTGACATAAAAAAGGTACGTTCGGTTACGTGATCACGGAGTGGAGCAAAATATTTTCTGATGTCTCAGATTCATTTGTAAATAAACGAACGCTTTGGTGAATTATTTTCAAAGCATGCGTAGTTGTATTATTCTTTACCGCCATTTCAATTTGTAGTGGAAGATTCTGTGCATAAATAAAAATAAAGGTTATATTATTTTAAAATGAGTTCTACTATTATTATTAAACTAAAAATTAATAATGAGGAAGAGATTGTGGTGCAACTTCCAGACAAGGAATTTTTAACAAGCATTAAAAATGGTAGGCATGCAAAGTAAAACAAGGTGTCATTGTTTAAGTGGAAAAGCATGTTGCCTTTCATGAAATTTAAGATACTGTTTACTTACTCTTAAAGACTAATTTTAATTTTCAGATACCTCTATGTTAATAAATGTTGCACAACAGTTTGTAACCTACCAGGTACAAACAGTACAGATTTTAACGGAACCCCAAGAATGCATATTGACGTATACATGCATTAAGCAATGTAATGTAAAGTATAAATAAATTATTATTAATGCATACCAAAGAATGGGAACGATGAGGTTGGCATACCAAAGAATGGGAACGATGAGGTTGATCTACCTAATGAAGAGAGGAAAATGTGGACGGATACTAACACAAGCATCTTAATACAATTGTACAAACAGTTTAACGAAGAATTTTCTTCTGGAATTAAAAAATTTGTATGGAGTAAAATTGCGAATAACATATCGCAAGGAGTAGGAATTAGAATTACAGCGGTGCAATGCGATACAAAATGGAAGGGGTTATTAAGACAATATAAAAACATTAAGAAACACAATGACACATCCGGCAATGACACCAAATATTGGACATTTTATGCAGCAATGGATGATTTTGTTTAATAAACCGGAAATAAATGCAGTAGCCACTTGCAGTAGTTTCCGAGGATTGAAAGGTTGGAATTTACGTGTTGTTTGATCTATTATAAAATGTTTTCCAGTTGCAACATAATTCTCAGGGAGCGACTCTCAAATTTCTACTCCAAGTGAAACTTCTTCAAAAAGCAACACGCCACCCTCACCTACATCTACGTGCAGCACCACTACATCTAATATTAATCGACCATTAAAACGAAAACCAATTGAAAATGTATACGAGAGAAGGCACCAAGAAATACTGGCACGTCAGGACAGATTTTTGAATATATTGGAAAAACTTTCAGATCAATTGGGTAAAGATTCTAAGAAATGCAACAATAATGGTGTTTGTGATACAGAAAAGTAAAATCATCTTTTATTGTTAATTAGAGTTAGTTATTATTATTAATATTAATAATAAATAATCATAGAGTTAGTTACAAATATAAGAATTCTTTAAGTTGATTGATTTAATAGTATATTTTTAATACATATTACTTTTTAAAAATGGAGGTAGTGCAATAGTACCTACTTAACATTATTTTATTAATTTAAAGGCAAATTGTATAAAATGTTCCTCCGTTTTTGTTCTGCATTATTATCTACACCTTCATTAACACCCACATCATTCCTCCGCACCTCTCTCATTTCGTCATTAAGGTTGACAATATCCTGAGGTAAATCATCATTTAAAATACATACATTATGTTAAATTGCTGAAGTGACAATAAATAACGAAATCAAATCTAAACGAACTGTTTCCATAAATTTTAGTCTTCTAAAACGGCCTTTTAAATTAAAAATGCATGCATAAGCATTTTCGATTTCTACTCTGCACAAGTTTAATCTCTTATTAAAATTTATTTCGCGCCCGGTTATATTGCCAAAATTCTTAAACCCTACTAATAAATTTGTTGATAATTTATATGCGAGATCACCTACTAAATGACCATTATTATAAAATGTTACTGTTCGTGCTGCGATACGTTCGGCCAAATCTGATTTTAGGAATAAATTGTAGTCGTGGAGTGATCCTTGCTCGCCTACATAAATATCAATAAACATTTTCTTTTCATTGCAGACGCCTTGTAGCAAAATAGAGTGGAATTTTTTTCTGTTCAAATATGAATTTGGGTTGTCTTTTGGAGCAACGATTTTTACATGACTGCCATCAATACAACCAATGATATACCTACAACATTAAAAAAATTATCAAAAAATGTCGAAATGACAATATCACCAGGAATTGAACTTTTTGTTTGAAACACTCTCATCGTTTCTAGAGCTTCATTTTCAGTAGGCCATACAATCTATTAACTTTTAGTTTTAATAGCCTATGTGCAATTCTTTGCAGGATATCCCAGCATGTGGATTTACTTATATTAAATCTGGAAGCCACTGATCTAAAGGAAATTTTATTAGTTATTACACATTTTCCTAATGCTTACCTTAGGCTCTCTAAATTTGCTAAGTACCAAATGGTAATTAGTAATTGTTTCTTTATATTTATTTCGGGGTGACCAGACAGGCATTTCTGTTCAGTTGATTTTATTTCATTTAAGTAGCCCAATAATTTATCAAATGTTTCAGGCAGTAATCGAAAATGCTGCTTAAAATGATGAGATTGAAATTGAGGAACAATTTCTTCCACAAAGTTTGGAACTTTTGGAATTATACGCCGGTTTTGGGAGGGGTTTTCTTCTTCATCAGATTCTTCATTAAACATCACCTCATTTGCGATATTAATTACAGCAATAAACAGTTCACGATTCATTATTACACAGGTTAAAAAGTTAAAAGTGCAAATGCAAAACAAGTAAACAAATAATTCTAAGTATTCTAACCCTACTTATTCAGTCAGCTGTTTTACAGATCCGCCAACTCGCTCTAAAAAGTCCGAGCAAAAAGAGCGCAATTTTTTTACTCTAGATGTAGAAACCGAACGATGCAGATTTGATCCTAGATGTAGTTACCGAACGATTCAGAGTAAAATAATCGATCCGCGCACGAAACCGAACGCACCTAAAGATAAAGTTCGTCTCTCGACCCACTGTTACGGAAACTATGCGTATGGCGCAATGTTGTTTTTACATAAATAAATTGTTACCTGTTAGTTTACTTGTAGCATCTTTGTTAATGGTTTGTTCCAATGCGAGATCAATTGGAGAACCGGAAAATAATTTTTTATTACGCCTTACTGAAATGCCCCCTTTCACCAACATTTCTTTTAAACCAGGGTGGGTGTTTTCTACATTTACTAAAGCCGTTTTTCAGCGTTGAATTGTATTCAATCGTAGTTTGAAACCGTGTTCCTGACTGACGTCATTATATTCATCAACGCTAAAATGAGAATTTTTGAACCGTGACGTTGTGTTTGTTTATTGTTTTTTCTAACGGACATAACCTAAAAATAGTGAATTTATTTGTGATCGTTTATTTGTTGGATTTTTACATTATGTAAGTGCTGATATGTGATATATACCTATAATTGATATAACCAACAATTAATGTTACTTCGGTGGTATCTGGAGGATAATGATAATTATAATGAAGTGATGAACTTAATATGCTGGCTGTAATACATACTAATAAACAGCATAAAAGGATTGAAGGCTACCGTGCAGAATACCCTCTTACTTAGACAGTGATTTTTTTATGTTATACAGAATGACCAGAAAAACATTTTATGCTTTAGTGCATAATATGAACTGTTCTGAAAAGAAATATGTAGGTGGAGAACAGCCAATACCTATGGAACAAGCTCTCTTGATGACTATTTCATGGTTAGGAAGAGGCGAAGGTTTAGCAAGAATTGCAGAAATATTTAATGTAGCTGTATCAACTGTTTATAGTTGTACCGAAGGCATGCTATTACAGATACTGACTTTACATAAAAAAGTTATTGTGTGGCCAGATGTACATGAATTAGTTAAAATTGAAAATGAGTTTGGAGCGAGATGCGGATTTCCAGGTTTTTCATTAAAAATGGGGTTTTATAAAATTAATGTTAACTGTATTATAGGGGTCATTGGAGCAATTAATGGTTGTAATATTCCATTCAAAGCTCCTATAGATCAGCAGGAAAGCTATATTGATACGAACAGAAATCATTCAATAAAACTACAAGGTATTGTTACAGCAGACAAAATTTTTTCAAATATTATGGTTGGTTTCCCAGGTTCTGCACATGACAGTAGGGTAAATATTTTCAGTGTTATATGCAACTATTATAAAAGAATCACTAAATAGTGCATATCCTCTAGGTTTTCAAAAATTCAACAATGCTGAACAAAATGGAAATTTCAGAAAGTTTTTCCCTGAAGACCATTATCATTTAGTAGGCGATAAAGCGTACCGTAAAACGAGGTTACTTGGGACAGTGTAGGTGACTTGGGACAAATGGTATTTATTACAGATTTATATACCTGCGCCACGTACCGCCTAATAAACGAACCGCGAAAAATACAGATCGCTAGACAAGACATATAATAAAGAAATCTTGTTACCCTTTTTCTCGTCAACATGCAGATAACCTAGAAAAAAATTATTAGTTTCGTTTGTAGTTTTCTTGAAATTTTGTTGTCTGTTTACAACTCCTTGTAACCAGGGTAAGAAATTTAAAAATTTTTTTTTAATTTATGGATCTCACAATATTGTTCCTTCTTAGCATGTAAAAAACAATAACATATAAAAATATGCTTCCCTCTTCATTTTTTATGTTAAAAAAAAATGACTATGCATTTTGCAGGTGACTTGGGACAATGCCGAATACCTATGTAAGAAAACCTGGAAGTAGGAAATATAGAGATTTTAGGGGCGATGATTTGGAAGGGGCCTTGGCAGCTGTTGCTGATGGACGGTTATCAATACGTGAGGCAAGTGAACAGTACAATGTCCCCAAATCAACAATCCATCGTAAGTTCAGAGGGCAGAATCCTAGAAATCCAGGAGGACAGACAGTGTTTTCACGAAGAGATGAAGAACATATTATAAATGGATTAATAATCTCTGCAAAGTGGCGTTTTCCTTTTACTCCTTTGGACGTTAGAAAACTAGTTGGGCGGTTCCTTGATCGAAAGGAGCTTAAAGTGAAACAGTTCAAAAATAATTTGCCTGGCCGGGTGTGGTTAAATAACTTTCTAAAAAGACACAGTGATAAACTGACCCTACGGTTATCCGAAAATGTCAAAAGGGCTCGTGCTCAAGTTAATGCTGAGACAATCAACAAGTACTTTGATAATATTGAGGAAACTTTAAAAGATGTTAAACCCGACAACATAGTGAACTATGATGAGACGAACGTCTCCGACGATCCCGGCCAGGAAAAAGTTATTGTGGTTAGGGGCACTAAGCACACTGAAAGAGTCATTGATGCTACGAAAAGTAGCCATTCCGTTATGTTTGCCATAACAGGAAGTGGTGTCCTACTGCCAGTATATATTGTTTATAAAGCTAAGCATGTTTATGACAACTGGACGGAAAATGGGCCAAAAGATGCAGTCTACAATTGTAGTAAAAGTGGATGGTTTGACAGCGTACTTTTTGAAAATTGGTTTAACAAAGTTGCCTTTATCTACGAAAACTAGAGGGTCCCAAAGTGATTATTGGCGACAACCTCGCCAGCCATATTTCGATTACAGTGATTGAAAAGTGTGAAAATAATAATATCAGATTTGTTTTACTCCCTCCAAATAGCACACACGTAACACAACCTTTGGATGTTTCATTTTTTCGCCCTTTTAAACGATCCTGGAAAACTACTTTACTAGACTGGAAAAAGAAGCATAGAGGAACACTGCCAAAACAACAATTTCCCGAAGAATTGAATAAAGCTTTGCAGGCAATTAGTAATTTGAAAGAGAATGCCATCTCTGGTTTTAAAGCGTGTGGATTGATTCCCATAAACAGAAATGAAGTTTTGAAAAGACTCCCAAAAGTTGACATAGATCTAGATAGGACTGGAGAAGATTGGCATGCTGTTTTTGAAGAAACCATAAAGAACAACCAAGACGCCCGTATACAGCCTTTGCGACAAGTTAGAAAGAAGAAAAATTCAGCACCCCCGGGGGCACCTGTAACCAAAGATAGGCTTGTTGAAGGTGTGCCTGAAAAAGAAAAACCAAACCCTGGGGAACCTGAAGATGAAAATTATCATGTCACCGCGGAAGATGATAACCATGAAGACCATGATGCAAGAAATGCTGAGGTACAATCAAATGACCTTGATCAAATAGAAAAGGAGATTCAAGATGCAAGCAATACAAGGCATAATGGACAAGAAAAAACATTGGAAGTAGGAGATTTTATTTTATGTGACTTTCTCTATAACAAAGGAACAAAAAAAGAAATAAATAAACAGTTTGTTTGTCAAATAAGCAGCATTATTCCAGGCCAAGGCTTTGAAGTTAAGTGTATGAGATTGAACTCACAGTTGAATTGCTACGTTTTTCCTGATGTTGAAGATGTAGCCACGATTTCTGGATCTCAAGTTAATAAGAAACTACCAAAACCTTTGAATAAAAGGGGGAAATTTACTTTTGAGCTGTTGAGCTAAGTTAGGTGGCTTATTATTTTTTTTTTATGTTAGTGTAAGAGAAGAATTAGGTACCCACTGCGAAATTGGATAATGACACCTTATAAGTAATGTTAAAAGGAGTATTATTAGCATGTTCTATTTTTTTTTAAGCTGGTTTTCTTGTTGCAGTTTTAAAATTTCCTCCAACGCTGAAGCTCGAGATGGTTTGGGTTTTACTGTTTTTTGTACATTATCAAATCGAGTATCATGTCTTGACGATGGTGTGCATATTGAAGAACCAGATGCTGACGATGCACAACTAGGTGCTGGTGATGAACAACTGGGTGTTAGCGGTGAATCACTAGGTTCATCTACTTCTAGAGAATCAAACATTACAGTAGGGTTTGCTTTGTGTTTGTCACCTAGAATGGCATCTAATTCCTCAAAATATTCAGGGTCTTTAATTTTGCCTTCGCCAGTTCTTTTCCTTTGATCTTTTACTTTGAAATAAGGCCGTTGAAGGTTGGCAAATTTTTGACGACATTTTTCGCGTCCTGCAATGCCGTCTCCTACAAAATACCCCATTTCATTCATTTTATTTGCAATTCTTGTCCAAATATCATTTTTAGAAGTTTTCTTATCACTAAATTCATCATCATATTGTTTTCTTAATGCTAACAACAGATTAGTTGCTTCACGGTCTTCTTCAGTTATCTTTTTGGGATACTTCCATAACGTGCTGGTATTACCACCTGTAATTTGGGCTACTGCAACTTGTTCTTTAATTGCGTTATAATAATTAAGAGCAAAATTTTCATCTACAAATAAGACAGACCACTCAGTACAGCAGTACAGATACAGCAAACAAAAATTTGTGTTACCTTTCAGATTATTTGCTGTTTCTTCATCAACAGAAAGTAATAAATCGAACAGCTTCACTTCCACCATATTGTGTTCCATGTTTTTAATGGTATAGGTACGTACCAAATAATACAAAAATTAAACAACCGCCAAGGTTTTTTCACTTACAATTCGAATTGATTAATGCTGCGTAACGTGTAATAAAACTAGCATTACAATCAGCTGATCTCAACGTTTTCAAACCGGCCTCTAGAGGTAGGTTTAAACCACAACGAAATGGTTCAAACCGATTCATCGCGTGACGTCACCGTTTCGACGCTAAAATGGTTTGGTTTGAACCAATACGGAACAGGTTGAAGTAATTCACTCGCCAAAAAACGGCTTAAATTGTTATAGAATCTGACATTCCACCTTGCATAGTTCTGATGATTAAAATAGAACATAAGAGTGGCTATTTGAGGTAAACATGAAACATATAATTCAACATTTCCTGTTATTATGCTTCTCGAAAATTCTTGAAACAGTTTTATTAAGTTTATGTATGTAATCCAATATTTGACTGTCGCACCATGTAAGCCTTCTTTTGTTTCATGGTCACAGTGGTCATATCCATCCAAAATCTCCACAAGACTCCTCGAAAAGTTAACTTCACTTAATTTTTGCTTTTGGATTATTTTCAGTTCATTACTCAACTTACCAATGCAGATATCATTTACTTGTAGGTATGCTCGAAAATGCAAAATATTGGATGAATTCGTTTACGATTGTAATGTGTCCCCGTGATAAATCCCTAGTTTCTTCAATATATTTTCCAACAGCCTTAAAATATGACATCTGAACATGAAAAGCTCCAGAATTTGAATGGACGGACGAACATGAATTCGAATTACAAACATTGACAGGATTGATAACAAATAGGCCAATTTTACAAATTTTATAAACCTACCATTATATAATGTGATGCATCAAATCAAGGTTTAGGATGCGTACTGTTACAAAACAACCCAGTCTCATTTGCGTCTAGGTCATTAAGTGAGACTGAGCAAAGGTATGCTCAAATAGAAAAGGAATTGTTTGAGTATTGTTTTTGCATTTGAGAAATTTCATTAGGCACTTTGTATATAGCATTATAGCAAGGACGTTATTGTTCAAACTGATCACAAACCTCTTGTGTCAATATTTAGTAAAACGTTAGATAAAGTTAGTGCTCGATTGCAAAGGATGTTATTAAAATTGCTCAAATATAACATTGCAATTGAATATATTCCTGGTACACAAATGACGTTTTGTCTAGATTTGTCAATAATCAGCCAATTGCAAATGAGTCAAATGACGCTGAAATGAATTATGTAGATTGTAGTCCATAGTACATCGAATAACATTCCAATGTCAGAAGAAAAAAAGACAATATTTAGATGTTCCATTGATAAAGACCCCGTATTATCACAAGTAAATCAATTTTGTAAAACCAGTTGGTCAGATAGTTGTACAAATTTTTCAAACGAACTTAAGTTCTACTATAAATTAAAGGACGAAAATTATCTATCAAATGATTTGCTATTTCTAAATCTTAAAATAATTATACCTAAAGTGTTGAGAAAAGAAATGTTAGATCTAATACATCAAGCTCACTTTGGAATAGAAAAGTGTAAGCTCCGAGCTAGGCAAATATTTTATTGACCAAGAATGTCGTTTTATATTGAGAATCTTGTAAATAATTGGTGTGGTGTTTGACCACAATGCATAACCTCACTTACATTACCACACATGTTTAAGCCACACATGCTTTTATTGAACAACTTCGTGACAAAGTACATTTTTATACAAATTGACGTCGAATTTTTCCTTATTTCAACAATTATTTCATCATTCACCAAATGCGTGTCAATTTTTCAAGTATCGCTTCACCCCTCATATGACGCTAGTCCTGATGATGGTTAAAAAAACCGAAATCGATTGACAATAGAAAACAAATTTAAAAATGTGGTTTCATTTTACCTACATCCGATATCCTAAATATAATTAAAAACGAGCCACAAAAATGGAGAAATTTTTTTTTCTTTTCTTTATCACAATTTCACCTCCTTTGCTGGGGTAACTTTGTGACAAGTGCAGATTCTATAGGAAACACAAAGACACCTTATGGTGGGGTGAAATTGTTAGGTACATCAAATAACCGCAATTTATGATCCAAATAGAGAATTTGTTACAATGTGTCCTCTTCTGGTCTGGTTATGGTGTCACAAAGTCCCCTCTTCACTAATAAAAATGCATTTTTAATGGCTTTTTGCTTTAATAGGAAAGTAACAAAATTACAAGTTATTAAGTTATCAGTTATCACCAATCAACACTTTTTTTCCTTCTTGGTTCTTCAGTATGGGTAGCATCAAATTGGTAAACCACTCTTCAAAACATTGGTAGTCAAACCATCCTGATTTAGTTCGATTGTATCTACAATTTTCAGGTCCACCTTCTGCCCAACTTTGTCACATTTTTTCGGCTTTATATACTACGTATACAAGTGCAATTTTTCCCACTGCATTTCCGCATAACATCAACGATGTGCATGCCTTTGTGGAATTTTTGATTTCTTCAGGGTCATCGTGTAGATTCGACTCATCGTAGTTCCATAAACTTGATGGGGGTACATTGTCCAACACCGTACCAATATTATCAAAAAAATTGTTTATAACTGTGCGATCGACAGCGACTCTTACAAGACTTATGTTACGAGCAACTCTATTGGCCATTATTTCTTTGTGTCTATTCAGAAAAGAACCAACCCACTCTTTCCCTGGTAAGTTGTTAACAAACACAGCGACTTTTTTCCCTCTTCTATCTAAGTAGGGGACACCGGGGCTGGTTGGACATAGGGGCTCAGTGGTCACTTTCTAATAATTTTTAAATTAATAGTACGATAGCGCTGCCATCTATAAATAAGATGCCAAACGCGGCTACGGATCGGAGCAGCTGATTTAAAACCGTAACGAACGCAACGTCTTCACATAATTCATTGAACCTCGTCTTGTGTTAGAGTGAAAAAAAAATTAGTGCAAGTTTGAACGATAATTCTGCCCGAAATTTACAGGTATGTAGCAATTGTTTTATAACCACTAATATATACAAGCAAATTAGGATTGTCAAATACAATATAACAAGAAATATACTTTGTTTTTAAGAAAACACGATCGAAAAGATAATTTGTTGTTATTGGGGCACAGTGGTCAGGTCAGGTGTGGGGTACAATGGACACTGCTGCAAGACTTTTCAGAGGGGTGACCATTGAACCCCAAATTAAACCAATTATTTTGTTTGTTAATAAAACTCTGGTACTGAGTGCTTGTTTCATTTTAGAGCTGTAAAATGGTTCGCAACAGAAAAAGAAAAACCCAAATAGGAAAAACCGACCCAAATTTGATGTTGGAAGCCGTTAAAAGCACACAAATTGGCGGATTTTCCACAAAACGAGCGTCAACTACATTTGCCATTCCTAGAACAACACTGAAAAGGTACATAGATAAATGTAAAGATCTAGACATTAATTGGGACAATGCAACTCTCGATGATTTACCACCCATGTCACCTAATTATGCAACTCGACAAATATTTGATAGGTATGAAGAGTCTTTATTAGCGAATTATCTGATAAAATGTGCTCAACTCCACCATGGTCTAACACCGAAAGCTGCACGTAAACTTGCGTTTGAATTCGCTAAAGCCAATAAGAAGAGAATGCCTCAAAGTTGGGAGGCAAATAAGTCGGCCGGACAAGACTGGTTAACACTCTTGTTAAAGCGAAACCAAGGCATCGCAATAAGAACCCCTGAGGCTACCTCCCTAGCGAGATCAATGGGATTCAACAGACCTATAGTCACCAAGTTTTTCAATAACCTTGAAGAGTTATATGAAAGATATAATCTTGGACCTACCAATATATATAATATGGATGAAACCGGATTAACAACTACTCAAAATGCTGTAAAAGTTCTTGCTCAAAAAGGATGTAAACAGGTGGGTCAAGTTACCTCGGCTGAGAGAGGCAAAACTATTACGGTGTGTTGTGCCATTAATGCATATGGAAATTCGGTACCACCATTTATGATATTTCCATTTGTAAATTTTAAGCAGCATATGATCAAAGGGGCTCCATATGGAACCGTCGGATTTGCTAATCCATCAGGGTGGATAAATTCAGAATTGTTCATAGAGTGGCTGAAACACTTTATAACTTTTTCAAAGGCTTCAAAGCCTTCTCCAGTATTGCTTATCATGGACAACCATGAAGCTCATATAAGCATCCAGGCAGTAAAATTGGCTAAAGATAGTGGCGTTTTGTTATTGACATTACCACCACATACAAGCCACCGCTTACAACCGCTGGATAAGACTGTGTATGGACCTTTGAAACATTACTACAACGATGCTTGCAGATCGTGGTTAATGGAAAACCCAGGAAAAAGGATCACGCCATATGATATAGCGGAATTGTTAGGAAAAGCATATCCTCTTGCATTTAGTATGAAAAATATAACAGCGGGATTTCGTGCGACAGGAATATTTCCATTTGACAAAAATATATTTCAAGACTGTGACTTTTCCTCAGCCGAAGTAACCGATGTCCCAATGGATCACCACGTAATAGAAGATGACAGTCCATCATTGCCATCGACTTCAAAAACAACTGAGCTTGATGATTATCTGGTCAATTGTAGTCAAACGACCGTTTCAAAGACCGACGCAACTCTTGTCCCAAACACCTCAATTCAGACTACAACATTTTATGGACACTCTACTCCCGAAAAACGGACTGTACTTCCCGATATGCTTCTACCATACCCTAAAGCGACTAAAGAACCTTTGAAGGTGTCCCATAAGCGTAAACGAAAGACAACATCAATTTTAACTGCTACACCAGAAATAAATAGATTGGAAGAAGAGGAAAAGTTAAAAAAGATTAAGCTAAAACCTAAGGTGAAAGCCGTTAAAAAAGACATCTCTAAAGAAATGGATGGAAGATATAAGAAAACAAAGAAGAAGGATTTAAGCGAATCTAGTGACAGCGACACAAATGTTACTCTGGCAGACAGTGATGGCGATGTTTCATACTTTGAACTAGAACAACCAGATCCAGTTATTTTAGACATTGCCGATGTTGCAAAAAACAGTTTTGTGTTAGTGAAATTTGCCACAAAAAAAACATTCAAATATTATGTAGGTCAAGTCGTAGAGATTCATTCTGGTCAATTAGAGATGACTGTTAATTTTTTAAGCAACCGCGGTAACCATTTTATTTTTCCTACTGTACAAGATCAGTCTACTATAGATTTTGATAACATTGTTATGCATCTTCCTTCTCCAGTTCAGGCTGGTGGAACTGCAAGGGCAAATAGCTTATATCGTTTTAGTATTGATTTACAGTCGTATAACATTGCTTGAATCGTGTATTATGTTATATTAATTAAGTCTCTCCAGTGTTCTATAATGTAATGGTGCATGTCCACCGAGCCCCTTTCATATGTTCAAGGTGCCCCGGTATGGGGCACCTTGGTCATATTTTGCACTTTTCTAAATGTTCTAAATAAAAATGCTTAAAATTATTTTTGAATTTTCTTTCTGTGAAAACTCCATCGCACAAACATGCAGTTGTATTGATACTTTAAAATTAAAGCTGTAAGTCGAATTGTCTTTTTGTTATCATAGTTTTTATGGAAAAGTGACCAAGGTGCCCCGGTCTCCCCTATGCCTTTACAATATTGCGTAAATCGTGGGTTGTGATCGGAAACCCATACGTTGATACAGCAATTATGTGCGCTATTAGCGACTGCTCTTCTTCTGGAGTCAGTGCTGTTTGACCTCCAGCGGGAAGATTATGTTTATTGTGCAGTTTAAGAAAGAGCGTATTTCAATGAATTCCGTATCTTTCCGTAGCATCACGAATGCTCATGGTTTTTGCTCGAATTTGGCGCAAAGCTTGTTGCAAGGTATCATTTGTATAATTTTTATAACAGCGTGTTCCCGGCTGTCTTGTGTATTTTCGTGGCGTTTTTTACTGAATCAGTGATACTAAAATGGAAAATAATATCACAAACTAATTTCGATTTCTTTCACAAATGTCACAATTTCACCCCGGTTTTTGTCAATATTGTCAATAATGGTACGCCCCTGACTACTATTTACATATTTTAGTAAGGTTAGGTTATATATTGACTGGAATGAACTGTATACTACGTACCTGGAATGGACCCACGCCGTATTTCAACAATCAGTTTTTGTGTCAGGGGCAAACAGAAAAGGGATGCCCTTAGAGGACGGTAACCTGTCTTTGTCAATCTCGTTGTAATAAGTTTGGTTGATTGACCCTTGCTTGAATAAAGTATAATAAATAATTATTGGGTAGCGATTTTTCTTGTGCTGAATTTATATTGTGTAAAACGGACAATATGGTTATTTATTATTGTCTTTCAACAAAAATTTTACGTTGACAATTTGTTCCTCATTTAGCTTCTATGTATGAAGGACAATTTACTTTAAAAAATAAAAATCCAATTTTATACCATAATTTCTTTAATAGCATCAAAATAATTCTTTAAAAAAGGTGAGAAATTGAGTGCAACTCTTATATGTAAATAAGATAGAAAGAGATAATTTTACGTCCACACTGCGGGTTGCCTAACTTCAAATTTTTCCTCACTTTCATGGATTTACGCATCTCTTCCAGGTACGTAGTATACTGTTCATTGATTGGCTGCATTGAACTCTATACTAACTGGAAAGGAGGCAACGTTAAAACAGGTGAGCCATTTTGTAGAGTATGCAACCCGCAACGTGTAGTATCACCGTCTTTGTTTGGCATACATAAAACCCATTAAAGAATGTTTAAAAAGTAACGATATTTATTGTTATTAATAGAAAAATGGGACATATTTAGAAATGATGTATTTTTCCTATTAGATAATATCAAGGAGTAAATGTAGCAATGATTTGTAATGACCAGGTAAAATCCAAAAATAAGACACGAAGCCTCCCCTTATATCGTTTAATAACCAAAATTTAGTTTATATTATTAAACGATTCGTGTCTTATTTTTGGATTTTACGTACTCATACTCCCTTATTGTGAGTCCCGAACCACTCGTTTATGATGTCTTGTAATGACCAGTCATAAATTTTAAAGCATCTAAAAATACAGAAGTCTCACTTAAGATAGCAAATCGCATGTTAAATTTGCTATTTAAGTATATTTCATTACTTAAGATATTTTATTTTTATATTTGTTATAAAATTGGTAGAATTACTTCATATATCATTATAATAAAACTACCCCTGGAGTTCATAGTGTTAAAGTTGATAATAAGTTGCTTATTTTAAATTCACATAGTATAAGTACTAAATATTGACAATGACGATCGATGAATATCTTCCGAAGCATTCTTACTACAATTTCCTTGATTAATTGCACTTTTGCACATCATACTAGTCTTCACTTGGGTACTTATTAGTTATTGTACAGGTGGATTCGGGACTAAAAGTAACCTCAGGTTACTCTCACATTCACGAACTCTTGCATTTTTAAGAGGTAGGTACCTATTTGACGAGATGCTAAATGACACTCATGAATCGTCGTACTGCGCATGCGATGGTTTCTAACAAAAAATGCGCGAAATCTTAAGTTAACCCCAATTTTGAATTTTGTGTGTTTGTTCGCGGCAGTTAAAAATGAGTGTTATGTGCGTTATTTGTGACAAAATATTGTCCAATCGATCAAATTTATATAGACATCGTCGAGACGTACATGGCTTAGAAGCCAACGTGGTTGCATATGATAAAACTGTTTGGAATTATAAATGTTTGGAGACCGGTTGTAATAGTTCATTTCAAAGATGTGAAGGTTTAATAAAACATCTCCAAGACGTTCACAAATTACTATTTGAAGGAACAGAAGAAATCGTGTTTTCTAGCAAAAATGGTAAGTTTTTTTTTCTAAATAGCTGTACCTACCAGGGGCCTCTCGTGATGTTCAGAACAGATGAGGATCAATTGGAAATTTTTGAACCTGATTAATACAACAATGCACTGCCACCGTATTGACTTATATTATGTTGGAAAATGTAAATATGTAAAAATATTTGCAATTTAAGTTTAAGAAAAATGTGGAAAATGACCCTCCGATCTGAAACACCATGAGCCGCACCTGATACCTACCTATATAAATGAACATTAATATTACTTATAGATACATTGAAAATCATTAACTTAAATAATTTGGCTAAAGTATCTTTGCTAAATTGCAGCAGCTATACTGTTGCCCTCCCCAGCTGTGTATGGATTTAACTGGTTATTGTAGTCAACGATAAAAGTAGATTTCAAGACGTTGATGACCTTAAAGGGATAATTCTGATGGTCATATAATATAATCATTAATAGTTTTATATAATATATCTTTAATAGTTTTAAAAACATACCTAATGTTAATTCGCTTTAATTTCAGAATTTCAAAGCTGGAAGACTAAATATGAGGTAAACCATAATTGCAATTATATTGTAGCCAGGACACGGAAAAGCCACAAGGGAGAGATTATTTATTGTAACTGTAATAGGACAAACGGAGGTATATAGCACAAACTTTCAGTTGTTCATAATAATAATAATGTTAAAATGTTACAGGAAAATCATGTTCTCAGCAGCGACAACGGCTCCTGAAAAGTCAGGGTAGCTGTAAGTTAGGTTCTGCATGCACAAGTCAATTAAAATTAATAAATAATGGAGGTATCTTATGTGCACATTTTCAAAAAACACACTATGGCCACAGTTTCGATTTGCAGCATTTGAGAATTTCTAAGGACGATAAGGAGATTATAGCTGCTAAACTAATTGCAGGAGTGACTAAAACTAGGTAAGAAATTATTAAGTGCCTGCGATATTATTATTATCAATGGCGATAGTTAGCCCCTGAGATGGATGGGCCCTCTCTGCCGTGTGGGATATGTAATCTGTAATATACGCTACTGTTTAAATGTATGTACATGTACACTGTACAGTAAGTTTGTCTAAGAATGGTGATTGGCATGTGTATTAGATTTTCTGTATTAAATTGGTTACATTTTGTAGCTTATGACATGAGTATGTGGATGACATTATTTGTATACATTCCGCCAATGACCATGACGTCAATCAATTCCTCCGGGATATGAACCATTTCCATCTTAACATTAAATTCGCTATTGAGAAAGAACATAATTCGGAACTCCCCTTCCTAGATGTGTTGCTCCACAGACACCCTTCCAAAATTAATTTCAGTATATACCGTAAACCCACAACCACAGACACACTCATCCCTTATGACTCCGAACATTCCTTTCAACACAGGATTGCTGGTCTAAATGCTTTAATCTATAGACTTCACAGCATACCCATGTCATCTGACTTCTTTAATGAGGAACTTAATATTATTAAGCATATGGCCAAGAATAACGGCTATCCCATTCAGCTTGTTAACAAACTTTCTCGAAAAATCAGCAAATCCAGAAGTAATGTCAACCACACACGCCTTACCCCTTCCAGTCCTCCTCCTAACAAATTCATTTACAAATCTCTCCCTTTTTACCCTAAGATCTCTCAGACCATTCACAACATTTTTAGACCGCACAACATTTACATCTCTTTTTCCAACAAATCAACATTGCGCGCCTCTATCGTGAAAAACAAAGATCGTTCCGTGCCTCTTGAAGCCTCTGGGGTGTACCGTCTCAACTGTTACTCCTGCCCGGCTTTCTATATAGGACAGACCGGGAGATCATTCTCTACGAGGTTCAAAGAGCATGTTAAAGCTATCAAAGATAATAACCTTGAACACAGATCGGCCATGGCAGAGCACATTCTCTCCACTGGGCACTCTTTTGATCATAACAGGGATTTTAAAATCTTACACAAATGTAAGAAAGGCCCTTTATTGAATTCGTTGGAAATGTTCGAAATTAATTGTCACAAATTTGACCCTTGCTTACTAAACGAAATAGTTGACTTCCAGAACCCTCTCATTTCTTCACTCTGTATATAACTTTTGTTTTCAAGTTTGTCCCAGGTCCGACTTTGTAGTTGGTTACTTGCAACTGTCATTTCATCTTGTCATTCATCTTTCACTTGCGGTCGTTTAAGTTTCCCATAATTTTATTCATCCCCCTTCATCCCTTTGCAATTTAGCTCTTCAAGCAAATCTTGGTTTCTCACTTAGTTAGAGAACCTTTAACTTTTATATAAATTTACTTGCGATAGTTGACAACAAAATGTGTCGCAACGACAAGTGTAATATTCCCAATTAAGTAACATGTGATAGGTAAGCCATTTTGTTAGTATATCTTAGTATGTATAATCTTTAATTATTTTTAGCTGTAATTTTATCTTATAAACAAATAATTTTTCATGGGCTTGATAATGAATTCAGTGGAATTCGAAATATGTCACCATTAAAAACAACTCAATTTTAAGCCATCACTGCATGGCATACTGTGAATAAATCAACACTTTTATACAAAGGGGAAGGTTGTGTGTTATTTTAACCTCCTCACGATGATGAGTATGACTGTTATTAAATTTTACTTTTTCAGTACACTTTTATTAGGTGCTAAAGGTGTTTTTGATGCATGTGTAAAAAAATAGTATGAAAAATAACAGGTTCCCAAAGATGTTTTTTAAATTCAAATCATTGCAGAATTTTAGTGCATTTTAAACTGAACTAAGTACCCAAAGATTAGAACAAAGATTAGAAAGTTACTAATCTTTGCTAAGTACCATTCAGTGAACTCTATACATAACTGGAAGGATAACGATTACTGCAAATGCTTTCGTAACTTGTCCTCGACTGTTAGACAAGCACCGCTGCTGCGAAGTGGATACCTATTTCTTTCTAACGTATTTGTATAAACGTGCGAAGGCGTGGTTAATACTTAATAATGAGAAATAAGCTCAAAATATTAAACGTTTCACTCTTGTATATATAATTATCGTACACTTATGTTATAATTGTAAATTTAAAAATTAATCATGAAATAAGTGACTTAAACAAACATTATTTTTAATATCCATAAGAGAAATGTAGTAAGATAAGGATAGCATTCCCCCCACTAACGTCCATCTTGCTCTAACAGAACCGGTAAATTTTTATATTCGACGTTATCCTTCCAGATTATATATAGAGTTCACTGGTACCATTAATGTTTGACAGCTGTAGTTCATTTTGAGAAATTGTTATTCAATAAATGATATCAATATATTCATTTGATGTTAATTTTCTTATTTTAACAGGATTGTTGACACAGTTAGGGATAAAATAGAAGAGTCCTTAAAACGTTTAGATTTGCTAAACTTCAAAGATGTTGATAATATTAAACGATGCTATCAAATCGAAACAAGGGATGGAAAACGACACAATAATGATGCTCTATCTGTGGATCTCTGGATAGAAGAGTGCAAAACAACATTATCAGATGACAATCCGGTTATATTTTATAAGAGGCAAGGAGAAGAATCAGACATTCTTGAAAAAAATGATTTTTGTCTGGTGGTAATGAACAAATTTCAGCAAATGATGCTTATCCGATTTGGCCCCAATGTAATATCCATAGATGGAACGCATGGACTCAATGAGTATGAATTTGAATTGACAACTGTAATGGTGACAAATGAGTTTGGCCAAGGATTTCCTACTACATTTATGTTTAGTAATAAAAAAGATACTCATATTTATGATATATTTTTTGAAAGTATTCGGCAAAAAATAGGATACATCACTGCTAAGACATTTATGTCTGATATTACGGAGACTTTTTATACAGCATGGCTTCGTGTTATGGGACCAGTTACCTACCGCCTCTTTTGCTCGTGGCATGTTGACCGAGCATAGCAGATGAACTTAACCAAAATTAATGACAAGGGAAAGCGTGGAGAGGTATATAGAACATTAAAGGTGCTACAAACTGAATGAAATGAAAATGAATTTCAACACAAACTTGTAACTGCTGTAAGATTAATGTTAGATGGCAAAGATACTTGCAGTTTTGGTCACTATTTTAAAACAAACTATGTAAGCAATTGTGAACAGTGGGCATATTGCTACAGACAATCAACAGGAATCAATACGAATATGCAGCTTGAATCCATGCGTAAAACTATAAAATATTTTTACTTGCATCGTAAAAAAAATAAACGATTGGATAAAGGTTTACATATAGTTTTAAAATTTCTAAGAGACAAAAGTGTGGAAAGAGTAATAAAACTTGTAAAAGGAAAAAATACAACATGTCACCGTGAAATTTTTAAGACATCAGACTGCAATGGAGAGTACATTTACATTGCATGCGTTAGATGAAATGACTTGGGAAGTAAGAGGTGATTTAAGTAATAATTATTTAGTTAAAAGATTTCTTCATTCAGCATGTTGTCATTTAATTTGTTCTGAATGTAAAATATGTATTCACATGTATACATGTACGTGTGAAGATTTTAATTTAAATTTTAAGATTTGCAAACATATGCATTACATAAAAATGTCTGAAGTTGCTTCAGAAGATAATAATGTAGACTTAGCATCTGCAGCTTTATCCGAAGATCCTAAAAGTTTTGTCATATCACTAAGCAATCAAACGGAAAATAAAAAAGGAGACAGTTTATTTGGCAAAGTTAATGAAACATTTATTAAACTACAAAATACTAATATGATTTGGACGATTCAACAATTGTGGAAATGCACAAACATTTAAATATTTTAAACAATTTGGTTGATTTGCCAACACCATCTGCTATTGATACCTTCATTAATAAAAACAGTCCTATTAATGGATCTGCTAATACAAACATTATTCCGCAGTTGCGCCTCTTTTCTACTAAAAAGAAAAGAAAACGTGCTGATAATAATAATAAGAAACCAAGTAAAAACCAAGTAATATCCATAAATAATATGCTAAGTGGTAATTTAGGAGAATATGTTTCCAATAATTCAAAATATGACCACACCTATGTGTAGATGTAAAATAAAAAAACCTTATTTAAATATAGACTTTTCTTTATGTCCCCCTTTTACCTTCACAATTACTAATCTGGTGGATGCATTTTATCGAGTAAAAAATATTTTATTATGAGCAAATAATACAATTCATGTCAAATACATTAATTTTTCTGTCTGTAAAAATACAATTACCTATTAGATATAAATAATAAGCAGTACAAAGTATTATTTTTAGATTAAGTAAATTTGTCCATAATTTAATAAAAAAAAATGGCCTTTTCATGTTTGTTTAAGATCAATTCAGCTAGGAAATTGTAAAATAAACATTTATTTCTTGTCCAACTTATCTTTACCAACTTGTCAACTAACATAATATTTTAAATTGGAATAATTAGTGCGCCTTTATTAAGCGTAAACGCATGCGCAGTACGACGATTCATGAGTGTCATTTAGCATCTCGTCCTATTTGAGGTTTGCAATGTTTAGGCCTTCAGTTTCATTTTAAACACAATTACACAACATGTGATGCCTGTACCAAATCACTTTTGCTTGTAACTGTAACTTTTACTTAAGTATTACTTTGTACAATATTTCCTAGGCCAGGCAAATTTTACATGTATTGAAGGTTATAATTTTATACGTCCTATATTACATTTATGAGTGAAATTAGAATAGTTGAGTACGAATCGTTTGAGAAAAGTGAATTTTTAATCCCGTAGTTTTAGAGTTCTAACCTAAGAAAGTGAAGATCATTTCTTTTATCGATTACATTTTTACACCCAAATGCAGGACAATAAAGTCCCATTATGATTTATATAATTTTAATACTTCACAATGTAAAATTATGAGCTTGAGCTGCTTAAATCAACATTTAAATGATTTAAACCGATTAATTCAATAAAATTAAAAATAACCACATTTGACAACATGAGCAAAACAAGGTTAGAGATACTACCACCCAACGAATAAATGATTGCTACCACCACAGTGCGTCCTTTTATCTTGGCCCTGCCTTAACCACAGCATAATAATAATATACAGTAAAATAAGTCAAGGAGTGGGGGTTAGACTGCGCACATCATCGCGCACCTCAAGTCCGCCATCTTTTAAGTTATGTCATTAGCGTGCTAAGGATTTATTTCCGTGTAAGCATCAAGTAGACAGTGGTAGAGTGAAAAATTATTAAATGTTGTAATGAGTTTAGTGTACACATAAGTTAGTTAGTATTCGGTATTTTGTTGTTAAAGTTGTTAATAAGTTAATATAAAAAAATAATAGGTAGGTACCTAACTATAATATGTAAACCGGGCGGTGTTGTTTGTGCAGCAACAAATTGTATAAATAAAACTTGTAATAGTGAAATGCGGTTTTTCAATTTTCCTAAGGATGAAGGAAGGTAAGATAACTTTACAATATTTTTTTTCATGCGTGCATTATAACCTTAAAATTTTTAAAATACGTCTCTGTTTACATTTCTTCCTTTTATTACGGACCTGCAATTCTAAACTAAAAATATGGCTGCCGCAGGTTGACCTTGTCTTTCTTATAACAAAGGAAATATTGCAGAGTTATTTTACTGTATATTATTATGCTGTGCCTCAACCGTGTCTATACGTTTGCAAGCCTTGCGTCCGTTCCAGTTAGTATAGAGTTCAATGATTGGCTGTCAATACAATACCAAGTATTGTATGAATGCGAAAAAATAATTACAGTTATACCGATAAAAGTTACACACTTTTTGAAACCCTAACCTAATTTATAAAATTGCACAAACAATTTACAATAAAACGGAAATTCCTCTTTGCATTAGTCTAAAATTACCTACCTATATGTTTAAAGCACTTTTAACTCAGATTTGTGCAAGAAACTAACACACTCACTAAAAAGGTAAAGCAGTACTGACAAATGACAGTTGCGAACCCCACTCTGTCACAATTTCACCTGGCTGTCATAAAGCCACCTCATTTTACGGTACGTATTTGAGGTTATGCACTGCTACACGATCTAATTAAGGGGGGATTGAAGAACTTTTTTCGATCCAATATTGACCCTGATTTCTATTGCGTTGAAGGCCTCCAAAGCTCTCTTACGTCTGCCCAGTTTGGTGTTCTTCTTAGGCACCTTTCTTTCACCTGCCGCACCGATCCTGGTTTACGTTGGCCCATTCCACTGAAGAAATCTCTACGAATTTGTTTGACGAATTCCGAAATTTTCGAATAATGAGAACAATTTACGAGGAAATTTAGCCTGAAGTAAAGAGTTGTGATGGAGCGACAATTTTTCCTGCTAGTACGCCAAAAGTTCACTCACCATTGGAAAAGACTCGGACTTCATTTTTGGACAACTCGCTGTGACCACTGTATTGGTCGGATTTTTGACTTTTATATCTGAAAATGACCCCAATGAACCCTCACGGCAGTTATTGCCTATCGATATCCCATTGGGGTATGCTATTTCTATTGTAATTTTGAAAGAATCGCAAAATATCACAAGAAAACAGAATCTGTCGCTTTGACACATCCTAGACGGCGGCGTGAAACATTATACTTTTTGCTAAAGCATATGAGCCGTAGCATGTTCTTAGGGTCATTTTGAGACATACAACTCCATGATCGGAGCAAAACTATGGTCAGAGCGAGTTGTCGAGAAATGCATGCCAAAGTCCAATTTTAACATGGCGTTTATATGGGAGTGTGATTATGAAATTTTGGTTACTTAGGACAATTGAACCCCTCCTTAATTATCTAATTTAATTTGTTAATGCACTTGTAGATATGAGTAAATCAATAGCAAAGGTCATTGGACCACCACCTAGGACTGCAATAGCTTTGCGGGACCCAACTGATGGCGAATTTATTGTTCAGGACGAGTGCTACGTATTTACTATACGTAAGACAGCCACGTAAGGTCTTATGCAAGTTATTCTATTATATATTTGTAGAAGATTCTGATGAGTTTCTACACGTACCATGTGCAGTCATCACAAATAGTGATAATCAATTAGTGAATACGGGAACCGAAGTAATACAGTTACGCTTTAATGATGAGCAGCACGAATATAATATTGATGAAGCTGAAGGTGTCCAGGACGACATTACACCTACAGAAGGAGCAACTTGGCCCGAAGAACCAACGAGATTATTAATTTCTAAATGTAGGTCTTTCAAACCACTTGTTGAGCATGGAAAATTAAAAACACTAAAAAGGATGTGGGAAAAAATCAAATTTGACATGGCTATCTTTATTCTCTATAATATCTGTTCACCCAACAGATATAGTAAAGCTCCTCCCAATAAATTTTGACCAATGTAAGCAGCGGCCAGTTTTACACCAGCAAAATTATAAATACGTTACAGATGTCAAATTCATTTACACCCTACAACAATTGAAATTAAGTGATTGTTTATGTTACGGGTTTCGATTCGAAAATTCGACCAATAAAAAAGTTGCATTTAAATGTGACGGTAATTTTTGGGGAGGAGATTCACTATATCTATTGGTTGAACAGATATTCAGTCCTATGATTGAACGTTTACGTTATCCTTAACAGACATGTTGCAGCTGAAATAACATGCTTGTCCTTTACTTGGTATGATGTATCCCTTTTCTGTTAACTTAACATCGCTGTTATACGTTACCGTTTACGTTATATAACAGGACTCTCAAAAGTGCCAAATAACATGCTGTTGGAGATCATAAGATCATTTACAGGTTATGTAGTACCTACTTATGACAAATTTGATTTTTGTGTTCAGTCTTTTACTTTTATTTTAAACGATGGAGGCTTTGATTAATGTAGCGATTGTGGACGAATTGGAAAATGCTATTCGAAGGTAGTGTATTTTGTCTGTTTCATTTTTTGGTCTTAATCTAATTTACTTCTTAGGGATGAAATGAATATGGAACGAAGAATTCTAAGAGACCACAGTGATCCATTTAACATACCTGAAAAAGTATTTTTAAGGTTTTATAGGCTAGTTAAACAATCGGTACATAACTTAATTGAATTAATCAAATTAATGCGACCACATCTTGCTGTACCACAAAGGCAAAAAATGTCATTCGATTGTTTTAGGTCTTAACCATGTTGTATTATTTGGGTCATGGTAGTTACCAAAAATGTATTGGTAACAATTTTGAATTAGGGTTAGAGCAGTCAACTGGAAGTCGGATTATTACAGAAACAACGAACTGTATGGTTAACCACTTGATGGATCGTTATGTAACATTTGCAAACGATGTAGAAGGCCAAAATGTTGTCAAACAAGTGTAATTATAATTAGCTAGTTTGATTAATCATTAGCAAAATAATTATAATATTTAAGAAGTTTTGTCAACAAAATACTGAATTATTTTACAGATTTTATGAAAAATATAATTTCCCTGGCATCATCGGTGCAATTGATTGCACCCATGTCGCCATAGTGGCACCAAAAACTGAAGATCCCGTTAGACCTGGAATAGCATATTATAATAAGAAAGGTTTCTACAGTATCAACGTACAAATGGTACATACTAGAATTTAACTTTTTTGAGTTCAATAAAATTAATATATATTTTAAGATATGTGATGCAAATCTGGTAATCACAAATTGCAATGTCCGATTCCCTGGCGCAACCCACGATTCTGCAATTTGGAGTTTAAGCTCAGCAAGAAGGTTGCCCCACAATGCATATGCAAATGGAAATAACAACTACTCTAGGCTAATTGGTAAGTTTTGCTATTGTACTTTCACCAGTTTCAAACCGATTGTTGATAGGGGATGCAGGGTACCCTTTGGAACCCTGGTTATTAACTCCAATTGAAAATGCGAACGTTAATACTCCAGAAAGCAGGTATACAGAAGCTCATGTTAGAGCCAGAAACTGAATTGAAAGATGTTTTGGCTGTCTTAAACAAAGATTCCGATGTTTACTGAAACACAGAGTGTTGCACTATGATCCAGTAAAGGCAGCCAAAATTATCTATTCTTGTGCAGTATTGCACAATATGTGTTTGAGACACAGAATTCCAGATGCCGATGACGTTCTTGATCTTGAACAGCATGATCATAACATAAATAATCAAGTGCCCGGTAAGTATTTTTATAGAAAATGAGAAAAGTTCATTTCCTTTTTTTTCAGCAAATAATCGTGAAAACAATATGCATGGTGAGGGAGTACGGGTTAGAAATCACGTCGCCAACACACATTTTGTTTAATTATGTAGGATGTCAATTTATTTATTCGTTTAATTGTATAAGTTTTCAAAACCATTAAATGTATTGAACTGTTTAAAAAAGTATTCCAGTTTTAGCTTAGCTCTCTCTTAATTTTTGTAGGTGTCTGTGTACAGATCCAAACTACCTGCTAACTTCATTATCGCAACTGATTTTTTTTCATTTTCTAATTTCATTTTTTGTGCATTTTCATAATGCTTTGTTGCATCTTGGAGCAAACTACGTGCTGGAACAAAATATACATGTACTCTTATACAATACAGTAAAATATATAATACTTACATTTATTCGTCGTTGCATGAGGTTTTTGTGATTTTACCAAAAAAAATAAATAATCAGATACTGTACAATAAATAAATAAATGTATTCACCTATTTTTGGCATTGCAATGGCTTCAACTGTGTCTTTGTATGTTGGCACACTGTTGTTGGTTTCTGAAAAAAGTTGCTAATTTATACACATTCAAATATATTTGACAGATACCTTCAAAGTTTTCGTTGTTAGCCATGACGTAATTATGGTCATTCTCTATATACTCGACAAGCACATCCCTTGGTCCTAAAATATTTAATATTTTTTTCATTTGCATGGTAAAGTACAAATAATTTGGTACTTTTGTAAAAATGGTCAATAGTAAATGGAAAGGTGGGTATGTAAGCACGCAACTTTTTAAGCTTCGCTAAGGAAAACTTACCGCTTAAAGTATCATCATTTAACTCGATATTTCTGTTGGACGTTGTTGGTTTGTCCAGCATAATGACATCCAAATAGTCAACTCCTACAATACTTTAAAATGAAAACAAAAACCAATATCGAAATGGCAAAAAGTACCTGTTACTTCGTCCTGCACATCCATCGAATCACGTACCTCATTATCACCTAAATGAATATAACTTATTACATTTCGACGGCGACACGACAAAAAGCCGTAAACGCCTTTTGCCAAATTTTACAGGAGAGCCGTGTTTCAGATAAAAAATGAAGAAGTCGTTATTTTCGATCAATTTTTTTTCAGAAATCAGTAAAATATTATTTAGTAAAAATTTGCGTAATTCAAATTTGCATAAACAATAAATTGGTCAATTTATTAGCACTTTTGTCGCTTAAGCCCTTTTAAACTTGCATTTGGTGTTTACGCCGTTTGTCTTGGTATGTAAGCCTTTCGTTGTCATAGTTTTATGGATTTGAAAGGGTGTTTAAGCCGTTCAAGGTATAAGGTGTTTTAATAATTGGCATATACGCCGTACGCCCTATAATAAAAAATAATAATGAACAAAAATAATAATAGAAAAATTATTGGTAATAAAAAATGATGTTAGAAAGAACGAACAAAAACTTTATTATAATTATTGTGATCTTTTATAATAATAATAATAGATAATATTTTTTATAAATCAGTAATAACAAGAGAACAATAAAAAAACCAAAAAACCACTTTTTCAGCCTGCCCTAATGGGTGTTTATAATATTTTTATTAAAAAAAAACTCGATTACAGATAATCCTTTCTGTCATTAGTCACTTTCCAAATCCGTTTCTGGAAGTGTATCAGGCACATTCGCGTTAGAAGAAAGAGAAAAATATTCCACGTGGTATTGTGATTTTATTGTTAGGTTTTTACATAAGTCTAGTAAATTTTTTAATTTCTTAGGGTTTATATGCAGGTTTGATGAGTAAAGGTTAGGAACAGTTGGAATTCGTCTGACTGGCCAGTCGATTTTAGAGAAGGGTGCATCTGGAGAGTAACTTGTAGAAATATCAATGGAATTTAAGCTTGCTTTCGAAAATTTTGCTCTTTTGATATCGCCTATTTTAAGTTCAAGCTTCTCGGACGTATACAATTTTTTCAAAATGGCAATAGCTTTCCAATCTAAAAATTCAGAAAAATCTACCGTGATAACCTCATAAGGTTTGGGCCTCTTTCTTGCATTTCGAATTAAAGTGGGCCATTCCGACGGAGCTTGGACGTTCATAGAAGAGGTATATTTTTCGATGACAGCATGTACGCTATCTACAGGCATGTACGTGTGTCCTACTACTAAATATGTGAGGGATATATTGGTAACTGATTTCGAGTTTCTTATAAAATGTAATAACAAGGTCAAAATAAATCTATTCTTATTTTGCCCTGGGCAATTATCACAATATAGCGATACTGAATTATACTTTCCATCATTATCTAATTTAACCAAATAATTATACAGGTTAGTGCCAATTTCGTTTACACCTCTTACCATCCTTCTCACCCCAAACATAACAGTAGGCATTATGAGATTTAGATTCGTATATCGTAAAATTATACACTGCATATTTTCGCGAGAAACCAAATAACATATTTGGTGCACGTGGTGTAGTTAGAACTTTCTGTAGGTCGAACGAAACAACAATTGATTTATCTTCTAAGGATTTACTTTGCTCGCTTAGGAAAAGTTGTTTGGCATCATCCTTTTGCTTTTGATGGTTCAAGTATTCATTACGATCTTTCTCTGTTTTTTGTTCATCTGAAATATTTTTATATCGTTCGCATGTGACGCACTTATCTTTCCTAGGTACATGAATTCCTATATTGTAGTCTTGTTTGAAAAACTTTTTAAAGCAGGAAAGACTGAAAGGTTTGTTACCACGATCTGTTATCAATGAAGAGTACATTCTGTACAGGTTTGCAATACTTTTAACATCTGATTGAAGATACAATCTTTTGGTGGATGAACGTGTATAGTGCGATGGCACTACTGGTAAGCCCTCTATAAAACTTTTAAATTCCTGTATTTGTTCAGGTGTTGCTTTATGCTTTGGTTCGTGCTTTCCTCTCGCGTCTTTATTTTCTTTTATTTTTCCCTGTACTGAATATCTTACCAGCTTTTGAGAGATATTTAAGGTATTTAAAAAAAACTGTAGGCATACTCGTACTTGCACTTCTTCTTTAATGAAAAAATACTGATAGGTAAGACTCCTTCTAGAGACTTCGGCTAGAGTCCTTTTTCTTTTAATGGGAATTATATTTACGCAACCGTTGATAAAACTTCTTTTCGCTAAATTAGTTGTTAAGCTCCAAAATAAAGAAAAGATATTCTCCCGTTCGGCTTCGTTAAATCTATTGCATCCATTTACACATTTTTTATTAAGACATGGATTTGGTAATATTTTCTTCGCCCCTATTTTTTGTTTTTTGTAATTTAGGTAAGATCGACCTAACTGCCGATGCTTTTTATTTAGTTGTAATTTTCTCTCCTTCTTTTTACTTCTTCTTCCTTTAATCATTTCAATCGACTCACTTGAAGAAGATGACGACGTGATGTCACTTGTATCGCTATCGCAATCGGAAATTTCAGGACTGGACGAGTCGCTTGAATCCCTATTCTCTACAACGTCATCACTATCCCTATTTTCTTCACATACTTGTTTTTCGCTTGTCGACTCCTGATGAAAAGTTTCTGAGCTTTCATCGGTATCTGAATAGTCTACAAGTTGTGTTTTCGATTTAGTCTTTCTGCGTTCTATACTAACATAATCAGTCTCACAAATATCATAATATTCAATGGTAACATCATCATTGGTAACGTCGTTATTTGTCAGTATTTCTTCTTCTACACAACCTTCAACAAACTCAGGTAATACTAAGTCAGTATTAATAACTGCGTTTTCTGACAATTTATCAAATTCAGTTATAGATTCTGTATATTCCGTATCCAAAATCACGACGTCGTTTTGCAGTGCTTCTCTTAACAATGCTACATTATTATTATTCGCAATGCCGCTGTCATTTTCTTTATCTTCAAAATTTTCAATAGAGTTATCACCTAACGGATTCTTTACTAAATCTACCATTCTTTTACCACGAGACATCTACAAATAAAAAAGGCGTAAGCGCCCTAACGAAACTACAATTACAAATTAAATTTAAAACTAACTGCAAATTTGATAGTTAATCTTTTCACAAAATAGAATTTGGAATAGCTTTGCAATCAATTTATGACAATGATTATTAACAAATTTCATGCATTTTTTTAAAAAAGCTACCGAAAAGCTACTGCTGATTACCCATTACGAATTGGCGGATAAGCCACTAAAACTTAAACATCTAAAAGGCGTAAACGACAAATTTCTATTTTCTAAAGATTTTTACAATATTTTGAATTCTGAATATTAAAAACTTATATTATACAGACTAGTCCTTCTAGTATTATAATCAAATTAACAAATTCAAAGTACGTACCTTTCTGGAAACAGTAAAAAACACACACAAACGTAAACACCAGCTGATCGCATAAGATATGGGCGTTTACTAATTTACAGCTCGCTTCTTTATCGAGTGAAATTGTCGCTTACGCTACTTTAATTCTAAATTGAATAATTCTGGTAATATTGGTGCATACAACGCGAATGATAAACAGAGGACAAGGACATTAGAATCCGTGTTTCATAATAATCTCATTTTGTGATTTTTGTCGCTTACGCCTTTTTGTCGTGACGCCGTCGTGTACCCCGGATTTGTAGCCTCGCGTTTTTTTCTTTTAGGAAAAATGCCAAGGCAAAGAAAAAGAACGACCAGCAGGGGACCTTCAGATGCTCTTATGAAAAGGGCTGCGGATATGGTAATTAACGAAAACGTCTCAGTGCGACAAGCTGCTAGAGATTTTGAACTTTGTCATGTAACGCTTTTTCGTTATATTAAGAAAATAGAAGCTGGCGAGTCACCAAAAATGGGTTATAATCCACACACCCGAATTTTATCCGTCGAACAAGAAGAAGCATTTCTGAAATATATTCGGATGTCTGCCATTATTTATTTTGGCCTAACCCCGAAGGAAATACGTAAGTTGGTAAGTTTTTAAACGTTTTTAATTTATTTTTTTAAACTGATATTTTAATTACAGGTGTACCAGTTCTGTTCAAAAAGTGGCATTCCTGTACCTACGCAATGGTCAGAAAGAGGGATAGCTGGAAAGGACTTTTTTACAAATTTTATGCGTCGACATCCTAACCTTTCTATACGAACCCCTGAAGCAACTAGCTATGCTCGTGCAGTAAATTTTAATAAGGTTAATGTTGGGAAATTCTTTAAAAATTTGGGAAACTTAATAGGCAAATACTCGTTTCAAGCAGCCGAAGCAGCCCTTTAAACACTACGTAAATATTGCAATGAGCAATTGGATGAAGACTCACCCGGGTCAAACAATGAGTATTTATGACATTCCGGGAAAATAGTAGGTGAGGCGTTTCCCAGGGCAACTACACCGGCAAACATTATGGCAGGTTTTAAAGTGTCTGGGATTTGGCCCTTTAACAGGGATGTCTTTCAAGACGAGGAATTTGTATCATCATCTGTGACAGATAGACCATTGGAAGAACTGGAAACAAGTGTCCAAGAGAATAATAACGTTATCCCAGATCCCAGCACCAGACCAGATGTGCCTTTTGATAATGATATCCCAGGTCCTAGCAACAGACCAGATGTGCCTTTTAATAAAGATGAACGGCACGAGTCTTTCCAAGCTCTGGAAAATATACGACCTCTTCCAAAGGCCCCCAGTGTTTTAAAGAAACCTACAAAAAGAAGAAAAAAACATTCTGCAATTCTCACTGACACACCCGAAAAGTTGTTACTAGAGCAAGAGCAGAGTATAAGGAAGGAAAAAGCAAAAACGGTAAAAAGAAAATGTATGAATGACGAAGGACAAAGCGATCTGCAAAACGGAAAGAATAAAACTAAAAAACTATGTAGGAAAAAAGAAAAAGAAATAAGCAAAAAAGGTTTAGATGAAACCTCATCCGATGACGAAAGTGAGGATACGTTATGCGTATATTGCCTTAAGCCTTACAACGAAACCCTTCAGCACATGTGGATACAATGCAATAAGTGTAAGAAGTGGTCACATGAGAAATGTGTTCACAAGTGGCGTCCTGATTTTTTTTACTGCTTAAATTGCGATGATGATGATAGCGAATAATTTCTTGTATAAAAAAATCACGTTTTATGTTATTACAGGATTACACTTTTTGTTCTTTGTGAGAGTTTAGTATTTTCGTTTTTGCTTTACAAAACCCACGATTATGTGGCTATGTTAAGATTATTCTTATTTTGGTAACTTACCACTTTTATAAAATAATTCTTTTTTATTTTGTTTTTACCAAGTTATCATTTATTTGATTAGACACTGTTGTTGGATTGCATCCTAATTAAACATTAATGTTTATCTCAGTTTATGTGTTTTCATTACTTTTGCCTTTCATAAAACTTTCATAATTTAAAGATGTTACATTTGTACCCCTTCCATGTTACAACTGTCCCACTCATGGGTACAATTGTAACATACGCCATCAACCCAATGTTGTCCCTTGGACAACTATACGAGCTAATATATCTCAATTTTCTCATTTTTATTTTGAATCTAAATGTGTAACCTATCTAAAATTGTGATACTTTGTAATTTTTCGCTTTAAACATTTTTGAAAAAAAAAATCATTTCTAAAAATTGGTACAATTGTACTCACTCTCCCCTACATATTGAATAACATTAATAGCTCATATTTCTTTATTTAGGGAATTAAGTGAAATTTTATTAAAAAGCATTCAATTAATCCGGTATACACCCTGGGAAGCAAGAACACTACCGAGTCAGAAGGGTGTGTTTTACATTTATATTTTATTCTTATTGTTTGATAACAAACAAACAAACCCATTGTAAGTAAAGAAAATTTATTAATCAAGCAGATCAGTGAAGACTTTACAGAAGCAACTCAAATTTATTGCGTGTTGCGTTATAATTTTTTTTTTCTTGACACACTGCAACTATATTTATTTTTATTTTTAAAAAATGTTGTTAGGGAGCATCGCTGAAAACGTAATTAAAAATACTTTCTATAATATTTATATCTGACTTTTAGAAAGTGTTAAGTTATTTGAAATAGTATATTACCTATTTATAGATCTGGAATCGATTCGCCATTACCTTCAACATCTGTGGAACCATCTACATTCTACTTCTACCGAAATGGGTGAGCAGTCTACCGCTCCCACTCCAAAAAAAGAGGAAAAAAGTCATGGTGGATTATTACTCCATGAATTGCAAGAATTGTGTAAATCAATTCGAGAAAAAAGGGAAGTAAAAATCAGGCAGGAAGAAATTAAATCCCAACAACACCAAGAAATAATTAACGAACTTACAAAAAAAAAATTAATTATTGGAACTTTTCTTACATAAAAAATGATGTATTTCTAGTTATTTAGGTAATGTAAGTACATAGTTACATTTTTATTAGTAGTTATAGTAGATGTTAGAATAAACTGCAATGCTTTCAAATTGTTAATTATCTTCCAAATATTTGCTGGCAAATCGCATTTCTTATTTCACTTGCAGATGAACTTATTGTATCTTGGTAGTTAAGATTATCAGGTTGCTCTTCAAATGGAATATCTGATTCAAACATTACTGTCATGACACTCACATATAAAATTACAAATGCGTTTAGTACCTTTTATTTTCAAATGGTCTAAATCTTTGTTTTAATAAGCCAAAACTGTGTTCGATGGACACTTGGCAGGAACTTAATGTAATATTAAACCGTTTTTGGGCAGCACTTAAATATCCATTGTCTCTGTATGGAGTAATTAATTGTGGTAGGAGAGGATATGCACTATCTCCAAGAATAACTTCAGTACCAACACATAATTCATTTAATTTCTCAAATACCGGGGAATTGCGAAAAATGCGGGCATCGTGAACAGAAGCTGGATACCCAACAAAATTATCGAGATACTTCAACTTTTCATTGCAAATCGCTTGCACTACTATGGAGTGATAGTCCTTCCTATTAAAGTAATCAGTGGCTCTCACATTCGGTCTATCGATTTTAATATGTGAGCCATCAATCGATCGCGATCCTAAATCAAACATTGATGTTAATTTGAAATATTTATTAGTATTTAAGTCTAAAAAATACCTATTATGTTTGGAAATTTTTTTGCATGGTAACAATTCTAGGTATCTTGTTTTGCTGCAGCTGTAGGATATTTAATAACTTCCGGAGCAAGAGAACTTAAAAAGTGTATTGCTCTTGTTGTAACGTCATGTTAGCTAATACTTAGATTAAACCGATCTGCAACATCTCTATATGAAGCAGTCTACTGGTGCCCAGCAAACCACAGAAATGCAAGAATATGTTTGCTTGGAGTGATATTTGCCCTTGAATTTGCTACAATACACATCTTTCTATAAATTCTTACTGATTTATGTAAGTAATTAGCAATGTCATAACTGGTGCACAACACAACCTCACATTGAAT
Source organism: Pyrocoelia pectoralis (assembly GCA_036250285.1). Classification (NCBI taxonomy): domain Eukaryota; kingdom Metazoa; phylum Arthropoda; class Insecta; order Coleoptera; family Lampyridae; genus Pyrocoelia; species Pyrocoelia pectoralis. Next base: position 34,322,058 of record CM070075.1, on the reverse strand, counting down.
CTCACAAGAGGCTAATGAGAAATTAAATTATACGGTTTATTAAAATACATGTCAATTTGACGATGACAGTGTAAGGAATAATCGTATATATGTACAGGGTGGCCCATTGAAAAGGTAACACGCCTGTTTTGTGACACTCAGACCAGTTTCTTAAAAAACCGCTTGGACACGTCGATTTTCTATTTTTGGGGGACAACTTTTGATGTCAAATTTGACATTGTCAGGTCAACCCCCTAACCCCAGCAACCCCTAACTCAAGAATTTAAATAGGGACAAGGAGTCGAGCTACCCCTCATTTGAAACGTCTTTTAATTCTCTATTCGATAGTACAAATGAAAATTAGTTTTATTTAATTTTTTTTTCGGCCCGATGAAAAGCGCTAAGGTGGGGAAAAGCGCTAAGGTGGGGGTGTTGTTTAGGAAAAATCTTGAAACACGTCACTTTTGACCTTTTGAACGGCACATTTTGATGTCAAATTTGACCTTATCAGGTCAACCCCGTAGCCCCAGCAACCCATATCTCAAGAATTTAAATAGGGAATAGGGTGTCGAGCGACCCCTCATTTGAAGCGTCTTTTAATTCTCTATTCGACAGTATGACCGAAATTATTTTTATTCAATTTTTTTCCACCCCCATGAACAGCACCCTCTAGATTAACTAAGGTGAGGGTGTTGTTTAGGAAAAATCCTGAAATGTGCCGTTCAAAAGGTCAAAGGTGGCGCGTTTCAGGATTTTTCCTAAACAACACCTCCACCTTAGTTAATCTAGAGGGTGCTTTTCATGGGGGCGAAAAAAAAATTGAGTAAATCTAATTTTCATTTATACTGTCAAATAGAGAATTAAAAGACGCTTCAAATGAGGGGTCGATCCACACCCTTCCCTATTTAAATTCTTGAGTTAGGGGTTGCTGGGGCTAAGGGGTTGACTTGACAAAGTCAAATTTGACATCAAAATGTGCCGTTGAAAGGTCAAAAGTGACGTGTTTCAGGATTTTTCCTAAACAACACCCCCACCTTCGTTAATCTGGAGGGTGCTTTTCATGGGGTCGGAAAAACAATTGAATAGAACTAATTTTCATTCATACTGTCACATAGAGAATTAAAAGACGTTTCAAATGAGGGGTCGCTCGACTCCTTTTCCCTATTTAAATTCTTGAGTTAGGGGTTGCTGGGGTTAGGGGGTTGACCTGACAAAGTCAAATTTGACATCAAAAGTTGTCCCCCAAAAATAGAAAATCGACGTGTCCGAGCGTTTTTTTAAGAAACTGGTCTAGGTGTCCCAAAACAGGCGTGTTACCTTTTCAATGGGCCACCCTGTATAGAATATTATAGAATTAAATGTTATTAAAATCTCACAAGGAGAAGGTAAAGGAAGGTCTGAATTCCCACAATAATGTAGAATGAACACTGTCTACCTCCATCATAGTGCGCCCTTTTTCTAATATATAATCTGTTCAATTTCGATATTATGTGTTTTCGTCACATTTCCTAGTGAACTTGCTAGAACTCGATTTTTATTCTAATAAGCATAACCATCTGAAATAATGACGATTTTGTTATAATTTAGATGGTTTAAAACGAAATCTATAACGCACAAAGTAAATTCGTTGGATGAAACTCGTCCATCCCCTTCGTGCCAAACATACAGATGTACGTCTTTGTTATTAGAAACATAAATACTAAAGTTGTGTATTTGCAATTTTTGTTTATAGTATTGACTAGACACTAGAGACCAATAGTTTGCGAGAAACCAACACACTTTGAACATCCATTGTAAAAACCAGCGTGGTGGGATGAGCTAACAATGAAGATATTGCGTTTGCTTTAGCTTTTCCTCGCAACCGAAAGATTACTCGTTTCCGCACACCAAGCCTGATAAACTTGATGCATATGAACAAGTGATCTAAAAGAAGAATCAATGTAAGTTCGGGTTGTTGAAGATCTGCAGTAGTGGCTAGGAACTTTTGGAATCATTTTTAGCCAGCTTTCTACAGAGCTTGATTTAATGGTCTTTCTTGTTATTTGGGATTGTAGCTCACCACCTCTTATTTCATTTTCATCTTGCTCTTTTCCTTCGGTTCCTTTATTTTGTGGTTTATCTGCTCTTTATGAGTTTGCGATCCAGCGATTAAAAGAATCATTTTTGAGATCTAAAGTAGACAAAAAAAATCTCGGCATACCCTTGATTTGATTCCATCAGTGTCGGGTAGACAGCAGTCATAGCCGTAGTTTTTTTTTGTTTAAGTGTCTCCGTGGTGGCTCTTCGTCTTTTTATGGGTCTGAAGTCAACAAGTCCTTTCAAATAGGCTTTTTTAGCATCCCAATTTTTCAATTCCCAATACTTATCAAAATTCTTTTGTCGGATGACTTCTGAAAACTTCTTACACAGAAGATGCATTAGTAGTTTTATTATGTTTACACAATTTCGGTTTGACTAGTCGTTGTTTCCTTTCAGTCAAAATATAGGTATTTTTTTAACAAGTTTTGTGCTTTGATACTTTTGGCCCATCAATCTTAGTTCCTGGTTTTTCTTTCTTGAATTTTTTTTTGGTTGTAGGCTGTTCTGTGTTTCCATCAGAATAATTTTGTTCTTCTACATCAGGGGTATGGTTAGTTTCAATAACTATTTGCATCTTGTTGAAAGTTAGCGTCGTTCTTTCCATCTGATGCTATCTCATGTGTTTGTTGTTGACACTCCAATTAAGTTATGCAGTTCTTGTACAGTAACCCTTTCTACTTCAATTTCCATATTATCATCATGTATAGGTAATAAACCTGTCTCATCGTTTATATTATGGTATTATTTTACGTCATGCTGCCCGATATTAGTTACATTAGCCAGTTCTTCCATGATAATCCCTTCTTCCACTTGATATTCAACATTAGGTAGGTACCTAAGAAAATTGTGGAACAAATAGTGTTACTATTTTCGAGGCTATTAATATTATTTAAAGCCACTTCCACTAGTTTCTTACTTCTTGAGTAAACCATGGTAATATCAATCTGTAGAAAAAGGGTCAAGGTCAAAATGTAGAGAGTACAAAGCCATAAAGTAGATAATAATTAAAATATATTAAAAATAATTTGAATGAATAGGTAGGTACCTACTTTAATTTCGGTTATAGTTAAAATTAACAAAATTTGAGGTTAATGTAATATTAATTAGAACAAAATAAATGTACCTCTTAGTTAATTTAATATTAAATTAATTCATTTCATTATGCTTTCTTACCAATTTATTTAGTCATAAAATGTTCCAATAATTTATTTTTATAGTTAACTGCCACTTAAAAAAACTCGTAATGCGACACGTATTATCACTTTCATTAAAATATGCGTTACAAAATTAGGTATGTGCAAGAAATCCTACATAGCGGTTCTTGCTGGCACTAAATATTGTTTCGCACATAGCGCTTTTGGTTATTTCCAATGGAAGATGTTTGATTTTAACATGACTGATTTTACAGAACGGTAGTCCGTTATTTTGCGATTCTTTCAACCCATAACGCATTTTACACAACAGCTCACATAGCGCATTTTGCAAGCGCAGCGACGATATTCACTTAATGCGGCCCATACACTTGCAGGTTGGTCTTGAGATTTGCCTGAACAGGTAAGTACGCGAGCAAGTGTGAAACATCAAACTAGCCATACATTAGCTGTATTCGTTTTATCAAATTTATTTGAGAATCTCATCTATGAAGTGAGCTAAGTTATTTTTTTTTATTTCAGCCAAGTGAGACAAACTAAGACTGAAGTGAGATTTTTACCTCCCCCCTTACTCCAACTAAGCTTGTTGTTTGGCGCGGTTTAAAACTGAGCCACTTTGGAATTGTACCTTTGAGGTTAGAGTCATAGGTTAGAATATTTGTTTATGTATGTTTATTATTTAAAAAGTTTTGAAATCGTGTTTTGTAATGGCAGAAATAAACGTTTCCACACATTCTTTTAATGCCGTTTACGACAGTAATAATTTGTATATAAGAAATGAAAACAGGGAAATCCTAATGCAACAGATTGAAGGTAAGGCATCATTAAATTTTATTATTGTTACAATATAATTTGTGTAGATGGGCAATTAATGTACATACCAGAACATGTAGTGTACGAAGTTTTTGGGCAAGATAACAATAACCACTACAGTGACGCTACAAGCACTTCACAAAATGAGGTATTCGGATTATTAGCTATGTAGAACAGATAATATACTGCATATATTTTCAGTCGATCCCAGAACATGATGGTGCAACTACAAGTGCTAGTGCAGTAGATAATGGAAAACGACGAATGTGGAGCTATGAAGAAACATGTGCTCTTATAGCAAGCGTTGAAATATATCAAGACCATTTGCACCATGTAAAGAAGCGCAAGCATGTATGGGGCAACATTAGCCATGATTTGTTGAGTCAGCAGATAGAGTATTCAGCAGAAGTCGGTAAAAAAGTGGCTCAATCTTATCAAAACCTATAAAAATTGTAAGGACACGAAAGCCAAAAGTGGAAGGTGTCCAACACGGTTTTTATTTTTTAAACAACTCGATGAAATTTTGGGGTCTCGACCAAATATTTGCTCTCCTCATTCCATTGACCCTTCCGAAAGTGTGGGAAGCCAAATTATACAAATAATAAAAAATTAAGTCGTGTAAACAGTTCTGTTTTCCCTTCTGAAGTTGCTTCAATTCAAGATTGGCAGCGCTGATTAAAACTCTCTTCCATTATAGGTACTTCATTGCTCTGTATACTCCTCAATATCTTCAGATGTCTCGCCAGCATCTATGCAGATGTTGTGCAACGTACAGGCAGCAATCACACATTTTACAATATATGGAATATCCTTATGTTCGAAGAATCTTAATCGCCTAAATCTCCCTTTCAATAAACCAAACGCATTCTGTACTATCACTCTTGTAGACGAATGTTTGTAATTAAAGGTATGTTGCTCCCTAGTTAATTTCCCATTGTCCTTGTATGGGGTTATTAACCAAGGCAAAGTAGTGGGATATGCTGAATCTCCCACCAGAAAATGGTTATTCAGTTGTAAATTATTTTCTGTGATGCGACGGTAGAGTGGTGATCTTTTAAAAACACGGGCATCGTGCAAACTTCCTGGTTCACCACAAAATACATTAATAAACCGTTTTCTGCAATCCACAACCCCTTGAAGTACAATACTATGTGCTCCCTTCCGATTGCAGTAGGCATGTTGATTTGCACTCGGCCTATTAATTAAAATATGCGACCCATCAGTTGCACCAATGATACCTCGCAGTCCCTGCTTTGCTGCAAATTCTTTTTCAATCTTAATTGCATCTTCTTGAGTAGGCCATGTAATTACTGTATTGCTTTTGTTCACCAGGTAATTTACAACAGTTATGGTGACAGTCCAAGCAGTACTTTCAGCTACATCAAATCTATCACTAATTTTTCTGTAGGTCTCTTCATTGGACAGGTACCAAAGAGTCATGAAAAAAGCTTTTCGGCAGCATATTTTTTCCCTTCCAAAGGTATGCGTGGGTAAAACATTGCTATTTTTCAAGTCATCTGCACGACAATTATATAGTTGTTTGTACATTAAACGATAAACTTACCTACCTATACATAAATTTGCAGTTGCTCTGCTTAACCGAAAATGTCGTCTGAAGTCATCTTCGCTGTATTTGGCAATTACCTCAAGATAATTTTCTACACGGACACGTTTTGATCTGTCCTTATTTGAAAAATTGAAATTAGTAGTCTCTGAGGAAGAATCACTAAACCAATCATAGTCTTTAGAGTCGTCATCAAACATTGCTTTCTAAAAATTATATACGTAGGGAGGTAAGTATGTAGAAATCATCAAAATTTATTTTGTAACATACCACAAAAATTAATTTATTCTTTTCTAACTCGCTCATTGCATCACTTTTAAGGTTATGTTTCCGTTTTCTTCCCAATTTACAACAACCAAAGTTATTCTTTTTACTTTGCAAAACACAGTTAAATCTTAGTTAAATTTGTCTCAGTTGGTAAGTAAGTCGACTAACTTTAAGTGTAAAACGAATATGGCTATTATTCAGGCAGGCTTGCTAGCTGTGCTCAGTTCTCAGTTCGGTTTTTATGAGCAGCGTCGGTTACTTCACTTATTAAAAGTAACGTTTAAAATGGCGACAACAAGTGATTATCGGTTATGTTTAATTGCCGCTGCCGTTGCAATATTGGTAAAAAAGAACAAAAATGTACAAAAAAAGTTAGATCGCGCTGGGTGAAGCCTTGGTTAACGAAACGAATCTCGTTATCACATATGTATAAATTTATTGACCGAATTACAATTAGAACCAGATGATTATAGGAACTACCTGCGAATGAACGAAGACACATAGGGGAGAGTACCGTACCTTGAGACAGTTTTTATATTTATTTTTTCATGTGTTTATTTTTGAAGGAATAATACTTACTAATTATTCTAAAATAGGTTTATGGTTTGTAGTATCCAAATAAATGTTCATAATTCAAAATCTGAGTGCCACTATTAAATAATTTTATTATTGTTAAATGTCTGCAAATGTCCCAAGGTAGAAGACGGTCTTGTACCTTGGTACACTGGGGCATGTACCTTGGGACACAACGTTAACTGTTAACAAAGAACAAATTATTTATAAGTTTATTAATATAAGTAAATCTCATTTAAAAGAATACTTTATCCAACATTGTAACTACAAAAATCCACTGAAAACAAAAGAAAATTTCCTTGTCTTGCTGTGGCACCAACCGGAATTGGAGAGGGTAATTTTTTAATGACCTCTTCTAAAGGAAGTTCATAAGTTTGCTCAGAATGGTATATAAACTTATTTCCAGATAAGTGCTTAGCTCTCTTCAAATAACGCACTTCTAAGATGGCCAGTTCTTTTTTCAACACTTCGACAATATAAAAGTGAGGCGTCTTTTTGCCTTGTACTTTAACCAATGCAAAATCTCCAACATCTACATGAGTGTCTTCTCCTAAACTGTCATTTGGCTCCTTCTCTGAAAAATCAACGTCCTGTAATGAATCTTCACTCGCGGGTAATGATATTTCTTCATCTGAACTGCTGCTGGATTCCTTCTTCTCACTAAACACTTTATGTTTCGTGGATTTTGCAAGTTTTGGCGTTTGGTTTGACTTTTTTGATGTTTCCATCTCAATTTCGGTCTTTTCTGGGATATCTGTCAATATTCTACATCTTCCAGGCCGCGGACCGCCTCTTTTTTGTTTTAGTTCTTTTGCTTTTGGATGAGGTCGTATTTGTTGAGGAGTAATAAATGTTTGTCCATTTGGTTCTGGTGTCTTTAAAAGTGGTCTGGTTGATGATTGCTTTTCTGGTTGTGCAGAAGTTCCAGGTTCAGGGGTTGATAATCTAGGCATGAGTTGAGGACGTTCCGTAACAGAGCAGCTCAAAAATTCGTCATCTGTAAAGATGTTTTCATTTAAAGGAAATATCCCAGCAACTCTAAATCCAGCTGTGATATTCTGGGGTGTGAATGCTAGCGGATAAGCACGCCCTACACATTCCGAAACGTCATAAATACTCATTGGCTTTCCACAATTCGTTAACAGCCACTCACCGCAAGTTGTGTTGTAGTATTTTTTCAGGGGTCCAAAAACTGACCTATCGAGTGGTTGAAGCTTGTGGCTCGTATGTGGCGGAAAGGTCAAAAGAACAATTCCTGAATCCTTCGCCAAATTTAAACATTCAACCGACACGTGACTTTTATGATTGTCTAAAATGAGCAGCACTTTATTATCCAACGAAGGTTTAGAATGCTTGATAAAATGCTGAAGGTAACTGACAAAAATTTCAGAATTTGACCAACCACTGCTGTGTGCAAAGCCGATACTTCCGGGAGGTGCCCCTTTGAGCATATTATCTTTGAAGTGGACTCTGGAAAAAACAAATGCTGGAGGAACAGAATTTCCTATGGCATTCACACTTGAAATCATTGTCACGTTAACTCCTCTCTCTCTCCAGAAGTCATATGCCCAACTTGTTTTGCCCCTTTCGTAGCGATTACATTGCTAGGATTATGTACAGTTGACATACCTGTTTCGTCTACGTTGTAAATATGATCAGGTGTAAACCCTTCCCTTTCTTGCACTTCCCTCATTTTATTGAAAAATGTTGAAACGTTGTGGCGATTGAAACTAGTCGAGCGTGCTAAGCTTGTAGCTTGTGGCTTGCGTAAAGAAAGGCAATCTCTATGACGACGCATAAATTCGTAGTAAAAATTCTTTCCTGCCATTCCATCTCTGTCCCATGATTCAGGATAGTTTTTGCCATTCACTTGGGCGAAGTCAAGAGCTAAGATCCTGAATTGTTTCCTTGTGAGACCATAGTGCATGAGCGAGGCTTCTTTCAAATAACATTTCAGTGCTTCCTCTTCTTCGAAGGTAAAAACTCGATGAACATCATTGTTTGCTGAGTGATGGAAGTTGTCATATCCACGGGTCCGATGAAGTTTAAGGTGACGAGCTAATGTAGACTTTGAAACAGTCATTTCCCTCGCAGCTCGTCTAATAGACCAGCCATCCTTCAATACCAGATTTGCCGCTCTATCAACGTTGGCCGAACATACTTTAATTATTTTAACGCCTTTTTTGCTTCTAGGCATCTAAAAAAAAAGAAAATTAATGCCCGACTTTCTCTTGTCCTAAGGTACCGTACCTTGGGACGTCCCAAGGTACGGTACGTAATACTGTCCTAAGGTACAAGACACAGCGCAACAAGAAACAAATCTCAAATGAAATTTATAGGTTAGATTTACACTGAAATAAAGCTGGTACTTTTAAATTACCAACTTGTATGTAAGTGGTAATAACTACATCAGAACATTAAAATACTTACTTTAGATTCCACACGCTTCACAAGTTTGATGGAAAATTTACTTTATCACAGCAAACCTTAATAAATTTTCTGGCATCTAATTCACTAGTGTCATTAACTCGATATTACAGATAACTACCTATAATATCATAATAAAGGTAAGTTTACACTAATTTACGGTTTGCCCCAACAGATTCCATTTTAGGTCCACTGTCCAAAGGTACATGCCGTCCCAAGGTACAGTACTTTCCCATTGAATTGCTGCAGTTAGTAACGCCCTAGAGTATCAGATGGTGGTGTCATAGAAAACACTAGCTTCTACAATAAACTTGTAGACGATAAATTAAATATACCAGCTGTTAGTGAAATACACGGCAGTAACAAAAAGATACCATTTGTTTTTCTGGCGATGAAGCTTTCGCATTAAGACTGAACTTTCTGAAGCCGTATAGCCAAAAAGAATTAAATTATTCACGAAAAATTTTCAATTTGCGTCTTTCGCGAGCGCGTAATGTTGTCGAAAACGCTTTTGGAATTCTGGCGTCTCGATTCAGAATATTTCGTACTGAAATAAATATGAAACTGCAGAACATTGAGCGAGTGACGTTGACATGTTGCACACTGCATAATTTCTTAAGATCAAAGTGTGGGGAAACATACATTTCATTAAATAGTGATTCTTACGACGGAGTAGCGCAAAACCACAGTGATGAAGTGGAACCATCATTTATTCCGTTACAACGTGGACACAATCGTCATGCCAGAGAAGAAGCAAAATAAGTGCGAGACGAATTTTTACAGTATTTTTTAAACGAAGGACAAGTATCGTGGCAACATGCACGTGTAACTCTTCAACCTGTGGGAAATGCAGAATAACAAAAATTAAGAAAATTATTTAGTTATATTTAATTATTTAGTTAGTTAATATAATCTTATTAGTTTGCAGTCCTGTTCTCGGGCTATTTAGTTTACTTAAAGTAAAGCCTTGTTCTGACTAGGCTAGTAATTTAGTCAAGTGGCGAGTAATTTAGTTACTAAAACTAGTCGGGTTAGTCGAAAAGTGTTCAGATTACTGGTCGAGTAAAGTTCATTAGTAATTGTGCAGTAATACTTGGTGCACCTAAAATGAATAAAATGAAGAGAGAGCAACGTAAAAGAATAAATACAATAATAAATCTTATTACAAAAACTATTTCTGAAGAGGTGGAGGAAGAAATTAATGAGATAAAGAAAAAGAAAATGTGGGTACGGAAATGGATTAATAGAAGACAAGAACTAGGAGCTTCAAACGGTCTTATAATGGAAATAGCATTGGAAGACCCCAAAGAATACTTCGCTACGTTGAGGATGACGGAAAGTTGTTTTAATTTTCTATTGATGAAAATGCAGTCTTCAATTCAACGCAAAGATACCCAGTTAAGATCTGCAATTCCTGCAAGAACAAAACTACAAGCAGTTCTCTACCTTCTTGCTACTGGATGTAGTTTAAGGACCCTGACACATCTCTTTCGACTTGGGAAATCAAGTATTTCAGAGTTCCTAGTAGATGTTTGTGAAGCCATTTATAAATCACTGGAAGCATACATCCAGGTAAGAGTAAATAAATTACAAATTTTTAGAGGAAAAAACATTTTTATTAATTAAAGAACTTAAAGGTTTAAACATCTGCATCTGTCATTGCTTCTGCAAGTATGTTACTCATGAGAAGACCGTCTGTTGTAGAATATTGCGGTGTGAATGGTATTTCTTGCGAGTCCTGTTCCTCAGAATAATAATCTTCAGTATAATATGTTGAAGTAGGGTTTGAAGTCATACTGTTTGATGGCGAAGGTTGCGATTGAAATGAAGATGGTGTGGATGAGCGATTGTACCTGTTTTGTTTAGATGCATTTTGTAGCTGCTGACGTCGAATTTGATTTATATACAGTTGTATATGTTCCTGCGCTTCTAGTGCTACTGTTAAAGGCATTGCCTTCAGCTGAAGTCCGACATGCTTTCCAAAAACCTCAAATTCATTTTCTTCTTCTGTAGACTTAGTATTTACAGTCTCGGTAATTTCTTTTAATTGACTAACCATACTTGTAAGCTGGTTAAGTCTTTTCTTTTTAGCCATAGGTTTAGATTTTGGTTCGGGTTCACGAAAAGTATTACTACTGTTGTTCCCTTCAGATATGGTTTCCTCAGCATCTATATTGGTGTCTGTGTCAATGTCTGCACTGTTTTCGTTAGGCTGAAAATGAAATAAATGTTTGTTACTAACTATCAAAGATATACAGTAATTTTTGTTTTAGATTCCTGCCATGGCAGAGTGGAAAACAATTGAGAATGGTTTTTGCAATGAATGGAACTTTCCGGGATGCTGCGGAGCAATCGACGGTAAACATGTTGTCATAAAAGCTCCTCCTGATTCAGGAAGTTTATACTACAATTACAAAAATTCAAATAGTATCATCTTATTAGCTGTTGTAGATCATAAATATTGCTTCAGTTATATTGACATAGGATGTAATGGGAGGGTTTCTGATGGAGGGGTATTCCGCAACAGCAGTTTGTATCGAGCATTAGAAGCAGGCATGCTTCCAGATGGCCACAGATTAGTTGGAGATAATGCATTTCCCTCCAAAAACTATCTACTTAAACCTTTCCCAGGAAATCAATTAACATTAAAGAAAAAGATATTCAATTATCGATTGTCAAGGGCTCGGAGGATAGTGGAAAACGCTTTTGGCATACTAGCTGCCAGATTCAGACTGTTTGAAAAACCAATGCCCTATAGCCCTGATAAAGTTATTGCCATTGTTAAAGCATGTTGCGCTTTACATAATTGGCTCAGGCAAACTAAATTGCAGAACAGACAGTTGGAATATACAACAGATCAAGAAAACGTTAATGCAGGGACTGTGATCCCTGGTGCGTGGAGGCAGGAGTTGAATTCTCAAGGTTTCCAACCAATACTACACTCTTCATCAAATCGTTCATCAAGAAGTGCTACAGATCTTCGAGATAGATATGCTGATTACTTTGTGGGAGAGGACTCAGTTGAATGGCAGACAAGAATGGTTTATTAAAAACTTAATTTTACTTACCAGATTGCTTTCACTTTCCGTTAATGTTGAATTAAGATTTCGTAGTGATTCATCCATTATTTGGAACCATTTTATTGTCGGGACGTAAATTGTGTCAGTCCCAGTTCCAGACTTCTTGGAATCCTTGATCTTTTTTAACTCTTGGGAGTAGGTTGATCTGAAAACGTGTTTACATACAATAACATTTTAACCGTAAAATATTATTTTATAATTCTTGTATTCGTACTACAAAAAAATTCTATAATAAAATAATGTAGGTATTAAAAGTCTTTACTTACCTGAGATTTTTAATTTTTGCTTTAATCTCTTTCGCTGTAAATCCAGATATGTTCATTGTTTTTTCCAAATCTTCATATGCAGAGTTCTTTATTTGTTTATTTTTATAAGCAACTGATTTGATGTTCCATAAACACTCATGTTTTAAATAATGTTCTACAAATTTTGTAGTCGTATCTTCGCTCCAACGAAATGACATTTTGGTATAATCGTAAAACAGTTCGTACAATATTAAAATAGATCCGCACAGAAACTGTACTGCAAACGAACTGTACAGTATTTCACCACTAATGCACTTGACTAAATCAACAGGTTCAGACTTGTTGAGTAGATACGTTAAGTAAACAGTGAAGCGTGGTGGGAGTGCTACTCGCCCGTGAAAAATAGAAATATTTGGATTGACTTGCCTAAATCACTTTACTAAATACTCGACTAAATTTAGATAGTTCGCACGCATTTAGTAACTAAATTACTCGCCACTTGACTAAATTACTAGCCTAGTCAGAACAAGGCTTAACTTATAATGAAGATAGTGTTTTATTTAGTATAAATATAAGTATAAAATAAACGCAGCATCAAGGTATAAAAAAGAACTTACCTGGTATCTTAATTGCCATATCATTTGAAACACAATACGATGCAGCAGTCGTATACAAGTAAAATGAAACTAAACACTTATTCTCCTCTGAAATTTGAAAAGAAAGCACTAGTATCGTTTACATCCACACCCGGGATCTCAGTCATGATGTTATTAAAATTGCGTACTGGTGGTTGTAGCTGTGTCAGCGTGACTGTTTGCTCATTTAGTTGTGGAGGTATGCTTATCAAAGCGTATCTGTGTAAAGATCCCAGCTGAGCGTGAAACAAAACGTCATTAATTAATTTGTCGCCATATAATTTCATGTCCGGGCTTAATCTTCGTAATTTCTCGGCTACAGTTTTACCAATGAAATTGCACTCATCATCCGGTTTGGACGACTGCAATTTCCTTCGAACATATAACAAAAGGAAGGAACATGTATATGGCAAAATGAGTAACATTAATAGTTTACCAATATGGCTACCTATTATGACGTATTTCCGTCGAGTCATTGGCGTACTGTTAAGCAAGGGCGTAAATCCAACATTTCCATGTTTACGAGTCTGTTGCAAACAAAATAAAATGCATAAAATTTTTTTAAAATTTTGTTGCCCTTTAAACAAAATGAATTTGGTATGCATATTTCTAATTTTTTGCACATTGTCTATGTTCTTAACCATATAATGAATTCTACGCTACCGATGGTAACAACAAAACGAACATAACATCACCAAAAGCATAAAGTTTATATATAAGTCTATATTTTAGACTTTAGTAAGGTCAATTAATTACTTATAACAGCAATTACTTATCGATGAAATGTGACACCATCAATTTTCGTTTTTAAATTTTAAATTGCACCACAAAAACAAGTAGTTTATTGTTGAAAGCAGTAATTCGCTTAATATATTTTTACACTAAGATCCTCTGTATTATTATTTATAAATCAGAACTCGTAAAAACTGTTCAAAACATGGAACCGCGTTGATTTTAATTCGACAAACTGCACGCGACACCCGTTTGACCAATCACAAATGGTTTACTGTTACGTCACTGTGACGTAAAGCCTGCGTAACTTCCGTTACATTGTACCATGTACCATCTATTAAACTATAGGGATATTCCTTCCTTTTGTTATATGTTCGAAGGCAATTTCTCTCCTACTAGTTTTAATTAATACTTTGTCGTATTCTTCTGATGGTTTTTGCCTTTTTTTGCATTTATTATGAGACACGCTGGATGCAGCAGACGATGACGTTGATGGTATATTTTCAGGCGTTTGTGGGTTAATGCCACCGTTCTCACGCTCATCCTCCTCGATGTTGTCAATATTTTCACTGTCATCCTTCCAAATGCATTCTAATATAAATCTAACACTATCTTCATTATAAGTTTATAAATAATCCTAACGTAATGGGGTTAAAATTTTTTAATAATCTGCCCGAGTGGATAAAAAATATCAGACTTTTAACAAAATTCAAACATGAATTAAAAGAATTTTTAATTAAACTCTGCCCCTACCAACTAGACGACTTCTTGTTGGTTAATGCTGCTGGATAGTTTTAATTTATTTTAATTAATATTGTACTTTTTTGACGTTTCTTATACATGTTTTGTTTGTGTCAACAAGAATAAACAATTTATGATTATGATTATGAATTAAAATTAATTTCACATAAGCGAAAATTTAAAAAAAGGCTGCTGAAATCCGAAACCACAGGCAGGGTACTGGTGGGGGCCCCCGAAGTGAGGCTTCTTTAAGTTTCTTTAAAACCCAAATTGTAGACCTAATAACTGAAGAAGCGGTGTATGGTTTAGAAGCAGATGGGCTGCCCTTGGACAGCGAGGAGATTCCACAGTCGCAAATTGACGAAACGGCCAATGTGGGATTCTCAGACGCCACTGAATCTTTAGACGAGTTTTAATTTATTTTAATTAATATTGTACTTTTTTGACGTTTCTTATACATGTTTTGTTTGTGTCAACAAGAATAAACAATTTATGATTATGATTATGAATTAAAATTAATTTCACATAAGCTTAATATGTACAACTTACCTGGCTTAAACCGAGTAAAAAATCTTCATCATCATCGTTCCCTATACTTGTTCGCGGCATTTCGTCATCTTTCAAAAACAAGAGGAGGTCAAAATACCACAAAGTTGGCTTATACACGTCTTCTGTGCCTGTTCCTGTTCTTTTTGAATTTATAACTTTTTTGTACTCTTTTCTGAAACAACTTCTGAAAGAATTAATCTTCTTTGTCACGTCCTCAATACGCGCATCAGGTTCTAGTTCTTGTAGTTTAGTTAACAATATTTTGTACGCATCATTCTTTTTATTTTTATCAGAATAGTCTCTACACTTCACCTTCCACAAACACGGATAGTCTCTATATACTTCTATAAATTCTTGTGTTTTTCGTGAAACCGCCATTTTTACCGTTATAAAAGAACTGTAAACAGTATATTATAACTATTAATAATATACAACGTGTTTTCATTACCATACACGTTCGAGTAAAGCTCACTTTATACACCTACGTTGAGATGATAGTATGGACCGTACAAATTTTGGTACAAAAAGGCGAAACTTACTAAGCGCATTCAATAACACTACTAGTTTGATTTTACGCGACACTAAAGAAACTGAGACGAGGCTCGCGAATGGCCACACATTCGCAGACAAATTGTACTTACTCAAAAAATCAGGCAACGACAGATTCGCGTCGTACCGCGCCAGGCCTGAACGCGCCTTCAATTTTCCACCACACACTATCGCACTTATTCGCAGGTCGCGACCTGGGGTGCGATTCTGTACCCACATTAGAAAATATTCTATTAGAATTCTGCGTTTTCGTAACGAAAACTGTGACTGATTTTGTAATATTCTACTGCAGCGTAAACTAGTAACTTTGTAGTCGGTGTGTTGGCAGCGTCAGAAAGTTTAGTTGGCAATCTTATTCGTTTATTTACAACAGTGAACTGTTCATTGACTTACAAGCTTTGCTAACCTAAGTTTACAAGTTAACAAATATTTTACTTTAGTCAAATACATTCCTTTAGTTTATGCGTAAAAATGGAGACCAAATACGAGGGGCGCATTTCAAATAGGTACACAAAAAGAAGTTCTTTTACAATTTATGCAAGAGCACGAGGCTTTTGCAAAAAGTAAGCTGATTGGTGTGGAAGGAAGAAAAATGAGGAGAAGTTTGTGGCTGGTTTTAAGTGAACAACTTAATGCCTGTGAGGGGCCTCAAAAAACCTCACAAAAATGGGAGCGAGGTGATATAGTGCCTTACATAACCTTACAGGTATGGGCAGACTTAAAAGCGAAAATTTAAAAAAAGGCTGCTGAAATCTGAAACCACAGGCAGGGTACTGGTGGGGGCCCCCGAAGTGAGGCTTCTTTAAGTTTCTTTGAAACCCAAATTGTAGACCTAATAACTGAAGAAGCGGCGTATGGTTTAGAAGCAGATGGGCTGCCCTTGGACAGCGAGGAGATTCCACAGTCGCAAATTGACGAAACGGCCAATGTGGGATTCTCAGACGCCACTGAATCTTTAGACGAGTTGTCCGTGTGTGATGTAAGTGTTTGCATTGCACATTGATTTGTTACTATACAAATATAATAGCATCTCACATTATTCACTTGTAGATACAACTTCCGTCACCATCGATGTCAAGGGAAGAAAATGTAAGTGGGTCTACACCTTCATGTTCTTCCCACATCACAGCATCTACACCTCAAAGTGAGTTTTATTTTCATGCTGCATTATAGTACAAAAATATAAATTTCTTGTAATTTATTTTAGAAGGCAAGAAACGAAAGAGGTCTACGATGACTACAGCTGCACCCGGAACCGTGGAAAACTTCATGACATTAACAAAGGACCTGAATAACAGGATTGGCGAAGTAATTGTGGAATTACAAAATATAAGGGACGAAAAAAAAACAACGAACGCAATTTTGTCGGAAATGTTAGATATTTAAAAAAAAAAATAACAAGATCAAAATAAAAGCCTTAATTATTAGTCATTAAAATATTGCCTAATGTAGTTTTGACGATTAACTTGACCCATGTTTCTAAGCGGTATGTTCTGATTATGAAATCGAGGTAGAGGCAGCTCTTCCAAATCAATTGCATCTCATCTTGGTTCTGGATTTGCAACATTATAATGTAATGCGATGTTGTGTAGCACCCCACATGTTAACGCTATCCTTGCTGCAGCTTGGGGGGGTAATGCAGTGTGCGATGCTTCAATAGGCACCTAAATCGACCCTTCAACAGTCCAATACACCTCTCTACCACACTACGACATTGCTTAAATGTCCTGTTATATAGTTCGGCCGCTGGATCTTTACCGATCTATATGTTCACATACAACGACGTGCGTATCTGTCATTCGACTACTTTATTACTAAAAATAAACAAAGACAAACTGCAAATCTCAGTCAGTTTGTCCTTGTTTGTTTTTAGTAATGAAGTAGTCGAATGACAGATACGCACGTCGTTATATGTGAGCATACATCGGTAAAGAACCAGTGGCCGAACTATATCTATTTTCTCTGGGTGTTGTAGGACGAGGCAATGGAACCAACAGCCATGGTAAACATGCATAACCGGAATTTCATAAGAAAGAAATATGTTAAGCACAGAACCCTATAGTTAACAAGACTTCGAGTCTTTCGCCATTTTCAAAATTAGCTCGTAGAGCTCGACCAACTATGCTTTGTCTCCAAATATATGCATCATGCGAACTACCTGGCCACCGTGTAATCATACTGATAATTGATAATATTTAAGTTACTGTCACATATAATTTGGCAATTTAAACTATGGTACCCTTTTCTATTAATATACAATATGTCTACTTAAGTTGGCAACATATGGGAAACTTTTTTATTATTAATTTTACGAAAAAAAGTTATTCTTTATAAAAAGCTCTGCATGTTCTAAAATCTAAAATACAATCATCAGATATTAAATTTTTTCAGTCGTGTACGCGATATGTCAAAAAATATGTATTTTGCTCAAGAGTAATGTACCTTTATTTTTGACAATATCGAAAATTGTTATTAAAAAAAGTTAATCAGAACTAAAAACTACGTTCAAATATGCAATTACATCCTGCTAGTTAAAATTTTTTTTTTACAACTTTTACTCAAATTACTACCCACCGATACTGATAAAAAAAATTTTTGTATTCTGTCTCCAAAGTAACCATTTTGCGGACTGAAAACAATCCGCAAAATACATCTTTAAAGGACAAGTACGCTAAAGTCGCTATGACAACCTTAATGCTGGATTTTCATTCGTTTTGACGTATTTACGATATCTTTATTTTGACTTTTTACGAATTTACTTGTTGTTGCTATAACAACTATGCCAAAGCTAAATATGACGTTTACAACTGTTCTGTACGTACCAAATTAAATTTTTATGAAATTAATTTGATAATTTAGAGAATTCATGCAAAAAAATGTTGTATGCATCACGTACGCAAAACGTTTTAGTGGATTCGTCTAAGTTTTCGGACTCGGCTTCGCCTCGTCCGACAAACTCGACTCATCCACTAAAACATCATTTTGCGTACTTGATACATAAATAACTATTTTCCTATTTTTATCGGGGGTAAATACACAAGATGTTGATTTTTTATCGATAAAATTGCTTTTTACACGACATTTTAACTCATGTATAAAAAATCCCATTAGCCGCAGTGCAATTGTCACTTTTACAGCGACAAATGCACTAGTGGTTTTTTCACTTTCAAATTCTAATCAACTATCGCAGTATCCGTGCCCGCCGTATAAATGCATAGTTTGACATTTGCGAATAATTTATTGCATGATGTTTGTGTTATTTTAAGAATGAGTCCATTTGGTAAAGTTACGAATGGATTTCTAAATTTCTTCTTCGTTAAATTGTCCTGCCGAATTACACTCGAGATTTGTATTTATACCTAGTAAATTTGTGTTGTTTAAATTCTAATCTGTTTCCTTTAGCAATTTGACTCGAAAAACTGTCAACCTAAAAATGCTCCACCTTGGGTGTCGCATTTTTATTGGTTGACAGTTTTTCTCGTCTAATTGCTAGGCAACAGATTCTTATTAAACAACCCAAATTTACTCGGTAAAATACAAACCTCTTGTGCAATTATAAGTGAAAATTTTATTACCATGGTGTTGATTCGAGAGTTTTTACCAAATGGTAATCAAATTTGAGTTCCTTAAAAAGCAATTTTATCGAAAGAAAAAAATTAACATCGAATGTATTTTAGGGAGATTAATGCACGACTTGTAGTATTTCAAAAAAATAACAGATAAAAAATAATATTATAAAATAACAACATTTATTTTCTATTGTTTACAAGAAGAGGAATTAAAATTCATAGTATTGATGTGAAATGTACAATTTTTGAATAGTTTGTTCCGAAGACTGTTCCATTACCGATACAACATTTTCTTGTGTAACAGTACTGATTGTTGATCCTGGCACGGGCTGTCTTAAATTAGATACTAAATCTTGATGATGTTCTTCATCTAATTGCATATTTGCTGTTCACCAACTCCAGCCTTAGCAAAACTGGAAACTGCGCTTGATCTATTTGAGTGATTTGTTATTTTATATTCATTAATATTCAAGCCAATTCTTTCTGCGGACAATTTCGTCCGTTTTGCCAATTCGTTTACTCCTATCGGCATATTTTTATACCATCCTACAGATTCCTGTCGATCCCAGTAACGATTTACAGTCAAAAATAATCTATCTGTTTTAATATGAATTCCTTGTTTTTGCAATAATTTGCGAAAAAGTCGTACAGGACATACAACCTGATCTGTAATATTTTGTACCAACCATTTACTATCAGAACATTTTTGTGCACCACCTTGACACGTTTTCGAAAAAATAGGATTATATTCTATTCGGTTTGTAAACGTACCATTGGCTTTCTTTTCTTCTTTAAAAAAGTAAACTTGACACTTGGCAGCTTCACCTCCTCGCCAAGCAAGCTCGTATGCCATAATATGAAATAATTTCTTCTGGAGTCCTTCTGGAGTTTCCTCATTCCAAATTGTCATCATTTTATAAATTTCTGTCTTACTTAGTGCCATAGAACTTTGTTTTCTCTTATTAGGTAAACTTTGCAATTGCTTACGCTTAACATTTTTAGAATTTCTTGATTCCTTAAATTCAATACTTGTGAACGGATCGATGTTACGATTAAATTCGTTATAATATTTCTCCATCAACATTTTTGCCGTTACATTCCAAAAAGTCTTAATCACTGTCTCTTTATATTCATCGCCATTCTGTTTTCTCATATTAAAACCCCAGTCGGCCATAATATTGGCCAAAACATTGACAGGTGTATCGGCTAATAATTCGTATTTTCGTTCAAAACAAAATTTTTCAAATTGTTTCCAAATAGACTTTTTATTGGAAACTGTGTTTTTTGGTGTATTTTCATTAATAGCTAGAACGATTTCATTTATGGAAGAATTCCAAATCGATTTATTTTAAATAATAACACAACACAACAATCAACAACTTGTCGAAACAAGAAAATGCACCTTATTTTGACGTTTGACGAATTGCGCCAAAGCCTGCTAAATTTCGAGTTTATAGTTAAATAAAAAGCAATGAAAGTATGTTCTAAAATGTACGTAAGAGAGAGATGATGAAACAAGGTGAAAATTTTTATCACTTATTAAAAATGTACCTAGCTTTTTATCGATTATTGGTAATTCAAGTAGTATTTTTTCAGAGAAAATGCTATGTGATTGGTCGTTTTAAACGAAATTCATTAATTTCATTGGTTTATTTTTCTGGAGTGTATTAATCTACAATAACGATGCAAATGTAAGTGTAGTTACGTGAAGTCTAGGATGCACTGATAAACAAATGATTTGTATTATATCAAGAAATGTTTGACAGAGAGGTTTCTGAACGGAACAGAAATCGTATCAGTATCGGTTACTTAATTCTTTTAAGGTACCTACCCTATTTTCATGTAGCGACATCTTGATTATTAACGAACTGTAAGGTATTAAATTTTCTTTTCGCAGTATTTAATCTCTTAATAAAACTTAATATTAAAGTTCTTTATTTGTAGAAAAACCCTACATAACTGACCACCGAATTATTCTTGACGATGCCATTACAGGTAAATTTTTCTTTTCAGAAAATATTGTTTTTAATGCCTGATTGTCACTATAAATTACGAATTGACGGCCATATAAAAATTTAAAAAAACTTTTTCACTCCGAATATTACAGCTAAGGCGTCTTTGTGAACTTGAGAATAATTACGTTGAGCCGGCCTTAAACTAGCTGACTGAAAAGCTATTGGTTACTCTACACCATTAACTGTATGACTTAACACTGCGCCTACTCCGTAACTACTACTGTCGATGGTTAAAGAAATAGGCTTATTATGGTCAAACAGCGCTAGCAGTGACTTATTAGAAAGTGTCTCTTTACTCTTTTCAAAAGCTTCTTGGCATTCGTTTGACCAAACTTATGGTACGTCTTTACGTAAAAGTTTATAAAGAGGTTCAAGTAGGTCGGGACACATTGGAATAAAATTCCTATAATAATTTAACTAAAGTCTAAAAAATCAATGGGACCGGACTTACTTCCTCAATATTTCTTTAAAGGTTACTCGGAAGTTCTAAGCCAACCTCTATGTCTAATTATTAATCTTTGTATTAGAGCTAAAGCATTTCCTGATCTTTGGAAAACCACAAAAGTAATACCGATATTTAAAAATGGTAACAGAAATTCCGCTTCGAATTATAGGCCTATCTCTATCCTTTGAACCCCAGCGAAGGTGTTTGAAATTGTTTTGAAGAATGAAGTTTTTTCACAAGTAATACCCCGCATGTCTGACGGTCAACATGGCTTTATCCAAGGAAGATCAACGGTAACTAATTTAATTAATTTCACGCAGTTTGTTGCAAACAATGTTAATCAAGGTGTTAATGTTGACGCCATATATACAGACTTATCAAAGGCTTTTGACAAATGTGATCATGCAGTAATACTATCTCAACTAAATGATTATGGTTTATCGTTGGACCTAGTATTGCTGTTAAAATCCTACCTTACGAATAGGAATCAATACGTGTGGTTTCAGGGCCACAAATCTAATACGTTCATGGCCACGTCTGGAGTTCCCCAGGGTTCTGTATTGGGGCCCATAGTTTTCAACCTCGTGATAAATGGAGTGGTTAATGCTGTAAAAAAATCTGAAATTTTAATGTATGCAGACGACTTGAAACTATTTAAAGCAGTGCATACCTTAGATGACTGTAAAGACCTACAAAAGGATCTGGATACTGTAAGCAACTGGTTAGGCGTCAATAAATTAATGTTCAATGTTTCTAAATGTTCGGTTCTGACATATACAAAAAAACCATTGCCCATACTGCACAAGTACTTCCTCAATAAACAAGAAATAAAACGGGTAAGGGAAATTAAAAACCTCGGTGTGCTGTTTGACTGCAAGCTAAACTTCAGGGCACATATACAAAGGACCGTGGGCATTGCCTATCGAAATCTAGGGTTTATAATAAGGCATGCTTCCAAATTTTCAAAGATAAAGACACAGCGACTTTTATTCTCGTCGATTTTTAAACCACATCTGGAATACGCATGTATCATCTGGAAACCCCACGTCGAGGTCCATATAAAAAGCCTTGAAAGAATCCAGAAAAAGTTCTTAAGGTTCTTACACTACAAACGCAGCGGACAGTATATATATTTTATTCCATATTTTGAACTCCTTTCTTCCTTTCAAATGGAAAGCGTAGAAAAGAGGCATAATATTGCGCAACTTGTCTATCTATACAAATTACTACGAGGAAACATTATCAATTCATCCAACTTTGCTCAAATCAACTTTTACGTCCCATCATTTTTTCATCGCACCCGTACCTTATTTCATATACCCTACTCACGCACAAACCTACTTGCTTTCTCACCAATCATAGACATGCAGCGCCTCTATAATACAATATGCACCTCATCTATTAAGGTAGACATCTTTCACGATAGTTTAAAAACATATATCGCAAATTGTAAATCGCTTCTATAACAGTAACAATATATCTCTCTCATAAATCAGCACATTTTATTGTAGCCACATGCACGGTTCATGTACTTTTCATTTCATCGACATAATTATTGTAATCTCTCCAGTACACATAGGCTAGGATATTGGACTTTTTTACATATCTTTTGTTTTTCTTTATATTATGTAGGTTTGTAGAATAACTCGTTTGTTATAAATGGAATACCTATTATGTTTTGTTACTGAACTGCTCCACTGTAATTGGGCATCTGTTGTGGAGCAGTAAAATCAATAAATAAATAAATAAGTAAACATTGACAAATATGACCTTAATTGAGTGATATCTTGAGGTACGTTTGTGGACTTAATTTTTTGAATTTTTGAATCAGAATGTTGTTTTCTCCACGACTATATAAGAATGCACAAATTCTTTTTACATATTTAGCTAAAGAAAGACATAAACTGACATCAAATACCTTACGGTATCTCGGGACTGTGTTCCTTTATACCTTCATCTTAATTATTTGCGATTGGCTGCACAGTTTATGGTTTTGTTAGTTCGAAATCGCGCACTTCGGCCTCTTGTGCCTTCGTGCCTCTTCCGGTCCGTAGTCCCACACGATATAAATACTAAAGATAGGATGTTGCGCATGGTGGGCGGTCCGCAAATATTACGCGTGACGTCACTTGTAGAGTGAATTACATTTGAGGAATACTCATTTGATGTGTTTTTCGTCTGTACCGAGTTTATTTTTCGAGATACAAAAAATTCCATAAGAACAAATATGCTCCTTATGATGTCTTTTATATGTAAAAAATAATAGGGTAGCTCAATCTCTCTCAGTTAACCTGAAAAATACTTGTATAAAATATCATAATTACATCTGATGGTGTTTGCGCCGCGACGACACAAAAACGGTGCTAGATAGAAGAAAATTGCATATGAACAAATTTGTAGAGCACAAAATTTACTAAAGAAAAGTCCGTGGTAGGGTGTCACGATCTTCGATAGTTTAAGAGTTACAGGCGTCCAAAATGATGCAAACCTTATTCGCGCAACTGTCCACACCGCTTTTTCCCAAACTAATGGAGATAATTACACCCTCTCGCGGACTTTTCTTTAGTAAATTTTATGCTCTACAAATTTGTTCATATGCAATTTTCCTCTATCTAGCGCCGTTTTGGTGTCGTCGCGGCGCAAACACCATCAGATATAATTATGATACTTTATAGGTACAAGTATTTTTCGGGTTAACTCAGAGAGATTGAGCTACCCTATTATTTTTAAGATATAAAAGACACAAAATGAATTTTATCTTAATTTTATGATATTGTTTTTACTGGTTCCCTACTTTACCCTTTTTTATTGGTGCCCTACGTTACCTTTTTTATTTCACGTTTTTAAACCACGCCTCGATTTAAGTTATGTTCAATAAATAAATAAACGGTACATTTTTCCACCTTGTGTTATGATGTTCATGTTTGTGCAGATCAACAGGTAACCATTGTTTTAAAATGTAAATTACCACAAGGTGTTAAAAAATAGAGTTAAGTGCGAAATTGTCTTGAATCCATCAATGAAATCACCCAGATCTCCTAACGCTTTCTCCTCGAACGCTGCGAAAACCATTATATATTTTAGACAGAGAAAAAATGAACTGAATCAATTTTGTAATGCACAAAATTTACTACAAAACAGTCCGCGGGAGGGTGTAATTATCTCAATCCCAGTAGCTCAATCTGTCTGAGATAATTACATCTGATGGTGTTTGCGCCGCGACGACACGAAAACGGCGCTAGATAGAGGAAAATTGCATATGAACAAATTTGTAGAGCACAAAATTTACTAAAAAAAAGTCCGCGGGAGGGTGTAATTATCTCCATTAGTTTGGGAAAAAGCGGTGTGGACAGTTGCGCGAATAACGTTTGCATCATTTTGGACACCTGTAACTCTTTAACTATCGAAGATCGTGACACCCTACCGCGGACTTTTCTTTAATAAATTTTGTGCTCTACAAATTTGTTCATATGCAATTTTCCTCTATCTAGCACCGTTTTTGTGTCGTCGCGGCGCAAACACCATCAGATGTAATTATGATATTTTATACAAGTATTTTTCAGGTTAACTGAGAGAGATTGAGCTACCCTATTATTTTTTACATATAAAAGACATCATAAGGAGCATATTTGTTCTTATGGAATTTTTTGTATCTCGAAAAATAAACTCGGTACAGACGAAAAACACATCAAATGAGCATGTCGCAAATGTAATTCACTCTACGGGTGACGTCATGCGCACGGTCTGACGAAATCTGAACGTCGGAGCATCCGGCCCTGGTAGTCCCACACCCCGCTTAGCGTGGGGTTGGGGTGCGCCGCTATTACACTCTGGATGTTCAGCGCGGCTTCATGTAGGAACTCCTTAAAGGGGGGGATTTCCAGGTCTCTGTGGATACTGTTGTTCCGTACAAACCACGGAGCGTTGGTGGCGCATCTGAGGTACTGGTTTTGTATTATTTGAAGTTGGCCAATGTGTGTCGGTGCTGCGTACCCCCAAACTTCGGCGGCGTATGTCATTGTTGGCCTGACGACTGTCCGGTATAATAGTAACTTATTATCTATTGTTAGGACGCTATTTCTGCCTATGAGGGGATAGAGGCGGGAAATGATTTGTTTGGCGGTGGTTTTCTTGTGGAGTATGTGCTCTTTCCACGTGAGCCTTTTGCCTAATATAATCCCTAGATAGTTTACGGAGTTCGTCCAAGGGATGGTCACTCCAAACATGGAGATTGGCGTGGGAGGAGGAGCCCTTCTTCTTGTGAAGAAGATTGCGGTGCTTTTTTCTGCGTTGATAGCTATTCGCCATCTGGTATACCATGCTTCAAGGTTGTCAGAAGCTCTTTGCAAATTTCTGCCTGCCATGACGGGTGTTCTTGATTTTGCCAGAATAGCGGTATCGTCGGCGTAACTAGCGAGGATGGTGCCCTCTGTTCTAGGGAGGTCGGCGCAGAATATGTTAAATAATGTTGGAGAGAGTATGGATCCCTGTGGGACGCCGGCGGTGATTTGTCTTGCAGTGGATCTGCAGGTCTGCAGTTTTATTCTGAACGACCTTTCTTTCAAGAAGGAGTCGATCATCTGCACCGTGTTTATACAGCAGTCCCTTATACCAAACGGAATCAAAGGCTTTCGCTACGTCGAGGAATAGGCTGGCGGTGCTGTCTTTTTGATTAAATCCCTCAGTTATGTGCTCTACAACTGTGAGGGCTTGTTGGGTAGTGGAGTGGCCCGCCCTGAAGCCGTATTGTTCGTTCGGTATGAGGTGTAGGGCTTCGGTCTCCTCCTGGAGTCTGGTTAGGATTGTTTTTTCGAGCACTTTCCCCATCGTAGCCAGGAGGCTGATGGGGCGGTAACTTTGCGGGAAGGCGGGAGGCTTTCCCGGTTTAAGTATCTGGATGGCGTCCGCTATCTTCCATTTCGCCGGGAAGTGCTTCAGCCGCATGGCGGCGTTAATTATAGCTGTGAGGGTGGCGATGCCCTTCGGCGACAAGAGCTTCAGCTTCAGCGTCTGGGCCGGGCGCCTTCCTTGGGTTGAGTGTGGAGATCGTGCTGTGAATTTCGGAGGGAGTAGCGTGCCGCATGCTGGTATTTGTGGCGATTCCCAGCCGTCTTCTGACTACTCGGTGTACTGCACCGATGTGTGTGATGTCCACGTTATCGTAGACCGGGCTCCACTGCCTTTCGAAACTCTCCGCAAGAGCCTCGGCTTTGTCAGTGTCGGAGTGGCAAACACCGTCGACACCGTTGATGGGGGGCATTTATTATTATTCACTTGGATGATTCCAAAACGAACGAGCGTGAATAATAGCCACCATTCTACACTCGTTAAAGAATATACTATTCCTTCTTTGCTTAACCTGTAGCCTAAAAAATCTAAAGATTGTACGAAAAAGACACTTTTATCTGCATTTGGAGCAGGAAATGCGAGTGGTTGGATGCAAGAGGACGAATTTTTGCTATTCGATTGAAAACAAAGTTTTGCTCGTATTAGATAATCACCAATCGCACATAAGCATACGATACTTGGATTTCTGTAAAGACAATGGAATTGTGATTTTATCGTTTCCTCCCCATTGTTCGCACAAGTTACAGCCTTTAGATCGGTCTGTCTATGGTCCTTTCAAAAAGGCTGTAAATTCCATCTGCGATTCGTGGATGAGGAATAATCCAGGGAAGACGATGACTATTTACGACATCCCTGGTATAGTCCAACAAGCGCTGCCATTGGCCCTCACGCAATCAAATATCGTAGCGGAATTTATCCGTTTAACCGAGATATATTTACTGCAGTAGATTTTGCTCCAGCATATGTTACGGACAGACCACTCCCTGATAACATTGACAGATCTTTGGATACCACCATGATGATGCCCGAAGCAAACAATAGTCAAGCTGCAACTCTATTGCTAGCATCAGATAACGTTAACATCTTATCTAATATGTCAGCAACTAGTAAAAATGTAACAGACGTTAGTAGCCCCGATGCCAGACCAAGCACTTCAACAGCTGTATTTTCACCAGAATGTGTTTGGCCACTACCGAAAGCTCCTCAAAGAAAAACAACTGGTAGACGAAAAATGAGAAAATCTACAATTTATACCGATACTCCCGAAAAAGATGCGATTGAAAAGGAACATGACACGAAAAAGATAAATCAAGTGAAGAGAAATTTTATGAAGAGTTTGTGTTTGGAACATGAAGGCGCTCATTTTGAGCATGTGTTGAAGAAGCCAAGATTTTAAATTGATTTGAAACCTATAACAGGTGACGGACTGATATCACTTGATTGGTTTAAAATTCGTTTGCCATAAGGTCATGGCCAACTACTAAAAAATCCGATAAAAATGGTATCATTGCAATGAAATGAGGATGAGTCAGAAACTATTAAAGATAGAAATAGGAACATGTAATACCAAAATATGCCCTTTTTGATTCTTTATCTAATGCAATAGTAAGAAAATGGTCATGTCATTTAAAAAAACTGAGTTTTTAGTCTTTGAATTTTCTTAAATTTGGAGCCTCATAGGTGACGTCGTACGCAACATAACTTTTTTTTAAGTACACCAAAAGAAAGCCCTATTCTTTCACGTAGAATCAAAAAATGCAATAAAAAATAGGGGTACCCATTTAAAATAACGAAGTTAGTAACTATTTCCGGAAGTGCTGCCATTTTGAAAATATTTTAGATCGATTCGGCTTTCTGAGTAACCCCTAAGTACAAATTTTCAAAAATCTACCTATAAAACTTTTCTGGAAACGTCTAACTAAAGCTCCCAAAAAAGCACTCTGTATACTACCTATACATCTCTTTATTCATCAAAAAAGTGCAATAACTATGAAGCAAAAAAATCAAAAGTAAAAATTGTTTCTATTGTCCCCAGTCTCCTTATGATTTTTCTTATTACATTTAAAGCATACCCAAGACAGATTTTTCTAATTAAATTTATAATTACATACTTTACAAAACATGGTTGGCTTTGAAAATTTTCAAAAAAAAATTATTCAAATGTTTCTTATGCTTTTATGATTATTTAAAATTCTATCTATGCAAAGTATGTAAGTATAAATTTAATTAGAAAAATGTAAATAACTCTGTAATCATTGATTTTAGGTATAGGAACATGGTATATCAATTTAAAGGCAATTTATTTCTGCATCGAATGGGCCGATAATTAAATAGGCATTCCATTTAAAAAAAGAGACTTTTTAAAGTTTTTCTTAAGTCTGGAAGTAACGTCAAATAGATACTTAACCGCGGGCAATTTTTTATAATCCATTACAGACAATTGTATCTCAATTTTTTGACATTGAGAACCTAAAATCCCATTTCCCTAACTTTTACCACTTTCGACTTTCAATTTTATTTCCTAAACAAGATTTTGACATTTTTCAGTGAAAAAAATTTTTTTTCTCAACAATCAAAATTGATACGCCGATTATTTTAAGCATACTTACTAAACATTTTATGACACATCAGAATGTGAAAAAAAATTACCTGGTTTGTATTTAAAATAAAGAAGTTGATGGTCACTTCCGGTATTTCCGGAAGTGCTGCCATTTGGAAAATATTTTTATTTAATAGATTAAACACGGCATGTCGCATGTGCAAAATTTCAAATTTCTAGCTTTTACAGTTCTTGATATACTTCTAACCGACGGTCATCGTGAGACACCCTGTATACACTTTGGTTGTAGTAGACGCAAACCGAAATCTGTGGATGTTGACGATTAAATTAAGGACTTTGTAAAGCGTAAAATATATGAAATGCATACGAATTGCTACATTATTGTATAATCGTCATGTTTTTCAGGACGACACGTTACTTTTGAAAGTTTACGACAAGACATTTTATAATCGGGTGTATTTACCTTTAGCAAAACGGGTTTGAAAAAGTTATTGCCTACAATTGGTTTTTCTTTAAAAAAAAATTCTGGTCGAAGAGGTTTGTTTGAATTGGAGCATATTGCTGCAAAACGAGTTCGATTTTTAAAGGAGTACATAAAAAATAAGGACTTGGAAGAGTACAACCCTGTATATCTACATGGATATTTAGTAGAGGATCGCCTAAGACAAGTTGGCACGATACTAGCTCAAAGAGTATTAAAAAAGAATAATTTGCATACTTAGTCACTTTCTAATGTTTATTATTTTCAGATTTATTGTCCTTCATGCAGGAAATACAAATGGATTCGTATCAAACGTTTCGCTATTGTTTTCTACAAAAATCCTAGCGCTGATTATCACGGCGATATATGTACGGAAATGTTTACAAAGTGGTTCAAGGAACACGAACAGGTACTTCCTAATTTAAGCGAGCCAAGTTTAATCATAGGTACTTGATAATGCAAGTGGTAACTCTAAGTTATTAGAAAAAGTTCCAAATGCCTCTTCTACGAAGGAGAAATGTTTAATTATTTACCAAAACACAAGATTTTGTTGAAAATAGTATGATTAATACAGAGTAACAAAGCTGGACATGTAGATGGATCGTGACGTACATAACAATCACCCTTATTCTGGTGACCATTGAAATTGATTCAATATTGGGTATTGCCATATATTCCAATATTGGAAGCGATTTCCAATTCTGGTGACCACATTAAAATTGAAAATTGACTCAATACCTGACTCAAGGTTGAAAAATTTGAAGGGTAGCTAGTAGTACCTGTTTTCGTTTTCCAAGGTTGAAAAGCAAAAACTGAAGTAAACTTACCTAAAAAAATGTAATACTGCTCTTTAATATTAGTAATTATTATAGTTTGTTTATTTTGATAAAATATGGCAAATTTAATATTATTGGCTGCCGCCATGCAGATGTTCCTAATTGCTTTATCTCAAGCATCAGTAAGCAGATGTATTGATGATGTTATAGAAGCTTTACAACACTGGGAACATCTTGTGAAATTTCCCACAACTGAAGAAGAATTGATGATCGAGAAACAACGGTAGAAATCATCAAGTTAATAAAACTTCATTAAAATTTAAGTTTCAGTTTTTTAAATTTACCAAATGGACCGGTATTATAGGATGTATCGATTGTACCCATGTGGCTATTGTTGCACCTCCAACCAATGACCCTCATTTTCCAGGAATACTGTTTTATAATAGGAAGGGTTTTTACAGTTTAAATGTTCAAATTGTAATTATTAAAAAGTACTTACTACTATAAAAAAAAGTATTTTTCAGATTTGTAATGCAAACCTTCAAATATTGAATGTTAATGCAAGGTATCCAGGGTCTGTACATGACTCAGCGATTTGGACTACTAGTCTCATTAGAGGTCATTTGGAAGCAAATGCTGATAATAGATCCTGGCTTTTAGGTAGTTACTGTTACACTATGATGACTAGTTGTAGTTGGAAAATTTATTGAATTATGGTTAAACACTTAAATGTTTAGTACAGTAGAACCCCGATTATCCGGGCTGCGGATTATCTGTGCCATGATTTCCCATTATTGAAATTGCATTTTAGAAGTTTTGTTAACGAAATAATGTTACTGTAAATCACTCAACGGAATCTCTCAATACGCAATCTTGAAATCGCCAGTACCTACGTGCTTATTTAGTGTAAAAGTTTACTTATGTAGAATTCTGTTATCTTTTTATCCAATTTAAAAGTTAGTTTCAACTTAGAGATCTATTTTTTTCTGTTATCTTTTTAGTATGTGCATATATACTACATTTATGTATACATACATGTGTAAGAAATAAATGTTCGGATTATCCGTGCTTTTCAATTTTCCGCACCTCGTTCGGTCCCATGGAGCACGGATAATCGAGGTTCTACTGTATTTATATCAAATAGTCTTAATTCGCAGGTGATAGTGGATATCCCCTACAGCCTTGGCTAATTACACCAATTCCTACACCAGCAACTGTAGGTGAACAGATTCAATAATGCACATAAAAGTGTTAGAAATGTTGTGGAACGGTTAAATGGTGTGTTGAAAGGAAGATTCAGATGTTTACTTCGCCATCGTGCTCTACACTACCATCCCATAAAAGCTGCACGCATAATTAACAGTTGTGCTATTTTACACAATTTTATTATAAACAGAGAAGATAACATAACTTTTGGCAAGTAATAATCATGATTGGTTATTTTTAATAATTTTTTTAATTTTAGAATATATTGAAGAAAATATTGAAAATGAACAAGAACATTTTCCAGGTATCAATAATAATAATGTCATCAATCAAGGGCGAAATGTCAGGAATAGAATAATTCAAATGTATTTTGATTAATTACTAAAAATTTTAAAAATGTAACAATTTCATCTTTACAATAAATTAATTATTCTGTTTAATGCTGCCAAACAAGAATAAAAAGATGTTATTAGTTCTTCTAGGGCCTTCATTTTCTTATGTTGTAATGCATAAAATGTATTGTTGACTTTTTTGGTAAATTGCCTTTCTCCTACAATCAAGTTTTACTAACTATGAAGAAATGGTTATTAAACTACTTAACTGTAACGTATTCTAGTGGATACAATTTTTTTTTGCATTTTTGTTGGAAATTTTGGTAACCTTACTTTCGGTAAACCGAGTTCGTCAACATCCATACCGATCACTACCAACATGCTTATCACATTCAGTAGTTTACATTCAGATCAGTAAGGAATGTCTCGATTGCAGGTCCTCCTCCTGTTAATCTTTGGTACACATAAATTTTTCTTTCTTTTTTCTTTGTTCTAGAAGTCCAATCACTAAAGACCTTCTTCCATTCATCTGCGTATTTAGCAGTCCCATATTTATTCATCTCCAAGCACAAGTCTTTAAATGCATTGTCTGTTATACTATTTCCATATTCATTTATATAATCCACATACATACTAAGCTGATTATAATTAGGTTTCGACCCTGAACAAAATAAAACAATATTACAATAAACCAGTAGATATAATAAAATTCAAATAAGTACTACATAAAATGATTGTTAATAATTTATAATTTATGCTCTAGCACATCAGCTAAGTGATTAATGCTATTAGCTATAGCATGTAAACCTTCTCCAATCTTCTGCAAACCGTCAATTTCAGATTTACGGCTTTCTTCATATGCTTGTAATAACTGTGATTTTTCTACAATTGATTAATACGATATGACTACTATTATAAAAATTAAGTGACACCTACTTTTATTAATTTTCTGTTTTGGTTTTGCACATCGTGGCGCAATAACAGAAGAAGAACAAGGCTTCGGTGGAGGAGATTCCTCGTGAGCTGCAACAACTTCATCTTCATGAATCTAAAATTTGATACTACTATTAAAATATGTTAATTTAGTAGTGATAATTTTAAATATTATTAGTTTTATATGAAATACAGATGCTTACATCATATTCTACTATGTCATTTGGTGGTACGACATCATATAGATCTTGCTCCTAAAAGTAGTAATAATTGTAATGGTTTTTAATTTCAATTAATTTATATAATTATGTATTTTAAAATTTGGTTACATACATCTTGTTCCAGATTGGGGCTCTTGGCTGCGGAGCCTAATTCTGGTATATTCATACCGTCCACAGCAATTACTCCTGTTACTTCAATAAAATCTATTTCATGCTGTAACAATTTTTTATTTTCTCTCGCCTTTTTGCGTGTGGCCGATTTCCACTCTGTGAAAAGCTGGAAAAGACGGTTAGCCTTATCATTTTTTTTCAGTTGTCATATTACCTTTTTCCACGCATTCACATTTCTCATGGGGCCATCACCACTAGAATTTAATTTTAAGCACAATTTTTCCCAAATGGCATCAATTGTGGTGTGGTCCTCATTTGGGGATATCTTACCAGTTTTTAAAACTTTCTTAAAAAGTCAATATATATGTTGTATTGTTGTTTTGAAGTCCTCAACTTTTTTTTTCCTGTTATTGCACTTTGCGTTTGCATTTTAAAAACTCATATAAAAAACACGTGGGATAATAATAGTTGTGTATGAAAATGTGACTGGTTCACAACTGCAATGTTGAAACAAATTTTAATCTTGGAACGGTTACCAATGTGGCCACGGGAATTGCTAATGCTGCCAACCTTGGTTCAAACATTGAAAGTAACATTGAAATAAATCCAATGTTGGGGATTTTTCAATGGTCACCAGAATAAGGCTAATTATCTGCACCTCTTAGGAATTGAATTTGAATTAAAAGAACGTTTTGTAGACCGACTTCTTGGATGACCTCTTGACTGTGAGCGACCCCCTTCTGCTTGAATGATTTGCATACTTGTATTGATGGTTATTCCCATTACCATTTTTACTTGAATTGATTGGTACCGTTGATTGAAAAATCCTAAAGATAGTCAACTACAGTACTAAAATGCGAACTGCGGTAAAAAAGCATTGGTGTATGTAGGGTTGCGCTTCTGTTTACTATGCTTGCTTATACAGGGTGTCCCACTGCTCCGTAATCGGTCGATAACTCAATATGGGTTGAAGATACAGAAAAAAGTTTCAAATAAAGGCTGCTTTGATTTGAATTGCGCATTTTTAAAAAATATTCTTATATCTACAGTATGTTGCATTTTCACGTGGCAGAAAAATGTCACTTTTTTTTAAATGGCACACACTGAATTTTTTTCTCTTAATGTATCGACCAACCATATTTATATCACGCCTGAAATTTTTTTTAATATTGGATATGCGGTTGCCAAGTTATTAATTATTTTATCAAAATTTGGTACAATTCAAGGTCGGACTATAATATTCATAACTAAGTTATTCTTCAAAAAAGGAAAAATTTATTTGACGAATAATATTACCCTAATGTCGTGTTACTCTACAAAAAAAAAACTACCGAGTGTTTAAAAAATGAGAATTCAAACTTTGTGAACTTTAAATAGAATTTATACGAATATTTTAAATGGAACACCCTGTATTTTTATTTACCATCAAATTCTCGACAAAAAACCGTATTCAACGGTGTATTATTTCCTGGTATTATTTTTTGTACTTTTGTTAATATTTACGATTTTTAAAATTTCACGTAAAAAAAATTTGTTAAAAGTAATTTTTATTTTATTATTATTACAAAATACCGTTTAAATAGTTGGTATCAACGCAAAAGAACAAAACTCAAGTCCTGTGACTATCTTAAGTTCTAAATAATTAAAGCAAAACAACAGTCAGAGGTGCGCGCGAGAATTGGATTTACTCTACCCTAATAAAGTAGAGGAGGCCCTGTTCCTTGGCCGCCAAGGTTACCGGACCTTACCTTTATGGATTAGTATCTTTGGGGAACTGTTAAATCTCAAATATGTCAACAGCTGCCACAACACGAGATGACATGAAAATTTGAATTCGAGAGGCGTTTCAACCGATTACTCCTATGACTTTAAACAATGTGAGATTATTTAGGGTTAGGCTTCACAAGTGCATTGATCAAAGTGAAAGACATTTTGAACGAGATATTGTATTTATTTTCTATTTTAATTTTCGAGAAACACCGTTTATTAAAAATTCGACAAATACCGTTTACTAAAAATTTTGTTTTAATTATTTAGAAATTAAGATAGTCACAGGACTTGAGTTTTGTTCTTTTGCGTTGATAACAACTATTTAAATGGTATTTTGTAATAATAATAAAATAAAAATTACTTTTAACAATTTTTTTTTACGTGAAATTTTAAGATTGTGCAACGTTTGCAAAGTTTACATGCACGAGGACTGCCTGGGCCTTACAGCCAAAGATAAGATTCCACATTTTGTTTGTCCCGACTGCGATCAATAAATCAATAGAGCCTCTAGTTATGTTTTGTGTTTCTTTTTTTGACAGTGGTGAGAAGTAAGGGGTTTAATTTACTTGTAAGAATAGATGAGATACATTGTGGCCATATTGCCGACCCTCTGTTGCCAATATGGCCAATTGCAACTTTTTTTATTTTGGATACAAAAATGTTTAAAATACACGCTGAAAAGCATAATAATCACGTTTATTGTCCAACAGAATAATAAGTTCCAATTATAGGACAAAGAAGGTTAACAAAAAATAAATATACTGAGGTAGTGCAAAACAGTAATAGTAATAATTAAAAAATAAGTACCTAATAAAAAAAAAGAAATAAAAACTAAATATAAGTATATAATAATTAAACCAAATTTGCGAAAACTATTCTAGGTATTGACTCAAAGGTACAATTATTGATATCTAATTTGTCTGAGAATTGTAATTACGACTAATAATAGAAATGGGTGATCTAAAATTCAACAGCAAATGCTACTGACCAGTTACGTGGTACTGTCTTTTTTATACCTATTCATTACGATTTTCCAATTGTTTCAGGATTTGATAACCCTTCTGGGGTATACAGTAGAGGGAAGGACCCTTTTGAACAGTGATAGGCTGACAGAGTCCGAAAGGCAACAGCTTGTGCAAATCATTGCTAGGGAGATCCTAAGGGAATCGGCCCATGAACCGGTAACCTGCTTCAAGTATAAATATTGGGCAGACCAAATAGCAGATTGCTTTACCAAGGAGAATTCTGCCACATACTACAGCGTAGCTGTAATAAGTTGCCACAAACGGTACCTGGGAAAACTCGTGAACGCGGTGGGAAACCTAAAGAAAAAATATCGCCAAAAGAGCATAATACAGCCAAGGGCAAAGTCTCCTTCAACCAGCAGCAGCGATAGCCTGCCAAACAGTAAGAGAGCAAAATCAGTTCCTTCGACACTGACCGGCCCTGCGCAGCCAGAGGACGACGTTGTGGATATCGAAGCTGAGTTGGCATGGCTGAGAATAAGTAGCGAGCCTCCTGACGTGGTGTCTCTCAAGTGGATACACCCTGCCAAGGAGACGTTGAGGCGTGTGCTGGCATTCGATGGTCCAACCATCTCTACCTACTTGGACGAATTTCCGTGTCTTAAGAAAAACTTCGCCCCCCGGGTGGTAAGCTAAGATTTCTCTTATTCTTCGTTTTTGTTTCATTTATGTTTTTGGATACAGATAGCCATCGATTTCGATATTGCCTACCCAAACCTGGGAAACAAACTGTATGAAAAGTTTCCTACGATTCGTGATAAACTGTACAAAAGGTTAATAAACAAAAAGTCACGTGACGCACAACTACTGACTATTATTAATTTACGAAATGGTAAGCGTCTCAGTTTTAAGCATTAAAAATCATATCCTACAAATGCTGTTGGGTCAGTAGTACCTACCTAATTTAGTCGGATTATTTTTCCGTAACAGCTTTTCTTTCGTGATTTCTTATGTTAACTGTTCTTTCGTATATCTTCTTTTCACTAAATTTTCTTCTTTTACAGAAGGAGAGGATGCTGCCAATCTGGGAGGTTTCATGGCAATTCCCTATCTTCTTAGTGTCTTTACTGTGAAAACTAAAGCCAGGAGTTGGCGATTATCCCAGATTGAAATTAGGGACAATTTCATCGCCCACGTAAGCGACGAGGCTCACGTCGTACACGAAATAGAAGCCAAGATTGCTGACAAGGAGAACAAGAAGCTCACTTTGCAACCCTACATTATTGCTGTGGGACCTACCTTGGCACAGGTGACACGTTATATTGTTGTTATTGATAATTGTCAATATTCTTTTGAAAATGTAATGGCAGCGGTTGACATGTGCTTTAAAACTGTTTGAGTAATGAATGCTGCTTATGCCTCCGAAGCTAAGTACGTGTGGTCATTCATACAAAAAGCCTTGTACGATTTAACATCGGCCTGTGACGAACATTCTACGTCAATTACCGCTCTGATTAGTGATATTTCGGGTGATTAAAAATCATGCCTCTCTGTTTTCTCTGCCATCGTCAAATAGATATATCGAATCTTCGCAGTCATTTTCAATTGCTGCACAATAGGCACGATTTTACTCGATATCAATGCATAGAAAATGACTGCGGACGATATTTCAATTTATTCACTAGACACTGGAAAAAAACTCACTCCACCCCAGTTTTGCATGACATAGGCAGAGATTGCGAAATTTCTGAATTACTGTTCTACACCTTCTCAAACTACAGCCACAATAATTGATGATTCTCTCCCGGATGCATGCGTTCCCGATGTAAATAGGTCACTAGCCGTTTTTTTTTGCTTCTTTGTATGCCGATGCCACCCTACCTCGAAACGTAACTCAAACTGTGGCAGACGGTTTGAGGGAATTTATGTCGAATTCGTTAGCACCGTCTTTGGAAAGGGCCTTACAGAATTTGGTGTCCACTGACGTACTTTCGTCGGAACTGAAAACTCTCTTGCTTGAGACACTATTGCCAATAATAAATTCTCCCTTTGAACATTTACGAACTGAACATGTAAGGTTAAAATATTATCGGGATGCTGGAACTTTCTTTGAACCTGAGGCGGTGAGGATTGGCAAACGCATGGAAAGAATAAGAAGAAAAGGGATTATGCGTATGTCACATGTGCCTAGTCACGAGTATTTTATTCCCTTAAGAAAAATTCTGAAGACATTTTTCTCTCTTCCCGATATTCTCGCTGAAATTTTAGCATACATGAGGCGACTGAGTGAGGCTGACAACGATTGCATTGCGAATTTTATCCAAGGTTCATTTTGGAAAGAAAAGATGAGTTCACCAAGCCGTAAAAACCTTGTGTGTCTCCCATTATTCTGTTTTTTCGATGACTATGAATCGGGGAATGTCTTAGGATCAAGAAGTGGTGTTCACAAGTTGGGTGCAGTGTATGTGTTGATCCCTTGTCTCCCTCCATCGACAGTATCGGTTCTGTCAAATATTTTTCTTGTTCTGCTTTTCCATGCCTCTGACAGGACTGATTTTGGAAACCTCACAGTTTTTCAACCAGTGATAGACGAGTTTAATTATCTAAGTACAAATGGCATCGAGTACGATATGCCTGACTTCAAGGGCACAATTTATTTTGAATTAGGTCTGATTCTGGGCGATAACTTAGGTATACATTCAATCTCTGGTTTTGTTGAAAGTTTTTCAAGCAATTTTCCTTGTAGAGTTTGTAGGGTACGAAAAGAAGCTATGAAAATTCAGTGCCTGGAAGATGAATCCTTGTTACGTAATGTTCAAAATTATGAGAGATCTAGAAAAAAAAGATCCTTCTGCTACAGGTGTTAGAGAGAGATGTGTCTGGCTGAATGTTAGAGATTTTGACCTTTTCAGTCAAATTGGCTGTGACGTTATGCATGATATACTAGAAGGTGTGGCTAAATATGTTATGAGTGTTGTATTAATTGAGCTTACAAAAGCCACATTCTTCTCACTTGCATACTTCAATACAAAGATAAACACCTTTTCTTATGGTTCTGATAATGGCAATAAACCATTCCCGTTGATTAGGGAGCATTTAGTGGCAGGTAATGTTCGTTTGTCGGCTTCAGAAATGTTAACCCTGATCAGATACTTTCCTTTGTTTGTTGGTGATAAAGTACCCGGTGGGAACAATGTTTGGAAGTTGTATCTTGGCTTGAGAGCAGGCACTGAATATTATTTACAGACTTTGGTTGAAGAGCTCAATCAGATGTACATAGAGGTATCACAAAATAATCTAAAACCCAAGTTTCATAATCTTCTGCACTATTATAGAGCAATGACCCAATTTGGACCTGTAGTTCATTTTTGGTCGATGAGGTTTGAGGCGAAACATAGACTTTCTAAAATGTCTGCCAGAGCCTCAAGCAGTAGGGTCAACCTCACATTATCTGTGGCTTTGAAACAACAACTGAAATTGAATGAAATTTTTATGAAAGGAAAACTGAATGATGTAATTCGTTCGGGGCCCTTGACTGATGGTTTATCGTTGTTCCATAAAGTTTTTTTAACCAGAGAATTGTCATTGGACCTTAATTCGTTTTCTTTAGTTGAAGTTGCATGGATTTCTGTGTCATCAGTAAGCTATAAAAAGGGCACGATACTCGTGTATGATAGTAAGCCACGGGAGGAATGTGAGGAAGTAGTTTTTATGTCATCTGACAAGTTCTTTTTGTACAATTCCAACAAACTCATCATAACCGGTTATCAATACCAGACTGTTGAATTCGATGAGCATTTAGTAGTGTTTGAGGTGGTTACACCCTCCATACCTGAGTATGTTGCTGTTTTCTACGACTCTCTCCCTTCGCAAGTTCCTCATTCTTTAAATGTGCATCTAATAGCAAGACTTATATAACATTACGTAGTGCCTTGTAAAGCTGTTGATATTCCTAATATTACCTATTGTTATTAAATAAGCATATTTTTTTTAAATATTTTTACTATTATAAGCAATATTATTGTTATTAAATAAGCATAGATATTTTTTTAAATATTTTGACTATTAGAAGTATTATTATTATTTATTAAACACCTAAGTATAGTTTTTATATATAGATTTTATATAATTATATTTTATTCTATTTGATAGATTTTTTTAAATTCATTATTTGTTTTTTTATTCCCTTAATAAGGGTCAATTTTCTCGCTGTGCTTAACATGTATGGGCAATTCAAGGGCTTCTACCACCTGTATCCGTTTTTATTTTTTACTTTCACTTTTTTCTGTGAGAAAAGTGATGGAAGGGAAGGATAAAAATGTATAGCAGAGTTCAAAACAGCAAGAAATTTGCGGAGAGAATCATAGCACAAACCCTATATGCTAAAGTTGTATCAACGGACTTTTTTAATAGTGATTTTAAGTATTTAAAAATATCAGGCTTTTTTATAAGTCTAGTGAAAGTTTTAGTTGACTAAGTTTTAATCATCCTAATTATGAGCGGGTCGAGCGGGAGCTCCAAGAAACGGCAGACTAAACTTTTCGAAGTCGGATTTTCGAAACGGATAAGAGAGGCGGATGCCTTGGAAATCGAAGCTTCGTCAGAAGGTACCCAAGAGATAAGCAATTGTGGTGGCGTTCCAGAGAAGTCCCCAGAAGTTCCAGAGGAATGTCAACCGGCTGAATCGTCAGGTTCACTATCGCCCACGATCAACGACATCGATTTTTATATTCAAAAGACCCTTACTTCAAAAGACCGTAACCACATTTTGACGGCACTCTGGCGCCCTGATGAAGAATTTAAATTTCCCCGACGGGAGTTAAGTGGCTCCTCCAGATCTTTTCAGGTGAGAAATAGGCAATATTTCACAACAATTACAACCATAATTATTGTCAATTAAATTGACAGTCAAAAGTTACGTAGTTTAAAATTATGGTTACTTTCTTTACTTTAAAATGTTTCAGCTAAATTGGCTAAGAATGTATCCCTGGTTATGCTATTCCCGGGTCCTGGATGCTGCGATTTGCAAAATGTGCTTCACGTTTAATTTGGTGACAAATGGAGGCAGTGGAAGCTCTCAAAATTCTGCCATTGCCACAACTGGATACACCAACTGGAAGAAAGCTACCACAGACTTTCGTGATCATTGCTCCGCCGAATTTCATAAAAGGTCATCAGTTGCAGCTGATAACTTTCTTACGGCGTACGCAGCTGGCGTTGATAATGTGACCGGCCTTTAACAGAAGCACTTCTCCAAGGAAGCAGAAAAGAACAAAAAAATATTAACTTCAATAATCAGGACTATCGTACATTTAGGAAAACAAAATATTCCTTTGAGTGGACATCGCGACCACGGAAGAATCAGTGTCGGGGATGAAAGCAGTGAAAATGAGGGAAACTTTAGGAGTTTTCTGCGACACCTTGCTCTTTACTACGACCCAGATCTTCGCGATCATTTACAAAACGCCGCCTCGAATGCACTTTATACTAGCTGGGATATCCAGAATCAAATTATTGAAATTTGTGGGCAACTACTACTTCGCGGAATTACAAAGCGGATCAACGAAGCAAAATTCTTTTCGATAATTGCCGACGAGACCACGGATATTTCTACTCAGGAGCAGCTTACCATTTGTGTAAGATACATCGACAAAGGAGCAGATGGGAAGCATGTCATGAGAGAAGATTTCATCGGATTTGTCATTGTCAAGGATTTGAGCGGAGAGGGTTTATTCCAGGCTATTCTGAAGTATCTACAAAATTCTGGGTTGGATTTGTCACTTATGAGAGGGCAAAGTTATGATGGGGCAAGTGCAATGAAATCAGATGTGGTGGGTGTAAAAACGGTAATTCAGGCACAATACCCGCTGGCAGTTTTTACGTATTGCTCGAATCATTGCCTAAACCTTGTCATATCATCAGCTTGCGCCAACACTCATATCCGAAACATGATTGGCACCGTGAAGGAAACCGTTTCCTTTTTTTCAAGATCTGCTAAACGCAGCAATGCTTTGAAGGAGTTTATTACAAAAACTCAAGGTGAAGCCGTGAGGATAAAAGGCTTGATTAGTTTGTGTGAAACAAGGTGAGTTGAGCGGCACGACGCGCTCGTAAGATTCAACGAACTCTTGGAGGTCATTATTCAAACTCTTGAACATGTGGAGGAGTTCGCCAACAACGACAAGGAGACTAAAGCAAAGCCTGCGATTTTGCTGAGGTCCTTGTGCTCCGTGGATTTTCTTACCTCACTAGCTTGCGCCGCTAAAGTGTTCGCTGTTCAACATCCTCTTTCAAAAATACTTCAGGATCCCCAAGCCGATTTGCAGGTTTGTTTTGATCAAGTTAAGGCCGTTACTAGCATTGTGAGCAGAATTCGTGACAACAGCGCCACAGAGTTTAGCGATATTTTCGGACGCGTGAAAGTCAAATGCGCCGCACTGGACATTGAAGTCGAGATTCCACCAATTTGCAAGAGGCAGACAAAGCGAAGCAATTTCCAGGATCTTTTAAATTCATCAGGTCCAGATAACGTGGAGACTTATTTTAGACGAGCAATTTTTATCCCATTTTTAGATGAATTTTTGCAAGCCATCACAAGCAAATTTAAAGATCACCAATCTAACATTTGTCCACTTTTGAAACTGTTGCCTATAGTTGTAAAATCTTGCACGATTGAGGATATAACTCAAATATTTAATTTCTATGAAGAAGATACTCAGGGTTCCCTGGAGTTGCTGGAAGGAGAGATTCAGATCTGGAAGGAAAAGTGGAATAACTCTACTGATTTTCCGAAGACAGCTTTAGAGTCACTGGACTGCTGCAATGAAAGTATTTTTCCAGAAGGTGCAAAATAAACATAAACATAAGACTTAATACTGATTAAATAAACCAAAAACATTCTTATTGTTGGTAATGGGATAAGTAGGTAAGGTAGGTATAACTACACAAATTATAACTGAAGTCCTGGGAACTTCAAGGCCCCTCTTCTTAAAACTATTGCCGAAACAAGTTTCCTTACAATTTCGCTTTCTCTTTATAAATGCGTCCCAATTATCTTCTTCTGTCTCAGATTCTGAAGACACTCTGTTTTTCTTTGACCACCTGGTGTTTTTTGGTGTAACCTTACGATACAAAGTAGCAACTGGAATCCCATATTTTTGTCCAATAGCTTCAAGCATGGGCGCCGGAACTCCTAAATTTAGGGGGGGGGGGGCAGGATGAAATTATCCACCAATTGATATACTCAACATCTTTAACTTTAATAAGATTTTAATTTCGACATAGTGACATAGATATACAAACTCATTACCTAACATTAACTTGAACATGTTTACTTATTTCTGATCCGAAAAAAGCAATGCAATATTCCTTCTTTTTTCTGAAAATCGATTAATAACCTTTTCAATAAAACTTTCTTTATTTTTATTGACAAAGAATCTATGCACACTGAGCACACAAAGCCCAGTCAACCTTTCTTCAGACATTGTGGACCGCAACCATGTTTTCACTCGTCTCAAAGTGCTAAATGATCTTTCAATAGTTGCTGTTGTTGGCGGCAGAGCCAGAAAAATTTTTAATGCTTTTTTTACGCTGGGAAAAAATCACAGTGGTTATCTAACAGTTCAACAAGTTCCAACTCAGTCTCATTATCATAACCTTTCTGGGCCCACATTTCCTTCCACGTTGCCACTTCAATTTCAAAATTTTCAATGTCGTATATTTTTGAAATGTTCGAATTATATTTTTTTAATGTTTCATAATTTTCAGTTAACAACTGTGGATGCAGAAGTGAAAGTGCAAATGCCTCCTCTGTCTCTTGAGAAAATCGAATTTCGACAGACTGAATAATAGAATCTAGATAGGGAACAAACATCGATATTCGGAAATAATCCTCAGCACACGTTGTATGATAGTTAGCCCTTTGAGTTTGTTTAGCTGCTAACCTGGGAATTTTTACTGGAATGTCGAATTTCTCTCCAAACGTCTTGCATTTTTCGAAAATATCTTTGAAAATCGTTTCAGCGTTACTTCTGTGATCTTTAAGAATGGATAAAAGCATTTGTATATGATTTTTAGTAGACAGAAGATTAATTGCCTTTGCTTGCAAAATATTGCAAACTGGTTCCAATTTAGCGGAATAGTAAGAAATAATATATAAAGAAACTAAAAATTTAGAGGTTGACATTGCTGATAACAATTGGTTAGCTTTCGCTCGTGTATCTGCATTTCTTTCCATTGTATACGATAAATGTTCCAGGGCACCCCGTATTTCTTCAAAGTTTTCAGAAAATATTCGGATAGACTTATACTTTGCCGACTATCGTGTTTCACAAAGTAATAGAATTTTAGGTACATACTGCCTGCGGTATGGACTTTCACGAAAAAATTTGATAACGGTTTTAATTGTATCAATAGAATTTTGAACATCCTGAATCTTATTCAAATCATTTATTACCAAATTTAGCTTGTGCGAAGCACAATGAAAAAAGATAGCTTTTTTGTATTTCTCTCGAATAATTTTTTGCACCCCATTTTCATTGCCCGCCATAGTAGAACAACCATCGAACCCCAAACCCACTAACTTCTGCATATTTAGGCCATACTCTTCACACGTGCCTAATATCGCCGTTGATATACCTATTGCATTAATTGAAGTGAGTTGAGTGAATCCTAAAAACTCCTCTCTTATCATATTTTTTCGATCAACAAATCTCACTCCTACAGAAAGTTGCTCGATGCCTGAAATATCGGCAGATTCGTCGGCTAACAATGAAAATCCTTCACTGGCATTTACCTCTGCAACAATTTCTTCGCGAACAATATCCCCACAAATCTTAATTAAATTGTTCTGGGTTTGGTGAGATGTATATTTAGCATTTCCGGCGCAATTTTTCAAATGTTCACCCAAAACAATATCGCCACTTTCAATTCTGAAATTCAAAAGGTCATCAAAATTTCCTAATGATTTACCACGTAGCGGTAAATCGTGAGTCCCACAGTAAATAATCGTTGAAATTATGGGAACAAGTTTCTTTCTATTTGCCTCAATTTTTTCTTTTTCAAAATTGTTAAGTTGCTCAGTGATACGAGTACTTTTGGCCTCAATAATTTTTTGAAAATTCATAGCCTTCAACGTGGATTCGCGGTGCCATTGTGAAGCCATATGCTTTTTCGCGTTCTCGTGAAAATCTTTGAAGTTTTTATAAGGCTTTATTATGAAAGCCCCAAAAACTCCTCTTCTCAAACTAGGACGAAAAGTCACACAATTCTTGCAAAGTCCACCTTTAAGTAGTTTAGAATAAACTAGCCAGTTATACTCTAATAACCATTCATAACGAAAAGCTCTGTTTGTATCGTCAGAATCTTCTTTAAAATTATATTTT
This sequence comes from Pyrocoelia pectoralis, assembly GCA_036250285.1. Taxonomy (NCBI): domain Eukaryota; kingdom Metazoa; phylum Arthropoda; class Insecta; order Coleoptera; family Lampyridae; genus Pyrocoelia; species Pyrocoelia pectoralis. The sequence goes on along the minus strand of CM070075.1, from coordinate 34,277,059 downwards.
TTATCGGGAATAAAATGACGCGTTAACAATGCGTATCTCGTTTCATCGGAAATAAGAAGATGATTTCCAATAAAGTTTCCCAAATCTAGAACAGTATTGCTTTCTGCAACAGCAACACGAGCGCCTTCCGACTCAGACATACTAGGAATAGGATCAATTTCAGATGAAGTAGGATGACATGTTTCGTATACGTGACTAGCTATTGGTAAATTGACAGAGAAACCAGTATTAGATGTGCTTGGACTTGATGATAATGAGTAAGTGGCTATGTGATTATTATCACTAGTATCCATGATGTTAGCATTATTGGCGCAATTTTTCGGGTCATCACCTTTTTTCTTGAAAAAGTTTCTGATATCCATGATTTCTGAAAGGATCAAAATATACGTCATATATTATTTGCACTTACCACTCACTTTTATTGCGAATTCATTAATCTGTTACGCATAATACGTTACGTTAGTCATCTTGACTTACTGTTACAAAATTTAAAAATCCAAAACAATATGGAGAAAATTTATAGCAAAGGTGACGGTGGTTCTGACAATTCGTATCATAATTATACAACCGGAAGAAGAAAAATTACTTACATATTTAATGTTGGAGATGCCTATACACTTGTGATTAATGTAATTGTAGGTACACTCTTCTCAATTCACTTTAGTTTATTGTACAGCGAGCGTATTCTATGCTATACCATAACTTATAAAATTACCTACACTGTGGCCCGAAATAAAGGAGTACATTTTTTAATCTGAAATAACTTTTTTGTTTTTAGGGCGATTTATTTTCTTTTTACAGGGTTAATACCTCAGCATGTCCCCAATATGAGTGCAAATTTTGGTATAAATAAAATGTACAGGGTCGGACTTACAAATTTTTTTCTTTAATGGTGCATTTGTGATCGTTGCAAATGAAACATGTTTTAGCTAAATTTGAACTGATATGCTTTTTCGGTACGGTAAGTACCCAGAACACTTCCGTACAAACGAAATTCTCCGAAATTGTAGGATTTGCGAAATATCATTTTTTTATTGAAATAAGGAAATAATACATTTTATTAAATAACACAAATTATAACTAAGAAAATTAGCTACATAATTTATAACTTAAAGTAAAATATTATGAATGTGGCCACCATGATTGTTCACCACTTCTTGTAGCCTTCTGCGCCATAAATTGATGGCCCCATTTATTGTACGCTGTTCAAAGATGTTCCATACTAAACTGCATTCGTTCGAAGAAATGGCAGGAAAGATGTAATTTAGTGCTAAGGAGCTTCCGTTTTAGTGAAGATATTAGAAAAACATTTAAATTTATATAAATATTAAAATTCGATATTTTTCTTTAGTTTATGGCTAATGCGCGTACTTAGTACCATTTAAATAAAAAAATGATATTTCGCAAATCCTACAATTTCGGAGAATTTGGTTTGTACGGAAGTGTTCTGGGTACTTACCTTACCGAAAGAGCATATCAGTTCAAATTTAGCTAAAACATGTTTCATTTGCAACGATCACAAATGCACCATTAAAGAAAAAAATTTGTAAGTCCGACCCTGTACATTTTATTTATACCAAAATTTGCACTCATATTGGGGACATGCTGAGGTATTAACCCTGTAAAAAGAAAATAAATCGCCCTAAAAACAAAAAAGTTATTTCAGATTAAAAAATGTACTCCTTTATTTCGGGCCACAGTGTATATTAATTATACCTATTCACATTCTCTTAAATAACTTCGTTTACAGATTTGAAAATATTGATTCAACCCAACCCTTTTCTACACTGCGTGATAAAAATTATTGCTTTGCTTTCTCTCAAAAGTCGGAACAATACTAATTTAGAGTAGTCTTGTCTGCCACTGCCACGTGCAGGTGCAGGTGTTTATATCTTTTTAAAACTGATAAGCAAATACGTGATTTATTTCTATGGAAGTTATATTTTTTGTTTAAGAATTGGCAATTAATTATAGAATAAAATCAAAATAAATTGAACTAATTTCATGTAGTTTAATTTATATTATATTCCCAATTGGTATCCAGGGGGGGGGGGGCAAATGCCCTTCTTTGCCCCCCCTTTCCGGCGCCCTTGGCTTCAAGACTATACCTTGCCTATATTATTGTAATCAGTAATCACTAACGGCCTGTTGTACTGACTCTGTTGAATAATTGCAGTAGTTTCGAGCGCCTAGGCGCCGTTGATATTTTCTGGGCATGATTTTCAAGTCACCCCTAAAAGTACAAAAAAAAATAAAATGATATGCCCCTGCTCGACAATAGGTTTTAAAAATTATTTTAGATTAAAATCATTAACTAGTATATTGTACCAGGACAGAAAAAAATACTAGGGCCTGCTTGTAATTATATTATGCTTTGTACAATAAGAAGTTTTCAGGGTATAAAATTACTTAATTTCTTTACCTGATTTCAAATTGTTCCACACTGTACACTGTTACTATCAAATATTTGTTTCTTGTTGATTTCTCTCGCCGAACACCTGTCGAATGAGACTGAAGCGATTCCGTGGCTTCCTTGGTTCAGACGCGACATTGCTACATCTTCGAAATGTTTAACGCATTATATTTCAAGTCACCACACTTTTTCAAGTCGCCCCATTTTACGGTACATAGTTTTCTTCTTTGGTAACAAGTAAATGACATTTGTTTTTGATTTCTAGAAATTAAGCTAATTTTGGTAATGAATGATAACGAAATTTTGATACAAACCGATTGTGGCGGCTCGGTTTACAAGGTTCTGAAAAGCTCTACTATAAACAATTTATTAGTATGTATAGTTATAAAATTTTGGATTTCTTTCCATGGGTGTCTTGCTGTGGTTTTTTTCTCTGTGGAAATGTTTTTCTTGGATTTTTTCAGTACGTTTTATTCCCTGGATTTTTTGCATGGGTTATTTTTCTACTAAAATAGATGACTTTCTTTTCAAAAAGTATTAATCATATCTTCACATATCAAAGTAATCTTTAAACTATAATGTTCTGAATCATGTTTAATTTGTACTTTCGATTTGTAGAGCAAGATATTTGTTTAGAGGCATAAAAAAATATCAGAAATGAATGATGGCTATTTTAATTTAAATATTCTGTTATGTGACTTGGATTGCATTTTAGAATAAAGAAAATGAGATTAATGATTATAATGAGAGCAGCAATACCACAAGTACATCGACAATCACAATCGAAAACAGTAATAGCGAATTGAATATTATTGACATCAACCAATCTTCAGTCATGGACATAGATATAAGTGATCTATTTACCGAAATTAGAAGCTTTCCAGACTTTGATTTAGATACACTGCTACAGACAAGTCATATGGGAAATAGCATCTTGAAATATTATCAGACTGAGAAAGTATTGGACAATAAAAGGAGTAACAGATTAGTTGACATAATAATGAAACACTTGTACACATACATCATTAAAATGTGAGTCTATAATATTTATATTATAAATAAAGAACGGATATTTGGCTTTACTAGATGCATGCATCAAAAATACTCACTCAATCAAAAAAATATTTTTTTAATTTAAACTTTTCTTTAAATCTTTTCCCTTTAAAATCGAAATACCTCAAAAAAAACTTGTTTTGCAATTTTTGAAACCGAAAACAACCCCCCTCGAACTATTGAGTTATAATTATCACATACATACTACAGGCCCTTTCATACAAAATTACCCAAAAAAAAATTTTTTTTTATTGAGCGGGTTGATTTGAACATGTCAATCCTCTTGGATAAAATCTTCTGCAATGAACCGTATCAAACTATTAACAGGATGAAAATCCCTAAACACATCAAATAAATGGAGCAAGTACTGTACAAGTATACTTGTATGGAAAACCTATTTTAAGAGTTTTGGTTATATTTTAAATCTCTCGATTTCTTTAAGTCTGGCCCTGAAGGCCTGAAGTGGATAAAAACCTTAGCAATTCCGGTTACCAGTTTGACACGGTCCAATTCGAGGAGACGTTCTTTTATTGCTAGACTCCGGTCGCGGAGCCCTCCGATATTACATCAATGTTATGCTATCATTTTGAAATTTTATTTGTAGTCGTCTTCGTCATGAGGAATACAACAAAATCTCCGCAAAAATAATTACTTTATTTCCCACTGAAACAATGGGAATATACTATGTTCCACCCATAAAAAAACAATATTCAACCACAGGGAAGTCTATTGTCGCTGGTGGAAAACTTGTTGACAAACTGAAGAACATAATAATTTATACTTGTGAGGATGCTACACCTAAACGTACTAAAAGAAAGGGTGTGTTGACCGATACTGAATCAGGTCCAACCTCATCAAAAATAAGTCACCATTCAATTACATCAGATGAGATAAATACAAATGAAGATTTTCTTTGGTTAACGCTGTATAAGTGTATACCGATCCGTGGTCTGAAGTGATCAGCAGATGGGAAAAAACATATGAATTAAGACGTACTAATGCAGAATCATATTCAACTGTGAACGAATTTATCAATGTTTGGCCTATATTAAGAGATCAAAGATGTGAAACTTTGGTAGGTTAAATTACAGTGAATCATACAATGTCTTGATTTTGTATTGTTTAAGAAAATTATCTTCCGATTGTACTTATTATTTGTTTTAGATTAATTGGGATTTTCCAAAACTTTATCCTCACAAGGACATCAATTTATTTTGCAAGTGGAAGTTTTTCTTCGATACTGTGAAAACTCTGAGGAAATACACTGATGATGTATTACAAGAAAAGGAACATGAGGATAATGAAGGTAAAAATTTCATTACCTATTATTATAAAATGAATAAAGTATTATTATCTTAACAATAGCAGAAACAAAAATTATTGTGATACTATTACTCTTTCTTTCTGTTTTTAGATATTTTATTTTTGAAACAACTCATTCAATTACCTTCTTTACTACCACCAAAAGGAAGAACTGTAAAGAACAAAAAGCACTGGAAGTATAGCACTTTAGAAGTCACAGATTCGATAGTTGTCTTAGCAAAGGTAAATTATCTTCCATAGTTTTTTCTTTGTTCTACTTCTTAGGCGCCCTAACAAAAGTTTAAACCAAAATCATCAATGTACTTGGTGTAATCATATCGATATTATACTGCCTGCTAAGCAAGAACGTCCTATCTACGTGATTTGTAGTTTTGAGTAATTGATCATTTTGTATCTATATTTTTTTTGTCTGTTATCAATGTAGTCTTACCTTCAGGGTGTGATACTTGTCCGTAGGCGGAGGTGTGTTAATGATATCGGCGACTTGCGCTAACACTTCTGTGCCGATGGCTGCCACAGCGGTGTAGTAACGCGTAGTATCGTCGGTGATGCCGGAAATGTGGAATTGTGCTTCCATCTGATGGAACCATAAGCTTGGGTCATTCTTCCAGAAAGGTGGTGGTTTGATGGCTACTCGGTTCACGAACGATGCCGGTTGCTGTGTTTGCGCGTACGGCGGGATCTCCGTGGTGGCCTGGGGTGGAGTAGACATCTTTCTTTCTTCGGTTCTTTTTTTTATTTACACACGGTTCTTTTTTTAGACGGGGTCACCAGTTATTTGGCGATGGTGCCAAATAAATAATACGTTTATGTACGTTGTGAAAACAATTAACTTTATTTTATGAATGATGTACAAAGTTAATAATACAGGTTGTAGTCGGTTGCCGCAGGAAGGGCTCGCTCCGGACCAACGGGTTGATGTAGCGTAGCCTGACTGGTCGGTTTGGCTGCTGTCGGTGGCACGTTCTGACTTCTAGCTTCGGACTCGGACTGTAGAGCGGTGAGTGCGGAGTGCTGGCTGTGGACTCTGGAAGCGGTTCGAATCAATTCTGTGGGTCGCAGCGTTTGCTTTTAAAGGATTACTGACGGCATCGGCTCGTCGTTATTAGTCGGCTTGATACGGGATCGCTTCCGGGCGTTCTTAGCAAACGAACGGTGCCAAAAATACCTGGGTATGTAACTACAACCCCGGCGACCACAAGATCATCTAAAGATCCAACAGCAACTTGAAGATCCCACACACCACTACAGCGACGACGGCAAGAAGTAATCAATTGTATATAATTATATCTGTGTATAATATTGTATATAAGCAAGTAAAATTAAGAACCGTACCATAAAATTGTATATATTGTTATTCTCATAATTATATGTATATACAACTTTTCCTTCAACATCGCAAGCTACCCGGTAACAATTGGTGCCCCCACCCCCATCTTCCACCCGCAAGCTAATCCGGTGGAAAGGCGAAATCAAGAAATCAAGAAAGGCCTCTGTATACACCTAGAAAACAAAGATCCGAAAACGTGGGACAAGATCCTGCCCATACTCCTATATACACTACGGACAAGGAAGAACGCGGCCACCGGAACGACCCCCAGCCACGCTCTACTTGGATACGAACTCCCTCGCCCAGGGGAATGGCATGCGATACCTCAACCACAACCGGAGATAGACCAAGAAGAGGCAAGAGATGAACGGATAAGAACGGTTCACAGAAACCAGCATAAATACCGCTCCCGTTACACAAATTACGAGTCAACACGGGTACAGTTGCAGGACGGCGACCAAGTGATGGAACGTTCCAGGGCTACCACCACCGGAGAGTTCGCCCGGAAATGGAACGGCCCCTACCCCGTTGTCGCAGCCGCTGGCACCAACGCATACTGGATCAGGCGGGAAGCAGGGGAATTGTTCAAGGTCCACATACACGACCTCCGACCAGCACCCAACCGACCCCGCGATCCGGCGCCAGACGATGCACCCACGCCACCACAGGCCCCCCCCCCCCCCCCCCCCCCCCCCCCCCCAAGAACCACCACCAGTTGTAATCTCTCCGACGCCTCCCCGTAACAGAAGGAAGCCCTATCACCGACGCCTGCTGGACTGCATCCGACACCCCGGCGCAATTCCTTCGCAGCAGGGGGGAACTGTTACCCCCAACCCTCAGCCAATAGGAATTTCGCGCGGAAACCCCGACATCGGAGTGGCTGCAAGGGTAGATCCCGTTACTCTCGATGGGGAACACGTGTTACCGCACCCCCGCTAACTACGGGGGCGAAGCTACCCTTACCACGATCGCGGGCGGTCTAGGTATTACCATCGTATTTATTACTTCCACGTGTTTTTTTAATTTCGTTACATTCCCTAACAGTAGTATTAGACGTTCCAACTTCGGCATAGGTTAATTCGGGTTCTAGGAACGACGAGGACGGCCTAGTTTTCGCTACTAACGCTTTATTTTTCAGGAATGAAGCATTTTCTAGTTTGTCGCATATGATTGATAATTCATCTAGTGAATTTATTTCGGTGAGGGAAAGCTGAGATACATACTTTGGAAGAAGATTTCGCCTGATATATTTAACTAACGTTATTTCAGACGGAGGTCTCGATAATCGATGGAACAGCGTTAGCATAACAGCGGTGTAAATAGCAATGTTTTCTCCTTTCCCTTGCCTACGGGTCCTAATATCGGCCCAGATTTCCTCATCGAAATCTGGTGGTAAGAATTTTTGTTTAAGTAACCTAACCAAAGCTTCCCAATCACTTACGGTAGCTCTAACGGTCTTATACCACATAAATGCCTTATCAGAAAATAAATCCGCGGCTGAGCTAAATAATTCATGGTCGCTTACATGTCGCGATTTAGAGTATTCATTGACCTTTTCTAAGAATGGATATAATAACCGGGGATCGCCGTTGAACTTAATGTTCCACTTAAATACAGGTACGCTTTTAGAATAGGTAACATTAGGGATAAAAGTTGAAAAATTAACAGCAGTTGCAGCGGGATTATTATTATTGACCGGTTCGATACTGGCATCGTTTACTAAGAGTCTGTCATATAGATCCGCCTCTAAAGTCGCACAAGTGGCTCGTGATTCGCTTACGAAAGTCGCTACCGTACCCGCATTATCATCCAACGCCTCAATTCTATTTATTCGGCCTAAAACATGGGCTAATCGAGACTTGACACGCCTAAAAGTTGAGTCTTTTTCAGTACCTTCAAAGTCAACTACCAACGAAGCGAAAGAAACTAAAGTACGATTGATGGCTTCTTCCTCCGCAAGAAGATCGAGGTTAGGGTCTAAAATTGCCACATTTCTACCTTTTTCCTTTCGTAATGCGTTACGAAGGATTTTTCTCTTATCATCCTGTGAGCGCGTAGTGACAAGGTTTCTGATTCTCAACTCATAATCAAGCTCCTCAATAAGTAACAAGGTGGGATTAATGATATCCTCCATTATTAAATTCGGGTTAAAGTGCAGTATGATTCCAAGATCGAAATGTTAATTTAGTTACTCTAAAATTATGCAGTATGATTCTAATATTGGAATAATACATTTAGTTACTCTAAATTTACAATAATATTTTTCATTAACATGTAGCATATATGACTAATAGTTTATTAGCAATTAATTTATCATGGCCCCAGCGTTGTGCGCCATCGTATACCCTTTACAATTTATTTTAGCTGACAATTGGGTGTACCTCAGCAAAACGGCAGCTCTATTATTTTTGGAGAGCACAGGGCGTGGGCTAAGATAATTTGCGTTTGGGGTCTTACTTTGCTTATTAATTATTATAGTTTGGGCGCCACTCCGTTTTCATAAAACGAGGAAAAGTGTTCTTGCACTAATGTCACTTATAAATTTATAATAGTTTGAAAATACGTACAACACTGTAGGTATGCGGACAATATAACATATAAATACTAGTACATTTATGATAATCTAATTACACAATATTTGCCTAGTGTTCGATTATTTGACAAAGTTGCACATACATTAAACCTTAAGTAGGTATGTATAATATCTAGAGACACATGCGTTTATTCATATACGCACACATTCACATGCAATCGTGCAATCAACCATACATGATACATCTGGAGTACAATTTGTAGAAGAATAAAGATTAACTTATCTGCGGCGGTCGCCAGATGACCAAGGATCCGCAAATCGTACTGCACTTCGGTACCCCCTTTGTGAAGGATAACTTTTCTTAATATGGTCAGGATCCAATTACTGTGGTGCAATTACACGCACACAAGAGCAAGACGATAACCAGATGTGATCCAAATTAGCGAGTCGCAAAGAAAGAAGCAAACGATTCGGACTGTCAAAGGTTATGCGTTATGCGATACCGCTTACTATACGCTTGCTATATAAAGCGTTTACCATAAATTAGAATGTTTACTATAAAACGTATACTATAAAAAAAACCCTAAAAATATAACGCAATTAGTATGACTTGACAATTACATTCTTACGCTTACCCCTAAGAAGAGGGTTTTATACACTATAACCACTTTGGTTTAATTCTAGTTTTCAAATCACTATAACCGCTTCGGTTTAATTCTAGTTTTCAAGTCACTATAAAATTTGCGATTGACAATCCTAATCTTGCACCGCTTGACCCCCTCTTCCGTAAACAAATAAATACAAACTTCTACTTATAGTGCCATCTTACTGCACTTCTACATGAATCAACTAGTAAACTTCAAAATAAACTATTATTACAAATATACCCGTTACAGGATCTTCATTTCGTCTGATAAGTGGTTCGCTAAGATATCTATCGAGCTCAATTATACCAGCGGCAGTTTTATTTTTTTCTTGTAATAAATTGCTGACATTTGTGTCGAAATAACTTGTAATGTAACTTGTAATAAATTGTTACCCGAGCGCGCATTCGTTTCTATCATGTGGGGGTTTGACGTCACGTATGGGCGCGTCTACCGAGATCGGAGTTCGGCGCATCATCGTGCAGGCTCGTGTTTGCCGCATTGTTCCCACATGTATATATAGGTATTAGAGCCAAACTACACGGGCGGATTTTCCGCGACGTGTTTATCGCGACGAGATTTCCGCTGAATTTGTAGGTATCAAAACAGCAAGTGTTTTCTCCGTTGAGTACATTCACGCAAAACAATGGAACTGCTTTTTGCTAATTACAAAATGGATCCCAATGTGTTAGGTTGTGCTGCTGTTGTATGTGCAAATTTATATTTAAAGAAGAGGAGAAAAAAAGGCGTTGGTGGGTTCATCCAATATTAAGCGACAGACTATCAAGAGGATATTTCCACACACATTTTTCTCGTCATAGAACATATCCAGAAAAATTCTACTCTTATTACCGGATGTCTGTAACGAGTTTTGACGAACTTTATAACCTCTTGCTCCACGGTTTGCAGAAAAAGGATACCAACATGAGGCTTGCGATTAATCCGCTTGAAAGATTGGTAATTACACTACGGTAAGTAAATTATTTATTTATTATAATTTGATTACATCTGATACAAATCAAATTGTTACGAGTCTGTCATTTGTGATTCCAATGATACATCCGATGCTGGTGTATGTGGCTGGCTCGGAGATGGAGGCAAAAGCATATAAGATGTGGAAGTATTTTGCATCGAACGTTGCACCGAATTATTTGAATGCAGAAACCGGTAGTAACGAACATCTTCCATTAAACGCATCCTGCAGTCAAACATGTTGTCTTCTGACATCGCATCTAACTGTGGCAGAAGTGACATTAAAAATGCATTATTGCCGAACGTGTCTGTTTGTCTGTTCTCCCTTTGAAGCGCCAAACTGTCGGATAACACTTGGGTCATTTGACGAATTTCGGTTGCATCCGAACACACGTTTTTTGCATTTCTTGGCCTTTTTCTTGTTCCCCCAGTTTCAGCGGTAGGTGTTACACGAGAAGATGAAGATGCTGTTAGTGTCGCTTCCTCTGGAGTAGTCATCTGTATTGCATCATTTTCTTCTACTGCGTCTGCATCGTTGGTAATCGCATCATCGATTAGATTAGAAGCAGTGACTCTTGCTGCTAAGATGGCAACAGGAAAAGAAGTTGGTCGAAATACACATATTTTTTCTTTTTTTTTGGTGCAGATTGGCCACTGTGTGCAGTTTTCGTCGCTCTGACTTCTTTTCGGAACTGGTCCCGTAACGACTTCCAACAAAAATTAAAGCTACATAATCAAAGATTCTATTTATGCAATAAAATACAGGGTGTTCCATTTAAAAGAAGAAAGAAAATGAAAGATCCGAGTTTCGATCCACCCTGTACACAAAGAGAGAAAATAATTGAAATGTAATCGAATGAGGAGATATTACGTCATATTACGAAACTCGATTAGCCAAGAAATTGTCTTTTTCTGTAACGTACAGTAAGCTAGAGGGCGTTGATTTAGCTACGATTTTAACATAAACGTGCCCATAACTTTTAAAGGACTCTGTATAACGTAACAAAACCTTATATCAAAAGATTCGAAAAAATGCGGGCAATCCGAATTTGGAATAATATGCAGGGGCTCTCATTTAAAAAATCATGTGTTTGGTTTGTAACGGAGTTATGCAACACCCTGTATAGTTCAACATAATTTAGAAATATGGTCCTTAAAGACATCTATTATTTTCATTAACAACATTTTTTAATATCTTTTGAAATAAGCCATATACCGAACAATGTCGTAAGATTGGTACACCCTGTATGTCCTATAAATTTTTATAAGCATTATTCCAAAAAGCACTAATTCATTTTCGGCAATTAATTCTTCTGTTAATTTTGTTCCTAAATTAATTTTCGATAAATTTACTAATTATGAAAGTGTACGATGATTTGAAATGGCAGTAGCAAATATGGGATAGTTCCAAGATCAGTATACTAACAGGTTGCCTCGTAACTTCTGGAAGGGGATTAGGGCGGAGATTATGTGACGTCATGTGTATAACTTGTCATATGTCTGTAATGCAGCAGTACTCTGGTTATATGCTTACAGCTCGAAAACTAATGATGTTACCGGGTTGCTTCTTATATTATTTTAATCCTAACAAAATTATTAACAAATTATGTTATATACACTTTTTATGTAGATAGCTTCGTTTTGCTGTAATACTTAAACATATATAGAAAACTGTCACTGCAAAAAACAAAAAGTAACTTCAACAAATTATAGCTTTATATCCGTACGTCTTAGGAAGAAATGTTTTCAACAAAACTTATAGATAATATGATTAGCTTTAAAATGATATGTCTAATAACACATAACGTTAACACTACGGCTTCATAGAGACCGGTGAAACAGTAGTGGACATCGCGCCGCCGATCCTACCAGGGCCGTTAACACTGATTCATGATCTTGAAAAGGCATTCACGAAATGGAGCAACTATGTAATAACGTTCATTTTAAGTTTTTACTACCAAAATGCAATTTTTTGCTATAAAATTTTATACTTAGTTCACTTGTATCGTACTTGTAGCGTAATAAAATGTGTGGATTTGTTTGGTTTTCCGTTTGTATCTCTTGAACGGGTGCTCATAGTGGGAAATGGGCAAGTACAAAATAAAAGGAGTTTAAATTTCCTACAAGTTTACTTCTATGCGTTTTTTCTCTATCTCTAGCCGCTGAAGAGATATTCGCTGTCAAGAATTGGCTTTTTTTTTTTAAATCGTTTTTACACGACGTTTTTCTGCAAATATTGTGTCCAAGCTCCTAAAGTATTGGGTTTAAGGCAAAAACTGTTGGAATAAAAGTTGTAGCCTATTAAATTTCCTATAAAATGTACTAACACCCTGCAAAAATTCGGCTTTCTCCTAATTAGTTGCGACAAAGCTTCATTTTTTACCTTCATGGACTGGGCTACAAAGTGCGTTCTTTAACTGTGTTGACAAATAAGAAAAATTAACAAAACAATTAAAGTGCCTAACTTCTTGAAATATATTTTAATACAATAAATTTAATTTATTGCTTAAAGTGTATTTTCTAGACGAGAATAATTAAACAAGTAAATAACTTGATTACATTCTAGTTACAATAATAATGACAGTAATCTACTTAAAAAATAAATATATGATGTTTCATACAAAAAAGGTCCTTTTGGATATCGTCGCCTTAGTAAGAAAAGCGCGCAAATCCATCTGAATAGAATTTAGAGGAGATTAAAAAAACTATGTTATGCTCTTTGGAAAGGTGATTAAATGTCCAAACTTTATATAATGAGAAAACAGGACACCAGATTTAATAATATTGATAAAAATTCTAACGTAATTCAGCATTAACAAATTAAAAAGGAGTTAAGTGATTTTCTAATAATAAAATGAAGAAAATTTTGGAGGTACGTGGTTTTCGGAAAAAAGTAACGAATAAAGAAATACACGTTTTAATAAAATTTTACATAATAGTAACTAATAGTTATAAAGAAACAAAAATAGCATTTCTACAAAAATATTTGTAATGACTCTATACAAAAAAAAATGAAACAAATTAAATAGATTACTACTCATATGGCAGTTCATCATAAAATTTCTGATAATCTTTTAGAAGACCCTGTTTTAAGATTTGTAGGTGAAGGTACTTTTCTTTTTTAATTTTTCTGCGCTCTTTAAATAAGGGAGGCAAATCATCGAATTCGCATGTATCCACCTTTTTATTTATTCTTTGGTTTAACGCTCGAAGTTGTTCCGAATGTCTTAATGTATAGTGAATTTCACTACTTGGCAAATATTGGAGCACCTTGATGTCTGTGACCACAGGGTCTCCCACGGCTCTACCTGGACGTATAGAGTTGTAAAATTTTAAATCATCAAAATTTTTAAAGAAGGTATGAGTAAGGTACTTTACATTATATGGTGATGGGGTTGTTCTTGCCTTTTGACAGTAGTAGACATAGTCAGCCGGAAGGTTTATCTTCCGATTACGTATCTGCCGTTCTATAGTGGCATGCATGGAATCTACTTCCATTTGAGTATGACCTTTCAACAAATACTTTTGCGTAAAAACTATGTTGTGCTGCCTTGCTAAATTTACGAAAGCATTAGCCAAAGTTGCATTTCGATTTTGTCCTGTGCAGCCGTCGCTATAAAAAATCATTTCCCGTATAGTACCTTTACCCTTATTAATTTCTTGATTAACGAAGTACGTAATTATGCTTGAAAATTCATTTGCAGATAAGCCCCCTTCACTCTCGTTCCAAAGAAAACAGAAACCTTCCTTTGTCTTTAGGTTGAACACTGTAAAGTTGTGTACTATTAACTTTGTTTTATAGTACATGGCGGAAACGGTTGACTTTGGACTTAGTAGAACGCTTTGTAGATCCATAACGTACACTTGTACTGATAAATCAGTAGACACCTTGTCTTTCTCTTTTGAGGCACGTGCTTCTTGTTTTAGAAGTTGATGAAGTTGGAACTGCTCTTCAGAAATATTTTTAGTTTTATAACCCTCGCACACGTCACAAAGATCCTTTTTAGGGGTGTATAAGGACAAGTTCAACTCTTCGAATATTTTGGTAAACGTGTATATAGATGCACATTCTACTCGGTGTTCAACACAATAGTTCTTCTTAAAAAAATTGTATAGTTCCCCTTTAGAGCGCCAAAGTGGTTCAATATACATTTTAGTGGAAGAAGACCTACAATAGTGGCTCTCCATTTTTGGCAGTGATTGAAAAAACTGGTAAATAGGTGATTTTTTTTCAGCAAATTTTGCTTCTCTTACTTGGCTTTTCCTGTTCACCTGCTTTAACTCGCTTCCAATATTAGACTCTTGGCTTGATTTAATATTTTCTTTGATCCAGGTTAAAACCATCGTCTCTTTTAAACCTAGCGTGCCTCCAAACATACGCTTGCACACTCGTATGGTTTCTAGGTCAACTTTCAAGAAATATTTAATGGAAAAGTTTCTTTTAGATTCGTTGTTCTGTCCTCTTCGCCGTTTTACGTATTCACATTTTACCAAAGTTTGTACTTGTATTTTTCTATCACTCCAAGTCATTTTGTTCCAAAACGTTTGAAATATTTTTATGCGTTTTTCTTCTGAAAGTTTTTGGCATTGTATGGCAGAAGTCCTTTTACTAAGAATACAATTACATGGATTAGATAAAAATTTCCCTGGCCTGTTTACTTTATAATCCCAAGTTTGATTGGTTTTCTTTTTGCCCTGATATGGGCAACCTTTTGCACGTTTGTACTTATTAACGTTATAATCCCACCCTTCGGAAACTTTTCTTTTATTTCTTGTTTTTGAAATTAAAATGCGATCGTGCGTGTTAATATTATCTGTCTCTAAAACGTCAGGCTCAGCATTTTCCTTCTCGATGTTATCAATTATAATTATCGGTGCGTCTTCTAGCGCACCAAAATTTGTTGTTGATGAGATAATATTAGGATTCACCAAATCCACATCCATTAATTCTTCACCAATTTCATCCACGTTTATTAGGGACGAAGTCCCCAAATTTAAAGAAGGGCATTGTTCTGTTGTTGGTGTTAAAATACCAGTTTCTCCCACTATATATTCTATAAAAGCATTATCTGACTGTTGCTTAGATAAAGCTAATATATTTTGTGTTCTTCGTGATGCCATTCTGCAATTAACAAAAATGTAATTACTTTTTGAAGCAAAACTTGTAATACGAAATACGCGTATCTCCATAAGAATAAATGAAAATAAATGTGGAAATACCCGGCAAATAATAGCTCGCAAAGTAATTAGTTAACATTAAAATAATAAAAATTCACTATAATACTCTAAGAAATATTCTTACCTTGATGCTGAAACAGTTTCTTGGATAAAAATCACTATTTTGAACAAGTTTTCTAATCACTTAATTTTAACTTACATACACAGACACGCTATTATGCAGAAACTGAGGAGTTGAGTGCTTTTCTTAACGTATTTTAACTTATTGGAGTTACGCGAGTTTCTTACTGTGGTTTTTAAGCGGTATATTATTAATTCGTGTCTTTACGCGAATTTCTGAATACGTGCGTTTGACGTTCAGTCACTAGATTGCGTTAAAATCGAAATTTTGTAAAAAAATGGAGTTACGCGCTTTTCTTACTAAGACGACGATATGTAATATAAATTAAAAACCCAATAAACATCGGGGTAATGTTCGCGTTTTTTGGACTCTTAACGTGCGGACATTGGAAAGGTTATACATTTGACGTCACTCCGCGTCATATACACCGAACGCTCATTGGTCCGGAGTTACGAGACAACCTGTTAGTATACTGATCTTGGGATAGTTCATTATTCAAGATTTTAGTTCAATCATCTAAAAATATACCCTAAATCATGTTACCTGCTTCAAAGGCAGTGGATTTATCAGATCCTTTCAAAGTTGTACAACGTCTGCATGATTTTAGAAGAATGACTTCCTTATAATAATAATTATTTGTTTTATACTTTTTTCTGGATTGTATAACTCGTTCTGGCCGACTTGATCTAGTTTGAGTAACACTTGGAAAGAGCCTGTTAAGTTCAGCCCTTATAGATGGCGATCGATTTCTTTCGTGAGATTGAGATGGAGTCGATAAAGTTGTGGATGCCACATTTCGGACCGTTTCTTCTAACGAACGTCGTAATTCAGGGCTATTAGGTAAGTAGAGCAGTAACTACGTTTGTGATTTTATTAGAATCCATCTACGAAGTTAAAAATAAATGTTTGTTTATCAAATTTGAAGGTTACTTACTTTACATCGCTTAAAGGACAATAAAAACACATTAAACTGTAATGTTATTCGTCTATGATTAAACCTCGGATTAAACACAAAACAAATTACGAAATTACAAACCGTCTTGTATGCGAAAAACACGCGACAATCATATGTTCACTAGCTACGTTGCCACATCAAGTTCTGTGTTTAGATTGCGCGCCATCTAGTCACTCCAAGCGAAAGCTTAAATTTTATATATATTGTTAGAATAAAATAAACGCCATGACCGATAGCCTGTTTTTGACGTCACCCGACAGCCGTTATAAAACAGACGTTCCGTGAGCTGTTTGGGGGTTGTTGACAGTGCGCGCTCGTAGCGTAAGGTTGTCGGGTGAAGTGGTTTAATAGTTGTAATGGTTTTTTTTTAACATTGCTACGTAAGATTCCTAAAAATATTATTTGTTGTACTGAACATATTGTATATATTTTTAGTTTCCATATATTTAATACAATTTTTATACAGTGCTCGCCAAAAAGTCGGCACCAAATGGATTTTTTTTTAATTTTTGATTTTTTAAAAAAACTTTACGGCAATAATTTGTGCTAGTCTGAAAACCTATTTAGTCCCTATCAGATATACCGAGTGATTTTTACTTAGCTAGAAAATGGCGTTTTGCGAAATTGTCTCAATTCTAAAAGTGCTATTTTTCGTAAATTAAGCAAGATTTCAATGAGATTTTTTCATCGTCTGTCAGTTTTAGCTTACCGAACAATCTCAAGACCAGAAAAAAAAATTTTTTCTTTAACTTCCGCTAAAACTAAAGTTTTAATTTTTTGCAACATTTTCAAATTTTCACATACCAAGACATGATTTCAAAATTCAATTTGATTTCGTTAAAAACTTTAAAGATTTATAATTGGAAAAAACAATAGAAATTGTTAATTATTCCTTTAGGTTTGTTATTATTTACAGAAAAGTAATATTGTTGCATAATCTTTACGTTTTTGGTGCAACACACTTTATGGGAGAAATGTTTTTCAATGATGATGAATAGAGGGCGGATTAATATGCGCATAAAAGTCACATATATGCGCATATATATGCACCAAATATGTTAAAGATATGCAGTCAGTATGTTAAAATATGCAACATTATATGCAAAATATGCATACCAAGAAATAATAAACAACCTGTATTAAACAAAAACTGCTATTATGTGAAAAAGGTTCTTAATGAAATTAAAAAAATTAAGTAATTAAAATAATAATAATGTATATGTGTAATATTAACTACAAATAATCTTACGATCAGTTAGGTTAGAGAATTAAACATATCGGGTGGCGCAATAGAACTTAAGAACTTAAAAAAAAACGCACCACGAGTCCGTACCTCATGGGTGGTGTAGAAATCGACTCATACTACAAAATTCGACTTACCAAACAAATACCCAACAATAATTACTGGTGGTAAATGGAGATATACGCATCTTATAAAACACACATCGCTGTAACTTTTTGTTCGGATAAACACTTTTTGTAGAACTAGCCGTTTTTGAGGTATTTGATGGGGAAAATCACATGGCACATATTTCTAGTAGCGCGTCCAACACTCAGTGGCGTGCATACAATACAGGCAAAAAGGCATTGCCTACCCTAGAGAAAATGACCACAATAGCAGGAAAATAAACACATTTTTACTTAAGAATTTTTATCTTAATAGTTAAATAATTTGATTAAAAAATATTAAACAAAACATTAATATGTCGCAAGGATTTGCCGTTTGCCGCCAAAGCAATACCTATTTTACAGTGAAGCGAGTGAGTCTCCGTCTGCAACATACGTACATATAGGCATTCCATATAAATATATTGAAGGCAGACACAGCTGATTTGTATACGGTCTTATGAGAGTTTAAGGGCCGATACACACTATCGGTACGCTCACGATCCGCTCATAGTGGTGTGTCGGTATTTCAGTAATCAGTATTTTGTAACGCATACTCAAGCAGTGTAACTGTAACCGTTACTACGAGTAAAAAATACTAGTTACAGTTACCAAGTTGTTTCTGTTATCACTTTGGATAGGTACCTACTAATAACAGTGATGTTGAAAAAATAAATATTCGTTACACGAGTAGGTACTCGTTACTCTAAAAGATCCGAATATTCCGAATTAACGATGCTGTCATCAAATCACCTACTCACGTGATTTTATTATAAACATACTTTAGTTAACAATATACAGAACAGATACAGGATACAGTACGTATACGATTACGAATCGTGACAAATCCCATGAGAATATATAAGTTTGCAACGTCAGAAGTATATTATTAAAATTAAACCTAATATGATAAAAGTATTCTTATTTTCTTAAGGAACAAAGAATTTAATTCATTATGATTATATATATCTGTCTTGATCGTTGAGGTTCACGTTTTAGTTTTTAGATTCATCTATCGATCGTGTTTCGTGTTATAACGTAAATAACTTTTTGTGTTGTTTAGTTACTTTTTTAGGGTAGACAAATTTGTGTTTATTATGTTACCTCGTACTATTATTCATTTATAACACGTTTTAAATATACGTATATATATTTTTTGACGTTCTAAATATCAGTACTAAAATCAGTATTTGTAATCAGTATTTTTACTCAGTACCGAGAAGGAACTGTAACTGTTGTAACGGTTACTCGAAAATACTCATTTGGCCCATCCCTATCCGCTCACGATCCGCTCACGGTCCGATCATAATCCTAAGGTATTCACACTATCGAGTCGCTCAAGGTCCGGTGCCACGATCTGCTTTCGGTTCGATTCCGTATGATCAGTACAGTTTCTACCTTCCTCGTGTTAAAGTGCCTTTGAAAAGAATGGCGCAATTTTCTGAAGAAGAATTAATGATAATTGCTGTGGCACTGGACAATGAAGTTAGCGAAAGTGAGGAAATGGAAGTAAAGACAACAAAAAAAAGATCTATGTGGGTTCATCCCAGCTTGATCAACAGAAAAGTGAAGGGGAATATAGTACATTATATCCCCACTTAGTAGACGATGACGATAAATTTTTGAAATATTTTCGAATGGGTGCAGGCATATTCGAAATGATATTATCAAAAATTGACAAAAGAATTGTGAAACAAAATACAACGTTTCGTGAAGCTATTTCTCCGAGAGAAAAATTGGTTGTTTGCCTAAGGTAATATATTTTGTTTTATTATTTCAATACGAAGTACCTATACCTAATAATAGGTACATTATTTATCGTAGAAATAATATTAATTGTTTAAAACGAAATTTTATTCGACTAATCTTTGACATGGCATGTGTTATACATTTGTGTTTAAAGTTAATCTATTGTTTAGTATGATATATAATAGCACAGACTGTGATACTAGTTGTTAATATGTGTTATGTTCTTCGGAGGATGGCTGTAGAGATGGTGTCAAATATTAGGCACAGGGCTGTGGAGAGGGTGAAAAATATGCAGAAGACTGTTGTGGAGATGGAGGTTGTGTAAAATGTGTGTTGGACTGTTGTTGAGCGTGTGTGAAATGTGAGGTGGGCTGTTGTGGAGATGGAGATTGTGTAAAATGTGCGTCCGGTTGTTTTGAAGATTGTGTATAATTTACGTCAGACTGTTGTTGAGCGTGTGTGAAATGTGAGGTGGGCTGTTGTGGAGATGGAGATTGTGTAAAATGTGCGTCCGGTTGTTTTGAAGATTGTGTATAATTTACGTCATACTGTTGTTGAGCGTGTGTGTAATGTGAGGCGGGCTGTTGTGGAGATGGAGATTGTGTAAAATGTGCGTCCGGTTGTTTTGAAGATTGTGTATAATTTACGTCAGACTGTTATTGAGCGTGTGTGTAATGTGAGGCGGGCTGTTGTGGAGATGGAGATTGTGTAAAATGTGCGTCCGGTTGTTTTGAAGATTGTGTATAATTTACGTCGGACTGTTGTTGAGCGTGTGTGTAATGTGAGGCGGGCTGTTGTGGAGATGTGTAAAATGTGCGTCCGGTTGTTTTGAAGATTGTGTATAATTTACGTCAGACTGTTGTTGAGCGTGTGTGAAATGTGAGGTGGGCTGTTGTGGAGATGGAGATTGTGTAAAATGTGCGTCCGGTTGTTTTGAAGATTGTGTATAATTTACGTCAAACTGTTGTTGAGCGTGTGTGTAATGTGAGGCGGGCTGTTGTGGAGATGGAGATTGTGTAAAATGTGCGTCCGGTTGTTTTGAAGATTATGTATAATTTACGTCAGACTGCTGCTTGTCCACTCTTTGTCTTCAGCTTGTTCATGTGTTTTCGGTATTGGGATCTCAAAGATTCCCACCGTGCTTTTGCATCTGTAAATTAAAAATTTATATGTCATAATATGTACACATTTATTAATTGAATTTTCTGTTATGTATATTTTTATTTATTATAGGTTTCTAGCAACGGGAGATTCGTATCGAACGATTGCATTCAGCTATCGACTTGGTCATTCTACTGTGCAAAGGATCGTGTGAGAAGTTTGTCAAGCAATTAATGACGAGTTGTTAGCGGAGGTAATTCCAACTCCACAGAAAGAGAACTGGTCAGAAATTGCGAACGACATATGGACCATGTGGCATTTTCCGAATTGCCTAGGAGCCATCGACGGAAAGCATGTAGTAATAGATGCTCCAGCGAACAGTGGATCGCTCTATTTTAACTATAAAAAAACTTTTTCTGTTGTGCTATTAGCTCTCGTAGATGCACACTACCGATTTATAGCTGTGGATATAGGCTCATATGGGAAAAATAGCGACGGCGGTATTTTTGCTAATTCAAATTTGGGACAGTCTCTTGACAGCGAGAAATTAAATATTCCTGAAGATCGTGCGCTTCCAGGCACAAATATTTTAGCACCGTATGTTATACTCGGGGACGAGGCATTTCCATTGAAAAAATATTTAATGAGACCATTTCCAGGAGCGCAAAGTGTTGAAGATGTTGAAAAACGCATATTCAATTATCGATTGTGCAGTGTACGGAGATTGGTTGAATGCGCGTTTGGGATTTTATCTCAAACTTTCAGGATTTATTGCAGAAGGCTAAAAGCAGATCCTCAAAACGTGAACCAAATTATTTTAACGACATGCATACTTCATAACGTAATTCGAAATAGTCGAACCATAATTTCGGATAACGCGGAAGAAAGATTAAATACGGGTAATGTACAAAATCTACGAAGACATGGAGGAAACGCGCGAGCCGAAGCATTTGTTGTAAGAGATATCTTTAAACAATTTTTTAATTCGCCGGTAGGTGCTGTACCGTGGCAATACAATAAAATTTAATGCTATCAAATATTATTTTACTTACCATGTTGATTCAGCATTTTTCCAATTTCGTTCCACATTTTTCTTTTGTAGGCATTGTCACTATAAAACGGGGATTGTAAATTATACAACCCTTGATTAGCTTTCACTGATTCAATGAGCATTTCATCTAAAAATAAACAAAAATCACTAAATTAAAATGTTATAACACATGATGATATAAATATTAGCGGTATGTCAATATAGTATATGCAAACCAAACTGTCCGATATGTAATTAACTCCGTTTTCTTTGCTTGCAACAAGGAAACAATGCTTTACTACCTGGTAGGTAATTAACCAGGTAGTAAAGCATAAAAGCGTCGTTTCCCTATTGAAAGCAACGAAGACCAAGTTAATTACATATCGAATACTTTGGTTTGGATAATAATATTTCATATAAAAGCAGTATTATTTACGTACCTTTTTCAAATGACCAACATTTTTCTTTACTCATGTTGCTCGACAGTCCGCAGTCGACACAGGGATTATGAGAAATGAGGATCGAAGCCTGTTCACATTACCGGTCCAGTTCCGGGCAAGGTCGCTCACGCTCCAGCAAAATATTCATTCGAACTATCGTTACTTGAGCGAGAGCGGAGCGAGACCGAACTGGAACTGTACTGTTACCCATAGTGTGTATACGTACATTGTAAGCAATGGAACAATATTTGATCGGACCGTGAGCGGATCGTGAGCGTACCGATAGTGTGTATCGGCACTGCTTATTCTCTAGTCTCGGTCCGGACGATTACAACCGACGCAAGGCGACTGTGATTCATTGTTAAAACGATAGTTTGCGATTTTTAATTATTTTAAAATAATAAATATGGATGTATCCGTAATGTGTGAGTGCAGCAATAATGCAAATTGCGTTAAAAAAATAAAAGCAATGCCATTCGGCAGTAAACAGTTCAATGAAAAACAGAAAATAATTGCAAGTGGGCGACCTACCCCGAATTTAAATCTCGTTCAACAAAAGAAAAACAATGTAACAAGGTATTTTAACGCCAAATTTTACAATAATTTTAAGTGGCTATGCGGTTGTATTCATGATAACAAAATGTATTGTTGGTCATGTTTGCTCTTTTCAAAGGAAAAGAACGTGTGGAATAATGTCGGTTACAGCGATTTAAATAATTTTACAAACGCTGCTAAGAAACACGACCAATCCACAACACATTTGAATTCTGCACTTGCGTTACATAGTTTTGGTGAAACGAGAATTGAATTTAGTCTCTCGCATCAGTTTCGCGAAGAAATTGAAAGACATAATGCTAAAGTGGATCGAAATCGAAGTATAATGCGGAAGTTCATTGACATCACTTGTTATTTGGCTAAACAAGAACTACCATTTCGTGGACATCTAGAATCTGCTGAATCTGCAAATCGAGGGAATTATATTGAGTGCGTAACAATGGACAAAAATGAAACCAGAGCCGTATTCAGTGGACTTACAAACAGAATACAGAATGACCTGATTGCTAGTATAGCTGCTGTAATTATAAATAAAATCCATCGCGAAATAGAGCAAACAGATTTTGTTGCTATAATGGTAGACGAAACTCCTGATGTCAGCGGCAAAGAACAGCTTTGTGCAATTTTAAGATATTTTAATAACGTAAATGAAGTTGTTGATCGTTTCATCGGTTTTACTGATGTAAGCCCAAATCGCAATGCTGAAGCTCTAACTATAGTAATTTGTACAACAAGTGTCACAATGAGACTTTTTGCCGCACGAAGACCAGGTTTGCAGACCGACTGAAAGGAGGTCTGCAAAGGGATGAGTGCGGCAAAAAGTAATTGTGAAACGTGTTTTTCATACTATTTTTTCTATTTCGCATGAATTTACTGTAAAATTTTTATTAAATATAGGTAATAAAATTGGTTGTGAATTTTTTTTTTTTTTAATTTAAGTTGGCATTTCTGACATTTGACAATTCAAATTTAAAATTTCAAGCATTAATTTGTTTAGTTTCTGAATTTGTTTTATCTATAAAAAGGAATCTGAAAATATGAGTTGCACTCCGCCCGAAGTAAAAGAATTAGCGAATAAAGCTTTAAATAATTTGATGCCAACAAAATCCACTCCGAAATATGAAAAAGAGAACTTCATAACTTGGTGTGATCAACGTTGTGTAAATACAACTTCGGAAAATGTAGTGTTAGCATATTTTGAAAACATGAGGCATTCGAAAAAGTTATCTACTATGTGGGTCTAATTATTCGATGCTAAAACCTGTCTTAACATTAAAAAAAATATTGACATTTCGAAATTTGTAAAAGTAACGTATCGAGAAGTTTCCCATCGATGCCAATGATAATAATTACCTTGCAATAAAAGTACATAGATACATGCATTAAACTACACAAAGCTTTTGTAATACACTTTATTGGATTGTTCTAACTAATTGATCTGAAAACAGACAACCTGGAAAATAAGTATGAACACCACACCAAGTGTATTTCCAGAAATATGAGCCTTCATAGTTCAGCCTCTGGCTTATCGAGTGTCTCAAGAAGTCATGTTAAGCATGTAATAACTCATCAAATAGGTCACGTAACTCCAATTTCTAATTCTTAAAAGCGGTGTTACAGTTTGTACCACAAGAGCTCCAGTGTGACTCATTGTAAATTAACGGAAATATTTTGAGACCGAATGCGATCGCGGTGGATCAAATTAACTGTTAACATCAAAATAGTTCAGATAAATAAGAATATACTAAATTTAGCTAAGACAAACGTTTTATTATAATACGTTCCGATGGTTTTTAGGTATCACACTTGAGCTCTCGTAGGACAAACATTGGCCTACATCGATACTATGTTAAAAAGAAGCTCGAAATTGCACAAAAGCTTTCACATCATTTCGCAACATTTACGGTTGTCAAACCTTCAACTTCAGAAGCTTGTGAAGATGTGAATAGCAGTACCACTGATAATGTAAATGTCTGTGTTAGTGGTAGTACTTCAGAACAAATTAATGTTGTAGAGATACAATCTAAAACACAAAAATTATACAAGCACTTCCTGGCGTACCTATTTCTACAGGTGACAATTGCACTGTTACGATTAAAATTTACAATAATTGTACAATTAATAATGGATAAGCGTTTATTAAAAGTTCCTACATTTTGTTCTAATTTATAAACTAACCTTTAAATATCGAAATTAACTGGACTATAAAATAAAATTACTTCCATCAATAAAAAATTCAACTTAATGTTTAATTAGGTCAGTAAGCTTTCCGAACATCAAACCTTCAACTTCAGCCGATTGTGAAGCAGTATTGGCAGTACAAGGACAGTACCCAAAAGAAACAATTAACCTTGTAGAATCTGAAATGCAAGTTATAAGTACATTAAATTATGCAAACACTTCTTGGCGTATCTACTTACAGGTCACACTGCATCACTACAATTAATATTTATAATACGTTAATAACGTACAATTAACTATGCATAACGCATACGATTTTAAGAAAAGTTCTTTAACTTTGTTTCAATTTACAAACTAACGTTTAAATATCCAAATTAACTATAATGTAAAGGTAAATGGTCTTGTTTAATGTTTTGGTTGACAGTTTTAGTGTCAAAGAACTGAGAACACTCACATCAGTGCTGCAAACTTAAAAAATAATAAATCCCTGTAACAGTACTGAAACAGAGCTTCTTTCCGCATCGTTTTCAGTGCGGCAAAGTGCTATAACCGTCGCGAAATAGAAAAAAATTATTATGGAGATAATAGACGACTACAAGTGTCGCGAAAAACTTATTGCCCAAACCTACGATGGAGCGGCGGTGTTATCATCAGATAAAAATGGAGTGCAAGAGAAAGTGCGCAATTCTTGTCCGGATGCCATATATGTTTGGTGTAACGCACATATTTTAAATTTAGTTCTATCTAAGTCTTGCGAGAGAATAGTTGAAACCAAGCATTTTTTCTTAACAATTAAAAATTTGGCAACATTTTTTCATACTAGTACCAAACGGTCCAATTTTTATAACCAATTCTGTTCAAAAAAGTTGCCACGAGTTGTTCAAACTCGATGGGCATATAATTTACGAACAGTAAATGTGATTTATAATGAACACAAAAATTTGGTTAACCTGTTCTCTGAAATGAATGAAAATGGAGCAAATTGGGATGGAGAATCACTATCAGCAGCAAGAGTGTACGAGTTTATATTAAACGATTTTGAATTTAATTATTTTTTGGAAATAGGTATTTAACTCAATATTTATTCAAACCGATACACTTTATAATATCATACAATCCAAAATCGTGGATATTGGTTATTGCGTGAAAAAAATTGAAGATTTCAAAATTTTTATCGAAATGTTTTATAAAGATTTTGATAAAATATACGAGAAAATTGTAAATTTTTGTGAAGCATCAAAATTTAAAAGAAACATAAAGGACCTAAAAGTACCTACATTACAAAAGAATTTTTAGGGAAATAGTAGATAATATTAAAAGCGAAATTTGCGATCGGTATCAAGAAATTGGGCAATTACGTTTCTTGAAACTGTTAGATCATGATTCCTTTTCCATTTTCAACTCAAAATTTCCAGAAGTATTATTTTCTGAATTAAAAGTAAAATATAATACAAAATTTGAATTTGACAGATTAAAGAATGAGCTGATTTGTTTGTATTCTTCTTCTGAATTTTCTGGTCTCAATGCATATGAAAATGTAAGGTTTTGCGAGGAAAAGAAAATGGAGCACGTATTTCCGCAATTACTTAAATTGGCAAAATTAATTGTGACTATTCCAGCTAGTAGTGCATCTGCAGAAAGGTCTTTTTCAGGTTTAAAAAGAATTCATACCTATTTACGCAATACGCAAGGGCAAGAACGATTAAGTGGCTTAGCAGTTATTTCTTTAGAAAAAGACCTTCTGCAAGAGATCAAACGCAGCTCCACTTTTTATGATGATGTTTTAATAGAATTTTTAAAAAAAGATCGCCGTATTGACTTAAATTACAAACGAAGGGTCTAGGATTAATATCTATACTTTATAACCATCTTTGAGTTCTATCTTATATGAATATGCAAAATTGTAATAAAATGTTTTTTTTTCTATTTTCATGTGTAAATGACTTATTTGCCTACCCTACTTTAATTGCCACTGCACGCCACTGCCAACACTATCCATAACTTCAAACGTACTTTGTAAGACTAGGGTGAGGTTTCACCAAAACTTTAATAGGAACTTTTTTATGTAGAATTTTATAAAGAACATTTCACTTCTTACACATTTTTTTCGTCAGTTACGAAAAAATTAGGAAATACCATAAACGTAGGCCTGCGGGGGTGGTTTTTGGGGAAAAAAGGGTGTTGCGGACGCGGGACAGGTGGGAACTTTTCGGATATTTAATACTACCTCTATTGACTATATGTATACCTAATATGAAAACTTTATAAATTATTTGTTCTATTTCGTCTAATTAGCTGAACAAATTTACTTGGATTGGTTGAGTAAGTCTACGTCATCGCCAGTCCTTTCAGACACGCCCACCACTAAATTTGAATTATCTACTTATTACAATAAATTATAGGAAGTAGATCTTTTTGAATTTTAAGGTAATACGAATTCCGTTGTAAAGTGATGTGGACGGTATATTTTATGCTCCTACTTATAACCAAAGCAAGTTATTACGTAAACTATTCTTATTTCGTGCCTATGCTTCTATTTATTCTCTGTTGATGTGTTGAACTCGTATTTCTCTATTTGTTAGTACAGTTTCGGTCGGTCTTGCAATATTAATTGCATAACAGGTATTTAGAAAAAGGGACGGCACTTAATTATTATTTTTGTGGGATGAAATTGTAAGTAGCAAAAAAACTTTCTTTTCGTAGATATTTGTAGCAGTTTTTCTTTTAAATATTTCATTCGCAGGTTAGGTGTGTATTTATTTGTGTATACCTTTCGTAGTTTTTTTTTTCTTTGAAAACATACTCCTTTATTGAGTCTTAGAATTAGAAAAATGTAAAAAAGGTGTAAATATGAGTGAACTATTTGAAAATATGTACTAATGAAACGATGAGACGTATTGAAACAAAATACTGGACAAGACACCTGACATCTCCTGCAAATAGCTACGTTCCTAGAGGATTTTAGAAATTTAGATCAGTTTTTGCAGTTTTTGTTAAAGAAACACAATAATATCACACTGCAAGTGTGCAACAGACATATTACCTATGCAACAGACTGAGAGCGCGCTATAACGTGAAATGTGGCGGGACTGGCAGTGACGTTCATCCCTTTGATTATATATAACTACTGGATGTATAAAACGTGAAGCTAAAAAAAGAGATAGACTGTGTTTTGCGACTTCATAAGCTTGCGTGTATGTTTTTAGTAGTAATTCTGTACCCATCTCTCTTTCATTAATACCAATACCAATACTATTTCCATTTCACAATTTGGCTTCAATCGGATCAATGTAAAGTACTACGCCTTGCTACATCCAGTAGTTATATATAATCAAAGGTTCATCCTCCCTGCACACTGCGCGCGCTCACCAACAAGCTATGCAATTGAGGCAATCTATTCACCTAATAAACCTTGGTCTCCGCCTTCCAAAGAGAACAATACCGACAAGATACGAAGTACCCTCCTACAATCATTATATACACGATTATAGCAAATGACGTAAAGTATTGGCAATTGTTTAGCCAATAAGAAAAAGGCACTCGTTTTTAAGTAATACCATAGGCTATTATTAGCTTATGGTAATACGGTCGAGTGAAATTTCACTTGGAATTGAGAGTCCGCACTTTTTTTAGCCGTTTTTAGACGCAAAACAGTGAACAGTGTTTTAGTGACGATATTTATTAGTTTATTGTAACTATGCCAAAAACACGAAAACCGTTCTCAAAATTGAGAAATTGTACATGCGTCTGACCTTGAGTACAAGTGACTTGTTTTGTATAGCCTGCATTTGCGGATTGAGACTTGCATAGGTACCTATATAGTTGCACCACTGTACCTACAAACAACCTCGTAACTAGATACCTCCTACCTACTACTATAATGTTATTAGTTACGATGTTAGTATTTGCACACGTCAGCATTCTTTCCAACATTTACCTACATTCAAAATTTAAATTTAAAATCATTATAAAATTATAAACTCAGGTAGATACCTATCTTGCTTTTAGTAATTATCATAGTTCTTCAATTAGTTTGTATTGCAATGCAAAGGGAAATGATTGAATAAGGAGACAATGAAAGCTTATTTCATTTTGTTTGTTCGGAATGCAGTTCAAGTTTCTATTAATTTTGGTTAAATAGTAGTAGGTAATTCGATAGTATTTACAAATTACCTATTCAAAAATTGCTTTGAAGTAAAAGATGGGAATATGTATTCAGTAACCCAGTATTATATAAGTAGGTATTACTTACTAATAATAATAATGATACGAAATTTGTTATTGATTAAAGAAAAATCACAATTATTATTTTCAAATCCAAGGGCAATTGAATATACCTAACTGGACGAGAATACTGCGATTTTGTCATTTTTACAGAAAATGTAGAAAAAATTCTGATAGACAAACTGTGAACAATGTTACCAAACCTAAAATTATTTTTTTGAAACTACATTTTGCCAGAAATCGTAGATGGACGAATTCCTCGTGGTCTTAAAATACGCTATCCAGTTTGTACAGGGTGATTTATTAGCTCGACAAACTTTATCAGATGACACTTGTAATCTGAAGGAAAAAATTTTATTTAAAATCATAAAAGTAAAAATAATCCTCAAAATCAAGTAAACACAGATTTAATGAACTATAAATTACCTTAACTATTATGAGATAAATGACCAGTAAACTGGCACAAAACTTTCCCGTGTTTACTACAATGACGTATACACTACACCTAGGTACTCAATAAAATAGTTTTTTCGTAATAACTCAAAAAAATAAAAAAATTAATATACACCTAGTGTGTAGGTAGTATAGTTGTAATCAGAAAACTATTTCTAATTTTCTCCTGAAATAATATACAGGGTATGTCATAAATATTTTTAATGTTTTGTTAATTTCTGGATAGACCGGAAATAAATTGGTATACTTATTATAGTCGATTAAAAGAGTCGTATGTCCTCTACTTCACTTTACAATTTTACTTCTATATGCTATATTTATGCTATAATCGTGTATGCAATGATTGTAGGGGGGTACCTACTTTTTATCTTGTCGGTATATTGTTCTCTTTGGAAGACGGAGGCAACATTTTATTAAAATAGTTATTCCTTCCTAACTAGATTATTATTAACAATAAATTATAAATTTCTTAACGGAAGAAATGATTTCACCATTGTCTAGGTTAGTACGAGTAGATATGTGCCAAAAAACATAAAGAAACCGCTTTTCTTGTCATCTTCAGATTTACAAAATCATTAAAAAATTAGACTGCTATAAAGACGTTATTTGTTACATAATAAAAAAACTGAAAACGTAGAAGCACGGGGTTTTTGTACAGTACTTGTAGGGTAAGTCCGGTAGAGATGCTTCACATTTCAAGAAGTCACTTTTATAAATTTGTCTTGCAATAAAAAAAAACGCAACCAGATAGTTGTATTATACAGGGTGTTTCAGACCACCCGTACCGCCCAAATATCTCGCCAAATACAAAACGCATTGGAAAAAGAAAAAATACGTCTACAAAATTTTTTAAGACTCTATTGTTTGATAGTAATAGGATGTCCCCACTTCCACCCCCGGGGGGTGGAAAGGGGGGTAACTTCGTAATCTTAAATAGCACCCCCCAGTTTATTATGCAGATTTGAATTCTGCTTTAACAAATAGGAACTTTTTGTTTGAAACATTTTTTGAAGTTCGTTACAGATGGCGCTATGGCCGCCGAAAGAAGTTTTTCCGATTACCTATGCTAATTTGATGTCAGTTTTGTTAAGTGACAATCAAAAATGTTAATGCTTTGTAAAAGGGAAGAGGGGGAGCTTAATTTACCCCCCCCCCCCCCTTCCCCCACACCGCCACTTCACCCCTAATTTTAGATTTAAACGTATCTCGAATGTCAATGTGTTCTTTACTCGTGAAATAAAAGTGTAACGAAATTAAGTTCAAAGCGTAAAATAATTATTTGTATTTAATCACCACTTTTTATTAACCCACCACGTTACGAAAAATTAAAAATCACACTGACATCTCCCCGATTCGCCTCCTTAACTGTCATCCCCGACTCTCCCCACCACAGGCCGCATACATGTTCGCAACAAAAGTATATCAAATTTTTTTTCTATTTTCCATCAAAGTCAAAAAAAATTTACAAAATTTAACTTCTTCAATCGTGGTATTGAACAGTTGTTTAAATCTAAAATGGTTGCGTTTTCCCATCCTAGGTTATGGGGCGTAGGGGTGAAGTGGCGGTGTGGGGGAGGGTAGGGGGTAAATAAAGCTTCCCCTCTTCCTTTTAACATAGCATTAACATTTTTGATTGTCACTGAACAAAACTGACATCAAATTAGCATGGGTAATCGGAAAAACTTTGTTCGGCGATTATAGCGCCATCTGTAACGAACTTCAAAAAATGTTTCAAACAAAAAGTTCCTATTTGTTAACGCAGAATTCAAATCTGCATACACTGGGGGGTGCTATTTAAGATTACGAAGTTACCCCCCTTTCCACCCCCCGGGGGTGCGAGTGGAGACATCCTATTACTACCAAACAATAGAGTCTTAAAAAAATGTTTAGACGTACTTTTTCTTTTTCCAATGCGTTTTGTATTTCGCGAGATATTTGGGCGGTACGGGTGGTCTGAAACACCCTGTATATTTAGTATTAAAAAAAATGTATAAGTATATAAGAAATATAAAAAAAACATATTTCATGTGTAAAAACAGAAACAAAAAAAAACATACTTGGCCATCTGTCCCGAAGTATGAGGGTGAGATGGCCGCAGTACTAAGGTAGAGATGGCCGCTATAAACTAATCAATCGATCGCTATATTGAATGAACATTAGGTATGCTATTTTATATTTTTTTTTACCTAGGAATCTTCCACACCTCTCACATATATTCTCATATCCGCTGCATCCTTCGTGAAACCATCCTTTGCAATGCATACATTATGGATCCAATCTTCTTTTTTAGTTGTATGTTGGTATTCTTCGCCACATCCCGTACATTCATCTACATTTTCTGAGAAGGTGTCTAAATTAGAACTATCTGAATCGTCTAGATCAGCGTTTCCCAAAGTGTGGGTCGCGACCCGGCACCGGGCCGTAGAAAGATTTTGCCGGGTCACGGAAAAAAATGGTAAAAACACAAAAAAAAGTTGTTTAACTACCTATTAGTTTTTATACACTAGGAATAGTGGAAAAGTGTGCATTTGCACTCTTTCACATAGCTTTATCGTTCGCGTCCGCGCGTTGTGCTGGTAACGTTGATAGTTTACTTCATTTACTAGTTTTAAATGAATATAATTTTTTAATTACTTTTATTTTTCTTATATAATTATTTTGAAATTTTTGTGTATAAAATAAAACAAACAAACAATTAACTAGATTTTTAATTAAAAAATAAAATTTGTTTTGTAAAGAAGTGGGGTTTCTTTATAAGGTGGGTCGCCAAAAATTTTAAAACCTCGTACCGGGTCGCGGTCAAAAAAGTTTGGGAAACGCTGGTCTAGATGCATCTGTACATCATCTAACTCGTCGGATGATGAACTATTAGCACAGGCAATAAAGGTTTTATGTCGGGAAAAATTAGTGACAAGCTGAACTTCTTCCAGTTGTTAGAGCCTAATTAGGGGTATATTTTCCCAAAAGTCCCCGCCCCTCCGCCCGGTGCTTTCCTGTGCACCCCCCGTTCAATATCCAATTTGCAAGCTTTTGGATTATCGTTCATATCTCCGTTATCTTTTATCCTAACCTAAAATTTTTTTGATCAGTTTTTTACTTAGAAAATTATCTACTTCAATTATATCTCAACTATTTTCGATATACTTAATAGTTTATTAGAAATTTGTTTTTTTACGGAAAATTTTACTTTTCTAAGGATCTTTTAAATGGGTTTTTGCATTTTAACGAGTTTTTTGGTAATAATTTAACAAAGCACTTTAAGTAAAAGTGGTAGAGGAATTCTTTATCTTTCCAAATAACTCCTGACAGTAACATATGTAAACCTGGGGATTGAAGCAAAGAGCGCGCTCACCACTTACTGACAGCCGTGACGTCGTATAACTAAGGTTTCATGTGTTGGAAAAATTAGTAACAAACTGAACTGCTGCCAGTTGTTAGAGCCTAACTAGGGGTATGTTTTCCCAAAAGTCACCGCCCCTTCTCCCAGTCCTTTCCTTCCTTCCCCTTCTTTAAAATCCAATGTGTAAGCTTTTGGAATACCGTTCATATCTCAGTGACCATTTAGCTTACACGAAAACACTTTTTACGATCGTTTTTGTTGAATTATTGTCTGGAAAAAAGGGATTGATCGACATATTTTTTTCGCTAGCATTAATACTTTAAAATATATTCGCTGAATATAAAATATTTATTTTTTGTGAAATTTATAGTAAAATAAGTTGGTCATTGTTATTTACATTTAAATATTAATCATCATCCAGTGCGTCTTCATCTTCGACTATGGATGGTGCATTCTTACACGAAAGACCATTACAATATTCGCACATACCTGAACAATGCAAACTTGATTTTCGACATCCACAGTAATTCCCACAAGCAGATTTGCAAGAACAGTACACAACATATAACAAATCATCCGGTGCAAAAGGCTTTAAAGTGGTCACTGGTTTAAGTACTTGTCTCTCTCTTCCATCTTCTCTTACAAGCTCCAACTCCCAACCCCATTCAATAGGTGACAACTTATTCCCCAACCATGTTTGAACTTGCAAATAAACCCTCAGTATGTGTTGCTGACATGCTTCTGTCGTTGGAGGTAATTTAGCCAAATCAAAATTCGATCTTAAATTTGACTTTTTTGTCATCATAACAAATTTGAAGTATCGGGCTTCATTTAAGTTTGTATATCTGTCCATTCCGTATAGTCCTAACACAAATCTTTCCCCACTGGTTAGTAATTGGTCTTTTGCTATATTACTTTCAGTAAACACCGAAGCTTGTTTCTTAGCTTCAGAGGCAGATTTTAACAACTCTACTGCTTTTATCTTCCCTAAACCATAAAAGCACGATGTTGTATAGCAGCCAGTTACTGCATGTATAAATAAAAGATTTTGCTGGATGTCAGTATATTTCTGAACCAACATTTCAATGTTGTAGAATGCTTTCGTTGGATCTTTGTCACCTCTAGGTTTACAGAAATACATTTTCTCTTTCTCGGGTGTAAGAGCCACTAATAAGACTAATAAATCCGTATCTGAACCGACAACAACAACTTTGGAATAGGTACTGTTTTACTTTTGCTATAGCAACTTTCACTATATCAACATCGGCATCGTCTTCTGCAGTGTACGTAGATAAACCCCTTTTATTTAATTCTGATGATACGGCCTCGATCAGTCTTTTCTTGTTTTTCCTATTGCCTAAAAAATTTTCTTTGGGAGTCATACATTTGGTGCTTTCTTCAAAGTTGATGATGAATGAAGTTTTCTTTGCAGCTCTTCTACTTTGTTCTTCGTATTTAGTGGTTGAATGATCCGGATATCCGTCAAAAATGGTGGTTGTATTTACGCATTATACAGGGTGGGCCAACAGTGCGAGGATGGAAGATTGTGGGTTTATTAACGAACATTTCAAAAGTTTGTTGCTGGGATATGGTCAGGTACCCTTAAGGCTACAAACCTAAAATATTTTCACCCGAATCGCAATACATATACAGGGTGATTTATATCAAAGTTGCATTTTTTTAAATGGAACCCCCTATATATGATTGCATATTTGGATTCCTTGGTCAATTCTAGTCCGACTTTATGTATCACACATAGTACCTAAAACAAATAGTTTAGCCGCAATTCGTCATTTTTACAGAAAGTAGGTGTCTAAAAAAAATTGAATATCGCAGGGATCTCAAAACTTAGAAGGCCGTGACTATGCGATGTTACTAAGCATGAAATGTACTAGCGTAGACCGGACGGTCAAATCCCAATTCTTCTTGTGTTCGGAGAAATTACCACGTCAATTTGCAAAATTTCTATCAAAGGTAACTTGATTATTTTAAATGGCACGTCCATTTTTTCTTTATGGCTTCAAATGTACAATTTTATTACCTTTCCAACGATATGAGTTTGTCGGTATCTATCTCGGGTAGATTTTTTGTAATTTCACATTTTCTGGTTAATTTGCTGTATTTTTCAATTTTCAGGTTCTATTAGTATCTAGTAGGTCGTGAAAGATAAACCATCATCCAACTGCACCAAGAGCCCAAGGAGACGAATTTTAAAAATAGAATCAATTTTTGCAATTGAATAGAAGAAGAGTTCAATTAAAATGAAGAATTTTTGGTTAAGATCATGTTTACAGACGAGCGTACCTTTCACCGCAATGGATTTGTTAATCACCATCATTTTCATTATTTCTGAGATGTTAACTCTCACTATTTCCGAGTTCATAGTCAAGAGGAATAGTCGATTATTGTTTGGGCAAGCATATTCAGCACTTATGTTGTTGGTTCCTTTTTTTCGAAGGTATTCTAAATTCATCGAAAATGAATTACTTGGACTCCTTGAAGATGTACCGCTCGCTCAAATTAGCGACATGTATTTTCAGCAAGATGGAGCACCTCCACATCGCAGACGTGTTGTAAGTGTATGGACTAGTAATACATTTGGTGCAAAGTGGATAGAAAGGGATGGATCAACACGATGTCCAGCAAGATCTCCCGATATTACTCCGATTGATTCCTTTTTGTGGGAGGACGTCAAGGAGTGAGAGTATGCTGAACTACCAACCACAGCGGAAAGTATGAAAAATAGGATCAGAAACGTTTTTGCAACTATCAACCCAGACGTGTTACATTGGGTTAAAAATGCTTTTCGTCGAAGAATCCAAGTTTGCATAGAACAAGGTGGTAGATATTTTGAATATCCATAAGAATAATAATTTTTTTGATTTTTTAATGTTTATTTTATCTCATAATTTTGGTTCTTGTATTTATGTCTTTTCCTACTTAATAAACAATGTTTATAATGAAATGTCAATACATATTATTATTATTATTATAATACATAATGTCAAAGTGAAGTTAAAGTGTAAGAATT
The DNA here is from genome assembly GCA_036250285.1 of Pyrocoelia pectoralis. Lineage (NCBI taxonomy): Eukaryota > Metazoa > Arthropoda > Insecta > Coleoptera > Lampyridae > Pyrocoelia > Pyrocoelia pectoralis. Next base: position 34,241,047 of record CM070075.1, on the reverse strand, counting down.
GTTTTATCTTTCATGGCCTACTAGATACTAATAGAACCTGAAAATTGAAAAATACAGCAAATTAACCAGAAAATGTGAAATTACAAGAAATCTACCGGAGATAGATACCGACAAACTCATATCGTTGGAAAGGTAATAAAATTGTACATTTGATGCCATAAAGAAAAAATGGAGGTGCCATTTAAAATAATCAAGTTACCTTTGATAGAAATTTTGCAAATTGACGTGGTAATTTCTCCGAACACAAGAAGAATTGGGATTTGACCGTCCGGTCTACGCTAGTACATTTCATGCTTAGTAACATCGCATAGTCACGGCCTTCTAAGTTTTGAGATCCCTGCGATATTCAATTTTTTTTAGACACCTACTTTCTGTAAAAATGACGAATTGCGGCTAAACTATTTGTTTTAGGTACTATGTGTGATACATAAAGTCGGACTAGAATTGACCAAGGAATCCAAATATGCAATCATATATAGGGGGTTCCATTTAAAAAAATGCAACTTTGATATAAATCACCCTGTATATGTATTGCGATTCGGGTGAAAATATTTTAGGTTTGTAGCCTTAAGGGTACCTGACCATATCCCAGCAACAAACTTTTGAAATGTTCGTTAATAAACCCACAATCTTCCATCCTCGCACTGTTGGCCCACCCTGTATAGTCACAGTAATTTTTTACTATTTCCTCATATGTGGAATCGTTCGGCCAGCTCATATAATGAATTAAAAATCCTCCATTGAGTACAAATGTAGCATCAGTTATATCAATATCTTCGTCCAAACCACTTTCAAATATCTTCATTAATGAAGATTTTATGCCTTTTCGAAGTGACACATCATCAAAAAGAGATGGAGGCCTAGATGCTAGCTCATATGTCAGGTATTCTTTTAATTTGCTTGGGCTGTCACAAACACAAAGTATTCTGTTGAAGAGCTGTTGGGGATTTACTGTTACTTCCTGCGATCGAACTTTTACCTTTTTTAGTTTGGCTTGTGTTTGCACCATGTCCTTTCTCCGCAATTTTAAATTGCTAAAATTTTGTCCTTCCATCTTTGTCATCGCTGCGATGCCAATTTCATAAGCCTGATCACAATTTACCGAGTCATCGCACACATAACCAGATGATAAAGAGACGAGTTCTCCCGTTAACTTAGTAAAAGGGTTATGTTCTCGAAGCCATGTTAATAGGAGGGCGCGGCGAGGTCAGCAAGTGGCTAGCGCGCTCTTTGTTTCAATCCTACGTAGTAAACTGTTAAGTCTGTCGAAAATAGTTATGAGATAATTTAAGTAGATAATTTTCTAAGGAAAAAATTGGTAAAAAGATTTTTAGGTTAGGATAAAAGGTAACGGAGATATGAACAATAATCCAAAAGCTTGCAAATTGGATATTGAAGGGGGGTATGGAGGAAAGCACCGGGAGGAGGAGTGGGGACTTTTGTGAAAATATACCTCTAGTGGTGTCCTAACAGCTGGCAAAAAATCAGCTTGTCACTAATTTTTCCCGACATTCGTTAAATTTTTCCTTTTATTTCCTGGGCTATATCTTCAACTATTTCTCTTGAGCGGTAAGTTTTGGTGTAAGCTTTTTGTTTAGTCACATTTAGGTTTTTCTTTTCAGCTCCTCTTTTCTTTGTTGCAAGCTTCTGTTTCTTTGCTACCAGATTTTCAGGCGAAGTTAAAATGGTGGCTACATTTCTCGCTCTTTTACGAACATTCTCTACTTCTTTGACTTGAGGTACTGCATTAATTTTTTCTAATACTTTTCCCGGTGTAATTTCTTCCCCGCCCTTACTGACATCTTCTGATAACCCACAAGGATCCCTTGATGTTGATGGAATTGGATTTGACACAACAGCATTTCCTGGAATGGGTGTTGATACACGTGTACGAGATTCGATGTCTGTACGGGTGTGTAATGAATCTTCTTCCATTAAATACGCTTACTCAGGTATAATTTCGGGATTAAATGGGTGAATACCTGTAGCTTTAAACCCTTATATGGCATTGCTTACTGTAGCAGCTCTTCCCCAGGCTTGTCCAAGCAGTTTGCCAAACTGAAATCTGGTAAGCTTTCGAGAAGGATTTGCTGTCATCCAATTGTTACAGGCGGTGGAATAGGCGCATTTTAGACCCTTAAAAACTGACAACTAATGGTTGTAACATGTGGGTTGTGTGACTAGGTAAACTAGGTAATAATGATGTGTTGTTCAGCAAATTCTAACATGGCCACATTGCAGTGAGAAGCGTGACCATCGACAATCAAAAGCACTTTGCCCTCAGGTTTTCTGGGCAGAAATTTGGTTTGCAACCAATCAAAAAAGATGTCTGCGTTAATATACCTACGCTGATTTGGCAGACATATAAATAGATGAACCTGGGGGCATTCCGTCTTCGTATTCTTTTTTACTGTACTTTCCCTTCATAATACAGGTGGGAGCTAAAAAGTGTCCTTCGGCATTACAACATGCAAATATAGTAACGGTTTCTCCTCGTTCCACTGACGTTATCGATGACACTTGCTTGGACTCCTTAGTGGCAATTACATACGATGGATTATTGTTAATTTGCAATCCTGACTCGTCCATATTAAACACGTGAGAAGGCTTTTCAAATTTTCTTCTGGAACTGATCTCAACAAATCGAAATAAATATTTACTCTTTCTCTCCGTAGCTCTAGCTAAGGACATTCCTTCTGATTTGCGTACGCTTAGCATTGGATTTCTACGTAAGAAACTGTTAATGCAATCGTAGCCAGCTTTTTCGGTTTCAGAATTAAATTTGTGTTTAATTTTTAAAGCTACTGCAAACTATATACCATTTTTCTCAAGTCATCTCGTGAAGGAGCAAACCCTCTAGCCTGTAATTTTTGTATGTGCCGAACTAACTTACTTTCATTTGTTTTGCCGAACATAGATAATCCAGTTTTTCTCGCATTATTTTGCAAACGTCTTCTTCGTAGAGTTCTAGAAGGAATACCGAATTGCCGAGAAGCTTCATTGACGCCCATATTACCGCAATTTATTGCTTCTAAAGCTTGAACCAGCTGTTCTGTAGTCCAACTGCCACGCCCTGGACACTTGCGTTTATATTCGGTAGGCATTCCTTAAAAGAAGGATAAGAAGGTAATTAATATAGCGGGGCATCTAACCCACATTGTTGTAGGGCATCTATCTCAATAATAAGGGAGAGATGCCCCACTAAATCTCCAAACATGTTTTTATTCTCGACATCGTTTCTAGGTTATAAATTGTCCGTACACTTATAACACAGTTTATTGATAAAAATATTTGACGAAACACGATGCATACTATAACCCTTTCGCGGGCAAATTATTTGCCGATACATTTTGGGTACATTTTGTCAAGAAACAATTAAGTTTATCACTGGTTAACAATATTTAAGCAAAATTTAGGATCAACTGTATTCTTTTGTTTAAATAATTAAGGTGGGAATTATACTTCCCACCGCCCGTCACTTTTTAAGAATAAATAATAAATAAAAAATTTAATATGAAAGGAACTCAAATACGAGCCCTAACACAAAAATGTTCGGACATCGACTGATTTTTCGTAAAAGTTTGAAAATTTCCTTAAGGGTTTCAATATCATGTTTTTCATTTATAAGACATTATAATATGTATTCACTCAACCAAAAAGGTCCGTAACGGCAATGAAAAAGTACATTCACTCAGAAGAGTCCATCACCGGTTGGAATTGAAACGGATTACATGGGTGTCGCTGTATACATAAAATTGAAATTAAACATTGTTGTATAAACACAAAAAAGGTGTCAATGGATAGAGGAAGGTCTATTCTAGGTCCCTCCTGATAGGGATTTTTAAATTTTTTACAAAGTTTTTGGTAAAATTTGTTTGAAGTTGGTGCATGTTCAGTCACTTTCACGATTTTTTTACAAGAAATACGATCAAAAATGGAAAATTCTAATACACGAGAGACCTACAAGAAACTTTCCTCTTTCCAATGACATTTTTTTTATTTCAATAAACCTATTTATTATGCAAATTTTGTGTATATTTCTAAACCACTGCAAACAGTGCAAACGCTAAAAATTCGCATTGTGCAGTGCTGCCCTCGTACGAATAGTCTCGTTGTTTACCTCGGGAAGAGTTGCACAGGGTCGAACTCAGTTACAAAATCCAAATGTGCGTTCGTCTTCGTACAGCGTCCCAGACGTACGATAATCATTGATTTGGTACGGTAATATGACCTGCTGTACGATGTACGATATTACGTGTACCATAATTGCAGGAAGTACGATAATTTTACTCATACCCTTGTTTATGTATATAAATTCATAAATTCATTAAAAAAATGATTTTAAAACTTAATTGCCTGATATTAGTAAAACAGCACTGTAAACAGAAAATAATCTTCTGTAGGAGTCAGATTACTGATAGATGCTTATAGTCCAGTAACCTTGTCGCCTGAAAGGGGTGGTACCTTGCGTTAAATCCGGTAGTTCTGATTTTTTGCTGACTTATTTATGATGTTACCCCAATGAATAATCCAAGTTTGAGACCTCGAGCGCCGAACGCAACCTTGTCATAAATCCAAAAAACCGCAACATTTTCGACTTTATTTCAGTTTTTGGCGATTTTAAGCCTAAAGGACTAGTTTTTCGATAATACCTACGCAGTACGTTTTTAAAGTAGACTAAATTGTCTACAATATGAGACGAAAACTGTCTCTATAGACCCAATAGTTTCCGAGATAAAGCTTTTCAAAGTTTCTCATTTTTGTCGAACTTCGCAATTTTTAGCAATATTTTAGGCGCCACTCAAGTAACACAGGCGGGCTGTATCAGAGGTTCTTAGAATTACACAGGTAGAGGTGTGGTTGGGAGTCACACTGTACACTCTCCCTGGGGGTGGATATCGAAGTCACAAGACCTCTGCCCCAAAATGATGTCCAGAGGCGCAGCCCCACAACACCTCTTCTGGATGATTTCCTGCGGTTGCAAGAGGGGTTGTAGGAACGAGTGCAGCTGCAGGAAGACAGGGATGACAAGCTTATCAGCATGGACGAAGTGGGAGGGGGGGGGGCTTGGGGGGCTAAGCCCTTTAAAACTTCAATTTAGCTCCTCTAGCTTACCGTGACATCTTAAAAAACTATAGACGTTATACAAATATCATACCTCTTCTCATATTATCTGTGGGGCTTGACCCCCCCCCCCCCCCCCGATCTGTTCACCTAACTTCGCCCATTCTCATCAGTCTGCAGGCACTGCAGCGGGCCCTCCTTGACAACGTACCGGATATTGCAGTAGAAATACATTTCGATTCCCCAGAAGGCGGCGATCTGTCCGATGTCGACATGGAGGTTGTCTTGTGGGCACAAGACATCGACGATACATCGCGATCCCCTGATAGGGACATGCCATCACGGTACGATGATCCACATACGGACGAACCTCAACCGGGCCCTTCCAAGAAGGCAAAATTAACTTAATTTTAACAGCCCACCATAAAACGTACAGAGCTTCGATAATATAACAGGGGTATATTTCAGAAATATGAAAAATGTAAAAGATGGGGAGGGGGAGTCTGCGTATTCCTCAAACCTCTTTAGAATACACAACAATATAATCGAGGGTGGGGGCCCGAAGAAATAGGATCAAAATTCGTTCAGAACAACAAATTATTGCTAAAAATTGCGAAGTTCGACAAAAAAGAGAAACTTTGAAAAGCTTTATCTCGGAAACTATTGGGTCTACAGAGACAGTTTTCATCTCATATTGTAGACAATTTAGTCTACTTTAAAAACTTACTGCTTAGGTATTATCGAAAAGCTAGTCCTTTAGGCTTAAAATCGCCAAAAACTGAAATAAAGTCGAAAATGTTGCGGTTTTTTCGATTTATGCCATGGTTGCGTTCGGCGCTCGAGGTCTCAAACTTGGATTATTCATTGGGCCAACATCATAAATAAGTCAGCAAAAAATCAGAACTACCGGATTTGACGCAAGGTCTGAAGTATAAGGTTACTGGACTATTAGTAGTATGTAATTTTTAATTTGATAAACGATCCGGCGATTCGGCAAGCCATATTCATAGACTAGTTGAAGTCTTTGGCGTCGCATAGCGTAGATTGTCAATTTGTTTATAACATACCCAGTATTTTCCGCCTTTTTACTTTATTAGTGGTGCAGTGTGTAACTTATCTGAGAAGTGTAGACTACGAAAGCATACGAAAGTTGCGTTTAGGTGCAAAACGCAAAATGAGGAATAATATTGCTAAATTTAATGCGTACGTATGTATCCTATTAAACGCCCTACTAAAGGTTTCTGAAAAGAAAAATAACATTTTTAGAAGAAACAAAATACCAAGTGAGAGAATATTGTAATTATCATTTCGCTTGTTACGAAAAATAACCTAGATAATTTTTATTTCTGTTGTAATTTAATTAAATGATAAATATTCTATTTCGCGTTTCCAAAAGCGGTCAAATGTCGTTGTTATTCGGAAAAAAATTAGTTTACGTTAATTACCTATATCTGGAATGAAAAAGACAAAGAAATAGAACCAGACGGTAAAAATAATGGAGCAAAAAACTAACAAAACACAATAGGACGGCTCAACGGTAACGACCTTGGTAGAGAAAAAGGAAAAGCGCAATAGGTGGAAACTGGGAACGTGGAATATAGGGAGCCTAAACGAGAAGGAAAACCAAGTGGAAGATGAGTTTGAGAAAACAGGCTTAAATATACTAGGAATAACAGAAACGAAAAAGAAAGGGATGGGAAAATTGATATTGGCAAAGGACCACATAGTAATATACACTGTGTCCCAATTTCGATGCTCACCATTGGTATCTCGGTTATTAGAAGACGTAGGGCAACGGTTAAATGGGGAAAGTTTTGCAGAATTTAATACTCACGACAAATATCATTTCAAATTTGACCTAACTTTTTTAATTTTTAAAATATTTAGAAAAAACCAAAATTTGCCGATTTTCATGTAAGTAAAGAGGTGAAAATCGGACGGAGCTAAGTCCGGGCTGTATGGTGGATGATGAAAAACTTCCCAACGAAAACGCTGCAGGAGCATCTTTGTTACTGTTGCAGCGTGCGGCCGAGCATTGTCGTGGAGTAGGACAATGCCTGATGACAACATTCCTCTCCGCTTATTCTGAATTGCCCTTCGTAGACGTTGAAAAGTGGCAACGTATGAGGCTGCAGTGATGGTCGTGCCACGTTCCATGAATTCCACTAAGAGAACTCCATTCCGGTCCCAGAATGCAGTAGCCATGCACTTTCTGTTGGAGAATTGTCGCTTGAACTTCTTTGGTTTACTGGGAGAATGAGAATGCATCCACTGTTTGGATTGTTCTTTTGTTTCTTCAGTTTCGAAATGGACCCATGTCTCGTCCCCTGTGACAATTTTGTTCAAAAAATCTTCTCCTTCATTGTGGTCGCGCTGGAGAAACGTTAGGGAGGCTTCCACTCTCTTTGTTTTGTGATGGTTGGACAGCATCTTGGTAACCCATCTCGCACACAGTTTGCGGTACTTAAGTCTCTCACTCACAATGGTGTAGAGAGCTGACCTTGAAATTTCAGGAAATGAATAACTCAATACAGAAATTGTGAACCGACGATTTTCTCGAATTGCCTCATCCACTCGCTCAACGAGATCATCGGTTGACACTCACTTCCTTCCCTGACCGCCTGCATCATGAACATCTGTACGTCCTGCTTTAAAGTTCCTGCACCATTGTCGCACTTTGCTGTCACTCATTGAAGTTTCCCTGTACACATTACTTATTCGTCGATGAATTTCGGCTGCATTACACCCCTCAGCCTGAAGAAATCGAATTACCGCACGCACTTCACACTTGGCGGGAGATGCTATTGTAGTTGACATGTTTATGTGCTAGCTGCGTGTTCACAACGAAACGAAGTGACTAGGCGTGATTGAAGATCATACTAGAGACGCTGCGCAGCACATATGCGCAAAGGTTCATCCAATGTTTGCGCGGGTTTTTATTTCGCGACCGATCGGACCTTGAAAAAAATAGCCCTCGTATATACGAACAGTTATAACAACGTATGGACCAAATGAAGATGATAAAGCGGAAGTTAAAGGTAGCAATTGACTGAAATAATGGAGACTGCAAAAGAACAAATACCTATACATACTTATAAGGCCAAATGTGAACTCACAACCTCCCCTTGGAATTATATTTAATATTTAATTCCAAGGGGAGGTTGTGAGTTCACATTTGGCCTTATCTGTCTAACCCCTTTGCGAGAAATGGACCACACCACTGTTATACATACTTAGTAGTATTTTAACAGCAGAGTTGGGAAGAGAGAGAACATATACCTACAAAGAAGTATTAGGTACATTTGGAGAAGACTGTAGAAACAATAACGGCAATAGACTACTAGAATTCTGCATGCTATAGAATATGATAATAACAGATACATGGTATCAGCACAAACGCATACTAAATACACAACGGAAGAACCGAGAAGAGAGGAAAAGTCAATCGCGTTCATTGATCTAGTGAAGGCTTTTGATAGGGAGGTTGAAAGTGAAATCTGGAATATTTTATATAACAGAAATATAAATGGAAAACTAATAAGAGCCATCCAGAGTCTATATAGAAGAGAACATAGTTATAAGTAGGAACATCAAATCAGAAAAGTTTGCTGCGAGGGAAGGGTTAAAACTTAAAACAGGTAGGAGGGCTGAGCCCATTACTTTTTATCATTTTCATGGACGACATACTGAACATTATGCACAAAGAAAGTAAAGAAAGCAACCGTAGGATATAAAAACTTAAACAGAGTTAGGGTATCGGCAGGAGCTTTTGCGGATCATATCATGGTAATTGGACCTAGGGAGAAAGATTTGCAGGAAAGTATGGAAGTGTGAAACCGAACATGTAAAGACTGTGGGATGGAAATGAACAAGGAAAACACTAAAGTCATGGCGATAGGAGAGCAGCAGGTAATGAATATAGAAGTAGACGGAAGAAAAATCCAACAACAGGTGCATAAATGAAATTAACAACAGGATAAACTGCAATCAGAATAATTATGAAAACAGAGGCGAGGTAACGGCAAAACACACATGTTATAAAAACTGGAAATTATCATCCATTGCTATGGAAGCCACCATCATTGCTGAGTGCTGACGGATTTTGCTGCAGTTTAGAAATGCACAACTTCATCTATAGCAAAATGATAGCAGATGGTGACAGCAGTTGCTTTAAGCAAATTCTTGATAGCAGGCCTTACGAAGCTTGCGTAGTAGGTACAAAAAATAGAGTGTACTAATCACCTACTTAGGAACTACAGTAGCAAACTACGGGAAATATCTCAACCAAAAGGTGTTCCAGGTGCTGTACGAAATGTAATTGCAAACAATATTTGAGATGCCGAAGTGCAATTACCAAAGCTCTTCAACATAGAAAAGTGGAAGACTTCACGAATGAAGAAAAAATTATAAATTTAAAAAAAGATGTCAACAGCGTAATATTTGGAGAGCATAAGAACTGTAAAGAACTAAAATATTTTTGTAATAAAACTGAACCCGATATCAACAACTACATGTCCGATTTTCGAATATTTGGAATAGAAGAAAAACTTATGACAGCAGTACGCTATTTGGCAGGGCATTCCAAGAGTTGGATAGAAAATGTAAACAACAACATAGTGGAACAATTTAACGCAAGCATTGCTCAGAAAATAGGAGGCAAACGGATTAATTATACACTCCGAAGATGTTATCAAGCGCGCTGTTTTTTGCGGTAGTATCCAAACACACTAAGACACTTGAGCGGTGGATACAGTCCTCCAAGAACCATTAAGAAATTGGAGACTACAAAGCGACAAACGAAACTTGTTAGAGCAAGAACGAAATTAATATTAACAAGAACTAACTCTGATGTGAATTATGAGATAATTGTGAAAGCCGGACCTTGATGAAGAAACCTATATGGAACTAAAAAATGAATTTTTAAAGAAATTGCCCAAGACAGACATCGAATATAAAAATATAGAAGCAAATACGCGACTTCAAGCAGATTCGGCTGTATGGAAACTGCACAAAAGGAATTTATTAACTGCTTCAATATTTGGCAAAGTTTGTAAAATGCGCCCAGTTACAAGTTGTTCAGGGACTGATAGACATGGTCCGGGAGCCGGCAACCTTTTTTGCAATCAATTAATATGCTTTTTATACTTCGTGAGCGGCTTTATTTTAACGAGTCACCAAACTTTTTCCTCTGCGAAAATTTTAGCAAATGGGTCTAACGGGGGTGCGCGGGGGTAAAACACGTTGATGTGGTAATTACAAAAAATTGATTAATATCCCTTAATTTTTTAGCTAACTGTTAAGTTTTTTTGTAAGTAATTCAAAACATTTCTGAGGCACAACAAAATAAGAAAGGGTCTACTGAATAGTTGGTAGGTACCTACCTACCTGAGTCAACCGAATATGGCGTTTTTCTTGGGGAATTATTATGGAATCGCGGGAATCGCGACTATCGCGTACATTTGTACAAAAAGACCGTCTAGTCTAGACCAGTAGACCACCAAATGTAACGCATTGATTAAAAAAAATGTCTGCAAAGGGGAAAGTTTCTTGTAGTGTAGGGCTCTTTTAATGTTGCATTTTTGTACATTGTACCTACCAGGAGACCCCTACCTTTACAATAAACCTTCCTCGTTCTGTTGGCACCTTTTTTTGTGTTTACACAATAATGTTTTATTTGAATTTTTGGTATAAATCGAAACCCATTCAATCAGTTTCAATTCCAGGAAATTAGTGTTGGTGGAGATGGGTTCTACGATTTTTGAATAAATCTAATAAATCGATTTTATTTTAAAAAAGGTAGGGCCAGATAGGCATTTAACAAATTCTCGAACAGCACCCTGCCGATAATACTTGCTTTGGTTTCATAATCACTGTAAAACATAATTACCTATTCAACCTTTCTGCACGAACACGAACTACGAGTATTTCTAAGTCATAATCATAATATATTTATTAATATAAGTAGGACCGAGATTGTATTTATCATATACTTACAACAAAAAAAACTTTGATTAGCTACATAACGTTGCTATTTACCATTGTAACTTCTAAATGACTACAACCGACTTCGCAAAATAAACAAAAATTAAACGTATTACCATCACGATTGTACGCACAGAGTATATAGTTGTGACTCATGATGTTATGACTATCAGTCGATTTTTATTTGTAAACACATAGATGTTTTAAAAGCCTGACTCTGGTTAATTAAATCTTCACCTAATAATTTACGTGCTAAATCCGCCTTAATACGGCCGCACAAAAAATGTCGTAACGAACGCGAATACACTCCGCCTCTAGCTACCTCGTTTTCCACTCTTACCCCGCAGCGACTAGAAATCGTCGGACGGTGGTGGACCCTTAAAGAAGCTATGTGCTGAAAAGAAGAATATTTTTTCTTGTGTGTAAATATTATTTCTTAATTATCAAGAAATAATTGTCATAAATGTAGAATACTCAGTATAGTCGCGTCAACCCTTGCGAATCCCTGGGAAAGTGGTGCCAAAGGTCGGATTGGGATGCGGTTTTCTGCATTCTCTTCCAAAACGATTATCACGAAATGTACCTCGGTAGAATTTCCCCTCCCATTTTTTTTTTTCGCGTGCACTTTGGCCTGCAGCGATGCAATTTTCGGTGGGAGGGAAAATTCTACCGAGGTGCATTTCGTGATAATCGTTTTGGAAGAGAATGCAGAAAACCGCATCCCGATCCGACCTGTGGCACCACTTTCCCAGCATCATCCCCATTTCCGCAACGGTTGACGCGACTACCTTGCGAACCCCTGGGAAAGTGGTGCCAAAGGTCGGATCGGGATGCGGTTTTCTGCATTCTCTTCCAAAACGATTATCACGAAATGTATCTCGGTAGAATTTCCCCTCCCATTTTTTTTTTTTTTTTCGCGTGCACTTTGGCCTGCAGCGATGCAATTTTCGGTGGGAGGGAAAATTCTACCGAGGTACATTTCGTGATAATCGTTTTGGAAGAGAATGCAGAAAACCGCATCCCGATCCGACCTGTGGCACCACTTTCCCAGCATCATCCCCATTTCCGCAACGGTTGACGCGACTAGTAGCCAAAGAGCGCTGTAGTTGGTTGTTATAATAAATAAATAACAAATTAGGACTTTATATTAACGTACCTATTTGAATGCAGTTTTCGCCGATGCGGTGGTGTGTTACATTTTAAGCACAAAAGTCTGAAAGGTTAGAAAAAAAATTTAGAGATTACATTTTCTTGTAAAATCAAAATAAAATATTCTAGGTACTATCTTCCATCCTTGTTCGTACTGAATGGAGAATTTTTTGCAAATAAAATTTTTTAAAATTAGAAAAGTTTAGTAAGGATAGGTAATTATGTATTGGATTTCTATTCCACTGTTTAATTTTATAATTGATTGAGTATTTAGTATATTAGTACATTGCAGATTAATTTGCCGATTTTATCTGCCATTGTGCAGACGTTTATATAGTTATTAGCTTATTACTTTACATTTGCATGGTATGCATATTAAGGTTTTAAAACGAGATTTTTATTCTTGCTGTATACTCAGCATTCTTACAATAAGAATAATGCTCTTAAAATGAGATATCAGGGTTCTTTAGAAAAGAGCTTATCGTCTTATATTGAGTCAACTGTTTCTCAAAACTGTTGATTTTGATGATTTAGTTTACTACTTAAATCGTTGCGAATAGGTAGTATGGATAATTCAAGTTTATTATCTGAAAGTGTTTTACTAAATATTTTAGGGGAAAACAGTGATGTAAATTTAACATTAAATACAAATAGAAACGGTTTGGAAACGGTACGTAATGTGTTGCAATCGTGGAACATAAGTGAAAATATAATTACGAAAGCTGAGAGTATGTTTTATAAATGATATCTAATAATTTAATAATTTATTTCTTAATAAAACCAGGTCTAGGATTAACCCCTTGGCATATTTATAACATAGAAGACAGTGACGTAAAGGTTTTAGTTCCAGATAAGGAACTGGCTAATCGTATTGTGTTTAAACATGAATTAAATAAATGGCGTGAGGAATACAGAAAAAACACACCGGTAAAATAAAAATAAACTATCTACTTATTTCAGAAAGTATATTTTCTTAAATTTGTTTTTAAAACTTTCTCTAGGCATCAAGATCAACAATTGCGTCTTCTGCTTCTGTTTGGTCTGCAGGGAATCATGACGAAAATTTTATGGTGAGTGTATCACATTCACGACCACCGTCATATATATGTGACACATAGTTTTTTAGTGTACACTGGCGTCACATATATCATGTGACATTAGTATCGTATCAAATCATTGTCGGAATTTCACTAGTGGTTTGTGATAGGGAACTGAATTTTTGTGTCGGTGTAGGGTAACATGCGTCACACCCATGTGCCACGTGGGTTTAGGCTAGCTAATCGAATTGTATACTTTACCTCCAATTCTTTATGACGAGCCATTTACCATATTCACGTAGTGTGTATGTTTGTGTTTCATTTATCTTAGTGTTATATGTTATATTATATTACCTACTTATTACATATCGCACCCTTGCGACAAAAGTGACATAACTCAAAAAACTTGATTTTTCAGAAATGGCAAAAAACTAGTTCCTACTTAAGATGATATTTTCCAAGAGTCAGAATGAATTAATTGACCTAATGTTATGTTAAAGTAAACGAAAATAAAGTTATTTTACTTATTGTAGTTTTAAACCCTTTAAAAAACTGCCCTTTTGACTTATGACGTTTTATATTTTTTTCGGACCCAACATAGGATAAAATATTTCGAGTTGTGACACTTTTGATGATCTTTTTTTTAACCAGTGTTGTGATGTGCCGTTTTTCATGATTAATGGTGGTGTATTTTTTAGAGTTGTGACTGTTTTTAATATTGAATTTAAACCCAGGAAAATTAAATTTCAGAAATTTTAATTAACGTTTGCTAATATATTTATTAAGTTTTTTTAAAATAAAACTAGGTAAACTAAGTACTTTTATACAGACACAATAAAACTTAAAAGTACACACCTACCTATACAAAACAAGTTAAGTAAGTATAATAACGTTAAACATTAGTGTGGAAAAAATTGAAAAATATTAATTTATTCTTTAGTGGAAAGAAATTATGTAAACCTCGCAATAAGTAGGTCTAAATTTTTACTGTCGGTGTGAGAAACATTTAATATAAAATAATAGGTAAATACGTAATAAAATTAACCAAATTAGAACTAGATAGATTGTAAAATGTAGGTACTAGTATTAAATTAAAACTAACTTATAGATAGGAAGTTAACGCAAATCAAAAATATTCTTGTAAAACAGTTCATAATAAGGTTTTTTTATTATATTTTTTTCGCACAGAGATTGTAGAGCTTTATTTTTCGCATCAGTTAATGGCAACTTCTTTGAATATGCTGGAACTAACTGCACGGAACTGAAATCTTCTTGAGATTTTTTCGATTTCTTTACGATTACCTTTTTAAATTCGGTGTCTGAGTAAGACGTTTTAAAGAAAAATGAGTGAGGGTGTTCTTTTTCGACCTTTAGTATTTTAATATCATGCCAGTTCACTTTTTTTCTATCGACGGCTACGTTAAAGTTATTGCCCCATTCTTCCTGTAGGAGCTTGAGATCAAAGAAGTCCTCATTAGTCAGGTCGTGTACGCGATATGGCGTCCCGTTTTTTTTTGCTGTTCGGATGAGAGTTGAATATTGTTCAGGTATGTAAATAGGTCCAGATTTGAGGTGTCTGCTAATCTGTTTTTCAATTACACTGTGGATATTATCTCCCTCATTTTGGGAGTGGCCACAAATGAGAAATTTGTGTTCAATACGACGCACGTTAAATTTTTGTAATGCATACGCGTAAGTAGTAAGAAGATATTTATTTTTTTGTTGGCCACAACAATTGTCTGAATAAAATATTATGTCAATTTCATTTGGTTTGTTAACCTTTTCAACCAACATGCTTATATAGGAAAGAACACAGCTACCAATTTCAATAGCGCCTCTTTTACCTTCTGTTTCATTCCAGAAAAAACAATCTACATTCTTAGCATGTAGGTCACTGATGGTAAGGTTGAAACAGTTAAGTTTACTTGTATAATAAAACGAAGATACCAACCCTTTTGGTACTGGCATCACAGCTTGAAGGTCATACACTGCAACATACGTTCCATTTTGATTTTTTTTGTCAGTGTCCTTCTCTTGGCGGGATAATTCTTTCTGGTTTAGGTGATTATTGTAAGCAACTACTAACTTTTTTTTTTCCTCTTCGTCAGCATTTTTGTAGGATTCGCACAGATCGCACTGATCCTTTTTTGGTATGTAGAAAGAGATGTTGAACTCCTCGTTAAATATGCGATTAAACATAACTATGTGTGCAGCTGGTAATCGCTGCCTCTCTCTTTCCTCTTTGTAATCCCTGTGTAAATCGGCCAACGATTTACCACTTTCAATATACTCTCGTTTCGTTTGAGCTCTCAAATAATGGGATTCTATTCGCGGTATAGCCCTAATAAATTTCCTGACACTTTCTTTGATTTTAGGATCTACAGTAGGCTGTTTACCGTGTTTTTCTCTCATATCGCAAGCAACAAAACCAGTATCATTTTTCTTCAATAATGCGGTCCGAATTGGCCTGTCATTGATATCCAATGTTGCCTTAAAAAAAACTTACATACTCGGATGCGATTATTATTTAGCTGAAAATAGAATGCAGAATTTAAGTTTCTAAAATTTTGGGTGCTGGAGTATCGGTATTTGGGTTTTATAACGTCTGTATGCCTAGTAATAAATTCTCGTTGCAGTTGTAGGTTAGCAAGTTTCCAGTAATTAAGAAAAATTTCCTGTCTTTCCGAATCCATAATCTTTTGACTGCAGCCTAGTCTACATTTTTCTCCGCAAGGAGGACGCATTTTTCGGGCAGAAAATTGTTTCTTGCTTTTGGAACTTGATACATAAGGTTGGCCAGAGTTCCTCTTTAATTGAGCTGTTTTAGCTATCCATTTTTCAACACATCGCTTCCTTTTCTTTCCTTTCTTTTCATCCGGATCTTCGATTTCACATTCAACGTTTTCTTTAGAGCTGTCTTCTGATGAACTATCCAAACTAGCGTCACAAACGGCATTCAATTTTGAATTATTAAAATCCGGGTCGACGTCGGAATCATCAACGTCACTTTCGTGGCTGTTAACGGGAGAAATGTAATAATTTTTTTGTGGGGCGCTTTATAACGTCCGAGGAATCATGATCAGAGCGTTCATTTGAACCCGATATTAAACCTTGAACAATATTATACTCGAACAGTTCTGTTGGTGGAGTTTCATTCAGTATTGTGTCTTCAGAATTAGGAAGCGTGGAGTCCGTAATAACAAAACTATTATGTTCAGAGCGTTCAATTGAACCTGATGTTAAATCTTGAGCATCATACTCGTACATTTCAGTAATTGAAGGAATTTTATTCAATGATGGGTAAACATTAAGTTCTTTGTCGCGAGAACTACAAAATGTGGAATCCATTGTAATAATGTTATTATCATTACCAGTTTTATATTCAGAACGTTCAATTGAACCTGATGTTAAACTTTCAGTAACAATATTAAGTTTAGTTAGCGGAGCTTCAATATTTAAAACAGGATAAAAAATACAATTACCTCCTTTATCCTGAGAGTTGGGAATCGTGGAGCTTATAAAATTATGAGCGTCAGAATTTTCAGTTGCGCCACACGAACCTGATGCTGGGATTTCCCGTGCATTTTGTTTAATAAGCATAGATTCATTATTTTTTTGGTTTGTAGTATATTATTATTATTAGCACGATGTTTTGTCATCGATTTTGTAGAGCCCTTCAACTTAGCAATCGCTAATTTCACAATTTTAGATGAGCGGCTTGATTGGTCCATTACAGTTTAAAATTTAAACCTAGAAAAGAATATCAAATCAATAAAATTAGTCATCAAAAGTGTCACAATTAAAAATAATAATCAAGAGGTAGCTTACCTTAGTCAGCAAAAATGTCACAATTCAAATTGATGCAATTTATTGATGAGATGATATCTACAAAACTGTCACAACACTAAATGTTTTATAAGGATGACTTCAATTTTCCCAACTAAACTGACACAATTCGAAATAATACAATATTGTACACCAGTAGGCATCACTTACACTTACAAAATTCGAGTTGCAACTGATAATGCAACACTTTAGTAGAATGGATCATAGCAAAGTAAAACGTGAAAAACGACACAACTGCCACCACGTGGGCAAAGGATGAAGTTAGGTTAATACGGTTTTCTTGATCGGTAATGATTTATAAGTAATTTTAACGGCGTTAACTCAAATATCACGTTTTTTGAGTTGTGTCACTTTTGTCGCAAGGGTGCGATATATTGGTTTAATATTTTAATATATAGGTATGTATAACAGAAATTTGTGATAATTTAGAATAAACTTAGATAAACATAAAGTTGTGCGTGTGTACCTTTACGACAGTATCTGATAGTATGTTGTGATTTTGATGCATTTGCAAATTATAAATATATAAATATATAAATTTTGAACAATTATTCGCACAAATGATGCCACATTTACGATGTTCTATTTTCTTCCCAATTATTATTTTGAATTTATTTGAGAACGTACGTCTAATAGTTTACTTGACCAACCCCCTACATTTTATCAGAATATTTAGAAAATAAAAATATGTGTAGGTACTAAAATAGGACGTATGTAACTACTGTAATGGTACATCTGGCCAAACAACGATTACATAATAAACATAAAATTGTTTATTTTTATTTACTCTCATTGCAGTTTTACCACATTTACGTAGTTCCATTTCTACCTAACATATATAAAATGGATTTAAGAAGGAAGTAGAATCGATTATGCAATTCGAAGAATACAGTGATGAATCAAACGACAATCTGTTTGGGTCTGAAAGCGAGAGCGAATACGATCCTGTTGAAAATTCAACTGATAGCGAAGAGGAAGGTCCGTCAGACGATAACGTGCGTGATACAGTTGAAGACGATTTAGAGGTGAATGATGAGGATGTAACTACTGACAGTTGGACAGATACTGAAGAAGACATACATATACACGATTTTATAGGACAAGAAGGAGTTAAAGTAAATTTAGACACAACAACTACTCCTATTCAAACCTTTTCATTATTTTTCGATGACGATCTTATTCAAAAAATCGTTAATTGGACAAATACTAGAGCTAATGCTCGAAAAACAAATACCGCATTGAAAAAAAAGTCTATGATGCACAGCTGGAAAGACATAGATGCATCAGAACTAAAACAAGTCGTAGGTCTTTGTCTTTTAATGGGAAACATCAAAATGCCTTACCTTCGATGTTATTGGAGTAAATCTTTTTTATACAATCATCCTGTATTTGGCCAAACTATCTCGAGAAATAAAGAACGGATATTGCAAAATATCTGTTTTTACCTCGGTGCGTTTACACAAGGTAAACAATCTAACATCGCATGTCATAAATAATATTCAAAAAGTATATTATCCTTCGGAGAATTTATCCCTGGACGAGTCCTTATTGCTATGGCGTGGAAGACTTGTCTTCCGCCAGTATATACCTAATAAAAGCAAATATGGAATCAAATTTTACGAAATTTGTACGCATGATGGCTTTCTTTTGAACATGATTGTTTATAGTGGTCGTGGAACAGTACAAAATGAAAGAGGCCATGCGTTTGAGGTAGTGTCAAAATTAGCTGAACCTTATTTTGGTAACGGCCACACTATCTATATGGATAATTATTACACAAGCTATGAACTAGCAAAGTACTTACTTGAAAAAAACACCCATATGTGTGGAACCCTCCGAAAAAACCGGAAAGGTAACCCAAAGGCGCTAGTGTCGTTAAAACTGAAAAAAGAGGAAGCGAAGTGGAAGAGGAATGGCCCAGTTCGGGTAATGATGTGGAAGGATAAAAGAGATGTGTTAATGATATCAACCAGGCATAGTACACATATGGTTGAAGTATTGAATAAACGGGGAGGCGTGAAAGAAAAACCTGCAATGGTAGCAGAGTATAACAAATACATGTCGGGAGTTGACCGCCTGGACCAAATGACCTCGTTCTACTCCACCCCTCGCAAAACTATTAGGTGGTACATGAAGGTATTCTTTCATATCATTGATATAGCTCTGTGGAACGGTAAACTGATCTACAACAAAGTAACAAATAAAAAGATTTCTTACTTAGATTACCGAAATATTATTATAGAAGAGTTGATAGGTAAACTGCAGGACCAAATCCAACATCCTACAAAACCGACAGATAATAGTCACGAACTAAAAAGAGAATTGAAAAGAAAACGGTGTAGATTGTGTAGCGAGAACAAAAAGAGAAGTATGAGTTGGTATACGTGTACAGGATGTAAAGCATCTGATAATGTTCCTGTGGGACTGTCTGCTACACCGTGTTTTGCCGATTGGCATAAAAAGAATAAGCTATAGTGCAAATACCTTTTTTATTTTAGTTTTTATATCATATCTTTTGTAACTATTCAATGAATACTTACTTTGTTTTTTATAATAGCGTTTATCACATATGTGTGACGGTCAGGCCATTTTATTTGGGATTTCAAAACAAACCGGTGTCACACATATGTGACATTAACAACAAATTATTTTATTGTAACATTCACTTGTAACAGTGTTGCCTACAAATATAATAAAAGTCTTCTTACTGTTATTAAACTTAATATTGGAATGTGGTATAAAATATTTTTTTGTCACACAAGGTGACCGAGACCACATGTATCAGACATTATGAAGGAAATCTTCAGAAGGCAAACTTTTCCGGTAACAAACAATATAATTATATTCTTTTACCGGTTTTTGAAAAAAAAATTGGCCCAACTCTTGAGAAACTAACCCTTTTGTCGAAAAACAGAACGTCTGATATACGTGCGGTCTTATCATCCTTTGCGCTAAAACGTTTTACCCAATTTGTAATTTTATTTTAAATTAAAATAAACCTTCCTTTTACAGCCGTTAGAATCGTTAGATGCAATTCTAAAAAAAAACTACTCGCGGACTGGCATTGCTCAATCTATATGAGAGAAAACAGTTTCTTTCAGATGACGATCAGAAGATACTAATAAATGAGATCATCGACAATTTTAATTCCAGAAACAAATATCTTTCAGTTATAGAAATAGATAAATACGCTGAAGAAATTTGTAGACTGTTCCCATCAGAATCAAAAGGTAACAGTGAAATAAACATCACGTTACTATTTTAATCGTTATTACTGCTGCTTAATTTTTATTCGTTCCTTTTTTCTTTAGGAAACTTACTGCAGAAAAGTGGGAAACGTAGCAAGAGGTAAATTAGCAAATAGAGTACGAAATTTAAAACATAACTTAGTCAAAAAAGGATTAATAGAGCACAAGAAAAGAAAAGTTAGGGTAGAAAAATCTTTAAATGGTAAGAGATATAGTAGAAATTAAATCACTATTATTATCTAAAACGCAAATATTTCAGAACCAATAACAACAGATAGTATTCAGTTGCCGGATGAAAACGAAATCAACATCAAAGCATGGTTAAAATATAATCAAGAGGATGTGTATTGGGATGAGATCAAAATCAAATGGAAAGACACCTTCACTATCAGAAGAAATGATTGCATCAATAAACCATTTCGTGATGTAATTGAAGACTGGCCACTATACAGGGTGTTTAAAAAATACGTTCGAATATTTGGCCCACTTGTACATCTCATCAGTACAAACAAAAAAGTCAAAATAAACATAAGTCCAAAAATCAGCCGTTTCCTAATTACAGCCTGTTTTTCAAATTAAAATAATTTACACTCAGTAGGAGTATTTCAACGAGGTTTCTACTAGAACATGAACAAATATCAGTATAAATACATTTTAATTATTACAAATTAATGATTCTTAAAGAAGATGTTCAAAATGTCCTCCTTCCATTTGTATACACATTTCACATCTCCGTAAAAGTGAACGCCGCACTCTCTCAAAGAGTCCCGGATTTATACGAACAGTCTGGCAGGCATGTTCAATTCGTTCTCGCAACTCATCTAAATTATTCACAGGATTTGAATAAACTAATGTCTTTAAATACCCCCAAATGCAAAAAAAAAAAAAAATGGCTTTGCCATACAATTATTTTAATTTGAAAAACAGGCTGTAATTAGGAAACGGCTGATTTTTGGACTTATGTTTATTTTGACTTTTTTGTTTGTACTGATGAGATCTATAAGTGGGCCAAATATTCGAACGTATTTTTTAAACACCCTGTATAAACATTCAAAGGGATTTTTGTTGGTAAGCATTACTACTGCACTAATGGCCATTTGCACCGCATCAATTTTATGGTTGTATCCATAGACAAATTAAGGTTAACCTTAAGTATAAGGAACAAAATTCAATAACCTTAAGGAACAGATTAAATGTGATTTTTACATTGAATTTTGTTCCTTATACTTAAGGTTAACCTTAATTTGTCTATGAATACGACCATTAGTGTCACCGAGTGTCACTTAGCTAAGTAGAGCTTAGTTGCTAGGTTAGAACGTATTTGATTGGCTGATCCATAACAACTAAGGCCAACGTAATTTAAGCAGTAGTTTGGCAGTAGGTACTTGGACGGTGCAAATGGCCAAAACCACTACACTTCTAAAAAACTGTCAGAACAAATGATTTGAAAATAAGTTTTCATGAATATTTAATGTCGTTTCGATAAATTTTTGAATCGTCTTTGATCAAACAGTTCAACAACTAAATTGAAATTTTATAAAAACTACGATTTTAGGTAGAGGCAGATTTTAACAACCTATTTAAAGATTGTACAAGTTTGTTTGCAATTTGGGAAACGTTTCAACATTTAGCTGCTCCAATATTTCAAAGAAACATAAAAGACAGAAAAGCTTTACAATTATTACAAGATATAAATAGCTTTGAACAAAAAGGTACGTATTCGTTTTTAAGTTTTCGACAATCATTCTACGTTTTTTATTGTAGCTTACAGAGACTATATTATAACCAAATTGCTACACTATGTATTAAAGCCAACAGCCAAAATTAGAAAACCTGATAAGAAAATACGGAAAGTTAGTATTACAGACTCTATCAGCAGTCAAATTCTGTGTTTGAACAACATTAGCGATCTTCAAAGAAAAGTTTCAGAAATACGCGATATTTACACGAAAGCTGGACTTAAGGTAAAACCTTTTATTATAGTAGTTGAATTTAGTTGTAAACTACACGAATTTTATGTTTGGACAGAGAGTATTATACATAAATTTGATAGTTTTTTAAAAGCGTTGGATTTTTGTTCTAAAGTTTTTCATGTGTTTAATTTTTGTTACACTAAACAATCAGAAATTGTATGGAATTTTATACAAAAATATTTCTATAACATTTATAATTCTCAATTCGATATTAGCGATCCTGCTATAACCAATCTTATTGTAGAGTTAAATTCACTAAAAGATAAGTAGTAATGTTTATTTGTAGTATTTGTTTAAAAGAAGTTACATCTCCTACATTTCTTATCGATCATTTAAAATACTGTCATAATTCTGCTGTATATAAGTGTATGCAAAACAACTGCCCACAACAATTTCCGTCGTCAAGTAGATTTAAAAAACATTTAATAAACGTACATAAAACTGACAATGAGATTAGGGTTAATAATAGCAATAATGAAAGCAAACAACCACCCGTCTTAAATTCCCTAGAATTAAGTAATCAAATTAGTAATACTGTAGAATTTCCAATAAACTCTTCCGAAACAACATCAACTAAAAATGATGTAAATGATTTACTACCGTCTGTTACAAAACGTCTTCTAGATGCATTTTTAAAATTTAGCCTGAAACTTCACGATAACGATAATTTCAACAGGAAAGACGTAGGGAAGACCGGTGTCAATTGTAACAAAATTTGGTTGTTATTTTTTTCTAGTTACAATTTTATTACTAAGCATCTTCTATAAAAATATATACTGATGTTCCTCAATGTTTTAGCATAAAAACTGCATAATCATATTTCGGAGAATTAGGTGACTAGTCACTTAAAAAAAATAAAAATTGTACCTAAAACAACTGATACTATCGACACCGCACAGGTGTCAAATGTAACACTCGAAGTGTCAATTGTAACATCGGTTTATGAATAGTTATAGGGCACTGTTTATTATGGTTTCATATTTTATAACTCATAACATAACAATATTTTTATTAGAAACGCTGCTAAAACTTATTTATTACATAAAAAAACACAAAACAACAATTCACTTTAGTAATAAAACATTAATTCAATGTCAATAATGAAATCAATTATGATTCTTTAACGATACCTACTAGCTAATTGATATTTTTTTGTTAGAGGCCATTTAAAGCAAAATTAGTCTGACTCACAATTGTTACACACAAATAATGGATTGTCATTAGCACAGGAACAGTGGGCCCATTCTTTGCATTGCCTACATTGAAGCCAGTCTTCCTTACTGTCTTTGTAAGAACTACAGCATACGAGACAGATAGTATTGTCCTCAGAAGACTCTTCCGAAGACGAATCTTCTTTAACGATTTTGGGTTTCTTTGCTGGCTTTTCATTTTTGTTAATTGCTTTATCTTCTCTAATTTTTCTCTTGGTAGCAGCCACCTTTCTCTTATTGTATCGCTCATTCAAAATATTTTTCTCGGGCGTGTCTGTAAGCACTGCTGTTTTCCCCTTTTGTCGTCTTGAATGAAAATTTCATGTTACAAAATTTATTATATAATTTTCCTTTCTTTCCCACACGATAAAATTCCTGAAATAAATACTCGTTAAAATAGTTACAACTTTGACCGATAAGAGAAATACCAATTTTTCATTTGGAAAACGTTGTTCCAAAATTTCTTGTTCTAATCGATAACTTGATGCCAAGCTCATTTGTACTGATTTTTCATCATAATAACCCGCGACTAAGCCTACCAATACAATTCTCTGTTCCTCTTGAAACTTATTAAACTTTGTATAAAATTCTGTGAGCATCAAGCCTTTATGATTGTCATTCAATATAGTGGCTAATGGAATGTACTCATCAGGAGCAACTGAAGTTGATTTTTGGTAAGGTATGACGCGAGTTGGAGAGCGTGGAGGTGTACTCTCTCGCGATCCCGAAATCAGATGCGAACCAGATGATGAGGAGAGATTGCTGAAAGAAGTACAACTCCTAGAGGCTTCACAGTGATTCACCATTAATGGTAGTCCGATATTATGTCTCCACATTTCCAAATTATGCTCAAACATTATTTGGGTACCCATGTCAAAGTTTTTCAAGAGCCGTTCAATGTGATGTCGTTTTATTACTCTTAGCACAGGTACAAAAACATTCTGAGCTGAAATATAGAATGAAACAAATATTATTACTTTTATTTTTTTTTCTATTATTATATTACCTATTAAATGATCTATAAGATTTTCCATATTCCATGTTTTCAGTAAATCCCCCATTTGAGCTGAATCCTCGTTCTCAGGAACTTGTGTATTGGCATAGGATATGTCTGTCAGTCACTGAAGCGGATTCGTTTTGCTGCACGAGACTATTTTGAAAATCACTTGGAGGCATATTTCTAAGGGATTCTTGTTGCATTGGATTATTTTGAAAATAATACGAAGGCGCATCTCCAAGAAATTCCGGAACGTTTGTATAAAAATCACAAGCCGAAATGGCGGAACATCCATCATTTGCATCCATGTCAAATCCTAGCTCAAAGTTTAAAAAAAGGTAATACTTTCATTGAAATGTTGACATTAGGGCTATGAATATATGTAGGTATATTATGTACGTATGCATATAGTAAATATAATATTATATGTATATGTTGTTAGAATTGTATTGTAGTATAATATTCTTTTACCCTGATCATTTTAATGCCTTTGGCTGTTTTTATCAAATCTAGTGGTGGTCCGATTAATTCATTGGTTGAAATCAATGAAAATTCACCTAAAGCACCTGTGTCCACTTCATAAGCAAGAAAATGTGGCCTGTAATTTATATTCAGCAATTTTTGTGAAAAAAACAAGACGGTTTCTGTATTCAATACAATAATTTCCACAACGTTATAGATGAAAATGTCATTACTCAATACTGCTATATAGTCACCACATTTAAAGTGGGTCCCTTTGCAATTTATTTGAGAATAAAATTGAACGCATCTTATTTCGACAGCTTTTAGATGGTCATAAATAATATTTTTGAAACGACTTTTTCTTTCGTGTTTACTATTCAGATTTAATATTAATGTCAAATTATTATTTTTTAACATCCGGTACGCAAATTTCAGTTGGTATTTTTTAGCCAATGTAATACATATATTTTTCCGTGAATTGATACAGTGGCTGTAAATTTTTGATTGAATGTGATTAGACTCATATTTAAAACACCACAATTTTCGTAGAGGTCCAGATTGTCGAATAATGTTAGGATAGTGAGTCAAAAGGTGAAACTTGCGTTTCAAAGTATCGTTAAATAATACAAGGTAATCGCCGTTATTTTTTTTTATTTTGTTACTCAATAAAATAATGTCGGACTCTTCCACTTCAAAGCACAATAAGAGATCAATAATTTCTATCAAATTAATGATAAAACTCCAAACTTCATCATCAGCTGGAACCTTATCAGTATCACCAACCATAAGTGGAAAATATGTTATGAAGGTCATCATCTCCCTAGCTGACATTTTTAATTTTTTTTTATTGAGATGATGTGATTCAATTTCTCCTGATATATTACTGATTTCTTTGGGCCCATACTCAAATTTTTTTTTTCTTGAATTTAAAATTTCCAAATTAAAATATTTCATTTTAATGAAGTAATCGATTGCATGACAAATGCTGTAGTGACATACTCCTTCAAATACATCATGCATTATATCTACATAGTAATTATAAGTCACGTGAAAAGATGGAATATCGTTAAGTAACGAATTACTGATTATTCCTCTATTTTCAGATGAACTAGCTAAGTCGGAATAGTAATTAGTAATTGTTCGTATCATTTCTTTATCTTCAATAGTCAATTTTTGGGAATCTACTTTTTTCACCCTACAAATTCTGCAAAAAAATTTGCTGAAAACGATTTGGTGAAACCTAAAAATGAGTTAAGGCCCAAATTATCTCCTAGAACCAAACCCAAGATAAAATAGACACGTAAACTCACATTTTCGTTGTTTTTAATCTCTATCCCATCGCGTTCCAGTTCTTTCATTTCCTGTACTAAACTTTGAAAAAATTTTTCATTACCGAATGCTTTAACATCTACGGATTTTATAACTGCGCCATGAAAAATGTTTTCTGATTTTGATTCATCTACCGGAAGACACGGAAAAGAGTAATAAACACTACAGATAGAATCCTTAGAGGAATGTGATCCAAGAGGATTATTGATTTCGAAATCATCAATGTAAATAAAGTACGGTAGCAAAATTTTGTTAGGATACATTACCACTTTCTTTTTCCATAATTCACCCTGAACAAAATTTTTTAATTTAGTACATGTTTGCAAATTCTCAATGTGTTTCAAAGTGTTTTCTAGTAGGCCCTCTTTTTCAAAAAATTTTTTAAACTGAAATTTGAGGGGCATTAAAACACCGGTAATTTTTTTTTCCTCAGTCATCAAATTACCTTTTTTGTGCATCACACATACTTCATTATTAACTATAAACTCTTCCACTTTATCAATATAATTTTTATTTTGCAAAGTTTTAAACAATAAATGATCTGTGTCATAAAGTTGAAATGGATTTCTAAAACTGGTTAGAAGACCAAAAAACTTATTGTACAAGGTACAATTTTCAAGAAAATTACACTTGGCAAAAGCTATTAAGGTATCTAATATAGGATCAATTAAAAATTTGTTCGAGTACTTCTGTATTTCCAAAACATCTTTTCTGGAAAAATTGCTAGTACCTATTGTGAAGAGTAACTACCGTAAAATGAGGTGACTTGGGACACTTTCGCTATATTTTTGTGTAATTTCTTTTGATTGTTTTTTGGTATCAAACCAAGCTTTTGCATATAATATCTTTGGTGCTTTTTCTATCATTTGCAGCAAAAAAAAAAAATTAGTCTTTAGGGTTTCATATTTTTTTAAAAAAAACTGAGATGTCCCAAGTCACCTACTTCGAGGATACTTGGGACAGTAATTTTTTTACCTATATAGAGCATGCTAAAAATTATTTTGGACCGTGTAGTACATGTAGTAGACTTGGGACAGCAACTAGGTTTTTTAAAAAAAAGAAAAAAGGAATAAAAAAGCACTGAAACAATACAAAAACAAGGAAAACTCTAATTGTCAAGCTTTAAACAGCCTGAAAAACATTTAAACTTAGTTTCTACACTCGTATCTCATAAATACTATATAAAAACGTCAAATATCATAATCAAAAATAAATAAAAAATAATTCTTCTCTTACCCTAACATAAAAAAAAAATAATAAGCCACCTAACTTAGCTCAACAGCTCAAAAGTAAATTTCCCCCTTTTATTCAAAGGTTTTGGTAGTTTCTTATTAATTTGAGATCCAGAAATCGTGGCTACATCTTCAACATCAGGAAAAACGTAGCAATTCAACTGTGAGTTCAATCTCATACACTTAACTTCAAAGCCTTGGCCTGGAATAATGCTGCTTATTTGACAAACAAACTGTTTATTTATTTCTTTTTTTGTTCCTTTGTTATAGAGAAAGTCACATAAAATAAAATCTCCTACTTCCAATGTTTTTTCTTGTCCATTATGCCTTGTATTGCTTGCATCTTGAATCTCCTTTTCTATTTGATCAAGGTCATTTGATTGTACCTCAGCATTTCTTGCATCATGGTCTTCATGGTTATCATCTTCCGCGGTGACATGATAATTTTCATCTTCAGGTTCCCCAGGGTTTGGTTTTTCTTTTTCAGGCACACCTTCAACAAGCCTATCTTTGGTTACAGGTGCCCCCGGGGGTGCTGAATTTTTCTTCTTTCTAACTTGTCGCAAAGGCTGTATACGGGCGTCTTGGTTGATCTTTATGGTTTCTTCAAAAACAGCATGCCAATCTTCTCCAGTCCTATCTAGATCTATGTCAACTTTTGGGAGTCTTTTCAAAACTTCATTTCTGTTTATGGGAATCAATCCACACGCTTTAAAACCAGAGATGGCATTCTCTTTCAAATTACTAATTGCCTGCAAAGCTTTATTCAATTCTTCGGGAAATTGTTGTTTTGGCAGTGTTCCTCTATGCTTCTTTTTCCAGTCTAGTAAAGTAGTTTTCCAGGATCGTTTAAAAGGGCGAAAAAATGAAACATCCAAAGGTTGTGTTACGTGTGTGCTATTTGGAGGGAGTAAAACAAATCTGATATTATTATTTTCACACTTTTCAATCACTGTAATCGAAATATGGCTGGCGAGGTTGTCGCCAATAATCACTTTGGGACCCTCTAGTTTTCGTAGATATTCAAAGGCAACTTTGTTAAACCAATTTTCAAAAAGTACGCTGTCAAACCATCCACTTTTACTACAATTGTAGACTGCGCATCTTTTGGTCCATTTTCCGTCCAGTTGTCATAAACATGCTTAGCTTTATAAACAATATATACTGGCAGTAGGACACCACTTCCTGTTATGGCAAACATAACGGAATGGCTACTTTTCGTAGCATCAATGACTCTTTCAGTGTGCTTAGTGCCCCTAACCACAATAACTTTTTCCTGGCCGGGATCGTCGGAGACGTTCGTCTCATCATAGTTCACTATGTTGTCGGGTTTAACATCTTTTAAAGTTTCCTCAATATTATCAAAGTACTTGTTGATTGTCTCAGCATTAACTTGAGCACGAGCCCTTTTGACATTTTCGGATAACCGTAGGGTCAGTTTATCACTGTGTCTTTTTAGAAAGTTATTTAACCACACCCGGCCAGGCAAATTATTTTTGAACTGTTTCACTTTAAGCTCCTTTCGATCAAGGAACCGCCCAACTAGTTTTCTAACGTCCAAAGGAGTAAAAGGCAAACGCCACTTTGCAGAGATTATTAATCCATTTATAATATGTTCTTCATCTCTTCGTGAAAACACTGTCTGTCCTCCTGGATTTCTAGGATTCTGCCCTCTGAACTTACGATGGATTGTTGATTTGGGGACATTGTACTGTTCACTTGCCTCACGTATTGATAACCGTCCATCAGCAACAGCTGCCAAGGCCCCTTCCAAATCATCGCCCCTAAAATCTCTATATTTCCTACTTCCAGGTTTTCTTACATAGGTATTCGGCATTGTCCCAAGTCACCTGCAAAATGCATAGTCATTTTTTTTTAACATAAAAAATGCAAAGGGAAGCATATTTTTATATGTTATTGTCTTTTACATGCTAAGAAGGAACAATATTGTGAGATCCATAAATTAAAAAAAATTTTTAAAATTTCTTACCCTGGTTACAAGGAGTTGTAAACAGACAACAAAATTTCAAGAAAACTACAAACGAAACTAATAATTTTTTTCTAGGTTATCTGCATGTTGACGAGAAAAAGGGTAACAAGATTTCTTTATTATATGTCTTGTCTAGCGATCTGTATTTTTCGCGGTTCGTTTATTAGGCGGTACGTGGCGCACGTATATAAATCTGTAATAAATACCATTTGTCCCAAGTCACCTACACTGTCCCAAGTAACCTCGTTTTACGGTATGAATTCTAAGACAAAGTCATCCCTTTTTTTCTGTAATAATTCAAATTGTGACATTAAATTATCCTGATTATGAGCTTGAAACCGATGTTATTTTCAGTTGCCTGGGACTGGGAGCACAAAATGGCATCAGATTTAGAAATAGTGTCACTGGTAATAGATATTTTATCATTGGTTGATATTGGTGAGGCATTGGCATTATTGGCAGGGACTTCTAAACCGTTTACAATAGTATTATTAATATGTTTGCGATTCATATGATTGAATAGGTAGTTGTGGTTTATCTTTATAGGAACGCTAGTTGTGGTTGAGTATTTGACATATCACTTAATAAAACTGTTTTTAATTGTATTTAACCCTAGGATGCATAAACCGGGCTTTTCAGGCCCGGGGAGATTTTAGTAACTTATAATTTGCTTGATATAGTTTCAATCGGCTTGAGCATTTAGATATGCTCTAATTACGTCTTTATTTAACTCAAACTTAATTCAAAAATATTCAAGTGTATTTAGAAATTGAAAAAAAATTAATTTCCGTTAGCACCCCGTATTTACATAAACCGGGTCTCTGAAGCCCGTCTACTTTTTGTTTCTATAAAACAAGTATAGACTTGTTCACAGCCGGCTAAGAGTTATTATCATTTGTCAAGCACTATCTGCACGGAATTGTGGATGCGTCAGTGCGTGTGACGTCATAATACAGATAAGTTGCAGCTGTAACACAAAATATAAGTTGACACCTGCGTAACTGCTGGATGTATAAAAGTCGGCTGCAGCTGTATTTTCATTCAGTTGAAATAATAGTTGCATTGAGTGAACTTGTGAGATACGTATAATAATGGCATCAAAGAAGACTGTGAAGAGGGTGAGAGTTGGGGATGAGGGGTATGAAGAAGTACTGTTGCAGTGGGCAGCTGAATGTGATGATTTGCCTTCCGGGGAAAGTGATGTGTCAGAAGCAGAAAATGGTGACCCAACTTTTCAATTGTCTTCTGGTGATTCCGGATTCAGTACTGATGATGGCGACGATAATACAGAGGATGATGCCGACGACATTGGTAATCCGACTTTTCCTTCAACGAGTGGTTACATTGCTCCAAGTGGTCTGGATTGGGGTGTGGAACCTCCAGCAAAAAATAAAATTCAACCACATAACATTATTCGGCGTGCACCAGGACTTGCAAGAAAGAATATGGCTGCAACACCAAAAGAAGCATTTCAATTATTTGTAACTCCAGTTATGATGCAAGAAATTGTGAACTGTACTAATTTAGAGGGGAAACGTGTTTACGGAGCAAAAGGAAAACCGTGGAAAGATGTGACCGTTGATGAACTTCTTGCATTCTGTGGTTTACTTATTCGTGCGGGAGTTGACAGAAGCTGGGATGTCCCTGCGAGAGAACTATTTTCTGAAGAATTTGCTAATCCTATATACCGAGCCACAATGTCTATATTTCGCTTTGAAGAAATACGAAGATTCATCAGATTTGACGATAAGCGAACTCGAAATACGCGTTTGGAAAGCGATAAATTAGCAATGATATCCTATGTTTGGGATTTATTCCTTCATCAATGCAAGACCTGCGTCATACCAGATACTAGTGTAACTATAGATGAACAACTCGTGGAATATAGAGGTAGGTGCAGATTCGTTCAATATATGCCAAGTAAACCGGCAAAATATGGACTAAAAATATTTTGGATGTGTGAATCTAAGTCTGGTTATGCTCTGGATGGTTTAGTTTATGTTGGTCGCCAGCCCGGGGAACCTCCGCATAAAAACCTGGGGCTTGAAGTTGTACAAACTCTTGTGCGTAGCATTCATAATTCTGGTTTCAATCTCACGACAGATAATTTCTTCACTAGTGTTCCACTAGCAACTTATCTGTTGAATAAAAATATTACTATTGTGGGTACACTACGTCAAAATAAACGTGACATTCCGAAAGAAATGAAAACCTCAAAAGATCGTGTAGTCCGCTCGTCATTATTTTGCTTTCAAAATAACATATCCATGGTAAGTTACGTACCTAAAAAGAACAAATGTGTAATTTTACTGAGCACCATGCACCACGACGCATCTATCAATGATGACGCTAAGAGGAAGCCCGAAATCATCTCTTATTACAATAAAACAAAAGGCGGTGTTGACGTAATGGATCAAATGGTTTCGACATACACGTGCAAGAGGCAAAGTAAAAGATGGCCCTTGACATTTTACTTCAACATCATTGATGTTGCAGCACTGAATGCTTATGTAGTCTTTACGAAGGAACATCCAAACTACAACGTAAGAGTGACTCACAAGCGCAGAATATTTTTGAAAGATTTAGCGAAGGAACTAGTGATACCACATATGCAAATAAGATCAACCAACCCTAATCTACGGCGTAATGTCCGGGAGTGTATGAGCAGATTTATTGACATATCTGGTCCGCCAACCGCTAAAGCAAGTGCAACGAGGAAAAGATGCTCAGTTTGCCCGTCAAATATTGATCGTAAAAGTACAATGGTATGTATTACTTGCAAAAATAATATCTGTAATGAGCATAGTATTAGAATGTGCACTACCTGCTTCTCTAATCCCTAAGACTTTTTGATTTTTTTGAAACAATGTTCACTTAAATATTTTGTTAAACTTTCATATTTTTTCGTTTGTAATGTATATGTATAAATAAATAAATGTTTACTTTAATAATTTACAACAATAATGTGTAATTTAAATTTTTACTTTACAACAATAATAAGTGTATGCATTAAATGTTTTACTCAACTTGTTCACTTTATATATGTATATGTATAAATAAATTAGTTTTACTCCAATAATTTACAACACTAATGTTTATATTACAAAAATAATGTTCACTTTCACACTTAATCTTATGTTTGTAACCTATGTGTAAAAATAAACAAAGTTTTAGTTCAATATCTGTGTTTTGGTTATGACTATACCTGAATTTACATACCGGGCCTCAGAAGCCCGGTTTATGTAAATGCCGATATTTCATTGCTTAAGTATCCTAGGGTTAATGTATTCCAAACTACCCCTTTGAAGAACTGTAACTCCGATAAGCGACGTTTTTGGAAATAATTTTTTTAGAAAAGACCCCTTTTATTTCTTGACAAGGAATCGTTTCTTAAACTGTGAGAAATCATATCAAGTATCGGTGACGATGGCTGACCTGGCAAAAAGGGGCTGCGTTGACGTAATGTGTTAGTGAGCCGAGAGAAGGACATTAGGGGCCGAATTCAGAAAGCGTCCTAATACTCCACTCACACTCATTCCTTACTTATATTTTCCTAATCTTACTAAACGGTATTCAGAAACGAACTAAGGGCAATTAGTGACTAAAATGTTCCTAACTAGTGAGCTAAAGGTGAGTAAGATTTGAGCCCAGCTTGGACTACCCTTAACTTTCCCTAATTCGAAATATTTGGTTATGTTGCATTTGATTTTGGTGATTGTAGGAGCGTTTTTTGTTTACAGTAGCTTATTTTACATTTTTTTGATTAGTAATTTGTAGTTTTTGAGTGTTGTGCTGTAGTATTTTATTTATATATAATAATAGTGTTTAGTTGTAAGGAGGTAGTTAAGAGCATTTATATTATTTAACATTGTTTTGTAGTACCTAAGGTGATTAGTCTAACATAATTATAGTTTAGTAGAAGTAGGTATTTAATTAGCATATTCACATTGATAGCTTTTATTGTAGTTTAGGGTAGTAAATAGTATTTTTGTATTTAGCCCTTATTGTAATACATAATATTATGGATAACGATTTTGATGAGTTTATTCGTTATGTTGAGGAAGAGCCATATTTGGTGGTGCCTAGGTAAGAAACAATGAAAAAAGCAGAGTACATTTCTGTCTAATACATGTGTTTATATAGAATTGTATTGCAGGATAATGAAAATCCGCTCGAACGGTATTCCAACACCGAACTACTGCAGAGAGTACGTTTTTCAAGGCATACCATCGTGGACATTATTTTGCCCTTGGTATATCCACTGCGTGAAAATATCAACAACCGTGGGATACCAGTACCACCGATTTTAAAAATCTATTGCGCACTTCGCTTTTTTGCAACTGGAAGCTATCAAGTAAACAAAAAAATTGTTGAATATGTCATTATTATATTCTATTATTTTAGAGAGTTTGTGGTGATCTTGTGAGTGTGAGTCAGTCGTCAATGTCTTGAATCATTAATGAAGTTAGTGAGCAATTATCTAGACATCTGGGGCAATATGTGTTTTTTCCTAACAACAATGTGAATTTCCAAAACATGAAAACCATGTTTTTTGGAATTGCAGGATTTCCCGGAGTAATTGGCTGCATCGATGGAACCCACATTCCAATAAAAAACCCAGGTGGTCAAAATGCCGAAGTGTACCGAAACTGCAAGGGATGGATGTCGTTAAACGTTCAAGTAGTTGCTGGGCCTCGTTCTGAGATCCTAGATATAGTAATTCGTTGGCCAGGATCTGCACATGACAGTAGAATTTTTAATAGCAGCTCTGTTTGCATGCGTTTACAACGTGGTGACTTACCAGGTATTTTCTTAGGAGATAGTGCATATGCACAAACCAGGCATGTGCTTACACCACTTTTAAATCCAAGGACAAGACCTGAAAACAGATACAACTCCTCTCAAATTTCTACAAGAAATGTTGTCGAACGAACCTTTGGAATTTGGAAAAGCAGATTCCGTTGTTTGACGCATAAGTCACAATATAACATTAGATCAACTACCCGAATAATTGCAGCTTCGGCTGTCTTACACAATATGGCAATAAATCGAGGAGAGCAACATATCCCACACCAAATGGCAAACAATGTAGTACCCAACCCACCAGCACCTGTACACATGCCAGGGAATGCAATTCGTGCTGCATTTATAATGAGGCATTTTGCTGATTAAAATTACAATTATATTTAAGAAATTGATTAAATTACTCCAACAACTTTTTTGTTTTTATTTTTTCCTGTTTTAACATCTCAAGAGCAATCTCGATTTTGATTCTCTGCTCTTCCATTTTTAATTTGTGCAGTTCTTCATCTTGCTCAACTGCTCTGTTTGTACGAGCAATTCGGATGTCAAGTTCCCGCTCAATTGCCATTCCTCTAGATGTATAGGATTCTTTTCTTCGTTTCACTATTGGTGTAGGCAACACGTCTATAGGCAAATCTGTATCATCTGGAATCAAATTTTAAAGAATGCATAATTGTATTTTTATTTTAAACATTATTTCAATAACAATAAAGCAGCAATTTTATATTACCTTTCGCTTCATCATCTGCATTTAATGACACAGATAAGATGCCCTCTGTTGCTACAATTACTTCTACTTCCGGATGTGGAACTGCTGTCTCAGGGACACCTGTCATTATGATGGTGTCGCTGTCGATTACATCTTTCAGTTCTATATCGACTGAACTGAAGATGTCATCGACCACAGCATCTTCGCCATCAGCGGGAGGTTTGTATGAGCCTCCACCTGTTGCCATTCTATTCATTTTTTCGGTGGACAACTCCTTCTTCCTGCGGGTCTTCATATTCTCCCAACACTTTCTTATTTGATCTGGTGTTCTCTAAAATGTTTACAATTGTCAATCAATTATTATGCAATTACACAGAAACCTCACATTACAATGCTCGCCCATTGCATTGAATTCTTTTGCAATTGCATGCCATTATCTTTTTCCTCTCGCTAACTGAGACGGCATCCGTTTTTTTATTTTCAATGATGTTTATATTTCGGGTGTAGTTTTGGGTGGCTTGGGACGAGCGGGTGTCTTGGGACAAACTGCAGAAGGATTTTAGAAGGTGTACTGGCATCTATCATTAAGTGCACGAACTTCGAAAACGTATAGAATATGTTGGTAACAGATAGCTGCAGCTTACTAAAGATAAAATAGTTGAAAATATCTTCTCGTGGTTTTGTATTTGTGCGAAATTACAGGTGAGTAAATATGGGTTTTTTTAGTAACCCTGATACTTCTTATCAGTCGCGGGTGCCTATTGGTCATATGTGTTCCGGACATAATATATTTCTTATCTCTGTTATGCTCTTTTAATATATCAAATGATATGAAAAATACATAACCTTACAATTACACGTGAGCTAATATTTTTTGTTTGTTTGTCATTTCAAGGGTGACTTGGGACATGCCGAATAAATATGTAAGGATGGTTGGGAGTCGCAAATATCGCGATTTCAGTGATGAAACACTGGAAAAAGCTTTAAACGACATTACAATAAATAATTTAACTTTTCGAAAGGCTTCTGCTAAATATGGTATACCTAAATCCACTTTAGAAAGAAAGTACAACCATAAAAATAGTAAACATGCTGGTGGACAAACAATGTTAACAGCAAATGAAGAAAAAAACATTGCTGAAGCAATCGTACAAGCAAGTGATTGGGGGTTTCCCTTAGAACGAAACGACATAGAAGATTTAGTACAGGGATATTTAAACAGACGAGGCAAGATCATTTCAAAATTTCGAAACAATAGGCCAGGCAGCAGCTGGTACTATGGTTTTATTTCCAGGCATCAAAATTTAACGTTGCGCATGTCGGAGAATATCAAGAGGAGCCGGGCTTCAGTTTCAGTAGATATCATTAATGAATATTTTGATCATTTATCAGATTCATTGAGGGACGTGCCACCAGAGAACATTCTGAATTACGATGAAAGTGGATTTGTCGATGATCCAGGGCGAAATAAAGTGGTGGTAAGGAGACGAGCAAAACACGCTGAGAGAGTTATGGACTTTACCAAAACAAATACTTCAGTCATGTTTTGTGTAACCGGATCTGGGATTACATTACCACCTTATATTGTTTATAAGGCTGATCATCTGTGGAGCACTTGGACAGAAAGGGGGCCGGAAAATGCTCGATACAACCGTAGCAAATCCGGTTGGTTTGACCAAGCCCTTTTTGAGGATTGGTTTATGACAGTCGCTTTGCCTTTCCTCCAAAAGTTGAATGGACCCAAGGTGCTATTGGGTGACAATCTTGCTAGCCACATTTCTGTCAAAGTTCTAGAAGAATGTAAAGCAAATAATATTAAATTTATCCTTTTACCGCCTAATAGCACTCACCTTTGCCAACCGCTGGATGTAAGCTGCTTTAGATCTATCAAAGGAGCTTGGAAAAAAGTGTTGAAAGTCTGGAAAATGAAAAATCGGGGACCTTTAAGAAAGGACCTGCTTCCTAGTTTACTTCGTCAAACATTAGAGAAAGTGGGTGCAAATCAGAAAGATAACATTATTGCAGGATTTAGAACCACAGGATTAATTCCACTCGATCGTGACGCTGTATTGAAGAAGTTGCCAAACCAAGATGTTCCTGTTAATGATACTTCTGCACGGGAAATTGCCGAGACAATGAAGAATCTATTTGCAGAAGTTCGATATGGAAAAAAAGGCAATGATTCCTCGACTCCTAAGCCTGCAAGGAAAAAAAAATAGACGTGCCTGCTGGAAGGAGTGTTGCTTTAGAAGACATAAAAACCACTGAAGAAAATAAGGCGACATCATCCACATCACAAACGCCGGCCAAAATGAAAAAGCTACCGTCCGCTAATTTGTATGAACTCCAAGACACTGACTCTGAAAATGATCAAGCTGGAGGATTTTCTTCAAATGACGATGAAATTGAAGAAGCAGTCAGTTCAGCAATTATTGAACCTAATAAGATAGCATTTAATGAGTTAGAAATAGACGACTTCGTGATAGTGGAATTTATTGCAGACTGTGAAGGGACGACGTCAGCGATTCATTGGTAAAATTATTCACACAAATCCACATCGCTGCTCATTTTTAAAAGAAAGCACCAAAACTAAGAATGCTTTTATTTTCCCTGCAATCCCTGATGAAGGAGATATCGAAGATGACGAATACATTCTAAAGCTAACACCGCCTACAAAGCTGAGAAGGGGACCATTTTTATTTTACCCTGGTGAACTGGAGCGATACTTGCACAACTACAATTGAAAAAGCCGAAATCACTTCCTATTAGTTTTCATTTTTAATTTTAATTTTTAATAGGTAGGTTTTTTATACGTTGTAGTTTTATACAATCGTTTTGTATCGTATTTTATATTAATAAATATGAACAAACTACACTTTTTTTTATTTTCCATGGATCATAGTATTCCCTAATATACTTAAAAATGATTTGTTTGTCCCAAGTCGCCTAATACACTGTAGGAGATGACATATCCGTAAAAATAAATGGATGTCCCAAGACACCCAAAATGTGAGATGACTTGGGACAGCCATATTTTTTTTTTTCTGTGATGGAATGTCAGATTGCCATTTACTTTATGCCAATCGGAAGCCCTTACCATTTAGCATGATAAGGGCTTACCTATTTAGAACCTAACTTCATACTTTTTGATCCAGGATAAATCAAACTTGAAAATCGTCCCAAGCCACCCAAAACTACGGTACTAACTCCTTCACAAACATCTTTTCTTCCCCCGTCATAAAAGACCGTTTTGTAGCCATGGTATAACAAGATATGATAACAATAATACGAATAACAATACGAATAATAACAATAATAGGGATAACAATAATAGGAATAACAACAATAACACGAGTAACAACAATAATAAGAATAACAACAATGATAACAATAAGAACAATCAAAATAACAAACAATGAATACAAGTAAACGCGCGCGAGATAAAAACAGAAATGAGGTTATTTTCATAAATATTTTAAATAGTATGAAGTTGACGGTTTTAGTTACTTACAATAATTTTCGTTACCAATCATTCCCCTAACAACATTTTTGACAGATTACATACTCAAATGTTACTTAAGTTAGTCACTTATTTCTCATCGTTTCTGAATACCAAAAATGAGAGTGAGGAAGATTCACACTAACTTGAGTCAATAATTAGTGACTAACCCGTTGAGTGTGAGTTTGAAATTAGGACGCTCTCTGAATTCAGGCCTAGGATATAAACCTTAAAGTGTTGCACATGTATATTATGAAATGAGTACACGTAATCCTTTTGTTTAATAAAAGAGTGTTAAGATTTATTTTAAAAACTAACTAGGTTGTATAACAGATCAGAAGTGGGATACACCCTTAATTAATAGACCCTTGAGTAGTGGAGTTATTTAAAAGTGGTAATAAACTATTAAATTTGAGAGACCCAATCGGGATTTAGTGCGTTTAGTGCGCGAGTGCGTGGACATGGGCCGCAAAAGAATAAAGCGAAGAACGAGGAGGTCGAGTAGCAATTCCAGCGGTAGCAGCAGCGCTTCTTGCAAGAAATCGTGTACATCGCGAAACGAAATCAAAGCATTGCGGCAACGTTTGCAAGAAGTAGAGCGACGGCAACGAACTGTGAGTACAACTCCACCCCTGCTCGAACCACCCAGCAAGTTTCTTACCGACGCCAGAGTCGATGAGACGTTAATACCGGAATTTGATCCATCCACCGCTGGACAGAATGCAACTGGTTGGGTGAATAAGGTAGATGAACTTATGCTGTATTATAAGTGGGACCCTGTAACAACATTAAAAGTGGCAGTGAGTCGCCTCAGGGGGCATGCGAAGGGGTGGTATGAATCACTATCGCCTCCCTGTTTCGTATGGTTACACCTGAGGTCTAAGTTGTTGGAGAGTTTTCCTTGTAAATTACAATTTGGAAAGTTATTCATGGAAGCGGCTACATATGTGCCGTTGCCAAATCAAAAATTAAGCGAGTACTGCTTCGAAAAGGTTTCTCGATTAAATCGGTTAAATCTATCTATAAGTACCGAAAACATTATTGATGCTGTTATCGAAGGAATTAGTGATGACGGCGTAAGAATGTCAGCTAGGGCGGCTAAATTTACTAAATTAGGAGAATTGGCTAATTACCTAGACCAAAATAGGTGTTAGCGGTAAAAATGAGTCAATGCCACCGTCGCGCGGTAACGTTTCGAATATCGGTGACGTAAATATAAACAAAAAGAAATTCGGGCAACGATTGTGTTTCATTTGCAAGGGGCCACATTTAGCGAAGTTTTGTACGCAAAGAAAAACCATAACTTGCAGTTATTGCGGTAAATTAGGTCACCATCAGTCCAAATGTTACAAACGTAATGCGGGCACTAAACCCATAATGCAAAAACATAATACGAATATACGGCTTTGAATATTGAACCGGTGACGACTCAGCCCGTTTACATTAACCGGGCCATTATAAATGGAATCGAGTTACCCTGCTTATTAGACACGGGCAGCAGTTGTACCATGATAAAGAAATCCATCCTAAATAAACTAAAAGTTGAAGTTGAAATTAATAACCGGCTCGAGTTTGTAAAATGTTTTATGGGAAATATGGTCACAAGTAACGAGTTTATTTACCCCGAAATAAAAATACAGGATGTTGTTAATACGGTCCGAATTATTGTTTTACCCGACGACCTTTTACAATATGATTTAATCATTGGAAATGACTATTTAAGCAAACCTAATCTTCTTTTGATTAAACATAAGAATAAATTAATACTTGTTGAAGTGACGAGTGATGACGTAAGTTTAACCTCCATTTATACGAGGGGCATTCAAGAAGTATTGTCGATCCAATGTACAGGGGATGCTCAGAAAATTGCAGATTCAAATTGTATAAGCAGTAGCATGGTTGTGTGCGGTGATTTAGACCCAATCGATAAGCGGCAGTTGGTCTGCCTTTTAAACCAATTCCGGAACCAAATAGCCCTCTCCATGGCCGAATTAGGGAAAACCAATGTTGCGTCAATGCAAAGGGAGACGCAACCAGCTATTGATGTGATTTGTCCGAACATTTATGTGTCAACAAATATTGTATTGTTATCAACATTAGTTTAGTTTTATAGATCACTATTATTTTATTTGAAAACAATTTCATAAATATGATGTAAAACAATACATATTATAATGTCTTATAAGTGAAGAACATGATATTGAATCCCTTAAGGAAATTTTCAAACTTTTACGAAAAATCAGTTGATGTCCGAACATTTTGTGTTAGGGCTCGTATATATTTCCAAAGTAAATATTACCAAAAAACTGTTTTACAAAGTGTGTATTACTTGTTGTGCAATTTCTTAAAGCAAACTGGTACACAAACAGGCACTTTACACTGGGAGCATGAATACTGGGTTCTCTTCTCCTTTGCTTTAGTGCTGAGATTCTGCATCTTTTATAAGTTCACTGAACCAAAAAGGTACATAAATAAAATGAAAAAGTTCATTGGGCTGATGGATACGAACATTAAAAATTAGCCTAGGATTGCTTACATTACCGCAATGAAAAGAGGTTCATTATCCCAAAGAGCAGTCGTTCATTGCATTAATGTTTCTAGTTCACTGAGATGATGAATGGAAACATTAATTTCAAACCTAGTTTCATTAGCTCAGTGAAGACCGTTCATTGTCGCAATGAACAGCCGTTCATTGAGGTAAGGATTACAGTCATTGCTTCAAAAAATACATTCATTGTGTGAATGAATGTAGTTCATTGAACTGATGAATTAATGTTGTTATAATTAGTCATTGATTCGATGAATAATTCATTGAGTCAACGAATAGTGCTCATTGAATTACTGAATAATTATATTCATTACCGCAATGAACCCACATTCATCGTAAGTCAATGTGGGCAAATGGAACATACTTTTGCAAGTTTTAATGTGATTAGGTTCACCAAAATTTTTCTATCTAGAATACGACTATAGTACTTTGGGACGTTATTAGTTCACTAATGAACTATTACTTACCCAAAACTTAGTTACCTAGAATATCTTTATATACTTTTTTAAATTATTTTTATTTTTTCGTGCAGATGGTCCCATTTACCCAGCGTTTTGGGGTAAATGGAACCTATGCTAAAAGACAGCATTAAAAATTACTGAAGAAAAAGGTTTAATATATAAAGCAGTTTTAATGATACTGGACTTGTAAGATCCCCATGTAAAAATAACTGTTTATTCAAAATAGTACAAAAACATAAAAAAACATTGTATCAGTAAATAAGTATTAAATTTTCAATAAGTAAATATTGAATTTTTTCATTTTAGGAACTGCAAAATAGCCCTTATTATTAATTTTTGAAGGAGGATGAATTACTTTCATCATATCCTTCTCATTGTACCATAACTCATCAGTAAGGATAGGCCACTTCCAGGTGTCTCCAT
Source organism: Pyrocoelia pectoralis (assembly GCA_036250285.1). Lineage (NCBI taxonomy): Eukaryota > Metazoa > Arthropoda > Insecta > Coleoptera > Lampyridae > Pyrocoelia > Pyrocoelia pectoralis. Next base: position 34,199,084 of record CM070075.1, on the reverse strand, counting down.
TAATTCCACTTTGATGCATACAACTTACTTTTATGTGTTGATCACTACGATCATCGATTATTTCCGTAACTTGACCAGGATAATAAACTCTCCCCACTGTCATTTTTGCTAAAACAAAGTCATATTATAAGATGGGATAAATGGAACCTGACCGGTTCCATTTGCCTCACTGTAATGTTCCCAATTACCCCAAATGACAAAATAACGAGGGGTAACTGGAACCCCCACAACAAATTTAAGCTACAGTATATTTTGCCTGTTCTCCATGCTACAACAAATGTAAAATACTTAAAACTTACCGATCAAGCACAATTCGATTCTTCAATCATGTACAAGTAACTACACTGAGTCATTATATCACATCTTCCACATTGTTGTAATCATCAATTTCAACGTGTTGTAAACATGAGGCCATATTATACTCGCAAATCAAAAGATACAAGCGGCGCCACTTGGTATGGGTTGATGCAACATTTGTTTAAAAACTGCGAGTATCAGATCATAGGTAGTGCAAGTATTTAAAAAAATGGAAGCGAAGGTTCCATTTAACCACATTGACCTTAATGATAAATTATGGTCTCTACAGACAGGGTAGTTTTCAAAATATCTACAGAAATTTTGAGAGATGATAATACTCATTAAAACTAAGAAATAAGAACTAGGTAGGTATATAACCCATGTTCAAAAATCTCAAATGACTTTTGAACAGTGTTTATGTAATAGAGTTTTTAATTTATTTTACTGAATACTGTCATCTTTTAAAAAGTTTGGTATTTCGAAATATTTGCAGTAATTGGATAGGATGCATATTTCGAAAAAAAGACAAAACTAAAAAAAAGAATTTATTCAGAAGATATACATATATTCTGATAATAATTTGACCTTTGAGTGGACATTTGAGCATTCATATTTATAAAAAAATGTTTCCAGAAAATTATAAAACATTTCTGATTTCGTAGGAAACTGTAAATCAAACAAATAAATAATTTTGAAACAAATATCTAAAGATCTTATAATATTTGTAAACTTAAACCTTACATTATCGAAGTTTATAAAAATTTCCCTGATATCGAAGGTGCTGTCACCAACGCAGTAGATGGGCGGCTGCAAGGAAAGTTTTGTCCTCTTCAAATGCTTGATTTGATCTTCGACCTCCTGAAGGCTACCACCTCCAAAAATAACTGATTCTTGGGAGTCTTTTATGGTGAACTTAATAATTGATTTTCTGCCAGTTGCCATCCTTTCTGGCTACTCTATTTGATGGCACAAAGTAGCCATGTAGGACCCAAATCAGAGCTGCGTTGCGTCCGTCTGTAAAAAACAAGTTTTGGTTAGTATTATCACTTCCAAAATTTCTGCAGTTATTTTTTGAATGAGTAAGTAAAAGTTGTCATTAATACAAACCATAAACATACTTTTTTTAAAAGGTTATGTACATGTTTGGGACTTACTTTCTGAAATTGTGTTGTTTTTTATCATTTTGACCAACGTAGACTTCACATTTCGGTCTTTTATGTGATTTTCTGTTGTAAGGAAAAGTAATAATTTATTGGAAATCTTTTCCCAATTAGTCAAGAGTCCGTCTCGACGAAACGGTGCTTGGAAGTCCATGTCAATCTAGAACGATCCAACAATTATAGTAAAGCAAATTGTGAAAAACTAAATAGTATGTATGTACACTTACCAGTCGAAAGCCAGATGGATTTTTGTAAAATGGCCATTTTTCCGGTATTGGGATGGTCCTTGATACCTGCTTTAATGGTGTAAACTTCAAGAACAAACACTTTATTCTTACACTTACAAAGTAATAGAAATCGAGAAGCGTTTTACACAACTGAACACGATTACCGATCGCGATCGTGTCGAGGTGGGAGTGTGATCGTGTGATCAATGATTTTGTTCAATAATAACGAGTGATTTGCTGCTTATTTGCTGAGATTGATGAATAATTATCATTGAGGAAAAGAATGGAATTCATTAATATTATGTACAGATCATTGATATTTCATTACAAAAACAATGAACGAATTCTTTAGTATTATGAAACTGATCCATTACTACTATGAATACCATACTTTAAATCAATGAATTGTATTCTTTGTATTGATGATCGTATTTTCATAATATTAATGATCGCCATCATCAAGCAATGAATAATATTTCATTGGAACAATGAAAAAGTTCATGGCACCAATGAACAGAAGTCAAAGATTAACATTCATTGATATTATGAAAGACTTTTCGTTCAGTGTTCCCTTTTCTGGAAAGTGGGCTACAACATTCGTCAGTCTAACCTCTTCAGGGACCTTTTTTTTGTTGGCCAAAAATAGAGTTGGTCTTCCTCTCCTTTTTATACTGCTGTATCCAGAGATGAGCTGACGCGCCAAAGCCAGTCGAAACGGCAACTGATCCACCTTTCTTCGCCGAAAGGTTTGGTAATGAATAAAACTATTTACAATAGGCAGGTCAACTAAAAAATAAAATATTCTGTGCCACCATTTCACTGACCTCCTCCCGACAGCATATGCTTCTCTTTTCTGGTCAAATCTATCGACACCTCCCATGATTTTATTATATACATGCAACCACTTTGGGGCAATATATATCACTCTTAGAACCATATTTATTGGTCCTTTTCACTGTAGTCGTGTCTTTCGGACGGCAGTAGTGAGTAGAGTCACAGGCTTATTGTCTTGCCACTTGACAGCAGAAACGACACCTCGACTTTTGAATTGAAATTCTCCGCGGTTCATTTTGTCCTTTTTCTTCATCATCTCAGGCAGATTCTTTCGGTGGCTTCTTACGGTTCCAACTGCATAGATTTCTTTCTTATGAAGCCTTCTCAATAAATTAACAGACGTGAAGAAATTATCGAAAGCTACTAAGCAATTCTTACCGGTATAATTCTCAGTCAGGTTGAGCACGACCTTTTCTCCTAATCCAATATCTTTTTTGTCTTGTGTGACTGTACTTTTACCGGTGTAAATGTCAAATTTCGAAACAAAACCTGTTTGAGCATCTGCCAGACACCAAACTTTATACCCCCGTTTTACCGGCTTCATTAGCATATATTGCTTAAAGCTGCAGCGCCCTTTGAATGGGATCATGGACTCGTCGACAGGCAATTCTCCAGAGCAGTCATAAACTGAACGACATTTATTATTTATGTGGTCAATCATTGGTCGGAGTTTGTAGAGTTTATCATATTGTGGAGACCCTCGTGGTGGACAGGATACATTATCATTACAATGAAGGCTTTCAGTAACTTTTATTTTGTTCGTGAAATTGCTCCACTCGCTTCGCTCGTTTCGCAAACTTTTCATTCACAAAATAAAATAGTACTTTTAACACTCATATCATAAATAGCTATTACATGCGAAATATTGTATGTTGGGAAAAGTGGCCACCACAGTGTCCACTTTGCCCTCTTTCACACCATTAGATAAATATGACTCTACAGGATAAACACATAAGCCTACTTATTATTTCGACACACACATGCGTAGCCTAAATTGTGTTATTTTAAGGTGTTATGGTGAATCATACGTATTTGGAATTTGTACTGAGTTATAATAATAAATTGAATGACCTTAGATCAGTACGTTGAAAAACACGAAAGACTTTAATAGCTTTTGACTAAGTACACCAAACATCAACAAACGTCAGTATGACATTTACGGCGAACTATTCGAGTAGTCGACGCATTTGCAGCTTCGTGGCAGCACCGTACTATGACAAAATAGCCAGTGGCCACTTTGCCCATCCTTCCCCTATGTTTATAAAAATTAAACATATACATACAATTAAACTGGTGAAGGTGGAGGAAACGTTTACATACGAAGATTATGTGAAACTGAGTAAGCTCACAATATCAATTATTGTTTCGTAAATAAATAACGATATTCTATTATTTTATTATAAGCTCTTGCAAAGTTCCCTGAACTTGGCACTTCTGATCTGATGACATTATTTTCATGGACAATCAAGGAACAATTTTAGATGAAGATGTTCTAGCGGATTTTATTAACGCCACCAAAATCACATCAGATACAGATCTGTGTATATTATGTAGTGGCAAAAAATCGCCTGGATCATTATGGCAGATGATGTTACTGATTTCCCATCTCCTAGCTTTAGTCCCAGCAGCACCTGGTCTGTTGTAAGCAGTGTAAAATCACCAACAGACTATGTCATCTTAAGTGAAGCTGAAATAGAAGGTAAATGTTTGAATAAATGTTTCGAATAATCCCAAAATAACCTGATGTATGCAACCAAAACTTGACTCCCCATAGAATACACCATTTCGAGATCACTTTAAGGCACCTTTTCAAAAACAAACTAGGAACAATTATTTGATGATATAAATATCAGTAAATTTATTACTTATTATTATTTTATTGTGTTCTAAAAAGAGATAAAATTGCAATTTTTGGCCTTCAAACACTTATTTTATCACCACAATCACAGACTTGTTTTAGAGCGAGAGCTGGCTGCAAAAAAGCTGGCCTATCGAGTAACAACATGAAATGAATTTTAAAAGCTAGAGGAAAGGTAGCAAATATGAGCTAGGTATTTAATATGGGCTAGGGAGATTTCTCAGCTGTCCATGACAGTTTTCTGTAACTGATCATCGCAAATTGTGAATAGCAATGTCCAATTTCCATAGTAGAGATGGCGGTACCATCTTTGACGATTTGAATTTATTGTAATTTTCTGACAGTTTAACGAACGTGCAAAACTTTTTTAGGTAAGTTAAAAAATTCCATTTCTCGAAAACTAGCAATGGACGTAAAGCTGTCTTAGGGAATGATATAGAAGACGAATTAGTTCGCTACATTTTGGAGATGGAAGCCAAATTTCATGGACTGACAAGAAAAGACGTGAGAAGGATGGCGTACACTTTAGCTGCCAGAAACAACATCAAACATCCGTTTGGCGGCAATATGGCGAGCACAGCCTGGTTGAGGCTTTTCTTGCGACGCCATAAAGAGCTATCAGTACGACGACCAACAGGAACATCATTCGCTCGCGCAAAAGGCTTTAACAAGGAAAATGTCGCAACCTTCTTTGATATTCTAGAAAAATAATACGACAAGAGGTTTTATCCCCCTGAACGCATCTTTAACGTTGACGAAACAGGTCTTACAGTAGTACAAAACAAGATTGCTAACGTTGTAGGCCGAAAGGGGAAACGACAAATTGCATCGTTAACTTCCGCTGAAAGGGGTTCCCTGATAACCCTAGTAGCAGCGATGAGCGCTGCTGGTCAATTCATTCCGCCAATGATGACCTTTCCCCGCAAAAATGTGAATCTGCAGCTGATGAAGGGAGCTGCTCCAGGTGCCATTATGGCTGTACATCCTAGTGGATGGATTCAAAGTAATATTTTCGCAAGATCGTTCCAACATTTCATTGACACAGTAAAACCTACAGAGGGGTCACCAGTCCTGCTGATTCTGGATGGCCATTACAGCCACACGCGCAATGTAGAAGTCATAGATATGGCCAGAGTTAATCATGTCACTGTAATTGTTTTGCCTCCCCATTGTACACATAAACTCCAACCTTTAGATAAGACATTCATGGGGGTTCTTACGGCTTATTATAGCGAGGAAGTTAGGGTCTGGTTACGCCACAATAATCGCCCACTGAGTGCATTTGATGTGTCAGAGCTCTTTGGAAGAGCCTATTTGAAATGCCAGACTGGAGAGATTGCTGTTAACGGTTTCAGAGCTACGGGCATTTATCCTTTGAACAAGAACATATTTTCGGATGCCGATTTCATTGCGGCTGAGAGTGAAGCAGAGAAGAAAACAACGCTTGCGCGCCTTTAGTCGTCGATTAATTATTCTGCTTCCATCTTATAATTTATTTTGGAGATTTGCGGTTTCGATGTTTTCTTCCGTGTGGATTTCACCCCTCTTTTACCGAATGTAGTTATTTCCCATGGCACACCAACTTTGGGATTTTCTATCGATTCTTCCCTTGTACTGTTAAGATGTCTCTATTTAATTATAAACTTTATTAATAATTTTAATTTGTTCGTTGTATTTTTTGTCGCCTGAAGATGGTATTATCTATTGTACCGAAACATGTCGCATCAAATTTTATATAATAAACAACCCTTTAATTTGTGGGGAAGGTTTTAAGTACGGCTTGGATCCTTATCCGTTCACTAGAATATTGGTCACCCCACTTTGTGAATAAAGCTAGAACTCGCACTAGCGATGGACCTTACATATCTGCCTTGTTAAATCTTGTGCAATGCCTAGGCAGAAAACTTTTTTTTAATTTTTTTTTGGCACGTTTCTGTACCTATCGAGTAACAGCTTCAAACTATAACCAAATTATAGTTTGAACATAACTCTATACGAAAAATCCATCCATAAGTACCTAATTCAATTACATATTATTGCCAAAATTAAATGCTATACGTATGCATTGAAGGAATGGAAGTAATACATGAAGAAACACCTAATAATGTTGAGTCTCCAGAAAACACAAGACATATTACAGTAAATGTAAGTAGGTATATTTAATTAAATTGCTGCTACAACTACTAGTGTTTATTACATACAGGGTGGGCCATTGAAAACGAAACGAAAAAATTGAACAAAACCAATTTCAACCATGCCGTCGCATAGAGAAACGAAAGACGGTTCAAATGAGGTATCACTCAGCATTCTTTCCCTATTTAAATTCTTGAGTTAGGGGTTGATGTGTCAATGTCAAGTTTGACACCAAAAGTTGGCCGACACAAATCAAGAATCGACGTGTCCGAGGGTTTTTTCAAGAAACTAGTATAAGTGTCCAAAAACTGGCGTGTTTCGTTTTCAATGGGCCAACCTGTATACAGAGTGTCTCAGCGAGACAGTTCATTAGAAGTTTATGAGGCTCTGGTCAAAATAAAATTCCGAAAATTTTGAATTAGGTATAATCCCTTATGTTCTCTTTAACTAAAATATTTATAGGTTTCTTGTGCTTCCGGTTATACCGGAAGTCGTTATCTACTTTGTTATTTTAAATGGAACACCCTGTATATTTTTACATTCTTACATTTACATTTTGACCAGAACCTCATAAACTTCTAATGAACGGTCTCGCTGAGACACCCTGTATAGTTCTTTATTATGCCAATCGTATGTAATGTTTTGTTTTTCATCTTGTGCACAAAATTAAACAAAATTCCCTATTTCTAGGAATGGAAAACTATAATAACAAATAGAATGGATCCTGCAATATTTCAATTTTATGATACCAATGGGTTTTTAAACAACACACTGAGGATTAAACTTGTAAATTGTACCTGCAATGTTCTGAAAGAAGTATATGGTAGAAAAATTCCAGACATTGCACAAAGGGCTTTAGGGCAAGCGATAATCTCCATTTTTCCAAACCTCAAAGACCCTACGGGTGGTTTTGGATATGTATGTAAACTTTTTCATTACTAAACTTTAAACATAAGAAGTTTATCATCTTTATAGGAGGCATTTTATACCAATAACAATGGAGGTGAGGGTTTCATGTCGTGGAGGCTCAGAACCATTAATCGTGCATCTTCCAAAGATAGTCCAAAATTAAAGAAAAGTAAAACAAGCAGCAGTTCTCCAGATGTATCTGGCAGGCGGGTAGTAACAAAAGGGAGTGTCACCTTAACGTCCGAGGTGCCAGACGCTATAACATTTATGAAATGATCTTGAGGCTATAATAGAAAAAATGTCCATAGCCGATAACTATAAAAACAGCCTTGGATCCGAAATATTAATTCATTTTCCAAGATTTCTCGACACACCTTCACTTGTAAGCAAATATTTATTATACTTATCTTAAGAATCGCACAAAAAATTCTATCAACCACGGTTGTTATAATTTTTTTATTTGTTCAAGGTTGAACACGATTTTCTTTTGGAATTTTCGAAATCTAATTTCGCGGAAATTTTTACTATAGGGCACGCAGAAAAAGTGTTAAACATATATTCCACTACTGCGTCGAATCCCTGTCAAAGTTATTTGGATGGAAATACTGAATCCGACGATGTGGATAGTAAGTTTTAGGTTTTCGTATACTCCAGTTCCATTAACGTAGTTTTGTTTTATGTAGAATACGACAAGTGCACAAGAGCAATACTTGCTATTTCTAAAATGGTGCCGATGAAAAAAACAAAAACCAACACCAAAACTGCTGACAATAGTGAAGCGCTAATCATTGTTTTCAAAAAGGTATATACATCCATGCTTATTACTTACTTACTATGTATTAAAAAAGATCCTAAGTAGCTAGAAATATTGAGAGACTAGTTTTACGTTGGGCCAATGTTGACAATATATTGACCAAGTTAGTTTTATGTAACCAACACTTGGTCAACATTGTGATACATTGTTGTACTTATAGCAGAACATCACCATTACATTGCCAATATTAACCTTACCACGATTGACCCAATATTGGAATTTTGTTGGCCCAACATAAATCAATCTTTAACACCAATTTTGTTTCAAGTTTGCATAGCTACTGGGGATGCTTTGGTGTATCATCGTATTAATTTTCTTTTGTTTCTATAGGTTAATCAGACAATCGATGACATATTAAATAGAGCACAATCAAAGCAACCATTCTTAATTGCACAGGGCACAAACAAAGGGGCGATCACTCAGTACAATGTAGCAATTGATGGAAAATAATTTCCTGTCCGTATCTATGTAGTAGCGTAAAGGCATTTGAAATTCTGTTTTGTGCCATTACGTTTTCAACACTGAATATGCAGAAACAATAACTCTATTTTGGAACTTCATGCAAACGTTCTATTTCAACATAAATGAGAACCCAAAGGTATGTTATACTCGGAAAATGACTGAACTCAAACTAGAATTCAAAATATTATGTAATGTGACGTTTTATAGGTTAGATGATTATTATTGATGACTACTATCTACTCCCCTTTCTTATTATTTTATAGTATAGTACGTTTATGCTACTATTTTATATTTTGCACTTTTTACGTATTTATTTTTCTGTACCCAGATCTTTAATATTTTAATATACTAGGTGTTTTTTCGCATTTATGACGATTTATATACTATTCAATATTATTTTCTAGTTTTAACTTGTGTTCATGTTTTTATATTACCTTGCATAATGTTTACTTGTTATAAATGTTCTATTAAATTAGGTTCCGTTATTAACACTATAATAAGACATTTGCGAATTGCACATGGTTTGTGTGATGGCAGTACCTTAAATTTAAGTTGTTACCAAAATTGTAGTCTGAGACAGTGTTGCCAGATTTAGCAATCGTAGTTCGGTATAATAACAACTTTGTTATTAAAGATGAGTTTCTTGCTCTAATACCAATTAAAGAAGCTTCAGCACAAAATTTATATAAATTAATCACAAATTTTTTTAATAATCACAATGTTCCTTACAAAAACAATATTGTAGGCTTTGCTGCAGATGGTGCGAATGCTATGATGGGTGATAAACATTCATTAAAGACCTTTTTATTGGGGGATATACCAAATTTACTTGTAATAAAATGTGTATGTCATTCCTTAGCACTTTGTGCATCATAGGTATGCATGTGAAAAACTTCCAGATGAGACAGAAAAATTGATTAGATCAGTATATAATTACATGCAACATAGTTATAAACGGCAATCAGAATTTCAAGAATTCCAAACTTTTTTAAATATAAAACCTCACAAACTGCTTCATCCATCACAAACGAGATGGTTGTCATTAAATTCAGCTGTAAATACAGTAGGTAATTAATTAATCACTTTAGCTAGCGAATTTGGTTATTATTCATAATGTCTGGATATTATACATAATAACTGATTATTTACTTTGGCTGTAACATTTAAGATCAATAATCTATGATTTATTAGCTTGATAGTGATAGTATAATAAAAAAAGACGATTATAATATAAAAAATATAATTTAAAAAAAATGTTAGGTAGGTATGTATTGCATTCTTAGAAAATAAATAAATTATAATATAATATTTTATACGAGTACATTAGGTAATAAAGCAAATAAATTAGAACTGACAAAGTAAAACTATTTTTTTCATGCAAACAATAAAAATATTTGACATTACGCGAACGCAGTCTTTACAATTGGCAATGCCAGTCATAACATTGCTTTTAAATTCTTCATATGTGGTATGAATTATTGGAAGTCTTAGTTCTAGTCAACATGTATTAGCCGTGGTATACAAGCAATCATTTTGAAAGGTAACAGTGGGCTTAGTATCAAATCCCAATGGCGGCACACTGTCAGTGCCTGTAGCGAATATCAAAACATCTTCCAGAGATACTTCACTTTCTCCATCTAAAAGTTCGAAATGATGTTACTAAAATCACTACGATGTAAGGCAGAAGCCATAATACCCTATAATACCTTCACAATCCTGTAGAAATTCTTCCAAAATGTTATCGCCCTATTCTCTAGGTGACGTCGAGATGAATTCTTGTCAGAGTAAACGACGGCGAATAATTCATTTAATGCCGTCGCTGTGAGGGAAATCTTATTTGCACATATTACATCTTCAAATAACCTTAGATACCGTCTCATTAGATGCAGTATTCCACCAGTATTCAAGCCTTCTTGCAGTTTTTCTAAGGCCGGTCTAACACGATCATACGCATAAATAAACAAGATAGGTTAATATTGTAGTAATCATTTTACTAGTTTTATTTTACTTGATTATAATCTCGTTTATAAGCATCGAAATGCGGGCATAAATTTAACTGTATGGCCCACACTAATCAAAAATCGTCAAGCAATGTTTAGTTTTATTGACGCAAGCTTTGATATCGAAATAGATGAACATCACAGTATCCATAACATGAAAAAAACGTCAACTATGGTTAGGTAGTAATCACGAGAGCTCGAGTATGACTCGTTGCTTAAAAGCATATGAATATGGTATATCTCTGTCATACTTTGAAGAATTGTATAATAATACTATGCCTATTCATACTTTCAATGCAACGTGTGTCGGTTTTAAAACCATATTCATATGCAACGAGTCATACTCAAGCTCTCGTGATTTTTGCTATATCTACACAACACTAAAATGTGCGTTGTCACAAGATAGACACCTTAATTTCGTTATGCTTGTAGTGGCCTTATTCACAGGTATTTCTATCAAATAAATCGTCGCTTGAATGCAGAACTATTGTATGTCACAAAAACCAAATTTTACAGGAGTGGTTAGTGGTATTTTCTCAAAATTTGTTTTAAATCTGTATTTTCAATATTACATTGAATTGTTTTTCGTCCCTTCTGTGTCAAATTAATTTTTTTGTAATGTGGTGTATCATATTCGTATTTAAAGAGCAAACAATTGGGAAAATTTGGATTACTTTCAATAATTCTTATTTTTAGCCAACTTACTTTTTCATTCATTTCAAGTTTACGGTAGTCTCCTTTTGTAAGTTTTTCAAACCAAAAATGTTTTCTTGGCCAAGTTCTTTCACAAGATAAGGTTGTTTTCTTCTAGCTGTTCTGACTAGAGTACACCATTGATCGGGTGTATAAATTGGTATGGATCTCGATGCCTTCTCTATGACACTGTGCGCGGAGTCTCCTTCATTCTGTGTATGACCCCGCTCCATAAAACTGTGGCGAATTGTAATTTTATATTTTTGTGATAAGTGATAAGTAATTGTATAGTGAAAACAGAAATTTATTCCGGTTCTGTCCGGCACAGTTATCGGAGTACAATGAAAATTCTGTAACTCCTTTGCCTATCTGGTCCATCATAAATAATAAGAGACTGCTACCTATTTCACATGAACCCCTTTTTGCTATACACTCATACCACATATAGCAAAAACAATCCTTGCTTGCTAAAGTATAAACGGTAAAATTATAGGTGCTCAGTTTAAGCTTGTAATAGGCAAGACCAACTTCAGATTTAGGAACCGGTAAAATTTGCTGTAAGTCGAACACAGCAGCGCAAAAACTTTTGTCTTGAATCGCTCTTTCCTTATCTAAATTTTTTGCATCCCTGGAAAGATTTTTGTTTCGTAAATGAGCATCGTACTCATTCTGCATGTTTTGCTTTTCTTCAGCTTCCCAGTTTTGGAATTTATGACAAACGTCACACAAGTCTTTTTTTGGAGCAAAGAAAGACATGTTCAACTCGCTGTTAAAGATTTGTCTGTAAATACTTTCGGTGGCTACCACAGAAATATTGTGGTCCGTGCAGTACTCTTCATAAAGGCAATACATTTTGGAAACATTAAGGGTGGGGGGTAAGTATAATCGTTTACTTTGCTTTCTGCAGTAGTGACTTTCTATGGTCTCAAAAGAATTTATATGATCACGGACTGATTGTTTAACTGTTTCATCCAGTTTAGAATTTTTAGTTACCTTTCCTCTTTTGTCTTCTCTAACTAAGCCACTACTTCCTATTTTATTAGAAACCGTTTTAACTACTTGGGCACTTATACACAGTGTGTTTAAAAAAACGTTTTACAAACTTGCAACTTTTTTTGTGAATCTTCTGGTAAATAATAAACGAAGGTCAATGCTCTTCTGCTTTGCCTTTCATTAGTTTCTTGTTTACTTTCATTTGTTCTATGCCGACTTCTCATCTTTTTTTTAAACTCAACAAATTTAGCTATAAAGTCTCGTTGCCGGTTAACATCTGCTAGATTCCAGTATTCCGTAAATATTTTTGTTCTTACGGCCAGGCTAATCTTCTCTGTGCATTTCAGCCTGCAATTTGCACACGGGGGTTTAACTTGTCTAGATGGCTGCGTTTTTCCTTTCCAAGTTATGTATGACTTTCCACTATTTCTAGACTTCTTGATCAGATTTCTTCTCCAATTATCTGGGTTACGCTGCCTTTTTCTGGTCCTCTTCTCATTTGTCTGCAACTCCTCATTGTAATCACGTTTGGTGAATGATCTTCGTCATTATCTGAAGGTTGGTATTCAGGGTCATTTGGGTCATTATCACTAGCATAAGGATCTTCAGGTGAAGATAGCTCTAAATCTGTCAATAACTGTTGGTACCTGGATGTACTGGATTCAACTATGGCATGGCAAACGTCAGTGGCGTCAAGTACAATAGATGGTGTTCGACTGTCCAAATCTTTCAATTCCTGTTGATTAGGCGTACAATCCTAGGTTTGGCTGATTTTAGACGGCCAAAGCCGGAAACTGAATTCAAATTCGGGCTTTGGTTACTTTGAAACGTCCAAACCTAAGATTGAGCAAAAAAATCGACCATTGGCCGATTTCGCGCTTTGCGCCCAACATATATACTATTTTTTTCACTACTAGGTATTTATTTACACTAATATAAAGAAATTAAATACCTTACAACCTCCCCTTAATATATAATAATCGAAGTGAATACGAAGTTACACGATTAGATGCGGTCGGGAAACAGCTGATCCCATTTTCAAGCGAATTACATAAATAATGTCATGTTAAAATGCAAAAAGTTTTAAGTAAAATTAACAACATTGGACATCGTCAACACTAAATTTACACTTACTTTATTTATAAATTTTCATTAAAAATAAGCACTTTTAAATCTTAAAACATACCTACTTTGTCTTACAACTGTCAAATAGAAGTTAATTCATAATGGCGCGGAACTATTAATTTTTGAATACACGTCATAACTTGATATTAAATTTATATATTAAAGAAATGTTTTTCATGCACTAAATATTACTAAATGAAATTTCTCCATCATACTAAATAGTGTATGCACGTTAGTTACTTCAACAATGTGACAGATTTATTAAAAAATGTGTATTTGTTCATTATTAACTAGTAGTGAATAATGAAATAGTTATTTACGTAACCAGTTATGAAAAGACTAACTTTATTTGACGAAATGTAATATTTGCCAAATCGAGCGAGCGAAGCGAGCGAGTTTTGCAAATTACATGAGTCAAATAAAATTAGACTTTTTCATAACGTGTTAAGTACAAAACTTTATCTAATTCCGTAATTTTATCTACCTTTTGATTTTTTAATGAGAACATTAATCTGAAATCAAGTAGTTTTAAGTTCATGGTTGCTATGGAAACAAACATCGAATTTTGTCAATAAGTCAAAATAATGCAAAAATGTCTTCAAGCAGTGATTTAGAGTTACCTTCTGATGTTGAGGAGGCTGCAAATGTTGCTGTAGGTAGTTTAATACCCGAGAAGTCGAAAAATAGATACGCCGTAGCCTATACAAAATTTGAAAAATGGTGTGAACTGAAGAAGTTAAAAAAAACCAACGAGAAGGTACTGCTTGCCTATTTCGAAAGTTTAAAAACACTAAAGGCATCTTCTTTATGGACTACCTATTCAATGCTGAGAGCTGAACTTACTGTTCGCAAAAATATTGATATTAAAGGATACACTATGCTACTAGCTTGGTTAAAGAGACGTTCCGCTGGATATCATGCGAGATATTTACAAAAGAAAATGTAGAAAAGTTTATAAAAGAAGCTGAAGATAAAGACTATCTGTTTGCAAAGGTACGAATTAATTAATCAGTGTTGCAAATTATTAAATAAACCTGTTTCTTTAGGTAGCAATGTTGATTGGAATTGCAGGGGCGTGTAGAAAGATTGAGTTGACGTTTTTACGTGATAAAGACGTTTCAGATGAAGGCACTTTTTTTAAGATTACCATTCCAGAAACAAAGACGCATGTTTTTCGTGAATTTGTGATTAATGATGGAAATATTGCTGGTGTGAATTTTGTCGACCTTATCAGGAAGTATAGAAATATTAGACCGTCTACTGTAAAGCACGACAGATTTTTTGTAAAATATTACAATGAAAAATGTGGAGTACAACCTGTAGGAATAAATACTTTTGGAAAATTACCCACAATGATCGCACAGTATCTTAGACTTCCAAACGCTAAGGCATATACTGGACATTGTTTTAGACGTTCATCGGCGTCTTTCCTGGCAGACTCAGGAGCAGATATCTTAAGCCCTCTTTCACACTTACGGTTTTGCAACGGCACCCGCGCCGTTGCAGTCGTTGCGCCGTGCTGCGACGGCAGCCGTGTACGGCTCCGGCATAAAACCGTTAGTGCGAAAGCATACATTTAAGACAATGTGCTACCATTACACACGGCACCGTTTCCGTACACGGTCACGTTAAGAAAACCGTAAGTGTGAAAGAGGGCTAAGAATTAAGCAACACGGAGGTTGGAAATCCAATAATGTAGCAGAAGGTTATGTAGAAAGGTCTTTGGAAAATAAGAAAAGAATTGCTAACAACATTCTGCGTGAATCATCTGCTACTGCTTCGAGGGTAGTTGGACAAGATCAAAGAGCAGATGTGGCTTTGAGGGAGGTTGGAAAAGTTGAAAAGAGTATCCCTGCAGATTATGGAGTCATCTTGACAAATTGTGTTTGCAATAATGTTACTTTTAATATTTATAAATCCGAAAAATAAAAAATTAACCAATTACTTATAGTTTCAAATTGTCAGTTGTGTAATACTGTGTAATACCACTGAACCAACTTTTTACGAAGCTTAAGGATAAAACACCTATATTACTTCAATCAGGTGTCATTTACAATGTTCCTTGCACGACCTGCAACAAAGTCTACATCGGGTTAACCAACTGTTGGCTGAAATCTCGACTATCCACCCACAGAAGTGATATTAAAACCAAAAAAACTAGATATGCTTTAGCCAATCATGCCCTAGATTTGGGACACCAATTTGATTTTGATAATGTTTCCATTTTAAACCGCTCTAACAACAGAACTACCCTCAAATTGATGGAGATGGTTGAAATTAATAAGTATCTTAAACAATCTGTTAACTTTAGATCTGATGTAGATAATCTACATGTCATTTACGCCAATCTACTGGCCATGCATAACTCGACCAACTCTAATTAGCTACCAACTAGTGTACAATTTTAACGTGTTATTTTCCTTAAGAAATTATTAATAATTTTTTATTGTTACCAATTAATTCTCAATTAATTAATGTACATTCCTCCACTTACAAACTTACTATCTAAAAAAATTTTTTACACTACATTTTGAACGATCTTATCTTGTTTACAACTTTACGTTAGTTGTTATCAACCTCCACCTTGTGTAGGTTGATAACCACACATTACCGCCATTAAAGTCATTGTTCGTCTACCTGTTGGACGGTGCTCATCTCTTCTTGAATTATATTATGAAATCCGTTTTTAACGTTCAAATGAAGTTCCTATGTTACAACTTAATTAACAACTAATTTATAGTAAGTTAAAAATTTTAGAAAAATTGATTCATTGTAATTGTCACTGTTCTAATTTTTAGTTCCTGATGAAGCTAATATCTGATTAGCGAAATATTGAATAATAAAAAAACATTGTTAATAGGTACACGTTTTGTGGTCTACACCCAATAACCCGTTTTTATCACTTATTACATAACTACTTTACATAACTGTGATGAGACAGTTTTGAAAAAGATCACGTTACCTAATTTTAACCTATTACCCGCCAACGTCCCATTTTTAGGACACAGATTAAAAAATTTTTATAGTAACAATGGTAATATTCAAATGAAATTTAAACTGTACAAACTTTTGTTTACATCATTTGCTTTCCGCCTTTGCCTATAACAGAGTCAGTAGATTAATAGAGTACCGCAAGCCTTTGACGCGACAAATGCCGCCTTGGCGGCCATTTTTAGTCCATATACATAAAATATACTTACGAAGTGCGTAATTTTTAATAAAATGCCGTGTTGTTGTGCCGTTAAGTGTATTTCTTTTATTATATTCCGAAAAATTTAGTCAAAACATCATCTACTTTACTGAGCGTGTAGTGAGTGAAGCGAGGAAAGGACTAAAAATGGCGGAGGTTGCGGTACTCTATTAATCTACTGACTCTGGCCTATAATGACGATCGCTGCCATCTAGCTTGAATTACGTAAAAGATTTAACCTTGAAAACATAACTCTAACCGTTAACGTTCGTCTTGTGCTTGTTATCGCTGTAAAGTTTTTTAGAAACGCTGAAATAAGGCAATTGTGGTGATTACTTATTATATGGACATTGTTTTATCCATTCATCAATAAAAATTACTTTGAATAAATAACAGGTAAGTTTTGTTTATCGTCAAATATAGCGTCCCATTTTTGGGACATTGGCGTAAAGTGACAAATAAGTATTCAAATGTTGTTTTGTTGTAGAATGGATTCAAAAAGAGCTTTGACGATCGGTGAGCTTACTGCAATGTTAGAAGACGAAGATTTTTTTCGTGATCTTGAAGCAAATGATTCTGATATAAATGTAGCTATTATACCACCTAACCCCGATGAGTTGACTGACTTGGAAGATTTAGACGACAATGATTTAGATGAAGTTGGTATGGAGAATGATGGTGACGTTGCCGGATCTTTGGAATTATTTGCACCTAACATTGAAGAAAACAAAAATAATTCAGATCAACCCCCAAAATCAAAGAAAAAAAAATGCGATCCAATAAAGTGGGAAAATATTTCTCCAATTTATACAAAAAATATCACGTCGTCTAAAGATAAAACTGAAGGTATTCTCGAGATAATGAAAGAGTACTCAGCTGCCAAAATATTCGAATACCGTATATTTGAACTTATAATAGAGCAAAGTGAATTATATGCGCAACAAAAAAATACAGTAAATTTCACCTTGTCTTTACAAGACTTACAAAAATTTATTGCTATCATGTTATTGAGTGGTTACCATAAGCTACCTCAAGAAGATATGTATTGGGAGCAAGCACCTGATGCCATTGTACAAATTGTTTCAAATTCCATGCCCAGGACCAGATTTCGTGAAATAAAGAAAAATCTTCATTTGAATGATAACAGCAAAATACAAAAAAATGATAAATTTTACAAACTCAGAAAATTCTTTGATATACTACAAAGAAATTTTAGTAAGTTGGGAGTTTTTTATGGTAAACTGTCGCTAGATGAAATGATGGTCCGTTATTATGGTCGACATCCTTCAAAGATGTATATGCATGGAAAGCCAATCAAATTTGGATACAAAATTTGGTGTTTATGCAGCGCAAACGGTTATCTATTTAATTTTGAACCTTATGGAGGTAAATCAGACAACGCGGAAGGTCCACTGGGTTCTAGAGTAGTAAAAAATTTAGTAAAGATAATTCCACCCAATAACATGGAAGACCATGAAGTTTTTTTCGACAATTTTTTTACGGGCCATGAACTTCTAACGGATCTACACTTCCTCAAACTAAAAGCAACCGGTACTATTAGGGAAAACAGGACAAAACAGTGTCCTCTTTCGTCATGCAAAAACATTGAAAAAACCAGGGAACGAGGATATTTTGAAAAACAATTTCATAAAACAGGCGAAGTTTTAATGGTTCGCTGGAAAGATAATAAAGCAGTGACAATGGCTACAAATTATAGTGACGTTTTACCTCTATCAAATGCCAAGAGGTTCTCAAAAAAAGACAAAGAAAAAGTATCAATTCCAATGCCCCGTCTGTTTAGCGAATATAACAAAAATATGGGTGGGGTCGATTTACTCGATAAGCAGATTTCATTATATAGAACAAGAATTCGATCTAAAAAGTGGTGGTGGCCATTATTTACACAATTTTTAGATGTTGCTGTAGTAAATACTTGGAGATTATATCAAATTTCTCACCCAAATGAAAAAATTTCACTGCTTGACATAAGGAGAAAAATAGTGCTCGCATACTTGTGGAGCACCAAACCTAGTGGTAAAAGACCCGGGCCGCAGAAATCTAAAGTTGTTGGAGGAAGAGTAAGCAGTGAAATACGTTATGATCAGAGTAATCATCTTATCAAGCCAATAAACACCCAACGAAGATGTGCTGCTTGCGGTAAAAAAACAAAGAGAATTTGCACAAGATGTGACGTACCCTTACATGACAAATGCTTTGAAGGATTTCATACTAAATAATATTTTTTGGGATGTATTTTATTGTGTTTTAAGATTTTTTATAATAAAATTAATTATACCACATCCTGCCAATGTCCCAAAAATGGGACGGTTGTTTTTTTCTAAATGGACAGAAAAAAAAAATTTTTTTTTGTACAATGACTTTCACTGGGTCCAAACTAATAACATCAATATATTTTTTTTCAAATTTTCGTTATTTTTGTATTACGGCGGCCGGCGGGTAATGGGTTAAAAAACAACGTAAACTATCACTTTTATTAACGGAATTAGATAAAATTATTTACCTCTAACCAGTGCTCGAATTGGGGGGGGGATGGGGGGGATGGCATACCCTCACCTTTTTTAAATTACACAAGCGTACCCCTTAGTTTTTGGAGACGCGGGACGCCGGGGAACGTTTTTCGGGGTATTGCATTCTGTAGGGGAGAGGGGGGCAGGTTGTTACATGGGGCACGTTGTTACATGGTAAATATGTGCACGTTGTGTTGCATACAAGAGTAGCATATTTTACTACAAGAATTGTAGTCATACGCGACATCTGTGAATATAGTTTAAGATTACTAGGTAATGTGAAAACTTCAATATTAACTAAAACGTGGTTTGAGGTGCAACAAGTGATTTTTAGAGTGGAAAGAAATCTCAATTCATCGCCTAAACGGTAAGTGATCTAATTAAATTAATATATTGGTTTTGCAATACACACTTTGGACTTACATTCGCACTATTTATTTGTTTCCTTAACGTACAAGGTACATGATAAAAATGAAACATGACCTACATGTTACCGGTTGGGGCATATTGTTACAATAATTATGAGGCACGTTGTTACATGTAACAACCTGCCCCATACTTTAATAGTGTCACTAGTAAGCATAAGTTAGGTACTTTTATATTGTTACAGATTGTAAAATATGGTGAGAACTTATAAAAGAAAAACTAATCGTGGCAACACGCCAGCGGATGTTTTTGAGCAAGCTGCTAAAGCAGTATCAAATGAGAAATTATCTTTACGAGATGCTGCTAGTCGATTCGGAATAAATTTTATGACACTACATCGGTACATCAAAAAAGCTAATATAACGCCTAATACGGCAGCTATAAATATAGGCTACGCTAAACCATCGAAAATTTTTAGTGAAGAGCAGGAGCAAGAACTATCTCAATACGTCGAAGACTGTTCTAAACTTTATTACGGATTGACGACAAAAGATTTGCGAAAACTCGCTTATGATTTAGCTATTCAAATAAAAACAAATTTCCCGTTAGTTGGAAAAATATGGAGATGGCATCAAAAGATTGGTTGAAGGGGTTTTTAAAACGTCATAAAAATTTATCTGTGCGTATCCCAGAGTCGACAAGTCTTGCGAGGGCCACAGCCTTTAATCGTGCCAATGTTAATTTGTTTTTCGACAACCTTGCTACTGTTTATGACAAATATAAATTTAAACCGAATGACGTATATAACGTAGACGAGACTGGCCTCACTACCGTACAAAAGCCTTCTAAAATTATTGCGAAGAAAGGGGTTAAACAAGTTGGAGCCATCACGTCAGGAGAAAGAGGAACCTTGGTGACAATGGCTTTAGCAGTCAACGCGACTGGCAATAGTGTGCCACCCATGTTAGTGTTTCCTCGCAAGAAAGTTAAGCCATTTATGACCGCAAATACACCTGCTGGTTGCATAGCAGCAGCTCACCCTTCTGGGTGGATGACTGGTGATAACTTTTTACTTTTCATGAAGCACTTTACCAAATTTATTCGGTGCACAAAAAATAGCCCTGTCTTGTTAATTCTAGACAACCATGTGTCACATTTGTCAATTCCTATGCTAAACTATTGCAAGGATAATGGTGTGGTATTATTGAGTTTCCCTCCTCATACGTCACATCGACTGCAACCTTTAGATAGGACAGTGTATGGACCTCTAAAAAGATATTTTAACCTACATGCGGATGGCTGGCTCAAATCACACCCAGGTGTTCCCATGAGTATTTATGACATCCCAACAGTTCTAAAGGAAGCTTTACCACTTGCTACTACACCAAGCAATATACAAAAGGGATTTTTAGTTACGGGGATTTGGCCCTACAACAGAACAATTTTCTCAGACGATGATTTTTTACCTTCAGAAGTTACTAACCGAGAAAACAAAGAGAATGTGAGTAGTAATTTGGTGGAAGACAATCGATAATATTACTGACCATCCTATGGAAATTCGTCATATTACACCTGATAAATCAGTTGATAACTTTACCGACCCGGTGACAATTCGTCATACAACGCCACCTCCTCAACCTTCCACATCAACAGCTAATGATGGATATTCGCCAAATGTGTCATTCCGCGTGACGCCACTTCAGTTAAAACCTTTTCCAAAGGCTCTTCCTAGAAAAGCAGGTATTAATCGCAAAAAAATTAAATCTGCCGTTTTAACGGATACTCCTGTGAAAAACGCACTTGAAGAAGAAGCTCGAGAAAGAGAGAATCGAAAGAAAATAAGCGGCAAGGTTAAGAAAAACTTAAGCGACCATAAAGGTAGCAACTGTAAGAAAAAAGGTACCAAAAAGGAAGAAACTGATTCTGATCAATCAGAAGAAGGTGACCTGTGCCTTGTGTGCTTAGAATCTTATTCTAACTCTAAAGATAAATATTGGATTCAGTGTACAACATGCAGGGGGTGGGCGCATGTGTCCTGCGCCAGTGATGATGACTATTACGTGTGTATACATTGTTTAAGTGACAATGACTAATTTTGTAACATACGGGTAATTTTCATTTTGTAGAATGTAGTCTTTTAATTTTTGTAACAACGTACCCCATAAGCAGTAACAACTTGCCTCTCTAGTGGGGCATGTTGTTACATAGTGTACAGTTTATTAAAATATTTATAATCACTTTTCTGTAACTATTAGAGCTGAAATATAAATCAATCCTTAGAGCCTAATGTTTACTTTACAATAATCGATATATAATTGAAATTTCCAGTCAATAAAATGTGCCACAAAAAATACATATCTCAAAACTGTAACAACCTGCCCCCCTCTCCCTTACTTTTTTAATTTACAAACGTGTACCTATCTCGTGCACAGTATATGAAATACAATAGTATTCCTTCTTTCATTGACGTTTGAATTGGAAAGCAATTCGCTGATGCTTTTTGCGTAAAAAGTATAAAAACCGTTTATAAATCAAGGTTATTAACTTGCAGGTTGCTGGCTTGCAGAACAGAACACCCGTATTCAGTTTCAGTCCGCGTACAGTATTAACTTAGCATTTAAACGTTTGAAATCACCTGACCGCCCCTCGTATCGGTCTTCTGATTGTAAAAGTAGGTCAGTAGTTGGCCAGTGTTTATGTGCAATTAGCAGTATTTAATTGCGATGTGATTTGTGTTGATTTTGTGAGTAATAAACGTTTAAAATGAGTTTATTGTCGTGGTTAAATAAAACAAAAATTGTAACTAGTAAGTGTACAGCTACAGACTCGTCTAGTAAGAGTAACAATGAAACGGATTGTCAAAGTCTCGAAAGCAAACCTTCTACTTCGACTAGTTTTAATGATAGTTCCAAATTAGAATCGTGTAATGTAAATAAAAATAGTGACACGCGCGGAAGTGACGTTGAAAGTGAAAGTGATGATTCAGAACCAATTCCTAATAAGAAACGAAAACATAGCAGCAATCCGCCAGGCCAGGAATGGCCTGACTGTTGGACAAGTGAAATGTATGTTTCAAAATGCAGTGAATATAAGTGGCTATTCGCAAAAAGCAAACGGATTGGTTGCAGTGTGTGCAAAAATGTAAAGAAAATACCAGACCCTTTTAAAATAAAGGGTGTTCAAGTTCACTTATCTCAAGAATGGATAGGTTGCAGCATTGATTCTTATGGGACAACAGAGAAGGAGCAACGCCAATCTCTGCGAAAAAAAATATTTAAACATAAAAATAGTGAGGCCCACAAATGCGCTGAAAAAATAGTATTGGATGGTAAAAAAGAAAAAATGAAAACTGCAATTCTCAAGCAAGAACTTGGCACAAACGAGAGCACACAATACATCTTCAGGACTGTGTACAACATAGTTAAAAAAGGCCGGCCTTTCACTGATTTGCCTTTGGATGTAGACCTACAAATGTTAAATGGGGTAAATATAGGACGCATTCTTCAAAGTGATCATTCCTGTGCGAACATCGCATGTCATATAGCAAACGAAATGAGAAAAACAATTCTTAAAAAAATGGTGGAAAACAAATCTAAACTTGCTTTGTTAATAGATGAATCCACATCAGTGAGTAAATGTACTGTTTTGGTTGTATGTATTAGAGCATTCATACCAAATACAAATGAAAATGGCAATAATACAACATTCAATTCAGAAATTACATGTACAACATTTTTTTTAGATTTGATTGAATTGGAAAATACAACATCTTTGAACATACTCAATAGTTTATTGTCTTGTCTGGAAAAACATGGTTTTACTAATGACTATCTGACTCAAAACCTTGTATGCTTTGCAAGTGATGGGGCTTCTAACATGATTGGGAAAAAATCAGGCGTAGCAACGCTCTTAAGTTCCAAGTATCCAAACATAATTGTGTGGCACTGCTCAAACCACCGTTTGGAATTAGCCGTCGAAGATGTAGTGAATGAAGTAGCTGGCATTAACCACTTTAAAATATTTTTCGCTAAACTCTACAGTTTGTATAGTGCCTCTCCAAAAAACCAGAATGAACTTAAAGTATGCGCGTCAGAGTTGGATATTGAAGTATTTTCTATTGGAAAAATTTTAAGTACTCGGTGGGTTGCATCAAGTTTCAGAACAGTAAAAGCAGTATGGAAAAACTATGCAGCTCTCTACAAGCATTTTGAACATGCTTCAAACGACAATTTGAGACAGTCTTTAGAGCGCGCAAAATATTCTGGTTTAAAGGAAAGACTAACAGAAACGGCTTTTGTTCTTAATTTGGGTTTATTATTTGATGCTTTGTCTGAACTTTCCTATTTATCATTAGAACTTCAAAAACGCGGTGAAACGATTCCTAAAGCCCATAAATTAATCACACGTCAAATTCGTGTTCTGGAGTCTATGGCAGAAGACCCAGGACCAAATTATGTAGAAACAGAGAAAGCTGTTAGTGAGCTCATATTTTACAATATTGAACTGCAAGGAAGGTGCAAGTCATTAATGGAAGACAATTTTTCCGAAGTTTAGCAGAAAACCTACGTTCCCGCCTATTTACATTTACTTCATCTCATGTGTCAAGAGCAGCACCAAATTCGAGTGAATATGAGACTTTAATTAAGTCTTTAGAAGTATTTGATCCTCAACAGTGGCCTGCGCCTGAAGACATCAGCATTAGATACGGGGAAACAGAAGTCAGAGATCTCAGTAAACGTTTTCGTGAATATTTAGATGACAATAGCGAAACACCTATGACTTTGCAGCCACTAATTGCTGCTATTAAAACTCTTGTTGTTTCGACCGCAGAATGTGAAAGGATATTCAGTGCCATGAATATCCTACATACTGACTTGAGGAACCACCTTAAAGTTATAACAGTGTCTGCATTATTGTTTATAAAATGTGTGGGTCCTCCACTTAGGTTATTTAAGCCAAAAGAATATGTTGAATCATGGATTAAGTCAGGAAGACGGGATGCAGACTACACCCATTGTCG
Organism: Pyrocoelia pectoralis; assembly: GCA_036250285.1. Classification (NCBI taxonomy): domain Eukaryota; kingdom Metazoa; phylum Arthropoda; class Insecta; order Coleoptera; family Lampyridae; genus Pyrocoelia; species Pyrocoelia pectoralis. The sequence goes on along the minus strand of CM070075.1, from coordinate 34,174,475 downwards.
GAAAAGACAAATAAAGGCTAATTCTTCAGAATATGAAGCAATTTGGAATCACCTTTAGGCTTTAATGCTTAATGCTAATTTATTGCTTTTAAATCTCAAAATTGCTTAGAAATTATATTATTGGTTACACCAAAAATGCATTTTATCATTTTTTACACCTACTAATAATACCTAAATATAGCTAGAATTGACAATTTGGAATGTTGGGGGGGGGGGGGGTATATGCATTCCGCTGGACCGCAAGCCTGGAACAACAACTGACCGATACCCCCACGATTTATTTCCCAATTCGAGCACTGCCTCTAACTCGATATTTCATAGTCGGCTGTGACATCAAAAATCCTATGCTGTTTCTGCTAGTAGTGAAAAAACCTACTTATTACCCTTGTTTATCATATACCTATAAACAAGGTTATTACTGATAATAATAAGACGTCTAGATGAACGCGCAAGACGATTGATTATTTCTTCAGGATCGATTTTAATTGATCTATTGATTTTAATGGACCTATTATAAGACAGGACGTGCTTAACGATCAAGTTGATAAACTTAAATAAGATTTACGGGAATGCTGACACTATGTAAACGATATTATTAGATTTTAATTCCACTTATTCAACAATGTAATATTAAACTGTTATCTTTATGGGTGTCGGTTTATTACGGACGTTTGAACTGTGTGATCATTTTTATTACCTAGTTTCTGTATATTATATCGACCCGTATACAGTATGTCTGTAAAAATTAGCAACATATGGGAAACTTTTTTATTATTAATTTTACGAAAAAAAGTTATTCTTTATAAAAAGCCCTGCATGTTCTAAAATCTAAAATACAATCATCAGATATTACATTTTTTCAGTCGTGTACGCGATTTGTCAAAAAATATGAATTTTGCTCAATTTTTGACAATATCGAAAATTGTTATTAGAAAAAGTTAATGTTGCGTTTAACGAATTAGGTAAACAATTCAATAAATAATAAACATATTTTCTTAATTGCATCAGAAAAATTTGATATGTTAACCTTTGTTTTACAGCAATATTTGCAATGCGTTTAGAAATTTTGTGCTGCGTCTTTTTTTAATTCTGCCGTTGGTTGTTCTACGCGGTCTTCCTCCAACATGGCTTGCTTTCCCTGTTATATTAGTTTTTCGCCTTGCAATTGCTGTTGGCTGTACTTGAATTCGTGAGCCAAGGTTTTTTCGGTGAAAATTAAAAAGTATACTTAGGTAACATATATGAGCATGAAATCGAAAATGAAATGTACCTGACCCAAATGTTGCACAAGATGAAACAAATCCAGTTACTGTTTTTACCTTTTTTAATTTTTCTATCATTTTTCGTAATGCTGGCACAGTTTCAAATGGTGATTCTTTTACGAACTTACATAGGCATTTGGAAAATTCATTTATTAATTGTTCACCTTCATCAATAACTTTGCGTGCATCTGATGAACTATCTTCACTAGTTAACGGCACTCCTTTATTAGGTAGTTCTGGTTCCTGTTCAATAATTAATTGATGGACTCCATTTATTTCAAGTGCCGATGGTTCGGTTTGTACTTTGGTTAATGGTAACAACCAATTTGGTGGTGCCATATTTCCTGTGGCAATGCTGAATAAATTGCTTCTAATTGTCAGATTGTCAATTTTTTTTCTCGTATCCATCTGAATGGTGTAAAAGATGAATCCAATCTACATGTTTACATATAGCACCTGTATTACCATGAAAACAAATACAAAGCAAAACATCTGTGTAAACTAGATAGTGTAGATTTTCACTGTGCTCACTTGGAACGAGATACATATGGTCTCCTAGTTTTTGTAATTTTTCAATTATGTGTATTGGGGGCAATACAATCGTTTGTAAAAGTTTATCTTTTAATTGCCTGTTATGTGCTACGTCAAGTAAACGTCTTTTGTAATAATCAACAAGTTTAGTCAGTAAAAAAACTACTAATTGAATAATAAAAGCTTTTACGCGATTAAAGATTTTGTCTTTCAATAAACGCATAGCAGCTTCTGAAATATTGTTGGTGTGGTTTGGGTTTCCTTTGACAAGAAGCCATGTTCTAAAACTAATGGCCCACATATCTCGCCTTTGCCAGTATGAATTTAAATACTGAACATAATTTGCATATTCTTTTGCCGCTTCTACTGCTGTTTCATATTCTTCTTCACATTTTGTTATTGTTGGAGCATACATAATTGCTCTAAATTGCTTAAAAAATATCATTGCAGTATCTTTAGGTACTCCATTTTTGGAACAAACTAACCACCTATAAATGGACTGCAAAACGTGAAATACACATAGCAGACATTTAGAATTGTGCCACGTAGATTTTATAGCACTACCTACGTTCTGCTTCACAATCATCGGTCATAAAAACTTGTGGACCTTCTACTTTAACGCAAAAAAATTTGATTCTTTAACATACTCTTTAACATGTCAAATCCCAGAGTTATATGTTAGACACTTTCAGAAGATGTTATAATAAGACCAAGAGGCAATCCACCACATTCACTCTTGGTAGACATAATAAAAACTCTACTACCATCGTGATCTACGGTGCCAGTAGAATCCAAAAACACAATCTCTGATGCCGAACTAATATTTCTATGAATTCTTTTAAATAAAGGAGGACATAATCTAGAAATAATATAAACTGTAAATTCTTGTTTGAATTATTATCTTTTCTTACGTTATGTTATGACGTAACTGGTATCTTTAAAATACATTTTTGAACATTCGTCACCTACAGTGTTATTGTACTCCTTCAATCTTTCAATTAATTTTTTTTTCCATCTTCATTGAATTCAATGGGACCATACTGATTTTTAAATTCTTTCATGAAAAGATAGTAGCAGTAATTGTAGTCGGGACATACACTGCGATCAGCTGAAAGAATATGTAAAATTCGAGGGGTGGTTAACTCCTAGAAATCCGTGTACAATTTGCTTGAAATCCCATAAAATCTTGAGAAATCTTCTTAAAATCGCTTAAAATCTCTTGGGATTCATAAAATCTTTTAAAATCCCGTAAAATCTCTAAAAATCCCGCAAAATCTTTGGAAATCTGTAAAATCTTTAGAAACCGCATAAAATCTCTCCAAGATTTCATGAAATCCCATAAAATTCGATAAGTTTTCACATTCGTCGGACAGTCTGACTCGGATTCGTTTACACCTCGGTTCGGTATTCGGTTCAGACGTGTCAGGGCGTCAGTTGCGTAAAGTTGCAATAGTTGCGAAATAAATATTGTATGTTCTGTGTGTTTTTCGTTTCATATTTTTTTTAATTTTTCCATCAAGGAAAAAAGGCGTTGAAGAATTAAGTGAAATTGAGTTTTCAATCTGTTCTTAAGGTAAGTACCTAAGTATGGAGTATATTAGTTAAGTTTTGTCAAAAAGTAATACCTATAATCGTAAACAATTTTTCTTCTTATTGTAGCTCCCATGACAAACAAACGTATATTATGTGAGTTAAAGATTTTGTGATTTTTGACCGGTGTGGTTGTGTATGTACCAAGGACGAGGGGTTGGCCACATCGGCCACATAGCATTTGGAGTTGTCTTGCTAATATTGCGAATATCTGCAAATGTTAGAATAAAACGATCGATGATAGTCTTCGAGTATTTATTCTAATCAGTTTTGAAGTCGGCTACATCGTACATGTGCATGTGTAGGTCAAAACCTTTTTTTCGAACTTTTTTCGCTCCCCTCCCATTCTATTAATCGTAAGACAGTTATTGACGAAGTTTCGTTTGTATTCGTAAGCAAAACACGACTTAAGTAAATACACGCGACTCCCGATTTACGGGAGTCCGATTAACTGGTTTACGGCTTAACCGTCCATTTAGAGACGACATGAAAAATCCCTCGAGATAGCAAAATCACGATCCACTTCAAAAATGTTTACGTACAGCCATTAAAAATATGTACATACGTAGCACATAGCAGTTGATTCACACTCAAAAGGCGGAAATATCCTCTTACAAGCGCGCAAAGGAATGAAATGAGTCATTAGGTCATCACCTCACTTTTCTAAATCTGCAGTAGCCTACACAAACAATCTTTGTTTAATGTTTAGCATTATTACTTGTTAAGTACTTATTAAGTAACTAAATTACCTAAATGCCTTTTACATGATGGTGATTATTATTATTATTATCTTAGGACAAGGGGTGGTGCACTGCGACCTTTAAGATCTATTGTGCCCCCTGCTACAAACATCCATGTCCGGAGATATTTTACACCACCGAGACCGCCTGATACTAATATGTACCGTAACAACGTTAAAGGAGGACAAATCAAATTACATAATGCGAATGTCTGCAAATATTACGAATATCTCGCCGAGTAGGTATCTCGCGAATTTGGCAAATGTCAAATTTGGTGTACAATAAAAGGCTATGTGGTCAACCCCTCAACTAAGGATGATTCTTTAAATGTAAACAAAGTTTACCCACAAGTCGCGGAATAATAATTTTTGTTCAAATTTTTTGCCGTTTTTTACTTACCTACATGATTTTTAGAAAATGTAGTATGTGGGTATCCCGCAAGAGTACTATTTACTGCATTATATCAGATTAGGGATAACATTTATTCAACGGGGTCGTAGCGTAAGGGGGATTAATTGTTATTAATTTCAGAATGGCACAAACTAATTTGGAGATCCGTACAGATAATATACAAGATACGAGAGAAGACATTTTCATTTTGTTCCGAAAGAAATACAATGTAGGCCTACCAGAATACATGGAAAACTTATTTAGATTGGTAGGGTTTGACAATTTCATGTCTTTTGCAGAAATCGATGAAAATGATATAAAACAGGTAGAAGAATTTGGAAGAAATAAAATTGCTAATTTATTCCCAGAAAACATGGAACATTACCTGGGCTATTTTAAGTCAAAACCAGCACATTTTTGTATCATGCCTGGACAAATAAAACTAATAAAAAGAATTCAGGAATTTTGTCAACATCTTCAAGGAAATAAAAAGAAATCACCAGAAAAATCCTCGGCGAAGTCCAAACAGTCAAACGTTGTCAGCCGCAGAAAAAGCTCTTCTTTATCATTAAAGCCAAAGTCGAAACAATCAAGGAATATTGTAATTGATGAAAATGCGTCGAGTGAACCAAATGAATCATCTGAGTGGTCTCAAACATCTTCGACAGCATCACAGTCGTCCGTTCAAGATTCCACTAAAGATATTGGAGATATTCCAAAGAACGATATTTTAAAAAAGGCCATCAGGTGGATTCAGGAACATGTACGGTCTCTCGGGTCTAAAATACCAAATACAGTTTTGCAGAAATTACTTTTAGATTTGGGCAAACTCACACTTGAAGTCGATTTAGACTTTAGAGGATAGTTGTTTTTTAAAATGTTTTATATGCTCACAAAACATACGTATTTTTAAAAGCCCTCGGGACAGTTGGATGTTATCAAATTTTCACAGACATTTTAGAACGCACCTGCCAAGCTTACAAAATGAGAAATCTAAAAAGCTATCGTGCTATTCAATAGAATCGTTCTTTCAGAATAGCAAACAAACTACTGAATCTACAAATCTTAGTTCAGTACCCACTCCTAAAAGTCCAGATATCGTTGTCATTGGGGAGTGCTCAGAGCATTCATTTGAAACTGAAGGTGAAAATCGAGGTGAAAATAGTCAACCGGTTTTAGTTTCAAATAAGGGGGAAACAAACGAAAGTAGGTCTGAAAGTTTGGACTGGACCAGTTCAAATTTGTTGTCGGACAAACGTACAAGTCAGAGGGTCGAGGTCAATCATTCCAACCAGCTACCGCAAATGTCTCCATTGCATACAAAGTGGAAGGATTCTTTTTACACCCGCAATGAACGAAATCATAGAAAACTAAAACATGCTGCTGATGGATGCTACAATATAACTGAATTTTTCCCCATCGTCGACAAAATTAAGAACGAGTTTAATAGAATTCTAATAAGTACTCCTGAAGTGACAAATTCTATTACCTTACTTGACCTAGACATAACAAATAGTACTAAAGTGTCTAGTTTTTTTCATGCTTTAGTAAAAAATACAAATTCGTGTGAATACAAGGGGCAAAGATATGAGAAAAATTTAAAAGAATTCTGTTCATGGTTGTATTTGACAGGAGGTCGTTTAATGTATGAAACGCTGCATTTAAATCTAAAAAACATTATTCCAAGCCCATCAACAATAAAAAAAATGATAATAGACAATCAGGTTATTCAAGAAGGGCAGCTAAGATTTTCAGAATTACACTCAAAGAAAAAGCTTGGTAAAATTAAACAAAAAGAGGATATGAAAATGCGTTATATACTTAATATGGTATAATCAACTGCTAAAAAATTGTTATAAGATGGTAATGACCTTCGTTGTTAAAATAATTGTAATAAAGGTTACTGTACAGTTTAAACTGATACGTAACAAGATAGAATTGTACTTCTACTATAGAAAGTTGTAGACTAACTATTCATTGGTTTTTCAACAATGTTCTTGTTTGGAAAACAATTTTATGTTATTTTAACCATTGTCTTGTTTAACAACGATACTTCCTAGTTGAACAACTGGTTAAATTGTTTCTTAACAGCTAACGTTCATGATTTTTTTATAATGCTCATAATAACGAATTATTTTAAATGATAACGAATTATTGTAAATTTTTTTTTATTGCAAACGATAGTAAGTACACAATAAAAAGTAAACTACCTATATTAACTTAAACTTACTCAAGTAGTCCAGTAATTAAAAAACTAAAGCATAAACAAACCCCAGTATAACAATGATTCTGTTAGGAGCTCTTGTGGCGTTAAAAATATTTTGGGCGAACGTAAGTCTTACCATTTGGAGACGTATAAGTGTGAAGTGGCGAATAATATTCAAAATGAGAAGGAGAAAATAGAAAATACTTATTAGTGGTTGCATTCATAGGTAGCACATATGACTGAAAGTGATTACAAAAGTTTGTAAGTTTGTATTGTAAACATACAAAATAAATGTTTTCATCGGTTGCCATAATAATATCTACAATTTTGTATAATTGTAAGTCTTTGGATAATAAGTAATAGTCAATAGCATATTGAGTTCCTTTGTATATTACACAATTTTTAAATGTTATAATATTGTCTTCAATATTGCCTACTTTATCTGAATCAAGGTTTTTATAATAAGATTTTTCTCGTAGATTTTCCTGTTTAGTACAATTTGTATCATATGCTAATGGTTGTTTTAACCCAATGTTGTTTAATAAACGATAAGAAAATTTAAGTGAACATTTAACAGCTATGGTGTAGGGAATGTTTTTACGAGAGTTTGTATTATTTGTGTAAATTTTCAATTCCCTGTGTTTGGATTCGAATCGGAAACACCAAATATGTTTAAGAGGACCTATTTTTTTAATAATGGTAGGATAATGCACCATAAAATGAAATTTTGGTTTCAGAGTGTTACCAAATAATTTTATGTAATGCAAATGGTGTTGCTGTATTTTTAAACTCATTAGTTTCAAGTCAGTATCGTTAAATTCAGTCATTAATATTAAATCTATTATTTCTAATAAGAGAAGTACTAACTTCCAATATTTGTTATTGATGGGCACCAAATCACCTATAATAAGTGGCAAAAAATGACAAAATGTCCACATTTCTCTTGCGGACATATGTAGTTTTAAGTTAGTTAAATGATTAATTTTTATAGGAGGGGAAATGTTGCCGATTTCTGTTTTACCATAATCAAATAGTTGTTTTCGACTGTTCAGAATGTCTAGTGAAAATAGTTTGTCTTTTTCTATAAAATGTCTTAAAATTTGAGATATGTCATAATGACAAACTCCTTCAAAGAGATCATGCATTATATCCGCTGCATAGTTATTGACAACATGGAATGAATTAATTGTGTTGAATATTGAACATTCTCTTACACCGCTTATTTTAGCTCTTTCAGTTACCTCTAATGTATTTGAACAGTCTTCAATATAATTTTCTTCGGTTCTTAATTTTGAAATATCCTCTTGGCAGCCAGATCTTATTTCATTTCGACTACTTTTACAGATTCTACATGGATAGTTAGCGCTAAAGCTTTTTACATATCCTAAAATGGAATTGAGCCCTAAATTGTCTCCAACGATTGCCATTAAAATAAAATAAATGCGATGACCATTAATCAATAATCCAGCTTCTTCTAGCAATTTTATTTCATCAATTAGTAAATGCAAAGATGCTTCATTTCCGTAACACTTATCAGAAGATTTAAACAAAAGAGCCGTAAAAATATTTTCTAGTGATGATAGGTGATGCTGGGGAAGAGTTGGGAAGCTGTAATAAAACGCTGCAATAGATTGACTTCCAGCATGCGAACCTAGCGGATTATTGATTTCGAAATCATCGAAATACAATATATAAGGAATCAACATTTTATTCTCAAAACTACCCCTTTTCTCTTTCCAAACTTCTCCATTTACGATATTTTGTGTTGTAGATTTTTCTGAAAGGTTTTTCATATTTTTAATAGTATCATCCAATATATTAGGAAGCTGAAAAAACTTTTGAAATTGACTGTAGGGACATTAAAGCTCCTTTACTTGATTTTGAATCTAAAGAAGGTGCACTATTAACAATTATCGGAGCAATCTCATTACCTGTTTCAAAAATTTTAGGTTCTCGAAATAAGTCTTTACTTTCAAGGGTCTTTATGTACTTATAGTAGGTATTAAAATTACAAAATGGATCTTGGCAAAACTCTAAAACCTTATCTACAGCACTGTTATCAGTTTTCAGAATATTTTTCAGTTCCGTCACTATTGTACCAAGCAAATTTAATGTAATATCATTAATGATTTCGTCAACATCTTTTCGTGCATAATTTGATTTGCTGTATAGTTTGGTAACAAACATTAGAGCAGAGGCTTCAATTTTATTTAAAACTGATTCAGTTTCATGTTGAACAGAATAATTATCATTTGTCGAAACACAATTACTATTACTTTTGCTTACGTCCGGTGAATATGATTTATCTGGTGTTCTGAAAGTTTGTAATGTTTGGTTTCTACAGAAATTGCTACCTTTAAAGTGCCTTTTAAAAGCTCGTAAAGACTGATATGTGTGACTGCAATCGACACAAAAAAAATTATCATATGGGCTTAGGCTGTGAAAAAATTTAAAATGTGCAATAAGTTCATCTACTGTAGTGAAGGTATTAGACACCACGTGCGGATTTTGTTTGCATTTACAACACACAGGCATGTTAGTAATATTTAAACGAAAAGTACGTATAACATAAGTATAAGTATAAGTAATGGCTAATTTTCTAAATCGCTTAGTAAACAAAGCAAACTTGAGCATAGATTATCTTCTGCAAGGTGTATCTCAAAAAAATATTTTTGAATAAAGATCCAAATATTTTCACCACATCTTGGATATTTTAAATTTAAAACGTGAAATATTTTAAAACACGAATCAAGAGCTCCTATACAATTTTCGAACTTATATTTAATATCATCATAGTAAACGTAATAACTATTAATATGCATGCAATCATCACCTACTGCTACTATAATCGGCTGAAGAGTTTCATCCCTTTCAAATAGAGTGGATTTCAATTGGTCGATCTTATTATCAAAATCGTTGATGGTCCTTGTAAGTAGTAGAAACGAATTCTGTGAATCTTTTATTGTTGATTTAATTATTATCTTCTTACTCTGTTCGAATTTCTTCACGTGTTTTATAGTGGGTGGCAGAATAGCATGGAGAAGCAGTGCTATAATAACATCAATGTTATCTGAAAGTTTACATATTCGTATTATAGTTAAAAGAACTTAGGTTACAATTATACCGTCAGTGTGGTTTAGACCATTTAAATATTTCATCAAAGTTAGATTTTGTTTATCCTTAATTTTGGTGTTGAAAATTGGTATAATTTTCTCTTTAAAATTTTGCCACTTTCTAAATAATCCATAAGCCTTCTCCTGATAAAGTGAAAAAAAGTCTAGTTCAATCTAAACAGTGCAAAATTACAAAATTATTGTAAAACAATTCTATCAGCACAGCACGTTAAAACATACCAAATTAAAACCTTGTGAGGTTTTCAAAAGAGGCCAATTCATTAAGACATTAGTAATTCTTGTTTCTACTGTTTCTTCCAAAATATCAGTCCTTCTTTTTGCAAAGGTCTTTCTCCACTTTTCTTGAACGTCCGTCCAAGGCGAATTGTTTACTCTAAGCCACGCAGTTAAATTAGCGATTTCTATGCCATAGAATATTTATTTTATAATTGCGTTAAAACTGTAGGTGTTTATTTTATACTCACCATCGGCTGTAAGATTACATTCCTCAGTTAATAATGGAACAATGGTATTGGTTCCATCAGTAGTACCGTCTATATGAGAGATGAGTGCTTTTCGGTTTAAACCAATTTTTTCAAACGTTTGGTATGATTGTAGTACTTATCGTACAAACGTCCAGATGGATTTTTTTTTAATCCCCTTTTTTTGTAGTAAATGAACTAAAAACTAGTCGTTTAGCAATAACGTACAACAAACTAAGAAAGTACCTACCTTATCATCATGAAAACGTTTTTCAATTGCTGTTGCGATCCTTTCGAATCCATCTCGCCGGAGGTTTACATTATTTTCGATGTGCCACGCTATAACAGCATCAACAATTATTTTGCGAGTTGCATCGTTTAATTTTTTGTTCTGCTCATATACTAAATATACGTAATTTCCGTTAGGAAAACGTCTAAGTACATTGTCCAAATCCTGTAATTTGAATGCAGTTTTAAATAAATAAATAATCTGCACATAATGAAATCATACAAAAGCGCTAGTAGGTACTGAACACTCTTCAGATGAGTTTGATATGGAACCACCTGATGACGTCGGTGTAGTTCCTATCTCCCTATTTATCCATAAATTTGTGTAGTTACTTGTGTCACAAGTTAATGGATCACCTATTCCCTAATAAAACAAATAGGTACTTATTTACTGTAGGATATCATATGGATTAGGTACAAAACTTACATTTTCAACTTTCCATTTAGTGAGGTAATGTCGAAACTCTATTTTTACACCTAACTTTTCATTTTTAAATAATTCGTTTAGATCCGATTCAGTTAGCAGTTTCAGTCGGTCAATATGTATATCCTGATCTATAAACATAGATTATAATTACTTAATATAAAATACTGATAAAACCAATATAGTTTCCGCGAAAATATATTACTCCGATAAAGCATGGTAAATTACACGATAAAAATATACTATGTATTAAAGAAAAAGGAAATGAAGCAGCAATATGTATAGATAAGTGAACATAAAAATAGCATTTACAAAGTGTTTAAAAAGCACCAGTATTACCTAAAATAAACAAAAGTACATAAGACTAAACACAATTTAACTTAAAAAAATTTACTTACCTAACAACTTTTGATAGAAAGATGAAAACCCCCAACTTTCTAATAAATCAAATAAAGCATCTCGTGAAGACGCATTCACGTGATCCTCCGCCAACGTTAACACAATAGAAGAATCGTTAATTGCACTAGGATTGCTAGGATCAATTTCAATAATAGGATATAAGGTATTGTATATGCGACCTATATTTTCCATTCTTTAATTTGTTATAGTTCACAAACCTACGATTGGTAACAAATAATGGGTACCTACGTGATACAATTCTGCACAAATTATGACTGGACTGCGAGTGCGACTTATATCATGAAAGATGCTGATACACCTGCAATTTAATCTTATTTGCGATATTAAATTTACCATCATTGCAATTTACTTGACCGTTTTATATGGTTAATGAACGATTTCATAGTTAGAATTTACTGCTATACTTGGTAGTCCCTTAAAGTTGCAATGATCATTAGTTAATGTAAACTATATAAAGAGGTAATTTAACAAGATATCCTGTTGGCTTATAGAAATCATTGACGGAAGTACAATTTAATTGTTTTTTACCAATTTACACAGTAGAAGTTACTTATTGTGTAGGTAGATTGTACTTTTCGGATTCAACAATGTTTTGTTAGTCAAAGTAACAATTTGAGGTCTTTTGAATGAAACTAGATTTCGTTTAATTCTACTAAATTTCAAAAAACTGTTGATTAACAATGATATGTATTTAATTTTACTAATTCTATTTTTCTGAGTGTAAAAGAATTTTTAATAAATAACAAATACCCCATGAAGGTCTGGTTAAGCGAAGATCAGACTGCCATAACAAACCGTATTCAGTATTGTCCCAAAAATAATCAGTTGATTGGTTTCACCCCAAAATTGGACGAAGATGGGATGCCAATTCTAAACAGCTTTCCATTTCAATCATTGCAACAAATTGCGACTTATTTTAAAAAAGATTCCAAATCTAACTATATTAATATAATAATTGCTCAACCTTTAACAGATAACGCATCTAGCTTTTGCTTATGTGTCTATGGAACCAATAATAAATTCAACGCCGAAGATGTAGGCAAAAGGTGGAACAAAATTTCATACTTGGCAAATGAAATAGGTATTTGTATTGAAGGATTTTCTACCGATGGAGATTGCAGGATGCTTAAAGTAATGAAACAACGCATTCGACTTCCAATTCCTGATTCAGAGGTTAGGTCAGATTGGTACTTTGTTAAAGATTTCAGTGATGATGAGCCTTTGTGTATTCAAGACACTGAAGATAATTGTGAATCGTCTGCAAGCTCCAATGTCCAAGAAATTGAAGAAGAATTTGATTCAAATCTGCATGACGAAAACCGAGACGAAAACTTATTAAATATTGATTATGCTCAACCAAACCCCCCATCAAACAAAGTTTATTTAAAGACTGAACATTATTATGCCATTTTTTACGAGGAGAGTTGGTTTTTGGGGCGCATAATTTCCTTAAAAAACGAAATCATAATAAAATTTTTAAAACAGGACCTGGATAAATATATTTGGCCAGAAAAGAAAAATGAAGACATTCAAAAAGTGGACGAAAAATATATTTTTTATGGCCCAATAGATTTAATTGGTAACGGTCCCTTTTTTGTAAAGCGACAAGATAAACTGAAGATTGACAGAAAATTTAAGGCTATGAAAAAAGCTTCATCCTAATATACATTACTTATGTGTATTTTGTGTAAAATATGTTATTTCTTTCCTTTAATATATTACTTAGGTAAATAAAGTGTTAGGATAATTTTTGTTTTTTCGTGTTGCTTTCTAACTCCTAATTTAATTGAAATTTCTATTTTATATAAACTTTACAGAGATCATTCTTTAGTAAATGTTTCAATTACGAATATTACCAAGGTAACAACTTATATACTTATGTCTTAATAAAAGAGGGAATATTATGTATGTAAAAGCCCCATTTAAAATTTGATTTACAGTTCAGTTATCTGTCAACCCAATTGCACCCGAAAACACAAAAAAAACCCTTTATTAAGCTTTAAAATATAAAAAAGTCTATTCAAATCTCTTAAATTCCCGCCAAATCTCCTGTAATCTTTAATAAAATCCCTTACAGTTCGTAAAAATCCGCAAAAAATCCTTAAAGATTTTAAAAAATCCCTTAAAATCTTTAAGATTTCCAAAAATCTTCAAGAATCCCCAAAAATCCACAAAGATTTTCAGAAATCCCCAAAAATCTGTAAAGATTTTCAGAAATCCTCAAAAATCCTGAAAATCCCTAAAAATCTGAAAAGATTTCAAATCTGTGTACACATTTTGGAGAAGTTAACCACCCCTCGGTAAAATTGTTTTATAATGTGGTTATTATTAGAAATGAATATATTTATTTTGTTGATTACAAGAAATATTCTGTTCATCTGTTTATTCCCAATAGATGATTTATGGTTTTAATCGAATTCGGGAACAGAAATGCACACAGAACAAGTTTAACGTATGCCCTTCTTCTAATCATTATACCCTAATCGATTGCCTATTATTATTTTTGATGCATAACAAAACGATATAGCTAAATGGAAAAAACATAATAATATACAAACCTAAATGTTTCTCATAATCATCTGTGGATAGCTGTATCTCAATCTTAATGGTCTCAAGTGCAGTAGCAGGTGAATGACCTAATTTAAATAAATCTAGTAATGTTATGGGAGGGCTTATATACAATTATGCATGGCATTTCTGGGTCTGGAGCATTTTCAGATTTACCTCGGAATTTTTTGTTAATTTTTTGTAAGCTAACATTTAAACTGGAAAGACAGTTCGTATTTTTGGTACGATTTTTAACTGATGGATCGTATAACTTCTTCGATCTCGTGTTGTGGTGACAATTTAAAAACACAATCCGTTCTCCAGTGCTGTTCCCTGTTCTTATAATTGAATAGGTGCATGATGTATGTTCCTCTAAGGATCGCACCCACAATTTGACATCTTCTGGAGAAAAAAGTGCAGCTTTGAAAGTAATCTCACACATTCCACTCTTACTCTTTGAACAGTTCATTATTTTGTACTTTGTTTTTTGTGGAAGCATATTCTATAAAAATATTATTGCTTAATATTGTCTTTTATTTGAAAATAAAAGTAAGTGTAATTAATTTTTTTATCGTCTCATAGTTTATTATCTCTATAATTGCAAAATATTTCTGTACAAGTATGGGTCATAATATTATAGAAACCCGTAGTATAAACAGTAAACACGGTTTTAGGTTTAAAAAGATATCTATATATATAAAAGAAAGTCGTGTTAGTTACTCCACTTATAACTCAAGAACGTCTGAACCGATTTAGCTGAAAATTGGCAGGGAGGTAGTTTAGAGCCCGGAGAAGGACATAGGATACTTTTTATCCCGTTCGACAGCATTCCCGTGTGACTTGACATGAAACGTCAGTCACTATAAAACGTGGTATAACAAAAAAGAATCAGACTTGGAATAATAAAACGCACATTACAGCTATGTAATTGACGTATAATGACAGATATGTAATGACGTATGGATGACAATTTGATATTTGTAAGAAATCAATAATAAAACTATTTCTATTAAATAAATAATTAACAATTATAATGTAATGATAGTGCCATTGCCCATCCGTAAAAAGTGAAGTGAACTATAAAACTCGGTATGGTTGAAAATTTGAGTTTTTAGGTGAAGTGAAGTTTAATTAATAATGCCGCGACCAAGACGATCGAATCTTTCCCGACAAAGCCGTGATGCAAGAAGAATACGAAATACTGCAAATGAAAGGACTGAAGAAGAACAAGAAATTGCACGTGAACAGCGCCGCGATAGTATGGCTCGACTTCGTGCTTCTCAATCACGAGAGCAAAGTGAAGCAGCCCGTGAAACAGCTCGGTTGGCAATGCAGAATCATCGAGCGAACAACAGAGGTCAACAAATAGATAATTTGCGACGCAGAACAAGATATTTATCAAGTGCTGATTTGAATCGAGCAGCGTTTCAATACGATTGCAGCAATGATTACAGCTTGCATCCTAGCGTTTGCATTGGGCAAATGGACGTAGTTTGCGAGTATTGTGGTGCATTAAAGTTTTCCGGAGAAACCCCTGGATTATGCTGCCTTAATGGTAAAGTGAAATTGCCATTGTTGACTCCGCCACTTGAGCCATTGTATTCATTGCTTTGTGGCGAAACACAAGAATCACGCCACTTTCTTGCAAATACACAAAAATATAATGGTTGTTTCCAGATGACGTCATTTGGGGCAGATATTATCGAAGAACGAGGATTTAATCCGACATTTAAGGTATTTATTTTTGTACTTATATAGGTGTAGGTAAAGAATAACTTATTTTATCTATTGGTACCTATGTAGTATATTTGCTAATTCTGAACTCTACTCTCCGACCGAAAAAAGTGTTTATAACACATTTAATACTGTCTGGTTTTTATTTTGTAGATACAAGGACAGATTCATCATCGAATTGGATCATTACTACCTTTCGAAGATACACAGAATAAATTTTTACAAATATATTTCATGGGCAACATGGAAGAACAACTTGATCGACGCCTAGAGATCAATGCAGGAATGAAGCGAGCAATTCTTCAAGACTTGCAGTGTCTGCTTCATGAACATCATGCGTTGGTCAGGTTGTTTAAGAGTGCTTTAGAGCGCATGCCAAGTGATGACTATAAAGTTGTCATCAAAGCAGATAAACGACCATCTGGAACACACGAAAGGACATTTAATGCTCCAACAGTAGACGAAGTTGCCATCCTGATTGTTGGTGAACAATTGGAAAAACGCGATATTGTGCTTACACGTCGCGATAATGGTGAACTGCAACAAATATCTGAAACTCATCGATCATGTGACACATTGCAATACCCGCTGATGTTTTGGTAAGGAGAAGATGGATATTATTTTAATATTAAAATGAAAAATCCATTGAATGGTGAGTATCAGTATCATAATTTATTTCATTTATTTGTGAAAGACACTGATTTAAAATAATGCTTATTAAAAAAATGGTTAATGTCTGTATTGTTTGCCTTTAAAATTTACCTTTGAAATGGTTAATTATCAAATTTTTAATTTCAGGTGAAGAAACTACAAAGAAAGTTAGCTCAATGAATTATTACGCATATCGTTTGATGATTCGTCAAAATGCTGACAACTATTTGCTGCGGTTTCGTCGATTGTTTCAGCAGTATTGCGTTGACATGTATGTAAAAATAGAAACGGAACGTTTAACATTCATTAGGTTGAACCAAGCCAAACTGCGTTCTGAGGAGTACATCCATTTACGTGATGCAGTTAGTACTGAAGGAAATGCAGCTAATATTGGTCGATTAACTATTCTGCCGGCGACATATATTGGTAGTCCACGTCATATGCATGAATATGCACAAGATGCAATGACATATGTTCGTCATTACGGTCGGCCCGATCTCTTTATTACTTTTACCTGTAATCCAAAATGGATAGAAATTACTCAATTGCTGCTTCCCGGACAAACATCAAGTGATAGACACGACATCACAGCACGTATATTCAGGCAAAAAATTCGGTCCCTGATGAACTTTATTGTTAAACAACGCGTCTTTGGAGATACTCGATGCTGGATGTATTCAATCGAATGGCAAAAGCGAGGCCTGCCGCACGCACACATTCTTATTTGGTTAGTGGAAAGAATTCAGCCTGACCAAATAGATGATATCATATGTGCCGAGATTCCTGATTATGAAGTCGATCCAAACCTACATGATGTTGTTACTACTAATATGATTCATGGACCGTGTGGTGCCATCAATCCCCAATCACCTTGCATGGTCGATGGAAAGTGCTCTAAACGATATCCACGGAAATTAACGGCGGAGACTGTCACTGGCAATGATGGTTATCCGCTGTATCGGCGTCGATCACCAGATGACAACGGTCGAACTGTCACAACGAAAGTGAAAAGAATGGATTTCGTTGTCGACAACATTTGGATTGTTCCATATTCGCCACTTATTTCTAAATCGTACAAGACACATTGCAACGTTGAATACTGTAATTCAGTTAAGTCCATAAAATATATTTGCAAATATGTCACGAAAGGCGGTTTTTGGATTACAATCCTCGAATACCAACGATGAAATTTCACGCTATCAAGTTGGTCGTTATGTGAACTGTAATGAAGCGATTTGGCGTATATTCGCATTTCCCATTCACGAACGTCATCCTACTGTTACGCATTTGGCGGTGCATCTGGAGAATGGTCAACGAGTATATTTCACGGCTTCGAATGCTACGCAACGTGCTGAAACACCTCCAGCAACTACATTGACCAGTTTTTTTTTCAATCTGCCAAAGAGATCAGTTTGCACGAACTTTGCTTTACTCGGAGATGCCACGTTATTATACTTGGAATGCTTCATCGAAGAATTTTCAAAGACGGAAGCAAGGCGATGCGGTTCCTGGGTATCCAGATGTGCGTTCTACTGATGCTCTTGGTCGTATGTATACAGTTCATCCAAAGAATAATGAATGCTTCTATTTGCGGTTGTTGCTGGTAAATGTGCGTGGGCCAACGTCATTTGAGTCACTACGAACTGTTAATGGTGCAATATTCCCAACATATCGTGCTGCATGTGAAGAATTGAAGTTATTAGAAAACGATAGTCATTGGGATACGACAATCGCTGAAGCCATTATCTCTGCATCTCCAAGTCAGATACGCACATTATTCGCTATCATAATTTCGACATGTTTTCCATCAAACCCATGTAACCTGTGGCAAAAATACAAGGATAATATGTCAGAAGATATTTTACATCAAATTCGTGTCAGTTCCAGAAATCACGATATTGAGATGAATGAGGAGATACATAATCGTGCTTTACTCTTGATCGAAGATATGTGTTACCTCATGTGCGGTAATTTATTAATCAGGTTAGGAATGCCAGCACCATATCGTGAAATGAATGACGCATTTAATCGAGAATTGGAATGGGAACGTGAATATGATCACCAGGAATTAGATTTTGTAGTTCAAACGAAAGTACCCCTGTTGAATTACCAACAAAAGGAAGTTTATGATACTTTAATGAAGGCAATCGATGATGAAAATGGTGGTTTATATTTCCTAGATGCCCCTGGTGGAACTGGCAAGACATTCCTCATGTCATTAGTTTTAGCAACTGTTCGGGCGAGATCTAACATAGCGGTTGCAGTTGCTTCTTCTGGAATAGCAGCCACATTGTTAGAAGGATTCAAATTACCGTTAAATCTTCAAACTATTGAAGAACCAACGTGTAATATTGCAAAACACACAGCAATGGCCAAAGTTTTAGCGGTATCGAAAATAATCATCTGGGACGAATGCACAATGGCGCATAAACGTGCATTAGAAGCACTTAACCGAACATTGACTCGAGATGTTTTGGAGGAGCAATGATTTTACTGTCTGGCGATTTCCGCCAAATATTGCCAGTAATTCCAAAATCTACGGCTGCCGACGAAATAAACGCTTGCCTCAAATCGTCAAATCTATGGCGCTATGTGAAGAAACTGCAACTGACAACAAACATGAGAATTACATTGCTTAATGATACATCTGCTGAAGATTTCTCGGAGCAATTGCTGACTATCGGTAATGGTCAAGTACCTGTCGATGAATCGAGCGGATTAATATCATTTCCAAATAATTTCTGTAATTTTGTCTCATCAAAAGACGAACTTATCAACAATGTATTTCCAGAAATTATTTCTAACTACAAAAATAATGAATGGTTGAGTGAGCGAGCAATTTTAGCGGCTAAGAATAAAGATGTAGATGACCTAAACTACATAATTCAAAATAAGATCATTGGAACAATGCATTCATTCAAATCTATTGACTGCGTCACAAATGAAGATGAAGCCACCAACTATCCAATTGAATTTTTAAACTCTTTGGACGTGCCTGGCTTACCACCGCACAATTTACGCCTAAAGGTTGGCTCCGTAGTAATCATGCTTCGAAACATAAACCAACCAAAACTGTGCAACGGTACGCGTTTAGTGGTTAGAAAATTGATGAACAATGTAATTTACGCTACGATAATGATAGGAAAATTCAAAGGTGAGGAAGTTCTCATTCCGAGGATACCGATGATCCCAACCGATATGCCGTTTGAATTTAAAAGACTTCAATTTCCGATACGTCTTGCATTTGCCATGACCATCAACAAATCACAAGGCCAATCCTTAAAAGTTTGTGGTTTAAATCTAGAACATTCATGTTTTTCCCATGGTCAATTATACGTGGCATGTTCACGGGTCGGAAGACCATCTGAGTTGTTTGTTTTTGCGCCTGATAATAAAACAAAAAATGTCGTGTATCACAAGGTACTTAAATGAAGAGCAACCTATGTACTAAAATACATAAATAATTATGAATGATTAATGTAGGTATTTAATTTTTTTTGTATTTTTTCCAATTAAAAAAAAACTGCTTATTTATTGCCTTTATTAAGGCGGAACAAAGTTCGCCGGGTCAGCTAGTTTATAATAATAATGTACGTATACAGATAAAATGATAAAAAAACTAATTGCATGCTTTGCATAAAATCTTAGCATTCTGACTGTTTAGACTTACTTCAAGATCGATTCCAATATTAAGATCACTATAATTAAGGTCTTCAGCCATTTTAAAAACAAAATTCTTATAACTACAAAAATGTATGTAATTATTATGTAAATAGCACAAGCACTAGAACAATACAACAGCAATAACAACCAGAGATAAATAACAATGAGACATATAGTAATAAAAGTAATTATAAATAAAATTAATCGCATAGAAAATACAAATGACAATAATAGATCGTTAAAACCTTAAAACTGTTTAATTTAAATTTTTAAAAATATCGCCTGATACTTTCGGTTATAAATCGGCTACCGTTCGGTTATTATCGGAATTATAATTTTTGTTATTGGTTGAAGTCAATTCAATACTGGGGCTCCTGACAGCTTACACTGCACTAAAATATTGAACTGTGGCGATGCAAAAAGAAAACACCTGATGTAACCGTTACAAAGCCAAGTTTTAATGATTGTGCATTAATAGTTCCTTCCTTGTTTGAAACCACCTCCTGTAACAATTCATATGAATTATTCAGGAAACCGCCGATTCTTCTAAAACATTCTTACAAAATTGGGCTAAACGACATAATATTTCTCATATTGCCATTACTGAGTTATTAAAATGGTTTAAATTGAACCCTAATACGTATCTATAATTTGCCGAAGGATGCTCGAACAGTCGAACATTATTT
This sequence comes from Pyrocoelia pectoralis, assembly GCA_036250285.1. Taxonomy (NCBI): domain Eukaryota; kingdom Metazoa; phylum Arthropoda; class Insecta; order Coleoptera; family Lampyridae; genus Pyrocoelia; species Pyrocoelia pectoralis. Next base: position 34,153,748 of record CM070075.1, on the reverse strand, counting down.
CGAACCCCCAAAAAAACGGTAGATATCAAAGAATTTGTAGACGGCGGTGTACGATTCATCTAAATAGGTAGTTATTGTTATTCGATATTAAGATAGACTTCATGTTCTTGTACCACTTAGTAGATATTATTAGTTTATTTTGACATTCACACGAAACCCCTTAGCTTTAGACATAAATATTCAGTCAAGCGTACTACCCCTTTATACAATGTTCTTTAAACGTCAATCAGCCTTAAGCCTTGGCATGCAGTTCCATTTACCACCTGTGAAGCTGGTACGTGTTGGTACCTGTTGCCCGATTTCCCTTAACTGTAAGAGTCAACCAATCAGAATGCTGTATTTTACCAATCAGCCTTAAGCCTTGGCATGCAGTTCCATTTACCACCTGTGAAGCTGGTACGTGTTGGTACCTGCTGCCCGATTTCCCTTAACTGTAAGAGTCAACCAATCAGAATGCTGTATTTTACCACCCCTTGTTGTACAGAGGTATTAAATAGAATGTAAACACAATGTTAAACAGAGAATTGATTTGCATGTCAAAGTAACTAGCAACAGTAAATAAACGAGTTATTAGCGCGTTTTCTCATTATGATTACACCCGAGTGTGTCACGCTAATTGTGGCGTGATATAATTGTTTATCAGGGTCACCAACAGGCGGTAAGTTTTATTACTTTGGATTAAGGAAAACGTTGTTAAAATTGTATTTCAAATTTTCTTGTGATACAATGGAATTAAATTTTAATATTGATGGACTTCCGTTACATAAAAGTACGAAGTATCAATTTTGGCCCATTTTATGTACCTACTGTGAACAAATTGAAATATTGTAGCCCTTTATTTTAGAAAGACGAAACCTCCACTGGAGGAGTATCTGAAAAGTTTTGTTGATGAACTAAATGATTACCTAGGTCCTAGAAAATGGTTTTGTTGTAAATAATGAAGTTGTTACAATTTTTTTGCTGTGATATGCCAGCTAGATGTTTTACAAAAAATGTAATGAACCACAACAGTTATACTGGGTGCGATAAATGTGTTGTAAGAGGCGAAATGAGTAATCGAAGAATGACATTTTGCAACTTAACAGCAGATCTTCGGTGTACAGAATCTTTTACAACCAATACTGGACAATATCACAAGGGAAGAAGTCCGTTATCAAAGTTACCAATCGACCTGGTATAGTGCCACCAAGTAAACAAAAGCCCTGAGTTGGCATACTTGATGGAGCTGCTTTCTCCACAGGTACATTCCATACAAAAAGTATTAGGGCGGCAAATTTAAATCAATTTTATGGAAGGTGTGAACAAATGTATTTACTTTAAGCTAGATAGGTATAGGTACATAAAATGTTATTGAATTAATTAAAAAAATGTATCTATACGTATACAAATAAGATGGATTTGAAGTTATAACATTTTCTACAACAAAATTTACACATCGTATTGTTTCGTCCACATTAGTAAATATGTACTTGAAAACACATCATTTTGATAACACTTTTGAACCTTAAGAACTAATAATCAAGAAAAGCAGTGTCCAATATTTTAATATAAAGTTACTAATAAATTATAATGATTAGCGTTAATAAGAAAATTAATTTTATGCAGTTGACAATGCACAAGCTTGCATTGCCATGATGAACAATATTTTCGACGAATTTTGTATTCTGCAAGTCCGAAGTCCGAATGTCAAAAATGTCCACAGGAAAAAAGCAACGGACGGCCAGACTGTGAATTCATATGATGCACCTTTGTTGATTGACAATATATAACTGAATTAAAGAAAATGCTCCTCTTCTGCTTCTTCTTCTTCAGAACTTTCTTCTTCTTCTTCATCTGATGAACCAGTATTTATTTGAAATGACAACCTTTCTACAGTTTCATCGAGTAGTCCATTACGTTCATACATTTCATTAGCTACATGTTCAACATGTGCACAACACCGTTCCCAATCAGATACACTTATCTCTGCAAATACATTTTTCACTAAATTTTCAATTTCACTGTTACGTTGAGATACATTGTTCATTGCAACTTTACGCTTTACCAAACTCCAAATGAGCTCAATAGGATTTAAGGTCACAGTGGTATGGAGGCAAGCGCAACACAGTATGACCATTCTGTTTTAATAATTCATCAACGATATACGTTTTACTACAATTAAATTTTTTGACTAATGTTACTAATTCAGCTTTACGCATGTCAGTTGTTGTTGGTACTCCATTTTCCTCTAGCCATTCACGAATACTTTCCTTTCGTGCAGATTGGGTAGGTGACTTGTTAATTTGAACGCTGTGATAAGAAGCATTATCCATTACTACAATGCCATTCGGAGGTAAATTTGGAATCAATTGCTTTTGCATCCAATTTAAAAAATTATTGTGATTCATGTCAACATGGTACCTAATCTCCAGATTTACCTTTCGATTTAAATATCAAAAGTCCATTATCAATAAACCCATACGAACCACCTGCTGCACTATAATGTGGCGTGGACCTGCCCTCTCTGTACGGTAAACTCCATGTTCCTCTTCCGATTGCCAGCAACTACCGACTCCATATGAAGAATGGATGTAAGTTTCGTCCAAGTATGTCAATGCCTTCCTGTTACAACCCAAGTTATTGTTCTCTCGTAATTTACGTAAATAACGAGAACGCCATGCAACAATGTCATTTCTTTCCATTAATAACTTTTATGGCACTTTTTAAATTTAAAACCGATTTGGTGCAAATGCTTTCGTAATGTTTCTCGACGCCCAGAGTAACCAGTTTTCTCCTGCATCTTGGTAACCAACATGTGTAACGTGAGAACCTTCTTTTCCATAATGTAAATTTCATGGATACTTCGTTTCAATACAGCTGAATCCACATTATCCAAAGTAATTTTTGTTGAACCACCACTTCTTTTCTTCTTCGAGGGAGACTTTAAGATGCCACCCTCAGATATCGTTGTTTCAGCTCTAATGATAAAAGCGATTATTTAAAAATTATGCTTATTCAAGAAAAATTACCTAATCTTTTTAATGAAAAAAACCGATTTGCCAGTTGCAGCAGCAGCTAACTCGGTTGCCTTATCTAACGGAAATGACCATACACCAGCTGCTTTTTGCTTATCAAAAAAGTCAACAACGTTCTTAATAATGTTTCGGGCTTCAGAATGGGCCGTTTTCTAAGGCTGCCACACACACAACGGTATACCTGACAGGTATACCTGTTCAGGTAAACATGACAAGTTTACCGTCGTTCAACTTTGGTCATACACGTAGCGGCAAACCTGTGACAATCTCTCAGTCGACCATGGCTTCGGGTCAGCGCGATTTCGACGATGCGGTTGCACTAGTAGGTCTTCTCGTCAGTCTCCGAAAGAAAGAAGGAAAACCGCGACAAAAATGGTGTAAAGAATGGTTGTTAAAAAGAAACCAATACAGTCACGTCAATTTGTTAAAGGAATTAAATGTGGAGCGGCAAGATTACCGTAATTATTTAAGAATGGATGAAACAACTTACCTAAAACTACTATCAATGGTTACTCATTCAATTCAAAAGCAGGACACTGTCATGAGAAAAACCATATCAGCTCATGAGCGACTGACAGCAACTTTACGATTTCTCGCAACAGGCCGGACATACGAATGTCTGAAATTCTCTACCATAATATCACCGCAAGCTCTTGGCAAAATCATTCCAGAGACATGTGAAGCCATTTATAACACTCTGCATAAGGAGTATATGAAGGTAAATATAACACAAACTTGTTTAATTAAGTAATTTATTAATAGTTTTATGTACATACGTACTTTAGTTGTGGTTTTTCAAAGTAAATATTCTATATTTTAATATTTAAATCAAAATCAATAATATTTGTATCCAAAATATTTGTAGTATCACATATTAATCATTTATGTAATTAAACATACATTAATAATCATTATAAGCGGAAAGATAAGACCTTACAGTAGTACCATCTTCTGGAATAGATATCTGTACTGGTTGCAGTTGTGCATATTGAAATGAGTGTGTCGGGTATTGTGAGATTGGTGAGTGAGAGGATTGTGGTTCTGTATTTTCTATAGATTGTTGTAGCCGAACAGTGGTAGGACTTGATATGATTGAGGGGCTTGGAGTTGGAGAAGTGATAAATATGGGGCTAGAATTGTCGGAGGAAGTTCTAGAATAATTAGTTTGGTACTGTTGCATATTGCCAACTGATGGTGAATACCTGCAATATGAGTTATTTTTGAGATTTCCCATTTCAGCTTCGAATAGGGTGTCATTTATAATCTTCTCCGCAAAAAGTCGCTGTTTCTCCAGGGTTCTCAATTTAATACCTATCGTTTTTCCTATGAGATCGTAACGATCTTCTTGTGGCGCAACAGACACAGGACGCTTAAAATGGTCTCTGACCGAGCGCAACACATCAGTAGTTAACGTCTCTTGTGCACTTCTCTTTTTAGTAGATCTTGTTGCTCCTTTGGTAGAATTTTCTGTACATTCATCTATAGTAATTGCATGATCCTCAATAGCATTTTCTATAGAATCATCTAACGTATTTTGTGTAGAATTATCCTGAAACAATAATTTAAAATACATTAGATTCTGATTTTAGTATGATATAATAAGAATCATCTTCTTTTCAGTATTTCAGAAAATTTTATTTTACTTTTACTTTTATTTTACTTTTCAATCACCCTGTTTACAAGTTGTTTTTTTTCAGTTTCCTGACTGCCGAAGAGTGGAAAGAAATAGCGCGTCTATTTGAACAGCAATGGAACTTTCCACATTGCTTGGGAGCCATTGATGGCAAGCATGTTGACATAGTCCCACCTGCTGGCAGTGGATCGTATGCCGGTTTATATTAGCTGACTTTGGTACAAATGGAAGAATTTCTGATGGAGGTACTACAGAACACTAAGTTTTTCGAAAAAATGCAGGGACACAAATTAAGAATTCCAAGTGCAGAAAGCATCGAAAATAGTTCTAGATGTCTTCCATATGTCTTTGTTGCTGATGACGCATTTCCCTTGAGAGCCGATATGCTAAAGCCATTTCGACAAAATGATTTGGATACACGCGATAAAAAAGTGTTTAACTATCGTTTGTCTCGTGCTCGTGCTAGACATATTGTAGAGAACGCTTTCGGTATATTAGCCTCAAGATTTCGAATTTATCACACTACAATAATTAATCTAGATGTAAACAACATCGATAAGGTAATAATGGCCACATGCGTGTTGCATAACTTTTTAATGACACATGCTGCGAATACTTATGCACCACAAAATTGTTTTTATACAGAAAATACTGACAACGGAAGTGTTATTTCTACGGGCTATAATACTGCAAGCTCTAATATGGAAGATCTACATCGACGAAGTCAAGGAAACTTAAACCTTGACGGGAAAAGAGTAAGGCAAGAATTTCAAAATTATTTTGCGAATGAGGGCAAAGTCTCGTGGCAAGATAATTATATTTATGGCTAATGTAATCATATAACCAATACTTTATCAATTGCATTAAAAGTTACTATTGTTACTATTATTGACACAAAAATAAATGTTTGCAAGTATACATTATTGTTTTAGAATTATTTTCTGTTTCGACCTCGCTATCGTCTGCATTTGAGAATGATGCCCGTGGAGTATCTTCATCGCCAATAAAATCGAAAAGATTGTAGTACCACAAAGACGGTTTGTAAACATCGTCTGCGGACGCTCCCGATTTTAAAGATGCTTTATACTTTTTCTTCTCTTTTCTTACGTTGCTACGCAAACTATTTATTTTTTTTTAATACGTCATCTTTTGTAGCGTTTGGTTCTACCTCTTTAAGTTTTGCAGTGAGTTTAGCATATGCGGCTGCTCTTTTATTTCTATCGTGGTAATCTTTGCTTTTAACGAGCCAAAGACAAGGCTCGGATTTATACAATTCAATAAAATCCTCGATAATTACGGTGCGCTTGCGGGACGCCATTTTGTTCGAACTAAGCAACGAGAGTTAAAGCGACCTTCACCGTCGCGGTAGACTGACCAACTGATACTTACACGCGGAGTCACCACACACGTGCAGGTTTGCCTGAAGGTAGCGCTTCACCACAGGTAAAAAATATGTATTTTCAATTATTTTCAGGTGACCTGTACAGGTAGGGATACCTGCCGGATTTGTCACATACACGTTCCGGTTTGCCTGAACAGTTGACCTGAACAGGTATACCTGTCAGGTATACCGTTGTGTGTGTGGCAGCCTTTAGATTTTCTTAGATCCAACTAAAAGCAAAACTAATTAACTAAATATGTAGCATATTGTAAATAGCTGTTGCCGTTACAGAAGTATTAATCCGTGATACTCCGTAAAATGATTAAAAAGCATAATAATTGATTTTGAGGTTACATTAACTATGATTACTAAAAATTTGTAATACATACCAATTTCACTAATAAGGTAAACGGAGTCTTGAAAAAGACTGTATTTCAACGTATAGTCGGTTTACTCTTAAATTACTATGGATAGGGAACTCCTTAAAATTGCTGTAGCCAATGATAAAATGGGTTTCACTTGCAAATAAAAGAATAAATGTCATATACAAAACGTTTCAAGCGAAAGTAGTACATATGACTACAGCATTATGATGGAATTTCCTTTACACTCCCTGATTACCTGCAATTCTATTGTATTCCTAAACCCTGACAGAATAAAGCAGAAGTTCTAAACAAAGAATACAATAGAATTGCAGGTAATCAGGGAGTGTAAAGGAAATTCCATCATAATGCTGTAGTCATATGTACTACTTTCTCTTGAAACGTTTTGTATATGACATTTATTCTTTTATTTGCAAGTGAAACCCATTTTATCATTGACTACAGCAATTTTAAGGAGTTCCCTATCCATATTTATTGATAAGGAAAATTGTTTCCTCGGTGCTAGTCCGGATGGAATTATTGATCCACATCACATTATAGAAATAAAATGTCCTTGGTCTATTCGAGATTTAAGTCCTCAACAGGCTGTAAATGAAAATAAAATAAAATATTTAAAAATTGACCAAAACGGGGACGTTAGGCTGAAACAAAACCATAATTACTATTTTCAGGTTCAGGGGCAATTAGCAATTACTGGGGCCAACTATTGCTACTTTGTTGTATGGACTCCTAGCGGACTTATTGTTGATAAGGTACTCAAGAACAAGTAACTTAATGCGCCAAAATTTTAATTTCTATGTTTTTTGCAGATTGAAAAAAATATCTCCTTTTGGGAAAACAATGTACCAAAACTAAAAGACTTTTATTTAAATGTAATGGCTCGTGAAATTTTAAAAAATAGTTGAACTTCCAGCACGGCAAGTTTTTGTATTAGTATGGTCGCTGCGAACTGCCCCATTTTTCCCACAAAACCGTTTTCGATAAATGGAATCAGTGTCTGTAAAAGTGCAATTTATTTATAGAATAATACTGCTAATGAAACAAAAATAAAGTACCTATGTATTTCACTGTGTCAGTAATACAATTGAAGAGTGGTAATTCAAAAGCGTCTAAGTGCCAGATTTCAATATTTCTGAATTTCGGCAATTTTAAAGTCTATGTGCCATTGCCAATAGCATACAAAACAGTCTATGTGCCAGTCAAGAAACCGCGGTTGTATATACATTTTTCAAATACCCCTACTGTCTATCTCCATAAACGTATTGTAGAGAAAAAGCGTCTAAGTGCCAAATGTTTTACATTGCCATTATATAAAATGGCCGAGAACTCGATGTTTGCTCTTAACAATGTGGCGAAAAAAAGAAGGAAAAGGGGTGAGGAAAGTGTTAAAAATGAAAGAAAACGGCTCAAAGTTAGTGGTCTTGCACATACGAACTATAGAGGTGTTTTGAAACCGGCTAAAAATCCACCTAACGATCAGGTAAGTTTTTCCGATAACTTTTAACCTAAAATCTCATGTTATTTTACGGGAGTGATTAAACCGTTCGACGATATCGGAAATGCCGCTATTTTTAACATCTTTTTTTTTAATACAGCTGAACTGTGCGTGCAAATTTCAATGTAGGACTCTTTCTGGTGACCACAAAAAATCGCTATTCGATGAATTTTATTGTACAGGTGATTACAATAAGCAAAGTATCTACCTACTTGGTTTGCTTCAACTTGGACAAATTAACCGAAGACGTCACGGCACATACGATCGCCCCGAAGAAAGTCGTCGCCAAGTTACAGTATTTTACACCGTACCAAATGGTAAAGGCCAACACATCCAAGTCTGTCGAAAAACGTTTAGTGAAATATTTTCACTTACTCACAGCAGAGTACAAATACTAGTGGAAAAGAAAAAAAAGGACTTAATACAATATCAGATCGACGGGGTAAAAGCACAAAAACAAAAAAGTATTCTGCACAGGTGCGTGAGGAGATCAAAGGACATATTGATAGTTTCCCACGTGAAGAAAATCATTATAGTCGCAGTAGATCCGTGAAACAGTTTTTGAGTCCTGATCTAAACATTAACAGGATGTATCGTACATTCAAGGAAAAATATCCCCGATCTATTGTAACATACAAATTTTACTCTGAGATTTTTCACACTGAGTTTCCTCATTTACGATTTGGTCGTCCAAGATCTGACACATGTGGAATATGTGATAAATACACCAATAAAATAAAAGCTTGCGATCCTGGTCCTGAAAAGAAGAACCTTATAAATGCGCTTGAATTACACCATAGAAAGTCAGAAAAGGCAAGGCTGACAATGACTCACGATATGGCTGGCTCACAAAAAATAAACTCTGATACTAATGTAGTTTCTATTGACTTGGAACAAGTTCTGTTTCTTCCAACTTTAACACACTCTGCAATGTTTTATAGCAGACAACTATCATGCTACAACCTTGACGTCCATCTCTCAGATACAGAATGTGCGTACATGTGCTTGTGGGAAGAGACACTCACCGGTCGTGGAGGAAACGAAATTGCGTCATGTTTGCTAAAAGCTTTGTCACAGGAAACGTTTCCAAAAAAAAAAAACTTATTGTCTGGAGCGATAACTGCATCGGACAAAATAAAAATAAGATCATGTTAATGCTATTCATTTATTTGGTAACCTCGGGAATGTATGACGAAATAGAACAAAAATTTTTAGTGTCCGGACATTCATATCTACCATGCGACAGAGACTTTGCGCAAATTGAACGGCGCAAAAGAGTAACTAAAACCTTCGTTCCTGCGGATATAAAAGCAATGATAGTAGGTGCATGTCATAAACATCCTTTTACTACAATAACAATGGAGACGGAGGACTTCAAAGATTTCCAAAGAATGGCTGATAATGTTTTAAATACATCAAAATTGCAAATTTCGACGGTTTCCAGTATAATGATCGATAAAAATAATCCTACCTTGGTCAAAACTCGAAAATCATACAGCATTTTTGAAGAATGGCAGGTCTGTAACGTTTTAAGGAAGGGAAAAACAAAACATGACATTTTGGGTCTTGAGCTATGCCTTCTGGAATGTAAAAACAGAATATCCGCCGAGAAACTAAAAAATCTGGAAGATATGTTAGATTACATACCTCTAAAATATTACCAGTTTTGGTCCAATTTGATAGAAAAATCCAAAAAGCGGTAAGGCAAATCCATAATGCTAGCATTGCAGACTTTTTATGATTTAGTTTAGTTTGGCACATAGACTGTTTCTTGGTTTCTATAGTTATTTTATTTAATGTAAACAAATCTGTACTTTTTCTAAGTTGTTTTGTCGTTTGTTCTACTTCCTTCGTGTAATACAGTGAAATAAACATTTGTTTTCATCTGTAGAACTTGATTTTCACTACCTAATATGTTTTTCTTTAATTTCTCGACAAAATAGTTTTGGCACTTAGACGCTTTTGAATTACCACTCTTCAACATAGTTTTGCTTATTCATGTGTTCAATGTAAGCGGTTTAATGATCTCATAACAGAAATTAAATCATGGAATAATGTTAAACTTTTGATACGTTAAAATCAGGTAAAAGCTCGTTGTCATTTTAGAAGGGGGGGGGGGGGGGGATGATTCCCTACGTGCCAAACAGGAAAAGGCGGTAATACTTCTTTCTACCATGCATAGTTCTAGTGCTGTTAGAGTACTTTCAAAATCTCACTCTCAATTATTACAACTCAGGTAGAGGCATTGTGTTAATTTACAAACTTAACAAATTATGAAGGAATTTAGAGCATTCAGTAGAAACAATATTTGCATTAAAAAATTAATATGTATTTTTGTTCCATTTCGGCACATTGCGTAAGCCGGCTCTGAATAAAAACAAGAATTAAGGAATTACGACATCGTGGATATCCGTAAGCTGTGGTTGTGTTTGCGAATGCTATGGGACATGCCTCTTTCTATTGCATATTATGTACCCCTCATTCCCCTGAGAAACTTCTCTGGTTTGAGAGATCCCCCTTAAGGTGCCTTTTCTGCTACGAAGAATCAGGTATTTGGGTATTTGAAGATTTATCTGATTGGTTAGTGATGTTCACGTGACATCTTCCCCTCAAACGCCAATGTCAAGAAAAGGAGTTGGTTCAAGTTCAACTTTTAGGCAGATTTTAGGGATTTTTTGTGGGGGTGGTAGCTTTTAGGTAGGTATATAAATTAAGTAAACATCAAGTGAGTTGTACGTTTTTGTCTAGGTTATAAAAACAGTAAACCACTTGTTTTTGTTCATAATTTGTGTTGGATTGTGGACTTGCAAAATGATGTTAATAATTTGCTTTAATTCAGTGGACTGTAGTTTAAGCTACGTTGACACGATGATAGTTGACTGGAACGGAGCTGGCATACCATTCAACTCGCATGCGAGTGTTATTTTTCAAGACAGTTGACTGTCTTGATTACAGTTCACTGTCTTGTTATAACCTAAAATAAATATGTCGTCGGTTTTACAAGCAGGAATAAATATTGTAGGCGATATGATAATTAACCATTTGAAAGATGGAAATAAAAAGAAAAGAAAGCGTCGAATGTGGGTGAGAAATTGGATAGCGAAGAGAAACTGTCTAGGCGCTTCGGTAACTTTTTTGAAGGAAGTTGCAGCTCAAGATTCTTTACTTATAAAAATCATTTGAGACTATCTGTAACCCAATTTGAGGAACTGCTGTCATTGATTTCTGTCCATGTCCAAAAGCAGGATACTGTTATGAGACAAGCTTTATCTCCAAGGTTAAAACTTGAAGTTACGTTAAGGTACATTGCAACGGGCGACTCTTTCAGCACCTTGGAACATTTTTACAGAGTGCCAAAAAGTACTATTTCGAGGTTCATTCCGATCATTTTAAAGGCTATTTATGATAATTTAAAAAGACAGCATATGAAGGTTAGTAGTCACAATATAATTTGACGACATCATACGTCATGTGAAAAGTTATTTAATTTTATTTTATTAAAGTATAAAATAATACAAAATATAAAATATAATCAATACCTGTTACACTACCTATTGCATTTGATAATAAGTGACTGAATTTTCCTCATATTGAACAGGACCGTCAACATATTCTGATCCAACTTCCTCATAAACAATAGTTTGGTCTTCATCTCGGTCTTCATCACCCGAAGTAGGCGACTCGGAGTATGGTAGTCCAGAGGATGATGATGAGTCATATTGCTGAGGTGCCTTTTTCACAGATGTATAATGTACAATTCGTTCCTTTGTTATGAGATTCATTATCTTGCTTTGCACCACTAAAGATACTTCAATGGGGAGGTTCTGAGCTGCATAGCAATATTTGCCCCAAAGTGATCGAATTCGTCTGTATCTTTTATCCCGTCCTTCAGTTTTTCTAGTTTGTCAATTGCTGTTGATATATATGAGGGTGCATCATTTTTTTTTCCTTTTTTTTTGTTTATTTTCCTTATCTGGTTTTAGAAAAGCATAATCACGATCATTCCGTTCGTCTTGTGTAATGCCCCCAATACCTGATCCGCTGGGATCACTACCTTCTTGAGCTTCCGTTTCTTCCGGTTCATCAATGCTATTCTCCTAAAAAAAAAATGAAATTAATTATCATTATTTTTTCTTTTGTAGGTGGCAACTACGAAGCAAGAATGGGAGAATATTGCGAAAGGGTTTAACGATAGATGGCAGTTCGTGGGGTGTTGTGGTGCCCTAGATGGAAAACATATAAATATTGTTTGTCCGAAAAACAGCCACACGGATTTTATAATTACAAAGGCTATTACAGCACAGTGCTCTTTGCTCTTGTGGACAGCAACTACCGGTTTATTTATATTGATGTTGGTTCAAACGGCAGAGTAAATGATGCCACTATATTCCGAAATTCTTCTTTGAAAAGATGTATAGAAATGGAACATTACATTTTCCCTCGTGGGGTGTTATTGCAGCTGATGATGCATTCCCTTTAAAAACATACATTATGAAACCATATTGTAGACAAGGTAGTCTTTCGGTAGAAAAAAAAATCTTCAATTACAGACTGTCGCGAGCACGGCGGATTGTAGAAAACGCTTTCGGTATTCTAGCTATGCGTTTTCGAATTTTTCGAGCACCCATCCCTCTGTCGCCTAATAAAGTTGACCTGGTTGTGAAAGCTACTTGTGCACTCCACAACTGGTTAGTGAATAGTTCACCCACCTCTTACATTACGCCAGTGGTTGATAGGGAATTGAGAAATGGACAAGTTATAGAAGGTGTTTGGAGAGAAGAAATATGTTTGGGTTTGTCTACGCCTCGCATAAAACATGGAAGCAACAACTTTTCCCAACAAGCAGAAGCTATAAGGAGAAAATATATGGACTACTTTAATACAAAAGGTGCTGTACCTTGGCAGTGGGACAGCATACAGCAAGTAAAGCCTACTTCCTAATTTTATAATAAACAATATGTTAAATTACCTTGTAATACAATTATTAGTTATTGTTTATTATAAAAAATATACTTTACCAAATTAGAACTTGTTTTTCTGGTTACGATAACATCCCTCAAAAATCGGTCAGCTGTTTCAAACCAAATTAACGTGCATTTGTAAACTTCATCGGATGAAGTACCCGATACTTTCGAACCCTTAATTTTTGCAAGTTCCTGTGAGTACGTGCTCCTTAAATTTTTTATTCTGTTTTTGATCTCTAATTGAGTTAAATTAAAGGCCTCTTGAAGTCGTTTTAAAGCGTTATCACGAAAGTCTTTATTTTTGTAATTTTTATGTTTAAAGTTCCATAACAGCTCTTCTTGTTCGTACAATTCTAAAAATTTTAAGTTCTCACTATCACTCCACTTTTCTTTTTGTTTATAGCATTCGAAGTCGAACATGTAGGTTTATTATTATTAGTCGCCATTTTATATTGAACTTGCACGGCAAAAGTAGACGGGAATCCGAGTTACTGGCACCAGTTCAACTGACTGTCGCCGTACTGTCTTTGAGGTGTTTACACGGTGCCAGTGCTGCGCGCGCATACAAGACAGCTGACTGGTTCCAGTCAACTATCATCGTGTCAACGTAGCTTTAGATGTTTATTCTCGTACCACTAGTAACAGACTCTCGTTATATACTAAAATTCGTAAAGATAGAAAACTAATACCTAAACAGGAAACGGCGGGTGCCTGTAGTCAGGTAGAAAGTGCTAACCACTTAACAGTTATAGCCAAAGACATGAAAATTCACCTAATCACTTAACAATTTGTTTAAAAGTATTAATAGGTACGATGTAACTATTTCGTTGTTTAAATAGATTGGTGCAGATAATGGAGAACAGTAAATGTATTATATCACCTAACACTTATCGACCTGTAGTAAATTCTGCAGGAAATGTTATAATTGAAAACAACAAACTAATATTATTTAATGTTCCAGGTATGTATGCGTGAAATAAAAAAAAAAATAAACACATCGGAAACGTTTTTTAGGAAACACAATAGTTCGGGTTCCCATTACGAATGGTTTGGAACAAATGTTTAAAATAACACCGAGACTTATACCTGCTAGTTATGAAGAAGCTGGCGGACCTTCTGTGACTGTTGAAGAAGATGCCGAATCTTGTAGTGAAAATTTAGGTTCACAATCAGATCTACAATTTGTGGAGCAAAATGTGATAGAACTTCTTATTGAGGAAATTGCCAAACGACCTCCGCTGTATAATGAAAAGCTCCCATTAATACAAAGATCGAAAAGTATACGGAAAGCTCTAGAGATGGAAGTTTATCATGCTTTAGGAGGTATGTAAATATTAAGAGGTGGAAATGTCCACTTAATTGTTTCGCATTTTTTCATACCTAGGTCAAATACCTATTGATGACATAAATAAAAAATGGTGTTATTTAAAAAAGGAATATAAAAAACACAGAGCTGTCTTACACAATATATAAAAAGCAGTTGTAGCTTTGAAGAAGCAGTTGAAATTACAGGGAAGCCGTTATGGAAACATTATAAAATGTTAAGTTTTATTGACGATCCATTAGGTGATAGGTATGTCAGCATATGATACTTCAGTTAGGTAATTTATTTTTTCCACTACTAGCTGTGAAGTTGACAATTATTGCGTATCCTAGACAACTGAGAAGTTTAATTTCTCTACCTAGTGGTCAATAATCTATTATATTATTCACCTAGGTTAATAATGGGAATTTGCATTCCTGTGCTACCTACTTGATTTTTACAAGAAGTTTTTTATTTTTAATTTGTGTCTTAAATTTGACTAGTAGTGGAAAAAATTGTATATACACCACGGTGGTGAAGCCATTTATAGACCTCGCACCTTATTCCGCTCGGGGCAAAGCCCCTCGCGAAATAATCTTGGTGCTCGGTCAATAATAACAGTCTTCACCACCTTGGTGTATAATATACTATTATCTAATTCCGTTAATAAAAGTGATAGTTTACGTTGTTGTTTAAAATTAGGTAACGTGATCTTTTTCAAAACTGTCTCATCACAGTTATGTAAAGTAGTTATGTAATAATATTACACAACTGACAATTTGAAACTATAAGTAATTGGTTAATTATTGTCAAAATTCGATGTTTGTTTCCATAGTAACCATGAACTTAAAACTACTTCATTTCAGATTAATGTTCTCATTAAAAAATCAAAAGGTAGATAAAATTACGGAATTAGATAAAGTTTTGTACTTAACACGTTATGAAAAAGTCTAATTTTATTTGACTCATGTAATTTGCAAAACTCGCTCGCTTCGCTCGCTCGATTTGGCAAATATTACATTTCGTCAAATAAAGTTAGTCTTTTCATAACTGGTTACGTAAATAACTATTACACGTTTGTTGTCAGAGCAACGGTATCAAACATAGTCAATGATGACAATGAAGTAAATGGCCCTTCATCCTCAAGCACTGTACAAACCTTATCTGTCTCAGACTACTCTAGGTCTGACGGAACTCCTGTAACAAACCCAAGTAGTACGTTAAATGTCAAGAAAAAACAATACATATGTAGAAACACACTTGATTACTAAATTGTTGTGATTTTCAGGAAAACGCAAAGCGGAACCCGAATTGAGTAAAGTGGACCAGTTAATTGTGGCAAAATTAACCAAACCGCAAGAACAACTTGGCAGTAGCGACCATTTTTCCCAAATGTTGGCACTAGAAATGAAAAAACTAGAACCACGGAAAAGAGCTGTACTGCAAATTAAGTTTTTACAGCTAGTTCAAGAACAGTTGTATGAATAAACAAGTTTGTTATTAAGTTATTTATATACAGAATTACAAGACAAACATGAAATTTTCTATCGTTTTAATTATAAATAAAGTATATTAAATCAACAATGTTTATTAGTATAAAACAAATTAATATTATACCCTGTTCAAGTGACCAGCCGTTGCACGTCATTATTCGTGTACCAATGCTATAATTATAATTTACTAAGCAACTTTAATAAAATTTGCATTAAAGCCAAAATGTCATCCTAAGTACAGTTAGTATTAAAAGTCATTAATCGTGTAGGATTAGCGACCATATTTTATCCTTGTCGCACACTTTGCAGTTCGTACTTACAACTTAAAACGTAGTGAGAATATAAACTCATAAAATATCTCGATGTTGTCACGTCAAGTTTGTTTACTTTGTTAAATTCACCGGTACACACTTAAGCTATTTTTTTTTAAATTGCCTTACTAAAAACAGTACTTATCAGTACTCTTATATTGTTTATGTCTACATTAGTTGTTGTATTTTATTATTACATAGGTATACAGTATCTATTTGTTCCTAACCTAAAAACGTCAGTCTGACAACACGTACATTTGACAACGCTGATTACACGTCATTGATTTAGTAAGTTTAAGCTATGACGTGCAACGGCTGGTGACTTGAACAGGGTATAGTTGTGTGATCTATCCCACTGCCAGGGTATAGCACCCTTCATTCATAAAATATTGAGCAAATTCATTTCTGGTATGTGCTGCAGTTTTTGAATAACTATTAGATCCTACTTGTGGTAAATCTTGAATACAACTTCTTTCAACATCACGTCGCCATTCACCAACCACTAAATCTCCATTATGTTCTGCATCCACTAAACCAGGTTGAATATACTCCACTGTATTATTTTTTATAATGAAATTGTGTAAGCAAACTGTTGCTTTTATAATATTTATCACCGTGTCAATTTCGCAATTGATCGGCCTTCTAAATATTCGCCATTTTGCCACAAGAATTCCAAAAGCATTTTCAATTATTCTGCGTACCCGAGATAGTCGATAGTTAAATATCTGTTTCGGTCGATCAAGGTGCGCATTAACACCTCGTCCAGGGTATGGGCGCAGCATGAAAGTGGTTAGTTGAAATGCTTCGTCACCGACAAATACATATGGCAATTTTCTATTATTGCCTAGAGTAGTATCTGCAGGTATACTTAATTTATTGTCGTACAATGCCTTGCCGAAATTTGATTTCTTAAAAATTCCTCCGTCACTTTCTCGACCTCTTCCCCCTATGTCGACTATGGAAAAACAATAATTGGCATCTGCAACTCCCAGTAACACTATGCTGTGAGAATGCTTGTAATTGAAAAATGTGGATCCGCTATTTTTTGGTGCCTGTAAAATCAAGTTCAATTTATGTGCAAATATTTGTAGAGTATTTACTTTACCTGGATAACTACATGTTTTCCATCTATAGCGCCAAGACAATGAGGAAAATTCCATTTTTCATCAAAATCTGCTGCTACTTGACACCACCTGCTCTCCTCACATTTTATAAATACTCTGCTTTCAAGAGCGTTCCAAATTGCTGCTGTTGTTTCTCTTATTATATTACTTACCATAGTGAGGGGAATCCGGTATGCATAGTATAAACTAGTCATGCTATCTCCTGAAGCGAGATATCTACGACACACACAAAAATATATTTCTCATGCATTACATATTACATTATATATATTATTACCTCAGTGTTAATGCTAATCTTTGAGTAGGTGATATAACATCATCTCTAAATGAATCATTCTTGATTATATGTGGTGCTGTCATGCTCATGTCTATAATCTTTGAAATAATTCGGATGACATTCTAAAATAATTCACAAATCTATCAGAATCAAGTCGAAGTTCTTGAAATAAACCATCTACACCGAATGTATTTCTTTGTTGCAAGATTGTATGTACCTACAAAATATTTTTCATATGGGTTGTAAGATCTTGTGTGCAAACACAAGTTTCATGTTTCACAAACTACTTATACCCACTCTGGTAGTACATTTTCTTTTGCGGATTGGTCCATCGTTAATTTTCTTTCTTCTCCACAGTAATAAAGCTAATAACGTGCGATTCATTGTCGTTCTTATTAATCTTATTTGATAAATTTTAGGTTAGGGTCAATGTTTACTATACGAAAATCATTACCCAAATACCTTATTAACCGAATACCGCTTGCAAAAAATACACCCTTTAACAAGTTATAAAGTCCCCCACTACAATCCCTAAATAACCAAGTATCGAATAGCCGAATCTCCGTAGCAGAAAAGGCACCTTTAAAGGACATTTCAGGATTAACGATGTTCTCATCTTCGTGTTCGTAATCGAATTGTTTTGGCTTTTTCCGAGGTCTCAAAGATTTTGCAGTATTAAATACGGCATCGATTTCAAATTTTTCAGCAACTAGTTTTGAAGTTTCTAGCATTTTACAAAAATTTTCATCTGTACAATAATCGCTTAAAAACTGTTGTAATTCGTTTAATGAATTTAGAGCAACCTGCATATTTGCTGCCGTAGATTGTAAAATCTTACTGGAATAATTGACCTTACTTAAAATTTCATACCACACAGATATTTATATAATTCTTGGACTAGATTGAAAAAGTTTATTGTTTCATGATTAAGGTAAGGTTAGCTGCATCATTTACAACCAAATTTAAACTGTGATTTGTACAGGGTACATAAAAGGCGCGGAGATTTATATCTAAAATTCTTTTTTGCAAACCGTTATTTTTCCCTCGCATATTCGCGCCGTTATCGTAGCCCTGGTCTCTAATATTACTTATGTCCAAATTTAATGAGTTTAATAAATTAATAACAAACGTTGTTAAACCGACGCCACTAACATCTAAAACTGCACAAAATGTTAAAAAATGTTCACGGATTTCAACGGTCTTCAGTTTTGAATCAAAATGAACGAATCTAATAATTACGCTTATTTGTTCATTATCGGAAATATCAGGAGTACAGTCAAGTAGGTATTATTGAAAAGTATTTATTTTGTTGACACAGATTTACAATGTGATCTTTAATTTTTGAGCCTAATAAAGACAATATGTATTTCGATTTGAATTTTGTCTCCAAGATATGTGGGCATATTTTTGAATTTTGGATCGGTCGCACGGCGCGTGTGTTCCGAAATTATAGGATCAAATTTTTCTAACATTTCGATACACTTTAAGAAATTTCCATTATTCCGAACGTAAAGCCTATTAGTTTTACTACGTAAAGCTAAATTTTGTTTACTCAAAAACTGTATGGCGTAGATTATTCTTTTAATAACTTCATACCATCGATATCTTTCCTTCTCTAAAAGAGATTGATATGTTTTGTCAATAGTTGTTTTATTATTTAATGATTCACGTAAATCGATCCATTTTTGTAATAAACAAAATGGCAAGAATTTTTCTCATGACGATTCAGATATAATGCTAAATGAGTCCAATCGTCAAATCCAGCTATAAATTTATTTTTAGGGGAAGTTTCGAAAAGTTTGCAACAAAAGCAAAAACAGAATTTTTAGTGACGGAATAGATCAACCAATTTCTAGAATATACTTCTCCATTTTTAAGTACATATCTTTTATAGTAATATTTAGAAAATTTCCGGTTAAATGAATTAGATGGAAAATTAAAATTTTGAATTTGCGTAGGACCTTTTTGTATAGCTACTTGTCCAAATGCATTTGAAATTTCTTCCGGCCAAAGTCCTGGATTATCAATTTCATGAAAATTTCGATACCTGTGTCTGCATAATTGTAAATTTCAGATTCAGAATCTGTGTTTTCTTGTTCATACACTTCTGCTTGGGTGGCGGTGACAGGTTCTTCAGTTTCTGGGAATGAAGATGATTCGCATATAGACACGGTATATCATCGAAAGATGTGGAACATCCAGGAACTGGAAATGGTGCTGGTGCAGATTCAGATCCAATTTCCGTCGGATTATCATTATCCCCATTGCCGCTAACAGTTGGTGTTGGATGTAAAAAAAACTGTGTACGCGTAGTCCATTTCTATATGTCGATGGTAAAATCCGATAGTTTAGAGTAAAACAAGAGGGCTAAATAAATTACAGGTAGGTGTTTATTATCTAGGGAACCCATTTATGGTGTTTTTGTTTAGAAAAAGTGATTTTGATGTTATGTTTCAAGGGTATTTATGTACTCCGCCTAACGGCGGACTTGTGCGGTTTGGATAAGATAATAATTTTTTGTAGTTAGTCGCTTTTCCACCTTTTTTCACTAAATTTTTTTAAAGAAGCATTTAAAATTTGAGGCTGGCTGGTTTTAGCTTTTAGCGCCTTCCATGTACCGGCGCCTATCCGGCGCTGGCGCCTGTGCCTCTTGCACATATTGCGCTTATGGCGCCACTGTAAATCGATTTTAGTAAATCACCAAAATGTCCTGTCAATATAAAATATTCATCTGGTAAGTTGTGTTAAAAAAATAATTTGCATCCTAAGAAGTACTGCATTCACTTTCAGTAAACTATCAGAAAGCAATGGAAAAGATGAAATTATTAGAAATCCAGAGTAGTGTCAGTGATGGGGATAATGAAAATCATATTGAGAAAAGAATTTAAAAAAAATTCAATATTATGAAGAATTCGTCAGTGGAAGTAGTGATTCTGATACGCACGTACCAATACCACCTAAACTTTCTACTAAAATGTTAACCACTTTACATCCTGTAAAAGTAACCACTCCTGTTGATAATTTGCCATTTTCATCTGAAGCAGGACCTTCTGTTGAAAATCGCAACCCCAATTTTCATTGTCGATGTGGCCGCTTGGAAGGTACTACTGATTTAATTTATTTTATATACATACATATGCATATACTATGTTACTGAATATGACCAAACTCAGGTGATTGTCGACATATACTGATGGACATAAAAAATATGAATTGTAACACCTACTACTTTCACCAGTGATTGTCGACATTCAACAGTTTTCCATCTTTCACAATACCATATATACAGAGCGTGATCTTTGTACCTTAGATATTAGGATTTCCCATTTGAACTTTTGGAAATGAATTAAAGATGTAAGTACCTATATCTAAGGCGCTTATTTGCAAAACTCGTTTTTTGCTTGGTGACAAACTTTTCAGGAAACGAACAAAACGTTTTTTCAGTTTACTGAAAGATATTTTTGTTTTTTCTTTTTTTAGTTGGCATCTGAACGCTTAAGGGATAATGATAATTATATTTTACAACCTAATATTTTAACAATTTCTCTATAAATAACTAATTAATTTTACA
The DNA here is from genome assembly GCA_036250285.1 of Pyrocoelia pectoralis. Lineage (NCBI taxonomy): Eukaryota > Metazoa > Arthropoda > Insecta > Coleoptera > Lampyridae > Pyrocoelia > Pyrocoelia pectoralis. The sequence goes on along the minus strand of CM070075.1, from coordinate 34,132,799 downwards.
AAGAGCGAGTTTTGCAAATGAATTTAGAACTTTTAGTAAAAAAACCTCGGAATTTCAGGAAAAAAAAACATTTATTGACATTTTGGCAACCGATACAAATAAACATAACATTTATCCCTAATAAACAAAAAACAATAGTTATTCTAAGCAGATATTAGAATTGCAAGCAGTTCAAACAAAGAAATTGTCATATTGATTTTGACATTGTTCAGAAGACACATTATCCTGTTCCTTTGTCGCTTCTGAAGAACTTTTTGGGGGAATGTGGTTCTTGTATAAAGAAAGTTCTGGAAGGCTCCTCCAATTGACTCCATAGTGCTTGTTCAACAGACCATTAATACTTGCTTTATCACCCTTTAATTGGGTTCCTAAAGGTAACTCCAAAGGGATCATTGTTGAAAGTGAAAAGCCTTTCTTGCAGATACTTTTAGGCATACCCACATCAGACATATAATTTGACTCTCCTTGCACAAGAACGTTAGTTTCTCTTTTGTAAAAGACAAACCGTTTGGCCTTGTTGAATTCAAAATGCCATGATGCAGGGAGCTTTATTGCTCGTTTTGCCTGTGTTCGCCAATCATACACTTTCCAGTCAACTCCCAACCTTCGAACCGTAGCATGTTTTTTGATCAAGCTATCATACTGATCAGTTTTTACTATCACTGGTATTTTTTTAATGTCTTTCTCTATAAGTCCGAAAACTCGATCTGGAGGAATAAAAGAGTGGCCTACTATTGGAAAAGTTACTGTTAGGTTTTTAATATGTTGGGGAGATTCCTTAAGAAGCCAATAAGCCAACATTGTCATCATGTTGGTGTTTTTATTTTGACCCCCACAACCGTCAGCAAACAAACATATTTTTTCTGTAGAAGGGTCAAATTTATAGTTGTTAAGTGCATGTCTAACAGCTGATGCTATTGCATTCGAATCTTTAGGGGAGTCAATTTCGGTCCAAACATAAGAAAACACATTCTGAGACGTCAATTTAGTATTGGAAGATCCAGACACTACTGCGAGATTATTATAATTTATCTGCTGACTAAAGTAAGCTGCTTGGTCAGGCAAGCGAGGTAGTGCCAAATTTTTTTGGCAGTCAAACGAAAAGGTAGCCGTATGGGTTTTCGGGTACTTCAGTAATTTAAAGAAAGCTTTAGCCTTCATAATATGAACACGATGCGCTGTAGTCAATGTCTGTCTCACTTCGTTAGACGTTTTAGTCTTCAGTTGTTCTTTTGTTCTTAAACAAGTAGAACAGCAGTCAGTTTGAGGAGTTCCAAATGCTATGTTGTAATTAGCATTTACATATTTTCTAAAGTAACTAAGCTTTACTAGCATATTAGTGGGAACTTTCTGAACATACTGATCAAAAAGCTTTTTGAAATTGAGGTCACAAGGTAAGTAAACCCTAACACTGGACTTACTTCTACAATAATGTGACTCCGTACAGTTTATGGACTCTATGAAATTCTTAATGCAAATTCGTTTTTCGTCATTTTTTGGGCCAATTCTGTTACCACCCCTACGTTCTTTGGGTGTCTCTCTTTTAAGAACAAAATTTCGGACAATTCTTTGAACCCGGTCTCTACTAAAATTAGTAATTTCAAAGAATGCTTTACTACACACTCTTATCATTTCGGTTTGATTGACACGTACATTATATTTTATAGACACACTAGCATGCATAGTTTTCCCTCTTTTTGGCACGGCGCCATTGCAACAAGCAAGTATTAAACCATCTTGGTGTACTTTATCTTTTGATTGATACAGATATCCGTGAAAATTTTTTACTTCGCTCATTGATAAAGTGCCACAAAAATACGGCAATCCCGGACGTCCGTCATGTCCACAAGTAGGGTATTTAGGCAGCACATTCGGAGTATGCCTGCAATAGTTTTGTAAGTTGCAATTGAAGAGCCTATTTAAATTTAACAAAACATGTAAACACGGTTAATTGAAATTGATCAAAATAGGTATTTGTTTAATATGACTGATAATCCAATTTTCTAATATAATAGAATAGTGAAAAAATATAATATAATTCCAATTTTAACAATATTTTCATTAAAGTTTCAAAAATGTTTTATTGTTTCCATTTGAAAAAAATTGAGACAAGGGAAACGTACGTCGTGTATTTTTTAATTTGTGTTGAGAAAGTTATAATTTTAAATAAAACGACTACTTTTTCTTCGCCGAAACTAAATTGAAATTTATTTTATTACTTTTGTAGATCGTATTTAATCTAAATTGCATACAAACACTTACCTTACTCCTTTTTGCACGTTTCTCTTATATTTATCAGGTTGGCGGATTCTTTTACGTCCTTGGCCTAAAGGACTGGGAGTAATCTGTGCATTTTCATCAAATTCTTCCATGACAATATCACTTATTGTTTAAATTAATAATCAAGTGTGTTTACTAGCAAACAGGTGCTTTCAACAACAGCTGTTCACGCACTACTGGGTGACAACATGTGAGGTTAGTCACGTGAACATAAAACCACACACTATAGGTTCAAATGCAAGGAACAAGTTTTGCAAGTGAACTGTCAAACCAAACAGCCAGTTTTGCAAATAACTTCAACTTTCAATTGAATTTTTAGGTGTTAAAGAACAACTTTTGTAGAAATTTGACTTCACCATTCGATTCCCCTTTAAAAACAGAACTTCATGGCCCCAAAAACTCATTTTTAAAATTTTTGTCGATTAGCGAGTTTTGCAAATAAACGCCTCTTTCTAATATGTGTGAATTTTTAGATTTGTTAATCAACCTCACAACAACTGAAATTAATAAAATGAAAGATGATCTTAAATATCTTATGGTGATAGCGCAACAAAATTCTAGTGATATAACAATCCCAATTGCATTTCAGTCTTCAAACAAAGGGGTCTAGGACACTTCATTGCCGCCAGCTCATGGCCGCCAACTCACTTCCGCCATGTCATTGCCGGTTAACTCTTTGCTAAGCCAACTCAATGCCAGTTTTAAATTATTGTTTATTATAGCATTAGTGATCACTGTCAATTAGCACCTGCACTTGCCTTTCTTTTACATATTTATTCATCATTACTTGATTACATCAGACAGGTTCGATTACGCAGGTAGTACTGTAAAAAATGACTTACGAATGGACTTCATAACTATTTGAAATTATCAAATAAATATATTTATGCAAACCATGAAGAGACATGTAATATAATAGCACAGATAAATCTATAATAATAGGTACAATAATTTTAATTGTCATTATCTTAAAAATTAAAAAGCATGAACGAAAATAATAAAACTATTGCTCCATTTGGAAAAAAAGTCAATAACTTCCCTATTTGCGAAATCTTGTACCAAGCGTAAAATTCTTTGATCCGCATCTCTGTACTTTCGCAATTTCAGCGGAGGAGGATTGCCTACGTAATAAAAAAATTATGAAATTTCGTTTTGGCATTATCTGAACGATTTTACCTGCAATTAGTTGCTCGTAATACAAGTCTGAAGTTTCCCAAGAGCTTCAATAAATTGCCATATAGTCGGATGTTGAATTCCGAGTTGACTTTTCAACATCCGATTAACAGCCTCAGCGTAATTGGGTTAGTTCATAAAAATAAATTTCAAAATAAACATAAGATTCTGCTTTTGAATAGTGTTTGTAAACTATTGCAGTTCAAAAAAGTTAAATAAAACGTACCATTTCCGAGAAAAAAAGAATTGAAGTGTTCAAACACGAGCGTTCGCGCTAAATCAGTTTTAAACAGATAGTGACGTCACGTACTGGGAAACGCCCACTGTCAGTCGGCTATCGTTGCGTTTTTGAAACTGATTCTTACGATGGTGGATGCAGGTTATTTGAAAGCTATGTCGGATAATCTTCCTCGAGTAGATGTTTTTATGTTGGCCGAGTTCTTAAAGAAGGATGATCGATTTAATGCTGCAGAAATTCGTGGAGCAAAAGCTTGAATAAAACCTAACAATGTGAAATTCGTTTGCTTGACAGACTCTTACTACGCAGATATTTTGCATATTGCATTACTTTACTCGTTTACCACGTCTCATGTATATTTATCTTTGTCAATTACTTAAACATTTAGGTTTGCTTAGTAAGTAACTACATCTTACATCAAAGTGATCCTCGCAGCAGTAGAAATCCGAAGAAGTTATTTTAGAATAATCTCTTCTAGCTGCTTTGAACCACATTTTTCGAATTTTTACGTCTCGAGGCATTGTCAAAAATGTCTTTTCAGGTGTTGTAAAAGTCGTATTAGTGCACATAGGCACAAAACACCACTTGTAACACCTTTTCGACGGCTCCATGATCGCCAAACAATCATTCGTAAATACCAGTTTAGCTGAAACACCAGTATATGACGTCATGCCGTAGTCGGCACCTGTCGCTGAGTTGTCGTGCAGTTTCGACGCTTCGCGATTTAAAATTTGAAAAAAAGCTGTTTTAATTATTCTAACGCCGCTTATTTTTGCAATATCGAAGACATCTGACATCTTTGCATTTATTAAGCGTATAAAAAAATTATGTGAATTAACCCAACTATCTCCATTATTTACCACCTTATCGTAAACATTCCACATTGCAATTGGAAAAAGAGGCGTCTGTCTGCCGTCTCCTCGCCTATTTGGGCGCCCAACATAATTGTTCAATTGGCACAAATGCAACTGCTACAATCATTTTTTGAAATCCACGTCATTATTATATCTTCTCAACAGACCTAACTGTGAAAGGTGATGTTTCATATTTTTTATTAGATGAAAAAAACATCCTTTTATTACAACACCTACAAAGTTCTGTTGCATTGCCGTAAATGCAGCATGTTCAAAATCGCAACTGATTGAATTGGGATTCAAATCATGAACTAGTTCTTTCAATGTTTCAAACAACAAGTTGTACGCCGCTCTTCGTTTGTTGGGGATAAGAGCGTAAATAACGGGAACTACTCCATCATGCCTTTTAACTGAAATCACGTACACCTGTTGGAACAATGCCGGTACAATGGAGAAAGTGCCATCAGCATACCATACGTCGGCATTTAAAAAAGGTAGCCATGATTCGCGGCCAAATACAAGCATTTTCTGATCATCGATACCTCTTTCGGCCACCAGAAACAATTCCTGTTCTTCACCAGCTTTATAAATTTTGTAATTTTCTGAAATGATAAGTTCTCTTAAAGAAATTGGAAGTGGCGGTGGTGCAAGAATTTCTCTTCTTTTTCGCCTAATACATTTTTTCAACGCAGCCGTATTAGGCAAATTCCCCAGTAAGTTTCTTTGAACATTTTCAGAGGTAGCATTGATGACTTGTGCTGTAGCTATAAAATTTATAAAACATTGATGTTTAAAGGTCATAATAGCACTTACATTCTTGTGTTGTTTCTGCGCGCCTTTTTAAATTACTTATGAACTGCTGAACCTGTACGTTTGCCGCACTTGAATCATGCGTGTGATTATTTATTTCCTTAATAACAATTCCGTTCTGTAGATGGATTCTAGCGCGACATCTTCCAATTTGCTCGCAAACCCAAAACTTCACTGATTCATCACATTTAGGGTTGAGTGGGGCAGATTTGGACACTTTTTTTCTAATGACTACAGTTTTGAACGGGATTGAATTTAAAACACGAAAAAAATATTACTGAATACCCAAATCTATGTTCTGTCCATTTGATAATTATTAGTTACCCAATAATTTGTTTTTTAAGTAAAATAAATAATTATCTAAATGCAAGCGTTCGTCCGAATGTGCCCCATGGTGGGGCACTACTGGACAGAGCATGGGGCAGTTTCGGACACAAAGTAATAGATGAAGTGGTGAAATAATAACGGTTAATTTTATTATCTAATATTAAACCAATAGGTACATATTATTGAATATTATAAGAAAAAAAATTAACATCAAACTTCAAGATTGTTGCCATTCTTGACGTTCCTGGCATATCCATCGGTTTTGGCAGTTTCGACACCACATCATTTCTGGAAACTATGGAAATGTCTTTGATATCAGGAAAGTGGAACCCACCTCTGTATTTTCATAGGAAATTCACTATATATTCACTTCCTGCACCCTACCAATATAATAAAGTATTCTCCTTGTTGTTGAAAATTTTACAAGCAAGTAGTCACATTCTATTTTTTCATCATCCAAAAGCTGTCCAATCATGTCATTATCAGAATCCATATCCTCATTTAGATCTGAATCGGAGAAAGTATTATTGAAACATTTTTGTTTTTTTGTCAAATTCGCTGGCAACTCTATTTTTCTGAATCGGACGAAGTTACATATTCATTTTCTCCAATGCAACTTTGTTTCCGCTTTGGTTTTTGGTTTTCAGTCTTTCCTTTGGGGTTTTTCCTTTTTGAAAATTCAGAATTATCAGATGAGGTGTTTATTTGTTTTTTCCCAATTCCTTTTTTAGTAGGAATAATTTGCGCGGTGGGTTCTGTACGTGTAAGTTTCCTTTTAATACCTATTTTTTCTAACTTTAATGTCCTATTCTTCTCTAGTTCTTCAACTCTAGCTTTCTCGGGAGTGCTCGTATATATTCTTGATTTGCCTAATCTGGATTTTCTATTAGTTTTTCTAGGACCCGCCTTGAAATAAAAGAATATTTAATCTTACGAGTGACTTTTATTTGTTTTTCACATTGTTTATTTAATTAATCACTCTATGTTTAATTCATCTTCAACCTCTTTAATTAGCTGGAGAAATTGTATTTCGAGAGCAGTTCTCTTTCGCCGAGGAAGTCGACGAAGGCTTGCAGCTAGCCTTGTGCAAAAAGCATCGCAACATAATTATCATCTTTGAACGCATCAATAATGCTCTGTGTTAAAATTTCTTTGTTCGCCATTCCTATAGGTATTTAAAAAATTAGTACAAACAAGTTGAATTGGTAAAGTTATTTACTTTTATTATGTCGCTTAGGTGATGGTTCAACAGCTTCGTATATAGAAGCAGAGGTGCTACTTGAACTAGTTGTAGATGAACTACCTTGCGAATTAAAACCAATGCCAGAGCTGGTAGAAGGTAAAGGTGTCAAATTAGAAATAGTTCTAAAACATTTTCTAAAAATTATGGGTACTGCAGTTTGCTGAACTTACATACTTTCTCGGTTTTAGTATATCTTTTAAAAATATCAAAAGTTGAAAATATTTCCAGCTGGGCTTTTCATCATGGGTATTTCCAGCACCTGACGGTAAATAAACATTTTTATCTGAAAATTCTTTTACGAACTTATCACGTACCTAAACTACGCCATCGAGTTTGTACATCGGCTAGCTCTTTAAAATAATCTATAATAAAAAATAAATTGTAATTTTTCACCTGTTTAATGAAATATAAATTAGTTACCTTTCACTTCGTTAAAGACCTCTTGCCATAACGTTGCAATTATCTGGCGACTTCGTTGTGGTAGAGGCAAGCGATGGTCATATATAGGAGGCCTACGTTGTACTGCAGATATTAATAATTCAGTTCCATCTATATAAGCACGACGTGATTCGGTTTCAACCACGGAAACAGACAATCTGTTTGTGTCGCCTATTTGATACAACTGATCGGCACTATTGAAGCATAGGTGGTGTGCTTCTTCCCCTATGACCAGCTCCTCTCCACAAATATTGCATACCCAAATATTTTCCTAAGAACAATCCGATACTATAAGAAAATTGGTAATTAAATATTTAAATACACGTACCATAGATAATAGGTGCAGTTTAGAAATACATCCAAAGTTAATTAAAGGAGATATAGCATAGGTGCAGTCACAAAAACAATTAACCGTAACCTCACTTTTCTAGCATGTGTACACAAAAGTTAGCGGCCGCCGGATGAATTCGAAATTTCGAACGCAAAAGTTCAACTTCAACCAACTTTTCAACAAATTTGAAAAATGGGTTGCTCTGATTGGTCAACGTACCAACGCAGACGGATGAACTGATAGCTTCGAACCTACCTTTAAGGTGGCTGTAGTGCAACAGAGATTTGGGGATTTTGTTATAGGATAAGTTAAAGAGTGGGGGGAGGTCTGTAACCGATTGAAATAAATCGTTTACTGCGTGGGTGATTTGGGTATAGCAGCTACTGTCATACGTCATCTAGATATCCTAACCTAACCTTTGTTTTTGTTCTAATACCTAACCTATTTAAAACACAATTTTACAATATTTATTCCTATACAGTAACAACGTCATGTCTCGTTTAGCATTATTATTATTACTGAAAAAAAGGCAACAGCTGAAATGTATAATGAAGAAGAAGCATCGACGAATGCATGCAAGTGTTTTTATTAATTGTTCTAATCTGATATATTATTATGTTGTGTTTAGGTTCATCCAATTTTGCAAAAAAGGAAACAACTGGGAACTCAACTGTTAATTGAAGAACTGAGGCTTGATTCAGGTAGATTTTGGAACTATTTTAGAATGTCCACTGATTTGTTTGATGAGCTATTGGCCAAGGTTGGCCCACATATAGCTAAAATAGATACTTGGAGAGAAGATGTCATAAATCCAACGCAACGATTAGCTCTAACAATTAGGTAGGTACATACCTAAATGTAGGCAATATAATAAATTTTTGGAATTGTGGACACGTTTTTTTTATTTTGTAATTCATTATGACAAAAATATATAATTAATTAAATGTTTTTCTGTATTTTAGATTTTTAGCATCCGGTGACAGTATGTCCAGTTTATACTATGCGTATAGAATTTCCTTATCGTCGGTGTCCAATATTATAAGAGAAACGACCAAAATTATATGGGATATTCTTGCTCCAGAAGTGTTTATGAAAACCACTTGCAAGGAATGGAAAAAAATTTCAAAAGATTTTGAAAATAAATGGAATTTTCCTCACTGCATTGGTGCCATTGATGGGAAGCATGTTGTAATACAGGTAAATAAATGGATATTTTACTAATAATATGTAATACCAAAAATCTTTCAGGCACCAAAAAATAGTGGTTCCTTGTATTACAATTATAAGCATTCGCACAGTTTAGTACTGCTAGCTGTCGCAGATGCCAACTATTGCTTTACCATTGTGGACATTGGAGGTAGAGAAAGAGAAAGTGACGGCGGAATTTTTAAAACGTCTAATATGGGCCAAAAACTTATAACAAATGAATTAAATGTTCCTTCGTCAGAAATAATTAGTGGTGACAAGTTGCTCCCATATGTTATCGTTGCTGATGAGGCATTCCAATTAACACATTTTATGTTACGCCCTTATCCTGGTCGTGGTTATGCAGTATTAAATACATCTAAGCAAGTTTTCAATTACAGGCTTTCTCGAGCTCGGAGGGTAATTGAAAATACATTTGGGATACTCGCTGCAAAATGGCGAATTTATAGGAAACCTATGATCTGTGATGTAGCAACAGCTGAGAATATCATCAAGGCTACGACATGCTTACATAATTTCATTAAAAAAAATGACCAAGAATGTCAGTATGTGACAGCAGGATATGTTGATTATGAAGATGCAAGTGGTGATATAAGGGACGGAGCTTGGCGAAAAGAAGTCGAAAATGAAAATGCTCTCAGAGATATATTGAGAACTGGGGCAAACACTTTCGGAAGAAATGCAGGCCACATACGCGATATGTTTGCCGAATATTTTTGCAATGAAGGTGCCATACCATGGCAGTGGGATTGTAGCCATAAGTAGACTGACACAGGCGATTTGTTTCTCCAAACGATCAATAATTTAGATATGTACATACTGTAAATTTGCAAATAAAATAAACATGTAGGTAAATTTCTAGTTTGTTTTACTTTGTACATTACATTTTTTAAAATTACTATTTGTCAAATAATTCTCTGTTTAATAATTGTAAGAAGTTAATTTGTAAGAGCGCTCTTTTTTTTTTCATCCAGTTTCTTCATTTCAAGTGCCAGCGCTCTACAAAAATGGTCAGTACTGTCCATTTCATTTTTTTTAATTTCCTCAACAATTCATTTATCGAGGTTATCCGTTGCATCGACTTTTCGTTTTCCTAAAAAATACAAAATTCTGTGAGCGACTATAGTACCTACATTTCTTAGAACTTACTATTGCCAGAAGTGTTGCTTGCATTGCTAGTACTTGGCTTGCTAGCACCATTTAGTGTATTATTTGGTGATGGTGGTGGTGAAAACATGTCATTTGAGCTATAAGATGTTTGAAGTGGTTCAGAGATGTTGGTTACTCGTTTTCTGAAATATCGAGGTAATTTTATGTGACAACATGTTCTATAAATTATACTAACCTTTCATCAATGTGGTCATCGATAAAACGCATAGATAAAAAATGCTTCCACAGCGTCTTGCCTGTTACCTTAGCAGCTTCCTCGTAGCTACACCCACTCTGAACATATTTGTTCAATAATGTTTTTTTGTTTTTTATATTCCTTCTTTAGGTAGCACCATTTTTTGGGAATGTCTTCCAGAGACATTTGTCCTGAAATAAATAAATATAACTTTATGTAAACCAACAATTAAATCAAAATAAATCAAAAATTTACTTACCACCTAAAGCATTGTACACCTCTAATTCTAGCGATTTTTTAATGCTTCGAGACCTCTCGATGATAGGGAGCCTTTCATTATGTAGAGGTGGCCTATTTGAATATTCGACAATTAATAATTCTGTAATTGTCTCCTCGGTCTGCTTTATAGTTTCTCCCATTTCCTTTTGCATTATGGCATCTTCCTCTTCCTCCACTGCTTCATAATCATCTTCAACGACTGTTTCTTCATGCCTCTCTTTTTCTGCAATTTTAAAAATATCCCTTATGCTTTTGGTGAGTGGGGCTCTTACTACACAGTTTGCTGTAAATTAAAAACCAAAATAGATTATAAGTACCTATATTATTACTAAATTATTACTTACCTTGTCTGTTATATAATAATACGGTATCACCATCAAGAACAGGCAAATTTGTTCCTTTAAATGTTACCAGATCGTGAGTTTTAATGGAAATAATGCATTTACTACCCTCCATTGAAAGTTTTATTTCTTTATGCTACTCAATTTCAATTCCCCACAACAAAGAATAACCTCCCTTCTTCAGATATTCCCGCGATTTCCTTTTGTTAATACTGCGCAAACGCGAAACGGTTGAATTCTGCCAAAACATAAACATAAACTATCTTTTGGGTATTTAGGTAACGGCTATTTCCCCTCACGGCTTTTTGATCACGTGACCGCTCTCGACGAATAACAGAAATCTCCAATTCGCCAAATCCCCAAATCTTTCTTGCACTAAAGCCACCTTTAGAGTTTACAGCGTTCTGTCAGCAATTAGGAGGGGGGGGGGGGATGTTCTGTCAACATTCTCATAAATCCAGAATATAAATGAGAATAACCTCCTGAAATTTCATGACTGATACTTTAACTATATTGAACCTTTATTTGTTACCCCCTTTGTAAATGTAGATTTATATACGTATACTTAGAGTTTACAGCGTTCTGTCAGCAATTTGGTGGGGGGGTAGTACGTAACAATGTAATGTTGGGAGTTACCAAGCGTGTAAAAGTTTGGCCCCCCCTCCAGGATTGTTATCAATGACCCATTGAACAATAATAGAGGGGAGGGGGGAAAGTTGAACGGCCGCCATCTTGTCCGCCATCTTGAAAATGCCCGCGAACCTATTTTTGGCTATATCTTAGCAACCGTATGTCCAAATCTAACGTACGTAGACTCTAATTGCACAGTTTTGTATTCCTAAGATAAATTGTTATATAACCGAAATTGATAATCCTAGCGGATTTAATGTTTTTGGGCTTAAAATCTTAAATTATGGAATATGTAAAAAAAACGCTAAAAAACATATCACTTTTTATTTTATTATTATTAATCTTTTAGATCTCGCTTTTATGAATAAAATGCAAAAACAATCAACGAAATCCGAGCACTGGTTACGAAAATATACAGGATTTAGGAATAGGTAGCGCACCTTTGCTGAGCACAATAATTGGTAGTTACAGGTCAAATTGAAAATTTCATAAGTTTGTTCTCTACAAAATATGCGAATTACTACTAAATACACACATTAATTAAGTGTAATCAATTTTTGAAGGCTTATGCCCCATTCGCGATTCCCTCAGTAATGATCGCCATGACATGAATCACATCGGAAAGACCGTACCGGTGAAGAAATCGAAAATACCCGAATTAATACAAATTTTATAAATTAATAATTTTTTGTGCCGCACCTTCTCGTTTATTTAATTAATTAATTTAATTTAGGCTTTTAGGAAAAAGAGGTGAACATCAAATGAAAATTATTATTATACGGATTAATTTACACAAGGACATTTGCAAAGAGCAGTATAGTTTGCACGTCCATTGTTTGTCACACTTACGGGTTGTGACTCCACTTCCTTACTGAGAGGACGCTCTAAAAGTCTAAAAGGACGGAATTCAGTGCCTGGAAAAGGAACCCAATAATTCAGGTCATCGTCCAAATGATGGAAAATCCATTCGCAGTGATGAAATTTAGAGTCTAAAAAGTTCAAAGCTTTCAAGTCTTTCTTTATTCAAGTTTATGCAGGCGGTGCAGAATCCATTAATCAACAACGAAAGTTTATATTCTGTCAAGTTTAGAAATGATGCACCCGACACAAGACGCTCTCCTATTACACTGCAAGAGAGCAGCTTACCAAGCTACCATTTGGAGCAGGGCACACAAGGCTGAGCTTCAAGCCCCACATCCAATTCAACATGGGTGGAAGAAACTCGATCACAGATTCCTTCCCGTGTGGATAACAATTCCGGAAGTCAGCCCCGCTTGCATTGAGATTCTTAAATGTGGTTGCAAGCAGAATTGTGGAAACCGATGCAGGAAAAAATCATTAAATTGTACTGCTCTTTGCAAATGTCTGCGTAAAGTGGTCCGTATAATAATAACTGTCATTTGATGGTCACCTCTTCTTCCTAAAAGCCTAAATTAAATTAATTAATTAAAAAAACGAGAAGGTGCGAAACGCATAATAGTAGTTTAGGTAACAAGTCCCGAAAGTGATCTTTTGCTGGACAAGTAGGCAAATTACAGGCGAGTCCTGCAAGCCTGCGAGTCCAGTAAAAGCACTTTTGGGACGTATTACGTACAATATTTTTTTTAAAATCGGCCAGAAACGGGCAGAACAATTGACCGTTCTAGGCCGGAAAGTAAAAATGAGTCGGGTAAAGTAAAAATGAGTCCGGTAAAACTTTTACCGGACTATCACAATAACTTTCCGGCTCGGTCCGACAAAATGACATTTTCTGGCCTAAAAATAATCCGGAAAGTACTACTTTCTGGCCGATTTTTAAAAAAACTTTTTAAAAAGATATAAAAAATGATTATTTTATAAAATTTGTATTAATTCGGGTATTTTCGATTTATTCACCGGTACGGTCTTTCCGATGTGATTCATGTCATGGCGATTATTACTCTTATGAGGGTGAGGGAATCGCGAATGGGACATAAACCTTCAAAAATTGATTACACTTAATTAATGTATGTATTTAGTAGTAATTCGCATATTTTGTAGAGAACAAACTTATGAAATTTTCAATTTGACCTGTAACTACCAATTATTGTGCTCAGCAAAGGTGCACTACCTATTCCTAAATCCTGTATATTTTCGTAACCAGTGCTCGGATTTCGTTGATTGTTTTTGCATTTTATTTATAAAAGCGAGATCTAAAAGATTAATAATAATAAAATAAAAAGTGATATGACGTTTAGCGTTTTTTTACATATTCCATAATTTAAGTTTTTAAGCCCAAAAACATTAAATCCGCTAGGATTATCAATTTCGGTTATATAACAATTTATCTTAGGAATACAAAACTGTGCAATTAGAGTCTACGTACGTTCGATTTGGACATACGGTTGCTAAGATATAGCCAAAAATAGGTTCGCGGGCATTTTCAAGATGGCGGAGAAGATGGCGGCCGTTCAACTTCCCCCCCCCCCTTCTAATATTGTTTAATGAGTCATTGATAACAATCCTGGAGGGGGGGCCAAACTTTTACACGCTTGGTAACTCCCAATGAAAATTATATGGAGATTGTTACGTACTAGCGGGGGGGGGGGGGGGGGGGGGATGCTGTCAACATTCTCATAAATCCAGAATATAAGTGAGAATAACCTCCTGAAATTTCATTGAGCCTTATTTCTTAACCCCTTTGTAAATTTAGGGTAGTACAACCCGACCGGAGTGGGTTGGCAGAAGTAACTTTTATTTTTTAGCAGATATTAGGTATTCACTGAGTGACCTTTCATGCCTTTTGAAATGACAACTCAAAATACGTTGCTGGCTCTCGGTCTATAACCACCATGATTAAATTTTTCTCTTCCTCGTTGACTTAAGATAGTATCAGTATTCATGTTTTCTTATAATTTACGCAATTATTCCTCTGACGGGGACGACTACTAAACTAATTATGGCATATACTCTATACCAACGGTATTCAACCAGGGGTACGCGTACCCCTTGGGGTACGTCAGATAATCCTAAGGGGTACTTGAAAATTTTTAAATAAATTTAATATCTGACTGATGATCAAATGAAAAACTTGTTGTGTCTAGTTATGGTGGTATTTACGACCCCCACTCACTCTAGCACAAGGTCAAATGCCTTTATATAAAAGTATAAAATACAAGTGGCTATCGCTAGTGCGTGGTAAATAAAAAACTTGGGGTACTTTAAGTCAGAGACATGATCTATAGGGGTACACGAAAAAAAAAGGTTGAATGCCACTGCTCTATACAATATATGTTGGTTTTTAAGTTTCCGTGGGCGTTGATTATGCTGTTGTCTGTTTTCCGGGTTTTCTCCCACGTTGTTTCTTTCCTTTCGTAATGGAAGTAGTGGTTCTTTCAAGAACCAAAGGAAAGAAACAACGTGGGAGAAAACCCGGAAAACAGACAACAGCATATACAATATATATGTATATAACTACCCCCCTCCCCACCTCAGACACAACCACGCCGGATTCTGCACAAATGAGTCATTGTTTTTCTTTCCATCCTTAAGGGAGATGGGAGTGGAGAGGGTGACGGACAATTTGTAAATCACGAAAAAATGTTAGAGGAAAAAAAGTAAAAAAAGATTGTTTTTCTGCGGACGTGCAATTTTCCCCCTTTCCACCCCCAAAAAAGGGGTTGAAGTTGGGGGTGAAATTTGTAATTTGAATATCGTTTTTTATGGAGAATCGAAAAGTAATAAAAAATAGGTGTTCCCATTGAAGTTTTGAAAACTCACCCCCGCTCCACCCCACAGGAGGGGTGAGGGTGATGTTTACCTATCATGACTCAATAGGTTTCAACAAATAAAGGAAATGCATTTTTTTCTTTTTGTAATTGGACGTGTCGTTCTCGAGATATTAAAGGGTGTATATTTTGACTTTAATGGCGTCCCGACGGCGAACGGGTGATCCGATCAAAAAATTTACCAGCGATTTGGAATCAGTGAAGAATTTCCTATAAGATGACATCACTTCCAGCTTTCTAAACCCTGTAACATCGACCAACGCACAGACATCCGGACGAATTTAGTAACCAACTTTTTGAAGTTGGTTGAAAAAATTGCAAGATAGGTACTTAGGATGACCATAATGCACAGTCAGGTAGATTTGCCACTTGTTTCATGATTTACGAAAAGGGCTTATCCTTCCTTAAGATACTGTAAGTGCCATAAGGTTATTATTGTTATTCCACTACTTTATCGTTCTGTTAACTTTGCCGTAAACTTAGGTGATGCGGTTCACAATGCAAACATGTCTTAAGGTGCCGTTACACGGCGTGTGGGGTGCCACGCCAGGAGTGTGGCGTGCGGAGTGACGAGCCAATACTCATTTAATTGCAAGTGGCACGCCTGGAGTGTGAACTGTCGCGCCACACGCCGTGTGACAGGTCGGCGTGGCGTCGCGTGGCGTGGCGAGGCGAGTCCCGTATATTGTCGGTAAACTTTGCACACTTCAAAGCAGACGCGCCTCACGCCTGGAGAATATTTTTATTTAAAATGCAGTTTGCACTTTTGCAGTCTACGTTTAGCTATTCTAGTGACAACATGTGGTCAAACGCAGATATATCCGAATTTTTAACCTTGTACGAGGAAGAGGCCTCACTGTGGAACCCTAAATGTACCGATCATAAAGATAGAAATGCGGTACATGATCCCTGGATACGAATCAAAGGCAAGATTAGTATGAATTGCAGTGTCGGAGAATTAAAAAATGTTGAAATGAAGAAATAGTTAATCTGCAGCCCGTGTGAACACTCCAGGTGTCACACCGACAACAGATGGTACTCGGCACGCCGCGCCGCGCCACGCCGACCCTGTCACACGGCGTGACAGTTCACACTCCAGGCGTGCCACTCCGCACGCTGTGTTAAAACTGCACCATGGACAACCGCGGGACTCGGCACGCCAGGCCGCACCGACCTGTCACACGGCGTGTGGCGCGACAGTGCACACTCCTGGCGTGCCACTCCACACGCCGTGGCAGTGGCAGCAGCAGTTACTTACAAAAGGCCAAGAAGACAACGCCGATGGGGAGTACGCCCCATAAATCAACAACGACGTGAAAAGGGACATTTTCATAATATTTTCCAAGATATGAAAAATATTGACCCGGACCAATTTTTTGTTTATACGAGAATGTCACACGAATGTTTTTTACGTTTGTTACATCTTGTCAAAGATAAATTGACTAAGCATAGCATTCGAGAACCTTTAAGTCCCGAACACCGACTTGCACTTACTTTATAGTAAGTAAAATGTGTTTTTAAAATTTATATTGTTAAATATCACTTCATTACTTGCAGTTATTTGGCACATGGTTGTAGTATGCAGGTTGTTGCATGGTCATTTCTGGTTGAAAAGTCCACAGTTTCTGTGTTTGTTCGTGAAACTTGTCAGGCCATTTGGGATGTTCTCTCTCCAATTTACATGAAGAAACCATCTATTGAATATTGGCAACATATTGCATATGAATTTAATGCTCGCTGGAATTTTCCCAACTGCTGTGGCGCAGTAGATGGTAATCATATAGTTATTCAAGCTCCTAATAAGTCAGGAACTGCATTCTTTAATTACAAAAAGACTTTTAGTCTTGTGTTAATGCCGGTTTGCGATGTTTGAAATGCCCCCACAGCGTCACCTAATTTCTCCATCAATTGTGAGTTATCGGTCATCTTCCTTTTGCAAGTACTGCTTCTCTCACGTGTTGTGGTTGTGGACGTTGATGGACTATCCAATTGATATTGTGTGCTGTTACCATCACTCTCGTCTACGTCCACCTCGTATCTTTCATGCAAAAGGCCTATGAGAACAATTATTTACGTTACACTACATGAATTGCCCAAAACATTAAAATAATTACCTGTATCTTCATCTAAGAAGTAATTATTTACTTCCTCTTGCGTTTGTATTGGTGACTCCGG
Source organism: Pyrocoelia pectoralis (assembly GCA_036250285.1). Lineage (NCBI taxonomy): Eukaryota > Metazoa > Arthropoda > Insecta > Coleoptera > Lampyridae > Pyrocoelia > Pyrocoelia pectoralis. The sequence continues at coordinate 34,115,383 of CM070075.1, read as the reverse complement.
TGCAGTTGTTAATTCCTTAACGTTACCAAATGTTTTTCGTCTTCGCACTACACACTTCAGAAATTTTAAATATTTCATTAAGTGCCATTCCTTTAAACCACCAGCAGAACCAGATGGGTCAACTTTTGATCTTTCTTTGGAAAATCGGTTTCTTATTGCAGCCTACCTGTTCATGCAATCTACAACTGAAAAAACGTATATTATATTAATCATGCATTATATAATAGTTATTAAAGTATAAGTGGATAAAGGGGTCTTTAAAACATGCGCGATTTTTCAAGCACGACGGCGCAGCCGAGTGCTTGAAATAGAGCAAGTGTTTTAAAGACCATTTATCCACGAATACTTTACGCTATTTTTTTTATTGGTTCACTTTGAAATCTGGGTATTAAAATGGAAATAAGAACTAATAATGTGAATTCGTATGTGAAATCAGTATACCTTTCGTTGTCATGGAAATGAGAATAATGGAAATTAATTTGCAATCTGTCATTTTATTTGACGTAGCAAAGTACTCCTGTCAGATCAATAACCAATTAGAATTCACGTTTTTCAAATTGGTGATGCAATCTGTCATTTTATTTGACGTAACAAATTACTCCTGTCAGATCAATAACCAATAGAATTCCCGTTTTTCAAATTTGTTGATGTTGGCATGGCAACTTTAAAACACGCGCGTGTTATAAAACGCGATTTAAACACGCTGGGGCTTGGTTTAAAAGGCTAAAATAGGACACCAATAAAAAAAAATATATTAAAGCTTACCTGATATTTTCAATTCATTGGCTATATAATTTATTTATTTATTTATTATTATTATTTGCCATTTCAAAATTTAAAAATTTACAAAAATAATTATATTCAATATATTCTTTGAGGTGGTGCTCTTAACGCTATGCATTTTCTACCGCCACTTTATCTTTGTATAGTTTTTCGGTTTTGTTATATAAATGTGGAAATTTTTCGACTAATGATATTAATTCTATATCTATAATGAAAACTAAAAAATCTGATTATACAGTGTGTCTGCTTAAGTTCGCACCATATGGAAAACTTTTTTATTATTAATTTTACGAAAAAAAGTTATTCTTTATAAAAAGTTCTGCATGTTCCAAAATCTAAAATACAATCATCAGATATTAAATTTTTTCAGTCGTGTACGCGGTTTGTCAAAAAATATGAATTTTGCTCAAGAGAAAAGTACCTTTTTTTTTGAAAATATCGAAAATTGTTATTAAAAAAAGTTAATCAGAACTAAAAATTACGTTCAAAGGTGCAATTACATGCTCCTAGTTAAAAATTTTTTTTACAACTTTTTCTCAATTTACTACCTACCGATACTGATACGATTTCCGTTCCATTCAGAAACCACACTGCCAAACATTTCTTGATAATAATACAAATCATTTGTTTATCAGTGCATCCAAGATTTCACGTAACTACACTTACATTTGCATTGTTATTGTAGACAAAAATAGGAAATCGTATCAGTATCGATAGGTAGTAATTTAAGAAAAAGTTGTAAAAAAAAATTTTTAACTAGCAGGATGTAATTGCATATTTGAACGTAGTTTTTAGTTCTGATCAACTTCTTTTTGTAACAATTTTCGATTTTGTCAAAAATAAAGCTACTTTACGCTTGAGCAAAATTCATATTTTTTGACAAACCGCGTACACGACTGAAAAAATTTAATATCTTATGATTGTATTTTAGATTTTGGAACATGCTGAACTTTTTATAAAGAATAACTTTTTTTCGTAAAATTAATAATAAAAAAATTTTCCATATGGTGCGAACTTAAGCAGACACACTGTTATATATATACAAGAATTTCTAACAATACAGTTTTATCAAGTAACCTAGCTTTGAGTATTAGACCAGGCAAATCTTATTTTTTCAATGAAGTTTAAGGGGACATTTTTTTTTCAATGGGAATCGATAGGTTTTATGTTCAGGAACAAATATATAAAAATCCCAAAAAATCCGTTGTGAGCTAAAAACGCCATCTTGAAAAAACATGGTCGCTCATACAAATTTTTAAAAATGAAATATCTTCTTATCCTTTGGAGCAATTTTAACATTTTTTTACGGAATTTTAAGCTTAACACTACAAACAAATTGTCTTTTAATTTAGATATAACCAAGAATGTAAATTTCCTAACAAAAAAACTGAAAAAGGAAACAATTTTTTTTTCATTTTTTTGTCACTTTTTACATTTAACCTTTTAAGCCAGCTTACTATAAAAATAAAAACTCAGTCATTCAACAGATCTTCGTCCAGAATACAAGCATATTTGCAGTCTATCCCATGGCAGTGAAGGCACATAAAACTGCAGCGTCCGACTTGTGAACATACACATTTTTTTTGCATCCCTTTCTATATTTACAGTAGATCCTGTGGTGCGGGAAGTTGCTACATTGTGATTGGAAACATTTCATTTTTTGATACCTTTCATTGAGAAAATACGTTTTCCGTTCTATTCGGTATTTTAGCAGCCACAACAGATGCTCATACAAAAGCGTACTAGAATAAGTAACTGCAAATCCCAATTTTTCAATTACTTCGATCAATAGTTTAGAGCGAAACTTTCGTTGCAAGAAAACACCTAGTGCAACTTGTATAATGGCAAAAGGAAGGAATTCGGACGAATCGTCGATATAATAGCATGGGATATACTTGTCGCTTTTCTATCCAATTTTTCGTTTTTAGAGGATTTCAGAAGACTGTCTAAAATACCTTTAACAATTTTTAATTTTTCAGGAACTTGCTGCTTGCATTCATCCCGCATATTTTCATCAAAACTAGGATACTTTTCTAGATTATAAACTTGTCTTTTTATATCCTCTCTTATAACCTCAGCTGCCGCTTTAACAATTCTTGATTTTTCTTGGTAAATAGTTTCGTATTTCTCAGTACAAAACTGTTGTGTACGAATAGTTTGCAAAGTGTCTGTTAATGTGATAAATGATAATAGTATCTTTTCTTGGAAGTCCTGTAACTGTTATTTTCTCGCCAAAGTGACGTTGCAATTTTTCTTTTAACCATCTACATGCATAACTGCCTTCGGTGTCACAAATTCTTCAAATTTTTTAGCAAGCTTTTCAGTGAAAATTGACAATCATCACAGTTTTCCATATAACTACACAATTTTAAAAAGGCAAATTGCTTTCCGCCTTTTTTGTGAATCTTTGGAAGAGCCTGCAGTATCGCGCACTAAATTTTTAAATCAAATCAAATGGTATTTCCCTTCTCCAGCAACAAAATCTATTGTTTTCTTTCATATTTAGTTCAGTAAATGTAATATTGCTTATTTCTTGTCTGTATTGCTTGGGTTTCTTTTTCTCTTTTTGGAAACAAATAGATTCACCACAGATCAGACAATTTGGTGTAAAATCAAAACCTTTTACAAAAGATCTTAATGTTTTTTCATTTTTGCTCTCATCTGTGGGGTAAATTCTTTCTTATGTATTCTTTCTAACATAGCTGTTCCATCAAGATTCATAAACTGTTATATTGGATACGTTTTTCAATTCCTCCAAACTTTTGTCACCTTTTTGTTTACTTGCAAGTGAAATTGACTGAAGTCGCTTTGCACTCACATTAACAGTTTTACTGACACTTTTTTAAAAAACACACAAACATGAATGCTATCCATTTCACATATAATATTTTGATACTAATTAAGGAAGTCTTTAATAATCCTTTAAAGGAAACTCGTAATAAATAAAACATAAACTAATTTACAATCCAACCTCTTACGCGCCGCGCTATTAGTTCCAGACTACCGTAAAACATTAAAATAATATAGTAAATTAAAAATTAACCAAATAAACATGGATTAGTGAGTGGGGTGTCAATTCCAGACGTATGGAATTTAATCGGACGTACATAAATTTAACTGGTAATTATAGAAATAATAGATTTTAAAAAATACAGCGAGCGGCCATGTTTTTTAAAATTGTGACTTTAGCTCACTTCCGATTTTTTGGGATTTTTAGATTTGCATTCTGTGATAAGAAACCTATCGTTTTCAACAAAAAAATAAATGTCCGCAAACACTTCACACTTAACGTACATTTTTATCAAATTTGCCTGGTCTATATAGTTTGTGGAATAAACATAAGAAAACGAATGGATGTAAATTTTAAGTAATATCACGCATCTTTGAATTTGCCCGACCTTCCTTCGTAACATTTCGTGATCACGTGATAGTCGCATGAAATAACGAGATTGGTTAACCTTATGCCGTATGCTGTAAGAATGGAAAATTCCCAATTTTTACGGTACCGTCATAAGTTAACAGCTTATTCCATGCTATTATGAACAGACTGCTACTTTTTGTAGTGCTAAATTTTAACCGAGGGGCGACTATCTTGCTGGAAATGTGTACACCGATTTTAAATCACTTATCATTTAACCTGATTTAAAAGATTTATGAAGATTTTATGTGATTTAAACTGAAATTTGTAAGAAAGGAATTAAATAAAATTATGTAGTACTTCATTTAGTTATTGCAAGCATTTAGTTTATTAAAAGTCAAGTTAAAAGTACTTATCATAATTTTAAACGCTTATAATTTATGTCTATTTTAAGTTTATCGGTCCGTTTTAAAGTGAATGGATCATTTCCAGATAAATCAATTGGACCATAAAAAACAAACTGTTTGTTAACGAGTTGTATGTCCTTCTTTTTGGGCCAAATGTAGTTTTCTTGATTTTTCTTAAGAAAGTTTATTTCCGTTTTCTCTTCATTTCCGCCTGCCTTGCTAATAACCTTTCCTAAAAACCATCCTTCATCATAAAACACGGCATAGTATTTTTCCAATTCAATTTTTAATAATCCTTTGGTCGTTGTATCTCCATTTTCAGCTTCCAAGTCGCTGAAATCATCAGGATCATTTGAACTATCGTGTACTGATATATCTGATGAAGTATCTTCTGTTGAAGAATTTTCAATTTCAGCTTTTGAAGCTACTTTGGAACGTTTAGTTTTAAGCAGAAGTTTGCTGTGCTCCTTTCTTCTTGTGGGTTTTCTTTTATGCTTCCCGATTTTTTGCGTTAGGGGGGTTCCCCTTACCTACAACAGTAATTTGAAATGCTGATAAATTTTGGAATATAACATCAAGTTGGTAATTTTCATCATTTTAGTGTTATAGGATATAATTCTCTTCCTCTTGAATGGAAAGTTAAATTATTACAATTCTTCTTTATTAGGACTGAAAGGATATAAAATAAATTTCAATAAGATAAGATAAATAAGACAATGAGAATCCTTGAATCTCAATCTTGAGTATTTTTAACCCAAAATAGGTTTAAAATCAAAGCAACAGATAAATAATTATTTTAAAAAATCTACAAATATGAAAATTACCAAAGTGACTTAATTCAAATGTCTCGTGACAGAAGACCAATAAGAAACTTAGTTCATTTTGGTCGTTTGATCGACACACAGCTTTGTTGCCCTTACCCTTAGCAAACGATCATTGCTTAACTTAGTAGTTGAGTTTTGAAAGAGCCAACATAAAGAGGTTTTTTTCACTGTCATAACTTTTCCTGAACTTAAAACAATTTTTAAGAAGGATTGTTTTTGAGCTTGTTCTGTATCATCAGGTTTATCATGGGAAGTGAAATCTTTTAATTCCAAAGCTCCATGTGATGAATACTGTTCTTTTAAAATACTTATTTCTTCATGGTCTGAATGCGAGTCTGAATGGTTATCGTTATTATTTGGAAACTCGTTTAGAGATTCTTGATCGTTAGTTACGTCCGGTAGTTCTAAAAAAATCACATTAACTAGGTACTGCAAAATTCGAAGACCAGTAATATTAAACAATTATACAAAATTATACTCCTACAAATTATACAATACAAATAGGTACGTTTTTAATAATACCTATAAAGAAACACGTTTTTTACTAGTATGGCTTATTACTAGGCTTATTACAGTTATTTCAGACTATTACCTTGCTCTTCGTCACTTTCAATTTCCATGTCTTTATCGGGTTCTGACTCTTTATTGAGTTTCAAAATGACCCTGTAAAATATGTCACTGTCCACCTTAATTTCCATTTCCAAAAATATCGATGTCACATATTCTATGGCTTCACCAATCGTATTTTCGATATCGGCTTCTGATGGTAAATCCTGTTCAGTTGGGTTAGTATTATCCCCAAGTCTATTATTCTCCCTTGCGAATGCGTATCCTTCTACAAGAAATTGAGAATTTGTTGAATTTAAAATATCCTATAATAAATGTACGTGTATGTATAGGTAAGTATTCCAGCTAAACATATTATTAGTACCCGAAAACGTTTATTTTTAATCTCAGGCTGCTTCGCCATGGATCCGTATATACGGATACGTACTAATAATTTACCAATGCGATGGTGTATAATTTTGAAAAAAGGCGGTTCAAATTATACAGCATCCCGTTGGTTAATGATTGAGTCGAGGATTGAGTACGTATCCATATTTACGGATCCATAGAGAAGCAGCCTAAGACGCCGTTTTAGCGAGCTCCAGTTCAGCAGTTTCTCAATAAATTAAACAGGAGCGGAACAATTGTGGGGAATATCTGTAAAAAAAGTTACAAAAACTCAAAAACCACAAAAAATAATTATAAAAGTAGACTCGTTTCGACAGGTAAACTCGAGGGTAAACTATCATCATCAGCACCAACTACATACTTCAGTATCCTTTTATAATTATTTTTTGTGGTTTTTCTACTTTTTCATTTTAATAAATTGTTTTTAAATTAAATAAGAACGCCAAAGGAGGCTTGATGATGTTACATTTAAAGTAAAAAAACAGCCAGTCGACGTATGCTTGGTTTTACATTATGGGTTTAATCGGGTTTAATAATATAGATATAGCTGATTGGACATATTTAGATATTTAGTTATTAAAAAATGTACCTGTTTCTTGTGCAATTTTTCCAATCAGTTCAGCTCTGGCAAGACGGTGTAAGACTTCAAAGAGGGAGAAGTTTACCACCGTAGCAAATGTACTAGTTAGGGATCTAAGTTCCCGGAATTTCTTTTCACATGGTTGGCTACTTAGTAGCCATGGATAAAATTTTAGCGTTGGGCATTCACGACATCTTCTTATATACTGTATAAGAGCATGAGCGTTAATTTCTATGCAGGTATAACAGTTCAGTGTGATGAAATTCTTGCTCAAAGACGCTTGCTTGTCGATGGTGATAAGATAGCGCCATACTCGAAAAAATAAAACAGATACCCACATTTTGAAGATCCTTTCTGTTGGCGTTAATTTCTTACATAAAAATGAGTCAAGAATAAATCGAGATATTTTCAAAAAAGCCCCTGTTGCTTTAGATTCGGGAACATGATCCTCTAACGCTTTAACTACATTTTCTTGAGTCATCTTGTCAAAACTGGCAAAGTTCATCTTGTCGGTGGGATTCAGAACCGAGGGCGTGAGACTATGTTTGTCCTTGGAAACATTTTCAATCAATGTTTTAACATGATCACTTGAAATATCATATTTTCCAATTTTTAATGATACAGAAGGTTTTAAGAACACCGTTTTTAATTTAGTTCCAATGTTAATGGTATCCTGGATGTATAAAGGATTATTTTGACTATCCTTCACAAAAAAGTAGTTTGAGTCTTTATATGTAGGTAGTCCAATTTCAATTTTCATCACTTTTAGCATCCTGCAGTCTCCATCAGTAGAAAATCCTTCGACAGTTATTCCTTTTTCTTTAGCTAGTTCGACAATTTTCTTCCAACGTTTATAAACATCTTCTGTGGAAAATCTGTTATTAGTACCATAAACGCATAAGCAGAATCCTGAAGCTTTATCAACTATGGGCTGACAAATGATTACATTGATGTAATTGGATTTTGAATCGTTGTGAAAGTAACGTTCAATTTGTTTGAGCGAATCAAAAGGAAACATATTTAACCCATTAACGGCGAAATTTTTTTTTGTCAAGTGCAAATGCATATGGGAATTGTATGTGTTCAATGTTTATTATTCAGGCAAAAAAAATTCAAATTTCATAGTAATATAATTTTTATTTACAAAAAACCAGCGTTACAATACGGTAACGCTAGCCAGATGAAGGGTCAAAGATATGAGATTCTCAAAAATCAATCTTTTATTTGGTATGGAATATGAGATTACATTCTATGCATAACCCAACGCCACATTTTATATACATGCTTCGGACACTTGATGAACAACCCTCTCCAGCACATCTGCGTCTCTTTTTACCTTCAGTATGGACCAGAAGGTGTTTTTTTTTCATCATAGTGCACATCGTCAGACACTCTGTTGACACTAACGCTGCTCCTACATGTGGATGGCCTCCCAGCACCGCATAGTGGTTTTCCGAACATGGCCAGATAACTTGACGATTTCTTATATGCCTAAATTTATCCCTCCTCATTGAATTTATGACCATGATATTTCCTAAATCATTTTTCGAATCCCAGTAGAAATCTCTGCCTGGCAGTGTATTGTAACCACTGAGAATCAGAATGGCTATAGCACATCGCATTTCATCAGGAGTAATTTTTGGGTCCGGCTGATTGCAAAATAATGCACATAATTTCGATTCTTCAACGAGGAATGAAATCAATGAACTTTTCGAACAACTCACGAGGGGTTAGGTTTTTGAATTCATCATAGTTACTAATCGGGAATACGTTTGCTCTAGGCATCACATCTCTGTCAACCCACGTAATGTCTTCTTTCCCTTGGCGACCCGCAGCTGCATTTTCACCATCCTCACCACCAACGAAACGAACTTCAGCCAGTGCTGTAAGCTGCCATCTGCTCAGGTTGTCTAGCAAACCACCTTCATCTTCATCCCCAGAGTCTTCGTCCGTCAAAACATTTTCCGCAGCAGGTATGGCTCTATGAAGATTTCATGTGGGTCCAAATCAGTGCTTATTCTAGTGTATGTCCTCGCCTGTACAGGAAATTGCCATTTTTGATATCACATTACGCTAGCGTTACCGTACGGTAACAGTAAGAAATAAGGGCGATTTACCGGGAAACTATAAGAGGAACAACTAATTTGAAAACAAATACATGAAGATTAGAGTATATTCTACGGAATATAGAAGTAGCCCACGAAGAAAATTACTCATACAAAAAATAATATGCTTACACAAATCTTATGTCCATGATTTTCTAGAAGTAGAAATGTGTCCTAAAACAACACACTGATAACAGATTTGGTTTCTGATTACTTTGCAACAATATCACTTCACACTATGGACCACGTGCATGCAATAAACTGCAAGAATGCAGTTCTTATTCGGAGTAAACAAAGTGTAGGAAGTGAAAATACGTGCGCCTGTCGGTGTTACCATATGGGTAAGCTAGCCGTTAAAGGGTTAACATAGAAAATTCGTTTTCGTCCAGTGGTGGTGTGAATCCTAGTAGCTGATTATTTTTTGGCGAATACTGTATTCTACTGTTAATAGCCGTTTGATCCTCGCTCAGCCATACATTTAATGGATAATTATGTTCTATTAAGTATTCTTTTAATTCAGAGAATCGGAATAAACCTTCTTGAATTCCTTGATTATCGATCACACTTTTCCGGATTGTGGAAGGACTTGGCATAATATTCCTTAAATTAAGGTGTAACGTTTCATACATCAGTTTGCCTCCGATTAAATACAACCATGTACAGAAGTCTTTAAAGTTTTTTTCATATTTTCTGCCTTTATACTCACATGGTTTGGTATTCTTTATCAAAACCTTGAAGAAATCGGAAATACTGTTATTATTTGACACGTCTAATGGTTTAAACCGAGGTTTAAACCATTCAGCTCACAATTCAGTGTTTTCTTTATATCTGAATTCATAGATAAAATAGTTGTAAATTCTTTTTCTATTTTCTCAACCATGGGAAAGAAATCTGTAATGTGATAATTATTAACAGAAGCAGCTTCTAATTTTCTGACAGTTCGTTGTTGTCGACTATATACCGGGTCTCGCCACTTCCTGGGTTTTGTGGAACACGCAGCTGCTGGAAGACCTGTTAGTACAAGGCAGGTGTGACTGTTGTCCTCCATTATAGCATTCTCAGTTGTAGTAACCCTGCCTTGCGAAAAATTTTGAACCTCGGTGGTCTCCGACGTCATCTCGTCTTCTATATTGAACTGAAGATTAGTCCCATAGCTCTCACAACTAGGTAAAACCGGGAAAATTTCTGTTAAGATACTTTCATTGCCAGCTGTTGATCCTTGTATATTATTAAATGATTCGCGCAAAACATTTTGGCATGTACTGTTTCCATAGTCAATTTGGATTCCGGTGTTTTCTACTGCTACAGCTAAAAGTGTAGAGCTCTGTGTAGAGGGTATGATCTTGGGTATTTCCTCGGGTATGACGGGTATGACAAGGTTTTGCAAGATTTTAATCGATGAATTGATTTCTTTTGGCTGTGCTATTTGGTTCGGAGTTGATTCATGATGTAGATTCACTTCTTTAGAAGCTTCTTCATTTTGATACAAATTTGGTTTGTCAGAAAATTCATTTTCTTTTCGTAGGTAGGAGAATATAGAACATTGTACTGCTTTTTTTGTACCTTTTTTTAAGATCTCCGCTAAATGCGACTTAAAATGTCTTTGGTAATTTGACAAAAGCCAAGTACCTGAGCTCGCCATAAATATTTTTGTACTACATGAACAAAGGAAACATTTTACTAAAGAGGCTTTAGATCCTGGAAGCACTTCAACTGTAATATTCGTTACTTTCTTTAGTAATGCTTGTATTGTATCCTCATCCTCTTTCAGGTTTCGGTACAAAAATTCTTGGGTCCATCGAATGGCTTTGTCCAGAATTCCGTCGAGGACGTCCTTTTCGGCAATCTGGTCTATTACCACAGAACTATTGCCACTGGAATTTGATTTGGAGTAAAACGGCGAACCTCGTGATGAACTGAAAGATGACGGTTGAGAACTAGTCAGTTCATTTCCAGATTCAACATTAGAAAGCAAATGGGTTTTGAGAACGGATTTGGGAGATTTTTTGAGCGAATTCTTTTTATGTTGCTTGAATGACGTTTGTGTTTCTTTATCAAGGTATGACTCTTTAGATTTAGCTGATGACCTCGCTGATGACTGATGCTGTCCAGCAATAACATGTTCACAAAACTCCTTGATTTTAAACAGCATTTTCTTTTGCCCTGGCAGAATACGAAATTTGTCTGCATTTGATTTAAAACAACCTAGATAACACTCAATGTTTCCTGGAAATAAACACTTAATTTGCGTTCTGGCAATCTCTTCTATTTCCTTTAAGTCATTATCGTCCAAAGTGGCTAAAGAGACAACATTGTCAAATCCAGTGAACCTCAACAGATGCTCTAGGTATGTTGGCAATGTCACATTGAAAGCATTTTTGAATTTAACAAACACGTCCTCGCGTGAGTCTTCGCCGAGGTCTTCGCCTATAACTTCAACATCTTCACCCATTTCGTTATTTCCATGCATATTTTTCGGTTTTATCACCAATTCCTAGGATCAAACAAGCTGTTACCGAGTGTTACTAAGAAGCAAGAATGAGTTGCCGGTCACACTTGATTTAAGGAAAAACTAATTTTGCTTAGTAAGCGGTATTTTTAATATTTCTTAGGACCCGCTGCACCATTCTAGTTTAATTATGGTTTAGCTAAATTTAGATTATTTTTTTAGGTAACTGCTTCTGTGATTGGCTAATCTATAGCAAGTGATCTAAGTTTAGAATTGAGTTTAGCTAAACCAAAGTTAAACTTGGATCGTACAACTGGCCCTTAATGACAAAAGAAACGAACCCAACGCAGCCAAATTCAGTAGATTGATTATGTTGGGTTCGCGTGGGTTCGTTTGGTCAGATTTTCTCAAGTTAAGGTAATATAAATTGCTCGGTAAGTCTGGTACTGGCCTATGCAAAACAATTTTTTCCGGAAATCTGGTTCTACCTCGGGTTCTACCGGTAACACATTATTATTAAAAGGTAAAAAAAAATAATAAGAATGAAGGAATGCATTTCTTGGTCGGCTGTAAAATATTTTTAAAACGAAGGCTATAAAAATCGAGATAAAAATGTAAATTCAAATGTTTTTATCAACCCAACAACTCAAAATAAACCTGACCGTTGTTTCTATAATCTATAACATGACCTCGAACACGAGCTCGAACATGACTCATCACACCAAATAATAATTTATTGTATTTAAAAATCAGCATCCTTTTGATGTCGCTGACGAACGGTTGGAAAGTGACAATGACAAAAAAATAAAACGAACGCCTTTTTCACGAATTATTTTACAAAAATCCTAAAACTTTACCGAACGGCTTTTTGGCGAAATTGTTTTAATAAAAAATTCAATCAGGACTCTATAAGACAATGGGGGTTATAAATAAATAGAAGCAAATGCTTTTACTATGATAGTATCTTTATCTGTTGTATTAAAACTACATAAGTCTATTTCAAAAAAACTTCAGTAAAAGCATTTACTTTATTTTTATGCATTAGGCCAAATAAGACTAGGTGCGGTACAAGCAATTGGCATCGATGATAAATCCGAGATAAATCATACTCGAGCTCATATCTTGATAAAAAACACAATATGTTGTAACATTAAGGATCCTTAATGCAAATAGGTATAATTACAATTAGGCGGTACCTAATGTAAATGTAAATAATTATTATTTTCTAACTTACCTTCTTAAAAACAGAGTAGAACAATTCACAAACAATGTTACACACAAATGCAATAATATAAACACGAAAACCCGCAAGACGCATGAAAGAGTGATGCGCGTGTGTCGAGGTGGAGGTAGTATATGCAAAATTGTGCGGGAAATTTGGTTACATTTATTCAAATTTATACTGATTTAAGCTGATTTAAAGTCATTTAAGGAGATTTAAAGTGAATTAATCTGATTTAAAGTGATTTAAGCTGATTTAAAGTGATTTAAGCTGATTTCTAAGTGATTTAAGTTGATCTGAACTGATTTAAGCTGATTTAAACTGGTTTATTCAAGATTTAAACTGATCTAAATCCATCTGTACACCGATTTATCCGAGTTAGTCGCCCCTCGATTTTAACAGTTACAGCATAAGTTTAAGTTAACATCCATTATAAACCAGCCTTAATGATAAATAAATATGTAAAAGAAAGGCAAGTGGCAGGTGCTAATTGACAGTGATCACTTAGAGCGCGGATTTGTAAGTATAAAAAACTTAAAAAATAGCGCTTTAAAATGCTTAAAAAATTCGTTCAATAAGCATTAAAAAGGCATCAAAACCTTAAAATAAGCATTAAAAAAAACAGCAAAATCGTAAAATCTAGAAATGTTAGTAAGTGGTATTATGTATACATTAACAAAAGTAAGATTTTTAACTTAAAATAAAAAATTCTTGGGCACTATAATACTACACTAAAAAAAGAGAAATTAAAAGATAACTAATGTTCATTTTTGTAACAGCTGATAATTAAATGTTTCTCCAGGTTATCTACTAAAAAACTCCTTCTTCGATCGTTCAATATTGTTTTGAATTGGGAAAAACTTCGTTCCACATCTACACTTGTTAGTGGAGCATATTTAAATGTAGGTATAAATGATGGATTAATATCTAGACCTTCGACAAAATCTCCTTTTAGAACACTACAAATATTTTCTAAAATTTTATACCCTACATTTTTTAACAACACACTGGTTAATTTATCGTTCATATTTGTTCCTACACGTCCCTGCACATTTGAAGCTGCTGTTTGGAAGTCATTTATTATTTGCACTGCCTCTGGCAAAGTAAGCCCTTTATGTTCAAGGTTTTGTATTGATTTACTTACAAATTTATAGTTGGCTTTAAGGAATGCCAAATTTTGCTCAAGTTCCTTATTCTTGAGGACATTCTGACACTCTTTAATTGATTGGGATGCGCATTCAGGAAATTCAAATAAAACGGATTTAAAGTTAAACGCATCAAAATTCTCCGCATAGTACATTGATGCATCTAGCCAAGTGCCCCACCTAGTTATTATCGGCTGAGGAGGCAATGCAACACCAGGATTTCTTTCCTTAAACACCTGAACCATTAATGGCGCTTTTAAGAATACTTTTTTCCCATATTTAATTAAATCGTCTACTAACGGAAATTGTAGTCTAATACATTCAGCTACACGATTTAATCCGTGTGCTAAACATGTGCAATGAATTAAATTTGTGTAAAACACTTTTAAATTTGATGCTGTTTTTATCATGTACGCCGCAGCATCAGAAACCGTCAGTAATATTTTTTCACAGGGAACTGGATCAGGTAGAAAAAAGTTTACTAGTCCATCGTGAACGAATTTTGAAACTGTATTGTTGTTGGTTTTTTCCAATTCTTTAGAACTAATTAAGAATGCCTTAGTGGGAATATCCTCATTCAATATTCCTATCATGAGATGTGCAATATAGCGTCCACATGCATCCGTTGTCTCATCGACAGCAAACCAAATATAATTAGTTGCTATTGTACTTTTTAATTCACACATTACTTGCTTATAAACTGAATCAACATAATTTTTACGTAATAGTAGATTCTGACGGGATATGTCTGTTACAATATTTTTGCAAAAAGTTTTTAAATTCACTATTGTTTAATTTTGTTAGGGGTATATTGGACGAAACCATGGCGTTGCACAAGTCGAAATTAAACGTTGTTTGTTCATCGCACGAAGAAGAGCTGGCTATGGACTCTAATATAGTTTGCTGCTTAGGTGCTTTTGAATTAAATTTTACTAAACACTCTTGATGGATTGAAGTTTTGGTGTGTTGAATGATATTATATTTTTTTTCACCTTTAATCTGCAAGAGATAAAATTATTTTCGATAGGAAGTGCTTAATATTGAAAACTTACTGTTTTCTCACATGCTCTGCAAAATAATCTATTATTGTCAAATTTTAATTCTGGGATATTTTTTATCCATTCTTCAACGGTAGGTTTAATTTTTGGCATTATTATACAATTAAGTTACGGTGTTTCGAGAACAAAAATGTTTTAGCGAAGAGTACACATACACACTTTACACTTCCGACCGAATCTCAAATACTTACGAAATAGATATGTACAAGTACAATGTACTTTTCCCTATGGGTCGTAGGCTGACTACCTGCGACCGACGGGACCTGATCACAACGGCCACTGATCATAACGGCCACCTAGGTTATTGTTATTTAATAACAGCCACTTTGATCACATACGGCCTCTAATACTATTTGATCATAACGGCCACCTTGTTCACGTTATGATCAAATAATAAAAGTGGCCGTTGTGATCAAGGTGGCCGTTATGAAATAGCAAAAACCAGGGTGGCCGTTATGATCAGTGGCCGTTGTGATATAGACCCGTCGTGTTGCTGCTAATTATTATGTATAGCATAATAGCTAGAAATCAGCGCTCTAGCACTGATCACTAATGCTATAATAAACAATAATTTAAAGCTGGCATTGAGTTGGCTTAGCAAAGAGTTGGCCGGCAATGACATGGTGGTAGTGAGCTGGCGACAATGAAGTGTCCTAGACCCCAAACAAAGGAGGAACTAGAACACTTTAATACACAACTAGAGGATCAGGAATTATTCAAAAATGTGGTAAGTTGAACTCTTTTATCTGCTTAACCAAAAAATTTAAATCTTCAGTAAATAATTATTGTAATGCATTATATTTTTTAGAGTTACACCTTGCAAACCGTTGGAGGGAGAGATGTGGTAGATACAACTCGGCGAGTTTTAACTAAAATAATGACCAACGACATCGCAAAACAATGTAATTGGAGTGGGCGTAACGAAAGTTTTTTTACGAAATGCTTTGGATCGAGAAGGTGGCAGAGATAATAGAAAAAAAAATTGTTTACCGCATGTATCTGTACAGACATAGATTAGATCACATTTACTTCTTATAATTTAAATTTTATTGCAATAAAAAATTGCACAATTTTGAGTGTTTTTCCATTAGTGGTTCGATACTGTAACAGTAATAGTTACTTGCATTGTAGCAGTACATTGCACTTAAAAAGCACATTTCGTGCATATATCGTGGGCTTAAAGCAACAACTAGGTACCTATCAGGGAAATTTACATTTTTGGGAAATTGCATTTCAAAATATTTCATATTTTTGCATGATCGTTACTTATTCTTTGCTTTTGAATTTTTAGCCAACATTGTGTTTGGATATTGAAAAATGCATAATTTTTCGATAAAGTTCCACCAAGCTTAGAACCGCCACGAGAAGGCGTAACCGAGGGAGCTGTATGTTTGGAATGTACATTCATATGAAAAAGTACAAAGCAATGTATTTGGCGGTCTTTTCAAAATTATAAACAAAAGAAACTATGACATACATTTTTGTGACATTGGTTGCCTAACTGCAAGTATATTATGTGTTATTTAAAGAAGCCAGATTTATTTTGATAATTGTATTTGTATAATTTGCAAGTTACACATATAGACATTTTAAAGCAATTCAAATTGAAAATATAGTGTCAACAAACATAAATTAAAGCAAGTTTCGAAGTAAATGTTATTGATAATGAGTTAATCGATCCAAACATTTACGTTTATGCACAAGATCGATCTACTTTAAACCAATTAATCAAATTTCATACATTAACAAAGGAATAAATATAATTTTCTACTTGCTTTTCCTTGTTTTTGAGTTGCAAGTAAGCTATAACAACTGTTGTACACAATAACAAAAAATGCACTAAAATCAAAAATTCGTTACACAATGATTACATATTTATGTACTTTCACAATCACTGTTGTCAGTCTCAGTTCCCCACTCATCTTCGTCAGAACTACCTGTATTCACCATAAAAGTAAAATTTTCAGTAACATCATCTGTCAAAGAATCTGCTTTCCACATCTCTTCTTCAATGTGTTTAACGTGTACACAATGCTTCTCCCATTCTTCTTGCGTAATTTCCATACATGCATTTTTCACTAAATCTGAAATTTCACTACTTTTCTGTTTAACATTATTTATAGCTACTTTTCTTTTCATGGTACTCCAAACGAGTTCAATGGGATTCAACTCACAATGATAAGGTGGTAACCGTACAACTGTGTGCCCATTTTGCTTCAATAGCTCATCCACATAATAAACTTTATTATGGGAAAATTGCTTCACTAATAATAATAATTCAGCCTTACGCATATCTTCTGTTGTAGAAACGTTATTTGCTTCTAACCAAGTCCTGATTTCTCCTTTACGATTATTAATCTTGGGTGGTTTATTTATTTGAACACTATGATAAGCTGCATTGTCCATTACTACAATTGAATGCTTTGGTAGATTGGGTATTAATTGTTTTTCCAACCATTGTACAAAATTGGTATGGTTCATGTCATCATGGTAGTCGCCTGACTTCGAATGTGATTTAAATATCAAGAGTGCATTTGGTACAAATCCTGAAGAACTACCTGCATGAACTATAACATGTCGTTGACCTGCTCTGTTAGATTTATAAACACCAGGTTCTTCGTCCGATTGCCAACATTTAGAAACCCCATGTGATGGATGAATGTAAGTTTCGTCTAAATATACAACTGGTCGTTTTTTATCACCAAGTTTATCGTTTTCCCTTAATTTCCTTAAAAATCGAGAACGCCAAGCTACAATATCGCTTCTCTCCATTAACAGTTTACGTTTGTCATGGCACTTCTTGTATCTAAAACCCAGTTTTAATAATTGTTTTCGCAAAGTTTCTCGTCCTCCTGTATATTCAATTTTTTCGCGCATTTTCTCAACTAACAAATTTAAATGTGGAACTTTGTTTTCAACGGTATACACTTCATGCACAGTTCTTCGTAGGATACACTTTTCTACCTCACTTAATTCAATTTTATTTGGTGCTGTAGTTCGCGCCTTCTTTGGAGATTTTAACTTTGAGGAGCCGGCTACTTCTGCTTCTTTACGAACAGTTTTGATAAATGAAATAGGCTTCCCTGTTGCGGCTGCTGCCAATTCTGTAGATTTTTCTACAGGAAAACTCCAACAACCAGTTTTTTTTTGTTGATCGAAAAATTCGATGACATTTCGAATAATGTTACGTGCCTCGGAGTGAATCACCTTTCCACGCGAACACATGTTTTAGTACACCTAAAACAACACAAAAGACACTTAGACTTTCTAAAATTACCATAAAATACACAACATACACTTGTAAATTTATTTAATAACATAAATGCTGATAAATTATATGACAATGAGGTTATGTTAACCTCGCAATTTTTAGGTATTCTGTTAACAAAACACTTACCCGATATTTATGTATTAATCGATGACAAGCGTCTTTAAAAAGACGATTTTGTAGGTAGGTAAGAGATGAAACTGGAAGCAAAATGAAATACAAACAAACAAATTAAGGAAAACTAAAAAGCGCGAAGTGACAAACGAATTTTTAAACTATGTATTTTACAGAGAGTGTACACTAAGGAAATCACAAACGCTGATTGGTCATTGGCGTTTGTTATTGAAATTAGTTCACATATTTTCCGGGTCGTTTCTAAGCTCGGTGGCACTATATCCAATGATTTCTTCCCAAATTTTTTATTATTTGTAGGTCAAAATAAGTTATCCAGTTGTGATATTGACACATAAATTCATATTTTAACCAGATTTAGCTCCAAACCTCCCACAAAATTAGTTGTTCTCTAGTGCCCTCTATTCCATCTTGAACTCAACGTTTTTTTTAAATAACTATAACATCTAATCTATTTGAGATAAAATATTAAACGGTATATGTATTTTATAGGAAATTTTATGGTCTACAACTTTTATTTCAGCAGTTTTTGCTATAAACCCAATACTTTAGGAGCTAGGACACAATATTTGCCGAAAAACGTCGTGTAAAAGCGATTTTCAAAAAAAATGTCAATTCTTGACAGCGAATATCTCTTCAACGGATAGAGATAGAGAAAAAACGCATAGAAGCAAACTTGTAGAAAATTTAATCAGCTTTTTTTTATAATTGGCCATTTCCCACTACGATGGCCTCTTCAAGAGTTGTAAACGGAAAACCAAACAAATCCGCACATTTTGTTACGCTACTTTTCGCCACACCAAACACATCCCAGAAATAAAATCTTTAGGATCAAAAAGTCTGTCTACAAGCCCTTTTTGAGCGTTCGTTCGCTAGGCTAAATAAGAATAATCAGAAATTGTCTTCCAATCATATTAATGCTATTACATATATGTGGAGTCGTAGCGATTTCACTGTTTTCCGGTTTTCCGTCTTTTTCTCGAGAATGGTTAGGCCTACAGGAATGCATCTATGCTTAATTAAAAGGTGATAAAATGTCCTACAATTTTTTCCTCCATGACAACGGTCGTAGGGCACGTCGTTGTGGCAATATCTGGCTCGAATCATGGATGATACGTTAAAAACAGATTTAGGGAAAATGTCTATTTTTGAAGAGCTGTATCTCGGAAACTACTATACTTACAGACTTCCGGTTAGGCTCAATTGGTAGAAAATTTAGTCCAGTTTAAAAAAGATAATCATATTCTTTGCAATACAACTCATAGTTTTTGATCTACGAGGCTAAAACTGAAAAAAGTCCAAAAAAATCGCGGTTTTTGGTGCCCCCCTCAGTTTCCACAAGTTTTTCGAAGTTGCAAAATCGAGTATTTACTACTGGGACCGAACCTAACACCATGAAAAAAGCAAACCTAACATAGGATTGTTTGCAATGTTTCTATATTTTTGTGTTTAAATTGACTGTACTACTACCTATTGTATTAAAATTATTATTAATTAAAACTACTGTACATACCAGTATGTGAACTATCAGTAGTCTCGTCTAAAACTGAAAGCAATTCTGGTGCAGTCGTCCCATTTTGTAAATACAGAGACATAAAATCTGCATCTGAAAGGGAATTGTCTTATTGTTAGGTTATGGCCATGGCATTAAAATTAAAATAGATTAACAAAGTTAGGTTTACTTAAGGAGTTCAATTAAGTAAAAAATAAAAAAGTAAAAGAAGAGAAAAATAATTTGCAAATACACTTCAAAGCAGAAAAGATATGTGTGTTATATACTATGTATTTACCTGACTGTAGTCTTGAATGAACCTCTTCTGTATCGATTATCCTATACTGTGCATCACCGAATGTATAATCAGTACTATACATTTCAGTAAGATTTTCGGAACTCATTTCTGCTAGACTTCAATTCAACTTTTGTTTACGTTCTGGGTATCGCCATATTGCTTTACAACATGATGCGTTGAAGTAGCAGAGAATTTGTTTGGTGGAAAAAATGGCGTCCGCTCGCTAAACATGTTGAGTAACGCTAACTGAGCGGAGTGCATTCACCAGACAACCACCCAACAGTTGCATAACAGTTGCATCTGCTGAACGCGCTCAATATCATGCGCTTGTGATTTCACATTTCTGTCACTGTATTCTTTAGATTTGACTTTCCAAAGACGAGGAAAATAAATTCTGTAATGAATTCTTTTTCTGTTCTCGACATTATATTTTATACATACAGAAGACCGTAAATACGATATGTTCAAATTAAGGCAAGAATTCTCTACTTTACGTGCACGCATTAAGTTGGAGTATTGTTTACACGTGCATGCATTTGTAGAAATCACAAGTAAATTATCTGACACGCCAGATTTTACTCAAGCCAAACTATTGGACTTGTGCAAGTAAACGATTTTAGTTTTCATGCAACAATTTACTTGCACAAATTAGCATGCACAAGTCAATTTGCACAAATTGCATGAGCGTGAAAACTGAAAACCCACCTTAACTGTACCAATTTATGAATTTATAAAAAAGGAGACAACACAAATTGTAATAATAATAATAATAATAATAATAATAATATATATTTCGTTCTGTTTTACATTAGATAAAAATGTGTAGAACAAGTGAGGTAGGTATAAAACATGTGTATTACATTGTCTCAGGTCTTGATTATAACTATTTATACTATATTACTAAATCACGAACGTTGGAATCTTACACTATTTACATAATTTTTTAACATGTACTATTAATAAAATAAAATAAAATAAGATAAGATAAGATAAAATAAGATGCTACGTCACAAAGAAGTCGTCTACTCGATACAGCACCCTTTGACACAGTATGTCTTTAAGTTTTCGTCGAAACGAGTGCAAAGGTAATTCTTTGAGATTATCAGGTAGGGTGTTAAATATATTTATACAAGAGATGACTACCCCTTTTTGCACTTTTGTGAACTGAGTGAGCGGAGGGCGAATATATTTATGTGATACTCCTCTTGTACCGTGCTTGTGTTTTAATTCTTTGTTAGCAAATAACTCATAGTTCTTTCTAACAAAGCATGCACATTCTAACACAAATATGGATGGCACGGTAAGTATTTTATTTAGTTTAAATACCTCTTTGCAACTATCTCTTTTTTTGAGATGAAATATGCTGCGAACGCAGGACTTTTGGATTTTAAAAATTCTACCGGCTTCTACGGAATTACCCCACAGGATAGTTCCATATGATAGGTATGAATGCACATATGCATAGTATGCTGTTAAGCTAGCAGTTCTGTTTACGGATGTAGAAATGATCTTCAAGGCAAGTTGAATTTCCCAATTTTTTTGGCGATGTAATGAATATGTGGTCTCCAATTTAGGTTTGAATCTATTTTTATACCCAGAAATAATGCTTCATTCTTTAGGGTAAGTATTTCATTGTTAATTTCAATGTTTGAATTTGTGCTTGTCAATTTATTACATCCGATCATTTGGCTTTTTGATATGTTTAGCTGTAGATTGTTATTTGTAAACCATTTACTAAGTATGTGTAGGGATTCTTGTATATCTTCATGAATGTTTGTTTTTGATTTAATGATTACGGATGTGTCATCAGCATATAGAGACATCACAGACTGAATTACCTTCGGCAACTCGTTGATGTATAGTATGAAAAGAAGCGGGCCAAGTATTGAGCCCTGAGGTACTCCCTTTTTCACTTTACACCAATCTGAGTAAATTCTTTGTCCCGTTTGTTGGTTGTCATAAATTAAGCATTGATACCTGTTTTGCAGATATGATTTTATTACTTCCAAAATTGTACCTCTGAAGCCCATTATTTCTAATTTTTCAAAAAGTATGGTATATTGAACGCTATCGAATGCCTTAGATAGATCCATCATTATGCAACATGTTGCTTCGTTTTCATTTATACCGCTAAGTATCTCCTCTAAGACTTGAAACATAGATCTAGCAGTCGATCTTCCACCTATGTAGCCATTTTGTCTGTCACTAAAGATTTTATATTTCATAATAAAATTATACATTCTTCCCTTAATAATTTTTTCAAATATTTTTGCCACAGCCGATATCAGTGCTATGGGCCGATAATTAGAAAGGAGAATTTTATCACCCTTTTTGTAGACTAGTTTTATAATAGTAAGTTTTAGTTCATCAGGGAACGTAATTACAGGGGAATTACATTATTATGTACATTAAGGACTTAATATACAGGGTGTCTCACGGTGACCGTCGGTTAGAAGTATATCAAGAACTGTAAAAGCTAGAAATTTGAAATTTTGCACATGCGACATGGAGTGTTTAATCTATTAAATAAAAATATTTTCCAAATGGCAGCACTTCCGGAAATACCGGAAGTGAGCATCAACTTCTTTATTTTAAATATAAACCAGGCAATTTTTTTTCACATTCTGATGTGTCATAAAATGTTTAGTAAGTATGCTTAAAATAATCGGCCTATCAATTTGGATTATTGAGAAAAAAATTTTTTTCCACTGGAAAATTTCAAAATCTTGTTTAGGAAATAAAATTTTAGGTCGAAAGTGGTAAAAGTTACGGAAATGGGATTTTAGGTGCTCAATGTCAAAAGATTGAGACACAATTGTCTGTAATGGATAATAAAAAATTGCCCGCGGTTAAGTATCTATTTGACGTTATTTCCAGACTTAAGAAAAACTTTAAAAAGTCTCTTTTTTTAAATGGAATGCCTATTTAATTATCGGCCCATTCGATGCAGAAATAAATTTCCTTTAAATTGATATACCATGTTCCTATACCTAAAATCAATGATTACAGAGTTATTTACATTTTTCTAATTAAATTTATAATTACATACTTTACAAAACATGGTTGGCTTTGAAAATTTTCAAAAAATTTTTATGCAATTGTTTCTTGTGCTTTTATGATTATTTAAAATTCTATCTATGCAACTTCTTGACTATCCAAGGTCTCTTTCCGCCGAACGAACAGAACTTTCAGGGAAAAAATTAAAATATCCCAATACATTGGTTTCTGCAGCGTCATTGGGGACAATTGGCTTTGCCAAACTTCGTGGCGCATTTACTTCGCCCAAATTTAGAAAATTCTTTTCAATCATCCTGATTTTTCGTTCTGTCATTGTAGGTAAATCTTTCGTTAAAGTGTTGAGTGATTCTTTATTCAATAGTTAAAGGTTGTGCAAGTCCGAAAAGTAATACGAGCAGACTCGCCATGAATGTAAAACAAATTTAGAATATCAGCGTTTGTGTATTCCATATTTCCCAATTAAAAACAAATATTAAGCGCAAAAATCAAAATTCAAACAAATAACACTGATAACAAACGTAAATGTAGCATAAACTTTGAAACTGATAGCTAACTGACAACTGTCATCATAAGAAACAATTGAATAAAAATTTTTTGAAAATTTTCAAAGCCAACCATGTTTTGTAAAGTATGTCATAAATTTAATTAGAAAAATGTAAATAACTCTGTAATCATTGATTTTAGGTATAGGAACATGGTATATCAATTTAAAGGAAATTTATTTCTGCATCGAATCGATAATTAAATAGGCATTCCATTTAAAAAAAGAGACTTTTTAAAGTTTTTCTTAAGTCTGGAAATAACGTCAAATAGATACGTAACCGCGGGCAATTTTTTATTATCCATTACAGACAATTGTGTCCCAATCTTTTGACATTGGAAACCTAAAATCCCATTTCCCTAACTTTTACCACTTTCGACTTTCAATTTTATTTCCTAAACAAGATTTTGACATTTTTCAGTGAAAAAATTTTTTTTTCTCAACAATCAAATTTGATACGCCGATTATTTTAAGCATACTTACTAAACATTTTATGACACATCAGAATGTGAAAAAAAATTGCCTGGTTTGTATTTAAAATAAAGAAGTTGATGGTCACTTCCGGTATTTCCGGAAGTGCTGCCATTTGGAAAATATTTTTATTTAATAGATTAAACACTCCATGTCGCATGTGCAAAATTTCAAATTTCTAGCTTTTACAGTTCTTGATATACTTCTAACCGACGGTCACCGTGAGACACCCTGTAGGTTATCAAAAGTAGGAACACCAACAGCCACATTATTAGTAATATTTCCGAAAGTTTCACTACAAAAGAAGGATTAAGGCAATGACTGTTGAGTCCGATACTCTTTACAATATTTATGGACAACGTGATTAAAGAATGTAGTAGTACAGTAGAAAAATTTCCGATAGGATACCGAGAACTCCAAAGTCACAATAACACAATGTGCGTTTGCAGATGATACTGCAATAATAGCAATAACTGAAGAAGCTCTGCAACATATATGGCACGAGGTATTAAGCAAGTATAAAAGACCCATCGTAATACTATACGTACCTCTAGTAGGAATAAGTCAATTTTTCATATTATTGTTGGAATGTTGTTATACTCAGGAATAAGTTTATTTGATTACTGATTAGAAGGATGTTAAGTGCCATGATAACCCATCACCAATGGTAATTATGGGTTCTTGATAATACATATATCTACATATTATAGCAACGTCATGTATGAGGCAATTATGTTTCAGGAAATAATCTATTTCAGACAATGTTACTGTACATTAAACAATAAGAAACAATAAGATACAAGCTAAGTACTTCATGTAAAGTAAAAGTTTAATGAGACACTAAGCAATTTATATAAACGTCGGCAGAGAATATTCAATAACACAAATATTACAACCTTAAACATATAATGACAACAATAAGGAATGTCCAAAATACAATGCTTCGAAGTTTTACATGGCCTACCTCTCCTTTTTTTCCCGGTGGTTCTGGACTCCCATACTTCTTTGTCTTGATTGCACTTGATGTCCGTACCATCCTACTTTTCTTTCCTCTTATTATTTCTTCAAGGGTTTTGATATGTAGTTGTTCTATTATCTAAGAATTTACATAAACTTTGCACGTTTTTGATTTTCAACTCTTTGATTGATAGAGTATCAGTATACATCTTGTCTGGTGGAGTTGATGACACTATTGCATTTGGCTTTAATAAACAAAACGTTTCTTCGATTGGACCAGACATGTTTTCAGATACAATAATCTGATTCCTGTGAAGTCGAGAAAATTTGAAGACCTTATACTTGGTAACTTTGTACTTTTGGTTTCTGGCTTGTATTGTCTTCTTGAATAATGTAGCTTGGTGGTTCTTGAAGTTGAGGAAGTCTGAAAATTCAAGTTTCTTTACGTCAAACCCCTTGGAAATTATCAGGTCTTGCCACTCTTCAAACGTTTGAACTTTTTCTTGCCTTTTTTTCATTCGTTCTATAACTGAAAATAAGCGGTCACAAGAGAGATACTATGTCCTCTTATTGGTAGTCGCCACTCAATACTATCGAAACGTCCTTCATACACTAAACTGAAAAGGTAATTAACCATGTTAGTGTTATGATTTTGGCCCCGACAACCATCACAGAATAAATAAAGTTTTCTGACAGACGGTTCCACGCGTTCTTTGATATATCTGTCCAAGCAAGAAAGTACTTCATTTACACCACGCTTTCCTGCAGTTTCTGGCCACATATGCATAACTCCTTTATTATGTTTGCAGCTATAAATGCAGAAGTTGTACAACCACAACTGACGAAGGTAGAAAACGTCGGAAACTACTAAATGGGGATAAGGTATATTGTGTTGAAAATACCAACACAAAGTCTCGCTATCCTCTGATTTTGCTTCCTCGCCAAATTCCTTGAGTTTCTTGTAGAACACCTTGGCTTTTAACTTGTGCAATCTATATTCAGTCTGGACACGTTCTCTAACAGCAGCATTCTTCTCAGAAGTGACTGATACTTTTAATTCCTCACATTTGCCGCAAATATCAGTTCTGGATCAACCAAAGCCATAGTTGAAATTTTCTCGGAATACTTTCAAGTAATATGAATATGGAATTTGGCACTTGAGTTGCTCGGGTTTCGTTCCCTCCTTTATTTTCTTATAATCTTCTGGGTAATGGATTTCTAAGAAAAGTGTGAACATTAATCTAATGCTCAATGTAGACGATAGATACCGTCGTTTCTTATGTCATAATGTGACACTTGGTACGGAAATTGTTCGATATGAGAAATAATTTTGCGTTTCAGCTCCTCGCTTTTAACCATGGGACGAGTGTTGTGTCTCCCACGTTGATCAATGGGCGGGCAACCAGCTGTTACGTTGTTATTGATTCGTCTTATTCGTTTCTCACTAACACCAAACAAACTTGCATATGCAGTTCTACATACCCAAGTTATTTCATTTCCAACAGTTACCTCGTATGCATACTGTGCTTTTCTTTCAATACCTTGCTCTTTTCGTGGACGTCTACGGGAAATTGGCAACGTCTTTATACCAGATGATAAATGTACATCCTGAGCTCTTTGTTCGCCAAGTTTATTGAAAAACTTCAAAAGATGTTTTTTCTGGCTATTGCTGAAAGTGTATCCAGACATTTTTTCTTACATCTGCACTTATCGCCTGTTTTACGAGCTGGTATTACTCTCCCTTTTTCGGTTTCGTATTCTTTGCCTTCAGCTCTGTACCTTTTTCTGATATTTACCCTCAGTGCTTATATTTCCTTTTACCATATGTTGATAAAAAGCACTAAATGTGTACCTACATACTGTGTGTATAAGGACCAATTATGTTGCAGTCTTCCTTCTTAGGAACAGAACCGCCGAATAATTCTTTATTTTTTATTAATGAACTCTAATGTTTACAAACATCAATAACATTGTTTTTTTTTATATATCTCACTCGATTCTAATGTGTAAACGTAAACATACTCTATGCATATGTGCATTTTTAGTGCTTATACATTTGTACCTATATATTTTGATTAGTATGCTGAAAAATTCACTAAATGTGTGTTATATCGTTAGATATGAATCAAGATAGTTAATGTTCACATGTTAATTTTTACATAGTTACAATTAAACACTTAATAAATAAGTTGAATATAAAAAGAAAATGTTGTCACATTCTTCATTTTACGTTAATAAAAGACCTTAATAATTGGCGACGAGAATAAAACAATAATCATAATCGTGAGTAAATTTTCACGTTGTAAATTCCTTATTGTTTTTGTTCTAACATAATCATGGACCAACTTCAATTTCAACAATTACTTGAGAAGTTTTCTCAAACTATGATTATAAACCAACAAACATTAATTGAACAACTTACGTCCCGCCAGATTCCGATTAATCATTCATCAACAAATGAATCATTAACAAATATATCTACGTTTGAAAATTATGACACAAATAAGGAAAATTTTGCATGTTATATAGAGAGATTCGAAAATTACGTTGCAGTGAAAAATGTCACAAGTCAAATAAAAAGGGCACAATTACTTAATGTCTCAGTAGGGCCAACTCATTATAATAATTTATCAGCATTCATGGGACCTGATAAGTTAGTAAAAGATTTAAAATATGAAGAGCTGGTACAAGCTTATTCACGTATGTTATCCCCGGTGAATAATGTAGTAGTGTCTCAACATTATTTTTTTTCATGCTATCAGGATAACAAACAAACAATAGCCGAATATGTCTCAAAATTGCAAAGAAACCTTATAGAATGCGATTTTTATATACAATGTACATGTGATCGAAAAGTGTCAATTGCTGAAGTTTTCCTGCGTACACAATTTATTCGAGGAATTCGAGACAATTGGATAAGAGAACAGTTGTTTCAATCCAATGTTACAAAATTTGATGATATTGCACTAGAAGCGTCGAGAATACAAAGCAAGGAACTAATGAAACCCATTACTATATCGGAAAATAATTCAAATAACACAGATATTAATAAAGTGTCACGGGATCAAAATAAAAATTACGGCAATCGGAATAGAAACCGATCACAAAATAGAAGTCAATCAAACAATCAAAATTATACGAAAGCAACAAAATCAAGAAATAGCTCAGTGTCATGTACAAGGAATACAAAAATAAATTACAAAATACTAGGAATTGAAAATCTTTGTTTCAAATGTGGAAAAGCCAACCACAAATCAAATGAATGTTATATTGATAGGAAAAATTTAAAATGTGACTTATGTTCAAAAATTGGACATGTTGCAAAAGTTTGCATTACAACTCTTACTAAAAATAAGCATACAAGAGTTCAGAATATTTCACAGGAAGAGTAAACCAAGACATTTCTAATGATACACATGTTTACGGAGTGAATATGGTGGAGTATTTCACATCAAACACCGTAGATTTACATGAAGTGACACATTCAGAAAAGTACATGATTATACCGTAAGTTTAAATGGGAAACCCCATACAATGGAAGTTGATTCAGGTGCAAAATTTTCTATAGTAACTGAAGATGTTTGTCGTGAACTGAATCTCGGCGTATTAAAACCATGTCCCATTAATTTTCGAACATTTTCAAATACTATCATCCCCTGCAAAGGAAAAATTGCAGTTACAGTTTGCTATAGAAATAGAAATATTTCGAATGAAATACATGTTGTACCTTCGGGTCACGAGTCACTTATAGGTAGAGACTGGATTAGAGGCCTACAACTCGAATTAAAAGAAATAGATAAACTATCACCAATAGATTCAAAAAGTTCAGGAGGAGCAATAGAATTATTTACAGTACAAGCTAAACATGAATTTCACGAATTTAAAGAAATATTTCAAGAAAGAATAGGTTGCATACCAAATTTAAAAATAACTTTAAATTTACGTCCAGGAGCTAAACCGATTTTCACAAAAGAGCGTAAAATACCATACGCATTAAGAGATCGCGTAGAAAAAGAATTGGATACATTAGAAAAAGCCGGTATTATCACTCCGGTACCGACAAGTGACTGGGGATCACCATTGGTAGTAATACCAAAAGCAGATGGAGGAGTAAGATTATGTGTCGATTATAAATGTGGAGTAAACGAAAGATTAGTGTCTGCAAATTTCCCATTACAAAGAATTGAAGATGTGTTAAGCAGTTTACGAAATTCCAAATATTTCTGCAGATTGGATCTTTTCAAGGCGTATTTGCATGTACCTGTGGATGAGGAAAGTAGCGCTATCCAAACTATTTCAACACATAAAGGCACATACAGAATGCATCGTCTCAGTTTCGGAATTAAAACTGCCCCTTCCGAATTTAACAGAATTTTGTCTCAAATTTTAAGTGGGTTACCAAAATGTGCAACTTATTTTGATGACATCCTAGTTCATGGATCAACTATAGATGAATGCCGTTATAATCTTCACCTGTGTTTAAAAAGGTTGTATCAATATGATTTACACCTTAATAGGAATAAATGTTCTTTCTTTTCAACAAAAATTGAATATTTGGGTCATATCGTTTCCGAAAATAAAATAATGAAATCTCCTGATAAAATGAAGGCAGTAGCAGAAATGTCTCGCCCAAAGAATGTGGATGAACTACGCCGCTTCATGGGAATGCTTACATACTATTCCAGATTTTTACCTAATTATTCAACGTTGTCATATCCTCTTCGTAGACTACTGGAAAAAGGACAAAAATTCAAATGGACGTCTCTGTGCGAAATAACTTTTTTAAAAATGAAAAATGCTATGTGTAGTGATCTAGTACTGGTACCGTACGATCCAATATTACCAGTAGTGCTTACAACAGATGCAAGTCCAGTAGGGATCGCAGCAGTGCTTAGTCATGTAGTACAGGGCGAAGAGCAACCAATTGCATATGTGTCACGGTCACTTACCAAATCAGAAATGAATTATAGTCAATTGGATCGCGAGGCATTAGCAATTATATTTGCTGTTGCCCGGTTTTACGATTATCTGTACGGAAGACATTTTTTCTTGGTAACAGATAATGAACCTCTTTCAAGAATTTTTGCACAAAATCGAGCATTACCACAGATGACATCTGCTCGACTTCTCAGATATGCTTCTTTTTTATCAGGATTTAATTACACAGTTAGATGTAAGAAAGGAAAAGAAAATGAAAATGTAGATTGTTTGTCACGAAATCCTGTAATGCAAAGTTCTAAGTCCGACGACATTTTAATAAATGAAGAAGTAAATTACATTCACGAAGATTGTCTTTTTCAAATTTCAAATACAACAATAACTTCAAAAATAATTGCAAATGAAACTGCAAATGACTCTGAATTGCAAGAAATATTAAATAAACTTCATTCTAACTCCGAAGAGTCACCTTACAATATCTCTGATGACATTCTTTTCTGGAATGACAGAGTGGTAATACCTAAAACATTGAGAGATTCAATACTAACAGAATTACATGCCACACATATTGGGATTACAAAAATGAAACAGTTGGCACGACAATATGTGTATTGGAAAGGAATAGACTCTGAAATTGAAAAGCTAGTTCGAAGTTGTGAGAAATGCGCATTAGTAAGGAATAACCCTACCAAGGTAGAAGTACATCCTTGGGATGAACCTGCAAACAATTGGGAGCGGATACACATCGATTATGCCGGACCAATTGAAAACTATCATTTCTTAATATGTATGGATGCAAAATCCAAATGGCTAGAAATTCGAATAGTTAGAAATGCACCAACAACTGATGTTACAATTAATGTCTTGAACGATATATTTTCGTTCCATGGTTTTCCCAAACTGCTTGTTTCAGACAACGCTACAATTTTTACAAGCATAGAATTTAAACAGTTTTGCGAGGAGCGAGGAATATCCCAAAGATGGATAGCACCGGGACACCCAGCTACAAATGGGCTCGCAGAAAGAAATGTTCAAACATTTAAGAAACGATTAAAATCAGTAGCTAATGAGGTAGGAACCTTGTCAGAGAAAGTTAGAGAGATTGTTTTCCGTTATCGAGCTACACCGCTTGCCTGTGGCATGTCACCAGCAGAATTATACTTACAAAGAAAAATTCGAATAAAATTGGATGCTATTTTTCCTATCCATCCAAAAAAGCCAAAATGTAATGAAAAGGAAATTATACGTTCATTAAAAAAAGGGGAGAGAGTGCAAACGCGAATATATAAAAATAACGATAATATATGGGAGTTCGGTAAGGTTATAAAGCGTCTTGGATCGCGCCATTACCTGATTAACCTTGACTCTGCAAGGAACATTAAGCACCATATAAATCAATTAGTGTCAACGCGAGTACCTCCGTGTAGTGATAATACAAATGACTATAAAAAAGAAAAAATAAGAATATGGTAGAACAGGAAGTGGAGAGCCATTCGCCTCAATTACCACCGCTTTGTCATAAGCGTATCCGGCGCCCACCAGCATATCTACAGGATTATGAAGTGGGATAGTGTAAAACAAAGTGGCATGAACTTAAATTAAGTGGGGAAGATCTGTTATATCGTTAGATATGAATCAAGATAGTTAATGTTCACATGTTAATTTTTACATAGTTACAATTAAACAGTTAATAATTAAGTTGAATATAAAAAGAAAATGTTGTTGTCACATTCTTCATTTTACGTTAATAAAAGACCTTAATAATGTGTATGTGTTGTAATAGTATAGGAGCCCACGACACTAAACCTGTCATGATAGGTCTCCCAAAGTTCATACATATAATTCGTCATGTCATTCATAGGGGAACACAAAATGGCTCTGCTGCCATGTCTAGGGCCGGTCAACGCTAAAAAAATAAAAAAAATAAAAAAAATATTTTTCTAGGTTTCTGACATGTTAAGTCTCCCGTATTCTGATTGTTCCCCGAGGCAGAGGAGGGGTAGAACTATACGAAAAGGTAGTGCTGCCAGCCCCCTGATAAGTCGCATCGGTTGCTGCCGAGAGATAAGCGACACCTCGCACTCAGGTGTCTATCATCATCGACCTCCTCAAAAAACCAAAGTTTATCTGAAAGATCAACAATTTTTGTGTAAGAAAAACCACCGCTGCCTTTTCCAAACAGTGGAGAAAATGGCGGCAGCAGCGTTTGAAAGTCGCCCTCCGCGCAACCGAATTTGGCGTTTCAATTCGGTTTTATCAGCAATCGCCCCGGTTCTTTTCGATTTGTATTATTGGAATACGCCTGCCACTATCACGAACAATGAATTTTAGGTGTCGTTGATTGTTTAAATAAATGAAATCGCATATTTTATGTCATATTTTTCGATTTTTCAACCGTTTTCAATGTGTTTTTTTTATACTTTCTTATGTCTTTCGTTACATTTCAAAGTAAATTATTTTTCTTCGGTGAAATAATATTAGGTGTCATTGTTTCAACGAATAAGATTCCATAAATTATTCCAAAGTTGGGGATTTTTCAGCCATTTTTTGGTCCTCCGGTTCCTCGATTTCCATCGCTGTTGGTGAAGATGCAGACGGTGACGTCGATGGATTCACGGTTTGCAAGACCGCGGGTGTGGAGGTCGTCATGGTTTCAGATATTCCAGGTTCCTTCGAACGATCTCCTGGTGCAGATTTTGACGTACTGGGACTGGGAGCGGGGTTTGTGTCCTCAACAATTTCCTGTACACAGTATTAGTGCAACGCGAGCTTGTTGGTGTTATTGTAACACCAGCGTGAACTGTTATTAACAAAGAAAAGAGCTTATCGAAGAGGTCCCCACAATAATACAGTAAAATTGATGAACTCTGCCGTTTCAATTGCACTTGATGGAAAAAACTTACTCCAGGTGCCACGCCATTCCTTCCAGTCGCGGAATCATCTTCGTTCCTCTGAGCAGATGGACTTCCTGGAATGTCTCTTTCTGCAGGACCGAGTTTCTCCGTAGAGGCGGATGTGTTGGACTGTACCATTTGTGAACGAGATATGAAACACGAAAAGCAGAAATGGGTGAAATGAGATATTGAAGCCTCCTCTTGTACTTTATACACATAATGTTTTAATACTCACATTTGCATTCGAAGGAAACAGCGCTTCCAATTCTTCTTGGTATTTTTGTTTCAAAACAGCAAATTTTCTGTAGCACCCATAGTGATAACCAAAATGGACGATATTATCACAAGTCAATGATGAGTTGCCGTATTTGAAACGTTTCTTTCTCCGGTACGCGACAATAGTTAGACATTTTGTCTAATGTTCTCTCAGTAAATTTCATAACATCGCCACACTTTTTGCAAATAAAACAACGTATTTTAGAGAGATGTAAGATTTCAAAAGCGGACAGCGACACGGCCGTTACGAACCTGAGCCACTGAGCAGGTATAACGTCTAAGCCCTTAGCGCCCTCCCCCCTTTTTATTCTGACCGTTTTAAATAGCACAGCCGAACTCTTACAATGTAGGGTCGAAGACCCGATTTCTGCTAAAAATATATAGCCAAAAAATCTGCTGCATGTTTCAGGTAGTCTTTATTTAAAAACATAAAGTGGAAGAGATTCGTACGGCCCACGAGAAATCATAAATGACCAAAAAATGGCTGAAAAATCCCTGACTTTGGAATCATTTATGGAATCTTATTCGTTAAAACAATGACACCTAATATTTTTTCACCGAAGAAAAGTAATTTACTTTGAAATGTAACGAAAGACATAAGAAACGCCAAATTCGGTTGCGCGGAGGGCGACTTTCAAACGCTGCTGCCGCCATTTTCTCCACTGTTTGGAAAAGGCAGCGGTGGTTTTTCTTACACAAAAATTGATGATCTTTCAGATAAACTTTGGTTTTTTGAGGAGGTCGATGATGATAGACACCTGAGTGCGAGGTGTCGCTTTATCTCTCGGCAGCAACGGATGCGACTTATCAGGGGACTGGCACGCTGGCAGCACTACCTTTTCGCATAGTACTACCCCTCCTCTGTCTCGAGGAACAATCAGATTACGGGAGACTTAACATGTCAGAAACCTAGAAATATATTTTTTTTATTTTTTTATTTTTTTAGCGTTGACCGGCCCAAGACATGGCAGCAGGGCCATTTTGTGTTTCCCTATGAATGACATGACGAATTATATGTATGAACTTTAGGAGACCTATCATGACAGGTTTAGTGTCGTGGGCTCCTAGACTATAAGGTAGCAGGTATATACATGAGCATATGGGTACCTCTA
Source organism: Pyrocoelia pectoralis (assembly GCA_036250285.1). Taxonomy (NCBI): domain Eukaryota; kingdom Metazoa; phylum Arthropoda; class Insecta; order Coleoptera; family Lampyridae; genus Pyrocoelia; species Pyrocoelia pectoralis. Next base: position 34,081,101 of record CM070075.1, on the reverse strand, counting down.
CACTATAATAAGAGTAACTAAAAAAATCTTACGTTCTTTATTAACTAAATCATTAATTAATTAATTACTTTCATTAAATTCATTATTATTAGTAAATTCTGTTTTTTTTGCAGTTGTTCCTAAACCATAAACTAATAGTTTTTTCGACCAACTTGATGGAAAATTTTATCTTCCATTTTGGTTGTTGGATAAAATGTTTCGTAACTGCATCTTTAAAAAAATATATTCTGTATACAAAAGAAAACGAATTTAATTGGACATACCAATGATAACAGTAGATGTTCTCTTTTCCTTTAGTCCTATTTTTCTGTCTGTTCCAATCCAATTGCAAATGGAAGCCAATGATTTATGAAAGATCTGGCTTAAAGTCCTCCTGGTCATTTCGGCAGGTTCGCTGTCTCCAAAAGAAGTAAAGTAATCACTCTATAACATACTAAAGTGAAAGCCGAGGTGAAAGCATTTGATAACTAAGCAAATTCAGAGTAATGTGAATGAATCAATTTTATTTTAATTAATTACCTATCGCAAACGGCTTGTTTTCCGAATTCTTTAAAAACTCTTCCCAAATTAATAATTAGGCGGATGTTTTTAAAGGAAAAGTCGGCCAACCTTTTGGTTTTATTGTCGTGTCGGATGCCCGAATATATCGTTGCATATGGTACCACCTTGAAAACAAAGGTCATTTAATGCAGACTGTATTTTAACCTGATTTGCAAGTATCGTTTCAAGTGTCTTGTCCACAGGAACGTATCGCTTTTGAGCAGTAGCGGCTCGTGACTTTATTGTTTGGGGAGGCCAGCGCAGCTCAGCTCTACTTCGTCAATAAACTATACATACTTATTTGAACGAACACAACAACAATTTTGTAGAAACTCATTAAAATAATAAATAAATATAATAAAAATAACGAAAAAATATAAATTCTTGAAAGTAAAAACAAAAATATCCATATAAATGGAAATAAAAACAATATAGTATAGAATAATGTGCTTAAATATACATATCTATTAGTCTTATTCATCTATTTAAAAGTAAAAAACGAAACACAAAAAGAATTCTCCTTACAATTAGTACCTAATTAAAAATTAAACACACCGGTATATTAATGGAATGCGCCTGTCTTTTAAACTCGCGAAATGATCTATGATACTATCATAAAACTGTTGATCTTGAACCGATAACAAGGACACAAGCTCTTTTTCAATTGATATTAACGCAACATTTGTTGACCTATTTTGGTTCATCGTATTACGTGTGTATGTTTTTATGCGTTTAAGGGTTGAAAAACTACGTTCTACAGACGAGGTCGTTACTGGAATCGTTACTATTATACAAAGAACTTTGTAAAACTCTGGAATGCAACTGTCCAGGTTGTTTTGAAACATAAATTCTAATAATGCGGGAGGAGTTTTATTAGTACACTGGCCAAACATTTCACTATCATTATACACTACGGACAACTCATTTTTTAATAGTGTCTCATCAAAAATAGGGTACTGGTTTATTAACTCTTGAAACAAAGTCTGTGGAAAATTTTTAGCATAATTTCCAAATTTTTCAAATGATACTAGATCGAAAAAACACAACTTATTTAAATCAGTAAATCTAGTTTCAATTTGAGTGATAACTGTATCAAAAATTTCCAAATAAACTTGTTTGTAACTTTGTTTCATATCCGGTAGTTCAGACGACAGTTTGCGCCTTTTAGGTCCTTGCTCAAAACTTAACTGTAACTTTTCACATAATCCATCAAACAAATTTCCATTTCTAAAATTTGTCAAAGTTTCAACTAATTTCGTCAGACGCGTCTTTGAAAAACTTATATCTGTGATTTTATTTTGCAATATTGCATACACTACATCTGTTTGTTCAAAAATAACTTTAAATGTTTCTAAAAGAAAACAGAACTTTTGATCTGTTAAGTAGTTTCTGAATCCGACCGCTTCTCTAATAGTTTGCACATCGTTTCTGAAACCCTCGTTGTTAATTATAAAATCGAAGACGTCAATTAGCTTTTCCCGATTTGAATGAACTGTAAAAACAGCTCGTGAAGTAAAATTCCAACGTGTAGGAGCATTGGACGGTATCTTATTGCCACAAATTGAATTTAACACTTCTGTCCTTTTCGAAGACTTAGAAAAAAATGTACTAAAACCACTCAAATTGGAAAAAAATATTCGAGCGTCTTTGTTTATATGGCAAGCTTTACTTAAAACCAAATTCAAAGTGTGAGCATGGCAGTGTGTGAAAAGAGCCTGAGGAGCAACAGATTTAATTTTACTCTGTAAACCATTTAAATGTCCTGCCATGACTGCTGCCCCATCATATGTTTGCGCAATTAATTTTCGGCTCAAGTCATATTTATCAAATTCTCCCGTCAAAAAGTTATATAAATCCTCGGATGTTCTTCCAGAAGAGACATCATAGAATCCTAAAAATCTTTCCACAACTTTACCACGGTTTACATACCGAAATATTACTGACAATTGAGATCGACATGAAATATCTGTAGTTTCGTCTACTTGCCACGAAAAAAATGGCGCATCATTTATCTCTCGATCAATGTTTTGTTTTAGGACGAATGATATAGAATCTATTAAGTCGTTTTGAATCATATGGGAAGTGCCGGAAAAGACTCGATTATCAGATACAAATGCATTAAATTTTTCATTGTGTTTGCCGAATAAAGAACATAATTCTTTATAGTTTCCTCGATTCACGGATTCTTTTTTCTCATCATGCCCTCGAAAGGCCAAATCTTGTGATGCCAGAAAAAGAGTTACGTCAATTAACTTTTTCAAATTTTCACGATTTTCTCGAACCTCTATATTAAATGACTTTATTGCTAGTTCCCGGGCTGTATCCAATGCAGTGACAATATTTTGTTTGCCAAACAACTTTAATTTACAAGTTGACGAAATATGTTCTTTTGATTTTGTATGCCTCTCTATTGATCGCGGTAAATTTTTTAAGTCTTTAAAACCCGTTTTTGACCACACGGAAAATTCGTTAAAAGTGCTGAACAACAAACACGGCCAACAAAATAAACTTTGACGATTCTCTGAACCTGTCAACCAATCGCATCTGTCATACCACGCTTTATTAAAACCACGACTTTTGCTTTTATCGGCAGTTTTTAATGTAATTAAATCAGGACAAGGTTTCATTGAAATTATGTAAGATTTTGTATCATAGTTTAAAGAACTAAACGGATTTTCAATTAACCAATTAACTATATCGTTACAAGCTCTACATTCATTAATTCGATCCATGTTCTTATGAAGTAACGCGTCACGTATTTACAGTTTACACAATCAAACTGTTTCCAGTAGGAGATTTAAGATTAAGCATTTTTAATATTTTGTTATGAGCACGATCATAACGAATGCTGTTACGAACAATTACGATATATCCCGGTGGCCGGCCTCCGTAAGCAGATATAACAGCCGATTTATATCGTGTAACAGCCGTTTCCTCTGTCTCACTTTGACCACAAAGATTGCAGGCGCACTCGTTCTAACATACTAGATTAACTGGAGGCCAATCCACGCGGGCGTCCGTTGACTCTCTCTCACCTCAACACGATATAAATGTCATTTAATGGACGCTCTCTTCTTCTAACACATATACCGACCATATCCTTAGTGAGAATGTAGTTGTAGAGAATAACAGAAGCATAATCAAAAGTTTCTATTGAGAGCGATTAAATATTTTTATTTTATACATATATGAAGTATGATTTGAAATCTTCCTTTTCGCCTTTTAATGATCAAAATTGACGAGGAGGCCGTGCCTCCCTTGCCTCCTCTGAGGAGCCGCCACTGCTTTTGAGTTTTGAGTGGCTAGCGGTTCTAACATATAAAGACAATTACTATTATGAACAATGGTATAACAAACAAAAAAGGCGGTAGTCATAATAATCTAGGTTATATAATTTCTTACCTTCTTGAATTCTTCCATTTACGCATAGAACCAGTTGAACAATATGTGTATATTTTTTTGTAGTTTCAATTTGTTAGCTGTTTTGGAGTATATTTGGTAGGTAGTTGAAGAAATAAAACGACAGCTACTTTTATTTAATCGGCAATTATATGATTGCCAATATTGTTGGTGTTATTTATGACGTTTCGCTTATACAGGTATGGAAAAATATTATCGGTGGATTGACTTATAATAAGTAAAACAAAGACAGTGCAATGAATTCACTAGTGCTAAGTGAGATAGAATACACAACAAACTAAAAGCGCTGATGCCATACATGCGTCTTTTGAGTAGGCTGGTATTAATAACATACATGCAAATATGTATCTACAAATGGCAACATCGGTAACGTTATGTCTCTCTCACATTCATATAATGCTTATTGGGTCTCTTTCTAGCTCATTATCAGTCAATCCACCGATAATATTTTTCCATACCTGTATATTTAAGCTTATTCATATAATAAATTAATCTGTAAGCAAATATTTTGATGTAAATGTATGTTTAAAATTGTTTAATAAGTACAATTAGTGATTCAATCAATTGTTGGATGTAAGATGAAAATGTAATGTGAGTGCCAGCTAGATATGACGTAAATTAAATTAAAAAGCTTACCATGATTTATCTAACGATCATTGTTAATGTAAAGTGGGGTAAAGATGTTTTTGGAGGGAATTGGACACCTCCTTTGTAATTACACTCATTTTTTTTTAATAAAAATTTTTTGGAAATTGAATAATTGGTTATTAAAATTATTACAATGTTCACTTTGAGAAGATGGTTGACAAAAGTGATAATGAATGTGACAATTCATTATCACTTTTGTCAACCATCTTCTCAAAACTATAAAAGAGAAATAAAAAAACGTAAATTTTATTTATTGCAGAATTGCACTATAAAACTTGAAACGAACAAACAAAGTACATAACGAAAATGAACTCTAAATATTCAAAATAAATATATTCAATATTGAAACAATTAGAATATTTTATTTTATTCTATTGAAGTGTTGAAATGCGCCCTTAAGAAGCACAAATTGTCAATAGTTTCATCGTTAAGGGATGAACGAACTTTAGTGCATACCAGACCTGCCGCTGAAAATGCTCTTTCCGACTCCACACTTGTCGGAGGGATAGTTAGTAAGTATGTATATACCTTATTCAAATATATCCCTCTTTTTCCAGTTTTGTCGAAATACGACATTTCTTCTTTAATCGCTTGTTCGATAGAAAATTGTTTTGGTTTTGGGACAGTTGATATTTGACAATGAAATGATACCACACTGATATTTCATCATGCCCTTTTCTATGATCGATAAATCGTTTGTTATCCATAATCAGCTAATTAATGTTTAAATAATAAAATATAATAACTTTATTCACTTTATGAGTTGTAAACTAAATTGTTGTTAATTGTGTCTTCTAGTTTCTAACAAGTCCTAACTGGAAGTGCAGTGTAATACAGAGGGTCAGCGCGCCGTTTAGCAAGCACTCGACCACTACCCTACCGGCTACCACTAGCTCAGAAAGCCGGATCGGAAACTCTAAGCATTATTAAAATTCTGAGATTTTCAATTTTTCGTAACAATGTGTTTATAAAGGGCGATTGCTAAAATATTCTTTTTTTATGAAGCAATAGCAATAAATACAGCTCGGTAACATTGTAACGATCGTGAAGTGTAAGTGAATAGTTTAAAATCGCTAACCAGTGGCGGCGTGATTAATCGTTGGTGCATGTACAAAAACACAATTAAAGTGTTATGATCTGGTAAATACATCTAAAATGTACATCGTTTAAAAAAAGTTCAATACTTTTTTAAACTAGATATGTATTTGCACAAAAAAATATTTTGTACTAATTATTAAATATAATTAATCCAAAATATTTTCTACTAAAATAAAATTAAACTAATACCGAAATACCGGTCTTTACGCATGAATACCGGTTTTAAATACCGCATCAATTTTGTCCGGGATCCCGGTTTTCGAAATCCCGGAATTCCGGTATTGTAAGCTCTAGTGTCAACCCGTAGAACATGTTTGACAATTTTAAAATGTGATTGGCCAGCTCTGCCTCCTGGTCTTCATTCAATACTGGTTTCCTTCCTAATTTTAATTTCTTACTAGGATATCTGTTGTTTAATCTGTCAGCAAGCGTAGCATAATGGTACTGCATTGAGTTTCGCTGCCATTCTAATGGAGTGTGTCTGCTGTTCAACAGGGTTGCCAACTGTTAACTTGGAAAACGCGCAAATAATAATGTTCAAAAACACCAAAAAGCGCCACATTCAAAAAACAAAACAGCTGTTCCCATAGTTATTTATTAACAAACCGATTTAGGTAATCTCTGAGAATAGTATATAAGGGCCGGTTTTATAATCATGGTCTATACATACAACACGCTACTCTAAGAATAATTCCTGTGGTTATTTAAGAATATTTGCACGAGTATGTTTTTGGGTTTTGGTATGCCGGTATAAGTCATGCAATTTTGCTAAAAGTTCACATTTGCAAAATTTACAAACTGCTTTAGTATTATCCGTCTTGTTTTCTGAAAGCCAATCTTTAAATTGGGCTATCTTTTCCCATTCCTTCCTATATTTTTGCAATGGCATATTAACAATTATATAGGTACCTAAGAAAAATTACATTAAAATAAGGGAACTATTTACTGTTGACATTACCTTGCACACAAAAATAATATAATACACAAATAACGAAATAAATAAAGGAATACAATGCACAGAACGGTAGTGTACGTAGTAGGTCGAGTGAACAAACAAAATGGTAACCTTAACCTATTTATTTCGAGAGACTGAGGGAGCAGGGCCAGCGAGAATGGTGACCGAGTGCGAGTCACCGAGATTGTCCTTTCGTCCGGCTCCGGTACAGTGGCGTAGCGAGGGGGGGGGGGGGGGGGGTCAGGGGGGTTCAACTGACCCCGGGCGCAGTCTTCAGGGGGCGCCAGTGGGGCGTCGCCAGCCATCAAAAAAAATTATGAATTAGTGAAATGGTGATTTTTTTTTAAAACTAAGTCTTAATTTTTCTAATTAGTATTTTTTAATGCAAAAAATATTTTCAATAAAAAATACAATAAAACTTGATACTCGTGACGTAGCTTTTACCTAACAATGATCCTGCGAGTGAGCCCACCTTTCTTTTTCCACCATGCGTTAACTGGTTTGGGGAAAGTCGACCATATCGATATTTGCATCTTTTTTCACATAAATTTCATTAGTCGATTAGTGTTTCACCACCCACACGACACGCATCCACCACCAGTCCACCACACTCACCAGTCACCAGGTAAAAAAAAATCATTAACTTGTTTATAGTAATTTATTTTAATAATATTTGTGTGTACTATTTTTCTTATTGCATACGTGTAGGCCTACTAATTAGTAATTTGCTTTTTTTTTGTTATTTTTTCCATGTGCTCGTTAATTTCGACACCAGATTTTAAAAAAAATTGATTTGATTGAAATTGATTTTTAAAATATTTGTATGTAATTTTATAAACAAACTTTTGTTTTTATAATTGAAACAAAATTTATAATTGATGCCCAGGGATGTAGGTTCCATCTTGGGTTCCCTAAAACCGTTTTGTTTCCCATTTTGCATGATTTATTATTTATAATTGTATTATGTCGTTGAACGAAGCGGTCGCATTTGATGAAGCTCCGGTTTCACCGATTGGAAACTGGTGTAAAAAGTGTAAAAAAAAGGTGGCGGTTGCTAATATTAAGTGTTTAAAGTGTGACAGTGTGTATCATAGGAGTTGTGCCCAAGTTTTAGAAAATAAAGATAAGAATTTTATAATGATAAGTGATACCAAATTAATCTGTCCGCTACACAGAGGTGACAGCGAGATCAAAGATGGTGTAATTATAAAAAGTAGTGAAGAAGATGTTGAGCTAATTTGTAAGTTGAAAACGGAAAATGAGCAACTCGTTAATGTGGTTATAAATCTCAAGGCAGAGTTAAATAAATTGAAAATGAAAATAAATGAAAGCCAATCGCATGCGAAAGGCGATAATGTCATATCATACGTAAACAAGAATGACCTTTTACTTATCTTGAATGACTTCAAAGAAGACATTTATACAAAATTAGAAGCCGTACGCCAGGAAGTCAAATTAAATAATAATCATCTGGATAATAACTTGCTTGAAGAAAATAAATGTCTAAAAGGTGAAATTGCGTCAATTAAATGTCAAACGTCAATAAATGATCAACTCAAATCTTACTCCTCCGCAGTTAAAGGTGGTAGCAAAGTCTTGATTGTGAACCAAAAAGGGCCGCCCAAAGATGTGCAACAAATTAAACAGGATTTAAGAACTAAAGTTAACCCAACTGAAATCGGAGTAGGCTTAACCATGGGGAAGTCCACAAAAAAGGGGGGCCTAATTCTAAACTGTGGTGCTGGTAAGGACATTAAAAAGTTACAAGTGGAGATCCAACACCAATTGGGAGATAGCTATAACGTGGACAGGCCTAAAGTATTGGAACACAGGCTAAAAATAGTAGGAATAAATGAATGCGAATTTATGAACAGCGATGAGGTTATAGTTTCGAAGATAATAAAACAAAATAACATAAATGAACATGTGAACTCGAAATTAAAAGTAATACATAAGAGTAAAATTGTCAAACAAAAATTTAACTTAATATTTGAAGTGGATATAAACACTTACAACGCAATTATGGAACATGGCAAATTAAACATAGGATGGAATCGATGTTCAGTATTCGATGATTTTGGCATAATAAGGTGCTTTAAATGTTGCCGCTATGGTCATTTGGCCAGAGACTGTAACAACAATAGAGTATGCTTCAAATGTGGTTGTGATCATGATGCTAATGCATGCCAGAGTGAAGTAGTTAAGTGTCTAAATTGTGTGTCGTCAAATGAAAAATATGGCCTAAACCTGGATGTTAACCACCTAATTTGGAATATACAAACATGTGAAACGTACAAGAGAATAGAAAAGGTTCAAAGAAATAAATATATTAAATAGCAACTAGATAGCACAATTGTCTTAAATTCCAGTATAGTGTATTTAAATTGCCAGGGATACTTAAATAATAAACAACATATTGAGTTGCTCGTAAATAGTTGGAAGCCGAAACTGTTGTTATTGTCAGAAACACATGTATCTGAGGAGACGCAACTATGCGAATTAGAGATTAGTGGTTATAAAATTGAAAAATGTGTAACGACGAATAAAAGAACTGGTGGAGTTATTGTCTTGGTACGTGGTGACGTGAAATATAAAGTAAACAGAGTACAGTGTGTTGAGAACTACGTATGGTTAATATCAGTTGAATTTTTCTGCGTAAAAATAAAATATCAATGTACTGTTTTGTATCACCCACCACAAACTCGGACTGTTGAGTTTATTAACTATTTCGGTGATTATTTGGAAGAGGTTAATGATTTCCATGGAATAAACATCATTTTTGGTGATTTTAACTTCGACTTACTTACGAACTCGTTTTACGGCAACAAATTACTCAACAGCATATACCAAGCAGGTTTACACCAAATAGTCAAAACTCCCACTCGAATAACCCAAAATAGTTCCACTTTGATTGACTACATTATTACTAACAACAAGCATCTGGTACATACTGTCCACCACACGCCAAGGATTAGTGATCATTCTATTTTATCAATAAGTATTGAAGACAGTTTCACTGATAACAATGCTACTATCTTATATCGGAGGTCAATGCAAAATTATAAAGTGAATGAATTCCAAGAATACCTAAGAGGTGCTCCATGGGACGGCAACTTGTCGGATGTAAATCTCTTGGCGAATATGTTTATTGGCAGCATCACGCAGTATTTAAATACAATGTGTCCTAAAGTCAAAACTGTTGTCAAGCATAAATACAAGGATAAAAAATGGATAACAATGGAGTTACGGGAAATGATGGAGAAACGAGATAAGCTGTACATAAAGGCTGTCCATGAAAACAACAACGTTGACATTTGGAACCAATACAAAAGCTGTAGAAATAATGTAGTTAATCTAATAAGAGTTAGTAAAGAAAATTATTTTAAAGAAGTCGTTGATAACAACAAAAGCAATTCCCACGAACTATGGAATAAATTAAAAACAATATTGCCGGGTAAACAACAAGTGTTACCATATGAGATAGTTTTCGAATCAAGCACTTTAGAAGATGCTACTGATATTGCAGAAGAATTTAACAACTATTTCATTGAAAGTATCCAGAAGATAGTTGAAAATATATCTCAACAGTCGCGATCACGACTACGCTATCCACCGGCGACGGTAAATAGTGAATTTTGTGTTTTCCAGCCATTGACTATGTCTGGTATGAAAGAAATTTTAAAGAAGATGAAAAACGTTGGGGGAGGTGAAAATGGTGTGTCTAAAAGGATTTTGTGCGACGCTGTTTTTGTTATTGGTGACCGTTTGTTGGATGTGATAAATACGTCTTTGTTTACTGGAACATTTCCTGAGAGTTGGAAACAGTCCATTGTAGTGCCTGTCCCAAAAGTCAACAACACAAAGAAGCATAATGAGTTTCGACCAATTAATACTGTGCCAGTGTATGAAAAGTTACTTGAATTAGTGGTAAAGGTTCAATTGGATGATTATTGTAACAAGAACAGAATTATAGTGCCAAACCAGTCTGGATTTCGAGAAAAACATTCATGTGAGTCAGTAGTTGTAGGTATTGTTGACGAATTTATAAGAGCAATTGAATGTGATAATTATGTACTAAAGTTTGATTTTCGAGAAGGTGCGTGTACGTCATAGACGTTTTACATAGTTACAATTGTTGTCAACAATATAATAACAATAGTAACTAAGAAAAATGCCTATGACGTACACGCACCTTCTCAAAAATCAAACTTTAGCAGTATTTTTAGACTTTTCGAGAGCGTTTGAGACAGTGGATCACAACATATTAATTAATAAGTTGCAATGCCTTGGATTTAAACATACTGTGTTAAAATGGTTTAAATCCTACCTGTGCAATAGAGTTCAATGTGTTAAGTTTAATGGACATTTGTCTAAACCTAAGCCTGTTGAATGGGGCGTGCCCCAAGGCACCGTATTGGGTCCTGCATTGTTCTTGCTATATGTAAATGACATTGTACGGGTGGTTAAAAATTGTAAAATTGTCTTATTTGCCGATGACACAATGCTGTATGTGACTGGTAAAGACCTGCAGGAAATGGGGCAGGTGGTAAATGGAGAGCTTCAAGCAATCTTTGAATGGATCTGTGAAAACAATCTGTCCATTAATAATAAGAAGTCAAAATTTTGTGTTTTTGGCAAAAAATCTAAATTATGTAATGTGAACGTTAGCCTAATAAATGTGACAATCAATAATGAAAAAATATCGCATGAGATAGAAATAAAATACTTAGGTGTAGTTCTTGACCAATATTTGAAATTTTATAACCAAGCTGACTACATTAGGAGAAAATACTCACAAAAAGTTAATTTTATAGGTAGAGTCGCCAAAAATATGTCAGCATATACTAAAACGCTACTATACAATGCAATTGCAGCGCCTCATTTGCAATTCTGTTCAACCCTGTTGTATGCCCTGCCAAATTTTAAAAAAGACCAAATACAAATTGTTCAAAATAGGGCCATGAGAACAATTTTAAAGTGCAGCAAATATACATCTGTTAAATTAATGTTAGAAGTGTTAAATATGATGTCTGTGAGACAAAAAGTTATGTTTGATGTGGCGATTTTTATATTTAAGATTAAGAACAAAATGTTACCTGAATATATTTGTGAAAAAGTAAAGCTATTTAAAGACACTCATAAGTATTTTACCAGAAATCAAAACGACTTCATTTTAAATGATAGATGTTTAACAAATATATTTAGGAATACAATACTCATCAAAGGCTTATACGAGTACAATCAGCTGCCAACTGCTATAAAAACCTGTGACAAACTTAATATCTTTAAAAAGTTACTTCGTAAACATGTTATGTCCCAATTTTAGATTTTAGATTTTAGATTTTGGACTTTAGATTTTTAAATTTTCAAATTTTGTATGATAAATATTAATATTGTAAATGATTGTGTGGTAAATATGTTTTATTTGTTTTGTCTTTTGTATGTTTTATATAGACACTCTTTTAATGTATTATTTATATCTAATTATACCTTATATATTTATATATTTTAGTCATGGTCAAATATGTAGCTAGTAGCTAAATAAATGGATTATTATTATAAAGTTAGTAACTTTTCATATTTTTGTTTAAACTTTTTTTACATTTTTAATTCTCATTCTCAACAGTCCGTCGAATCATAATGGCAAGCCACTGCCAGGTAGAGAAAAAATTGAGTGGTGCCCAGAACCGAAAGAGAAAGAAAGAACAAGAACACGAACGACAGAAAGCAAGCAAATCAATGATGAGATTTCTGAAAAATACAAAAACAGATCTTACAGATGAGCAGCTGGAATTGGATCATGCAGAACTTTTAGAATCTGAACCTGAGAGTATTATGCAGCATGCCAAGTCAACAGATTTAACAGCAAATAGTGAATTCATCGACGATGGGAATGAACAAATTAGATCCAATAGGAACCATTCACAAAGTGATAATACTAACAATTGTAGTGCTACTGTTAAGGTATCAGAAGACTGTAATCAGAAAACTATACCTGTTCCTACTGCAAATACAGCTCTACCAGTACTACTCTTTCACGACATTGGTTACCTACAATTTAATGACGAAAATTCGGCAATGATATCCCAACAACTTCGAACAGAGATGGTATCCACCGGATCACGTGTGTTCCAAAATGCTGATTCGCGATTTCCGAGGGTGGCTGGACGATCCATGACTGCAGAATGGTTCAAGCGTCGATTAGCTAACGGAAATGTGGTAAATCGATCATGGCTTGTTTACTCCCCCCACAAAGAAGCTGCATATTGTTTCTGTTGCTTATTGTTTCCGTCGTCTAGTTCAAATAGTCGTTCTTCTTTTGAATTACCTGCTGGTTATAATAGCAACTGGAAAAAAAATGAAAAGGTGAAGGGACCCGAAAACAGTCATTCTCACCGGAAATCTTTCACTATTTGGAAGGAAACTGAGCGAATAATCAGTGAGGGGAAAGGAATTGATGCAGAACTGCAATCGCAAATTCAGTCCGAGAAACAGAGATGGAGAGAAGTTTTGAAGAGAGTACTTGCATGCATAAAATTCCTGGCTTGTCAAAATTTGGCGCTGCGTGGACACAGAGAAAGCCTAACTAGCTCTTCCGAGAACACGAATGTGGGCAACTTTCTCGCCCTTCTGAAGCTAATAGCCCAGTACGATCCAATATTGGAAAGCCATCTTAAGAACGCCATGGAAAATCCAGGATCTGTCTCCTATTTATCTCCGCAGATACAAAATGAATTTATTGGTCTTTTAGCTTCCGCGGTGAGGAACCAGTTATTGGAAAATATTAGAAGGAGCAAATATTATGGTATTTTATTTGATTCTACTCCAGATCTAGCACACAGAGAACAGTTGTCACAAGTAATCAGATACGTGGACATTGATTTTGATGCCAAAACGGTATCCGTCAAAGAGTCATTCTTAGGTTACATAAAACTAACAGCCAAGGATGCAGCGACCCTGGAAGAAGTCATCATGGAGAGACTTGAAGCTGACAATTTGCCTCTAGCAGACTACAGGTCTCAATGCTACGATAACGCAAGTGTAATGGCAGGCCACATATCTGATCTTCAACAAAGGTTATGTGCCAGGAATCCACGAGCAGTTTTTGTGAATTGTGACAACCACAGTTTGAATTTGGCAGGCGTTGGATCAGCAAAACAAGATCCACTCATTGTTACTTTTTTTGGCACAGTTGAAAGCATTTATTTGTTTTTTTCTCGCTCAACAATCCGATGGGAGCAACTGAAATCTTCGGTTCCGATCACAGTAAAGCGAGAGTCCGATACCCGTTGGAGCGCGAGAGCGGAGGCTGTTGAAGCGATTACCAAAGGACTCAACGAGCTTGTAGCTTTGCTTGAAAAACTTTCGGAAGATAAACATCAAACCGAAGACACGATTTCGGGTGCAGACACGTTGCTAAAAAACACACTAAATTTCAACTTCATTGCATTCCTGTATTTCTGGAATCCCATTCTGGGAAAAATTAATCGTACCCAAAAACGCCTGCAGGACCCAAAAATGAACTTTAAGGAGGCAGCGCTTGATCTTGAATCACTGCAAGATGAAATAAGTCAATATCGGGAAGATTTGTGCCATGAGGCAATAAACAAGGCTAAAGAAAAATGCAAAGAATGGGATATACAAATCGAAAAGAGAAGCAGACGAAGACCCATGATGCCCGGAGAACAGGCGCCGGACACTGTCATGTCGACGGAGGTAAAAACTAGAGTAGTTATGAAGAGCATCATCGATAAACTACTGGAAGATATTGTGACTCGTTTTACGCGACTTGCAGATTTGAACTCCAAATTTGGTTTTCTTTTGGATATCGAAGGTTTGCTACAACGTAAGGACTTGGAAAACCTTCGAATGGAATGTAATCATATAGGTGACTTTTACAACTCCGATCTTGATGGGGACGAATTGTTCACAGAAATCTGTGACTGCAGGATGCTGCTTAGAGCTCGGAAGGATGAACCTCGACCATTACCAGCGACGGCAGTTGAACTAATGAAGTTCATCATTTCTTATGGAGATGATGTATTCCCAAATTTAAGAATTTCCCTACAAATTCTTCTTACAATTGCCGTCTCAATTGCCAGCTGTGAGCGATCTTTTAGCAAGCTAAAGCTCATTCTCTCATACTTAAGAGCATCAATGGGGCAAGAACGCCTTAGTGATATCGCTTTGTTAAGTATAGAAAGAGAAACGTTCGACAAACTTAATTTAGATGAAGTTATCGAAACATTTGCTTCCCTGAAAGCAAGAAAAGTTTATCTGTAAACATTTTTTTAACTGTACTCTTTACTGTAGTGACTGTATTGTTACGTATAGCCGTCTATTATTAAAATATTATAAGTAAAAAGTAAAGTTTGTTAAAATTCTTTTTATGGAAAGTGCGCCGCACTGCGCTGTACGCATAAGCGACTTACACTTACACATTACCACAGAATTAAGTACTCTGCAATGATTAAAAAGAAACTACTCATTGTAAATCCACTGAACTAGTTCAGTGTTGTAAATCTTTGATATTACTTAGCAATACATGTCGGGTGTCTCCATTTATTCTAATTCGTATTTCAATTAAAGCGCCATAATAGCACAATAGTATAACTAAAAACACCGTAAATGAGCGAGCGCTCAAAGTTATACAATTTCGCGCAATTGGGAATCCAAAAACACCAATATTCGCGCGAAATCCACTATGTTGGCAACCCTGCTGTTCAACCGCCTTCACAGCCCGCTTCATACCTTCCTCTGACCATGCAGAGCGATTTGTTTTACGAACATATTTTTTGTGAGGCATCTGCAAACAATAAAAAGCATTGAGGCCTGCAAGAGGTTAATATCGATCACGGGCGGGTAATATCGATCATGGTAGCCGATATTACCGGCCGCAAGAACGCCATCACTTTCATACACACAACTCCTAACATCAACAAAATAGCTATTTATGATATGAGTGTTAAAAGTACTATTTTATTTTGTGAGTGAAAACTTTGCGAAACGAGCGAAGCGAGTGGAGCAATTTCACGAACAAAATAAAAGTTACTTTTAACACAAATATTATACAAAGTTTTTTGTACAACTGTTCTATTTTGATAATAAAATAGAAAAATTATTACATATTTCCGTAAACTGTCATTTTGACGTCTCTTGTCAGCAGTGAACTCTCTTGTCAGTTAATTATTTCTTGACGTTTCAACAATTATTCCCGCATTTTGAGGTTAGGTGGGCGTGTTATGTGACGCCGTACAAATACTTTATAGTAAAGTATTTGCGCCGTATTACCTTAGTTACAAAGAAAATAAATATTGGTTACAGCTCTACTATTGGCTAGTGTTATAAATACTTTTAACACTGTTAATAGTATATTTTCTACTCCCATACTTTAATCGACTTATTAAGTGTAATTAGATTGTATCGAAATGATATTCATTTCGATACAGATTTTCATTATAAAACGAGTCAATTAGCCAATAGCTGTCAAGCATTTTACTTGATTGCCATAGTTACAGGAGTTTTTGATATTTGTCAAAAATTTTGTTCGTTCTTTTATAATAATTTTTGTTTAATTAACACAGGTCGTAGAAAAAATAGTGTATGCAACTCTCATGTAATGGCTATTAATACACTCGCACAAGATTTATGACACTCGCCAAGGCTCGTGTCATAACTTACCTCGTGCTCGTGTATTAATAGCTATCATTACATGCTCGTTGCATAATATACTATTAAAAAACAAGTTTCATAAGGTACGTTTTATGGCACGAATCAAAGTTTAGAAAACGAGTGGCGCAGCCACGAGTTTTCTTAATGATGAGTGCCATAAAGGCCTTATGAATGAGTTTTTTATACTATTTTTTAGAATTTGCGCCTTTTGCAAGCAATTTTAAATAAATATTTGACATTATCAAAATCTAGGGAATTTTTTAGAGATTGGAACTATGTACTACTTTTCAAATTGTCAATTTAAAATTTATTTAAAGGTTAACTACAAGTATTTGCTATGAATTAATTCGGTAAATACCAACTTAGTAAAATTAAATTGTACCGGTTTTATTAAAACACCCAAATGTCTATTAAAGCACGCAAATGACGTCATTTGAGTGCTTCACTTTGACTGCCACGTGTATCGCTAGCGATACACCGGCCACTGTCACGACAGGCCACGTGTATCGCTAGCGATACACCATACATTGGTAATATCTATCTCTTTGTGTATCTCTAGCGCGCACCAATCCTATACTTTTATCATTGTAGTTTGAGATTCTTGGCCTGTACAAATACACTGTCATATTGAGTTTTGGCCTGAGGGTAACATTTGGGTCAGTACCATGGATTAATGGCGAAAATGAAAAAAAACTAAGAGGCAAAGTAGTTTTATGTAATTTATTATATAAAAACACTTATAATCAAAAAAACATCAGAAAAAGGTTGTTATTATTATTATTATTAACGAAAATCTTAAAATCCTTAAAAAATATTATATAAACTCAAAAGATAGTTATTATAAATAAAATAAAACAACTGATCAACATTCTTAGTGTTTTTTGTTAAAACAAACCTTACAAAAATGAGGGCACCCTTCACATTGATCACAAACAGTGATAACCTGAGAAGCAATTTTTTTTACCCCATCAACTATTTTCCCTTTTTTGCCGTATAACTGGTAGCAGCTAGAATATCTAGCTCTTTTTTTCTGTTCATGGGTAATCAAGTGATACGTCACATTTGCCTTAGTTCTCCTGCTTGTAGATGGGGTAGTTTGGTCAACAGGGAGAGTTGGCACTTCCAGTAGCGACGAAACCACACTTTGTCTAAAGGTTGTTATGTTTACAGAATTGTTTACCGAATTGAGATTGTATAAAAAGTGTGCGTTGACCAGTGCGGTACCCCAAATTATTTCGATCATCAGCTTTCGGTACCACTTATTACATCTTCTAAGGGCTGTATTATAAGACGCCAACTGGTCACTAACATCGACTGGAGACTTGCCCCCGTCATAATCGACGATACATTTGTGTTTTATTTTTTCAATTTGTTGCCTATTTCTGGTGACCACAGTTTCCGTTCCCAAATGGCATGTTGATAGCATTTGCACATCCCTCTTATCGCGCCACTTCAAAATGGTTACACCCTCTGGAGATTCTTTGGCAATGCTTTCGCCCCTTGCTAATTTGGCATTTTTTATCTCTTGAGGAATAAACTTTCGATTGGAGCGTAAGGTACCCACGAGATGCGTTTGTTTTTCAAGCAGTTTATAAGCTAGAGGCACGCTGGTGTAGAAGTTGTCTACATATAATGTTCTACCTTCCTCTAATAGGTCCTCAATCAGTTTCAAGGTTTCATTTTCAGACGCGCTCTGCGTCCTATCATCAGTTAGGTCTCTCCCAACATAAACTGATACGTTCCATGTGTAACCCTTATCGGTACATAATTTATATAATTTTATTCCGTACCGATGCCTCTTCGATGGGATATATTGACGAAAACTAAGGCGGCCTCGAAAGGGCACCATAGTTTCATCAATGCAAATTTTTTGTCCTGGTACAAAGGCGCTTTTGAAATTTTGTACAAATTTATCGAAAACATTGTCCAATTTATGTGTCCGATTTCCAGGAATTGCTTGGTCGTTATCGGCAAAATGCCAAAATCTCAGCAGCATCTCAAAGCGGTTTCGTGGCATAGTGTTTTTAGGTAGTTGAAAGGAGAATATTTTGCTTGTAGACCAATAGTTGCTAAGCTCTGGAACTTTTACGATGCCCATGTATCCCAGCAATCCAATGAACTGTCTCATTTCATTTAGGTCAGTTGGCGTCCAGCGATGTAAACGAGAAGAAGGGGGAATATCATTTTGTTTTTCAATTGTTTGGATTGCGTATACGTTGGTTTCATCGACCATAATTTGTATTATGTCGTTGGTCAAAAAAAGTGAAAAATAATCTATTGGCTCAGCAAGCGCCAATACTCCTGCAATCGTTGGATCCATACCAGTGGTACCAGTAAACGCAAAGTTTTGTTGCCTTCCTACAGGATCAGTCCAAACAATATTTTGGAAAGCATCGTTGATATTGACCGTAGCCCTCGGTCCAGCAGTAAGGGGAACTGGCGATGGCGTCGCTCTTGGCGGAGTAGCAGCCACTGGAGAAGGTGGAGTGGGAGGTGTACGACGGGGTGGGGGTGTAGATGTTCGGCTCTCGTTTTCGCTGCTGATTTCATCATCATCTGGGCTGAAGTTGGGATCATCCCCGGAGTCAACGTCTTCATCACTCATGTCCAAGTCATCAACTTCTTCAATAGCCGCAGCTAACTCAGCGTCCGTTAGATATTTTTTGGCCATTGTTTTTATGTTTTTACAACACTTACACTTTCAAATAATAGTTTCTATCTAACACTTGCACAAAATTACTGGAAATGTTCACACCTGAAACAAAAAAATAAATAAAAATGGTGTATCGCTAGCGATACACCTAAAAAACAAAACAAAATTACAAATTTTTGGAAAAATATGCTATAGAAGTTCATAAAAGTGCATAAAATACTGTAACACAACAGTATATTCGAAATCGCACACTTGGCCTGAGGCAACAAAATCTAAAAATCAGCGTGGCAGTCAAAGTGTTAATAGGATCTATTAAAGCACTCAAATGACGCGAATTCTAAAAAAGTATTTTTAACACGCTACTCTGTAAACGTCATCTTTTAACACTCTTGACAGCCGTTAAAAATGTCACTTTTAATGACAGTTGTACAAAATAAAAGTTTTCTAAACCCTGTATAGAATACATTGAATTGCCATAGAACTATTAGTGCTATAGGATCTTAAGATTTTCTAACGTTGACAAGTACATACCTTATCTGATGAACCGAAAAAATAAGAAAATAACTGCACAATAACTGTTTGCGGTCATTCACACCTCGCGTTGCAATTGAAATTGTCCGGAGTTGTCATTGGTAATTTGCATCTTCCTCAAGAGTTGGCAGCACATACTGCATTATTTTATATTTCGCCAGAATTGTATGAAACTAGGATGATCGATATTCGACCCCTTTCCCCCTAAAACATAAAAAAATCGATTATCGCTAGTCATAGTTTGACGTAGATCCATATCTTTTATACAATATTTTAGTGCTCACAAGTAGCCGCAGGTTCTTTCCTGATAGCCATGTGCAAACCGTGTCAGGCTACGAGATGGACCCATAGAGAAAAGTATTATTTTATAATAGAGGGCGATGTCATAGGAATATTTTTACGCAAAGATTGTAATGCCCTCTAGTGACTGTAAGAGTTTTGTAGTCCTCCATTTTGTAAAAGTAAATTTAAATAATGCCCGCAAAACAATTTTTATTAATAGTAATCCTGGGGCCACAGTAACGGTTAATGTTGTTAATTATTGCACTATTTTACTTTACGTTTATGCTCGATAGTGCGATAATTAACAACATTAACCGTTACTATGGTTCCAGCATAATAGTGATATACAGGTACAATACAACAAAATAAAAATAAAGACTAAGTTTAATTACTCAGATATAATTCACATAATTTGGCAGTATAATAGTTTTATTTTATATTCTTCCTGGTGTTGTGGATATCACTTGCCTGTTTGAAAATGTGAGCTGCGTTGTCTGGAAGAGGCCTTCGGTCTTTTCCATTTATTATTTTTGAAATTCCTTTGGAATGATTAATTACTATCAATTTAATAAAATGTTTTTTGAATGAATTTTCCATCTGTTCACTATGCTCACACTGAATAAAATTAAAATTTATATTACTGTCTGCATACTCATTGCAGATTTTATAAATATCAGGAAAACGAAAATATTGTCTAACAACATACTTCGTTAAAAAGTATAACGCATCTAGGTTACTTATTAACTCTTTGTTACAATACTGTAACCTCTTTTTTTGGCCGTATTCTTTAGCTTTTACTAAAGAGTGGACTTCTTCATCTTCATTTGATCTTTTCAAAATATTATATTTGCAGGCAACGCAGCTTGTGTTGATTTTGGCCTTCACTTTTAATAAATAACCCGAAATATAACCAATAATGCTTTTTTCAAACGGTGAAGTATGTTGCGGTATTTTCAACTTTGTAATGGCAGGTCTTGGCATGGCATAGTTTTTTTTTAAATACATTTGCATTCTAAAAATAAAATTATGTATGTATTGCTAAAATGCCATTGATGTAACAAACTTACCTTCTCATAAAATTTGTAGAGTGTGAATAAAACATTGCCTTTATCGTCCTCGCAATTGGCTCCAACTGAATGCTTGCCCGAAAAATTGTTAATCAGGACAGATTTGTATATTGGTCCGAAGGCCGAGCATGTCGGCTTGTTACTTCTGCGCCCCTTGGAACGTATATTTGTAAAAAAATTCTCCAACGCATCCTGCTGAAAATCCCTGGGTCTGAAACTGGAAAATCCCATATCTTTAAGTTTTGCTGCTAAAATGATGAAGTTCTCTAGAGTAAATGTCCAGTTATGAAAAGTCGGTGGGACTTTATATCCTGTGTTGGTTTTTAACTTCATTGATTTTAAAACTGGAATGGCCGACTTCCAAAAATCAAGTTGAGAATTTTTCATTTTTCTTTGTAATGAAACAGCTGAACGAAGTGGTTTTCCTTTTTTATTTATGCCAGTGCCATTTACGGAATCGAACAGCTTGTCGACAAATTCAACAAACTGAGCTGTTTCTTGTGCTCTCCTTCCCAGTTCCCCTAAAAATGTTTTGTAAGAATTGCTTGACAATTTTTTTGACAACACAAACCTTTTGACATTAAATTTATCACTGAAGCAACAGAGTGACCTAGAGTTTGAGCACATATTGAAACCTTCATCTTCCTTATTTTATTTTTATCTACATGCCATTCTGTTAGTTTTGGCAATGCTCTTAATTCGGCACTGTGGTAATCCAACCTCCACGCAGATTCAATATCTTCCCACTTTGCAGTGATGATTTTTTCATTGAGACTCAACTGAATGTCCCCTTGCAGCAAATTATTTCTTATTCCCTTTAATAAATGAGGGGTGTCGAATAGAGGAATAATTTGTTGCCCATTAATTTCAAAAATGTTGTGTCGCAACTCTTTCCCACTTTTTATATATTCTCCTCTAGTATCATTGATGAGGGTTTTAATGGCTTTAACATTATTTGACCCCTGGTCACATACAGTGGCTATCACAGTAAATGTTGCAATAGTAGCTTCTTTAATAATTCTCTTAATAGTTAGCATTATTTCTTCGGATTTATTGGCCCCTTTTACAAAATTTTAAGCAACGGGCTACTTCCAATTGCTCTTAACACCCCTCAACATAAAAACCTACAAAAATAACAAAATGTATCATTCACATTAAATGAAATCAAGTGTTACTTGTACATGATCAGCAATGTTTTGTGTACGACGGTCGCCAAAATCTTCAAATCCTTCCACAAGACCTTTGCCACATTGAAATTGAAGATCCGGTTCAATTGACATTCCATCAAATAATAAGATGCACAGTTTCTGTTTAGCATCCATACTCTCACCAATTTCCTTCAAACCAGCAAAAATGGATTCATGTACCCCTGTATCAATAGGAACATTACCCAGTAGTTTATTTAATGTGCTTTTTGATGGAAGTGCAAATACAGGGTGTTAAAAAAAAGTGTTCGGAAATTTTAAGGCCGTATAGTATAGACCAAAATAAGTGAAAAAAGTCTAATAAACATGTGTCCGAAAACTAACCGTTTCAAAGATATGAGCTATTTCCAGAAATGTACTATCTAAGAAAATAAGAAAATACTATGTGGTATCAAATTGATGTTTTTTATTTAAGCCTTTTTACAATAGGTGTTCTACATGTCCCCCTTCCATCTCGTAAAGACGACGTGCTTCATAAGCATATCAAATTGATGTTTTTTATTTAAGCCTTTTTGCAATAGGTGTTCTACATGTCCCCCTTCCATCTCGTAAAGACGACGTGCTTCATAAGCATTTCCATTGGCGCGGCCATACATAAAATGCATCTCTGCCATTTCCTGGTTAGAATACATGATGACAAATCAACCTTAATCACGGCAGAAGCAGTGCTCGAAATGGACCGGAACGCACCGGAACGGCGTTCCGGTTCGTGAAAAAAAATCTTATTCCGTTCCTGTTCGTAAATTTTTTTGTCCTTCCGTTCCGGTTCGTAAGGAAAGATATTGTTCCTTTCCCTAAAGTTGTTTATATTTAAACCAATATTTTAGAATTTCAAATATCAGAGTTAATTAAATTATTAGTTACTTTTAGAAATGTTATGTTAGGTTCGCAGAGAAAAATAGAGGGAGAATAGACGAAGTGTGTAAAAAAAAGATGCTCCAAGCGTTTTTCTTTGAAAATCCGTATCCTCTATTATTGTAGCCATCTTGAGTACTACCGCTACTCCTACCTCCTACACTATATAGAAGAGGAAACAATTTCTCTTGTTTTATCTTTTCGGTTTTCCGAAATATAGTTTGATCAAAGCAATATATGGCGATGTTACGTCATCAATTACATGAAGCGTATTGTTATAGGATTTTTTTATTGCTTTCATTAAAATGTACCTAAGTATTAGTTATTTTTGTAATATTTGGCAACTTGAATAAATGTACTTATTTACATAGGAGGAACTGTCCTGTTTATGACGGGTGGGCCACCTACATATGACCCATGTAAACTCTTAATAACTTTGACATACGTTGTCAAGTCGGCACACGTCATACCACAGTTGATGCGTCATTTCAAGAAGTTATTTACCATGGATAACTACACTCCGCCTGAACGAGCTGAAATTGTTCAGCTATACATCCATAAAAGAGTCTCAATCGTGGCTACTTAACGTGCGTTTTGTTTAAAAAATAAAATGAAAAGTGTTCCCGCAAAAAACACCATAAAGCGTTTATCGAGTGGTAGTCTGAGTAATGCCAGGCGTCCAAATAAACCAAGACCAAGGCGTTCCGATGAAAATGTCGCTCCGTACATGCCAGTGTTGAAAGGTCTCCGGAAACATCGAGTCGACGTTGATCTGCGCAGTTAAACATCCCAAGATCCACTCTCCGACGCATAATCCATGACGATTTGAATTTATTCCCATATAAAATACAAATGAACAAAATCGATCCACAGGACAAACCGCGTCGGGTTGCATACGGACAATTTTGTGTCGACATGGGCGAGAATGACGGTGATTTTTGGCGTCAAATCATCATGAGCGACGAGGCACATTTCTCACTAAATGGAACGGTAAACAAACAAAACTGCCGCTACTACGCCACTGAAAACCCACAAATAATCCACGAAAAGCCTCTCTATGACCAAAGAGTGACCGTTTGGTGTGGTATTTATTGAGGTCATTTTTCCCTGGTCACTTGATATCCAAAAATGACGATTTTGGCTGGCCACCGCGTTCATCTGATCTGACGCCGTCCGACTTCTATTTGTGGGGATTTTTGAAATCCAAAGTGTACATCAACAATAAGCCACGGACTTTGGCTCAACTTAAAGCAAATATCGAACGTGAAATAGTGGCGACACCGAGAGGTACGCTCGAGAAAGTGATGGAAAATGCCGGAAAAAGAGCACATTTTTTGTCATCAGGGCGGGGAAAAGGAAGAGCACTTGAGCCAAATAATATTTTAAAGGTAATTCATACTTATCTTCTTGGATCAAAATAAATGCCTGTGCAAAAAAAATAAAATTGTCTTTTCATAAAAAAATTTATTTAAGAATCACATGGGTCGCATGTAAGACCCGTGTATATGGTGAAATCTGAATTCGAAAAGTTTGCGTTCCGGTTCGTGAATAACTCCAATTCGAGCACTGGGCAGAAGGGAAGTTCACTATGACACTATTGACGTTTTCGCTGCTCAATGTACTTTGTTTAAGTATTGGCGATTTGTTTTGACTGTTAATCACAGCAAACCTGATTCCATGTGTAGTAACTTGGTTTGTTTGGTTCTGTTCTGTTTTAGCTCATATCTTTGAAACGGTTAGTTTGCGGACCCATGTTTATTAGACTTTTTTCACTTATTTTGGTCTATACTATACGGCCTTAAAATTTCCGAACACTTTTTTTAACACCCTGTATTTGGGATAAAAGCCTATAGAGATTAAACAAAATTTTAGAAGCAGAAGTTTACGTGTTTCAGGATTTTTCAAAATCCAAATCATGAACAAAGTTATGAAGGGTGGTTCGTTTTAATTGGAATGCCCATAGATTTTTCTTTACCTGTAAGCACTAGAACTTTGTTTGTATATTGCAAGAGCCATCATTTTATCTTCAGGAGTGTATCGCCTTCCTTTACGACATACTTTAGAGTTTTTCACTTGACTAGTAAAAAACTGTTGAACATATTTGTTAAAACCAGACACCTTTGCGACACTTAACTGCATTCTATCACAGATACTGTCTTTTCCATTGAAAAGATTCTTCCGGATTTTGGAGTACCTTTTAAGAGAACTTAATTTTCTTTTGTAGGAACTGGCCTTTTTATATAGTTTTAAAGCTTTTGGTGTTAACTGCTTAGCATAAGATACTCCTACTTCATTTAGTAAACCTCGTTCCGGTTCTGTAAACAAACAATAAATTGCACTTGCATCATGAGTTTGCAAATTGACGTTGCTTCTTTTTTCAAACTGATAGTAATGTTATCACTTATCAGTTTATCACTGTAGGGTCAGTTGCAACACCAAATTTAACTGTGGATGAAGGTCGTCTCGCGGCCAGTTGTCCTGTCGGCCACTTGTCTCGCGGCCAGTTGTACTGGACCGTATGGATGGACCTCTGAAGGCCTGTCTCGCACGACGACAATGATGTTGGATTGTAATCTAGAATCTAGATAAAATTTTGTGTGAATAGTTCTAAGTAATGTGTACCTTAGTTTTGTAAGTAAGTGTGTGATAATTCAACGACGTGCCCGTGAAGAGTAAACCGTATCGCGTGAGTTTACAAGATAGACAAACAATCGCTAGTATAATCCGTGAGTGGAAAGACTGTGGCATAGTGACGGACACGGTTTCTGCGTATTCATCACCAGTGCTAAAAAGACAGGTGAACCGCGATTCGTAGTGGACTTCCGAAAATTGAACAATCAGACTGTGAAAGAACATTTTCCATTGCCTAATTTGGATGAACAATTTGAGTATCTAACGGGTTGCACGATTTTTACGACTCTAGACCTGCCGCACGCGTTTTTTCAAGTACCCCTAATAGACAGTTCAAAATCGAAAACGGCTTTTATCACGCCAGATGAGACAGGAGAATTCACGAGAATGTGTTTCGGATTAAGTAATAGTCCTTCGAATTTTGCGAGATTGATGACGAAAGTGTTAGGTCCTTTGCGGAACAAGGTCGCGATGGCATTTCTCGATGACGTACTAATCCCAGCGAAGGATTGGGAGGACATGTTGAAGCGATTAAGACAAGTATTTGACACCTTAAGAAAAGCAAACTTAGCATTGAAATTGCGGAAGTGTAAATTTGGAGCAACGAGTTTTTTTAGACGTTTCGTGACAAATTATGCGACTAAAGTGAGACCCATTAGTGATTTAACGCGGAAGGACGTTCCTTTTGTGTGGGATGAAAAACAGCAAATTGCTTTCAATGAGTTAAAGAGAACGTTGACGACAGAACCGATATTAAAACTATTTGATCCTGGCGCATACACGGAATTACATACGGACGCAAGTACAGTGGGACTAGCGGAAATGCTTTTGCAGAAGGACGAACAAGGAAACATGCATTTGGTATACGCAGTTTCTAAGAAAACAACAGACGCAGAATCCAAGTACCATAACAGTAAGCTGGAGCTGATGGCAATTGTTTGGAGTATCGACAGATTGAAACCTTTGTTGTTGAGATTGCACTTTACGGTAGTTACTGACTACCAGGCGTTGGTGTACTTAAACATGCAGAAAACAACTAACGCGCAAATCGCAAGATGGAGTCATTTGCTACAGGAGTTCGATTACGAAATAAAATTTAGAAAAGGTGAGAATATGCAACATGTAGATGCTTTGAACCGAGCACAGATGAAAGAGCCGGAAAACGAGTGGGTATTATTAATACAAGCAAGCGACGGAAAGTTACAAAGTATAATTTCGGCCTTAAGAAAACCGAAGGCAAGCAGAAATGTAGCAGAGAAACAGTTAGTGAAGGGGTATCTACTAAAGCAAGGACGTTTAAGCAGTAAAATTTCACGATCAAGCAGGACATTTTAGCGTTGATCGAACAGTAGATTTAATTATGACAAACTATTGGTTCGCTGGTATGAGACATTATGTGAAGCAACACATTCGATCGTGCGTGGAGTGTTTATTAATGAAAGTGCATTCAGGGAAATAACCTGGTGAGTTGCATCCCTTACCGCCGCCTATAAGACCCTTTTGGCGAGTGCATATGGATCATTTGGGACCTTTTATGAGGAGTGCGAAAGGAAATATGCATGTACTAGTCGTAATTGATGGACTGACACGTTTTATACGATTATATGTAGTGAAAAGCGCCAAGTCGAAGATAACAGTGCAGTGCTTACACGATTTTGTGCAAGATTTCGGATTACCGCAAGTGTTAGTAACCGACCGAGGAACAAGCTTTACGTCAGAAGTTTTTGAAAATTATTGTACACGAAATGGCATAAGGCATGTATTGAATAGTTCGCGACATCCGATGGCAAACTGAGTCATCGAGCGGGCAAATCAAACGATTACTTCTGTAATATTGACTACTATGCAAACGGATAGACGATGGGACGAGAAATTGAAGGAAGTTCAACGCGATGCAAACAACGTGGTAAACAAGACGACGGGACGGACACCCTTCGAAAGTCTGTGTGGTTTTAGACCACATCTATATGACGGAGCGCTTAAGAGATTGATGGTCGATGAGGATGAAGCGGAAACACCTACCGAAGTGCAAAATGAGATACGTGAGAGGGTTACGGTAGAACAGCAAAGGAATAAGGAAAGGTACGACAAGAAACACTATAAACACGAAGGTTTTCGTGTAGGAGATATCGTGTACATGAAGTCACCTCCAGAGCGTACAGGAGAATCAGTGAAAACGCAGAGAAAATTCAAAGGACCATACGTGGTCTACCAAGAATTAGGTGACGATACATATGTATAGAATAAAATCGATTCAAAGAGATAGCGGCCGTAGTTTTACTACTACTGCGCACGTGACACAGTTGAAAGTGTACAGAAATCCGCCTAACGAAGATGCAAATTGGAATGAGTCCGATTTCGAATCGCTTGAAGAAAATGACCAGATAACGGTAGAAAACACCAACGAGAATAAGCCTGTGATTTGTGCCAATGAAGATGGAATAAATCAACGGAGGGGTCCTACGCTGAAATCCACAGAGAAGATTGAGGACGCAGGTTCAAAACGCAAGAGGAAGAAACCGGCCTATTTGAGGGACTACGTGTAGAAACAACTGTACATAAGTGAGTGAATAAACTAACATTTCGTCCAGGAGTACGAAAAGTCAGGATAGTCGAGTCATAGCTATAGAGTTTAAAAAAGGGAGTGGCAGGACAGTTGTTGTGAAAAATGGAGTAAGCGAGCGTGCTTTTTTTGTATTATGTTAGGAATTAGTTAAATGTTACTTATTTTTTTAAAATTCGATAAATAAAAGATAGCTAACATAAGGTAATGTTGAGTAATAACTATAAGCAATAACAATTATTTCATGATAAAGTTCAACATCTTTAGAATAAAAAAAAAAATAGTTGTGAAAAATTAGTTTTGAATTGTTTTACCAATTTAAAAAAAAAATGTGTAAATGGGCATATTGCCAACACGTTTTGTTAATATGGCCATGCACGAAAAAAGTGATGTTTTTAAGAGAAATATTTATTTTCAACCTACTAAGTAAGTACACTACAAAAATGATATTATTCGCATAATGGGCAAATAAAACTGTCTTTCATTTCTTTGGTTAAGCCCACACAATCCTCATGGACATATTTTTGGCAGACAATACACAGGCGCATATCAGAAATTTCATTCATCTGGCACACTGCACAATACCAGTTTTCCTTATCTGCATTTGCTGTGTTATTTTCGTTGCTCGTAGCTTTAGTTGATGACTTAGCTTTAGGTGTTAATGTAGCTTTAGATTTTGTAGCTTTGGGTGTTGACGTAACTATAGATGTTGTAGCTTTGGGTGTTGACGTAAAGTTGTAGCTATCTCGTTTTTGTCAAAAACTGCTTTTTTTACTACAAGAGCACGACTGTTTATGGCCCTCTGCCTAACATTTATTACAGATTTGACAACTTTTTCCGGAGTCTCTAACATTTCTGTTATTGACGTATTAAGTGCTTTCGGTGAGGAAAAATCATCATTTGATTCAGAGGCATCTTCTTCTGAGCTGTCATCATCAGAGGAGCTACTTGGAGTTCTTGGTCTCTTTCGTATTTTCGATGGCCCTGCTTTAGAGGACACTGCTTTGATTGGTTCAGCGATCGGCTGTTTTGGTTCGTCTCTTATTTCAGTAACTTCACTAGGGGCAAATGCCAATTCCAGTATTGCTTCGGGATTGAATGGAAAAATACCGGTTTCAGCAAAACCAGCCTTTATATTTGCTGGTGTTACGCTTTTATCCCAGACAACACTAAAAATTTCTCTGTAATTCTTTTCTTTCTATATCTAATTGTAATGATCTTTTTCTCAACTTGAAATCTTCTTCTCTCAATTCTTTATTAATGCCCCACACAGCACTCAATATCCATTAGATATCTATAAGTTATTCGCTTATATCTAGACGGATATCCAAATATATCTATATTAACAAAAATATCCACTGGATATCTTATGGATAGATGTCACTTTATCCAATTTCTTGGATATCCACTTTGAATATTATTTGATGTCTGTGGGATATCCATCTTTGAATATTAATAGATCTCTGTGGGATATCCATAATGCATCCCAAAATCTCACAAATATCCAGATTACATCCAAAAATATCTATCTATTATGAGTTCGTAAAATGAAACTAGAATATTTTGTTTCAGTTTTATTACTAGATAAGTATATGTATCTACATTTATAATTATAAAAAGTGCTAAGTAGTTGTTGTCGGTGCCGGTCCCGCTCTGTAAAAAAATTAAAAAATAGTAAGAGCATACAATTAAGAAATAAAAAAGGTACTAAGTATTTGGTAAGTATATTAGAATGTGTCATTAATTAATCAAAGATTAAGTATAGTTTTTATTTTCGATTATTGGTAGCTGTGGTGGGTTTATTGACGTAAGTGGATGAAAGAATACAGCTAATGTGGTTGACGGTTGAGGTATTTATAATAATATTGGACAACGTTTCACCTTTTACTGGTAAGGCTTAATCATGTCTTTTATCTAAAAAAAAAAATTTTACTTAAAATGTGCGTGACAAAGGGTTACAAGTGATTTTGGTGGTGAAATACTGATTTTTAACATTATTATTGAAAACATTGAAAGAATTTTGATTGGTATAAAATAGGGCAAGTGCCAGATGTTATATTTACCTGATGAAATGATAATTAGAACATTCTAATCATCATCTCATCATATAACCCCTTTATTCACTGTGAAATTATTGTATGAGTGCACTTAACTCCTTTATCCACTGCACAAGCAGTGCTTCAGTCGCGTTTTAGTTGGCTTTAGTACTACATAACCCCAAAAGTTGGTGTGAAACAGTGTTCTGTGTGTGTGTGTGTGTGTGTGTGTGTGTGTCGAACTAAGACGTTACAGCATTTACAAACATATATAAAATGCTTTCTCGTGGAAAATTGATGGTTAACAAAGCTCTGGAAGATCTTGAAAGAAAAGTAGTAGTTCAATACATAGAAAATGGTAGGTATGTAGCTATACACTACTTATAATAAAATAATATTGTTAGTACTTTTATTCCTTGCTTATTGGGGGCTGTGTGTTCTGGTAAGTAGAGCTACTATCGTAGTTACATTTGATTTATCAAGCATATTTTTGTTTAATACAAGAAATACAAAATAAAAATACTTAAATAAGTTTTTGTTATTGTACTTTTTGTTAGTGCACAAGGATATTACAACTTGCAATGAAAAATTGTCTGGGGAAAACACCTCCACGATTTCAGTTGATATTGAGGACGACGCGACGTATTGTGTACATCGCATACTGATTTCTTATCTTCTGACCTATCAGCATCAACAGAACCAACATGCCAAAATGCAAATGTCGAAGATCAAACGGATGAAGGTAACTTTTATTAACAAAAATAACTTCGATTTTATTAATTTAAACATTTCAGATTCTAGAGATCCTTATGAAGGGGACCCCAGTGACGAATACGTTCCTGAAGGTAATGAAAGTGATGAAAGTTCTCTGAGTACATGTGAAAATTCTGAAAATGGGGAAATAATTGAAAATATACCAAGAGAAATAACCAGCAAAATTACAGTCACTACAGTAGAAAACCCAGAAAGTATTGTTGGTAGACCTACTAAGCGTACAGTTAAATCGACAAAAAAACATAAATCTTTCGCCTACGACTATTTAATTGCAAAAAATAATAAACAGATTAAAGTATGTAAGCCTGCTTTCTGTGCGCTTTTTCAAATAAGCAAAAAAAGATAGAAATAATTCAAAAGAAGTTACAAACAGGCTCCTCAGCACCATCACTTGACCAACGTGGACGTCACTTAAACAGGCCGCATAAAATGACTGGCGAAGTAGTAGACTACATCAAAGACTTAGTATTTATATCGTGATCAAAGACCACATTGGAAAATTTCCAGCCGAAGCCTCCCATTACTCCCGCAATAGCAATCCCTATAAGAAGTATTTACCTCCTACACTAAACATGTCCATTATGTTCAGACTCTATTTAAAACAATGTGAAAATGAAAATAAGCCTGGAAATTATAATATAATTATAATATAATTATAATTATGATAAACACGACTTCTTATGCAAATATATTTTCCACTGCATTCAACTTATCATTCTGTCACCCCAAAAGTGACACTTGTAGTAAATGCGACTGTGGCGAATCTAATGAGGAGCATCGGGAAAACGTTAAATGCGGCTTTGATCTATTAAAATCTGACCGGGAAATTGCTCGCACAAATGATGATATATTATATTTAACTATTGATCTTCAGCAAACAATGCCCCTACCAAAATTAACTACTTCCAAGGAATTTTATTTGCGCCAGTTGTGGTTCTATAACTTGGGTATACAACGAGCGTCTCACCGCAGTTGGGCTCTTCGATGTCACAGCATTGCGCAGACGCGGTAATTTTCAAATTTGAATTTTAACAAACAAGTAAAATAACCTTCCATTTTCCATCACTTATTTCACTTTCATTCAAAATGTCTACAACAATGGTTAGCAATTGCAGCAAATTTACGTGTAAAGAGTGTAATAAAAAGTTTACCTTAAAAACAAATCTATACGCACACATGAGAAAATTTCATAATTGTACTGGTGTAAATGACCCAGTACCAAAAATTGTGAATGAACTATGCTACATTTGCGGGAAAAGTTTTATGAAAACAGCAAATTTTAATCGCCATATGAAAAACAGTCATACAACAACCGTAGCTACAAAACGATTGGGAAGAATTCAATGTTCAGAATGTGGTGTAAAATTTAGATTGTATCATGAACTACGTGAACATCTAACACGTTTACACAATTGGACATTGGAGAATGAAGAATGTATATTTAATTCTGAAAGTGGTATGTATAGGGGATATGATTACATACCTACTTTATAATTTCATAGCTGTATCATTTTGTTAACTAATTGTGCAAAAATTTTAGAGTTTCTAAAGTGGAAAGACGTAGTACAGCAGAAATCCCTATCACACTTTGTATTAGATACCTCAGCTACCATACTGTGTGATGGTGGTAAGAAGATGTATTATAATTGTCACCGATCACATCAGTACAAAAGTTCTGGAAAAAATATCAGATCTGCAAAAGGTGTGATATCAAATAAATGTGGAACTGCCTGTCCATCTAGAATGGAAGTATTAGTGAAAGGAGGCATATACAAAACAAGCTTTTGGAAAACACATGTTGGACATGTAATTGATATTGGTACAAGTTTTCTTAGTAAAGAAGTTAGGACAGAAATTGCTGGTATGTAGAATACTAAAAATACACTATATATCATTTAATAATCCTTTATTTTTCCCAGGTAAATTGAAACAGGGTGTTACTTTTGAACATATTCTAAATGAGATAAGGAATTGTAGCAGTGATGTACCGTCACAACGTATTCTTTTATTGGAGCGCAAAGATTTACATAATATTGTAAGAGACTTCAACATACATTATGCAACTAGACGTCATCATGATAATGCTGTTAGTGTGAAGTTGTGGATTGAAGAAATGAAAGCTTTGGAAAGTGATTGCCCGATTTTATATTTTAAAGAGCAAGGAATAGATACCGAAGGATCACTCAATAATGAAGATTTTTGTTTAATTATTATGACTTCATTTCACTGCAAGCAATTGCAAAAATTTGGAAACGATAAAATATGCATAGACGGCACTCATGGAACAAATGCATATAATTTTCAGTTGTACACTTTATTAACTGTGGATGAGTTTAGTTCAGGATGTCCTGTTGCATTTTGCTTTTCTAACAGAGCAGATGAAGTTATTTTTAAGTTATTTTTTGAACAGATTAAGTTGAAAGCAGGTATAATTGCTGCAAATATTTTTATGTCGGATGATGATCCCGCTTTTTATAATGCATGGTCAGTTGTCATGTCTCCTGTACCTAACAAACTATTATGCACCTGGCATGTAGATCGCAACTGGCGTAAAAATTTGTCCAAAGTTAGTGGTGGGTGTGAAATGAAAGCACTTGTGTACAAAACTATTAGAGTTCTTCTTCAAGAAACTTCCATTACACAGTTTGAATTATATGTGCCTCAAGTTATGAACGAATTGTTTGCAGATCCTAATACTGCAGCATTCGCTCATTACTTTCAAACACATTACATAAAACGCCCGGAGGAGTGGGCATATTGTTATCGAATAGGATTAGGTATAAATTAAGTTGAGGCGAGTATTTGGTCCTTTCATAAATGATAAAAACGGGTTATTGGGTGTAGACCACAAAACGTGTATTAACAATGTTTTTTTATTATTCAATATTTCGCTAATCAGATATTAGCTTCATCAGGAATATAAATTAGTTGTTAATTAAGTTGTAACATAGGAACTTCATTTGAACGTTAAAAACGGATTTCATAATATAATTCAAGAAGAGATGAGCACCGTCCAACAGGTAGACGAACAATGTTCGTCTACCTGTTGGACTCATCGGTAAATTAACTTTTTATATTAAAATTGCATAAGGAAACTTTACTTTCTTATTAGTAAAAGCCTCAAATCTATTTATTCAGCTCCACGTGACGTCATGCGCAAGCCGGACGAATTTGGGACGGCTATCGATCATATCTTGTTTATTTGTATCATGCACTCAGTACACCCACTTTCTTACATTATTTACAGAACTTTGTTTAAATTTAAAATTATTTAAATAAACATAAATTTGCTAGTGCGCAACCTACACTCAAGTGCAACTTCTCGTTTGACAAGCTGTAGATAGCTATAATCAGTAAAACAAATTATTTGTCAAATAAGATTTCAATTTTACAACTAAGTATAACTTTATCATTTATCTGTAAATAAAATCGCATTATTGGTGTCCTTTAACTCATGATGTAAAAATACATGTTCTTCTAATAAAGAACCCTGGATGACTGGACATGGACCAGTCGAAACGTCGGTTAATGCTTTAACTTACAAAAACACCTAAAAATAACAAAAATATTAGTTTCATTAGGTATTAATAACACTGTTTACCTAATCAAGAGATTTATGACTGGTGCAAGTAAATATTTTTTATAATTACAAAATTTCGCATGTGTACATAACATTATGTTCTTAAGGTAAACTTTTTGTTATGATCTTTACATTTAAGTTTGCGTAAATTTGTAGAGGTTAAGGAATTGTTTTTTTTTAATTTAAACTTGACAGAGCATAATTAACAATTTGCGCTTGCGCACTGGAGTGGCAACGAAGAGCCAAACTGCGGTGAGACGGTCGTGGTATACATGCTGTTTCAACAGATGGAGAAAAACCCTACATGCAAACATGGACAGAAGATATAGCAAATCGAGGTAGCATTGAAGTGATCAGTAGTTTGTGGAATTTCGTTCAAAACTGTGATCAAGCTAAAACTAGAAATCACTTACGAATATGGTCCGACTCATGCGCCGGTCAGAATAAAAATTTTCAAATGATATGTTTTTTTCAATTTTTAATTTTAAACAAATTGTTTACATCTATAGAACACAAATTCCCTGAGGTTGGACATACCTATTTGGACTCAGATCGAGATTTCGGACGAATAGAAAAAGTTCTACGAAAAAACGAAACAGTCTACACTCCTGATCAATATCGAGATTTAATAAAATAGGCATCCAAAAAAGGTTCCATGGTTTAAGCATCATCTCTTTTATGACTTTGAAAAGTTAGCTGCAAGTATGGGACTAATAAACAGAAAAAAGAATACCTTAAATGAAAAAGTTCATTTTCGTGATGGATCAGAATCGAAAAATTTGAAAGCTACATGTACAAAGAATCATATGATCCTTATACGCCATTTAAAGGGGTAAATTTATTAAAAAATCCGTCACGTGTAGAAGTGCCAGATGTAGAACTTGTTAGATTTACTAATAAAATCGGAAGTATATCTATAGAAAAAATGGAAAACCCCAAAGAACAAATTAAATACGTAACTGAACAGCACCGTTGGTTCTATGAAGATCTTTTTGTTGAACCAAGTCCAGAAGCACCACAACCGCCAAAGAAAAGGCGCACTAAATAGAAGTTTTTAGATATAATATTTCCTAAGTTCTTTATATTTTCCTATGATACCTATGTATTATTAATGTATTACATTGATTTCGTGATAATGAAAAATAAAGGCGTTATAAACAAATTTATTGAATCCTATTTCAATGTTACTTTCAGTAATAAATTTGCATAATCCTTTATGGATAAAGGGGTCATGTACGATTCTTTTGTTTTCATTAGGTTAACCAAAAATAATTGTATTCAACTTTTAACCTATGAGGCAGATACTTTTTAAAGGAATCTACCCTAAAAATTTCAATTAAGTATTTATTATAATAAAAAAATTCCAGGATACTTTTCCGATAAGTACAAATAGAAATTAAAGTAGAAATATACCTAATCAAAGGTGTAGAGGTAGACCGATGTTCCTGCTGCTTCTGATTACATGGTTACATGGATTGGTGGACGTGGGCATTTCGAATTCGTATGATATATAAATAAATAAACAATTGTGGACAAACTAATTCTTTTATTGGTTTTACTATTGGCGATCGATTTCGGTTGTTATTATACCATCATCAGGCCGTGCGTCAATCATTAAAAAGGTGAAGAGGATGCTAGTGTGCATACGTCAATCTCTCTCTCAATGTATTTTCAGTAGCAAAGTAAAATGTGTGTATAACCAAGAAGCACATGTGAATCGAAGAATTAGTTTGTCCACAATTGTTTATTTATTTATATAATCCGCAAACTAAAAATGGAGTAGATACTTCATACACAAGATCGGATGATATACTTTTTCCACTATTTGGTTTTTCCACGTTTTGGCTCTTTGACATAGCACGCACATCGAAATAGTCGGGAATACCTTTCTTCTTTCTTCGCTTGCAAATTGGTGCATAATCGGAATCTGAAGAACTCGCAACAAACGGCTCCGAATCCTCAGACATTGCGTCCAATTCATCCAACAATTCCTTATCGTCGAGAATATCCTTTTTTTTGCTATTGGAATCTCTCATCTAAATTTTAAATTATTATAGTAAATAGACAGTCTTCGGGGGTTCACATGCTACACTCAAGTGACTCAAGTTTTGACAAGCTTATTCATTGTTCCACTTCCTTTCTTACCCCTACTCCATGAAATCGGATTTTAAAATCTGTGTCGAATACATGGAATCAAATACTTTGAATACCTGGGTTCATTAGCTTTCTTTGTGAATACCAGGATTCAATTTTGAATCCAGCTAGGTATTCAAAGTATTTGAATACTGGAGCAATATTCAAATACGAATACAGAATATGGGTTAAAAAAGTAGCCGCTTGAATACGAATACCCAAGTTAAAGTTATATTCGAATACCTACTATTTGAATATCGCTAAAAGTAGCTTAAAGGATTCAGATTACAAAGTATTCGAATACTACCCAAGTCTGCCTATATATTTGCTTTCCGAAAAATTCAAAGTAAAAATAATAAGTAAATCAGTCGATTCAGAATTTTTGTCTCTACCAAAAAATTAAATAGACTTTTTGTCTAAAATAATTAGGAAAGCAAATAATCGAATATAAAGATTTTTACATTGAAATGCCTATTGGTGCCTGGGCCAATTCTCTACTCTGTATAGAAAGAATATTCTCTATTATGAACAATAAATGGACATCAAACAGAAATAAATGTTCTGTAAATATGATCAAATCTGAACTTTTAGTTATACTGAATTATAACACGAGTTGTAAAGAATTCTATGATTCTGTAAAAGAGGGTCCCAAACAGGGCCGTAGCCAGAGGGGGGCTGGCCAGGGCTGAGCCCTGGTAAAAAAAAATTGAGCCCTGTTGTCGAACTTAGGTAATGTTTAATAAGAAAGGTCTTAAAAGTTACAGTTGTATGACAATTACATGATATTTTTTTATGTTTGTTTGCCGCAAAGGACAAGCCGCCGTTTATGAGCACTATGAGCAGATAAGTTCGTTAGCGAAATGGGATTTCGTTACCAAATCGAGAAGAATTGGCGGTATTTAAGGATTACATACGTAATAAACCGGAGTCAAACATCTTTGCAGAGTTATTTAAACAAAAAGAAGTGTTTAGTAACACCTATGCGCTCTTTGCTACAGTGTACACTTTTGGGTGTAGTACTGCAGTAAATGAATCTTCATTCTCAACGTTAACAGCAATTAATAGGCCACAGAGGTATTCTATGAGTCAACCTCGTATGGCTGATTTAATTTACTTGGCGTTTGAAAGAAGAAGAACCGAGTGCCTCAATATGGAGTCATTTTTAATAAAATTCAATAACCGCAAAGAAAGAAAATTGCAACTGTTTTGACTTTTTATTTGTTTTTTTCTCGTACCTATTTGTATGCGTTTTGGTAATTTATAATAATATAAGAATATTATTAAGTATTGCATTATTAATAAAACATGTTAAGGCGGCTAAGGACAGCTCCGCCATTTTTATTGCTAAAATGACCATAAAATGACCATTTTGGACGTAATCATCTAACAAAAATTAAAAAAGCGATGCATACGTCAAATTCTATGTAGCATAGTTATCAATTAATGTAAACCTTCTGGTTTCAAATTAAATATTTAAGTTACAATCTTGGTCGAAAGTTGCGTAAATGTAGTACCACTCCTTCAGAACTTTCGACCAAGATTGTAACTTAAATATTTAATTTACAGCCAGAAGGTTTACATTAATTGATCACTATGCTACATAGAATTTGACCTATGCATAGTTTTTTAATTTTTGTTAGATGATTACGGCCAAAATAGGAATTTTACCAATTTGAACTACAGAGCTCTCCTTAGCAGCCTTAAGTGTGAAATTTGGTTTCATAGTTCAGAAAACAAAACAAATACCTAATATACGCATATTAAGCATGTAAGCAAGAAACACACAAAAAAAAATAAACTGCAGTGACCTTGGAAAATCAAATATTGCTATCTTTTAACATGAGATTGTGGGCCCTGGTAAAAACACTAATAGCCCTACCAACAATTTGGTTGTAGCTACGGGGCTGGTCCCAAATTATTAAATGCAGTATGAAATAATGATATCTAAGTATAAATAAAATTTGTTACCAGGTGTGTAACAATTGTAAGTATGTAACACAAGTTTATTAAAATGTATTCAATAAAAAATTAAAATTTCTTTTCTGATACATCTCCTATATTCTACTATATTTTTATCCTCAACCTCCTATTAATGGTTGTCAAATACCTGGCAAATCATGCCGTGCTACGCTGACGACGGGAATTAGTCTCCCACGTGCATGACGTCATTTCGAGATGCGAAATGGCGCGAAGTCTGAAAGTACATAGGTTTGATACGATTCTGCGGTGTGCGGACGACGGTAAACGGTGCAGATGGTGTTATGCTCATCGCCAAGACTTTTGGAAATATGGAAGGAACTCCAGATTTCTTATAATAAACGTTCGAGAACAGTTTTGGAACTGAACGGAAGTAAAGTCTCTGCCAAAAACGTTGTTTCTCGTAAATGCAAACGCTTCGTTTGATCCAATTACGTTCTAAATTTTGGTAGATATTGTTTGAAAACGTATTTATTTGTTATCGAAGGTGAAAAAGTCCGTTTTTACGCAAGGAAAAGCAGAATAGTCATTTATTATTGCAACTATGAAACAAACTGAAAATCAGTACGTATTTCAATGGAAAATAATATGACTAAATTCAAAGATAATAATATACTTATACTCATAACAAATAATTGAACTTCGAAATATCGACATTTGTAGGAAAGGAGAAATACTTAATGCCAGTTCCTTTTGTTTTTCTGTTGTGATTGTAACATTTAGCGATTGCACAATTCGGCGTGTTTCTGTGCGATGAAACGTATTTACAAGGGTTACTACTTAAATGATTTGTACCTACACTGAAGCCTCAACAAGTCTTTTTCTTTTTCCAACACAACAAAGTTAGCGCTCCTACAATATTAGTATACAAGGCCTCGCAAGTCGCAATCTATAAACTTGCACGTTTGAATACCACTTTGAATACAGCTACTTCGACTTTCGTCTCGAAATGATGTCGCAACTAGATGCGCAGTAGCATACCGTTGTGTGTTTACTGTGGTTCAAATTCATAAATTTAAAATGTATAGGCTATGCGACTTCTACGTAGTATAACATTTCTCTGGTTTCAACACATTTCAACCCTCGATTAAAGTTGAAATTCGGATTGAAATTCTGAGTAACTTTTTAAAAACACATTTAAGGCTCATTTACACATGGCAAGTTTAGTGGCGGAAAGTACTTGCCGCCAGTAAACTTGCCGTGTACATCGTATACATCGTTAAATCGTAATAAAAAATACTATCGAATACAGGGTGTTTCGTTGGTTGCGGCGATATAAAAAAATAAAGTTGATGATGGTTCCTCGGAGACGAAACGTCGTATAAAAAATTTGAAAACGCCATCTAATAGAATTCAAAAAGTGACAATGAAGAAGTATCTTTGGTTTTTAAAAATCTTTTAAAACAAAGGAAGGAATTACGAAAAAAGAAAAACCCAAAAATCGCATTTTGTTTTAAATCTCGGAAACGATAAACAATAATGAACTTTTGCAAACTACATGTGAACATGCCCTAAATTATACAACTTTTCTCTAATTTAACCGCTTTTCGTATCTCTCTGGTTTGCCAAAGCTGATAGTTTTTTGAGGAATGTGAGCGAAACTAGGAAAACAACAAACAATATGGTAAGTCTTATTTATTTATTAAAGTTCATAAATCATATGTCTATTAGCTAAAATAGGATATTATGTAAAAATAATACATATGAATATTTGTTTAATTAGCCAACCATTCTATCTTGCCACGGTACAGCGCCTTCTCCAGAAAAGTAATCTGTATACTTAACACGCAATTGACTTGCAGCTTGGGAATAGTTATTTATTCCTAAATTTGTGATTGATGGCAGCGATTCAACTTCAGAATGCCATAAACCATTCAGAATATGCCCTGTATCAATATCTTCTCTGTCAACAGTATCTTTAGTATCTCCCGGACAGGTTGTTCTAAGCCAATTATGCAATGAGCAAGAAGCTTTTACTACCAGATCTATTGCACTTAGTTTTAAATTAATCACATTATGAAAAATGCGGAATCTTGAACTTAAGATACCGAATGCATTTTCTACAACTCGCCTGGCGCGTGATAACCGGTAGTTAAATATTCTTTGTTTCCTAGTTAGTGATCCAGTGTAAGGTTTGAGGAGATTTGTTCTTAATGGAAATGCATCATCACCAATCATTATTGAACGTTCTGGCAAATTTAGAGATCCATCCATCATAGCAGTATTCAACTGTGAATGTCTAAATATAGTGCTGTCACTAGACCTACCATTGGCTCCTACTTCTATGTATTTAAAACAGTATTCTGCATCGACTAATGCAAAAAGGACTATGCTGTAAGTCCCCTTGTAATTGTAAAATTCGGATGTGCTATTCGGCGGAGACTGTATCTGGACGTGTTTGCCATTCTTCTTTCGTTTTTGGAACCTACAAAAAATCTTTATTAAATAAAATAAACTGTGAAAACCATAATTTGTCAAACACCTGTTTTAAAATAGTGTTTAACTAATATTAAATTTTATATATACAGGGTGTTTCAACTCAAATCGTCACCATTGCTATCTCGGTTATTATTGGAGCTACGAAGTCGTTTAAATGTGCAAACTAGTAGAATTTTTTCCGCTGATTACGATAGTGAAAACAAAAAAATGTCAATTTTGACGTTTCCGAGTTATGTCAAAAATTTTTTTTTAATGGGAATC
Source organism: Pyrocoelia pectoralis (assembly GCA_036250285.1). Lineage (NCBI taxonomy): Eukaryota > Metazoa > Arthropoda > Insecta > Coleoptera > Lampyridae > Pyrocoelia > Pyrocoelia pectoralis. The sequence goes on along the minus strand of CM070075.1, from coordinate 34,039,781 downwards.
CGGTAGCTCCTTCGTAGCTCCAATAATAACCGAGTTGGCAATAGTGCCGACTTGAGTTGAAACACCCTGTATATATGTATATGTATAGTGAATTGCAAAATTAAAGAGACACTTTTTGAAACACCCCTTATTTATTTTACCTGGACTTTGTCAGTCCATTTGACCGATCACGATAGAGAATACATCGCTTGTTTTATTAAGATAAATGGAAAGATTCAATGTAGTAAGGATAGAAACAATCAACTATTTATTATAAATTATAACTTTTCCACTTACCTTAAGCAAACGGTTAAATTGCCTCTCGAAATGTAGTATTTTGCTTTGTCAAATCTGGTGAAATTTTATTTAAAATATATTGAAATGTGTGAGCGCCTAGTGAGAATCGATCTTAATGACACGTGTAAGAAGTTACAGAAATAAATGTTATAAGTTTAAAGTATATAATTATTAATTATTAACTGACACCACAAACCCTCCACTAAACAAATCATTTGAAAATTAAGGAAAACATATTTTAAATAACGCATGAGTAAAGTTGAAGCATTTATTCTCTTAATTTATAAGTAGTTAAATACTATGTACATACTTGCACTCACAAGTTTAATGAGCAAATAAGAAATAAAATAAAATTACATTACCATAATCATTTATAGCAGGATTTTCACGTATTCCAGTTGAAAGCGAACTTATATGAGACAGAGATTTACTACGTCGACTGGTGCATGGAGATGATTCTCCCTCTTCATTTCTGGTCATGTTCACATGCTTATAATTTAAATTCATACTTGCTGAATTTAAAACATTAGGTACATGTATTTTGTTGATCACTGACGGATGTCAGTATCTCATTATACATGAGTTCCATGCATAGTGCTGTTGTTTTCATTCACAGGAGGATTAGGAAGTTTGGAAATTTTTTTGGCCACTTTCGAATATTTTTGTGAAACCTATTCATCAGAGTTTGAATACGATGACGGACGTGAATAACGTTTTCTGATTTTTCGACTGCTTTTGTCCTCAACATCAGTAGTATTAACGTCACTTTTTTCTTCTGCTGTCTTCAACTTACGACGAGCTTCGTTCAGGTACATGTGTCTGAGACCCACCACAGAATTACAAAATACAATTTCCTAATGATTACATAATTTAAAAATTAGCGGTAGTAAAATTTAACCAACTGTAAATAAGTAGTTTCGACAAGTGGATATCAGACGTATAGTTTACTTGCAAGCAATTATAATTACTTACTAAAACGTGCGACAATTTGTATGGAGAAAAGTCTCCAGTCGACACCAGGTGTTTTGTGTTTCTCCTGTTTTGACTGCTCTATCATAGCGGGCTGAACTTTTAAATGATGAAGGCCAATAAACAGTGATTTTCTCCATTTAACCAATTACGATGAATCAATTGCACCCCATCATCAAACTGAACAATAATGAAATTTGGAGAGCAGTTGCTCTCGTATTCAGATTCCGAATCACTGTTTGGCATTGCTGTAAAATTTCAAAAATTCAAACAAGAGTTTCAAAATGATAAATTTCCTAAAATTCGTGTTCCGAGTGTTTAATTTTTTAAATTGATAACTAAAATGTCAAGTAGTAATGAAACCTTAAAAGTCAAACTGTATAGTATAGTACTAAATATTATCTAAAAAACTGAGACAGCACGGTTTTTTCAAAATAAAGTTGGAATTTTGTGAAGCCGCATGAGGATATTGTTTACCTACACATTTAATTTCAGGTGATTTGCAATATGGAAATTTTAACTAAAGAAACGTGCTGTTTTTTTAATTTTTTTTAATTGAGTGTATATTTTTCATTCAAATAATTTCTTATTAACAACACTGATTGTAAGTTTACAGACATCAACAATGCTGAATGCGTAGGATCGCAAACTTTCCAGAACTGAAGGGCATTCTAACACATTTGCTTCTAATTCTTGAAAGTGGCCATTTCATTAATGGACATGGAATTGGTTCTTCCACAATAAAACAATTTAAAATGGTAGAGTTGCATGGATTAGTAAAAATTGGACCTACAATGTGACACTGTTTTCCAATTATAACCATATCATTTCCATCATGAGAAAAATTTGCTATTAAGGCAATAAATAGTTTTGTCTTCAAGCATCACACAATTGTCTGGATTACTAGTTGTTAATTTCCAAGTTGAAGTTATATATGACTTATACTGTGGAGAAGAACACATGTCAACTAAAGGACCATTGTTATGTGATACAGCAAATTGCGAATTTTGAGTCAATATTTCTTCTGCCTGGAATAGTAAATTTTTTTCACTTTCCATATAGCGTTTATGCAACTGTTGTAGTGGTTTGTCATGTTTTTTTAATTTCATCCTTAACAAACGCATATAGTTCTCAAATTGAAATGCACTAAAGGAATCTAATGGTCCAAACTGTTTAGCATCATTCACTATATGGAGTAGTCTGTGAACCTAGGTATTACACTTGACAATAAACTGAACTGGAGCAAGCACATCCAGCTTAAAGCGGAGAAAGCAAACAGGGCTTTCTGGCAATGTCGCCGCGCTATCGGAAGACTTTGGGGCCCATCCCCAAAGGCTATCCTGTGGTTGTACACCGCCGTGATAAGACCTATGTTCTGTTATGGAGCAATTGTCTGGTGGCCTAGAACCAGACTATCCACAACCAAAGCACTGTTCAATCATGTGCAAAGATTAGCTTGCCTTGCATGCACAGGCGCAATACGAACAACTCCCACAGCCGTCATGGAAGCCATCCCGGGTCTGCCTCCACTGGATCTCCACGTGAGAGAGCAGGCCACTCTGGCAGCCTTGCGTCTGAGAAATAGGGGGTTGTTGAACAGAAAAGGCACTGAGGTGGGTCACTCTCGAATTCTTGGCGAGGCAGTCAAGCGACTACCTATACTAGAAGGACGATCTGACTCACTCATACCTCGATTTATACTAGGGAAAAACTACCACATCTTCCTTGATGTGGAAGTGGCATCCCAACCAGACATATCCATCTTCACGGATGGATCCAAAACAATGGAAGGCACAGGTACAGGTGTGTACTCACAAGAACTGAACTTCCAACTAGAGCAAGTAACTAACAGCAATACCCTTGAGCTTGTATGGGTTAAAGGGCATGCTGGAATAATAGGCAATGTAAAAGCCGACAAGTTAGCCCGACTGGCCTCAAAACAACCGTTTTATGGTCCAGAGCCGGCTCTTCCACTTACAGTATCAACTGTAAACAACCTAATAACTCAAGACACCCAAGCCCAACACAGGGCTAGGTGGAACTTGATGTCAGACTGCCGCCACGCGAGAGAGGCCTTCAGAGGACCATCTCGCAGTCTGGCGCGCTTTTGTACAGGACTAACCAGAGGAAACCTGCGGCTACTTGTAGGTATACTTTCTGGACACTGCAAACTTAACAAGCACATGCACCGCATGGGCCTGGTAGACTCACCATCCTGTAGGGGATGCTACACAGAAGACGAGACGGCGCAACACATATTGTGTGAGTGTCCCGTACTTGTCGAACTAAGACGATCCATGTTGGGAGAATCCTGGCCGGACATGGCTAAGATTAGAGCCGCTTCCCCGTCCAGCATCCTCAGGTTCATCTCACGCGTGGGATGGCTTGAGTGACGTTGCGGGGTCGGACGACTCTAATCAGGGAGGCAGCACAAAGGGCCCGAATAGATGGCCTAGGTGCGCGTGGGTTCTCCCACCCTCCCATCGAAATCCAGAATCCAGAAGATCCGCACAGTCTATAACTCCATGAATTAAACGGTGTAAGGTAAACAAATCTATAAATTTTCGCCGAACATATAATTGATGCATTTTTAGATCCCATCTTATGAAGTTATAATTTCCACTAATATGCGATATACCAATTTTACGCTCAACAACTCGGAAGAATTTATTTTGAATTTTTTCTAAGCAATTGATGTTGGATAATGTATGAGGAGACCATATAACCGATCCATACTCCAATTGACTTCTTACGAAGGCACAAAACAGCGTTCTCAAGCAATCCACATTAAACTTGCTTCCATCAGCATATTAGTCCTAATTTCCTTGATGCTTTAGCCGATATAGTATTTATATGGGAGTTGAAGTCTAATCGTTTATCAAATATTATACCTAAATCACTAATTTCCCCTTTCTTGTCCAGACGCACTGAATTAATATGATAATCAAATTCGATGGACTTTTTTCTTCTAAAGAACGAAATACTCGTGCACTTGCTTATATTCAGATGTAAATCATTAATCTCACACCAGTCAATGATTCTTCCAAGATCTGCTTGTAAATCACTGCAATCTTGAATATTATCAACGCACCTAAACAGCTTTAGATCGTCGGCGTACAGAAAATACTCACTAGATTGTAATGTACTTCCTAAGTCGTTGATAAATAGAAGAAACAATATAGGACCACAGTGCGAGCCTTGCGGAACACCGGAACAAACAGATATGGGTAGCGATTTAAACTCCTTTATACGAACAATTTGTTCTCTGGTATTTAGGAATGAAGTGATCCACGATACAGTTCCGTTATTGAAACCTAGTTGAGATAATTTGTTCACGAGTATACCCTGATTAACTCTGTCAAACGCTTTGGCGAAGTCAGTGTAGAGTGAATCAACTTGAATTCCATTATTTAAAGCTTCAGATAGATATTGCTTATAATACAATAAGCACGTTACTGCTGATCTTCCTGGGAAAAAACCATGTTGACGGGAGTCAATTATCGATCGAGTATGCCACGAAATCTGTTTCGCAACTATTTTATCCAATAGTTTAGGAATGACCGATTGAATGCACACGCTGCGATAATTAGTAATAAGGTTACGATCGCCTGACTTGTGTATAGGGCTAATGTAGCTGACTTTCCATTTCAAAGGGAAATCGGATTCATGTAGTGACTTTTGAAATAGTAAATAAATAGGTGTACACAATGAAAAAATACAGTTAATAATGAAAAAACTGGAAATATTATCCGGACCCGTGGCAAAACTAGGTTTCAATTTCATTATTTCATTAAACACCTCTGCCTTCGATACACTGAGTGTAAAGTTATATAAACCTTGCTGGTTAGAGGATGAGAGATTATTTGAGACATTCGAGTTCACATATACTGAAGAAAAATACTCGGCAAACAAATTTGCTATACTTTCCCCATTACTCGCTGTTCTATTATTGTATGTCATAAGTGTAGGGTAACCGCTCACCTTTGTAGTATCTCTCACATATTTCCAGAAGAAACGCGAGTCCGATTTTATTTTTGATTGTATGATATTTAAATGACTAATATACAGGTTTTTGCTCATCTGCTTACATTTTTTACGCAATTCTGAAAAATGTATATATGCATCCATCGATCCGGTTTCTTTATACTTCGTGTGGGCACGTTTTTTCTCTAGGATTAATTGACGAAGATCATTATTAAACCACTTTGGACCCGGGTTTTCCCGGTTTAGATTATGACGGGAACAAATTTATCGATTAATGAATAAATAAGATTATAAAAATTTGAAACCGCTGTATTGGTATCTGTAGAATTAATAAGTGTCACCCAATCAATAGAGTTGATGTGATAATTAATTGCACCAAAATCCGATAAATGATAAAGTAAAAATTTCTCAGAAACCTTTAAAGAGGAATTTTCTGCAATAGAGGTCTCAACACTATAAGCTAAATGATGATCAGATGTAGGTAACAAAATTTCGCTCGTAGGCGATACTGTTACTTCCTTAATATTTACAAATACAAGATCAAGGAAAACACCTCTAGAATTAGGAATTTTATTAATTTGCGAAAAACCACAAAAATTGTAGGTATTAATTAGTAACGTAGCACAAGAATCATATTTGTGCGCAGTGTTATCATCAATATTAAGCCAATCAATTTGTGGTAAATTAAAGTCACCACATATAATAAATCGATCGTGCTTATAATCCCTACATACATTTTCAACAATACTGAGGTGTTCCTGATATACTTCTAACGAAGATTTCGGCGGTATATATACCGCCCCAATAATATAAACTTTTCTGTTATAATTGACTGTGATAAACAAATGCTCTATAATATTTGATTTACAAATGAAAGCTGAATTATAAGCCTTATTTACTGCTATTGTCAATTCTTTCGTTGGTAATCTCCTGTCGAGTTGTTATTTTGATATCGGTGACACTTTCATTAAACACTACGTCTCTAGCAATGACAATTTCTTGTTTTTCGTGGTCGTATAAACGATAACCATTTGTTGCATAACCTAGTTTCTTTACAAATGCTTCTGATTCGAACTGTTTTAATCTTCTTAAGTCTGGCTTTGTGTTGTTCCACATCTCGTACGGAGTTTTCTCTAATGTTACGGTTGGTGATCGATTTAGTAAGTAGGCAGCCGCCCTTATGGCTTCTCCCCACATGTTCTTATCCAAACCTGACTCGAAAATTAATGCTCTTGACTTTTCTAATAATGTTCTGTTCAATCTTTCTGCTTTACCGTTTGATTGTGGAGAATATGGCAACGTCAGATCCAATATTATTCCTTTATGTCGACACCACTCTTTTAAATTTAAATTTGTGTACTCTTTTTCGTTGTCCGATCTTATTTTACTTGTTTTAATGTTCCACTTAGCTTCGGCTTCGTTTATGAAGTCTTTAATTGTTTCATTTGTTTCATGCTTCCAACGTAATAGATATACAGTACTGCCGTGAAATGTGTGTAGTGGTCCAAAAAAGTAATTACGTATCGTTTACCATCCCACGATTCCACGTCAACTGGCCCACAAAGATCCGTATGAATTATTTCTAACGGTCTTGTTGCTCTTTGTCTTATTTGCGCAAAGGGGATTCTTGTTTGTTTCGCTTTTATGCAGACTTCGCACGATGCACTTTTTAGTTCTTCGAGATTTCAATTTTAACATGTTTTTTGCACTTAAATGTCCCAGTTTGACATGACAGTTTTTAGCGTTATCACTTTTTGTTAACAATGCAGTTTCTTTCGTTTTATTTATATTTACCGTGTATAAACCGTTTTCGTTCAATGAACCTTCCAAAATTTTATTTTTATTTTTAAACACGCTGACCGTGTCCTCCTTGAATATTACCTCACCACCACTCTTGATGATTTTACTTACAGATAGCAAATTTTTAGTTAAATTCGGCACAAAATCCACGTTATTCAGTATGCATTCATCGGCATCAATTTTTCCGGACCCTTCTGAATGTATTTTATCTCCCTTTTTTGCGGTTCCAATTTCAGTAATATTTGCTTCAAAATTCTGTATTATGTCGTTTTTATTCGTCATGTGTGACGTCGCTCCAGAGTCAATAACCCATTCGACGATCTTGGTTTTGAGTACCTATGTGTTAAGAATGACACTTTTTCTGTTTGAGCCTTTGTGTTTACCTTTTTTCTAAAAAAAACAATCCGCTTCCGGGTGATTAGTTTTCTTGCAAATGCCACATCTTATTTCTGTTTTACATTCCCTTGCGAAGTGACCCTCGGCACCACACTGTAACAAGTTCTGCCTCTTTTTTGATTTTTTTGGTTCTTGAACTGATTATGCGTTTTCTTCTTAATTTCCGACGAACTGAACGCGACTTGTTCACTGCTACTTTCCGTATTTCTTTTTTCTTCAGCTAAAAGCCTTGATGTTAATTCAGTTAATGTCTGTCTACTTTCTGGAGTTGATTCCCATGCACTTATAAAGTATTTGTAATTTTCTGGAAGTGTAGACAAGATTTTAGTTATTATCATATTTTCACTAATTTCCTGTTTGATGCTATTTAGTTTATACGCTAAACTTTCTAACTCACAAATATGTGTTGATATATTAATGCCCTTTTTGAAACTGTAATTATAGAATTCTTCAAGTAGGTTGTATTTTCCTTGTTGATTATCACGTTCGAATAATGATTTTAATTTGTTAAACATTTCACTTGAATTTGTGCAATTAATTAAATGCATTAAAACTTGTTTTTCGATTGTTGTTATTATTATCCTTTGAGCGATGAGCTTCTTCTTTTAGTTTTACGTCTTCTGGACATGTGGTTTTACCGATGGCGATATCGTATATCTGTTTCGCTTTGAAGAAAATCGTGATTTGGAATTTCCATATTTCATAATTTCCCTCGTCTTTGAGATGTTCGATATTCAACGTTTCATCTTTGAGAGCCATTGTTTTAATTTTAATTTTACTAAACTGCTTACCGTTTTCACTTTTTAATCCGATTTTACTGTTTTTCACTTTTTAATCCGATTTTACTGTTTTTACTTTTTAATTATTTTTACTGTTTTTACCGCGAACACACACTTTCAGTTATTCAACCTTGTTGGTCACTGTACACGCATTAACACCTGATGAACGAGTTATAGAGTAATTGCTATACAATTTGGCCAAAAAAGAAATTGAGGATTGTTTAACAATGCTTTTGAAACTTGGCATTGCTTGGACATCTATCACAGAATGATCTTTGGGATGAGACGCCATACTTTCACTTTCAGATGAAACAGTTGGTATTTCCCGAGATGAACTAGAGTCATCTTTTTTGTAATGAGTCAAACTATTATCGTAAATATCATTGGAATGTTTAAGTTGTAAATGCTTTTTAAACGCATATACAGGGTGAATGAGACCACCCGTATCAGTCTTTTATTTAAAGAACGGTGAGTCGTAGAGAGATGGGGTAAAAAATGTGATTATAAAAGCCATAATAAAGAATCGAATGGTAATATCATTATTTCTCGGAGAAGTCAGCATTCCTCCAGAAGGCCTCCAACTCCAAAATTTTAAATGGCACCATAAGTCGAAAAAGGTATTGTTTAAAAGATTGTTAAAAAAGAAGAAAGTTTTACAGGAAAAATTATTTTATTACTGCCACCCCTTTTCAGTAATATTCGACTAAAGTTATTAAATTTGAAATTCACTGTTAACAAGAAACATTGAAAAGTCGATTTTTAAAATCTAGTTACCAATGTTACATGTGTTCTTCCCTTTCAAGAAGTACTTATTAAAGCCACTGATAGTGTACCTAGAAGAGCTCAATAGTGCTTAGCAGTAAATGGAAGATATTTTGAACACATGTAACATTGGCAACTAGATTTTAAAAGCCGACTTTTCAATTTTTTTTGTTAACAATGAATTTCAAATTTAACAACTTTAGTGGAATATTACTTAAAAGGGGTGGTAGTAATAAAATAATTTTTCCTATAAAACTTTCTTCTTTTTTAACAATCTTTTAAACAATACCTTTTTCGACTTATGGTGCCATTTAAAATTTTGGAGTTGGAGGCCTTCTGCAGGAATGCTGACTTCTCCGAGAAATAATGATATCACCATTCGATTCTTTATTATGGCTTTTATAATCACATTTTTTACCCCATCTCTCTACGACTCACCGTTCTTTAAATAAAAGACTGATACGGGTGGTCTCATTCACCCTGTATATTATTAAAAATTCTAACACAATTCTTTTGTTGACAACAGAAGTTGCGGAAGCAATAGTTATTATGACGAATTTTAACGTGGTAAGAGAACTTTTTCATGCACTGGAATCTAACATTACATAATGGGCAAAAAATCATTTTTTTCAAAACAATAGGTACTTTGTTGGGTAGGTACGTAAATTATAGATAAATTACTTGCCTTGCAAATCACTAATTAAGGAAGTAACGTAGGGAATTATTTTGTCATGTTTAGTAGCGATTTTATAAACTAATTTTTATTTTTACATTAGGGTTCTTGAAATATCTGCCACTGTTTGTTTATTCAATACTTCTTTATATTACAGTATCATCGTCGTTACAAATTTCTGATTGACAACGTTTCGCCTGCACACAGGCTTTTTCAAGTCATTTAAATATAGAGCAGTAAAACGTAAAAAATAAGATAAAACGTTTTTACGTTTTACTGCTCTATATTTAAATGACTTGAAAAAGCCTGTGTGCAGGCGAAACGTTGTCAATCAGAAATTTGTAACGACGATGATACTGTAATATAAAGAAGTATTGAATAAACAAACAGTGGCAGATATTTCAAGAACCCTAATGTAAAAATAAAAGTTAAACCCAACTGCCGTTAAATCCCAAAATTAACTTTATAAACTAATGTTTGGATTACCAACCATATGTGTTCTGATTTCACTGGATACTCAGCAGATAGAACATGAAATGATTTAAACATTAAGTCCAATCACTGCATTACAGAAACGGTGGGGTATATTATATCATCAATGATAAAATACGATTCCGTTATTTCGCTGATAGATGACCCCAAAACGATCATGTATGGCTGGTTTAGGCGATGTTGTTGTTGAAATTTAACTTTTCTCTCTTGCACGAAGTTTTCTATATCCCCAGCAATCTGTAAAGCGTAACAAAGGCGAATTTAATACACAGTAGCATATTTATTACTTATGGGAAATGTATAGAACTCAACTGTGAAAATGATATTAAAAAGGGCTTGAACGATAAAGTAGATAGACAAGATATACATACTATTACGTGATTAATGATGCTTTGTTGGCACTCTGCTATTGTTGGTTTCCAAAAACTACTTTTCAAATTCTTAACCCTTGCACGTGGAGGAAATAAAGTTCCAGGAGTAATATTTGAATACATCTTTTACTACCTACAAAGAAAGTTTAGTACCAGGGTACCAGCCGTTACTGTCATTATCCATATTACATTCGTTTAAGTCCAATGACAAAAGGTGCCTTCCCAGACGGCACAACAAGCTTGAAAAAGGGTTTTCTAAAGGTTTTCTACAACAAGCATAAAACCTTTTATTAACATTTCTGGTGACAAGGGTGAAAGGTTAGGAAAAGGTTTTGTCAAGGTGCCTAGTTGCAAAATAAAAGGTTGTCGATAACCTTTTTACAACAACCTTTCTAAAAGGTTGAAGTGACAATGTTACTAAAATGTTTATATTTTTTACCTTATTATGACCATATTTTAAGTTTGCCCAAAAAAAAACACAAACTTGCAAGAACTTTTTTAATTGAAAAAATTTTACATAAATATTCTACATCGACTATAAAATAGTATATTAAAAAACAAGTTTCATAAGGTACGTTTTATGGCACGAATCAAAGTTTAGAAAACGAGTGGCGCAGCCACGAGTTTTCTTAATGATGAGTGCCATAAAAGCCTTATGAATGAGTTTTTTATACTATTTTTTAGAATTTGCGCCTTTTGCAAGCAATTTTAAATAAATATTTGACATTATCAAAATCTAGGGAATTTTTTGGAGATTGGAACTAAACTACTTTTCAAATTGTCAATTTAAAATTTATTTAAAGGTTAACTACAGTATTTGCTATGAATTAATTCGGTAAATACCAACTTAGTAAAATTAAATTGTACCGATTTTATTAAAACACCCAAATGTCTATTAAAGCACGCAAATGACGTCATTTGAGTGCTTTAATAGGATCTATTAAAGCACTCAAATGACGCGAATTCTAAAAAAGAAAATTATACTATTTTTTAAACAAGAAAATGTAGTATGAAAAATATGTGTTACAATTCCGTTTTGTAATGCTCGTATATTGCTTACTCGCATTACAAACATGGTCATTGTAACACTAATTTTACAATATAATGTTGTACGATTAATGTGAATTAAATGACAATAAAGTAAAAACAAAATATGTAATACTATTTTCCTAACTGGATTTAATAACAATAGTAGGCGCATTTGAACTAATAAAATAAAATTGCTATTTTACAATAATTGCTCTAATAGATGTATATTGCTATTTATCAGGTGGCACATTTTTGCTTTTTAAATGCGGCAACAATATTTTACAATATAAAACCATTATTAATTTCACTATTAAATAAACTACCTATATAATAAACTACTCACTAAGTTCTACATTGTCTTGCGGCTGAAGTGCTGATTCCTTTACTTTATTCGGTTGAGAACTCCTACAACATAGAAATAAGGTAAACCTAAATTTGATAGCAACATTAAGGAAAATTTTAAAGTAGCACAATCGCAAAAAGTCAGAGAACATTTAAATGAAATTTAAACTTACTTTTTTAGATTTCGGAACTTAGCTTGCATAAGCCAGTTACTAATTCCGTCTCGTACATCGGCATCCTTATAATCTTTAAACTTTCGAGCCAATAAATCTGGAATAATATACTTCGTATTAATACTATTAAAAACAATAACACAACCGAAAGACATATTACAAAGCACGGTGTTTCTAAGTTACAAATAAGAATATGCATATTTTATATATTGTGCGAGATATTATACATATAACATATCAATTTTTCTATGTGTAATTAATAAAGAAAAAATGTTAATGCATTGCTGTTAACCAAGCCAACATTTAAATAAACAATTGATTCCGATATTAAATACTTAACTTAAAAATCAAGTAGATACACGAAAGACAATTTTTTATGTCAACTTGTTTGTTTTAATATTAAGGCTCCTTTGCATTCAATTTCAAGTTAGCTTGAACTTCCAATTCCTGCGCTTTTCAAATGTAAATTACCTACATATAAATGCCCCAAAAATGAACTGTCAAAATTACTTCAGCTTAAGCACGCACTTAATTGAATGTAAATAAACTTTTACTGTTTAATTATTTACATAATAAGCAGGTACAATAATGATGGAAAGTGAGAATGCTCAGGTGATACCAGCAAAATCATAGTATTATCCAAAAAGATTATTAGCAATGTATTGACATTTTTGCTTTTTTATTACACATACAAAAATCGTCGGTACATTACGATTTGACACCGCCACTTTGACCCTGCCGGTTTGACACTACCATTTTAACCCGAGACGGTTTGACCCCAGGTACACTTTGCCCCCAGTCAATTTGACCCTACCGTTTAATCGTGACATCAACGATGTACACATATAGTGCAGTGTTTGAAATAAAAATAGCGTAAGGTAGGTGAAGCGAATATGCCCATGCTAAGAAAAACTATTGATAAAAAGCAGACTTATCATATTTTTGTGCCCATTTTTACTGAGAGTGTACATAAACACACGACAAGTGACCACAAATAGAAGAACTAAGCTATATTATGTTTAGGTCCTTTGTAGTGAGACAATTAAAAATTTATCATTTTGGGCATATTACCAACCCGTGCTGTTTATATGCCCATACCATGGGCATATTACCTTTACATATAAAATTGTTCAAACATAAATATAAACTTGTAAATTAAGAGAAACATTATTGTTTATTTAGCTTTAACGATATTAAAATTAAAAACATATTGTAAATAATTATCAAAACTAAATCAATTTCTGATAATACTTGGATGCAGGTAATATGCCCGGGAGCATATTAACCTCACGTTAATTAATTAGGGGCATATTACCTGCAAGTCACGCGAACGAGGTTTTCAATTTTTTTAGGCATAACTTCAAATTATTTATCAATAAAATATATTAGAAACAAGTAAAGTAGTTATTGTCGTAAAGACTAAAGTATATGACATCCGTCATTAGAAGGAGAGAGAGAAATATAAATATAAAATATATAATAAACTAAAGTCAAAAAAACAAGCTTTCTAATTATATATTTACCTTAAATCATTGGTTAATTTTTAGTACATACTATACAAAACTATTTAAGCTTACGTTTTTTTATAAGGGGCACTTTCCAAACACAAACCACGTGTACTTAATGCCTTCGTGAGTGAAATTGAGATCGGATTTGTTTGAGATGGATGTTACGGATGTGTACAGATGGCATGACAGTCGCTGATTGAGAAAATGTCAAACCAATGAGATACTGACGTAAGTGGGCGTATTACCAACCATGGGCATATTCGCTTCGCCTACCTTATAAGAATAAAAGGGTGTAAGTAATTTATTAGCAAAAAAAAAAATACATTCATATTAAGTAAATAAAAATGCATTCCTATTAAAGGATAAAAATACATTCACGTTATAGTAAAACATAATTTTATTAACTAAATACTCATTTTAAATAAAAAATAAAAGTACATAGGTACCTACATATCAAGTACAAGACACGTTTAGATTATTGCATTAAAAAATTGTGTGCAATACCGCGTAGATATTCATTTGTCGTTCTATTTTCAAAATCCTGAACAATATGAAGTATTCGCCGATTAGCTTGAATGTATTTCCTCCGCTTTGGAACGGGTTCTTCACCTCTAACGTACGCTTCATAATACACATCACGGCCCGACTGAACTTTACGTATACCATCAATGAATTTCCACATAGTTGGATGGTCTACACCAAGTTCATTTTGAATTCTCCTGTGGGCGGCTTCCACGAAATTATTGGTTCTGTCATTACCAGCAAGCGTCCTCTCATAAACATTCCACATTGTGGGAGGGAAAACAGGTGCTCTACGTAGTCCTCTGCGATTTGGTCGACCCAGATAAAAGTCTTCGAACCAGTTCAAAGTAATTTCAAGATTAGCTGGCGTTTCTTGCGATAACTCGTCAAAGGCCTTAGTCGTAGCAGTACATCTAAATGTCTGTCAAATTGTGCGGGAAGGGTGAAATTAGGTACACTTATTAATTAGATCAAAATAAACGATTTGACCCGCAGCACCCCTATTTTCAACCCTTAGTTTTCAAAAGTGCCCCGTATTTAGTTTTTTCCATCCCCTAACGATAACTCCTTTCTTTACAACTTTTAGAAAAAATTATATTAATAAAAGTTTTAGGAATTCTTATAAGGAATATTTTATATAAGGATAAAATTTTCACAAATATCAACCCTTATCGAGATATGTGGAAAAAACTGATTTTTGCAGTTTCATTACAAAATCGGGTCATAGTTTTCTTGTTTATCGTTTCTCAGAATAATTATTCAAGTAAAAGATGTAGATATTAATATGATCAATATTTTAGGTAGAGGAACATGGCCAAAGTCGGACCCCCATTTTGTTTTTCACTTTTATCTGCTTTATTTTGTTATCTTCATATGTCCTATTACAAAATGTGTAATTCAAAATGTTTCCTAATCTTCAACATGACTCATCTTATCTTTTAATGTGCCACTTTTTCCAATTGATGCTTTATATGAAAAGTGGCTTAAGTGGTGTCTCGGGAAAATGTTGCCAATGTCGGACCTCTAGTAACAATGTTTATAAAATGAAAGGAAAACATCATACCAGTGCATTAATGTACTTTATTTTAACCTAATACAAATACTCCTGAATAATATGTATAGAATAGATCATTAAGAACTTCTGTATGGCCTGAATGGCCTTTTCCATATTTTGGGAGTCCCAACATCTCCAACGGACGCTGACCCCTCGAGAGCTATTCCCAAGAAGGCTGCAATTAGATTCAGACATCTGAAACGGGAATTTATGGCTTTAATTAAAATTAAATTTTAAAAATTTTAACACATCTGTTTCACCTAGAATTCTGGGGGTCCGACATAGGAAAGCTAAGGGGTCCTACTTAGGACTTATTGTTTACAATGTTTGGAAGCTCATAAAAACTGAACTAAACCATAGACTAAATACTCCTTAGACCTCTAATGTAAATGAAGCTTTGGTTTTATTGGAAATAGTGACAGTTAACTGCAGTAGATGGCAGTACATGTATGTATAGAATAAAGTCACTAAATATTCTAAAGTACCGCAACCTTATGTTCCAATGAGTTAGGGAGAGAAAGCTAATTTTAACCCCAAAATGGCGGAAAAATGACATCTGTGTTTGACATACGATGAAAATTAGTATTTTACTCTTAGACCATTGGTCTAAAATTTTACTATTACTAAGTTTGACGTTTGACACTTGGTTTGAAACGCGGCAATTTGAAAAACATCATAAACTTGTAGTTTTCCCATAGACAGGCTCGTCTTCTTATTCTTACACACTACTTGCTGTATTTTTTAGTTATCCTTTTCTGTGATTTAAATAACGATTCTAAATGAAGTATTAACCTTCGAATATGTATTAACACGACAAAATAAAATGTCAATTTTAAAAACGTATGTTAGGTTCGTGTGGCAAAGTTCCAAATTTTTTATCTTTCAATTAAACTGTACCTTTTAATAACAATGACAACTAATTTTTAAGAAATATATTGATAAGTATCTAATGTGAGTTTAGTTTTTAAGAAACACTTCATAAAGTCATTAAATTTTCTAGCGACTAGGTCTTCAATATTTGAAATTGCCGCCAAAATTTTAACCCCAAAATGGCGAACGTTGCGGTACTTTAGAATATTTAGTGACTTTAGTATAGAGTATAGAAAATTGAGTCAAATAAATTGTTGAATAATACAAGAAGAAATATAGAAGAAAACTTTTGTCAACTCAACTGGTCAACAAATGCTTTTTCTCACTACCACCTTGGTAAATCAACGTTACTTTGATAAAAACACGACAGAAATGGAAAGTAAAACCGTTACTTAGATACATAAACATATGGTATCTAAGGAGTGAAAAAACGATTTACCGCCTATGTACCACTTTCCGCCTATGTACACTTGTCATGTATACCTAAATAGAGGACTCATTTATTTATTAATATTAATATTAAAAGTACAATTTGAACATTCTTGAATGTTAATTCCGGGTATCTTTACAAATTGTTTAACATCATTTTCTTCCTTGTTCGTAACAGAAATAACGTTATTAACTATATCAATTGCATTACTAGAATTTTCAACGGTTCCTCCGTAGGAAATGCTGTTAGCCGCATGGACTTTATGGGTTAAAGAATCTCCAACGTACCCCTCTGCAACGGTGTTGGATTTCCACCCTCCATGTCTTTTCAAAGATAGGACGTCCGACCCGCTGTTAGCCAAAAGAGTAGCGGAGGTTCTCCTAAAGCTGTGGCCCGTGTAGTCTTTGCAGTGGTTCAGATTTAAAAATTTTGCTATTTTCATTGGTATCGCGGATAAAGTATGCTTGCCTACTACTTGCCGTACACATTTACCATTACCATAACGTAAAAAGAATTTACTTTCTTTGGTATTAGAGGGACGCAACTTCATATATTTTTCAAGAATCTTGAGCCAATTAACCGTTTCACTGCAACCAGTTACCACAAATGATCGTGGGATTTTGTTCTTGGATTGCAGAATCTTAACAATCCCTACGTCAGGTTTAATTTCAACGTCCTCGTAATTCAAATGATAAAGTTCATCGGTCCGGCAAGCACCGGCAACTCCCAAAACCATCGCAACTTTCATCAATAGAAATGCGTGGTCCGGAGCATCACACAGAAACCTCGTTATCTCTTCCTTGGTAAAAATGTTAGCCTTCTTAGGAATATACCCATCATTTTTTCTATTTGAGAAATGAGATCACCTATAAAATGGTAGGATACATTTAGCAAAATTAAAATCTGATATACTTAGATACGTACCTGCTTGAATTTTGAAATGTCAAGATTTTCATTAGCACAAAGCGTTAATTTCAACATAGAATATTCACTCCATAAGCTGGTTGGAGACGTTAGATTCGATGCCCTGTCGTTAAAATATGCCAAAAGCACAGTTTCATTAATTGTCTTAACATTCTTTGAATTACACCATTCCTTAAAATATGTATATGTTCGCTCATATCGAGCCTTTGACTTTTCAGGCAGTAACGACGCTCGAGCTGCATTAGCACTACTTTCAATTTCAAAAAAATCTACAACCTCGTTCGAATCACTCATTATATTGATCACAAATATTTGTTTATGGTATCGATTAGAAAACGGATTTCTGATCAAAATTTTTCTACTGAATTTGTTTGTTTGTCGTAACTACAGCAACTAATCAATCAGCATACTCGATTATGCCAGTAAATTTTTAATTATACGTAATTACTATTATTTGTACACATTATTAGAGTTAATCCCTGTGGTAGTGAGAAAAACGTAATGCACAACGCGTAGGTAAGTTTCTTTTTTATTCTCGGTGGGTTTATGCACCTCAGCTCCGCTTCGGTGCACAAACTCCCACCTCGAATAAAAAAAATCACTTACCGCCACTTGTAGTGCAAATAACTATTGTTGAAGGAGTATCACGTATCAGAACAGAATTCACTATTCAGCATTATTGCAGTTACTTGAACCATACGTTCATAAGTTTTATGTTTTATTGTTCCTCTGATACAAATAGGTTAACACATTTACGGACAAGGACGCGCCAGGTATTTTCGGCGCCGTCGTCGTGCGAAATAATGATAGGCGCCTTCGCGCCTTTAACTAATAACGCTAATATTATAATATTGAGCTAAAATTACGACCCTTCTCTCATAGTTAGCCGATGCCTTACATACACATAATATTTTTAAAATTCAACGACCGTAGGCGCCTTTAAGGCCTTAACGCCGTCCGACCTTGCCCATATGGACAGCGCGGGCGGTGCGTCCCTGTCGAAACAGCATTGTGATTATTGTGAATTAAACGTTCCTTCGAAGGATCGAAACTCGAAGCCTTCATAAAAGCGGAAGTATCGAAGTCGTCGTTACACCCGGTTAAGTTTTTAATTTCTTTTTTGAAATATTAAGTAATATAGGTACTGCTTCTCCTGTTAAAAATAGTTACCTCGAAATTCTAATTGCATGTAATCGGTTTTAAAAAACACAAGCGTAGCGTAGGAAGTTGACTTGAAAACGTTCTTAACGTTCACAATCGACTAAAGTTCATTATCAACAAAAAATTATGATAAAAACATTTAATACAAAATCTTCCCTTAATCCCTTATGAGGATTACCAAATAGGCGAGAAAATAAAGCACTGAACCTACCAAATTTTTGTAATAAGACCTGTTAGACGGATTGAGATGGGGTTTTTTGTATTCGCTTCCTAAATTCAATAGGAAACTTTGGTAACAGGAAAATTTGGAATCAGCAACCTAAGAAACCCCCGGATGCGATGTCTAGAATCATTTGAGAGTAAATTTCACAAAAAGCTTCGAAGATGACGTTGCTCCGCCATCCTGAGCTCCAGGTGGGCGATGAGCCAATTTGGAGGTCATATTCGGAATCGGCGACCTAGAAAACCCCCGTGAAACCGAATTGAGTCAATTCTAGAAGTTTATAACGAAGTTATGAATTTTTTATATGAAAATGCATTAATTTTTCAGGATGCATTTTCCACTGCATGAATGCAATTTGTAAAAAAAAAACATGGTCAAAAGTAGGTACAAAGTTTCCTATTGAATTTAGGAACCGAATGCAAAAAACCCCATCTCAATCAGTTTTACCGTTGACTGAACGATTCAGTAAATGGTTTTACTACAAAAATTTGGTAGATTTGGCTTGTTTTAGTGCTTTATTTCCTCGCCTAAAACCAACAATTGCGATTTTAACAAAAGGTTACATAATATTGAAAGTTTATTAACTTAACGGTGAGAAATTACGAATGAAATTCCATTGAAACTGATACCTATGAAAATGATTACGTGGCATACCTAACAGGCTCGGCACGTAAACATTAAAACATTTAAAAAGTTTAGTTAGCAAAGGTCACATTCCGGGAGTAAATTTGACAAAAATAAAAGATTTGAAGCGTGAACGTTGTACCTATTTACGCAAAAAAACACAAGTTAAAGTTCGGTCGGGTAAATCACCAAGTAAATCCGGGAGAGGTAATATAGTAATAGGATTCAGCAAAGACGTTGGATCGCTTATCTTTGCGGAAATTGTGTCAAGGCCAGACATTGCATAAGGAATGTGAATATCGTAACGGTAACAGATACTACACAAAAGTGTTGATTGTTTAGTCAATGACAAAAGTTATCCTTGCCGAGATTGAAACCACTTGACTTAGCTATACCTATTTCGCTCAAATACTCATTAAGCGGTAACGTACTTCGTAAATAGTAGCAGAGTTACATTCGGCATCCAAACGATGGTAGCACTCCAATACGGGGAGCTCCAGTACTAACCAAATTTTGTAACCATTAGTGAGAGGTCTAAGGAGGACTAAACACATATTACGACAAGAAAATATAACAATAACATCGAATAAACTTACCATTAAAAAAGCTACAAGCAGAGAGTCACTTTCCCTTTTGGAACTATTGAAAAATCACTGTTTTATGAGCACTCGTAAAACTTTCAATCGAAACCAAAACAGTAATAGCGGCAGGAACTGCATACGTCTTCCCGTCCAGTGCTGCCAATTGCAATACAGCGATCTTTCCTTCATATCTGTAAGTTCCACCTAGCGCCACGAGACAACAGCACATACAAACAAAAATAATATGGGGGTCCGACTTAGGGATCGGGGTCCTACTTTGGCCATGTTCCTCTATATATAATATTTTCACAGAAAGCAACCCTTAACAAGTTATTTCGATATTTCTGAAAGTAAGCAACCCATAAGTATGAAATCGCTCATATCTTTTTTATTTATAACTTATGAGGAAAAACATGTGAATAAATATTATAGAAAATTATCTTTTGGGCATTTTATGTCGGTATGAAAATTTCTCAAAAGTCAACCCTTAACGAGATATATCGAAAAAACCAGAAACTGTCAATTTTCACATAAAATCGAGCATACCTAAGTTTTCTATATTTCACTACAGTGACATAATTGTTATATAATTCGGTAGGTATATGGATGTAGAAAATATAAGTAAGGGGTAATTTTTTACAAAAACTCACCCTTAGCGAGATATTTTGAAAAAAACAAACTTTCGGCCCTTTTTAGAAAAGTTTTCGTAACTTTTCCAATTACGATTGTTAATATTATTTCTTCACGGTTAATAATAGCCAGTTACAGTGTATTTCATGAAATCATAGTGATTTTGCACCATATCACACTGGTGCAGGAATTTTCAATGTACAAAGTAAGGTTTATTCGCGGTAATCTAATTAAAAAGAAACAATCTACTTAATTGTACCCAAAATGCAAACATAGGTCGATTTTTATATCCAGGAAGACATATTTTGATGTTATTTTCTTGGGGGTGGTTGTTCACTTCCAGCGCTTCACAGGGGATGACATAGCTAATAAACAGTTAAACCAAAATAAAATATTTTGTGTCAAGTTATATGTCGTCCAGAATATTCTGAACAACTTTTGTATAAACTGTTTTTTGTTTGTAAAATTTCTAATAACGACAAAATAATAGCGGTTCTTTACTTTATGCTCATGCTGTATATCATATTTTCACCCTCAATATCTTATTATTTCATTAATATCAAATAAACCGTGATTTTCTCACAATATTGTAGAAACGAAATAGGTATAAATCTTTGTTATTTTAAATTCATATTCCTTCAATCGCTTGTTTTTAAAGGTTTTTTTTGTACATAAAGTTAGTAAGTGCATATTATTTGGAAATTTTTTTGTTGCATACGTGCACCCGAAGCATACTCTTCACACTCACTCTATTGACGCCGTTACTGATTTGATTTGCAGGTTATTCTATTCTAATTGTTTGCTGATCTGTGGTCACATGACAGGTAGTTCTACTTCATTTTACCTGTACCTCCCTATATGAGACTTGCATGCGCAAATACTCATTTAGCACTAAGTAATGACGTTGTACACGCCGACGCAAACAATGTTCCAAAATGATTTGTCGTTTCTTAATATCGCAGTTTCGACTCCACCCACACTATCTTTAGCATCGGAATGGTTCAATTTCCAATGCATGTATTCCTTTTTACACGTACGAATTTCTCTTCGGATTGAGGTAAAATGTAATTATTGAAAGCTGACTTGAAAATTTTGTAAACCGGATCGGATTTGATATTAAGTTTGCCGTCGATCGTAAATATCGATCATTCGGAATTCACATTACAGTATTTACTTCATTTTATGCATCTTTTGTTAAAAAAATACTACTAGTTGTACTAACACGGAAACGTTAACCGTCGACAACGGCCATACCACGTTGAAAACACCGGTTCTCGTCCGATCACCGAAGTTAAGCAACGTCGGGCGCGGTCAGTACTTGGATGGGTGACCGCTTGGGAACACCGCGTGCCGTTGTCATATTTTTTTATTCACTTTCGGAATAGATTGCAGTTTGTTTATTACAAAATACAAATAAGTTCCGTTGCGTGTCATCATAACAATATTTGATTAAGTATTTATTTTTTATCGCTCTTACACTATTTGCGGTCTATATTAAATTTCTCGAGCAACACATATAATTTAAATTTTAGTTCAGCGCTGGAATTGGATAGACAACCCGAAACCCATTAAGATGGTAAGATAAGAAGGATTTTCACCGCTGGCAAAATGCTTCAAATAAAAGTTGTCAATATTAATCGTATGGAAATATTTAAAAAAGAAAATTGTTCGTAATTAAATTCTCTATAACTTTTATTTGAAGCATTTTGCGATACAAATGGCCATTCTCGAGATATAAGCGAAATACACGTGATGCGCGCACGTGTTACCGTTTCGCCGCAAAACACCCAAAAAGTTTAAAAAAATCTATCTCGGCTCCTATTGGTCGTAGAGACAAAACTAAAACATGAAAATGTGCGGAATTTTGTCAGCTACAACTTTCTTTACGTTTTTGTTTTTGATAAAATTGATACTTTTTCAGTTATTGACGAAAACCTGTTTTTTTTACACTCCCCCTCCCCCTGCAATTTCTCCCGGAGGGGTGGGGTTACCGGTGGGGACTTTTGAACACTTCAAAGGGAGCACAAAACAAGCCTGTTCCCAAATTTTTAAAGTTGTAACCATTATTTCCTGCAAATCGTTAAATTTCTTCCCGTTTTACTGGACTATTGAGGGATTATCGTCAGGAATTTGATTTCATTTCTCTCTCTCTCTCTCTCTTTCCCTGCCTCACGGTATTTATATGATTTTGATATAGATAGGTGATGAAGAATATGATATTAGGTATAGTAGGTAGTAGGCCACGAAGGCAATTGAGATCGTACCCCAAGTGGCACACTGTCGTCATAATGACGTCAATATGACCTTCCTATGTCACAGCCTGACGACGTCAAATAATGACGAACCCTGTACGGTTTTTCCGGACGTACCCTGTACGGTTTTTCCGGACGTACCCTGTACGTCTTTTCCAGACGTACCCTGTACGTCTTTTCTTGACGTACCCTGACGTCAAATTGACGTACCATTTACTGTCAGAATTGACGTGTATAAAGGCAATAAAAAACAAAGAATGCTGTATATATGTTTATATATTTACACAAACTAAATCCAAGTAAACAAATGTTTTACCTTAATGAAATACTTATTAAATAGAAAAGAAATACATAAGAAACTTCTAAGCTTAAGTAAACAAATGTCCTATGTTAATGAAAAAAAAGTAGATGTTAACTGTACATAAATTAACTACAACAATTAATGGTGAAGTAATGGAAATGACACCCATCCTTGGTGAAAAGGAAAAACAATACATTTTGAAATGATGTGATCCGTTGGCCACAATTCAATGATATCGGATAGATCTTTCACACGGTAAATATTAAACTTTGTGGAATCTATTGGATAACTAAAAAAGGCAGTATAATTCTGAAAACGGTTTCCCAAAATGAAGCATTCCTTGTCATTGCCAACCACTATATTTAGTATTTTAACAACTATTCCCTCTCTGGTAAGACAAAAACAATTTGACTCTGAATGGGACGAAGTAGAAAATTGTTGAAACAAAGTTTTTTATACTGTCGACAAGCAAAGTTTGGAATTGATCCAGAAAAATGGGGTAGGTGATATCCTGGTAAATTCTGAAATTCCTGATTTTCATACTGTGTCATCTTTATTTCTTTTAGACGTCTATGAATTTGTTGTAATGGGTTGTTGCGAGATTGGACTAAAAATTTTAGATGTCCTAGATAGTTTTCAAATGAGAAAGCTGACACACTATCTAAAGGGCCGTATAATTCAGCATCATCTGCCAAATGGATTAACAAGTGCACATTGTAAATTAGAAATTCATTGCCATACATCTGGACGCTGTGCTTCACAAATAAATTCAATAATTGCCGTGCTAAACCGATCCCCAAACATTCAATATGTTGTTTTGACAGAAGAATCATAAGAGAACAACTAAATAGCATGAAATGCTCATATATAGCCACATCAACATTATCACTACATAGAATAATGGGCCCAGTATAGAGCAAAAATAACCGCAATTCAGTTGCTTTCCAATCTGCTAAATAAGCCAAAGGGCTCCCCTTTCTATTGAATTCAAATGGAATAAATTTACTTAAATGAACAATTTTTTCAGATACCGATTTTAGATCAGTATATCGCATTTTAGCATAGCTAATAGGCTTACCCGTCCAAATTTTAAGCAGTTTTTTCATCACTCCCAAGCAGACTTCATGCATATAGTCTATTGGGAAGTTTGAAATCATATCTATCGGTAAAATTAATAGAGGAGATTCTCCATGATGATGTTCTTTATCTGTTTGAGAACGAAATGATCTATTATCCCTTTTTTTGGCTGGCAAACTCTGAAAAATTATACGTCCTTCATATACGCCATAGTCCTCACATCTATCGCAAGACGCATAACCTGAATGTTGTTTAACACTTTTTAAATAGGCCCGTGCAGGTGCATCACAGACAAAACTGTGAATTTTAATTTCAATCAACTTATCGATTAATATACCATTAGAAAGTAAATTTAGTAATTCTTTTAAAAAATCTTCTAAATACTCTGACAGTGGATCAGGTTTACCCTCTCCCAAGAAAGAGCCAACTACAAAAGGGCCAGCTTTAAAATTTTTCACCAAAGGTAAAATGGGCCAAAGTTGAAGTTTGTGGCCTTTACGAAATATTGGTAATCCGTCAATGTTAAATGAAACATATATAGTTTTACCAAGAGAAACAATAGGCACAGACAATAACTTAAGTTTCAAACCATCAGTTAATCCAAAATGACAATATTCACCATTCAACAACGATTTTGTCATGGTTCGTCTTGGCGTTTTTAATAATGTACGACTATCCAGGGGCAGCTGATTATGGTATGGGTGTAAAATATGCAACAGATGGGTAACTACACTACGTTTAACATACCTTTTCGTTGCCCAATCAGTTAATTCTTTATTTAAATTGTTATTAGAAGCAACAGTTACATCAGTAGGAGACAAATCATTAGGTAAGTCATAGCGATTTTTATTTAAAATTATACCTTCAGGAAACTGTTGGGTGTCATTGTCATTACTTTCATTCATAATAGGTGTACTGTTTGATTCAGTAATTTGTTTATTACATAATGTATGAGTACTATCTGCTATTGAAAAATGTGCATCAAGTGATGATAGACTTACAGGTCGATTGGGGCATGGGAATAACTCTAGATGTGTTGCTGCAGCTCTTCGATACAACTGCCTTCTCGAAACTATAGTTTTTCTCTTACTCATTGCCATTCCGCTCTCTCTTAAGTTTCTCGGGTGCATGCTTTAACCACACTTTGATTTTATCTTCTATTTCTTTTTCAGTTATTTGAGGTGAATTTTTCCTAACTGCATCTGGAATATAATACATCGAAAGCATAAGCAAGATGGAGAATGTAAAACTTACGAATAATGACATCCCTTAATTTAAGTTCTTTAAAAGCTTTTTTATGTCCTCGTTTACCATGAAAATTTAAATTGGTGGCAAGAGACAATGAGAGAAGAGACTTTAAAATAGTATTAGTATGAACAGTGAAATCTCTGCCCCCCAATGTTGAATAATACGAAGCCTAAAAAAAATGCAGTAGAAATGGACTAAAGAAACATCACAAAATACACACTAAAGCAATGAAATGATTCTTATCAACAATGTATGCTTCTAATTGTTGCAAATCCTCTTCCGATTTCAAAGGGAGATCTACTCCAATATTGTCTGGTAATGTACTAAATGAATTGTTATTAGGTACCACTGTCTTGTTTTTTAATCCAATTCAGTATTTCATAATTTTGCTCTCTAATGAATTTGAGTAAATCAATGATCTTATCTCTAGACACTAAAAAAACAAATATAAATTTGAGAACCAATCCATTCCTGAACATACCATTTTTTTCCTCAAGGGTTTGACTGTCTACTAAAGCTTCAGGTGTCAGTGACGTATTTGTGGAATATCTGTTAGTTTGAGGTGTATTTACCTCACTATGAAACAATAATGGTGTAGGTGTACGAGTGGCTACACCATACCCTGTTACCAAGAATATAAAGAAACTGTTAATTGTAGCAATAAGTGGATAGCCTTTAATTACTAATTTTTACCTGTATTGTTCTCATCTAAAAATTCTACTTGATTATGACTATTATGAGACCTTGGAGTAGAAGTTCGCTGAGAAAATACCTGATGTTGATCAGGTGGTTGTGGTAAGTGTGGAGATGATGCATAACCTAATAATCATAATTGCAATTTTTTTAAATAACTATTAGTTTAGAACTTACCTCTGTTGTAGGGATTTAAAAGTGGTGGTGGTCTAGGGAGCTGCTTCTGTTGTTTTTTTTGTTTTTGGTGAATTTCCAAATCTGATAGTTCATCACTAGAATATACAACTGGTTTTCGTAATCTTTTCCGAGTTAAGATTAAAGACTCTTCTGCAACATCGGTATCTAAATTCGATGTATCTTCGGCTTTTCTTATTTTTCGTTCAGCAGTCTCATAATCATCTTTAAAGAATATACAGTGTGACTCATTTAGAATGGAAACACCCATGTAAAATCTGAAGTTATTTACCGATTTTAACCATTTTTTTTTTAAAATGTCAATTAACGAAACGTCTACCTCGGGACAAAATTTTAAATGTTTATTCCAATTTTCAGGGCATACTACGATAACTTTTTCGTACTCAAAATGGAGAATTCTTATTAGCGATTTGTTTATAAAAAAAATATCTACGCCACTGGATTCAGAATGCTTCCAAATAGCTGTCACCAAAATTTTACAAAAATATATTTATTAATAACAAAGTTATGACAACTTAAAGTTCGAAAACTTTCTACGCTAACAGTTACAAAACAACACCCTGTATCAATAGATGGCCATTGAAATTATGTTAATAATTCTTAAATTAAACTATTTAAACCATCAGTGGAGAAAAAAATATTGAAAGTAACGTAATATTTAATAAAAGTAACGGAATCGCGCGATTGAGTAAATAAAGACCTAACATTTCCATTTAAATCTTAGTTACCATGGAAATTATGTTACTGTTTAACTTAACAGTTATGATAGATTTTTATTAAATATTACGTTACTTTAAATATTTTTTTCTCCACTGATGGTTTAAATAGTTTAATTTAAGAATTATTAACATAATTTCAATGGCCATCTATTGATACAGGGTGTTGTTTTGTAACTGTTAGCGTAGAAAGTTTTCGAACTTTAAGTTGTCATAACTTTGTTATTAATAAATATATTTTTGTAAAATTTTGGTGACAGCTATTTGGAAGCATTCTGAATCCAGTGGCGTAGATATTTTTTTTATAAACAAATCGCTAATAAGAATTCTCCATTTTGAGTACGAAAAAGTTATCGTAGTATGCCCTGAAAATTGGAATAAACATTTAAAATTTTGTCCCGAGGTAGACGTTTCGTTAATTGACATTTTAAAAAAAAAATGGTTAAAATCGGTAAATAACTTCAGATTTTACATGGGTGTTTCCATTGTAAATGAGTCACACTGTAGAAAAATCTAAATTTCTGTTATTATTGAACGAGCACAAAGATTATTTTGCGAAGGGCTTTGCCACGAGCGGAATAAGGTGAGAGGCCTATAAATGTCTTCGCCACTGTGGTGTATATACAATTTTTTCCACTACTAGCCAAATTTAAGACAAAAATTAAAAACCAAAATTTTTCTTATAAAAATCAATTAGCACAGGAATGCAAATTCGCCTTTCGCATAATAAAACAAAAATCAAGTAGTCTGATGCAGATTGACATTTACACTAGTAGAACTTATTTTCAAATAACATTTGTAATTATCGTGTTTGGGTGCTTTTTTGAATATGGATATGTTAGAAATTAATTGTATACCGCCTAAAATGGGAGAAGCTGCAGAGCAGTTAAACGTTAAAGTTAAATAGTTAAATAATTTAATAGTTAAACCACTATCCCTGGATTCTCAAAACATTTGAATTTGTCCATTATTAACCTAGGTTAATAATAGAAAAATGATTGACCACTAATAGAGAAATTCAACTTCTCAGTTCGCTAGGAGATGCAATAATGGTTAACTTCATAGCTAGTAGTGGAAAAAATTTAATATTTTTGGGGCAAAATTCAAAGCTGTTTTACTTGCTTTACATACGTTGTCATACAAATAAAACAGAATTAATAGTTGTCAAAATAAGTCATAAAATGTTTGAAAGTGATAGTGATATTTCCACTTCACTTATCAAAAAAAGAAATATTTTCTACGCTTTTGTCATGTAACATTTGATGTATTTGAAATATATTAAAGTGGCATTTAGTTTAACGGCCGCGTTATAGCAAATATTTCGCGGCTGTTGTTTAGTAACGGGAGCGGTGGTTTTTATAAATCTTTGTAATAATATGTAATAAACTGTTACATACCCGTTTCAAAAAATAATTGGTGCAATTTGTGCACTTTCCAAGTTCCGTCATCAGGAGGATCTTGTCCAGATTGCAATAATTTTACAAAATTTTTGTTTGCTTGCTTCGGTGGCCAGTGTACTTCCCTTTTTAAGGGAGTTAACCATGAGGAATGAACCACGGAAATGCCCCCGTTGTTTTCAAATTCCACTCCAACGTAAGTCATCTGCAAGTTATTATGTAATGAGTTCACAGTAATAAGGTAAGAATAAAGTTTCCGCTTCAATAGGTTACATTAATTGACTTACACAACAAACTAATCAAGATAACGACTTTTGTATTTGAATATAACATTCAACAAGTTACTAAAAGTGAGGTTAGCAAACTTGCATTTATTTGAACCGCGTGGTTGAAACTCATCAACAAAATAATTCATAAACTGAACAATTTTGAACTTACCTTTCGGTGAAACTTAAAAAATAAGAAAAAAAATTATACAAACAAATTGTACTTACACAAACAAATTTATTTGAAGTGCAAGCATAGAAAATCTAAAGAGTGCATATGATATGACGATATGACTAATTAACTCGTCACGACCAGTCACGACTAACTCGCTCCGCGCACGCTTGTCACGTGCAATAATCCCGGGAAATACAAAAAACTTTCACAAAATATGTGTACATAAAATAAAAGGGGATTATTTTATGTATGTGTAAATATTTCACCCTTCACCACGAGTCACGACAACTTTTAATTGTTTATCTATTCTGACGTAAAATTTAGGGGAATTTAGTCATTGACCAATTAGATGTTTTACTCTTATCATTCACAAAGAAAATTGGTAATCATCAGCCTCTTGCATTATGTGAAAAGATCAGATAATGACGTCTTAAAGACGTATCAATAAGACGTCATATTTCGATCGTAAAAAAACGACATTTGTACGTCAGTTATTAAGCCCATGACGTCGCCGACCATTGAAGACCAAATATGGACGACATTATGACGACAGTGTGCTACCTGGGACCTAGTAGGCTAGGGCCAAGGTTTATTAATTCACTTAATAAACCTTGGGCTAGGGCCAGCTGTGAAAATCCTTCTTATCTTACCATCTTAATGGGTTTCGAGTTGTCTACACAGTAAAAAGTTTCGTGTAAGAATCAACACGAAAAGTGGTCGATATACGACCACACGAAAAATGGTAGACTGTACCACATCAATTTTGGTAAAGTTTACCAAATGAAAATGGTAAAATTTTACCCCGCATTGGTGTAGGTGTTTTCACACGACGCTGTGTACGGTTTACACACAGTTTTTCGTTAAATTAAGGTCAAGGTAACCATTTTCTGTGTAGAAATTTCTACGAATTTTCGTGTTAACTATACACGCAAATCGGTGTTCCTTTCAAACTAAATAGTGTGAGGGGCGAAGGGGAAAATATTTGTTACTAGAACTTTTTAATAAGTCTATTTATTTAAAAAATATAAATAATATAATAATAGAAAATAAGTGGATACTAATATACATAACAAACAAAAATAAACTCTATGAACGAGAAATTAAAATAAAAACAATTCCTTGGAATATTACAGCCCAGTTTTATTGCTTATGATTAGTATAAGCATAAGAAGTAAAAACTGATGATTATCATGACATGAAATCAAAAATAAAAAATATGCCTCGGTACAATGAGCTCCTTCTGTGACATGCTGTCAGTTGCAATAAAGTGTTGAGATCAAAAGTTCCGAATGTGAATCTCGCTCGTTATAAGGGCCAGCCCTACACACAACTAAATTGCACAGTATTTATTGAGAAGCAAGAATCTTCAAATAAATAATAATCTTACCTTTATCCACAACTACTTTATATGTGTCATCTTCTGCAGATGATGGGATCATTAACCATTTCACAACATTTTTATAACTAACTTTTACAGCGTTCATTTTCAATTTTTTAACACCGCTAAAAGTTACATTACCTATATGACAATTGTAACGATACAATAATTAAATTTATTGTCTTGACAGGTTTGATTTTATTTTCCACAAACACCGCACCAAACTTAACCAACAGCAGGTATAATAAATAATACAATTAGTATAATTGCGTACACTATGGAGTAGGAGTATGGACGATTGGCCGCTTATAGAAGCTTTACCTACCGAAGTGGCTGGTTCTGGTTCATTTTTTGCACGGAGTATAGAGACAACACAATATTGAGTTTATTTACACACGCTGGGTTAATGTAACGAACAATCCGTGTATTCTTTACACTGTCGAAGAAAAATTACACCACACTGAGTACTTATACGCATTAGGCGCGATTCTCACTATACGTAACGTCACCGTCACGTTACCGTTCCGTTACCAACCCAGCAAATATAAATGTGTTGTAAGTAATGAACCGCGACGGAAGATAGCCGTGACGGCAAGTATGAATACGTTCATTACTTACAACATATTTATATTTGCTGGGTTGGTAACGGAACGGTAACGTGACGGTGACGTTACGTATAGTGAGAATCGCGCCTTACAGTGTAAGCCTTACAAATTTCTACACAACTACGTTTTACCAGTCGCTTCGTGGTTAGAAGGTGTAAATCTTACCAGATTTGGTGTGGCATTATACACGAAAACAACATACACTTTGCATTTTCAACTTTACACCGAAAAATTTTTAACTGTTATCCAATTCCAGCGCTGAACTTAAAACTAAAATTTAAATTAATGTGTTTTGTGTTTTGCTCGAGAAATTTAATTAGGATAGACCGCAAATAGTGTACGAGCAATAAAAAATAAATACTTAGGTTTAATCAAATATTTGTTATGATGACACTGACATGCAACGGAACTTACGGTAATGCACCTAAAATATTCTTGAATACGTCCATAGGTCGATTCTCACTAGGCGCTCCGGTTACGCTCCGGTCACGCTACGCTCACGATCCACTCAGAGTTAAATATTTGAGGTAGTATTCACATTTTACACTCAACTGGCGCTCATTTGTTAATCAGATTGAAAAGCCTGAACATGATGAAATGTTCTGATCTAGAATTAGCAGTAATTGCCATATGCTTGGATGATGAAGAACAACTGTATTCAACAAATAATTTGAAGAATATAAACGCATTTGAATACACTTACCTGTTTTATTTAATTTTTCTCCAATTTCCCTCCATCTTTTATTTTTCAGTGCCGTGTCAAAAGGTTATACAACTCTTCAAAATTTCTAACAAATTCAATTAACTGCTCCCAAATCTTGCTACCGTTACCTCCGCCTGACTGTTACTTGTACACACTGGGGCAAGCACAGCGCAACGGCAGCTCACGGTTCGTTCAAAATATCCGTGGCGAGAAAGACCGCGATCAAAGATCGTGAGCGTACCGTGAGCGCACCGTCAAATGTGAATATTCTCATTTAAACAACATGTTACAATATTTGATCGTACCTTGGGCGGAGCTTGAGCGGAGCGTGACCTGAATTATAGTGAGAATCGACCTCGAGTCAATCACGGATCACCTAAAACACGCTGCTTTTTAAATGACTTACGTGGGTTGGATTCTATCAATCAGTAGTTATATCCATTTTTAGCGTTAAAATACGTTTTTAAAAATCCAATTTAAAGAACGTATTATAACGCCAATTTAAAAATATTCGATAAAACGTACTTAATATGTATTTTGTTAAAATCATCTAAAATACACATTTAAAACGTATTTTAGCACTAGGTTATTCATTACTTGAAAAACTTCATAAAAACAAAAAAATTACAAATGTAAAATTTTTATTACTTAGTTTATTACTTGCGTTTCATGAGACAAAATAGGTTACAAACATATAATTTAGGAAAATTAGGGCAAGATGGTTTAAAATCAATATCAGTAAATAAGTTAACAAGTTTTTTGCCAACATTGTCTTGTACAGACATTATTTTAAAATTTAAAGTAAACAGATGTTCCATTATCCTAACGAAATTTATAAAATCTTCATTTGGCATAACTAAATTTCCAAAAAGTTTGGATGTGTCTTTTGTTTTATATGCTTTTAATGAACAATATAAATTGGATGATGTTAAATTCTTACTTTCTACTTCTCTACATGTCTCACAATCATCAAAGTCTTTAAAACTTTTCTATATAAATATCCACAGACATAATGTAATGCGTTAACGATAGTTAATAAGTGATCGAAATCATTGCTACAATTTGCACTTTAATATGCTCTTTGTAGTTTTGAGAAAACAATTTTTTAAAAGTTGCCTGAAATTTTTGAGCCGTTGGATTTGTGGAGTTACCTCCCTGACTTCTAATAGTACCAAAAAAGTTCTCCAAACAATCTTGATTCAGTCTTCTTGTAAAGAGGAACGAACGTTTTTCACTTCTGAAGTCCATCTATAAAGATTTTAAAGAACTAAATAGTCAGAAGCCAGCCATTGAAGCACTGAATTTTATTGGTCACTTCTTTACCACAACTCAATTATTTTGATGGATTTTATTAGATTTGTCATTTCATCTAAAAAGCAAATTTGGTAATCGGCTCCCATAAACTATAAATTATATTTTTTGACGTTTTTGTACTTGGACGAATTAAATAAGTCAAACAATTTGTCAAACTTTTCTAGGAAATCAGGTGTTCCTGCAGCCGCAGCTGGGAAAGCATTAAAGATACATACGTTGATAAAGCAACTGCAACTGATTCACTAAAAACTTGAGTTGCGTACTTTACGCGCATATTCTGAAAGTTATTCGTACTAATATGTAAATTACTTAATTTAGGAGCCAACCGCAGTGGTTTACATTGGTCTGATATGTAAAAATTTTCAATGTCTTTCCACGATGCTTTTTTGTCGATGAAAGTTATATCGTATTTCATCAAGTTATTTCGGACCGATTTTATTAAATAGGGAACATCAAAGAAGAAATAGATTTTCTTGTCGTTGACCACAAAGTACGGTTTCTCCGGTGATGCACCTAATCTTTTAGTGAGGTCTCTAAAATTAGAACCTTGATCGGTTACTACTGCCCTAACATCAGCATCGGACTCCATCTGTAACTTTCACTATCCATTTTAATTTCTTTCCTTTGCACATCGTATTCGTAAAAAAGTAGCACAGAGGTTGTTTAAAATTTTTATAGATGCCTCTACCTCTAGCCATGATTACTGTAGCACTTTGGGCAGGCAAAAATTTATTTCCATCACCTTCGTTTTCAAAACCTATGATTTCATCTTTGCTTAGATTATAAAACAATGATGATTTAATCGACATTTCATCGATGCAAATGGTGCAACATTTTTCTACATCTGGCAGAGTGCTAAATTTTAATTTTAAAGCTTCAAAAACGAAATCATTAAAGCCTACTTTAAAATTGATGACTTCGGTTATTCTCTCAAGGCTTCTCACACTTGGCAAAATTAAAGTTCTCTCCAAGTATTTGTAGGCCTTGGGACTGTTTATATTCTTCTGTGTACCTTCTACTCTTCGCACTTCGCTGGTTTCTTTTTAAGGTGCGCTTGTACCTTTGCAATTTGTGCTACACTTTCGGGAAGAAACTTTTCGCACAACTGTTTAAACTCCGTACCTGTTATTTCTTGTTCTGATAACCTCATTTTGGATCGGAGCACTTTATTTTCACGTTTTAGTTTAAGTATGTTTCTCCGTAGTTTCTTTTTCCTAGGAGTACTTGAGCTGTATTTTTGGGTTGCTTGAGTTTCGACAGCAGATGTCAGAGGACATTAATTTACATCGGTACTAAAAACAATTTTATTAAATACCGCAATATTTCATTTGTTACATCGCCAATATACCTTGTATGGTGGTCTTCAGGAATTGACACTTCTAGTGCATCTAGAAATGGCAATGCGGTATTAGAAAAACTGGGCTCAGCAATACTTCCTTCGATACTTTGTTGAGAAATTCTTGATTGAAATAACATTAGTTATGACCAATTACTTTTAAATTACTTACTTACTTTTTAGAGAGAAGAAGTGTTGGTTTTGCATGAGGAAGTAGTCTGTTTTTGTGACTATTTAAAAACATTGCTGTTTCAAATAGTTTGCCACATACCTACTCTTAAGTTTTTATAAAAATAGTTAACACTACTATGCAATAGATCAAGCCTTCCACATTCTCTTGACCATTCGAGACACCTATAACACAACGTGTTATTTTATTTACATTTTTACATACCTACTTCATTCCCCTATTCTCCATTTCAAACATTAAATTCAGTATAGCTTTAAATGGCAGGAGAGCTTGCCATATTTCAGCATACTATTATAGTTAACAAGGCGGCGTTGGGTTGTACGGTTGCTGCCGTGAAGCGGCAACGTCATCAAGAAAATCCTCATTTAATTTGCACTGCCCTATCCTTCCTACACTGAATTTAATGTTTGAAATGGAGAGTAGTCAGATCTCCTTTAGGAAACCTATAAAAACTGATTCTACCATCATATTTAATATTGCAGTTTGCAACAGCACAATGGGAAATTGGTTTATTCATTTTAAGGCGCGTACTGATCTAGCGCGCTGATCCGCGCCGCGCCGTGCAAAACGTTCGCGAACAAAATTCGTGTATGCTCGCAGAACTGTCTCAACAGAACGAATGCGCGGATGTTTGGGTATGTTCGGCAAGGTTCCGAGTTTAAGTGCGTTTGTTTCATTCGATCATGGCGGATGACGAAGAAATTAAAGTAGCAAGTCGTCGCGGTAAATGCAATAGGACTAATTTTTTATTAATACAGTCTATTCTTTTTTGAACATAGGTAGCATATTTTAATTTAAAATAAACAGCGGCCTCAAATTCATGTTATGCCTCAGGCCTCCAGGGTGCATAATCCGCCACTGTGTGTGGACTACACTCAGTTCAATTTGGATGTTAAAAAAATCTTCGAAAGAGATTACCTTTAAGGCCCATTTTCATGGTGGTGTGGTTGGCGCGGTGCTAAGAAATTATGTATGCTGATTGGTTGTTTTGTTTACGATCACGCCGCGGTGTTAGAATGTCAAGCATGGCTTTGTAGATAAATAATTTCAACATTTTACACCTAAAACACTTTTGCGCTTGCGTAGTTGATGCGTACTTTATTAACGGTTTCGAAAAAAGTGATAAAGTGTGGTGAGTTCATATCGTGTGTTGGTTTACGCTTTAAAACACGAATGACTTTAATGAAAGCTTAATAAATGCCGTACAAGTACGTGATACTTTGTATAATATACGGTCAAGGAATTACAAAAATAATGCTGTACGAATTGAACTTTGGCATGAAATTGCACAAGAGCTAAATTGCGAAGGTATGGAAGTTTATCAAAATAGTTATGAAATGTTTTTGCAGTTGATGTATGTCAAACTAGATGGAAAACCCTTAGGAGGAGGTATTGTGAAAAAATTCATAAAATGAGGAAAACACCTAGTGGTTCTGGTGTTTCGATTAAGAAACAATGGCCATATGTAGAAATGATGAATTTTCTAAGTGCCTTCGTAGAAAATCGACCGTTAGTAAAATACATACCTAGCTAGGTACATCAATTATTTATGTGATCATTTGTTTTAGAACTTCATCTTCCTGTGCTCCAACCATCTTGAATGCACCTGCTAGTCCTTTACAAATACAATCAGGTACAGAAAACAGTACTGAAAGTAATTCACATGATACAGGTATTTATTCTTTTACTTATTATGCTTTATAATACATAGTTATCGTTTTTAATTTTAGAACAACACTTTGATATTCACACACTCTCTCCATCGCAATACGAAATAGGTAAATATGCACACTATATAATTGGTAATAATTACTTATCAGGTGTATTTCTATAATGAGTGTATTCAGAAGAACCAAACAGACCATCTTCGTCAGGAGTGCCAAATGAAGCACAATTACCAAAAATTCGAAAAACCCGTAAGTACATTGTCAATGGGCGCTACTTATATTAATTAAAGTTTTTGCAGTTACCACTCCAGAGGCTAACAGTAAACCAATGCCAAAGAGTAAATTAAGTAAGCTGTTATTTACATTACAGTATGTACCTAATTAAAATTTTCCCCTATTTAAGATAACAAAAACCTGCAGAAAATAATCGAAGAAGAGTTATTAAAAGGATCTCAACCTCAAGATGAAGTCGATATGTTTTTATTGAGTTTAGCACCTATGTTGAGATCGTTTGATCCTGCAACAAGGTTGCAAATTCAGATACAATTTCACCAAATCCTTTTAAATAAATTACAGGAAAACTAAAACATTTTATTGTTTATTTATAAAATAAATAGTTGATAAGGCCAAAAAAATTCTTATAAAAAATACATGTATGGTAAACAAAATTATTTAGAAAGTAAATTTCACATTGTTAGTTATAATGTTGTCATGTCTATTTTACAAATATTCCACTGCCAGGGAACTGCACCTTGTTCAACAAAGTATTTTGTTAAAGTTTCGCGAATCTCATTTGCTTCCTGAGAATAATTGTTGGAGCTTTGGCGTCCTATATCACCAATATTGTTTGCATCTTGTCGCCACTGCCCTTCGATTATTTCACCAGAATTCAAATTTTCGGTATCAACAAAACCTACAGGGCAGTACCTTGTATGTTCCTTTTTATTACTTTTATTTTGCAGCCAGTTGTGCAAACATGTTGATGCTTTCACTATATTTTCAACAGTGCTTACTTTTGCTATAATTGGCTTTCTTAAAATTCTCCAACGAGAAACTAAAATACCGAACGTATTTTCGATCATCCTCCTACAACGAGACAATCTGTAATTATAAATACGAATTCTTCCTGGTAGCCTTTCTTTTCTTCCAGGGTAGGGTCTCATCATATACTTTGTCAAAGGGAAGGCTTCGTCGCCAACGAGTAAGAATGGCGTTTTAATATTTGTATTAGGTAAATAGTCTGCTTCCGGTTTATTTAAACAATCGTTTGTGATTTGTTCATAAAAAAGGGCGTTCTTAAATATTCCTCCATCACTCTGTCTGCCAGATGCACCAATGTCTACCATTGTGAACAGATAATTTGCATCGCAAATTCCTAACAGCACAATGCTGTGATAATCCTTGTAATTAAAAAATTCTGAACCAGCATTGTTAGGTGCTTGCGTGGCTATATGTTTTCCGTCTATTGCACCGATACAATTAGGAAAATTCCATTTCCTATTGAAATCAAAAGCAATTTCTCTCCATTTTTCTTCGGTAAACTTTGGAAAAACCATATCTTTTAATTCAGCCCAAATTGCTTCGGTAGTATCCACAATTATATTGGAAACAGTAGCTTTCCCCAATCGAAAACTGAAACTGAGTGTACCCAGTGAGTCTCCTGCAGCTAAATACCTACAATAATAAAATAAGTACCTACTTTGAATGAACTCTTTCACACTAACCTCAAACACACAGCAAGTCTTTGCCCTGGACTAATAGGTTCTCTGACAACTGTCTGCTTCGTAATTCGATGACCTACTATTTGTAATAGTTCTTCAAAATTGGTAGGCAACATTCTCAAATAATTGAAATAGCTCTCATTGTCTGTGAGCCTCATCTCTTCAAGTAAGTTGTAGTAATGTCCTTGTTCACATCTGTTTTGAAAAATAGGTCTAACCCACCAACGTTTTGTTTCGTATTTTTTATTTAACTGTAGATATAAGTACATTAAGGGTAAACGACGTTTTCTTGTTTCCATTGTATGATTAGTGTGGTTAGGTTAGGTTAGAAATCAGCTGTTCGTCAAGTCACGCCAAGCACGCTACCAATTTCTATGCAACACACGCTACATGAAAACGAAATGCGTATCGTACACACCGCGCAAGCCGTACTTTCTACGCCACCATGAAAATGATACTTTACACTTACGCTCTTTCCTGCGCGATTGGAGCGCCCCGTTCCAGTCTTCCGCGAAAGCGTGCTAGTGTAAATGCGTATAATCGCACGGTTCCAAAACGCGTTCAAACCCGCACGCAAATCGCCCGCGATTTTCGTGCAGTTAAAAATTTTTGTTGAATTATATTTTCGCGTGGTTATTTTGCGCAGTTTTTGCATTTTGCAAAAGTTGATAAATTCTATCCTGGTATCTACATTTGGATTATAATTTATTAATAGCCTTCGGATCCGTATGCACTTAAAAAGATTAAGCTGTATGCATTTTATTAGAACCTAACAAAAAATAAAAACTAATAGAATTTATTTATGCCTATTATTCCTAAATAAAATAATAACAATGAGGTAGATGATATTGCCACATTTGTTGTTGAAAAAATTTGAATTAAGTAGGAAACAAATTACCACCTTCCGCGTTCAGGTAATAAAACACTCGTTAAAACTGTTGAAAGTTTCAACGTTCCACGAGCCACGATTATCACGCATCACGCGGGAAACTGGACACTTTTCGATTTACATTAACACTTTTATCATCTGACGTTCCACGACACAGGCTAAAACCGCGCGATAGGACGTTGCAATTTTTAGAGAAAAATATTTAAGACGCGACACTCTTGACTGCGCGAAAATTCGCGTGATTGGAACGGGGCGCTCCAATCGCGCAGGAAGGAGTGTAAGTGTAAAGGTACCTAATAATGTCAAAAACAGCAGGTTTTCAGGAGGAACAAAAAACTGTTTTAATTTGTTTCCATATATTTAATATTTTTGGTACTTATGGAATTGTTATTTATTTACTTAAGAAAAATAAAACATTATTAGTTTTTAAAATAATTTGAATAGTATTTAAGTTACGTTGACATACGACCATTTGTCCACCTTTTTACCATTTGTATTGATATAAGCCATTTTCCTCAAATTTTAGAAACTTATAAATCCGGGTAAAAAAGCAAAAGTCTATATTTGTAATTCAAATAGGTATAAATGTATTAAATAAAAAAATATTGAAACATAAAATCAGCTAATTCTAAAAATAATGCTGGGTAACCCTATTCCTTTGTCATTTTTTTTTTAGTATATCAAATTTTATTGCACATAATCTAAATATTATATAAGTATAAATATATATATGTACATAATAAAAAAAAAATAGTACCTAGATCACAAAAAGAAAATTTCGTCTAGCGCAGCAGAATAAGGAAGGGTACCTAAAACACTTTAAAAAACCTTTGTCTATGTTTTAAATGGGAGATTATCATAAAAGTCTCTATAATCTTCAGGTATAAGTAGTTTCAGTTCCTGTAAATGATCGTATTTGCTTTTTTCAATTTTACAGGTTTCACTGTATAATTTAACTTGAGCAGTATTGCACACTAAACGTCTTGGTCTTGTTGGTAATAATTGCCAATCGTCTGTAAAGGCTAACTTATAATTTTTCTTCATATCTGGTTATTGACACAGGATCGCCTTTTTTTGATACTGATGGAATAGTATTCTGCATTAAATTTTAAAAAATCGCTATAGCTGAGGTAATGTGTTCGGAATGGATTATTAATCCGAGCACTTTCAATTATAGGAATATAGTCGGCTGGAAGGAATACTTCTTGTCTACGCTTCTTAAGCTTTGTCTCAATTGCGGAATGGCAAGAATCTACCTCCATGTACGTGTGTCCGACTTCGAGATATTTCTGTTCTATGATAATTTCGTACTTCATGCTCAAGGCTAGTAATGCATTAGATACTTTGGAATTTCGGTTCTGGTAACCGCACCCATCACTCCATATAATTATTTTTTTTGGAATTGTTTTCCTGTCATTTATTTCATTTCATTCGAAATAAAAGTTGTCACTATTGTAGCAAAGATATCGCTTTCAAGACCACCAGATCCTTCATGCCACACGTAGTAAGTAACATCTTTTGTGAATTGTGGCAAGATTATAATAAACCTGATTGTGAACCTTTAATTTAGTTTTATAGTAATTAACGGCAGCATTCAATCGAGGTGCTAAGAGAGCCGCTTGCAGATCAACAGTATAAGACATAATGTCATCTCCATTTTCTAGAGCCAAACTCTTATCAGCCTCTTTTTCGGCAACAGCTTCTTTTTTCTTTTTAATGTGTTTCTCATAGAATTCACTATTAAGTGTTCCATTTTTGTACATAGTGCATTCATTGCACTGGTCTTTTTTGGGTGTATAAAGACTCACATTCATTTTTTTCATCTCTTTTAACAAAGTGGTTCTGGATACTTTAGGCTTTTCTTGAAAATCACAGTGTTCACTATATTTTCGATATAAGTGTCTTATACTATCCCACACTGGCTCTAAATATAGTTTATCAGTAGAGGAACGGCAATAGTGGGATTCGAGGTTAGCCAGGGCATTTAGCCATTCCCTGACGTACAGCACTGCTTGACTTGTTTCTTCGATAGGAGGATCTTTTTTAGACTTCATATCGGACGCAACCCACTTTTTTATTTGTTTTTCTCCAATACTAAAAGTTTGCATAAACATTTGTTTACAAACTTGTTTTTTTATATTGCCACCATCCCCATCACTTACTGTTATGTTAAATCGGTAGCTTATCTTTTTTCTTGAAGAAATATTGTCGTGTTTTTTGTATTTTGGTTGTGTAGCAAATACATTTTGTCTAACGAAAACTCTTTTAGATTCCCAAGTCTGTAGACCCCAAAACTCTGTGTAAAGCCGGCTACGTTCTTCGTCGGTAATTTCTTGACACTGAAAGGATTGTTTTGGACCTCCTTTTTTAAAACGTCGGATATGTCCACCGCAACGAGGGCCAAGTAGCTTAGTTGTTTTTGGTCGAGTTTGTTTATATTTGCCTGACGCGTCCTTTTGAAAACCAATATAAGACTGCCCCAGTACACGCTTAGCACAGTTCTTTTGTCTTTTCCATTCTTTGGGATTTCCCAGACCCTTACGATTTCTTTTTTTACCAGTTATTTTCTTATCAATTTCATCATGATCATTGATCATCTCTGCTGATTCAATCGCCTCCTTTGATTCAACTGAATTACTAGATGATCTCGATTCTTCGTCAGAAGGTTGGTAGAGGTCTTCAGATCCACTGCTGAAGTCAGTAAAATCATCGATCGAATCCATAGACTCTGCTTCCACTGCCTTTGCATTTGCTATTACGGCTTTTGGTTGTTCAAGATCTTGTCTAGAATCATTCGAAACGGACACTGTTTCATGGCTTTTGCTAAAGTCAGCGTTCGAATCTCTACGCTCTGTTTCCAATACTTGCTGAGTTAATGCTACGTCAGATTTCTCCACAACTTCTAGTTCAGAGGCAGCAATGTTCCCTAAAAATAAACAAACATGACTACATTAAATTACAACCAATATTAAATTACTTTATTACTGATATATTATGAACGTGACAACGTTGTGTCAGTCGGCAACACGTGATATGCATGGCATCCAACCTTCAACAGATAGAAAATGTAGATATGTATAAGTTAAGTTGTTAAGTACTACTTTTAGTTTTTTCGTTCTATTAATAAATATAGTTAAAAATCAATTCTTTAATTTAACTATGTACTAGCAAAACTGATGCTGGTAGGAAATATATCATGGCGACGAGGTAAATCATATTAAAATTAGAGAGGAAGAGGAAGTAATAATTGTGTACGTGCAACGAGTTCTTGAAACAATGGCGAACGATAATACAAATTTGAGTAACATGCAACATATTAATGGCAATGTAGGTCTAGGTAATTGTTAGAATCGTTCGATTATTATTTAGAAAGATTACACATTTATTTCGAATCTGTAAAAATTCCAGAAGATGAAAGAGTCAACAGGTTGTGCCTTATCATTGGAGCGGAAAAGTACCGTATCTTAAGGGAAGCCGTGAATCCTAAATTAATAAGTCAGTGTACATTCGATGAATGCTGTGAAATTCTAACAGATAAGTACCAGTCAAAGCGGAGCATTATAACAGAGCGATTCAATTTTTATCGGAAAGTGCAAGACAAAAGCGAGTCTATTTCATCATTTATTTCGTCAGTCCTTACATTGTAAGTTCGACACATTTTTGGACCAAGCTTTACGGGATAAACTTGTGTGTGGGTTGTCTAACGAAGCAATGGTCAGGCGTCTACTGTCGGAGGAAGAGTCATTAACCTTTGATAGTGCGTGTAAAATTGTTTTAGAAATGGAAGCAGTTACAAAGAATGCTGAACAAATGAGGTCATCCGAGGATAAGCAGGTCAACGCTGTAATGAATAAGCGAAGCAATGTACCAGTCAATTCAAGTAAAAATAGTAATGGGAATAACCATCAATACAAGTATGCAAATCATTCAAGCAGAAGGGGTCGTTCACAGTCAAGAGGTCGTCCACAGTCAAGAAGTCAATCTACAAAACGTTCTTTTAATTCAAATTCAATTCCCAAGAGGTGCAGATATTGTTATGTACGTCACGATCCATCTACATGTCCAGCTTTGTTACAGTCTTGGGTATGCTTTAAATGTAATAAGAAAAATCATACTTCCGATTGTTGTATGAACAAAAAGTCAACTGATGTCAAGAAAGGTAATATTTCATCCGATGTTAATTATATTGGTTTAAATTTGGTTGTCAGTAGTAACGTAAGTCATGCCTATGATAAACCGTTGACTTTACCAGTAAATATTTATGATGGCCAGTGAAAAGCAATAATTACAATAGAGTTTTTGTTTGACACTGGTTCATCCATTTCAGTCATGTCATATAAATATTATAAAGAAAAGTTGTCTACACTCTACTTACAATTTAGTTCCATACAGTGGGTCATTAACAGTTGCAGATGACTCTAAAATTAATATAAGTGGAGTTATTTTTGTTAATTTAAGTATATTTAATGAGAACTATGTCGAAGTTCCTATATTAGTAGTCCAGAAATTATCTTATTCAGCTATATTAGGTAGAGATTTGATGAGAAAAATTTGTCCAAGTTGGAAACGGTTCATTTTCAAAGATAATGAAATTTTAAGTGTTCATGAAAGTAATTCCAACTTGACTGATTTTGATCTGACTGATTTAAAAGTAAAGTATAGAGATGCATTTGTTGAAAATGGAAAACCTATAAAGGAATTCATGGTTAGGGGAGCTGGGGGGAATTGGAGCCACCTAAGGAAATACTTTCTTTACATTGATAATATTAGCCTTTATTCAAATTTAAATTCATATATAGGAAGATTGACGTATGTCGTTCATTTATATATGACACTTAAAACAAAAAAACTAATTATAATGGAATTTATAAAAGAATTTCAAAAAAATTCATATGGCTCCTATTACGCAATGGCGCGGGTAATTGGAGCCACCACTTATTTTAATAATTAATGTAACAATACTGACTAACTAAGGCATACAACAAACTAAATCTAAGGAAAAGCTCTAATTATTTTTGGAAAATGCTGGAAATAAGATGACCTCTAGTTTTGTCTGTCCATGCAAAAATCGCAAAGGTATCCTTCAGGGCTCTCCGCTCCCGAACATTCAGAATGTGCCCAAATTCCGCAACTAGTGCACCGATACCACAATTCATCATTTTTGGTTGTTCTCTGCCATGTCCTGGGCATCTGAAGTAAACATTCAAAATTTAAAAATGAGACCACTGAGGAAAAGGGAACTATTGGGGGTTATGGGAGTCAGTGGCTCCAATTACCCCACCGTTCATTTGGTTTTTAAACGGTTAAAATAAAAAAGCAGCATAATTGATCAGAAAATCAGTTGTGATTTAATAAAACTACATACCTTTATGAAGCTACCTTGACAAAATAATTTGGATTAGACAAAAACCAGTATTACTTACCACGCCAATAGTTTTCACGTGTCGCTACTACAAATTTACACGAAATTCACTTCAGGCCAGTCAACTAATTAAAACGAACTAATGTAACTTTACGCGATGTCAGTCAGCCAGTAGAGCACAAAGCAGGGCCGTAGCCAGAGGGGG
Source organism: Pyrocoelia pectoralis (assembly GCA_036250285.1). Lineage (NCBI taxonomy): Eukaryota > Metazoa > Arthropoda > Insecta > Coleoptera > Lampyridae > Pyrocoelia > Pyrocoelia pectoralis. The sequence goes on along the minus strand of CM070075.1, from coordinate 33,995,518 downwards.
GCTGGCCAGGGCTGAGCCCTGGTAAAAAAAAATTGAGCCCTGTTGTCGAACTTAGGTAATGTTTAATAAGAAAGGTCTTAAAAGTTACAGTTGTATGACAATTACATGATATTTTTTTATGTTTGCTTGCCGCAAAGGACAAGCCGCCGTTTATGAGCACTATGAGCAGATAAGTTCGTTAGCGAAATAGCGAATGCAATGCGCTGACTCTTTGTTTTTACACATCAACATCAAACTGACAGTCTAGTTCCAGTAGGGGTGTGATGAGATAAAAATAGGTATTTCAATATTTGCTACATCAGTAATATTATCTGTTATTAAAATAAATAAATAATTAGTATGTAATTGTTTTATGTTGCTTATTCTGAATTTATTTTTTCTTTACTTAAATGTACACAGTACACCTTATTTCTGTAGTGTTTAATTACATTTTCGTGATAAAATTAAGAATTCATGTGTTACTCATGATTAGACTCAAAAAGTGTAGGTAGAACAATTGTTTATAGTTGTTGATGACTAATCAAGTTGAGTTTTTGCACAAGTATTTTTTTAAAAAGAAAGCAAAGATAATATAGTTGGGTAATAAGATATTTTTATCTAAGTTATAGGTATTTCCGGTCTTTAGTGCAGAATACTGTAAAGTGTAAGTTGAAATGAAGCAAATTTTATTGTAAAACTGACAAGTAAGCAAGTTACGACATAACGACACTCGACAGGCACGTCTTGAGGAACGCAAAGTACAGTCATTGAGTCAAATTTACTCAAAAGGTACAGAACAGTTATCGGCGAGGCGAGGTAATCTGTTAGTTGTCGCGTGTATCTTTATTATCAAAGTACATTTTGTGCTGCGGTCGTGATTATTTCTTATTTTTTTTGTGGTTGTGTGAGTTTATTTATGATTTGACGAAAATGGATATTAGACGTTTTTTTAATAATAAGCGTACGCTTGACTCTATACCTGGTACATCTGGCACTTCTGGCAGTAATTGTAATTCCGAAGAAGAACCCACTAATTCGTCAACCGATTTACCCGCTCCCCCACCCCCCAAAAAAGTGAGTTATCAGTAGTGTAAGCAAAGTGAGTAGCGAATCCGCAATAGAGAAAATGGGCGCCACGCAAGTTCTGTAGGTAATAGCTCAAAATTGAGAGTATGAACTGCGAAGATAATCTCAATTCGGAGATAAGTAACGTAGTAACCTGTAAGAAAAAGTATGGTAATTATTATTATTTAAGCTTCCACGAATGTCTTTATTATCGTTTGAACACATTTTCTGGATACGATTCGTGTATTAACGTTTTTAGTAAACTATCTACGTTTCGGCAGCCTTTCTTTCCTGCCTTTTTCAAGATAAATTTATTTGATTGACAAGAAACTATCCAAATTTTACGATCGAAACATTCAGTAAATGAAGATATTATAAAACCAATTGAACATTGTATGTTTTCAACATACTTCATTTACAAAGGACAGTTTTACAAACAAATAGAAGGAGCCCCGATGGGATCACCACTTTCACCTGCGATAGCTGATATCTATATGGAAGACTTTGAAAATAAAGCAATATCCACATTTCCATTAAAACCAAAATGCTGGTATCGCTACGTGGACGACACATTTGTTATATGGCAACATGGATTAGATAATTTAAACGACTTTTTACAACATCTTAATAACATCCATCCAAATATTAAATTTACCATGGAAATTGAAAAACAAAATCAGCTACCATTTTTGGATATTTTGGTCACCAAAATTGAAAACGAATTTAGTTATACCTTATTTAGGAAACAAACACACACTAACCGCTACCTCAATGCTCATTCACATCATCATCCTTCCCAACTTCATGCAATTATTAAGTCATTAACCACAAGATCTATCCGTCTAACTGATATTAAATCTAGAAATGATGAACTTAATAATCTCAACAAAATATTACAATTAAATGGGTATCCCTTAAAGCAAATTCAAAAAATCACCAAAAATATCATCAAAAACCCAACAGAACCAAAATCCAAAACTGAAGAACCCAAAAAACATCTAATATTGCCATATATAAAGGGTGTAACAGATACCATCGCAAGGAAATTCCCAAAAACACAATTTAGAACAATTTTCAAACCATATATAATTGTTCAACATCTCTTAAAAAACCCTAAAGATAAAATCCACGGTGAAGAACAAGGGGTATATGAAATTCCATGTAGCAACTGTCAAAAATCTTACGTTGGGCAAACTAATCGGAAACTTAGTGTAAGAGCACAAGAGCACAAATTGGCTATTAAACAACACGTATTATCTAACTCTTTAGCAAATCATCGATTAGAAACCGGTCACAATATCAATACTGACAAAATAAAGTTACTTTCTTCGGCATGTACAATACAAGAACGGATAACCAGAGAGGCAATTGAAATTGAGAAACGTCCTATGGCCTTAAACAAACGAGACGATGGTTCAAGATTATCTCCTATGTGGAAACCGATAATTAAGAAAATTGAAATAACCCACAATAACAATGTGACACCACCCAGCATCCCTCAAAATCCACCAAAAGTCACAGAGACGTACATAGGACCTGCAACTCGCAGTAGAACAAGAGCAAAGACTGAAATCAAGTGACATGACATCTAGTGTCAATCAAATAAATTTATCTTGAAAAAGGCAGGAAAGAAAGGCTGCCGAAACGTAGATAGTTTACTAAAAACGTTAATACACGAATCGTATCCAGAAAATGTGTTCAAACGATAATATATATATATATATATATATATATATATATATATATATATATGCCCAGCTATCAAAGTGAGGACGCGCCGTAGAATCAACGATGTGAGGACCACTAAAAGGAGAGGTTTTATACCCTTGTAATGCATGTTTTTCTCCTTATTTAATGCAAGGAAAAGTAAGGATAGCAAATATACTCTTGATATATTAGAGATTTCAAATTTAATTTTAAGGCGTATATCAGAACAAAATGAGGACCGTATTTTCGTACTATTAAAGTGAGGTCCGTATATTTCATACGTTATTCTACTAAAGTGAGGACCGTATAACGTGATTATAAGCATAAAGCGTATAATGCGAGGACCTACCATGTTGCCAAATTGTAGTTCGTGCACAATCGTATGTTCTCGTCAATGTGGAATTTTTACCGGTAAAATCGCAATAACAAATCAAGTTTGGTTGCACGTGTGCAATATTGCGAGCCATTATACGGATGGTTTTTCTATATTAAAGGTAGTAGTGCTATCCAGTGACAGTGTTCTAAGTTATTACACTAAAGGTAAGGTTTATAATATTCATTAGTCAGTTTGAAATGTAGGAAAACTAATTATTTCAGTATGGATCGAAAAACAAAAATTTTAATGAAGGCTCTGTCTATAAAAGATGAAGCTACCATGACAGCACTACATATCCCAAAATATGAAACGAAGGGTTTAGATATCAGGGATAGGGAAATTTTGTTAGCAGGTGAGTAGAAATAATTGATTTGTCTTCCTGACATCACATGCCGCAATTGTTGCTCTGCAAATTCTCAAATTTTACGGAGAAATTTTCAGAAAAATAGGTACCTATTAGTATTTTTAATAATAAAAATAGATGCTTTATAATAAAATTATTTAAATAATTATTATATAATATTATAATTATTTAATCCTGGTTTGAGACCTCGAGCGCCGAACGCACGAAAAAACGGCGACATTTTGGACTTTATTTCAGTTTTAGGCTATTTTAAGTCTAAAGGACTAGTTTTTCCATAATACCTACGGAGTAAGTTTTTAAAGTAGACTTAATTTGCTATAATATGAAACTGGAACTGTCTTTGAAGACCCAATAGTTTCCGAGAAAAAGATTTTCAAAGTTTATCATATTTTTCAATCAACAAATTAAGTTAATTTTGCCCTCTTGGAAGGGTCCGTCCGTATTTTGTTCATCGTACCGTGATACCTATCAGGGGATGACGATGTATCGTGGAGGTCTTGTGTCTTGTGCTCACAAGACATCCTCCATGTCGACTTCGGACAGATCGGCGCCTTCTTGGGATCGAAGTCTATTTCTACTGCAAAATTGGGTACGTCGTTAAGGAGGCCCGCTGCAGTGCCTGCAGACTGATGTGCATTCCTGCCTTCCTTCAGTTCCTTGCGTTCCTACAACCCCTCTTGCAGCCGTAAGAAGTCATCCGCAAGAGGCGTTGTGGAGCTGTGTCTTGTCTTGTTTGAGTGACGTCTAAAATATTGCTAAAAATTCCGAAGTTCCGAAGAAAAAAATGATAAATTTTGAACAGCTTTATCTCGGAAACTGTTCGTTCTGCAGAGACAGTGATAGTTTCCTATTGTAGCAAATTTAGTCTACTTTAAAAACTTACTCCGTAGGTATTATCGAAAAACTAGTCCTTTAGGCTTAAAATCGCCAAAAACTGAAACAAATTCGATTTATTCCAAGGTCGGCGCTCGAGGTCTCAAACTTGGATTATTCATTGGGCCAACATTATAAATAAGTCAGAAAAAAATCAGAACTACCGGATTTGACGCAAGGTACCGCCCCTTTCAGGCGACAAGGTTACCGGACTAAATGGGGAGATCACATAAATGACCTATATGCTTCTTTTTATTTAAATATTAACAGTTTCCCATTTTTTACTTCTTCCCAGTGTTCTGATGAACATGTTAAAACTAGTTGTAATATTAAGTTCTCCTTATGTTTAGTTTAACTTTTACGTTTCAGATAGCCACAAACTCTTTATAAATGAATTGTCAGGCGGAGAAGAGCGCCCAGAGCAAGACGAACCTTTACATGAACAAGAACCCTTAAGGCAACATTATCCTTCTTGGTGCTCTGACGATGAATCTGCTGCTGAACAGTTGCAATGTCCAAGTGTTTCTTCAACAGAAAAGTCATATAGTTATAGAACAAGATTTGCAGTTAAAAGAAGACTGTTCAGTGAATCTGGTAATGAAGATAAAAAAACTGAATCTTATAATGTTAATCCTACATCTACTGCTCCTGCGGTCTCTGGTGTTACTTCATCTGTGGATCAGCAAAGTCCGTTGGATCCTTATGTCTCTAGTGAGGACGAGTATGTACCCGATTCTGCAGATGAAAGCAGTTCAAGCGATGACAGCAATTCAACAATTGTAATTCCTAAAATACCCCAAATTGTGATTGAGCGGAGCAATATGCAACCAATTTATGATCAAAATGTTTCCGAACAGTGCGCCATGCAGCAAAACATGAATAAACAAGGCATTCGTAGTCAAAATATTAGCAAACAACATTTTCAAGAAGTCGCTCCCAATAATAAGTCTATTAAAATCCATCAAAATTTGATATTAAAGGTACTTTACATTTACTTTAAATAGTTTCTTTAAAAGGTATAAATTATTGATATAACAAAAATAATGAAGTATTTTTTATAGTATATGATGAGATGACAACAATAATAAAGTATTTTTATAGGAGGCAAATCCCATGCAGCCAAACATGAATAAACAAAGTATTCGCAGTCAAAATATTAGCAAACAACATTTCCAAGAAGTCACTCCCAATAATGAGTCTATTCAAATCGATCAAAATGTGATATTACAGGTACCTACCTACTTTACATTTACTTTAAATAGTTTCTTTAAAAGGTATAAATTATTGATATGATTTTTTTAGTATATGATGACAATAATAATAAAGTATTTTTATAGGAGTTAAATACTAAAAAGCAGACAACCAAAAGAAAACGCGCCTGGAACAAAAGAGATTATTGTTTTTTTTGTGACACTGAAGTTTTAAAATTTTCTCGGCATGTTTTGAGGCACCATGAACAAGAAATTGAAGTCCAGCAGATTTTAGCCTACAACGTACGTGACAAAAAAAGGAAAGCTCTTTTCAACAAACTTAGAAATCAGGGAAATTTTTTAAAAAGTACTACAGTAAACAATAATATTGTACCTGTAAGGCAACCTATAATGAACAATTCAGTGATGGATGCACCAAGTGTATCGACATATTTACCTTGTAAATATTGTAAAGGATTTTATAAAAGAAAATATCTTTACAGGCATGTCAAAAAATGTCCTCATAATGATAACAAATCCATGAGAATAAATGCGCAATCAGAAGGTCAATCTTTGTTTGCTACTTATAAGGAGAATGATTTACTGAGGAACAATGTATTTCCCATTATGAGAGCTGATGAAATATCTTATACAGCCAAAACAGATCCACTTATATGCGCGGTGCCAAGAAGGTATTTAAAAAGCCATCCTGATAAACAATTTCGGTTAGTTACATCTAGAAAAATGAGACAACTGGCTGCGTTACTCATTGAAATAAAGAAGGTAAAGCCTGTTAAAAATTTATTGCAAGCCCTAGATCCAGCCAATTTTGAAATCATTGTAGAAAGCACAAAAATTATCGCCAAATTTGACGCTAAAAGTAGCACTTATGGTGCCCCTTCATTAGCAAGTCACATGGGAACAGAATTAAAGGATTGCATTGATGTAGGCTATAATATGTCATTGAAGCTACACCATAGGGAGACAGAAGAAACCGCAAAGTTGAAAGCTTTAAGAGAACTTGTAACAACTGAATGGCGCTACGAAGTATCAACAATCGCAAATAACGATTTGCAACAGAAAAAATGGAACAAACCAACTCTTGTTCCTCTAGCAGAGGACCTGGTATTAGTAAAGAAATATTTACTTGCAGAAGCTGAAAAATTAAGAAATGATCTGAAACAAAACCCAAATCATATAAAGGCTTTTAAAACTCTACAGGAAATATGTTATGTGCAGCTCCTTTTATTAAATAGAAGACGAATAGGTGAACTACAGAGAATGACAGTGCATTCATATACAAGTAACATTAATAATGAAAGTAGCACTGAGTTTGATAACTGTATCAGTGAGAGTGAGAGAGTTTTACTGAGGTCGTTCAAGAGAGTAATTATTAAAGGAAAGCGCGGTCGAGGAGTTCCTGTATTATTTACAGAGGAAATTGTAAGAACCACTAATTTATTATTGAAAGTTCGTGCGAATTTTGTTCAAGATGGAAATATTTACTTGTTTGCAAATACAAAATCTTCCAATAGTATTAGTGGATCGACGGCTGTGTATACACATGTAAGGCGAGCCGGAGCAAAAAATCCTGCCGCCTTGACTTCCACAAAGTTACGAAAACACCTTGCGACTATGTCACAGGTTGTTAATCTATCGGAACAAGACTTAGAGCAGTTGGCCAGCTTTATGGGTCATACCTCCGAAATCCATAAAAGTTGTTATCGACTACCAAACGACCTTTACCAAATAGCGAAGGTTTCAAAGTTACTTATACTTAATGAACGGGGAGAGGCTTCCAAATATAAAGGAAAAACTCTGGACGAAATCGACATTGATTTAAATGCAGTAGAAGAAGAGAATTCGGATGAAGATGACGATAGGGAAAAAAATAATGACAACAATCAACAGCAATCAATGGCAGAGACTCTTGATGAAAATATTTGCATTAATCTACCAGAAAAAGTAAGTTACAAAATAATAATTAGCTAACATTATATTCTATATCTATTATTTATTTTATTAATGTTTCCATGAAATCGTATAGCAATTACGATTGTTTCATAAAATTATACACATAACTTTAAATTTTAATGTTTAAAACCTTTATCGTACTAATTTTTAAAATGAATAGGGAACCTTGTTGGCGTGAATTTTTTATTTTATGTTTTGAAAACGAGTTATTTCTTAATTTGTTTTAAAGTAACTTATTAATTTTTGACTCAAAATAAAAAAAACATTTTAAATGTAACCCTTTGCACTCCAGCCTTGAGTCTCACATAGCATACCAGCAACTCCAGCACTATATTGCTACTAAGTGTAATATATGTACTGAAAGAGACAAACGCCCTCTAGTTGGCGGCGGCATCGATCACGGTCGTCGTCGTAGTATTGTTCTTCTTCTTCCTCTTCCGCCGCTTCCTCTTGTTCCTCTATAATAAAACTCAAAAAAACTAAATAAACACATGTATTATTTGCAAAGATTGTTGATAATAGCATAAACACATTAGTACGATAAAGGTTATATAAATAGTGCGTATTTCTCTAATTTGCTGTATACATAGTTTTGATTACTTTTCTCTAATAGGAAAAACCAGCCACGTCCAAACAGAAATATAAAAGGATTTTAGAACCGTGGACAAACGAACAAAAAAGAATTACACTTGCCTTTTTTAAAGATCATTTAAAGAAACATATTCCACCGAAGAAACATGAATGCCTGCAATTGCAAGAAGAGAATCCTGGTGTTCTCAATAACAAAAGTTGGCCGAAAATTAAAATATTTGTTGTTAACAACTATGTTAAGAAATAGATTATTTGTACGTTTTACATAATAAAAGAAGATAAGAGGTCTACTTTATTATCACAATCTTAAGGAACGGCTACCGGTTTCGCAGCTAAATTATTGCTGCATCCTCAGGCCGAAGACTAATAATTAGTAGTATTAAATTAGGTAAATTAAAAACTACTACTTACTAATTAGATAAGAAGTTAAGAATGGTTGGACATGCGATCTCATAAACTTAAGGTAAAAGCGAACTCTAGCTAAAAAGTCAATTAATTAAAGAATGGATAAACATCCCAATGCTAAAACATACATTATATATTATATATGTAATATTTATAATGTAAGTTTTCGCACTGGGATGTTCATTCATTCTTTAATTAATTGACTTTTGTAGCTAGAGTTCGCTTTTACCTTAAGTTTATGAGATCGCATGTCCAACCATTCTTAGCTTCTTATCTAATTAGTAAGTAGTAGTTTTTAATTTACCTAATTTAATATCTACTAATTATCTTCGGCCTGAGGATGCAGCAATAATTTAGCTGCGAAACCGGTAGCCGTTCCTTAAGATTGTGATAATAAAGTAGACCTTTGCAAATACATAATACAAATTATTCTTTACTTTACTGTACCTACCTCAAACTCAATTTATTGTCGTATTTACATGATTACCCTCTGGATTCTGGATTTCGATGGGAGGGTGGGCAAGCCCACGTGTACGACCTCAATTATGCCATGGTGGCGTAAGGCAATTTCTATTGATTTTTTTAATAATAATAATAATAATAATAATAATATTTATTAACAAGAAACCCCTATTACAATTCAATTAAATATAACAAATAAGTAACAATTACTGCAAACAAACAAAAAATAAATAAATAAATTGCCGTAAGCACTATGCCCAAACACCAACACATGCGAAACCATTACTACATAATGCGTTGAAGATTGTTTTGTAAAACGCTCCTTGTATATGTATGAATCCTCCCAGTGTGGACTGTTTAGAGTCCAACGACCTTTCAACCAGCCCTACAACACAGTGCAGGGCTGATTCTGTAGATTTTCCTCGGGAGTATGCGTGTTGGTTAGGGTGCAGCGGAAATCGTATTAACGCCGTATCCCTTATGTATCTATCGCACAATCTTTCAAGTATCTTTAGAAGAAAAGACATTAGACTGATTGGACGATATGCTTTGGGTGTGGACCTTTGCCAGGTTTGGGGATAAAAACATTTTCGAATACAACCTATTTGGCTATGAAACTTTTCCTAATAACATTTTTTGATGAAGTGAAGTTCTCACCTCTCAGCACTACGATGTCGGCATGCTTTTTTGAAATGAAATTTTTGTACTGCATTTTCGAATACAACCTATTTGGTTCGAAACTTTCCCTAATAACATTTTTTGATCAAGTGAAGTTCCCACCTCTCAGCACTACGTTGTCGGCACGCTTTTTTGAAATGAATTTTTTGTACTGCATTTTCGAATACAACCTATTTGGTTCGAAACTTTTCCTAATAACATTTTTTGATCAAGTGAAGTTCCCACCTCTCAGCACTACGTTGTCGGCACGCTTTTTTGAAATGAAATTTTTGTACTGCATTTTCGAATACAGCCTATTTGGTTATGAAACTTTTCCTAATAACATTTTTTGATGAAGTGAAGTTCCCACCTCTCAGCACTACGATGTCGGCATGCTTTTTTGAAATGAAATTTTTGTACTGCATTTTCGAATACAACCTATTTGGTTATGAAACTTCTCCTAATAACATTTTTTGATGAAGTGAAGTTCCCACCTCTCAGCACTACGATGTCGGCATGCTTTTTTGAAATGAAATTTTTGTACTGCATTTTCGAATACAACCTATTAGGTTCGAAACTTTCCCTAATAACATTTTTTGATCAAGTGAAGTTCCCACCTCTCAGCACTACGATGTCGGCACGCTTTTTTGAAATGAAATTTTTGTACTGCATTTTCGAATATAACCTATTTGGTTCGAAACTTTCCCTAATAACATTTTTTGATCAAGTGAAGTTCCCACCTCTCAGCACTACGTTGTCGGCACGCTTTTTTGAAATGAAATTTTTGTACTGCATTTTCGAATACAGCCTATTTGGTTATGTTTCCTAATAACATTTTTTGATGAAGTGAAGTTCCCACCTCTCAGCACGCTTTTTTGAAATGAAATTTTTGTACTGCATTTTCGAATACAACCTATTTGGTTATGAAACTTTTCCTAATAACATTTTTTGATGAAGTGAAGTTCCCACCTCTCAGCACTACGATGTCGGCATGCTTTTTTGAAATGAAATTTTTGTACTGCATTTTCGAATACAACCTATTTGGTTATGAAACTTCTCCTAATAACATTTTTTGATGAAGTGAAGTTCCCACCTCTCAGCACTACGATGTCGGCATGCTTTTTTGAAATGAAATTTTTGTACTGCATTTTCGAATACAACCTATTAGGTTCGAAACTTTCCCTAATAACATTTTTTGATCAAGTGAAGTTCCCACCTCTCAGCACTACGATGTCGGCACGCTTTTTTGAAATGAAATTTTTGTACTGCATTTTCGAATATAACCTATTTGGTTCGAAACTTTCCCTAATAACATTTTTTGATCAAGTGAAGTTCCCACCTCTCAGCACTACGTTGTCGGCACGCTTTTTGAAATGAAATTTTTGTACTGCATTTTCGAATACAACCTATTTGGTTATGAAACTTTTCCTAATAACATTTTTTGATCAAGTGAAGTTCCCACCTCTCAGCACTACGATGTCGGCACGCTTTTTTGAAATGAAATTTTTGTACTGCATTTTCGAATATAACCTATTTGGTTCGAAACTTTCCCTAATAACATTTTTTGATCAAGTGAAGTTCCCACCTCTCAGCACTACGTTGTCGGCACGCTTTTTTGAAATGAAATTTTTGTACTGCATTTTCGAATACAACCTATTTGGTTATGAAACTTTTCCTAATAACATTTTTTGATCAAGTGAAGTTCCCACCTCTCAGCACTACGATGTCGGCATGCTTTTTTGAAATGAAATTTTTGTACTGCATTTTCGAATACAACCTATTTGGTTCGAAACTTTCCCTAATAACATTTTTTGATCAAGTGAAGTTCCCACCTCTCAGCACTACGTTGTCGGCACGCTTTTTTGAAATGAAATTTTTGTACTGCATTTTCGAATACAACCTATTTGGTTATGAAACTTTTCCTAATAACATTTTTTGATCAAGTGAAGTTCCCACCTCTCAGCACTACGATGTCGGCATGCTTTTTTGAAATGAAATTTTTGTACTGCATTTTCGAATACAACCTATTTGGTTCGAAACTTTTCCTAATAACATTTTTTGATCAAGTGAAGTTCCCACCTCTCAGCACTACGTTGTCGGCACGCTTTTTTGAAATGAAATTTTTGTACTGCATTTTCGAATACAACCTATTTGGTTATGAAACCCTATCTCAATCCATCTTACTACAAAAATTTTGTAGGTTCAGTGCTTTATTTCCTATGTTAATTTTGCAGCACACTGTTGCCACTTCCTCGGTTCTCATTTGGTACGCGCCACATAATCCTACGCACAATAGAAATTATACGTCTAGAAAATATATTCGCCCCTAGTGGTGAAGTCCCAAACTAAAATATACGATCTTCATCATCGTCCTACCAAAGTGAGGCCCACAATATTTGGCGGGATTTCAATTTCGAATAATAAGTTTTTAAAATAAGGCAATGGACTGAACTCCACCTGGTTATACTTTGCGGTAGCAAAGCAAAAAGGAAAGAAAATACTGTCTCTGAAGATTTTACACGCAATAACGCTGTGAGGACCGTATATGGACCTCACTTTGACATGGTCCTCACAACTTCCGCAGATTTTGCGTAAGTGGACCTCACTTTATACGCTGCAAATATATATATATATATATATATATATATATATATATATATATATATCCCGCTATCCATCCGACGTCCTTACATTGGCGATTTGCTATACATCCGACGTCCATGTGACATACGACGTCCAATATACGGACGTCGGATGGAATTCCTTAATAATTTTTTTTTGAGCCATGTACCGCCATCTAAGTCGATTGTAAAAATTTCGTATGGACGTCCGATGGTGCCTATATGAAAAAAAATATACGATTTGAGTTCACAAAATTTTATAAAGAGGGCGCTAAATTCGATTCGCGTATATTATCATTATACATTCAGCTACGATGTTAAGGGAATCGGACGTCCGAAAACATGGCAACGCCGCAAACTTTATTCTACATGTTATAAATAGTATCAACACCGATGTTTTATGAAACCGACGATTTGTACCGCGCCTTTCTTTTTAGATTGTTGGTCGTATCAATTGCAATTACCTAAATCATTTGAGGAGAAATGCGACATTAAAATTATCTTGCCAAATATCGCTGCTGAACTATAATATCCTGGTCTAATGCCTAATACCGTTTAACAATTAAAATTAACTCGCAAATAAGTACCTACTAATACCTACTAACCAATATTATTTCTTTGCGGAACTGTAAAAACAAACAAAATCAAATATCATGCCTGAACCCAATTATACTCTTAGACACATCAAAGTTAAAATTTATTTAATGCAAATAGTTGGTTACGTTTTTTTTCCAAATATAATAATAAATAATCAGTAATAAACAAATAAATTATGTCAGAGCGGAGGCTTCCACGGCCAGATTCGGTAAAATAAAAACGATCTTCAGGCCAGGACCGTTTTCATGTTGAAAAAGTCGAGTTTTATTACTTACGTAATAAAATATAAAAATTCTTTAAATTGATAGGATCCATATTCTGGTGGTAAAGTGATATATCTCCAAATGGGGTGAACTGATAATAACCAAATAAGTTCTGGCTTCGCCCTTTGTTTAACTTATTATTATTCGTTCCCCATGATAACCTGCGGCTGACCTTCCTATTGGCTTCCGTTTTTCAGCAACCATTGATGGACTGACTCGACGTCATCTATTTCAATGATCAATTTGTAATTTTTTGAAATTTTTACTTCGCTTCATTCATGCCCATTAGTCCATTTCTACATCAACTACATCAACATTACACTAGACCTGATGATGACACCATATAGGTAGTGGAAACATGTCGTAAGCTTAATCAATTTATTAATTTTATCCACTTCGATTTACAATTTAATCATAATAAATGTTATTCATGGGGGAGGATTCGTGATTATTTGGTTATTATAAAAACTCTTTCCAAATGAACCAACGGGAACACACACACTAAACTAAACTGCACACTCTGGACCATGTGTGACTAAGTCATCGTGAAAAGGAAGTGATCCTTTAGCCTCAACTTCCATGGTAAACTTGATGTCGGGATGTTGGGTATTTAAAGATGATCTTGGAATTCCAACAAAGCGTCATAACAGTGTGGTCAAATTAAGAAGGTATCATCGACATGTCTATTGTACCACACTTTGAACTGAAGATGAAAAGATTCCAGAACGACCGATACGAAAAACGCCGCCAGACAGGGGCGTAGCGAGCTTAACTCGCGCCCGGGGCACAATACCTTTTTTGGCCCCCCCCCCCCCCTCATTCGAAAACCATACAATATTATATGTATTATGTAAAATATACTCGAAAATTAATAAATAAATAAAGTAAAATAAATAATCATAGGCTCAAGGTAGGCTTTAAATTTGAGAACAAAAATGTGGCTTGTCTGTCAGTCACAGTCAGTCAGTCGGTCAGTGAGTTAGAGATTTATTAAGTAAATAGTTTAAAACACAGCAATTTTTTTGTTTTGCGGACCATTTGGCGCCCCTTTGTGAGTAGCGCCCGGGGCATGATGCCCCCTTTGCCTCCCCCCTCACTACGCCACTGCCGCCAGAAGACGTTAGCTACCGGCGAGAGCACAGAACGCACAACAGCGCCAGAAACTTGTTCGTTACACTTACCCCGAAGCTGAAAATAAGTAGAAGAAAACTAATGCGACCCTTCAGAAATAGAATTCATGATGGGAACTTTGGTAAATAGAGACGTAACAGCGAAGCTCACAAGAAGATCTTGGGGATTCAAGCGAAGATCGGAGATGCGTTGAATGACCGGAGTTCAGAATGTGTGATGACGTGCGGCATGTAATACGTCAAATAATTGGCCAGATATTTAGCGAGTGTCTAGGTGGGCGAGTTGATGGTGTTGATAGACCAAAAGTCATTGTTGGTGGGTTCAACATTACGGATTACCGTCTTGCTTAATATTTGTTTGATGGTGAACAAATAGGTTCCGCATGTATTTGAAATTTAATTAAACAACGGGGAGCAACAGCACAATAATTATGACGAGTTGCTCGAGGAAATTTGTTACTGAACCTTACAATTTTGTCTGTTGATTAACTCAAAATTTTGGATAATCAACTTGGTCAATGCATCTTATATCGTAAACAAATAGGTTGCGCATGTATTTCAAAGAATGTTTGTTTTGCAACCTTTTCCAATAGTTTTGACCGTGAATACCTGACTTGGGAAAAAGACGAAAGGTGTTGGGGAGCCACAACGCAATAATTATGACGAGTTGCCCGAGGAATTTTGTTACTCCACATTACAATTTTATCTTTTGATTAACTCAAAATTTTGGATGATATTGGATGAACTTGGTCAATGCATCTTATATCGTAAACAAATAGGTTGCGCATGTATTTGAAAGAATTTTTGGTTTGCAACCTTTTTCAATAGTTTTGACCGTGAATACCTGAGTAGGGAAAAAGACGAAAGGTGTGAAATTTGACTAAAAACGATGGGGAGACACAGCGAAATAATTCTGACGAGTTGCTCGAGGAAATTTGTTACTCAACCTTACAATTTTATCTTTTGATTAACTTAAAATTTTGGATGATGTTGGATCAACTTGGTCAATGCATCTTATATCCTAAACAAATAGGTTGCGCATGTATTTGAAAGAATTTTTGGTTTGCAACCTTTTTCAATAGTTTTGACCGTGAATACCTGAGTAGGGAAAAAGACGAAAGGTGTGAAATTTGACTAAAAACGATGGGGAGACACAGCGAAATAATTCTGACGAGTTGCTCGAGGAAATTTGTTACTCAACCTTACAATTTTATCTTTTGATTAACTTAAAATTTTGGATGATGTTGGATCAACTTGGTCAATGCATCTTATATCCTAAACAAATAGGTTGCGCATGTATTTGAAAGAATTTTTGCTGTGCAACCTTTTCCAATGGTTCTGACCGTGAATACCTGACTTGGGAAAAAGGCAAAATGTGTGAAATTTGACTATAAACGATGGGGAGCCACATGGCAATAATAATGAAGAATTGCTTGAGGAAATTTGTTACTGAACTTTACAATTTTGTCTTTTGATTAACTCAAAATTTTGGATGATAAACTTGGTCAATGCATCTTATATCGTAAACAAATAGGTTGCGCATGTATTTGAAAGAATTTTTGGTGTACAACCTTTTCCTATGGTTCTGACCATGAATACCTGACTTGGGAAAAGGCGAAATGTGTGAAATTTGTCTATAAACGATGGGGAACCACAGCGCAATAATTATGACGAGTTGCTCGAGGAAATTTGGTACTGAACTTTACAATTTTGTCTTTTGATTAACTCAAAATTTTGGATGATCAACTTGGCCAATGCATCTTACATCGTAAACAAATAGGTTGCGCATGTAATTTTGGATGATATTGGATGAACTTGGTCAATGCGTCTTATATCATAAATAAATAGGTTGCGCATGTATTTCAAAGAATTTTTGTTTTGCAACCTTTTCCAATAGTTTTGACCGTGAATACCTGACTTGGGAAAAAGACGAAAGGTGTTGGGGAGCCACAACGCAATAATTATGACGAGTTGCCCGAGGAATTTTGTTACTCCACCTTACAATTTTATCTTTTGATTAACTCAAAATTTTGGATGATATTGGATGAACTTGGTCAATGCATCTTATATCGTAAACAAATAGGTTGCGCATGTATTTGAAAGAATTTTTGGTTTGCAACCTTTTTCAATAGTTTTGACCGTGAATACCTGAGTAGGGAAAAAGACGAAAGGTGTGAAATTTGACTAAAAACGATGGGGAGACACAGCGAAATAATTATGACGAGTTGCTCGAGGAAATTTGTTTCTCCACCTTACAATTTTATCTTTTGATTAACTTAAAATTTTGGATGATGTTGGATCAACTTGGTCAATGCATCTTATATCCTAAACAAATAGGTTGCGCATGTATTTGAAAGAATTTTTGCTGTGCAACCTTTTCCAATGGTTCTGACCGTGAATACCTGACTTGGGAAAAAGGCAAAATGTGTGAAATTTGTCTATAAACGATGGGGAACCACAGCGCAATAATTATGACGAGTTGCTCGAGGAAATTTGGTACTGAAGCTTACAATTTTGTCTTCTGATTTACTCAAAATTTTGGATGATCAACTTGGTCAATGCATCTTATATCGTAAACAAATAGGTTGCGCATGTAATTTTGGATGATGTTGGATCAAATTGGTCAATGCATCTTATATCCTAAACAAATAGGTTGCGCATGTATTTGAAAGAATTTTTGCTGTGCAACCTTTTCCAATGGTTCTGACCGTGAATACCTGACTTGGGAAAAAGGCAAAATGTGTGAAATTTGACTATAAACGATGGGGAGCCACAGGGCAATAATAATGAAGAATTGCTTGGGGAAATTTGTTACTGAACTTTACAATTTTGTCTTTTGATTAACTCAAAATTTTGGATAATAAACTTGGTCAATGGATCTTATATCGTAAACAAATAGGTTGCGCATGTATTTGAAAGAATTTTTGGTGTACAACATTTTCCTAGGGTTCTGACCATGAATACCTGACTTGGGAAAAAGGCAAAATGTGTGAAATTTGTCTATAAACGATGGGGAACCACAGCGCAATAATTATGACGAGTTGCTTGAGGAAATTTGGTACTGAACCTTACAATTTTGCCTTTTGATTAACTCAAAATTTTGGATAATCAACTTGGTCAATGCATCTTATATCGTCAACAAATAGGTTGCGCATGTATTTGAAAGAATTTTTGGTTTGCAACCTTTTCCAATAGTTTTGATCGTGAATACCTGACTTGGGAGAAAGACGAAAGCTGTGAAATTTGACTATAAACGATTGGGAGCCACAGTGCAATAATAATGAAGAGTTGCTTGAGGAAATTTGTTACTGAACTTTACAATTTTGCTTTTTGATTAACTCAAAATTTTGGTTGATCAGCTTGGTCAATGCATCTTATATCGTAAACAAATAGGTTGCGCATGTATTTGAAAGAATTTTTGTTTTGCAATCTTTTCCAATAGTTTTGACCGTGAATACCTGACTTGGGAAAAAGGCGAAATGTGTGAAATTTGTCTATAAACGATGGGGAACCACAGCGCAATAATTATGACGAGTTGCTCGAGGAAATTTGGTACTGAACCTTACAATTTTGTCTTTTGATTAACTCAAAATTTTGGATAATCAACTTGGTCAATGCATCTTATATCGTCAACAAATAGGTTGCGCATGTATTTGAAAGAATTTTTGGTTTGCAACCTTTTCCAATAGTTTTGATCGTGAATACCTGACTTGGGAGAAAGACGAAAGCTGTGAAATTTGACTATAAACGATGGGGAGCCACAGTGCAATAATAATGAAGAGTTGCTTGAGGAAATTTGTTACTGAACTTTACAATTTTGCTTTTTGATTAACTCAAAATTTTGGTTGATCAGCTTGGTCAATGCATCTTATATCGTAAACAAATAGGTTGCGCATGTATTTGAAAGAATTTTTGTTTTGCAATCTTTTCCAATAGTTTTGACCGTGAATACCTGACTTGGGAAAAAGGCGAAATGTGTGAAATTTGTCTATAAACGATGGGGAACCACAGCGCAATAATTATGACGAGTTGCTCGAGGAAATTTGGTACTGAACCTTACAATTTTGTCTTTTGATTAACTCAAAATTTTGGATAATCAACTTGGTCAATGCATCTTATATCGTAAACAAATAGGTTGCGCATGTATTTGAAAGAATTTTTGGTTTGCAACATTTTCCAATAGTTTTGATCGTGAATACCTGACTTGGGAAAAAGACGAAAGCTGTGAAATTTGACTATAAACGATGGGGAGCCACAGTGCAATAATAATGAAGAATTGCTTGAGGAAATTTGTTACTGAACTTTACAATTTTGTCTTTTGATTAACTCAAAATTTTGGATGATCAGCTTGGTCAATGCATCTTATATCGTAAACAAATAGGTTGCGCATGTATTTGAAAGAATTTTTGGTTTGCAACATTTTCCAATAGTTATGACCGTGAATACCTGACTTGGGAAAAAGGCGAAATGTGTGAAATTTGTCTATAAACGATGGGGAGCCACGGCGCAATAATAATGAAGAGTTGCTGGAGGAGATTTGTTACTGAACTTTACAATTTTGTCTTTTGATTAACTCAAAATTTTGGATGATCAACGGATCTTAAATCGTAACAAAATTGTTATTGAAACCGGCAGGCGAAAGTTCAAGCACACTGATAAATAGACTTGAAAATTGGGTGTATTCCGATTTTTCATTTGTTGCTTAAATACGCATAATATATCCTCTACAGTGCATGCGGAACTTTCTATTTTATAATTTAAATTTAAATACAAAATGCTTACTCAAGGGTAAAGACACGCGTTAAATGTTGCAACATTGCTGGACGTCGAATGAATAGCAAATTCTTAAAGTCATAAAAACAAATGAATATCGCTGGACGTCGAATGTCTCCCCAGTAAAATGACGTTCGATGGATGTCACGATGAAACGTAAATTTTTTTTTTAGATCAACCTTTTAGCGTGCGTTATAGGTAATTCCGGTTAGATGTATATACTTCAATGTATATTGACGAATTGCTATTATATCTCGTGGACGTCTCATGTTCTGACTATGAAAGGACGTCCAGTGTATAGCGGGATGTATATATATATATATATATATATATATATTGTTGTTTAGGTTTCCACGAGTTGTATTATTAAAAATATTATTCATTTCTGGATCTTCTCGTGTATATTTTTCAAATATTCTACGTTTCGGGAACTACTTCGTTCTCTTTTTCAAGTAGTTCCCGAAACGTAGAATATTTGAAAAATATACACGAGAAGATCCAGAAATGAATAATATTTTTAATATATATATATATATATTCTGTTTGTATTCTCTTCTGGAATTTCTCCGTGTTGGTTTTTGTGTAGAAAATGTCTACGTTTCGATTCCATCTATAGAATCTTTATCAAGACGTTTTTATTAATTCTGAAGTTTATCAAAATTTAATTTAAGGTCTGTTGATTTTTATAATATCAGTTGTTATCAACAGATCGTTGTAAGCGAGCTTGACGTCGTGTAATAGGACCTAAATTTCTTTGAATGTTTGTAGTTGGAAGGTCAATATTGCTTACAGATAAATTTGGAGAGTTTTTGATTCGAATAGTTGGTGTTGGAATTTTGTGTATGATAGATCTCCAAATAGTGGGTAACCGTTGACCATCATCTCTTTTATTCATTGAATTCGGCCTCTTTTCAATTTCAATAGCTTCCCTAATTATTCTTTTTTCTAATGTGGTTGCCGGATGTAAAAGTTTGATGTCATTGGTATCAATTTTGTGGCCAGTTTGGATTACATGTGTAGCTAATGATGAAGACATATTTTTTTGCTTAATGGCTAATTTGTGTTCATTAGCTCTAGCAGATATCCTTTTGTTACTTTGGCCTACGTATGATTGCGAGCAATCACAACATTGAATCTCATAAACACCTTGGCTTTCTCCGGGAATTGTGTCTTTGGGAGAACGAATAAATTGTGATAGGGTTTTATAAGGCTTGAAAACCACTCTGAACTCATTTTTGGGAAATTTTCTGGCAATTTTGTCAGTGACGCCTTTTAGGTAAGGTAAAATTAACACTCTTCGGTCGTCATTTACGTTATTTTTCTCAGAATGTTTGTGGCGAAGATTCTTCCTAATGATGTTGTTAATTTGATGTAATTTATAACCATTTTGTTGTAAGATTATCTTTAGGTTATTTAACTCGTAATTTTGATTTTGTTTTTCTGTTAGACGTAGTGACCTTATAATTAATGTTTTCATAACGGAATTTAGTTGAGTAGGATGATGATGGGAGTTGGCGTTCAAGTACCGATTCGTATGTGTAGGTTTTCTATAAACACTGTAATTAAAGTTGTTATCATTGTTCCTTGTTATCAGTAAATCCAGGAATGGTAAAGAATTATTAGTTTCTAATTCCATTGTAAACTGGATACTGTTATTAATGCCGTTTAAGTGTGATAGAAATCCGTCTAAATCTTGTAAACCATGTGGCCAAATCATACGTAGGCCAAAGTAACAGAAGGATATCTGCTAGAGCTAATGAACACAAATTAGCCATTAAGCAAAAAAATATGTCTTCATCATTAGCTACACATGTAATCCAAACTGGCCACAAAATTGATACCAATGACATCAAACTTTTACATCCGGCAACCACATTAGAAAAAAGAATAATTAGGGAAGCTATTGAAATTGAAAAGAGGCCGAATTCAATGAATAAAAGAGATGATGGTCAACGGTTACCCACTATTTGGAGATCTATCATACACAAAATTCCAACACCAACTATTCGAATCAAAAACTCTCCAAATTTATCTGTAAGCAATATTGACCTTCCAACTACAAACATTCAAAGAAATTTAGGTCCTATTACACGACGTCAAGCTCGCTTACAACGATCTGTTGATAACAACTGATATTATAAAAATCAACAGACCTTAAATTAAATTTTGATAAACTTCAGAATTAATAAAAACGTCTTGATAAAGATTCTATAGATGGAATCGAAACGTAGACATTTTCTACACAAAAACCAACACGGAGAAATTTCAGAAGAGAATACAAACAGAATATACATCCGTGGAAACCTTAATGAAAATATATATATATATCCCGCTATCCATCCGACGTCCTTACA
Organism: Pyrocoelia pectoralis; assembly: GCA_036250285.1. NCBI lineage: Eukaryota > Metazoa > Arthropoda > Insecta > Coleoptera > Lampyridae > Pyrocoelia > Pyrocoelia pectoralis. The sequence goes on along the minus strand of CM070075.1, from coordinate 33,974,137 downwards.
TTGGCGATTTGCTATACATCCGACGTCCATGTGACATACGACGTCCAATATACGGACGTCGGATGGAATTCCTTAATAATTTTTTTTTGAGCTATGTACCGCCATCTAAGTCGATTGTACAAATTTCGTATGGACGTCCGATGGCACCTATATGAAAAAATATATACGATTTTAGTTCACAAACTTTTATAAAGAGGGCGCTAAATTCGATTCGCGTATATTGTCATTATACATTCAGCTACGGTGTTAAGGGAATCGGACGTCCGAAAACATGGCAACGCCGCAAACTTTATTCTACATGTTATAAATAGTATCAACACCGATGTTTTATGAAACCGACGATTTGTACTGCGCCTTTCTTTTTAGATTGTTGGTCGGATAAATTGCAATTACCTAAATCATTTGAGGAGAAATGCGACATTAAAATTAGCTTGCCAAATATCGAATAAATAAATAATTAACTGCTGAACTATAATATCCTGGTCTAATGCCTAATACCGTTGAACAATTAAAATTAACTCGCAAATAAGTACTACCTACTAACCAATATTATTTCTTTGCGGAACTGTAAAAACAAACATGCCTGAACCCAATTATACCTACTCTTAGACACATCAAAGTTAAAATTTATTTAATGCAAATAGTTTGTTACGTTATTTTTTCCAAATATAATAATAAATTATCAGTTATAAACAAATAAATTATGTCAGAGCGGAGGCTTCCACGGCCAGATTCGGTAAAATAAAAACGATCTTCAGGCCAGGACCGTTTTCATGTTGAAAAAGTCGAGTTTTATTACTTACATAATAAAATATAAAACTCTTTAAATTGATAGGATCCATATTCTGGTGGTAAAGTGATATATCTCCAAATGGGGTGAACTGATAATAACCAAATAAGTTGGGGCTTCGCCCTTTGTTTAACTTATTATTATTCGTTTTCCATTATAACCTGCGGCCGACCTTCCTATTGGCTTCCGTTTTTCAGCAACCATTGATGGACTGACTCGACGTTATCTATTTCAATGATCAATTTGTAATTTTTTGAAATTTTTACTTCGCTTCATTCATGCCCATTACTCCATTTCTACATCAACTACATCAACATTACACTAGACCTGATGATGACACCATATAGGTAGTCGAAACATGTCGTAAGCTTAATCAATTTATTAATTTTATCCACTTCGATTTACAATTTAATCATAATAAATGTTATTCATGAGGGAGGATTCGTGATTATTTGGTTATTATAAAATCTCTTTCCAATGAACCAACGGGAACACACACACTATACTAAACTGCACACTCTGGAACATGTGTGACTAAGACATCGCGAAAAGGAAGTGATCCTTTAGCCTCAACTTCCATGGTAAACTTGATGTCGGGATGTTGGGTATTTAAAGATGATCTTGGAATTCCAACCAAGCGTCATAACAGTGTGGTCAAATTAAGAAGGTATCATCGACATGTCTATTGTACCACACTTTGAACTGAAGATGAAAAGATTCCAGAACGACCGATACGAAAAACGCCGCCAGAAGACGTTAGCTACCGGCGAGAGCACAGAACGCACATCAGCGCCAGAAGCTTGTTCGTTACACTTACCCCGCAGCTGAAAATAAATAGAAGAAAACTAATGCGACCCTTCAGAAATAGAATTCATGATGGGAACTTTGGTAAATAGAGACGTAACATCGAAGCTCACAAGAAGATCTTGGAGATTCAAGCGAAGATCGGAGATGCGTTGAATGACCGGAGTTCAGAATGTGTGATGACGTGCGGCATGTAATACGTCAAATAATTGGCCAGATACTTAGCGAGTGTCTAGGTGGGCGAGTTGATGGTGTTGATAGACCAAAAGTCATTGTTGGTGGGTTCAACATTACGGATTTCCGTCTTGCTTAATATTTGTTTGATGGTGAACAAATAGGTTGCGCATGTATTTAAAATTTAACTAAAAACGACGGGGAGCCACAGCTCAATAATTATGACGAGTTGCTCGAGGAAATTTGTTACTGAACCTTACAATTTTGTCTTTTGATTAACTCAAAATTTTGGATGATCAACTTGGTCAATGCATCTTATATCGCAAACAAATAGGTTGCGTATGTATTTGAAAGAATTTTTGTTTTGCAACTTTTTCCAATAGTTTTGACCGTGAATACCTGACTTAGGAAAAAGACGAAAGGTGTGAAATTTGACTAAAAACGATGGGGAGACACAGCGAAATAATTATGACGAGTTGCTCGAGTAAATTTGTTACTCCACCTTACAATTTTATCTTTTGATTAACTTAAAATTTTGGATGATATTGGATCAACTTGGTCAATGCATCTTATATCCTAAACAAATAGGTTACGCATGTATTTGAACGAATTTTTGGCTTGCATTTTTTTTCAATAATTTTAACCGTGAATACCTGACTAGGGAAAAAGACGAAAGGTGTGAAATTTGACTAAAAACGATGGGGAGACACAGCGAAATAATTATGACGAGTTGCTCGAGGAAATTTGTTACTCCATCTTACAATTTTATCTTTTGATTAACTTAAAATTTTGGATGATGTTGGATCAACTTGGTCAATGCATCTTATATCCTAAACAAATAGGTTGCGCATGTATTTGAAAGAATTTTTGCTGTGCAACCTTTTCCAATGGTTCTGACCGTGAATACCTCACTTGAGAAAAAGGCAAAATGTGTTAAATTTGACTATAAACGATGGGGAGCCACAGTGCAATAATTATGACGAGTTGCTCGAGGAAATTTGCTACTGAACCTTACAATTTTGCCTTTTGATTAACTCAAAATTTTGGATGATCAGCTTGGTCAATGCATCTTATATCGTAAACAAATAGGTTGCGCATGTTTTTGAAAGAATTTTTGTTTTGCAATCTTTTCCAATAGTTTTGACCGTGAATACCTGAGTTGGGAAAAAGGCGAAATGTGTGAAATTTGACTATAAACGATGGGGAGCCACAGCGCAGTTATAATGAAGAGTTGCTGGAGGAAATTTGTTACTGAACTTTACAATTTTGCCTTTTGATTAACTCAAAATTTTGGATGATCAACTTGGTCAATGCATCTTATATCGTAAACAAATAGGTTGTGCATGTTTTTGAAAGAATTTTTGTTTTGCAATCTTTTCCAATAGTTTTGACCGTGAATACCTGAGTTGGGAAAAAGGCGAAATGTGTGAAATTTGACTATAAACGATGGGGAGCCACAGCGCAGTTATAATGAAGAGTTGCTGGAGGAAATTTGTTACTGAACTTTACAATTTTGCCTTTTGATTAACTCAAAATTTTGGATGATCAACTTGGTCAATGCATCTTATATCGTAAACAAATAGGTTGCGCATGTATTTGAAAGAATTTTTGTTTTGCAATCTTTTCCAATAGTTTTGACCGTGAATACCTGAGTTGGGAAAAAGGCGAAATGTGTGAAATTTGACTATAAACGATGGGGAGCCACAGCGCAGTAATAATGAAGAGTTGCTGGAGGAAATATGTTACTGAACTTTACAATTTTGCCTTTTGATTAACTCAAAATTTTGGATGATCAACTTGGTCAATGCATCTTATATCGTAAACAAATAGGTTGCGCGTGTTTTTGAAAGAATTTTTGTTTTGCAATCTTTTCCAATAGTTTTCACCGTGAATACCTGAGTTGGGAAAAAGGCGAAATGTGTGAAATTTGACTATAAACGATGGGGAGCCACAGCGCAGTAATAATGAAGAGTTGCTGGAAGAAATTTGTTACTGAACTTTACAATTTTGCCTTTTGATTAACTCAAAATTTTGGATGATCAACTTGGTCAATGCATCTTATATCGTAAACAAATAGGTTGCGCGTGTTTTTGAAAGAATTTTTGTTTTGCAATCTTTTCCAATAGTTTTCACCGTGAATACCTGAGTTGGGAAAAAGGCGAAATGTGTGAAATTTGACTATAAACGATGGGGAGCCACAGCGCAGTAATAATGAAGAGTTGCTGGAAGAAATTTGTTACTGAACTTTACAATTTTGCCTTTTGATTAACTCAAAATTTTGGATGATCAACTTGGTCAATGCATCTTATATCGTAAACAAATAGGTTGCGCATGTTTTTGAAAGAATTTTTGTTTTGCAATCTTTTCCAATAGTTTTGACCGTGAATACCTGAGTTGGGATAAAGGCGAAATGTGTGAAATTTGACTATAAACGATGGGGAGCCACAGCGCAGTAATAATGAAGAGTTGCTGGAGGAAATATGTTACTGAACTTTACAATTTTGCCTTTTGATTAACTCAAAATTTTGGATGATCAACTTGGTCAATGCATCTTATATCGTAAACAAATAGGTTGTGCATGTTTTTGAAAGAATTTTTGTTTTGCAATCTTTTCCAATAGTTTTGACCGTGAATACCTGAGTTGGGAAAAAGGCGAAATGTGTGAAATTTGACTATAAACGATGGGGAGCCACAGCGCAGTAATAATGAAGAGTTGCTGGAGGAAATATGTAACTGAACTTTACAATTTTGCCTTTTGATTAACTCAAAATTTTGGATGATCAACTTGGTCAATGCATCTTATATCGTAAACAAATAGGTTGCGCGTGTTTTTGAAAGAATTTTTGTTTTGCAATCTTTTCCAATAGTTTTCACCGTGAATACCTGAGTTGGGAAAAAGGCGAAATGTGTGAAATTTGACTATAAACGATGGGGAGCCACAGCGCAGTAATAATGAAGAGTTGCTGGAAGAAATTTGTTACTGAACTTTACAATTTTGCCTTTTGATTAACTCAAAATTTTGGATGATCAACTTGGTCAATGCATCTTATATCGTAAACAAATAGGTTGCGCATGTTTTTGAAAGAATTTTTGTTTTGCAATCTTTTCCAATAGTTTTGACCGTGAATACCTGAGTTGGGATAAAGGCGAAATGTGTGAAATTTGACTATAAACGATGGGGAGCCACAGCGCAGTAATAATGAAGAGTTGCTGGAGGAAATATGTTACTGAACTTTACAATTTTGCCTTTTGATTAACTCAAAATTTTGGATGATCAACTTGGTCAATGCATCTTATATCGTAAACAAATAGGTTGTGCATGTTTTTGAAAGAATTTTTGTTTTGCAATCTTTTCCAATAGTTTTGACCGTGAATACCTGAGTTGGGAAAAAGGCGAAATGTGTGAAATTTGACTATAAACGATGGGGAGCCACAGCGCAATAATAATGAAGAGTTGCTCGAGGAAATTTGGTACTGAATCTTACAATTTTGTCTTTTGATTAACTCAAAATTTTGGATGATCAACGGATCTTAAATCGTAACAAAATTGTTATTGGAACTGGCAGGCGAAAGTTCAAGCACACTGATAAATAGACTTGAACATTGGGTGTATTCCGATTTTTCATTTGTTGTTTAAATACGCATAATATATCCTCTACTGTGCATGCGGAACTTCCTATTTTTAAATTTAAATTTAAATACAAAACGCTTACTCAAGGGTAAAGACACGCGTTAAATGTTGCAACATTGCTGGACGTCGAATGAATAGCAAATTCTTAAAGTCATAAAAACCAATGAATATCGCTGGACGTCGAATGTCTCCCCAGTAAAATGACGTTCGATGGATGTCACGATGAAAGGTAAATTTTTTTTTTAGGTCAACATTTTAGCGTGCGTTATAGGTAATTCCGGTTAGTTGTATATACTTCAATGTATATTGACGAATTGCTATTATATCTCGTGGACGTCTCATGTTCTGACTATGAAAGGACGTCCAGTGTATAGCGGGATGTGTATATATATATATATATGTATATATATATATATATATAAATAATTATAAAGTAAGGTAATTGTTCAAAATAAAATAAATAACTGGTAGTAATTGGATAGTAATCCACAAAAAAAATAATAATCACTCAAAGGTGATAAGCCAATTAGTGATCCGCTTTACCTTTTTCAAGTAGCGTAGCAAAACTACTCGTAATGAATTTACGTTAACATAAGAAACAATATTTCAAGTATACGATACAATCGTAGCGAGCAAAAGTAAGTAAGTAATAATAAAAATAGGTACCTGTGTGTTCGGTGGAGATCCTTTGCAAAGGCTCTGCCGAAGCGAAGCAATCTAAATAAAGAAAGTTAGTACCCGGTGGACCAACAATGGGTCGGTCCCAAATACGAGAATACTTAATTACTCACGATTCCCTTGAAGGATCGGATACTGAGTATATATTTTAGCAAAAGAGTTCGAAGTTATCAATAAGTAAAGTTAACGTAAAAGGGGATAGCTAATCTAATGTAATATACAAGTTAATTAACGCAAACAAAATAGTAATTACATTTTAAGTAACAAAAGTATTAAACGAAGAGCAAATTTAGCTAGAATGAGGTATTCACAAAATGTATGACGTCACAAAAATATTTAAGTTAAATTATATAGCAATTTTCTAAAACAAATAATTTCGGTAAGGTAAAGTAGTTTATAGGGAAGTAGGAAAACAAAGGTCGATGAAAATTTGAAGTTGTCTTCGGCGAACTTCAGAATATAGAAGATGGCAGCGAGTCGTCAAGGCAGGAATCGGTATTACCGGCTCAAGATGACGGACCAAGTGATAAGGAAAGCGAAGGCGTAGAACTATTCTTGAACTTGAACTTGAACTTGAACGCCAATGAGTTTAATCACTGACGTTAAGAACACTTTGACGAATTCTTTAATGCGACACCAATTATTTGTATAAAACCGTAAATTACGTTCAGCGGCGGTGGAAATAAAGCAGTTGTTTTCTCCGCGACCAATGAGTTAAGAAATTCCACTTAAAACCGTTTCGATAACGTATAGGTAAAGATAATTGTGGAAATTTCTAAGCACAAAATGGAGCGTGTACGCACTGTTCTAGAACTCGAAGCAAAAGACGCTTTTACCAGTCAAAAAACTAACCGGCTTAAGAATTAAAAAAAGAGATAGTAGAGCGTGAATGACGTTAAAAGGAGAGAGATGAATAGCACGCTAACACAAGTTCGAGGCGAAGCAACAGATTTCAACCAATTAGAAAATTAGTAATTATGTTAAAAAGTGGACGCATTGCGCCACCTAGTGGACAACCAAAGTACGGTCGATAATATCGAATATAGATAGTACTAACCATAGAGTAAATACACATAACACCTGACCTACCCACAAAAGGTGAAGATATAAAACAAATAATATTACATAGTTATCCGAAACAAGAAAATAACCGGTCCTTCCAAGTTAACTGGTACAAGAGATTTTCGTGGCTAGAATACTCACAAGAGCTAAATGCTGCATTTTGTTATGCATGTCGTCAGTTTCAACCGACTGGGAGCAAGGGACACACAGTATATACTTATTCTGGATTTAGGAACTGGAAAAATGCAGTAGATGCTAAGAATGGATTTCCAGCTCATGAAAAAACAGCAGTGCATATTAAAGCAATGCAAATGTGGAATGAGAGAAAAATCAGAGACTCGACCGGCACGGCTGTGTCCACGCTTGTCAATCATGAGATTCTGATAAAATATAGATATTACGTGAAGTCGATTGCTGAGATAATTCAATTTTTAGCAGTCAATGAACTAGCACTTCGTGGCAGCTATGAGATCGAACATGAACAAGAACGGGGATTATTCATGAATTTATTTAAATATACCATTAAAAAAGACGAGAGGTTGGCTGAATGTCTTCCACATATTCCTGACAATGCTAAATACACATCACCCGATATTCAGAACGAGATAATAGCTATTTTAGCTGAAATGGTTCGTGAGCAAGTAGTCGGTGATCTAAAAAATGCAGATGTCCCATGGTTTACATTACTTGAAGATGGCACAAGAGATAAGAATAATAGAGAAAATATATCAATTGGAGTGAGGTATGTCAAAAACGGTAAGGTATTTGAATCTTTACTCGGCATTTACACTACAGACAAGCTAGATGCCAAAACGTTTACGAATATGACTCTTAATATCCTAAGTGATAATGGAATAGATACAAAACACCTTCTCAGCCAATGTTATGACGGTGCTAGCGTTATGAACGGTCATAAGGGGGGAGTAGCCGCGTTAATACAAAAATCATTGGGACGTTTTATTCCATATGTACATTGTTTTAACCATCGCCTTCATCTTGTGGTAGTCCGAACTGTGTCAGAAATAAATTTAATTAAACACTTCTTCGAACAAGCTGTTATGTTACATGAATTTTTTGGACACGGAAAAGTGGCTGCTATATATCGGGGAAAATCTATTGGTAGATTATTGGAGCAGCGCTGGTCTGGACATATAGCAATTGTTAAAGTCATATTTTCTAATTACGCTGAAATATTAAGAACATTAGACGAAATAAAAAATGATCGCTCATTTAGTGGACAAGACACCGCCAAATCTGTTGGAATTAAATCAGTAATGTTGGAATATCGCTTTAGATTTGTCCTTGTTTGGATGAAAAAGTTGTTGGGACTTTTGGAACCTGCTGATTCGGCTTTGCAAGCACGTACAATTAGTCTAAACGAAGCCAATGGAATTATAAAGTCAGTAAAAAATACAATTCGGGATCTTAGAACAAATCAAAATTACGAAAGTTTAGCCAATGAAGCCAACCAACTTTTAAACGGTACAGAATTAATACCATGTGAAAAAAGAGCACCAAAGTTAAGTGTAACTATGAAGGACTACTTGGTAACTGAAAAAATACTTTCTGAAATGTCTAAAAGTGAACCAAGTACCAGTTGCACTCAATCTCAATCAGTATTTTTTGAGTCATTAGATCTTGTATTATCCTTATTAAGTGAAAGGTTTTCTGACAATGATGAACTGATTAACGCAATAAGTAGTATTGATCTTCTTGATCTCGATAAACTGAAATATCTAGAAAAGCTGGGTAAGTAATCAATTTGAATTTGTGCAGCTTTTTAAATATAATAAATGTTTTAGGGATTTCGTTACCAAATCGAGAAGAATTGGCGGTATTTAAGGATTACATACGTAATAAACCGGAGACAAACATCTTTGCAGAGTTATTTAAACAAAAAGAAGTGTTTAGTAACACCTATGCGCTCTTTGCTACAGTGTACACTTTTGGGTGTAGTACTGCAGTAAATGAATCTTCATTCTCAACGTTAACAGCAATTAATAGGCCACAGAGGTATTCTATGAGTCAACCTCGTATGGCTGATTTAATTTACTTGGCGTTTGAAAGAAGAAGAACCGAGTGCCTCAATATGGAGTCATTTTTAATAAAATTCAATAACCGCAAAGAAAGAAAATTGCAACTGTTTTGACTTTTTATTTGTTTTTTTCTCGTACCTATTTGTATGCGTTTTGGTAATTTATAATAATATAAGAATATTATTAAGTACCTATTGCATTATTAATAAAACATGTTAAGTGTGAAATTTGGTTTCATAGTTCAGAAAACAAAACAAATACCTAATATACGCATATTAAGCATGTAAGCAAGAAATACACAAAAAAAAATAAACTGCAGTGACCTTGGAAAATCAAATATTGCTATCTTTTAACATGAGATTGTGGGCCCTGGTAAAAACACTAATAGCCCTACCAACAATTTGGTTGTAGCTACGGGGCTGGCACAAAGTCAAGGGTTGGCGACGTTGGAAGCTGTATTATGGCATTCTAATACGCAATAATAAGGTGGCTCCCATTCACCACTGGCTCCAATTCCCCCCAGCTCCCCTAATATTAATTTAAAAGATGATGCAAAACCATGTTTTTCTTCGCGCTTATAATGTACCATATGCGCTTAAAAATGAAGTTGATGCTGAGCTAGACAAACTAGAGTCAAAAGGCATAATTACCAAAGTTAGTTATAGTCAATGGGCAAGTCCAATTGTCATAGTGCCACGCAAAAATGGGAAAATTCGTATCTGTGTTGATCTAGAGAATACAGTTAATCCACAGTTAATAACAGATATTTTTCCAATACCTTTAGTCAATGGGTACGTTCAGACGACGTCAGCTGCTGAGTTGTAGCGCTAAACTGTTGGATGTCAGCTGTTTTAAACTGTTGAGAAAATTCTGAACGCACTGTTAACATGTAGCGAAAAGTGACAGTTAACTGACAATTGAATTTGACAATCGTGTCTTGTATCAAAGTTGTATACTTTGCTTGTATGCATATGCACAGTATAGTCACAAATACTGCGCGTCTATGTAAAACGTTTATTAATTTGTTTAATTACGAATAAGTCGTAGAAAAAGTGTGGGCTATGTTTGATTATCAAGAAATAATAATTTTGGAAGAGCTGATACATGATGACCTTCATCTGGAAATAATTAACGCTGCAGTAGATAATTTAATAATGCAGCCAGTGAACATCGTGGAGCACCCAAGGATTGAACCAGTTCGCAATGAATATTATTATGAAAATGTAGTACCACACTACACTCTTGATGATTTTCATAATCATTTTAGAATGAGTAGAGCAACGTTTCAGGTAAATTCACTTCATATTGTCATTATTTATCTATGCATTACTTATGTCTCTCAGTATTGTAGAATTTGTAAGTAATCAATTTAATAATTGCAGAATTTGAAAATCCAACTTCAACGAGCAAATGTTGAAAGGATTAATGAACGAGTGCCATTTGAAAAGAAATTATTATTTACCATTTGGATGTTATCAAAACCTGAAAGTTTTATAGCAGCTGGAGATAGATTTAACATTGCTAAAAGTACTTGTCATCAAATATTTTTTGATGTAATTTCCTGTATTGCAAGTTTAAGGAGTGATTTGATTATTTGGCCTAATGAAAATCAAAGACAACACACCGCAAGGGTGTTACAAAATAAATCAGGTAAGATAAACTATAAAATTATTACCTATTATTTTTGTATACATTTTAATGATTTTAGGTATACCTGGAATTATAGGTGCCATAGATGGGTGCCATATAGCCATTAAAGCACCCCCCCATAATTCGGTAGATTACTACAATAGAAATAATTACCACTCGGTCGTTTTACAAGCAGTTTGTAATGACAGGAAGGAGTTTATTGATATTTTTGTTGGGATGCCAGGACGGGTGCATGATGCTAGAGTTTTCAGGCAAAGTGACTTATATACTCTGCTTACTAGAGATAATAGAGCAGTACATGAAAACGAACATCTTCTTGGAGATGCAGCATACCCCTTGTCGCAATACCTTTTAAAACCATATCGAGACAACGGTCACTTGAGCGAAGGTGAAATTAGATTCAACACAAGAATGAGTTCTGTTCGATCTATGGTTGAGCAAGCATTCGGCCTCTTAAAATGCAAATTTCGTCGTTTAAAATATTTAGATATGGCAAGAATAGACTTTGTGCCTACCGTTATTACAGCTGCTTGTGTATTACACAATTTTATAATTATGAACGAAAGTATTGAGAGATATGAGGACAATGTTTGTATTATACCTAGACAAAATGAAAATGATAATTTAATAAACAATGTTGAGGGGAATGGTAATCATGTAGCCGAAGGAAAAAGGAATTACATTGCATCCCTTCTTCACTAAGGTTTTTTACGCAGAATAGCTATTTTTAATACAGTGTTAAAATACAAAAACAAACTTAAAATATAATTCACTTAAGTATTATGGTTACGTTCAAACATTTTTTTCAATAAATCAATTTTTTCTTTTGTAATTTATTGTTTTCCACAATTCCTTCCCTTAGTTTCTTTAACTCCAATAGTTTTTCCTCTTCAATTTCCAACTGTCTTTTCCGATAAACATCTAAACGTCTTACCTGAAGTGATTTAGAATGTGATGATGGTTGGGCAATTTCACAATCAGATCTACTTGGGGTACTAGTTCCAGAATTACTGCAATTGTCAAAATTGTCCGGTTCAGCTTGTTGAGATGTTACTTTACTTAGTTGCGTGGATGTTATTAAATTTGATGGCAAATTTACTGTTTTGTCTTCTTGAAACATGTCTTCAAAATATGAGAAATATTCCCAATTTATTCGGCCAGTCCCAGTTGTTTTTTTCTTGTTGTTGTTGTCCAAAATTGTCCGATAAGTTTTTTTCATGTTCCTCATTTTCCTGTCTAGGGCATCTGCATCTATTTCATAGCCTTTCTTCCTCATTTCCACACTAATATGATCCCATAATATTTTTTTTTTTACTTTTGGGTTTCTGAATTTACCAAGTCTACATTTATATTCATCCAAAAATAAAAGAATACTTTTGTTTGTCCATACGAAGTTTTCTCTATCTAAACAAAACAGGAAATTATCTTTCAAATGATATTAAGATGCAAGTTCTTGTAACTCACCTTCGGTAATAAGTTGTGTAACACCATCTTCTTCATTAGCATTTGTTAATAATAACTGATCAATTTCGTCAACTACTTTAACATTTGTGTTACATTCATTTTCAATGTGTTCGTTAGAAGTTTCTGCTAACTCCAACTCGAAAACAGTTTTTATGTCATGTGTGAGGGTCACATATACCAATGCATTATCTAAAATGTAGTAGTATAAAGGCATTGTGCTAATAATAGCTAATATGTTGCACTTAAAATTAAAGCATGAGTAATGTATGTACCTACCTTCTTTATTTACTAATAATATTTTGCCATCTTCGATTATTGGTGAACCATTTTGGTTTACTACCAAACTATGAGAAATTCGCGTCACGCTCATTACTCTGGAGAGCTCTATAAATAGTTTTTATTTTTTAACCACAAAACAGATAACATTAACCTTACTATAACAGCTGATAATTATGGATTTTACTTGCACGTGTTATTTTGCGATGTTCTGCGCATGTATATAAAAACGTTGAGTGTCGTGAGCGTCAATTATTCCCGCTCAGAAATAAAGTCAACGGTTTAGTTGCGTTCGTTCTGAGCGATACTTCTAGATGCAAGCGCTCACTCAACAACTCAGCAGTTGACGTCGTCTGAACGTACCCAATGATTTATTCAATTTGTTCACAGATTGCTCATATTTTCGCCGTATTGACCTATCTAATGCGTTTTTGCAGTTAGTCGTTAGTGAGAAAAGTAGGGAAATGCTCACTATCAATACTCCAAAAGGATTGTATACCTATAATCGTTTAGTCTTTGGTCTCGCATCCAGTCCAGCAGTATTTCAGTCGGTCATTGAAACCATTTTAAAGGGCATAGATCATGTTGCTGCATTTTATGACGATATTTTAATAGGGAGTGAAGATTTAAAATCATGCACAGTCGTTCTTCATAAAGTGTTATCTCGAATGAACGAATACAATGTAAAAATTAATGCAGATAAAAGTGTCTTTTTCGTACAATCTTTAGATTTTTTAGGCTACAGGTTAAGCAAAGAAGAAAAACAACCGTCTGATTAAAAAATTCAAAAAATTAAGTCCACAACCGTACCTCAAGATATCACTCAATTAAGGTCATATTTGTCAATGTTAAATTATTATAGGAATTTTATTCAAATGTGTCCCGACCTACTTGAACCTCTTTATAAACTTTTACGTAAAGACGTACCGTATGTTTGGTCAAACAAATGCCAACAAGCATTTGAAAAGAGTAAAGAGGCACTTTCTAATAAGTCACTGCTAGTACTGTTTGACCATAATAAGCCTATTTCTTTAACCGTCGACAGTAGTAGTTACGGGGTAGGCGCAGTTTTAAGCCATACAGTTAATGGTGTAGAGCAACTAATAGCTTTTGAGTCAGCTAGTTTAAGCCCGGCTCAACGTAATTATTCTCAAGTTCACAAAGAAGCCTTAGCTGTAATATTCGGAGTGAAAAAGTTTCATAAATTTTTATACGGTCGTCAATTCATAATTTATAGTGACAGTTATACTGTCAGCGTACAATTACAAAATTCTTTATAAAAAGGAGACTAATATTCCTCAAGCTGATGTAATATCACGTTTACCAAGTTCTGAAATTGTATCAGAGCCAGAATGTAATTTTATTTATACATCAACACCTATCATAAACTATCATAACTAATGAGGAAGTGCGTATACATACTAAACAAGATGCTAATTTGGAAAAAGTTAAGAACTTAGTATTAGAGGATTGGAGTTATTATAGAAAAGGTAATCCAGAAGTAGATACTTACTTCAAAATACGTCATAATCTGTCTGCGTCAAACGAATGTTTGTTAATGGGAGATAGAGTTGTAATTCCTTTGTCATTACGTGAAAAGGTTTTAAAAATGATACATTGTGGTCATACAGGTGTTACAAGATTACAGTTACTAGCTAGATCGTACGTCTGGTGGAGTGGTTTGGATGAGGATATACGTAGATTTGTAGCAAATTGTCACATATGTCAGTTAACCCAACGAAATTCAAACGATAATTATCGGACTTCATGGCCAAAACCAAATAAACCATGGGAAAGAGTTCATTTGGATTTTTTTTATTTCAAATCAAAATCTTTTCTAATTTTAGTAGATGCATACACGAAATGGGTAGAATGTCACCTAATACCAACAACAAATTTCGGTAGTCTATCAATATGTTTAAATGAAATTTGGTCACGTTTTAGTTTTCCAAAACTTATTGTGTGTGATAATGGTCCACCGTTTTCGTCTAGAGATTTTGGATCATATTGCAAAAACAAGAACATTAAGCTTATGTTTACAGCACCATATAATCCCCAATCGAATGGAATAGCTGAAAGGTCAGTGCAAACTTTTAAGAACATGCTGTACAAGTCATTCATGTCAAATAATTCCGAGTCAATGTCGCTACAACAAAAGTTGTACGATTGTCTGTATTTGTATCGAGCTACACCGAGTTCTGTTACAGGAGTTTCTCCAATGTCGGCAATGCTCACTTTTGCACCACGTATACCTTTAAGTAATTTATGTCCTACGTCAAGTCCTAAGTCAATATTGAGAAATAGTAAATACGCAAGTGACACGCATATTCCAGAATTTCAAGAGGGGGAGGTAGTGTTGGTAAATTTGAAACACATAAAGAGTCATATTCGTTGGTTTAAAGCAGCGATAAAAGCCAAAATAAGTAAAGTTATGTATTTAGTCCAATTGGAAAACGATGGGTTAGTAAGAAAAGTTCATGTCAACCAAATTAAAAGTATTGATACACCAGAGTGTGAGTTTAGTGATAATGATAATGCAAATTATAGTTCAAGTCGTGAAAGTCTAGATTTCGAGTATGTACCAAAACAAAATTCTCGTGTAAAGTTTAATGATAAAATAAATGAGCATAGTGATGCATCAATTCCATTTGAGTCTGTAGGTAGGCAAACGCATTTACAAATGAGTCATGAGCCACAACAAAGTAAAATTGTTAATGAGTCAGAGGGAAATCAAGTCCAAGTTGAGAAAGAAAACGATCAAAATCCTAATGTAAAAGTAAGTTTAAATAAAAGTCAAAAACAAAATAAGTTTACTAGAGTCCACTACAAGACTGCTAGTGGAAGATCAGTAAAACTTCCAAAAAGATTTGAAACATAGTTATACCATGTACTGAAGGATAAATAGTGTTAAGTTTTTGTAAGTTTTGTTCAAGAGGGGAGGATGAATGATATATTATGAACGTGACAACGTTGTGTCAGTCGGCAACACGTGATATGCATGGCATCCAACCTTCAACAAGATAGAAAATGTAGATATGTATAAGTTAAGTTGTTAAGTACTACTTTTAGTTTTTTCGTTCTATTAATAAATATAGTTAAAAATCAATTCTTTAATTTAACTATGTACTAGCAAAACTGATGCTGGTAGGAAATATATCAATTTACTAACCCACAATGGAAGGAGAAGTGTTTCTTTAACTTTGAAGTGCAAGGTTTAATAAATGACGACTTCGACTCGTTCCAAACATCCTTGGACCGCTAAACTTACGTTTTTATCAATTATTCTGTAACATTAATTAAAGGTCTTATATCAAATTTGTGTCAAATGTTAAGTTGCAAAACGTTGTATGTCAAAATTAAGATCGTTAAAATTAATGCCATAACACTGTTATTGACAAAAAACAACCAACTATTACTATATTAGGCTACATCAGAAAGATGTAAATAGAGTGAAACAATTACTCAAATTATATACCTTGTGTCCCACGCTAGGGGTACCCCATGGGATTTAACATGGGAAAATTGAAATTATGTTTTTCCTGCTTCCCAAATTCAAAAATCGCAAATATTTTGACGCAGATTTAAAGTGGCACTTAAAACGTTTCTAAAAACAATTTTTTGATTACAATTTGATAATTAATAAATTAATTACAGGCATTTGAAATTCGAAATTTTGAAGGTTTTTCGCGCATGCGATTCAGATCGGTTATCTTCGGTTTTTAAAGCAATATGGATGCTAAAATTGCCGAAGATAGCCGAAGATACCCGATCTGAATCTCGTGCGCGAAATACCTTCAAAATTTCGAATTTCAAATGCCTGTAATTAATTTATTAATTATCAAATTATAATCAAAAAACTGTTTTTAGAAACGTTTTAAGTGCCACTTTAAATCTGCGTCAAAATTTTTGCGATTTTTTAATTTGGGAAGCAGGAAAAAGATAATTTCAATTTTCCCATGTTAAATCCCATGGGGTACCCCTAGCGTGGGACACAAGGTATAAATATATTAATTAAATTAAAAACAAAACATAGTTTGAGGTTATGTAACTAGCTTTCTAATAAATTTAAAATTAAACAAAGAAAAAGTAACAAATTACTAAAAAGTACATTATTTTGAACATAAGAATATAGCAGTAAATAATTAATTACTTACCTATAATTTTTTTAAGAGAAAAACTGTGAAAGCAACACCAACTATAAACAATTTTTGACATACGACTAATTGCAGTAGCCAAAATCTAGGAGCTATTATCCGAGTCTAATTGCAAGAGAGTGAATACCCGCTTTCTTATTGGTCTGTTGATATACAACCTACTGCAAGTTGTGAGGTTAGATAAAATGGCCAAATTTCTCTAATAACAAAAAAATTACTTTTTTTGACATAGGTCCTTTTGCAATTACCGCCACGAAGTGCTGCGTTTATTGTATTAAACGAAGTATTAAAAAAAAAGAAAAAGAACAATCGCCGATGGTGGATGACGAGAATGTTCAAAAATAGAAGTCGGTACAGCGGCAGTGACCTATTTATGTGATTTGTCGATTGAAAATACAGGGCAATTTAAAAATTTTTGTCGCATGTCCTCTGAAGACTTTGAAATATTACTTCAGTTATTAGGACCTAAAATACGAAAACGAGACACCAATTTCAGAGAGTGTATACCTGTTAAGGAAAGATTAACGATAACCTTTCGTTTCTTGGCAACCGCAGACTCATTTACTAGTTTATCGTATTTGTTTAAAGTCTCAAAGCAGAGTATTTCTACAATTAACGAAGGGGGGTGGAAGAATGAATTGGCTGCTAACTGTTGTTGTAGTTGGTATTTATATAAATACCATTGTTTTTATTAATAACTTTACATAGTGATAAGTGATAAGTATAACGACGTTTCGCCTTTTTTAACTAGTAGGCTTTTTCGAGTTAATTCTGTAATCAATAGTGCACATTAATTTATGAACTATTGTTATCAATTAGTGTGGATGAGTTTTTATTTAACAGAATGATGGTAGGTGATGTAGCGTACCCCCAGGTGCAACGTCGAAAGACTGTCGCGCAATTCGAAAAACCAAATAAAAACTAAATCTCCCGCCAACTAACTGAAACCCCATGGCACGTGATCGTCAATAACAAAACTGTCAAATGGTAGGACTCTACGTTGTGAAACGAATTGCTCGTGATGTGTGTGCTGCGAAAGCTGCAACAGCAACAGTTACCGCGCGCGCCACAAAATAATTCCCAAACTTGATTAAGGTTAGGTATGAACCAGTGTTGCCAATTTTAATATATCTAAGAATGATAGCTCTGGCTCTACCATATACACAATGAACTCTAAATAAGGGTTCATTGCATATACATAACACAGATTAAGCATATTTGTTATTATCTTATTTTTGTCATTATTCTATGAAAGTGTCAGCTATTGGAGTGGTGTCAGAAATAGGTGCAGTTACCTTAATTAAATAAAACACACATTGGGGGGTGAAGGAGCATTAAAACAAAACTTTTATTGCCAAAAGGGACTCGGTTGAGAGAAAAAATCCCGAAGGAATAAAAACACTCTCAAACCATCAGTGAACAAATTAACATAAAATGTACAAATCTATATAATGTACAGGTATAAACAAATTCTAATTAACAAAACTGTATAATTGGCTGATGCGCGGGAAAAGGGATATAAGTTAAAATTTGACAAACTGAGTAATACGCGAAATAAGTTAAATTTCTGTTTACAAATCAGCAAACTCATATTTTTACTCAAACTCTTCGCTAATATTGATTACTTTTTATACAGATTTGAATCCATAATTCAATATTCCAAAATTCTTGTAATTATTAAAAAAAAACTACTTATATCATATTACACAATAATTTCTTTTCGGAAATTTCTACTTAACTCCCTGTACGCTAAAAGTAATGACTTTATTATTAGCAGTTTATTAGGAAATGTACACAAAAGCTATGAAAATAAAATATCATTTAACAAAAAACATAAGTATTCAAAATAATACAAGAATTCCTAATCTTCGTATTCCTCTTCATCGGCAGAGTCTACAGCATCTGGTAAAATATTTGTAACGTCCACTCTGGTGGGTAACTTCTTATAAAAACTGTGAAAATTTTTGTCGATATAAGGTAACAGTTCAATAAGATTTTGTTTTTTCTCGACACTTATTGGTATAAGTGACTTGGAACAAATCGGTGGGTCGGCAACAACGTTTTGTAGTTGACCTCTTCTTCTAATATTAAGCGTTTTAAATGGAGCATCACAATCTAGAGTCTCTTTATAATATACAATTCCCAATTCCTTTGTGAATCTAAACCATTTAATATTTTTCCAAATCACTTTTTCTCCATTTGCGTTCGTCGTTTTTTTTTGAAAACTAGTTTTGATAAGATTATCGAACTGTAAAAAGTCATTTTGAGACATTTCGATTACTTCGAATGGTTTGGATTTTGCGCAGTGGCGCACAAGCTGATACCAGTCTCGAGGATGATGTATGGGGGAATTATATTTTTTTTTCTTTTTCTCAATGATGGAGTGGTCCGTATCACATTCCATATGTGTATGTCCCGGGACCAAAAACTTGTGATCTAAACATTCCAGGTTTCCCATTCTTTGTAGTAGTAATGAAAACATCGATACAACATGGGTGTTCTTATTCTGGCCTCCACATGTATCAGAATAAAGAATTACATGTTTTACAGTATCAGGTAAAGATTGAATATGCTTATACAAGCAAGAAGCTACATGATTGGCACCTCGTCCCGCTAGTGCTTCATGCCACATAAAACAATATGGTCTGTTACTATTACATTCATGAATTGTTAAATTGTAGGCCCATAGTTGCCTCTTATAGAATGCAACAGACGTTTCTATAGCTGGGGTAGGAAGACACTGTTGTAGGTCAAATGAGTATACTACTTTTGAGGTATCTTTTTTTGCAATGTTCTTATCTATTTTTTTTTAAGCATATGCAAATTCGGCATCTGTTTGATGTTGTTGTAATTCAGTTTTCAGTCTTTTCTTTACCTCTTCACTATTTTCATTTTTCAAAATCATTTTGTATTTGTCACAGGTGTGACATGTGTCTTTCTGATTGTTCTTAATTTTTATATTTAAAGAATGAAATATAGTCTCGTACTTTCTTCTGCTTACTGGTCGCTTAATGGGTTCCCATTTTTTGTACTCATCAAACATTCTTGCTAGTGTATAATGTGCAGGTAAATACTTCTTATTGCTCTGCTGTCTACAATAATGGCTTTCGTATGATGGTATAGAAAGAACATGTTTACGCACTAGTTCCTCATCATCTGTAGAGACTTTATTATGTGGAGGCCCTGAACCTCTTTGGTCGTCCTGAGTTATGCCCGATACTGATGCGTTTTTCTTTTGCATCACATTTGACAAAAACTTACTCGACAAATCAAATGTGTTTTGGAAACAGCGTTTACAAATTTTTATCAATGAACCATTGATTCGAAGGTTATACGTATACGTAAAAAATCGAAATTTTTGTTTTTCAAGATCAACAATCTTAGCTCTTGTGGTTTTCTTTTCACTGCTGTTAATCAAATCGGCAATGTAGGCAATCTGTTTATTAAAACTACCGAGAGCCCAATATTCTGCAAACAATTTTTTTCTTGATGTTTCATTTACCCTAACATTACATTGTAATCTGCAATTTGGTAGGTTTTTCATTGAACGTTGTTGGACCATTTTTCCATTTTTGTAAAATATTCCTTCCCCGTATTTCGACAAACCTTTCTATTTTCTCGCGTTTTTCTAGTTTCCCCTTTCCGTACTTTTCGACCCCTTGTTTTTTTAATGATTGCACCTTGTTTCTGTCTAATTATTAAAGTATTACCTTCTTTCACTTGTAGATTTTGACCTTCGTTACTTTCTTCTTCGGCATCAGACTCATTACCAATAAGCTCATAATCTTTATCGGCAATGTTGTCATCTGTATTTTCAGAATAGTCGCTCATTTCTGCAATGATAGCATTATCTCGATTCTCATCCTTGTTAAAATTTTGCGGTTGCAGTTCCATTTCAAAAGTTTCTTCATTTTGAAATTGTATTGTTTCACATACTAAATCTCAAATAATATTAATTACTTATATATTTTTCTTACCTAGGAATAATCTCAACGAAATGAATAAATAAATGTATTACCTTCTAAGTCAGTAGTAATTCTATCAGGTAAATAATTAGAAACAACAATTTCTCCATCGGTCGTTGCACTATTTACAATGCTTGTAGTATTACAGATAGCAGCATTGTCTATTATTGGTACATTATCATGAAATTCCGGTATGTAATTAAAAAAATGCGATACCTCGGATGGTAGAGATAGAGGCGGACTTGAATCTATAAAGCATGTTTAACGGTTGAAACTAAATCTCTTTAATGTTTAATAAAATATTAAAACATACCTCGACTTGGGCACACAATCCCTTTCATTTAAAGACATCAGAACAATTTTTCTGCTTCTTGACGACATTTTAAGATATATTTATCTTACACAACCGAACCTTTAACAAACTATGCAGAAAGTATTAAAATTCCGCGAAATCAGCAAGTAACCCCACTTGCAGATTGTGAAAAGGGAGTTATATCCACATGCATAATAGTGAAAATGGGTATAAGTCGACATATGTTTGGTTTTGCGCTATTGAAAATAGTGTAAACAGGTGTAAGTCATCATACGTCCCTTTTCCCAAATAATATATTCTTGTATTTAGACTTGTCTCTTTAGCACACAAAAAAACTGCTTTAAAAATATATACTTTCACTTATATTCCTTTACACAATCAAACTAGATCCATTTCTAAACACGTTCCAATACATAACTCAATTTTCGCAATTTTGTACTTATATCCCTTTTCCCGCGCTTCAGCCAGTTGTACTTGACGACTGTATCCTTATTGATTTCTAAATAATATAATTCACTTCGTATGCGACTATTGATGCACTTGTCTGTTCTTAATCGTATTTCGTAGTTTATTCTAATTTTTAAATAATGTTTTATAATTAATTTCGTTAATTGTGTAATGTGAATGTGATTGTTCAAAATGTCAGTATCAAGAATATGATCTAATAAAGGATTAAATATATTACTGTCAATTTCACTCATTACTTTCAATGCTATTTTTTGGTCAACATGTTTTGTAAAAAGTTTATTCTCACTCTTAAAGTAGCGTATGTTCTTTTCAGTTAATTCACGAACTTTAAATAAAAAGTACGATGCACGCAGAAGATATCCTCTTGATTTCACCAACTGAAATTGGGAAAAAATTTCCGACGTACCACTTAAGACACTTAAACAAACTTCGCACGCTGTACATTCGGTCAATGTTTTAAGAACAAAACCCGCTTGAAGTTGGTTAACTGGGACCGCCTTTTACAACTTTTGACTTTAAACTACATGCAATTTTTAGCTAATGAACTTAGGATATTCAAATTTTGGTTATAGCTGCCTAGTACTATTCTCTACAAGTTGTAAATAATGGGCTGGTATAAAGCGATCCATTTTTGAATAGTTTTGGTTTTTTTAAAACTTTGCAGTGTACCCAGTTACCCATTGGGTTTGGGAAACTGGGTCCAGATGGATTATTTTTATGTACAGAGGTATATAATAACTTCTGAGGCAACTGGGCACAAGGATGGTAATTGTAGATTTTCCATTAAAAAAATTATAGGTCTAGCTTGTTTCATTTAGAAATGGCAGGGATTGAAAGAAAATGATGCAAATAGTAACAAGTTTATTATACTGAACATTAAGCATATTTATTAAGTAAATATTAAGTATAGAGATTATATTATAAATCGTGGCATTTCTGGTACTCGAAACAGCCCTCTAGTGTTCACTTTTTGAGGCGGTTGAATAATTTTTATGATATCATTTTGATTGTACCACAACTCATCATTTCGTGTTGGCCAACGCCAGTTCAATCCATATTTATCACCTTGCTCCATAAAGCGTAGTTTAACCTGATTATTTTGGCACTCCATAACTTGGGCTGGATAAAATTTGTCATTGTACGTCACTATAATAAAGTCATTTGTAATTACGGAAACCTGATGCGAACTACCCAAGTAAAAATTATACTCGGAATAGAAGTATATTCCGCGTGTATTTAAAGGTATACTTCAGGAGTATTAAGGTAGTGTAATCCACGTATATCATGTCCGCGATTTTCTAGGTGTATTACCTACACCTATATTTAGAGAAGATGCAAATGTCAGGATTGGTATATAGGGAAGATATAAAAAAAAAAAAATAAAAAAAAAAAAAGATAGATGAGTTACAAGGTGTATTTTGCGATTATATACATATATTTTTGGTATACTGAGAGTATATATAAGAGATAGCTAGGTGTATAAAAATAATATCAAAGGTGTATTTTAAGAATATTGTTGGTATATTACACCTGTATTAAATTAAACGGATATTAAATATAATTAATAATCAGATTAACACTATTATTTTGAAAGTCATAACATATAGGTACATTATTCTGAGAAAACCATTATTTACGATTTTTTCGGTTTTAACTTAAAAGTTACAATAGAAAAAGATTATAAAATAATAGTTTTCTCAGAAAAATGTATTGTTATGAATTTTAAAATAATAATTTTAATCTGAATATTATATATTTTGATATCCACCATAGTTTTACTAACTCGAAATATTAATTATTCTAATTCTTCATGTTCAATTTCAAACGTTCCATCATATAATTCCTCTAAAATTGCAGTTCCATCAGTGTTATCTATGATATTGTGTGCACTAAAGAAATATTAATTAGAATTATATACTTGTGTATATATATTATTTTACCTATTCATTTGACTATATTTTTGACTATTCATGTAGTAACGTTTTTTCGCATTTTTAAACCAATTCTTCATATACGTATCTACTGTTTGCATCGATTCTTTGGGTTTTAACTTATGAACAGCATCTATAAAATAGTTTAGTAATAGAAATAACTACATAAAATAATATAATATACTTACCAAATATTACATTTCTCAATTTTAGAGATTTAAAAGCGGTTTTATTAAGTTTGGATCCCTCCATGCTGATATCTTTCGCTAAGCAGTTGCTTATCAGAGTTTTTAACATATTTCTAGTTAGATGATTAGCATCATTACCTCCAATTTTTGATAAAAATTCAATCTACAAAAAATAACTATTTGAAATGATGAAACTTATTGATGTTAATTATACTTCACTTTGAAGAATAATTATTATATTACTAATAAGTACATATTGTAAAACAAACAAGATTATATAATTATTGTACACTCTAATCAATCAATCTGTGATTATTCAATTCATCTAACATCTGTCAAATATAGACCAATAACAAAACAGGAATCGACATTCCTCGACCAATCATTTTAACAACTATTAATTATTGATTCATACGCATTCATCCTATTCATACCCAATCGCAATGGTCATTCATGATACTACCGCAAAAATAATCGACATAACTTTGACTAATCGTGATATTACATGATTATTTACACTTATGGAATGGAATTTACTAACCAAAGCTCCTTGTGAATGTTTATTGTTTAAATATTCTTCCAGCATCATTAATTGTTCATGAGAACCTATAGGTAACCCTACAGGGAGGTCTAACTGTACTGTTGTTGATAGCTTACTAGTGGTGGTTGGCACTGTATGTAATGCCATAACAGCTTCTAGGCATTCTTGAACACCTTGTTTCACAGACTCCATCAAACGGAGGTTCTTCATTTGATAGCCTACGACAATAATGTAAAAGCAGTTCTTTATGATGTACCTACAATACCTGATAAATTAATATTGATGAAGGTACTACAGTTAGGGCACTGAATGGACTGTAATGTTGCAGTCGTCACTGTGGTTGTAGATTGCAGTGGATCCTCAGCCTTATTAATCTTGAGATCAACAAGTTTTTTTGACATTGCTGTTGTAAATCCTTATTTTCAAGTTGCAATGAACTTAATTTTTTTGGATTTGAAAAACATGTTCCAGAATTTAATATGCATCATAACTGCATTTTGCACTCTTCATCTTTTTTGTCGTGCGCTTAATGGATTAAAGGTATACATTTTCTGAAATGTTATCATGTATTACAATAATGACTGGCAAATTCAGTCAAATGCAAGGCAGATAAATGTTACAAAATGTTTAAACATTACAAAATTACAAACCAAATGGGTAACAACAGGTAACAATAAATAAAATGAAACTGATATAAAATGTGACTTCGCTAGCATCATCAATGCAGATTTCAATTCATATCCTTAGGTATTTGTTGTGAAGCAATTAGATAACAAAAGGAAAAATGCAATAAGGGTTAAGAGGTTAAGTACATAATTCAATGACCTACACAAAAACTGCAAAAATTACTTACCACACGGTCAATTGGTGAATTTACAGCAGAGCACTTTATAAGCATACAATTTTTGATTGGCAATCACATACAAACACAACGAAAAATATCAAGAGAAGAAACGGACATTTTGTGATTATGGTACTAAAGTCACTAACAGTGGCGTATTTAAGGTCCAGGGCCTAGTCGTGCAAAAGTAGCTAGGGCCACATTATATAGGTGGTAAAAAAGGTCTAGTTATTATATTATAGAAAAAACACAAAATGTAATGTACCAGACTGTGGTAATGTATAGAGGCGAGCTAGTATATTCACAGGAACAAACGAAAAGAGTTATTTTACTAAACAAGGATTTTATTTTACACAAGGAGAAAGAAGTTATTTACTTTTACATATACCACAAAAAAACATAATAATACAGATCATATCATATGATCACAGAATAAAACACTACAACGGGCGTGGTTGCGCCGAGGAGACCGCCTTGTACCGGCAACATAACTTCAAAGGTGCCGACGGTGAGTGTCGCTTCTGTCTCACTAGTGTTTTATTCTGTGGGGTCTCTAATTCTGTGATATGATGGTACTTTGTAACTACAAATTCTGTACACTCCCACGCCCAGTTTTTCTATTTAGAAACATATCTATGACAGGATCAAGTTGCAACTTTTCGCATTCGTTACTTTCAATAGCCAGCATTGCAGTGTAATTTAGTCTGTCTTGACTCATAGTTGAAACGCAAGTACGTCTTTAATCTTCATAGAGCACTGAACGGCACTAGGTATTTCAACTGGCAACGTTAAGAATATCCTTAACAATACTTCAAATTCAGTATATGAAACTGCTACACCACTTTCAATTAAATATTGCAAAAATGATGTTACGTTTAGTTTCGCTGTCTCAGTTTCTTCTGTAACAGTTGCGAAGTAAATATTTCTAAATGATAAGCATTGAATTGATAAATTTGCTGTAAAGTGATCTGAAAACTTTCTAACTATAGCGTTCTTGAATCAATTTGTTGTAGTGAGCAGTGTTAATTTTACTGCCTCTTATTTTTTGTCTCTTACATTATGTATAATTTATTATCATTAATTTTATTTTTTGGAGGGCCTGAGGGCCTCGTTTTACGAGGGCCTAGTCGTGCGCCGCACGACTCGCACGCCCGTTAAATACGCCACTGGTCACTAAATTTAGTGACTTAATGGTACAAATGGTACCAGAGTCAGTAGATTAATAGAGTACCGCAACCTCTGCCATTTTTAGTCCTTTCCGCGCTTCACTCACTACACGCTTAGAGACCACGCTCAGTAAAATAGATGATGTTTTGATTAAATTTTTCGGAATATAATAAAAAAATACACTTAACGGCACAACAACACGGCATTTTATTAAAAATTACGCACTTCGTAAGTATATTTTATGTATATGGACTAAAAATGGCCGCCAGGGCGGCATTTGTCGCGTCAAAGGCTTGCGGTACTCTATTAATCTACTGACTCTGAATGGTACAATGGTACTAATGGTACACTTGCGCAACGCCACCAACGTGCATTATTTGAACTATAAATAAGATCATAGATCTCGCCAATACACCACTATTCCACTACTACAGACTACTACAGACGTAGATGTATATTACACTAATAATATTTATTGGCAGTATCTCTAACATAGTTATTATATGTATACACCAACTTGGTATATTTTGAGTATATGGTAAAGAAGGATAAGGGATATGTTTTACTTGGGTATCATCATCATCGTCATCCTCACACGATGGATCATTAAAGCCGCTTTACACGGTGCAAGACCGTGCAACTTTTTCATGAAACATTTGTTATACGCATGCGCATGTGAAATTTTTTACCATCCATGCAAGATTTCTTGCATAGCATTGAATTAGAACATGTAATTTTTCTTGCATTGCACGTGAAATTTTAGTAACAATGTTAGTGATATTTAGCCTGCCAACTTTAAAAAACCATTATTCTGTACCAGTGATTAATACCACAGAATAACTTTCCAGAAGAGACACTCCTATGCTCTGGCCACATTTAAAATTATATGCGCGTGTCTACCGACGCCATATTTTTGTTGGGTCTTCTGTTAACCTTAATTACGGATTACCGCGTTGTTTTTGTTGTCACAGTACGGAGATTTATTTGTATTTCAGTTCATTTTGTAATTTGTGATCGCGTTTATATAGTGTTGGGTTTTTCTGAGTGGCTTGTTCTTTATTCTATTAATTATAAATTTAAGTAAATGACCGGTGGAACAGGTTGTGCCGCACGCGGCTGTTCAAATAAAACGACTTCTATTCCAAAGATGACTATGTTTCGTTTTCCAAGAGATCTAACAAGGTATTTACTGTCTTTATACGTATTTGTGTGTATTTATTTTAAAATTAAAAAATATTTAAGAGCTAAACTTTGGTTGAAATCATGCAATCGTATGGATTTGGCTGATAAAACTAGTCATCAATTATACAATAATTACAAATTATGTGCTGCTCATTTTGATGATAAAATGTTTAGTAGTCCTGAACGTAACAGATTACTGTGTACAGCAGTGCCAACAATCTTTGGTCAAAAGCATCTTCAACGTGACTCAAAAATTAAAATTTTGTCAGGTAAGGATGTGCTTATATTTTTAAACCAATTGTAAACAATGAATTATGTTAATGTACTAAAGTTGAACACTTGCTGTGATTTCTTGTATTTATTATTTTAGATATTCAAATTTGTAAACCTTCTACAAAACCATCATCTGGTAATGAGGAAAGATCAATGGGATTGGTTTTACAATCAACTTCTATCGCAGGTTTGTTTATTCACAATACATTTAATTGTTCTGCTATTAAACCTTACCTGAGGGTTTAATCATTTATTTCAGATATGGAACTTTGTCAATTACTGGTTCCAGATGCTCTATCTGAAAATAAGAGTCTATTAGGGGAAACGTGCCTTTCACCCCAGACAAGTAACACAAGTATGAATCCACAGAATAACTCTCATGAATCTTCTTTCATATAAAAAAATTACTGAAAATGTTACCCTTTTTTTTTAGATATCTGTCCTGCACCACAATTGACTGAGAAACATTGTTTTGCTGTACAGACACCAAAAATGTTAAGCTGTGATACACCCCGAAAAAGAAAATTACGAAAGTCCATCAAGAACATGAGACAGAAGAGCAAAATACTAAGAATGGCAATTACATCAAAAGCTGAAGATTTACCAATTACCTTTGAGACATTCGATGTATGTTGCGACAAATTCTTGCCAGATTCTATGTCAGAATTTGTGAAAGTTCAGGCTCGCTTAAATAAGGTAAAGAATAAGGGACAACGCTACACCGATCCATACAAACAATTTGCTTTGGGACTGTATTTTTTGGGGCCTAAATCTTACCGCTTTTTACAGAACATGTTTTATTTACCTTCGAAGCGCAGCTTGCAACGTATCACAGAAAATCTACTTCTACTTCCAGGACTTGATAATGATACAGTGTACAATATGGTAAAAATGAAAGTAGATACTATGTCTGAGACAGACAAGCATTGCCTCTTATGTATTGATGAGATGGCATTGAAAGGAGGTTTTTTTTATCATAATGGTAGAGATGAGATAGTTGGATTGGAAGACATTGGTAATGCTAAGAAGAATTACAAACCCTGTCGAAATGTAAATGTCATCATGGTACGAGGTTTACAAAGTAATTGGAAACAACCATTGGCTTACTTTTTTGTATCGACTACGTTTTTTGCACAAGATCTGATGAATGTTTTGATGCAGTGTATAAAAAAATTATCAAACATTGGTCTCATGGTTGATGCCCTTGTGACTGATATGGGGTCAAACTTTATAAATTTATCTAACTTTTTAGGCATTACTCCTACTAATACTTCTTTTTATGTTGATCACAAAGAAGTGGTCTATTTATTCGATACCCCACATCTTCTTAAAGCAACTCGAAACAATTTCTTGCAACATGAATTTCGTTTCAATGATGAGTGTACTTCATGGGATTATATTTTACAGTTTTATGACAAAGAAAGACAATCGAAAAATAAATGTGCGAGCAAATTGACTGCTTCTCATATAAACCCAACTGCTTTTGAGAAAATGAAAGTGAGTCTTGCAGCTCAAATTTTTAGCCATTCTGTAGCGAGTGCAATGAATTTGTATATTACTGTAGGGTATCTTCCACATGAGGCAACAGCAACTGCAACCATTTTAGAAGATTTTAATACACTTTTTGACATTCTCAATGCGCATAAAAAAATGCCAAATCATTTTAAAAATGTCTTCAAAGGCAAAGACTACCAAAATCAATTTTTGCAGAAATGTATAATTATATTGAGAATCTTAAAATATACAACCGAAATGGAGTAGAGGTTACCAATAAGATGAAATTTCGCAAGGCATGGCTGATAACAATAACAGGAATTCAGCGATTATGGACAATCTTACAGAATGCAGGATTTGATTATTTAGTCACTAGGCATGTAAATCAAGACTGCCTTGAAAATTTCTTTTGCAGCATCAGACAGCAAGGTGGCAACAATTTAAATCCAACTTGCATTCAATTTGAAAGGGCCTTTAAAAAACTGTTTAGTCAGACTTTTCTACACAGTAAGCATGCAAACTGTACTGACGATTGTGGAGGTGTCCTTACTAAATTAAAGGATTGGAGATGCGTTGCTAAAAACCCGGCTCCTGAAAATGTCACCATTACTTCATTAGCAGAACCTACCATTACTAAGGATTGTGATTTCAGGAATGAAAATCTCCCGGCACAAAATGCCTTTGCCTATGTTTGTGGTTATCTTTCTAGGAAAGTTTTATCTACTCATAACTGTAACATTTGTGAAGCTTTTATGAAGGGTGATGGTGCATTGGAAAAACATAATTTGTTAATATATTTGAAGGCTTTTCAATCAGAAAAAAACACTTTTGGATCACTCACTGTTCCCTCAAGTACTTTTTTACAATCAATTTATCAATTGGAAACAATATTTTTTTCTAAATTTGAAGACTTTATAATTGATAGGGGAATTGCCTCAAAGTACTTAAATTTAATGAGTGTGGTTAATTTTAATGTTAAGTGTGGCGAGTTTCCCAGAGTGTATTTAATAAAATTATTTATAAGATTAAGAATCTATTATGCTACGAAGTTTGCAAACCGAGAGTTAAAAGCAAATAAACATTCCCGTTCGCAAAGAAATTTAAAAATGTCTATTTTAAATCATATATAGAATAAATGTTTTTGTGCATAGTTTGCGTGTTTTTCTATATTCTTCATGTTCAGCAATTATAACTTTACTGCATCATAATCGTTTTGATTCAAAAATCAAATTTTTTTAAAAATCCCGCCAAACATACCATCAAAAATATGGCCGAAGGTCATTCATACAAGCCTACGTAACATCAAAGAAGCCGACAAACAGTGTCTCTTCTGGAAAGTTATTCTGTGTTAATACTTGAATTGCTGCAAAATGAATGGGATAGTAAAAAAAGTAGCGATAGCAAGTTTGTTGATTGCGAGTGCCAAAATTATCTTTTTGCAAAATAGAAGGAAAAGACGATGGTGGGTAAAGCCTTGGCTAGATAGAAATGTCGGAAGTTTAAACTTAGCTAATGATCTAAGTGCTTGTGGAGACTTAGATTTTTATAAAAATTTCCTCAGAATGGATGAAACCACTTTCAACATTCTATTAAAAAAGATTGAACACAGAATTCAAAAGAATCACACGAATATGCGAGAAAGTATTCCTGCAATACACAAGTTTATAATCACCTTAAGATATTTGGCTACTGGTGAAAGTTACCGAAGTCTTATGTATAATTTTAGAGTATCGGAGAGTACAATATCATTATTTGTACCAATAGTGTGTCAGGCTATATATGAGGAATTAAAAGACATTAAAAGACAATTATCTTAAGGTAAAAACTTAAAACCATAAGTACATTAAAGTTTGATTAAAAAACTTTAGGTGCCATCAACTGTTGGTGAATGGTTGCAAATTTCCCATGAATTTGAAAAGCGATGGAATCTTCCTAATGTAATAGGAGCACTAGATGGGAAGCACATCCAAATTAAAGCACAAGGCAATGCTGGATCAGCTTATTACAATTATAAGAATCAGCACAGTATTGTCCTATTAGCCCTAGTGGATGCTGATTATACATTTACTTACATTAATGTTGGAGTGAATGGTAGAATTTCTGATGGAGGAGTTTTCCGAGAATCAGATTTATATAGTGCCCTAACACAGAATTCTTTAAACATTCCTGCTGATAAGGCATTACCAAAAAGAATAAAAAAAGTTCCCTATGTTATTGTGGCAGATGCTGCGTTTCAATCTTCACTACATATTTTAAAACCTTATCCTTTCCGCAATATGACTAGGAACCAACGAATATTCAACTATCGTTTAAGTCGAGTTAGACGTATTGTCGAAAACACTTTCGGAATTTTGGCAAACAGATTTCGTATCCTACTTCATGTAAATGCTTTAGAACCTCAAAAAGTATGCATAATTGTTCAAGCTGCATGTGCATTGCATAATTTTCTAAGGAAAGAGTCAAGTTTGGCATACATAGGCACGAATCCAGAAGAAGACATTGGCAGAAGATATACACTACCTTATAGCATAGGCAAGCAATTAGGTAATAGAGCAAGTAATACAGCCCTTCCAATCAGGGATGAATTTACAGAATATGTTAATGGAGTTGGAAGTGTTGAGTGGCAAGAGAATATGTTTTAAATCATTATATTCAATTATTAAAATCAATATAAACATCAAAAACTAAATTATTCTTTATTTAATGCACGATCAGCTTTCTTGCATGTATTAATTTTTTGCATTATTAGTGCAGTCAAATTAGCTAATTTTAGGGGGTAACACGGAAAAAATTTCCTACAAGCTAATTTCTGTCGGAATGTGTAGTACAGTATGTACTTAGTAATATACTAAAAGTCCCAAAAAATCCCATGGTGGCAAATGCGAAAAAAACGGTCGCCATTTTGGATTTTTTAGTTTATTCGAAATATCTCAAAAAGTATTAAGTTTAGAAAAAAATATCAAGAGACCTTTTTTACAGAAAATTAAGAAATACGTCCAAAAACATATTTTTGATAAATGTTCTTTAGATATTAATAGAGATATGAATTTTTTTAGTGATGAAAATATACAAAAAAGTACATTACTTTTAGTATTCTGTATATTTATTGCGAACTTAATAGTTTCTGAGATATTTGAAAAAAGAACCGAAAAATAAAACAAATTTAAGTTTTGCATCGTGCATTTTTATTCTTTAAAATATCAAATGTTAGTAATATAAACGTCTCCGGTATCAATGTTAAATGCAGTGCAGTTTCATTACTCGTGTCGTAGACGTCGTATCTTAATCGATTGTTGTGGTGTGCATATTTTATTTTAAATTGTGTTTTCTTTTGATAACAATGAATAAAAATAGTTGTGTGATTTGCGCAACTGATGAAAATCAACAATTAGTTACAATTACAAAAAGGGGCCTTCCAGGAATAATAAGTGCTAGTAAGCAACGAAGTGACGAGAAGTGGCGTGGTTTTGAAAACACGTGGCCTTTGTTTGTACATAAACAATGCAGAAAACTATATACGCATCCATCAGAACTTGCAAAGTTTACTAATAAAACAACTTTAAGATCATCAAAGCTATTGAGATCTAAAACAAGTTATGATTTCGATTTTAAAAAGCAGTGTTTTTTATGCAAAGAAAATATAAATCTTGACGATATCAAAAAATATAAAAAGAATATAAACATTCGCCGGGTAACTACACTGCATATTAAAAACACTATTATTCAGCGATGCAATGAAAGAAATGATTCATGGAGTGAGGAAATTTTCAGTAGAATAAATAGCGAAATAGATTTGGTAGCAGCTGAAGCAATATACCATTCTAATTGCCATAAAAAGTTTATGCAAAAAGAATCGCAGAAACATTCAGGACGGCCTATACGTCTTACTCTGGAAGAATCATTTGAAAAGGTCTGCAATTATATTGAAAACGACGACGAGAACTGTCAGTTTTCAATAAAGGAGCTAATCGATATTATGACGTCTTACCTACCGGAAAATCAACAGCCTTGGTCCGATAAGAATTTCAAATTACGATTAAAAAAGAGGTACGATGATAGAATTATAATAACCTCTTTGAAAGGAAATAAGTCTGTAGTATGTTTTAAAGGAAATTGTGAGAAACTTTTAAACGAAGAATGGACAAAAAACAGAGTCGGATAAGATCGCATTAACATTGTCATGGCAGCGGCTAAAATAATAAAAGAAGACAGAGGAATGACGTGTACTTTACAAAATTATCCCAGTCTAAAAGATATTAGGTGTGGTGGTACAGATGAACTTCCGGAAACATTAAAAACTTTTTTCCACGAACTTGTTCTGAAAGATAAAAAAAAATTATCATCATATGAAAGAAAGGTAGCCGCAGTAGAAAATTTTATCGTTTCTTTAGTTAGAGTGAGATCGTATATATCACCAGTGATGTTTGGTTTAGGAACTCTTCTGCACAGAAAATTTGCGTCAAAGAACTTAATAGACACCCTCGCCTTCTTCCAAGTGTGGACAATGTTTTGGTATAGCCTGTGAGAATCCATGTATTATACATGATATTGAAGAAGAAGAAGAAGAAGAGTTTATATTTGATTTGAACTCTTAATAGTTTCTATACCTACATATATAAATTAGTATATTATTATATAATATTGTGTATAAAGTTGGTTGTAAAATAAATATTTCTTTGCATATAGGGAAAGCCAAACTAAGTTGCGTGCACGTCATCAGCGTTTGATGACGTTTACATTTACAGTATTGTCAAAGTGATCAGGAAATATTTAATGTCCCAGCAAATATTTCTTATACAACCACAAATAAATATTAATTACTATTACAAATTTTTGACGACAAAAATCAATTAAATATGCCTGTCAGAATACTACTGTCATCCGTAACCTCAAAATATCGATGAATAAAAGACGGCAACACAGCACCATTCCCTGACAGTGGCTAGGTTTACGTCGTTACTTACTGGTCTGTTGATTAAAATTTTTTCACAACATTTTACATTGAGAGGCGTCTAAACCCAACAAAAACAAGCTTGTGCACATACATTTTCATCTCAAAAGTCTTATATTAATTGCATTGCTTTTAGAGTTGTTTTTTTTTACAAATTTTATGATACACTTAGCGATGGAAACTTTGCCACAAAAGACATGGAAATACGTCATTGATGACGTGCACGCAAGTTTGTTTGGCTTTCCCTATATAAGTTGATTTTATAACATCTCAAACAAAAAATACAATTTCTTCAAGTCAAATGCTAATTTCATCACATTATTCTAGTTCCATTAGTAATTGAACTTTGATATCTTCAGTAATATTTATCATACGTAATTTAGCTGCTACATATCTTATATGTTTTTTTCTCTTCTTTAATAAAGTACTCTTGTATTTTTTCCCAAAAATTAGTGGTTTTTAAGATATTTCAAAAAAACTAAAAAGAACAAAATGGCGCCCATTTTTTTCCAAGTTGCCATTTTGGAATTTCATGGGACTTTTAGTATGTTATTCAGTACATTATGTATTGCAGATTTCCGTCGAGAAACCTTTGTATCTAATTTTTTCCATGTCATTTGCTAATTTGACTGCACTATATTTCTAACTTGAGGTCATCTAACATATCCTGGTTTTTTATTTTTGTGTTACGTTGGAAATAACACCCGCGTATATAACATATTTTATTAGATGATTACATATTATCGGTATTTAAGAACTAAATTTTATCTGATAATGAACGCGCGTATAACGCTTAACCACATATTGAACATAACCTCATTTTCTACTATCATACAGGATGTTTCTTATAATATATGTCTCTATTCTATAACTTAGCATGGTCACAACATTTTGCCAATTCCATAGCTACCATTCTAAAATCATATTGGTTAAATAAATAATATGTATATTTCATAAATTACTTACTGCCCAAAAATTGAGAATTCTGTATCATCTTTGATCGATTGTAATGCATTTGTTGCAGATGTCATAAGTTTACTCAATGAAGGATCTATTTTTGAATTTGCATTTCGTTTCCTTTTTTGTGGTGGAGCTGCTGGATCAAGTTCACTACCTGTATCTTCTGATTGTAATTGTGGAGAAAATGCTTCAATATCCATTGTATTGTTTTCAGAACACATTTCAAAGTTTCCAAAATCATCAATTGTGCCCTCATATATGATTTCAGCATTTGTGTTATTCTATAATTATATATAGTTTAATACTTACATACATAACATAATATATTAATCTCACAGTACTACAAATGTTTTCTGTGGTGTTAAGGTTCGAAATTCCTTTATTTATAACAACCGCATTGTCCAAAAATTGAAGAATTTCAAAACACCATAATATGGATGTATACATGTCATCAGTAGAGCTTCCACTACAAGCACTTTTCTTAATTTTACTTTTTTCGGTTAAATACTGTGCTCGGATTCCATGTATTTTTTTTTTAATATCTTCAACATTCAGATCACAATATGTATCGAATAAATTCTTGCGAATTATTTGCAATGCATCAAGCCTTTTACTTTTATTATGATAGTCGCTTGAATTAACAGCATATAAACAAGGATGTTGTTCATATAACATTATTAAGTGGGTAGTAATTTCCCTTGACCAACTAATGGTGGGTTCATACAAGCGGCTAACAGATAATGGCTTAGCCAGCTAAAAGTTAAAAGTGTTGTGATGCATACAGATGTTCTTACAACGGGTTACGATAACGACTAACGGACAAAGTTGGTCAACTTTTAACTTTTAAGCTAGCCGTTGGCTTGCAAAGCCGTTGCGGACGCGTATTGTACGTTATATTAATGGCGTTCATATCATAATCTGTTTTCCATTTTCTTAAACACACGAAACCTCTCTTTTTTCTTTGACAACGAAATACTTTTAACAAATAAATTCTGAAGTAAATTCCTAGCAAATCAGCTGGTAGCTTTGATTAAAGATTAAAGGTAGTTTAGTTATACACGAGTTACAGCATAATAAAGGTCGGTTTCGTGTAACCATTAACTCGATCTATGAAAGCGCTTAGCGTATCTGTCCATTAGCAAACGTAACTGTTGGCCATTAGCCGCTTGTATGAACCCACCATAAAGGTTTTCCTAAAACATTTATTAAATAATAACTGCACCAAATCGTGATTAAATTGAAACTTACTTAGAACACATTTTCTAATACATATAATAACAAAAAATACAATTTATTTCACACAATGATAATACTTTAAACTATGCTTTAAACTCAACGCAGAGGTACATAACTGTTGTATATGTATTATAAATATTGAACTGTATACTTGGTTGCCTACATGCGCAACACATAAAATGTATCATGGTTATGAAGGGGAGTAATAAACGTGACCTGGGCCGCTATTCTCGACTGTATAGGAAAAGATTCCAGTAGGAGTTGTTTCCCATGACAATTTTCCCATGGGAAAAATGAATTGTATTCTCGACCGGCAACGGAATATCATTTCACATAGGAGTAGCGTGGGAATAGGAAAGTGACGTAAGTCGTATTAAAATGCAGCTTCTTGAAATTCCACCAATCAGAACTGTGCATTTAGTACCAGTTTAAAAGTTTTTGTGTTGGCAACGTACATCGACAAATATAATGTACTTCGCGCCCTTTAACTACCTATAACCTCATTTTCATCTTGTTTGATTCTCGCTTATATCCACCTATACGTATTCATTTAGCCTTTTATTCCACTTGTATTCTCCTTTTAAATTCACATCTTTTATCTACCTTATTTTAATTAGTCATCTTTCCCATTTCTTTAACTTAACACTCCTACTTTAATTTAATTATTCCTTCACTTGCGTCCTTTTTTACTTATTTTTGTCTGATATTACGTTATACCTATCCATCTTTAAAACAAACAGTCTTTTTCAAGACTTACAACCTATTTCTTATACGCTTTCAATTAGTAACTAATTAGCTGTTTTAATTGTTGAGGTTGGTTACCGAAAGTAAGTAAAAAAGGGAAGTTGTATATGTACTTACTTATAAGTTAACTCTGTTTTAGTGGAACACGAAAATATTAAGTCGAACCATGTTACAGAGGGTCAAAAACAAAAATTGGTTCACTTACTTGGTAGTGACGAACAACTGCGCAAATGTAAATTTAGCAGCCACTTTACGTATAAAGATGCCCAAAGCAAGTGGCAAAATATTGCAGTTGAATTAAATTCAATGCCAGGTCCTAAGAAAAATTGGACTGCTTGGCGAAGGGTAAATATTATTGAAATGTTAAATAAATATGACTATAATCATCCAATTTAGACATGGCAAGATTTAAAAAAAAATGCAAAGAAAAGGAACACTGAAGTGAAGCAGTATGCAAGAGGTACTGGTGGTGGTCCCCCATTTAATCCAATATTCACGAAGGAGGAATCAACGATTTTACATATTTTAGATCAGGTTGAAGTAGAGGGAGATGCTACTATACAAGAATCATGTGTGATTTGGGACGTAAGTGTATTTATTTTGAAAAATTATAAAAATGTTCAATATGCATTTACTTCAGAATGAACACGATTACTCACATCAACTTGAGGATATAATAGAAGTGAAACCTGTGGAAGTGGATCCGGTAATAATAAAACCTTCCACTTCCAAATCATCTGACAAGGCAGTTAAGAGAGCTGCAACAAATAGGTTGACGCAAACTGCCGAAGCGTCAAGGAGAATGGGAGACATTTTAGAAAGTAAAGCGACCACCAAAGCATCTTACTATAAAGAGAAATTACGCTTGCTTGAGCGTGATGTGGTAGCGAAGGAGAATATTGCGAACGCTCTTCAGAAACTAGCAGACCACTTTTGTTGATAATTTTTAAAATTTTTATGGTTGAAATACATTTACATAGGTATATAAATATGAAATAAAAATAACTTTAATTGTTGTTTTAGTGTTAGCTACATGTTATATATATTTAGGTTTTGTGTTAAAGTCCTTTAAATTATAAGAATCACTTTTGTACTTAACTTTTGATACATTGAAAATAGATTATGGTTTAATTAAGAGCAGTTTATATGCACCTGTTATTACAAAACTTAGTTCCTGGTTTGAAATAAAAATGATAACAATTGAAATTTATATTTATATCAAAACACTAATCCTTTCATCTTAAATGACTATCACTTACTAATAATAAAAATATTGCTGATTTTAGCAATCGCTATTATTGTAATATTGCACTAACTAACAAAAAAGCTGTCCCTAAAGTAAAGTTCCATTGTAAAAATAGGAACTGCAGCAGTATTTACTGAGAATCAGTCGATGCAAATGAATGGATAAACCATCCATACCAAAGAATATGTTCTTTGTCCTTACTACGAAAAAGTGCTGTGTAGCCCTGCATTAGACGAGATAACTACCAAAATGATAACAATACATTTTCACTAAATGCAAAAAATTGGGCCTTCAATAATTGTTGATTAATAATGATATAAAAAGTAAGATACCTAGGTGTCATTAAATAAACACCAGATCTTGAAATAAGACATGGATTACCTAAATACAATGTACAAACACTAATTCATAGAAAGTATGAAATGTACAAAAAGATTCATAAAGGTACAACTACATACCTACATGTGAAAATTGAGAAAGTTGCAGACTTTCTTTGAAATGTCTATTAACATAGGTACTTTATGATGTGATCATTCTTCATTAGTGTTACTGTAGGTAATTATTATTTATTACTATTACTTTATATTAATTATGAATTGTGATGGGCCTATGCCTTGTGTCTTAACTATTCTAATATGTAAAAATTAAATGTATAAAGTATATATAAAATTGAAGTATGACAATTAAACAAAATTACGGACAAGTTGTTGTTGCAGCCGTCTACCATTCTCTAATTCGGCATTTCTGTCCCTTCTCTCATTATGCAATACATTTCCCATATTTATCAGACCAAAATCCAGCAACTCGTCACCTTCTTCTATTTCAGGGGCTGCAATATTATTTTCGACGCACATATTGTGCAGGATGGTACAAGCATTGATGATTTTTGACGCAACATTTGGGGTGTAATGAAGTACACGATGTTTTAGTAAACATCTGAACCTCATTTTTAGCAAACCATTACACCGTTCTATTGTTGTACGGCAAGATTTAAATGCTGTATTATAAGCGTCTTCTCGGGTGCCTGGTTCAGGATTTCGAATGGGAGTTTGCAACCATTGCCTCAGTGCATATCCCGAGTCACCTAAGACATTACATAAAAGAAAATTGATTGATTTGAATTACATACATACCAATTAAAAAGAAACTTTCACCACCTCTGTTTATTCCCTGCATAAATAAATTTAAATTGGAATTGTTCCATATAAAGGAGTCATGGGAACTACCAGGAAATCGGGCATTGACATTTATAATTTTCATATTGACATCACAAACCTAAGGGTAAAAGGGTTTTGTAAAAGTATGAAGACATAGGAAATTATAAATTTGCTTTATAAAGAAAAAGAACTCAGCGTACACTACTTAGCAACTGACATCTTACAAAGTACAAGTACATACTCAGAACAATGATAATATTATGATGGTGATGGCTGAGTACCTAATTTCTAACATGTGTTTTACTTATTTACCAACTGAGTGTTGATGGAGTGGTAATTTTTCCTGTTCACATAGATATATATGTTCAGGATAATTACCATTCTGTGTTGGAGGATATATGGCAACATGTGTACAATCAATTACTCCTACAATACCTGGAATCCCATACTTTTCATAAAACCTGTAAAAAAGATTGTAAGAACATTCATTGGCATAGGTATTGTAACGAAACTTTATTTAAGAAACCAAGTCGAATATTTATTTATTTACACGCTAATTATTAATCACTTATTTCTAATTACGAATAGGTACTTAGTTGTTAACTTAAGAATTAATCACTTTATTTACACTAGAGGTTCACTAATTATTTTAATCACACTTAATATTTAATCACTAAAAAGTCTAACCTAATCAACGTTTAAGGTAATCACATTTAAACTTCGCGAACGCGTTAAACTGTAGAACTGTGAACTATCAACTGACTCGTAATAATTGAGCGGCATTATTTATACAAGTCCGCATTTGCTCTCGAAAATTCTAGAAGTAACGGTAAGTCATCGCGCGCGGTGTGACTCAGCTTTCTCGAAACTTCCGGCGGATGAGTCATACCCGCCTTAACCAATGCAATCTTTGTAACATTGCCCCCTCATTAAAACCAATTTCGTCTCGAAATTCATTAGCTATCGTTGGTAAACCATGTCCAAGATCGCGCAACGCTGTCCGCCGACAATCCACCGTTCCCGGAGTGGGGATACTTTTCGGGTTAAACCTGCAAACCAAGATTTGCACACCGGTTCCTTGGAATATCTCCTCCAGCATATTCCGGACCTTCCTCCACTCGAGACCATCTAAACCACAGCCAATTCTGGGCATTGCGATCTTCCTTATGCCACTCCATAACACTCTTCTTTTTAGATCAAGCAACGAATTCCACATTTCTCGATAATCAGGTTTTCCAGACGATAACTTCTTTGTCACCAAGTAGTAAATGAATCGTTCTCGATCCCTTAACCATAGCACTCTTCCGACACGTGGACCAAACTCTCGCAGCTTCTCTACTTGACCAAACTTCGCTTTGAAAACGGAAGCAATTCCACGGGACATGCGGAGATCGGCCGCCACACAATGAGCAAGTGAATATTCTGACGACAGAGTGAAGAGGTCTTGGTGTCTCTCAATGGTTACGCCGAATGAAGCCACTTTATTGTCTCCATACATCCTCTGAAACTCTTCGTATGAGACTTCCTTCTTTTGTTCCGTTACTCTGCGTACACCATCTGCATGGTTGTTCCCGTCATAACGTCCAAGTCTATTAAAATGGACAACTCTCGGCTTTCCATTTGGCATTTTACGAATACGATAAACGACATCGTTAATTCGTTTTACCACTTTGTATGGACCCTCCCAGTTATTCTGAAGCTTGGGAGACAAACCACGACGCTTTTGAGGGTTATAAAGCCAAACCAAATCTTCTTCTTGGTAACCCCCTTCTTGAGCTCGAACGTCATAATTTTGTTTCATTCGGTCGCTTGCACATTGAAGATTTGATCGTACTAGGTTATGAATGCTATCCATTTTCCTTCTTAAGCCGCTCACGTAGCCCTCGCCAGCCAAATCTTCACCAGGTTTACTACCAAAACTCAAATCACACGGCAAGCGGAGTTCTCGACCAAAAATGACGTTAGCAGGTGTTTGCTTAGTGGATTCATGGATGGATGATCGATACGCCAGAAGGAAGAAGTTGAGATGTTGGTCCCAGTCTCGTTGATTGGCAGATACCACTTTGGACAAATACCTGTTAACTGTTCTGTTCATTCTTTCGACCATTCCATCTGACTGTGGGTGTAAAGCCGTCGTTCTGGTCTTCTTGATGTCCATGACTTTGCAAACTTCCTGGAAAACAGCAGACTCAAAATTCCTTCCTTGGTCAGAATGTAATTCTAGTGGCACTCCAAAACGGCAAATCCAGTCATTAACCAATACTTCAGCTACAGTAACGGCCTCCTGGTTAGGCAAAGCGTAAGCTTCAACCCATTTGCTGAAGTAGTCCATCGCGACCAGAATGTATTTGTTGCCGCGTTCACTTTCAGGGAACGGACCAGCGATGTCAATTGCAATTCGCTCAAATGGACTCCCCACATTATACTGCTTCATTGGAGCTGTTGGTCGTCGATGCGGTCCCTTGCTAGCGGCACAGACGGTGCACTTCTTGCACCACTCATCTACATCTTTCTTGCAACCGACCCAATAAAATCTTTGGCGCAACTTTTCCAACGTCTTCTTCGATCCAAAGTGACCTCCACCAACTTCCTCGTGAAGTTGCTTCAATACTTCCGCGACCCTGCTTCTCGGAACCAGCAATTGCCTTTTCTGCTCTTGCCCATCGTCACTCTCCAGGATTCGTTTAAGAAGACCATCCTCCATCACCAAGGAATCCCATTGTGCCCAGTACGCCTTAACATTGGGGGAATGTCGCGCCACCTCTTGCCAATTTGGTCTATCTCCATTCTTCTTCCATTCCACAATCGGTTGTAGATCAGGATCCGCCTCTTGCTCTTGAGCAACGACAGCAGGTTGCCAAAAGTCATCCACCAAAGTAGTAGCACAAATTGACCCCATCTTTTCTTCTGCTCGATTACAATGGTTGCAATCTAACCCGCAAGGTCTCCGAGACAATGCATCTGCATTTCGATGACTGGTTCCTGCTCGGTGCTCAGTTCTGAAGTCGTACTCCTGAAGTCTCTCAATCCATCTTGCAATTTGACCCTCTGGACTCTTAAAGTTCAGTAACCATTTCAAAGCTGCATGGTCTGTTCTTAATAGGAATTTTCTCCCATACAGATATTTATAGAAATGCTCGATGGACTTCACAGCCGCCAGAAGTTCTCTTCTCGTCACACAATAATTACGCTCTGGTTTTGACAGAACCTTGCTGAAGTACCCAATCACTTTTTCCTGCCCATTTTGTTTCTGCGAAAGTACGCCTCCAATCGCAACATTGCTGGCGTCCGTATCCAATATAAATTCGCCCTCGGCTTGAGGATAGCACAAAATCGGGGCACTGATCAGTCGCAACTTCAGCTCTTGAAACGCCGCTTCACATTCCTCGGTCCACATAAACGTTCTGCCATCTTCAGTGAGACGGGTTAGCGGTTTAGCGATGGTAGCAAATCCAGGCACATAGCGACGATAATAGGTGCACAGTCCAAGGAAGCTTCTGATTTGATGTTTATCTTTTGGAACTGGCCATTCACTTACGGCTTTGGTTTTCTCCGGATCAACGGCAACACCTTGGTCGGAAACGATATGTCCCAAATACTGGACAGCTTTCTCAAAAAGGTGACACTTCTTCGGGGAAAGCGTGAGATTGGCCGAGCGAAGCCTTTGGAATACCTCCTCGAGATTCTTCATGTGGTCTTCAAACGTCTCCCCTACCACAATTATGTCATCCAGGTATACCAGACACGTTTTCCACGATAATCCTTTCAATACGGACTCCATTAGCCGTTCAAAGGTGGCCGGAGCGTTGCATAAACCAAATGGCATTACTGTGAATTGCCATAATCCAGTTCCAATTGTGAATGCCGTTTTCTCACGATCTTCAGAAGCTACGCCCACTTGCCAATAACCACTCTTCAGATCAAGGGTAGAAAAGAACTTGGAGCCAGACAACGTATCCAAGGTGTCATCAATTCTCGGTAAAGGATAACTGTCTTTCTTGGTCACGTCATTAAGACGACGATAATCTACACAAAATCGCGTCGACCCATCCTTCTTCTTCACTAATACCACCGGTGAAGCCCAAGGACTGTTCGACGGCTCGATGACACCTTCAGATTCCATGTCTTGTATTATCTTCTCGGCTTCCTCTCGCTTGGCAAGTGGCAGCCTTCTAGGTGACTGTCGGATAGGCTGTGCACTCCCAGTATTGATTTTGTGCTGCACGAGATTAGTTTTTCCCTTGGAGCCATTCTTGCTTTCAAATACGTCTTGGAATCGAGCTATAAATTCTTTCACCCTCTTCTGCTGCTCCTTTGATAAGCGGGAATCCTTTGGCCAAAGTTGATTCAGAATTTGGGATGCACCGCTCTTATTAACCGTGTTTCCAGTGTCTACACCGCTAACTTGACGAATCACGCACGAAACACTTGAACATTCTCCAAGAACAGTGCCTTTCCGCAAAGTCACTGGATGATAGTTGACATTCATCACACGAACCGGAATTGTCTTTTTACATCGGAACACTTCTTTACCGACTAAAACACCGCGACCGACCATTTGTTT
This sequence comes from Pyrocoelia pectoralis, assembly GCA_036250285.1. Lineage (NCBI taxonomy): Eukaryota > Metazoa > Arthropoda > Insecta > Coleoptera > Lampyridae > Pyrocoelia > Pyrocoelia pectoralis. The sequence continues at coordinate 33,930,197 of CM070075.1, read as the reverse complement.
ATCACTCGCGGGCTCGAGAAGCATAACACTGCCCGCAGTAAAGTCTCCGTCCAAACAACCCGCGACCATAACTTCGGTTCGGTCCTTTAGCACTGTGTCCTTGCACAAAATCACTCGCGATTCACACTCTTTTTGTGGATGGATCACCAGTTCCTCATTATTAACATGGATCACTCCTTGTTGTAGATCCATCCTAAAGCCATACTTCGTCAAGATGTCCATGCCCAAAATGAGTTCACTCTGAATCTCAGCTACCAGAACTTTTTCATTTATGCAAAAGTTTCCAAATGCAATATTCACAGTCACTTCTCCATAAATCTTCACAGCATCTCCAGTTGCTGTACGCAGTCCCCATCTGGTAGTTGAGAGTTCCTTCTTGACGACATTTGGTCCCACGATAGTTCTCGTAGCTCCAGTATCCACAAGCATCCTAACTGGTGAACCATCCACGAAAGCATCTACAACAATCGACTTTGGAGTTATGTTATTTAAAAAGGATATGCATGCTGTTAGGGCTCTATTATGAGAGGTCGACGTTTGCCCCTTGACGCCGACCTGTTTTAGTTTTCCTGCTGCTCCATTGAGGGACCTCTGCCATAGCCTCTCCTGATAGGCTTTTTACAGCGACTTCGGATATGGCCCACTTCACCACAATTCCAGCAGCGGACTTCTTTGTTGTTTTTCAAAAGATTCACGGTGCCCTCTAGCTTCTGGATCATTTCGGTCATAGTTGCAGTTATTTTCTCTGCCAGCTGGTCAGCATTTTCCGATTCCACAGTTCTGACGTATCCATGCCCTTTAACTGCCTGTTTAGCCGCTTGGATCTCCAGCGCTTGAGCAAGCGCAGCTGTTAACGTCTTAGGACGGCTCAAGAACAAAGCCTGTTTTATGTCGGGATCACGCAATCCATCCGTGAACCTGTCTACTGCCCATTCTTGCAGTACAGAATCAGGTACATTATTGTACACGATTTGACTCAGACGGGCAACATCCGCCTCGTACTCTTGCAAACTTTCTCCAGGCTTCTGACTCCTATTCCGGAGCTGCATCCTAAAAGCTCCTACCATATGAGCATGCCCATACCTAGTCCCCAAACGTTCCACTATGTGGCCGTAGCTTTTACGTTGTGCAGGAGGGAGTGTCTGCAGAACATCCAGTGCCTCTCCGCGCAAGGCGACTGTCAATGCTACAGCCTTTTGGTCGTCGTTCCAGCCATTCGACACAGCAGCAGCGTCGAACTGGATGAAGTAGTTTTCCCAGGTTGTTTTCCCATCAAATGTAGGTGGCTTTACTGCTGCATCCAGTCGTCGAATTGTGGGCTCATGCACTTCACTGATTCTACTTACTTGTTCCTCACCGTTGGGCGCATCAGTCTCCATTATTTGATGCCTCTCGGTTTCAATATGTCGACTGTCCAAGCGTCTCTCCAGTTCCCGGAACTTGTCGTAAAATTCTTCTTTTATTGCACCTATTTGTTGAAAGTTTTCCACTATTTTATGTTCCAAAGTCACCGAATTTTCCCTCGAATTTTCCAGAACTGCCTCGATTTTTCTATCGAATTTAAATTCTAATATTTTCGAATTTTCTTCCATTTTTCTCTCGATCGTTCTAGAGCTTCCGGCGAGTTCCTTTAATTCTTCCCTTAATGTCGTGGAACTGTCTTTTAATTCTTTTAATTCTTCCCCTAATGTTTTCTCGATGTTTTGGAATAATAATTCATTCTCGGACTGAAAGTAATAATTTTCCGGATCATTTCCATCATTGATTATTGCTTCTTTTAATCGTTCCACAAGATCGAGTTTTACACCGGTAGTGTCTAATCCCCTGTCTTCCAACTCTACTTTCAATTCAGCAACCTTTAATTGACTTAGCTTCTTCATTTTAACCCCACACCTGACACCAATTGCAACGAAACTTTATTTAAGAAACCAAGTCGAATATTTATTTATTTACACGCTAATTATTAATCACTTATTTCTAATTACGAATAGGTACTTAGTTGTTAACTTAAGAATTAATCACTTTATTTACACTAGAGGTTCACTAATTATTTTAATCACACTTAATATTTAATCACTAAAAAGTCTAACCTAATCAACGTTTAAGGTAATCACATTTAAACTTCGCGAACGCGTTAAACTGTAGAACTGTGAACTATCAACTGACTCGTAATAATTGAGCGGCATTATTTATACAAGTCCGCATTTGCTCTCGAAAATTCTAGAAGTAACGGTAAGTCATCGCGCGCGGTGTGACTCAGCTTTCTCGAAACTTCCGGCGGATGAGTCATACCCGCCTTAACCAATGCAATCTTTGTAACAGTATTGTATAAAAAATATATTACCCTCTTCGAACTGAATTGCGTTCCTCTAAGGTTGTAGGAAAATGTACCCATCTATGAAAAATTTCATTTTCGTTTAGGGCATTAACCACTTCAGCTACACATCTGCTTACGGAAGCCTGACTCACTGCCATAAACTTAAATGCTCCAATATCTGTTTGGTAGCTCCCTGTTGCAAAAAATTTCAGTGCTATTAAAACCTAAAAACAATGTTAAAGTATTTTATCCCCTTAAGTAACATAACACTTTATTAAACATGAATGATGCATGGTGTGTTATAACAATGAATAAATTACGTACCTACCTATAATAATATAACAAATTAATAGAGTGTTCTGTGAAATTAATGCAACAAATGTTATACTTGCCTTCATTTCTATTGATAATGCTGATCTTCGAGTTGGTGCTGTTAAATATTGTGATATTTCTAGAATTAAATTTCGAACTAACTGTTTGCTTAGTCTAAAATATTTAATAAATTTTCTATCGGCGATAGAAAAAGGGTCGGTATGCGTCCAAAAACTCCAAAAATCTCGCTCGGGATCATTCATTCGCTCTTCAGCCTCCTCCAAATTTTGTATAATTTCAAGAACCGCCACTTCTTCCATTTTAAAATATTTATTTTATATTTTTTATTAAAATTCTCTAAGTGATGGTTAGTTATATTTTATATATATGAGCATAGAACAATTTAATTTAGACTTTTAGAGGTTAATTTTTGTTCACACTGACAATAAATTAGGTTAAGTATTGATTTAAAACGCATAGGATTTGGTTTTCACATGGAACTAGATCACTGGAATTGTTTTCCAACACTATTTTCCTATGTTAACTCGAGAATAGCACACTTTCGTTATCATGGGAATACGGCCATGTTTCCTGTAGGAATAAAGTCGAGAATAGCGGCCCTGCTCGTGTAAATACACAACATGGCGCAGTCTCGCATAAATTGAGAAAATTACAAGAAAATAAGTGCAATTAAAGAAAAATAAAAGTGAATTAAATAAGTGAATCAACATAACTAAATATGGAAAATAAATCAATGATACAACCGTTAAATTTAAAAGGAAATTTAGCAGAGAACTGGAAGGCATGGCTACAACGCTTCGAGATCTACTCCACAGCAACCGATTTAGACGCTAAATCACAAAAAATTCAATCCGCTCAATTGTTGTATTGTCTAGGACCGGATGCGATAGACATTTACAATACGTTTACGTTTACAGAAGACGAGCGTGATAAAATTAACGTACTAAAAAAAAAATTTACGGAGCATTTCGCCCCTAAGAAAAATACGACGTATGAAAGATACAAATTCTTCACGTCCAGGCAAAACGGTGAGGAAATAGAGAAGTAGAGAGACGTAACGAGTACTCTGCTAACCGAGCAGCTCTGCACCGAACCGAGCCAAACCGAGTACTCGGTTCGGCCGAGCACTTCTAAAAAAGCTCGGTCTGTTTTGCATCGTCCTGCAATTCCGCACGATGCGCACATTCCACGACGAAAGTTACGACATCGGCGTTTTATAAATTAAAATTATTTCTTTTTGCTTCGCTTGCACAACACCTACCCATGCATTAATATGACTCTACTTGTCCAATATTTAGTTAACTTCAAGTCTGAACTGAAATAAGTAATACCTGTGCCGTAGTTTTATAATTTATATTTTGGAATTCTTGTTTACTGTATTCACAAACATCTTTCTGCTGTAAAACGCCTTAAACAATAATGAACGCAACGGTGAGAGAAAGGTTGATGTTTTTACATGTTTTACTTCAAGAAAGTAAGCAATTTTACTTTGCTAAGCCCTTTTTTAAATATAAAATAAGTTTTTGTTAGCCGAGTTAGTTAGTGTGGAGGACATTGTCGTGTTCACTAAACTATGTGTGAATAAAATGTTTTAATTTTACAATAAAATAATACTAAGGAATTTAGACCGAGTACTCGGCGCTCGGCCGATTACTCGGTGTTCGGCCGAGCACCGAGTACTCGGCCGAGTGCTTGGTTCTGCAGAACACAAACCCAAAAATGCTCGGGCTCGGCCGACAGAGCACTTTTTGATACTCGTTACGTCTCTAGTACGTAACAGAACTAAAAAATCAAGCAAAGTTGTGTGAGTTTGGTGATACAAAACTAACAAATGAAATGATAAAAACAATGATAATCATTGGAATTCGAGATGATACGGTTAGAGAAAAACTACTAGAAAATGAAGATTTTTCCCTAGAAAAAGTTGTAGAGTGTTGCATTATCACCGAAAGTTCAAGAAAAAATTTACAGCTGATAAACAACAAAGAAGCTCTGACGTCAACAAGCAGTGGAAATTTACCAGACCAGGTGGACGCGGTAAGACGACCAACCCCCGCGCAGACAAATAATAGAATCGTCCATAACGAAACACGGAACGACAACAGCAGCAGACGCACGATGTCTCGCTCTGGAAGGTCAACGACAAGGACAAAGTCCAAACAAACGAACTACAACGGTTCTCAAGTTAAACACCTAATAAACAATTGCAGTAGATGTGGAAGAACCCACAAAATTAATGAATGCCCAACATTCAACAAAATATGTCAAAACTGTTCTATTCGCAATCATTTCGCTCAAATGTGTCGCAGTAAAAAACGAATAAATGAAATTAACGGGGAGCGAAGTGATTCGGAACAAGAACAACTATCCATTAATTCTATAAATTCGTGTAAAATTAATTATTGCTTTGTAGATTTACAAATTAGCAGCAGGTCAAATACTAAAACTAAGCTGAAGGTCGACAGTGGTTCCTGTACCAATATTATAACGATCGATAAATTAAGAGATGCTGAATTTGATTTACGTAAAATTCAGAGATGTACACAAACATTGGTAACTTATACAGGTGAGAAAATTCCACTAATAGGAAAGTGTTTTCTAAATTTACAATTTAAAAATGAGTCCCTCTACAAATGTCGAATTTAATGTTATCGCAGGTAAACACGAATCAATTTTAGGATTAAGAACTAGCGTAGAATTAGGTATAATTAAAATTGCAAATGATCCAAATGTCAAAATTGTCAGTGTCATAAAAAACATAAATAATGTAGAATGTGAACAACTGATTAAGGAATATGCAGATGTTTTTCAAGGTATAGGTAAAATCGGCAGAAATTACAAAATTGAAATATTAGAGAATGCCACTCCTGTGTCGCAACCCATTAGAAATGTGCCCATTCCTTTGCAAAATCAATTCAAAGAAACCTTACAACAATTAATAAAATTAAAAATTATAGAAAGAGTGCATGGCAGTACAGAATGGCTAAATTCTTTTGTACTAGTGCGAAAATCTAACGGTTCCCTCCGAATTTGTTTAGATCCTCGTGATCTAAATGCTATAATTAAAACGCACACATATAAATTACCAACTATCGACCAAATTTCGACTAAATTAAATGAATGTACATATTTTTCAAAATTAGATGCTACAAGTGGATTCTGGAACATTCCTCTTGATAAAAAATCATCCAACTTATGCACTTTTGGAACTCCATTTGGAAGATTCAAATTTTTAAGATTACCTTTTGGTATTAAGACAGCAAGTGATGTTTTTCAAGAGTATTTTCAGGAAATATTTAATTTAAATAATGTAACAATTTACATAGATGATATTTTAATTCATGCCCGAACTAAGGCAGAACACGATGAAACATTGGCAAAAGTTTTTAAAATAGCTAGAGAGCACAATATTAAATTTAATGCTGAAAAATGTAAATTTGATATCCGCGAAGTCAAATATCTAGGTTACAAATTTTCAAAAAGAGGTATGGAAATTGATGTAGAATATGGGAAGGCTATAAGTAAAATGCCCGTACCTACAAATAAAAAAGAAGTACAAAAATTCTTAGGACTCGTAACTTACGTAGGGAAATTTATAAAAAATCTTTCTGATATAACTAAGCCGCTTAGAGATTTAGGTAATAAAAGAGAGTAGTATCTTTTCATGGAATAATGCTCAAGACAACGCTTTCAAAAAATTGAAAACATTAATTCAAGTAGACCAATTTTAAATTACTTTGATGTAAATAAGTGTACTACAATTTCGGTAGACGCTTCAAATTATGCACTTGGAGCTGTGCTCCTACAAGAAAATAAACCTTGTGCTTACGCATCAAAAGCATTAAATGAGACTCAAAAACTTTACGCGCAAATTGAAAAGGAGCTTTTAGCTATAACCTTCGGAGTAAACAAATTCCATCAATTTATTTATGGAAAAAAGTTTATCGTTCAGACTGACCATAAACCGCTTTTAGCAATTTTCAAAAAACCCTTAAATTCAGTTCCAGCACGACTACAGCGCATGATGCTATCGTTACAAAAATACAACATAGAATTACATTATAAACCAGGTAAAGAATTAATCATAGCTGATACGTTATCTAGATTAAATTTAGATGAAAAATTAGACGACAGTTTAGAATTGGAAGCTCATGTATGTTTAGTAGATGCAAAAGTTAAAATTTCAAATGAAAGAACAGCAGAATTAATTAAAGATACGGAACTAGATGAAGAATTAAAAATTGTCAAATCTTATATTCACAATGGATGGCCTAAAACTATAAATAGAATCCCCAATTGTATAAAACCATATTATACCTTAAGATCTGAAATTACAGAAGGCGCAAATAAATTAATCTATTTTAGACAAAGACTAATTATTCCAAAGAATTGGCGAACTAAAATATTACAAGACATTCATACAGGTCATTTAGGAACAAACAAATGCATTTTAAGAGCTCAAAACACTGTATATTGGCCAAATGTCAATAAAGAAATTTCAAATGTAGTTTCTAAATGTAACACATGTAATAAGTATGCCAATTCAAACTCTAAAGAACCCATGTTAAACCACAAGGTAATACTAGCCCCTTGGCAAAAAATCGGCATAGATTTATTTGAATTAAAAAACGAAACTTTCTTAATAGCCGTAGATTACTATTCTAAGTACCCGGAGATTGAAAACTTAAACAACAATTTAACAGCCGAAAATGTGATCCAAAAATTAAAATCCTTATTTGCAAGACATGGAATCCCTAAAATTGTAATTTCTGACTCAGGTAGACAGTTCACAAGTGGAGAATTTCAAAATTTTGCCAAAACATGGAACTTTGAAAGTCAAATGACTTCTCCACACCACCAGCAAGCAAATGGCTTAGCTGAACGAACAATCCAATCGATCAAAAGATTACTAAAAAAATGTAGTGAAGAAAATGAAGACATTAACTTAGCTCTTTTGGCATTTCGTAACACACCAGTACTGAACTGCTATACACCCTCACAAATTTTGATGTCACGTTATTTACGCGATAATTTACCAACAAATGACAAATTTTTAAGTCCAAAAACGATAAATTTTACAAAATTTAAAAACGTTCTTTCCAAATCAGGAGAAAGCGCAAAAAAGTGGTACGATAACAGAGGTGTTAAGACCATTCCCGAATTACAAAATAATCAGCTAATTTGGTATCAAGATTTTCCAAAAAGTACGTGGAAAAAAGGGAAAATCCTAAGTAAAGTAAGAAATAGAACTTATAAAATAGAAAAGGAAGATGGGAGATGTCTGATTAGAAATAGATTTTACATACGCCCACGCTATCAAAGCAGACAAGCCAGTCATGTCCCAGCTTCTGATTCTAAGTATGTATACATCCCTAAAAACACTAATGTAAATAACAATGTTACACGTGTAAGTTTTGCAGAAAATGTAACTCATATTCCGAGTACAATTGTAAACGCAAATAGATCTAGAAGAGAGATTATTCTACCCAGAAGATTTGCAGACTTTGTAATGTAAAAATTTGTATTGATTTAAATGTAAACTTTTTGTAATAATTTTGTAATGTACTTTTAGTTTTCTTTTTTCATTTTTATAAAAAGGGAGATGTTGTATATGTATTATAAATATTGAACTGTATACCTACTTGGTTGCCTACATGCGCAACACATAAAATGTATCATGGTTATGAAGGGGAGTAATAAACGTGACCTGCTCGTGTAAATACACAACAATAACCTATAAATAATAGATGAACTACTCAAAATGTTTTGTAGTGGCAACAGTATACTTTGAAATAAAAATTGCACCGTCTTGCCACTGGCATCGTGTAAAACCGACAAAAAAAATTCTTGAAATGTTAATCGCCTGTGCAAGTTTTCTTGCATTGCATACCATGCAATTGCACCGTGTAAAGCGGCTTTTAGAAGGAGTTTCAGAGTCGCTAGAAGAAGCAACATCATCTTCAGGAATTTTCTTCGCTTTAGTTTTTTTCTTTAGTGCTGCTGCGTTCTTTTTGTCATTCTCTTCTTCAAACTTACGTAAAAATTCTTTTCGTGTAATTAATTCGGCACCAGTAGCAATCCGTCGTCTTTTTGCGGTAGTAGTACTTGAAGCATTTTTTCCCACATAACTCAAAAACAAATGTTCAAATGTATCACATGAGGTAGATGGTGTGTCACGTGAGGTAGATGGTGTGTTACACAAAATATGTCGTTCGACTTTTCTGGTACCAACACAGGAGCGGGGGCTTCTGAGGGCTCTGCTTCTGGTACATTACGTTCTATAAGTACCGGAGGGCAAATAGATCTTTTGTACTCGATGTATCTTTTTAAGTCTTCAGGTTTGAACTGGTCACTGCTTATAGCATTACGATTTACTGGATTTCCTGTTAGTAAGAAATGTACCTCATCGTAGATACCTGCTTTCTTAAAACCTTTTTGAACCACAGACCGAGGAACTAGTTTTAATACTTTGTTAAGAATTTACACAAATTCTGGTTTTGGAATGCGTTTCCTGGGGTTTTGTCTTTGCCACGCAACTAACTCTTTATCCCAACTTACTTTTACTGTTTTGTTGACCGCCACATTTAAAGGTTGTAACAGATGTGTTGTGTGCGGCGGAAGCTTTAATAAATGAACTTGATTTTCAATTGCATATTTAATAACATGTAACGCGGGGAAAAAAAAATCTACTGAAGGGGGAATGAAGGTATCCCGAAACCTACGACCTCGGCTACTCACGGTAGGAAGGGGTGAGTTCGATAAAATGAAATAAAAGATTGAATAGAATAGGCGCCACTAATTTTTGTCTTAGGTCGTACTTAAAAAAATTAGAAAAAGCCCTCGATGTACTAGGAAGTTGTAGGATTACCTTTGGGTTAATGAAAGATAGCAGAGGAGATACTAATAAATAATTTAATTGTGTGTAACTAAACAGAACCCCAATTAGGATAGTTGTAAATAATAATATAATAGGTGTGGTGATGGGAATGTAAATAATGTCAATATGTATGCTAGGTGATGTGAATATGCGTTGTACATATTATGGTATGAGTGGAATGGATGAATGTTTATAATAATATCAAAGAAAAATTACTGAATATGCCTTGCGAGATCTCACATTACACTTACACGTTTCATAAATTGAATGAAAGAAAAATGATGTCTTTGTTTAATTTAAATTTCTGTTTATCTTATTTGTTTCTAACTAAAAATAATGGTAGTTACGATTTGTGGTTGTCTTCTACCTGGGTTACTGTTCCGGTACTTTGGTGGTTTTTTTTTTCTTGTTAAAAGGGGTTAAGGGAAGACAAGTATGGGGGTGGAGGTAACGGGGACTTGAAGGAGGGCACCAATCGGTAGGAGGATTAGATACTTATAAGGTGACGATGTTGATGTCCGGTGACGTAAAGATGAATCTGATGAGGAACTGCACGAAGAACGATGATGAATGACAACTAAGATACGCAAAACTAAAAAGGCCCTAAAAGGAAGAAAATAATAAAATGGGGAATCTTCACTCGGATCGACTACTTACAAGGTGGTAGCGGCCTAAAAGTAGAGGCAATATATATGTAAGCTATTGTTACAGGGTGTCGACGATGAATACAGGAGGACGAGGATGCTAAAATGTAACGGCAAAATTAGGGAAGAACGAATACACACAACTACTCACATGCGATGATGGTTTCACAGCTTGATATATATATATTGATTGTATTGTAAAATATGAATATAGGTAGCCTTTGGCTTTTCTAATAAAATGAACCAGAGTCAAAAAGGTGGCATGTCCCTTTCCTATGCATACAAATCCCAAAAATAATGGTCGCTGCAAGAGTTCCACGAAATTCTACAGCCAAATCGCATAGGAAATTGAGGCGAAATCCCAAATTCAATTGGATTATGTCAGCACAAAACACACACCTCAAGACACACACACCATTTTTCTAAAGTAACGGAGCTTTTCCAAAAATTGTAAGATTAGGCCGGAACTTAAAAAAACGGCGGGAAAAAAAAAGTACATGAACACATCGAGAGAGGACGCTCATAACAAATGCATAGGCGGTACCTGAAATGGAAATCTGAACAGAAACCAAGGGAATGAAGATAATGCGATGATGCGTAATGAGCGATCTATCAACTAAACGATCTTAAACCTTAATATGAAAACATAATGAGATGAATGATATGACTGAATTGCAACGAAAAGAAACAAATGGATCACCAACAAAAATGTAGAGGTAAGAGGGTTACGTACGCCACTGGAATATACCAAAATAAACAAACCGCCAAAACTAACCTCAAAACCAAAACAAAACATTTTTATAAGGTTACATAAATTCTAACAAAGAAAAAGCAAAAGAAATGAATTTAACTATTTAATAAAAGGAAAACAAATAAATTATTGCAAAACAAATACGGTACGTAACAAACATCGCAACTGATGTGGCTAACATGCCCATCAAAAATTAGTAAAACTGGCCTTACTTCAGTCAACGATGGTACAAAATGCTTAGAAAACCATTTAAAAAAAATCTCACTCATCATCCAACCTTTCTTTGATGCTGCATATGATGTTTCGTCATTTCCTTCAACGTTTATCCATGATTCTAATACATTTTTTCCCTTGAATATACAGAGTGGTGGAAGTATTTCTCCAGCAGCAGAGCAACAAATTAGAACAGAAGTGTTTTCCCTGCCACAACTTGCTGTCATTCGCACACACCTTGCACCTTTACCACCAACCACCTTTGTGTTACGTGGATCGTGGCAAAATGATGTCTCATCACAATTAAAGATGAGATGAGGTTTTTCTCTTATTGCTAAATCGTCAATGGTTGATTGTAGAACATCAAAAAATCCATTTATAACAAATGGATTAATTTGTTGCATCCGCATATATTCTACGGCCTGGGGCTTCTTAATAGACAGATTTTGCCGCTTGCAAAAGTTCAGAAACCATTCTGCTCCAGGGCGATCATTTTTAAATCTATTTTTAATATTATTTATTATTACAAAATTTTGTACCACATCCAAAACTTCGCTTCGACATAAACCAAACCCCCATTTTTCCATGGTCCGCAAACCTACCCCTAATCGGTCTTCTTGCATTCTTGATAATACGGTTTTTCCTCCCACCCTTTCCATTTTGTGATAAAACACCTACTGCACGTGTTCCATCAATATAGTGTTTTAAAGTTGTTTTTGGTACTTTGAACAATTTCGCTGCGCCTCGTAATGTGTATCTCCCAGATTTTACTCCGTCTATAGCCAATGTTCTGTCTTCAATAGAGTATTTGCTTCCAGCACCCTTATTGGTCTTCCGCTTGTAGGTTCGTACCATTTTCTGGAATGTGGAGCATAAATTATTTTACTATGGGTAACTGGACACAGTTTCCCATTGCCCATGTACCCTGTTGCCCCAAAACGATACATTTAATGGGAAACTGGGACCCCCTTCTATAACCTATAAATTTTGATAACTACCAATTTCATCAATAACACGTTACACTACTTGGTACTACTTACCTCAATACAAAAAAGATTAATTATTATCATAAATATTTTTGGTCTTAAAGACGTCTTAAGACATTAAGACATTAAGACTATTAAGACATTAAGACATGTAAAACGTCTATTAAGACATTAGGCAATTTCTTGAACAAGAAATTGAACAATTTTTGGAACAATCTAAATTGTGTAATTTCAAACAGCAAATTGAGTGCAATATTGTCTTGCTTTCAGATTGTGTCGTAAAAATTAAAACCTGCTCTATTTTTGAGACAATTTTTAACACAATTTGCTTATGAGTATGTGTGTAACATATTTAATACTCCACATTCCTCCTGCCTTCTTTGCAGCCACTTTGCCTGCCACTTACACGGCTTACTTAGTATCTTTCTTTTTTGTATTCGCCGTTTCAACAATTTTTTAACTAAAATACTTGATACAACAATGTTTGCCTGAATTAACTATTTGGCTAAATTTAAATCCATTCTAGTTTTAGTAGAAAAATTGAGAAGATTAACCACGGCAAAACTAACCTCGAAGACAAATAATAAATACCAACATCTGTCAGATTACTTATAAACACATAAATGCGTAGAATCCCACACCAATTATTGTCCCAAAAATTGTGCGAGTATAAAACACAAATATTTTGAGCAATTCTATATTCTTCACAATTTAGATTGTTCAAAAAATTGTTCAATTTCTTGTTCAAGAAATTGCCTAATGTAAAACGTCTTTTTAAAGCACTACTGTTCGTCACTGCCTGTCAAAAGTTGTCAGCACCGATTTCGCGCGTTTTACTGATGGAAGTGGTTACACTAACGTATGACGGGTTTTCTCCAAAATTTTTGTTGTGGTGTCTCAGTTACCTGTTTAGTTACAGAATGAACTAAATTTCATTTTATTTTTCAACGTTTGAAGCAAAATAATCGCCGTGGACCCACTTACCTTGTGGACCCAGTTAACCAACTTCACCTTATATAATAAACAACATTCTTAGAATACACAGATAAATCCCAAGAATTTGGCATTATGTAGTCATGATCATTTTCAGTTGCTGTGAAGAATGTGTCATGTTCTGTTAAGTTAATACCCATGTTTGTTGTTGAAGAAATGGTATTTGAAGATGAAGATGAAACATGTAAAATACTCGTTTGATCTAATGCCATAATGTTGGCTGATGCAGATTCTTTTATTTCTGCGTGAACTAAAAGTTTTTTAAATGCTGATTCAAATTGTTTAGCGGTAGGATTGTTGTTGTCCACCTTTCGAACGAACCGCACTAAAAAATAATTCTAGGTAAATGGTCCTGGCTAAGTTTATAGGTAAGCAGAAATGTTAATAAACTACTTTCAATACATATGTGTAATACAATCGTTTTATAGTATTTGCGGCAACAATAAATCCCAGAAAACCCGTTCTTCTTGCAGTATAAATAATTGCTTCATTCTTAGTAGATTTGAGTCCCTTAACACGTTGAGCGCCGCGTGCCCACCGGTGGGCATTTTGTGATTTTACCGATGGACATGGTGCCCACCGGTGGTCACGATGTTATGTTCATTTCACTTTCAGGACCGTGTGCCCACGGGTGGGAACGATTTACATTAACTTTATATGGACTATTCTAAAGCATGGTCCCAGGAAGTAAACTTGTTGTTGAGCTTGGACCGAGCAGTTTGTGATTTGGGGGTTTACACAGACAGTTGACTGTAGTACAGAAAGAAAGACATATTTTGACAAAATAAATGTAATTTATATGCGATACAACTTCATAATCATTGTTAATGTTAAATAATGTACTTCCTTTGCTTTATTTAAATATATTTTACATACAAAAAGGAAATGTTAATTCTTACATTGTTCTACATTCAGATCAGTGAACTATATGCATTGTTGTCAGACTTAACAAAATACTAAAAGAACTAGCTACATATTTCTAACACACCTCCTTTCTTTTAGGATTTACATCAGTTACTAACAACAAAACATAATACACATTTCATTCTTAAACTAAATTTAACATAAATCTTAATTTTTCAAAACGAACAAAACCTAACGATTTGGTAAAGATATCTGCCAACTGATCTTCCGAACTTACTTTGCAAATATTGATTATATTTTTCTTAACATAGTCATTTACATAGTGATAAGCCACATCTATATGTTTACTATTTTTTGTAAAGTTTCCATTTATAGCTAAATCTCTGGCTCCGGAATTATCTTCATAAATGTTGATGGGGTCAACAACAGTAATCAATAAATCTTCTGCAATTCCCTTTAACACATGTACCTCGCTTACCGCTTCAGCAATAGCAACATATTCTGCATGACAAGATGATCTTGTTACGGTTCTTTGTTTTCGTGATACCCACAGTACAGGGTTTCCCAAGACATAAATCAAAAAACCGCTACGAGACTTTCTATCGACAATGTCACCGGCCCAATGTTGTCTGACTCAAGCTCATACATCTTTTGTTTTGATTATATTTCACTTCAATACCCAAAAAATTATTTATTTTTCCCAAATCTTTCATTTCAAATCTTTGATTTAATTTTTGTTTCACTTCAATTAACTCACTGTACTTAGAACCACAAATAAGTAAATCATCCACATATAATATAATGTAAATTTGAGACACCTCCGTTACCTTAATATATAAACAATTATCATGTTTGGATCGTTTGAACCCAATTGAGAGTATACAATCATGAAAGCATTCGTACCATGCTCTGGGACTTTCTCGTAAACCATAGAGAGCCTTTCGCAACAAGTATACTTTATTTTTCCCTTGTATATAACGTTCTGGTTGATAAACATAAATTTTTGAATTGATTTTTCCATTTAAAAAAGCTGTTTGAACATCCATTTGTTCAATAAACAAACCTCTGTTGCACACGACTGATAGTAATGTTTTCAGTGTTGGCATTTTTGCCACTGGAGAATAAACTTCTGTATCCAAACAGTTTGGCTGTTGGTAACCAAGAGCTACTAGTCTAGCTTTGTATTGACCATCTGGTTTCACTCTGTAGATCCATTTAACCTGTATAATTTTTTCATCATCTGGAACTTCTTCAATATCTGTAAGTGTCCACGTTTCATTTTCAATTAACGATGTAAATTCTTTTTGCATAGCTTTTTGCCATTTCAATTTTTCTTTAGATTCAATTGCTTCATCATAAGAGGTTGGTACAACTACATTTGAAAAATTCACATCTATCAAGTAATCACCGTGCCACGATGGTTTTTTAATTTCACGTTTGGGCCTTACTTTTGACACCTCCTGAATTTCGTCATCCTTCCTGATTTCTTCTTGTATCTGATTTGATTTGGTGTTTAAGTCTTCAAATTCGTCTTCAGGGATTTTAATAAATTGCTCATTCTTTTCTATAAATTCGACGTGACGGCTAACAACGACTTTTTGATCTACTAAAATACGATATCCCATATCATCATAACCAACTAAAATTCCCTTTACAGATTTTGGTGACAGTTTTGAATCTCGATTTACTTCTGGTGTTCTTACGAAGGCAGTACTTCCATACATTTTGAGCTCTGACACATCAGGTTTTTTATTGAAAAACTGTTCGTAAGGAGTTATTTTTGATTTATTATTTGCAATTAATCTGTTACCGATATGTGCTGCAGCTTTAACACATTCAGGCCAAAAAGTTTTATCTAGGTTAGCATCATCTGTTAGTAAGTATCTTGCTCTATTCATAATTGTGCGGTTGAACCTCTCTGCAACGCCATTTAACTCGTGTGTGTACGCCGGACTTGGTCTTAGCCAGATGCCTTTCCTTTTCGCAAACATGTAAAAATGTTTATCGCCAACCGGCAATAGATCCATGCATTACCATAGCGATTTTCGGAAGTAAACAAACACTTTATCGTACTGTAAAAATCATACCTATTTTACCTGCCGCTAATAGTTATCAATATACCCATGACTGTATGACAGACATCGTTTGTCGCTGTCACGGCTCCAACAGTAAAAGTTTTGTCGCGAATTATTTATAATAGTATATTATACACCAAGGTGGTGAAGACTGTTATTATTGACCGAGCACCAAGATTATTTCGCGAGGGGCTTTGCCCCGAGCGGAATAAGGTGCGAGGTCTATAAATGGCTTCACCACCGTGGTGTATATACAATTTTTTCCACTACTAGTCAAATTTAAGACACAAATTAAAAATAAAAAAATTTCTTGTAAAAATCAAGTAGGTAGCACAGGAATGCAAATTCCCATTATTAACCTAGGTTAATAATATTATAAATTATTGACCACTAGGTAGAGAAATTAAACTTCTCAGTTGTCTAGGATACGCAATAATTGTCAACTTCACAGCTAGTAGTGGAAAAAAAAGTATTTTTACGGTTGGCGATAAAAGTTTGTATGCACCACGTCAGTAAAGTGTCTTTATCGAACTCGCCTGTTACTCGCCTCGCTCGCTTCACTCGCTTGGCTCATAATCTCAGGCGCGTTCGATAAAGACTCACTTTACTGACTTGGTACATAAATAACTATTATCGCCAACCGGCAATAGATCCATGCATTACCATAGCGATTTTCGGAAGTAAACAAACACTTTATCGTACTGTAAAAATCATACCTATTTTACCTGCCGCTAATAGTTATCAATATACCCATGACTGTATGACAGACATCGTTTGTCGCTGTCACGGCTCCAACAGTAAAAGTTTTTGTAATATATGATGCCCGCTTGCACTATAGAAAAATACGGAAAATACGGAAAAGTGTTGTAAATGAAACATAACATTTATTCGCCATTTAAGAATACAAAAAATCATAATCATTTCTAACTTCACTGTTTTACTACCAACATAACTTTTTGGTTGGCAATACATTACAACTACCCCCGCCTATAAATTTAAACGATGCGGCGGTTTCACTAAACTTCTACAACGCAATTTCATTTTTCCTGCAGCTTCCTCCACTGGTGGTTTTTCTTTCACCGCACTACTTTCCACAATCTCACTTAAAACAGATTCATTTGCCTTCTCTTCTGGGATAACCATTGGTTGTTCTGAAGAATCGGCCTGAACACTGGCACTACTAGGCGGTAAAATTACAGGTTTATCTGCGATTACATTGTTTGGAAACTCCCGTTCATTTAATCTTTCTGTTTCTGTCAACATTAAACTGTTATTGCATTTAATTATCTGATCCAAATGTCGTTTCCACACAATGTCCTCATTCACAAGTTTAACTAAATAAACTACATCGCTCACTACTTCATCAACTGTTCCCTTTACCCAACTTTTCTTATTGGGGTTTCGGTAGTCTCTGCAATATACCACCTCTCCCCTTACAAAACTGCTTAACCTTTTTCCCTTATGGAAAACTATATTTTTATCCTGTTTTACATTTCTGTTTAATAAATCTAAACGAGTTTTTGCCTTATACTTAAATACAAGAGATGCAGGAGTAACACCAGTAGCGGCGTTTTGCGAATTTCTATAACTAAACAAAAAACGATTCATTTGTATTGAAAGTAACACCACTATTGGCCTTATCCTCTATACACTTTACTAACGTGTTTTTAAAAGTTTTTACCCAGTTTTCTGCTTGCCCGTTACTTGATGGATGGCATACCGGCGAAGTCATGAACTTTATTCCGTTTTTGGACAAAAAGTCAGTGAATTCAATTGCTGTAAATTGAGTACCATTATCTGTAACCACCAACTCTGGCAAACCAAATCTGGCAAAACACTCTCTGAATTTCTCAACAGTTTCTTCTGCTGTCACTCTACTCATGATATAAGCCTCTGGCCACTTGGAATATGCATCAATAATTATTAATACCATTTTACCAAAAAAAGGCCCCAAAAAATCACAATGTATCCTCTCAAATGCCCTATTACTTTTCATCCATGTGTTATAGGTAGATTTAGGAGGTTCCGGTCTATGTTTTATACATATTTCACAATTTTGTGCCCATTTTTCTATATTCTCATCTAACGACGGCCACCAGAAATATGACCTCGCTATTGCTTTCATTCTTACTATACCCTCATGATTCGAATGCAATTCACGCAATAAAAGTTCTCTTAATTTAAATGGAATAACTACTCTATACCCCCACATAACTATATCTTTATCTATGTGCAATTCTCCTTGCCTCATAAAGTAAGGTTTCAAGGTTTCATCTGCACATGTCTTACCAAATCCATATCTAACTAAATTATAAACCTTCCCTAAAATGATGTCTTTTCTAGTCTCCAACCTCACCTTGTTTACGTCAATTACATTTGCATTTTCTACAAAATTTAAATAATCATACTCTTCCTTGTCACCCGTAACATTAACTGGCAGTCTTGATAACGCATCTGCTCTCATGTTTTCAGAACTCTTTATGTATTTGAATGTATAATTAAAATTTGATAATAACAAGGACCATCGCTGGACCCTTCCAGCAGCCATTTGCGGTAGAGTTTTATTTTCACCAAAAATTGTTTGCAATGCCTTATGATCAGAAACTATTTCAAAATGCCTACCCGCCAAATAGTGATGAAGCTTTTGGACGGCCCAAACTACACTCAACCCTTCCTTTTGAGTAATTGGATAATTCCGCTCTGCTTTGTTTAAAACACGAGAAATTTAACATATTGGTTTTTCACTTCCATCTACCTCCACGTGTGATAAACAAGCACCTATGCCATAAAATGATGCATCACATGCTAATCTTATTGGCTTTTCTGGATTATAATGACTTAAAACATCTTTACATAACATATCTTGTTTGGTCAACTCAAAAGCCTCACTACATTCCTGTGACCATTTAAATGATTTATTTTTTTCACACAATTTATATAATGGTTTTAACTTTGCTGAAATATTTGGAAGAAATTTCGAATAATAACTGACCATACCACAGAATGCCTTTACTTCTGTTACATTCTTTGGTTGCGGACTCTTTAAAACTCCTGAAACTTTACCCAGGTCTTTTTCTAACCCTCTAGCTGAGATAATATGCCCTAAATAATTTATACTATCTTTAAAAAACTGACACTTGTCTTTGTTCAATTTGAACCCAAATTTAGTTAATCTCATGAATACTTCTTTTAAATTGGTCAAATGTTCTGTGTCATTTGCCCCCGTTACCACTATATCATCTAAGTAATTTACTACTTTTGAAATACCTAATAACACTTTTTCGACTATCAATTGAAAAATGGAACAAGCTGGCTTTGTCCCAAATGGTAATCTGTTTACCTTAAAAATTCCTTGTTCTGTACTCCACGCTAATAACATGGCAGTTTCATTCGTTAATGGCAACTGGTTATACGCATTCTTAAAGTCTAATTTCGTGTAACGTTGCCCTCCCTGCAAAATTGCGAAAATATTATCGATTCTAGGTAATGGATGATTCACTTCGTCCAGATACTTGTTCACTGTTATTTTGTAATTTGCACATAATCGGATGTCCTTCCCATTAGGTTTTAACGCAATTACTAAGGGTGTTCCCCATGAAGAATTGTCAACTTTTTCAATTACTCCCTCTTTAACTAATCTTTCTAATTCTAACTTAGTGGCCTCTTTATATGCATAAGGAATTTGTCTCGGTTTACAAAATACCGGTCTTACATTAGGACTAATAGCTAATGAAATTGTTGAACCATTATAACACCCCAATCCTACACTAAATAATCCTTCAAATTGATTCAGTAATGATTTAACTCTGTCGTCTACCGATAACTCATGTATTTCAGAAACATCAGTCAAACTGACTTTAAAGATTTTAAACAAATCTCGACCCATTAAAATTTTTACTGCATTTTTTATCACTAACAATTCACAACTCTCAGTAACTTCTTTTATCTTAATATTTACTGTAACCTTACCCAGAGGAATAATCATGGTACCGTCATACATTTTCAATTTAGTAGTAGTAACCGATAATGGCACCTTAGCAAAATATTTGGTATAAATTTCAAATGGCATACAGCTCAGACCTGCTCCCGTATCCAACTCCATCTCGAATGGCAAGTCTTCTATTGTACAACTTACAAAAATTGGATCTACCCTAGAACATGATAAATTAAACATTTCTACTATTTCCTCCATCTCTTCTACACAGTTATTTTCTCTTTTATTTTGCTTACATGCATTACTAATATGTCCTTTCCTCTTACATTGATTACATACAAAATTTTTATACTTACAAAACGAAAAATTATGGTTCGATTTACCACATGCAAAACAAACGGCGACTTCTTTTGTGCCTTCTAAAACCTTGCTTTTGTTCGCTTCAAATTTTCCTTTCTCAAACCGCTTTGCTTCTCCTGGTTCTCTTCTGAAGCTTCCCATCTTGACCTCTTTTTGATTCCTTCCATATGCTTTTTGCAACTTATTTACTTCGACGATTCTAGACTCCTTTAAACTAGCCTCCTTAGACACAGCCACCTCATACAAATATTTTAATTCTTTAGTTTCAGATTCTTCACACAGCCTATCTAATACCGGACCCGGTTTTAATCCAGTGACAAATTTGTCCTTTACTCTTTCTTCTAATAATCTACCAAACTTGCATGGAGCTGCTGCTTGCTTAACCTTCGCATACCATTGAGTAATAGATTCTTCCCCTTGCCTTAAATTATTGAAGACGATTCTTTTTCGAAAACTGCTCACTCTTTGTTGGTAATGCCCCTCTAACAACCACACTAACTCTTCATACGACTTTGTTTTAGGCAATTCTGGATCACATGAATTTTTCAGGGTCTTATACTCACTTTCGTCAATCAACGTTAAGGCGCCTCTATACATAGGGTAGGCAACACACCATGCAATTGGAAAAAGTGCAATCTTTTGACCAGGATTACAGCTCTAAAATTGAACTTGAAAAAATTTTAAGGTCGGGAATATATTCCTTACTATAATGAAATTTTGCCTTAGAATTTTGTTTGAAAAAAAACAAATATTTGAGGTAACAAAAAATTATTTTATCTTTAATCTATTTTAAGAGATATTTTCCAAACGACAGTCAATATCCGAAAATTAAATTCTACGGACAAATTCTACAGTACTTAAGAACCATATTTCGTTTAACAATCGTTTCCAACGGTTAAGTTATAACTGTAATCCTGGTCAAAAGTTTTTTTTAATATAAATTTTATGTACAAAAATTTTACCAACGAAAATTTCGTAAATGCCCCAGGCCACAGAGGTCAGGTAGTGGAATTATACTTCTAAGGAGATTATACAGACAAAAGAAAAGTACCTGTTTAATGACCCTGTTACAAAGATGCAAATTGACAAATAAATATTGCGTAACCAGGGTTATTTCCGACGTAAATTTAAAAAACGCTATAGACAAATTGTAAAAAGGCATTATTTTTTTTATTAAATTTTATTTTAATTAATATAAACAGCACAAATCTTGAGTTGATGTCTTAAATTTTTTTGAAAAAAGGGCGTGGTTGTCAGTTTTATAAATTTAACGTACCTTTTTTTGGTAGTAGTAATTCCAGGGGGGTTAACTGCCCTACCCTGACCCTCCTAAATGACGCCCCTGATGTATTCCACCTTTAGTGTAGACTACAAAGTAGCATATATTTCTTTTGGTTATGTGCAATAGACCCTGTACTTAGTAAAAATAATTGTCATCGAGCTTATTATTATTACTACATTCACAGTATTCTAATTTACCCTTCAAATATGCTTCAATAGGATGATAATTGCCGCTTTTCTCGGAACATTTAATTTCAACAATAGCAGTTTTTCCTACTGATCCGCCTGGAGAACGAGCAAGAAATGGTAATTCTTTATCAACTATAGGCCCGATTTTTTAACAACTAATGAGCATTGGGATTAAAATTAACTGAATTGCTGTAACTTCAGTTGCAAACCAAGTAGAACTATTTATTTTAAACGTATGTACTACATACATAATAGTGCCGCAACGGTTTTTGCTGTAGGTGTTGTTTTTCTTAAGGCGCCTCTATACATAGGGTAGGCAACACACCATGCAATTGGAAAAAGTGCAATCTTTTGACCAGGATTACAGCTCTAAAATTGAACTTGAAAAAATTTTAAGGTCGGGAATATATTCCTTACTATAATGAAATTTTGCCTTAGAATTTTGTTTGAAAAAAAACAAATATTTGAGGTAACAAAAAATTATTTTATCTTTCATCTATTTTAAGAGATATTTTCCAAACGACAGTCAATATCCGAAAATTAAATTCTACGGACAAATTCTACAGTACTTAAGAACCATATTTCGTTTAACAATCGTTTCCAACGGTTAAGTTATAACTGTAATCCTGGTCAAAAGTTTTTTTTAATATAAATTTTATGTACAAAAATTTTACCAACGAAAATTTCGTAAATGCCCCAGGCCACAGAGGTCAGGTAGTGGAATTATACTTCTAAGGAGATTATACAGACAAAAGAAAAGTACCTGTTTAATGACCCTGTTACAAAGATGCAAATTGACAAATAAATATTGCGTAACCAGGGTTATTTCCGACGTAAATTTAAAAAACGCTATAGACAAATTGTAAAAAGGCATTATTTTTTTTATTAAATTTTATTTTAATTAATATAAACAGCACAAATCTTGAGTTGATGTCTTAAATTTTTTTGAAAAAAGGGCGTGGTTGTCAGTTTTATAAATTTAACGTACCTTTTTTTGGTAGTAGTAATTCCAGGGGGGTTAACTGCCCTACCCTGACCCTCCTAAATGACGCCCCTGATGTATTCCACCTTTAGTGTAGACTACAAAGTAGCATATATTTCTTTTGGTTATGTGCAATAGACCCTGTACTTAGTAAAAATAATTGTCATCGAGCTTATTATTATTACTACATTCACAGTATTCTAATTTACCCTTCAAATATGCTTCAATAGGATGATAATTGCCGCTTTTCTCGGAACATTTAATTTCAACAATAGCAGTTTTTCCTACTGATCCGCCTGGAGAACGAGCAAGAAATGGTAATTCTTTATCAACTATAGGCCCGATTTTTTAACAACTAATGAGCATTGGGATTAAAATTAACTGAATTGCTGTAACTTCAGTTGCAAACCAAGTAGAACTATTTATTTTAAACGTATGTACTACATACATAATAGTGCCGCAACGGTTTTTGCTGTAGGTGTTGTTTTTCTTAATTTACAACGTTTTCCAAAATTAGAAGCATCTATATCTATACTGTCTAAATTTTTCAAGAATTTTTGCATCATTTTTTCATAAAGCTCCACATTCATGTTTGATATAGCTTACATTTCAGAGTCAAAATAATATTTTTTACCACAATGAAACGTAACTTACTATGATTAGTGAACCTCTTATATAAAATATATATTATGTAGGTATATATATATCTACCATTAATGGGATTTTTTTGTTAATTATATCTAATACGAATTAAATTTTAATGGGATTTTAGCACATTTTAAAGTAAAATACTTTAGAATCAATTAAATTAATAGGTAGGTTTGTTTGTCCAAGTACAGAAATAATAAAAATTATATCAGTACATTTATTTTTTATTCAGAATGTGTGGTTAATTGTTATAATTATTCTTAAACATTGTCAAAGTTTATTTTGCTTTGTATTTTATTAATTATTCCATACTAAATCAAAGTGTTTTCCGAATTTTCAAATAATTATTCTTTTGTGATTCTTGGACGCACATAATATGTACTATAATATTTTAATTTTAGTAGTCCAACATAGTAAAATAAATTAAAAGGTAGTCTTACAATCTGCGGGAATTCCAAGAAAATATAAAAGTTATAGGTATAACTAAACAATGAAACTTTCAAGTACATTTAGGTAAATTACGCATAATCGGTTTAGCCCTCAGGGAGTATTGAGATATGTATGTTGCCTAATTTAAAATCAGTAAGGAGTAGGTCGAAAATTTTTGCAGCTGTATAGAGGCGCCTTAATAGGACTGCTACCTTTCGGTCGTCTGTAATTAAATTTGCGCTGCAATACTGCTCCAGCCTCTCCGAAAAAATTTCCCATTCGCCATCAGGTTTAAAACTATTTATTTGACAAATTGTACCACTAACTACGGTTAAATTACCGCTTACAGCTTCAACTTCGGCCATAATTGTAGGAAATGTTCACTTTAAAAAACGTGGTTTCTAAAATCTGTGGTTATGCCGCACTTCTGCTGCACAAAATGTTTTTCCAAATTAAAATGACAACACTCTGTTTCAACTTTTAATCAGTTTACCTCGTCGCCACAAATTGTAATATATGATGCCCGCTTGCACTATAGAAAAATACGGAAAATACGGAAAAGTGTTGTAAATGAAACATAACATTTATTCGCCATTTAAGAATACAAAAAATCATAATCATTTCTAACTTCACTGTTTTACTACCAACATAACTTTTTGGTTGGCAATACATTACAGTTTTGTCGCGAATTATTTATAAAAAAGTATTTTTACGGTTGGCGATAAAAGTTTGTATGCACCACGTCAGTAAAGTGTCTTTATCGAACTCGCCTGTTACTCGCCTCGCTCGCTTCACTCGCTCGGCTCATAATCTCAGGCGCGTTCGATAAAGACTCACTTTACTGACTTGGTACATAAATAACTATTATTTCTGACAGTGATATTATAAGCTTATATTGTCATAGTTACGATACCAATAAAGAGTGTCATAACTCCCTTGGGATATAAAGACGCTATAATTCCCTCTACGGCTCTTTTATGAACCAGTAACCTAGCAACAACCAAAACTGCAATCGACGATACCTGAATCAAATATACCGGAAATGAACAAATTTTATTAAACTCGGTCAGAAATAAAATTATCTATGTATCACGGGAATTAATAGGTCTCAATTACCTCGGGTAATTGCTGTCCCTCGGGCGCAAGGCCCTCGGGACGCAAACTTTACCCTCGGTAATTAAGACCCTTATAATTCCCTTGATACATAAATAACTATTATTTAAGTACTCTGTCCCTCGATCGCATCTAATTTCCATGATTTTATTACCCGTAAGATTTTCAATCAGATTAACATATTTTTCAAAACAACCGAACACTTCATGTTTGTGTTTAATACAGTAAACGACAGCTATTTTACTAAAATCATCAATAAAGCTTACAAAATATTTTTCTCCATTACAACCAGTTTGTTTGATTGGTCCATTCACATCTGTGTGTATTATTTCAGCAACCTCGTTCGCTCTTGTTCGGTTATTATCAAATTTTAAATTATTCATTTTTGATACAAGACAAGTTTCACATTTTAAATGAGCGTTTTCTAAAGTTTTAGGTAACCCTTCTACTGTTTCAACTATCTTTACACATAACAATTAAATCTCTAAAGTTTACATGCCCTAAAGTTCTATGCCATTTTTCTTCAGGAGATACAACTTGACTTGAGTAGCTTAACAAATTTTTTGGATCTATTTGACCGTTTAATTCACACAAATTTTTGTTTTTAGAAGCAATAGCAATTTTTTTGTCTACAGGATTATAAATTTCACAATAATCTTTTTCTGCCCATAACTTATTACCTAATTCTGTAATTTTTGAAACACTTAACAAATTTTTTTGTCATTTCTGGTGCATAATAACAATTTTTAACATTTGTTGCAACGAATTTACCACCTACATTGCATTTCATATCAACTGTACCTATACCTAATGCCTTAATTAAATGACCATCGCCTACCTTGATATTTACATTATCTGTCAGTTCGTCATAGGTTGAAAACTACTTCATATCATTTACGATGTGGTCGGAACATCCACTGTCCAATAAGCATGTTACTGCGTTGGGTACGTCATCGGTCGATCCATCAACTTTATGGGATGCCATTACTGTGACTTGAAAAGAATTTTTGCTGCCATCTTCTTCTGTATTTTCTCTTGTGGAACTTCCTGCAAAACGTTGTTGATAATTTCTTCCCCTGTGTGTGTAACTTCGAGTTCTGCTATGTGTAGGTTCTTGATCTTGGTTCAAACTATGACTTTGGTTTGGATTCCACTGTTGATTTCTATTCCATCTCCAATTTTGCGTTGTATTTGTTCTGTTTAAGTTACCACTATTACCACTATGCTATGAGCGACAGAATTTTTGTATATGTCCGAAATGTCCACATTTAAAGCACTTAATATTCCCATTCCTACTTCTGTTACTTGCTTGTGACGTAAATACCGATCCTGTATTTGCTTGTGTACTATTTTTCACTTTCTTCGCATCAATTAACAATTTACTTTTAATGTATTCAACATTTTTTTGTCCTGCTGGCAATGCATCAACAATATCTGCAATGTGATTGTACGACTCTGGTAATGCTAATAATAGGTAATTTAGTTTGTCATCTTCAGTCACCGTGTCATCAGTATTCTTCAACTCATTAATCAATTTTTCGAACTTCGTAATGAACTCCATAGGATCATCATTTTCTTTCATCTTTAGATCTAGTAATCTTCTTTTTGCCAAAAGCTTTATGACTGTGGAGTTAGGTTTATAGATTGAGTCCAGTTTCTCGATCATCGCTTTGGCAGTTGTTTCATTTAGAATTAGTTCCAATTGTGAATTTGACATAGCTTGAACAATTATATTTCTTGCTCTTAGGTCTTTTTTCTCCATTCCAATTGTTGATTCTCCTCTGTGGGCATATCGTCCAAACTAATTGTTTTCACATTTTTGTTTTCTAATAATAGCATTAACCTGAATTTCCATTTACTCCACTCATTTCCATTGAACACTGGTAGATTCAATTCTTCCCTCATATTTGTTACAGACATGTTGAGCAACGATTTACAATATTTTTCAACTTTTTAATTTTATAGAGCACGTGCTGTTAACCTCAAACTTTTTTTTTTTTAAACAACTTCAATTTTTCCAATTCAACAATAAACACTAATCAATTTATAACCACCGACTGCTACCATGTTAAATAATGTACTTCCTTTGCTTTTATTTAAATATATTTTACATACAAAAAGGAAATGTTAATTCTTACATTGTTCTACATTCAGATCAGTGAACTCTATGCATTGTTGTCAGACTTAACAAAATACTAAAAGAACTACCTACATATTTCTAACAGTTAATAATATAATAACTTAAAACTACGTGAATAATTTGATAAAATAAACACTTTCTACCAGGAAATAAAAAAAAATAAACTTTAATTGCTTTAAAACTTAGGGATACTGAACAAAGTAACAAAGGAAACTCCTTATATTCTAGACTACAAAACAAAAATCTTGTAAAATATCAAAAAATTTTCTTATTATTTTATGTGGGCTTGGAAACAAGGTAAACACATTGGTTCATTACATTTTTCATAAATTGTATTCACTTTTTTAGAATATTTGCGTGCATGTGCAGAATTATGAGCTCTGGACATTTTCTTGTAGCAAGGACTGCATCGTTTCCTTGTTACCCTTTTTTGTCCTTCTACTTCTTTTAATACATGTGTAGATGCCTTAGATGTTGTTGGAATTGATGTCTCATCTGGAGGTTGTACAAGATGTAAAACAATTGCTTCTTTAAACTTTATAATGTTCATCTTTTTGTTGTTAATCTTATTATACAATAAATGGAGAGCATTCACAACACAAGTTGCAGTAATTAAATGGAATACTAAACGTTTGTACCACTTTACTGTACGCCTGACGTAAGGGGCATACGCTGCCATCTGATCAGATAGATCGATAAATGTTTTGCTCTTATTATAATCTATTACCACCGAAGGTTTAGTTATTTTTTTACCTTTCTTCTTCCTAAAAGTTTCAAGAGAGTCGTAGTACTAAGCATGATAACATCCCTCTTATCCTTCCACTTAAGCACGATGGTTTTATCCTTATTTTGAAGAGCTTTAACTTCACCCTTCTGCAATTTCGCATTGGTCACGTCTGGAGGATTCCCTTTTCTATTTGATCTCAAGGTACCAACTAAGTGTATCTTTCTGTGAATCAGTGTTTTAGATAAGGAAACGCTAGTGTACCAATTATCTGTGTACAAGGTGCGCCCAGTGTCCAATAGACCTTCTATTAATTCAGTTACCACCTTCTCAGAAACTGATATGTTGTCTGATTTTTCTTTTCCAGTGTACGTTTTGAATGACAAGGTATAACCCCCAGCAACGCACAGCTTGAATAACTTTATTCCATATCGATGCCTTTTGTTAGGTAGGTATGTATTGTCTGGAATACAAACGTCCACGAAATGGAACGTTGCTTTCATCAATACATACCACTTCCTCTGGAGTGTAGGATAACTGGAATTTTGTCTGCATCGTATCAAGGAAACGAGACACTTTAAAAAGTCGGTCGTCTGACGTCGCTTGCTCCTCATTGTTGCACAAATGAAACATACCTAACAAGAGTTCAAACCTATTTCGGCTCATGATACTGGGTATATTGTTTTTATATAGGAATGATGTCGACCAATAATCTCTTAATTGCGGCAGTGGAAGAAGGCCCATCCACAGTATTATTCCCAGAAATTTTCGCATCTCTGAAGGATTAGTATCAACCCACTTGGACAATCGTGCTTTACGTGACTGATTTCCAGAATTAGCTGCAGCGGCAATATTCTGAGCGGCAAACCGATTTGTTTCCGTAACAAATAAAAGGACTATCTCATCATTTACAAAATGCTGAAAAAAGTCACCGGGATGCTTTCCTGCCAATGCTGCTACAACATTTGGATTGGGACCAGTATTTTGAGGAGTGATATTGAACGTTAATCTATTGCCTTCAACAGGTTTCCAAGTATTTATATTTACAAGGTTAGCAAGTGAAACCACATCATCTGGATCGTCATCTGTGACGTCTTCAAGATCATCTGCCTCATCACTTGACACTTCTTGGTCGTCTGGTTCTATATCTGAATCATTGTCTGATGGATCGTAGGTTTTATCGACTATAGAGTCATCATCCGAGAAGTCTACGGCTTCATCTTCGGACAACCTCTCCAACTCTGCAGCCAGCTCTTCATCGGTTAAGTAGCGTCTACTCATGTTGGCTTATATCTGCAAAAAAAGAAATCAAGCTGTGCAAAAAAAAGATAAAGCTGTTCAAAAACCAATGAAATTGAGAACATGCCCACGGGTGGTCACGTGGTCCTAACATGAAAAATTACATTACAGGACAACGTGACCACCAGTGGACACAAAATAAAAAACAACGCAAACACAAAGTAAAAGAATCAGTTAATAAGCATCAAGCATAATAAAATAACCGACCTACAACGAAAAATAACAAAAAAAAAAACTTGCTCCCAGGGACAAAAATCCAAATGCCCACCGGTGGGCACGCGGCGCTCAACGTGTTAATATAATTTATTACATAATCCAAATGCTGAAAAATGTGATTCGCATTTTGTTTGTTCAATGGACGCTTATATATTTCGATTTAGATAAGAAGTTTCTGGTAAGTATTTAAAATGTCAAAAGCATTATTTATAATACGACAAAATTCTATGGTTCCTTCAGCACCTTCAAATTGAGGAATTTTAAGTTTGCAACACAAAAACTCTAAAGCATCCGCAACACTCTCACTAAACGTTTGAGCAGCAATCTTTACTTTCATTTTTTCCTTAAACCACTGTAAATGCCTTTTTTTAAGCTTGTTTGCAAGATGTAATCCTTCTTTTTCTTGTAGATGAACTAGTTGTTGAAAATATTCCCATCGTATTTCTCGGTTATTAGCCGCTATTAGCACTTTTTGGGTTGCAAGACAATTACGAATTAATTTAAGCAGTGACAAGAATCTGGCATAATGAAAACTTCGGAATCATTTGACGGATTTTTAAAATGTATTTTGAGATTGTCCATATTTCTCAAATCTGCTCCCAGGTTGGAAACCATATTCAAGTTTACAGGTGCGCCATCATAAGTTAAACTTGCAACAATTAAATCAATACCATTTAAATAATCTAAACCTTTTAATATTATATTTGCACGTTCAGATCCATTTAAGCCAGACAGAACAAAATATGCAAAAGGAATTTTCCGGTGGTGAGACAAGCATAAAAACCCAGACTTCTTTAGCTTCTTCTAGTTCATCAGAGTGCTCGAAATGGGAACCAAAGTCTACAAAGCCCGTATATCAATTTCCAACCCATTCTACTTGTTTTCTAATCGACATTTCGTCTACCACTAAATTGCATATCATGCGTTTGTTTTTTGATCGAGCTTTCTTGCATTGTATTCTCAGCGCTCTTCACAAAAACCTGGAGTACCGTTTATACTTCTAAACCACTTCGTTATAGTAGAAGGATGTGGTAAACTTTTGTTAAAAGTATCCCTAACAAAATTGTAGGCTTTTTGAGAATAAAAACTAAGTGTAATAGCAAAACGACGTAATTCTGTGGTGTACTTGACTGTTCGCTTTGGCTGCAAAATTTGGCGGATTAGGTTATCACATGAGGACCCAGGCAGCGTAGCCTATAAAAATTAGGTTGATTTACTTTAAATGAATAAAAAATTTACATACCTGTACTACATTTTCCGCATTCTCAGAAAGAAGTAACTGCTTTCTTAAAAGGTTAGTTACATCGCTAAGATTACTTACACGATCAACTAATCGTAGATTTGCCTTTCTTAATCTATTAATCTTTAATTTTTGTTTGCGTAGTTGGGTGACAGCTATATTCCAACATTCTCTTGCCTTTTTTGGAGAATTTAAATCAGACGAATCACAGTCCCCAACATATCGCCTGTAAATGTAAAATAATAATAGGTAAATATCGCATCACTACATTCTATAACTCTTTTTCTTTAATCATTGCAGATTAACTTAATCACAAATAAGCACATAATTTTTAAAATTACCTCTTTCTGTTGCCGTAACTTGTTGTTGGCATAAGATTATCAATGGATGATAATGGAATTTCTGCTTGTCCATCCACTGTAGATTTCTACGAAAGCGTAGAACGGCCACAAAATCTGCATTTATTTAAAATTGGCAGGTCGACAGTTCCAACTGTAAATTGACAGTTCCAACTGTAAATAGACAGTTCCAACTGTAAATTGACAGTTCCAACTGTAAATAGACAGTTCCAACTGTAAATTGACAGTTCCAACTGTAAATTGACAGTTCCAACTGTAAATAGACAGTTCCAACTGTAAATTGACAGTTCCAACTGTAAATAGACAGTTCCAACTGTAAATTGACAGTTCCAACTGTAAATTGACAGTTCTAACTGTAAATCGACAGTTCTAACTGTAAATTGACAGTTCCAACTGTAAATCGACAGTTCTAACTGTAAATCGAGCGTTGCAACTGGTAAATTAAACTATCAACTAAAATTAACAATCTTTTCATATATGTTTACGCTTTTGAACGTTTCGCCATAAAGTTAATCATCTTGATTGTCTAAAATGAATGATATAATTACTTTTTAACATACTTTGGGGCTGCAACATGTTGAAATTGTATGTTCTTTAGCAATAAATCATAATATTGTAATAAGTGAACGTACATTACGAAGAAAATTAGCAGAACTTGGTCTATATCGGAGAAAAAATTTTACCGACGTATCGTGTGGTATCGTTGGTAACAAAATTCATTGAAGAAAATATAAGAACTCACAGGCAACTACATGGTTATAAATGGATGTATTTGAAATGTTTGCAAAGTAACCTGGTAGTTACTCAAGAAACTGTTAGACAGCTCCTTCAAATTATCGATCCGATTGGAGTCAAATTTCGTTCAAGGACGGAGACAATATAGTAATAAAGGACCCAACTTTTTATGGCATATAGATTCTTACGATAAACTTAAACCGTTTGGTATATGCATCAATGTTTCAAGACATATAATGTGGCTAAAAGCAGGAATAAACAGCAGTGGCCCAAAAATAATTGGCGGATATTATTTGGAAACCTTAAAATTAATTTATGGTTTTCCGCAAACAATACGATGTGATTTGGGGACAGAAAATGGAATTGTAGAACGAATACAGCGTTCTTTGGCCACAAATGCCGTTAACTCTACAATAATCAGAACATTACCTCCTTTTTTGTATGGCACCAGTCCGGCTAATCAAAGAATCGAAGCATGGTGGTCTATTTTAAGAAAGCATCATGCTCAGTTTTGGATGAATGTTTTCCATAAGCTTAAAGATGACGGATTTTTCTCGGGGTCATTTTTAGACAAAGCGTTAATTCAGTTCTGCTTCTTAAAAATCATTCAGGTAAGAATAGAATAGTTGATTATTTCGTTTAATATGGTACCTAATAGTATAAAATTATTATCTTGTTCTTTGCGATTTTCTTAGGAAGAATTGGATACAGTTGTTATAGAATGGAATACACACAAAATATCTGGATCAAAAAACTCTGTATGTCCTAGAGGTCGTCCATTCATAATGTACCATATGCCGCAACTTTTTGGGACGAAAAATTATTTATGTCAGCTTCCTCGACAACCTGTCGACATGTTTGACGAACATTGCACGTTCTTCAATAATATTCCGTGTGATGAAGATGTGTACCAATTGGCAGCAATAGTTATGGATGAAGAACGGTTAACTATTGCAAAAGAACCTTCCAGTGCAATCCATTTATACTTAAATCTAAGATCAAAAATGTTAAATATGATCCATGAATAAATTAAACATCCACTTTACTTACTATACATAATTTAATGGAAATTATAAAACTGTATTCGCTTTTAAAGAAAAATTTAAAAAAAAGTTGACATTTACCTTATAAAGACTTTTTTATTGTTTAGTCTTCGGCCCATTGACAATTTTAAATATATGGCATAAATTGGTATACTCATCCGTTCGTAATTATCTTATAAATTATAACACTGATTATAATGAAAATAATATTGCATTAGATTAACCATTTTTGTACATTACATACTTCATTAAAATTTAACGAGTTTTACGCAAATGTATATATTTTTGAATAAAGGGTTAAAAGTAAGGTAGATACATTTTTGTAACAGTAGGTAGATATAGGTATGTATGACAGAAATTTCGTACATTTCTCGAAAAATGCACAATTCTGACCATATGGATAGTTAATAACGGACTTGTAAAAATTTGAAACATCTTTGGAAATGTCTTTATATAAATAAAACATGAATATAAAATAAGAAATAATACAATAAACATAAAACACAAAACACCATAAAATAAAAACATACTAGAACAATGAACCTTAACAGTAATTTATTGATTAAAGCAATAAACAAAATATAATTTAAAAATAAAATATACCAGTAACTATGTGTTAATAAAAGGAAATAAAATTGCAACATCAGAAAATTATAATACAGTTAAGTACCTACTACTATTACCGCGGATATTACCAAACAAATTCGGTATGTTAGCACTTGTAATTATCTTTTTTATACTGCATCCATCACCCAAATTTTTGAGTCTAGTAATTCATTAAACTCTTGTCTAAATTGTAAATAGCTTTCGTATGTATTGGGTAATTCCAATATTCCAGCACAAGTGTGAGCTATAGGACTTCGTTTAAAACCCGTAACGGCATTAAAAGAAACATTCATTTCTTTGTTAACTATATTGGAGCCAGTACAATATCTAAGGAATTGCTCTCTTGTTTTCTTTTCCGACTCTCTAATATACTTTTTTAAATAACCAAATACAGTATCTTCTGTAACGATAATATTAGTACTATTACTACATACCATTTTTTCCAATATATTTTTCGGTAGAGGATTGAGGTTTTTGTAAATGCTATCTGTGTCTATATTTTGTAGTTCAGGTATTAATATTTTTTAAAGCATTTAGAAATGTATGCAGGTTTTTGAATTAACTCCTTATGAGATATATCACCTACTAATTGCTTAATATTGTTTTTATTTGGTATCCATTTAGAATCAAAATTGTTCAGTATTTCAAGAATCTCGTCCGAATTAACTTCATCATAATTTTCTAAGGCAGTTTTTAATATTTCCGCCTCTGATTCAGATACATACTGTAAAAAATTTTTAATCAATTCGTCCTTACCAATGTTTTTTTCCAAAATATTGTTTACAAAAGCAGGACACAATTTAATTGGGAAATAGCCATCCTGGCGGTATCCTTTTAAAAACACTTTCGCCACTGATTCCCAATGAGTATGTGAATAATCATGTCTCAAATAAGGAATTTTAAATGTCGTCCCAGTGGTGCACACTTCATAAAATTGTTCCAAAAATTCAGAAATTACATCGCGGAAGACTCCACCCACATCTTCTGCTCTTTCCAACTCTCCATTGGGAAGTATTATATCTATTTGAATCTCTGTATCAAGCAGTTACTCGTGATTTATAAAAGCATTTAATAATTCATTAAAGATGTTTCCTCTGTGAAGGGTAATCTTTTCAAAATGAGCTCTATTAGTTTGATCGTCCATTAAATTGTAAGAAACGTTTTGATCGTCAACCAAACTATAAGGAATTGTCATTTCCGAATTTAACTGGTTGTTAATATAATACATACTTTGCGTGTCTGTAGTAATTTCTGAATTTATATCGTAATTTAAATTATTTTATCTAATTCCGTTAATAAAAGTGATAGTTTACGTTGTTGTTTAAAATTAGGTAACGTGTCTTTTTCAAAACTGTCTCATCACAGTTATGTAAAGTAGTTATGTAATAATATTACACAACTGACAATTTGAAACTATAAGTAATTGGTTAATTATTGTCAAAATTCGATGTTTGTTTCCATAGTAACCATGAACTTAAAACTACTTCATTTCAGATTAATGTTCTCATTAAAAAATCAAAAGGTAGATAAAATTACGGAATTAGATAAAGTTTTGTACTTAACACGTTATGAAAAAGTCTAATTTTATTTGACTCATATAATTTGGAAAACTCGCTCGCTTCGCTCGCTCGATTTGGCAAATATTACATTTCGTCAAATAAAGTTAGTCTTTTCATAACTGGTTACGTAAATAACTAATACATAATGCTTGTTTGTGTTTCTTCAATACCATCCTGTGAAGTCGGAACATCTAAATTAAAACAAAGGTCGTCATTATTACTTTCAACCAAAGGTGCCTCTAATTCTTGTACATTTATCTGAAAAAAGTAAATATAAGTAGATAATAATCCTTTTATTAGTTGAAATAGAGTTATTTGAACAATGTATGAAATAAAAAATAACTTACATCATCTCTTAGTAAAATCGAATTTTCAGGAGTATTCACATCTTGTGTTGTAGTTTCTGTACTTTCAAACTTCTTCGAAGTTGCTAAATAAAATCTTAATTTTGAAAGCTTGGTAATTTCAAAAATTTCTTGAACTGTTAACGTTTCATCTACTTGGTTTTGTTTAAAATCTAACAGGCTGACTTCGAAATCTTGCAATTTTCCTTTAGTCGATATTTTATTTGGAAAAAATAATTCTTTTGCTATGTTTCTAACATCTTCCATGGTTGATGTACCATCAACCACAACTTTTCTTGTTCCCCCGCCATAATTCGTCTTCACTTGGTTTAATTTCTTATCTTTTTTACTACAACATAGCCACCCTATTTCTATTGTTCTTGTGGTCTTCCTTGGTCTTTTTGTTAAATTTTGCTTTCTAGTTTCTCCGGAAGTATTTTTTTGTGCAATTTTCTCCCTTAATTTTTCAATAAAGCTGTGCTTTTTTGGGTTATTTTTTTCTTGCAATAGTCCAATATCGCTAACCTATCGCCATTTATTTATTTATTTATTTATTTATTTATGCGCCATTTATGATACACCCTGTATATTTTTCGCTAAAATTCACTTAATTGAACCGTTTTAATTGATACTGCACTTTTAAAAATTCTTAAATCGATTTTGATAAAACGGGAAAAATAAGCGCTTTTATAATCAGTTACGGCATGCAAGAATAAAATAAGTTCTTTTTTGTAACAAAATAATCAGTTCACTAAATTGTTTTGGTATCCAATCAGGCCTTGTAATTTAAAAACTATCAACGCAAACTTTGTTTTTATAAAAAAAACTGAAGTTTAATACTGCCTTCTTAAAGTTAAAAAAGGACTTAAATTTAACCAAAATTGAAAAAATGACATGATCTC
Source organism: Pyrocoelia pectoralis (assembly GCA_036250285.1). Lineage (NCBI taxonomy): Eukaryota > Metazoa > Arthropoda > Insecta > Coleoptera > Lampyridae > Pyrocoelia > Pyrocoelia pectoralis. The sequence goes on along the minus strand of CM070075.1, from coordinate 33,894,041 downwards.
AGAATCTGATAGAAAAAAGAAAGGTATAGGTACTTACATAACTGTTAAGAATAACTATAGACTATAGGTATACGAATATGTTATAAGTACTTACATTTTCTCTACGTAAATACGAAATTGTGTCTTCGGCAATATCTCTACTTCTTAAAAATTGCTGTAAGGTCATGTCGGATGTTTCTTCCACCTACAATACAAAGTCTTGTAAAAAATACCTATGAAAATTATATTCAAAAATATATATACACGTCAAAAAAGCAGTGTCAACATAACCGTGTAGGTAAGTTAATCCGCGGTCGTTTTTAATTCAAAACACAACCGTATTATGCAGAGTGAAGAAGTTTAAATTACCTGATAAAAGTAAGTACGTACCTAGATATTAATAATTGTAATCGACTTGCGTTCGCTGCATTTTTTCAACGGTAATATAACAAGACCTTGATTTTTAGCCGACTATTATATTATTGTAATCAATTTTTCGAGAATGCTTTGATGTCAATTTGACGAGACCAAATTTTGCATTAATAATTTGAATAAAGTCCGAGAGCTTTAGCTCGAGGACTTTATTCTTTAATTATTAATGCCAAATTTGGTCTCGTCAAATTGGAATGCATTCGAGAAAAATTGATAGGGTAGGTATATCTATAATGTAAAAAAACATTACTTACCTCATACATGATGTCTTATTGATTATTATTCCGTACACAAACGTTCAAAAGCGTTAAACATATATGAAAAGATTGTTAATTTTAGTTGATAGTTTAATTTACCAGTTGCAACGCTCGATTTACAGTAAGAACTGTCGATTTACAGTTGGAACTGTCGATTTACAGTTAGAACTGTCCATTTACAGTTGGAACTGTCTATTTACAGTTGGAACTGTCTATTTACAGTTGGAACTGTCAATTTACAGTTGGAACTGTCTATTTACAGTTGGAACTGTCAATTTACAGTTGGAACTGTCTATTTACAGTTGGAACTGTCGACCTGCCAATTTTAAATAAATGCAGATTTTGTGGCCGTTCTACGCTTTCGTAATTTACCTATGAAAAGAAAGCAATCCAACCCCAACCTTCTCCGTTGCCTTACATACACAATAGATACCTACGACCCATTTTTCTATATTTCTTATAAAAGAAATTAAATATACAAAAAGGCAGTATGTTTTTTAAATTGTAAACACACGAATCCACAAACCTTCTTTAATTTGTGCACGAATACACAATCTTTGATTATGTATAACCAAAAAATCAAAGTACACAATAAAAACAAACAAAATGGCCGTTTGACAAGTAGTGAGTACTGTTTGTTTACAGACATTGAACTGTATGCTAAATAGCATACAGTTCAATGTTAACAGATTGGTTTTCTATCTCTTACTATGTTTGGGACAGTTTACAGGCCGTGATTACTCCTCCAGAGGAAGCCGTAGCTTCCGACGTTGCCAAGTCGATGGCTACAATAAATTACTTAAAAACTTCCTGTGATGTAAACCACAGATCATCCACAGATTACTCGTCCAGAGGAAGCCGTAGCTTCCGACGTTGCCAAGTCGATGGCTACAATAAATTACTTAAAAACGTCCTGTGATGTAAACCACAGATGTAAACAACCAATGTAAACAAACAACGCAGCTAACCATTGAATAAAGAATAGAGAGGAAGGAGTATATGCCCTCGACCTTGAAATCAAAGTGGTGGCAAAATGGCTACTAACCTGTTTCCTGTTACATAGAAATTGACAGAAACAATTGCCATATTTATAACTCTAATTGGAGTTGTAATGTACCCCCCTATGCCTCTACTAAACTAAAAGTTCGAAAAGCTAACTTCAACCCCTTACGTTAATAAACTTCAAATGTGAGCGGGAATACCTAAATATGGCCGACAAAATTTAAACTTTCCCTCCAAAACACAGCAACCCCCCCCCCCCCAAATGACATAAGCTCGTGATCGTCTAACTCTAACAGGCCCTCTATCGTATAATAAGTTCGAATACACTGGTCGTGAACTATGATCGGGAAGGAGAAACAAAACCAACATTAACTGTACCAAAATAATTCATTTATTGACAGTTACTCGACGATTCGGAGGAGAAAAAGTGTAAACACTAAAAAAACTCCTCCTTTGACATAATTACATACATGACATCAAATCAAATACAAAATTATAGCAGCAAGACTGTTAAATAATATCAAGACCAAAACATTTACAATAATTTCATTGTTGATACGCTTCGATCAGATTTAAATACTTTATGCAGCAGTTGTAAATAGCACAATAAATAATCAAATTAAACAAATCAAATCAAATCAAATACATTGCATATTACAATAAAAGGGTCAAGAGAGTTTAAATAGATAGAAATGTACACAAGTTACAAAAGGGTTCAACTTCAGGTAAAAATACACAAAGGGTACAGTTAGTCACGGTTTCGAGTACAATAGAGCCACCTTTTCTGTTTATCCACAAATATTTAATATATTATGTTCAATTTGAACTCATTTGTAATGTCCCTCAATTAATCATAAAACACATAAATAAATAGGAGAAATCATCATAAAAATTGCTAACTACACACATAATCATAATAATATCGAAGCAGAACAGCCGTGGGTATTCCCCATGTTCGACTGTCTGTTTTTAAGGTATTCATATTTTTTTGTCGTTTGTTTTGTTTTCATATTTTTGCTAACTACACACATATTAGGTGTTTTCTTTTTGCACCGCCACAGGGTTAGGTAAAGTTACAATCATCACGTGATTAAAGTGCCTTGTGTCATGTAGACATTTCTGCCTCAGGTTAATATATAACTTAAATAAAGCTTTTAAAACGAATAGGGTTATTAAGAACTGAGTCAAATTATTTTTATAAAACGAATGGTGTGTATTGACAGAGGTGATTTAAGTGTACCACAAAATGCAAAAAGAAAACACCTATTAGATTAAATGTCGGAAATGCCATGAGTTCAAACACATATTTAAAATGAAAACAAATAGATATTACATAGATAAGTTCTACTGCACACACGCGGTAACATAATAAACGAACGCTTACAATGTGAGATCCAAATTAATTGAATACTCCCGTTGAAAAGCGAGGCAATGCAAAAGTCAGGGTAAGACCAATTTATAATAACACACAATGCAATTCAATTAGACAGATATAAATGTATTAATCAAAAACGTTTCACCTGCAGAAAGCACTAAAATGGAGTCACCAAAAATAAAAACAAATGAAACGATCTTTACTACTTCGCGGCTTGAAATCAGATCATGCTGAAAGTTAAGGCACAGTATAATGATAAGCATTAAGCTGTGGTTAAGGTTCAGCCGCCTTACACCAAATCCCCCGCCAGATGGAACTAGAGTACAAACAGAAGTATCGACGTTGCCAATGCTTTTCAGCTTTTTGTACATGTTGTCGGATCTCTAAAATATAGGTAACCCAACTGTGGATACTACAGAGTTCAGTGACTGTAACAATCAACAAATAAATATTTCAAATTTTGCAGGTTATGGTCAACTGTCAACACTATTGAATAAAGAATAGAGAGGAAGGAGTATATGCCCTCGACCTTGAAATCAAAGTGGTGGCAAAATGGCTACTAACATGTTTCCTGTTACATAGAAATTGACAGAAACAATTGCCATATTTGTAACTCTAATTGGAGTTCAGTGACTGTAACAATCAACAAATAAATATTTCAAATTTTGCAGGTTATGGTCAACTGTCAACACGACCAAAATGTAAACAAAGATGACTTAACAGTGGTGTACAAATGGCTGAACTTCCGTAACCAATTTTTATGCAGCAATGATACGATACTCTCCTTCCTCTCTATTCTTTATTCAATGGTCAACACGACCAAAATGCATTGAACTGTACGCTATAAGCAACTGGAAGGGAAACGGGCTATTTCAATGCATTGTAGGCGTTGAAGGCTGACAAAGGCAGATGCGGAATGGGTACTTCTGTCGTCTTTTGCTTATTGCGGTAGTAGAGCAGCCGAGAGAGATAACTGCTGCAATATATTTTTTTTATCTGTCACCTGCATTTTATGCTCCGTGTCATCCTTTGTATGACGTTGCGTGTAAAAGAGAAAGATAGAGATACCCAGTCGCTTGGCTTAGTGTTACTTATGCGCGTTTCCTTTCCAGTTGCGTATAGCGTACAGTTCAATGCCAAAATGTAAACAAAGATGACTCAACAGTGGTGTACAAATCAGGGCCGTAGCTAGGCGTTGGCGATAGGGGGGGTTTCGAGGTAAAAAAAATATGAAACTGAACTGAAACATTTTATTTTATGATTAACAAGGTTTTACATTACAAATGTACGTTACGTTTTTTTAAACAAAATTTATTTATGACATCTTCAGAATTAATATAAATACCGACATTAGAGCTAATCCGTTTAATCGTTCATTTAATATCGAATTTCTAAGCCAAGATTTTAGACGCCTTAAAGTTGAAAAAGATCTTTCTGGTGTTGCCGTAGAGCAAGGCAAAGTTGCTAGTATTTGTAGGAGGTCTTTAATAATTGGAAAAAATGATTCATCCGCTTTTAAAAATGCGTCAATGGCCGTTCTTGGCTGATTATCACCATTAATCCACTTGTTCTGCCACATATGAAGTTCAGCCGAAAATGAATTGAAATTTTTGTCATATAATTCACAAATATGTTCAAATATTTCAGGTTTAGCTTTAGCTCTCAAACATTTTTCTGGTATGAGTAACTGTAAATGGGAAATTAATTTGTGATGTTCAGAAAAACGATCTTTTAATTCAACTATAACATGGTCAATGAATGGAATGTACAAATTTCTAAGATAGTATTGTTCAGCGTCTTCTGCCGGAGCGTTTCCACGTTGAGTTTGGCGACTTACCGTTCTAGGTTTTCTAATTTCGCCACCCATATTTATGACAAGCTTTTCTGCCTCTTTATAAATATTATTAAAGGATTGGTCACATGTGTCTCTAGATGACTGGATCGATTGTGTTATTAAATCGACGTGCTCGATACATGCTACCAGATCTACATTAACTTTTTGGAGATTTTTTGTTAAATTATAGGTATAGCTAAATATTTTATTTAGTATTAAAAGAGCGATAATAAATTCGCTAGTTGTAATGGTGGACGCAAGTTGTAAAGCCTGAACTGCGGTATCTCTATTAGATGTCTCTTGAAGAGACTGAAGAGCTTCAACTATGTCTTCATATAGCTCTACAAATCGAGCAACCGATTCGTGCTTTTCTGTCCAACGTGTCTCGCACAGACCAAGCAGTGTTTTGTGACGTTTATTGTCACCTTTATTGGCTTTATTATTTATAATACCATTCAAACTGTCGATTCGTAATGCTGACATTCTAAAAAAGTTTATAACCGATTTGATGGTTCCTATGCAATTTCTGACTATAGGAATTTCACATGAATGTGCAATTACTAAATTTAAAGTATGAGCGCTGCAATGTACAAATTTTGCACGAGGGTACTTTTCGGAAATAAGACTTCGTACGCCTCTGTATTGGCCACTCATGACGGCAGCACCATCATATCCTTGGCCTACAATACAATTTAAATCTAAATCAAACTTTTTTAAAGTTGACAAAATAGTATTTGTTAAACCTAATGCCGTTACATCATGAACTACGACAAAACATAAAAAATCTTCCCTAACTACTTCTTTCTTGCTATCCACATATCTGATGCACAATGCGAGCTGTTGCTTTCTAGATATATCTTGAGTCTCGTCGACTAAAATAGAAAAATATCGTGCTATTTTTATTCTTGATAAAATGGACTCTTGAATTATATCACCACATATTTGAATTAGCTCATTTTGAATGGTGGGACTTGTGTACATACTTTTAGAACTATGGGTCTGTAGATGGTTTAAGAGATATGAATCACCACCAGTTGCTCTATATCTTAACAGAGCTCTAAAATTGCCATCATTATGTGTAGGTTCATCAAGTCCAACGGGGCCAGAGTCATCTGTACCCCTTAAAGCCAGTTCTTGTCGTCCACATACCAAAATTGTTTCAACAATAGGTTTGAGTTTTTTCCTATTTTCTTTCGCTTGGCTTTCCCGCGCCAAGTCCAGCATGCTCCCGACGTCTAAGGCCCTTCCTCTCACTATGGATGTAAAATTTTCGGCTTTAAGGGTTGCGTTTATGTGGTACTGATTTTTTTGATGCAATTCAAAGGTCTCCTTTGCTTTCTTCCAGTTTGAAAACGGTTTGACTACTAAAGATCCCAGATCCTGTTTGCCTTTTCCACCCACCCGTTGACTAAATAAAACACAAATTTTACATAAAGCGCCTTGTGTTGTTTCAGAATATGCCAACCAGTTGTAAAGTTTTAACCAACGTCGTTGAAAAGATAGGTGTCTCTTTTCAGACAAGGGAAATTTGTAATTTTCTGATGGTATCCAGCAGTTCGTTAAAACTTCTAATTTCAAAAAATCATCTGAAGGTATATCTTTTATAAAATTTCCAACATCGAGTGAATTACCACAGATAAGTAATACAGATGGCTCACGCTTATGAGGATTTGGTTGTCCCAATTCAAACGAATTGGAAACAGAATTTTTTTAGTATGGAAACGGATTGTTTTATAAGGGGACGGCGCTATTCTCAGTAGCTGCTGTATCGTCGTCGACTACATAATGAAGCCGTACTCCCTAGTTATTTTAATAGAGTGTTCCGTCGCATAAATTATTACTTTCGTGGTGGTTTTGGTGTCACAAGCTCAAATTCACAAAAAAATGAAAGGCCATGACATACTGATTCTAAATGTCAAGGCCGCCCAAAATCGGTCCATGCATTAGGGCATAAAACACGAAAAACTATTTAAACACATCTACGGAAAGAAGAAAAAACATAGAATTTTTTCGTACATAGATCACAATTTTCTTTGTACAGTGAAAGTTATAAATAATTGCCAAACGTTGCCAATTACATTAGGCCTTACGGAAGAATGAAACTTTAAACGCGATTATCTCAGTTCAGAGTCCGTAAAAATTGGATAAATTTTGAGCAACTTTTGCCTCTACATCGAATTATCTAATAAAGTAACGCTTAAATCAAAAAAATTTACTCTTAAAAAAAGTTTCTCTAATCGCTTATCTTTACGTTATACTTAGAATTATAATTTTATCTGTAATATTAAACTAAATATGTAATTAAAAGTAAAACATCGAACTTTTTACTCACTTCAGAACCGTCGGCGCTTTCACTGCCGTGAATAGAATCCATCTCTATATTTGCCGTACCACCCTTTCGCTCTTACATCATAGGTAGGTACGATCTCGACACAGGTCATTGCCATTACAATTAATACAATTATTTACATAAATAGTACAGCCAAATAAGTAAATATTTTCTCTAAGAAAAGAAAAAATTACAAATATGCTGTTGGTGGAGGGGTGTATTTTTGAGTTATAATTAAGGTACAAAAAGACCCACGTGAAGTTATCCACGGATTTTTTTAACCATCCACCGCATCCACGAGTATTTTTTTTCAAGATCAACTACATTTTTGCCAAAAAATGTTAATATAGGAGATAGGCTACATAATTTTATTACCAAAAATTAAAGATTAAGTGAATAAAGTCTTGAAATATGTGATCTTGTACATATTTCACGATGCTGAACCGAAGACCCAAAAATAAAATAAATTGTGTTAATTACTGCAAAGGGCACTAAATAAGAAAACTAATAACAAAAAATTGTGATGTAAGTATTTTTTATAACGTGAAAAAAAATTCATTAAGACTACGTTTACGCCCTGGCGTCGATCGTCCGGTTTGAACTCGAAGACCCAAAATTTGTTTAAATTTTCTTTGATTATTGTAAAGGACTCTTAATGAGAAAGCTAATAAAAAATGGTGATGTAAGTATTTTTTATAACGTGAAAAAAATTCATTAAAACTACGTTTACGCGCTGGCGTCGATCGTCCGATTTGAACTCGAAGACCAAAAATTTGTTTAAATTTTCTTTGATTATTGTAAAGGACTCTTAATGAGAAAGCTAATAAAAAATGGTGATGTAAGTATTTTTTATAACGTGAAAAAAATTCATTAAAACTACGTTTACGCGCTGGCGCCGATCGTCCGGTTTGAACTCGAAGACCCAAAATTTGTTTAAATTTTCTTTGATTATTGTAAAGGACTCTTAATGAGAAAGCTAATAACAAAAAATGGTGATGTAAGTATTTTTTATAACGTGAAAAAAAATTCATTAAGACTACGTTTACGCGCTGGCGTCGATCGTCCGATTTGAACTCGAAGACCAAAAATTTGTTTAAATTTTCTTTGATTATTGTAAAGGACTCTTAATGAGAAAGCTAATAACAAAAAATGGTGATGTAAGTATTTTTTATAACGTCAAAAAAATTTATTAAGATTATTTCGGGTCTTCGAGTTCAATCCGGATGATCGGCGCCAGGGCGTAAACGTAATCTTAATTTTGACGTTATAAAAAATACTTACATCACAATTTTTTGTTATTAGCTTTCTCATTAAGAGTCCTTTACAATAATCAAAGAAAATTTAAACACATTTTGGGTCTGAGTTCAATCCGGACGATCGGCGCCAGCGAGCGAACGTAATCTTAATGAATTTTTTTTGACGTTATAAAAAATACTTACATCACAATTTTTTGTTATTAGCTTTCTTATTAAGTGTCCTTTGCAGTAGTTAAAAGAATTTTTTTTTATTTCTGGGTCTTCGGTTCGGCATCGTGAAATATGTACAAGATCACATATTTAAAGACTTTTTATTCACTTAATCTTTAATTTTTGGTAATAAAATTATGTAGCCTATTGAAATGTCATTATCTGTCTCCTATATTAACATTTTCTTGGGAAAAATGTAGTTGATTTTAAAAAAAAATACTCGTGGATGCTTAAAAAAATCCGTGGATAACTTCACACGGGTTACAAAAACCCATCCCCATATCGTATTCGCTACGAAAAGTGAGTTTGAAGGTTCAAAAAATAGGTATAACTCAAAGAAGAACACTTTTAGGGGAAAAAGTGATGACAAAAAAGTTGTAGAGAATATAATTTTACGCAAAAAAGTAGTTACAAAAAACGAACGCGTAGTGCTTTTTTGTCAATAACTCGAAAACGGCGCGTAGGATCGGAAAAGGATTTAAATGAAAGTTGTAGACAATTTAATTACGAACAATTTTTTATTTTTATTTTTTTGTACGATCAATATTGACACAGATATGAATTTTTTACTTTATTTTAACCCTTAAGTACGGTCGTACCAGTTTCAGTACGTTGTCACGGCCGTGTCGTCTGTGGGACTACCTGATGATTTGTTTGTTTTTTTTTTCAAAAAAATTAAAAATACTGTATCTAATGTTGCTACATACGCTCAATACATATCTTGCAATAGTCGAAATTATTTAGAAAACCCAAAATAACAGAATACCATTTTAGTAACACCATTTATTATACGACGGTAGTAAAAAAATAGGAAAAAGTCATATTTTTTAACTTATTAAGTTAAAACAAAACTAAATAAAATATGGCTATTATTTCAATTCTGGGGGGTTACATAAGCACTTATAGATAAAATAAAATTCAATAAACAAAATAAATAAAACAAAATTTTTTGGTAAAATAGGTATTACAATAGCTAAAAGTAAAACATTCGTACTGACGTGTAGTCTGGCAGACGACGGACGATTTTCTAACTACAGTAACACGAGTACTATTCGACGCAAATCCGTTTTACTTCGGCAGTGTAATTTAGACGTCTTCGATTGAGAGTATACCGAGTAACAAGTTTCTAAAAAAATTAGTAATGAAAATATCTGTATTTAAATATTACGAGTAGTCTGAGAGACGACACGTCCGTACTTAAGGGTTAACTACATTCGACAAACGATCATACATTTTAAAAATTAGCTCGAGTACAAGTGCTCGTACAACATTTTTGTAAGGACCTTTTTTGCGTAAAATTACATTCTCTACAACTTTCCCGTCTTCGCCTATTTTTTGCACTATAATTTTCGTAGCGAACACTGTAAGGGGCTGGGATTTTTGTACCTTCATTATAACCCAAAAATACACCCCTCCACCAACGGACAGCCAATCTGGATTTTTTTCCTTAGAGATTAATTTTGACTGCGAGCTAAAATGCGAAACTGAAAAATACATCAAACTATAAATAAAAATTGTATAAAAAAAGTGTAGATACAGAACAGCCCCTTAATTTATATATGTATACAGGGTGATTCACCACTATTCCCTCGGTCTCTTGTGCCTAAAGGGTACAAGATATCAGCTTCATTTTTTGGTGACATATGTAAATTGATAACGACTATTTTTTAAAATTATTTTCACTTATACAGGATGCTTCACAAAATTGTAATATATCAAAGTTAGGTTTTTTTAAATGCAACCCCCTGTATTTTATTACATTTTTAGATTATACGTTAAAAACTAAGGTAACTTTATTAAACATTCCCTATACCTATCGCTTACCAATTTTGAGATAATTGTGATTTTAAGAAAAATATTCAATTTAAACAACCCCTAATAACACGGAAACCACTTACTTTTAGTAACGCACATTTATATCGATTTATTTTGACCTTTAAGGCTTTTATTTGCACTACGTAGGATTTCGATATTTTGTACAGGGTGTTTAGAAAAAGGATTCATATTTTATATTTTTCAAACATCAAAAACTCACTTAACTTAAATGGAACACCCTGTATGTTTTTATTCTATGTTGAATAACTTTTCATTTTCTATCAAAAACTATGAGTAATTGATATGTCTAAAATCAACGATTAAAAAGTTATTAAGATTTTTCTCTAGTATGGAAATGGTTTTGTTTGCATTCCAGTAGGCCATGATTTTTTTATTGTAGTTGATAATTAGATATGTGATCAAAACTTAATTAAAAATGAAATTGAAGCAATGGAAAAAATACTGTAGTACCTAAATGCCATTTTTTCCTATGCATAACCGCACTCGTTTTCAAGAGATCTCCGAACCTTATGGTGTTATAGTAGCAAACGCATCCTTTATTATAATCTTCAGGTCATCAGCAGTGGTAGGTGGAGTGTTGTAAACTAAATTTTTAATGATAATAATAATAATAATATCTAAACAAACTTCATCAAGAAGACTCGAAAAAGTGTTGGTCTAAGATCCGTAAAAATTTTACTCCGTTCAAGTTTCCATCAAAAAATCAAAATTCTCCCAAATACATTGAGGCTCCACTGGTTTTGGCGGTCAACAGTGCGATACAGGTGACGATTTAGTAATGGAAGTTATGTGGGTTTACCAAGGCGTTATGTTGTGGAAAGTGGATTCGTCGGTAAATAAAACATAACCATGTTTTGAATTCGAAGTGGTTCACGAAGGGGTGAGATAGATTGGTACGAAAATAACACACAACCTCCCCTTAATAAATTGTATTTTATGATGGATGATGATGAAACTTATACGATTTTCATCATGGCAACATGTTTCGGGATAACATATCCCATTATCAAGCCAAATAGTTATACATCAAAGTTATAAAATATTGTTTCTTAACCTTCCAGCGCTCGCGCCTACATAAAATTTACGACAATTTAACAAAACCGTGTTTATTATTGTTTCTGTAAATTTGTTTTCTACCTGACCCTTTTGTATTCCACGTATGTTCAGTTAGGTAGCAGGGGGCGAAGGAATCATTGTCATTTGGCTATTTAAATTAATTGTATTCTGTACTTTGTGCGCTTAAGAACATCCTAAGTAACGTTTATAGCGCATGGGTTTTGAAGCAAATGTCTTCAATTTTGCAAGTGTATGTAATTTTAGTAGTGTAAGTTCGATTATTTTCATATCGATAAGTGTAAAATGTAGTGTCTTAGATATTTGCATATTTTCTATATAAATTACCTGTATTAATTGTACTGAAAAGGAGTAGTGTATAAAAGATTATTAATTTAAATTAGATAGGCTACGAAGTTCATTTTTGTTTGTTTGATGTAAATTTAAAAAATACAAACGTTTATTCTTAATTCCTTAATACTATTTTATATTTTAAATCCAAAGAATTTGAAAAAAAACGGCTCTAACCAACCTACATAAAAAATATGACACGCGCGCGCTGGTGTAATAACAAAGCGCGCGAGCGCTGGAAGGTTAAGGGATCCACAGTTAATACATCACAAATTTAAATTTATTGCAAAATCGCAGGTTAGGTTATTATATAAAAATTGCGTCACTTAACAAGTAAACATTTAATAAAATTTTAAAAGGCTTGCCGTCACCTTAATGTTACCATAATTTTACTCATCCCCCATCCCCCATCATCCATCGCCCTTCTGGCTAATTCAGGTTTTCCCGTTGGTGGAGCCTTTTAAAATTTTATTAAATGTTTACTTGTTAAGTGACGCAATTTTTATATAATAACCTAACCTGCGATTTTGCAATAAATTTAAATTTGTGATGTATTAACTGTGGATCCCTTAAGAAACAATATTTTATAACTTTGATGTATAACTATTTGGCTTGATAATGGGATATGTTATCCCGAAACATGTTGCCATGATGAAAATCGTATAAGTTTCATCATCATCCATCATAAAATACAATTTATTAAGGGGAGGTTGTGTGTTATTTTCGTACCAAATAAAACATATTTAAACAATTCATCTTCTTCTCCAACTTTTTCGAGACTCCATAAACAAAAATTCAACCTTCGTTGAAAGCCTCGCCCATATAAATTCTGGTGAAGTTGAATGTGATAAGGATGGTATTTATGATTTTTTCAAAAATATTTAGATAGGCAATTCCTCAATAAATGGATTGTAAGGAGGGGTCCACAACACTCCACCTACCACTGCCAATGACATAAAGATTACAATGAAGGATGCGTTTGCTACTATAACACCAGATATCCTGAGAAACGTTAGATCTTTTGAAAATTGAGTGCGGTTGTGCTTAGAAGAAAATGGTCATCATATTGAGCATTTACTATACCATTTTCTCCATAAATGATTACTTCTTGTTATTAATTTCATTTTTAATTAAGTTATGATCCCATATCTAATTATCAACTACAATAAAAAAAATCATGGCCTACTAGAATGCAAACAAAACCATTTCCATACAAATTTTAGAGAAAAATCTTAATAACTTTTTAATCGTTGATTTTAGACATATCAATTACTCATAGTTTTTGATAGAAAATGAAAAGTTATTCAACATAGAATAAAAACATACAGGGTGTTCCATTTAAGTTAAGTGAGTTTTTGATGTTTGAAAAATATAAAATATGAATCCTTTTTCTAAACACCCTGTACAAAATATCGAAATCCTACGTAGTGCAAATGAAAGTCTTAAAGGTCAAGATAAATCGATATAAATTTGTGTTACTGAAAGTAAGTGGTTTCCGTGTTATTAGGGGTTGTTTAAATTGAATATTTTCCTTAAAATCGCAATTTTCTCAAAATTGGTAAGCGATAGGTATAGGGAACGTTTAATAAAGTTACCTTAGTTTTTAACGTATAATCTAAAAATGTAATAAAATACAGGGGGTTGCATTTTAAAAAACCTAACTTTGATACATTACAATTTTGTGAAGCTTCCTGTATAATTGAAAATAATTTTAAAAAATAGTCGTTATCAATTTACATATGTCACCAAAAAAAGAAGCTGATATCTTGTACTCTTTAGGCACAAGAGACCGAGGGAATAGTCGTGAATCACCCTGTATAACATTACTTATACAAAATAGGATACAAATTCCTAAAACAACTTTTTAATTGATGTCTCATACTGGGTGCTGATCCGCCCGCTCGGTAATAGCATTTAGCAAATGCTCCTCTAATTATTTTCGGGCCAAAACATAAGAGTACAAAATTTTTCAAAACTAAAAACGCTACCTGAATGGTATATGTTCTCTCCGACCAAAATTGTACTGTAAGAAAGAAAATGAAGAATTAAATGTTGAATAAGAATTTGGAAAAATCACATTGCCATGATTATTACCGAGCGGCCGGATTAGCACCCAGTATGTAGCTAATAAAAAAATTATAAATCCCATTATTCCCCGGTGGGACGTAGGGTCGATATTAAACCTTTCCAGTGTGTTCGATTCCCTGCTATGGTTTGAAGTTGCGCTACCTATTGTTTTCCCGCTTTCTTCCATCACTGTCCTTCTCCAGGTTGCACACGGTCTTCCTACTCTCCTCTGACATTGAAATATTCCATTTTACGGCAATTATAGAAGGGTCATGGATACTTTTCCGCATTGTATGTCCTATCCACTCCTGTTTTTGTTTTTCGATATCATTTGTAATATCACTCCGCCCTGTTCTACTCCACATCTTTCATAGCTTCGTGCTCACAAGATGTGTAAAATATTTTGTAAACATCGATTAACGAAGATCTGGAGTTTCCGTTTAATGTCACTTGTCATGCAGCACGATTCGCAGCATCCATATAACAACACCGATTTTACCATTGAGTTGAACACTTACTTTTGTATATACAGTTATACTACTTGCACGCCATAATTGTGATAGGCCGGAAAAAAAGTTCCTCGTGCTTTGCGTATCCTTTCTATCACTTCCTCTCTGCTTTCTCTTTCATTTGCTACCCACATCATACGTACTTAAAGCTAGTTACCTCCTTCACCTCTTTTTCGAGTGTCACCTCTCTTGCTACTGTACTATTTATACTGAGCAGCTTGGTCCAGTTCTTGTTGATTCTAACTTAAGTGCCATTTTTTCTTGATTCTTCTATAACGTTGTTTATGTTTCCTTGCATTGCTTTTTTGCTTTGGGTTAATAGACACACATCATCCGCATATTCCAAGTCCTCTTTGTATTAGTTAAATCCCAAGTTACACCTTTCTTTTCCTTGTTGACGTTTGTCATGATCTCATCCATAACGATTACAAAGAGTAGTGGTAAAAGAATGCATCCTTGTCTTACGACTGTGACCAATGTATTTTGTTATTAGATACGTTTCTTATTAAGTGTCTTTTGCAATAGTTAAAGAAAATTTAAACAAATTTTGGGTCTTCGAGTACAACCCGGACGATCGGCACCAGCGGGCAAACGTAACCTTTATGAATTTTTGTGACGTTATAAAAAATACTTACATCACAATTTTTTGTTATTATGCTTCTTATTAAGTGGTCTTTGCAATAGTTAAAGAAAATTTAAACAAATGTTGAGTCTTCGAGTAGAATCCAGACGATCGGCACCAGCGGGCAAACGTAACCTTTATGAATTTTTGTGACGTTATAAAAAATACTTGCATCACATTTTTTTGTTATTACGTTTCTTATTAAGTGTCCTTTCGAATAGTTAAAGAAAATTTAAACAAATTTTGGGTCTTCGAGTTCAACCCGGACGGTTGGCGCCAGCGCGCAAACTAATCTTTATGAATTTTTTTCGACGTTATAAAAAATATTACATCACAATTTTTTGTTATTAAGTTTCTTATTAAGTGTCCTTTGCAATAGTTAAGATTTTTTTCTTATTTTTGGGTCTTCGGTTCAGCATCGTGAAGCATCTACAAGCTCACGTATTTATTCATTTAATCTTTATTTTTGGTAATAAAATTATACGGCCTAGTTGATTTTGTAAAAAAAACTTTATTAAGACATGTGCAATGTACTAAATTAAATTTGTAATATACTAAATAAAACTTTGTATTGTAAACAGAAAACGATTTTGTTTTTGTTAGATAAGAAGCATAGGTAACTTGAGACTCTTTCAATCAACGCCGAAACACATTCCAGCATTGTATTATTTTACTAATTCCGAGTCTATACTTCGACAATTAACGTAATAAACCGTAACTAGAGGAGTGGTTAAAATATGTAAATCAAGCTCGAACGCCTATAACATAGGCAACACGCACAATTTTAAATAAAAGCATTGATTGAGCTATCTGTAGTAACTTATCTGTGGAATTACATTCGGTTTTCTCTAGTGGGACCTCAACCTCAGTGAATTTAGATGAATGCATAGAAGAGGGTGAGCTACAAGAAGGTGAACAAGGCGGATAATTACTTCTTGATTCCGAAGGTTTACTTTCATTTATACCATCTGCATCTGACTTATTTTTTTTGTTTCCGATGAAACTAAAGATAGACGTTTGTTGAAGTCGCTTCATCTCTGTGGAAAAAGAAAAACTGAATAGGCCCTCATTGGGTTCTTTGATAAGGTTTAATTTAAATACCTACAAATACATATTTTATCTAAAACCTCTAAAATAAACTAGGCTGCCAGTATTTGACAATTTAAAATTTGCATGAAGCATGAATATGAAATAGGTATAAGCGACATTTTCTTCATTCTGATTGAAATGTAAGATTTTTATGCTTACCTAAATAATCTAGCCAAACCACGCCAACACGAACACCAAACAATGCAATAATATTTCGTGTTGTCTCCAAGAGAAATGTAGGTAGCCAGGTAGCTAACGGACAACGGTAACCGGTAACGGATGTACGAAGTAGACTGCGGTAGGCGCCTAGGGGGTAGCTGAGTTATTTGATTAAAAACTGCATTCATCGACAGGCGGGTGGAGAGGGAGAGCGAGACATGGGGGTGGGATAGAAGTGGGTGTTGTGGTTGTGCGAACGCGAAGTAACATAAATATTAGAATTTTACGGTCGTCGGTGATTAGTTAGCTGAAGCAGATCGTTAACTTTGGAATGGCTGCATTCGCGCATTGATTCAAATTTGCAATTATTTGTAGTTTGTTTTTATTAGCGAGTATGTTATTAGTTCAATTATTAGTACCTATAGTAGAGTATGTTTTCTCATAGGGGGGGTTTGAACCCCCTAAACCCCCCCTATATATACGGCCTTGGTACAAATGGCTGAACTTCCGTAACCAATTTTTATGCAGCAATGATACGATACTCTCCTTCCTCTCTATTCTTTATTCAATGCAGCTAACTTAAAATATAACCTCAATCTCCATGTTCACTGTTGCCAACACTTGTTTTTTCATTTTTTACTACTGTAACTATTAACTAACGTTACTCACAAAAGTATTGACCGCAAGACCGGCATACTTTAAATAATTCTTAAAGTCACTTTAAAGATAAAGTCTGCTTTAGCTAAAGGTGCTTTAACCTACACAGTAGGTAGGTGTTTTCTTTATGCATCGCCACAGGGTTAGGTAAAATTACAATCATCACGTGATTAAAGTGCCTTGCATCATGGTTCACCAATGTGCGCTACGTGGTAAGGCTCGACATGTGCAGAAGATGTTAACATTGATATTGAGGAAAATGATGATGACATTGTTTAAATAATAACTTTTAAATTCCTTATGTTTGTTATTTGAGAACATTTTATGGATGTCAAGAACCATCACTAATTTCCTTTCCCGTGTATTTCATTTCAATTTGGTTTTACATGAATTTTAATTTATCTTTGTAATAAGTATATTAAATGGCCATTTGCACCGTTTCACTAAACGTCGATCAAATTATTAAACACTGTTTAGTGCTATAATTGCATTGCACCATCCATTAATCATTGTTTAAATTACTCTAACTGATGATTAAATTAAACACCAAAGTTTGGACGTTTAAAGGTCCGATTAGTTTTAAAAACATATATTATAGGTTATAATGTTATATCCCATAAATTGAAAAAAGATTTGTGCATTCTTACTAATCAGAAATAATAAAATGGCTTTTGTTGAGGAAGAATTTTTCATAGATGATGATTTAGATATATTAGATATAGTGGAATTTGGATTTCCTCGTAAAGTTTACAATCGTACAAATCATTTTGAAGATTTGGATAACTTGACATTCTTTAAACGGTTTCGCTTGACAAAAAATACAGTTCTCCACTTGCTAGAATTAATAGAAGTGGATCTCGAATATGATAACAATTTGTATGTTCTTCTTTTTTTATTTGCATTTTTAGAAACAATAGTGTGACTCCAATTGATCAGCTGTTAGCCGTGATTAGATTTTATGCTAGTGCAGGACATTTGAGTACAGTTTCCGATTTTATCGGAATGGATGTACCTATCTACAGCTTCAAGAATAGTTGCAAAGGTTACACGAGCGATTGCTAGACTGTATCCACAATTTGTTAAAATGGCAGGTCCAAATGACATAATTCAAGCACAAACCGATTTCTACCGAGTTATCTCTTTCCCTCGAGTGATCGGTTGTGTTGATGGTACTCATATAAGGATACAGTCACCAGGTAAGAGTTTTCATCATTTAGCTGTCAGTATATAATGTTTCCAGGAGGAGAAGATCCTGAGGTTTTTAGGAACCGAAAAGGATATTTTTCAATTAATGTGCAGGGCATTTGTGATGCAAATCTCACTTTATTGGATGTTGTTGCTCGCTGGCCAGGGTCTACAAATGAGGAGCAGAATTGCAAAATGCGTTATGTCCAAAAAGACAATTTTTCATAATTCAAGAAACTATATTACGCAAATGTAATAAATGACAAGCTTACAGTTATGAGTTGATAAATAGGGAAAAAATGTTGCAATAGTTACTACAAAATTTGGTACTACACACTTTGACAGTTTTCACAAAAATTACACAAAAGTGATGGACAAGTTGCGTTTTGCAACTCGGTTGTGGACAAAATGCATTTTGTACGAATGTGTATTGTCTTTTTTGTCATAGGTTATTATAGACCCAGTATTTCAAATACATAACTTTATTTTATAGAAAAAACAACTATTTACAAAAAATTAGAATGCTCTGTGTCTGCGCATTCACAGTCAACATCTGCATCGGAGGCCTCATCTTCTTCGTCAATTTTTTCCTCTGTAAAGAGAGGTTCCATCCATTTTAATTCCGGATCCTGATTCCAATCTTCTCCAGATAATGAAATTAGCAGCTTCTTTAGCTCTCCAATTTTTTTGTCTTAATTTTATGTCCTATTGGCAGTTCAGGAATTTGAACTTGATCCAGTCGTTTTCGTGGTTTTAAAAGGGTTCAAAACGTTTTGTTTCATCGTCATTTCTATAAAGAACTTCAGTTTTTACCAAAACACGATTCGGACTTTTCGTTTTCTTTAAAATAATTCTTTTGCACCCACTTATTCCTTTCAGCTTTTGCAAACAAGCACATGCATTTTTAATATCTCGTAGATGCCAGTCAATTCCAAGCTTCCTCACCTCTCCTGTTTTGGTGTATAGGCTCCAGTACGTTTCCGGAGTTTTAATAACACTGTAAGATCTCAGTAGTTTCTCAACACGACCAAAAACTCGATCAGGTGGAATATAAGAATGACCTCTTACTGGAAATGTCAGTTGAATCGTTTCTATTGTGGGAGGAGCAAAATTTAATAACCACACCATTAACATCCCTGTTGAAAATGACTGATAGAAACTGATAAAAAAAAAGCTATGCGTTTCTATCTGGCTTAATATGAGCATTTGAAACCGGTATTCCAGATAGAGACACATTAAATTTTAACATTTAATTCCGTATACATTCTGATTAATATTTATCAGGAATTCCGGATCCATCCTAAATAAAATAGGAATTCCGTATAGGTCCGAATAAATTAATAATGGAAATCCTCATAAATCCGAATAAACGTGTGAACTTACTATTGGAAATCCGCATACAAATCAATAAAAAAAATGTGTGTGACTCTGTATACTTTGGTAAGGTCAATGATCTATAACCTATAATTTACCAGTAGTTAACATTTGAAATTTTTAATTTGACATTTATTTTATTTGTTATTATTAAAATGGATAGTAGTGATAATAAAGTTTGCAAAAAACGACGTTATAAATTGTATTTGGAATCCAACAATCCCGAAAACAAAGTTTCAAAAACAACTGAATGGCGATGGGGAAAGCAATTAAACGTTTTAAACAGTTAAGTTATTTTAAAAATGAAATTTTAGCTAATTTAAGAATTTATATATGTATAGATGATCGAGAAATTTTATCGAATACAATTGACGTTGCTGAGTCGGTTGGTTCAGTACAACAAGCAGATACAACGGTTCAAAAAAACATAAATATTGTTACTGAAGTTACACAAAGTAGCGCAGAAAATTCAGAAACTTGTAACCATTATGAAAAAGATGATAATGATTGTAATAAAGAAGAAAGTACATCTGCAGACATCAACGACACCATCCTCGAAGATGAAATTCAGAACAATGAGCAAGAAATAATGTTTCTACAAGCGGGTCTAACAAGGAGAGACGTTCAAATGATGGTTTTAGCAAATTCGCCATAACTTATCGAAGGCAGCATGCACTGATATTTTAGATCTTTTAAAAATATGTGCGAATATTAATGATAAATCATTTAGTAGTAATTACTTATTCAAAAAACAATTTGATCCACCTGATGATGCAATAAAATACGTATTTTATTGCAAAGCATGTCAAACACAATTAAATTCATCAGATCAATGTTGCAATTTAAGAAGGAAAACAAAGAATGCTCGAACTGTAAAAATACGGAGGAAGTATCGCTCACAGATACAAATTATTTTATAATGACTGATATTTCATCTCAAATCAAAAGTCTTCTTGAAACTAAAGGAGTGTTTGAAGGAATAACTAAAAAAACAAGTTCTATCAAAAATGAAATATCTGATATAACAGATGGTGAATTATATAATAATCTGAAAAAAAAGGCATTGTTCAGTCTAACTTACAATTTTAATACTGATGGAGCACCAATTTTTACATCATCAAAGAGATCAATGTGGCCAATACAACTGTTAATTAATGAATTACCCCCTAAAGATAGATTTAAGCATTTAATTTTTGGTGGCATATGGATTGGAACGGGGGAACCAAAAAGCGCTTTACTGAATACAATTTTTAGATGTTTTGCCAACAATGCAAAAAAACTAGTCATAGATGGCGTTGAAATTGATAGTATTCACGGAAAAAAAACTATTAAATTGCTTCCCATACTATGTTCTGTAGACTCGGTTGCTCGCCCGATTTTGCAATGTCGGAAACAATTTAATGGTTACTACGGATGCAGTTGGTGTTATCAAGCGGGAACATACATAAAAACACAAATTAAGTATCCTGTGGAAGATCACCCACCAGTATTGCGATCATCTGAATCGCACATGCAAGATTTAGCAAAAGTTGTTGACAACAATTATAAAACTTCTGAACGTGGTGTAAAAGGTCCCTCATCATTATTACTTTTACCTTACTTTGATATTGTTTGGTCACTACCTCCGGACTACATGCATGGCGTTTTACTAGGTAATTTATAAGCATAGTAACTTTGCTTTATTCATTTTATTTTGTATTAACTAGGAGTTACCCGACAATTATGTGACTTATGGACAACATATTCTCCTACAAGCAAAAACACTTACTATATTGGTGTTCCAACAACAATAAAAAAAATCAATAAAAGGCTATTATCAATAAAACCTACTCAAAATATACATAGGCTGCCAAGAACATTTAACGAAAAATCAAAGTGGAAAGCCAGCGAATGGAAGTCTTGGTGTCTTTATTACGCGTTACCTTGTTTAAGTGGAATTTTAGGGACAACGTATCTAAATCATTTTGCTTTGTTAGTAAAAGGCATTTTTATTTTACTTCAAGAACGAATTACCTCAGATGAGTTGCTTCTTGCCGAAAATATTATACAAAAATTTGTTAAAGAAGTGGAAAAACTTTATGGTATTGCTGCTATGACTTTTAATATGCATAGTTTACTGCACCTAGCAGTATCTGTAAGAAAAACTGGACCGCTGTGGACAAGTAGTGCTTTCCCATATGAATCTGGCATTTATAAAATAAAGCAACAAATAAAAGGACCAGTTGGTGTAGAAAAACAGATTACAAAGAAAATGTTAACAATCAATACATTTTTACTTCATCTTGATAAAACATCATATGAAATAAATGAAAAATGTGTTGCTTTTTGTACAAGTATATTTCATTATAACAAAAATCTTTCTTCTGTAAATACAACACCAGATATTGTTTTGATTGGTACTGGATCACTGATTGATCAACCAAGTATTCAAAGATATTTAGAATTGCTAAATGTTCAGGAAAGAATCGATGACAAACTTCACTGGTTTTCATATAAAAAATGTATTTTTAAAAAAGTAATGTACCATACAAATAAATACTTAAAAGTAAAGAAGACCAATGATACTATAATCCAAACAAAATCTGGAGAATTTGCTGAAATAATAGATTTCATCAACTGCGATTTTGGCAATTTTATGGTTATTAAAATTTTCAATACACAATGTCAATCATATGGAGCAACACAACTTACGCACCTACATAAAACAGTGTCTAAAAGCATAATAGAAGAGGGATAGTAAAACAACGTATTTGAATTTTTATTAGTTCATATTTGTGATCCCTACGCGTCTCACGATCGCCATATTTTTAAAGTGGTTTGTAACCATAATGTGGCATGTATGCTATTAATTGTGGTTGCAACTATACTTTAAAAGATGGCGCAAACTCCCGACCGTACGGTAAAGTTATTTTTTTTATAGGTAAAAACGTACGCTATTATAGCACAGACAAAGTAGTCCTGTCACCTGTGGCCATACTGCCCTACTAAGCGCAAAGGGGGTAACTACAGTTCATATGATGTTAAGATATTTAACCTTGTATATTTAACTTGATGCTGCAGCTTCTTTTTACAGAACATTAAACGTAACAATGAGACTTTTTGTATTTTTAGGTGCCCCTTTTGATATTAAATCTTACAAATTAGTATAATTATTTTTTCTCAAAAAAACTGCAGTTACCTCCCTTTTATCATATTTTAATGTATACGATTACTAAGCCAGAAAGTGGTATCTGACAATATGGTAGGTGTTTTTGTAAGAATGTGGGTGCTATTCATTGTATTTAATGGTGCTATTGTTAATAAAAACACGGTAGATTTTCGAGAAGATTTAAAGTATGTATTTATTAAACTTAAACGCTAAAACACTAATTAACAATGCTTGGTAACAATTTGATATAGTATTTAACAATCTCTTTCTTCTATGTCGTCAGAGAGGGGTATGGTGCTCCAGAAATGAAGACGATTTTTTGGCATGATGGAATTATCAGATTCAATAAGCTTTGAAATGATATTAGTAGGTAGGTAAGGCCGATCCTAAATCAAAAAGTCACTAGATTTAGTGACTTTTTTAGTGACTTTTTGATTTAGGATCGGCCTTACATTTTGACGAGATGGTTTAGTGAGAAAAGGTTACTTGAAGGTCACTCTGAGTTAGAATCGGCCTTACATTCTATCGATGTGCGCTCACGTAGACGATACGAATGTAAATGGCAGCGGGAGGGTTCTGAAGCGGGGGGTAAAGCACGCTTGACTTTGAGAAGTAAATAGAGGTCGAACTCAAGGTCACGGCGCCCCTGGCGGTGACTTTCAAAACTAGAGGTCGTCTGGGTTAGAATCGGCCTTACATTTCACCGACGTTTTTAGTAGGTTACTTGAAGGGCACTCGCGGTTGAACACGTGTTTAGTCAAAAAGTCCCTAGATTTAGTGACTTTTCTAGTGACTTTTTGGGGTTAGGATCGGCCTTACATTTTCACGAGATGTTTTTAGTGAGAAAATGTTACTTGAAGGTCACTCTGAGTTAGAATCGGCCTTACATTGTATCGATGTGCGCTCACGTAGACGATACGAATGTAAATGGCAGCGGGAGGGTTCTGAAGCGGGGGTAAAGCTGGTGGTGACTTTGAGAAGTAAATAGAGGTCGAACTCAAGGTCACAACGCCCCTGGCGGTGACTTTCAAAACTAAATAGAGGTCGGCTGAGTTAGAATCGGCCTTACTATTTTACGAGAGGTGGTGACTTTCAAAACTAAATAGAGGTCGCCTGAGTTAGAATCGGCCTTACTATTTGACGAGGTGGTGACTTTCAAAACTAAAGGTCGTTCATAGGCCGAGATGACTGCAGTGATTCTGAACTTGACTAAAGTGGTATATATGCGGGGTCTCGAGTTGCAATGTAGTTTTGCTTGTGAAAGTTGATGTACTCAACCATCGATAATGTCGGCGCTGAAAGATGAAGTGATGAGGCAGCCAAACGAGCTTTACGCACCAGTAGAGGTAACGGGGCATGTGATATGGGATAGTCTGAAACTGATGTGGAAGGATGGGTTCTCCGTATCGTTTCTAGTGGAACTAGTACGATACATGACGTACCAAGCTCAACGAGCCGAGAAACGGGAAAAGCAAAGGTTTTTTGGACGACTTCTCCATATGATGGTGGACATAGCAGATCGTTTAGTACGGATAGGAGATAATCCGCAAAGACCGATATCGTTTCCAGAATTTCGAGACATGGTTTACACCACAGCAGTATCTATGACATTGCGCCTCATGGACCAGAACGAGGAATGCATGAACGAATTAATAAAAGAGTCAAAGAAAATTATTATTAAACATTATCCACAATCATATCCTACGGCGTCATACAGATTCTGAACGTGGCTAAAGTAGGACACGGGTTCTGAACTTGGCTAAGTGGATCACAGGTTCGGAACTTTGCTACGTGGCTAAAATCGCGGGTGCTAAACTTGACTGATGGTTTGCGATATATGTAAATGTGGAAGGGGTGATGTGCTATATAATGCGGCGCGTATGATTTCCAATCGTAAACATGTGGATGATGTACGCTGCAGAATCGTGGGTGAAAGCCACCGATCTTAGAACGGCAGTGAAACGCCTGAAGCAAGAGTTTTCCGCGCTCGTGTTTGACGCCCAACACGAGGTTGTGTACGGGAGAGGTGATTATAGTGAGGAGCAGTGCAACGCGCTTGCCGATAAATTTACGTTGGGTGTGACAATATGCGATAAGTTTTTAAATTATAAGTATTGTGTCGAGTGCCTTATGAAAAGGCTAAATGAAGCTGGATTGGAGGAATTTGCAAACGAATTAAATCAATGGGTATGCAGCGAATCTTCAGCATCGTCGATGTCGTCCTCTGGCGAGAACGTGAGTGATGAAGAAGAAAGTCACATTTAACGAGGCTCAGAATAAGGTGTACATAATGGTAGTGTGGTCTTTTGCATATGCGGAAGCGAGAAAAGGATCGTGGGAAACTGTAGCGCTGGATAGTTATCGTTTTAGGCGTAAAATAGAGGAAGTTGGTAGAATTCTGTCGCCCGTATTACAAGAAAATCATCGTGCAAAAATGTATCAGAAGATCTCAAGGTCAGAGGCGCAATATAAAGAGAACGGAAGAATGGTCGGAGAAGTTAGTCAGTGAGTGTTTGCGAATCAGTTAACATCATGGATCTTGCAAAGATGAACAACAGCACATTCTGCAAACCCTTCAAGAACGTCAAAGAACTGGAAGTGGGTGAAAAATATAAAGTAATTTGTATTGATACGATTAACACAAAATATGGGGAGCGAATAGTATTGGAGACTGAAAATTTTAAATGTGTACTACCATTGCGGTTCTACGAATATTTTAACGAAGATGCCCGAATTCAACTTTTCAACGACTCTTTGATGCATAAAGACGTATTCATTACAAGCACTGGGGCGGCAGGAAAAACGACTAATTTAACATTTATGTAAATAGACAATAAGAAATTGTAAACAATGTTGACAAAATAAAGATATAATAAGTTTTCTCTGGTTTCATTATAAGAGAGATAGCTCAAAATAAATCAGTTGTACAGTGACCGTCGTCGTTGGTGCTGCTGCTGCTGCTCTCATGAACATATTTAGAAAACTCTACATGGATACTGAAAATAGTTGCAATAATAATTACTTTAAGTGTACGTGCTGGTGCTGTAATGAAAACGAGGACTACGATGGCTCCACAAGTGTGCGCGCTCCCCCATCCGAACCTACGTTCAATGGACGTTTAATCGATTGTACCGCTTATGACCTCTCCCATAATTATTCAAAATACATGGAAATCGGATACAGTACACACCATGACCTTGCGCCAGTTCTACGAATTGTATGTGGCAGTACAATAGTGATGGAAAGAGAAGATTGGGAGGCGCTTCTCAAATGTCAAACGCACATAGAAATGAAATTTTTCCGATCGCACGAGATGGAACGGTGGATTGACTGGTCGGAGGTTAACGAAGAAGAAGATAGCGAATACTCCCAGACTGTGGAATCGCTTAGTGGAAAATTGATCATTTACTATAACTGGGAATCCGTTAAAGGAGAAGAGAGAATGTTAAAAAGTGTAACAATGACAACTGACAATAACAGTTCTTGTACGATGAACGAAAATGATATTGAAGAATTGTTTAATCTAAAAGATATAATTAATTATCGATTAGAACTACTGGAGTCGTACAGTCTTCCCAGTTTCTATCAGAATCTCATCGAGCAGATAGCTAACTATCGACGCTTTCGCAAGACACAGTTTGGCGACGACCACGACGACGAAGACGACGATGACATCTATCGTGACTTTGAGAATTGGTTAAATTATAAAAATGACAGAAATTCGCATAATACAGTTTGTATGATGGAACTCCTGCAATATCGACCTGCTTATATAATGTATCATTTGTACGAACCTTAGATCTAATAAACGATAACCGCAAATGTTTTCTTTCACGAACCACCTCTAAAAAACCTATAAATATCTCGTCCTGCATTCATTTTCAGCAATGTTAATTCAGAAGCGGAAGAGTAAAGTACGTGGGGGTAGTGGTCTGGTAAATACGCTTATTAATAAGCTACCAATTGAACTACATCTTCCCGGTTATCAGTACTGCGGTCCCGGCACTAAATTAACTAAACGACTCGAACGGGGCGATCCCGGTATAAACCCCTTAGACGCACAGTGCAAAGAACACGACATTAGCTATAGAGATAGTAAAGATTTAGAAAGTAGACATAGGGCAGATAGAATTTTGGAACGAAAAGCTTGGGATCGTTTGAAAGCATCTGACGCAACGATGGGAGAGCGAGCGGCCGCTTTAACTGTCGGCAGTATAATGAGGACGAAAAGAAAATTGGGGATGGGAGTTAAGAGAAGAGGGGGAAAGAGAGGAAGAAATAAGTGCAGCAGTTTGGCAAATTTACGTAGAGTAATTGCCAAAAAAATGAAAAAAAGCAAAAACACGCAAGAAGCGATAAAGTCTGCTATTACGGCCGCAAAATTGGCCGTGAAAAGTTTAGGCGGAAAGGAAAATGTCAACCTGCCGAGAGTAATACCGATACCGAAAGAAGGCGGCTTTTTACCATTTCTAATACCGCTATTCGCCGGTCTATCGGCGGTCGGTGCTTTGGCCGGCGGTGCATCAGGAATTGCTAAGGCAGTTAATGCTTCGCGCGACGCGAGAAAGATGTTGGAAGAAACATCGCGTCACAATCACACTATGGAATCGATTGCTATAGGAAAGAAGAGTGGCGGTGTGCTATACCTGAAACCTTACAAAACTGGCGGGGGTATTGCATTACACTTGAATAAAAAAAAATTTTTTTAGGGAAATTACCAGATAGACCGCTGACGGATGTAGATCTACGAAAATACGCCAAGACGGTACCCTATTTCAGGGACGTATTCATGCGCGATAATATGCCCAAATCACCGCGGAAGAATGAAGCAGGCATAATTAACTTAGATAGTCAAGTGGGACCCGGTACTCATTGGGTCTGTTACAAGAAACGTAATGCCAACGTGTGGTATTACGATAGCTTCGGAAATATTCCGCCACCGAGAGAGGTCGTAGACTACTTTCGCGGATGTAAAATATATTACAATTATGGGCAGGAACAACAATTTGGCAGTATTATCTGCGGTCACTTGTGTCTAAAGTTTTTGCATAAATAACACGTAAGGGAGGTACTCGCGGTTAGTCATCATGTCGACGACATTCAGTATAGAGGGTGCGGGTAACACCGCCAGTCACGACTTCTATCCGCCCATTGAACTTCCTTCAGAGAAGCAGTACGTAATCGGAGTGGTGGGGTTTTACGGTTGTAATAGCATAAGAAACATTCACGAGGGGA
The DNA here is from genome assembly GCA_036250285.1 of Pyrocoelia pectoralis. Classification (NCBI taxonomy): domain Eukaryota; kingdom Metazoa; phylum Arthropoda; class Insecta; order Coleoptera; family Lampyridae; genus Pyrocoelia; species Pyrocoelia pectoralis. The sequence continues at coordinate 33,866,082 of CM070075.1, read as the reverse complement.
ACGATAAATTTCATTATAAGGAGGAGTTAAATAGCGTGTACCCAACTATAATCGCAATTCCGCATGGCGCATACGAGTTGGAAGAATTGAGCGCCTATATAAAAGGTCACATCCCTACACGTAAATTTAGTTTGAAGGCAAACAACAACACGCTCAAGTGCGAGCTTAGCTGCGAATTTGTTATAGATTTCACACAAGCAGATTCCATTGGGCGTATGCTCGGATTCGAACCGCGAATATTGGAAGCTAACGTTTTACACCGATCCGCTCTAGATATACAAATAGTTAAACATACAAATATACACATCGAGTGTAATCTCGTAAAGGGATCGTATCGTAACGGAACACCTGCCAAAGTTCTGTACGAAGTAGACGTATCAGTCCCTCCAGGATATCGATTAGATAAAACACCCAATCATCCTCAATACTTGCAACTAAACACAAGTACCATTAGTAACATAACAATTAAGTTGACCAATCAAAAGGGCGAACTCATCGATTTCGGGGAAAACGAACCATTTACGGTACGCCTAGAGCTGAAAGAACATGGGATTAAGAATTAACCAGGGTCCGGCTCCAGCTTTCCTTATAAATAAAAAGCGCACAGACAACTCGCGTACTATTAATCGTCAACCACGCTCGAGGACGGTTGCAGCTGGAGAATTAACATCTACCGAAAAATATTTCTTGACATCTATCGGTTTAGTAGCGTACAAAAGAAGAAGAAATGGCAGTCGACTCACTGAACGTCTTTCAAAACGTACATTTTGACGAAAGCATAATTAAATCCGATATTCACACCTACCTCCCGTACGGATCTTCCAATTACGGACCCTCCGATGAAATTCGTATACTAATACAGAGTCAAGATTTAATAACGGCCACATACGACAGTTTTCTGTACATCGAGGGAAAAATCGTGCGCAAAAATGAAGACGCGGAAAAAACGTGCAGTCTAACAAACAATTTCCCCGCTTTTCTCTTCGAAGAAATCCGCTACGAATTGGGCGGGCAAAAGGTGGATGTTTGTAGAAATCCCGGAATTACATCCGCACTAAAGGGATACGTATCGTATACGTCTAACGAAAGCAAAGGGTTACATCATCTGGGATGGTCGCCGAAAAACGAACAGCCGCTGCAAGTGGAATACACTAGAAACGCTAACGATTTGGAAAAGCATTTTGCGGTGTGTATACCGTTAAAGCATATATTTGGTAGTATGGAGGATTACCGGCAAGTTATCGTAAACATGAGGCAAGAATTGATTCTCATTCGGTCTAGAAGTGATGCAGATTGTTATCAAGGGGAGGCCGACGCAGGAATAACCTTGAGTAAAATTCAATGGAAAGTACCGCACATAACGCTTAGCGATGGCGCTAAACTCAAACTGTTCGAACGAATTAACAAAAATGCGGCAATTACAATACCGTTTCGTCAATGGGAACTGTACGAATTGCCCGCTTTAAAACAAGCACAGTCCGACATATGGCCAATCAAAACATCTACCCAATTGGAGAAACCTCGATGGGCGATCGTCGCATTTCAACGCGGAAAGAAATTTTCAAAGGCGGCAAAAGCGGCAGACTTCGATAACGTTAAAATCCGCAATTTAAAATTGCATCTCAATTCGGAAAGTTACCCTTACGAAGCGATGCATTTAGATTTTAATGCCAACAAATACATAACGGCCTATCAGAATTATATAAACTTTCGAGGAGCCTATTACGCGAAAGAGGAACGAGATGCCCTATTCGATTATTCGCATTTCAAAACTTGTCCAATATTCGTAATGGACTGTTCCAAGCAAAACGAAACGCTCAAATATTCAACGGTGGATGTCAAACTGGAAATGGAGTCGGTAGAAGCGTTCGAGGCGGGAATCGTCGCCTACTGTCTCATTCTTCATGACGCCTTAGTTCAATATAATCCGCTTACCGGAGAAGTGAAGAAACTATAATTTGTTATTAGTAGAGTAGTGTAAAATTGTCTATAAATAAAGATACGTTGTTAAAATATACGTAGTTTTACTTGAGCCAGACGACGACAAACACACACACAAGTGGAAAGTATGAAGGTAGTTGTTCAGCAGGAGAAATTACCCATTCATAATCACGATCTTACGAATGGTGGGGGTTTTAACAGAGAGGGTAAACATGGAAAGTTGCTTCCCAATACCGTACGTGCCATACTATGCGGTCCATCTAATTGCGGAAAAACCAACGCCATGATTAGTTTACTAACGGAACCTAACGGTCTCAGATTTAAACATGTATACGTCTACTCAAAATCGCTAAATCAGGATAAGTACAAACTGTTGAACGATATTTTACAGCCTATGAAGAATATAGGTTACTTTACGTTCACGGATAACGCTGACATTATGGAGCCTGGACTCGCAAAACCAAATTCGATTTTTATTTTTGACGATATCGCTTGCGAAAAGCAAGATAACATTCGATCGTACTTTTCGATGGGGCGTCATAACGACATCGACTGTTTCTATTTGGGCCAGACGTACACTAAAATCCCTAAGCAACTGATCAGAGATAATGCCAATTTACTTGTGCTATTCGAACAGGACGATCTGAACTTGAAGCACATTTACGAAGATCACGTCAGTCCAATTATAAGCATTCAATCGTTTCGTGACATGTGTTCGGAATGTTGGAGGAATCAGTACGGATTTTTGGTGATAAATAAGGATGCCGAAGTACACAATGGACGTTTTAGGAAAGGGTTCGATAACTATATAATAGCGTAAACGCGTACTTGAAATTTAGTAGCACATCAACGGTGCAGAAGGAAACAAACTGATCAGCGCATCATCAGCTTCAAACGGCTTTTTGCACAAACTGATATATCTGTTCATTAGCCGTTCATTAGCCGTTCATTAGCAGATCATTAGCCGTTCATTAGCCGTTCATTAGCCGTTCATTACCCCTTCATACCTGTTTGTGCCGTCAGTTGTACAATGGATAGCAAGGAAATGAAATTGAAACGACGTATAGTGCAAGCTCGTAAAGCTATACAGCAAAAGTACAACCGTCTGAAGGCGGATAGGTTCACCAAAGAACTCGATTTTGTACAAACGTATAAACCTCTAATCGAGCCGCTGTCTAACATACAAAAAAATTTCGAGCAGAAACACGAAATTAAATCTGAGAAAATGGAGAAGAAGGAGGAGGAGGATGAAGGAAATGTATTCCAACGACCATCGCCCAAAAGGCTTGTCATTCCGAGAAGTAGTACTCCAGCCGCGCGACCTTTTATCCAACGCTTAAAACGAAGACACTCCATTAGCGGTATTAGTCCATTATCTAGACTTCCATTTTTTCACAGAAATCCTCCTCCTTCTCTAATACAAGCAACTCCTTCTTTTTTGGAAACGACGGTAATCGGTGAAATTGAACAGGAAGAAGAAGAGCGCCCTTCAACGTCGTCGTCACGCATCGACTCTTCATCTGTCTTACTCGATCGTTCAGGTGCGGAAAAGTTCTTAGAACAATACGCAGCCCTGCCTCGTATATACGTTGAACGCATGATACGAGACACCGAAAATGCGATTGACACTACTTACGGCATTCATTATAACATTGACACGGATAAATGGATGATGGGTAATACGCCCGTAGGCATAGAAGGGGAAGATATGATAATTAAGGGGGTGCGTTACAAGGGTACGGACGGTCTCTATGAACTCATCATCATGAACGAACCCGACCGTCGCCTAACTACTCAACAAGACGAAGAGAATTATAGGAAAATTTTAAATGCCACCAATGTGGCGCGACGTTCCTATGAAGCGGGCGAACAGCTAAGGGGTAGTAAAAGTAAAAAATATACCCAGATAATTAAACGTCTATTGGCGGGCTCCAGTCCTCAGCCAACAACAGGAAGAGGCCTATTCAAAGAACTCGGTCGATCGACGGAATATAAGTATTGGAATAACGTTCACGAACTCATTCGCGAATTAGAGGTCTTATGGGCGGAGAAAATCGCCGGGAATACCGGACTACGTAACGATATAATATCAATCGTCGAGGAACTGTACGAGGAGGGGTACATAGAGAAACCGGCCCACAAGTTTTTAAGCAAACTATAAATACTCGTACCGTTCCGGCGAGGAGTTTATACCTAAAATGGTCATGGATAAATTTGGACGTTCACATACGCGCGTACAATTGAATAAAGTCATTAGGACGCAATTACCTCAATTCTCCATTGACGATAACAACCTAAATATTGAAAATAAGAGGTTGAGTAATGTCGCCGATCCCGTTGAACCTCAAGATGCTCTAAATTTACAGTACTACCTCGCGGCAAGATTAAATCTAAACGGAAATCGTTTGACCCAATTGGCCGATCCGGAAGACGACGGCGACGCCATAAATAAAGGTTTCCTAATGTTTTGTCTGCAGATGGCACAAGCACCCTTAGACAATCTTCGCAAACAAGTACAGGCGCTAACAGAAGACTTAAAGGTCGCCAAAGAGACACTACAAGAGAATGTCAAAGCAGCAGGTGGTGAACGAATTGCATAAGCCCGCACGCAAGAATTTCCCACGCAGACGTACCATTATTAAAGGATACGATGACCTCTGGCAGGCAGATTTAGCCGAATTTACATCATACGCCAAAGAGAACAAAGGCTACAAGTACATACTGGTGGTTATCGACTGTTTCTCCAAATATCTATGGACGAAAGGGTTGAAGACAAAGACGGGTGAAGAGGTGACAAAAGCAATGGAAGCTATTCTTCGAGAACGTAGACCTAAAAATTTACAAACCGATGCAGGGAAAGAGTTCTACAATAAACAGTTCGAAAAGTTGATGAAGCAGCAGCACATCAATCACTATTCGACGTATAGTACAAAAAAGGCCGCCTTAGCCGAACGAGTGATAAGGTCCGTTAAAAATGCCCTATACAAAAACTTTAGTTTTCGCGGTAAATATCTGTGGCTCGACATACTCGAGAGCATAACGGCGGACTACAATAATCGTAAACATCGAACGATCGGAATGAGACCGCGGGACGTGAATCCCGACACGAAACTCGGCGCTTATACGCACATAATGCTGTTCAACGCCAACAAGCGTCGCTTTGATGTCGGCGATGTAGTGCGAATTAGCAAATTTAAGAGCATATTTGCCAAGGGATATACGCCCAACTGGTCCAGCGAATTGTTTAAAATCGTGAAAGTACGGATAACAAACCCCGTTACGTACCTATTGGAGGACATGAAGGGGAAGCCAATACTTGGAGGCTTCTACGAACAGGAATTGCAAAAGGCCAAGTATGCCGACGTGTATTTGGTAGAAAAAGTGCTTCGACGCAAGAAAGACCAGGTATACGTAAAGTGGTGGGGATTAAATGAGAAATCGTGGATAGATAAAGAAAATGTCGTTTTGTAGTCATATGCGATATCTCTGTTATAGTTATTATTATTATTAGTATTAGTTGTTTGTTTCTGTAGAAGTAAATGTATTAAAACGGTTGTAAATAAAAAAACTGAAATGCTATATATTGTTTTTATTCATATAAATATCGATAAAAACCCAAACATAAATGGTACATCGTTTTATTCATATCACCATACAAAGTGTTTTTTAACTTTATTGTCTCCCTGTTTGCTCGTCATTTTTGACAGTAGGGCAAACGTTTGTTTGTAGTCGGTTAGAGCCGTTGAAGGCCAATAACCGCCGTCTGGACCGGTCGTCCATCCGAGGGGTGCAGTCGGATCTTCGCTTCCCTTGCGTATATTCTCTACTACCCATTCGTGCACTTGTTTATGTCGGGCGTCTTCGTGCGGTCGAAAATTGTACTTCACCTCTCTCTCACTACATATATTATAAAGAATTTGCAGTGCCTTAAAATTAGCATATTCGACGGCCGTACATATGGCCTCATCCATGACGTACAAAAAATTCTTATATTTACTACAAATAGTATGCACATTAATGTCAATATTAGGCTTAACTAAATCGATTATATACATTTTAAAAGGCAACGGTAAACTTAAGCTATCGAGCTGATCACTAGTAATGCAATCACTATTATAGATTTTACATAACTGCACAAAATGCTTAATTAAATTGTCCGTTTCCAATTTTTTGTTGAACAACAAGTTCATATTACTCTCGCATACATTTATTGATTTGACGCACCAGTTGAAACAGTCGTCCGGTATGACAATGTTCTGCAATATGCGGTTTATCAAAAAGTAATTTTCAATAGACGAAATGTCCAATAGAACACTCCTTAAATGTTTCGTATACACGACGCGAGTAGCGTTAAAAAGTTCTCGCTCCAAATGTTTAGCATCGGAACGATTGCTGCTGCAACTGGCGCTCATGATCTCTCTGAAAAAATGCAAAGCGTACAATAACGTTTATAAGGCTGTGGAATAAGGTGAAAGTGCTTGGGGGGAAATGTATCCCCAAGGACGAGTATCGATGTGATTTAAACTTATCATTCGCTTGTCATCGTGAGGACTGAGAACGACTTTATGCTGCTTGATGGTAAACACAGAATGATCTTTAGACTTAATGAGATGCTGATGGCTCTTTACAATCGTTTCGTTAAACAAAGAATTTTTATAATCCTCGACGGTTATCTTTTTAATACTGGCAGCAGTGGAACCCTTCGATTTTTTAACAATTTTGTCATGGTCGTCGTCGTCGTCGCTACGTACTCGATAAGCGTACATTTTAGCACGAAGCCCAACGAACTCCAACATAATCGCGCCGTTATTCTCGTCCTTCATCAAGCCCGGCACCTTTTTATTGACGAGGGGTATTCCAAAAACGTTATCGCGCGCATAATCGGCGGTATCAAAGCGATGAATGTCCTCCTTAACGGATTGATATATATCGGGAACCGTGAAATTATAAATGAGGCTGTCCGTGTCCGTGTATAATAGCTTTGCGTCGGTGCCGAATTTCGGTAGCACGTAATCGTAATGGAAATCGTAAAGAAAAGTTTTGGATACGTCTAAAACCGCAAATCCCGCATAAATAGGCTTATTGAGGAACACCTCTAATCGATTCATTTCAATAATGACCATATCCTTATCGAAAATAGTGCAACTATGAAAATTTGGCTTGGAAATCAAATCTCTAGCGCCGTGACGGCCCTCCCAGCGAGTTACCAAACGCACATCTCTATATTTTCTCACATTTTCCATCAGCTTTCCGAACACGCTGTTAATCATTAACTTGTAGAAGTTTTTGTCAAACACGTTTCTAGACTGTTGACGCATAAGCGTATTCAAATCGATATATTTCTTTAACCATGACGATTGTTTAAAACGTAGCACACGATGGATTTTAGCGAGTCGTAAGCCATGCTTGAGGTACAACTTTAAATTCCTGTAGTGGACTATGTAGTTGCGTTTCGGGTACAACGTAAGCAGTAATTTCTTTAACTTTGAACCCGAGGGAACCATGTGTTCAGGACCTAAGGGTAGGTCACTATGCAATCTATGTAATTCCTCGGGATAATCTAAATCGCACTCTACGATGTAACCAATATCCGCGTCGTCGGGATGGTTTAATATATCCAAGTTTTCAAAATCTTCTACAAAGGAAAAATCGCCGTAAGGCAAAGGCTCGCACATTGTGACCCCGTACAAGGAATTTATATCAAAGTACATGAGGTAGCTCGGTGCGACGTTAGGATCGTATCTCTCCCCCATATATTTATTGTTCGCTTTCGCGTATCGAGTAGAGCATTGAGTTACGCCGCCGCGAATGCCCGCCTCGATAAACATGATTTGATCGATGTCCGTCATAAGTTCTAATCTAATTTGAGTCATTTTGAGCATGGCGTCAAAAGCTAGACCGGGAGCGGTAAAATAGTGGAGGGGGTCAAGCTCGTAGGTACGGATACACGTGGATCGAAAGTTTTCAAAAATATCCGCCAAAAGAAGGACGTCCGTTTTCAAATACAAGTCCGCATATTGACCCAAGTTATCGATCGAAAACGTATTCCACACCGTCAACGCATGAGCGTACTCGTCATCGCTAACGCCTTCGTTACGTAACTGGCTAAAAAAAGCGTCTTTATGCGGTAACTCGGTCTCACTTAATCTCTCCCACGAATCTACATACTCGTAGGGGAAAACGCCCTTTTTCGTTAACAAATTAAATTCGACGTCATTATTACTATGCGATCTCGTAATGGTTTTCATCTCGTTGCCCAAGTACGAAGACAACTTATCTAAACCGCTACTCATAAATCTAAACGAATCGATAAATCTAAAATTAATTTTCGTATTATTTACATACTTGGTAAAGGAGATGTACTTATCTTTGTTTAAAGGCAAGAGTTTAATGTCGCCAGGTATACCGGTAGCCAGTTCGCGGATGAGAAAATGTGAGTCGTACCCGCTAAGGTTGTGAAATACGACCGGTATTGCGTGGGAATCTTGAAAATTGAGGTTACACCCTCTGTGTGCTGGACCTCTGTACTCCCCCCTTCCCAGATGTGAATGATCCCGAACCTTAATTTCGTTCTCTAAAAAGGGTTTCTCGCAAATGTGACAATGAGTGGCACTATCGAAGCTTTGAATCTGCGCCGGGCTTAACGTTTCCATCGGAACTATGTCCTCAAAAATGTTATTACACCGAAAGGCGATATCCCGCAATTGATTAACAAACCACGTGATGCAGTCGGCTCCTCGATATGCTAAAAATTTTGATTGCGAGTCATCGTACGAGCATTTTAAATAAAATGCTATAGAAAAGGGTAAATGTCGTTGTTGATACAATGTAGCGTTTGCATTGTCAAAAGTATCATCGCATTTAGCTAAAATGCTTTCTAGATCGGCGTAAATTGCAAACGGGACTTTTTCCTTGTACAAATGGTGACTAAACTCTAAATATTTTCCTGCGTCATCGGGCAGGCGCACCGAACATTTATTTATTTTGTGACAATTGGTCGTGTGTTTCTCTAGTAGAGTATTAGAAGAGAAATGGTTGAAGCATACGTTACAAAAAAATTTTTTATGACCCCTCTTTGAGAGCTGCGATGATAATAACGCCGACAGATCTCTAATCCACGCGAAATGATAAAATTTTTCGCTCGAGTTATTAGCGGACGGCAAAGAGGACGATAGCACTAACAAGTTGATAGTTTGCGCATTAACATTTTCGCTTAACAGGAAAGGAAGGACCTTACTTTTTACCACGCAATACAGGTTAATAGCTAAATCGTTAAGCCGCTCAAATTTCTTAATGTCGCTAAGCTTCATGGGGAACTTTATCGAATCACGATTCAATACCTCATCGAAATGAGGATAGCTATTAACTCTATCGGCATTTCTTTTAACCGGAAACAAAGCCGAAACAACGGCCCAAAGAAAACAATATCGATCGCGATTTCTAACATTAACGACGGCCCTCTTTAGGGCTATGAAACGTGGGACTTTAAGGTAAGTCGAAAAGAAGCCTCCCCTAATAGGAACGTACCGATTTATATTGACTTTTAAATACAACACCTCACTGAGCGCCCACCCCGATCCCTCTTCCTGAAACTCCTCCAATTTGGTTTGCAGTTTGTCGAGCACGTTATCCGCATACCATTGTTTAAGGTCGGTGCCGGCTGTAATTACGTAGTTTCTCGTAGAAAATGTCTTTACATCGGTATCGAGATTGTGGGGATCGACGAAGTTACAAGCTAACACCACGTTTACCTTGACCATGAAACGCTTTAATACGCTATTGACTTTACGCGAGAAACAGTCGTATGCTTTTTGTAAAAAAATTAAAGGGTCTATGTATACACAATTCACGATAATTCCCGTGAGGAGTCTACCATCAAAGCAGGACTTTAACGAACGCCAAACCAAAGAACGTGTATTAGTAGGAGGAGGAGGAGGAGCACTACCTATTCCACAGCCTCGTTTCTTAGCAATACTTAATTTACGTTGTTGAAGGATAGCAAGATAATGCTTCAATAATGCTAAATTAGCCTCAAGTGTACGAGGGTTCTCATCGTTACTACCCACGTGAATGTTATTGGCAATAGCTTTTTCTAACAAAGATATATTAGTCCTAAGTATGCCAATGTGCCTTACAATTTCAGATTTACGCTTCACTAATTTAAGCGCACTGCGAGTCAATCGTACAATATCGCCGCTCGTATTCGATACCGATGACGATTGCATACTTACTAGCACTTTATAGAACGTATACCACTATTGTAAGTATCCAAAGAAGTTTCTTTGTAGCACACACGCGCACAATAGACGTACGAAGATAAGGTATTATTAGTACTACGACCGAGTAAAAGTGAGTATCTGCGTGTTTTACAATTACTCGCATATCCTTATATAGATTCGGACTCAGAGGTCAACTGTGGTGCACGTGTTCTTTTCGCATACATGATAGTGTTATCGCCGTTTACTAGAAAGTACGATGACCGCCCTGGGGTGCAGGTGTCGTCTCGCGTGTCAGCATTCTTTGATTCCCACGACGGATACGTGATAGTGTTATCGTTCGTCTCGCGTGTCAGCAATATTTGATTCCCACGACGGATACCTGATAGTGTTATCAGTTTACTAGAAAGTACGATGACCGCCCTGGGGTGCAGGTGTCCGTGTGTCAGCATTATTTGATTCCCACGACGGGGAATGCAAGTGTTCTTTTCGCATACGTAGCAGTATTATATTTTTCCCATGGGAAATACGACGCCCCTTACCTCTAGCGTACTGCTAACCTTTTCGTATAATAAATGACGCTATATAAAAGAGGTGTTTATTTTTAAAAATGAAACGTAGGTGTTTAGTAGAAGATGAGGAACGAAAGAAGGTAACGTACCATAATAGACGTACGTTTGCAGTAGTAGAAGCCCAGCACGAGGCAATGTGGCTCTGTCTCACCCCGAGGGTTTGGCGGGGGTATGGGGCGAGTGGGCTTAAGGCAGCTTTTAATTATCGCGCTCCTCAATTTTTAAATTTCCAGAGGATTTTAGAAATCAAAAATTGTTTCACAAGCGCAGTTGATATTTTTTAAGAAGTTCCTAATCTTTTATTTTACAGCTACTCGAATTTGAAAGTACTTACGTAATTATCGTTATAAATAGGCCTCCTGTTTAAAAAAAAACTCTAAAACCAATAATATTTCCGAATTCTAAACTGTAACTTTTCATGTGCAACCGCGCAGTTAATCGCACAATGCCTTCATTTAATATAATAAGCGGAAAGACGCTAAATTTAGATCGTTTTACTTGGAAGATAAACGACCGGATTACATACTTAGGTATTTCTTTAAATTGAATATTTTAACCCACTAAAAACGTATACGAGTTAAAATATTAATTTCTCACAAAAATTAATAATACTAAATGCGACTGCAACCGCGCAGTTAATCGCACAATGCCTTCATTTAATATAATAAGCGGAAAGAGCTAAATTTAGATCGCTTTACTTGGAAGATAAACGAACGGGATTACAAGGTATTTCTTTAAATTGAATATTTTAACCCACTAAAAACGTATAAGTACGAGTTAAAATATTAATTTCTCGCAAAAATGGGACATTTCGCAACTTCATTCTAACTTCATGAAATTCATGCTGTAGTACATTAAACTCCGTTTTTACTTATATCCAAGGTACATTTTTATAGTAACCAAGTGCTTTAAATTCACTTTTCAACGTGTGGTGAAATGTATAAAAGCGTACGTTAATTTCGCCTCAACGATCGTTGTTTTACGTAGCGATTAACAATAAATTAGTAAAGTATTTTCAGCTCATTTGGAGTCTACTATTTAACATTGTATTATAAGTGATTTTTTTTAGAACGCAGTTTTTCGGGAGAAAACTTAAATTGCTCGTGAAAATGCAACTTTAATATGGCCACCAATATAGCTGCTGATGAAGCTTTGACATAATAAAAAACATGTGCAAATTCAAGCTTTCCTTTAATATTTTTTACATTTTATACATGATGTCCCTTCTTAAAGACTAAATTGTAATACTAAAATTCAGTTACATATTTTACGTTCTTATTTCCAATTTACGAGAGGTCTTTTTCAAACAAACGCGAGGCACATTTCCTTCGCTTGTTCTTATACGGGGGGTCGTCAATAGTGCGTGCACACAAATTTAAACTTCCCCGAACTCAAAACTTTCAACGAATACATATTCGTTTCAGCTTTCGCTGCACCTCAAGCACTTGAACATCCACCTTCAATTTTCTAATGTTTTTTAACAGCTCCTCAATTCTTCTCCGCCGTCGCTCATTCCCTTCACTCTTCGTTTGCACCGTCTTCGTCATTACAATTTTGCTTTGAGTTGCCTCCTCTACGTTGCGATGCTTTATATAATACCACTTTAGCCTTGAACTGAGGACCTCTATTTACTTCTGAAAGTCGCCACCAGAGGGGGGAGCCAAGTTACATATTATGCTAAACTTATTATAGTTCCTGCGGATCAAGGCGACCTTTTACATAATAAAGTCTTTTTAAAACACACTTTTGTATGGCGCCGTAGGATCTGATTGTGGATAATGTTTAATAATAATTTTCTTTGACTCTTTTATTAATTCGTTCATGCATTCCTCGTTCTGCTCCATGAGGTATAATGTCATAGATAATTCTGTGCCGTAAAGCATGTCTCGAAATTCTGGAAACGATATCGGTCTTTGCGGATTATCTCCTATCCGTACGAGACGATCTGCTATGTCCACCGTCATATGGAGAAGTCGTCCAAAAAACGTTTCCTTTTCCCGTTTCTCGGCCCGTTGAGCTTGGTGCGTCATGTATCGTATTAGTTCCACTAGAAACGATACAGAGAACCCATCCGTCCACATCAGTTTCAGACTCTCCCATATCACATGCCCCCTTACCTCTACTGGATCGTAAAGATCGTTTGGCTGTCTCATCACTACATCTTTCAGCGCCGCCATTATCGACGGTTGTGTTGAGTACAATGCGGATGGTTGTGTTGAGTACATTGCGATCACAAGAAAAACTACATTGCAACTCGAGACCCCGCATATATACCACTTTAGTCAAGTTCAGAATCACTGCAGTCATCTCGGCCTATGAACGACCTTTAGTTTTGAAAGTCACCACCTCGTCAAATAGTAAGGCCGATTCTAACTCAGGCGACCTCTATTTAGTTTTGAAAGTCACCACCTCTCGTAAAATAGTAAGGCCGATTCTAACTCAGCCGACCTCTATTTAGTTTTGAAAGTCACCGCCAGGGGCGTTGTGACCTTGAGTTCGACCTCTATTTACTTCTCAAAGTCACCACCAGCTTTACCCCCGCTTCAGAACCCTCCCGCTGCCATTTACATTCGTATCGTCTACGTGAGCGCACATCGATACAATGTAAGGCCGATTCTAACTCAGAGTGACCTTCAAGTAACATTTTCTCACTAAAAACATCTCGTGAAAATGTAAGGCCGATCCTAACCCCAAAAAGTCACTAGAAAAGTCACTAAATCTAGGGACTTTTTGACTAAACACGTGTTCAACCGCGAGTGCCCTTCAAGTAACCTACTAAAAACGTCGGTGAAATGTAAGGCCGATTCTAACCCAGACGACCTCTAGTTTTGAAAGTCACCGCCAGGGGCGCCGTGACCTTGAGTTCGACCTCTATTTACTTCTCAAAGTCAAGCGTGCTTTACCCCCCGCTTCAGAACCCTCCCGCTGCCATTTACATTCGTATCGTCTACGTGAGCGCACATCGATAGAATGTAAGGCCGATTCTAACTCAGAGTGACCTTCAAGTAACCTTTTCTCACTAAAACATCTCGTCAAAATGTAAGGCCGATCCTAAATCAAAAAGTCACTAAAAAAGTCACTAAATCTAGTGACTTTTTGATTTAGGATCGGCCTTACCTACCTACTGATATTGCTTCGCCTTATTTCTGATATGCCCTTTGGTTTTTGTTTCTGCATAGGTTTTTGTATTCCAGACTTCGTAACTCTGGCATTTAAAAAGTTAAGTTCCATCTGGGGACCATCGAAGTCTTTTCTGTAGATTAAAGTCATGACACCTTTAACAGCCTGAACGTGAACCATATCATGGATATATGGCCTCTCAGAATTGCTTCTGTTAATTTTATGAAGAGACGAGTGGTCTTTCCATAAAAAAAAGTTAGGGAGCAGCATTTCCAAGATGTCAACCTTCCCGGAATTTGCATTTTTCACAGCGCACTTGAAATCGGCAAAGTCGTAAACCCTTTTCATTTTTTTCAAAGACTTTTCCACTTGATGATGAAACGAATCTGCGCTCATAAAGGTGTGACCAGGCTCAAAATAATTAACTTCTATTACGTCTGCTGTAATTTCCTTACAATTGACCGCATACACTAAAAACGTAAAGAACGCCCAGTTCTTATTTTGGGATGTGCAGTTGTCTACCCACAGAATAACTTTCTTAGCATCTCGCTTGGCTAAGAAAAATTGATAAAATGCACTAATAATATCCTCTTTACTTCTTCCTTGAATACCTTCATGCCACAAAGTTGCCATAGGATTACTATTTTTATTTTTGTTCCCGACTGGGGCGAATGTCTCGTTATATACGACAAGACGTTGAATAAATATAACAGATTTGAAATTATCACATCTAGGTAACATTATGATCTTCTCTAGGTCAACCGAGTAGATAACTTCACCATCTTCAGGAGGTTTAGTGGCATGATCTTTGTATCTACTTCTAGCAGCATTAGCCTTCTTGATATGGATACTAAATTTCTTGCAGTCGTCACAGTCATCTTGCATAGTTTCTTCTGAATGAGGGTGAATCTTAAAATGTTCGCAAACTTCACATTCTTCGTGTCCCAGTTTCACAAAAGATATATGTTTAATCTTTGCACGATAGATCGATATAAATCATAGGAACAAGAAATGTTAGTGTATTTATTTTGAAAGTCGGCAAACATATCTTTAATCGTTAAATCGCTCGGAAGATAACGTCTGTTCGGAGCATGTTCCCGACGATAGTGAGAAATAGACGGTTAGAAAGACTCTGTGTCTTTCAATTACACTATGGTCTAATTTATTGTGGGGTATTTGTCCTCGTCGACTATCAACCTTTGGAGTGATCAAAGCTTCATCAGAAGATTTACACAAACGTTGGAGAATTTTGTCGTTATTTTGATGGAAACCAAGTGTTGCAAGGAAAAATGTTTTACAAACCATTGTGGATTCTCCATTTTGGTTTTTTAAGAAGTATGTTAATGTGCAGGTTCTTCGACTCTCTGGCCCAACTGTTTTACGTTTAACGTTTGATTTGCTTGTATAGGACATCATAAAATTTATTTGTTGACTCCTGCTCAGACCCCAGAATTGATTGTTTATATCTAATCTTCTTTCTTCACTAATATATATTGCACTTTTTTCGGCATTTTTCGCCACATCCAGTCTTAACAGGATGCATTTTTTTCATTTTATTAAGTTTTATTGCCTTCCTTTCTGCAATATTATACTTAAATTTTCTACGTTTTCTGTTTTCCCCCTTTTTAGTTAAATTGGCTACTGTTTCATATTCATCTTTACCCGACTCGTATTCACTGGTTGAAAATATTTCATTCCCACTATTATTTGGTGAATGCTGGTCCAAGTCTAATGCCATTTTTTCATTACCTTGTTGAGATAACTCCTCTTCTATGTTCGCATCCCCTACATGTCTTTCTAAATTCTGCTCAATTTGATGACTCAAGTTTTCGGAAATATATTTATTTACCTTCAAGTCGACATTGTACTGACCTTGGTCAAACATTTCTTCTCCTTCCAATATACTTGTTACCACTGTCGGTTCAATATCCTTCTCTAAAGACGCACTTGACACAGTTTCAGTTGTTTTTTCTTCTATTTCTATGATGATACCTTGACCAAGCACCAGATTATCTGTATTATTCAATCCTGTTTCTGTCGCTACTTCGTTTTCTTCCCAGTTCAAGAAATATTCTGTTTGGTTCAACCTACTATTACTGTTGATCCAACTGTTTCCTAAATTTTCTGTTTCGATTCTGTCATAGGCATAAGTATGTATTTCCATTTCTTTTTCATGGTCCATACTTAAAAAACTCTGAGAGCCTTTCTTACTTTCGGGGACTGCATTTGTTCGCAATTCACCCAAATCTTCTTTATTAGTAGTATCCGCTAATATTATTTTGGGTGTGTCTAGAATCCCGAACGCGGGAGAACTTGAAAAACGCAAAATCCCGAAGAGGCGTGGTTTAGTGACGATGCTCGGGACTTTCCAAAAATGATTCTAATCCCGACCTCGCGGGACCAATGTTACATAAGAAGAGTCCCAAACTACAATTAGATTGATAGGAAAACAACAAGGAAGTAGCAAAAAATAAAAATCTTATATTTTTAGTAAAGAAATGGAATAAAAAATATGACAATTCATTTTGTTCGTTTTTTCTTTTTAGCTGGCAAGCCTATCGCCGTTGTATTTTTGCCTCTGGGTCTGCCACGACATTTAATGGGGGCCTAAAAATTGTTTTTCTTAAAATTGCAAATACATACCACCTACACCATATTAACTTTTACCGGTAAATAAATATTTTCCAAAGAGTCTTGCTCTTGCTTTTCATTTTCTAACTGTTGAGCTTGTGTTTGTGTATCCTTGTTTCCTTGCACCTCATTAGTTTCAACAGGAGCGTTCATAATGTTTTCGGAGTTTGCTAACTGCTGGTCTGGTTCATCATAGTTATTGGGAATCTCATAGTTCTCGATAGAGGTACTAACGACAACTTGTTCATCGTTTTGTGAATGGGCAACAGGGGCATCGATAATGTTTTCAGAGTTTGCTAACTGCTGGTCTGGTTCATCATAGTTGTTGGGAATCTCATAGGTCTCGATGGGGGTACCAACGACAACTTGTTCATGTTTTTGCCAATGAGTGTGAATCTTACTTAAAATTTCCATCCTTTCCTCATATTCTCTTGTGGAAACTTCACTACATAGTGTGGCTAGTTCCATACAGATTGCCTGTGCCTTTTTAAACTTTTGATGAGACGTTTTGGGTGCTGTACTAGTTGTATTGGTTATGGATATTTGATGGGCATCTAGCAGAACATTTTCTTCCATTTCATTATTTTGTGTGGCAGAATTCGCTCCTTCAGAGGCTAATCCCTCAATGTGACTTCGAGACCATCGCTTGTGAATTAGATTCATTTGAAATAACTCCATATTAGCGGATTTCCTGTAAGATAATATGTGCTTACATGGTAAACCCATAGAGCAAAAAAATCCACAAGTGCAACTACTATCTGAGACAATATACATCTGTTTTCCGGATTTACATGTAAGGACGTCACCTTCTTTAATAAATTTACAGGAATTGTGAGGAAGCTGAGCAATCCTCAGATGTGCATTAACCTGTTGAAATGCAAATGGTGTTAAATATTGGTACCACAATTTTTCAGTATTATCATTAAACTTTGGTGGTGCTTTAAAAAACATTTTTGAAAACTCATTCTGTGTTTCTGTTTTTTTCATGTTCAACAACACAAACAATTTGTCAATGAACTCCGAAAATGTGCTGTATCTTGATATCACCGACTTCAATTTGGCATTAAGACTTTCCAATCTGTTATTTGTAAAGTTATTGTAACTTCCAGTATGGACAGTATATCCCTTTACCCATTCATGCCGAATGTTATGCCAGTTTTTTTCGTAATAGTTCATAACTGAACTTGGTAAAACAGCTTTCATGTCTTCAAATATCCTCATGTAGTCATCTTCAGATGTTGCATAAGTAATTTTTTTAATCAACTGCAAAGATTGTTTAACTTCGTTTGTATTTATGCCTAATTTCGTGGCAGTAATTTCTCTCTGAAAAACCTGAAGGACATGGAAAATGCATAGTAATCTAGATGCCTTAGGAAACTCCTGAGCAATTACAAATCGTTCACTTGTGCACTTATCCGTCATAACACAACGTATTTCTTCCCATTTTAAATTTCTTTGTTTAAATCTGTAATTGATAAAACAATTAATAAAATAACCTTTAACCCTTGACCAAAGTAAATAAACTCACTTCTGAATAAGCCAATTAATACATTCAGTTGTCTCTGACATCAAAACCCCTATTCCTACCACATCAGTTTTGCCAAAGGAATTTTCAATACATAGTACATAAACAGGACAACGTATGTTTATTAGTTTATATGTGCCATCCATAAACAATATTTCTGGAAATAAATCAAAAGATTTCCTCATGTTTTCATCTTGGAAAAACATTCCCCGTAATTTATTATCTTCACTGTGTACATCAACTGTACAGTAGTATTTATTTGTAAGCATTCCCACAATTTTTTGAATATTGTTGTTGCTTATATCATCTGATGAATGTGACATGTAAATGTTTGATAAATCTTTTAAAAGTATCGAGTTGCCAGTTTGCTGAATTAGATGAGCTTGTAATAATTTCTTGTTTACTTTTAATCTCATTAATTTTTTCACGTTACTCTTGTTATCATTTGATAATCTCCTCTGCTTTGGTAGTTGCCTAAAGATTTCACTGAAACAAGGAAAACAATACCGCTTTAATAATAGGTATCCAATACTCTTACCTTGTTGGGATCTCGTGATTGTGATTATTAAGAATGTTTTTAATTACCAGCATTCTATCTTTTAATCCAACAGTAATTGACGCGTTACAGTCTTGTTTGTACGTTCTGCAAACATTTTTAACGTGTAGGTATTATCAAAAAATTTAAGTAATTCGTTTTTTGTTAAACTTACCCATCGTGATTTCTGCAGTTTTTAATAGATGATTGTTTATTTTTCGGACGAAATGGCTGCCCACCATGTATGCATGCATACTTTATGTAATAATACTTTAAATCAAGTTCCTTATCTTGAACTGTCTTGTACAAATTAAGGGCATGATGCTTTGCGGATGTTATAGTTTTTGCATCCCGTTTCCAAAATTGCACTCTGTTTTCTTTCTCATACAAATCAACAGCATCTTGTAATTCTTTATATGAATCAAATGTGTCATTTGTATTTAACGGCATAATAATTATTACACTTACACTAACTTTTAAAAATGGCAAAATAAAGTCAGTAAATAAGTACCCAAGGATCTATAACCTAGCTTTAAGTATACGATAAACAAATAACACAGACACAAATACCTACTCGCGAACGCGAACTGAGCTGAACTAGTATGTGTGTTGTGACTATGAATTCGGGATTTTTCTTCTGTTTCAACGGTACCGAGGTCGGGATCAGAATCATTTTTGGAAAGTCCCGAGCATCGTCATTAAACCACGCCTCTTCGGGATTTTGCGTTTTTCAAGTTCTCCCGCGTTCGGGATTCTAGACACACCCTATTATTTTAGCATTCTTTATTGTACTATGCCAGTCCATATTAGATCTTATCAATGTTCGTTCATTAATTTGTTTGTCATCACCCAACCTCTGATCATTTTCTATTTTTAAAGAAAGTTCTAGCATTTTTTCCCCTCGGCTAATTCTGTAACAAAGGCAGCCGTATTGTAATTAATTTGAATTTGTTATTTGTCATTCTGTTGATAAGATTTTTTTAGAATTCAAAAAGGTTTGTGAATATTTTAAAATAGATTTCAATTTTCCCGAGAACAAATGAAAACAGATTATTTACACCTTTCGCGATTTAATCTCTACAAAATAGACGCAAAAATTCATTGATAAAAATAAAACAGTCGGAAATATAATGTTATACCTATTAATTATTAATGTAAGTAATATGGAAACTCACCTGCCAAATCCAGTAATACCAATTTTCGGGAAGATTGGGCCAGATTACTACTTGAAAGCATGAAAATAAATACCATCAAATTGCAACACTAACGCTGTCAAAACAGCAACAAACGCAACACCACGTTACCGGCCACTTGATTCTGTAACCGAACCGAACCGAGTAGTCGTAGCGGTACATCTAAATGTCTGTCAAATTGTGCGGGAAGTGTGCAATTAGGTACACTTATTAATTAGATCAAAATAAACGATTTGACCCGCAGCACCCCTACTTTCAACCCTTAGTTTTCAAAAGTGCCCCGTATTTAGTTTTTCCCATCCCCTAACGATAATTCCTTTGTTTACAACTTTTCGAAAAAAATATATTAATAAAAGTTTTAGGAATTCTTATAAGAAACATTTTATATAAGGATAGAATTTTCACAAATATCAACCCTTATCGAGATATATGGAAAAAACTGATTTTTGCAGTTCCATTACAAAATCGGTCATAGTTTTCTTGTTTATCGTTTCTCAGAAAAATTAATCAAGTAAAAGATGTAGATATTAAGATGGTCAATTTTTTAGATACATATAATATTTTCACAGAAAGCAACCCTTAACAAGTTATTTCGATATTTCTGAAAGTAAGCAACCCTTAAGTATGAAATCGCTCGTATCTTTTTTATTTGTAACTTATGAGAAAAAACATGTAAATAAATATTATAGAAAAGTATCTTTTGGGTATTTTATGTCGGTATGAAAATTTCTCAAAAGTCAACCCTTAACGAGATATATCGAAAAAACCAGAAACTGTCAATTTTCACATAAAATCGAGCATAACTTTTCTATATTTCACTACAGTGACATTATTGTTATATAATTCGGTAGGTATATGGATGTAGAAAGTATAAGTAAGGGATAATTTTTTTACAAAAACTCACCCTTAGCGAGATATTTTGACAAAAACAAACTTTCGGCACTTTTTAGAAAAGTCTTCGTAACTTTTCCAATTACGATGGTTAATATTATTTCTTCGCGGTTAATAATAGCCAATTACAGTGTATTTCATGAAATCATAGTGATTTTGCACCATATCACACTGGTGCGGGAATTTTCAACGTACAAAGTGTAAGGTTTATTCGCGGTAATATAATTAAAAAGAAACAATCTAATTGTACCCAAAATGCAAACATAGGTCGATTTTTATATCAAGGAAGACATATTTTGATGTTATTTTCTTGTGGGGTGTTCTCACCTCCAGCGCTTCACAGGGGGTGACATTGAAATTTCGTCGCGGCGCGGCGTATGGTTTCGCTCGGGTGTCGCATCTCCTTTTTAGTCTTCTATTTGGTTGTTCTCACTGAAATACGAGTCCGTGAGATAATACTAATTTGCTGTTGAAGTGCTTACCTTTTATTTTCGCATGTAAAATGTCTAAAGGAGATGTGACACCCGAGCGAAACCATACGCGGCGACGCGCGCGACAACGAGCTCGCACACTTAAGGCAAATGTGTTTAAATAAATATTTCAGTATTTTACTTAGCTACTGATAGAAATAAAGTGAAAAAAATGCAAAAATGAAAAAGCCAAGGAATTAGCTTTACAATGATGTATCACATGACCCGCCTTTCTATTTGAAATTTCAATGTCACCCCCTGTGAAGCGCTGGAGGTGAGAACCACCCCACAAAAAAATAACATCAAAATATGTCTTCCTTGATATAAAAATCGATCTATGTTTGCATTTTGGGTACAATTAGATTGTTTCTTTTTAATTATATTACCGCGAATAAACCCTACATTTTGTACGTTGAAAATTCCCGCACCAGTGTGATATGGTGCAAAATCACTATGATTTCATGAAATACACTGTAATTGGCTATTATTAACCGCGAAGAAATAATATTAACCATCGTAATTGGAAAAGTTACGAAGACTTTTCTAAAAAGTGCCGAAAGTTTGTTTTTGTCAAAATATCTCGCTAAGGGTGAGTTTTTGTAAAAAAATTATCCCTTACTTATACTTTCTACATCCATATACCTACCGAATTATATAATAATAATGTCACTGTAGTGAAATATAGAAAAGTTATGCTCGATTTTATGTGAAAATTGACAGTTTCTGGTTTTTTCGATATATCTCGTTAAGGGTTGACTTTTGAGAAATTTTCATACAGAGATAAAATACCCAAAAGATAATTTTCTATAATATTTATTTAAATGTTTTTTCTCATAAGTTACAAATAAAAAAGATACGAGCGATTTCATACTTAAGGGTTGCTTACTTTCAGAAATATCGAAATAACTTGTTAAGGGTTACTTTCTGTGAAAATATTATATGTATCTAAAATATTGACCATCTTAATATCTACATCTTTTACTTGAATAATTTTTCTGAGAAACGATAAACAAGAAAACTATGACCGATTTTGTAATGGAACTGCAAAAATCAGTTTTTTCCATATATCTCGATAAGGGTTGATATTTGTGAAAATTCTATCCTTATATAAAATGTTCCTTATAAGAATTCCTAAAACTTTTATTAATAGATTTTTTTCGAAAAGTTGTAAACAAAGGAGTTATCGTTAGGGGATGGGAAAAACTAAATACGGGGCACTTTTGAAAACTAAGGGTTGAAAATAGGGGTGCTGCGGGTCAAATCGTTTATTTTAATCTAATTAATAAGTGTCCCTAATTTCACACTTCCCGCACAATTTGACAGACATTTGCGATTTTCTCGATGTACCGCTACGACTAGAGACTATCATATTGATAGTAATACTAGCCGCTTTCAGTGGTATCTGTTCAGTACTAAGCTAGTGTGCTAGTAACTCAAAAATACTAAGCCAACATTACTGTACAGTAATTGCACATAAAGGCTGAAGATACCACCGATTTTGCCTAATATTACCCCTAAATCGCTTAATATCGTAAGGCATTTCTGCAAATATGGGATTCTTTTTTATAATTTTATCCCTATTTACAGTGCAGATACCGCAAATATACCCTAATATAAGTTGTAAAATGTACTCTATAATTACTAGGCGATATGATCTCGTTTTACATAATTTTGTCAGTTACCCCATTTGCGCTTAGTAGGGCAGTAATCGTATTGATTAGTAATACTAGCCGCTTTCAGTGGTATCTGTTCAGTACGAAGCTAGTTTGGTAGTAACTCAAGAATACTAAGCCAACATTACTGTAATTCCGCATAAACGCTGAAGATACCACCGATTTTGCCTAGTATATCGAGTTACCCCTAAATCGCTTAATATCGTAAGGCATTTTTGCAGATATGGGATTCTTTTTATATTATCATTTTATCCCTATTTACAGTGCAGATACCGCAAATATACCCTAATATAAATTGTAAAAAGTACTCTAGAATTACTAGGCGATATTATCTCGTTTTACATCATTTTGTCAGTTACCCCCTTTGTGCTTAGTAGGGCAGCATAGATCAGACAGAGAATCAATATTACACTGGCTTACTGTAAAATGTGACTCCGCAGTCGGGATTTTTCCTTGCTTGCACTTTCACGTACAAAAGAACGCAATCGTTTTACATTACCAAATATTTAAAATTTTATTATGGTTATGGATAATAATTAATATTATAACAGTTCCGGTTCAAATTACATAATGTCAAATTACCTAATGCATCTTTAATTGTTTAATTAAAGTACTTATCCACATCTGAATTGTCTTCAATTTTTTGTCTCGTGAAATACGCAAGAAGATAAATCTGAAATCATTAACCTGAATTGCAGACACGCTCAAATGACTTAAAAATCATGAAAATACTGCAACTTCAACCCCGTCTGCAAATACCTTTCTGACGACGTTTTTCATTTGTCCTTTCCATTCGTACAAGAATTATACGCGCTCAAATCACTTTAAAACACTGATTTTGTATGCACAAAAAAAGGGTTGTTTGAAAATGTTATCCCCAGCTTCAGAACTTGCGACCATTTTTATGCTCTTATATTTTACATCATCTTCAACGTAGTATGATTTGCAGACGCGCTTTTATCACTACCTAAAATGACGCTGGCCTGCCGCCCTAAATCATTTAATTAGCAAAATAAGTTGAACTCATCTCCTCTACACCATAAAATAAACAAATGAACCCTACATACTTACAATTTTTTTTATCTATGTAAGTGCTATGTATGCATCCTAATATTGAAATCCATGTAATAACCATTTCCCGCCGATTTGTTATTCGCTTGTTAATGTTTGATGCAAATACCTACCTATTCATTTTCATAAATACGCGGTGGCGTGTGGTTAAGCTGTTTTATTTAATTTGAAAATACCTATTCTGTTCAATTCAGATTTTTCGCTTTTCAACTACTTTTCTTATTGTGTTATGTTATATTATTATCTTATCATTAATTTTTAGAATATTCTACTGTAGTAGTAGTTTATTGTGCCGTGCCGTTTGAGACACTCGATTTGTGCCGTTCCGTTTGAGACACTCAATCAGTATTTGAACATTAATTTTGCTATTAATTAAGTATCGTGTATGCTGTATGTTTTTATCTTTTAATTACTTTTTAGAATAGTGAACTATTAATCATTGTGCCGTTTGAGACACTCGATAAACATTTAAAAATTAATTTTGTTATTAATTAGTTACCTATCGTGTTTGTGTTATTGTTAATATCATTAATTACTTTTAAAATAGAAGAACTATTTATTATTGTGCCGCTCAGTGTTTCAACATTAATTTATAAGGTAAGTGACAGTGACATATATGACATATGTATAGGTATACCAATGATTTGCAATAGAGAATAGAGTAATTACCTAAAGCTACTTTCCCGGTATAAAGAATCACGCGAGTAGCCGCACATGAATGATGCACCTTACTTTGTGATCTCTGCAATATAACAACTAATTAATTAATTCGATATCTTCAAATTTTTCTAGTACAAAGTGGACATTTTCGACTTTGAAGTTGAAAATGTTACCTACTTTAATATTTCCATTCAAGTTTGTTTATTATATTTTTTAGCATGTCGACATTCAAGTGCTCATATTTTATGTGCGAAAACTCATTGAAGACATCGGGAGTACAGAAATTTCGTTTCCCAGTGTCTGATAGCCGTAGATGTCAACAGTGGATCATCAATTCAGGTTAGTGCACAATAACTCCCGCTATTCATTATTCAAAGTATATACCAAGGTTTTGATGGCATAGTCATAGAATTTGCCGCATGTCAAACTTAGACAATACTTTTTCTGCAACCGATCTAGAAAGTAGGCATTTTGCGCTTGCATTTCCAACGTAAAAATCAACTTTTCTGAGGAACTTCACTTTGTGGCTCACGCGCGACAAAATGTACAAAACGCTCGCTGGTGTGATTAATCAAATACTCCCTGCTTAGCTCACACCATGACAACGAATAAAAAAACTTTTGATTATATGAATCATTTTTTTTTTTAAGTTTTGTGCACGAAGGTTTTGTGCTTTCAAAGTGTTCAAATACAGAAATGGAAGAAATTCAAATTCTCTGGTTGTAGAAAAAATCTTATGTGTAATGTGGGCGCAAAATTCATTGCGGATTTCGAGAGAGTCTCTCTCAATCGACAATGTATTATATTGCGCTCTTAATACAGAAATAGCTATTTCCGTTCATCAATTAGTATATTACAGTACAAGTGAAGAAACTAAGAATTTCGCTCACGCATATGCCGTTCCGCAAACGAGGCGTTAGCCGAGTTTGCGAATGCATAAACAATTTTGTTCAATCCTACCATGTAGTTTCTTACTTGGATACGGAACGCGAAAGCGTTTGTTTTCCTCACTCATAGCAACGGGTGGGCGAAAATATTATTACACTCACTTGTGCGTGAAAAAAAATTTCGCCCACTGGAATAACGTGTTGACAGATAAAATTGTCAAAATTGCGAAATTTAAAAAGCAGATTTTTGAAATTCTAGTAGCAGGATTGAACAAAACGCTATACAGCACGCGTGAAGAAACTATTTCGCTCACTTTATGCATTCGCAAACTCGGCTAACGCCTCGTTTGCGAAACGGCATATGCGTGAGCGAAATTCTTAGTTTCTTCACTTGTACTGTAATATACTATTTCACAATTATTACTACAATCGCATAGTTTAAATGGGTATGTAACTTGTTTTAAATTTTTCAGGGAATGTCTCTTTGGGGTTACTCGGTCAAGAAGAGCTGAAGGTCAGATTTGTATGCGGGAAACATTTTAAAAGAACAGACATCTTGATGAAAAACTTAACTCCAACGGCTGTCCCAATAAGCTTCAGGGGTACGACTGCCCAAAATACAGAACCGGAGGAAAGTTTTGTGCTAACAAAACCCAATAAATTTTACGTAGCTAAACATTCTTGCGCTACAAATTCCCCAACCCTCAATCGCGATGTTACAGTTCATTTACTGACGCCAACAAAACAACAACCTGCTTCTCCTGTAACCATTTCTGCTTCACGATCTTTAGGCAAGGCTTTTTCACAAGCATTAGCTGAGTTGCCTTCTCCCCGAAAATTACCAGCAAAAAGAAAATTTAAAATCAAACCTAGTGGACCGCCCCCTCCAAAAAAAGTGAAAGATGCTCGTAAAAAAAATAATCCATTGAAATTAGCCACTCCCAGAGATATTAATTCGCTACCAAATTTTCCCAGAGTGCTAACACAAATGCAGTTGTACCACCGTCCAAGAACAAGTTGGAGTAAGGAAGAAAAGAATATGGCCATAGCTTTATATTATAAATCGCCAATGGCATATAGGTTTTTAAGGAAAAATAAGGTAATATTGCCCAGTGTCTCTATAATAAGACAATGGATGCAGGTTATGTACGTTCGCCCGGGGTTCAATAAAAAATTATTTTCATGCATTGCACAAAAAGCATCCTCAATGACACACCGCGAGAAGTTTTGTATGCTGCTCTTGGATGAAATGTCAATTAAGCTTTGGATGGACTATAATCGTAGATATGACATTGTCGAGGGTTGTGAAGATTTGGGGGAATTGGGACGGAGGAGTGCCCCCGCAAAATACACTTTGGTTGTAATGATAAGAGGCATTTTTTCTAACTGGAAGCTTCCCATAGCATTTTATTTTTCAGAAAAGGGCGTGAATAGCAACTCACTGCAACAAATAATAAAAAGCAATTTAGCTCATTTGGAGAAAATTGGTTTGACTGTGATGGGCGTAGTTTGTGACCAGTCTACCACAAACCAAAAGATGTTTAGGGATATGGGAGTTACAAAAAATGATCCAACATTTACATTCTCCAATAGAAACATATTTTGCCTTTTTGACGCTCCACATTTGATTAAAAGTATTCGCAACAATATGTTGAGTGGAAATTACTTAACTCCATCGGGGGACCATATTTCCTTCGAATATATTAAACAAATATACCAGTTGGACAAAACAAGCAGAACTGGCAGGGCGTTACCGCGTTTAACAGACTGCCATATAAACCCTAATTCATTCGAGAAAATGAGTGTAAAATTGGCTACTCAGGTTTTAAACCATAGTGTGTCCAGTGCACTGAAAACTGCCGTTAGAACTAACGAAATCAGTACCGCCGCACTGCCCACTGCCCATTTTGTCGAGGCAATGGATAATTTATTTGATGCCTTAAACAGTAGGGCAATTTATTCTACGAAACCATGCAATTATCCTTTAAGCGATAGTAACGTAGCAGTAAGAGAAGCATTAAAAAAGGGCGTTGACATTTTTAGCACTCTAAGTAAAATTAATTTCAAATCTAAGGAGGCATCTAGACCACCTTCCTTTGATGGCATTTTGCAAACTATTAATGGGGTGACACAAATGTTTGCTGAGCTTAAAAAGTATAATGCTGGAGGAAATGAACAAATACGTTTCCTTATGACTGGTAGACTAAATCAGGACAGCCTAGAAAATTTCTTTTCGGCAATGAGGCAAAGAGGAGGATGCAATACAAACCAGAGTGCACGAGAATTCAAATACTCTTTTCGTGCATATGTTACAACAACATTAATGGAACCGGCTGATAGTGCCAATTGCGAACCGGATCGGGATTGTTCCATATTTGAAGCCAATGAAACTCCTGATTGGGTAAGAATTGAAGAAAGTGAAGAAACAATATCATCAGAAGTAACAGAAGAGCAAAGGGATTTTCTATCTTCATCTTCCTCGTCCGAGAATGATAGCTATGACAACAGCGGAGCAACATTGGAAAGCTGTTCAGCTACGTACTTTGCAGGATATTTAGTAAAAAAATGCCTCGATAAATTTCACTGTGAAGATTGTAACAAGACGCTTGTGACCAATGATCTGTTGTCAGACAAAAGACAACTTTTAATTTTAGAAAAAAATTATAATTTTAAAAATCAGTTACCTTTAAAAGCACCTACTAAAATTGTGCAATTGTTTAGTGACGTCGGCATGAAACAGTTTGCCAAATACTTTGACAAAATTTTCCATACCCATAAAGTTGCTGAGAAATTGAAGTTATTGATAAACAAAAAACTGGAAAAAAAAGTGAGTCCTCTTCATTGGGATAATTTTTGTGTCACCCATAGAGAATTTTTAACAAACACTCTTGTAAGGGTTTTACTTTATAAACATTGCAAATGGCTATTCGAAAGCTGGAAGTCATCTAATAAACCGAAAGACAAGAAAGGAAAAAAACCACACAAGTTAAACATTTTACAACACAAATAAAAACATTAATTGCGGCGAAAGTTCTAATTTTATTAATGCCTCTCCGAGTAGATTCGCCCCTTAATTCACCGAATTTGCTTCTCCGCTTATGAATCTCCACCATTCGGAGCTGCCTCCGACGCTTAGTCACAGAAGAAATACCTACGGATACAGAAACGATACTACCCATCTCGGCAGATACCAATTTGAAATGCGAAAATACCTCGTTCTAAGATGGCTGTTGAACTAAAATAAATAAAAGGAGGTTGCAAACATCACAGAAAGTGCCGTATCTGGCGCAAAAATTACTAAATATAACACATTTATAAAAAATTAGTGTATGGACATCAAAAAGGTGCAAAAATGCAGAGAGTTTAAAAACGGCCGTACAGACGATTATGATGAACAGTGTGCCGGATGGCCATGGTTTCGGACGAATTGATGGAAAAAGTGGAGAGGGTAATGCTTGAAGATCGACGAGTGCGAATTGATCATTGGTGTCAGAAATGGACCAATTGTAATTGACAAGAGTGCCAACGACAGAACGACAGAACATTTCCATTATTACAAGATTGGTTCCCAAAGTGCTCACCGACGATCACAAACGGCAACGGGTTGAAGCGGCCCGCGAATTCCTTCATTTCTATGCAGAAAAGGCAAGGAATTCTAGGATTCAATTGTCACTGGCGACGAAACCTGACTCCATTACACCGACAACACCAGAGACAAAAGAAGAGTCCTGTCAGTGGCGGCATTTAGGATCGCGGAAGCCGCGAAGTTTTAACAAACATTGTCTGCCGGAAAAGTACGTGATGGCGACTGTGTGCTTTGGGATTGGCAGAGGATATTTCTGTACGAGTTCATGGCTACCGGGACAACAATAAACGCTGATCGCTACTGTCAAACTTTGCAGAACCTTTGCCGTGCAATTCAAGACAACGAAAGGGGCATGCTGACGAGGGGAGTGCGTTTTCATCATACTACACCGCATGCAAAAATGCATTCATCGGAAGGGGGATTATGTACAAAAATAGTACCGTCCAGGCTTTCCACCAATGTAGTAATCTAAGTAATCAATGCAACCTTATTTTACGGACAACCCTCGTATATTCCGAAATTTCTCCATCCCACGATATAATGATTCCCTATGCATGCCGTTACAAAGTTAATTGTACCCTCATAGAATTTATTGTAAAATCATTATATTTTTTCTATAAGAGTAGGTATGTAATTCAATCTAAATGTTTGTGTTTCTTGTGTCATCCTATTATCTTAATAAACAGTGCTATTATAAAAGAATTATATTACAGGGAGTATTGTATTTCTTAGTTTTTGTGGTACTACCAGTGGCGGTGCTTGCTGAAAAACTAGGTGGTGCTCTAGCATAGACCAAATTACAGTGACTTTATTATAAACAGTGACGACAAGCGTGGTATCGATTTTTATTGGTCGTGGTATAGTTTGCCTCATAATGGCGGCCTGGCTGTGTTTACCTTTGATCAGCGTGTAATTTTTATTTGAATTTGGCACGTTGCTAGGATACCACCGTTGAGTCCATAGAAACCCGCCCATAATTTTGCCTCCTAATGGCGGATGAGTGGAGCTAATCGCTGCTTGTCGTCACTGTTTGTAATAGAGTCACTGTAGACCAAATATACTTAGTCTACGGCTCTAGGTATTGAATTTTTGTTTAAATTTTTTTAATGTTTGGTGTTGTAGGTCTTCCAAGACGTTTAATATCCACCTTTTGCTCCAATGTCATTGTAGAAAAAGGATTTTTCAAAATAAATTGCACCGAATTCATTTTAATATTCACACTGTATTGCCCACGTTGGAATGACTTCGTTACAATCAAAAATGAAAAAGTTATAGTTGCGAAGGTGCGATGTAAGTTAGCGCACCGTCGCCGGGTTAAAAACGCATTTAACGGCTATCCCGAATCTGCCCGAGTACGTAATTTGCAGCCGATAGCGAAAGAATCCCGTGCTCCGACTGCTAGAGCACGTTGCGCGATACTTCAATACTTATATTACTTATCTGTTCATATTTAAAGGATTTGCTTGCTGTGCGCTATAATAAAGCAATTAGTAATATAATACCTACGTAAAAAATAAATATCTGTAAATTAATATTCTTAATTTATTAGTCAGCTTAACTCATGACAATCTGCAGGAATATATTTTATATTTTAATTTATTCAGGTGGTGCGCGAGCACCGGAGCACTTTAGCAGCAACCGCCCCTGGGTACTACCCAGATATATTACATCTTTTTATTTCTCGTCTTTTCTTAAAAAGTTACAGTTTTGTGTCTGAATAAATTCAACAACATACGTCACACGTTGTTCTAATATAAGTAATTACAACTCGGTATACGTACGTTTCTAACAATAACTAAACAGAAATTTCTTTTTCGCACGTTTCTTTAATCATGGTAAATCATAATAGAAGCATTATGGTACAATGGTTATGGGATTAATTAAATTGGTTAGGTGGTTAAGTAAGGTGCATTATTTTATTAATAATAATTTATGAATGGTGACAAAGTTTGCAATCATGCCGGTTGCAGGATCTTATAACATACCTACCTATTAGTTACTATTATAGATATGACGAGAAAAATCTTTAATTTCCGCAAACAAAATGCATTCATTACGTCAAGCCGTTGGTCAAGCCTTGTTTATAAAAACAAGGCGTCAAGATACGTAAACGTGTTAAGCAAAGCCGGCAATAAAGAAAACGATAAGTACGTTTACAAAATTACCTACGCTACTCTTCTCCATTTACATTACGCTACTCTCCTCCAACGGCAGCACATTCTGTACATTATTTTCACTGGCAAAAAAATTGGCGCGAACAGGTTGTTCTACTATCCCTCTTCTATTATGCTAAAAGTAACACAATTTCAATAATACCTATAAACAGTGGCGGCTCGTGACCTCTGCGAGTGAGGAGGCTAATTTTTAAAATTACTCTACTTAGTCAACAAATTATAAATTGTCACAATTTGTTGTCCAGCAAGAACCATCGAGGAGGTGTAGAGTTATTTCCTGCCAGGAGTGGAATCAAGGAATTGCAGGGACAGGGAAAAAACATGGAAATAAAAAAAAACTTCTTTCGATAATAAAAAAAGAAAACAACTTCTACATAATAGGTAAACAATAATAAATTCTATAATAAGCAAATATAGCTACTTAACCAAACAAAAATAAAACTTTAAAATAGAAAGGAATAAAATCAACAAAAATATTTATAAAAAAAGAAAATGGCCGGCTACAGGTCTAACTCAAATACTTTTAAAAATCAGTGGAATACGTCTATTTTTCTCACGAGCAAAATGAACTATTACATCATCATAAAATTTTGGATCCTTGGCAGAAATTGAAATCAAATCTTTTTCAATTGAAATTAGAGCAATACCACTTAGCCTATTCTGACTGATAGTATTACGAAGATACGTTTTTATGCGTTTCAAAGTTGAAAAGCTTCTCTCGACTGATGAAGAAGTTATAGGGATGGTGACCACAACGCTTAAGAATGTAAAAAATTCAGACATACATAAATGTAAGTCATTATTGTACATAAACGTTAACATTTCAGTCGGTGTTTTACAATCTTTCAGTAGGTTAGTGTCACTGTATACAACGGCAAGCTCATTTTTTAATTGAAATTCGTCAAAAAAAGGATACTGCTCTAAGAGACTCTTTAACAAATTCTCTGGAAATGCTGTGGAATATGAGGTAAACTTATCAACTGTTAAGAGGTCAAAGAAAATTAAGTGGCCAAGGTCCGAAAATCTAATGTTAATTTGACCAATTATTGTTTCCAATATTTCTATAAAAATACGTTTAAAATTTTGTTTCAAATCAGGCAAATCAAATGTGGTTTTTCGCCTTTTAGGAAGTGACTCCAAGTCGTTTAATTCTAATTTGGAAAATAAATCGTTGAAATATTTTTCATCGTTTCTAAATTTTTCCAAAGTGGATGTTAATGAATTTAAACGGTTTTTTGCGAATGTAATATCGGTAACTTTACTTTGCAAGAGAGAAAACAGAACTTCAGTTTGCTGAAAGATTAATTTAAATGTTTCTAACAAAAAACAAAATTTTGTATCCATAAGAATTTTTTTCAATCCATTGGCTTCGTTAATTGACGTTAAATCATTTTTAAAATCGTCGCTATCTGTTATAAAGTTGAAAACTTCTAATAATTTTTCTCTATTGGCGTGAATAGTAAATACAGCTCGCGAAGTGAAATTCCAGCGGCTTGGAACATTTGTTGGGATACGATTGCCACATAATTGATTTAAAACATGAGTGCGTTTACTTGATTTAGAAAAAAAATTAGCAAATCCAGTTATATTTGAGAAAAATATGCGTGAATCCCTAATTGAATTACAAGCATTGCTGAGAACTAAATTTAAACGATGTGCATGACAATGTGTAAAAAGAGCCATAGGGGCGACTGATTTGATCTTTGCTTGTAAGCCGTTTAAGTCACCGGCCATAACTGCTGCTCCGTCGTACGTTTGGGCAATTAATTTGTTTTTAATGTCGTAGTCTTTAAAAAAATCTACCAAAAAATTAAATAAATCATCAGCTTTACGTCCAGAACTGACATCATGAAATCCAAGAAATCTTTCAATAACACGTCCATTTTCAATATATCTTACTACTACTGACAACTGCGAACAATATCGAAGTTATATCAGTTATCTCATCAATTTGCCAAGAAAAAAATTAGGTTTTTGATAATTCTATCGTAATATACTGTTTGAGGACATTTGCGATTGAATGGATTAATTCGTTTTGAATTGTTTTTGATGTTCCAGAAAATATTCCATTAGAACTAACAAACTTTTGAAAATTTTGATCATATTTACTCATTAAAGTCACTAGCTCTTTGTAATTTCCTCTATTGGCAGAATCTTCGCGTTCATTGTGTCCTCTAAAAGCTAGGTCTTGCGATGCTAAATGAATTGTAATATCAATTAATCGCTTCATCATTTCCCTATTTTCTGTGACGTTACTATTGTATGCATCAATTTCTCTCGTACGAGCGGTATCTAATGCCTTTGCTATATTTTGATTTTTTTTTCCACACAAAGTGAATTTACATAATGACGATATATGGTCTTTAGATTTTGCATGCCGCTCAATAGAACGCGGCAAATTTTTCAGATCTTGATATCCTGTTTTTTTCCACTGGAGATATTCGGTTTGTGTTGGTAACGAAAAAAGTAAACACGGCCAGCAAAATAATTTTGATTGTTTTATACTACCTGTAAGCCATCCACATTTGTCGTACCATGTTACATTGAATCCACGATTTTGCGAAATGCCCGCTCGTTTTAAAGATATTAAATTTGGACGGGGCCTTTCATAGTTCTTATATATGAAGGATTTTGCATCGTAATTCAAGGAATTAAATGACCGTTTTAGCAAAAAGTCTACAATATCATCGCAAGATTTTGAAAGCACAGTTTGGAGTTCGTCACACATTTTGAGTAAAAAGATCAAATTAGGTAAATACAAAAATAAAACCTGACCTGAACTTTCCACCTGTCGCAGTCGTACTCACTAACCACTTATTAATCAAAAAGAATCAGACTACTGAAACAGACTGGTTGAAAAAGCAGTGGGAAATTGTTGCATTGTCAGATTTTGCTCGGAAGATGTAAAAAGATGGGGTAGAGCTGGAGCCGTTGGCTCCCTTGCTATCAGTTCAGCCGATTGAACTTCACGCACCCATCTCTAATATTTACTATGCAAGGTCAAACTAGCAACTTATTGCAATTTAAGGTGGGGTATGCATGGCAGAATGCGCGGTGAAATTTCAAACATAAACAATTCAAAAATATGAAACTTCTTATGAAAAACAGTACATACATCAGTTTTATTGTATTATAATCTGTGATAAGACATATAATTTATAGAGTTTTAATAAAATTTATTTTTTCAACTCTACTAAAAACGCAAATAAATTAAACATCAATTAATTTATAGTAATAAAATTTGTGTCTTGTCATGCGGAATACTGTACAGAATGATAAGACACTTCTATTTTCGACTAATTGTTTATATATTCGTAATTGTTTACGTTTTGGTTGAAATTTTAGCCAAGTTTCAGTAATCGTGTAATTTTACGTTAATGTAGTGCAGCAATTTCCGAACAGATGGCGTTGAGCACAAAATATTTTTCAGTCAGTAGTAATCTACTGACTCTGAATATTTTTGATTTATGCGCGCCGTAGTGGTTTGCACAACGAGCAAATATTTATTTATTCGCAGGGTTTGCAATTGCTAATTTGCTAATTGAAGGATGTATGTAATAACTTTCGCGATATAATTCTGTCAATAAGAAAACACACATTTTTTTATATTGTTTGTATATTAAATTAAATTAAATTTATTATTATTACAACAGTTAGTTACGAAAACAAAAAAGTTGAAATACATTGTTGAAAATACTATTACTAATGAATATTTAGTTACAATAATCACTGTGACAATAATAATACAAAAAGTACATGCACCCAGGTAATAGAGATTTTACCTGTATGTGCCAAGACTTCTGCCTGGATTGAATAACCTATCCGTAGGAGCGTCTATTCTTTTTCCAAATTATTTTTAATATTGTATTTTGTGCGGTGTTTAGAGGTTTAAGTGTGATGTGATGTTGTAAAGACCACCTCAGCTGACAATACCGTAAATTATTGATTGACAATAATTGAAGAACTACTAAGGTTTTTTTTGTAAATTAAATAAATGTATCGTAAATAACTACATATTACAATAGGGTAACAACATAAATAAATATATTTCAGCTATTTTTTTAAAATATTGCTCCGTGCTATAATTGCCTTCTTTATTCTGTCGGAATCGATACATCGGAGGCCTTTTGGAATGTTTCTGCGAACTAATTCTGGGGCTACATTTTCTTTGTAAAATGAAGTCAGCTTGGGTATCATTTCGTTGTTCCATAAATTTCGATCACGATAAATTTTTTCCACAAATAAATCATGTTTATCATCTACATATACTACAAAGTAGCAATACTCTTTTGAGGCGATGTTCATTTGACCTTGTACCTAAACATAAATATAGTTAGTGATGGAGTGATCGTAACACACAGTTTTGTGTAAATCAAATTACAAATTTGCTAATTAGCTAAAAAAAGGAATTTCTATAATATACCAAACTACACAAATATTTTCCATTAGGTGAATACAATAGTTATGACTATGAGCAACGTTCTGAAAAGTTAAGGTAGTATAAATACCTGATAATAATAATTGTGCTTCCTTTTCAGTTGTAGATTATCATTGACAAGTTCTAAACATATATTTCCTTCTTCAGCTGCACGTCTCAATGTAAGCCCGGACTTATGTATACTATGCAGACATTTTACTTCAAGCACACCGTCATCATCTATAAGCCCTATAATTTTGTAAGTTTATTACACTGCAAAGGTTTAATATCATTTAAACAAACCGTCTGGAGAGGCACCTAGAAAACCATACACAAGATCAATAAAGAAACCTGAAGGTTTGACATCAAGCTTGTATAGGTTGTTAAATTGGTCTATAACAGCTTTTTCATTAATTTTGCCATATTCTGTAGCTTGGCTATAGAAGTTGCAGCCATACACGATTGACTTCACAGCACCATGGCACGGAGTCCATAATCTCCTTTTCACTATTGCTCCAAATTGTGAAGCAGTCAATCGATTTCTTCGTTCCTCTTCATATCTCGCATTACCAAACTGACCCACAGTCTCTTTACTAATTCGGTCCCTTGTTTCTGCCGAAACCTAAAAATAAAAATAGTCAATAGCCGTATCGAAATGCAATCAACAGTATAATAATACAGCTGCAGATTCATTAAAATAAAATACACTATAAATTAATTTTATTATCAATTCACCTGCATTTTATCAAGGATCCTTTGCACTTCTTGTTCCATATCCACATTATTTAATTCAGCTTCTGCTGCATAAAGACCATAATCATTATCTTTTATTGCCGTCTTTGTTTTCGAAAAAAGTGATTTTCTACATTTTGGTCGTAAACGTTTGCAATTATTTTTTTTTTTAGTAAGTCTTTTAAGATTCTTATTTGGTGACATCTTCATAGTTTTTCGCCAACTGTTTAAGTGCCATTTATGCCCACTGTTATATTGCAAACTAGCCAATTTGCATCGTCCTTCAAACGAACCCTTCATAGTGAAATTTATTCTCTTGCCAGCGTTGAATTTGGCAAGAAGGCTCATAAACAGTTCCGCCCGATTGTTGGTTTCGTTTTCAAACAGGAAATTAGCTTTCCTCCGTAAATTTTCTGTACAAGCTAAATAACAAAAATGTATAGGTCGCACAGTTATACAATCATATATTTACCTTCAACTCTTTGAAATACGGCACACGATTTCATTTCTTCCACCAAATTCAAACCATCATCTTTTTGGCAGTAGTAATCCACACATTTTGTGTGGTCACCAAACACATGATATGGTCCATTTGCCAAATCATCACGCAGGGATTCTAAAGTACCATGACTTTTGTTGTGATGTATCTGATACTTAGCTATATCCACTAATTTTTTAATTGATGTAATTGTTAAAAATTTGTTTGTTTGGATCAATTTATCATTTTTAAGATTGTAAAGGTGTTTACTGTAATTTTTTATAACATGATTTTTGCATTCCGTTTTCATAATAGATGGGCCATAAGGAACTTTAGTTCGAAGATTTGCAAAAGTGCTAGAATCTCCATCCGCAATAAAATACTTATATCTTAGTCCATGCATATCAATACTTTTATTGAAGCCTTCAACTATAATGTCTGCTTCCATACTAGTCGACGTACCAT
Source organism: Pyrocoelia pectoralis (assembly GCA_036250285.1). Lineage (NCBI taxonomy): Eukaryota > Metazoa > Arthropoda > Insecta > Coleoptera > Lampyridae > Pyrocoelia > Pyrocoelia pectoralis. Next base: position 33,828,845 of record CM070075.1, on the reverse strand, counting down.
TCCAATTGCGATAGCATCTGTGATCACCCGCAGTTTTTTTTTTATTGTGAGCCACTGCACAAACATAACAAAATTTGTTGCGCACTCCCATAAACAAAACTTTCTTTGTGGCTTTACCAATTATTACGGCCTGCAATTAGGCTGATGATAACAATACCAATAAAACAAAATCTGTTATGTGTGTACTTACACTTCCAGAAGCAGCATCATAGTTATGGCCATAACTCCTTTTGCTCCATCCACCGTCGAGATAAACCGTTATGTAGGGAATCCCATCATCATCAACGTTACCATGTTCACTTGCAATTTTTGCTTCTTCTTTTCCTGCTTCAGCAAATTCTTCAAGCATATTATCATGCCAGCACTAAAATATATAAGCAATATTGATCATAATTATATATTCTCGTATTAAAATTAAAAAACAAATTATATTCATATCAAACTTGTATATATTTACTCACATCAGCCAAATTTTGTTCTATTTTATGGAATTTTCTATAATCCATTGGCGGGATATCCATGAGACTACAAAGTTCTTCTAAATGACTGTGGCAGCTGCCAGTTGACAGGGATCCCCATACTGCACCAATATTTACAGGATAGTCTTCATATTTACCATGTGGCAATTTTTTTACATCAGATGGCTTCTGCGTATACTTTGTGAGAGTACGTGTGCACATTGTACATTTAAAAATTAATTTACTCGAAAATCCATTTCGTATTTCTTTCGAAAGATATAATTGCCCACATGTACATATTTTGGCGTGATCAAGTTGGAGTGTTAAAGCCCAGTTTAAAACAAATTCCAAGTTAACAATTCTATTGCCGGTAACACTGCAATTAGGTTTGTCAACCACTTCTATTGTATGTTGATAACTCATAATACTAAAAAAGAAACAATTTATAAGAAATGAGAAGTGTTTGGTATTTTTATGTTTTTAATAACCGAACAAATACATTACCTTTCATACTCTTTTTCTGTACCCCAGGCAGTATCGAGGACTATTTCGGTTGGTGCATCCGTAGTGGATGGTTGCACGATTAGTTTAATATCTTCCAAAGGTTCATTTGAAAGATCATTTCTTGAACATGAAGGAATGTTTTCAGGGTGCCTTTGAACTTCATCAACATTAGAAGAGCCATTACTAAAATAAAATCTGTATTGAATAAAGGACAAATCGCCACACTAAATGTGAAAAAAATGTAGTGAAGGCCCGGGACACGTATAATAAATAATGAAGGTGGGGAACCATTTCGGTCATCCTTGTGCTCCCCAGGCAAATTAATTAACCATTAATTATTAATAAAAACAATTAATGACAATAAAAATATGTATTTTTACAATAAAATCATTTTAGGGAGGCAGCCCAGTGTCATTTTAGGTAGTGATCGAACCGCGTCTGCAAATCATACTACGTTGAAGATCGTGTCACATATTAATAGCATAAAAATGGTCGCAAGTTCTGAACCTGGGGATAACATCTTCAAACAACCCTTTTTTTGTGCATAAAAAATCACTGTTTAAAGTGATTTGAGCGTGTATAATTCTTGTACGAATCGAAAGAACAAATGAAAAACGTCGTCAGGAAGGTATTTGCAGACGGTTTCGGAGGTGCAATCACCCTGCAGACGGGGTTGAAGTTGCATTATTTTTATAGATTTTTGAAAGTCATTTGAGCGCGTCTGCAATTCAGGTTAATGATTTATGTTCTTGCATATGTCACGAAATAGTTATTTACATATGAGTAAATGAAGGTTTACGTTAACGAGTGAGATAGCTGAGGCAGGAATTTCGAAACGAGTAACGTAATCTGATTTAACGTACAAATAATGTAAAACATTTTATTTCATACTGGCCATAGATTCATTTCTTAAGAGTTTTTCTATTAACTTTATATAAAATTTGACGTTTTCAAAGTTATGTCAGTTTATGTTGGTATGGCAACCTTTGTATTCAGATACAAAATTTCTAGTACGGTAAAGTTTCATTTTCCGGACTGAAATGAGTCCGGAAAATCAAAGAATGTGACACAGGATGAAATAATAGATATTTATGTATAGTATGCAAAATGATGTTTTAGCGGATGAGTCGTGCTTGTCGGACGAGGCGTTAGCCGAGTCCGAAAACTTCGACGAATCCGCAAGAGCATTTTGCGTACGTCTAAACTATCAAATTAATTTCACAAACATTTATTTTGGCGCGTACAGAACAATTGTAAACGTCATAATATTTAGGTTTGACATAGTTGCTATGGCAACAACAGATAAATACGTTTTGCATACTAATACTCTAAAGATGTATTTTGCGGACTATTTAGAGTCCGCAAAACATTCATTTTAGAGAATGAATGAAAAAAAATTGCAGACAATTCGGATGTGGATAAGTATTTTAATTAAACAATTGAAGTACCATTTTTTTAGCAAACTATGATTTAAGTTGCTTAATTAAAACACTGATCCACACCCGAAACGTCTGCAATTTTTTTTCGTGACATAAGCAAGATCATGAATCATTAACCTGAATTACAGACGCGCTCAAATGACTTTTAAAAATCTATAAAAATAATGCAACTTCAACTCCGTCTGCAGGGTTATTGCACCTCCGAAACCGTCTGCAAATACCTTTCTGACGACGTTTTTCATTTGTCGTATCGATTCGTACAAGAATTATACGCGCTCAAATCACTTTAAAACTGATGTTTTATGCACAAAAAAAGGGTTGTTTGAACATGTTATCCCCAGGTTCAGAACTTGCGACCATTTTTGTGCCATTAATATGTGACATGATCTTCAACGTAGTATGATTTGCAGATGCGGTTCAATCACTACCTAAAATGACGCTGGGCTGCCGCCCTATTTGTAATATTGTACATTACAAAACGCGAAATGTACCTATCTAACCTGTGTCCTAACAGTAAAGGAAAATTGCATAAATTACTAACCTCAATGCTATTTTAGCTTTATGTAGTTTGACATGACTTTTCGATCGTTTCGTTCTCTTTAGTCCTCGTTTAGATCTCTGGGAAGAACCCATTTTACAAGCTATAAGCACAGTATCTATAAGAATGAGCACAACAAAGCGCTGAAACAAAATATTATAACAAACAACATTTATAATAATAGGTACTTACATTGCGAAATATAAAATTACTGTTTAGTTTTGAAAAAAACTGTTTTTGTAAATGTAAAGAGTAAGGACGCACAATTATAAAAAAAACGAAAAATACTGCAGAAAGAACGGTAGATAGACAAAAATAAGAACGAAGAACGGCAAAAATATAACTTTCGATTTGAAGATGATAATGATAATGATAATGTACCTCATGCGTTTTTTATAACGACTTAAAACGAACATTAAACGTACAATTCCGAATCTGTGCGACTCCGCATTTACTTCAATCTTAATGCAAAAATTAAATAATTATCACAGAAATGTTCACTTGCAAATATAGTCGCTATCTGGCGGCGTATAATTGCAAATCAACGTTGTATAAGCCGCCTTAAAGAGCGATGTACGGAGGCAGCCTTGGAGTTGGGCTCCGATTGCGTCAACCGCAGTCCGCAGTATATAAAAGGACGGATTCCCTTTAAAGCGTAACTTCTATTTAAGCGTATGTACTGATGAGATAAAAGTAAATGGAATATTTTTTTCTTTCATTAATTGATTAATCAATCCTTTTAGACTGAAAATAAATGGAATAATAATAGTATGATAAAATCATTATTTTGCATTTTTTATGAGGAGGCATAGCCTCCCTTGCCTCCTCTGAGCAGCCGCCACTGCCTATAAATGAAATTAGCAATAAATGTATGTTGTTACAAATAAGTGAAAGTGAATACATATGTCAGTTTCCAAACATGTTTGAAATCCAATAATTTCAATTAATATTAAAAAACTATCTAAAAAAAAACAAGGTTTTATACATATTAAACCTTTTTAGTTTTTTGTTCAACTCGTCTAGAAAATGACTTGTTAATACCAATGATCGTTTACAGAATATCACTTGGTTGTTGAAACATTTATAATAAACTAGTGTTAATGTAGTACAAAGTATAATTTAAACAAAAATTTGGCCAAAGTGAATAAAGATTACTATTATTAATTTTATGTCATGTAGCTTTTGTATTACTTACTGTCATAAAGGAATTTTATATAATGTGTATGTATATTGGACAAACCCTATTTGTGTATATCTTGAATGAAGTGTCGTTGCTTTAAATCATTAACGCTTAAATAAAAAATTGCACACTCTTACAACAAATTTCAGTCTTGATATACAAAAACTAATGTAGACAGTTTTATCAATTTTTTGAAACTACTTATAACTATACTGATTAAAGGGACTTATATTTTATGTACATTTTTTTTTAATAATTACAATTCCAATACTTCTTGTGCTAATAGAACTTCAGCTTCTAAATTTATATTTTCATTATTCATTTCTGCAAAATATTATTTTAATGTATCACATACTAATGTGCATAGTAAATATTTTTACCTTTTTTCTTATTAATTTTGGGAAGTCTTTTTAGATCCGATATTTTCGAAGCAATAATAGAATCTACCTTATCTTTGGCAAATGATGTTGCTTCTTCATTGCTTGCCCCATTACTGACCATGCGAAACTTGACAATATCTACAAAAAAATTAACAGCTTTGATTTAAACAAAAAAATTGTGTTAAGTACCGTGGATAGCCAGCAATTTTGTAGCATCTAGCGCTGGATCAGGTGCAGCCTTGGTTCTGTTACATTGCTGACCAGTAACAGATGATGTTGCTAGCACATGGCTGCCAAATACGGCAGAAGCCAATGACCTAACAAAGGCGCCATTAGATTTTGAACGCACGTCAACTGAGTTGTATATTTGGTCAGGCAACCATACATTTCGCCCCAAGTGAATCTAAATATGAGCAATGTTAATTTACTAAAACTTAGGTAGGTATTTAACAAGTTTACTTTTCCATCCATGCTACAACCAACTGGTTTAGTAACTTCCTTTTCATTAGTTTCAGGTTTGCTACTACAATTACTTATACTTTTTAATGCTACCATCATCTCTACAACAGAAAAATATGATGAGATAAATTGTATTATAAAAATAGTTGAGTATACCTATACCTCCCCAATTTGATAATATGTCATTTTGCAATTTGCAATTTAGAACTGTCAGCTCCTGATTTATTTTGGTCAAAGCTTCAACATTTTCTTTCAATTTTAAATTTTCTTGCTTTAAAGCCTTAAACAAATCTTCATTTTCGTTGTTGGGAAGATCATTGTTACGGATTTCTTCTATTAAGGTGTTAAAGCTTTTGTTGGCATTTTCTCTGGCGTTGTGTGCCTCTGCTGTTTTTTTCTACAACAAAAAAATAATGTTGAAATAAAACCAAACTTTTCTTATGAAATGTAAACTACTACTAATTTAGGTTATTACTTTTATTGCAGTGATGATCGATATAGTGGCATTTGTCAATTGTGAATCTTCTTCCCCTTCCGTTTCAGTGACAGAATCAAGCATCTCCGAAAAACGAGAAGGAGGCAAGCGTATTCTTTTCGATTCTGCTTCATGAAGTACACCATTTTCAGTATCTATTAAAATATTACTTAAACCAGCAATAGTAGTTTTTTAATGAGTTCTTGTGTAAATTGGGCGCTTTGTAGCACGGGTGGGCCATTATAAAACGCGAGTGGACCGAGCGTTTTAAAGCCCACGAGTGCAACAAAAAGCCAATTTACATAAGAACGAATTAAAAACAACATTTTTTAGTTCGATACCAGACCTTAAAACGTTCAAAATTGGTTAAAAACTATAAAAGTAGTTTGACGTTTTGTTTGACGTTTCATTATTACATGGCAATATCCCGATCACACAGGACAAATTTCTCGAATTGAAAGTAGGTATAGAGAACTAAAAAAAATATTTTTAACAACAGCTTACCACCGACACAAATAATATTTGCACGATAATTAATATTGTTTATCATCGGCAAATAATACTTTGTATTTTTTTTGATAATTTATGTCATCTGGATTGAATTTTTTAATGTCGGAAGCCTTGACTACACGTTTTAAACCATCTTCTACAAATCTAACATATGCGAAAGCCATTATCCTAGAAAGAGAAATGTTCATGCAATACATAAGTAAAACTAAAATTACAAAAAATCATTAGTTACTTACCTTAATTAGCAAACTAATCAAATCGAACTTAACAGAACACAAAACAAACCGTTAAAACAATACTCAAAAACGAAAAACACACTTGTTAGGATGACAAATTGAGGTTATGGGCGGTTATGGGTTACGCACTTAGAACATATACGTAGATAGAAGGACGAATGTGTATTTAAGCAAACATGTGTAGGGGAAGTGAAGAGAAAAGTGGGCGTTTCTTGAATGATTAGTTTTACCATTGTCACAGCATAATAATATACAGTAAAACAACTCGGCAATATTTCCTTTGTTCTAAGAAAGACAAGGTCAACCTGTGGCAGCCATATTTTTAGTTTAAAATTGCAGGTCCGTAATAAAAGGAAGAAATGTAAACAGAGACGTATTTTAAAAATTTTAATATTTTTTTTATGATGAACTAGATATTTTAAAAAAATAAAACACACGTTTATATAATATAAATTTTTATTCGTTTTTCCAAATAATTGTTTTGTTTTTATTTGTGGGAGACTTAAAATTACGGTTCACGTCTTTGAGTGTATAAAAAATTCTTAATCTAAAATACAATTTCTTTAAATACAAATGAGGAAAGTTTTCACAAGGGTGAGTAAATTCCAAAAAAGTACTTAATTCTAATAAATTTTGACCACAACGATTTTGTGTTGATATAGTCAAAAAATGGCGCTGAAATAACATTTCCAATTTTGCAACAAAATGAACAAAATCGTCTCCTGGCATTAATAAGCTGCCAAAATTGGTTTCCGCCGTATCATATGCTCTAAAATGGCAATATAAGTTACTATCTTGTAAATCTTTAATTGTGTGGGAATAATTTTGGCAACTTACACAAGAATGAACGTTCAAACATTTCTTTATCAGATAACCACAAACATATCTTTGAAAATTTTCTTCTAAAATATTATTTTTTTGGTAATCAGTTGCGATTGGTGGTTCTTTAATTAATGATGGTTGTTGTATGCTTAAATCGGCATTTTCTTTTTCTACAATGTTACCCAATTTCAGTAACATTGCATCACTATCACCTTCACAATTCCCTGTATTGTAATTTAATAATTTAACGCATAAAAGTTTTTTAAAGCTATTCTGGAACTGTACAGGAGTTGGATTTATACAATTACCATTCTGTTGCCGGACAGATCCAAAAAAGTTTTCAAGACAATCTTGGTTCAACCTTCTGGTTAGTAAAAAATTAAATCCATTTTCTACCGACAATATCTCCCATAATTGCATCAATCCGTTTATTGTAATTTGAAAACAATTCATAAACTTTATTCTTTTCGTAACATCCAAATTATTTTTGCTTACGACTTTAAGGTTTTTAAAAAAACTTAAACATTCATTTAGAAAATCGATTTGAAACTTTTCTCCTTTAAAACATCGTTGAAATTGTTTAGAACTATATATATTAGATGAATTTAGAATATCGAAAAGTTTATCAAGTAATTCAATAAATTGTGCTGTTGCAGTAGCCCTTGAGCTTATAGCTCCAAATCGTATGTACAGACTTAAACCTGTAGCGACAGTGTTACTGAAAAGTTTAGTCGCATATTTCACCTTCATCTTGTCAAAATTGTTCGGATTAATATGCACGTCTGTTAGTTTAGGTGCCGCTCTCACTGAATATTGTTTATCGTGAACATAAAACTCTTCTAAATATTTGAAAGAAATAACTTCTCCTAATTCATTTTGGAAATTATGTTTTAGCAAATTATTCCGGACAGTTTTGATAAGATGGGGTGTATCAAACATGAATACAATTTTTCTCTGACCAAACAAGAAGAAAGGATTTTCTGGTGTAATTCCCAAATTTTTAGTGAATTCTATATTATTGGAACCCATGTCGCTTATAATAAGGCAAACTTTTAAATGGATATCTTCCAATTTTTGAATTAATGTGAAAATATAAGAATGCAGATCAACTGCAGGACACGTAGAATTATAGAAGGTAAATGAGAGTGGTTGTTTCCAATTACTTTTTATCCCTCTAATCATAAATACCATAGCTGTTTTTGCAGCTTTAAATTTTCTTATGTCTACACCATTATCTTCAAAACCAACTATATAGTCATTACCAATGCTGTAAAATAAATTAGCCTTAATGCTAACTTCGTCAAGGCAAAGCAAACAAACTCTATCTTCTTGCGCGTATCCTTGCACTTTCATTTTCAGCATTTCGAATAACTGCTCATTTTGTAATCCTGGAAGAGTCTTCAAATTTCTTAGTAATTTAAGAAGTGTTGATGGTGAAGGTAAACAAAATTGCTCCATTAGTTTTTTTTTATAAACGTTGGGACCAGCAAAATATAGTTCCAAACACTTATTTTTAAATTCCAAAGAATATCGACGGCCTTTAGAATGTTTTTGTATTAATAAAATTTGCGTGTTTATAAAATCTGCCAAATCTTTGGGACAAAATTTATATGTAAGGGATTGGTATTGTTCCAAAGTTACATTAAGATTATCCTCATCAGATAATTTTTTTAAATGCAATTGGAGTTTTTCATTTTCCTTCTTCAAACGGTCATTTTCATTTCTTAACTTTTTTATGCTCTTCCTGAGTTTGTTTTTGCGCGGTGACCTATTTGATAAAGTTGTTTCAGTCTGAGTACTACCGGGAGAGACAAGTGGAAGATGAACCGTAGGTGGTGTTGGGAAAGTTGATGCATCCATTGTGATTGTTGAAGTGGAAGTAGTCTCCTCAAGCAGTATATTTTGCAAAATTTTTATTTGACTACCCTCCTCCACCTCCATCGCAACTGGAACAAAGGTAGAACATTTCTGTAAAAGCTAGGGCTATTTATATTTGTGCAATTACACATAATTATTGAAGTAATGCATTATTATGGATTTTAAATAGGTACCTACCTAGGTACATAAAAAACACACAAACATAACTTACCCGGACTTTGCGGATTAAGACAGTAAGCGTGGTCGTTGCTTGTTGTGCTGCTTGAACTTTCCATTGAAGGAAACTTGGTTGGTGTAGCTGTTGGTAGCAAACGATTTTTATAAACAATGTTCGTAAACATTTTGTTTTCAAAATGAAGCGAGCATAGCCTATAGCTACCTAGATTCTTTATTTTCGGAAGTAAGTCTGCTCTCCCACATGCCATTAGCCATGTCCATGCCCTATAAAATATTATTTTAAAAATTAGCAATTACCGTACTCTATATATAATACAAGGGACTACAGGCGTAGTCACGTAAGAAGGCGAGCGCGGCAATGCGCAAACGACGAATTTACGCTGCTTGTAAAATTGCGCGTATCTATAAGTGAGTGTCGTTTCACGTTGTTGTTGTAGATATGTTTATTCATCACTAAATATGAACATTAATGTTATTTATTGAATTATAATTACAGGATAATTACATATTTTAGTGATATATAATCAAATTCGAAATAATTTTATTTCGAATAAGTTATTGAAAAAAATGCACGTGTTTAAATGCATTTATTATGATACGCAACTGACTTGTATTTTTACAGTACTCGGCTTTCGGAGTCATGAATCGGGCTGCGCCGGTGATCGCCTTCTTATGTGACTAAAACTGTATAATGTAACTTAGATCGAAGCGTCATCTACTTTATTCTTATTTGCTTCTTAGTATAATCACATGACTGCCTTTAAGGTTATAATGCACGCAGGAAAAAAAATACTGCAAAGTTATATCTTACCTTCCTTCGTCCTTAGGAAAATTGAAAAACCGCATTTCACTATTATAAGTTTTATTTACACAATTTTTTGCTGCACAAACAACACCGCCCGGTTTACGCATCATAGTTACCTATGGTCTTTTTATATTGTAACGAAACTTTATTTAAGAAACCAAGTCGAATATTTATTTATTTACACGCTAATTATTAATCACTTATTTCCAATTACGAATAGGTACTTAGTTGTTAACTTAAGAATTAATCAATTTATTTACACTAGAGGTTCACTAATTATTTTAATCACACTTAATATTTAATCACTAAAAAGTCTAACCTAATCAACGTTTAAGGTAATCACATTTAAACTTCGCGAACGCGTTAAACTGTAAAACTGTGAACTATGAACTAACTCGTAAAAATTGAGCGGCATTATTTATACAAGTCCGCATTTGTTCTCGAAAATTCTAGAAGGAACGGTAAGTCATCGCGCGCGGTGTGTGCTCAGCTTTCTCGAAACTTCCGGCGGATGAGTCATACCCGCCTTAAACAATATGCAATCTTTGTAACAATATTAACCTATTAAGAACTTTAATAACTAAATACCGAATACTAACTAACTTATATATAAACTAAACAGATTACACACTTAAATATAAATAACGTTAAAATTACATGTAATAGTTTTCCACTCTACCACTGCCTAAATCGATGCTTACACAGAAATAAATCTTTACTACGCCACAGTATAAAAGCATTAAACTGTGACTACGCTAATGACTTAAACTTAAAACATGGCGGACTTGAGGTGCGCAATGATGTGCGCAGTCTTACCCCCACTCTTAGAGTTGTTTTACTGTATATTATTATGCTGTGCCTACAGATAGGTACTTGAGTTGTCAAGTTACTATAATACCTACCTATTACTACTACTATACAGGGTGTTACAGAATGCTATGAGGAAAATTTAAGGACAGATTTTACATCTCAAAATACGAAAAAAAGTTCATATAAATATGGGCCCGTAAATGCTCCGTTTTCATAGTACGGGGTGTTTAAGCATAATTTTTTTTTTTAATCGGCCAGAAATTAGTACTTTCCGGTTTATTTTTAGGTCATAAAATATCATTTTGTCGGACTAGGCCGGAAAGTAAAAATGATTTTTAAATTTTTTACTTTCCGGCCTAGTTAGTCTAAGATAACGGTCAATTGTTCTGGCCGTTTTAAAAAAAATATTGTACGTAATACGTCCCAAAAGTGCTTTTACTGGACTCGTAGCAATTTGCCCACTTGTCCAGTAAAAGATCACTTTCGGGACTTGTTACGTAAACTACTATTACATTTATCGAAAACCCGTTGTACATAGTGAGATGAGTTTTGGTACACGCAAATGTTTCAATAAAGGTCACGTTCACGGTTCACATGTACAATACCTGCTCAATATGTATCATAAATAAAACAATAAATCCGTTTGCGAAAGGGTGGTGTACCTAGAGGTATAATATAAAATTTCGCGCGTTTGTCGGGATACTCTACAAGTGATTTAGAAATGTGCAGAATGGGCGCCAACTTCAGCGAACGTGATTTTCACAATAACAAATTTTCGTAAGCTGTCTAGGAATTAACTGTCTAAGACGCCCTATAGAGTGACAGCCGACAGGGTGTAGAATTCGTCGATGCACCATAGAGATTTCAATGTAAAAATCATTTTATTCGATTATTTGCTTCCCTGGCCAGAAAGACTATTTAACTTTTTTGTAGATTAAGCAAATCTACATCCGTACATGTTGTTTGTTTTTATTTTACACTTTGGCAAAAAATAGTGGTGCCATGGAATCGTTGACATACTTAACAATAATAGTTGTTTGTCTGTCAACGAACATCATTGCAGTGCATTTTATCTAATGTGAGCGTCGTTGCAAGATTCAATCATATACCTATTCTACAAACGAAAAAGTCGAAATGATGAAATGGGTTTATTCTGGTTACCATTAAGATTCGTTTAATGAAGTTATTTATTTTATTTATTTCGTATTATCACAGACATGTGGTATTATTAATCAAACGAAAGTGTAAATTTTTATTTGCCTAAATATTTGCTTTCTGAAAAATTCAAAGTAAAAATAAGTACATCAGTCGATTTAGAATTTTTGTCTCTACAAAAAAGTTAAATAGACGTTTTGTATGAAATAATTAGGGAAGCAAATAATCGAATAGTAAGATTTTGACATTGTAATCCCTATGGTGCATCGGTCACTTCTACACCCTGTATATCCCTTATCTCAAAAAATCTGAAAAAAGCACACATTTCAATTGTGGATAATTTGATTTGTTTACTGGAATGGTACCTGTACCTATAGTAATTTTGCCATCATGTGATGCAAATTTTCATTCTCTTTCAATTTTATTAATGTGTCCTTATGTGGCTATAGTTTAGGAGATATTTGCGATTGTACAGTTTTCTGAGTTGCTGGTTCCGATTTAATGTATATTTTGGACGAAATTCCACTGCCACACTACGTCGTATATGTACCTACCAAGAGGAACGACGCGACGTACTGTGCCGTGTCGAGTGGAAAGTCGTCGAAACCAGGGTGGGACTGGACAGTCGAACTTAAATTAAAGATGTCAATGTCGTGGTATCGGATGTCACCAAGCGAATATCACTGCGTTAGAAGAAATTAAAATGCCAAGCAAATTTCATTCCAAAACCATGTCAGAGGCAAAGCTGTAATATATGAGGTGTTTTAATAAAAATATATCAAACCATATAACCTACTATTTTACTAACAATCACCTTAGAAATTTTTTTTAATCGCATTTAGAAACATGAACCTGAATTTGCAAGAAGAAAAAAAGCAACTTTGCGAATATTTTGAGTGCTGCTAATGGCCTGTTCCAGTTTGCTCCCCGTGGAATCAAAAGAAAGGTAGGACAAAATCGTTGCTATGCAGTAAAATGCCTTTTTTGAAAATTATGAAATAACACCAAAACGGTGAAATAAGTACTTAAATTCAAATTATGAACAATTTGGTTCGGCGTAACTTTCATTCGAATCATTTTTAGATTTGTTAATTCGTCTTAGGCGCGGCACTCTGTATGAGTATCTACGCCAAATCTAGAACCTCTTCAATAATTGTTCAGCGGACGATGTGGCCCGAGAGCATTGGTGTACGTTTATTTGTATGACCTCTTGAATTTGCCCAAATCTTTCAACCGAACTTTATTATTATATCCCACTTAACATGTTACATAATGCTACAAGTCAGCTTCGAATTTTTCTAGAAACTTTTATCTTTCCCATTTAGCTGAATCAAACAGAAAGGATTCGTCAGAACTGAAAGTAACGCTGTGTTCCGGTTATCTTTGCTCACTTGGTAATTTGACTTAAACGTTAATTGGTAATTTAACAGTAATTTGCTAACTCAAGTATCTGTAGGACAATAAGAGATTTATCTTATGTCAGTGGTGGACGTTGTGACCAAGTAGATCTTATAATCAATACTAGAAGTGGGCGTTGTGACCAGAAAAAGTAAAGTGAACGTTACGACGTACGTCGGTGGGGGTTGTGACCAGAGTGGACGTTGTGACCAAATTGAAAGGTGGGCGTTGTGACCGGAAAAGGAAAAGTGGACGTTACGACCAACGTCGGTGGGCGATATGACCAGAAGGCGTCGGTGGAGGTTGTGACCAGAGTGGAGGTTATGACCAAATTTAAAAGTGGACGTTGTGACCAGAGTGACAGAATATGCGGTGGGCGTTATGACCAAAGTGGACGTTATGACCAAATTTAAAAGTGGACGTTGTGACCAAGATGGCGGTTCAGAAGGCGGTGGGCGTTGTGACCAGTGGACGTTGTGTCCTAGACCCGAAATAAATTGCAATAGCAACGGATCTTCTAAATGTCTAGATACGACACATCAGCAATTTATACGGGAAAAATTTTGTTCATTTATTCATTTTGCAACAAAATGCGAAAAATCCTGTATCACACGACGTGTTGTTCATCGCGGCTCCGCCTCGATAAACAATTTTCACGTCTGGTGATAAAAAGTATCGCTTTTACCTCTAGTTGTATAAATAGCTATTATCATTTACAAATTCAATAAGTTGTATTTTTTTGTACTTTTTATTACATGCTGATTAAACAATACAAATTAATCTTAACTTTACGAATGAACAAAAACTTATCTGTGTACAAAGGTAAAACAATTCTGGCAAGTTGCCAAGAGACTTCCCTCGTATTAACACTTTTTTCAAAAAATAAATACCTACTACTGAATTCAGGAAAAAATACTCTTAAACTACATAAAAAAACTGCAATTTTCTCTTATAAAAAAATAAGTGCCGCCATTTTAGCTTACACCGGAAGTGACGTAACTAAAGGTAATATCAGCATTTTCGTTCTTGGCGCGAATGCAATCAATTGGCGAAAACCGCATTTTGATAACTTTAATAGTTTCTGAGTTTAGAGCGTTGCAAGGAATGTGTACGTACAGACTACCACGTAACGAGCATCTAGTGGCGGTGTTTTGGGTTGTATGGCATCTGAGAAAAAAATGTATGCATTATAATGCTTCTCTTATACAATGTGATCGGATAATAATGCAAGCCACGTGACCATTACGGGAATAATTACAGGGGAAAAAATTTCATCAATCAAACGGTGTTACGCTACTGATGTCGGACATTTTAAACTTTAGTTCCTTACTAAATTAAGAAACTGTTTCCAACAAAAGTAATGTGTGTTGCCTATATTACGGGATCACGTGGCTTGCATTATTATCCGATCACCCGTTATCAGTATTACCATCACAGACTGTCAATCCCTCTACATTAATTGTTTCCACCGGTAATGCAGATGACGTGCTTGCTTTGTCAGTCACAGCAATTACATTTCTTGAATTTTCGCCTTCTCCTACGTTGCTGCTTAACTTAATCTTTTTGTGACTACTTTCAATAAAAGGAACGCTTGTTCTTTTTAATCTTCTACTTCCATCAATTCGTATATTGAAGTCGTCATTTTTAAAATGTTTACAGCAGACATAAACCTTATCGGGACAATCTACTTCTGGATTAATTTTGAGAACATCCATCCATTTCCTCTTGGTTTCAACATTTTCTGACATTCTAACAAAAATTATTAAATTATGCCACTAAATTTACACAAACTTAATACTTACCGATGAAAACTTATGCCTTGCTCATTACCTACAACTTGTTTACATATATAACACATGTATTTGTCTTTTACTACCAGTTTAGCTTTAGACATTTTCACTTTAGACGTGATTTCTTAACAAAATTACACAAGTTACACCACAACAGAACAACAAATTTAGCAGTTATACAATAAACAGTAAATAAATAATAATAGGTTATGTTCAAACACGATGGTAATTCTTGGAATAATATCCGTTACTTTTAAAAATTTTGGAAGCCTGCGCAAAAAACATCATTCACGACACGCCTAAGACAAAGATTCACTTATGTGAAAATAATATTCCCTTCTCTTAGATCTTGTCCTAATAATTTGTATATAATTGTCCTTCTATCTACGTATATGTTCTAAGGTTACGCATCCTTTTTTTCACAATCGTAATACAGGAACGGTCAAAAATAGCGGGATGTTTGAATAAAATGAAACTCACTTACCCAGATTATGAATCCCTTTTTGTAACTATTACTAAACTATATCCATCTACAAAACATTTCGTTTCTACATAAATACAATTTTAACGCGATTTAAATAAGCATGCGCCATATATTTTTCTATATAGGTACCTACCTATGCGAAATTTCTTATTAAATATATTTTATGCGCAATACGCTCATTGAAACTAATAAACTTGAATAAAATGAACGGAAATTCTTTTATCAGCTTGAAATGGTTTCAACCAGTCTTTTGAAAGTATGCACAGTCATCAATAGAGACTTATAAAACCGTATTCATCATTATTACAATTCGGATTTCCAGGCAAAAACGAATTCATTTTAAAATCATGACGGATAGACACTAATAGAACTTATAGAAACTAATTTAAACTAATAGAAATTCGTATAAGTTTCAATGTGATTTTATAAGTTATTTTCAACAGGGATGTGCACCACATGACTATTTTTGTTTTGGCCTCCACATCCATCGGTAAAAAGTCGAATATGTTGTATGTCCGGGGAAAAGGGGATTTTTGTTAGGTGATCCAGTAAAGCAGAAGAAATTTCTACTGCTCCCCTGCCCGCTTGATGTTCCATCCATGAGTAAAAGATTGGTTTTGTAATACCATCTTCAGTGGTTATGCAAAAGAAGTAACATGAGAGTTGCTGTGCATAGAAGGCTTCCTGGATGGGTACCTTGGGAAGCACCTGGACTTGTTGGAGATCACAACAAAAGGTAATGGTGTTTGGTGGCAGTTCTTTTAACAACTTGTAGAACTGTTTTGCTCTGAACTTATGGACCTTCAGTTCAGTTTTTAGTCGAGATGCGCCTTCATTAGTTTCAGCAATACTGATTTGTGTCTCCGTTCTAACACAGTATGAGCAAACGTCTGTGGCAGGATTGCCAAAACCTATGTTAAAGTGATTGCTGAAGATGTTGCTGAAATATTTGTAGTTTACTTGCAAATCTTTGTCTATACTTTTATTGTACAGTTTCCAAAGAGTGGTAATGTTGTATTCAGATGAAAGGTATATCCTTTTTGACTTGTGTCTCCCGTAATGGCTCTCTTTTCCTTTCAGATTTTTTATGAAACTTTGTACAGCATTAACTTTGTCAAGGTACTTAGAAGATCGAGTGTCACCACCCCTATCTTCAGAAATTCGTTTTCCTTGCATCACTTTTTTGCTGATTATGTTCAGCCTCCTTTGGCTTATGCTATAGATAGCTTTGATCAATTTTTGACAAATCTGAAGTTTTTGCTTATTGATAAAAACCTTAAAAAGGAAAACGGGATTACGTTGTGTAGGTTCATTAAAATTGTGATGAATGCTTACCCAATATTTCACTGAAAATTCATGATTTTTTCCATTGTCCTTGCGTGACCTCTTTCTTTGAGGATTTTTCACATTCATTAACGTTGCCAGGAAGTTATCTTGAACAGTTTTATTAGGATCCTTGTAAAATGAGCTTCGCATCTTTAATATGTCTGGTTTTGTAAGTTTTTCGCATTCAAATTTTTGATTAACTTTATGATTTGTAATGTACCCCCCCTGGTCCTAACTAAACTTACTAAAACTACGAAGCGGCTAACTTCACCCCCTTTACGTTAATAAACTCAAAAGGAGCGGTAATGGCTAAACATGGCCGACAAAATTTAAACTTTCCCTCCAAAACGAACCAACCCCAAAATGACACAAGCTCGTGATCGTCTGGCAGGCCCTCTATCGTATAATAGGTTCGAATATACTGGTCGTGAACTAAGATCGGGAAGGAGAAACAAAACCAACATTAACTGTACCAAAAATCATTCATTTATTGACAGTTACTCGACGATTCGGAGGAGAAAAAGTGCGAACACTAAAAAAACTCCTCCTTTGACATAATTACATACATGACATCAATTCAAATACAAAATTATAGCAGCAAGACTGTTAAATAATATCAAGACGAAAACATTTACAATTTCATTGTTGATACTCTTCGATCAGATTTAAATACTTTATGCAGCAGTTGTAAATAGTACAATAAATAATCAAATTAAACAAATCAAATCCAATCAAACTAACATTGTATATTAAAATAAAAGGGTCCAGAGTTTAAAAAGATAGACATGTACACAAGTTACAAAAAGGGTTCAACTTCAGGTAAAAATACACAAAGGGTACAGTTAGGTCCGGTTTCAGAGTACAATAGAGCCACCTTTTCTGTTTATCCACAAATATTTAATACATTATGTTCAATTTGAACTCATTTGTAATTTCCCTCAATTAATCATAAAACACATAAATAAATAGGAAAAATCATAATACAATTTGCTAACTACACACATAATAATAATATCGAAGTCAGAATCAGCCGTGAGTGTTCCCCATTGCGACTGTCTGTTTTTAGGTATTCATATTTTTTTGTCATTTGTTTTGTTTTGTTTTCATATTTTTGTTTCTAACTACACACATATATGATTAAATGTCGGAAATGCCATAAGTTCAAACACATATTTATACAGGGTTGCTCATTAGTGCGTCAAAGTTCAATATAGGCTTTATTAAATAAAACTGAAAGAATTTATTTTATAAAAAGTGGTACAGTATCAAAAAACGCACATTTTAAAAATAATTTGAATTATACAGGGTGATGCGCTAAAGCGGGACACATTCGAGATAATTTGTTTTAAATGAAACACCCTGTATATTCTTTGATTTTTCTAATCTGCTTTAAATTGTCTTTTCAACGATACCTGGGGTTTTGGTTTCGGATGACGCATTGCTGAGTTATTAACGGAAATTTAAAAAAAATAGTCGGGACAAGGTTTATCATATTAATTCCATACGACAGTATTACGGTTAGCTAAGACAAAATTATTTGGTAGCCATATATCCAAGGGATGTGCTGAACCTACAAAATAATCAAACATCAGTTTTATTATACAGGGTGTATGTTACGATGCAGTTAATTCGGCGATTTTCAAAGAGCGTTTACTGAATTTTTTCAAATGGAACACCCCGTATATTATTACATTTTGGAGATGACGCATTAATTGCGCTTCATTTTTGTTAATAATGTCCTATACCGAAACCCAATAATTTCCGAGTTATTTTTAATTATTCATTACAAACCACTAAATTATTTGTTTTCGATTCAACTTCTACCGTGCATACGCTCTTACATAAAAAAATATTGTAGGTACACCAGACACCTCCAACTACAGTAGATGATATGAGGGCAAGGGCGTATCTAAGGGGGCGCATCCCCCCCTTGGGTCATTTTTTGTTTTATGATTTCATTCAACTTGCGGAAAAAAGATGTATGTATTGTGGAACGCCTATTGTGTAATGCATTTTGCATCACCAACATAGTGCCACCAAATAAACAAAAACCCCGGAAAATATGTGAACTAAATTTGAAGTATTCAAACTGGCCAATAAAAAGTCTTGAAATGGGCGTCGTACATTCAGCTCTAGAATATTTTTTGACAGTTTACGCATATTGCTTTTTTTATGGAACAAATTTATTTTGCATTTGAATGTACTTCGTAAACATGTAGCTCCCTCAACCACACCTTCTCAAGGCTTTTGTTTACCTGGTGGCACTATACCTAAAATGATACATAGTTTTTCGTCAAAAAATCAACGTTGTTACATAATTACTTAAATATTCTATTTTCCTCGTGGGTACTGGATACCGACCCTAATCAATTCAATATACAATAATTTGAACAATTTTCAACATTTTTCAAAAACGATACTGAATTTAAAAAAACGGTACGTAAGGGGTTGAAGTCTTGTTAGACCCCAAAAAAATTATTGCCCCCCCCCCCCCATGGCCCCTATAGACAATTTCTGGATCCGCCCTTGTATGAGGCAACGCATAATACATGCTTTTGAAACCGTTTCCATTGAGATGTTACAATAAGACATAAATAGGTCCTTTCTGTCAAGGCTGCAATTGTGTTCTAATCAAAATGGAGGTCACTTTGAGAATTTATTGTAAATTCTACCTTTAACAAAATTGCAGTTTGATAGTTGTCATTTATTTGTTTTCGTTTGTCAAAGCTCAAGCATGGTACACTAGATCGAATTGAAAACAAATAATTTAGTGGTTTGTAATGAATAATTAAAAATAACTCGGAAATTATTGGGTTTGGGCATAGGACATTATTAACAAAAATGAAGTGCAATTAATGCGTCATTTCAAAAATGTAATAATATACGGGGCGTTTCATTTGAAAAAATTCAGTAAACGCTCTTTGAAAATCGCCGAATTGACTGCATCGGAACATACACCCTGTATAATAAAATTAATGTTTGATTATTTTGTAGGTTCAACACATCCCTTGGCTATATGATTACCAAATAATTATGTCTTAGCTAATCGTAATACTGTCGTATGGAATTGAGATGGTAAACCTTGTCCCGACTATTTTTTTTAAATTTCCATTAATAACTCAGCAATGCGTCATCCGAAACCAAAACCCCAGGTATCGTTGAAAAGACAATTTAAGGCAGATTAGGAAAATCAAAGAATATACAGGGTGTTTCATTTAAAACAAATTATCTCGAATGTGTCCCGCTTTAGCGCATCACCCTGTATAATTCAAATTATTTTTAAAATGTGCGTTTTTTAATACTGTACCACTTTTTATAAAATAAATCCTTTCAGTTTTATTTAATAAAGCCTATATTGGACTTTGACGCACTAATGAGCAACCCTGTATAATGAAAGCAACTGGACATTGCATAGATAGTTCTATTTTACACACGACATCAAAATAATCAACGAACGCTCCCAATGTGAGATTCAAATTAATTGAATACTCCGTTGAAAGGCGAGGCAATGCAAATTCAGGGTAAGACCAATTTATAATAACACACAATGCAATTCAATTAGACAGATATAAATGTATTAATCAAAAACGTTTCACCTGCAGAAAGCACTAAAATGGAGTCACCAAAAATAAAAACAAATGAAACGGTCTTTACTACTTCGCGGTTTCAAATCAGATGATTTCAAAGTTAACGTTAGGAGCCCGCCTTACACCAAAAATCCTCCGCCAGAGGGACCTACAGTAAAACAAAAGTATCGACGTTGCCACTACTTTTCAGCTTTTTGTACATGTTGTCGGATCTCTAAAATATAGGTAACCCAACTGTGGATACTATACAGATTGCAGCGTATATTAAAGTTATCCATGTTTGGATCCAGGTTGGAGTATCTAAAAACCAATCGTTATGAATATGAATAGTAAAAAATCGAGCACATAACCTCAGAAGTAATTATTATTATTAATACTAGAATTAAACGTACCGAATCTTCTTTTTTCGTTCACGCGATGTTTCATGTTTTGCGCGTTTTCTGGTACCACGATCTTCATCACCGACAACGTGTTCACCATCTAAATTTTCCATTTCACGTGAATAGGTACTATCTCGGTAACAATATAACCGCAACTGCGGCGTGGTCAGAACAAAATGCAGTTAGTCCAGTCAGTCCAGTGTTTACGGACAAACTTCATTTCGCTCGAATAGCGGCTGTGGACTAAATGCGTTTTGCAAGTTAAAGCGTTTTACTTGGACGATTTTTGCAAGGACAAAATGCATTTAGAACACCCAACTTACTTCAAACAAATAGTAGACAAGCAGCAGAAACGAACGCGCCATCTATCTCACATTATTTAAAAATGGACATAACGCATTTTGCAATTCTGCTCCTCAAATGACTCCACTATATTTAATAACTCCAGAATTAGAAGACGATTTGAAAATAACGAATTTCCAAACTGTTTATTGTTGGGTGTGTTTATTAATGCTTATAGACCATAGGAAATAGGAATAATAGTGACTTTCTAGGAGACAGTGGTTATATTGTGAGAAATTACTTCTTAACACCACTTCTTAACCCATTATTAAGAAATGAAAGGCTGTATAATGAAGCACATATTCGTAGTAGAAATGTAATCGAAAGGCGCTTTGGTGTATGGAACAGAAGATTTCCAGTTTTAGCATATGGAATGAGATTAAAATTGAATACAGTATTGCAAGTTATAATAGCTACTGCTGTCCTACACAATTTAGCCAAAAGAATGAACGAAGAGGAACCACCATTATCGGATGATCTTAATCAAGAGGAAGTAAATTATTTGATTGCTATTGCAGACATTGGTGATGTTCCAAATATAAATCAAAAAGGTCATGTGAATCACTTCAGGGATCACTTAATAAGGGATTATTTCTCAAGACTGTAGAAATGTGAAATAGTAACAGTATGGTCTGCAGTTTTATACACATAAGATTGTTTTTCATAAAAACACAAATCACAGAAATGTAATTGTATTTTAAAAAATAATGTATAAAAAGTTACATTATACTATAAAATTGCTGTTACTACTCTGCTTAATTAGCATATTATACTTTCACAATCTGAACTGTAACTTTCAACCTTAAGTTGTAGTTCCAGTAATTCTACTTTTAATTCTCTTTCACGCTTCATTGTTTTTATTTCCTCTTGGATTTTTTTATTCTGGTAATCCACCATAACCATCCTTTTGTCAAGTAACAAGTAGTATTTCTCAGCCAACTCTGATCTTGTTAGTGCTTTAATCTGGGTAGTTGGACGGCGCCTTGACGGAGGAAACGTTTGATGTTTTTTTGGTGTTGGTGTGTTTTCTACAACCAAATGACAAGTTAGTCAATTCTCAGCACCTTAGTTATAATGAAATTAAATACCTTCAACATTACTTGTTCTTTTTACATTTGAATTAATTAAACTTGAAGATACTGGTTTCTGCAACTGCAAATCAGCTGTAGTATGCTTTTTCCATGTTACAATCTGAAAATAATTGATTTGTAGTTTTAAGTGAAAGAAATTATGATAGGGTTAATAACACATGACCATTGTGTTGCACATTATTACACTGCCCTGCTAAGACAAGAGGTCGTATGTGCAATTTCAAACGTTTTGAGTTATAACCATTTTTATAAATTCGTAAATGCCGCTAATGTAAAAAAAGTAATTGTTATTCATGTAACACTTTTGCAAGTAGTACACTATGACGTGCTTGGATTTTGAAGATAGTTTAATTTCGTTTTTTACTTTTGTATAAAATTCAAAGTTTGTACTTACGACTAATAGACTTAGTATAAAGTGTTTGGGCACATTGCATTCACCAAAGTCACAATGTCGTATCTGTACAAATACGTCTCTTGGTCTTAGTACTCAAGGTTGCATATCAAATGAAAACGCCATTATATAAACAGAATGACTGTATATTAAATAGGAGATAATGAAAAATAATACAGAGTTAAACATGAAACTTTATTCTTATAAAAATACATTATAATCTCCACTACTCATTATAATTGTCCAAATCAGAAACGGTATCATTGCAGCTTTCAGGCAAATCTTCCCAAAACTTTAATCGATTGGCTGGTTGTAGGATTGCAGATAATTTTTCAATCAAAGTACATTTTCTGCCTTTATCGATGCCTCTTGCCCTTTTTCTTTCTGAAGGTTTAGGAACACCAGATTTGTGTATTTTGGCTTGTAAAAAATTAAGCGTAATTGTTTCAGCCGAGTTTCCAAAATCGGTTTTATAAAATAAAGTATGATGTCCTCTTTTAAAGTAAACTTCGTAAAAATTGTTAAGAAGGGGTTTCGGGATAGTTTTATGCAGTTTCGCTCTTGAAGAATAATCTTTGGTATCACAAAAGTTGTTTACTTTCATTTCGATAACATCAACTCTAGAATTATTCGCATCTTTTACACAATTATAAAAGTCTTGAAAGTCCATAACTTTATTCTTTCTTTTTAGTGCCTTTTCTACTTGGTGATGGAATGAGTCTGCTGACATGAAGGTGTGGCCGGGCTCGAAATATTTTAATGTAATCAAATCACAGCTAACATCCTCAGAGTTAACAAGATATGTAAAAAAGCAATACAAATTCCAGTTTTTATTCTGAGCGCTACAATTATCTAACCAAAGGATAATCACTTTTTCATCGCGATAGTGCAAAAAAAATGTATAAAATGTTGACATAATATCGAATTGAGTACGACCAGCCACACCTTCATGCCAAATGACTGCCATTGGTTTTTTAGAACGTGTCTGAGATCCTAAAGGTACAAACGATTCGTTGAAACATATAATCCTAGGGGTGAATATTAATTCTTTGAACATCTCACATCTCGGTAACATAATCACTTTCTGTAGGTCAGCTGAGAAACATAATGGAGAGTTTTGTTTTCTGGTTGCATCTTTTTGATATTCAATTCGGGCAGACTTTGCGTGCAAATAGTGTTGATTCCATTTCTGACAAATTTCACAATCTGGAGGAATATTGTTCTTATGATGTCCTAATTCCCTTGAATGAACATTAAATGTCTCACAAGCCCAACACTCTTCGTGACCTAAAACCGCGAACGATATGTTTAATTTAGCGACTTCTTGTCGATATAATTCATATGATACTTTCATATTTGGATATTTTTTTAAAAAGTCACTGTGCATGTATGTAATATTAATGTCACCTGGTAAGTACTTCCTGTTGGGCACATGGGCCCTTCTATAGTGAGAAATGGTCGGATTAAAAGAATTGATATGTGAAACAATATTTTGTCTATCAATTTTTTTTTCTGAAGGATGCCCTTTTTTTCTTGAAGAAAAGACAAGTTTGTCCACAGAACTTTGGCCCAAAACGGATCTAAGGAGTCTATCGTTAGATATTGCATAGCCCAATGTACCCAAAAAAAAAGTTTTACAAACACGACATTGTTCACGACTGCCATTTGTTAAATAATATTGAATCGACTGCTGTCTTCTAGAAGTTTTATCGCAAGACAGAGTATGTCGTTTAGTGGGGGCTCGTTTAATGGCACTAAAAATGAACTGCCTTTGGTTTTCTTCCGTGAGATTCCAAAACTCTGTATTTATTTCACTTCTTCGTTCTTTACTAAAGCACAAGGAACATTTAAATACGCATTGTTCTCGGCATGGCTCCTGAACTCCATGTTTCATTCTTTTGATTTTGAATTTTTCCAATTTTCTATGTGCTAAAGGTAATTCGTGTTTCTTCCTCTTTCTTTCTGCTCCCTTCTTAGTTAATTTTTTTTTCTGTTCAATAGAATTCACTACATTATCAACTATACTGTTCAAGATATTCACAATATATTTGGAAATGTCTGCATCCCGATCACAATATGCAGGAGTCAAAATGATATCCGATATCACAGAATAACTTTCCAGAAGAGACACTCCTATGCTCTGGCCACATTTAAAATTATATGCGCGTGTCTACCGACGCCATATTTTTGTTGGGTCTTCTGTTAACCTTAATTACGGATTACCGCGTTGTTTTTGTTGTCACAGTACGGAGATTTATTTGTATTTCAGTTCATTTTGTAATTTGTGATCGCGTTTATATAGTGTTGGGTTTTTCTGAGTGGCTTGTTCTTTATTCTATTAATTATAAATTTAAGTAAATGACCGGTGGAACAGGTTGTGCCGCACGCGGCTGTTCAAATAAAACGACTTCTATTCCAAAGATGACTATGTTTCGTTTTCCAAGAGATCTAACAAGGTATTTACTGTCTTTATACGTATTTGTGTGTATTTATTTTAAAATTAAAAAATATTTAAGAGCTAAACTTTGGTTGAAATCATGCAATCGTATGGATTTGGCTGATAAAACTAGTCATCAATTATACAATAATTACAAATTATGTGCTGCTCATTTTGATGATAAAATGTTTAGTACTTAGTCCTGAACGTAACAGATTACTGTGTACAGCAGTGCCAACAATCTTTGGTCAAAAGCATCTTCAACGTGACTCAAAAATTAAAATTTTGTCAGGTAAGGATGTGCTTATATTTTTAAACCAATTGTAAACAATGAATTATGTTAATGTACTAAAGTTGAACACTTGCTGTGATTTCTTGTATTTATTATTTTAGATATTCAAATTTGTAAACCTTCTACAAAACCATCATCTGGTAATGAGGAAAGATCAATGGGATTGGTTTTACAATCAACTTCTATCGCAGGTTTGTTTATTCACAATACATTTAATTGTTCTGCTATTAAACCTTACCTGAGGGTTTAATCATTTATTTCAGATATGGAACTTTGTCAATTACTGGTTCCAGATGCTCTATCTGAAAATAAGAGTCTATTAGGGGATACGTGCCTTTCACCCCAGACAAGTAACACAAGTATGAATCCACAGAATAACTCTCATGAATCTTCTTTCATATAAAAAAATTACTGAAAATGTTACCCTTTTTTTTTAGATATCTGTCCTGCACCACAATTGACTGAGAAACATTGTTTTGCTGTACAGACACCAAAAATGTTAAGCTGTGATACACCCCGAAAAAGAAAATTACGAAAGTCCATCAAGAACATGAGACAGAAGAGCAAAATACTAAGAATGGCAATTACATCAAAAGCTGAAGATTTACCAATTACCTTTGAGACATTCGATGTATGTTGCGACAAATTCTTGCCAGATTCTATGTCAGAATTTGTGAAAGTTCAGGCTCGCTTAAATAAGGTAAAGAATAAGGGACAACGCTACACCGATCCATACAAACAATTTGCTTTGGGACTGTATTTTTTGGGGCCTAAATCTTACCGCTTTTTACAGAACATGTTTTATTTACCTTCGAAGCGCAGCTTGCAACGTATCACAGAAAATCTACTTCTACTTCCAGGACTTGATAATGATACAGTGTACAATATGGTAAAAATGAAAGTAGATACTATGTCTGAGACAGACAAGCATTGCCTCTTATGTATTGATGAGATGGCATTGAAAGGAGGTTTTTTTTATCATAATGGTAGAGATGAGATAGTTGGATTGGAAGACATTGGTAATGCTAAGAAGAATTACAAACCCTGTCGAAATGTAAATGTCATCATGGTACGAGGTTTACAAAGTAATTGGAAACAACCATTGGCTTACTTTTTTGTATCGACTACGTTTTTTGCACAAGATCTGATGAATGTTTTGATGCAGTGTATAAAAAAATTATCAAACATTGGTCTCATGGTTGATGCCCTTGTGACTGATATGGGGTCAAACTTTATAAATTTATCTAACTTTTTAGGCATTACTCCTACTAATACTTCTTTTTATGTTGATCACAAAGAAGTGGTCTATTTATTCGATACCCCACATCTTCTTAAAGCAACTCGAAACAATTTCTTGCAACATGAATTTCGTTTCAATGATGAGTGTACTTCATGGGATTATATTTTACAGTTTTATGACAAAGAAAGACAATCGAAAAATAAATGTGCGAGCAAATTGACTGCTTCTCATATAAACCCAACTGCTTTTGAGAAAATGAAAGTGAGTCTTGCAGCTCAAATTTTTAGCCATTCTGTAGCGAGTGCAATGAATTTGTATATTACTGTAGGGTATCTTCCACATGAGGCAACAGCAACTGCAACCATTTTAGAAGATTTTAATACACTTTTTGACATTCTCAATGCGCATAAAAAAATGCCAAATCATTTTAAAAATGTCTTCAAAGGCAAAGACTACCAAAATCAATTTTTGCAGAAAATGTATAATTATATTGAGAATCTTAAAATATACAACCGAAATGGAGTAGAGGTTACCAATAAGATGAAATTTCGCAAGGCATGGCTGATAACAATAACAGGAATTCAGCGATTATGGACAATCTTACAGAATGCAGGATTTGATTATTTAGTCACTAGGCATGTAAATCAAGACTGCCTTGAAAATTTCTTTTGCAGCATCAGACAGCAAGGTGGCAACAATTTAAATCCAACTTGCATTCAATTTGAAAGGGCCTTTAAAAAACTGTTTAGTCAGACTTTTCTACACAGTAAGCATGCAAACTGTACTGACGATTGTGGAGGTGTCCTTACTAAATTAAAGGATTGGAGATGCGTTGCTAAAAACCCGGCTCCTGAAAATGTCACCATTACTTCATTAGCAGAACCTACCATTACTAAGGATTGTGATTTCAGGAATGAAAATCTCCCGGCACAAAATGCCTTTGCCTATGTTTGTGGTTATCTTTCTAGGAAAGTTTTATCTACTCATAACTGTAACATTTGTGAAGCTTTTATGAAGGGTGATGGTGCATTGGAAAAACATAATTTGTTAATATATTTGAAGGCTTTTCAATCAGAAAAAAACACTTTTGGATCACTCACTGTTCCCTCAAGTACTTTTTTACAATCAATTTATCAATTGGAAACAATATTTTTTTCTAAATTTGAAGACTTTATAATTGATAGGGGAATTGCCTCAAAGTACTTAAATTTAATGAGTGTGGTTAATTTTAATGTTAAGTGTGGCGAGTTTCCCAGAGTGTATTTAATAAAATTATTTATAAGATTAAGAATCTATTATGCTACGAAGTTTGCAAACCGAGAGTTAAAAGCAAATAAACATTCCCGTTCGCAAAGAAATTTAAAAATGTCTATTTAAATCATATATAGAATAAATGTTTTTGTGCATAGTTTGCGTGTTTTTCTATATTCTTCATGTTCAGCAATTATAACTTTACTGCATCATAATCGTTTTGATTCAAAAATCAAATTTTTTTAAAAATCCCGCCAAACATACCATCAAAAATATGGCCGAAGGTCATTCATACAAGCCTACGTAACATCAAAGAAGCCGACAAACAGTGTCTCTTCTGGAAAGTTATTCTGTGCCGATATAATAAAAATCTTGTTTATATTTGATGTCCCTTGGAGTACCTTTCTATTCTCTACAGTGCTTACCGCTAAATCAACACAATCATTCAACAGCTGTTGAGAAATCCAATCATAATCTTCATCTTCATGTAATATTTTCGGTTTTGTAACATAGCTCGTCAATTTGTTCACTGCAGCAGCTGTTGTAGTTGTAGGAGGTAAATAATCGCCATCTTCATTGTTTATTTTTCTTTTCTGCTTACGTCCAAAAACATCTTTTTTTTGTTGTTCCAATTGCTTGTTTAATGCGATGCTAATGAGTTTCTTTGATCTTGCAGACATAATCTACAACTAAACAAAAATATTAGAGCATTGATAATACCTACTATTATTTGTGTACTAATCCCCATTACCCCTATGTGGGGGCGTACGAACAATAAATATACATTATTATTATTAAATACTTACCATTTATTGTATTAAGAGGGGCAATTCAAAGTGTGTTTAGTAAGATTTTACATGAGATGGCGGTTCAGTTAATAAAGGTTATTTTTTCCCTCAAACTACTCCCATAACAGATGTCACTATAATTTGAATTAAAGCTTGTTAACTTAATGCAGTACTTTTCGTGGTTGAGCTTTTTGTAAAAAGAGGACTCTCAAACAGTTATGAATTACAGTAATTTGTAGTCACCATGAATGCACATTATCACTAAATTAAAAAAATATTTGCAATGCAAGCATTAAAAACAACAAAAAAAGAAGCATTTTTTTTTAAATAATAATCTTGAAAGAATTCAAATACTCGCAACCTTCCCATAATAATCTAAATAACATAGTTAAGACGTGTAGATGAACGCGCAAAACGATTGATTAGGTATTTCTTCGGGATCGATTTTAATTGATCTATTGATTTTAATTGACCTATTATAATACAGGACGTGCTTAACAATTACGTTGATAACATAGATTTACCGGAATGCTGACACTATGTAAACGAAATTATTAGATTTTTATTGCGCTTATTCAAACTAGGTATGTAATGTAAAACTCTTATCTTTATGAATGGGTGTCGGATTATTACGGACGTTCGAACTGTGTAATCATTTTTATTACCTAGTTTCTCTATATATCGACCCGTATACATCCTGAAATTTTTGTTTAGGATATTTATTATTTGGACGTATATTCAGATGTAGGACTTATGTTTAGCCAGATACAGCCAAAAATCGGCACTCAGTCCATCCATGACAGCTGTAATCTCAAAATTAACATTACCTATTATTCTTTGTAGGCATAATTTTTGGAGTGTACACAATAATTATTATTCTTATTCTTTGTGTTTAGAAACATTGATTGAGCCTTTAATGAATATTTGGGGGGGGGGGGGGGGGGGGGCACCGCCCTTCGATACGCGCCTTATTTTTACCCTTAGGTCATGTAATCAGTGGCGAATGTAGGGGTGGCTTTAAGGGCTGGTGCCCAGGACGGCATAAATTAGGGATCGGCCAAATTATGGAGAACCAAAATAAAGTGACGGATTTAAAAAAAAAATAAAAACTGGAAAACAATGGAAAATAAAATTGAAGTACTACATAGTAATACGTCAATACCTGGTATTAATACTTTACTCGATAACCTACTCGAATAATCCCAAAATAGTTTACAGTAGGTGTTTTCTTTTTGCATCGCCACAGGTGTGTCACAGGGTTAGGCAAATGCACAATTATCACGTGATTGAAGCACCTTGCGTCATGTAGGCATTTCTGCCTCAGGTTAATATAAAACTTAAATAAAGCTTTAAAACGAATAGGGTTATTGAGAACTGAGTCAAATTATTTTTATAAAACGAATGGTGTGTATTGACAGAGGTGATTTAAGTGTGCCACAAAATGCAAAAAGAAAACACCTACTGCAGACTGCACTTTCAGTGTATCCAGTGTCGGATTAAATAAGATGGAGGCCCTTAGGTAGTCGAAATATCGGGGCCCTGTCACCTACCTAATAAATTTTACGAATATGATTTTATTACACAACAGCTTTAGGAATATAATTTCATTACACCAAAAAAACAAATTATCAACAAATTAACATAAAATATAAATAAGCATAATTATTATTATAATCAACGCCTAATGTAGATTTTCGAAATATATTTTTTGAGCTTTTACCCCTACGCTACTCGCTAAAGTGTCAAAAGGCGATTTAAGCAAATTTAAATTCATAGCAAGATTTCTTAATACTGCAATCAAACATTTCTTTCGTGTAATCAAAATTTCTTCATTTAAGGATTTCCTTGTATATACAGGGTGAGTTTTTTCCGATGGTTAGTATCGGGATCTTGGAAGCTATAGGGAGAGATAGGGAAATGACTAAATGAGGGAAGATTTGCAATTTTACCAGCCCAATTTATGAGATTTTCTAAAAAAACACAAAAAAACGAAGAAATCATTTTTTTGAGATACCTAGTTAGATGCATTTTTTCAAAAAACGAAAAGCTTACTAAATTGAGTTGGTAAAACTGCAATTCTTTCCCCCTTTAATCATCTCTCTATCGCTGCTAGTTTCCAAGATGCCTACACCAAAAATCGGAAAACCCTCACCCCTGTATTATATTATATATGTACAGTTTAATGTAATGCTACGGGGCCCCTAAAAGCGTGGGGTCCATAGGCCATTGCCTACTCCGCCTAATGGGTAATCCGTCACTGAGTGTATCCAAAGGGGCTAATTTATTTATGGCCCTATTTATCAGAGGGGTTCTCCTATTTTAGCTACAGGCTTTGAAGCCAACAACCAACAACCAAATATTGCCTTTGTCGCTTCTCCACTGTCGGTCATATTTCAATCAACGGTCAGATGTAGTATGTTTTATTGTTTTATCATTGAATAAAGAACTTAATATTAATATTAATACTCAACGATTTTATTACAAACAACAGTAACTTCATTTGCAGTATAAATAAAATTTGCGATGGGGGACTTGTACATAGCGGCAAAACTGCTTTGTGCGGCCTTGTCCAAAATATCGGCGATTGTGAGTATTACAAGTTTAAGTTTGTCTATAAAAGTGCCGAATGCATACGATTTCAATTATGAGGTAGCTGCTACAAATACATAGAACTACTACGAATAATCAATATTCGTAAAATTTAAAGACACCCTGTAATACAATAATTTCAATGGCCAGTAAGTAATTAATTTCCTTGTTGAAGATATACATGAGCTGTTCAATGATAATTAATTAGATAGGTACAACTATAGCAGTATGAATTCGTAAACATAGCAATTACAATTTTCCAGTTTCTCAAATATCGTAGATATAGATAAAATAAGTACTCGCTTTAGAAAGTTCAGGACATCCTTTTATAAAATACAGATGAAATGACTATTGTAATTGTAATAAATAAGCATGTTTGCCTTTTAAAATTAAGTATCAGATTTCATGTCATAACGCCGATGGTTCTCGTAAATGTTGCTACACGTCAGTTTAATTTGATCTACACGTACCGTATATCCCATGTTTATAACTTCGTCTTTCTTAGAACTTTATGAAACTCACCAACAGTTTTCATTTTGGGAGATCACTCTTAAATCAGAGTCAGTAGATTAACATGACTCTGTCTTAAATTAGAGTCCCTATATAGATAGAGTACCGCAATTGGTTTGGGCGTTACTTTGGAGCTAAAATGGCGGCTGCATATTATGGTTGTCTTGTCAGTGATCAGCTGTTGTCAGTTGTCAGCTGTCAGTTGTAATAGTTTTTCTATCACACCAATACCTTTTCTTCAATTCAAATTTCCCGCCCTTTTCTGGAGTCAAAATGGCGTCAATTGCGGTACTCTCTCTATATAGGGACTCTATCTTAAATTGTGAGATTGCGACATCTATCAGATAATAGCTGCACTAATTGTGCGATAAAATGCCAGTAAATTGTGACGTCACCATTTTTCGACACTTTTGTCGTAAATTTTGGGCTTATGGTACGTATTTAAATAATGGCCTTTTAGTATATGATTCAGTTAACTTTTAGCTACCCGCTGAACCATTTCTTATTTTTAAATTCAACAAATTTTTTGTAATGTTTAATTCTTAATTACGCCTAATTTGTAATGAAAGTTTTACAGCAATTTATTTCAACCACTAGAAGACAACCTGAACTATCACACTGGGTCCTTTTCCAGTCTAAATTTTGCAAGATTTTGATAAAAATTACGTAGAAAATTGTGTATAGTGCCGCCATCTACGGTACTACAAAAATGAATTGCCCCTCTTAAGAAACTGTAAACTGGCAGCAAAACAACAACAAACTAACGAATTTATTTCATACATAATCTCTTTTAGGACATCCGTCTTTAAAAACTTGGACTCTTCCAGTTTTACATCACAAATTATAGATCAAAATGCCGTATCTGCTTTTGTACATGTAGATAGGACAAACAGGTTTAGTATATAGTACATACGACACACTGTCTTTGTAAAGCTGTAAAACTTGCAGTTAGGTCTGCGCAATAAACATGAATTTCGATACTTTCTAATGTAGATAGGTTATTCAGACTTTGTAGCATACTGCGTAAAGCTATAAGCATTCTACAAGTGCACAAATCCCGAAAAGTGAATTTTTGTAGATACGACGTCTTGTCTTAGCAGGGCAGTACAATAAGGGCAATAAAAATCTGTTACAAATTCATATAATGAGTAAAGTAACTCACACTTAATTGTCATCATCACTGAGATGTACGGATTCATATACAGCGTCAACAATATCATTTTGTGACTCTAAAATAACCGCATTTATAGGCTGCAATTATTATATTATTACATTTCATTGATATTACATAACAGTTACTTCAACATTTTCATCTCTCTCTGGCTCCGCATCACCATCGAAATTGTTTTGTAACCCATACACTGTCTTCGTATTCATTATAGATAGAATTATATCATGACATGGTTCCTTTTTTGGTACGTTATTTTGGCCTCCACCTGTTGCAAACATTTCTCTTTTTTCTTCCGCTGCAAGTTTCCTCACTTCTCTTTTCCGATTTTCGTAAAATCTCTTTAGCACTTCGGGTGTATGGTGAATGGTGCTCAGGGCATTAACTTCGTCTGCAATTTTCTCCCACTGGTTGTGTTTCACTAAATTTGATGTTTGATCCGTTTTTTTATTTTCAAGTATATTTTTATATTTTACGCAAACATTCGCAATCATGAGTTTTTCTTCCGCACTAAATGTCGCACATCGATTTCTTTTTTTCCTGCAGGTTCCATCATTAAAATAAAACAGGAAAACATTTGGAAAATGTATAAAGGCAACTAACCTAACAAAAACCGCGTATGAAGCTTATATGATCTAAGCAGTGTTGCCAGACTGTCAGCACAAAATTATGGTCAGAGCGTATCGAAATTATCGTACATTATCGTACGATGACGTAATTTTATTTAAAATTGCAACCTCAGCGTGCTTTTTGATGAGTTCAAATTTGGTTTACAAAAAATAAACACTTATAGTACCTACTTAATAAAAGAAAGCAAAACATTTCTACGATATTATAAATATATGTATAAAAAAAGAAACAAAATACTTAATTAGCTGTTATTCTATGCTTACTTCCTCAAAAATCAATTCATCACCTTGTTCTAATAAGTCTGGATTTGAATGGATAGATTTTTTGTTATCGTACAGATTGTATGACGTCATTGATTTAATCATCATGTCGCTAGGTTCAAAACTAACACAACCTTTTTCCAAATGCATGACATGCTGCGAGGAATGCATAATGCCATTTACTGTACTCGTTATTAACCGATTTCGGCTTTTAGTTTTAATTAAATTAATTTTGGAAAATTGTCTTTCACAGTTGGCACTAGAGTGTGGAAGGGACAAAACACATAATGCGAATTCACTTAAGTCTTTAAATAAATGATTTCCTTGTAAATCTACTATTTGCCCCAATTTGAAGTAAAAAACATCTATGTCTTCGCATATGGGCAAGTTCTCAGTGGTTTGTAAGAGTCTCCATTGATCATCGATCTTTTGAATCGTTTGGGCATCGGTTGGATCACAAATACGTGGCACCACCTTTATAAGAGGATATATGCTCACATGATGTTTAATTTGACTTTTATTTAACATGCTTAGTTTGTTTAAGACAGGATCGTCAAAATTGTACCTTTTTTTAATTTCTGAACATGATGTGATTAGAAATCGTCTACATCTTTCGTAAAAGTCTACCTTCTGGGCCTGTTCCACATTGTCAATGTTTTGCATAACGCCTATCCCAAGGTACATATTTTGGTATGGAACAAATTTGCTCGCATCGTTAGGATTTATGATTGTTACATCGGTTTCCCTTACAAATTGCGGAATCATGTATGTCAGCAACAAATCCTTATATGTTGCTACGATTTTATCATGTAGTAATGTTATTACCACCTTGTCACTTTGAAAAAATTTATTTAAATCTACAAATTTAGGCAGAATCTTTTGAGGTACTTATTGCAATTAATCGTGGTTTAATAAAAAGCTTGTGAAGTGTGAACGAATAAGTATAATAAAAGAATTAAAAGTAACATAGGTAAACTTGGTTAGTAACTTATGTGAGTATTGCTGGCTGTCTACTACAACAACTGATTGCGAGTTGCAACTTCTTATATACTCGCGGTAGTTAAGTAGGCGTCCGTCCTCCAATAAACATTGCGCAATCGTTGCATAATTCTTATATCTCAATACTTCCACTAATTATGGCTTTCGATTGCACCCTATAAAAAAGACAAAAACTTATTCCCTAAATAAAGTTTTACATTTCTAACATATTAATATTACAGCAAACAAAACAATTTCAAATGTTCTTCAAAATTGGTTTTCTATCATTCCAAGTTTTGAACGGTTGTCACAAAATTTTTGTTTACTTAATGGTTTTGTCATTATATCCGCGTACTGATCGTTCGTGTTCACATAATCGACACTAATTTCTCCATTCTCGAACTTTTCGCGAATGTAATGGTATTTCACCTCAATATGTTTTGAACGTTTATGTAATTCACTATTTTTAATAAGTCGAATAGCACTCTGGTTGTCAATTCTTATTGGTGTTGGTTCCTTTTGTGTTTCACCGATATCTGATAAAAACTGACGTAACCAACTGACTTCTCTCGCTGCATTTGATGCACTCACATATTCCGATTCAGTTGTTGACAAAGTTATGTTTTTTTGCTTCTGACTTGACCAAGTAACTGTCCCTTCGTTGATTTTGAAAATGTAGCCGGACGTTGATTTTCGCGTATTTGGATCACTTGCGAAATCTGCGTCAGCGTATCCAATTAATTTATTTGGGTTATTTGTTTGACCATTATACATGATTCCAAATTGAGACGTGTTTTTTAAATAACGAATGATTTGTTTGACAGCTTTACAATGTTGCTCGCTTGGATTTTTTAAGAATCTGCTTACTAATCCAACTGAATAAGCGATATCTGGCCTTGTAACTATAGCTGCAAACATTAAACTTCCCACGGCTTCACGGTATGGAAATTTAATATCTTTTCCGCATTCGTCATTGTTTAATAAAGTTACATGAACATCAGAGGGTGTACGTGCTGATTTGGCGTCTTGCTGTTTAAAACGTTCAACTATTTTATTTACGTAGTTATATTGATGTATAAAAATAGTTTTATCATCGCGATTTCTTATAACTTCTAAACCAACAAAATAATTTAGTTCACTGATCGTTACCCTCGAATTCAGTTTTTAATTTGTCTAGCACTAAATTTATTACCGATTTATTTTTACACATTATTAATCCGTCATCGACAAACAAAATTAAAAACACTTTCAACGTTTTGATTTTACCCGTGTAAACACACTTATCTGCGTTACATTGTTCGAAACCGAATTCTTTTAAAAAATTATTAAAACGAATATTCCAATTTCTTCCGCTTTGACGTAAACCGTATAAACTTTTCTTTAGTTTGCAGACAAAATTTTTGTTTATGTTTGTTCCTTCTGGTGGTTCCATGTATACCTCTTCGTCGATTGCACCATTTAAGAAGGCCGTCTTAATGTCGAACTGCATTATCTCCAAGTCATTTTTAGCTGCTATTGCTAGGAGAATTCTTATAGAATCGTACCTGGTTGTCGGTGAGAACGTCTCTTTGAAGTCGATGCCCTTCTTTTGTGCGTATCCTTTTGCCACAAGTCGTGCTCGGTATCGCTTCGAGTTTCCATCTGGGTCTACTTTTACTTTGAACACCCATCTGCTTCCAATGACATTTTTGTCGTCGGGTTTCTCGACCAATTCCCATGTTTTATTCTTCTCCAGTGCCGCCAGTTCTTCTTCCACTGATTCTTGCCATTTGATTGAATCTTCAGAAGACATCGCCTCCGGGTATGTTTGTGGTACATCTGTAACAAAATTTACCTCGTAATCGTCGTATCTTTGAGGAGTCCTGATGATTTCTCTTGGGCGTAGTCGGTATCTTTGTTCTTCCACTGGTTCTGGAACGTTTTCTTCACCATTGTCTTGTCGAATTTCGTCTTCAAATTTATCGTCATCCTCTTCTAGCTCCATTGGAACTTTTACGGTATTTATTCTAGCGATAATTTCTTTAGATTCTTCGTTAAAAATTACGTCTCTTGAAATTGTAATTTTCTTTGTTTCGATGTCGTATAACCGATAATTAGTAGAATTTCCGTCGTAACCCACTACAATTAACTTTTTGCTTTTAGCGTCCAATTTCGTTCTCGTTTGTTTGGGTTTGTGTGCGTACGCTACGCTTCCAAACGTTCTTAAGTGTAACAAGGTCGGCTTCTTACCTGTCCACATCTCGTATGGCGATTTTTCTGGTGAATTACTATTTGGCATTCTGTTTAACACATAAACAGCGGTATTCACGGACTCTCCCCATAAGCTAATTGGTAGATCCTTTTCATATAACATTGATCTCGCGCTTTCCACTAAAGTTCTCATCTCCCGTTCAACACGTCCGTTCTGTTCAGGTGTATACGGCGCGGTTCTTTCTAAGTCAATTCCACGATCGCGTAAACACTGTCTGAAATTTTTATTAATAAATTCCGTTCCATTGTCGACATGCAAAGTTTTCACTTTATAACCGAATTTATTTTCACACGTTTTTAGGTACGTTTTAAATGAGTCTAAAGCATCACTTTTGTGTTTTATAAAGAAAACAATTCTGTAGCCTGTAGCTTCATCTTTAAATAAAATGAAATAATTGGCGCCACCAATGCTTGGCGTATTCATCGGTCCACACACGTCAGCATAAATAACTTCCGCGGGTTTCACGTTTCTTTTAACAGTGCCGAATTTCAATTTATGAGCTTTCCCGTAGCAACAACTTTCGCAGTTAAGCTTATCGATTTTCTCTATGTCAATGTCTTTAATCTCACCTTTGTTGATTAAACTTTTTATTGTTTTTACGTTCACATGAGCTAGGCGTTTATGCCATAACATTAATTTGTCCGTTTCATTACTCGCGTAATTTATTTCGTAATTTATTAACGTTTCGAACTGCATTACGTATAAATTATTTCCGGTTCGGGTTGCATATGCCGTTAGCTCGTCTTCTGCGTAAACGTAGGCGTGTTTATTTTCTTTTACTATCTTGAAACCTCTCTTTGTTAAAACACCTTCCGAAAACAAATTTCGTTTTAATTGCGGAACAAAAAGCACGTTTTGTATGATCGCGTCGAACCATTTTTCGTTGACTTTCTTTCGTATTTTGATTTCTCCTTTGCCTTGTACTTTGAGGATTTTGTCATTACCTAATCTTACGGTAGTTTCCTCTTGGAATTCTTTGTACGTTGAGAAATATTCTATCTTGTACGTCATGTGAGCAGATGCTCCACTGTCCATAATCCATTCTTCATTAGCTGAAGTTGTCAGGGCTTCCGAGGTGTGCTGCTCTTCTTCGTTTATGGTGAACGCTGACAAGTTTCCTTCTTGTCGGGGCGGCTTTGGTTCATTTTCTTGTTTTGAATTGTTGCCCGTACGTTCTCTTCTTTGGGAGCGGCAATTTCTCGCGAAGTGTCCCTTTTTCTGGCAATTGTAACAGGTGACGGTTGTCTTCGAACTTTTCGCCGTCGTTTTCTTTTTTGTTTGTGTTGAAAACGCGGTGTCGTTTTCTTCACTTGTCGTTAGATGTGCCTCTTCATCTAGTAGCCTTGCTGTAAGATTGCTTAACGTTTGCTTGTTTTCCTCTACGGATAACCATGCTTGTCGTAAGTTTCTGTATTTTTCAGGTAGTCCTAGTAGTATTTTGGCCATTATTGCCGAATCACTTATTGTCTCACCTGCGTTTCTTACTTCTTTTGCCAAATTTTCCACTTTGGCTATGTGCATTGCCATCGTATCATTTTTGTCCATCTTGTAGTTGTGATAACGCTCTTGATGCATCAGCTTATTCATTTCAGATTTCTGATTGTAAACTGTATGTAGTTTGTCTAGAACTTCTTTTGCTGTGGAACAATTTTCTATCAATGTAATTAAAGATAGCTCCATTGCTGATGTTATCGTAAACATAGCGATGGCATCCATTTTATTCCACGCTTCAAACTCCTTTACGTTTGCTTCATTTGGTTTCAAACATGTGCCAACTGCAACGTCGTGAACCCCTTTGGCTCTTAAGGCGCATTTGATTTGAAAAATCCATTGTTTGAAGTTCTGACCGTTGAACTTAGTTATCACACTTACGTCGATTTTCTCGGACATTTTCACTTTGTGCAAAACTGATTCGCGGTTGTGAATTCCTTCTTTTATTACTTACGTAAAACAGATTCACGTGTATCACTTATTTTACTGTTCACTTTTTGAAAATTGATTCCAAGTGTCTTTCACTAAACTATCGCAAAACCGATTCGCGTTCCCGATCAATCACTTACGTTGCCTGGGCCCATAACCTTTTGAGGTACTTATTGCAATTAATCGTGGTTTAATAAAAAGCTTGTGAAGTGTGAACGAATAAGTATAATAAAAGAATTAAAAGTAACATAGGTAAACTTGGTTAGTAACTTATGTGAGTATTGCTGGCTGTCTACTACAACAACTGATTGCGAGTTGCAACTTCTTATATACTCGCGGTAGTTAAGTAGGCGTCCGTCCTCCAATAAACATTGCGCAATCGTTGCATAATTCTTATATCTCAATAGAATCCAGTGTAAGAATATGTAAAAGAGTTTGATGGATTTGTCATTAAGATCTTGATAAATTTCTTCACTTGCTAATAGCCGATGTTCTACGTAATTTGCTGTAAAAAATAGTCGCAAAGGT
Source organism: Pyrocoelia pectoralis (assembly GCA_036250285.1). Lineage (NCBI taxonomy): Eukaryota > Metazoa > Arthropoda > Insecta > Coleoptera > Lampyridae > Pyrocoelia > Pyrocoelia pectoralis. The sequence continues at coordinate 33,789,388 of CM070075.1, read as the reverse complement.
TCCCATTGTTCGATGATCCTTTTTACTACTGATAGGAGGGAAAGCCATCTCGTTTGTGCCGGTCGAAGAATTTGATGTGGATCTGCTTGGCAAAAGTCTTGAAATTCTCTAAACATTGCTTGCCGCTTGGAACTGTGTTTAAAAAAGTTGTATATATTTCTGGCCATGTCTTCGCATCTCCGCGGCAAGCATTTGCAAGCCTCGCTAGCACATAAATGCAGGGAGTGGCAAATACATTTTTGCACCATTATTCCAGGAAGAGCTTCCTTTAACCTGCTAGAAACTGAGTTTCTTTTTCCAAACATAGGTACTATTGCAGCCGTCAGAAGCAAATCCAATAATGTTAGTCATTGGAATGTTATGTGATTCTATGGCTTTTGTTATTTCGGTAAATAATCTCTCAGCTGTAGCACCTTCATTTGCTTGATCTGGATCATTCCCAGAAAATATTTGGATTAGTTTCCAATATAGGGTGGTTATTTTTTCATTTGTTGCATAGAAAAATCTTACACAAACACATAGAGTTTTAATAGCTGCTATGTCAGTAGATTCGTCAATAATGAGGCTAAATTTATTTACTTTTAAAAGATCATCTATATTTTCCTCACAGCAACGACCGATGACGTTTTTTACCACTTGTGTGGCTTTGGTTCGATTCAAAACGATACCTTTAGCAATTTTGGAATCCGGAAAGCATTCCTTTATAACAGACGTTAAATGGTCAACACTGTTGAAAGAAATGTTATGCTCCGTTAAATACGCGGCCAATTTAATTTCGGCGCGTTTTATTTGCTTGTCCTCTGACGTATCAACTTTTTTTTTAAATAAATCTGCAACTGAGGAAGTTGTTGGCATTGCTTTTATTTTTAACAAATGTTTTGCCGACTTAGCGTGATTTTTTACTACTGAAATTTCCGCTACAAACGTAGCGTTACAAGCACGACAGCGCGCTTTTCCAGAATCTAAAGAAACCACAACAAAACGATAAACCAATGTGCAATTTTGTGTACCATTATCAAATAACTTACCACTATCAGCCGACAACCATCCCTTAAAGTCTTTATTGGATTCCCATTCAGTTCGGTATTTTTGCGCTCTGTGTTTCGCTTTTTTAGTGCTCTCGCCTCTTTTAAGCTTTTTGAATTCTGGTGTTTCACATCGCAACCTTTTTCCTCCCCTTTCGGTACAAGTACTCGAGTCTGATTCTTCTGATGACATAGCACACTTCAATTACCTATCAATCAACTCATGAACGCATGAAATACACAATAAGCAATAACTGTAAAAGGTGGCAGCGCGTATTGACTGATGAGTATTGACTGTCGCAACTCGCAAATTGATAAAACTATTAAAAAAATGCAATTATTCGTGATAGCGAATCAAATTTCAAATTCCTTAGTCATCAATGGTAAAACTTTAGAACGTGAGAATGCCGAATCGCCGGACGTTTATCAAATTTAAAAAGCTAGTATTACTAACATATAAATACAATGGTATTACTATACTACTAAATAAGTACCTAGTATACGCCTATCAGTAATCTGACTCCCGTAGAAGATTATTTTCTGTTTACAGTCCTGTTTTACTAATATCAGGCACTTAAGTTTCAAATTCATTTTTGTTTGAATTTGAATGAAATGTATTAAATTATCGTACTTTCTGCAATTATGGTACGCGTACTATCGTACATCGTACAGCAGGTCATATTATCGTACAAAATCAATAATTATCGTACATCTGGGAACGCTGGATCTAAGGTATGAAGTTACTAGTTAGCCTTCTACAGTGTTGCCTAGTATATTTTCCCGATTAACTAAACAGTGTTTCGTTTTAGTTGGTGCAATTGATTATAAAATAATCCCTGATTAAAATTTAAACAGTGATTAGTTAATCAATGTTTATTGCATAAACGGTGCAAACGGCCATAAACATTTGCTTATAACGCTTGGTATACTGTATATATATTTTCTAAAACCAGAAGTTTCTCTCAAATAATTATTTGCTCTTGAAATAGGTTATCAAAGTGATACCTATCGAACAGATTGTTGTTATTATTAACATGAATGAAAAGAAAAAGGTATTTTATGCGATTATAGTTGGTCACACAAAAAAATGGTTAAAACAAAATATGTAGATAATTCCATGACAAACAACTTTTGTTTAAACATTTGTTTTCTAAACTTAACGGTTAAGTAATAAAATCCAAAATACCGTATTTTGGCCGCCATTTTCCACGATGGCGACTCCAGCACAATTTTTTTTTGGGACTTTATAAAATTTCAATGAGAAGGCAACAATGAATATATGTACCGATTCCCTTGCTTGTATGATACATTTTTTTGAGAATATCTAAAATGACTGGACTATAATAGTATATTTAAATTTATGACACGTCCAAAGATATTTTATAAAACTCTGTATTGTGTATTTTCTATACCTTGTAGTGATGGGGTAGTGATACATACAAAAAAAGAAATTAGTGTTACAAATTTTTTGCCAAGTTTTTTGAGGGAATGGCTTCCTTTTTTGGGGGTCGATATTGTTTTGGCTTGTGTGGAAGCAACTCATGTTTTAAGTTTCACTCATAATCATCATCACTAAAGTGTTTTGAACAAATCCGAGCATTTTTGACATTAAATTTACTATTCCCTCTACACAAGTGTTTACAAGAATTTACTTCGTTGATTCCTATACCGTAGGGCAGCGTTTCCCAAACTTTTTTGAACACGGCCCGGTATGAGGTTTTAAAATTTTTGGCGACCCACCTTACGAAACAACCCCATTTATTTACAAAAAAATTTTATTTTTTTATTAAAAATCAAGTTATTTGTTTGTTTATTTTATTTCATATACAAAAATTTCAAAATGATTATATAAGAAAATAAAAGTAATTAAGAAATGATATTCATTTACAATTAGTACATGAAGTAATCTAGCAACGTTAGCAGCACGACGCGGAGCGCGGATGCGAGCGATAAAGCTATGTGAAAGAGTACAAATAATGCACACTTTTCCACTATACTAGTGTATAACGTATAACTGATGTAAAAAAACTAATACCATTGAATAAATAATATTTGTTATATTATTATATGCTATTATATAAATAATATTTATTCAATACGTAAACATTTTTTTTTGTGTTCTTACAATTTTTTGCACGACCCGGCATAATGTTGCTATTGCTACGGCCCGGTGCCGGGTCGCGACCCACACTTTGGGAAACGCTGCCGTCGGGCGTAGGTGCAAAGAATATATTCTCTTTGGTAGGCGTGCCTCCCACTGAACTCAATAATATATGGAAGAGCAAAGCCGTTGAAATCAAATGAGATGTGCGTGAAAAAGTGTGCAAATTTGAAGAAAATAATAAGGTCGGAAATCGTTTAACTACGGGGATTACGCGTTTGCGCAGTGGAAAATACCATGAAAAGGCATCATATGTGTTCAAGTCAATGAACTCTACCTAATAAATTGAAGTTGGGTTAGAAAATTTTACGTGGTTTGTCTTCGTGAACAAGTGGATTAATTTGATTTATAAACGTTACAAGGGAGAAGGGTTTACAGTGGGTGTTATGGAGTTCATGATTAACATACAGTTTTAGATAATATATAACAGCTGTTTTATTTGTTTGAGCTCTAATTTATTACGGCGCATGATCGGGAACGTACCCCGTGCGCATTTTCAATTTGTATCACTTAAATTTACAACTTTGCTCTTCCATATATAATAGAGTTCAGTGGTGCCTCCATCTGAGCGGCGTGGAAGTTCCCTTATTGAAGCAGCTATGACAGTTCCCACCATTGAACTGTACGGTTGCGTATAGCGTATAGTTCAATGGTTCCCAGGCCACTCATACAGGCAGTGTTTTCATTCTATCCCGTGGTTGGATTGTTCTAGGTTGTGATTATCTACCACAACTGTGGAGAGGTAACCGTTACTACAAATGCTTGCGCAAGTTGTCGTCGACTGTTAGAATGGATACCTATTTCCTTCTAACGTGTTTGTATAAACGTGTGAAAGAGTTAGTTAACATTTAATAATAAAATAAGAAATAAACACGAAATATTATTGAAAATAGAGGTAAATTATGTTGTCCTTCAAAAGCACATGAATATTTGCTTGAAAGCAAAGTATAGTTTGAATTTTTCAAACGAAGAATTAGAACTTTTGCAATGCATTTTTAAGGTGGATTTCCATTACAACGTTTTGCGGTTTGCGTTGTGCGGCAGTCAAACCTTATTGGTTAATTTAAAATGTTTCGCCGCAAACATTTTATATTAACCAATGAGGTTTGACTGCCACACAACGCAAACCGCAAAACGCTGTAATGGAAATCGACCTTTACGTATTTATAAGCAGACAGGTATAGCATCATTAAAAACTTCACTATTGTCTATATTTACAGTACACTTATTTTATAGTTGCTAATTAGAAAAATTAATCATGAAATAAGTGTGATAGACAAAAACAGAACGTGCTTGAAATAGGAGATCTGGCAACATCACATATCTCTTAAAGCAATTGTTTAAATTTGATATTTGACGTACGTCAAGTAATAAATAAATAACTGTGCATGCTTAATTAGTGATTTATAATTGACAGGATGTTTAAACAATACGCGAAAAAATGAGTTTTATAAATGGAACCAAATAACGTGTATGAGTTGGGGTAACGTTTTAATCCGAGTGCGTAATTGTATTATGAAGGCGTAGTCCGAAAACAATTTTTCAAAAAATGGGCGACAAAACCAACAAAACAGTGATTGGGGCGGGGACTGGAATTCCTTCTAAGCCAGTCCCTATGAAGTTATTTGCAACATGGGAAGTCGACAGAACTCCTTCGAATTGCATTCCGAGGTACCCGTAATCTCTTACTATTTAATATCGTACAGTAAAAGAATATTTTACTCCTCTTCCAGATTGTGTTCACTTACATTATCTCGATTAGTGGTTTTACGACCGCTTGGAGCAGATTTGGCCTCCATATCTATTGCTGTTAAAATGCAATCTAGCAAACGCACATTACGTTCGAATGAGCTTTTGTTGCCACCGAATGGTTTGCTCGATACTGGATTGGAGTTGACTTTTAGTTTGCAATATCCACATTTCCTTAAAAGAGATGGAAATAAGCTGCATATTTTGTTACAACGGAGGAAACGTTACAAAAATCGCACAATGCTAGGTTTTAAAACATTAGCCGAGGGAATTATTCGTATGGATCAGGTAATTTACTCTTGAGAATTTCTCGCTAATAAAAAATGTGAATGCATTTTATAAAACGTTTTGTGGCTTCTTAGAGAACAATTTATTTATTGTGGTTTACATAACTTCCCTCCAAACTAATATTTCCTTACCACATTAAAAGTGTTTATAAAATTAGTAAGGAATGTTGGCTTATTTACATGGAATTTTTGGCACTTGAAATTGCATGATTATCTCATAATCAATGTAGATTTTGCCTTGTAATTCAATTCTAAATTTTCATTTATGACATGTTGTTATTGCAAATACAAATACTTATTTGAGACATGATTAAAACCGCGAACCTTGTCCAATACACAATGAATGCAATGGAGGAAGAGCCTAATTTATAAGGAAGTGTGCTATCATTTGTTTGCCCATTCCTTTGTTTATACTGCACAATAATAAAATTTCCACTTTTTTGATTAAAAATACTTATTTCTACCAAAAATACAATGACCTTCCACACAGGTATGTGAAGAGATTAAAAGCTAGCAATTTGGGTACATATGTTAATTCACAAAATTGTAATTATATGTGTTATTTCAAAGTGTAATATAATCAATGGCATGAAATGTATTCACTAATGTTATTAAGTAGAAATCACAACTACAATAGGGAAACGCATGTGTTGTCATTGTTGTGTTTTTTTATTAGAGTACTATAAACAATATACTGTCAACTGAGAGTACACATGAGTCGCATTTTGAAAATATATGTGAATTTATAACATTTTCAACGCCCTTGTTTACAACCCAATATTAACACGTCCAGTGCTGCACTTCTTCTTCTCTTGTCCTGCTGCCCTTTCAGAAATCGAATTGCTGATGTGGGTCCGGTCTCTCTCCAGCTCTTCCATGCTTTCCTGTCCTCCATTCGTTTTTTCATCTCTGTTATGGACTTCCCTTTTGCTCTTCCTATACCTTCTGTTTGGTCCATCCAGTTTCTTCTAGGTCTTGTCTATACTTGTCAAACATTTATTTCACTTCACTTACAATAAAGTAATACTAAGGAATATATGCTTGTTTGACCGAGTACTCTGTGCTCGGTCAAGTGCTCGTATCAAATATGCCCCGTTTTTTATCTTATTGTAATAACTAATAATAAATACTATTTGTAACATCGCCCTATATAACAGTGAAGGAAATATAATTATTTCCTTCACTATTATTTCAATATACCGCCTGTTACTGCCTGTTCAAAATGTACTAGATTCCTATAAAATTTGATTTTGTAATTTTGAAATTTGCCCCCCCCCCCCCCTTTGTATTAATTATTTAAAATATATATTGCCATGCAGGTTTTACAAAAACAGATGGACATTGAGTTGGAACTTTTACCAGATAACAGCGGCAAAGATAAAACAGGAATAGCTGTGGCTCGCCTTACGGTATTACAATTAAGTTCAACACCCGTAGATCAGGAACATAAGACTGATCGTGATAGAGATTTTAGTGACGAAGAAGATGAATTTAGTTCTGCAGAAGAAGAAGGAGGGGATCTTTCGGATAGTGAACCGCTACGCTCTAAAATGCCACATGCCAGGGTAACATAAATACTGCCTCTTGTATATATTATTATTAATTTTATTGTTACAGCACAACCTAAAACAAAAGTTTGTCTCTTTATTAAAAAGGTTTCGTGTGCCGGATTCAGAAGGTGGGCGTGGCGCTTCTCTGGCAAATCCTAGTGATATTCAAGCATTATTTCAAGAGTTAGAATCTTTAAGTTGTGATGAGGACTCTGGTGGCGAACAAGATACGATGTCAATATCAAGCACACCTAAACCTAGTTTAAGGCCATTTTTCAGCAGTAGTCGCAGTTTATTAGATAATCACCCTGCACCAGGTGGGTACCTAAGTGTCAAAAAATAGTCTTGAAAAATCGGTAACAAAACTTCAGGTACTGTTTTAAAATGAATCAAAAATGTCCTCAGTTTGTGGAAACTCCTACAAACTAAATAAATCTCTCTATTTTTTAATTTGTTGAAGATTTAAGTTTTAATTTTTATAGTTATTTAAATTAGCGATACATGAATCACAAAAATTAACTGTCAATTAATTGTTTATTTAAGTGAAGAACTCATTAGTATACAGGGTGTCCCAACCAGTGCTTCAGTTGGAAAAAAATATTTGGTAAGCTCACCTTCATTTCAACAGCATTCATATGGGTTGATTCTTCCTTCATTGGATTCTGGCTTGTGGCATGCTGTCTCATTTGCTTATCTCCTATCTCCTCTCAACTAGGATATAAGGAACTGGGTTGAATTCCTTAACTGGAGGTCCAACATTGCTGATGAGGATAAGTCCACTGACTCGTTCCACCGCAATGCATTTCTTGTGTCAATTATTATATGGTCCAGTTTGCTCTTTCACACTCTGACGCGCATATTAGAATGGTGTCAAGTGAACTATACGTAACATAGACTTTAAATCCTCAGGAATAACGCTGACTCAATATATTCTCGAAAAGCATTTACCATTCTTCTTCTTGAAGTTGGAACCGCTCGCTCAAATTATGTTTTTCGCGCCATACCTGATATCTACATTGGAAGGCCAGTTTTTCTTGTATAAAAAAATCAGAAACTATGTTCATCTTGTTGCCAAATGCAGCTGTACAGCTTTGTTGAGACGCACGGCTTTCATGATCTACAAGTCTATTCCTCAGATTATCTGCCAGCCTCCTGAAGAACTGGCCACTGTTTATTGTGACAACTATAGAATTAGACTGCAGACAGATGTTTTTAAATTTCTTAGTTTGTGAAGCCTGAATAGCTTCCTCGAGGAATTTTCCTGGTTCATTATACATGGAGTGCAAGACTGACCATTCTCTCGATAGCACTATTGGCGTCAATTAGTGTCATACTTCTGTTTTGCAGGGGCAGCAATAAATCACTCAATTCAGTCAGTGCTTCACACATTATTCGCAAATTCATTTGATGATAAACTATTAAGAAGACCCTGGTATTTTGTTCTTTCTTTTGAATCTCTTGCCATGTCATTTTTGACAATATTGAAGTGTGTTGCTAGTGCACCATAGCTGTCCCATACGGATTTCACAGTATTGAGACTCGTTGATACCCATCTTATTGTGAAAATTTTACCTGTTTTCTTTATTTGCTGCTCTAATTTTGCAGCACACTCCATTAGCTCCCTCTGGTTTTTTGGTGATAAATTTTACAAAGAGTAAAGTTTATCAAAAAAATGATAGATACCATGAACATCGTTTCTGGTATTTCCAATCGAGCGATGGTTCGAACAATGCGAAACAAATATGTTGGGAAATGCATTGTTCGACGCGTCAGTTCAGTCTATTTTGTGCCATGAATCAACTAACACCAATACAACGAACAGAAATCGTCAAATTGCATTTTAAAAATGGGTCCTCGACGCGTCATATCGAAAAACGGCGATTTCGACTGGCCGCTGCGCTCATCCGATTTGACGCCGCCGGACTTCTTTTTGTGGGGGTATTTGAAGAGCGAAGTTTACATCGACAAGCCGCAGACCATAGCTCAGCTCAAAGCCAATATTCGCCGGAAAATATCGCTTATTACCACCGAGACGCTGGAAAATGTTATGCAAAATGCACGAAAACGGGCATCTTTTTGCATCAAAAAAAAGGCGGTCATTTGTTGGATATTACATTCAAAACATGATGGTAAATAAAATAGAAAGGAACAAAATAATAAAGTTTGTGCAAAAAAAAATAAAAAAAGTCCACATCAAAAGTTATTCAAGTTTCAAATGCTATCGCAACAGATGGCGCACAGTGTATCTTAAGTAATTCAGCTGCAACACCATTTCTTCTGCCCAACATAGCTGAAGCTCCATTAGAAACAAAAGTAACAAGATTTTGTCTTAAAAATTGTTCATTCATTCCATTATTTATAATACATTATTTATAATGGCTTTTTTTATGGCTACTGCTGTTGGCTGATGGAGTTCTATAAAGTCCCAGAAAAGGTACTGCTTCAGAATTTTTTGAAATTAAACATCTTAGACGTATCACAAGTATAGCTTTTTTGCTAACAGTGGTTGATTCGTCTACCGGTATGCTTATTTTCAAGTTATTCTGAATTTCAGATAGTTATTTTCTCATTGGTTTTGAGATATTATTATTATTGTTATCAGCCTTAATTCCCTGGGAATCATTGGCGCCCTTTTTTGGGCTCTTTATCCTTTAGGCGGGATTAGTTCTTATTATTAAACATAATTAGTGTCAGATGTTCTGGTCTGATTTGGCTTTTGTTACTATTTTCCTCCATTAGTGTCTATTTGTGGCTTTTTCCCCCCAAGTCCTCACATCTGTAGGTCTAGGACTACCTACCTCTTTCCATCTGTTTTTGGGTTTTCCCCTTGGTCTTATTTTGGTTCCCAATCGGTTATTGTCTTGATTCTATTTTCATTTGTTCTCGTTACATGTCCCAGCCAGCGTATCCTTTATGCTTTAACTTTCCTAATTCCTACTATGTCCTCTCCTTTTATCTAGCTGTCTATTTCTTTGATTGATTTTTAAAAAAATTATTCGTTATTGTAATCTCAAAAATATTTTTACAAGATGCTTCTTTTTGTTGACGACAGTAATCTGTTATTGGAATTTTCTTAAATCAACAGAGTCATAACATAACCTTCCACCCTCAGATCGTTTGAACACTGTGTATGAAGACGATTAAAAATGTTTTTTTTAATTTGCAAACCACTATATAATTTTTTATAAATACTTATAGTTTTTCAGCAGATCTGTCTGTTATCATACTTTGTTAAAAAGTCATTAAGATGGGCATTTTTGTATTAAAACTTGCTACCTAAAGTTTTTCCGTCAATTTCTGAAGAGTCTACTACCTTTTGTGTGGCCGAGTATATTCAAATTGATTTTTTATGTAAATGAATAGAAATTGAACGCAGTGGAGAAGAAAAAAACTATTCTGGTAGTGACGGAAATGCTGATGTATGTTGGACTGATCACGAAGTACAATCTGACCCACAAATTGGATCTCCGCCTTTTGATAAGTTACCTCCGAAGTGTGATGACAACTTAGAAGTGGGCGAACGTAAAAGTAAATTATTCCGTACACCTGCTTTGGCTAGTAAAAAAAAAAATTCGTTGAGCATTGGGACCGAATACACCACTCCTGAAACAGTTATTGTAGGTATTATTATAATGAAGGTATTTAGTTTTTAAGTGTTATTAAAGGTCAGGAAAACATTTCTCGAACAAGTTGCCCGTCTACTTCCACCGGATGAAATAAACTTACCTGATGTTGTTTTGCTTGTATCTGGAGGAGAACCTCAAGCTTCCCTGTTGTGTAGTAGATTGGCCCATCATCGTCTCTTCCAGCCATTATCAGGTCCAGAGGTTCGCTCTGTTCTCACTTCACTTGTAAATAAAATACAAAAGTAGTAAGATGCATTCATTGTGTCATAAATCAATGAGAATTTTAACGTAATTTAATTTTTAGTTGCAATAGTTGTGCTAAGCCTAATAATCCAATCAAACTTGTATTGGTTGGTGGCGATGCACTTATTGGATGGACATTACGTCCATATGTAGAATTATTATCTTCTAGGTCTTCTGAATGGATTAGTTACATACGTATTTACATAGTACCTTTAGGTAAAACAATTAACACAAATTTGTATTAAAATTTAACCCGATATTTTTAGGCGTTTGTACTGTTGCTCGTCATCTGGCATCTTTAGATGCCGGTTATGCAAATTTATTTCCCTCCGACGCAGAACTTAAAGGGGAAGAATTAGTAAATCGTTTATTGCGGTACATTTCGCTTCCTCCATTTACTCCAATTGCTAATTTACCTTTAGCAGAAGCTATGCTTACGTGCCAAGACGATTCCAGTCAACTCTTTATTCCATTTGTAAATGTATGTTTCGTTAATGTGTAAGAACGTAGTTGACTAACATTTTTCTAGGAGGTTCGTGTGGGACCCACAGATAGCGTACTATCTGTATCCGTTGATATGGAAGACTTAATGTGTTCAAGCCCACCGGGTCCCCCTCCATTAACTCCTCCTTCATCCCCAAATGTACAAGTTAGAGAATCTCCTTGGGAACCGTTAGAATTGCAACTCGATTATTGGCAATTTCCCAAAGTCACCGAGAATCTAAAGACTGACAAACCGAAACAAGATGGAAAAGTATCATTGAAGGGATTGTTTCGGGGTTTGCAAGCAAATCCGAGTTCCTGTTCTGGTTTGAGTACAGGACTTAATCTCACGATGCACGTCTCCACAAAAGAGAAGAAACAAAAGAGTAAGTACTTCATAGCATTAGGTAAATATCAAATGTTTTCAGTACCATAAGTGAAATATACTACATATCGCCATGCTTTTACAGAGAACTGGTAGCCTACTATTAGCTTTCAGTTCAGCTTTTCAGTGAAAAAAATTGTTTTTTTTTTTTTTCAACAGTAAGATCATAAGTGCTCAACTATTGTCGGAAAGATTTTTTTGTATGAGCACTGGTTGCTTGGCAATTAAACGAGATCAAATTGACGAAAAGACCCGAGCGCGAAGCGCGAGGGTTCTTTTCCCAAGAATTTGATCGAGTTTAATTACCTTTTAGCAATCAATGCTCATACAAAAAAATCTTGCCTGACAAGAGTTGAGAACGAATGATCTTCGGTTGGAGAATTAACTGAATGAAGCGTTAAATACGTCAAATTTTTTACTTTTGTCAAAATGACATTTGATTTTTTTAAATATAGGTTGCTAAAACAATGAGGTAGCGGCAAGAAAAGTAGCATACATTCTTTTCAGTTAAAAAAACTTGTGATTGGTGCATGTGACACTGTTCTTAATGTCTGATTGGTCTACAACACTATGAGGTTAATTATCAACTTAAAATTGATACACCGATTATTTCAAGCATACTTACTAAACATTTTATGACATATCAGAATGTGAAAAAAAAATTGCCTGGTTTGTATTTAAAATGTTGATGCTCACTTCCGGTATTTCCGGAAGTGCTTCCATTTGGAATAGTTATTTACATACGAGTGAGGAAAGTACAACTTTCGTTGGACGCGAATGCAATTCAAGTGAACGAATGTGACCTTACTCACGAGTTTTGTATTAGATTTTGTTCGATACCTCTTTAGAAAGTGACTTCGTAACTTTGTATTACAATTGGAATTATTTTATTTAAAAAAAATCACACAGTCGTGACGATCCGTTGCTATGAAACAAATGTAATTACAAGTGACGATAATACTTTCAAATATGGGTGAGCGAAAGTACAACCTTCTCTCACTCGTAACCATAGTTAATGGGCCACTTTCTAAGGAGGTATCGAACAAAATATTTTTTTACACAATGCAACTAAAATCGTTTAATTAATAATACTAAATAAATAAAATAACTTCATTTAATGAATCTTAATGGTAACTAGTTTACTAAATGCTCAAATAAGCCACCTTCCACGTCTAAACAATATCCTAACCTATCATAAAATTCTCGTCATGCTCATTGACAGACAAACTACTATTGTTTTTATGTCGACCATTTCATGGCACCGCTATTTCTTGGTCAGTTTTAATTTTCAATGTTTCTTTGTGCTGTATTATGTAAAATAAAAACAAACAACATTTACAGATGTAGATTTTTTTAATCTACAAAATAGTTAAATAGGCTTTTTGTCTAAACTAATTAGAGAAGCACATAATCAAATATTAAGATTTTTACATTGAAATCTCTATGATCCATCGGCCAACTCTACACTGTGTCTATTAAATATAGTAACAGGCCCAAAATGGAACCCTGTGGGGCGCCAACTTCCACTTGTAGATCGTTTGAGTGTACAAACCCCAGATGCACTGACTGTTTACGATTAGATAATTGACTTTAAGACTTTAGGAGTTGAAGGCTTGAATCACTAAAGTTGTAAGCTGCAAGCTTGTTGATCAAAATATTGTGGGCGACACAATCAAAGGCTTTGCTAAGGTCACAAAGTCAGCCTTATTTATAGTAGCTGCTCAAGCAGCTTCCCTGCAGCGTCTAAGAGACAAAGTGACCCATAGCTTGTACTATCGCCCTGTTGCTTTCCTGGTTTCTTAATAAGGGCAGCACGTCCCTCCTTTCCGTTGGTTTGTAAAAACACGCAATTCTAAGGTCTTATTTAGGACCATGGTACTTTTCTGGTTTTTCGTTGCTCTTTTCATCTCACCTATACTGCCCTCCTAAGTAAAAACCTCCTATCTCCAAATATTCGAAAAATGTGATATTGACTTCTACATCTAAGCAAAAACACTGTATTATACTAGCAAATGTGGGCTTCTAGCTTAGGAATAATGATTACGGGGTTTTATCGTAGTATAACGCATGTCGCACTTTATTGCGAATTGTTACCACCTACGATGTGGTGCTTTGTCTAAGTAATTCGCTCGCGCTCATTCATGCCGAATACATGCGTGGTGATTTAAAATTTTCAATATTAGATTGTGGTGATTTAAATACGAATTATCTAAGGTAAGAATACAAAATAAATATTTAAACACTTTTTTATATGCTTGTCTGATAATGAAATATGGCAGTTTTGAAGACTGCTTAAAAATATTAAGAAATTCTCCTCCAAGAACAAAAATTGGTCATTTTTATCGTTCTTGGTGTACATAATAAATTTGAACAAGCTGCCCGCAAAAGATATTGTTATCAATTACTTTGAACTTGGGCATTCCTTTATGTCAGCAGACAGCTTTCACCACCAAGTAGAGCTGTCCGTAAAGAGGACAAAAAAGTGTATGATTTGTATGATTTTATTGAAGCTGTCAAAAAATCTAACTGTGGACACGTAGACGTTAAAGCAATGATGGTGTCTGATTTCCGTGAATGGTATGGTTTTTTATTGCAGGCGAAATTGAAGAGGGCTTGTCCACGGATTTATCTTTACTGCGATATCAAAAATTATAACTGAAAAGGTATCTTTCACCTTAAAAGTACAAACAGAAGACGAAATGCAAGATTTTTGCAAATAAAAATAATGAAAAATGGATTTAGCGGTGAACCCAGCCCCATAAACGCTCCATGTGGAGTATCAAAAACCAAAAAGGAGAATATTCTAAGAAACTTAAATGAAGTTATACCTAAAAATCGTCGACACTTCTGAGAAAATCTTTCTGATTCAAATTAGGATTAGATACTTTTTGTTATGTTCATTTGTTGTATTTGTTTTATGTTCATTTGTATTGAAATAAATTATACTTAATACTTCTTCATTCTGCCTAAAAATTTTTTAAAACGAAGTAATAGGCAAATTTGTTTAATTCATTTTACATAGTAAGAACCACATATTAAGAAATTTTACGATTTACTGTGTTTTCACACATTTCACACATATAAGATAAGACACTGCTTTGGGGCAACACAGAATACATTAAATCGTTTTCTGGAGATACTGGGGTCTTTCATAGGACGGCAGTATAATGAAGTAATCCACGGCCTCTACCATCATTTCACTCCAGTTTTAATATTTATTACCTACATTTAAAACTAATGTTGTAAAATAAATAAAAATAAAATAAAGAATATAAAAGTTTGCATGAATATAAATTGACCACAATTTCAAAATCACCCTTAATTTTGAAATGGAATAGTCAAACATGGCAAAATAAACAACTTTGATGGCGTAAATACAATCATTGGTGCGTCAGGATATTAAATATTAGTTGTATGTATTTATGTTACCCTGTTAAATGCATTGCAGTTACCATCTGTAGTATACCATATATGTGAAGTACTTTCACATGTTTTATTAATATAAAATATCTCATTTGCTGTACTAATTTATGTATATATTACAGTAATGCGTCTTGGTAAAAAGAAGGAGAAAGAACGTGAACCAGAAGCTCGTAGTCAATTCGTTGAAGGTATATCTAGATTGATCTGCTCTGCTCGTGCATCTCATACACCTCCAATGCGTGGTATGTAAAATTTTATCTCTTGTTGATTTATTACAATTCAATAATTCTTTGATTTATAGTATTTATTGATGGAGCAGAATGGAGTGGGGTCAAATTTTTCCAGTTGAGTTCTACATGGCAGACTCATATAAAAAATTTGGCGGTTGCACTTGTCGGTGCACCGATTGCTGGTACTGAGCTCTCCTAACGTAGAGTAGTGAATTTGCAGGATATAGCGCTTATAAACGTTTTTAAATTTTGATCTGAATTTTCCTCCAAAACTGCGTAATATCAAACATTTGAGATCTAATTTGTGATATTTGTTTTAATCACTAACTAAAACAAGGCTGTTACATTTTTATATGATCTACGCCTTTTTTCTATTAGTAGAATAATGAGAAATGTTTGTAAAATTGAGAGTGACACAAAACGAAAGTTTTTTAAGCACTTAAGCGTTATACTTTCAGTTGTAGATTATCTTAGCAAATGCTAAATCTAGAGTTGTAACGGTAAGATATTGGAGGAAAATGGATCAGTTGCAATTTTATGTGATGTAGTAGATTATTAATGTGCAAAACCATACATTTTATGTAATAGTTAGTTAAGCAAGTCGTGAATTTGCTTACAATGAAAATTACCCCAACTGGGCGCATAGTACTAGTTGCAGTATATAAAGATGTTTTTCGTGTATTGAAATGAAGTTATTTAATGGGAAGTTGCTGACCTGTTGACAATACTTGTCATGGCTCAATATATTTTATTAGTAGCTTATTAGTAAAAGACTGCAACCCAAACTTGTGTTTTTAATCAATAAAAGTAAATACTCTACATGTGATATCATAGAATTCAAAATTGAGTTAGATTAGTCGAGGTATTGATTTATTCAGTAAATGAATGTTATTAATTGTTGCATGGATAACAAAGCACATTAACTACAAGGAAAAATAATTGTAGTAGTTCTAGTCATAATAAACATGCTTTGATTGAATATAGTATAAAAAAAGAAATGCTTAACTATTAGTAATAAATAAATAGTACCGATCTTTGTTTTTTGTACTTGACAAATGCTGCAAGTATAGGTATAGTTTAAATTGCTTCTTTCGTTGTGGTACAAAATAACTAATAATTGTTACTTTTATCTCATGACGTACCTACTTTTTTATTTATTGATATTTGTCAATAAATACCGTAAGCAATAAATAATTTTTTCTAAAAAAATTATGATGCTTTCCAGTTGAAAATAGTTCGAAATGTATATTTTAGATTTGAATTCTTATTTATTCAAATAGCAGTCTGTTTTTGAACTCCAATCATCAATATTAAGATAATAAATATGTTTTAGAAATTGTCTTTTTGTATAGTTTATGTTTTTATTATGTATTGTATGACAACGCCGCAGTGGAACCACTAGCAGCAATGCGGAAAATCAAATTACATTAATTATGAATTCAAGCACAAGGGTGGGTTTAGGGTAAGCAAGATGATAAACATTCCACAAACACCTAAACTTCCAATTTGGAACCATAAACAATTTTTAAAAGTGTAATATTAATTGAGAAGATCCATTGAAGATTTAACATGTATAATTCCTACAAGTTCCCTTTCTATTAGATTAATAATAGTTCTTTGCATGCTCTGCTTGTGACTGTAAAAGTGTAAACTAACAATAGGTATAAATAAGTCAATAAATAAATGAGTATTGAAAATATAACAAATGGAAATAATTAAAGGTTATTATGTTCCAAAAAGTTAATGAAATAGCTATATAAATCTATGAAAAGCTTTATCTATGGACCTCATTCATTTCAAAAGGAGTAATTAATAAACACTAAACAGCTTTAATAAATAAATGATGATTTGTGCAATATAAATTTAAGTATAGTCTGTCTCATACTATATCGTGTTGAAATTGCCCTGTCATAAAATACCTTGAGGTCCCCCTTGTTATCACAATCAGGTAGGCATTTAAACGTGTTTATCTACTAACAATGCAGATTAGAAAATTAATCCTTTAATGAGGAAATTTCAAGACGATATACTTTGAGACAGACTTTACATGTTATGTTACCGTTATCCGTTATTATAAATTGTACTAAAGAACTATATATAGTGTAGTCATTTTAAACATGAACATTGTAAAAATCCTATGTTAGGTTTGACTTTTTTATGTTGTTAGGTTCAGTTCCCGTAGTAAATGGTACTCAATTTTGCAACTTCGAAAAACTTGTGGAAACAGGGGGGGGGGGACCAAAAACCGCGATTTTTTTCGGACTTTTTTCAGTTTTAGCCTCGTAGCTCAAAAACTATGAGTTCTAGTGCAAAGAATATTCTTATCTTTTTTAAACTAGACTAAATTTGCTACAATTTGAGCCTAACCGAAAGTCTGTAAGTATAATTTAGTTTCCGAGATACAGCTCTTCAAAAATAGGCAAAATCTTTTTTTAACGTATCATCCATGTTTCGAGCCAGATATTGCCACACCGACGTACCCTACGGCTCTTGTCACGGGGGAGAAAAATTGTAGGACCTTTTATCACCTTTTATTTAAGCATAGATGCATTCCTATAGGCCTAACAGTTCTCGAAAAAAAGACGGAAAACCGGAAAACAGTGAAATCCTCCACATATGTATATGTAATAGCATTAATATGATTAGAAGACATTTTCTGATTATTCTTATTTATCCTAGGGAACGAACGCTCAAAAAGGGTAGACAGACTTTTTGATCCTAAAGATTTTATTTCTGGAATGTGTTTGGTTATGATTCAATACGTGTCTCGGCGTATCTGATCGAGAACACAAGTGAACCGGTTTATCTCGTGCAATTTAAGTGGATGCATACGATCGAATGCAGTGTCGATCCGATGGAGGAGCCGAGATAAACGCAGTTAAATATGAGTTTGTAATTTATTGTAGCTTTATTTCACATTTTATTGGTTTTCTCAACGCCATCTAGGGGATGCGAGAAGATACCTAACATTTTGGCAACACTGGTTGGAACTTGGAAGCCAACTCATACTCAATTGTAAAGATCAGCAGATGTTGTTTTTTAGGTTAAGTGTTTTTGATTTTCATTTTTCTTTGCAATATTTGAATACTTCATTATGAAATACATTAGTATATTTATTTTTTGTTTTAACATTAATTATCTCACAGCGTGGGATACTGAACAATTAGAGGTATTTGATGTAGTCGAAGAAGTTAAAGAAAATTTTTACAATTTCCTTTCGGTTTCTCAAGTAAGTAAGTATTTTAATCCCGATTCAAACATTTTCATTTTAACGCCGTATTTTTAGGATGCAGACACACCAACTATAAAAAGTGCGTTTCGAAAATTATCCTTAATTTTACATCCCGATAAAAATAGTGCAGAAAATGCCGAACAACAATTTCGCCACTTGGTAGCTATTTATGATGTTCTTAAAGATGCGACAAAAAGAAAATATTATGACGAAGTATTAATTAATGGTCTACCTAATTGGAGGTCTGCTGTTTATTATTACCGACATGTTAGACGTGTCGGATTATTAGAATTGTGTATTTTATTGCTTGTACTTATATCTGTGGCCCAGTATATTGTTGGATGGGCATCATACTATGAACGCAAATTTACATTGGTAAGTACATGAGTTTCGTTATGTTAATATGTACTTAGTTGTATTTCAATGACGATGGTTAGTAGTTGTGTTCATAAACAAATCTTATAAGAAAATTTCATCAATGGTAGGAAACAACACATCCAGACTAGATGTGTTTTGCAGTTTAGCTGTAAGTAGATGTATCGGTTCAGTGCAGTAGTATAGTAGAAAAAACAGTATTAACGTTAGCACCAAAGCGGTGATGTACTTTCAAGGTAAAATGATGAAGCATCAATTTTTCAATAATAAAATAATTTTGTTCATTTCAACATAATTTCTACTAAGCTTATTGACTTACTGCTTTACAATATCTCCTACATGCGTTATGCT
The DNA here is from genome assembly GCA_036250285.1 of Pyrocoelia pectoralis. NCBI lineage: Eukaryota > Metazoa > Arthropoda > Insecta > Coleoptera > Lampyridae > Pyrocoelia > Pyrocoelia pectoralis. The sequence goes on along the minus strand of CM070075.1, from coordinate 33,770,268 downwards.
AGTTTTATAATAGGAATATGTCTAATATTATAGTTATTTATGTATCAAGGGAATTATAAGGGTCTTAATTACCGAGGGTAAAGTTTGCGTCCCGAGGGCCTTGCGCCCGAGGGACAGCAATTACCCGAGGTAATTGAGACCTATTAATTCCCGTGATACATAGATAATTTTATTTCTGACCGAGTTTAATAAAATTTGTTCATTTCCGGTATATTTGATTCAGGTATCGTCGATTGCAGTTTTGGTTGTTGCTAGGTTACTGGTTCATAAAAGAGCCGTAGAGGGAATTATAGCGTCTTTATATCCCAAGGGAGTTATGACACTCTTTATTGGTATCGTAACTATGACAATATAAGCTTATAATATCACTGTCAGAAATAAAAAACATTATTTACTTGTGTGGTTATATCATAATTACATTTAATGTAGTGGAATCACTTATTATTATACTGCAACCATAGTCCGCGGCCTTCAGTGTTGATAAAATTAATTATATTATTTGTGTGTAGGTGGTTGCTATGATTTATTTAAATTTTTTTGTACAAGTAAAAGAGTAGATCTTTAGATAAGCGAGGTTTATTACAAAAATCACAGGATTCACAGGCATTAATTATTTCAAGTGTTCTGTAGGAAATATGCATAAATGTATAAGCCAAGGCTAACTTATACAGGGTTTTTCAACGAAAAGGAGCCACCCTTTATAACTTCTAACAGAATCAAAATTTGAAAAATCGGCGATACCCGTCTATAATAATATCGAGGGGGACACTTTTTGACATAAGTTTGAGATTTCATACCTTAACCCCCTGGGTCCCACAAACATACCCTTAATTTTTTTAAATAGCAACATGGGTCATGTGATACGTCATTTGAAAGGTCTTTTGATATCTTGCATTACTGCGTTTAAAATTTTAAAATCGTTCAATTCGTTTGTGAGATATTTTAATTTAAAGTTTTAGAGAACTGATATAATTTGTCGTTATAATAATGCAATATAAAAATATTACTGACTTTTTAATTTTTTATTTTAAGTTTTATTTCCATGTAATTAAAAAAAAGTTTAATACAATGAATTTCGTATCAATTTATCTTGACTATAAAAGCAAAAAAAAAATAAAAAACAACCATTTTGAAGAAAATTATATCAGTTCTCTAAAACTTTAAATTAAAATATCTCACAAACGAATTGAACGATTTTAAAATTTTAAACGCAGTAATGCAAGATATCAAAAGACCTTTCAAATGACGTATCACATGACCCATGTTGCTATTTAAAAAAATTAAGGGTATGTTTGTGGGACCCAGGGGGTTAAGGTATGAAATCTCAAACTTATGTCAAAAAGTGTCCCCCTCGATATTATTATAGACGGGTATCGCCGATTTTTCAAATTTTGATTCTGTTAGAAGTTATAAAGGGTGGCTCCTTTTCGTTGAAAAACCCTGTATATAAGGTGTCCAAAAATTAAGACCAAATTATTGCAAGTTTTAAAACATGATAACTCTGTTAATTTTAATAGAACACCCTATACTTTTTGTCAACTACAGATTTGACTCTGGAATACTATTATCTATGCTTTCCTATACCTAAATTTTCAGGCTCATTTTGCAGTCACCTATGAACTTTTGGTAGGTATTTTAATTTGTAACGTCCTCGTTTTATTGGGGACGATAATTTAAAATAATTCAAAAAATAGGGGTTCCTTTTTAATAATTCGGCTAGCTCTTTTTTGACACTCTCTCTACTCAGGACCTTTGGGGTATATCCTACCTTACCTGTCGCTAAACGACAAGAAACACAATCAGTTAAACATAATCTATTCAAACAACATACATAAAATAAAATATTCCGAAAATGAGGCACCTCACGCTATACAAATACATAAACAAAGTAACAAACAGAATCTACAATAAATGCGCAATAAATGGTAGACACATAAGGCTTAACTCTAACCTTTATGATGTCTTCTTATAGTTCTTAACGCACCTTCTTAAAGAAAACCGAACTCGCCCTTCAACACACTGAACTCAAAAATGTCCCTCCTACACTCTACTGCTCGCACTTGCGTCACTTAATCTCCACTGCCGTTCCCGCATATATCTCACTACTTGCAATAACACTTGTAACCTATTTCCTACAAACTATCTACAAGGTGGACGGGTACATTACAAATTCACCCTGCTTACTTCACTGGGCCGTGAACTTTTTATAACTCAATTCTTTTCATGTAGGAATTAAGCGCTAGGCATCGTTAAAATGAAATTTTCCGCCCTAATAAGAATACTAACTTCACCGCACCTTAGACTACATCAGGACCGTGGTCCTTATCCATAGTAACACTTTATAAAATTATAAAGAAAAAATAAATAAACGTAAATAAAATAAGTCTAAACAAGATACGGTTTTGTTTTTGTTTTTGGTTTTGATTCGCTGTGGCACCTGTTGACCTGTTTGGAGTTTTTTATAAATTTTTGTTACTGTGTAATTGTAGCATTTCCTTCCTATATTCTTCATGAACACGAACAGTTCCTGAACTTTCCCCTCTTGTTCATGCGCCTTCCGAGTTGTTTTGATCGAATATATCATTTTGTGCTCAATATAGTGTTGTTTTTGGATAATACAATTTCCTGATCTCTAATATACTCGCCTCTTTGTGTAAGTTCGCTATTGAGTACATTTTATTTTTATAAAACATCGTATCCGCCCCTCCCATCGGACTATTCCACAAGCTACCATTGAAACGAACAGGGCATAATAGATCATGGTCAGTTCTTGTTGAATTCTAGGGCAACTGAATATAAACAGCATATAACGCAGTCTGCCGATTATCCAGTCTATATGGTGATTCTACCTATCTACACATACTCCCAAATACTTAGTTTTTCAGCGCAAGTTATTTCAATGTTTAGAAAGGGAAAGGACAATTTTTTAATGCCTGGAATACTGTCACGATAGCTTCCAAATAACATAGCAACTTTTACCACTGTTTACTGTGAAATGATTATTCAAACCAGTGAACTATTGTTGGGTAGTGACTTTTAACTAGCTGAAGTAATTCGTCCCAACGGTCAAGTTTGACTTTTTGCGTTCTGTTAGTCAGGTAGCTACGTAACAGATTCAATAGCTACACCTTTAATAATAACTGTCACCTTCCTTTCAGCGCAAACAGGGAAATGGCCTATGCCAGCAGCCACTGCTGGAGCATTGAACTTATGGTCGCGTGATTCTTATTGCTGATGTCCCATTTAAATCGAAGAGAATATTCATAGACATCTCCAACATACGTATTACATTTCCTCGACAGTGATATTTTGTGGTCCTGAATATATTTTCCATAATATTACATTCTATTTCGTTTAAAACAAAATCATTGAAATCCCTTTCAAGAAGTACTTAGAGCCACTGATAGTGTACCTAGAAGAGCTCAACAGTGCTTAGCAGTAAATGGAAGATATTTTGAACACATGTAACATTGGTAACTAGATTTTAAAAGTCGACGTTTCAATTTTGTTTGTTACAAATTTAATAACTAGTCGAATATTACTTTAAAGGGGTGGCAGTAATAAAATAATTTTTCCTCTAAAACTTTCTTCTTTTTTAACAATCTTTTAAAACAATACCTTTTTCAACTTATGGTGCCATTTAAAATTTTGGCGTTCGAGACATTCTGGAGGAATACTGACTTTTCCGAGAAATAATATCACCATTCGATTCTTTATTATGGCTTTTATAATCACTTTTTTTACGCTACCTCTCTACGATTCACCGTTCCTTAAATAAAATACTGATACGGGTGGTCTCATTCACCCAGTATACTGGCCTAACAACCTATAAGGGATGCTGTACCTAATCGATAACTCAAGAAATTGTAGAATAATTAAAAGGGAGTGGATAACCTATAAAAGAGAAATAAAAGTTTACACAAGTTGCACAGGTCAAAGTTGCTTTGAAAAAAGGGGAATACAAATGTAAATGTAAATATCGATCTTTTTATGATAGCGCCACCTATGGATAAATCCGACAAGTTTTGAAATTTTGCTATTATATGCTGTTAAAGTTCGATCCACAAGAGTTGGCGTTCACGTCATAGGTTTCCGAATAAATGCACGACATTCCTTTTAAACAATCATTAAAGCTTAATGCATGTTTGTGATAAAGATGGCAATACAGTTTGCATGTGTTTTAAGTAAAGACATGCGTATAGGTGATCGCCAGTGAAAATAAGAGAGAAGTGAGAATGTCCGTATGTCCAACAGCTGACTTCAATCAATGCTTCAACTTATAATTGTACGGATTCTGATTTGACTTCTATCTGTCAATGTCAAATTTATTAATTATTTATAATCTCATCTAGTCCAATCGCAGCAGACGTTAATATTTTGATTGCACTATTCCGCATTTAGCTTTACTAAGCTGGTAACATAGACTTTGTTGGTAAGCTCTAACTAATATTTTAAGATACAATTCATACATAATGGGTTAATTAAGCACGTAAAACATTACTACTACAATTTGAAAGTAGTACAAGCAACTACCTGTGGGTAATTAAAGTATTAATTGTAACACTGCCTTGTTACGATTTGGCAGATTTCATTCCTGACGTCATTATTTCTTATATGTAAAAGACGCTCAATTGACTTCAAATTTTAATCTTAATACATACAATTACAAGTAATGACGTGCACGCCAACTCTCCTGGATACAATTATATTTATTTTTTGCAATTCAGTTACGAAATGTCATCATTTTGTCACCTATTTCAGTGACAAAACTGGACAAAACGTTATTTTCATTGTTGTGATGGTTTATTTCCATAGCAACAAACAAGGATTGCTTTGAAAATATCCGACGTCAAATAATTACCAAGTCAAATAAATTCAAAATGAAGATTAATTTTACTGAATTGCAAAAAATCTTGTTTGCACACGATGTGTTGAATCACTAGCTACGCTCGTGACTCAATTTCACATCTAGTGCAAAAAACACGTTCATTTTGCAACTTGTTATATAAATATTATAAATAGTTATTTTGTACAACTGTCATTAAAAGTGACATTTTTAACGGCTATCAAGAGTGTTAAAAGATGACGTTTACAGAGTAGCGTGTTAAAAATACTTTTCACACTATAGTTATTTTTGTATCTAGTGCGCGAAATGCCACTCTGGTGATCGAGAACTGATTTTTTTAACGAGGCGTTAAAAAAATAGTCGAGATCACCAAAAGTATTTCGCGCACGAAAAATTTTTTCTACAAACGTGAAGAAGTTGACAATTATTTTAACGTTAAAATACAAAACTTTCATCTAGTTTGCGTGCAGTGCGTACTTCGCGCATGGCGTCGTCATTTCGGGCACGCTGTCATGATAACGTAGGTAAGTGAAAAAAAGGGTCACTTCGCGTATTGTTATCGATGCGCAAACCTTGTCATTTTTTGACGTTGGTAGAAAATAGTATATTAAAGTATAAGTGGATCAACAGGTCTTTAAAACACGCGCGAGTTTTCAAGCACGACGGCGCAGCCGAGTGCTTGAAATAGAGCAAGTGTTTTAAAGACCATTTATCCACGAATACTTTACGCTATTTTTTTTATTGGTTCACTTTGAAATCTGGTATTAAAATGGAAATAAGAACTAATAATGTGAAATGGTTGAATTCGTATGTGAAATCAGTATACCTTTCGTTGTCATGGAAATGAGAAAAATGGAATTTATTTTGGAATCTGTCATTTTATTTGACGTAACAAAGTACTCCTGTCAGATCAATAACTAATAGAATTCACGTTTTTCAAATTGGTGATGCAAGCTGTCATTTTATTTGACGTAACAAATTACTCCTGTCAGATCAATAACCAATGGAATTCCCGTTTTTCAAATTTGTTAATGTTGGCATGGCAACTTTAAAACACGCGCGTTTTAAAAAGTGCGATTTAAACACGCTGGGGCTTGGTTTAAAAGGCTAAAATAGGACACCAATAAAAAAATAGTATATTAAAGTATAAGTGGATAAACGGGTCTTTAAAACACGCGCGAGTTTTCAAGCACGACGGCGCAGCCGAGTGCTTAAAATACAGGGTGGGGCAACATAACCCCCCGATTTTGTAACGCAATAAATAAAAAAGTATTAGAGATATTTGTTTATTTTTTTAAATTATGTGTAGGAAATATCTTAAAGTTTCTTTTCACATAGTTTTGAAAATCATATCGGCCAAGTGACGCCCTCCATTATCGATGCACTGAACGAACCGATTTCGCGTGTTTCGCATCACCCTCTCCAACATGTCGACCGGTATGTTCGCCACTTCCTCGCGGATGTTGGTCTTAAGGTCATCAAGAGTCCGTGGACGGTTTTTGAAGACCCGGGACTTGAGGTAACCCCACAAAAAGAAGTCGCACGGGGTTAAGTCCGGCGATCGTGGTGGCCCCTCCAAATCGCCTCTGAGAGAGATGAGGCGTCCAGGGAAGTGCTCCCTCAACAAAGCCATCGAAATCCTCGCAGTGTGAGCCGTTGCTCCGTCCTGCTGGAACCATACGTCCCCTAAGTCCATTTCATCAAGTCGGGGGACAAAAAACTCCTCAAGCATATTGACGTAACGGTTTGAATTTACCGTGACCACCCGCTCATCTTCTTCAAAAAACCAAGGTCCGATAATCCCAACTGAAGAAATTGCGCACCAAACTGTGACCTTTGGCGAGTGCAAAGGCCTCTGATGAAGTTGTCGGGGGTTCGTCTCAGCCCAGTAGCGCATGTTTTGCTTGTTGACACACCCGCTTAAATGAAAATGCGCTTCGTCACTGAAAAACACAATTCCATCGTCAGGGACGCTTTCGAGGAACGCTTCACATCCATTTATTCGCGAATTGAAGTCGCGTTCCGAAAGTTCCTGCCCAATGGCCAACTTGTACGGATGAAGATGCAGGTCATCGTGAAGGATTCGCCTCACAGAACGCGAAGACAGTCCAAGGGCCGCTGCATGCTTGCGAGCAGAACGCTGCGGTGATTGGGCAATTGATTGTCTCACTGCCTCGATGTTTTCAGGAGATCTGATGGGGCGGACGCCTACAGGTCTTTTTTTCACTACACTACCGGTTTCACGAAAACATTTGACCCAATCAGCAATGGATTTATGGTTCGGAACAGGGGCCAAGGGCGCGAGATTAAACCGATTTCGGAACTGACGCTGGGCTGTGATGACTGAGTTGCCATTGGATAAATAGGCCTCTACGGCGAACGCTCGTTGCTCTTTACTCCACCCACAAACCACTAAAAATAGACTGTCCACTGCTATAGGAAAATAGTTGGTAGAGAAATGCGGGTGTTGACTTCACAAGAGGAAAGGGGAATTGTCAGTTGGTTAACCTGTTCACAAAATTAGTTGGTACTAAAAATTATAAAATTAAATTGACATTTAGCTGATTCAAACGAAGCGATAAGCGTTTGATTTTATGACGGTATTTTTCGTTTAAAATATGTGAAGTAGTGTACATCAGCGTCATATAATCGTTCATTATTGGGTTTTGCGTTTATATTTTGTTGTTTATTACTTATTGACTTATTGTGTATTAAAGTTTATAGTTTTCTGGTAAGTTTTCAAACATGCGTACCTACCTATATTTACTTTCGCTATTTGTTAGAATTAAGAACATAATATGGTCACCGTATGTGTAATATGTAAGAATAGGAATAGAAAAGTCCGTAGATTCAAAGTTTCCGAATCCACAACATTTATGTTTAAAGCCCATTTTTAACAAATGGGTTGAATATATAATGGAGAATTTAAAAATTGGACATGGGTTTCCCTTTATAAAGTGACATTATTAAAGACTTCAGCACAATTTTATTACGTAATGATGCATTTCCAATATAAAAAGTAAGCTTGATACAATATTATTTTTTTAATTGATTATATTTATGAGTTTCATATGAGTCTTCATATCCACATTTATTTCAGGATTATGAAGAAAAAACTGTTGCTGAACGTTCCAAAAGTGTCGTTATGCCAGCATCGCATTGTACAATTTCACCGGCAGATGTATTACTTTGTAGAATAGGTACTGTTTCCACTGTTATATATCATGTAAATTGTAACTTAAATGTAAACATAACCATAAATATGATTTTATTGAAAAAATAACCTTACTTTATTTCAATTCAAATTTTCCCACAATAAAGCATTAACCAATAAGGTGCTGTGGGCGTCACTCAACCCACCCTTTTCCTCTTGTGAAGTCGCCGTCCCGCATTTCTCTACCAACTATTTTTCTATAGAAGTGGACAGTCTATTTTTAGTGGTTTGTGACTCCACCGCATGATCACGACTGACCTAGGTGGTAACAAAACTTTAAAACCTTATCTGTCAATTGAGACCACGCCCACCCATCCACATTATCATTGAGCGGAATGGCGCTCATTTCCAATCGGGGGGTTATGTTGCCCCACCCTGTAGAGCAAGTGTTTTAAAGACCATTTATCCACGAATACTTTACGCTATTTTTTTTTATTGGTTCACTTTGAAATCTGGGTATTAAAATGGAAATAAGAACTAATAATGTGAAATGGTTGAATTCGTATGTGAAATCTGTATACCTTTCGTTGTCATGGAAATGAGAAAAATGGAAATTAATTTGCAATCAGTCATTTTATTTGACGTAACAAAGTACTCCTGTCAGATCAATAACCAATTAGAATTCACGTCTTTCAAATTGGTGATGCAATCTGTCATTTTATTTGACGTAACAAATTACTCCTGTCAGATCAATAACCAATAGAATTCCCGTTTTTCAAATTTGTTGATGTTGGCATGGCAACTTTAAAACACGCGCGTTTTAAAAAGTGAGATTTAAACACGCTGGGGCGTGGTTTAAAAGGCTAAAATAGGACACCAATAAAAAAAAATATTTTTAACGCTGGCCAATAATAGAGCTGTTTTAACCAATATTGTTTGTTGGTAACTAAGGTAATACGGCGTCATCTAACACGCCCACTTCACAGCAAATTGTCAGTTTATAGAAATATGTATTACATTTTTCTATTTCATTATCAAAATAGAACAGTTATACAAAAAACTTTGTGTAATATTTGCGTTAAAAGTAACTTTTATTTTGTGAGTGAAAAGTTTGCGAAACGAGCGAAGCGAGTGGAGCAATTTCACGAACAGTACTTTTAACACTCATATCATAAATAGCTATTATGTCATACTACCTTATTATTTCACCATAACAACTCTGAAATAAGAAACATTAATGACTAAATAACGCCTCTTTACGTGACAACCGGATTTTAGATAGCAACGAGCGTTATTTTTTATAACACCCGCAAATGTAAAATTATGCCTCATCACTATAGTTACGGTCAAGGATCAACTTCTTGTAAGTATGACATAAAGCAAAGAAGGCACCACGGGCGTTATGAACAGAGGCCCTCGAGCTATACACTGTCCACCTTAGGCGTTATTTAGTTCATAACGCCCTAGATACCTTAATTACTATATTGGATTTTTAAACAATTTAGTAACTTGCGGTCATTATGTTATCGCTTTTCTTAGTTGTTTGGTAATACTCTCCTTATAGGGGAAAAATTGAAACAGCTTGGTGCATGACCCCGTATTCTAAATATTTACCGATAAATTTTTATTCTCCAAAAGTTTCACGAACTATCTGTGAATAATTGTATTGTGCATATAATATTGTAATTCATAATTCTATTTTATAGGAACAAGTAAGAGGCAAAAAACAAAAAAAAATAGCTTCAACTATTGAAGTTCCAAAACCTTCGCTACTAAACACTCTGCCAGTACAAATTCCAAAGCTGTTATGGATAACTATTATATCTCTACCATGGGTGTTCAACACATTGAAGTCAAAAGCGTTAGAAAAATTGGAACGAGAGGAAGCTGAGAGCAGTGAAGATGAGCCTGTGCAACCAATTAAGACGATTCGTAAACGTAAACCTGCTTTTGAAATACCTGATGGGCCAACTTTTGTAATCCAACGATCAGATGAACAAACAAGTGAGCAAGTGCCTATAAATAACAACAGTGCCCCTATTTCTGGTGGTTTATGGACAGATGATGATTTCAACGAGTTGGTGCAACTTATTAATCGTTATCCTGGGGGGACTGCAAAACGGTGGGAAGTTATAGCAGATCATTTGGGACGTACTGTTTCCGAAGTTACTTACATGGCTAATAAAATAAAAGACAATCACTTTAAACTTGCAACACAAGAACCTCCAGTAGAAGAGGAAGTTCGCATAAAGAAAAAAACTAAAGGAGGTAAATTTGAAGCTACATCTGAAGAGAATAATTCTGGGTGGACTCAAGAGCAACAAAAGGCTATGGAACATGCATTATCGAAATATCCAAAAGGGGCCCTTGATCGGTGGGATTGTATAGCTGATTGTGTTCCAGGAAAAACAAAGGTAAATTATATCGAGTCGTTTATTTCTAATTATTAAATAATTTTTATTTTAGGAGCAGTGTATACTACGATATAAATATTTAGTGGAAGTTATTAAAAAACAAAAGGAAATAAAAAGTTCCGAAAGTGGAAGTGAAGTGTCTAAATAATTTTTATCTTGTACATATTTTAGTCAATATTGTTAGTAGATAACAGTAAATTCTGTACATAACGGACGCAATTTTCATTGATTTAGAGGTAATATCAGTTTTACAAATAAGTTTCCGCCCTTTGACAAAAGTTGGCGCCGTGGGTCCTGTACACAGCGTCCACTGGCCACAACACCCACGGCCTTCTAAACCGCCATCTTGGTCACAACGTCCTCTTTTAAATTTGGTCACAACCTCCACCGACGCCTTCTGGTCAAATCGCCCACCGACGCTGGTCGTAATGTCCACTTTTCTTTTTCCGGTCACAACGCCCACCTTTCAATTTGGTCACAACCTCCACCGACGTTCGTCATAACGTTCACTTTTCCTTTTCTGGTCACAACGCCCACTTCTAGTATTAATTATAAGATCTACTTGGTCACAACGTTCACCAATGCACTCGGGCCACATCGGCCGCCGTACAATATACAATGCAACTTTTGTTCGTATAGAGACATTTAACTTGTACATGTACATACATAACAAAGGATTGCTATGCTATGCGGAAAATATACCTACCTTTTAACAAATCTGTTCCATAATAAAATCCTGTTACACAGTTATTAATATATGCACTTAATCGTAATAGTGGAATAATGAAATGGTGGAAGAAAGGGATATAGCAGCCAAACTTTTTAGAACAACCAAACAGCTTGGAACGAGAAAAAGGTGTACATTTCAAATGTGGTTATTAAGAAAACCGAGATAAAAACATTTCCCAAACACTTACTTTTCTGTACTTTAGTGGGAAAAAACAAAGAAAGCCACTTAGGTTTGGCGAACTGATTCCAATTTACAAGCGTCTACTTTCGTCTTACTTTTAACAGATTTTTTTGCTAAGAAATGATGTACGAAATACTACAACAGAATTTACTCTTGCCAGTATAGATCTTTCAATAAAACCAAAAAAAACCGCAAAGATGGGATTCATTTGTTTTTCTTGCATTTGCTTCAGTTCCTGAATATGTTTCTCATAACATTTTGCTTATTTTCCTACGTGTTGCTTAGGGTTGCCATCTCTAGAAATTAAATCTACGGACAGGAGTAGATCAAGTTCCGGACAAGCGATGCACCCTTTTTGCGAATTTTTTTTTAAATCGCTAGACGCGCTTAGCTTAACGTTCAGGAAAAATGTCGCGAATTGAAACCTTCTCAAAAAGAGTCCTCTCAAGCCTGAAATATATTTTTTTGTCTGTAAAAAGGTAAAGTATATTGAAAGTTCAAAAAAGTCAAAAGTATATTTTTATAAAACACTAAAACAACGAAAAATTTAGTTTCGAAAAATCAACTATGCCTTGGAAATTTTGAAAAAAATGATTTTTCACACCAGTAAAGTGCTTTTTCTGTTAAAGTTACGACAAAATGTTATTAAGAAAAGTTGTTCAGAATCAAAAACTGAGTAACTGTACAAAATTTTAAAATCCTAAGCCTACTTTAATTTTTGGCCCTTTTCGTATTGGAAAAGTACAAAAGTGCTCTTTAAGAAAAAGGAATTACAAAATGTTATTAGGAAAAGTTGTTCAGAATCAAAAACTGAGTGATATCTCTTTTAACAGTAATAATAACAGAATTACAAAAAATACCAAAAATTAAAGTAGGCTTAGGATTTTAAAATTTTGTACAGTTACTCAGTTTTTGATTCTGAACAACTTTTTCTAATAACATTTTGTAATTCCTTTTTCTTAAAGAGCACTTTTGTACTTTTCCAATAAAAAAAGGGTCAAAAATTAAAGTAGGCTTTGGATTTTAAAATTTTGTACAGTTAGGTACTCAGTTTTTGATTCTGAACAACTTTTCTTAATAACATTTTGTCGTAACTTTAACAGAAAAAGCACTTTACTGGTGTGAAAAATCATTTTTTTCAAAATTTCCAAGGCATAGTTGATTTTTGGAAACTAAAATTATGTCACAAATTAGTTTCAAACCAAGCAGGGCTGGACCCCAGAAGCTCAAATTTCAACTAGAAAATTTTTTGTCATTTACAAGAGTCGTTCAAACAATCCGGGGACACACTGTATATTCATAAAACAACAAAAAACTCAAAACATACCGGTAAAGGTAATAAATAACAAAATATTTGTAAAATTAAAAAAATAATTGCTATATCTATTATCTACAAATATTTATTCTTTGAGTGGATTTCTTTCAAGAGTTGCGACTGTTCTGACCCCATTATAAAATCGTAAAATTCCATGCAGGAGTACTTATAATTGAATATCATATTTTTTATTGTCTCAAGTTGAAGCCTGTTTCTTTCTTTGGTCCACTGAGCACCGATTAGAGAAAATACCCTTTCAACGTTAGCATTATGTGCTGTAAAGGCATAGAAAAATTGGCAAATTTTTAATAGTTCAGAATATGCTTCTGAAGATTTGCAGGAAGAAAAGTATTGAACCCATTTTTTGTGAGAGGGCAGAGCGTTCTCGTCTGGATGTTTATTGATTACAAAATAATTTTTTAAGGCAGTGAATTGATCAAAAAGTTTTGAATCCTGGAATTCTACTCCTTTTTCCAACAGATAGGAAATTGAGGGAATTATATATGTATATCAGCTTCCCAGTTAAGTTTATCTAGGTCTTTAAGGTTTAACCGATTAAACACCTTAAACTCATCAAAATGGCTTATTCCATCAGTTATTTAAATATTCGATTGCTTTCTCATAAAACCCAAAAACATTATTCTTGAAAACAAGGACCTCATTTTCAAAACCATCTTCAGTTAATTTCTCTAAAATGTCTTTCACTTTGAATGGTAGGAATTAAGGAATTAATGTTTCAATCTCTCCTCTAACGTATTCAAAACAGAGTTTAGAATACGAACAATATTGGTCACATTTACCGAACGTAGCCGAAAACGCTACTGTTACTTATCGGTACCTAGCGCTCGCGCTGTGGATCGTGTTTGACGTTTCCTGAAAAGCCATTTTCTCAATATCAGCGATGTTGGAAATGATTGAGAAATATGTGAACTTTCAGTTTCTACGTCTTTACTTTTACGTCGTGGCGAAATCCGGACATGTTATATAATTCCGCCCGGGCTTCCCCGGACGCCTGTAAAAACCGTATATGTCCGGGGAAATCCGGACGGATGGCAACCCTAAATAAAGTTGCTGGATCTTGCAAACTTCGTTAGCATCTCATAAGTAGTTATCTCAATATAATTATACATAATTAAAAATTGTTTGAATAAATCTATAATATTTGGAAGAACAGAATTTAGGTACATATTATCGTGCTCTCATTCACTTCATCTTTAATTTTAAATTCGTAGTAACCCGCGAGAATCAAGATGCAGCGCAAAAGATCAAAGTACTAGCACGACGACACAGTATAAAGACCACATAACATAACAGAATGTTATGTGATAAAGACACTATTATAGGTGTTTTCTTTTTGCACGTTGTGGTAGACCCGTAGACCTAAGTCAGCTCTGTCAATAACACACCATTCGTTTTATAAAAATAATTTGACTCGGTTCTCAATAACCCTATTCGTTTTAAAAGCTTTAGTTAAGTTTTATATTAACCTGAGGCAGAAATGTCTATATGACGCAAGGCACTTTAATCACGTGATGATTGTAACTTTACCTAACCCTGTGGCGATGCAAAAAGAAAACACCTACTGTGACGACGAGTGAAACGACTGCTTAAAATATACTGCGGTTTCGTGCCAAATTGGGAACATTTTTTATTTTTATGCATGTTAAATGTTATCATATCAGTCCCCCTCTCTTTTCTAGGAAAATTGAAAATTCCATCTTTCATAAAAATAAATAAAACAACGGCAACTTCTCCTTTAGCAAAAAGCTAAAGGGGAGGTTGTCGTTGTTTTATTTATTTAATTAACCCCAAAGATTAGGGATCAACCCCTTTGTGATTGTGACCTCAAATAATGGTTTCAAAAAAATGTTTGAGAATCCCTGTAATACGTACAAATCACATGACATACCAACGCTGCTGCTCTGCTACGGCAGTGTTGAAAATCGGCATTGGAGCAATCATATGACGAGACACCCTGAAGACTATCTCGTCGTTGTCGTCTTTTATATTTAATTCAAATAAGTTATAAAATGGCAAGTCAAACTCAAGGTATTCAACAACTCTTAGCCGCCGAAAAAAGGGCAGCAGAAAAAGTATCAGAAGCCCGCAAACGTAAGTACAATTTCGATTTTAATCCAATTATTAATCTGGGCGGATCGTTAAATACATCACGAGTTTACTTACTTATTGAACTTTAGGTTTGGCCTTTACTGTGTTTTAATGAAATGTCTTTATAATAAATAAGTAGCAAGATTTTGTACTCTTAAATTTAATACAGGTACATTTTTCAGGTAAAGCAAAACGTCTAAAGCAAGCTAAGGAAGAAGCCCAAGATGAAATTGAAAAGTATCGTAAGGAAAGAGAACGCCAATTTCGTGAGTTCGAGGCGAAACATATGGGATCTCGAGAAGATGTCGCAGCAAAAATTGATCAGGATACTAAGTTGCGAATCGATGATATGAATAAAGCTATTTTGAGTCAAAAGGAATTGGTAATATTTTATATATTTGTGTACGTACCACAAATTTAATATACATTTATGTTTGTGCAGGTTATGCAGAAAATTTTGGAATTGGTTTACGATATCAAGCCAGAAATTCATAAAAATTATCGTCTTTAAGCGAAAAGACGAGCTTAAATGTGTTTATTTAATTGCTGTAAACACTTAGAGTATTAATTAGTGTTTAGTAACTGTAAATATCATTCCATTTTTGAATGCTTATGTACTTGTGTACTTGTTTTGTTGAAAAAGTTAAGAATTTAATAACTAATAGAATCTGTGTTAACATAAATTGTACTTACAGTAATATATAAATGATACTTGTGCTTTACGTTCATTTATGGGTGTTTTCTTTTTGCATCGCCACAGGGTTAGGTAAAGTTACAATCATCACGTGATTAAAGTGCCTTGCGTCATGTAGACATTTCTGCCTCGGGTTAATATCAACCTTAAATAAAGCTTTTAAAACGAATAGGGTTATTGAGAACTGAATCAAATTATTTTTATAAAACGAATGATGTGTTATTGACAGAGCTGACTTAGGTTTACCGCAACGTGCAAAAAGAAAACACCTATGATTCAAAAAAACTTTCTTTTGTTTTATAAAACTACACAATGACCTTGGTTAATAAAAACTACAAATTGGGTAGAATTTTATAAATAGTTAAGGTTAAATTGAGTGATTTATTTGCAACAATTATTCAGTCAGTATAAACCCATTCCACTGGTTTCTAGAGACTGGAATGGTCCCTCAAAAATGGCATATTTATTTTCGATAATGACTATACTTTAGCAATTTTAAATTTCAGTATGGAATGGTGCTCGGTATATAAATATGTATTATTTTATGGCTCGGTAATTGCATAAAATGATGGAAAAATTGCATTTTTGAATAGTTCTGTAATTTGTATAATTCTTAATATGCAGTGTTTTTATCTACGATTAATTATTCGTAGGTTTTCATCAATGTCTGACACCCACGTAATCAATTTTAAAATTCGCGCTTTAAATATGCTTGTTCTAGGTTGGTAGTTGTTAGAAGGTCCAAAAAAGATAATTATACTAAATCGTATAATATTTACTCTTATAACCACATATTTGCGTTACCTCTGCTTGATGTCTCCGATTATCCTCTACATTAATTACCTTAGATAAACATTTAAAAAAGTTCTTTTAGAGCTCTTAACGTTTTCGAAGCAATTTTGACGTAAATTAGCAATATTCTTTACTTTTAGACGCCCTCTTTTGTAAATTATAAATTATAGTAAATTAATCAGGTTTGCCATCGTGCATCTTAGCTGGCTAGGCACCTGCAATCACGTGGTGGTCAGACATTGATGAAAACCTGTATGACAGTGATAATTAGAAAGTGTAAATTTTTCCTGAGAGAAGGGTGCAGTTACACAACACTCAAAAGCACAATAGAAATTTATTAAATCGAACGCGTTTCAACAGCAAAGCTGTCATCATCAGAAAACCAGTTCCTTGATGGGCACAGCTGTTCAAATAGTTTTGCAAAATTATAGAAACAGGTTTTCTTGTTGTTAAATTCATATAGTACCTCGCCCCTTTAAGCGGTCTACCAACATATTTATTACTGTTTAGTACATACCTACCTATTCATACATACATATATCAGCTCTCCAATTGTAGCTCAGACACAATACCAGAGATAAAGATACACTTGTATGCCTCTCCAGACCCCCCCTAAAGTATAATACACGGCAAAATTATGAGAACAAAGTCGAATAATTCATTAGCATAAAAAAAATAAAATTTCCTTATCTTAATAGTTTGATGGAATCATTAATAAATGAAGCATTACATTTTACCAGAGTGTATCGAAGTACACGACATGAGGATGCAGTAACAAGTACAATCAGCTACCCACCACCGACTACGAGTTGGGAACTGTAGTAAAGGACGCCAAACAGAGCAGGTAACATGCCAGATACAGGTAAAACACAAACATTCTGGTTGAGAGCATATTTGCTAGTTGTGGTTATTTCTTTATCAGTTGCAGCCATATAACCACTGACCTTATGAAGATACAGGTCAGTGCATATAACCAACCAGAAACAGTTGTTGTTGCTGTTCTTTTAAAGTAATAAAAATACTTTTAAGGGCATTTTTTATTTGCTCACTAATACCTACCTATGTTTGTGCACACTAAAAGCAAAAATTAACTTACCTACCACGCCTATATACATATAAAAACAAATACCTTATAAGTATAGGTATCACTATATTATACATATAAACTTATAATAAAGGCTTTTGAAAAATGATTTCAATTCACAAGGGTTGACAGGTTTTAGTTCCTTTACTGTTGCTACAATTTTTTCTTCATGGTACCAAAGAAGATCGGACGGATCTGGCAAATTCTATTCTGTTCAATCCACACCCGCTAATTGCACAGCAGTAAGATTTTCCATTGTTCGTATTCACAATTTTGTGCTGGATAATAATCATCCTTGTGTCTTACAATAACAAATATGAATCAATTATTGACGTCTTTTTTCCAGTTTGTCTTGAAACCATAATTTTTTCTCGTCTATCCATTTTTTTAGATTTACATTTAACATTTTCTCTTTTGTCTTCAAAAATTCTTTCAGATGCAACAACTATAAATTGAAGATTAATTATCGGTTTTTTTTTATTTTTAAGATATAATTTAGCAAAAAAGTCCAAAGTCGATACGTGATATACCTATCTTAGTGATTAGTTTCACTAAGTGAGATTAACTATACCTAATTCTAAAATGTCAGTCAATTTTTTACTGATCCCCACGAACCTCTTCAACTTGCTGGTTGACCTAGGGACCTGGAAATCAATAGCGTTTTTTTCTTGATCTATAGGGAACTCTTATATCAAATTTCAATATGATTGGCCGCTTTCAACAAGAGCGATCACGCATACGAGCGATCGGAGTGTCGGACGGACAATAAAACAAAACTGCAAAGGCTCTGCAGATTTTTAATAAATTATGCAGTTAACCTTATTAATCTTTTAGTTGATTCTGCACAATTTAATTTTACTGTTCTTGAACCTCAGTTTCATGCACGGACGTATAAAATTTGTTTTTTATACGTCCGTGGTTTCATGTTACGCCTTCGTAAAAAGAGGGCTGATTGGATATTGCTCTATTTTGAATTTTTTATGACAATGTATATGAAATAATTTGAAGATATCTCGCCCAAGTAACACAAGACTGGCTCTTTAGCTGACACAGCCAAAAATTGGCTGCGACAACGTCATGGCAGCACCTGATGACTGTATTTTGGCAAGCTGTATAATAGCTTTACATTTTCGCTGTGGTAGCGCTTTCACGTAGACAATTTAGCTGAGAATGCCATTTGGCTGTGATGGAGTACATTACAGCCAAATGAAATTCTAATATACAGCTATATGGCAATTCCAGCCATTTAGCTGCCGCATCGTCCATGACAGCCACGAATATGACCATATAACAGCGATTTGGCTGTAGGTGTTGAGCACCAAAAAACAGCTGATCATTACCTAACCCCATAATTTGCTTAATATATTTCACCTTAAATTTGTTTAGAAAGTTTTTTTTTTTTAATATACGGGGAAAGAATCAAAATGTATATAGGCATACCTAACTTATAAAAGCCAAAAATTGTAATTCACTTAGGTACCTTTAATTGGATCCGTATCGAATAAAATGCGGCTAATTTCTATATACGTATACCTAGAAAATAAATATCAAAAAATCCTGGTCATTTTTAACATAAAAAAGGCAGGTATAAGTAATCAAAAAAAATTTTAACTAATTACGGGAAGCAGCGCAAAGTTATGAAGTACGAAATGAAAAATAGAAATGTTACAGATAGCGCAGCGGTAATGTCGAATTGTTGATTTTCGAATTTAAAACACACCTACCCACCATAGGTTCGAATCCCGTTAAGGGAAAGTTTTTCAAGCAAGTACCATAACAGTGAACTTATAGAGTTCACTGACCATTAGTCCAGTCATTTTAAACATGAACATTGCAAAAAATCCTATATTAGGTTTGACTTTTTTATGTTGTTAGGTTCAGTCCCAGTAGTAAATACTCAATTTTGCAACTTCGAAAAACTTGTGGAAACTGGGGGGGGGCGCCAAAAACCGCGATTTTTTCGGACTATTTTCAGTTTTAGCCTCGTAGATCAAAAACTATGAGTTGTAGTGCAAAGAATACGATTATCTTTTTTAAACTAGACTAAATTTGCTACAATTTGAGCCTAACCGGAAGTCTGCAAGTATAATAGTTTCCGAGATACAGCTCTTCAAAAATAGGCAATTTTTCCCAAAATCTTTTTTCAACGTATCATCCATGTTTCGAGCCAGATATTGCCTTAACGACGTGCCCTACGACTCTTGTCACGGAAAAAAAAATTGTAGGACATTTTATCACCTTTTATTTAAGCATAGATGCATTCCTTTGGGCCTAACAGTTCTCGAGAAAAAGACGGAAAACCGGAAAACAGTGAAATCCTCCACATATATGTAATAGCATTAGTATGAGTAGAGTAGAAGACATTTTCTGATTATTCTTATTTAGCCTAGCGAACGAACGCTCAAAAAGGGCTTGTAGACAGACTTTTTGATCCTAATGATTTTTTTTCTAAGATGTGTTTGGAGGTGTTTGGTGATAATTATACGAAAAGTCCCCGGCCGTACCGTATGAGCTAACTCCGTAGCGTAACAAAATTTGCGGATTTGTTAAGTTTTCCCTTTGTATCAATTGAATAGGCGATCGTAGTGGGAAATGGCCAATTATAAAATAAAAGCTGCCTCGAGAAAATACTTTTGTTCTTTTCGTCAAACATTAACCCTATCATAAATGTATTAAGAAAAGACTAGAGACCATTAAACATGGAGGCGCATAAGACTGAAATTGTTTGGCTAAGGATGCAGGTAATCTGTATTTAATACTCACATATCAGATTTAGCTCCAAGCCTCCCACAAAATTAGTTGTTCTCTAGTGCCCTCTATTCCATCTTGAACTCAACGTTTTTTTTAAATAACTATAACATCTAATCTATTTGAGATAAAATATTAAACGGTATATGTATTTTATAGGAAATTTTATGGTCTACAACTTTTATTTCAGCAGTTTTTGCTATAAACCCAATACTTTAGGAGCTAGGACACAATATTTGCCGAAAAACGTCGTGTAAAAGCGATTTAAAAAAAAATGTCAATTCTTGACAGCGAATATCTCTTCAACGGATAGAGATACAGAAAAAACGCATAGTAGAAAACTTGTAGAAAATTTAATCAGATTTTTTTTATAATTGGCCATTTCCCACTACGATGGCCTGTTCAAGAGATGTAAACGGAAAACCAAACAAATCCGCACATTTTGTTACGCTACTTTTCGTATAATCATCACCAAACACATCCCAGAAATAAAATCTTTAGGATCAAAAAGTCTGTCTACAAGCCCTTTTTGAGCGTTCGTTCGCTAGGCTAAATAAGAATAATCACAAAATGTTTTCTAATCATATTAATGCTATTACATACATGTGGAGTCGTAGCGATTTCACTGTTTTCCGGTTTTCCGTCTTTTTCTCGAGAACTGTTAGGCCTACAGGAATGCATCTATGCTTAAATAAAAGGTGATAAAATGTCCTACAATTTTTTCCTCCATGACAACGGTCGTAGGGCACGTCGTTGTGGCAATATCTGGCTCGAATCATGGATGATACGTTAAAAACAGATTTAGGGAAAATGCCTATTTTTGAAGAGCTGTATCTCGGAAACTATTATACTTACAGACTTCCAGTTAGGCTCAAATGGTAGAAAATTTAGTCCAGTTTAAAAAAGATAATCGTATTCTTTGCACTACAACTCATAGTTTTTGATCTACGAGGCTAAAACTGAAAAAAGTCCGAAAAAATTGCGGTTTTTGGTGCCCCCCCCCCAGTTTCCACAAGTTTTTCGAAGTTGCAAAATTGAGTATTTACTACTGGGACCGAACCTAACACCATGAAAAAAGCAAACCTAACATAGGATTTTTTGCAATGTTTGTATATTTTTGTGTTTAAATTGACTGTACTACATAACATAATAGGTAAAATGTCGGCTCTCACATTTCCAGGTAAAAACAAACGGATTGGTGCAAGAATTAAGTTATAATAGTAAAGAATAAAAGTAGGTACCTACAGTTGCACGTAAAAATGAATTTTTCCCTTTCTTTAATTTTTTATTATGCACAAACTACGTTGCGACAGCTGATAAGTTTGGCTGCCAAAATAGCTGCCATTTGGTCATCACAACGTTTTTACAGCTATACATTTTGGCTGCAATCGACACAGCCATATGGCTGCAATGACGTCGTAGCAGCTTGATTATGACTCGCCATTTTAGCAACGAGGACGTTTTCACAGCGCTGCTAAAGCGCTGTCACAGTTACTGCGCTAGACAACTTGGCTGTGGAGTGTAGCTGCCATGACGTAATGACCAAATTACAGCTCGCTGTGTTACTTGGGCGGTTCCTCGAACTGTCAATAAGATAACTCGCGTTTTCGGCTTATACTGTGTCGTTAGATATATTTGTTGCACAGCTTAGCGTTGATAGGCTTGCCTTGTCTTTTACCGATGTGGTCCAAAACTACGATTTTTGGGATGATTATCCATTCTCTTCGCTCCCGATGGTGATGAGCTGTTAAGTCTAGGTTTGCCAGGCCTGACTGCTGATCGTGAAACCAAGAGTTCTGCCGTTTCCTTAGAGCAAAGGATTAAGGAATATAAGGGAGACTGTAAAATGCGTACTTTAAAGTCAACACTCGAATAATTAAAGAGTCGATAAAGGAGAGCGGGAAGCATCCAGGGACTAGAACCGAAACCCAAAACAACCGGAACCGGTACCGGAACCTATTGATTTTATAATAACCGAAACCGGAACCGAAACCTTTATTCGTATTTTATTTAAAACCTGAACCGGAATCGGAACCCTTTTATTTATATAGTACTACCCGTATTTTTTTAGCTTCCCAAACACTATCAAAAATTCAAAATTATACGCATTTATTAGCACTGTATAGAAAAGGTGCTACTTTAGTCACTGATGGCGGAGGCTTTAATGTGTTTTCGCTTGCCTATTGCGTTGTCTTTTCTGTATTGTATGACTCTCAGACACAAAACACGCGGTAAAATTACATTTCCTCCGTGCATAATACAATAATTTTTTTCTATACCCCTCAAAGTAAGCACTACATCGTAACTAATACAAGTATTACAAAATTAGTTGTTATGTTGATAACGGTTACAGAACTAAAAATACTTTTGAAATCAGTACCATATAGAACCCGAAAATTTAGGAACCGGAACCGGAACCTTTTTCATATATTTGTTTAGAACCTGAGCCGCAACTGAAACCCATATTTTCGAAGGGGTGGAATTATAACTGGAACCGAAACCCTTATTTCAAAAAGGTTCTGGTCCCTGGAAGCATCCATTGAATATGAACAGGGAGGACGGGTTCCCGAGTTCCATTGAATTTGAGACGCTATTCTGCTGCTTTCTTGATAGAAAGTGTCGGTCAATGGAAAAGTTCCATGCTCTGAGTTACTGACGATCTCTGGCTTGAAAAATAGGTGTAAGTTGTTTCCTCTTACGGTATACAAATATTATTAAATATTACATGATACAAATAAACAAAATAATGATCGATTGCTGCCCCAAAGTCGTCCGGCTTGCGCATGACGTCACGCGGAGCTGAATAAAATAATACATTTGAGGATTTTTACTAATAAGAAAGTAATGTTTCTTTATAAAATTTTAATATAAAAAAGTTAATTTATGGTTTAATTGATTACTATTTTACGACGATTGAGGGTAATTAACACATTTGATTCATAAATATGCTTTACGTATACCCATAGGGATTTTTTTTGCACCGCAAATATTTTTGCTGAAATTCAAAATACAACGCACGACGCAAATATTTATTGATGTGGATCCGCCTTTACAAACACATATCTCTAGCAGCCATAACTCTTTCAACATATTTTGGTTGTTCCAAAGCACAAGTTTTGTGTTCCAAAGGTAAATTGAGAAATGGTACTGTGGTAAACGTCACATAAACCAAGGGTTGTTGTTTGAAATCCAGCTCCGCGTGACGTATCATGACTCCTCCCATATGCGCAATATCATATATCTTGTTTAATGACGTTTGGTTTGGTGTGGGTTTGGTTACCAAAATGGGCACATCTCGCATCATAGGTGCTCATAACGACGGAAATGTGACGTTCGACCGCGTGTTCTCCGGACTTTATTACTTTATCAGTTGATTGTTTTTATTCGGTTTCGTGGTTAAAAACTCAAAATTCCGACAGAAAAAGAATTTCTGTGTGAATTGATTACGCAAATACTTAGTTGCCAAAATCGTCAAGGCTCACTACGTAATTGACTTTTTCATTTATTTAACCTAATTGAGGTATTAGACTACTATATGAGAGCGTATTCCTTTTTTGCAATCATATGGTTTAGACTACTTCATTTTCACCTACAATTTTACCTTCTTTATAATGGAAATCGCAAGTTGCAAGAATTAGTTCTTCGTCCAAGTTTTCCATTTTCAATACAGCAAACAATACAATAATATTCAGGGTTCCTCACCTCGCAATATGTTCAAGCCAAACTGAACGTGCGTGAACAGTAAACATTTCATTCAGTTCAGTTCGTCAAATTGGGGGTTTATTCTCGAAACCGTTCGTTTAACCAACGTATACGAATATTTCGAACGCTTTGTAACGTATGCGAAAAGCTTTAGTACCACAAAGTGTATTCTCGGCGTATTGCGCAATAGTTTGTGCATATTACTTGTGTGCTTGAGCGTGTAAACCCACCTTAGTCAACGTGGCAACAGTGAGTGTATAGATTTTTAGCCGCTTGCAATGCATCATACTTTTACGACATAACCTATTGTAGACGTTCACTTTTAAATTTAGTGGATTTTAAAAATGTCCACTACAAAACATGAAAATAAATATTCAATTCTGTTACCGACTTACAATGAAGTTGAAAACTTACCCATAATAATATGGTTAATAGTAAGGTGCATGGAGAAAAGGTAAATATGTGTTGATCAGATAATATCACATTTAAATATTTCTTATCTAGTGGGTATGACTATGAAGTAATTGTAATTGATGATGGAAGTCCAGATGGTACCTTGGAAGCTGCTGAACAGTTACAGAAAATTTATGGCTCCTCAAAAATTGTATTACGTCCGAGAGAAAAAAAATTGGGGCTGGGCACTGCTTATATACATGGTATTAAACATGCAACAGGAAATTTTATCATCATAATGGATGCCGATTTAAGTCATCATGTAATCATCAATTTATACATACTATAATGTACTTATTTATTTCATACTTCTTACAGCCAAAATACATTCCAGAATTTATAAAAAACCAACAACTACACAATTACGATATTGTAACAGGAACGAGATATTTGGGGAATGGTGGAGTACACGGTTGGGATTTTAAAAGGAAACTAATTTCCAGAGGAGCAAATTTTTTGACCCAATTATTATTAAGACCTGGAGTCTCCGATTTAACGGGTTCATTTCGATTATATAAAAAAGACGTACTACAAACATTAATTCAAAGCTGTATATCGAAAGGCTACGTTTTTCAAATGGAAATGATAATTAGAGCAAGACAGCACAATTTTACCATTGGTGAAGTACCGATCTCATTTGTTGATCGAGTTTATGGAGAATCAAAATTAGGAGGTTCTGAAGTTATACAGTTCGCTACCGGTCTTTTATATCTATTTGTAACTACATAAAAAATATGAAAATTAACAATATATAATTTAAGTTATGTGCTTTCTTTCTGCATATGATTTAGTTTGTCTTTGCTCACCACCTTATAGCTCAGTAAAATGAGACGAAATTTAACGATTTGGATGAAATAATGGTTACAGCTTTGAAAATTTAGAAACAGGCTTGTTTTGTGATCCCTTTGAAGTGGTCAAAAGTCCCCATCTGTACCCCATCCGAGAGAAATGGGGGGCGAAAAAGTGTCAAAAAAAAATGTTTTCATAAATAACTGTAAAAAGTATCAATTTTATCAAAAACAAAAACGTTAAGAAAGTTGTGGCTGACAAAATTCCGCACATTTTCATGTTTTATTTTTGTCTCTACGACCAATAGGAGCCGAGATAGATTTTTTTTAAATGTC
The DNA here is from genome assembly GCA_036250285.1 of Pyrocoelia pectoralis. Lineage (NCBI taxonomy): Eukaryota > Metazoa > Arthropoda > Insecta > Coleoptera > Lampyridae > Pyrocoelia > Pyrocoelia pectoralis. The sequence goes on along the minus strand of CM070075.1, from coordinate 33,744,923 downwards.
GACTGTTTTGTGGTGAAACGGTAACACGTGCGCGCGTATTTTGCTTATATGTCGAGAATGGCCACGCGTATCGCAAAATGCTTCAAATAAAAGTTGTAGAGAATTTAATTACGAACAATTTTCTTTTTTAAACATTTCCATACAATTAATATTGACAGAGATATAATCATTTAAACCTTTTTCTAAGACATAATCGCTGATCGTTTTGCATAATAAAATCAATAATAAGTCGAAAACTATTGATTCTACGTACTTAGTGCACATAATGAAAATTGACGTGAGATAAACCTGTGGAAGCAGCTCTACTCTTAGCCATGTCCGGCCAGGATTCTCCCAACATGGATCGTCTTAATTTGACAAGTACGGGACATTCACACAGTATATGTTGCGCCGTCTTGTCGTCTGTGTAGCATCCTCTACAGGATGGTAAATCTATCAGGCCCATGCGATGCAAGTGCTTGTTACAGTAATGATTAATAAGTAATAAGTATTACTTTTTTATGATATAATTAATTACTGTTTAGTGTTTAATGTAGCAAAACTACATCTTTACAATAATTTATTAAATTGTGACTTGATAAAGCCAAGAATTGGCGAAACGCCGTTGTTTTTAAATGTTACATTAAGAAAATTGTTCTAATAAACTTATAAGTAGATAATTAGAATATTTTACTAAATATGTGGCAGATATCAACCCTTACATCAAATTAATGACCTATTGTTCAAGATTAAGAAAATATTTACTTTAAAGTACAACAGTGTCCTGAGATCAGCACTGTACCGGCTATTTATTGCAGGCCTTAAAACAACATAATAGCAACGTGTGGGCAATACAGTGACACTAGCAGTAAACTGCTAGTGATCCACTATAACAGCTTTGCAATATCTTCAACACAAATAACTGCAGGAATGGTTTGAGTAATTGTAAATCAATATTAACTAGACCACATTAGCAGAAGTAACATTCACAACAAATAAATAAGATGCTAGCAAATCTTAATTGATAATAACTCATACCTGTTTGTTTAATATGTAGTGACTTGGCAAAAACCTGTTGAAATCAAACAACAAAATTAATTCTAAAGCTGGATATATGGATATAACTGACGTAGGATTGTACGAACCAAATGAACGTAACAATTATACAGAGAATTCAAGAATAATTGGATATAACAATAGATTTGAAAGCATAGAACGTCATATGGAATGTAATAGATTAGAAGCAGAACTTAACATTAGAGCAAATGAAGACTAAAAAGATCTTCGCCAACAAGGATTTCTCCACCCACACTATTAACACTTCAAACTAAGAGCAGCACTAATGAAATTAAATCCAAAAATTCTGTCTGCCAAAAAAAAATTAGGGAGAAAGCTGGAAATCTTCAGTTGGTCCTAAATAATGTCTGAGTAATGAGGTTGCACTTGTTTTAGTACTTAAAAAACTTTTTACAATTTTTTTGTAATGCCATCATGATGATGTACCTAACGAAAGTTGTATCTGTTCTTAGAGTAACCAAGCATGGTGCAAGAATAACATTCTTTGTTTTTGTCAATAAATTATTTATAATTAAAAATTATAAATTTACAGAGGACAGCGACAATACTAGAGGATAATGCAGGGTTGCCTGCAACTTATAGGAATCATGGTCAGCGTCAAAGTGGTACGTAACCTACCTATTATAAAAGCAATTGTTTACATTATGCATGTTAAGAGATTAAAAAGCAAGTGTAGACTACAAAATTATGATGATTTTTGATTTGAGATTATGCATTCTGAAATTGTTGTTGAACTATATAGGTCTTTAGGAATGCATGTATGGACTACCCAGTTCTATTTTGCGGACTTTTTATTGTGATAGTGGAAATTATGCAATAAAGTAATACGTACTATATTATCACCAAAACAACTTTATCACTAAATTGCCAATATGATGATAATATAGAAATAGAAATATTTTTGTACACAATTGTTCCCCATTTCAAATAAATTGGTCATCTTGAATTCTTCACTTCACTTTCATTATTATATTAGGTCAAAGTTGATAGAAACTTACTGATACATATAAATTATCAATATTTGTTGTTGATAATGGAAGAATTAACGTTTCCTCATGATTCAGAAGAAAATGTAAGTAATATTTTTGTTTTTTTCACTTGCATGCATTATACATTTTGTCATAGCATGGTAACTCCTTAAAATCTTAAGAAAACGTTTTGACCTTCATCTTATTTAGTAACCCGGTCAGTGTGTCTAGATAAGCCCCAATTTTTTTTAGCTTGACACTTGCGTAAAAAATAATAACAATCTTAAGTGTTGCTATGTGTTACATTTCTATAATAAAAATAGAATAATATGGATTTTTCTTCATTAAATTTGGTAAGTAGGACTTCAATAGTTGTTTTGGAATGTGTGGAATAATTTCAACATTACAACGAATGAAGACCTGTGGAACTAATAGAGTTTATCACGTGTAATTAATCACATTAATAAAAAATGCGTTGTATATTTAGATTGAATTCCAAAATTTGATGGGGTCTTATAAGGCATTCTGTTATTATTCTCACAAGCATCTACCCTATATTAGGTCGATTCCTTAAATAAAGTAAAAATCAAGATTAAGCGCAAACCCATTTTAAAATACAATTCTAACAATTGTAACAATACACCCTGACTTTTATTGCTTTTTCCACACTATATCTCTACTGATAGTGTTCTTAATTACAAGGTCACAAAAGTAATTTTTTTAAAATTATTTACACGGTCAGATTCAAAACAATGTCTTTTGTATAGGAATCGGATGAAGAAATCATTCAAGATCCATTTTGTGATCCCGACAAACCTCTTAAAATTACTTTTGAAGACATAACATCAGCAGCTTTCAAAATAAAATCAGGCGTAATACGTACCCCTTGTGACGTAAGTACAATTTTGTATTTAATTATTTTACATAGGTAAGTCATTTACAGAGATCACAATTATCCGAAACCACTGGCATTGATATGTTTTTTAAAAAAGATTACCTACAGTACACAGGAAGGTAAGAATAATATTTAGATTATTACAGTTGATACTTTATTTAAAAACCTAGTTTTAAAGATAGAGGAGCTCGCTATGCACTATTAATGTTAGATCCAGTGAAGAAGAAAACGGGAGTTATATCGGCATCCCTAGGGAATCACGCTTTGGCGTTATGTTATCATGGATTCAAACTTGGCATACCAGTAACTGTAGTAATGCCTGTCGTTGCACCAATAATGAAAATATCGCAGTGTAGGAAATTCAACGCAACTGTCATTGTGAAAGGTAAAGATATGGGCGAAGCAAAGAAGGTTGCCCTAAAGCTTGCCAAAAAGCAAGGTTACACATATATAAATGGGTACGCATAATATCAACTAACGTGTCTGCTAATATAAAACAATCTATGTAGGTACGATCATCCTGACATAATGGCTGGTCAGGGTACTCTAGGCTTAGAAATTGTTGAACAAGTGCAAGATATTGATGCGGTAGTTATACCAATTGGAGGTGGTGGCCTAATTGCTGGTGCTGCTTTAGCAATCAAAACACTTCATCCAAACATCAAAATAATTGTAAGTTAACATTTTACCTGTTGTAGGTATCTAAGGACCATCTATACAGCTATGTATGTGTAGAAATACAGTTGTAAATTGTATCACTATCACTACAACAGTATTTATTTGTCTCTATCAGAGGTGTTGAGGTTTTAAGACAATAAAAAGTAACCTATATGCAGTGAGAAAATACCTTCAGGAGAAATGATTATTGTGTAGACAAGGTTAAGGGACATTTCGCTGTGGCAGAACAACATTTCAACTTATGGCACAGTCAGTGTGCAATTGTTCACACAAGAAAACGATGCGGTCATGAAGGATTATTGACTGACCACTAGACGCCTTGCAGAGGTATTAGGCATTTCCTGTGATACACTTGGAACCATTCTAAACAATTATTTAAGTCTCCATAGTCTCTGCAAGATAGACGTCTCAAATTGAACAAAAATGTCAATGATTTGTTCTGTTCTATCTTAAGGCCAATTTAAAGGTAATTTTGTGACTATTGATGAAACGTGGATTCACCATTTTGGGACCGAGTAGAAAATGGATCTCCCGCCCTTCTCAAAACTTTGTAGGGTTGCCTTTGGTTAGAAAGATTATCACAATTTTCTGGGATCCTGAAGGAATTTCATTCATAGTTTACTTACAAACAGGTCATAACATTACTAGCGACTTATTAAAAAGGAAGAAGGAACTTGTAACATGCACAAATATGCAATACATTTTTATCAGAGCAATGCCCATAAAAGTTTTGTAGAAATGAACGCCATATGACTTCAGGTTTGGAGTTATGTCCAGATTTGGTCTAGTGTTAACTTTTATTTGTTCCCAAAACCCAGAGTTACTCCGAGGAACAAAATTTGGAGACAGTTACGAATTTCTTTGGCGACCGGCATACCAAATTTTTTAAAAAAAGGTGTTTTAGCATAAAAGTGCCTTTCGGTTCATGGTAATTAAAGTTAAATAATGTTGCACGTTAAGGACAATACTGCACACATTTGGCATGTATATCCCCTTTCAAATTTGTAGACGTATCATTCAATTTAAGTATTTGTAAAAACATTTTAGGGAGTAGAATCTGAAAGATGTCCCAGTTTTTCTAAAGCAGTAGAAGCAGGAAAACCTGTCTATGTAAATATAGAATCAACTTTATCCGATGGTTTGGCTGTTCCACAAGTTGGTTATAATGCCTTTGAGACTGCACGACCACTGATTGACAAATTGGTACAAGGACAAATAGTTTAGAAATTCATATATTGCTATAGTGTGCTTATAGGTTGTAGTAAGAGAAGAATGGATAGCGATTGCAATATTACGCTTGATTGAATATGAAAAATGTGTGGTCGAAGGTGCCGGTGCTGTTGGTTTGGCAGCAATACTAGCAGGTCAGTTGAAGGAACTTGATGGAAAAAGGTAACGGTTTCATTTTCAAATATGATTTAATATGCACATAATTTTTTAGGGTTGTCCTAAATTTGTGTGGTGGAAATATTGACACTACAATATTAGGGAGATGCTTAGAACGTGGTTTGGCAGCAGATGGGAGATTGATCAAAATTGTAGCCACTGTAAGTGATCGTCCAGGAGGAATTGCAGAATTCTGCAAATTAGTTGCCGGTTTTGGAGTATCGATTAAAGATATACTTCATGAAAGAGCTTGGGTTGCTTCAGATGTTTTTAGTGTGGATGTAAAATTTCTGATTTTCATCATAAATTGCCAACTAATTCTTTGATTTTAGATAACAGTAGTGTGCGAAACACGGGATGCTGAACATACCGCGCAACTCCGAGAATTATTGAACAAAAATTATAAAAGGGTGCATTTTGTTGATTTTCCTCATGTGTATTCAGAAATTTCAGGACATGATTAAACCATTGTTTTAAAGATGTGAGAGTGTATCTAATACATTTTTTATTTTTTTCGCAATCCTAATTTTTAAGTATACAGTATACAAGAAGTACATAGTTATTAAATCATAAAATGCTATTTATACAGTGTTAATTGATGGCAGAATAAAAGCAAGAGGAAATAGAGTTACCTACCCAAAAAAAATCGATTTATCCCAATTTACTTGATCCAAAAGTTTTTTGTTTTGGAAGCACGAGCTTGTCCTAAGCAAATAAAACTTTCACACAGAACTATTTCTTCTCTAGGACTTTTACAGAGTATGGCAATAATTTTTCATGGCCACAGAAATATTTATTATTCTATGGATTGAAATGTTCGACTTGTTCTTGCAATTTTATTAGGAGGAATACGGAAATTTCAAAGTGCATGCATGTCTTGATAGGACAAATTTTTTTTGACAAAATTAGATTCCAAAAAAAAAAATGTATAGAACAAATTACAATTACATGAAATATTCCAATAAACCTCAATTTTGTTGTTTACACCACCCATACATACCAATTGAAAACTGGCTCACAGTAACTATGCAATTACGGTTACTGTGACATTCATTATGTAATATGTTTGGTGGAAGATTTCCAATCCAATGATTGTTATGTATTACATATTTAAAAATGTTGAAATTACATATTTAAGGACTTTGCATTGAGCAGAGATCCTGCTGGAACGATATGTTTTGAGCTTCTCAAGATGATCTGCTACTGCCTCTTACAAAAGATTAAGGTACCTATATTAAAGATGTGCGTTTGCTGCCATGACCAAAATCAGTAAGATAAAATCGACTTTCGGGGTTGGACCATGTCAATGCTGAACGAAGTCACATTGATACGGTCGATTTTATCTAATGTGTGGTTATCATTAAAAAAGAAAGTCTAACAATCCTTATTCCTTTAATAAATGAGGTAAATTTTTGAAAATGTTAGAGAGGGATATATTATTCATATGCAGAAAAAAGACATCAAGGTATTTTAACTGAACATACTGTATATTAGGCGACTTACAACTTACAACAATGAGTAAATGAAGATAATTTAACTTTGACAGAAGAATAAACAATCATGTACCTACTTGACGAGATTTTTACATTGATTCCCTCTCTGCGCCAGAACAAAAATACAACTATTCAAATGGAAATTGAGGAATCTAAGTAGATATTTTGGTTATTTTTGTAGATTATTTTCTGAACAAATTCATCATTGTTAGTTCTAAAGGACATATTTTTGTTACATAAGAGCCACAAAAATTACACCATAGGTGCTCCACTTGTTACTTTAAAGACAAATAACACCAGAAAGTACTGTTTTTCCTGTTTAACATCATCTAAGCTACAAAATTGATACCAGCATAAAAAAAGCTAGTAGGTCTAGGTTCTCTATCAAAGGTAATGCTAATGGGTTTTCGCAACTACAATTAATGATTGTTTAATTGCTTTTGCCTTTAGCATATTAGAATACTTTTGTTTATAAATGTTGAATAGTTAATGTTACCTTTGTTCAGTAAGGTTTTACTCCCTCTTCTATTATGGTTTTACTTAATTAATTTGGTATTGCATGTCATTATACATTATGTATTCTTTCTTGTTTAATTTTGCTTAATTGTTAATTCTTGTTCATGCATTTTTATTTTGTGCTAACGTTCTTGCTTTATTTCTTCCCAGCAGCCTTGCTTCATATGCTTCTTTTGCTATTCTGTCGTCATTGTGCAGATATCCCAACCAGTTAAGTTGTCTTTCTTCTATTGGTACTATATTCAGTTCCTTGTTGTTTCGCATTCTTATACTAGTGACGGTCTTACAACTATTTAGCATACCTACTTATGTCTGCCATCGGAGTAAAAATGCAAGGCCTCTGACTTTAAGTGATCATAACAAAAAAACTGAGGGGTGAAATTTCTTCATTTTTGGGCAGTACATTAGTCATTTATATATGTTTAACATGTGTAAAAACCAAAATGGTAGAATCAGTTGTTTAACTTTTATTTTAATTAACAGCAATAAAAACGCTGTATTTAGTATTTTCCTGGCTGACCGCTGACGGTCAGTTTTAACTTATCATAAAATTGTTATTGTTTCATAAATTGTTACCAAATTTACAAATGTTGTAGCACACATACTTCTCAAAAGTCGACAGCCAATAAATATTGATTATTCATATAATTAACTGGTTTTATAAGCCCTAACCGAAAATGTGCTATTTCGCAATTTACGGAAGTTAAAGAAAAAATTCTTGTTTAAAATGCTAAATTTGATATTACTTAAATCTAACTGCATTATTCTCTTATTGAAAATAAAATTTGTTTTCTTGTAATTCGAAGTAAATTTATGTTTATCGCGAAAGAAAGACGCACATATTCCCGCGAGAGGTAATTTACCACATCGTAAGCAGCGAGCGGCAACCCACAACAATGTGATTATTCTTTTGCATTGTACAAAACCATGCGCTTTATAGCAATAGTATACGACAACAGCTACCCCGCGCGCCGCGCTTCTCCCCTCCAACTGGTGCATGCATCCTTTTTTCGAAATTTCTTTTAAAAAAAACGATGTATAATGACATTATTTTTGTGAATCGTGTTAGACCACAATATAATTGCTTTAACCTTGTTATGTTACTGTCAATATTATTAATATCGAACGTTCAGGTACTGAGTTACACAAATGTCGTTTTTTTCGTTATAGCTTTAAGACTAATAAACCAATTGGCCTCAAAAGCACCTCACATAGACAAAAAAGTATACATTTTTCAAATATATAAGTATCTACCACTCAGTTTCAATAATATAGCCGTAATTAATTTTTAAAGTGGAGCGCTTGTGCGATTTGAGTCATAATTAGCGCTTTTTCTCACATACACTGATACAGAAAATTAACGATGTATTGTAAAAATCTAAAACTGTACACCTTTTTGTAGAAATAAATGGTCTTTTAAGTGCACTTTATTTCATTAAATTATGATTGCTAATTACTGAGATACAAGCTTCTAAAGTCAGAGGCCTTGCATTTTTACTCCGATAGTGGGTTTTTCCTTTTTTTAGAAGAATGTGTTTTTTAGTGTATTATATAAGGTGTTTTCTTTTTGCATTTTGTGGTAGCCTGTGGTAGCTTTAAGTCAGCTCTGTCAATACACACCATTCGTTTTATAAAAATAACCCTATTCGTTTTAAAAGCTTTATTTAAGTTTTATATTAACCTGAGGCAGAAATGTCTTATGACGCAAGGCACTTTAATCACGTGATGATTGTGCATGTGCCCAAGCCTGTAGCGATGCAAAAAGAAAACACCTATAGTCTCCCACATTTCTAGCCTGCTCTAATATTTTTTTGTCTATTTTTCCATTATATTCTATGAGTGAGTCTATATACTGTAATTTGTTACTTGTTCCGATATTTGTTCATTTAAATTTCCTTCCTCATAAATTAGATAACTTATTTCAAACGTTTCATTGTTAAATGTGCCACACAAATTGATGTTTCGCTGTTACCGCTCGAGTTATTTTCTAGTTACTTTAGTTAAATATCACACAGAACTTCAAGAGACATGCAAAAATGGGAACTTGTACTGACAACAAAGGTACTGCCAAATACAACTTTAATGCTATGAAAGGTGCTGTGGGTAAACAATGAATTAAAATACTTACACTTAATAAACTATTCATTTTTATTTGAAAAGAATGAATTCACAACCCACATTTCTACAATGTTGCCTTGTTTTCTGACTGAATGAAACTGGACTGTTCTACAAACTTAAAACAGAGCACATAGGATTAGTAGAGGGATGCAACAATAGTGTGTACCAAATATTATCTATAAATTTTTCTAAGCGCTATAAATCATTTGGTAGAATGTGAAGTTAAAGTTAGCAGTAATCCACTAAACCTAAAAAACAGGTGCCGGAGAGGAGGTAATTCAGGCCTATGTACGCGTGGACTTTCCCACCCTCCCATCGAAATCCAGAATCCAGGAAGTAATTTCGCGGAAAATAAATAGAACATAATAATCATTAATAGAAGTGCGGATATTGGTTATACAAGTTGTAGAAAAGGAGAAAGACTGCGGATGAAGCAGGTAGTACTAGAACAAAATTTATTTTTGTAACTAAACAACTTACAATAAATTAAACAGACTTCCAGTTGGTATATAAGTTATAAAACCTCACTTGTAAATATTAAAATAAAACAGTTTTTAAATGAACTTTTATGACATTTTAGAAGCTTCAAGCAGATAAGTTACTATCTGTGCTTCACGTTTAGCATGATTAATATCACTATATAACACTTTTTGCTAACTTTTATTCTTGTACATAGACAGATGAAGCAGCATTAATCTTTAGGGTTTGATGAGAATTATTTTGTTTATTTATATCAATATTATCATTCGTGAAGTGCTTCTAACTAGTATTTTATTTTATTTTATTGTATTTTATCAAAGTAGGCAGATCATTCTGAAAATTTGCATCACGCCATAACTTTTTATTCTGAACAACGTTTCTTAGTAACACTTTGGCATACTGTGAACGGAAAAGGTAGCTTACCTAGAATTAAAATAGTTTTTGCTCAACTGTAAAGGTCTACTTGATTTTAAAAAATCGAAAATAAACTAAAAATAAGTTTCAGACCAAACAGGGCGGAATCCCAAAATATGAAATTCCAATTCCAACATTTTTGGTCAATCACACCTCTTGTAAACTCAATCCGGAGACATACTGTATATTAAACCATGTTAACCTAAATAGCAACATGACAGATAATGAAATAACGAAGTTCAATCTATATTCAAGTTCTATCGGAGAAAACCAACGCTGGTGTAAAATGTCTTAAGCAAATGAAAGCGAATTACGTACAAAATTGGAATGAGAAAAAGTACACTGGTCAAAATTGTAGTAGGTACATGCGATGTGGTAGCTATGTACTATAATACATACAAAACCATTCTGTCGCATATAATAGAAACAAATATACAGAGTGTTATAACATTTGAAACAATGAACCTTAGATCAAATGATTTAAGCTTTACACCAGTCAAAATGGAACACCCTGTAAGTCTGATGTTAATTTAAAAATGTAAAGCGCTTTGAGAACTTTTCTCTATATCATCGACTTAATGCATTATTAACAATGTTAAAGTTAAAAGGACAATAAAACTTTATCATACTAAATTCTGTAAGACTTTAGTGCACTAGTTTCTTATTTTTTAATCATATATAATAATTGCGAATGAACAGGTGCCCTGTCCATCCCTAACAAATTAGCATTTAAGTAGATATATAGTTTAATCTCATGCATTAAAGTAGATATGAGATTTTTCGAAGCACATGCATTAAAGTATACATGTATATCTACTTTAATGGGAATGTGTTACATCAGTCACTACAGTAGCAGATGTTTACTGATCATTTTTCAAATACTAAGGCGCAAAACGCCGAAGAACCACAGGCACTCATTCTCGCACGAAGCCTTCTGATATTTCAAATAAATCACATTTGTTTCAAACTGGTAGATTAAAATTTGTTTGGTGATGTGACTGCACAAGATGCCACCGGCCACAGCTACTGTAATCACTGTTTCTCCTAGCGTCTGTGATTTTTTGTTATGCATGGTAGACCATGATGTTAAGTGTAATATTATAATATGTATAAAACCACACCTGTTCGCTATTTACATATGTGAATACAGGTTCTACAACATCCAGAAATGTATATTATATACATACATTTTCATATATTTATAATGGATTTTTGTATCTATTACCCTTGTTTATTTAATGAAACATTAAATTATGAAGATAGTTGTAGATTCGCCACAATGTCAATTTTCACATACGTATTTAGTAATTAAGAAAATAGACCCGTTTATAATCATTTTTAGGGATAATGTTCACAAAACTCTTCTAGATGCAACATCAATATATAATTTTTATAAGTACAAACTTAATATCAAAATCATATCACTATAATACAACGGTTTGGACCACTTAATTGATTAGGACACATAAAATTACTTGATATACGATGAGAAAACTACTTCCATAAAGTTGGCCATTTTTATATCTCGAGAACTGATACCACTAACATCATGAGAAGCTAATGTTACCTTAACCTTATTATAAACATTGAACCATTCGGGATGATGATCCATTTTTTCAGCTAATAAAGCAACACGGCTCATAAATCCAAATGCCTACGAATTTAAAAAAAGTTAAACCTCTGTCTTTATTATTAATTAAAGTCGTACCTCATTGAAATTTTGAAATAAATATTCCTTGTGGATTGCATCTCGATCGTTAACTAAAGACCATCCTGTTTGTAATAGAGGTCCTAAAAGTTGATTACGTTCTTCACCAATGAGCTTGGGACTAAGAGGCTGAAAATTCTATATTAGTTAGCGTTAATTAATTTAAGATTTGAATGAGATAAATACCTAGTTACTAATTTAAAACAGGTAAAGAAAAGAAAATGTTTGAATAAAATAATGTCCTTCAAAGAGAATACAATAGTACCTAAGACTGCTCCTCTTCTAGGTAGGTACTTATCATATCAAAGATGAATTTACAAATAAGTTAGCAACAAGTGAAAATAATCTATAAATATCTTGAGGAAGTAATAAACACAATTAATTATGATAAATATTTAAGTTCTAGTGATAACAAATGAAAACTTACCATTTTATTCTTTGATTTAGTGACAGGCGTTTGTGGACTGGATAAATGGGTGGAGGCTGTATGGAAATTCCGTTTTATGTGGTTACTTTCTACACCAATTCCAGTTATTGATGACCTGACCGCTACCATTCGCGTAGCGTATAAACTCATTTCGTACGTTTCAAAATGAGTGGTGATAAGAGTAAGAAGAGTAACGGTGTTTTTTTATTTTTATAATAAACGGGTATCCATCAATTGATATACCGTACGTAATTATATGAATACAAATAGAGATTTTTTAATCAGGAGATAATTAGGGATGTGCATGTAAATGGTCACGTGATACATATTTGAGCGCGTAGTTGCATTCAGTTTCAGGTTGGTATGCCTATAAAGCACTGACCTGCAGAGAAATGTTATACCTTAGTAGGGATAACATTTCTCTGCTGACCTGTATCTTAACTTAAAGCACAGTATATTCGTAGGTATACTGTGCTTAAAGGACTGAGCATTCTAATGATCCCCTCCACTACTTTTGAAGCAAATTGAAAACCGCCATTTTAAGGTGGCAATTAGTAATTTAGGTTTGTTGTGTTGGTGATTATTGGTAACACTGTAACTAATATTTTTGTTTACATAAACATAACCTTGTTTCATGCGTAGTATAAAATAAACTACGTTTATGCATTGCATTGAAACACAATTTTAAATACTTTACGTTTTTAAATAATTATGAGTCTGTAATTATACTACTTTTCACCAGATATTAACACTGAACTCTATTATATGGAAGAGCAAAGTTTGTTGTAAATTTAAGTGATACAAATTGAATACGCGCACGGGGCTCCCGATCATGCGCCGTAATAAATTAGAGTTCAAACAAATAAAACAGCTGTTATATATTATCTAAAACTGTATTTTAATCATGAACTCCATAACACCCACTGTCAAGGGCGTACGCAGCTTTTTGGCTAGGGGGGGGCCAAAAAATAAAATTGTTTGGAAACGTGTTTAATATTTATTGCCTATGTTGTTACCCCACAATTCTTTTCAATACATTTAAGCATCATACAATTCCCCTTGGGTACAAATACTATTTATTTAGAATAAAGGCCAGGAAATGCTTAATTTCTCCTGAAATTATATGACCAGTCATAAATTTTAATATTTAGTACAATTCGTTTTGCGGCCAGGGGGGGGGGGCATCGCCCCCCCCTCCCCCTTGCCCCACCTTGCGTACGCCCTTGCCCACTGTAAACCCTTCTCCCTTGTAACGTTTATAAATCAAATTAATCCACTTGTTCACGAAGACAAACCACGTAAAATTTTCTAACCCAACTTCAATTTATTAGGTAGAGTTCATTGACTTCAATTCAACCGACTTCAACTGACTGGTGTCGTTGATTGAAATATTAATATTTCAATCAACGGCTGTACCCATTGAACTGTACGCTATACGCAACTGGAAAGGAAACGTCCATAAGCGGCACTGAAGCCACAGCAAAGTTAGGCAACCCTCAACGACTGGGCATTTCTGTCTCTTTCTTTCGCACGCAACGTCATATCTATAAACGATAACACGGGGAATAAAATGTAAGTAAATCAGGTAAAAATACGTTGATGGTTATCTCTTTCACCAGTCATACATCCATTGTGATCCAGGTCAATAAAACGTTTACAATAAAATAAATCAATGTGTTATTATGAGAATACTTACAATTCTTGTGACGCTATACTTGTACATCATGCATATTGAGAATACAAACGCGTTTACAGAACAAATTAATTCAGTTATTTCGTTTGTAGTAAAAAAGTTATATAAAATTTGGTGCTATTTTCTACTAATTGTTATGAACTATTAAATTGTTAAATTGACTTATTCACCCTTAGATCATTGTAGTATAATATATGATCTAAGAGTTCACCAGACAAAAATTATGCAATTTCTACATTGCTTGTCTTTGAAAATACAGTAGAACCCCACTATTCCGAAAATCCGCCTATTCTGAACATAACTAAAAACACGCGCACTTATATTTCTCTTCATTTCATTCCTGGGCCTTTTATTGGGCACGGAGAAATTACACGTTACGTTATTTATTAAAAACAAATCGTATAAGTTGCGTTGACAACGATAGCAAATAACGTAAGATAAAATTTGTATTAACAAGACTTATTCACCCATGAAATTGTTTAATACTGCGTTTATCGGCTAAATTAGGACATCCGTATGCAACACAACAATTCACCATGGTGTTTTGATTTAATAAATTTCACAATCACTTTCAAATATTATTTTACACCTTTCAAACTATGGGAAATACGCGGTTAAAAGATATCTGCCCTACTAACGCAACAAGTTAGAAAGCGACAGAAATACCCAGTCGACATCTGTGCTTGTCAGGCAAGCATGGCTTCAACGCCTACAATGCATTAGAATAGGCCGTATCCCTTCCAGTTGCGTATAGCGTATAGTTCAATGGCTGTACCAGCTGATACCAGTACGGCAGTACTACCAACATATTATAAATACCGAGCTACCATCATTACATAACTAACGCACTAGTTGGCACCTACAGTAACTAAAATTTAGGTGGGACTTGTTTGCTTCAATGTTGTATTGAAGAATGCTCACTTCCTAGTCCTTTATGATACAGGCGTTGATTGAAATTAATATTTCAATCAACGATACAGGTCAGTGCTATAAAGGAACGCAAATTCGTTAACTTCGCGTTATATCAAGTCTCTGCTTCGCGCTAATGACGGTTTTATCCCAATGACGTCACAGCTGTATTGTTGGTTGCCCATCTTACAGGTATGCCTACATTATCAACATTCGTTTAACGCGATCATACTTGAGAATCGCATTAGTTTTTATAATTTCCTATTGTGCTGTGAAAGGTTGTAAGAACAACGTTCAAAAAAGCTGCACAAAGATCCACTATTTTCGTTTCCCTAAGATACACTTTTATTAAGTGGTAGGACTACACAACCGCCACTACTTTATTGAAGTGGTAGATCCCGATTATCCCAATGACGTCACGAACAGATGCGCATAGGCCACTGAACTCAATAATATATGGAAGAGCAATGTTGTAAATTTTAAGTGATACAAATCGAATATGCGCACGGGGTTCCCGATCATGCGCCGTAATAAATTAGAATTCATACAAATAAAACAGCTGTTATATATGATCTAAAACTGTATTTTAATCATGAACCTCATAACACCCACTGTAAACCCTTCTCCCTTGTAACGTTTATAAATCAAATCAATCCACGTGTTCACGAAGACAAACCACGTAAAATTTTCTAACCCAACTTCAATTTATTATTATAGGTAGAGTTCAGTGACTTCAACACATGACGTATTTTCATGGTATTTTCCACTGCGCAAACTCGTAGTCCCCGTGGTTAAACGATTTTCGACCTTATTATTCTCTTCAAATGTGCACACTTTTTCACGCGCATCTTATTTGATTTCAACGGCTTTGCTCTTCCATATATTATTGAGTTCAGTGGTCGGTACAGAGAAATGTTATACCTACTACTATATAACATTTCTCTGGTCGGTACTATGCTTTGAGAAAAAGGTACTATTTTGGTTCCTTAGCGCTTTGTTTAAGAAGTACAGTAATTCAATAGTTTATTCTTAGACTCGATATTTATACATTGTATTTACAAGACACGAACAAAGTTATATACATGCGTCGCGGATCATTATGTTGGAGTAGCGAACCGTCCATTCCCTCGTATGCTTCAGACTGGGGGGCTGATGTTAAACGCCATGATAAAACTGTCGGTAGTTGGTGTCTGTCACAAAATAAACGCCGCGGTCGGTATCCGTTTGGCAACTGCGGGCGCCGTCTAGTGATGCACCGCGGCGTCCTGCGTATCGGTGACAACGCTGGCGGATGCTTAGAGCTGCTCTTCCATCTGTAGAAGGCGGATCTGAATCTCCGGCGTTCTCGGCGCCCCGGCGTCGGCATGGGTTTGTTTGTCCAAGGGGGCTCTACTGTTTAAGCCCAAGACCCCTTGGTAGTTACTTGCCCCTTACTGTTAAAGCACAGGTGCAAGTATTAACTTCCTACTATTAGAGCACAGAAGCGTAGACGTCCAGATCTTTACTGTGAGAGCACAAGATCGGACTGACTTCTAGTGGAAATGTTCTTCGTTTATATACTATCCGGGCACGTGTTCATTACGTGGTGCGTGCGTGTGTGCACGTGCAACCAGTGGCGTGGCTGTTTCTGGTTCGCCACACTATGTTAATGTAATTTTGTAAGAAATCCATAAAAAGAACTGTTTTGTTTTCAAGAGAGCCACCTTGAATATTTTTTATGATCCCATTTTAACATAATACATAATATCTAAACAAAAATCGCACGCGCCTTGATGAGCCAAGTATTCAAAAACATATTATGTAACCGTTTTCCTGCGCAGGCGAATAGAAATGTTCAATGATCAACTCTGTAACGCTCTAATGTTAGTATAAACATTGTGCTATTATCTAAATAGGAAAACAGTTGCGTCCATGTAGGTTAGTAGGTGGTCTAGTATAGCCGGATATACTACTTAGTACTTATAAAAGAACAGGAACCAAATTTTTTGAAACTTATGTAATATAATGGACATGCGCATATTAATACTTTCTGTGAATATTTGAGAAAGAGAAAACTCAGTTAATCAATACAAAACCGAGATAGAGTGTTCTATGTATTTTAGTGTGCTGCATTATTTCTGCAAGTGTGAAGTGCTCAATGTTATTAACATATCTTAAGGTTTTGAGAAAAATTTCAAATGGTTACAATAGCAGCACACATAAAAATGACGATTTTTTCAGAAAAACGTAGAAATAGTTAATCATACAGGACTAAAGACATCATTATGATAAGTCTCACATTAATAAATTTTATAAAAAGTAAGTATCTTTGAACCAAATACATGTTTTTATGTCTAATTACAACGACGATCTCTATTTATCGTTCATTGTTACAGCTTCCCTAATATCCTTATTAGCAATAACGTCGACTTCAAATGCAGAATGTCAAAGTGAGTAATATTTCTATTATTTTGTTTAATTATCACAATTTCTATAATTTAACTTCATAATAGTGCCCATGAACTTTTATCTTTTAACTTTTTTACTTAATCACTTGTTTATAAACGCAAGAGAAGTCAAATCGGCGATAATAAGTCTTGGAAATTATATTCTACATATATATGTATAATACAAATTATTTACAGCTTTTTGTTTAGAGTAAAATTATATGTTGTGATTAGGAATGTTTATTTACAGATTTGGCTAAAATCCACATCCTTCTTGTGCTAATTTTTCAATTTACCTTCAAAAAGTAATAGTATCCTCTATCCTGTTTTTGATAATACCTATAGTAGTACAGTCAATCTGTCGTAAAAAACTAGAGTTTGAATGAAAAAACTGCCCCAAAGGTAAAAGTTGTTTTAATCGTTGAAGAATGACGTACTTAAGCTGCCTTCGCGATGGGCATGTGCTACCTTGGCGCGTCTTTTTGAAAACTCAAAAAAGTGCCAAAAAAATTTTGAAATGCATTTTTCTCGAAATGTATGCATTTCACAGAAAAATCGATTGATGACAAAATGTAAACGACGTTGAGATCTACAATTAATTTCATTGGGGCAATGCTGTACAGCAAGAAATGCACACGGTAGGTGGCGCTGAAGTTCCAAAAAAAGTGTTTTTCCACTTTTTCGCCATGTAAATATTATTTTAATACAAAAATTTAAATAGAAAAGTTGTTCCTTTTAATTTTATGAACAACTTTTATTTAAACAATTTTTTTATACAACTTATCGTTTTTTCGATTCAATTTCTGCGCGTTTTTCTTTTTGCCGAGCGACTTGATGATAATCGCCTGAAATAAAAATGTTTAGAATAATATATGTTTGAATCACTTACTTACTGTAGGAACTATTTCTAAATACTTTGACTTCATATAAGGGCCAGCTAAGACTATGAGGTTCGCACCATTTTATTGCCTGTATTAATCAGTCATTAGGGTAAGATCGCCAAAAACATTTTGAATTTTCAATCCAATTTGCTGGAACTGTGGTATTCTTTTTGAATCACGCTGTACTTTTAGGACAAAAATATACTTTAGCTCTCTTTCCTATTATATACTCTTTGCCGTTATGATATAATAAATTGCAGTAACAAAAGTATGGCGACGTCATGCGCAAAGAAATTTTGTTCTAGCGAGATCGGGAAATGAGCGAATGACGCTTGTGAGTTGTGTCTTCTGTGGCTAAGGTTTTATATCAGAAAAATGAATCAAATTACAAATTACCATAAAGTTCCTAACTCTAATAATGATAATAATTTAATAAATAATATGTTCGATAATTAATCAATTTTCTCCTAGATGGCGGCAATATAATACACTACTTAAAACACTACGCAGAGTCATGACTCTGACACTACGACGTTTAAGGAAAAATAGGTAGAATGTTGAAAGTTGAATAAAATCATTGAAATGTACGCTATACACAACATACAGTTCAATGAATAAAATACAAGTAAATAATAATTGAATAAACGGAAGTTTTCTGAAAAGGACGGTTTTAAAAATATACATATAATGAACGATGAACTAACGCTGAATCACATGTTATGTGCGCTGAATGAATATATATTTTTGTCATCTTCTATCCCTTTTATCACAAATGATAGTTTATGTATAAAGTTCCATTATTTTGAAATTTTTTTAAATTCACTACAAAGGGACAAAAAATTAATGTAAAGAAAAAGGTACGGGCGGCTAAAAACAAAGAGTGGGTAAAAATTTATGAGCAGATGGAACAACTAATCGTCAGAGAAAAAACTGAAGAAGCATAAAGTTGGTAAACAGAGATATCTACCAAACAATTGAATGGATATGGAAACACTACCTTACTCAAGTACTAAAGAAGGAAAGAGAAAAAATAACACCTGAAACACAAAACACATAGCAAACAGAAACTCCCTCGAGTTTATATTGGTTAAAACCGTTAAAAGGCATGAAATAAATGGCAATTCAAAAGCCGAAGGCCATCAAAGTAGACCCTACACCTGCACATGGGCATACTTTCTGGGTACTGTAGACTAATGAAGCACATGATGCCAATGTAGGGTGGGAGGAAACTTCTTCCACAGGAGAGGCCGGATTGAAGACAGGACAGTGGACCACATACTTTGCAAGTGTATCATATGACTTCAACTGAGCATCCATGTGAGGAGAATCATAGCCAGGCACAATTGCAATGGTTAAGTAGGGTCAAGCAAAAATAGTTTTCAAATGCTTTTATAGCCATAGTTTTTAATAAGAGTATGTATGTGAAAAAACTTGTATCATAATATCGATAAATATAATTCTATATAGCACTTTAGAATCATGCGTATATTTTAGAGGTCCTGGCCAATTAACATTTAAAAGTTGCCACACAGCTTTTTTAGGTACATCGTGAATTCCTAATTGTTCAAAGGATTCTGTTTAGCGAAGCGGTTAGCAGACTAAAAAATAAATTACCCGTTTTGTGATAGGTTTTTTTCCTTGAATTACTATAAATGGCTTTTGCTCTTTCTATTATTAGATGTTAGTATGTACCTATATGAACATAAATATAACACTTGCCTGAAATGTAACACAATCCATCGATTTTTGATTAATGCAAATTTATTACTTGTATAATCTTCACGTTAATTATGATTAATATTATATTCTATGTTATGATATACAGCTCGACAAATCTACTGTTATGAATGTGACAGTTGGACGGATTTAAGATGTAAGGATCCATTTAACTATACCGTCTTACCTAGGGATCAACCGCCATTAATGACATGTAACGGATGTTGCGTAAAAATGGTGCGACATGCTAGATCACGTGAGTCTAAGCTTATGTTAAATTTCTTTTACACTAAAATGTGTGTTTTAGCATATGAAGTTGTTAGGAGAACTTGTACATCACAATTACAAATAAATTTATTTATGGTTGATCATGTTTGTATGATGGAAAGTAGTGGAACAGGACACATGTGTTTCTGCGAGGAAGATATGTGTAATGGGACTGTTGATTTACAATCTTCAATTCAATTTTATTACTATATTTTATTATTTTCCCTGTTGGTGAACATTTAAAAATAATAATTGTTATTTCAATCAATATTCTATGCTGATGTAGAACAATCTAGGTACCTACATGTTATTTACTACAAAGATAGAGAGATTAGACTTTTATTCAAAAAACATTTGTTAATGACTAAAATGTTTGTTTACTCGCATAATTTGCGCAATTATGTGATAACGTAAATCTAGCACACATTTAAAATCAGGATAAATCACAGTTTTATCGGCTTATTTACGCCTAAAGTTTAAAATAATATATCTGAATACAATTACAAGATTTGAATGAAAATGGTAGTATGAAGTGGCTAAGATTTCAAATGCCCTTAGTCTAATTTGTCACATTTTTTAACTTATAGACTTGTTGTGATACTAATTTTAAGTACAGAAATGAAATACCAAATTTAATACAAATAATGTCTAAGGAACATACAGACGATTACAGCACAGTTTCTATAACTTGTATAGTTTACATACAGTAAACGCCAAACAAAATCCGTTGCACGTCAGCAATCAGCTGATAATTGACGTCCCTGTCGTAAATGTAACGGCATAAAAATCGTGAAAATTCGACCTGTAAAAATTAATTTCATCAGAATTTTATAATCGCCACGTTGGTGACAATGGATTGTTTTCAGCAACGTTGCCAATGCCAATTCCATAAGGTATCAATTTTGTGGTGTTTTGTTGTGGTTATGTTTTGACTGTCACAATTTTGAAGTTTTAATTTTGTTTTTTATTTATTATAACTAAAGTTACGAGTGAACTCAGAAGTTTTATTTGCGTTACCTTCTTTCAATTACAATCTGGCAACATTGCCCCCAATCTACGTCACTCACATTATATGACGTGCAACGGATTTTGTTTGGCGTTCACCATACATATATAGCTTGTGTGGTACAGTGCTGCCCTAATTGTTTTAGGGCCAAAACATAAGAGTACAAAAGTGTTCAAAACTAAAAATGCTATCTGAATGGTATGTTTTCTCCGACACAAATTCTACTGTAAGAAAGAAAATGAAGAATTAAATGTTAAATTACCCACTTACAAAAATCGCATTCCCATGATTTTAAAAGAAATGCGCACAAGTGTAGAATGAGAATCTTGACGTTTTCATTAGTACTGGAGGTACAAACTAAATAGTGAATTTAATAAATTTAAACTTATAATTTTTAAATTAGAAAACTCCCCGTACTCCGAGCACTTCGCACAATCTCGACGCACGTCAGGAGCGGATTCCATTGAAACATGTGAACCATTGTGCACCAAAAGCGCGTGTAAATGAAAATGAACTAAAAATAAACTGTTTAATGGTGATTCTTAGCGACTTTGCATTTTCCTTTAACAAGCCACAGATACTTGTTCAAATATGGAGCATTTCGAATTTGTTCGAAGGAGCCACAATTTTGGACGCAAAGAGCCACATGTGGCTCGCGAGCCACGGTCTGCCGACCCCTGCGCTAAACAAAAACCAAGTCTGCCATAAAATTCTTCATTATCTTTCTTATAGTAGAATTTTGGTCGGAGAAAACATACCATTCAGGTAACATTTTTAGTTTTGAACACTTTTGTACTATAATGGTTTGACCCTAAAACAAATAGGGGAGCACGAAATTGCATAGACAAGATTTTACATGTAAAATCCTATTACTGAGCGGCCTGATCAACACCCGGTATACATTATAAGTACCTACTAGAAGGGGATTTTTCTTTGAGGCACAAATCGTTCCATATTTGAACTTATAAAAATGTATAATTATTTAACGCCTCTATGTAATATTGCAGAAAAAAAGAAAAGTGGATATATTTAACACTTTCAAATTTTAACAGTAATATACAAAACATTTTGTTACACATGTATATTACTTTAATTAACTTCTTACACAGCACATTCATATTTTTATAAAATTTCCAATTTTTGGTTAATTATTTACTAAACACTTGCTCAGAATGCTCAGTACAATTTTCTACATCTTAGGTAACTTTAAGACTTTTAATTTTAACTAAGGTGAACTTCGTAGAGGCTTACCAAAAATGCAGATTAATTGTATTGAAATGTTTTGCAAATTAAATTGACCATCTGCATTACTGCTTAGGTTTTAACATATTAAAATAGTTAAAAGATTTAAATAGCAATTGATATCATCAATGACAAATAAGGTATTATATACATTGAGATTCTAAATAAATAAGGCAGTTAATCAATTCTTCAGGAAACTCTACCTTCTAATCCACAAAAATAAATTGGCTTGCAATGTCCAGACGATATTTCCTAAACTACTATCATTAGGAAAAAACATTTAAATTGAAAGTTATTGAGTATTACGTATTCTATATTATAGGGCAAACAAAATTTTTTTTGTCGAGCCATTTATGGTGAACAAAAAATTTTTTTTTTAAATAGCGGCAACAATTTTTTTTTATAATTTCAAAAAGAGAAAATTTTTCTGAATTCAAGGATGTATAAATTCCAAATCTTGACATGAATTTATTTAAATAGCAATAGAAGAAATATTTGGTTTCATTAACATTCGATGCTATGAGTCACATCATCTGTCAACAAATTTTTCGTGTTTTAAGTAACAAAAACATAATAAGTTGATTTATTTTGATATTCGATCACTATGGAACGCCGTTTTACTTTTTATTGTCGGTTTTTATACTCAATGTATAAAATAACTTCTTTCTTAAGTTTACAATTTTAGTTACAATTTTAATGTTTGTTTAATAAACTTCAAGTATTTATACTGATAGTTGATTTAAAATGTTACATGAATAAAAATGTACATTGAAAATAAAAGAAGTAACTTTATAATTTCTTAAATTTTAATGAATAAGTTTAAATGTTAGGATACTTTTAAGCAACTAACATTTTAAATGGTAGAATTAAAATGTTTGTTGATAATTTTAATTGGTCGCTTAGATCGGTGGTGTTATTTTGAACTATAATTTACATGTGTTTCCTTATACTGGTGTAGTTTCAATAGCTGCCACCGATCGAAGCGACCAATTAAAATTTAAATTGAAAAGTGAATTATCAAATTTGTAAAAATTAAAGCAGCTAGGTCGCTTACAAGTCATTCCACCACCATTAGGAAGTGGACTAAATTATAGATGGTAAAATTATAATTCCACAATTTCGTTTCATGGTACATTGATGATGCATTTTTTACTGGAGAAAATTAACGGGGTTTGATGACGGATGAGTTGTCTGCAACAAAACTATTAACTATTATTATAATGTCGCAGATAATTTTCTGTGATAATGTGCTCAATATGCGACATCATAAAAGATATTTATATGGTTGGGGGTATTTCCTTGCTTGAATACCACATTCTCAAACTTTGCACATACACAATAATAATCACACGATAAACTGTATAGATATACTGGTATATACAAGTATTGCAAATGAAACATTTTTCGATTGTGATACCGATACCAGGTTTTGCATTACAATGTAATTTAAACATTTTTACAGATATCAGGTATTCGCGTTAAGTCATTACTGCAGATACAAATAAATATTTTTTATTTATCTACTAATTTTTAATGCTTACAAGCAAAATAGATTTTCCTCCTACTTTATCACAGAAAAGCCAAAAAACATTTTCATTTATGCCTAAAAAGTAGGAAGGAATAACATACAACTCACTAAATACATGGTGGAATTAATTACACAATGCACAGCTGACTTATAGAGCCGATCAAATATCAATTAATATTACCATTTGTGGATTTTCGTTTGTATAACTGTTTCACTATGTAATGCATTGCAATATATTTATCATATCTAGATAGACACACAAATCATATCATTATATTGTTACATTTATGCCACTCAAATGCTATACTTTCAAATATTGATTTAACAATCAAAGAAATATTAGATTTACTTTATCCTGTTGTATTTTAAGACTTTATGCTCAAAAAAAATATAATATTATTGTTTACATCTTGTAGTTTTTAATTACCTACACCTTAAATAAGAATTTAATACCGTAATGTTTCGACAATAGCTTCTTTATTATCAATCCACAATTTGTGACTAGGATCAGTTTTGAACAATTTTGAATTGGAACATTTATTGCACTTCCACCTTAGACGTTTCTTGCGAATTCGGATTTGGGAATTAATACCTGGTATCATAAGTGTATGGCATCTTTTGCATATAGATCGCTTCACCTCAGGTTCCCTACAATAATTGTAGTACATATAATAAACAAGGGAAACAACATTTTAAACTTACATTCTTTGAACTGCCTTCTGGGAAACGTTCACTAATAAGTGCGAATATAAAGATGAAGCTGCGTCTTTACCTGGCTGCCTTAAAGCAAGGTTGCTTAACTAAAAACAGTTTGTATTACTTATAAAGTTTAATAAAACAAGAAAAATTCATTGTAGTCAGATTAATAAAATAATAATAATTGATTTATTCAACACTAGATTGGGATCCTTCACATTTTTAGCATACTAATTTTGCGCTCACAGTTTATTCGTATTAAAAAAAATAACATCATTCCAAACTATTTATAACAGCCATTGAAGTGACACAGCGGAGTATATAGACAAAATTTTTGGGAGGGGCCAAGACCAACGTTATGTTAGGTAATTTGGGTAATCTATAGTAGTTGCACCCAATGTTTAAATTAGATTCTGGCAAAGTATGCATTACAATAAATCACATTAGTTCATTTTTGTTACATTTTCTCATTCCGGGGGGGGGGGGGGCTGCTCCCCCTCTCACTCATTCGTTGAGGGTTGCCTAACTTTGCTGTCGCTTCAGTGTTACTTATTAGCGTCACCTTTCCAGTCGCGTATAGCGTACAGTCAAGGCCACCTTTAGGTGGCCTTGGTACAGTTCAATGGCTGTACCTCCTTAAATATAAATTTGACATCCATCTTGACAATAAATTAATTAATTTGACATATTTACTTAAAACAAAGAATTTCAATTGCAATACAAAGAGGAAACGCAGCATCAATTTTGGGAACATTCAAAAATAATATTAAGTTAGAACATTTTTTTAATATTTTATCATGTTTTGTTTTGTTTTCAACGAACTTTGTTCGTTACTGAAATCAATATTCCGTCCGTGCGTTGAGATGCGTATTGTCTACAACCGAGTTAAGATATGGATCTTATGTGAAATTTTATGCTGATTCAAGATCCGGTCCCAATTTTTTGATATCTCAAATACTTTTCGAAATATTCCACTAAATTCGAAATTTCGAAAATATCAAATTTTGTCTTTTTGATAAGGCCAGATTTTTTTATACTTTCGTTACTACGGTATTCGAAGTTCGTTTTGTAATCCAGGGATTTCAACTAGTTATTTATGTTTTCAATACTAATGAAATGTTTCAATAAAGGGGAAAGTAGTTCATTAAAACATTTGACATAAACATATAGATATAATCATGGATATATTTACTAAATGCAAACAAGTGGGTCTAAACTCTAAAGCGAAGTCAACCTTACTTGTTTTAGAAAAAGATACAAACTGTAAATTTAAAATAACGTACCAATTTGTAACGCCATATTAAAACTAAAATTCAAATACAAAATACTCAACGTTCTATTTATACTATGCCCTCAACAAAGTTATACAGTGTTGTGCCACCAATAAAATATGTAACAAAAAGGCCTTTACCCTGTCAACAAGTTAATATAGTACGTACTTCAACCCAAGGTTTATTAAGTGAATTAAACCTTGACTTCAACCGACATATTTATTAAAGTACATATAAAGTGCGGAGTACTATATACCGGGTGAGTCATTTAACCTGGAATTTGAAATATCTCGAAAAATACGCATTTTATAGAAAAATGTGCCGAATCAAAACTTGAATATCTTCGAGGGGGAAATTCGTTAGTACTAAATTACACTCTCACCCCCACCCCCTGTAGGCGGGGCGGGGGGCTAATTTGAAATCTTAAATAGGAACCCCTATTTTTTATCGCAGATTCGGATTTTACGTCGATTAATACACTCCAGAAAAATAAACCAATGAAATTAATGAATTTCGTTTAAAACGACCAATCACATAGCATACTTGAATTACCAATAGTCGATAAAAAGTTAGGTACATTTTTAATAAGTGATAAAAATTTTCACCTTGTTTCATCATCTCTCTCTTACGTACATTTTAGAACATACTTTCATTGCTTTTTATTTAACTATAAACTCGAAATTTAGCAGGCTTTGGCGCAATTCGTCAAACGTCAAAAATTTTTTTGAAATACTACAAGTCGTGCATTAATCTCCCTAAAATACATTCGATGTTAATTTTTTTCTTTCGATAAAATTGCTTTTTAAGGAACTCAAATTTGATTACCATTTGGTAAAAACTCTCGAACCAACACCTTAGATAAATTCACGAGCGCGTAGTCGAAAAAAATGTTTCGGACAAATCATATGTAACTTTCGACGTAAAATCCGAATCTGCGATAAAAAATAGGGGTTCCTATTTAAGATTTCAAATTTGCCCCCGCCCCGCCTACAGGGGGTGGGGGTGAGGGTGTAATTTAGTACTAACGAATTTCCCCCTCGAAGATATTCAAGTTTTGATTCGGCACATTTTTCTATAAAATGCGTATTTTTCGAGATATTTCAAATTCCAGGTTAAATGACTCACACGGTATATACAAAATGTTTATTGTCTGTAGGATTGCAGAATAAAAATAAAACAACACAAATTAGTACAGTCAATTTAAACACAAAAATATACAAACATTGCAATAAATCCTATGTTAGGTTTGCTTTTTTCATGGTGTTAGGTTCGGTCCCAGTAGTAAATACTCAATTTTGCAACTTCGAAAAACTTGTGGAAACTGGGGGGGGGGGGCACCAAAAACCGCGATTTTTTCGGACTTTTTTCAGTTTTAGCCTCGTAGATCAAAAACTATGAGTTGTAGTGCAAAGAATATGATTATCTTTTTTAAACTAGACTAAATTTTCTACCATTTGAGCCTAACCGGAAGGCTGTAAGTATAATAGTTTCCGAGATACAGCTCTTCAAAAATAGACATTTTCCCTAAATCTGTTTTTAACGTATCATCCATGATTCGAGCCAGATATTGCCACAACGACGTGCCCTACGACCGTTGTCATGGAGGAAAAAATTGTATGACATTTTATCACCTTTTATTTAAGCATAGATGCATTCCTGTAGGCCTAACAGTTCTCGAGAAAAAGACGGAAAACCGGAAAACAGTGAAATCGCTACGACTCCACATATATGTAATAGCCTAATAGCATTAATATGATTAGAAGACATTTTGTGATTATTCTTGTTTAGCCTAGCGAACGAACGCTCAAAAAGGGCTTGTAGACAGACTTTTTGATCCTAAAGATTTTATTTCTGGGATGTGTTTGGTGATGATTATACGAAAAGTAGCGTAACAAAATGTGCGGATTTGTTTGGTTTTCCGTTTACATCTCTTGAACAGGCCATCGTAGTGGGAAATGGCCAATTATAAAAAAAAGCTGATTAAATTTTCTACAAGTTTGCTTCTATGCGTTTTTTCTCTATCTCTATCCGTTGAAGAGATATTCGCTGTCAAGAATTGACATTTTTTTGAAAATCGCTTTTACACGACGTTTTTCGGCAAATATTGTGTCCTAGCTCCTAAAGTATTGGGTTTATAGCAAAAACTGCTGAAATAAAAGTTGTAGACCATAAAATTTCCTATAAAATACATATACCGTTTAATATTTTATCTCAAATAGATTAGATGTTATAGTTATTTAAAAAAAACGTTGAGTTCAAGATGGAATAGAGGGCACGAGAGAACAACTAATTTTGTGGGAGGTTTGGAGCTAAATCTGATATGTGAGTATTAAATACAGATTACCTGCATCCTTAGCCAAACAATTTCAGTCTTATGCGCCACCATGTTTAATGGTCTCTAGTCTTTTCTAAATACATTTATGATAGGGTTAATGTTTGACGAAAAGAACAAAAGTATTTTCTCAAGACAGCTTTTATTTTATAATTGGCCATTTTCCACTACGATCGCCTATTCAAGAGATACAAAGGGAAAACTTAACAAATCCGCAAATTTTGTTACGCTACGGAGTTAGCTCATACGGTAGGGCCGGGGACTTTTCGTATAATTATCACCAAACACCTCCAAACACATCTTAGAAATCAAATCATTTGGATCAAAAAGTCTGTCTACAAGCCCTTTTTGAGCGTTCGTTCGCTAGGCTAAATAAGAATACAGTAGAGCGTCGATAATCCGGATTAAGTAATTGGGACCGAACCTCATCCGGATTATTAAAAAATCCGGATTTTCGAATGCTTTAAAATTATAGAAACGTAACTCAAACCTTGAGAATTCACTTACATATGTGTGTAAACAATTACATATGTATGTACATATGTATATGTAGTAGGTAAATACAGTTAAAACTGTTGTATATTACGTTATTACGTAGTATACTTGACTTTAATGAAACTGAAATACAAAACAGGAGAAAAACGTGAATCCGGATTATCGACGGTCCGGATTTTTGACGTCCGGATTATCGACGCTCTACTGTAATCAGAAAATGTCTTCTAATCATACTAATGCTATTGCATATGTGTGGAGGATTTCACTGTTTTCCGGTTTTCCGTCTTTTTCTCGAGAACTGTTAGGCCCACAGGAATGCATCTATGCTTAAATAAAAGGTGATAAAATGTTCTACAATTTTTTTCTCCGTGACAAGAGTCGTAGGGCACGTCGTTATGGCAATATCTGGCTCGAAACATGGATGATACGTGGAAAAAAGATTTTGGGAAAAATTGCCTATTTTTAAAGAGCTGTATGTCGGAAACTATTATACTTACAGACTTTCGGGTAGGCTCAAATTGTAGCAAATTTAGTCTAGTTTAAAAAAGATAATCATATTCTTTGCACTATAACTCGTAGTTTTTGAGCTACGAGGCTAAAACTGAAAAAAGTTGCAAAATTGAGTATTTACTACTGGGACTGAACCTAACAACATAAAAAAGTCAAACCTAATATAGGATTTTTTGCAATGTTCATGTTTAAAATGACTGGACTAAATGAATTGAGTGAATATTCACTTATAATCCCAGTTATTATTACAAATGAAAAAAAGTGACATCAAGTAGAAATTAAACTGGTTCTTCTTTCTAATAAACCACTACTCTACTTTCTCATATTCTGGGCTATTACTCTGATGTAAGAAAGTAAATAAAACTGCTTACCTGAAGCAAGTAATTCATTCTTTCGAATACATCTTTTCCAACACATTTCTTTATTATCATTTGGTTCATAGTAAAGTAATGTAACACTGTCGATTACTCGATTAGAAATTGGGAAAATGTAAATGTAAAAGATTTTTTAAAGCAAAGATAATCTTTGTTTTGAAGGTTAAGATTTTAAGAATTGAATAGTTCGGATCAACAGTTCACATGAACTATTGCTTCCAAACATATCTAAATTTCAAAGAATCTAATTGTCACTTTAAGATCCGGTTTTATAAAGCATACTTAAATCACCAGAGGTGGGTAAAATGGTTGTCAAAAAGCATTTAAGATGGAAAATATAAAATAGGTTTGTTCAACATATTTAAAATACAAAATAGAAATAGAATTGACCGTTGTTATTTAAAATACAAAATGAAAAATAGGCATTTCAAATAAGTTTTTAAATAAAAAATGCTTTTCATGTATTTTTATTGTCTTGTGAAACCAAACGCAATTTAAAAAAGCATCATTAACTGCCGATGAGAGTGATAGATAATCTTTAAACCTATTTTGCAAGCTGTTTAATAATGTTGTCACAAGAACAGAGCAAAATTTAAAATATTTTACCTAATTCAAAAGTTTTTAAAATTTTATGTAAGCGAATTAAATGTGGATGAAGCTCTCCATAATATGTATATGCCTTGAACCTTGCAATTGATCTTAAAGTTTTAGTAATAGGTCGTAATAATTAATTATTATACAACAGATGCTCAATACACTATAAATCGAAAAAATATATTTCAAATAGAAAATACCTTTGTCTTCTATTTCAAATAATAAATATAAAATACTTTTACAAGACAGTATTTGAAATATAAAATACAAAATGCTATTTTCTATTTTAAATAGGCATTTCAAATAGATTTATTTCAAATATTTACCCACCTCTGTAAATCACTGACCTGTATCTTAAAGGACTGAGCATTCTAATGATCCCCTCCACTATTTTTGAAGCAAATTGAAAACCGGTATTTTAAGGTGCCAATTAGTAATTTAGGTTTGTTGTGTTGGTGATTATTGGTAACACTGTAACTAATGTTTTTATTTACATAAACATAACCTTGTTTCATACGTAGTATAAACTACGTTTATGCATTGCAATAAAATACAATTTTTAATAATTTACGTTTTTAAATAATTATGAGCCTGTAATTATACTACTTTTCACCAGATATTAAGCATATAGGTTAGAACAAGCTAAACTGTAACAGCTGATACCAGTACTACCAACACATTATAAACACCGAGCTACCATCATTATATAACTAACGCACTAGTTGGCACCTGAAGTAACTAATATTTAGGTGGGGCTTGTTTGCTTCAATGTTGTATTGAAGAATGCTCAGTCCTTTATGATACAGGTCAGTGACTTAAATACGTGATCAGCTAACGACGTGATTAAGCTTGAATAATGCAACATGATTTGCTAATACGGGTTTCATAGGTGTGGTCGTTGATCGTATTAGCCTATCGCATTACTTAACCACATTGTCAGCTGATCACGTAGTTAACTATGCTTTATAAAATCGGGCCTAAATCTTTAAGGCCCGTATGACACGACAAGTTGTGCGCGCGCATCTTGAAAATTTCTAAAAGCTTAGAAATATGCATTGAACTGTACGCTATAAGCAACTGGAAGGGAAACGGGCTATTTCAATGCATTGTAGGCGTTGAAGGCTGACAAAGACAGATGCGGAATGGGTACTTCTGTCGCCTTCTAGCTTGTTGCGGTAGAAGAGCAGACGAGAGAGATAGCTGCTGCAATATATTTTTTATCTGTCACCTGCATTTTATGCTCCGTGTCATCGTTTGTATGACGTTGCGTGTAAAAGAAAAAGATACAGATACCCATTCGTTTGCCGTCAGTGTTACTTATGCGCGTTTCCTTTCCAGTTGACTTTAAAATCTTAAATGGAAATCCCTATTTTTTATTGCAGATTCAGAAAGAAAACTAAGAAAAACTATGAAGGTTCTATTTGGGGACTTTTTTTTATTTATACAGTCGTAAAGCAGTAGTAGCAATAAGCAGAGCAGGCTTTGTGAGATTTAAATTAAAAGGATGTTTTCTTATCAATGTGCATTTCTACTGTAAAGAGTACCATAAAATAGTTTTTGTAAGATAGCATAGAACATAAATTAATGTAATACAGCTGCCATTTTATGTAGCTAGTTGGCAGACTTGCCCCCAAACTTGATGCGAGTCTTGCCAGCTCCTTCCACGGTTTTCATTGTAGGTATGGTTTGCCTTCAAGTTGCTCTATACCAATTGCAATGGATTTTAATGCTTGTTTTGGCAGTTACTTAGCAATTTAGTGAAATGAGCATTATCGATCACAATACTGAAACGTCTTATTGAAATATTGGGAGATTTAATAAATCAGTTGAAAGGTTTGTAATTTATGGCCTGATTCAATCCAAATAAATGAATTTGCTGCACTGTTTATATTAGAACAGCCGATAGAAAGAACAGTCGCATTAAAAAAAAGAGGGCTAACATTTACCGAGCACATAGATATATATTACTTCTAAATCTGCTTTGTCGTCATCAATGGGTCTTATCATAAGAAACTGCAAACTATTCTCAAACATCGATTCTCTGCGTTGTTTGTATATGTCACTATAGTACGATAGAAACTCGTATATTGTTCCCTAGTCTGGAATCCTACGCAAAGAAACCAGATAGACAAACTTGAGATAGTGCAGCGTAAATTTGTAAAATATCTAGTGTATTGTGTATAAGAATGGACCGTATCTATCCT
The DNA here is from genome assembly GCA_036250285.1 of Pyrocoelia pectoralis. NCBI lineage: Eukaryota > Metazoa > Arthropoda > Insecta > Coleoptera > Lampyridae > Pyrocoelia > Pyrocoelia pectoralis. The sequence goes on along the minus strand of CM070075.1, from coordinate 33,712,640 downwards.
CCCAGAGGCTTTGACCATCAGTTATTACTGTCTCGTTTTAATTTCATATCATTAGAGTCTAGACCACGATACACTTACACACGGTATGCTCATTATTTGTATCAAAGGCGTTCGCTTAGCGCATGACGTCACCTGAGATCCAACTGCGTTCGGTATAGTCGTAGCGGTACCAGTAAATGTCTGTCAAATTGTGCGGGAAGTGTGAAATTAGGTACACTTATTAATTAGATCAAAATAAACGATTTGACCCGCAGCACCCTTATTTTCAACCCTTAGTTTTCAAAAGTGCCCCGTATTTAGTTTTTTCCATCTCCTAACGATAACTCCTTTGTTTACAACTTTTCGAAAAAAATATATTAATGAAAGTTTTAGGAATTCTTATAAGGAACATTTTATATAAGAATAAAATTTTCACAAATATCAACCCCTAACAAGTTATTTCGATATTTCTGAAAGTAAGCAACCCTTAAGTATGAAATCGCTCGTATCTTTTTATTTGTAACTTATGAGGAAAAACATGTGAATAAATATTATAGAAAATTATCTTTTGAGCATTTTATATCGGTATGAAAATTTCTCAAAAGTCAACCCCTAACGTGATATATCGAAAAAACCCGAATTTTCACATAAAATCGAGCATCATTTTTCTATATTTTACTACAGTGACATTATTGTTATATAATTCGGTAGGTATATGGTTGTCCCACTTTACGTCCACAATCTGCATGCTTTATAAATAGTATACGTGAGTTTCCATCCCAGATGACGTCAGCCGGTGCGCATCAGCATACCGTGTGTAAGTGTATTGTGGTCTAGATGTAAGAAAATATCTGTTACGTTTTTGTACAAACTGTTGAATAACTTAATTGATTGTCCTGAGTTATACTATCACTTATTAGTTATCATGTACCTTCTCATACTTCACGACACCATCAAACTTTTTATTATCTTGCACCTCATACCAACATGTTAAGCACCTCGCCTATTCTAAGCATGATTAGGATCTGTCACTCTCTACCACATTCGGTGGACATCAATCACTATTCTTTAAGCCATCTTGTTGCAGCGTTAAATCTTTAATGTTCCATTGCAGTTACCGTTGCAATATATTAGTTTTAGGTATTACTATTCTCTGCCATTGACTTGTCATATCTTAAGTTGTATACTTTACTTTTTTTTTGTAGCTAAATGTCCGTTAATTGGAAATTATTTCTGTTGGGCAATAAATCCATTATTAATATTTCCCTTTAATTCAACTGCGGCTTATGAAAGCTCAACTTTATATCTTGCTATTAAATTTTACAATAAACTTGATTCACATACAAAGTTACTTCCTTTTCCAGTTTTTAAAAAATCAATAAAACGGTATCTTTGTTCTCGTGCGTTCTATAGCTGTGCTGAATATTTTAATGTGCAAAATTAACAACTAACTTTTGCTTTGACTTACCTACCATATATACTTATTGTATCTTACATGGTGAATAAAATTTATTATTATTATTATTATTATTATTAAAATGAGAAAAACAAACTGAAGCTTAATTCAGAATAATGATCCTGGGTGTAAAACAAGCAACATTAATCATATTTAAGAGAATGTTTAGAAATGAAATCGGTAGTTGGTAGTTGGTACAACAAAAATGGTTACAACAAATAAAATGAAGCGAAGGAATTTAAGAAAAAGCGGAATGATGAAATAGAATAATAGATGACTGGAAGTTATAAATGGAATGGAAAGATGCGGAAACACTGGGCAAGATCAGGATAGAGTGCAAAAATAAATGAAGTAAAAAGAAAATAACACCACGATCAAATGTAACCCTATTCGAAACACTGTATCAATGAATTTTGTTTTTAATTGGAACAAATGGAAAGTAAACATTTTTTATATACAAAAATGTAATAGAATAAACGGCTTTATTGTATATTAAGAAATTGTCAATAAGTAATTTAAAAAGTGTATAAAAAACAATATGTAATAAACATAGTTGTCTTAGTAAGCAATAAACGTTACCATTTTTAATCACATAACAAATGTATCTATCAAATAATCATCTATAGACATTATATTATCAAAAATATTTTCTTTATCATTTTGATATCCAGTATAAAAATGTAAGAGCACATTACACATACCTAAACGAGGTTTTGCACAAATTAAAAAAGGACTTCGTAAAAATAATTTATCTATTAAAAAAAAATCTTTGCCTCCAGTAACAAAAGTGTTTAACGGAATCACAGAGTCTAACCTTCTATCTTCCAGTGTTCCTTTGAAATCGTTATCGAAAACCATTTCCCCATTTTTTGAAAAGATGATATCGTCAGTGTGCTGATTAGAACTAGAAGGGGATGTAATAACTCTCACGGATTGGTTTGTTAATTTTTTGGATTTTTGTTTAAACAATGGCAAAAGGAAACCTCTCGGCCAAAGGGGGTCTTTATCTTCTTTCTTGGATGATTTGATGGCATTCTCGTTTGGCTGTTTTTTACTTCTGTGCTTAACTTTTGATATACAAGTATATTCTTTATCATAGGACTTTGATCCTTCATCTTTCTTGTCAGTAGTAGAAACACATTTTGAAAGTCCTTTCTTACTTTGTTTTTCTGAATGTAGGATTTCTGCATTAACAGTACTAGCCTTTTCTTCTTTAGGCTGAGTATGTATTTTTAATATTTTTTCTGTGTAAACAGAGTTATTCAATTCCAAACCGTTCTCTGTCTTTTTTGTTTTATTTCTTTTAATTCGCTCACTTCGGTTTCGTCATAAGGTGAAAGATTGAATTCAGAAATCTTATTTGGTTTCTTCTTCTTCCTCTTTGTAAGTTGTACCCCATTTACTGCAGTATCTGTAGCTAAATTCTCTTTTGGTTGTACATTATTTAAAAGATGGGAATTCCTTTCCGTTGAGCTAATAGATTTGTTCACTTTTTCAAACTGTTCCACTTCATTACAGCCTGTAGAGTTGCAAAGAATATGGTTGTGATTCTTATCAAGTGATACTGAAGCAGAGTTCTTATCAGGTGGAGAAGAATTTGTAGCGGATTGTTTTGGAGCCTTGTTCTTTTTTGGTTTTTCTTTATTTACACTTGTATCTATAGGTTTGTCTTTTTTTTCTAATTTAAGTAGAGATAGACAATATGCCACTTCATTTGATTTGGCATTATGTAAACCTCCCATACTTGATTCAGAAGTATTTATGAATAACCCGTTTCTTGACTGTAGCGCTTTAGATTGCACTAAAGTTTCTTCGTTCGATGCCAAATTTAAACTACCTCCTTTTTTTACAATTGATTGGATGTTGATTTTAGTACTCACTTTTGATTGTTTTGGTTTTTCTATATTTTTTGAAGAGCACGAACTCAGTTTTTCATTATGTAAACAGGAATGATTGCTTTTTAACATCTTATGAGACTGTTTCCTACTGCTTTTACAGCAAGATTGATTCGTAGCAAAAATAGAAATTTTTTCATTGTCTAAGCACCAAAATCCATTACGTGATTCAAGTGCAGGGAAACCAGTAGGATTTGTGTTAGAATAACTTTGTGATATATTTATTTTCATTTGCTCATTTAATTGTAATGATCCATGTTTGTTATGCTTGTCTTTAACTGAAGATTTATTACTTATACTGCAGATAGCATTATCTGAAATGGGTTTTGACTTTTGCGATTTCAATTTCTTTTTTGATTGCTGCTGTCTTTGAGGTACCTCAGCAGGAATAGAACTACAATTAATTTGATCTTTGAACAAATGGGCACTTTGACTTTGTCTTAAGGTGTTTGTTTGATAGCCTTTTTTTAGTTCCATATTTTTGGATATTTGTTGTGGATTATTTTTGTATGTGAAGGAAGATGTCACACTATGAAGGGAAGGCCACTCGAAAGATGACAAATTAAATGTTGCTCTTTTTAAAGCGCTGTGGTCAGGTTGTTTTGTTGCCTTGACTGATTTTTTACATTTGATCTTTGAATTCTTATTTGGCACAATTGATTTTTTTTCATTGCCAAAAAGTGGTAGCTCTTTTGCTTGACTTTTACTTTTGCCGGTATTTTGTATATTTTCCTTAGAATTATAGGTAACTTTATTTCCATTCACATTATTTAATTTTGGTGTATTCTGTAATCTTTCTGGAAATTTCAAAAATGACTGCTTTTCATATTCGTCAAGCAGTAGAAATCTGGTTTCGGTTATGGATTTGCCATTCATATTTTTTAGTGATTCGCTTATAAATCTTTTAGTTTCACTAGGTACATTATTATCACATTTTTGACTTAATTCTGTTAATACTTTGGTGTCTTTATTGTTGTATTGAAATGAATTCACATTTTTCTTGATACTATCACTTTTACTTTCTAGAGGGGACTGTACACTGCCCAGCGTTGGCCATTCAATCGAAGATAAGTCAAACAATTCAGCTTTATTGATTTGACTTTTTTTCTTTCTGTTTCGTTTCTTCTTAGGAATTTCGTTGGGTTTATTTTCTTGATATCCCTAAAAATAAAACATAATGTTAATCATGAAGGTAACAGTTTAGTATCCGGGTCCATCCAAATTTCAGGTAAAATTTTTACGAATGATAGGGAAGGAGTCTCTTATAGGAAAAATGAAATAAATTTGTCCCGGAAAACGACCCTTTCTTGAAACGCATTTTTTTGTTAAGCACTTAATTGTAAAGTTACAGTCTACTGTTCAATAGGTGGCGTTATAGGCATGAATGTATCAGAGTCAGTAGATTAATAGAGTACCGCAAGCCTTTGACGCGACAAATGCCGCCCTGGCGGCCATTTTTAGTCCATATACATAAAATATACTTACGAAGTGCGTAATTTTTAATAAAATACCGTGTTGTTGTGCCGTAAGTGTATTTTTTTTATTATATTCCGAAAAATTTAGTCAAAACATCATCTACTTTACTGAGCGTGTAGTGAGTGAAGCGCGGAAAGGACTAAAAATGGCGGAGGTTGCGGTACTCTATTAATCTACTGACTCTGAGCGACAACAGAGTCAGTAGATTAATAGAGTACCGCAAGCCTTTGACGCGACAAATGCCGCCCTGGCGGCCATTTTTAGTCCATATACATAAAATATACTTACGAACAGGGGTGGGCAGTCACAGAATACTTGTATTGAAAATACAGTATTTGAAATACATTTCTATTTTGTATTTTATATTTGATGATTTTTCCCTAAAGTATTTTGTCTTTTGTATTTCAAATACTCTCTTATGACTATATTTTGAATTTTGCATTTGAAATACATTAATGTATGTATTTTGGCCACCGCAATGTTAACGATAGGTTCAGAGTGAATTCTAAGTACACATTTTCAAGAACCTACCTATAAAAATTTCCTATAAACGTCTAACTAAATCTCCCTAAAAAACACCCCGTATGCGTATAGGTATTTTTGTATTTCAAATATGTATTGTATTTGTATTTTGTATTTTTAAAAATAATATAAAAGTATCTCGTATTTTGTATTTCAAATACATTTCTAGGAGTATTTTGTAATTTGTATTTGAAATACGTTAGTGCATGTATTTTGCCCAGCCCTGCTTACGAAGTGCGTAATTTTTAATAAAATGCCGTGTTGTTGTGTCGTTAAGTGTATTTTTTTTATTATATTCCGAAAAATTTAGTCAAAACATCATCTACTTTACTGAGCGTGTAGTGAGTGAAGCGCGGAAAGGACTAAAAATGGCGGAGGTTGCGGTACTCTATTAATCTACTGACTCTGGAATGTATCAGAGTCAGTAGATTTGACTCTGCGTAGTGTATTATATTGCCGCCATCTAGGAGAAAATTGATTAATTGGAATGTATTAAAGTCACTAAATATTCTAAAGTACCGCAACGTTCGCCATTTTGGGGTTAAAATTTTGGCGGCAATTTCAAAATTTCAAATATTGAAGAGTGAAGACCTAGTCACTAGAAAATTTAATGACTTTATGAAGTGTTTGATAAAAACTAAACTAACATTAGATACTTATCAATATATTTCTTAAAAATTATTTGTCATTGTTATTAAAAGGTACAGTTTAATTGAAAGATAAAAAATTTGGGACTTTGCCAAACGAACCTAAGATACGTTTTTAAAATTGACATTTTATTTTGTCGTGTTAATACTTCATTTAGAATCGTTATTTAAATCACAGAAAAGGATAACTACAAAAATACAGCAAGTAGTGTGTAAGAATAAGAAGACGAGCCTGTCTATGGGAAAACTACAAGTTTATGATGTTTTTCAAATTGCCGCGTTTCAAACCAAGTGTCAAACGTCGAACTTAGTAATAGTAACTAAATAGACACTATTTATTCATTGCTAAATACCTTAGACCATTATGGTCTAAGGTAAATACCAATTTTCATCGTATGTCAACACAGATTTGTCATTTTTCCGCCATTTTGGGGTTAAAATTAGCTTTCTCTCTTTAGATTTACTATTATTTGTTTATGCGAATTTTCAAACAATTTAGTGACTTGCGGTCATTATGTTATAGCTTTTCTTAGTTGTATGGTAATATCTTATCTGTGGTAATATTCTCTCATAGGGGAACAGTGGAATGGTTGACGTAAAAACAATAGTTGAGCGAACAATAGTCCGGGAGCCCGCCGTCTTTTTTACAATCAAACGCCCAACTTTTGACTCGGCGACAATTTTCGCAAATGGGTCCTAAAGAGAGTGAGCAGATCCATTTGGTAATTTAAAAAAAAAAGTTTAATATCAAGCTAATTTTTTGTCTGTAGCTTGGTAAATATTAGTATAATTAAATAGCCACATTGTCCTACAAATTAATCAATTGGGCCGTTTTACATGGTTAGGATGGAATATGCATAGTTCTAATTTAATTAGGTTATTAGTAAAAAATTAAAAAATCAGATACAATGTTATGGAATAAGCGCTGACAGAATGAAAAACACGACAAACGGCGGCATGTGTAACATTATACATCATATACACTTATCACTACATACGTGTGCACATTATATACACACAGCATAAATACTGTGATATACGTGTAGTAGGTATGCAGGCTGCTTTTGCACTGTTTCGTTTTAGATATTTTTTGTAGGACTAGCGATATGCGCCAATTTTTTGGTAGGACATTGATTGATTTGGGTAAAGAATATGCTAATCTATCATTTGGTATCCGTGTCCCACAGATATTAATGAAAAAGGCGAAAAAAGGTATTACCCTGTACTCGACAACTTTCAAATGTGGACTGGGAAAACGGTCCAATTAATTTGTAGTACAATGTGGGCATATAATTATGCAAATATTTACTAAGCTTACAGAAAAAAAATCAGCTTGATATTCATTGTTTTTTTAATGTAGTAATATCTACATGTTTGAGATTGGGGACACTCTTGATGGATCCATTTTTTTGTAGGACAAATATTATTTTGAATTACGTACTTAGAAAAAAATCTTAACATTGAGCTAATAAATTAACTGATATTAATCCATTATTGTAATCACTAAATCAACGTGTTTTACCCCTGCGCACCCCCGTAGGACCCATTTGCGAAAATTTTCGCAGAGGAAAAAGTTTGGCGTCTCGTTAGAATAAAGCCGCTCACGAAGTATAAAAAGTATACTAATTTGATTGTAAAAAAGGCGGCGGGCTCCGGGACTATAAACTATTGTTGATAAGAAAGCGAATGAATTTTGGTCGTGAGACTTGTTTTATTGTTTACTTTATTAACAGTTTGCATTATTAAAAAATGTTCAATAGCAAAGTTGCTCAGCTTAATACCCTGTAAAATAAAGCCTTTTGCATCACATGTCTATCTATTACCGTTAACGGGATATGCATAAATTTATATTTGACCTTTGACCTCAGTTACCTCGATAACCATTCGTGATATCAAAAAATTAATTGCATATTCGTAATCAGCGTGAAAATTTACATACAAGTCATATATCATTTATATGGTAGCACTACGGGAACCATGCGACGGACAAACACTTATTGAATTTAGAGTTTGGGTGATAAGTAACATCATTGATTCAGAATTCTTGTTTTTACAAAAAAGGTAAATCTCGAGGTAAATAGACTTTTTGCATAAAATAATTAGGAAAGCAAATAAATAATCGAATATTAAGATTTTTACATTGAAATCCCTTTTCTACACCTTGTATATAAACAAGGGTATCACTGTAGAGCTGAGAGCTGCTGCATTTAATAATTTTATCATATTTTACATAATATAAAACTGATCACAGTTCATGTTTGAGAATAGACTCAAATTCAAATAATATAAGCCCTGTTTTAAAAGTAATGTACCTACTTAAATAGTGCTAAATATAGCTCATAGCCACATAGAGGTACCACAATAAAGGAATAAAATATAATGTTACCCACAGACAAATTGGCTAGGGTGGTCCCCTCTCGCTTTGGTTTATTTGATTCTGAAAATACTTGAGTTTTATGATTCAAATCTGATACATTTTTAGTTGCAGGACCCCAACTCCTCTTCGATTTAATTTTCTTTTGTGAATTCGCATTTACTTTTGAAGACACTTTTGAAATACTCTTCTTATATAGAACAGTTGTAAAAGGTTCAATTTTTACAATGTCACAGTCATAAATTTCAGCAGGGGGTGGTTTGTGTTTATAATACCAATCATCAAAGTCGCTTTTATTATCACTATCACTATCACAGTCAAAATTATTGGAAAAATGAATTTTGTATGCGTATTCATCTTCGTTAAAGATATTCATTATAAAATATATGGGTAAACTGTTACAATAAAACTAGTCACCAATTAATCAAAAACAATAAACAGTGATACTATAGTCAATAAGCTATAAAGTGTTATCTATATTTGAGTATAAATTAATAAACAATTATCACAATACTTTAAAAACAATTTACAACTTTAAAACATAAACAACTTTCTATAACAATAAAGGATGCTTTACATATTTACATTTTACAAACGTTGTTGCCACATCTCCTTATCCTTATCTTCCTCAAATTTTATATAAACAAAATCGCCTTATTAACAGAAGCTGTGCATGCAGCAGTGATCTCTATAGAGGGACCTGTGTTTCGCCTGCGTCAATCATTGACTTTAGTCACTAGTATAAAGTCAATGGTAATATCAAAAAGTGTACTCTAAAGGTGTTTTCGTTTTGCACCGCCACAGGGTTAGGTAAAGTCACAATTATCACGTGATTGAAGTGCCTTGCGTCTAAGAAAATTCTGCCTCAGGTTAATATAAATATAAAACTTAAATAAAGGTTTTAAAACGAATAGGGTTATTGAGAACTGAGTCAAATTATTTTTATAAAACGAATGGTGTGTTATTGACAGGGCTGACTTAAGTCAACCACAACGTGCAAAAGAAAACACCTAAACATTTTTAACTTTCTAACCTTTAAGTATACTCTTTGGTAATATGTATCGTTATATCACATGATGCAATTAAAAGTGATTATACCGTGTGACAAGTTTCAAAGCGGGACCATAGAAAAAGTAACCATTACTTTTTCTATGAGCGGGACATAGCCGAATAGCATGGGAAATCACATATTTGCAGTTTGCTGCTCACTCATTATATCTATAAGAATGGTAATGATGTCTATCGAAAGAGCATTATTTTCTGATTTTTTTTTATTTTGATTTGAAACACGGTATAATATAACGAGCGTCTCGCCGCAGGAATATTTTTTGGATCCATGACGTCATTTGCAGTAATAATCAGAGAAAGAAAGAAATCGTGTTGCAACATTAACAAGAACGCTTGATGGGTTGCCTATTCATCTATGGCCTAATGTTTACCGAAATAATAATTTGTCGAAAGCAGAGTAATCTCTTATTCTCTTTATCTCAGTAAATTTTGATAATCTAAAATAAATTCAAAGTTTGAAATATTTATTACGTAATATATACCTAATTTATGAAATAGTAGACTGCGACACGAGGTTTAACAAAACGAAAAAATTATTTTAGTAACATTTTAGAGCCAATTTCTTTGAATAGGTATACTATAGTAGGTATAAATACATAATAATTGGTTAAAATATTAGCTGGTCCCATTATATACAGTCGCACGCATTATAAATTAAGGGTGATCGTCCGACCTTTGAGTGAGATTATACTTTTCACTCAACGGTCGGACATAAAAACCTTTGTTCCTATCCGCTCTGTATTGAAAAACAAAAAATTCCAGGTACAGAGAGGTAGGTACACCATGCAGCCCCAAAGTTATCTACAACTATTGTAAATAAATTGAAAGTTATAGCTGTTGTAATGTACCCCCCTAGTTCTCTATCTAACTTAGCATTACGAAGAAGCTAACTTCACCCATTACGTTAATAAATTCAAAAGGAGCGGGAATTCCTAAACATGGCCTACAAAATTTAAACTTTCCCTCCAAAACAAACCAACCCCAAAATGACAGAAGCACGTGATCGTCTAACAGGCCTTCTATCGTGTAAAAAAGTACGAATACACTGGTCGTGAACCAAGATCGGGAAGGAGAAACAAAACCAACATTAACCTACCAAAATAATTTAATTTAATTTAATTAATTTTGACAGTTACTCGACGATTCGGAGGAGAAAAAGTGTAAACACTAAAAAAAAACTCCTCCTTTGACAGAATTACATACATGACATCAAATCAAATACAAAATTATAGCACCAAGACTGTTAAATAATATCAAGACAAAACATTTACAATTTCATTGTTGATACGCTTCGATCATCTTTAAATACTTTATGCAGCAGTTGTAAATAGTACAATAAATAATCAAATTAAACAAATCAAATCAAATCAAATACATTGCATATTAAAATAAAAGGGTCAAGAGAGTTTAAAAAGATAAATATGTACAAGTTACAAAAGGGTTCAACTTCAGGTAAAGATACACAAAGGACACCGTTAGGTACGGTTTCGAGTACAATAGAGCCATCTTTTCTGTTTATCCACAAATATTTAATACATAATATTCAATTTGAACTCATTTGTAATGTCCCTCAATTAATCATAAAACACAAATAAATAGGAGAAATCATCATAAAAATTGCTAACTACACACATAATCATAATAATATCGAAGCAGAACAGCCGTGGGTATTCCCCATTTTCGACTGTCTGTTTTTAAGGTATTCATATTTTTTTGTCGTTTGTTTTGTTTTCATATTTTTGCTAACGACACACATATTAGATTAAATGTCGGAAATGCCATGAGTTCAAACACATATTTAAAATGAAAACAAATATATATTACATAGATAGTTCTACTACACACACGCGGTAACATAATAAACGAACGCTTACAATGTGAGATCCAAATTAATTGAATACTCCCGTTGAAAAGCGAGGCAATGCAAAAGTCAGGGTAAGACCAATTTATAATAACACACAATGCAATTCAATTAGACAGATATAAATGTATTAATCAAAAACGTTTCACCTGCAGAAAGCACTAAAATGGAGTCACCAAAAATAAAACAAATGAAAACGATCTTTACTACTTCACGGTTTCAAATCAGATGATCCTGAACTAGTCATGTGCACAAAGTATCTACTTGATATTTAGTATCTGATACTTCTGCGCAGTAAAAGTATCAAGTATTCACGTTTAAAAGTATCAGATACAAAGTATCTACTTGAAACTTGAAGTAGTCCGCGTATTTGAATTAAACAATTAATATTACTATATCTTTGCAAACAATGCAAAATGCAATATTTTGAAAGCATTTTAATCCGCCTACGTGTATTTTTTCATTATTAGTTATCAGTATGACAGTATCACTTGACTTATTTATATTTATGTATATATTATGTACTGGTTTAGTTATAAGTCACATTTACAAGCGATTAGCAAATTCATAATTGGAAGAAGCAGGAATTTCTTATAAAATTAAGACGTAAATGTTGCTGAAATGTCAGCAAAATAGGTAATATGTTACTCTATTTGTGATTAAAAGACAAACACGTTCTTATACTCATTCGCTTTCCTATAGTATCTATCTTACAGATATGGTACGATTTACTTGTAACCTTCAACAGTACGAAAACAACCTGATACAAAATATCACATACTTTGTATCAGATACTGAGGAACTGAGTATCAGTATCTATCTGATACTCAAAAGAGTATCAGTTGCACACATTGAACTGTACGCTATACGCAACTGGAAAGGAAACGTCCATAAGCGGCACTGAAGCCACAGCAAAGTTAGGCAACCCTCAACGACTGGGCATTTCTGTCTCTTTCGTTCGCACGCAACGTCATATCTATAAACGATAACACGGGGAATAAAATGTAAGTAAATCAGGTAAAAATACGTTGATGGTTATCTCTTTCACCAGTCATACATCCATTGTGATCCAGGTCAATAAAACGTTTACAATAAAATAAATCAATGTTTTATTATGAGATATATACTTACAATTTTTGTGACGCTATACCTACTTGTACATGCATATTGAGAATACAAACGCGTTTACAGAACATTACAAAATTAATTCAGTTATTTCGTTTGTAGTAAAAAAGTTATATAAAATTTGGTGCTATTTTCTAGTAATTGTTATGAACTATTAAATTGTTAAATTGACTAATTCACCCTTAGATCATTGGAGTATATATGATATACGATCACCAGACAAAAATTATGCAATTTCTACATTGCGTGTCTTTGAAAATACAGTAGAACCCCACTATTCCGAAAATCCGCCTATTCTGAACAGAACTAAAAACACGCGCACTTATTATATTTCTCTTCATTTCATTCCTGGGCCTTTTATTGGGCACGGAGAAATTACACGTTACATTATTTATTAAAAACAAATCGTATAAGTTGCGTTGACAACGATAGCAAATAACGTTATAAAATTTGTATTAACCTTAAATTTTTATATTCTAAGGTATTAACAAGACTTATTCACCCATGAAATTGTTTAATACTGCGTTTATCGGCTAAATTAGGACATCCGTATGCAACACAACAATTCACCAATGTGTTTTGATTTAATATATTTCACAATCACTTTCAAATATTATTTTACACCTTTCAAACTATGGGAAATACGCGGTTAAAAGATATCTGCCCTACTAACGCAACAAGTTAGAAAGCGACAGAAATACCCAGTCGACATCTGTGCTTGTCAGGCAAGCATGGCTTCAACGCCTACAATGCATTAGAATAGGCCGTATCCCTTCCAGTTGCGTATAGCGTATAATTCAATGGTTGCACACCACTATCCTGAACGTTAAAGGTTCAGCTGCCTTACACCAAATCCCCCGCCAGATGGAACTAGAGTACAAACAGAAGTATCGACGTTGCCAATGCTTTTCAGCTTTTTGTACATGTTGTCGGATCTCTAAAATATAGGTAACCCAACAGTGGATACTACACTGTTCAATCCATTATTATTAATACAAAATTGTTATCATTAAATCCAACTTCTGGACTTCCTTGTTCTTTGTAATGTCACAATGTGAAAGTTAATTACTTACATATTCTAAGTAGGAAAAAAAAACAACACACGGTAATCAGAAAATCAGATGATAACTATAATTACTATCACAATGTAATTTATGATTACTATAAACATGACTAGCCAATCTATATTCCAAGAAGCTTGCTATATATGCAACAAACCACACAAGATGACGTCATGGATCCAAAAAATATTCCTGCTGCCAGACACTCGTGTTATATAGTCAAGGCAATCCTAAAAGCGTTGCACGTGACATATGACGTAAAAACAGTACCAATGTAATACTAATTTTTCGCATTGTCATTAAAGGTAATATTCTAGGGTAAAATAATTCTACAAGTTGGCAGCATCATAAATAAAATTACAATGTTGCTACCAAGGACATCTGTCATTTATTATTGTCTTCCATTTCGTATTTTATTCTATTTCGTTTCAATCCATATGACAACACTGTTGACATGTATAATCATACTCGTGACGTGCAACGCTTTTTGCTTTGCCCCAACTTTAGTAGCGCATGAATATTTTACACACGATCTTATTTTTGTCCAAATATCAAGTAACGGTAGATCCGTCGATCTATTAGCTCCATTGGACAACCGACGTTTCAATTTATGTATTGAAAAAGAAGGAAAACATGTCGAGCATTTTTTGTAAATACCTACCTAATTTTTATTTTATGTAAATTTTTAATTTTGAATTTCAAAAGGTAGACGTTTATTGCAAAATAAAGTTTAATTGTTTGTTTTATGTCTACCGTTACTTGATATCATTGAACTGTACGCTATAAGCAACTGGAAGGGAAACGGGCTATTTCAATGCATTGTAGGCGTTGAAGGCTGACAAAGACAGATGCGAATGGGTGCTTCTGTCTCCTTTTAGCTTGTTGCGGTAGTAGAGCAGACGAGAGAGATAACTGCTGTAATATATTTTTTTTATCTATCACCTGCATTTTATGCTCCGTGTCATCGTTTGTATGACGTTGCGTGTAAAAGAAAAAGATAGAGATACCCAGTCGTTTGGCTTCAGTGTTCCTTATGCGCGTTTCCTTTCCAGTTGCGTATAGCGTACAGTTCAATGCTTGATATTTGGAAAAAAATAACATCGAGTGTAAACATTCATGCGCTACTAGATTAAAATGCTAGTTTGCTTTTTGATAGGGAAAGAAATGAATTTAAAAAAAAAACGAAATATTATCGTAAAAAGAATGTTTTTAGGATCCCAATAATACAAAAAAATTATATCATTCCATTTAAAAAAAAACTTGTCCTGAAACATATTACTGGCAAATATTTTGAAAGTAGTACCTACCCATAGTGTGGCTAAAAAAAATAAGGCGCTTACTCTGTAACAGACTGTATGTAACAGCTGTTTATTTATGTGTATGAACTTTAATTTATTACGGCGCATGATCGGGAACCCCGTGCGCATAATTATTCAATTTGTATCACATAAACTTACATTACAACATCGCTCTTCCATATATAATAGAGTTCGGGGATCCGTACACATTTTCTTGCAACGCTCTATACTCAGAAACTATTAAAGTTATCGAAATGCGGTTTTCGCCAATCGATTCCATTCGGGCCAAGGACAGAAATACTGGTATTACTTTTGATGACGTCATTTCCGGTATAAGCTAAAATGGCGGCACTCATTTTTTTAATAAGATAAAGTTGCAGTTTTTTGGTACGAGGGAAGTCTCGTGGCATGGTGGCAATACTTGCCAGAATTTTTTCAAGTTATCATTTGGTTTCTGCGCAAGTGTCTTCCGTTTTGGCGATGACTCAAACATACGCAAACAATAGGTGTTTTCTTTTTGCATCGCCACAGGTGTGCCACAGGGTTAGGCAAATGCACAATTATCACGTGATTGAAGTACCTTGCGTCATGTAGACATTTCTGCCTCAGGTTAATATAAAACTTAAATAAAGCTTTTAAAACGAATAGGGTTATTGAGAACTGAGTCAAATTATTTTTATAAAACGAATGGTGTGTATTGACAGAGGTGCCTTAAGTGTACCACAAAATGCAAAAAGAAAACACCTATTAGGTGTTTTCTTTTTGGATCGCCACAGGGTTAGGTAAAGTTACAATCATCACGTGATTGAGTGCCTTGCGTCATGTAGACATTTCTGCCTCAGGTTAATATAAAACTTAAATAAAGCTTGTAAAACGAATAGGGTTATTGAGAACTGAGTCAAATTATTTTATAAAACGAATGTGTGTTATGGACAGGGTTGACTTAAGTCTACCACAACATGCAAAAAGAAAACACTTAATAGGTGTTTTCTTTTTGCATTTTGTGGTACACTTAAGGCACCTCTGTCAATACACACCATTCGTTTTATAAAAATAATTTGACTCAGTTCTCAATAACCCTATTCGTTTTAAAAGCTTTGTTTAAGTTTTATATTAACCTGAGGCAGAAATGTCTACATGACGCAAGACACTTCAATCACGTGATGATTGTGATTTTACCTAACCCTGTGGCACAACTGTGGCGATGCAAAAAGAAAACACCTATTAGTAATTAGTTGTACAAAATGCAACGTTTATTTCATACAAGGTACTAACGAGCAAAGTGACAACGTAGCATTTTAACTTTTAACCATAGGTGTTTTCTTTTTGCATCGCTACAGGATTGGGCACATGCACAATCATCACGTGATTAAAGTGCCTTGCGTCATAAGACATTTCTGCCTCAGGTTAATATAAAACTTAAGCCTCATCTACAATGGACGCTAGTCGCAAGTCGCAAGACGTAGTTGCAGTGAACCCGCAAGTCGCAAACGCAAGTCGCAATGAACGCATACTAACCTCAAACAATCTGCATTTTCCATTTAAAAATGGATGAAAGTGAACAACTGATCGTGTTAATATTAACTGTAGGAGTAATCAGTTTACACCTAACTAATTACTTGCTGAATGCAAATAGGCCTTCTAGACCTAGACGGTGGTGGGTTCGCCCAATAAATCGTTTTCGTCGGCAACAGGGGCATTATCATAATCTTTTTAAATATATGAAGGAACACGATGAGGAGGAATTCTTTGAATTTACCAGGATGTCTCCTCACAAATTTGATGAACTTGTTAATCTAGTAGATCCGTTTCTGAGAAAAAATAGTATTAGGAAATCTCTTCCTACAGAACTTCGACTAGCATTAACTCTTTCGTAAGTAGTGTTTTTAATTTGTTAATATGCTAATATTAAAAGTTTATCCAGTAAATATCTTTAAATTGGCTTCAGATATCTTGCACATGGAAACAGTATGCGATCCACATCCTGGGATTTCAGAATTGGCCGGTCCACAGCATATAAGATCATTCCAGAAGTATGTACAGCGATTTGGAGAGCTCTACAACCTACTTATCTCACAGCAATGAATAGTGAGCGTTGGGCTTATGTAGCCCAAGGTTTTGAAAAAAAATGGCAATTTCCAAACTGCTTGGGTGCAGTTGACGGAAAGCATATCCGAATACAAGCTCCACGCCATTCTGGAAGTGACTACTTTAATTACAAAAAGTTTTTCAGTATAGTGTTAATGGCATCTTGTGATGCTAATTACAGATTCATCTGGGTAGACATTGGCCAGTATGGTAAGTCTATACCGTCTTGTATGATGCTGAGTTTGGAACTCTTTTGGATCAAGGAGTTGTTGATTTGCCTCTACCTAAGAATTTGCCGCAATCGGATATTACAACCCACTATACCTTTGTTGGAGATGAGGCATTCCCTTTAAAAAATTTCCTATTGAGACCTTATTCTAGGAAAGATTTAGGGGATGCTGAACGAGTATTCAATTACAGATTGTCAAGGGCCAGAAGAGTTATCGAAAATACATTTGGTATTCTAATGTCAAGGTGGCGGTTACTTACAAGAACTATATGCTGCACTCCTGACAATGCAATATGCATTGTTCAAGCCATGGTTTGCCTTCACAACTTTATCATGTCTGCAGAAACAGACCATGTAATGCCACAAGCAAGACTGTATTGTCCACCACATTTCATCGATTATGATACAGATGAGCATGATGTTGTTGAAGGACAATGGCGAACATTGATAAAAGAAGGGCAGTTGGAAAACTTCACTCGGTTATCCACTAATAATGCTCCTAGGAGTGCTGCTACACAACGTAATGTATTACGTGATTACTTTGTATCAGTAATCGGGGAGCACCAAGCTCCATGGCAATATAGATGTGCATTCAAGGGGCTTGCGATAAACGTTAATCAATAAGAAAAAATTAATATAGATTACTTAGTATTTAAGCATTTTGTTTATACAAATATTACTACCTATTTGCCATTCTCATTAATAAAAACTACAGTTTACATTTTTTACTAGTTTTTTCATTATGTAATTTAAAAATACAAGATAAACCTTATGTAGAGTATTCTTCAGAAATTATTGCATTCCCTCCTTTTCGGTACACTTCTGCCACTCTTAACATAGTCTAAGATACGTTATTAGAAATATATACCCTCATCTGTTATTTGACCATGACAAAGATTATAAGTTAGATTATATATAGGTCGATAAATTGCAAATGGGTTGCCTAGCTAAATCTGGGTCCGATGCTGTTAAATCCGCTTTCTTTCAGAAGAATGCTCTGCATCCCTGTCTGCTACATGGAATGGCGGATGCAGCGCTCTCTGTCACTCTCCACGCTCGCGCTGAAAAGATAATATGTAAAATCTAGGCAACCAGGAATGTGATGGTAGTGACAGAGAGCGTTGCGCGCGCCATTCCATGTGACAGACAGGGATGCAGAGCATTCTTCTGAAAGAAAGCGGATTTAACAGCATCGGACCCAGATTTAGCTAGGCAACCCATTTGCAATTTATCGACCTATATATAATCTAACTTATAATCTTTGTCATGGTCAAATAACAGATGAGGGTATATATTTCTAATAACGTATCTCCTACTAACATGTCAATCATGCATCTAAGCTGCTGATCCGATGGAACCTGCTTTAATGCAAATACCAGCATAGCACTGCTACAATTTGGGCCATCACCATCATTATGACTATTATGAGTGTTGGTAGGGTTTAATTTATTTATAGCTTTAACTGCAACTTCTGTAAGTTGATTAAGAGAATTCTTTAATTGTTGTTGCTCCTTCTCTTTCTTTGTCCTAAACGAATCTGCTTTAGGAGCGACTGGTTCTTGCAATGACTGCATGGCTTTCCTACGGATATCCGATGCACTTGATGGAGCAGGAGATGGGAGTGAAGAATAAGGATGATCATCTTCCACATCAATGGAGACTAAGGTAAAGATATTGAAAGTAACTCAATGTACCTATTTAACAGATGCACAAATAATACTTACATGAATAATCTGCAGTGTCTAGAAATATTGGTTGTGGTGATGCTGACTGAGATGAAACAGGTGAAGCTAAGGCAATGTGCTGTTGTGAAGCAACACATGAGGATGAGGCAACAGCTTCTGTAATAACATGATTCGATGACAATTTAGGAGCTTTAGCTACGGGAGCATTCGAATTTGTGAAATTGGAGGAAGATCTATAAATTCAATAAAAACGGTTTATTACAGTACCATTAGATAATAATTGTAGTTTGTTATTTAACTAACCTCCTTGGTTGGATATGTTCGGTTAGGAATAACACATCATTATAAAATTCCCAAGGCGAGTCGTACTGACTAGATTCAGTACCAGCTCCCGAGGAAGGCTGACTTGCCACTTCTTTACGTCTTTCGCGGGTGAACTGATCTCGCAAAGATTTAAATCGTTTGGCAGCCTCTTCTCCTAGAAACAAAGTGAGACAATTGAAATTCGATCTGGTAGGTACTATTAAACAGAGTTACCTGAGACAGGTGGTGTGAGACTGAAACCCACACTTTCCCAAGCCAAGTTCTTCGCGGATGTATCTTTGTACATTTTATTGCTTTTACTGTACAGACCAGGATTTGCTCTTACTATTGCAATCAGTCGATGTGTGCTATCCTCCGTCCACTGTACAGCCATATTATAAAATAGCACAATCAAACTAAATTTGATATTGATATTACTGCAAGCATAATACAGCAATAGGAAATAAAACTTATCATTTAACTTACAAGTTTTAATGAAAAGACGAAAAATACTATAATATAAACAATATAAAAAACATAACCTAAATTTCAATCAAAGAAATACGAAAGATAAAAAAATTTGAAATCACTACGCAAGCGAAACCTCATTGGCTGACGCAACAGCCGCGGCGTGTCAGAGCCGTAGAATATTGAAATTGACCAACTCCTGCGACGCGACATTTGCGTCTTGCAATTGGGTCTACGACAAGCTAGCGTCAAGCAATACGACTTGCGACTTGCGACTAGCGTCCATTGTAGATGAGGCTTAAATAAAGCTTTTAAAACGAATAGGGTTATTTTTATAAAACGAATGGTGTGTATTGACAGAGCTGACTTAAAGCTACCACAGGCTACCACAAAATGCAAAAAGAAAACACCTCATATGATCTGTGTGTACATTGTTATAGCCTATAGGGTGTTTCGTATAAAGAAAGATCTGATCGAATCTCTTGTTTTAAAGTTGTTATAACTGTGCTTTAAATAATATCAAAATTTAGTTTGCAGTACAGAGAAGTAGTTGAACATATACCACTTTGTTATAAACTTTCATATCGAACTAATGTAAAAGTGCGAGTGATTCGTTATGGTTATGCATGAAGCGTTTGAATTTTTGTAATAACTTTGTGAATAAAATTTAGTTTACAATGGCTAAACGTCTAACTGAAGAGATGGTTATTGCTAGAAGTAAAATTTCCGATTTATCTAAAGTGAAACGTTTAAATTGTTGGTGAGTTCTTTAATGGAATCTAATTTTCTTGTCATATGCAGAATATACTTTATAGGGGAAGCGAGCTGGTTGATGTGTCTTTACTTCGAAAAATGCCCAGCGTGGAAGTTTTATCTTTAAGGTAATTTCAATCTTATTACTTCCTTAATGTAATTAGCTAGAACATAGTGATGTTTTCTGTAGCTGTCGTTAGCATTGTCATTCTACCACTTTCAGGTGTTAACGGAAATTTTATAAATTTACTCTTATATTGGAATTTAATTTGAAAAATAACAAATGAATCACATTCAATTAATGCGTCTGTTTTAAAGTACCCTAAAAGGTATGGTAAAATCAAGGCTATTTTTCTCAGTGGGTTACTCTGGTTCACCCACATTTTCTTAACTGCTATTTACGATTTTAGTTCTGTTTGTAAGCAATATGACACCTTAATTGTTTGATGTGAAATAGATTATTCCATAATTCATTATTTACATCTTAAACATGTGCATAATTTTACATGTTTAATGGAAATCCGGTTTTAATTTGTAAACAACATTTTTTAGAAAAAAAGACCCAAATAATTTAATATTGGAGAAATTTTCAACTAAGGATCACACACTAGGTGTATTTAATAATTATGTAACTAGATATGATGCACTGTCACGAGGGTTAAACAATCATCTACTGTTGCTGTCATAGAAGCCCTGAATTTGGTTGTCCATAACAACCTGAATCGGTTGTTATGGATGTCTATTTTTTATTTAACATTTAGTTTTGAATTTGTGGAAAAGTGGTAGTTAATAGAAAAGTTATTAAGTTTTAATCGTATTCGAGATCATTGTGTGCAGTAACAAATTTTATCTTCAGAAGAAAGGATTAGGATTATCGCCTTATTTGGATATGAAAAATGTGTTCGGAGAAGATGACCCTTCATAACAAGTAGTCACAATTGATCATATTGATCCTATCGGATAGGCCTAATAGGGCTTACAATACCGAAAGAAATTTTGAATACCAGTATTTGGTATTCAATGAAGTGAATCCTGGGATCCCAATATTGATACCGGTCATTACTGCTGAAACTATAAAATAAAAATAAAAAACGCATAAGTAGCAGGTCCGTTAAGCTGGCACAACCCCTATAGCACAATCAGTTGAAACGTACCACATAATTTAGTACTCATTTATTACTAATTAATTACCCAAAAGTCAAATTTATTACTGTTGATTTAAAAAAAAAAAAGTGGTTGTGCCAGCTTAACCGTTAAGCTAGCACAACCCAAAAAAAAAACTATTAAGTAGCTAACACCACACTAATAATTGATTACTAATTAATTACTCACTATTTACCAAGGACTTAACCATATTTAAGCTCTCAATCCTCGCACAGTCCGAAATTAGACCCGCACAGTAATGTGGAGTCACCCACCTCCGCCAAATCGTTATTCGTTATTTTAAAAATTTTTCCAATGATATGTGAACGTACCCTAAGACAACTAAGTGTTTGTAATTTGTAAATTAATGAATGTGCAGCCGGATACGGGATATTGTTTTTTATGCTATGAATGAATTATACCAGTCCTACCAGATAAAAGGCAGCTTGCGATCCACCAATCAAAATACATCGACATTAATTGAAAATCAATCGTAACATAATGTTTGAACATAGGTTAGAAATTTATTACTCCAGCACAATCAGTTCAAATTGATTTTTACCTGTATTAATCGATGTATCAATGCTTTAATATAAGTTCGGAATTTATTACTCCAGCACAATCAGTTCAAATTGATTTTTACCTGTATTAATCGATGTATAAATGATTTAATATAAGTTAGTAATTTATTACTCCAGCACAATCAGTTCAAATTAATTTTTACATGGATTAATCGATTTATGAATACTTTAATATAAGTTAGGAATTTATTACTCCAACACAATCAGTTCGAATTAATTTTTTCATGGATTAATCGATGCATGAATGCTTTAAAATAAGTTAGGAATTTATTACTCCAGCACAATCAGTTCAAATTAATTTTTACATGGATTAAGAGATGTATGAATGCTTTAATATAAGTTAGGAATTTATTCGTTTTAAGTACCTACTATGTGTGACGCATAAAGTCACACTACAAATGACCAAGGAATATACAGGGGGTTCCATTAAAAAAAATGCAATTTTGATATAAATCATCCTCTGTAAACTTTGCGATTCAAGTGAAAATATTTTAAATTTGTAGCCTTACCATGCACGAAATGCTCGTTAATAAACCCACAGTCTTCCAACCACACACTATTGGCCCACTCTGTATATACATACAATATTTTGCACTATAAATAAATATCATTAATCCAAAATATTTTCTACTAAAATAAAATTAAATTAATACGGAAATACCCCCGGTTTTAAATACTGCATCAATTTTGTCCAGCATCCCGGTTTTCGAAATCCCAGAATTCCGGTATTTGTAAGCCCTAGGCCAGAGGTGGGGAACCTGCAGCCTCGGTGAGTTTCTTGTGCGGCCTTCATAAAAGGTAGCTCGGTAGCTCTTGGTTTAATTAATATAAGTCATAAATAATAGAGTTTCTTAAAAACTATATTTTATTGATAATTTTCTTTCGGCGATCGATTTCGGCCAAGTTTGGCCATCATCAGGCCATGCGTCACTTGGGGTATGAATGGCATACAATAGAACGATGTGAAAACGATGAGTGAAATGATATATCTGGTAAAGTGTGTTGTAGCATGTGGTTGTGTGTACACACACAACACAACCACATGCACAATCAACCACATACACAATCAACTACATTACTGCTAGAACCCTTAGCGCACTTGTATATGCTTTCTCCAAAGTTATTCCTATCTTGAAAACGGGGGATACCTCAAATATGGAAAATTATAGATCGATACCGCTACCACCTCTGATTTTTTTCAACAATTAATCAGTCATTTTTGATTCATGTGGGTTAGTTTGTAACTAATACTTTGAACGCAGAATTTAACATGCAGTTGATACTGGTTTTACATCGTCTAGTACCTATGTGGCATCGTTTGGTGTGCCACAGGGCACTAACCTGGGGCGTTTCCGTTTACCATTTGTTTTGCATGTCAATGATTTGTCATAAAGTATCGCAACGCAATATCTTCTTTGCGCTGACGGCATGTAGATCTTCTCCTCCATTGAATCCCATAATGATTGTCTTAAACTTCAAAACTCTATTAGCTTATTGCAACAATGATGTCTAAGCAATCACTTGACTTGGAATGTGTCTAAACTGCCTATATAGCTTATAATTATACATTGTAGTATACAATAAGTAGGTGTTTTCTTTTTGCATTTTGTGGTACACTTAAGGCACCTCTGTCAATACACACCATTCGTTTTATAAAAATAATTTGACTCAGTCCTCAATAACCCTATTCGTTTTAAAAGCTTTATTTTAAGTTTTATATTAACCTGAGGCAGAAATGTCTTATGACGCAAGGCACTTCAATCACGTGATAATTGTGCATTTGCCTAACCCTGTGGCACACCTGTGGCGATGCAAAAAGAAAACACCTATTATGCCCTGTTATTTGTATTAAATACAGTGACTTTATTACAAACAGTGACGACAAGTGGCGATTATCCGCCATTAAGAGGCAAAATTGTGGGCGGGTTTATATGAACTCAACGGTGGTATCCTAGCAACTTGCTAAATCAAAAAAAAAAAGACCTTGGAGTGACATCTGATTGCAAACTCATTTTCTCAGCTCATGCAGACAATATTTGTCACTTCATTAATAAAAATGTTAAAATTCATTATAACGAATGAATGAATCTTCTAAAAAAGTTATAGGTATTTTTCGTTAGTGTGACCAAGGTTAGATAGAATACGCTTCATTAATTTGCTTAATTCATTTCTTAACAATGTGTGGTGTACAAACCTTGATCAGAAATTGTAGTCACAATGTTATGATGGAAATTGTTATTGAATGCATCACAACATTAAGTATAGTTTACGCCTACGGTATCCTAACATGAGGAACGTTTTCAGTAGCAAAAACTCTATTACAAAACATAGATATACATATGAGCTCTATATAACCTAAAACAAAGAGAGAATTGTAAAAATGAATATGTGCTTCTTATTTTCTGTGCAATTATATTCACACTGTGCTCAGTGACCAAGAAACAGACTGACAGGATTCTAAGAAATATATACAGGGCAAAAATTAGAACTGTCTTCCGAGATATGTTAATTGCTATAATATTACAACAGTATAGAAGTCACATGTTCATTTAAAATTTTGATGAATTTTTTTATAATTCTTACGCAGAATGTAGATTCGTTAAATAAGTTCCTTCTCACATCTATATCGTGGAAGTAAAGATGAAGGTCGACGCAAAACATTTGCATCCAATAATATTTATAAGTAGATAATTATGTTAAATTTGATAAATATTGCATAAAATTATTAAATAGCTATTAGTAAGTAGGTACTGTGAGGAAGTCCAAAAATTCTTCAAAACATCATAATGAATAGATCTGTATCCAGATCTGTTATATAACCTTCAATTCAAATGTTGGCAGGAAATCTACCCAGTGCCTTTCTAGGTGCATCAATAGGCTATGGTTATTAGCAGTACCTTAATTGAAGCAATGGTTGTACATATTATTAATTTCATTACAACTGACTTAATATGTATCTTTAACTTTTTTTACTGTGTTACTGATCTAAACACTTGGTTTAGTACCGCATGATACATAAAAATGTAGTTTTCTTAAGAGAATGTGTTCACTTCATTTAAGATTTTGAAATTGACGTTTTCACATTATGCTGAATATCTTATACAGGTACTTTATTTGGTTGTATTACTAACAATGTACCGAGTATATTGTGTTAAATTAGGATGATGTGTTGATTACTGACATGTTTTCTCATCTACAGATGAATAGTGACTGTAAATTTATTCTTTCATTTCGTACAACCTGTAATTAATCTACCTATTTCTGTTTTTCACAGTTTTGTAGCACCATTTAATATTAATGAACAAAAATTTTTAAATCTAAGCGAGATGTGAAAGCACAAATTATGGAACTCTAATTGCATACAGTTGACTTATTTTTGTAATGGTAGAATGGCTTAGTAAAATAGTCCGTTCCTATTATCAGATTTGAATATAAATACCTACCTCATAAAATTATAAAATTGAACCGTTTGTTACCTATTTTAAGCGTGGGAATGAGGGTGTGCATTGTTATTGGGAAAATTTGAGAATGACTAAAATTGGGCCAATGAAAAGTTATGTCTTTTAGTTGAACTTGAACTCTACAAATATTTCATTCACGGCCATGTTTTTTCTAATTGTCTAAGTTGCTACCTACATTAATTGTACAGTCTCCTCTTTGTGTAGGTAAATCAATTTTCATTATACTAATTATTAAATAGAAAACTAAATAGTAACTACCTATCTGTGTCATCATATAATTACTTAACATTATTTAGTATCTGTGACCTATTTCAAAAATATCAACAGTAAAATATTATTCAGGGTTACCCTAATGTATTATTTATTGATTATTGTACTTTTCTATGGAAAGCTTTGTGTCACTGTGTTTTAATATTTAATCAATATTATATTTATGTTGATACATATTTGTACTGCATTCGAATTGTTTTCCTTGAATTATTTATTTTTTATATTTGATCTTTGAGGAGGGATTAAGACTATAGTGATAATAAAAGATGCATCCGCATTGAAAGTGTTTTTATTAAAAAGTGTAAATTAATGTATTCACTTTTTGTCTCCTCATTTTGAAATTCATATTCATATACGTACATATAGGAGTGTCAATTAATGTTTGCCCAGTTGGAATTTGCGGTTTTTTACTGTAGTGATCTGCATACTTCCAAACTACATTGGTTGATGATAAAATTGATTACAAGTTAAAATTTACAAGGTGTAAAATTTTGTTTCTTTGATATTAGAACTGTGTTGTTAGGTGTCAGTGGAGGTTATTAGACAAAAGTATCGCTTTCATGTTTGTATAAATAACGAATAAAATAAAAATACTGGTTCATTGTTTTGGTGTTACAATTCTATTACCATAGACCGCACACTATAGCAGAATAACTGTAGATCGCACGCTATAGTGGCACCGATTTATTCAATGCTTATATTCAATATACAGGGTGATTAATGAAGAAACAGAAAAACTTCGAGAGGTGAATCTACATCTAAAAATAAAATAAAAAGTTCATATCAACATAGGCCCGGAATTGCTTCGTTAGCGAGTTACAGCCAGCGAAAGATTTCGCCCGGATTTCAGTTCCCCCGTTACAATAAAGCTATATACCGAAATTTTTTGGGCGTTAATTAAGGTGTAAAATTTAGTGTACATAGGCATTTGAAATTTTTGTTTATAGTTCTATTTTATTTCGATGTAATAAAAAACGTTTTTTATAAGTTTGTAGATATTTGTATGTTATTGGTCTATTTTACGTCATTCTTTTCAGAATTAAATTCTCTATATGTTTATTAACCATTTAACAGAGTTAATGTAGGTACTACTTCAAACGTAAACGAAACATGTTTTTCAAGACCAAGTTCTGTGTATTTCGCTAGATATTTTAAAATTTACTGTAGCACAGGTCTGGAACATGTTTTATTCAATTTTTCATCTCATCCGGGCGAAATCTTTCGCTAGATGTAACCAGGGCCGGCGCTAGCTTATTAGATGCCAGGTGCAAAATAAAAACGCGTGGCTGGAACTTAAAATAAAAATGTACTCTTGAAAATTAACTTAGTGCTTGGCGGCAATAAAATAATAAAAAACATCAAACGATAAACAAGTTAGTATCGAAAAGAACAATTCATAGATAGATTTTTCGTGCTTTGGCTGAAGTAAACACGTCAATGGTTTTTGTATCCAGTTCGCGTCCAACCTCGTCCTCTTTCTCTATTGCTAACATAGCCAAACCCACCCAGTATAAAAACACATTGCAAATTTTAAGTTTTTTCAACCCTCGTAAATAATTCTCTGTAACAAATGGTTTATTACTTCCGTTGTCACCATCAAGAGTAGGTTAAATTTATTCAAGATGTCATAAACTTTTACTACAATACAAGAAAAACTTTTTGTCGGTATTTATCTGAGCGGATTTCGATACTTTTAAGATTTATCGTTTTAAAAATCTTGACGCGCGCGGGGCCGGGTGCACTGCACCGTTTGCACGTGCCTCACGCCGGCTCTGGCTGTAACTCGCTAACAAAGGAATTACGGACCTATGTTGATATGAACTTTTTTTTCTTATTTTTAGATGTACACTCCGCGACAACTGATTAGCGTCAGAAAAAAATACAATTTACACAATTATTTTAGGTATAACGGCAACGGCAAGTGTAGTAGCAAAGAGAATATAAGGGGAAGAGGAACAACCCTATGGATAAACGCGTAGGAGGTAATGTGTGTTGCCTATGGGTCAATATCCTTATTTTATCTTTGCCCTTCTATTGTAGAAAGAGCAAAGTGAATTTTTACTTAATGAAAGAAAAAGATGTAAGACAACCATTATTGCAGCGTAAATGACACTACCTGCTCTTCAACAGACTTCCTTAACCCCCCACCTGCACAAATGAGTCATTGTTTTTCTTTCCACCCTTAAGGGAGATGGGAGCGAAGAGGGTGACGGACAATTTGTAAATCACGAAAAAATGTTAGAGGAAAAAAAAGTAAAAAAGATCGTTTTCCTGCGAACGTGCAATTTTCCCCCTTTCCACCCCTAAAAAAGGAGTTGCAGCTGGGCTGGGGGTGAAATTTGCAATTTGAGAATAGTTTTTTATGGGGAATCCTAAAGTGCAATAAAACGCTTCACCCCACAGGGGAGCGAGGGTGATGTTTACGTATAATGACACAATAGGTTTCAAAAAATAAAGGAAACGTGTTTTCTTTTTGTAATTGGATGTGCCGTTCTCGAGACATTCAGGGGTGTATATTTGGACTTTAGTGGCGTCCCGAAATTTGGAATCGGCAAAGAATTTCCTATACTTCCAGCTTTCTAAACCCTGTAACATCCTGCAACGCACAAACACACAAACCTCCGGACGAATTTAGTAACCAACTTTTTGAATTTGTTTGATAATTTTGCAAATTAACTGTGATTTCATTTTTATTATTACATATAGTTTGTCCCACGAGAGCTCGAGTGTGACTCATTAGTTATTGGTGTGTGAATTAACGAAAATTATTAGGTTGTCTTTGTCATACTTACAAAAAGTACCTAATGGACAAGAGAGGGAATATAAAAAATATATCTTCTAACATTGGCATTGTAAATTATGTAAACGTACGTTGAGTTTGTATCGTGGTGTCAGCCGTTAGCTGTCAAATTGATTGTTATTGTTAACCTATATTTGCTTTATAATGTCGCTTACCACCAATAAATCGTTAAAAAGTCAATCGCAGATTATGCTAATGAACGTACTCAAATATTTTGAGAACGACCGCGATCGCGGTGGATCAAATTTACCGTTAACATGAATAGTTCAGGTAAATAGGTAAGAATACACTAAATTTATATTTTGGTACATTTGAGGTTAGAAGATTAAAATGCCCCATAGAACATAGCTAAGACAAAGACTAAGACAAACGTTTTAATTTATATCGTTCGGATAGTTTTTAGGTATGAGTCACACTCGAGCTCTCGTGGGACAGACTTTACACTTAAAATTGTTGGCTTTAATAGAAATTAGTGTGTAGGTTCATTTTTCAATTGCAGTCAGATGGGTGTCAATCAACTTTAATTCTATTTGCCCTGTGCAATAATGAGACATATTAAATTTACTTGTTCAGTTGCCAATTTTTAGAACTGACAGTAATGTGAAATTTTAGAACAGAATGTTAACATATTAGGGCAAGGTCTAATTTGTTGCAACGAGCTCGCCGGCCACGTCTCAAATCTGCTAACGTTAGAAGAGTAGCGACTTTAGAGATAGGATATTCGCGGTTCTCATACGTAAAGAGCATAAAAATATTAATAGCGAATTAAAATGACTATTTCCCTCACAAAATTTAAGCCAATCAAATTTTTTTAATTTCTGAAATTTACCTAATCAAGATCAAATTATGCGATAGTTTTGTACAAATGCACAATTTATAATTGATTTATACCAAAGAAAATCATTGTTTTAATTTTTTTTTGTATTTCTCATAAAGAAAGTATTGTTTTTATAAACATTTGGTAAATAGTCGTGCACTCGACAAAATTATCGACAATTTGGGATGCACCGGGATATTATACCTATACCCTGTTCAAGTGACCAGCCGTTGCACGTCATTATTCGTGTACCAATACTATAATCATAATTTACTAAGCAACTTTAATAAAATTTGCATTAAAGCCAAATTGTCATCGTAAGTACAGTTGGTATTAAAATTTAAAAGTCATTAATCGTGTAGGGTTAGCGACCATATTTTATCCTTGTCGCACACTTTGCAGTTCATACTTACAACTTAAAACGTAGTGCGAATATAAACTCATAAAATATCTCGATGTTGTCACGTCAAGTTTTGTTTACTTTGTTAAATTCACCGGTATGCACTTAAGCTACCTATTTTTTTTAAAATTGCCTTACTAAAAACAGTACTTATCAGTACTCTTATTTTGTTTATGTCTACATTAGTTGTTGTATTTTATTATTACATAGGTATACAGTATCTATTTGTTCCTAACCTAAAAATGTCAGTCTGACAACACGTACATTTGACAACGCTGATTACCACGTCATTGATTTAGTAAATTTTAAGCTATGACGTGCAATGGCTGGTGACTTGAACAGGGATACTTGATAATGTGTGATGTATAGTTTATTCGTTCTTAAATGTCGCATTTCCGATAAACGCCCTTAAAAGTAAGACAGGGTAAAGCGTATATGGTAACCTTGTGTTGCTTCTTACGCATTTTACCATTCATTCATTCCACTTACGACGTGAAATATGTTTGTTAATGTATAAGATAGAGACAGAATAGTGTAAACGCCTTCGGCTATTCTGTCTTTATCTTATACATTGACAAACATATTTCACGTCGTAAACTGGGATGAATGAATGATACGTATGCGTAAGAACTAAGAAGCAAGACAAGGTTACCATATACGTTTTACCCACGATATAAATACTAAAGATAGGATGTTGCGCATGGTGGGCGGTGCGCAAATATGACGCGTGACGTCACTTGTAGAGTGAATTACATTTGAGGAATACGCATTTGATGTGTTTTTCGTCTCAGAGAGATTGAGCTACCTTATTATTATTGTTAAGATATGAAAGACACAAAATGAATTTTATCTTAATTTTATCATATTTTTTTTATTGGTTCCCTACTTTACCTTTTTTTATTGGTGCCCTACGTTACCTTTTTTATTTCACCTTTTTAAACCACACCTCGGCGTGTTTAAATCGCTCTTTCAAAAATGCGCGTGTTTTAAAGTGGCCATGGCAACATCACCAATTTAAAAAAAACGTGAAATGACCATTTTTTGATTATTGATCTGACAACTGTACTTTGTAACGTCAAATAAAATATTAGGTACCAACAAATTCAAAACCTTTATTCAAACATTATTTATCAATTTAGACAGAGAAAAAATGCACAAAATTTACTACAAAAAAGTCCGCGGGAGGGTGTAATTATCTCAATCTCTCTGAGTTAACCCGAAAAATACTTGTATAAAGTATCATAATTACATCTGATGGTGTTTGCGTCGCGACGACACAAAAACGGTGCTAGATAGAGGAAAATTGCATATGAACAAATTTGTAGAGCATAAAATTTACTAAAGAAAAGTTCACAGGAGGGTGTAATTATCTCCATTAGTTTGGGAAAAAGCGGTGTGGACAGTTGCGCGAATAAGGTTTGCATCATTTTGGACGCCTGTAACTCTTAAACTATCGAAGATCGTGACACCCTACCGCGGACTTTTCTTTAGTAAATTTTGTGCTCTACAAATTTGTTCATATGCAATTTTCCTCTATCTAGCACCGTTTTTGTGCCGTCGCGGCGCAAACACCATCAGATGTAATTATGCTACTTAATACAAGTATTTTTCAGGTTAACTCAGAGAGATTGAGCTACCCTATTATTTTTAACATATAAAAGACATCATAAGGAGCATATTTGATCTTACGAAATTTTTTGTATCTCGAAAAATAAACTCGGTACAGACGAAAAACACATCAAATGCGTATTCCTCAAATGTAATTCACTCTACAAGTGACGTCATGCGCACGGTCTGACGAAATCTGAACGTCGGAGCATCCGGCCCTGCGTTTTACCCTGTCTTTGGAGCGATTTTTGCATGCAATTAGATGCGTGCGGTAGGCCTGGGTTAGCGCTCCTTGTCGTAACGACTCCGTCTCTTGTGGTAGCAGATCGGAGATCAGCCGTACAGCACGGATAGCCCGTGTCACCACTTATTTATCTTACATTATGCATTAGGGTTTAAATTTTAATCCATTAATTAGAATTTGATTACATGAAATACAAAGATCACTTTATGAGAAGCATTCTTGTATTACATGTTATTCTGTCTCATGCATAAATTTGGGAAGGTAGGATGAACTTATGCAGGGTGCGGCAAGATAACTTCCTTATTTTAAATTGCAATAAAATAAAAGGTAGTATTTATAAAGATAATATATTTTTAATGATTTATATTACAATAGCTCGACATTTAAAGTTAAGGGTTACATCGTTTAAAAAATCATTTCGGGTAAGTAACTTCCCCCATTGTCTATACACTGATTGAACCGAATTCTGCTGCTTCTCATCACTCCCTCCAGCATTTTGATGGGTATTGTGGCGATCACATGATCCCGGTACACAGTCGCTTACGTACTGAAGAGCAACGATTGATTCCCATTGGCCGACCAATGACAACGCGTCGACACCGGCCAGAATCCTTTATAAGCGAACCCTGTTACCCACAGCCATCACCGACCAGTCCGTCTACATCGACCCGTCAGCCTGCATTCCAGAACTAGTCTACCCTCCGGCGACCGACCAACCTACCTACTGCCTGTACCTTCATTATTGGTGAAATTTTAAAATTTAATATTTAAATTTTTACGCGCCACCTTATAATAATTGGAGGTGGTTGGCGTTTGTGCGCTGTTGCGCGAAGAGTGATTATTTTTGATAACCATTAAGAATATGATGTTTGGCGAGTACAGTCGTATATCGTTATGTATTTTACAAATTGAGTTAAAGTTACTGTTTGTTTTAGAAATAAATATTTATACAGTCCACAGTTTAATCAATTTTTGGGTCCAAAATAACAATTTTTTGGACGCTTAATTCACCAATTATTAACCGCTTCCCACGCTGTTAAAACTTGTACATAATTTGTAAATAGAAATGTTAGTTGTTTTCACAACTTCCAAAACTTTATTGTTTATTTGGCACGACCACCAAATAGCTGGTGATCCGATTCAACCGCCAAAGGTATGTTGGCCGTTTCTTCCCGAATGTTTGTTTTCAGATCTTCCAGAGTTTGTGGGCGGTTGGTATAGACACCGGATTTCAAATACTGCTTCGATGTTCTCGGGTGATCTTACAGGACGTGCGTCTCCATTTCCTCTTTTATGCATTGAACCAGTTTCCCTGAACATCGCGACCCGCAAAAGTATCGATTTCCGGTCCGCCGCAATATTGAAGCGCTTTCTAAAGGCGCGCTGCGTTGAAACCACCGAACGGCCGTTGGAAAAATATGCCTCTAAAGCAAACTAAAGCTGCTCGTTACTCCAACGCATGATGGTGACTGAAGCAAACGGCCACAAAGCTTTTCAATATGCACTCTCGAACGAGACCACGTCCACCCGCCTGCAACTCCCGTCAGCTCCAGAGCGCTCATTTCAAATAAGGAAGTTATCTTGGCGCATCCTGTACAATCTTATTTTTTAATAGTTTTGTCTAATGCCAACTCTTGTAACCAAACAAGTACAAATTTTGCACATGGAATGTGCGGCAGACTAAGGGCATTTTTTTCGAAAAACATAGTTAATATCGCATGGAAATATAAAGTTTCAGCCCTGTAGAGAAATCGTTGAAGGTAGTGAAATGGACTCAGGAGGATGGTACATTCTGCTTTAATTCTTAAAATTTTTGCCACTTTAAAGATTCAAGAATGTGTGCACAACTTTGAAGTGGCCCCGCTTAGCGATTTTAACGTTTTAAACACTTCCAGGCCCACTAAAAGTTAGGTACAAGGAATAATAAATAATTTACCCCATTAGGAGTTCTACACCACAATCGATTATGGACACAATCCACTTCAAAAAGTTACAAAACGATAGAGTAAGGTAAGGGTGAAATTTACGTGAATATAAGTTTAAAAACATATTAGGAAATTATTTTCAGTATGTTGTGGTAAATTTGGCGGTTATTACGTGATTATCACTGAGTTAAAGTGGCGGCATCAGTTAATATCACTATAATGCTGCTTGGGTATGTTGGTAATTCTATAACTGAGGATATGGATAATAGGAAAATTGCGGAAAAATTCTTATTTATATTATGACCATTATATCATAGGAATGAGATGTATTCAGTTTTTAATATAAATATTCCTTAAAGTTGGATATGGTTAAATATTATTGTGATGTTCGACAGTTAACAATAAATTTCAATTAAGCATTTGTTGCAGCATAAATAAAATAAATAGCCTTTGCGATTTCCAATATTGTGGTGCTTTACAAGAATTATACATCCGTCAGAATGATATCCGAGATTTAAACCAAATATGTTACCTACAAGGATTACCAAACTTGAAAAATTTATGGTTAGGAGAAAATCCATGTGCTACTGGAGATGGGTAAGCTTACACAACATTTACTACTATCATATTAAATTATTATTATTATTAAAATGGTGCATTGCAATTTACAGGTACAGAATGGCAGTGTTAAGAACACTTCCACAATTACAAAAATTGGATAATGTCTCCGTTACTCAAGATGAGTTAAGAGAAGCCGCAAGAAAAGGTAGAACTCTATCACATCCAGAGGATCCTCAAGATAGCGAAGAAGAGTATATTTCTCAGGGTCAATATCAAAGATATCAAGAGTATCCTGCTGAAAATGAATATAGTCCTCAACAAAGTCCGTCCACACAAGAGGTAAGCATATGGTCTTTTGGAGTATCGATTTTATTGAATCATTAATATCTTAAAAACATTTTTTCACTTAATGCATGTCGTAATTAAAAAAAATTTATTTTTACTGTAACAGACTTGTTGTAACTGTATTTTGATCCTGTAGTAGACATTTAAAATTAAGGTGTGCTCGTTAATTGACGCACCTTTGCAATTATGTAGTTGAAGGGCGTATTATTGCATTTGTTCCTTGCTTTAATTAAATTTCCTTTAATCCTATTTGGGTTGCATTCATAGAAATTATTGTAGGAATATATAACACATTGAGGATCATAAATTAACTTGTTTTTGAATAGGAAATTAATTTCGGTCTTTCGTGTCAGGTACTGTATGTGATAATTTTTGGAAAGCTTCGTTTTTTAAATTTGAACTGCAGCTTGGCGAGGAATTTTATTTAAGCATATTACTGGACCTCTGATTACAATGTTCAAAAACAAGTGTGTGCGGGTGTGTGTGTGTGTGTATTTTATAATCAATCAGGAAGTTCCAAATGTACCATAGGCCAGACAATATTTTTTTATTCATACCTGAAAGTAGACATCAGAGACCGGCTAAGTGTGAAGTGTACTAAGTCTCTGTCTTTTACTTCCCGAGTACGAAGTAAAAGGAGGGAAGTATTGTATTAGTGTCAAACCGTAATTTTTTAAACTTCCTTATTTATTGCAATTGTTATACACATTTTTTAAAGTAATTTTCGTAATATGGTTGACATACAGGGTCGCCCATTAGTGCAATATTTCATTCAATATCATACGGATTAAAAAATGTTTCAAATAAAAGTTGTAGGATACGAACCATTGCATATTTGTAAAATATTTATAAACATACAGGGTGCTTCGAATAATCGTGGCTCTGTGCTGACCCATTTTTTTAAACGGAACACCCTATATTTGATGTCATATTTCGATTGCTCTCTTAAAAGGCTCCATGTCCATATTTTTGTTTTTTGTTTTAAATGCAGCGTCCCAAGTTATGAATTTTTTTCATTTTTCATTTTCCTTTCCTCCACTCCAACTCCATCCATATCGATGGTTGAGAACTCCAACCACGTATGTCAAAATACCCAACTTTATAGGAGAATAATAAATCTTAATAAAACGTATAATTTTAAAATTAACATTAATTTTATTTATCAACTGTTATTCAGGGGTCATTTAAAACTGATTTTGACATACGAGGTTTGTCTCGGAATAGGAATCAGCAATAAAAAAAAACTAATATTTTGACGTACGTGGTTGCTGCTCTCAACCATCGATATGCTATTTACCTATAATTTAACTTAAAGTAGTGTTTTGTTCCATAATTGGATGTAATATTTGCAGAAAATGCCATATGGAAAACAACATTGTGGTCAGAGATCTGGTATTGTACATACTTTTACACAAGTAGCACAAATTTACGAACCAAAACATAATTTTCTTCAAAATTTTGTCGCAACATACTTTTGATATTTGAAAAAAATAAAGGTAGAAGCTGCTCCCACTGAGGGGATGAAGTTACAGCAATGGTGCCAATACGCAAATATGTACGAGTCTGAGTGTTTTTTTTTTTTTTAATTTTAACATACATACGCCAAGCATGATGAACTCTTTGCCTTGAACCATACTGTATAGTATGTTCCATTTACAACAAATTTTACAATGGTATCTTTCACTCAAGCTTAATATTCTTTCTTATGTACATATGTTAATTGTTAACATTTCTTTTTCAATGTTGAACATAACTATATAAATAACTTTTAGGTGTTTACAGCACTACATAATAGAAAATGTCTAAAATGCTTATCAAATCTATTCACGTCATTATGCACTCCAAATATCTTATTCTTTTAAGAAAGATCTTAATTTTACAGTATATTTAGGTACTCAATGATTTTCAATTTTTGTATGTTTTAATTTTTGCACATAGTGCTAATTCACTTATTGGAATTTGTTTGTAATCATTACAATTCATGCTTATAATGTGTTATCATTTGTTAAGTTGCTATTAACATTGTTTAACTGCATTAATTCCAATCAGCCAGAATATGAACCAGAAGAAGGGGACGATTATTATGAAAGAGATGATTCTAACGCAATTGCAGACAATCAAGAATATTCACCACAAATGCAGGTAAGTGCTTTCATATTTCATCTGCTGAAACCATGCCACTTTGTTATTATATTTAACTTTATATGATACACATCATTTACTGTATTGAATTGAAATTAAAATTACATTTCACGTACAGTCCAGCCCTCCGAGAAGAACGGAGTCTGTACGATTCAATTATTCACCTGAGCAAGAGTATGCTGATAGGAGATCTAATAATTACGAACAGGACTATCAACCAAGGCAAACGCAGCAATATTATGATGTAAGCTTCTAAATAATTTTTGTGTGATTGTTACGTGTTATGTCTGTGTGATGGTGGTACAAAACCATATTATATCTGTTGACGGTGTACAAGGTTGTTTATATAGTGAACATTATAACTGTTCAATCACAGTTATTTTACATAACGTGGATAACTTCTAACAATACTTCGTTTTTCTTATTAGTTTTGTAATCTATTCATTATTTAAATACATTTTTTGGATTATATTAATTATTGTAAAACTGTTTTCATTCTCATATTTTTTAACATTTTTTATATTTATAAAGCAGAAATCACCTACAAATAACAACAGTACTGATGAAGCCGGTGATGGTACTTATAGGGATTTGAAATTGGTTTCAAGTCAATCTACTAACAGCATTAAGGTTTGTTAATTATATGGCATTCTTTCTTTTTTTCTTCCATAATGTTTGCGAATGTATGGGCTTAGTTCTATGAATTTCCAGTAACCAAATATGTACTACAATTTTATTTACCTTTATTCACATCTTTCTCCTGTCACGCATTCGTGTTTAAAATTAAATCCACTGAATGGAAGGGTTGTATTGTAATGTTTTAATATCCCACCAAAGTTTCATTCATATTCCAATTTCAGATAGATTCTAGTTAAGAGTAAATCTATCGTGCACCAAAACTACTATTACTAACTTATTATGCCTAAAGCAATCTGTACATTTTAATTGTAAGGAGATGAACATGATTTGTAACAATGTAGGTACCTATATTTGCTTCTGCTTTTAGCTCAAGTAATCTGGAAAATTATATTTAAATATAGACCTAAATATGATTTATATTCCTAAAAGTTTCATTTAAACGCTTTTTCCTATAATTTTATCTTGCATTTAACAAATTTGTTCGCATTTTTACAGTTGCTAATAATGAGATGATCGCAGACCTGCCAAAAGTTGTCAGTATTTTATACACTTACAAAACTGTGGGAAATGTAACAACTTCCTTAAATTCAGAGTTTTATTTATCTCTCAAATTACACGAACTTCAAGTAAACAACTTGCGTAAATATTGAATATGTAGTTCTGATTATTGAGGTATGCAATCTCGTTAGCTATATGAACGTCAACACTGCGGTTCAAATTAAGGGAGTACATTCAAACCAATTTATTTTTGGAGGATTGATAAGCCAAGCTATTCTTAGTAATTAAGATTTTGCTCAAGATATTTTATACAGAATGGGCACTAAAACAATAAATTCAATATCAAGTATCGTCCGAGTGCTCAACAAATTATAAAATATTTGAAAATAATTCTTATTTTCGAAGTTGTATTTTACAACAGTAATGTATTGCGTTGCTTGAACCACAACTACATATACATAATAGGTGTTTTCTTTTTGCATGTTGTGGTAAACTTAAGTCAGCTCTGTCAATAACACACCACTCGTTTTATAAAAATAATTTGACTCAGTTCTCAATAACCCTATTTGTTTTAAAAGCTTTATTTAAGTTGAATATTAACCTGAGGCAGAAATGTCTTCTGACTCAAAGCACTTCAATTACGTGATTATTGTACCTTTACCTAACCCTGTGGCGGTGCAAAAAGAAAACACCTAATGTGGTACAAATCATGTTTCCCTTGACTGTTACTGAAACCATCCGTGTGATTATTTACAAATGCTTTGGAAAATTTATTTTAGATTCAAATTCAGACATACCATTTTTTTCCAAAATTTCCACTTCATGAAAAACAAATAATTGATATTTTGCAAAGTAAAAAAATTTCCCATACCGGGAATCGAACCCGAGCCTCCTGGGTGAAAGCCAGGTATCCTAGCCACTAGACCATATGGGATCATTAAATTGAAACTTGATTTGTAGGATTTTCATAATTATGGAAAAGTCATGAAGTCCAAGAAGACTTAATTCTCATAGAATGTTTACTATACAAGGAAAATTGTCCTAAAATCCGCATTATAAGAACTTTGAATAATAAAGCGACAGCGATGTGTCAAATAATTAAAAGCAAGTACAGCTTAAACAATAAAAGAAAAAAGTTTTATAATAAAAGAAAAACGCCATTTTCACAGTTTTTTTGAATTTAATAATAAGTGCGCAAATTGACCAATATAATAAGAATGTTTATATATCTAATTGAAAACAGTACCTAGTATGTCTGTTACAACAATTATACATCAATGTTGTCTGAAATGAAATGTGGAGTACCTCAAGGCTGTGTTTTGGGCTTTTGGGGCCCATTTTATTTTTAGTCTACACAAATGGCCTACCAAATTGGGATATAAATACTCTCCACGTTATGTTTTGTTTGTGGATAACACTTGACGTATCAAACAACATCACAATATGGACCATTTTGAATACAGTGGGCAGTGGGTACCTAACTGTTGAAAAACTAGAAAATTGGCTTAAATCAAACAGATCATCATTAAACAAAACAAAATCTCAAAAGCTGATAATGATCCTTAAAAAGCAAAGATTGTAAGTGAACAAGAGGTGATTGTATTGTATTGTATCTTAAGCTATCCAGGGCACTATATTTCACATTAGAAATCTAGTAAGAAATTGTTTCAACGGAAACTGTTATTACGGTGTATTATGGTCTTTTCCAATTGGTTTTATCTTACAGAATACTAATAAAAATTTGCAGAATCGAAACCTTAATATCTCCGAGGTGGGCATCGGTTACTATTAAATTACGCACACCCCCCTGTGGGCGGGGCAGGCGGTAAATTATTAAATGCTATGTACCGGGTGTGCAACTAAGAAAGGCAGCCGGCCATAACTTGGAAACTATTTTGAGGGTGAACAGTGAAATAAAAATTTTATAAATAATGGGGCCAAGAGAAAATGCTGGATATTATTTTTAATTTCCTATCATTACCGCCAGAGGGCTTTTCACTGACTTCAAATTGAAATTCCCATTTTTTGGGCAATTGTTCTTAAGGTAGTATGAGACACAGCTACTTTTGTTGCCAAGTTGTTTTTGCAGCGGCTGCTAAAGCTGTGTACTGTGTTCACACACCAGCTGAAAGTAGCGCAAAACGCGCAGTTTTTATGCTACAGATGCCTTCAAAAGGTGCAGGTCGAGACTAGAGGTTGCACATACCTGCACCATCGAACATATAACAAAAGGAAGGAATATCCCTATAGTTTAGTAGATGGTACAATGTAACGGAAGTTACGCAGGCTTTACGTCACAGTGACGTAACAGTAAACCATTTGTGATTGGTCAAACGGGTGTAGCGTGCAGTTTGTCGATTTAAAATAACAAAATTACCAGTAGCGTAGAATTCATTATACGGTTAAGAACATAGAGAATGTGCCAAAAATTAGAAATATGCATACCAAATTAATTATGTTTAAAGGGCAATAAAATTAAAAAAAAAATTTATGCATTTTATTTTGTTTACAGCAGGCGCGTAAACATACAAATGTTGGATTTACGACCCTGCTTAACAGTACACCAATGACTCGACGGAATACGTCACAGTAGGTAACCATATTGGTAAACCATTAATGTTACTCATTTTGCCATATACATCTTCCTTCCTTTTGTTATATGTTCGAAGACCTTCACACAGTGCTACTTTTGCAACATGTTTTGGTTGCAGCAGCCTTTGCAGTTTCAGCTTCACATTTTATTCCTGTACGTTGTGGGAAACGTTTCTTTATAGAATGAGTGAGGATGCTCTAAACGTTTAAATTT
Source organism: Pyrocoelia pectoralis (assembly GCA_036250285.1). Taxonomy (NCBI): domain Eukaryota; kingdom Metazoa; phylum Arthropoda; class Insecta; order Coleoptera; family Lampyridae; genus Pyrocoelia; species Pyrocoelia pectoralis. Next base: position 33,672,112 of record CM070075.1, on the reverse strand, counting down.
TTCTTCTTTATTTCTTCATCGGGCATGTTAATAACTTCCAAAAAAATTTCCCAAATAGCTGCTCTTCTTTTACTTCCCGAATACGAAGTAAAAGGGAAGTATTGTACGAGGATGAATCAAATATGAACCGGACTTTTGTTTTAAAAATTTTATTGGTACAATCAATACAAATTTTAATGCATATTATTTTTCTACATAGTCTCCTCTCTTATTTACACATTTTTCCCACCGAATCGGAAGTTGTGTGTGGCCGAGCGTTGTCATGCAACAGAATCACACTTCGGATAGGCATACCTCGCGTTTTTTGCCGATAAGCAAGTTTCACTTGTTGGAGTAGTTGGCAGTAATACTCAGCATTAATTGTACGGCGTTCGTGCAGAAAATCGATCAGCAGTACGCCTTTCGAATCCCAAAAAACTGTTGCAAGAATTTTCCCTGCAGAAAGTCGGGTCTTCGCTTTCCACGGTGCTGCCTCTCCAGGTTTTCGCCATTCCATGCTTGCACGTTTGGTCTCCGGGGTATAATGATGCATCCATGTCTCATCACAGGTGACAATATGTCTCAAAAACTCATCCCCCTCTGCTCCATATCTTGCTAACAGCCTTTCACATACGGCAAGACGGTTTGCTTTCTGATCTTCCCTCAGAAGGCGAGGAACCCATCGTGCACATACTTTTCGGTAACCCAACTCATCTGAAATGGTTGATTGAGCACTCCCGTATGATATTCCAACGTATTCAGCAATTGCCAATACTGTAAGATGGCGGTCACCTTCAATCAGCTCACGAATTGCATGGATATTCGCCTCATTGATGCTTGTTCTGGGACGGCGTGCATGAGTCTCGTTTTCCACTGTCTCTCGGCCATCTGAAAACTTTTTGTGCCAGTCGTACACTTGGGTCCTTGAAAGTGTTTCATTGCCGAACTGTGCAGATAGTCGACGCAAAATTTCAGACGGTCTTACGCCCTCCCGCGCCAAAAATTTAATAATAACACGTTGCGCAACAGACGTATGCACCTCTTGCTCAAACATGATGCTACTAACAGCGCATCGACTGCGCCTCGCCAAACCGACGAACTCCCCTCTTCGTGACATCCCTATCTAACATATCGAGACGTCACACCACTCGAATTACCTAGAGGGCGCTAAACAGAAAAGTCCGGTTCATATTTGATTTACTCTCGTATGTATTAGTGTTCCAAAAAAAATTGACCTATGCAAATTTTTACATACCTTTGCGTTTCTGAATACGTAGATTCAGTAGTGTAGTCTGTCCGTACACATTCCTTGCAACGATCTATACTCAGAAACTATTAAAGATATCGAAATGCGGTTTTCGCCAATGTTGCAGTTCAAGTTGTGCAGTTTTTTAATGTGCAGCGCAACAAAAGTAGCTGTGTCTGATGCTACCTTTAATAATGTATTTAAAAAAATATATCCATTGTAAACTAGTGATCAATATGTAAAACTTTGTTTAATGAATTTTTACGATTACTGTCAAAATAAAGGAAGGGGAACCATAGAACGTGTTACTGGAAAAAATCTTGTGGCTGCGAAATGGATTGGTTGCATTTGTGAAGATTTGTTTCGATGTTAAGAGAATACTTGCCATATTACCAAAACAATCCAAAACCACAATTTCTTATCTCCGCCTACCAATAGAGGGCGCAACTTGTTGAATAAACAAAACGGTTGACTTTTCTAAACAAAATTCAAATGGTACCAAATGTTTTTTCACTGCTACTGGAAGGAAAATTATAAAGGAACCATTTTCATTTGAAACTTTCAAAATTTTTACAGGCTTTTGTTGTAATTTTTCTTGAAAGATTTTCTTAGATGTAAGTAACTCGCATAGCAACTACTTGTAATACCAAACCTAAAGGAATAATTAACAATTTCTATTGTTTTTTCCAATTATAAATCTTTAACGTTTTTAACGAAATCAAATTGAATTTTGAAATCATGTCTTGGTATGTGAAAATTTGAAAATGTTGCAAAAAATTAAAACTAGTTTTAGCGGAAGTTAAAGAAAAAAAATTTTTTTCTGATCTTGAGATTGTTCGGTAAGCTAAAACTGACAGACGATGAAAAAATCTCATTGAAATCTTGCTTAATTTACGAAAAATACCACTTTTAGAATTGAGATAATTTTTCGAAAAACGCCATTTCCTAGCTAAGTAAAAATCACTCGGTATATCTGATAGGGGCTAAGTAGGTTTTCAGACTAGCACAAATTATTGCCGTAAAAAGACTTTTTAAAAAATCGAAAATTAAAAAAAATCCATTTGGTGCCGACTTTTTGGCGAGCACTGTACATGACATTCTTTTTTGAATCGTGCGAGATCACAACATAATTGGTTTAATTTTTTATGTTACTGTTAATATTAGTAATATCGAATGTTCAGGTACTCAGTTACACAAGATGTCGTTTTCTGATCATAGCTTTAAGGCTAACAAACCAATTGGCCTCAAAAGCATCTCACACTGACAAATATGCATTCATTTTTCAAAAATATAGATAAGTATGTGCCACTCAGTTTCAATAATATAGCTGTCCTAAGAATGAATATAAACCACCGAGTTATTTTCTCATCGTTTAATAAAAATAGAAATTAAAACATGTTGGATATTAACCCGTCGAGGGTTGTACAGTTATACTTCTAAAACTAAAACTAACAACTAACTAACCAAAACTACTTTCTCCTCTACCTGCAGGAGCAGGGGGTTGAAGTATACAAACTCGCCCATGTTGGGGGACATGCCAACAATAGCCGTAATTAATTTTTAAAGTCGAGCGCTTGTGCAATTTGAGTCGGGAATGAAATTTGCCAAATCGTAACAAGGCAGTGTTGCAAATATTATTTTAATTACCCACAGGTAGTTGCCTGTGCTACTTTAAAGTTGTCATAGTAATATTTTACGTGCTTAATTAATCCATTACGTATAAAATGTATCTTAAAAAATTAATTAGAGCTTGGTAAAGCTAAATGCGGAATTCTAATAAGTGCAATAAACATATTAACGTCTGCTGCGATTGAACTCGTTCTCTGGGCGGTACGTTTGGCACTAATGTTATATTGGATTGTCAAAACATGCTGTTTTGTGGTTAAAAATATTGCAATTTTGTAAATTCGTTGTAATAAGAACTGTTATTAATAATTTGATAATTTGAACAAAATAACTATAAAGGACGAGTAAATAAAAGGGCAAAACAACAACGAACAGAAATAATACGAGACAGCGTAAACTAAAAGAAAACCATGAGGTGATAAATTATGAATAAATTTGACAGATTCAAGTCAAATCAGAATCCGTGCGATCCGTGCAATATTAAGTTGAAGCATTGATTGAAGTCAGCTGTTGGACATACGAACATACTCACTTCTCTCTTATTTTCACTGACGATCGCCTATACGTATGCCTTTACTTAAAACACATGCAAACTGTATTGCCATCTTTATCATAAACATGTATTAAGCTTTAATGATGGTTTAAAGGAATGTCGTGCATTAATTCGGAAACCTATGATGTGAACGCCAACTCTCGTGGATGCAACTTTATACACCTTTTTGTAGGAATAAATGATCTTTTAAATGCACTTTATTTCATTAAATTATGATTGCTTATTACTGAGATACAAGCTTCTAAAGTCAGGGGCCTTGCATTTTTACTCCGATAGTAATAACATCTTCAACGCCAGATTATTTTCAAGAGTTTGACCTTATTGTACTCTATTCAAATACAGAAAGATTACTACTCTAAGATAAAATTTGGCAGGCTTTGACTGATACATTTCTTACTGATTTTACATTATGGGGAAAAGTTCTTGACATATTTGGTGGGAAAACATTTAGTATATGAAGCAGATCGTTGTGTATAGATAAGTGTACAAAATGTATTAAACTACGAAGTAAATTGTACAGTTGTGTTATCTTCATTGTAGTAACCATTACTTAAATTTATAATAAGCAGGGACTGAAAGTACCTCTATAAGTATTAAATTTGGCGCTTGTAATTTGTAATTGTGAAGAAATAAGAAAATCTTATATGCTTTTAATAAATTTACTAACACATAAATTAACTAAACTCAGACTTTCATTGAACATTTGTAATATTTTAGGATTACACAAATGGAGACAAATACCATTCACAGAATAACTACCGACAAAGTGAGGGAAGTGAAATTTCCAGTCAGGGACATGAACCTGTAACTAGACGAGAAAGATATAATTGTCCAGCAGCTCATCAACCACCATTCAATAGGAGGCCAGTTACTAGAGTAAGTTTCTCAATTGTTCTAAATTTATTCCTGTTGTAATAATTTAGGGTATAATTGTATCCAGGAGAGTTGGCGTGCACGTCATTACTTGTAATTGTATATATTAATATTAAAATTTGAAGTCAATTGCGCGTGTTTTACATTTAAGAAATAATGACGTCAGGAATGAAATCTGCCAAATCGTAACAAGGCAGTGTTGCAATTAATACTTTAATTACCCACAGGTAGTTGCTTGTACTGCTTTAAAATTGTAGTAGTAATATTTTACGTGCTTAATTAATCCATTATGTATGAAATGTATCTTAAAATATTAGTTAGAGCTTACCAGCAAAGTTTTTGTTACCAGCTTAGTAAAGCTAAATGCAGAATAGTGCAATCAAAATATTAACGTCTGCTGCGATTGGACTATTATAGATGAGATTATAAATAATTAATAAATTTGACATTGACAGATAGAAGTCAAATCAGAATCCGTACAATTATAAGTTGAAGCGTTGATTGAAGTCAGCTGTTGGACATACGGACATACTCACTTCTCTCTTATTTTCACTGGCGATCACCTATACGCACGTCTTTACTTAAAACACATGCAAACTGTATTGCCATCTTTATCACAAACATGCATTAAGTTTGAATGATTGTTTAAAAGGAATGTCGTGCATTCATTCGGAAACCTATGACGTGAACGCCAACTCTTGTGGGTCGAACTTTATTATCAAACATTACAATCAATTTGTTTTATTGCACTAATTAATTATTTCATGTTCATCGTGAAGTGTTGTTCGTACTGTAATTGAATGCCGATTTACTGATTGGGACATAAATAAATAAATAGCAGCTGATAACTAATTTCACTACCACTGCTCAGTAAGGTACAATAGACCGGGAGTGACAGATTTTCAGACGTGATTTTAGTCAGTATGCCAGTTAGAGGATATTACGATATGCATACCGGGTTCTTCACATATTAAAGTTAGGTAACATTTGTTTGCCAATTAAGCATTTGTATACTATTTTACTCCGGCTGCCAGATGTACCAAAATGAGATTCAAGTAAAAAATTACTGGCAAAGCCATAAGTATTCTATTCACGTGAGCGACCATAGCCTCGACATTTATAGATGTAGTTGATTTAAAAAAAAAAATTATCTGCGTTTTTGAACAGGGTGTGTCTGCTTAAGTTCGCACCATATGGAAAACTTTTTTATTATTAATTTTACGAAAAAAAGTTATTCTTTATTAAAAGTTCTGCATGTTCTAAAATTTAAAATACAATCATCAGATATTCAATTTTTTCAGTGGTGTACGCGGTTTGTCAAAAAATATGAATTTTGCTCAAGAGTAAAGTAGCTTTATTTTTGACAATATCGAAAATTGTTATTAAAAGAAGTTGATCAGAACTAAAAACTACGTTCAAATATGCAATTACATCCTCCTAGTTAAAAATTTTTTTTACAATTTTTTCTCAAATTACTACCTACCGATACTGATACGATTTCCTATTTTTGTCTACAATAACAATGCAAATGTAAGTGTAGTTACGCGAAATCTTGGATGCACTGATAAACAAATGATTTGTATTATTATCAAGAAATGTTTGGCAGTGAGGTTTCTGAACGGAACAGAAATCATATCAGTATCGGTAGGTAGTAAATTGAGAAAAAGTTGTAAAAAAAAATCTTTAACTAGCAGGATGTAATTGCATATTTGAACGTAGTTTTTAGTTCTGATCAACTTTTTTTACTAACAATTTTCGAATTTGTCAAAAATAAAGGTACTTTACTCTTGAGCAAAATTCATATTTTTTGACATATCGCGTACACGACTGAAAAAATTTAATATCTGATGATTGTATTTTAGATTTTAGAACATGCAGAACTTTTTATAAAGAATAACTTTTTTTCGTAAAATTAATAATAAAAAAGTTTTCCATATGGTGCGAACTTAAGCAGACACACTGTATATAAATCTTATGTTTCCATATAAAATTCTTCCATATGGTAGAATGATTTTGAGAGCAAAAAATTTTTTATTGTGCTTTTAAAAGTGGAGTATGGTAATACTCTAACCTTTTCCGGCAATTTATTAAATAGCTTTTGCGATTGAATATTAGGACCATTCAATGTTTTATTCAGCCTGCAGTGCTCCGGTCTCGTTGCATAGTTGTGAAATTCCGATTGTACATGAAATTGAGGTAAATGTTTTTTTGAATAACACAGACATTCAAGTATGTATAAACAAGGGAGTGCTAATACCTTTAAAGTTGAAAACATATATCGGCAATCATCTCGGAAACCTAACCTCGATATAATTCGTCTGGCTTTACGTTGAAGCCGAAATACGTCCTTCCAATTTAAGGTATTTAAAAAAATATATTCATTGTAAACTAGTGATCAATATGTAAAACTTTGTTTAATGAATTTTTAAGATTGCTGTCAAAATAAAGGGAGGGGGAACTAAATTACGTCTTACTAGAAAAAATCGTGTAACTTCGAAACGGGTTGCTTGAATTTGTCAAGATTGGTCTCGATGTAAAGAGAATGCTTGATATTTCCAAAAAATCCAAAACCACAACAATTTCTTATCTCCGTCTACCAATAGAGGGCGCAACTTGTTAAAGGAACAAAACGGTCGACTTTTCTAAAAAAATTCGAATGGTACCAAATATTTTTTTCACTGCTATTGAAAGGAACATTAATAAGGGAATAATTAAAAAAAAAAATATGTCAAAAGCTCTCATAGTACCAAAGTTATAGTCAAAAATGTGGTAATATAAGAGACAATTTGAGGTATAAACAAATGAAAACGCTTAAAATGAAAACCTTATGTCAAAGCTGTAAATTAGATAACAAAATGACATTAAGTGTATTTCGGTTGTTGTATTATAAGCAAAAATGCAAATTTCCAATGGAGAAGCATTGCAGCATATTTTGAATGCATGCAAAATGCAACTGTTGCAGGACCACTGAAATTTTGAAAGAAATTAATGTTCTCATAGCCTACTTTATTTATATTAAGCTTACGATTTGTTTATACCTCAAATTGCCTCTTATATTACCACATTTTTGATTATATCTTCGGTACTATAAGAGCTATTAACATAATTTTTTTTTAAATTACTCCATTATTAATTTTCCTTCCAATAGCAGTGAAAAAAATATTTGGTACCATTTGAATTTTTTTAGAAAAGTCGACCGTTTTGTTCCTTCAACAAGTTGCGCCCTCTATTGGTAGACGGAGATAAGAAATTGTTGTGGTTTTGAATTTTTTTGGTAATATCAAATACTTTACTACTATAATACGGGAAACTTCTGTGTTTAGCATAGTATTTCAGGGCGACAGCGATTGGAGCGCCATCTATTGGCTTGAGGTGATAACTAACAAGCACATTATGGCAAATTCAAACACGTTACGTTATTATAGATAAACGGGGGTACATGCGATTCTCGCGTTTTGACTCATTTCAAAGTATAACATCGATTTAAAGACCAAAAACCGTCAGACACTAATGTAAACACTAGCAAGAACGGTTTAGTTATCAACTCCTACCGCTATTAGAGGGCGTTGATGTGCCGTCACCCAAAATTTTTCAGAGTTTCCCGTATTATAGTAGTAAAGTATTTGGTAATATCAAGTATTAATTGTCTTTTCATCGAGACCAATCTTCACAAATTCAAGCAACCCGTTTCCGAGTTACACGATTTTTCCTAATAACACGTAATTTAGTTCCCCCTCCCTTTATTTTGACAGCAATCGTAAAAATTCATTAAACAAAGTTTTACATATTGATCACTAGTTTACAACGAATATCTTTTTTTAAATACTTTACTGAGGAAAATTGCCCAAAGAATGGGAATTTTAAATTGAAATCAGTGAAACGCCCTCTCGCGGCAATGGTAGGAAATTGAAAATAATTTCCAGCATTTTCTCTTGGCCACATTTATCATAAGATTTTTTTATTTCACTGTTCTATCTCAAATAGTTTCTGAGTTATGGCCGGCCTCCTTTCTTAGTTGTACACCCTGTACATTATATGGACCATCTTGATCATCAGTTTGTTACAACATTATACTAATAAAGGTATTTTTAGAATTCCAACATACTATCTGCAGTGCTTTGTTTGGTAAAAGAATTAGACTACCCCAGTTTGGAAGTTGTTGAGATGGCTGTTAGGTGTCGCATGGACGAATTAGAAGAATGACACAAATGTGAAGGTAATGATAGTCCAAAAATGGAAAACTGTGAACTGCCTCTATATTAATATGTATTTATAGTTTTTTTACCCGCACATTTTTACCTTAACGAATTTTACTATGTAACTTCAATAAACAACTTACATTAAGATATACACTGAGAGCAAATCTATGTTTATGTCTAATTATTCAATGAGTTATATCTCGATTTTATTTTTTATCAGTGCTAAGCTCTCTATTTTGTACCTGCGTAACCGACATCGCTGTAAATACAATATTGTTAAATTTAAATACGTAAAACTGTTTTACAGTGTTACTGTTTCAAACAAGTTTTTAAGTTATATTAGTTTCTCTTTCTTAATTGAATAACAATATATTTTATTTGAAATTCACATTGTCACTTACTTTGTACTGAGTACAATTAAAACATTCCCTTTGCGTTATTTTTGATATTCAGTTACATTTAATCAAATATTAATTTATTATTTATAAAATGTTGAGATTACATTATTTATTAGCTCCTTCATATGTTTGACTCACTCACATTATACCAATACCAAAAATTGAATGTAACGTATATTATAATAATAATTAAGCTTCTGCTGTTGGCAGCTTCTATTAAAAAGAAATAAACAGGAGAGCGTCTCGACAGTAACCACTTGTAAAAGAGTTGTTCATCGTTTTCAGTTGTTAGGTTACATGAAAAAAAATATGATTTTACAACCTATTTTGATGCATAGCATCTTGAGTGATTTTATGTAATAGTTATATGTTCATATTGTTATTTATTGTTGTGTATATTCAATAATTGTTATTTCTATATTTAACTCGCATTAAACATATAATTGGTTAAATAATATTATCATAGCACCGTACAAAAAAACTTAAGTAAACTGTTTCAATATGAAGATGCAAAGTTTAAAGTAAAACGTCAAATGGAATTGTACTGTATGTAGGTACTATAAGAGAAATGAGATGGCATCATCTCTTGTTCAATTGTTAAAAGATAATCACAACATTTATATGGTTTTAAAATATCTCAGGTTCAATCGTTTTTTTTTTACAAAAAATTGTTTTCGCATTTTGTCAGTTGCTTCAGGTTTCTTTGACATCGAAGTTACCTTAAGTGTATTTCGGTTATATTATAAGCAAAAATGCCTATTTCGAATTGAGAAGCATTAAATATGCTTGCCCCATATTTTGAATGCATGCAAAATACAACTGTTGCGGGACCACAGAAATTTGGAAAGAAATTAAAGTTTTCATTCATTGCCTACTTATTTATTTTAAGCGTACGATTTGTTTATACATACTTACAGGTCGGACGCAATAAGGAAAACGGGAGTTGTATTTGGAACGGTCCTATGGAGGGGATATTAGCATGGGTAATTTGAAACTACGCAGTGGCGGGGTATGCTTAAAGTTTAAAATATGCAAGATTATATAATATTAATAAATCCAGTAAATAATAAAAGAGACGATGCTTCTTGGAGATTTTGTATTTCACATTTACGTTATTGACATCGAACCGTGTGATAGTTTGGTTGCCTATACTACATTATACGTTGAAAGCGATATTTCACTATGGCACTGTATATACTGCAAATTTACCCATTGGCAACTCGATTCGACTTTGGCATACGTCGGTTACGTTTTCCTTATCGCGTCTCACCTGTACCTCAAATCCTGTTATACGGGGTGTCCCATTTTAATCTCCCACCTGCGATAATTCTACAACACTGCGACGAATAAAAAGTTAACGTTTTTGAGGGGGACATCTGATGCTGTCAACCTTGCCCCCGCCGGGCCCCCAGGGGGGGGGGGGGGGGGCAACAAAATTTTAAATGGAAACCCCTATTTTTTAATGCGTATTCGAATAGAACGTTGAAAAGTAAGTGAATTTTATTCGGAGACTTTTTTTATAGATGGCTTCGCAAACGTCAAAAAAATTTTTTTTTAAATACAGTACAACTCGGTTATAACGTCATTGTCGGGACTAGCGATTTTTTGTCGTTATAATAGAGTGACGTTATTCGCGATGTAAGTGATTTTTGGTAAAATATAATCGTTCAAAACAATTAAGCATAACTAATGCTATAGGTACCTTTACCTACGGCTATAAATTTTATTAGCAATGTTACATACATGAATTAGTACATACCATAGATATCGTGCACATATAATGTACATATGTGTGTATGTATTGTAAAGTTTATTTTTGGAAATAGTTTGTAATTTTTGTTCTTCCGTCGCGTGTATTTCAAATGACGTTACAACCAAATATTGTGCGAATATTGTGTCGTCAAATGAAATGTTTTTTACATTGTAAACTATAGGAAGTTCTAGGGACCACGCTATACTCTATTATGACGTTATACCTGAGTTGATGGTATATCCGATGATGTTATAAACAAGTTCTACTGTATTTTATTTAATATGTCATTGTAGTAAACACGATATAAGAATAAAACTTTCTATAAAATATAATTAGGTAACTAAAACTAACTTAATCTAAATTTAAAGAACACCCACCCTCACAATAGCAACCTATTATACAATCTAGCCCTACTGGATTAACGATGAGCATTACTTATGCTGTTATAGTGTTGTGAAAAACAGCCAATAGATAAGAACGCCACGCTAGTCTGTTTAGGTACAAACACGGTGACCACTATGCAGACAGCAGTCCTGGAGGCTTTTATAAACTTTCCGCCTTTGTGCTTCGGGGTTGAGGAAGGGTTGAAGGAAGCACATAAGGGGCCTGTCTAGGCCATAACGGAATAATTTTCGAAATACACGCCTGATCACAAATCTTATCGGAGAGGACACTCAATGGTAACTGACTGTGAACAAGATTATTGGTTTTGAGGTATAAAAGGTAAACTCTAATCTATGGTCTACATACACCATAAACCCTGATATTCCACATATGCATACTCTTAAGGCGGCGTCGTAGATACTGAATCGTCTATTCACAGCTAGTCCCTGGCAAGCCATTAAAACGGCTATGCAGTCGGTGTGCACCGGCGCGGCGTTTCACACAAAAAATCGTATCTCGTAAACCATTACCAATAGTGAAAATTTCTTTTCACCAAAAACTTTTCCACTCATTTGGGCATATTTCCTCTCGATTAATCATATATCTATCTTCAACTGTTCAAAAATTTTCTCGATGCTGAAATATTCACATCAGTTTTGGTACCGTCCCTCCTTTTAAATACGTAAATGCTATTTTGAAAAAATATTTAAAAATGGCGTCACAATCGCGAGTTAAACACAAACAATACTTTTTTTAAGATCATTCAAAAAATCGGAAAATATTTTTTTATTCTTGTTTGCAATCACGAATTTAATGGAGCCCTCCGGATTTGAATTAGTGAGATCATTCTCCAAATTGTACACATTTTTTAACAAGTATATCTACGAGTGCACAGTACATGATCAAATTTCGGGGTGACACACGTTTATTCTGTTAAAATGAATAGTATAGCAGATTTATGTTTTTATAGCCATCCTTCTCTAATACATGTAGTTGAGAAAGAGAGAGAGATAAAAATATGTAATTTTATTATAGTTTTACATCGATGAGTCAAACCAACTTTATTTGAATTGAATATCAATTTAATTCAACTGTTGTGATATTGTTTTACTTAAAACATTTATTGTATTTTCATTTTTGCTAATCAATTTTATGTGGGGGTGTACACATGAGCTACATTTTTTTAAATTGGATGTCCGAATGAATGTTTTATTCAAATTATCTACACATTTACAGAAATTTGATTTTTTATATATTAATTACTTTATATTGTGTTATTAGCAAATCATTTGGAATTATACAGGGTGTTTTGGGGAAGGGTCCATATTGAACTTACTCTTTAAATAAGTTTAAGTCATTTTTGGAATGCATTTCCTATTTATTAAGTATAAGTAAATGAATAAGTAAAAAAATCGTTGGTAAATCAAAAGGTACATATGCATAGGTGGAAGGTTGTTCTTCGTATAGAAGGAGCTACATCGTAACAGTTGTCTTTTTCTAATTGGCCATATGCAACATAAAGTACTTAAGTTCTTAAAGGACCTTGCACGAGGAACTGAATACACATGCGAAATTGACCTGTTTAGTTATGTGTATCACTCACATTATTGCATTCTAATGAAATATATTACTGTATCCGATAAGATTATCCCTTCATGTGCCAAATAATGCACTTAACGCAGAATGAAAGTTCAATCCTGTTTAACCATTTATATGTTTAATTTACATAATAAGTTATTTAAAAGCGGTGTGTACATTGGTATATGTATATTATGCTAGTAGTTAATAACAAATTAGATTAATCGTACTATTATAGTTTAATTATTTAGATAATATTTTAGTGTACATAATTTGTGGAGATATTGGAGTATTTAAGTGCAAACATATCAATTTGGAATAATATCAAATAGTCAAAAAACATCTAGGAAAGAACTAAATTACTTATTTTTATTTCATTAAGGTGCGAATGCTTCAGATAAAGTACGATGCGCGTCATTATTCAACAACATTCTTAAACATTTTAGAAGTCTATTAGATCATGCAAAGCTTTTGTTCTGTAACTGACAGATTTTTTTAAACTGAGGGTGACGTAACCAACATAAATAGTAATGTAAGCAAAACATTTGGCACTGTTGTTCCAAAGATGCAAATTTGCCAATTGCTCCACCATAAGTGTAAAAGGTGATAAGAAAGTAGAATTAAAATTGTTTCATATAATGAACACAGAGTGTCAAACGTATTAGTGCTTTTACAGTTTGTAAGTTAGAAAAAAACATTATACAGTTTAATCATTTGATGCAAAAATATTGATATTTCGAAAAACCGACCTATTGAGGATTTAATGGTTTTATAAACTTTAAATCATTATATGTAGGTATTGAATTTATTAAACAAACCTTGTGATTTGAATTTTTTATATCATATTTTGAGTCGTCATATCGTTAGATGCAATAATCAATTAATTAAATCAAAAATCATTCCAGAGTGCTTCTATATTATAGATAAAATTAAATAAAAACGACCTGTTACATGACCAAAGATGCACCAACAATTTCAATAACCTTCAAATCGGTAATGGCGTAAGTGTGAAGGACTGAGAAAGCAGAGATGCATAAAGTAATAACCAGGGAAAACGGACTACACCTTGTCACATATAATGGACCCGTTTTTCTAAAATTCTTCTTTGGCGCAAACCACGCAACAGGTAGTTCTTATTTCAATTTACCTATACCTCCATAACATTTATTAATTTATCTTCAAAACTAAAAGTTGTCTATTAATATCATTGGCACCCTGTATATGCACAAGTGATAATGGAGAGGGCAAATAATAATTATTAAGGAAGGGTGTAACATGTCATTGTAGATATGTAGAGTTCCAGTGCTACACAGATAATAATCGTTCGTAAGCAAATTCGGGGCAACCATCCAGAGTTTTCTGGTGGTTTATTATTTAACAACATAATTAACATTTCTCCTATTGACTTCCATGTTATTTATCTTAAGTTTTTGAGTGACAATTCTTTCTCCTACATTGATGTCTCGGAAAAGTTGCACCTTGCACAAACTGTCGCTAATGTTAGGTTTCAATTTTTCTTCATCCACTGTGTGAACCTAATCACGGTGCATTTTATTTCTACTTCTGAGTTCAAATGAGTGAAGATTTTAATTGTCAGTGCAGATATGCAATGGTATAGTATTGTCACTTATGCAACATCAACACGACAATGATGATTAATCAATTTACATCTTATTTTAACTTAATTTAACTTCAGTATTTAATCTAGTCCTATAATTTTAAGATTCCTTTCTTGCCTTTAATATTAATTACAAACAAACTGTTCTGTTGAGATATTTGTAGAATGTAAAATATAAATTACCACTTTGATAAAAATCATTGTTAATTATAGCTTTTCCAAGAGTCTAATTTGTAATGCAATAACAACAATAAAAATTACAATGTACTTGTATGTGGTAATTTATATGATATAAAATTATTGTTACTTTTACTTAATTTATCTTTATAATTTAATAGTTTTGCGTTAAGATTGTTTGTTGTTTTGATTACTCTTCTGTTATTGCAACATTGTTTATTAATATTTAGGGTAATCAAATCAAAAAACTAAAGGCGAAATAGACTTAAAAGTAACTATTTGATCAGTAACGTCCATGACATACAAGTATTAGGTAATAATGTTTGGTGTTGGATTTTTATTATTTATTTACTAATAATCACTTTTCTCATTATTCGGAAGAGAGATTTTATCTGTTATTTATGCTTTTACAAAAATTGAAACAATAATGTTATAGGGGCCAATCTTGAACCAGCGTTTAACAACTCGAAGCACATTTAGAAAGGTTGGATACAATCAAACGTTGACCCATTTATAATTTAAAATAGATACTTCTTCCTAAAATATTAAAGATGCAACACTTTAACAAAAGAGTTGTCCAGAAATTCTGTTTTAAGTCTTATAAATGATAATAATTTTCTTTGTTTATATACACTATTTATACCACTAAATTAAATAAAAATTATTATTACTATATTTTCATTTAATGGATTCTTAAGGTAGTATCAGATATCGCTACTTTTGTTGCGCAGTTTTTTTGCAGCGGCTGCAAAAGTTGTGTACCGTGTTCACACACACACTAGTCAAAAGTAGCGCAAAACGCGCAGTTTTTATGCTGCAGCTGCTACAAAAGTTGCAGGTTGAGACTAGAGGTTGCACATACGTTCACACAGCGCTACTTTTGCAACATGTTTTGATTGCAGCTGTAGTTTATTCGTGTACGTTGTGGGGGAAACGTAAAAACGTTTCTTTACTGAATGGATGAGGATTCTCTTAATGTATGAATTTTCTTCTTTATTTCTTCACCATGCATGTTAAGTTCCAAAGAAATTTCCGAAATAGCTACTCTTCACATTTTCTGTTTAGCTCCCACATTAATTGTTATTTTTGCGCAAAATGCTACTTTGAACGAGGCGCAGCCGAGTTAAAAAAATAGTCGAGATCACCAAAGCATTTCTTGCAAGAGTTGCAAACAAAATTTTTTTGACAAACGTCAAAATGGAAATTTATATACAGTGGACCCGCGGTAATCCGACAAGCGTTTTGCAAGGCGATGTCGAATTATCGAATTTGTCGGACTGTAGAGTACTGCCGTAGATAAGATTCAATACATATACATATTATGTATATGTAGTATAAATCATGCACTGTGGAATTTAGTAAAATAGACAGCTTAAGGTTTATTATAAAACTAACATTATTATAAAAACTAACAAAAAATAATAAATAAATGCATTTATATTCTTACTTACAACCTGTTTAGATACGCATTAACGAAGATTTGCCGAAATGAAATTGTGAATTTGCATGTCGGATTACAAGGGGGGCCGGATTACCGCGGGTCCACTGTATTTATAAATTGAGGACGATAAAGATTAAAATACAAAAATCTCATATAGTAGTTTAGTGCGCGAAATATGTATTTCGCACAATATTTCATGCGTAACGTAGAAAAATGAAAAAAAGGGTCACTTCGTATATTGTTATGAATGCGCGAACTTTGTCATTTTTTGACTTGTTGGTTTAATTTCCCTTTTATACGTTTTACTTCATATATTACATAAAGAACAGTTTTTTCAAAACTACATTATCGATACACGTTTCAGAGAAAGAGGTAAATATAATGTTGCATACAGATATGTGAATTACATGTTACCGGTAATGCAGAAATCTGTATAAAAAGATCATAAAATACTAACGTGACGTAGGTTTATGAAAATTAAATTGTGCAGTTATTCAGAATGAGTCATACACAATCTTATTCGATTTTAACTATAAATATCATTCTTGAATTTGAAGCTGCAATAATTGGAACTTACTTTCATTCCTAGGCATGTTTTATCATTGGCAACATGTATAAACTTATTAATGTTGTTCGCTTCTAAAATTTTTGTTTCTCCTGTTGGGATGCCCGTCTTAGCAAAGCCTGCAGCTTGTTACATTTAAATATATCAGCATTTTTATTTAATATTACCAGGAGTGTGTACTGCTCCGTCATTAATTTATGAATCTAGCTATCCAATTTGTTTATACTGTCTTCTCACATAAAACAGTGAAGTAAATAAGGATTTGACTAATAAGTACAATTTTGACTCATGTTTTTCATATTACACTATATGATTGTATGTGATGATGCAGCAGTAAACACTCCTGGCGAGGACAGGACCTCAACATAGAGTAAATTGTTCATAAAGTAGACCTTACCCATATATAGATTTTGCTACCCCAGTTTGAGTTGTACCGTCGATTGAAAAGATTAATTAGTTATACATATTGTGATGTTTTTGTTAGTCTATGAGCATGTGTCACATATTATATTTAACAAACGAATTGCACATGGTTGAATACTGATAATTATCCTGTCAAGGTTGAATCTGAAACAAATCAAAAATCAAAGAATTTATAATATTAATTTCTACACACTTAATATTTTATACTGTCCACTTCAGTATTTAACGGTTGTATGTTAGGGTGCATCGAAAAAACACTTTTTTCGATTTCACTATTCCAATAGTGATTTTTTTTGTGGTTTGGTGTCAAAGTAACGTAAAAAAAAATTGAGGTTGATAGGTCAAGTCCTTCAGGTGCCGACTTGACCCTAAAGTTTTAAAAAATGACGTTTTTTGAAGATTTTTAAAAAATGATCTCCGAGCTGATTCACACTCCCTGGGTTGTTTTGACAGTGCAGGCCTTTTAAATGTAGTTATTTCGTCTGTATTACTCCTGGTTACATGTCATGAGCCTTCAAACGCAACATTGTTTTGTTAGGCAGTTTCCCAATGTTCTTTACGCATTTCTGAGTCCGAGACTCAGAAATGCGTAAAGAACATTGGGAAACTGCCTAACAAAACAATGTTGAGTCACCTATAAATCCGTTCTCTACAGTCTAAAAAAAGTTGCACTTCGGTTCCTTATATGAATGCTTTGCTTGTGTTTGAAGGCTCTTGACATGTAACCAGGAGTAATACAGACGAAATAACTACATCAGAGTGTTTTACACTTAGGTTTGAGTTATTTTAAAAGGCCTGCACTGTCAAAACAACCCAGGGGTGGTGTTTAGCAATTTATTGCAAAAATACGAAAAAATCTCAATTTTCGCAATTTTGACGAAAAACTTAGTGTGAAGTCGTCATCTGAAGGGCACATCCGATCACCGTCAATTTTTTTTGTCGCTATGTCAGTGTCATTTGGAAACAGAAAACCCCTATTGGCAAGTGTGAATCAGCTCGGAGATCATTTTTTAAAAATCTTCAAAAAACGTCATTTTTTAAAACTTTAGGGTCAAGTCGGCACCTGAAGGACTTGACCTATCAACCTCAATTTTTTTTTACGTTACTTTGACACCAAACCACAAAAAAAAATCACTATTGGAATAGTGAAATCGAAAAAAGTGTTTTTTCGATGCACCCTATTGTATGTACTAACACTTAATCTTTCCAATCAATTTTTCAACTTTCTAAGCTTTATATTTTTACATTTCAATTACACATAAAATTCAATATCAGTTATGGACCCACCAAAGTTAGATTCCTTAAGGTAGTATCAGACACAGCTACCTTTGTTGCGCTGCACATTAAAAAACTGCGCAACTTGAACTGCAGCAAGTGTGAACACCCATGCAACTTACAAAGTTGCGATCGCAGCCTGGTTGCATGCAGTAATTTTTTGTTGCACGCAGTTTAAAATGTAGGCGTGTGTGAACAGCTATTTCGGAAGGTTGCAAACGCAATAAAAGGTATTAAATCAGTTGAAACTTTTACTGCGGCTGCCGGTGCAGTATTCAATACCATATTTTCTACAAACGTCAAAAAATGACAAGGTTTGCGCATTCGTAACAATATACGAAGTGATCATTTTTTTATTTTCCTACGTTACGCGCGAAATGGTGTGTGAAATCTCCAGCTCTAGACAACTTGCTAAAACTAATTTCTTGCAAATGCAAAAAAGGATGTCGAAAAGCTTGTGGATGCAGTAAGGCTAGACTCAGTACTCCGTTCTTGTGTGAGTAGCAATGGTACCTGCGATAATTCGGATGTTGATCTGCAAGACAGTGATGAAGAGGAAGAGACGGAGATAGTTCTTCAGCGAACCTTCGACGAAATCCAGGAAGGAGGTGAGAAGAAGACAACTCTATCGCGGATAACACTTGGAAGAACTTCCTATCCGTGATGTTTTGCTCAGTTCTGAAGACCAAGACCTCACAAAACCTGGTCCATCAGGGATAGCGGAGAGAAAGAGAATGTGCTAAATTTAGTCAACAGTCCATCACAAGTGGACTGGGGATAGGTACCTACCACTAAAAAAAACGCCAGGAATTCTACCTCATGGTGGTGTGGAAATGAATTTTTTGGCCAATACGCGTGTTGGAGTAGACCTTGTAGCGTTCATACGCCGAAGCTATTCATTTCACAAAAGAAAGGTTGAAACATAACATTATTAGAAAATAGTCTCTCGTTTAATTTATTACATAACTATTTTCACCCTAAGTGAGTCTGAAAGGAAGTGTTGAAAAGCTGTTTTAGAGCGCCATTTTTCCAATATGCTGTTTCTGAGGAAAAAAATTGTCAGCAAAGTAAAAATTCGGAAAAAGCACGTCGAAAATGTATAAAAATATACCAATTTTCAAAACTCCTCTAAAATTTCACAGCCAACCCGGCTTTTTCAGTACCAATAATTGACTAGTGTGTATATCTTGTCCGCGAAAATCTTTAACGTACTAGAGACTGTCCTGCGGCCTCAGAGCGACAATAAATTGTAAAAAGTATTTCTAAAATTTGTAAATTTCGTCTTTGTGATTTCCGGAAAAATTTAATACAACACGCATCAATAAAATCTCTTACTTGACTCGGAGCTTTAAAGTACTCGGCACAAAGTGCCTTTATTTCAATTTAGCTCCTCTTCAGTAATGTGAGATTTTCCTGAGTTTTGTGTAAATAACTATTGTTATGTCTGGTAATAAGTACTCTCTTATAAGGGAAAAGTTGAAACCGCTTGGTGCACGGGCCCGAATTCTAAAAATAAATTACCAAAATTTTTTTCATTTTTTCTATAAGGACCCATTCCCTATCACCAATCATCATAAAAAAATGTCCGCGAAATTAGATACCAACAGCACACTAAACTGTCATTTGACGAACAGTTCCTCTGTAATCCAACCATTCTTGCAACATTCTTATTTTGCTGTATAAGGACCATCTTTCTACAACAAAACTGAATCCTCCTTAATGAGGGAAAATAAACATCGGAGGTATAAAAACCCCCAGCGGCACTCATTGTACAACGACTGTGATGTTGCGACACCTTTCCATTTCCCGGTTTGTCATCGAGTCAACCCTTTTTTTGACCTTTTGCCTCCAAAACTTTCCCTGGTTCCTGCACTGTGGAAATTCCCGTTGATTCCGGTGATCGTTGATGCATAATCAAAGACAATATCACAGACAACTAAACTAACTGTGACAATATCAAGTAGATAAACAAAAACATTTATACTTTCGCTATAGGTACTGCTTCGCTTCTTTTATATTAAAATATCATCTGGAACGCTTTTCTGTATTTTAAAAATAATGCAATAATTTAAAGAAAGTATTAAAAAAATGGAATGAAATGTTAATGTAGAATTAATTAAATACACAGACAAGACACAAGAGAGAACTAGAAAATTGTAGGTTAAGTTGTAATAATAAGCAAATTTGTTTAATTTGTGTGCTTGTTATACCTTTACAGAGGAACTGAGGAACAGTTTTGTTGAACCTTGACCTGCTGTTGTTCTGTTTCATTTTCCTCTTTTTATATTTCTAACATTTTGTTTGTACTATCTACTGCTATAACATGCTACATGTTAAATAACAAATCAACAAGCTCCCAACTCTTTAAAATTTGGCGGTTCCTTTTGTTATCTGTGTTTATGTTCAAAGTATATTTTATGCAATAGATAAGGTAGTAATAGGAGAATTCGCCCATGCCTCTTTATTCCATCCAACTTCAGCTACAAAAGTATCACAATAAAAATGTTAAAAGTAATTCGAAACATTTCAATTAGACAAAAATTTCAAAACCACTTCTTACGATGCTACGGAGCTAACGTTATAAAATCTCAATACAATGTTGAATCTGCAAACTACAAGGTAAAAATCGGTCAATTTCATGCCACCTGTTGCCTAATAAATACTCTTTCACAATAGAGAAACTATGAACATATGTCCAATTTGGTAAAAACCTTACAAAAACGTACCGAAGCAATTTTACAAGGTGGAGGCTCCAAGGCAGTACAAAAGCATATATCTAAAGGAAAACTTTTAACTAGAGATAGAATTAACTTACTTTTGGACAAAAGTTCGGCATTTTTGGAATTATCGCCATTGGCAGGCTTTGAAATGTACGGAAAGGACGTAATTAATGCCGGTGGGATTATTACCGGTATTGGAAAGGTTTATGGGTAAGTATGAAGTGAAACCATGTATTGAGTTTGGCACTTTATGAGGTATTATGTTGTAGTATTGATTGTATGATAGTAGCTAATGACGCAACTGTAAAAGGAGGCACTTATTACCCAATAACAGTGAAAAAGCATTTACGTGCACAAGAAATTGCGCAAGAGAATAGATTACCATGCATTTACTTAGTTGATAGCGGTGGTGCAAACTTACCAAACCAAGCTGAAGTATTTCCTGATAAAAATCACTTTGGAAGAATATTTTATAATCAAGCTAATATGTCGGCACAAAGTATAGCACAAGTACGTTTTTGCTGGTAGACTCAAGATATCTTATTAATGTATGATTAATTTTCAGGTGGCAGTAGTATTAGGATCTTGTACCGCTGGTGGTGCATATGTACCTGCAATGGCAGATGAATCCATAATAGTGAAAGAACAAGGTACAATATTTTTAGGTGGTCCACCTTTAGTAAAAGCAGCCACTGGTGAGCAGGTAATTATTAATTTGTCTCAAAAATGTTTATATGATAGGAAACGTTAGGTAACTGCTGAAGAGTTGGGAGGTGCGGACTTACATTGTTCGACATCAGGTGTAACAGATCACTATGCAGTCAGTGACGAACATGCACTTTTCTTAGCAAGACAAGTAATAAAAAATCTTAATAAACAACCGCTACAATTTCAGTCACACTTTGAACCACCAAAATATGATCCAGAAGAGTTATATGGAATAATAGATTCCGATATTCGTAAACCATATGATGTTAGGGAAGTAATCGCACGTGTATTTGATGGATCAGAGTTTGACGAGTTTAAAAAAAAGTATGGAGAAACATTGGTGTGTGGATTTGCCTCACTGTACGGTAAAACTGTAGGTATTATAGGAAATAATGGAGTATTATTTTCCGAAAGTGCATTGAAAGGGTGTCATTTTATTCAAATATGTACACAACGTAATATACCATTAATATTCCTTCAAAATATTACGGGTAAGTTGTTATGATGTAGTTCTTGTATTAAAATAACCAAAAAGTGTAGGTTTTATGGTTGGAAGACAAGCTGAAGCTGGTGGAATTGCGAAAAATGGAGCTAAACTGGTAACTGCGGTCGCATGTGCAAATGTTCCTAAAATAACACTTCTAATTGGGGGATCCTATGGCGCTGGGAATTATGGTAATTTGTATAAACACGTAAAATTTTAAAAGTTTATACAAAAATTTAGCCATTGTGACATGTATTAGAACTCGGGACCTTCACTTCCCAGAGTACTGCTCTAACAAACTGAGCTACCACAAACCTCCGCTCCCTGTATCATTCTAAATTCTTTATATGTATTTATTTATTCGGAACACTTTTCACCTAACAAATCACAAGCTAAATTTTTCTATATGTATGAACGTTTGTCATATGCTTGTCAACGACATTAAAATAACTGCTCTCGTAAGCGAGATACTAATATAGAAATTAAAGGTATGTGCGGTCGAGCATTTTCTCCAAGATTCCTATATATGTGGCCAAATGCAAAAATCTCGGTAATGGGTGGACCTCAGGCTGCCGGTGTTTTATCACAAGTTGCAATGGCATCTAGACGTCAACAGTGGACACAAGAAGAAATTGATAAATTCGAAAAACCAATCGTGGATCAATTTGAATATGAATCTTCCCCATATTACAGTAGTGCAAGGTAAATTAATACAGTAGATGTATAGAGTATAGTAGAGTATACAGTAACGTAAATTAAGTCTACAAAAATGGACCTAGAAACAAAGCAAAATAAGGCTTTATCTATGACTTTATAAACAATATCGCTTATTATTACTACAGGGTGAATGGTAACTTATGCAGTTAACTGAAATGACATACTAAAAGGGCTTCAAGCAGTAACTTTTAATTATACACTTGTAGGATAAACTCAAAGACAAAATAGTAACACTAAAAGGAAAACTTTTTCTACAGTAGAGATTGGAAATGTCTACCGCCCACTTTGACACAGGTTTGTGCATGGCAAATCCAGTTTTGGTATAACAGTGGAAATGTAAACGTAGATCTTCTACAGCAATGTTAATTCAAAATTTATTTACTTACAGTAGGAGGACAAGGCACTCACTTGATAGACGTCAACAAAGGAACAATTGATATGACATTTACATGTCAGATTGTAACACAAGAAATAATCGCTGATTCCAATCAAGCACTCTGATTTATCGAAAAATTGTATCCATTAATTAAAATTGTGAACTATAGTACCATTTGTTTTCCACAAGTGGGCAATCATTTTTAAAATAGTGTACTTTAGTTATTATTGGGTTTCGCCTGTTATTTTACTAAGAAAAATTGTTCAGTTTACGGTCATCTATTAGCACTAACTCTTGTTCTTTTTCTATGATTAGCACTTTCAGTTAACTGCATAAGTTACCAGTGATGTGTGATTATTCACACAGAGCATACAATTCTGTGATACTATGTTTATTGGCACAATTTAGTATTAACCAAAATCCAATAGTAAATAGTAGAAAAGTTAGTTCATTTCTCAAAATTCTTCAAAGTTAAAAGGCAGCTTCTAATTTCCATTGGCAACGCGTTGTAGAATTTTATCGTACCTATAGTTAGCTTATTCCATTTCTGGCCTGTAGCATATTTCCATTGTTTTTTGTGCAATATCAGTGAGTTTGAGTATGAGAACTTAATATTTGCATTATGCATCCAACTTAGCTTGCTGTCTTAAGTGCAATTCCAAAAATTTGACAGGTTTATTATCGTGGCTGTTCAGGATTGCATGGCTTCTTAATGTGATGGTAACAGTTTCCGTTGTATATCGCACTACGTTTGTACTTGTAAATTTCTACTTGCATTAGAGAGAAAATGTATTTCCTGCACACAAAATGAATTTTGTACTTCCTTCACAAGTTTTCAGATCATTAATGATGATAAGAAAAAGAACTGGTCTCTAAACCGATCCTTGTGGGACTTCCATCTTAACCTTTGCATGTTAAGAATTTTTGTTGTGATCACTCCATAAATATGAAGACAGTGATTGTGCGAAGGGCTCATCAAATGCATATTTCTCCATCAACAGCTGTCAATGAAAATGGATGAGGCTCAAATGGACAAAATTGCCAAAAATGAACGATGCAAAGTTGTTGGCAACTAGGGCTACTAGACTTTTTCAAGCGGTATCCATATTGACATTAGGTTGAGTAGGCTATATTGTTCCAGATAATCAACGATTTCGTTTTTAGATATTTCTAAAAACAAGGGAATGATTCATATTCGTCCATACTTGGACAGATCGCCCACAGATCCTTTGTTGTGTATTGGCGCAACACGTGATACTTTTAATGGATTTAGAAATGTGCTAGCCAGGATGCATACATTAAGATAAGATATTTTATGGCACATTACTTATCATTACTCAGAGTACTTCATGTAGGTTGATTATTATATTATGTGTTTAACTGCTTGCATCCTTCAAGTTGATTATTATATTTTGATGCGTTGTTGTACCTTATAGATATCTTGTCTTTTGTGATTAAATCACAATGTGTTTAAACAAATACCAATTTCAGTTATTGGTTTGAATGTGATTATTTATGTGTGGCTGCTCTTTAATATTAGTATGACATTGTAGCACAAGAGATTTCTGTCAAGCACACTGATGTGAATATGATTTAAGTATGTGTAGTAAATATGTCGACAAGACAGTGGTTGTTTTTCACATTCTAATTGTTTAAAAGGCTAACACCAAAACTTGTGAAATGTTTTTTGCAGTTGAAGAGTTTAAGAATGATTGGTATTAGATAAAATATGAAATGAATGAGTAACTATCATAATTTCAATGTTTTGTGATCACTTTTAGGCAATTAGAGATGCTTTCCAAGAATAAATCGAATCTGTGGGGAGTCATAATTTTTCCATCGCTGCAAATTTATAGTGCAGTTTTTTGACAGGTTTTTTAATTTCATCGGTAACTTCGAAACGGGTTGCTTGATTTTGTCAAGAGTGGTCTCGATGTAAAGAGAATACTTGATGCTATACCTTCGGTACTATAAGAGCTATTGACATCATTTTTTTTAGATTACTCCCTCGTTAATTTTCCTTTCAATTAGTTACTTGATGTTACTAATTGAAAGGAAAATTAACGAGGGAGTAATCTAAAAAAAATGATGTCAATAGCTCTTATAGTACCGAAGATATAGTCAAAAATGTGGTAATATAACAGGCATAGTAAAAAACACAAGTTTCATAAGGTAGGTTTTATGGCACTAATCAAAGTTTAGAATGTTTAGAATGAGTTTTAGGATGAGTGACATAAAAGCCTTATGAATGAGTTTTTTATACTATTTTTTAGAATTTGCGATTGGCACTACAGTAGGCGCTCGGTAATCTGGCACCCGATTTTTTTCCCCTATGCCGGATTATCGGATTTATGTGGGAAATAAAAGCTTTATACGTACAATGTAAAATGAATTTTACATATCATAGATAGGTATCCACAATAAAAGACTATTTATTGTTAGTTCTTTTTATTATAAAAATAAAATTGGCGAAATTGTTTACTTAATATACACAAACAATTCATTATCAAGTGCCGGTTTACCGAACGTGTCGAATGGCGAGCGCCAGAAAGTTTCGGCCTTTCCTCAAAATTGTATAAATTAATAGCAGCTATGATCATAAAGAAGTTAGTTCATATTTTAAGGAATCAACTTTACAATTGATTATGCATGTTTATTTTATTGTAAACTAGCTGCTTACCCGCAGCTTTGCCCGCGGTCTTGGGAAATTCGTATCTTTCGGGTTTCCCGGTGTGAATATTCGATTTTGCCCGGGGTAAAGTAAAATTTAGTTTGAAAAATTTTAGAGCTATTAGAGACCGTATAACTATACACATTTTCAGCTTTCTAGCTCAATTAAATTCCCTGTTAAAAAACCGAAATTCGGGTATTTTTGGGCGTGGATTTGTATAAAGGACAAACACACACACACTTTCTACTTTATATACATATTAGATTTATAGTTACCCAGTGTTTATCTATAGTACATATTTTCTATTATTTTTGTTACTTTTTATTTTTATGTTGATGTTCATTTGTTTACCTTTGTTTTGTATCCTTTGTATTTTATGCAACTCAATATGTTGAGAAGGTGCCATTTATTATTATTTTAATAAATGTCTGTATACATAAGGTAGGTTTTATGGCACGAATTGCGCCACGAGTTTTCTTAAGGATGAGTGCTATAAAAGCCTTATGATGAGTTTTTTATAAGTACTATTTTTTAGAATTTGCGCTTTTTGCAAACAATTTAAAATTTTTTAGAGTATTCTCTTAACATCGAGACCAATCTTGACAAATTCAAGCAACCCGTTTCGAAGTTACACGTATTTTTCCAGTAACACGTTATATGGTTACCCCTCCCTTTATTTTGACAACAATCGTAAAAATTGATTAAACAAAGTTTTACATATTGATCACTAGTTTACAATGAATAAAGGAAAATTGCCCAAAAAATCGGAATTTCATTTTGAAATCAGTGCAACGCCCTCTGGCGGCAATGATAGGAAATTAGAAATAATTTCCAGCATTTTCTCTTGGGTACATTTATTAAAAGATCGTTTATTTCACTGTTCTATCTCAAATAATTTCTGAGTTATGGCCGCCTCCTTTCTTAATTGTACACCTGGTACATTAGAAGTATAACTCCTTTCTTTTCAAGTTCTTATATCATTTTCGGTGTTAGTTTGTCCATCCCTGGTGGTTTTTTGGTATATAAGTGGGCGATTTCTTCTTGAACTACTTAGTTCCACATTCGTTTACTAAACATAATATTATACATTAGGAGTGCATTTGACAGCACTATAATTCTTATGTTTATAAAATTTTATTTGGGATATTTGATGCCAAATTTATAATTTCAGATTTTAAATGAGTTACGAGGTACATTGTTCTGATTTGGTAAGTTACTTTAAGATACACTGTAAAGTGTTGTTGTTGAATCTTCATCATTCATCTCCCCGCTGCTGGTTGAGAAAAACGGCTTATAGCTGATCTCCGCCAAAGAAAATAAAGTTATTATTATTATTATTTCTAAGGTTTGATAAAGAGCGACCTGTTATTCTGTTGTTCGGGTAGTTTAATTTGTTGTTTACAGAATAAGATAATTAATTCATCTTTAGAACCTTTAAGGCATATCAGCAAAGTAAAGTTTCCACATTTTCTGAAATAAATTGCAGGGTTTTTAACACATTTTTTGTATGGGACACAAACTTGTTGGCTTGTTGCAATCTCTCCTTGAAGAAGTTTGGGTCCAAGTTCCTTCCCCACAGCCAACTTCACGTCGTCATCATTTTGATGACAATCCCCTTCTAAATCCTCCTTCAATTTGGTAAAAAGATGGTAGTCAGAAGCTACCAAATTCGAACTGTATGGTGGGTGGGTCAACATGTCTCAACCAAAGCCTCCAAGAAGTTCAACTGTCAGTTGCCTGACATGGGGATGGGCATTTTTGTGATTGAGACAAACCTTAGAGGTCAGCATTCGATTTTGTTTGCGCAAAGTTTTTTTGGGGTTTGCAATAACGGGCCAAAGTAACCGTTTTTCCTTGGGGTAAAAAATTGATAAGAAAGATCCCCTGTTCATTCCAGAAAACCGAAGGTACGATTTTTTCGATGATTGAACCATTTTAAATGTTTTTGCTGGTGGGGACTTATGTTTCATTTTTAGGCTAACAACTGTGGAAGCTTTCATTTTTATATTACTTTACCATTTGTTTCAATAAGGCACAAATTCCAAATATTTCATTTTGCTTTAAACATTTTTGTGATGGCTAATTGGTCATTTCTTTTGTGTTGGACTACCCTTGTGCTTCTCAAAGATGGCCACTTTTGAATTTCTTTGACCATACATACCTTTTCAAAATTTCATTAGTACAGCCCTACAGGTTTCCGTATGTACAAATGACATTAAAACAAATGATATTCTGACCTGTGTCATAACAATCGAATTAAATGCTACCAAAACTAAGTATAAATATTTTCCAATGAAAGGAAAAAATGAACAGCAATAAAAACTAATGATTTACCATATTGCAAGACAAAAAAATAGATACCTACAATAGCAATCTGATAGTAAAAAAGGGGATACAAGGTGGTGAAGCATTTGCTACTAGAGAATTTTGAGATGGACTGCATCTTAAACAGAAAATCTAACTTTAAAATCAACAGACAATATTGAGTGTTAATGTTGGATGTTGGGTGTAGTTTGATTTGGTTGAAGGTGCTTGATCCCTATTTTATCAAAGAACCTTAAGGAGGAGCACAATATGTAAATTATTACCATACAATAAGAATGTTATTACAATCATATTAGAAGAGCTGTTGGATTTAAGTCATATTTGTTCAACAGGACGGTACCTCAGCACGTAATTTTCGTAATGATTATTTCGGTAAGAGGGTTACTATTTTTTTTAATAACTCTTGCATACTTTCTTATTTTTCTCATTTCACCATCGTTATCAGCAAACAAAAATACTATTGTTTCACTAATTTAACCTGGTTTCTACAGTCAAAGTCACATAAGAAGGAGAGCACCGGCACAACCCGATTCATGACTCCGAAAGCCGAGTACTGTAAAAATACAAGTCAGTTGCGTATCATGCATTCACACAAGTGCATTTTTTTCAATAACTTAACTCGAATTTGATTAGATATCACTAAAATATGTAATTATCCTGTAATTATAATTCAATAAATAACATTAATGTTCACATTTAGTGATGAATAAACATATCTACAAAAACAACATGAAACCACGCTGACTTATAGATACGCGTTAATTTTACAAGCAGCGTAAATTCTTTGTTTGCGCATTGCCGCTCTCGCCTTCTTACGTGAGTACCACTGTATCTTTAGTAACAAAGTTAACGTCAGCTTAACTATGAAACCAACTGTGCATAGTGATATAAACCTGAATAAAAATCTTTTCCAGGTTATGGGACGATGGAATAATTGATCCGAAGGATACCCGAAAAGTTTTAGGGTTAAGTTTGGCAGCTACATTAAACAACAACGAAATACCGACCAAATTTGGAATATTTAGAATGTGATCAAAGAACAATAAAGTTAACAAAATACAGACATTATTTATTTACTTCGGTAATATCGCGTTTTTGTATACTTCGCAGTTGTTTTTTCTTCATACGTTTAATTTTATTTGGATTTTTAATAACTTGTATTATCTCCGCTTTTCTACTATTCTCTTCGCGTATTTTTAAGTTTTCCCGTCTCCTCTGCTTCTTCTGCTCTTTCTCTTCTTCCCTCTGGGATTTAATAGATCTAGAAGCTTCTTTTGTACGTTTTAAATCTTCACGGAGTCGCTGTTTCTGTTGAAATGTATTTCGAATGCCTCTGGTTTTTATGATTGAAGAAAAACGTTTTTTTGTATTTTTCCATATACGCCCAGACTTGGGCTTTCCCCTTGGTGTATTTTTCACGTTTTTGGGTATTTTTCTAAAACACGCTCATTTGTTATTAGGTAATTTTTTTAGAGTAGCCTAAATTACCTTTTAGCATTTTTCGTACATTCAGATTCAGAAGTATCAATTTCATTTATCATGTTGAAAAGATAAAGATTGACTAATAATTTGAAAGTATTAAAGAAAATAACCTAAAAAAACCACATGTCATGTTTGTTTCAAATGAAGAAACATTTTACCTACGAGCTACGAGAACATTTTAACTACCAGTTATAACAATGAATATACTTTGGTTATCCCCAGTGGTTATCCCTTTATATACTCTTTGGTTATACCATGGTACAAAAAGACAAGTTCTACGAACGTAATATCTATGTGAAGTTAGCGTCGGTATCACCCTGCGCCCAGCAAAAATAAATGTAGATCACTGGATCACATGTTAACCTTAACTATATCAATGTCGTCGTCTAATAAGGACCATCAAACACCACCGACACATGCTAGAGGGACGAACCTTCACGATATATACGGGCCACAAACCCATCACTTACGCTTTCCAGCAAAAGCCAGAGAAGTGTTGCCCCAGACAGTTCCGATACCTCGATTATATAAGTCAATTCTCCACGTCGCCGGAAAAGAAAACGTAGTCGCGGACGAACTATCCAGGATTGACCAGGTATCGAAAGGAGTAGATTTCGAAGCCCTGGGACACGACCAGGCAGACGATCCAGAGCTAAACAAATTGCTCCACGACAGCACAGGCCTCCAACTACGAAAGATACAGTTCCAGAACGGCAAGGTTTACTGAGACATATCACAGAAGACGGCAAGACCGTTCCTGACGACAAAGTTCAGGGAGATGGCCTACCACAGCCTGCACCAGTTGTCACACCCAGGGGCACGAGCAACGACCAAGCTAGTATCGAGCATGTTCGTATGGCCCGAGATGCGCAAAGACTGGGGTAACTGGACCAGACAGTGCGACCAATGCCAACGAGCCAAGGTATCAAGGCACAACAAGCCAGCGATAGCAAGTTTCCCCCCAACAAGCAGTCGGTTCTAGCATGTACATACAGGGTGTCCCAATATTCCGTGGACATAGAGCTACAGTAGGTTTGTGGGAACAAAAAAAGTCGAATGGGCTAAACTTACCTATATACTAAAGTACATCGTTAAGCCGTGAGAGGGCGTCAAAGTTGGAAGAATATTTTTGTTTTATTTTAATAAATCGGAAATTCTTTGATCGATTTTTTTAAAATTTGGTTTGGGCACATATCAATGAAGGAACTATGTTTTTAAGTGGATATCAATTTAACTGAATTCCGGGAAGGGTGAAAACTACCCCTACCGTTCGATACATTTAATGGTAACTTTTTTGTGGGTCGTAGGAGTGCTTTAATTTTTTGTAAAAAGGAAGATACATTAATTTTCTGTATTTTTCGTCTCTTACAAAAATGGCGTATCTCTTTTAGTTTTTGAGTGAATCACACAATAGTTACAATAAATGTTCAATACGACCACCACCTCTTCCACCCTGCATAAATTAATTCTACGCAGGAAACTGAAATTGACTCTTCTCAAGATGCTGTGAACTCTTTGCAAGACCAACGCCTGTTGAGAAGAGTCAATTTCAGTTTCCTGCGTACAATTAATTTATGCAGGGTCGAAGAGGTGGTGGTCGTATTGAACATTTATTGTGACTATTGTGTGATTCACTCAAAAACTAAAAGAGATACACCATTTTTGTAAGAGACGAAAAATGCAGAAAATTAACGTATCTTCCTTTTTACAAAAAATTTCAGTTTCCTGCGTACAATTAACTTATGCAGGGTCGAAGAGGTTGTGGTCGTATTGAACATTTATTGTGACTATTGTGTGATGCACTCAAAAACTAAAAGAGATACGCCATTTTTGTAAGAGACGAAAAATACAGAAAATTAATGTATCTTCCTTTTTACAAAAAATTAAAGCACTCCTACGACCCACAAAAAATTTACCATTAAATGTATCGAACGGTAGGGGTAGTTTTCACCCTTCCCGGAATTCAGTTAAATTGATATCCACTTAAAAACATAGTTCCTTCATTGATATGTGCCCAAACCAAATTTTAAAAAAATTGATCAAAGAATTTCCGATTTATTAAAATAAAACAAAAATATTCTTCCAACTTTGACGCCCTCTCACGGCTTAACGATGTACTTTAGTATATAGGTAAGTTTAGCCCATTCGACTTTTTTTGTTCCCACAAACCTACTGTAGCTCTATGTCCACGGAATATTGGGACACCCTGTATAGATATAGTCGGACCAATGCCCGCAAACCAGGGATACAAATACATCCTCACGTGTATACACGATGGGCCGAAGCCACGCCGGATACCAAACATAGAGGCAGAAACGATCACCAAAGAATTCGTCAACACATGGATCTCTCGTTTCGGAGTTCCACTACGAGCGACGACCGACCAGGGACGGCAGTTCGAAGCTACGCTATTCCGGAACCTAAGCGAACGAATAGGGTTCCAAAGAATACGCACGACTGCTTACCACCCACAAGCGAACGGAATTGTAGAACGTTTCCACCGACAACTAAAAGCATCACTCCGCTGCCACAACGTAGAGCAATGGACAGAAGCTCTTCCTATAGTACTCCTCGGAACGGAGCGCATGGAAAGAGGACATCTAAGCAACAACAGTCGAGATGGTATACGGTCAAGGGTTGCGCTTACCAGGCGAGTTCCTGTCGAACGGACAACAGGAGCAACAGCTGGAAGCCGAGACCTACGCCACACGATTACGGAAGCACATCCAAGATATGCGACCGAAGCCAGCAAGCAACCACGACAGCAAGAAACACACGTTCAAACTCAAACACGTGGACACAGCTACGCATGTGTATGTAAGAGGCGACGCAGCCAATTAAGCGACCGCTCCAGGCACCATACGAGGGCCCCTACCGAGTGGTCAAACGAAACGATAAACATCTAAAGATCGACAGACAGGGAGGAGAGATAAGAATATCATGCGACCGAGTAAAGTCTGCTTACCGCGCTATCGGTCTATCGGCGCGAGGTGTATCGCACTATCGTCAGCAGCGGTCGGTCCACCGGCGTATCGTCGTAGGTATCGTGGGTCGCTATAGAGAGCAGACAGGTCGCTATCGGTTAATAGATCCATTGTTATTATAAGTGACACTGATGATGTATTTTCGATTAGATATAAAGGAGTGTACCCAATTTACAGAAATGTCCTTTATACCACAACGAGGTAGATGCTTGTAAAGTATTTCTAGAGAGACACAGTCAAAGGCTTTTGACAGATCACAAAGTATGCCGATTGATTCAGAACCCTTGTCCAGATGTGAAATGATGTTATCATAGAAAGAGTGAATCGCTGTGACGCTGTCTGAGCAGATCTACCGCTCCTAAAACCATGTTGGTTATTAGATAAAATATTATTGCAATTTAGGAAGTCGACAAGCCTGTCCAAAAATTCAAAAATTTTGGAGAATATAGAAGTTAAAGTTATTGGGCGATAGTCGTCGGGTGAATACACATAAATATACATTTAAGAGTAGGTACCTACACATACTTAGAAATACTTACTTTCTTAGTTGATGCGAGCCGAAACCCAGCATTTTCCTAACAAAATTTATTTATGAATAAAAGTATAGAAATTTTTGAAATTAGATGGATTAATCATAATCTAAAGCATAATTGGATACGCCACTACTAGTTTAGAAATGCAATAAAAATTTCTTTCATATCAAGTATATCCGCGCGATTCTTTTCACCAAGTTTCCAGCAAACAGAAATACGTGATAATTTCGTTTTTTTTTGGTACCTACTTATTTTACCAAATGGCGTGATTTTTTCACTTGTAGAACACGAGATTGCAACGTTGGAATGTCACATTTTTAGGACGTCTTTTGCTCACGTAAATAGGACGTACCGAATACTACCGATAGACGTAATGTTCAGGACATAGAGACGTTTTTAATGCGTATGTAAGCCGTGTGCCACCTTCGGGTCAAAATCGACCCAGGAGGGCGTTTCAAATAAAAAAAAACTTTTTAAATTATTTTATTCGACAATATAAAAAAACATTCTATTATAATATAATAATCAATTTTTTTATTATTCATTTATGGGAAACACTGTAGCAAATTTCAATATGGTGGATTTCTGCTCCTTAAATTTTTTATTTAAAATTTTATTATTTTAAAATGTAACGGTTCGCCTATTTTATAAATTTCTTGGGACATAATTTTATATTATGTACACTTTTTCATTCTACTTTTAAAAGGTAATGTGGTGAAATGTGAGAACTAAAAGTATAATGAAAAAGTGTAATATAAAATTACGTCCCAAGAAACTTATAAAATAGGCGAACCGTTACATTTTAAAATAATAAAATTTTAAATAAAAAATTAAGACGGAGAAATCCACAATATTGAAATTTGCTGCAATATTTCCCATAAATTAATAACAATAAAAAATTCTAAAACAGCAAAGATACAACATTTAAATAATAATCTATATTATTATTATAGATATTTTCGTTATATATACAGGGTGTTTAAAAAATACGTTCGAATATTTGGCCCACTTATAGATCTCATCAGTACAAACAAAAAAGTCAAAATAAACATAAGTCCAAAAATCAGCCGTTTCCTAATTACAGCCTGTTTTTCAAATTAAAATAATTGTATGGCAAAGCCATTTTTTTTTTTTTTGCATTTGGGGGTATTTAAAGACATTAGTTTATTCAAATCCTGTGAATAATTTAGATGAGTTGCGAGAACGAATTGAACATGCCTGCCAGACTGTTCGTATAAATCCGGGACTCTTTGAGAGAGTGCGGCGTTCACTTTTACGGAGATGTGAAATGTGTATACAAATGGAAGGAGGACATTTTGAACATCTTCTTTAAGAATCATTAATTTGTAATAATTAAAATGTATTTATACTGATATTTGTTCATGTTCTAGTAGAAACCTCGTTGAAATACTCCTACTGAGTGTAAATTATTTTAATTTGAAAAACAGGCTGTAATTAGGAAACGGCTGATTTTTGGACTTATGTTTATTTTGACTTTTTTGTTTGTACTGATGAGATGTATAAGTGGGCCAAATATTCGAACGTATTTTTTAAACACCCTGTATAAACATATATGTACTAAAATAAAACAAACAAATTCATTATTATGCTGTGTAGTGTATAATAGGGAAAGTAATAAATTTACCTTCTAAAGTCAAAACTATACATTTGGCAGTAATTTCTGAGATAGTCCATGCTTCTAAATTGTCAATTAGACCGTCACTAACACTACTAACAGCATATGTTTAGGGCCAACGAATTAATTGGATATAAGTACAACGGTTATCGATTACTAAATTTTTTTCCTACTAAGTTGTATTACAACTGATTCGGAATCAGTAATAATATTTTAAATTTGCACAACATCGTTTTGAATTAAGCAGTAAGAGTCAGCTTTGCCATAAGAATATAGGTAGAATACGTTGTATTTAAAAGTCATCTTTCTAAAAACCAGCTTTTTAAATTGTTTACAATAATTTGAATTAATTAAAGGGCCTGAGCTATGTTCAAATTTTAAATATAAATCTGTTCGTTCATCCACTATAGTTTTATACAAGGTAATTATTTTCCATTAGCCTGTTATAAATTTCCGCAAGGGGGTTTGTTGTTGATTTTACTAAATGCTTAATCTGATTCAAGTAATTTTCAAAATCAAAACATGAGAAATTATCAAGAACTCCAAACTATATGGGAGTTTTGTTGATCTCGACTATTTTTTTAACTCGACCGCGCGCCTCGTTCAAAGAATCAGTTCTCGATCACCAAAGTAGCATTTCGAGCACTAGATACAAAAATAACTATTAATGTGGGAACTAAAGAGGAAGTGAGTACAGACGGAGAAGAAATTAAGTAACTGATAGAAGCGGGTAGAAACAAAGGAATGCTTATGGAATGTAAAAAGTTCATTATATCATAATCAAACAAAAAGAAGAGTAGCTATTTCGAAAATTGCTTTAGAACTTAACATGGCCGATGAAGAAATAAAGAAGAAAACGTTTCCCACAACGTACACAAATAAACTGCGAAGCTGAAACTGCAAGGGCTGCTGAAACCAAAACGTTGCAAAAGTATATAGCTCTGTGTGAACGTATGTGCAACCTCTAGTCTCGACCTGCAACTTTTGTAGGCAGCTGCAGCATAAAAACTGCGCGTTTTGCGCTATTTTCGGCTGGTGTGTAAACACGGTACGCAACTGTAGCAGCCGCTGCAAAAAAAATGCGCAACAAAAGTAGCTATGTGATAGTACCTTAAGATTAATGGGGCATTTTTGGCCTATCTATATGAGTGCAAAAATTAATGTAATCGATTGTTGCTAAAACATACCTAATTATTCTTGATTATTTTCACGAAATAGTCTGTGAAAACAAGGAAGTTGTCCTGTAAAAAAACATCTCGTTCGCCAAAAATTCCCCCACGTTTGACAACTAGCAAATTGCGGGAGTTTATCATTGTAATGCGGATAAGCGGGAGTTCGTACTTAAATGCGGGAGACTCCCTCGGGCTACCTTATCGGCTTTTTTTATTGCGTATTGTTCCAACAGCTCGAGGGTATTGCTGTTTGTCACTTGCTCTAGTACTTGGTGACATTCGGAAACCAGTCTAGAGGTTAAATACAACAAAGAGGAAGAAAAAACAATTAATCTGGTAGGGTCGGTTAGGTAATGCAAAAAGATTGGGAGAAAATCTTTTACCTAAACCGTTGATTGAAATATTAATATTTCAATCAACGCCTAAACATAATGCACGTGGAAAGAAGAAAATGCGGAAGACCCAGACTACGTCGGGAAGGTAATGAGCTTTGAATATCAAATACCTACTTTATAATCAAAGGTAATGAGTAAAAATAAACCCTACACTATAAAAAACTGATTACATAATTTCAAGTAAGTATCAATCTTTAAAAGTTATCGGAGTGTTATTATCTGTGTATATTCCAAAGTTTATTTTTTGCACGATATAGACCGTGATTATATGTATAATGACAGAGAGGTACGTACATTTATCGTATTCCATTGAACTTCACATAGTAAAACCTCACCAAAGAAATGTTAAAAGTAATTCCAAATATTTTAATTGGACAAAGACTTCACAAGTATTTTATACGGCTCTATGGAGCTAACGTTATAAAATCTCAATGCAATGTTGAATCTCCAAATTACAAGGTAAACCATAGTTATTTGTACAACTAGGGAAGAAACTTATGCTTTTTTCAAATCGAGTTCAACGTTTGTCAATTGAATGAGAGTTGAAAAAACATTTTCTTCTCGTGTTTTACACAATTTTTTTCTAAAAGTGTGCCTATATGGGTAATTAAAAAAATATCCACGAAATTCGGTAAATAGTGTTAGCAATACTGTTTATTTTCATCTCTAGAGAGGAAAATCTAACTTTCTTCACTACTTTTATTAAAGAAAATACTATTTTCCAAGGCAGTTTTAGAAAATGCAATTGTACATTTAATTTCACACGTGCCACCTGTTGCCTAACAAGTAGGTATTCCTTTACTACAGCGAAATTATAATCATATGTGCAACTTGGTAAACATTTTAAAAAAACGTACTGAAGCTATTGTACAAGGTGGAAAATCCAAAACAGTTCAAAAGCATATCTCTAGAGGAAAACTTTTTGTTAGAGATAGAATCAACTTACTATTGGACAAAAATTCAACATTTTTGGAATTATCGCCATTTGCAGGTTTTGAAATGTATGGAAAAGATGTAAGAAATGCTGGTGGAATTATTACTGGTATTGGAAAAGTTTGTGGGTAAGTACTAACTGAAAACATGTATTGAATTTGGCTGCACTTTATTAGTTTTATATTGCAGTATTGATTGTGTGATAATGGCAAATGATGCAACAGTAAAAGGTGGCACTTATTATTCAATAACAGTGAAAAAGCATCTACGTGCACAAGAAATAGCAGAAGAGAATAAATTATCATGTATATACTTAATTGATAGCGGTGGTGCAAACTTACCAAACCAAGCTGAAATATTTCCTGATAAAGATCACTTTGGAAGAATATTATATAATCAAGCTAATATGTCAGCACAAAGTATAGCGCAAGTATGTTTTTGCTGTTTTGATTGGTAGACTCCGGATATATCTCAATATTATATGATCAATTTTCAGGTGGCAGTAGTATTAGGATCTTGCACCGGGGCTGGTGCTTACTTATCTACAATGGCAGATGAAATTATAATGGTAAAGGGTGGTACATTATTTGTAGGTGGCCCACCGTTAACAAGAGTAGCTACAGGTGAACAGGTAATTAGTAATTTGCGCCAGAAATGTGTATTTACTACGATAAGAAATGTTAGGTAACTGCTGAAGAGTTGGGAGGTGCAGACTTACATTGTTCGACATCGGGTGTAACAGATCACTATGCAGTCAGTGACGAACACGCAATTTTCTTAGCAAGACAAGTAATAAAAAATCTTAATAAACAACCGCTACAATTTCAGTCACACTTTGAACCACCAAAATATGATCCAGAAGAGTTATATGGAATAATAGATTCCGATATTCGTAAACCATATGATGTTCGGGAAGTAATCGCACGTGTATTTGATGGATCAGAATTTGACGAGTTTAAAAAAAAGTATGGAGAAACATTGGTGTGTGGATTTGCCTCACTGTACGGTAAAACTGTAGGTATTATAGGAAATAATGGAGTATTATTTTCCGAAAGTGCATTGAAAGGGTGTCATTTTATTCAAATATGTACACAACGTAATATTCCTTCAAAATATTACGGGTAAGTTGTTATGATGTAGTTCTTGTATTAAAATAACCAAAAAGTGTAGGTTTTATGGTTGGAAGACAAGCTGAAGCTGGTGGAATTGCGAAAAATGGAGCTAAACTGGTAACTGCGGTCGCATGTGCAAATGTTCCTAAAATAACACTTCTAATTGGGGGATCCTATGGCGCTGGGAATTATGGTAATTTGTATAAACACATAAATGAGATACTAAGCTAGAAATTAAAGGTATGTGTGGTCGAGCATATTCTCCAAGATTCCTATATATGTGGCCAAATGCAAAAATCTCAGTAATGGGCGGACCTCAGGCTGCCGGCGTCTTATCACAGGTTGCAATGGCTTCTCAATGTCAACAGTGGACACAAGAAGAAATTGATAAATTCGAAAAACCAATCATAGATCGATTCGAGTATGAATCTTCCCCTTACTACAGCAGTGCAAGGTAAAATAGTAGGTACGAGGTGTACATTACACACAAATCTCAACTATTGAACAGATAGATATAAAATCAACATAGCCACATTTATTTCGACAATTAAAAACTCGGAAAGTCAAAGTACCTAAGGCTTTCAAAAAAAGATTACTTTCTCTGTTTTGCTGAGACTGGAACTGGTGCGAAATTTGATTCGCTTCAATCGATTAAAATGTTTGTATTTCGAATCGGGAAATCCGTAATCGTTTCAATATTTTTTAAACGGTTCCTTTGAATAAACGGTTACGTTTCATTTTGTGGCAACTGTAACACCAAATCGATTGTTAAGTAGGTACTTATCGGTAAGAAAATGAATCTTTTCCGTTGATTAAGTGACGATTGCAATGGAATGAAACCAACGAGTTTCTTTTACCTCGTTGAATGAAACTCTATTGCTACATAAATTTCACACAACACATTGTAAAGCATAACTGATTTTGTTTTAATGGGTATTGAATCAAACAATCAAATATTTCAAAATACAAGGTGTCCTCGTTGAAACTGATACCTTTTAAACATAATTATTGAGTAAACGAAATAAGATAGAATTGTACGGTTTCAATCAATGAGTTTCAAATTTCGAATGCAATCGGCTTTTCGATATCTATAATACATTTTGATGTTATCGACTTCGTGCCCAAAGATATGTATAAATAATAGAAATTGCGTTGTTTTCTGTTAGAGGAAAGTGCCCGAATATCGCACAGGTGCCCAATACCGCACACTAGGTTTTCTTCTAAACTAATACATGTTTAACACAGTACTCCGTTTAGTTCGTCAAGCAAACGCCCTTAGAGTTTCCTATTCAAGTTTAGAACCAGTGCGAGCAAGTATATGGCGGCAGTACAAAAAAACATTAATTCGCGCGTTTGGAGTTTTGTATAGCCATCTCCATTTGTTCGTATTTTAACAAAACAGGTACGTGGAACATTTTGATCTTTAAGTGTGTTCATGTATAGGCATTGCTTTTCTCATTTAATTACTCAGAAAATCTTATAATTAATTTTAAATTTGGTTTTTACCCTTGTTATCCTCAACATATCAAGTGCCCTAATATCGCACAGGTGGATGTTCCCAATATCGGACTGTCGGGTATTAGGCATCTAAAAGATAAATCCAAATTTGATGCCAGTTTTTGGTTCAGATAAAATGGGTCCACTAAATAAATGGAAAAAGTGGGATAAGGAATCAATGGTAGTTCTGAACATGATGAGGATAATGATGCTGAGTGTATGTTTTGTTTTAGATTGTATTCTGATGACAAAAAAGGAGAAAAGTGGATCACATGTTGCCAATGTTACAAGTGGGGCCATGAACAATGTGCTAACTATCACAAAACGAAAACATATTTGTGATTTTTGTATCGAAGGATGAGGTCTCCTACTATGCGGTATTAGGACACCCTCATCAGTTATAATAAAATTCTTCCTTTTGTTTATTTTTTTATGTTGTAAAATAAGTATTTGTTTAATAAATGTGATTGACTCATATTTTGTTTTGTTGATAACCACACCCCCTTAAGAGCCGACCACAACATCCCTAAAGTGATTTTTTCTGTATATAGTATGCGTCAGAAAAAAAGTGTGCGATATTCGGGCACTTTCCTCTACTTGTTAACTTTTCGCACACATGCGGTATTCGAAGTTCGTTTTGTAATCCCGCGTATTTCAACTATTTTGAAATGAAATGTACCACAGTTTTGATAGATTTTGGGAAACTATATTTCGCAGGTAAGGTAGGTAATGCGATAATTCAAATGTTCCCATAATTTAAAAACCATAAATTACACTCGCCGTTTATTAATGCATGTTTTCATAAACTGCGTTAATTGTCTTATAATAACATATAAACTAAATGAAAATCTTTTACAGATTATGGGACGATGGAATGGAATAATTGATCCAAAGGATACTCGAGCAGTTTTAGGATTAAGTTTGGCAGCTACCTTAAACAACAATGAAGTACCGAGTAAATTTGGAGTGTTTAGGATGTGACAAAGAGCAACAATAAAATTAAAAAATGTACACGTTATGACGTTATTTATTTAACTCACTATAGCCCTTTTTGGAAACTCAACTGACTTAAGCAGGTTCGCAAAGATTTTTTATTCACTCGATGTTTTTAAGAACATACCTAATATTCCGAAATCAAATCATAGATTGATATTTGTTTCAAAAATTTTATGGCCTTTTATCTGCGAATAACTATTTTTTTATGACTTTTTAGGATCTATTTCATTTGGTATTATTTCAATGTGATATTTTGGCATATTATAAGTCATCCAGGTTGGTAAGTAATAGTCATTACTCATCACTTTTTTTATCACATTTTTATGAAAACGGTCTGATTAAAAAATGCGTAGGCTCGTTCAGTTCTAAAATTTTAGTCAATTTTTGGTACACAAATTAGCATTTTTTAATCAGACCATGTTTTTTCATAAAAATCATGAAAAAAATTCATAACTTGGAAACGCTGCATTTAAAACAAAAAACAAAAATAGTCATAGTCAGTACAATACAGGGTTATTAAAAAGTATGGAGACGGCGATTTATTGTCGTTAATATTCATTTTAGGAAAAATTGTTCAATACAAAAGTTGTTTATGTAATTTTTATCTATACTTGGGAATACTTCAATTTTTGTGATGTGCAATTGTTTCTGAGTTACCCCGTTCCGCATAATTTTTTTAAATGAGAACATATTACTTTTACCTCACCATTCGATAGAGCATTTTTTGCTCTTTAACACAGCACTAAAGAAAATTTTTTAAAATTTATTTTAATAACATTTTTTTCAAAAATACGCCGATTCAACTATTTACATGAAGTAGGTATATGGAAGACAAAAAAAAAGTTATGAATCAAAATCTTATCACTAAAAACAAATTAATAACTAAGTAATTTAAAGTAAGTGTTCAAATTGTCCCCCATTTGTCATTTGACAATGGCTCAGTCGATTTATAAAACCACGTACCTACTTGATGTAAAATGTTATTAAAATAAATTTTAAAATTTTTTTTTCAAAAATACGCCGATTCAAGTAGGTACGTGGTTTTATAAATTTATAAATCGACTGAGCCATTGTCAAATGACAAATGGGGGACAATTTGAACACTTACTTTAAATTACTTAGACCATATAATAATTGACTGATAATTCCCAAAAAAGCTCACCAACTCACACTTCCTCCCGTAGTCTTACTATATAGTTGTTTAGAGTAGGTACATTAACTGACACTGCGTTGCAGTCTACGCTCTCTGCGCTGACCCATCTGGCGTTCTGGCCCTAGATGAATCTAGGGTTCTGGCGCAGGCGCGCCGGGTGAGGTGAGTCCAAGTTGAGTGTAAAGGGGAGGGAGATACTGCGTTGAGAGCGCGTAGTGGCATTCACGATTATAGCACATATTGATGGTATGCTTTGCGAATCGTGGTATAGATACTTTAGCATTCATTGTCATTGAGGCCACGACTCAAAGATTAGGAGTTTTTTAATTGTTTGAAAACGGCCGTTATTTGCAACTTTTCGTGTTGCGTGTTTCAAACTTATACCACAGAAGACATAATACAGAAGCGACACTCGTTTGATGTTCGTTTGACAAATCCTGGTGACCTTCGCCATTTTGTTGTTAGTTTCTTTACGTGGGAAATTTAAAAACACTTTAGTTTTCAGCATTAATCTACTTCTCTGGATGGCAACGATATTTCGCAAATGTAAACTATAACCATAGTACATTCTCTATGCTATAACTAATAGATAGTTTTCAGCATTAATCTACTTCTCTGGATGGCAACGATATTTCGCAAATGTAAACTATAACTAATAGTTTACATTTGCGAAATATCGTTGCCATCCAGAGAAGTAGATTAATGCTGAAAACTAAAGTGTTTTTAAATTTCCCACGTAAAGAAACTAACAAAATGGCGAAGGTCACCAGGATTTGTCAAACGAACATCAAACGAGTATTATTGTATTTAAACAAATATGGTTACCCGATTCATTTATCTTAGACTATGCCCGATTCTAACGCATCGGGAATCTAGACATTATGCAATGTGTAATTTAAGGATTAAAAAATGTTTGACTTTGGGAGGATTCGAACCCCTGCTTTCCGGACAAACAAACCGGAAAGGGCGATTATATACCAATTAATTACAACGTCGCTGAATGAAACCTTATTGTAAGTTAAAAATCAAATCAAGAATGTATTACGTGACAGTTTTTTATTTGTCAAAGTGCTGCATTTAATGCTATTCGTTTGAAATGCTACTTCTCTCAAAAATATTGTTGCAAACAACTCGTACTAACGGAATACTAAAAAGTTTTCATACTTTTCACAAACTTCCCAACTCTGTACGTAGATTTTGGTAGTAGGTACTCCTATTATGTATTGTTATAACGTTTTTTCAGACAAAACTACTGATAAATGTCAAGAAAAATACCCTAATATACACTTCACTGCGTAATGATCATCATCATCATGATCCAGGCGGGCAACCTGGCACGGTATTTAAACATTGATCATTTTCATTAACATTTTAAATATTATCATCTCATTTTAGAACCTCCCATTTACAATAGGGAACAAGTGGAGATCAACAGTGATGATCTGTTTATTTTTGGGATTTCCATTTTGGCTGCCTTATATCGCAATTGCATACCATCTAACAAAATGAAATTGTGTTAACTAAATTTACTTTATGAACAATTATATAAAAAATAATTAATTTATAGCATGTTTTCAATAGGGGTGGGAGTTTAGATTATCCTCTTTCCTAGTGTAAGGGTGCGAATCTCTTTGTACATAGGTACGTAACGAGGGACGGTTGATAATTAGTCGGCCTAGACAGCACTTCTAAAAAACTGATTTTATTTTTCATTTCGAGCCTATTTGTACCATTGACTTTATACACTAATAAAGTCAATGTTTGTACTTCCGCTAATCTAGAAGAGGTCGAGCCAGGGGCGGATCCAGACTTCAGAGGGGGGGTTATGGATTGATTTTTGTTGGGGGGGGGGATTGCCCAACTGAATATAAAATAGCTATTTATGAGTGTTAAAAGTACTATTTTATTTTACACAAAATAATATTATACAAAGTTTTTTGTCTAACTGTTCTATTTTGATAATAAAATAGAAAAAGTAATAGATACATATTTCCATTCAACCATATTAAAATATCTTTAGAATCACATTAAATCACCCATCTCTGGGTCGAAACAATTAATAGTATACCCACAAAGTATTCAGTTTTGGCTATTTAATAGAATAATAAATCAAATAGTAGTTGTTAATCATCTTTCTTAGAATCTCAAGTTCTTAGATAATATTTTATAT
The DNA here is from genome assembly GCA_036250285.1 of Pyrocoelia pectoralis. Taxonomy (NCBI): domain Eukaryota; kingdom Metazoa; phylum Arthropoda; class Insecta; order Coleoptera; family Lampyridae; genus Pyrocoelia; species Pyrocoelia pectoralis. The sequence continues at coordinate 33,627,960 of CM070075.1, read as the reverse complement.
GTAATTTGTTTAACGAATTGAGTTTCGTAAATTCGTAAATTATGTATCTAAACTATTAAAAATGTTCATTGGATGGGGGGGGGGGGGGGTCATGAACATAGAATTGAAGCAAATCATGACACCCTTTCTCGCTATGAATTTTGGTGGTCTGTGAGCAGTCAGCCAGATTGAGATGCTATTGGTTCCACGTAAGCGGCACGCCATACTGTAAAAGTGTAAACGATAGGTGTCTCATTTAATCCAACTATCAATTTAACTCTGAGCCACCCTGCAGTTCCACAAATTCAAACTTGAAAGGAGCTGTTTAAATATTGCCACTAAAACTAAACTTTCTCTCCAACACTTACTTACTCCAAAATTCAAACCTAAAGGTGACACATGAGGAGATCGTCTAAACTGGGACTCTTTTGTGTTAATTAGTCAGTAGTTCAATGACCGGGCACATAATGTTAAGAAAGAACTATGTTTATGTAGAACAGCAATTAAGCATTAAAAAATATTTGTTATAGGTAGGTACTTACTTTCCATAAAATTTTGCTAATTTCATGAAATAAAACCGAAAAAAAGGTTTCGGCGTTCTACAGAGAGATAAAGGAGCAGAAAAAGCTGCTTTTAACACTAGTAAATATTTAAGGACGTCCTAAATAAACAAAACATCGAGCAAATATAGAAACAGACTCAAATTATTATACCTACCTACATGTGCAAAATCAGATACCTAGGTATTTTTCCATAATGTACAAGTTAAATGCTGAAAATATCCGAAAGGATAACTTGAAGACAAACATGAATTGAATTGATGAATGATGAAACAAATAAAGTAAAAGAATGTCACATGAAGTATCTGATACACACACAATTAAGGGTGGCTACTTAGAATATAAGAGCATTGGGTAAATAATAGCAGATATTTATTAATTAGTAGAGATGCGAAGTATAAAAAGCTACATTTGAACTTATTGCTGCAGGAGTGTTGCGGGATACTAATGAATGAATATTTCTTAGAGCAAGATCGTGTACCTATTGCAAATTTTCTAGACAACAGAACGTATGAAGATATATTTCGGACATTGCGGTGCTTTGGTATTTAAGATTTTGAACAATAATTTACCATAAAGAAGCATAAATCTGTATTTTATTTTTAAAGTACCTAAATATGGTAAATATGGTAATGTCGCTGGTTATTTTTAAAAGAACCGTAGTGGTGCGCTATGATTTTTGTGAAAACAGGATTGAGTTAAAGGTAAAATATATGGATAAGTGGCAAGTGCAGATATATCTAAAGAACGAAGCATTTTCTACCTTACCCAACGGGTTGAAATTCAAAATATGATGACATTTTTTTTTCGTTAAGTTTAGTTTAGTTTATTTATTTTGCGAATTACAATACAAATACAGGGTGGGCCATTGAAAAGGTAACACGCCTGTTTTGGGACACTTAGACCAGTTTCTTAAAAAACGCTCGGACACGTCGATTTTCTATTTTTGGGGGACAACTTTTGATGTCAAATTTGACTTTATCAGGTCAACCCCCTAGCCCCAGCAACCTCTAACTCAAAAATTTAAATAGGGAAAAGGAGTCGAGCGACCCCTCATTTGAAGCGCCTTTTAATTCTCTATTCGACAGTACAAATGAAAATTAGTTTTATTCAATTTTTTTTTCGCCCCGATGAAAAGCGCTCTCCAGATTAACTGGCCTGTTTCAGGATTTTTCCTAAACAGCACCTCCACCTTAGTTAATCTAGAGGGTGCTTTTCATGGGGGACGAAAAAAAATTGAGTAAATCTAATTTTCATTTATACAGTCGAATAGAGAATCAAAAGACGCTTCAAATGAGGGGTCGCTCGACACCCTTTCCCTATTTAAATTCTTGAGTTAGGGGTTGCTGGGGCTAGGGGGTTGACCTAACAAGGTCAAATTTGACATCAAAATGTGCCGTTCAAAAGGTCAAAAGTGACATGTTTCAGGATTTTTCCCTAAACAACACCCCCACCTTAGTTAATCTGGAGGGTGCTTTTCATGGGGGCGAAAAAACAATTGAATAAAACGCATTTTCATTCATACTGTCGAATAGAGAATTAAAAGACGTTTCAAATGAGGGGTCGCTCGACTCCTTTTCCCTATTTAAATTCTTGAGTTAGGGGTTGCTGGTGCTAGGGGGTTGACCTGACAAAGTCAAGTTTGACATCGAAAGTTGTCCCCCAAAAATAGAAAATCGACGTGTCCGAGCGTTTTTTTAAAAAACTGGTCTAAGTGTCCCAAAACCATTGAACTGTATGCTAAAGCAACAGAATACAGTTCAATGCCCAAAACAGGCGTGTTACCTTTTCAATGGCCCACCCTGTATATTGATCTCACACGTCAAAAGATAAAAGTTTACATAAGACCTTATAGGTAGGTACATGGTACATGAATACGTATGTTACTTACATATAAGCAGTAAACAACTAAATCACAGTCACGGTGTATGATATACGGGCATTGAATAACTTTCACTCAACGATACGGGTGAATGAGACCACCCGTATCAGTCTTTTATTTAAAGAACGGTGAGTCGTAGAGAGGTGGGGTAAAAAAAGTGATGATAAAAGCCATAATAAAGAATCGAATGGTGATATCATTATTTCTCGGAAAAGTCAGCATTCCTCCAGAAGGCCTCCAACACCAAAATTTTAAATGGCACCATAAGTCGAAAAGTTTTATAGGAAAAATTATTTTATTACTGCCACCCCTTTTAAGTAATATTCGACTAAAGGTATTAAATTTGTTAACAAGAAACATTGAAAAGTCGACTTTTAAAATTTATAGTTACCAATGTTACATGTGTTCTTCCCTTTCAAGAAGTACTTATTAGAGCCACTGATATGGCAGTAATAAAATAATTTTTCCTATAAAACTTTCTTCTTTTTTAACAATCTTTTAAACAATACCTTTTTCGACTTATGGTGCCATTTAAAATTTAAAATTCTGGAGGAATGCTGACTTCTCCGAGAAATAATGATATCACCATTCGATTCTTTATTATGGCTTTTATAATCACTTTTTTACCCCACCTCTCTACGACTCACCGTTCTTTAAATAAAAGACTGATACGGGTGGTCTCATTCACCCGGTACACTATGATCACAGTAGGTACAATTAAATAGTATATTATGCAACGAGCATGTAATGATAGCTATTAATACACGAGCACGAGGTAAGTTATGACACGAGCCTTGGCGAGTGTCATAAATCTTGTGCGAGTGTATTAATAGCCATTACATGAGAGTTGCATACACTATTTTTTCTACGACCTGTGTTAATTAAACAAAAATTATTATAAAAGAGCGAACAAAATTTTTGACAAATATCAAAAACTCCTGTAACTATGGCAATCAAGTAAAATGCTTGTCAATTTGAAACTATAAGTAATTGGTTAATTATTGTCAAAATTCGATGTTTGTTTCCATAGTAACCATGAACTTAAAACTACTTCATTTCAGATTAATGTTCTCATTAAAAAATCAAAAGGTAGATAAAATTACGGAATTAGATAAAGTTTTGTACTTAACACGTTATGAAAAAGTCTAATTTTATTTGACTCATGTAATTTGCAAAACTCGCTCGCTTCGCTCGCTCGATTTGGCAAATATTACATTTCGTCAAATAAAGTTAGTCTTTTCATAACTGGTTACGTAAATAACTATTACGTGACACCTATTATAATTTATAATAGCCAGATGCAAATGTAAGTAGTACACGATAAAGTTCCCTGGTTGAGGGTGAGGGTGTAATTCCCTCGGTCAGGTAAAATTCTAGTTAAGTATATACCTAGTACTAATAACCGAAGCAGTTGATACGCGTAGAGATTACTTGAAAATCCGCTGTTCCTAGATCTCTGGTCAAAACATAAAGAAATAAGAAGCACAACTCTAAACTCTCAATATAGGTACACTGATAAGTAAAAGACAGTCCGAATAAGTAAGCTAACGAAATAAAATTAGATTTGATCAAGGAGCTTTATGTCATTCTGACTTCTGTTGTTCAATTGATTAATTAGGTAGACTGAATTACACTTACATCAATCCTACAGCTTGAGGTGTTTGAGGTAAGTATAGACACCCCTTCAGATCCATCTTAATTTTGTTACATACAATTTCAATACGTTCAGTATTGTAATAAAAATAATGTTATATTGATATCAAGCTTAAGCAATTAAAATGATGTTAATATCTAATGAGATTTGAATTGCTGAATGCGTTGACTGACATTTTTGCAGTAATATAATAAAGTAAATATCCAATAAAAATTTGCTCAAATTGTTTAGGTAGCTCCTTGTGAAAAGGAATGCGCATTATAAAATACTTATAACGTGTATCTGCTACCAAGTAAACAATTTATTTTTAAAACCTAGTTCATCTGAAGTTGCCCCTCTACATACTTAATGTTTGGCAATAAAATAAACTCAACATAATTGAGATAAACTACAGGAAATTTTCATTAATGTCCATTGTGTTTATTACATCACTTTTAACGAATACAGAATGGCGAGCCAAACCCAAGGAATACAACAACTTTTAGCGGCAGAAAAAAAGGCAGCCGAAAAAGTTAGCGAAGCCAGAAAACGTATGTATAGATTATTTTTAGCGTAGTGTTTCATTATTAGCTATACCTATTACTTAACTTTTGCAACGGATAAAATTTAGCTCAAGATCATTATGTATAGTTATTCATACGTTCTTTAATAGTTCTAGTTACTAGCATGCATCGATTAACACTTTAATATGTTCGATAGGTAAAACGAAAAGAATTAAACAAGCTCGAGAAGAGGCAACTGCCGAAATAGAGAAGTATAGGCAAGAGAGAGAAAGGCAATATAAAGAATTTGAATATAAACATCTGGGATCAAAAGAGGATATTGCAGCAAGGATCGACAAAGACACACAAATTCATTTTGAACAAATTGAAAGTGATGCTAAGAACAATAAAGAACAGGTAGGTGGGTAGTTGTGCATGTAGATAATATTTCGTACGTACTTATATAAGTAGGTATAGGTACCTACTAAACTTGTTACCAAGCACAGATTTCTAACCATACACCTAGATTGACAACTTCATTGTTAAAAAGTGAGGCCGCAACAATGAACTGTATACTGTAGTATAGGTACTGTAGTATACAGTTCATTGGGCCACAATAATTGCCAGTTTTACAAATGGCGGTTACCGCGAATTTCCCATATATGTATACCTATGGAATTTCCCACCACTTTTGCCAGTTTGACAAATGGCCTTAGGTTAGATAGTTTAATCTATCTAACCTAAGCAAATGGCGGAATGGCTTCACTTTCGTATCCTTGGAATACCTATAGGAAGTTGTCAATCTAGGTATACACCTAGATTGACAACTAACCATACGGTTAGAAATCTGTGTTATCAAGTTAATAGCTCTTAAGCTCTCTATAAATAGAAAGTTTGTTTTTGCAAATCAAACAACAGTGGCTCGCTTGCATGCATGCATGTCTGCAATTTTTCCGTTTTAGTCATACATAGACGCATTCTGTTTTTCTTAAAACTGTAGGTAACATAGTACTACACCCATCTCATGACAGATTTTGTTTTCAGGTGCTGAGTGAATTGTTGGATTTGGTGTACAATATCAATGCAGAAGTTCATCCTAATTATTTCGTTGTGTATCCCCGTAAATCTTAATTGTAGTTTGTAATTACAGATGTCAGGATGCCACCGTATATCTCCCTTGTCATATATAGGGGGACTCTAACCTCCCTAACATTATATATACCTTGGTATATAATTTAATTATATATATTGCGAAATGCATCATTTGTATGATAGTGCAACTAGATTTGAATTTATTTTAAAATATTAAAGTGTAACTTGTGTTTACCAACGACTTGTTGGTTTCTATGGTCTATTTTTTTGAAGAATTATCATTAGTATATAAGTAGGTTAAAAAATGGAACGAGAAATCGGCTAAACACCTAATTTTGGTCAGAACTACAATGTTAAGAAATGAGAATGTTATATTAAAGTCAGAAGGGAGTCAGAGATATTATCGGACTACTTCCCTTGTAGAGCTGAAAACGAAGACGGATTTGGAAATGAGGTAAGTGCGAGGAGCATATCAATATAAAAAGCTGTAAACTCCAGAACTAACAAACGCCACTAAAATACCAAGAATAATGCAGTAAAATTTTGGAACAACAATAATACAAGCAGTTGCCAAAGTGCGTAGACATACACACACAAAAACTAACACCATGAGGAAACGAAAACATCCAAGAAAACAAAAAATACGAGTTGGAAGAATTACTTGCACAAATAAAAGACATAAGCTATGAACTATATGAAGAAAAGAGAATGAGAATAAAAGAAAAAGTGTAGGAAGCCAAGTGGGAAGAGTTCAAAAATAGGATATGGAAATTGGGAGATAGAAAAATGCACATAACACTGAAAAGCCTATGAAAGATAGGGATGACAAATTATTAACAAAGAAGGAAAGGACCAAAGAGAGATGGTTTGAATACTTCGGTGATCTGGCGGAAGAGTGCGAAAACGCAATTGAGCAGCACACAACTGCATAGCAAGCACAAATTTAGGGAATTAAAATATCACCTTAGTAATGCCGAAGTGATAGAAAAACTAAATCGTTTGAGAAATGGAAAATCTACATGTAGGACAGGAAGAAACCAGAACTCCAGTAATTATGTCAATACCAAAACAAGGGGAGAAGATGACATGTAGCATCCGCACAGGTATTTTCCTATGAAGTGTAGTTTCGAGATGTATAAGAGACTTCTCGAAAACAGGCTAACTATAAATATAACCAATGATCCAAGAAAATTAAGCGAAGGGCACAAGACTCAAAGACTGGACATTCTGCCTGCGACAGATGAGCGAAAGAGTGTTAGGAGAAGATTGTAATACACATGTGTTCTATGCACCGAGAACGCTCATTATTAAGAGGAAAAAAGTAAAAAAAGGCACAAGACAGTATTCGCGGTGAACTCTGGATTCTGAACGAGAAACTGTGTACAGGAGTGATAAAATAAGAAACAGTGGCTTCGAAGTGACACGATTGCTAAAAACTATAGAACAGAGATGGTTTGGGCATCTAGTGCGAATGGTAGAGAACAATATTTAGTGAGAGCGATTTAGGAATTAGATTCAGATACGATGAGAAAAAGGATGCAGGCCCAGGACAACATGAAACACGGCGGAAAGGATATGGCAATGGATTAAAACTAAAAAAATAGGGTAAAATAGAACGGCACGAAAGAACTACAAGAAATAATAAGTACATGACTACTTCGATATCTAACGGTAGGTAATCGAGGAAACGTAGAAATACAGCGCGTTTAATAAGACTGAATTGTGACTAATAGATAAAGTAAATTATCTTATCAGTTATATTTATAGGTGTGTATAAATGAATACAACAGGACACCCAAACTTAACGAAATGTTTATTAAATCTACAGTTGTTTTGTTTACAATAATGCTATTGATTATGCTTCACGAAATTCAAGCAATTGATCCATGCGATAAGCAGTTTGAGATTGTAAGTGATCTATCACAGGAGAGTTGTGGTGAAGGTTATGTGTTTCAAAAACAAGGAAATCCAGTTCATAATTGTTTTCCACAATGCGTTCCATACGGTAATGTACCTATTCATTTTTATGAGTTATTTCATAGAACAGTAATTGTAATTGAATCCGCTGTTAAGCACTGGTTGATATATTTCACTTTCATAGATACCCAACAATTTTGTTCGGAGACAAATCCTTGCCCACCGGGCTTTTTATGCCCCAATAAGGACGAAAGTTCGTGTATTCCAGACCCAAGTAGGTAGAATACTAAATACCTACTATGATAGAGGTACAATATGGAAAAGTTATACCGATCCACCTTTTTTAGATTCTTGCATAACGAGGGTCAATAATCCAACCAACCCATGGGAAGATGCTTGGAAGCCAACATGTCTACCAGATGGGAGTTGGGCACCTAAACAATGCAAAGGAGACGCTGGTAGTGGGAGGTACCTAATGTGTTTATTATACATATACTTGCCTATTGCACTTTAGCTTGCCAACATAACTCTATGTTATTCTCCTCCTTTTTCACTTCCTCGTGTATGTCCATTTTTCCTCTGTAACAGACTTTACTATCAGAGATTATACATTAGGTGTTTTCTTTTTGCACCGCCACAGTGTTAGGTAAAGTCGCAATTATCACGTGATTGAAGTGCCTTGCGTCATAAGACATTTCTGCCTCAGGTTAATATAACACCACAAACCACTAAAAATATAACACTTAAATAAAGCTTTTAAAACGAATAGGGTTATTGAGAACTGAGTCAAATTATTTTTATAAAACGAATGGTGTGTTATTGACAGGGCTGACTTAAGTCAACTACAACCAACTACAACGTGCAAAAAGAAAACACCTATTTTGTCATTTCAAGGTTCAGGTGCAATATTTTAGACCACTTGCGTCTTTGCTCGCGTGGAATCTATTAGGTATTTATAACCCTCTTCTATTGTGCTATAACTAATTCCGGACTATCTATCTTCGCAATAGGAAAATTAGTAATGACAGTAATTACAATTTACATATGAGTCCAACGTTCTACACTTCTACATGTTTTTCTATTCCTTTTTGGAAATAGGCTTTCTTCAAAGTAAGTGTTTACAGGTTTGGAGTTTAACGAATTTAGGTACATAGGTATACCTTATCCAACGAGAGAAAGGACTTGGTTTGCGCATTGCAGATTAAAGTGGGAGGAAACTGGGATCAGGTATTCATCTATAAAGAGGTACCTTTATAGGTATCGGCGCAAGGTATGACTTCGTCGAAGTAGGAGTAATGAATAGGCGGCGATTCAACTGAAACATACGAATTTTCGTCCGAGCGCAAGTCCTTTCTCTCGTTGGATAAGGTATAGGTACTATCATTTTTAGAAAAAAGGTCATATTTTTTAATGGTACCTATATTCTCTTTAATTTTTTTTTAGAATTCGCGTCATTTGAGTGCTTTAATAGATCCTATTAAAGCACTCAAATGACGTCATTTGCGTGCTTTAATAGACATTTGGGTGTTTTAATAAAACCGGTACAATTTAATTTTACTAAGTTGGTATTTACCGAATTAATTCATAGCAAATACTGTAGTTAACCTTTAAATATACCCTGTTCAAGTGACCAGCCGTTGCACGTCATTATTCGTGTACCAATGCTATAATTATAATTTACTAAGCAACTTTAATAAAATTTGCATTAAAGCCAAAATGTCATCGTAAGTACAGTTGGTATTAAAAGTCATTAATCGTGTAGGGTTAGCGACCATATTTTATCCTTGTCGCACACTTTGCAGTTCGTACTTACAACTTAAAACGTAGTGCGAATATAAACTCATAAAATATCTCGATGTTGTCACGTCAAGTTTTGTTTACATTGTTAAATTCACCGGTACGCATTTAAGCTATTTTTTTTAAATTGCCTTACTAAAAACAGTACTTATCAGTGCTCTTATATTGTTTATGTCTACATTAGTTGTTGTATTTTATTATTACATAAGTATACATTATCTATTTGTTCCTAACCTAAAAACGTCAGTCTGACAACACGTACATTTGACAACGCTGATTACACGTCATTGATTTAGTAAGTTTTAAGCTTCGAACATATTATTCGAAGGTTTTAAGCTATGACGTGCAACGGCTGGTGACTTGAACAGGGTATAAATTTCCAATCTCTAAAAAATTCCCTATAGTCCAGTCATTTTAAACATGAACATTGCAAAAATCCTATATTAGGTTTGACTTTTTTATGTTGTTAGGTTCAGTCCCAGTAGTAAATACTCAATTTTGCAACTTCGAAAAACTTGTGGAAACTGGGGGGGGGGGGGGCGCCAAAAACCGCGATTTTTTCGGACTTTTTTCAGTTTTAGCCTCGTAGCTCAAAAACTACGAGTTATAGTGCAAAGAATACGATTATCTTTTTTAAACTAGACTAAATTTGCAACAATTTGAGCCTAATCGGAAGTCTGTAACTATAATAGTTTCCGAGATACAGCTCTTCAAAAATAGGCAATTTTTTCCAAAATCTTCTTTCAACGTATCATCCATGTTTCGAGCCAGATATTGCCATAACGACGTGCCCTACGACTCTTGTCACGGAGAAAAAAATTGTAGGACATTTTATCACCTTTTATTTAAGCATAGATGCATTCCTGTGGGCCTAACAGTTCTCGAGAAAAAGACGGAAAACCGGAAAACAGTGAAATCCTCCACATATATGTAATAGCATTAGTATGATTAGAAGACATTTTCTGATTATTCTTATTTAGCCTAGCGAACGAACGCTCAAAAAGGGCTTGTAGACAGACTTTTTGATCCTAATGATTTGATTTCTAAGATGTGTTTGGAGGTGTTTGGTGATAATTATACGAAAAATCCCCGGCCCTACCGTATGAGCTAACTCCGTAGCGTAACAAAATTTGCGGATTTGTTAAGTTTTCCCTTTGTATCTCTTGAATAGGCGATCGTAGTGGGAAATGGCCAATTATAAAATAAAAGCTGTCTTGAGAAAATACTTTTGTTCTTTTCGTCAAACATTAACGTACCCTATCATAAATGTATTTAGAAAAGACTAGAGAGTAGAGACCATTAAACATGGTGGCGCATAAGACTGAAATTGTTTGGCTAAGGATGCAGGTAATCTGTATTTAATACTCACATATCAGATTTAGCTCCAAACCTCCCACAAAATTAGTTGTTCTCTAGTGCCCTCTATTCCATCTTGAACTCAACGTTTTTTTTAAATAACTATAACATCTAATCTATTTGAGATAAAATATTAAACGGTATATGTATTTTATAGGAAATTTTATGGTCTACAACTTTTATTTCAGCAGTTTTTGCTATAAACCCAATACTTTAGGAGCTAGGGCACAATATTTGCCGAAAAACGTCGTGTAAAAGCGATTTTCAAAAAAAATGTCAATTCTTGACAGCGAATATCTCTTCAACGGATAGAGATAGAGAAAAAACGCATAGAAGCAAACTTGTAGAAAATTTAATCAGGTTTTTTTTATAATTGGCCATTTCCCACTACGATGTCCTGTTCAAGAGATGTAAGCGGAAAACCAAACAAATCCGCACATTTTGTTACGCTCCTTTTCGTATAATCACCACCAAACACATTCCAGAAATAAAATCTTTAGGATGAAAAAGTCTGTCTACAAGCCCTTTTTGAGCGTTCGTTCGCTAGGCTAAATAAGAATAATCACAAAATGTCTTCTAATCATATTAACGCTATTACATATATGTGGAGTCGTAGCGATTTCACTATTTTCCGGTTTTCCGTCTTTTTCTCGAGAACTGTTAGGCCTACAGGAATGCATCTATGCTTAAATAAAAGGTGATAAAATGTCCTACAATTTTTTCCTCCATGACAACGGTCGTAGGGCACGTCGTTGTGGCAATATCTGGCTCGAATCATGGATGATACGTTAAAAACAGATTTAGGGAAAATGTCTATTTTTGAAGAGCTGTATCTCGGAAACTATTATACTTACAGACTTCCGGTTAGGCTCAAATGGTAGAAAATTTAGTCCAATTTAAAAAAGATAATCATATTCTTTGCACTAAAACTCATAGTTTTTGATCTACGAGGCTAAAACTGAAAAGAGTCCGAAAAAATCGCGGTTTTTGGTGCCCCCCCCCCAGTTTCCACAAGTTTTTCGAAGTTGCAAAATCGAGTATTTACTACTGGGACCGAACCTAACACCATGAAAAAAGCAAACCTAACAGGATTTTTTGCAATGTTTGTATATTTTTGTGTTTAAATTGACTGTACTACTAGATTTTGATAATGTCAAATATTTATATAAAATTTATTGTTTGCAAAAGGCGCAAATTCTAAAAAATAGTATAAAAAACTCATTCATAAGGCTTTTATGGCACTCATCATTAAGAAAACTCGTGGCTGCGCCACTCGTTTTCTAAACTTTGATTCGTGCCATAAAACGTACCTTATGAAACTTGTTTTTTAATATACTATTATTTTTCATCAATTCTACGGTCAAAATTAATGTAACTTAGATGTTACAGTCACGTTAGAAGAACAGGTTCTAAATCAAGGGCAATAAAATGGAGCCCTGGAAATGCAAGAGACGAAGGCCAAAAAAGCTGTGAAGAAACTATACAGGGTGTACCAATCTTACGACAAAGTTCGGTATATGGCTTATTTCAAGAGATATAAAAAAGTTGTTAAGAAAAATAATAGATGTCTTTAAGGACCATATTTCGAAATTAGGTATCTTGAACTATACAGGATGTTACATAACTCCGTCACAAACAAAACATATGATTTTTTAAATGAGAGCCCCTCTGCATATTATGCCAAATTCGGATTGCCCACATTTTTTCGAATCTTTTGATATAAGGTTTTGCTACGTTATACAGAGTCCTTTAAAAGTTATGGACACGTTTATGTTAAAATCGTAGCTAAATCATAACGCCCTCTAGCTTACTGTATGTTACAAAAAAACCGTTTTTTGCCTAATAAAGTTTCGTAATATGATGTAATAGCCCTTCATTCGATTACATTTCAATTTCTCTTTTGGGTACAGGGTGGATATAGAGACTCAGACCTTTCATTTTCTATCTTCTTTTAAATGAAACACCCGTATTTAATAGCATGAATAGAATCTTTGATAATGTAGCATTAATTTTGTTGTTGATTTAGCTACGATTTTAACATAAACGTGTCCATAGCTTTTAAAGGACTCTGTATAACGTAGCAAAACCTTATATCAAAAGATTCGAAAAAATGTGGGCAAATGTATTTGATTTGTAACGGAGTTATGTAACACCCTGTATAGTTGAAGATAATTTCAAAATATGGTCCTTAAAGACATCTATTATTTTTCTTAACATTTTTTTATATCTCTTGAAATAATTAAGCCATATAGGTACCGAACTTTGTCGTAAGATTGGTACACCCTTTTATATACAATTTATATACAATATGGAACGAAAAACCTCCCAAGAAATACATTCTAAGCCATAATGTCCTTCCAAATGATAAAACTGTTTATTTACATCCATACCAGTCAAAAATGACTTACCTACCTACTGATGCTCTTACGTGTGGAGAAGAGAATTGTGTAACCTCATCAAGAACCAATTAGACTAGCATGAATGAAACCTTAGTTTTACTAAATTGCATCATACCATGTCATCCAAGATTTTATTATCCATCCTTTAGGTGAAGATATTAAACATAGCAACGTTTAATATATGTATAAATGCAACGTTTCTTTACAACTTCTTAATTTGCAGGTGTTTCTGTTACGATGAAGTAGGAAATCGGATTTTTGGACAGGCTTTCATTGATGAATCGACAAACATGACGTGTGGTAATAAGATCATTTTTTAATCACATAATGTTGCATACACTTTTATAGTTTTTTTTGTATCATTTACAATTTTAATTTTTTATTCCATTTTATGTTTAGCTTGTAGTCGAAGAAAAACCGAGATAAGAAGACAAGGGTTTCGAACGTATAGCACATTACACTGTGATTCTATGGGTAATTACGAACCTCTTCAGTGTGATGATGGACAGTGTTGGTGCGCTGAAAATAAAACCGGCGAAATAATTTCAAAGGTCGTTCCGTTTTCCATGATGACCCTTTTACCTTGCTGTAAGTAATTTTCTATTCCATTAATGCAGGATTGCAGCTTCAATTTTCTACAAGACTATGACATCTGAAAACCTTAAAAACGTTGTTAAGCAAAATCAGTTGAGGAAATGTTAAAAAATAGATGTTATTTTTCACTTAAAAACTTCTTCGCGTAGGTACGCAAAGAAATAAGCAGATTGCAAAAATTGTAGCTCAAATTTTAATAATCGGTAGTTCCCAGACAGCACAATAAATCTTAAAGATGTCTGCAATATGTCTGAATTACGTCTGAACGTCTGAAGATGTAAAAAAGACGTCTTAAAGACAATAACCTACAGACGTCTTGAAGACATTGATTTTTAGACATCTCAAAGACGTCTAAAAATCGATGTCTTCAAGACATCTGTAGGTTATTGTCTTTAAGACGTCTTTTGTACATCTTCGTCATCTTCAGATGTTCAAACGTAATATAGATAAAATGACATTTAATGATATCTCAAAGACATCGTTAAATGTCATTTTATCTAATCCTTTTGTTAATCTAATGATTATAATAATGCAGTGTAGCTTATAACAGTTTATCTTCGCGGGTGACGGAAATCGGAATTATAACCCTACTTTATTTTGTATTGTTTGTTTCAGCTTGTGTCTTGTTCCTTTTGTTATTTTTAATATCAATTTAATTAATAGGTGTATATTTTCAGTGCAGTTTATAAACTTGTGCGTTTAACTTTATGTATATAGAAATAGAAGTGTGAATAAGTGACCGTTTATGGTCCACTGGATGTACTCGTCCGTTTACCACTAATTACACCTGCCGATCTCGCGTTCGAATCCCGACGGAAATAGTGTTAAAAAAAATACCTCCGACATCTGTTTGTAACACTGACCTGGTGGTTGGTAAACGTATATAGGGCTAATATCACAACTGTTAATGCCCTCACCCCCCCTCCCCCCATCCCGAAATGGAATTTAAAAAACAGATGTGTCAATAAACTGTTAAACAATAAAACATATAAAGTTGTGAACAGTACTTTTAATTTAATTTTTAATGTGTCCTCGTTTCTTTTAATTATTATATTTCTTTACTGATATGAATTTTATTTAAAATGCATATTTAATAGTATTTCATAACAACTATCTTTAGTATACGTCTTGAAGATGTTTTGAGAAAGACGTCTGAAAGACGTTGTGTTTTGTAACATTGGACCTCTTAAAGACGTCTGCAAGATGACGTGCGGCGAACATAGACATCTTTAAGACGTCTTGAATATCTAAACATGACATCTTTAGGATGTTTTCAAGATGTCCTTGTGTTGTCTGGGTTGAGCGCACCTTATGTATCAATAGTGTTTCACTGTAAATTACAATCGTCATATTCTTGCTGATACCGCAGAAGAAATTCCTACGGACACAGAAGCGACACTACTCGTTTACTACTACCGCCATTCAACGCTTGTACAAGGGAGTACCTACAACTAAGAAAGGAGGACGGCCATAACTCAGAAACTATTTGAGATTAAGCAGTGAAATAAAAAATCTTATAATAAATGTGGCCAAGAGAAAATGCTGCAAGTTATTTTCAATTTCCTATCATTGCCGACAGAGGGCGTTTCACTGATTTCAATTTGAAATTCCCATTTTTGGGCAATTTTCCTCAGTAATGTATTGAAGAAAATATATTCATTATAAACTATTGATCAATATGTAAAACTTTGTTTAATGAATTTTTACGATTGGTGTCAAAATAAAGGGAGGAGGAACTAATTACGTGTTACTGGAAAAAATCGTGTAACTCCGAAACGGTTTGCTTGAAATTGTCAAGATTGGTCTCGATTTTTCCAGTAACACGTAATTTAGTTCCCCCTTCCTTTATTTTGGCAACAATGGTAAACATTCATTAAACAAAGTTTTACTTATTGATCACTAGTTAACAATGAATATGTTTTTTAAATACATTACTGAGGAAAATTGCCCAAAAAATGGGAATTTCAAATTGAAATCAGTGAAACGCCCTCTGTCGGCAATGGTAGGAAATTGAAAATAATTTCCAGCATTTTCTCTTGGCCACATTTATTATAAGATTTTTTATTTCACTGCTTCTCAAATACCTAGTTTCGGAGTTATGGACAGCCTCCTTTCTTAGTTGTACACCCTGTACACTGTTTCAGTGAGGTTTTTATTTTTAAAATGTTAAAGTTCACTATTTTCAATTGTTACAACGATTACGATCATTGGAAAGGCCTATAGATTCTCAAACACATTTCCGCTGACTTGCAGTAAGTTCTATTAGCACATTTTTAAGGTTTTCATAGTATCCAGTATCGTAGGTATTATAGTAGAAAAATTTAGATTCTAAAGAAGATATTGGATCGAATTACACAAGGCAATGCGAAAGTAATGGTTGGGCGCAAGCAAACCTTTTACACGAATTTAATTTGCACGGAACAAAATACATGAATTTCCCACACGTATTGTGCGATGACGACGGTAATTATGGTAATTACCAGCTAGTGGGCGCTCAGTAAGTACCTTCCTAATAGTTTTTGTTTATTCCTTTAACTTCCACATTTTTAGAGTGTACTGCAAATGGAAAGATAATACAAATATTAATGTTTACAGTGCAGCGATCGATTCGGATATTCGAAATGTGAATTGCTGTAAGAGTGTATAGAAAATAAATTGAATGCGTTCATTCAAAAGTAAATTAATTTTGTTGCAGATTGTGCGCGAGATACAAAACTGTATGAAAGTATTGGTGCTGCTCAATATTTAATATGTTTGTCAAATGGTAATTACAGGCCAGAACAGTATCATATGTCTAATAAAAAATGGTATTGTGTTGATAAAGATGGTTTTAAGAGCAGCGATTTTTTTGAAAAAAAACCAGATAATTGCTCAATATATACATAGTGGAAATGCATTGTTTACTACACCTGATTCCTGTGTTCATGCCACGATTTTTAATTTCCATGTTACGATATAGGACATGTTTTGTAAAGAACAAATCTGTACAAAATACAAATATATGAAATCGAAGTGATGAAAGTGACTGATTTTTCAACGAGCAATACATTGTATATTCACGAGCGATAGTGAGTGAGGATAGTATTGCGAGTTGAAAAATCGCACTTTCATCACGAGTTGTGTATACTATTTTGTCCAACATTGCAAAAATGAGCCTCAATTTTAAATTTCTTTATAATTGTTTTACTCTCCTATTTTTTCAAGAATCTAGTTGCTGATTTTTTGTATTCTAACGTTGCTATGGAAATGAATAAATCATGAATTTTAATGTGATGCAATGTATGATTTAAACATATGATATTGACAGTGCAGTCATCTAACTGTCTTAACTGTCAAAAATGACAACTAACCTTAAACAACTTATGGAAATGAACTTTCCTAATAGTCCGGGAGCCAGCGACCTTTTCCAATGACCAAAACCGCAAAAGCTGAAAATTTTTCCTAAGCTTTATTTAGCATCCCTAGTAAGTAAATGGACCTCCAGCTGGCGCACTTGCGGGGGGTTTAGCTGCGGCAGCCCCCCAAACATGTAAAATATTGAGTGCCAATCACGCAGCGTGTGCGTGATACTAACATTTGTCGGCAAGCCTATCACGCAGATGTTGCGTGATGCGTACGTGTCTGTTTAAGGCAGGATATTCGCTGCGGCGTGGCTCACAAATAGTTGTTCTCGTGTCGGCCTACTGAGAAGAGCCTTAATAAACAAAAAGTCGACCGGTTTCTGACAAATATGACAAGCATTACGTAGGCAGGGAATGTGTTAAAAAAAACTAATACCACAAAAGCTGAACTTTGCTAACATGTTGATTATGTTATAAATAAATGGAAAACCGTAGCCAGCTGAAGTAATGGTGGGGGATTATGTGCCAGCTGGACACTTTTCCCTCAATAAATGTAAAGCTGAATATTTGTTCCGTTTAACCTATTAAGTTATCTGTTGCAGTGGCGCACCCAAGGGGGCTTTTGGGGGTTGAACCCTCCCTCCCCTCCCCCGAAATTTTGAACAATGAAGTTATTTTGCCGACAAATACCTTCGCCTTCAAAATTTAGCAATATTGCTGTACCGTAGGTAGTGTACGTAGGTATACAAAAAAGTGTTGGATACGCACTACGCACCACTTTGTTTCTTCGATGAAGTTAGATAGTCCGCTTAACTTTTCTCAAATATTTTCATTGTTCAAAATTCCGGAGGGGGAGGGGGTGAACTCCCAAAACCCCTCCTGGGTGCGCCACTGCAACAGATAACTTAATAAGTTAAACGAAACAAATATCCAGCTTTACATTTAGTGAGGGGAAAGTGTCCAGCTGGCACATAATCCCCCACCATTACTTCAGCTGGCTACGGTTTTCCATTTATTTATAACATAATCAACATGTTAGCAAAGTTCAGCTTTTGTGGTATTGGTTTTTTTTAACACATTCCCTGCCTACGTAATGCTTGTCATATTTGTCAGAAACCGGTCGACTTTTTGTTTATTAAGGCTCTTCTCAGTAGGCCGACACGAGAACAACTATTTGTGAGCCACGCCGCAGCGAATATGCTGCCTTAAACAGACACGTACGCATCACGCAACATCTGCGTGATAGGCTTGCCGACAAATGTTAGTATCACGCACACGCTGCGTGATTGGCACTCAATATTTTACATGTTTGGGGGGCTGCCGCAGCTAAACCCCCCGCAAGTGCGCCAGCTGGAGGTCCATTTACTTACTAGGGATGCTAAATAAAGCTTAGCAAAAATTTTCAGCTTTTGCAGTTTTGGTCATTGGAAAAGGTCGCTGGCTCCCGGACTATAATTAGTGATGCAAATGGCTATTTTCCTCAAGCCATTAGTATGCAGTTCCATTGAACTATACGCTATACGCAACCTTAGGTTATGTTCGCAACCGTACAATTCATTGAGTGAATGTCACAACGCCGTACAATAAAAACGATAAAATTTTACAGGGAACTATTTTTTTTCGAGTTACATTACTTCGTTAGTCCTCTACTAGGTGGCCGAAGTAGCGCTCTAAAGCAGAGTCAGTAGATTAACAGAGTACCGCAACCTCCGCCATTTTTAGTCCTTTCCGCGCTTCACTCACTACACGCTCAGTAAAGTAGATGATGTTTTGACTAAATTTTTCGGAATATAATAAAAAAAATACACTTAACGGCACAACAACACGGCATTTTATTAAAAATTACGCACTTCGTAAGTCTATCTTATGTATATGGACTAAAAATGGCCGCCAGGGCGGCATTTGTCGCGTCAAAGGCTTGCGGTACTCTGTTAATCTACTGACTCTGCTCTAAAGCTACAGTGACTGTATTACAAACAGTGACAACAAGCGTGGTATCGATTTTGATTGGCCGTGGTATATTTTGCATCTTAATGGCGGCCTGACTGTGTTTACCTTTGATCAGCGTGTGATTTTTATTTTGATTTAGAACGTTGCTAGGATACCACCGTTGAGTTCATATAAACCCGCCCACAATTTTGCCTCTTAATGGCGGATAATCGCCGCTTGTCGTCACTGTTTGTAATACAGTCACTGTATCTAAAGCTACAGTGACTCTATTACAAACAGTGGCGACAAGCGATGTATCGATTTTTATTGGCCGTGGTATATTTTGCATCTTAATGGCGTCCTGACTGTGTTTACCTTTGATCAGCATGTGATTTTTATTTGGATTTAGAACGTTGCTAGGATACCACCGTTGAGTTCATAGAAACCCGCCCAAAATTTTGCCTCCTAATGGCGAATGGGTGGAGCTAATCGCTGCTTGTCATCACTGTTTCTAATAGAGTCACTGTATCTAAAGCGGCGGATTAACTTGTATCATGACGCTGTTTTTAAAGGACATTGCTTCTCTTACTATTATATACTTTTTGGTAAAATGCTTGAAATTTTCCTATTGATGCATCGGCGTTGTTTCTATAAAATTGGGGCTTTTGATATCTTTTGACCAAAATCCATATTGTGGCATGTTTAGCACGGCAAATTCGCAACAAAGTAATCGGTTGGTCCTGTAATTACTGTAACGACCAAGACCACGGTAGTGGCCCCGCCAAGACGAGCCAAGCGAAGTGGAAGAGCACTAACTACCTTTTCCCGAAGCGCTTTGTCGTTTTTACTTCCCGAGTGCGAAGTAAAAGGGAAGTATTGTATTAGCAAAGAGTATAATTATATACTCTTTGGTATTAGCGTTCCAAAAAAAAAAATTTGACCTATGCAAATTTTTACATATCTTTGCGTTTCTGAATACGTAGATTCAAAATAGGAAGAAAAAATTTCCGTCTGTCGTCTGTAGTCTATTACGTACACATTCCTTATTGCAACGCTCTAAACTCAGAAACTATTAAAGTTATCGAAATGCGGTTTTCGCCAATCGATTGCCTTCGGGCCAAGGACGAAAATGCCTATTACCTTCGATGACGTCACTTCCGGTATAAGCTAAAATGGCGGCACTCATTTTTTATAAGATAAAGTTGCAGTTTTTTTTATATAATTTA
Organism: Pyrocoelia pectoralis; assembly: GCA_036250285.1. NCBI lineage: Eukaryota > Metazoa > Arthropoda > Insecta > Coleoptera > Lampyridae > Pyrocoelia > Pyrocoelia pectoralis. The sequence goes on along the minus strand of CM070075.1, from coordinate 33,607,752 downwards.
AAAGAGTGTTTTTTTCTGAATTCAGCAATATACATTGTGCTATACTTATTTTTTGAAAAAAGTGTTAAAAAAATAATTGTTAAAAAATTACTGCAACGCTCGATACTCAGAAACTATTAAAGTTATCGAAATGCGGTTTTCGCCAATGGATTACATTCGGGCCAAGGACGAAAATGTTAATATTACCTTTGATGACGTTACTTACGGTATAAGTAGCTAAACTGGCGGCACTCATTTTTTTTATAAGATAAAGTTGCAGTTTTTTATGTATAGTTTAAAAGAGTATTTTTTTGTGAATTCAGCAATATTTATTTTTTGAAAAAAGTATTAATACGAGGGAAGTCTCGTGGCAACTTGCCAGAATTTTTTTGAACCCTCATAACTTGGGTTTGGATTATACCAGACAAACAAAATTCTTGGGATATGATGTCAATAGTGGAGTCTTATTAAACATATAAAGTCTCGATTGCATAGCTCTTATACGTTAGATTTGATTGATATCTAAAAAACCACGATTTCGTCACTGACTCACTCACTGATGATCATCCAAATTCTTAGGGTACTTCCTGAAGTCCTAGAAAGCTGAAATGGTGTATGTAAGCTAGTATTAGTACACAAACAAATAAAAAATTGTAAAACTTGGAGCTTTTACCCTCCAACCCCTTAAACTAGGGGATGGAAGTTTGTATGAGACATTCGCAAATTTTGATGCTAGAGGTCTGAAAATTGATATAGCTGTTATTGTTTGATATTTCTTGCAGATATTTTATTTTTAGGAAAACATATTTTACACACATTTTTTCTTTACACACTTCAACTATTAATTTTTATTTACCTGTTGCTAGGGAGCATCGCGGAAAACGTGATTAAGGACATGTTTTGTCTTTCCATCTTGATGTAAGAATACGAATACTTACGGTAATGTCATAAGTCTGAAATCAAAGGTTATATAGTGTGACTCATTTAGAATGGAAACACCCATGTAAAATCTGAAGTTATTTACCGATTTTAACCATTTTTTTTTTTAAATGTCAATTAACGAAACGTCTACCTCGGGACAAAATTTTAAATGTTTATTCCAATTTTCAGGGCATACTACGATAACTTTTTCGTGCTCAAAATGGAGAATTCTTATTAGCGATTTGTTTATAAAAAAAATATCTACGCCACTGGATTCAGAATGCTTCCAAATAGCTTTCACCAAAATTTTACAAAAATATATTTATTAATAACAAAGTTATGACAACTTAAAGTTCGAAAACTTTCTACGCTAACAGTTACAAAACAACACCCTGTATCAATAGATGGCCATTGAAATTATGTTAATAATTCTTAAATTAAACTATTTAAACCATCAGTGGAGAAAAAAATATTGAAAGTAACGTAATATTTAATAAAAGTAACGGAATCGCGCGATTGAGTAAATAAAGACCTAACATTTCCATTTAAATCTTAGTTACCATGGAAATTATGTTACTGTTTAACTTAACAGTTATGATAGATTTTTATTAAATATTACGTTACTTTAAATATTTTTTTCTCTTTGCAAATCTTTGCAAAGCGAACCCCTCCTATTACACTGCGAGTTGTGACGTTCGTTAACAATAGTTGAGATGTCATCAAGTATTCCCTAATATTGTAATTCATTCTCAAAAGAACTCAAAAAGTAAAAAGAAAAGAGAAAGTAAAAAATTCATCGTAGTGTATGTACCTAATATTCTTCGTAGCACTATTAATGAAAGTGCGACTTATCAGACAAGGTAGTAGGTAGCGTAGAGATCAATACCACAAAGTAGATTAACGTACAAATACCACTCTATAATGGTCAGTGATGTAAATAAACAGAACAAAGTGATAAAGATTGCATAAAACGCATAAAACGCCACTGCAATCTATTTTTAAATTTAAAGAGGAAGCAGGTAGACCTAATTTACTGAACCACGGCCTCTATTCCCATACAAAATTAAATGATAGATATAAATATGTAATAATGCTTCTGACAGGTGCTTAAATGGAAGTTGACAAATGAACTTATCGCAAACTGAATAATTATATCTTTTACATGACAATGTATTTCTTGTGTTTAGGTATGTACCACCCACCCACCTAACCACAAAACATATACCTTCTGATCTAATATTCTGTTGACCAAACAAATAACTGTATTGTTATTCAATTGGACAACTGTATGCGCAACTGACCGTAGTTTCATTTAGTCTAGTTGCGCAAAGCTGCTTAATTTTCAACTCATAAGCGTGGCGTGGCGGGTCAGGTTACTGGTTCGTTGTCTGCACTCAACTCAATAATTAGAGGCAGAGATCTTAGAGGGGTAGATGATGAATAACAATTCGTAAGTGAAGCGAAGAAAGTGAAAGCAAGATATATTTGTTCTCACTCTGGGAGCAATCGTGTTTAAAGAATGTACAATGCTGCATTTGCGCAGTAGATCGGTAACCACAGAGTGAGAACGAATTATTTATCTTTGTATTTAAATTATTTATCTTTTTATTCACTTTGTCTGCTTCAATTCGCGGACGTATAAAATATTTAGCATTCATCATCTACCCCTCTAAGATCTCTGAGTAGAGGTCAGTGGTTGTCTGTGATTGAACTAAACAATTGAACGTTGCAAACGGGCTTTAAACATTTTTAGTACACCAGCAATTTTTTCCCAATACGGTCCTGCCCGACTAGCTCATACCCCACGTATAATAGGGTCCTGTATACTGTATATAGTTCATCGATCGATGTAACAGAACATGCGTACAAACCACTGATAAATAAAACCAATCGCCATTACTGTGAGCTCAAGTATTTATTTGGAAAATCACATTTTATCAAGCAAAATTTAATTTATCTGGCACACATTTCCAAAATGTTAGGAAGGAGTTCGCTTTTAATTAGTAACGGCATTAAAAGTTTAGTCAGAAATCATCATGGCGGTGTTCCTGGAGAGGTAATTAAATTATGTAATCGCTAAATCGCTTTTTAAACATTATTTATATGTATTCAAGTTCTCCTCTTAATACGATTTCTTTACAGAATTTGCCATTCGAGGTCGGCAATAAATATAAACTTACTGTATTGTTTATAGCATTTTTTGGATCAGGTCTAGGTCTTCCGTTTCTTATATTACGCCATCAATTATTAAAGCAGCAATAGATTTAGGAAATGGCAGTGTTATTTTAGTGATCTACTAGTTTACACATAAGTATGGTGTGTACATTTTTCTTTATGTAAAATAAAACAATTGCTTAAATATTTTCTAGTCCCCTTTAAGAAGCACTTTTTGATGAATAAAGTAAGCAAAGTTCATCTAATTATGAAATGTTTACATATTGCCTGATAATAATTTGTTGAAGGTGCGCTGAGCACTCTTTCTTAGAATTCATTAATGACATGACTTTCTTAATTTCATCAGGCAGTTACTTTATAAACCGTTAACGTGTATTCACACATGGCAGTCACGTCTCATTCGTTAAAGATCTGTGACGGCTATTCACATATATCAGTTATTTTTATGTAAAAACCCCCAAACTGTTTACGAAAAGACGTCACTCAAAACAAGAACCAAGCGGAGACTGAAACGACATGACTGACAGTAAAATGGGTGACGTGTTTGAATATGTCCGTTAAAATTATAGGCAACGATATATTTTTTTATCGTGACTGAGACTGTTTGACAGAACGGAACTGAGACATTACTGACATGTGTGAATAGACCTTTATACTTATAGTATAAATTATTCTGCGAGAAAGTTTTCTTATCTAAAGGTAGGTATCGTAATATTAAACAACTAGTTTCATAAGTTGTACTTTTATAAAAAATTTCAAATTGTACCAAATATTTTTTTCACTTCTATTGAAAGGAACGTTAATAAGGGAATAGGTAATTTAAAAAAAAAATTATGTCAATAGCTCTCATAGTACCAAAGTTATAGTCAAAAATGTGGTAATATAAGAGACAATTTCAGGTATAATTAAAATGAAAACTTTATGTCCAAGGTGTAAATTAGATAATACAAAATGACATTAAGTGTATTTCGGTTGTTGTATTTTGTATTATAAGGAAAAATGCAAATTTCCAATGGAGAAACATTGCAGCATATTTTGAAAGAAATTAAAGTTCTCGTAGCCTACTTTATTTATATTAAGCTTACGATTTGTTTATACCTCAAATTGCTTCTTATATTACCACATTTTTAATTATATCTTCAATACTATAAGAAGAGCTATTGACATAATTTTTTTTAAATTAGGTGTTTTCTTTTTGCATTTTGTGGTACACTTAAATCACCTCTGTCAATACACACCATTCGTTTTATAAAAATAATTTGACTCAGTTCTCAATAACCCTATTCGTTTTAAAAGCTTTATTTAAGTTTTATATTAACCTGAGGCAGAAATGTCTACATGACACAAGGCACTTTAATCACGTGATGATTGTAACTTTACCTAACCCTGTGGCGGTGCAAAAAGAAAACACCTATTACTCCATTATTAATTGAAAAAAATGTTTGGTACCATTTGAATTTTTTTAGAAAAGTGGACCGTTTTGTTGCTTCAACAAGTTGCGCCCTCTCTTGGTAGACGGAGATAAGAAATTGTTGTGATTTTGGATTTTTTTGGTAATATCTTTGATTATACACGATAATCAATGGTAATATCAAGTATTGTTTTTTCATCGAGACCAATCCACTGAACTGGAGTTCTCAAATAGTTTCCGAGTTATGGCCGGCCTCCTTTCTTAGTTGTACACCCTGTACATCGAGTACCTATACCTATTCGTTGATTGAAATATTAATATTTCACTCAACGACCTATTACATTATCAGTTGGTACATATGTAGATACATATTAATTTTTTCGTTCAAAAACATTAGATATTTGAATTGGTCACAGTTTTATTAGAGAAATCTAACTGTTAAAGCGGCTATGTAAGCTTTAATAGACATAATCTAACAACTTTTAGATTTAAATAAAAAGATGAAAATTTAAACATTTTAAGCCAAAATAATACTGTTTATTTTAATAATATAATAATAATAATAATAATAATAAGAACTTTATTTAGCAAAAAATGCTACACAAACAACTTGAAATATAAACATTACAAAATTAAAAAATAAGGGTAAAAACTATCACATTATATACTAAGTAGGTATATAGGGACCTATTCTACTATGACTGTTTAAGTAGGTACAACTCTCTAACACGCCTCTTAAAGCTACCTAAATCTGAGCTTCTAATAATGAGTGGAAGCTTATTATACTCAAAAAGGGCCCTAAAGAAAATAGAGTTTTGGGACGCCCTTGTCCTTCTATGATCTAATATAAATCTATCTTTATGTCTTGTACTATAATCGTGGGTATCACAAAATGTCTTTAGCTTATTACACAGATATACCGGAGTGAGTTTAAGTTTACATTTATGTACAAACACTAACACATTCATTTCCAGCATGCTTCTGACTTCCATCCAGTTTAAAGTTTTCCTCATTTGCTTAATGCTGGTCTCTCTCTTTGCTCTTAAGATAACTCGCATGGCTCTATTTTGGAGAAGTTGTAGTCTATTAATATTTGTTTGTTTCGCTAAGTATAAAATAGTTGCTGCAAAATGGAAGTGTGGCAATACTGTTGTATTATATATAATTTTTCTCGTTTCCACAGAAAGGTAACAGCCACATCGATACAATGCTCCTATTTTTTTAGCTATTTTTCTGCATATATAATCAATGTGTGCATCAAATTTGAGCTGTTTATCTATTATTACACCCAGATATTTGATCTTTTCCACCATTTCAATATTTTCACCGTCAATTTTTACAGCTACATTTTCTTCATCGAGGTTTTGTGTATTTCTACTTTTCCCAATTACTATTCCTTTTGTTTTCTGTACGTTTAGCTTTAATTTATTTACTTCCATCCACTTACGCATATTCTCTAGATCTTCATTCAGCTTCTGTACAATTTCCTCTTTATTATCTCCAGTTATGTATATAACAGTATCGTCAGCAAACAGGTGATACTTACAATATTTCAAGACTTTTCCAACATCGTTTATATACAGTATAAACAGAAGTGGACCTAATATACTTCCCTGGGGAACTCCTCTATAGTTTATTCTTGGACTAGATACCACATCATCACATCTTACTACTTGTTTTCGATCACACAAATAACTTTGAAACCATTTATGAACTATACCCCCAATGCCATAATTTTTGAGTTTAAGTAGTAACCTTTCCCTGTCAATAGTTTCAATAGTTCAATACATACTAAAAAAGGAAAATAAGAATACACTAGACTAACTTTTAATAAAACATACAAATTGTTTATGGTGCCAATATTATCATTTTTCTGAGGCTTAAATTTCCCACTATTTTACACATTTCTTAAACTTTTTGACTGTAAACTGTAAACCATTTTATATAAGTTTTATTTCTATAAGTAATCTCAAAAATAGATTCAAATGTTTTTCACAGTCTGAATTGTCAACTAAAAATTGCCAATTTTGATTGTTCGTAATTACGATCTTAAGTGAGTCATTATCAATTTTGGCAAATATGACAACTTCTATATTGTTCTTTTCAAAAGATGTATTAAGTTGTTGAAGAAAATCTGATGTTAGTTTGCAGATGAGCTTTGATGGATAAGGTACTTTAAAAATGATTTATTAAGTGCAGTTCCATAATCTTTATGCAGAATAAAAAATTGATCTTTGCATTCTATTTATTAGTCGATGTGAGATATTGTTTGCATCTTTCACAGTTGTATTTCAATAAAATTTTGTGCATTAAAAATCCAGCTACATAATCATTTGTACATGATTCGAGTACAGGTTCGACTTGAATACATGAAGTTGATGCGGAAACCTCACCTACTGGTCATTCTGTTTGTATCTGAACTGTAACAACAGGATTTTCTGTAATGGGCGAAGTATGATCGCTAGCCAAAGTTTCTTCATTATCAGATGCAATTTCTTCTTGATTATCTAAGTTCAGATGATATCCTTGTTTGGGTTTACAATTTCCACTGTCAACCGCCGATGGCTGCATACGAATATTGATATTATGTTGCATTGCAATTCTAAATTGTTTTACGCTAGGAGTGGGATTGTAGCCTATTCTACTACGAATTACAGAAAAAAAGTTTTCGAAAGAATCTTGGTTTAGAAACCCAGTTAATCAATAATGTACTCCTTCTTTTAAGTCAGTCCACAAAGAAAGCACTGCTTTAATTGACCATTGAAAACCCTCGATCCAATAAATGTTGTTCCATTTTTTATTTACTTCAAACTTTTTAATAAAAAGATATGGAATGTCAAAGCAAATATAAATTTTTTTAGTGTCTATGTAGGGTTGGTTTTTGTTGGAGCCTAATAATGTTGCCGAATTTCTATTATTCGTGCCTTGATCATTATTTCACTCATATAATATTAACCAATACAATTTGGTTATTATACCCTTCCCATCCAATGACAGACGCTAATATAGTTATTTATGTATCAAGAGAATTATAAGTGGGAAAAGTTTACGTCGCGAGAGACAGCAATTGCCGGAGGTAATTGAGACCTATTAATTCTCGTGGTACGTAGATAATTTTATTTCCGACCGATTTTAGTAACATTTTGTTCATTACGATAGATATATTTTTTTATAAAGAAGTAACATACCAACGATCAAAACTCTAATCAACGATACCTACCGGAAATGAACAAAATTTTATTAAAATCGGTCAGAATGAGTTAATAATATCGATAATTTGAAAGATATCTTGAACATTTTTGACGTGGTATCTACCAATTAAGTCTAAAATGTTTGTTTATAATATTTAAGTTGTAGTAAATTGAAATATACAATTATTAAAAAAAGGGATGCATTTTTACCATCTATTGTTGTTCTAATATATAGTTTAAATTGTTTTCCCATTGAACCTTCTTTAAAATGATTTTTCACCATAAATATGTCCATAAATATTTTATCAGCAATCTAAAATTCTGGTCTCAAAAGAGGAGTTTTATGGTACAGAGTTTCCTTTAAACAGCAGACACTCACGTCCAGAACAAGGATAGGTGGAACTTGATGTTAGACTGTCAGCATGGATATGATTATCCCTATCAAGCATCATCAAGATTATCTCACATGTGGGATGGCTTGAGCGAGACGTAGGGACGAAGTGTTCCAATATAAGCGTGGGGAATGCAGAATAAAGATTTCAAGACGGTCATAATTATGGTGCGAATTATGTCATTATTAATTAGAACGAATACATAATTCCAATGAGTACACAATTTTGCAATTCATCAGAAACGATTCACTACGCAAGTTATAAAATCGATAAGAACAATGAACTATTCACAAATTAAAAAGTAGTACGAAAACTTAATCTAATTATATCTTTATGTACAGGTACAATTTATTCTATAAATTATCGCTCGTAAACAAATAAGCACACAAAGTTTAGTAACCATATCCGCCACTATACCCACTCCATTGATTATAGCTTCCATAACTGCTCTGAGGATACTGCCAATTCTGATATTGATACTGATCCCCTTGCCCGTACTGAGGGTAATTGTACTGCCCTTGTTGAGTACCAGAATATTGATTGTAAGCGCTCGAATTTGTTGAATTTGAATAGTTCCCGTAATTTGCGTAAGAATTTGACTGAGATGATGGCAGCGGAGGATTCTTCTCTTTCTTCGATGAAGTTGGGTCGCTATTAAAAATTGTCAATTGTTGCAAAACTTCGTAACACGTTGGAATACTTACATTTTGGACGATTCTTTCTTTTTCATATCTTTCGTTAATTTCAAATATTTCTGACATTCTTCCTGCGCTTTTTGTATTGATTGAATATTGGATCCAAAGTCTTCTAAGAATTCTAGCTTTCTTTGGGAAAATAAAATTTTTTGTTCAACATCAATCCCTTCCTTTTCAAGAAAGGAATCAATACAAGATAGAATTTCGCATTCGGTGAACTCATCTTTTTGCAATGTGAAGTCAATAAGTTGTAAATACAATCTTGCATTGTTTGGGTCCTTCGAAATTGCATTATTTAAAACCTCCATAGCTTTATCCAGATTTTTTAACACTTTTAATTGAAAACGCGCAAATTTTATGGCCAAGTTGCTAGCTATAATTTTATTTTTGGTGGCATTCATGTAATGTTCATATAGCTGGCAACATTTTTCAAAATCGCCTCTCCTCCTTTCCAAATTTATACGTCTGTACGCAACCTGAAAATGTTTTCGAATCAGAATGACAAAAAATGCTCGCTAAACTAAAAGATCTTATAAAACTTATTATACATATGCAGCTTACCTGAAGCAAATTGGGCACAGATTTTTCGAGATTAACCAAAATTTCTGCAGCTCGGTTAAAGTTTTGTATAGATTCCTCGAAAACAGCCCACTGCAAATGAAGATTGGGTTTCTTCAAATGGTGTATTGTGCACGCCCTTTCATAAACATCTTTTATTTTGGGTTGTAGATTCGAATCTTTTAATCCTTCGAGATAAAGAACAAAGCGTAACCAAAACTCTTCATACAATGCGCATGCTATCAAGCACCTTTCAAATAAAACGACGATCCTTACTTGATCGCCTTGTTCGATTTCGAAATCCAAGTAATCTTGCCAATTTTTTAATTGACATCGTTCCAAAGGTTTAACGTGGAAGTATGGCCGTTTTATCTAAAAAATTTAAATATTACAAAAATTGTTAAAAGCGTTATTCGAATCATAAATTTTCTTAGTTTTCAGATGGCCCTTGCGTTGTCTTCAATAAGATCAGAGTTACCTCTCAATAACACAAGAGGTAACCATAGCAAGTGATATCATCATTGTACGAGGATTGTAAGGAAATTGGTAAGAAACAATAAATACATGGTCCTTCAAAAAAACGGATGTGTGTAATTATCACATATAATCTCTGGTGGTGATTTATGCAACTACAGTAAATAGGTAATGTTTATTTGCAATTGTCTTTAAATTTAAGGGAGGGTTTTGAAGAAATGTACCAGTTACCAGCTACCAAAGTAGCAAAAAAATAGTGTGAGTTCTTTTTAGAATAACCAACTTAATGTACCTATTACAGTAGAGCGTCGATAATCCGGACGTCAAAAATCCGGACCGTCGATAATCCGGATTCACATCCGAATGAACTGTACGGTTTTGTTTTGTTTTTTACTGTAATGTACCTGTACTGTACTTCACGTTTTTCTCCTGTTTTGTATTTCAGTTTCATTAAAGTGAAGTATACTACGTAATATACAACAGTTTTAACTGTATTTACCTACTACATATACCTACATGTGTACATACATATGTAATTGTTTACATACATATGTAAGTGAATTCTCAAGCTTTGAGTTACGTTTCTATAATTATTTTAAAGCATAAAAATAGCCTATTTTCGAAAATCCGGATTTTTTAATAATCCGGATGAGGTTCGGTCCCAATTAATCCGGATTATCGACGCTCTACTGTATATTTTATATTAAATTTTGGCTCAAAGGCATTTGTTAACAGATGTCAAAAGGAAAACTGTGTTATCTTGTTGACTAATACCTGATAGAATAAACAGCATTTCGCTTTAACATTTGTTGTGAAAATTATAAAATTTTTTGAACTATTTAAGTACAGTAGAGTCTCGCGAATCCTGACTTGACGGGACCGAACGCTGTTCGGATCACTGAAAATCCGGATTAAACGGAATCGACTTTAAAATGTGTCAAAAACAAGTCTTATAGCAAAAGAAAAGATCTTATTGATTAAAAAACAACTTTTAATTGAAAGAAAATTCTCACAACCTCCCCTTTAACCTGTTTAATGAAAATATGATGAAGATGAGATGAGATGTTTTTTTAAGATTGATTAAGCTATCTATCTATGCAAAATAGCAGAAGTAAAATTGTGATATTCTCTTAACCGCCTTGAAATAAGCTTTAAACACAGGTTATTCCATCAAATAATGAATAATAACTAAATTATGACATTGGCAACATGTTTCAAAACTATACTATAATAGTTTCATTTTCAAGCCCAAAGAAAGATATGAGATGATTTAAGATGATGACTGAAAACAATATAATGTGTTACTTAATTCAAAACATGTGACTACAAGCCCACTCACATGAGGGGGAAAAACTCTTAATTACATGACATTCAGGGTTAAATCGAGCCAGAACGGCGTTCCGGCCCTCCTTTTGTCTTGCGTTCCGTCCGTTTTCATTAGCATTAGTGCTTTTGTGCACTGCGCTCCGGTTAACGGTCTCAGAGGTCGCTTCTTCCCTTTCTGCCTTGTTATTTTACAAAATTCGGCCTTTTTCATGTCTTGTAATCAGATCAGAAGCATATCTATCAAATTAGTTTCTTTTTTTAACAGCTGAAATGCGAAATTAATTTTTACGAAAACTGTAGAAAAGGTAATTTGATAGATATCGTCCAGAACAAACGATTTTTAACAAGATCTTTAGCAAATCGGTCGATTTTGTAAAAATGCAGTGGGGGGGGGGTTAACAAATATCCCTTTTTGAAATCGCGAATCCCTTTTTTGCAAAATGCGTTCCGTCCCTTTTTTATTTACGATTTAAGCACTGATGACATTGTTAACGATAAAACATTGAATACACTTTTAATCACTAAAATAACATAAAATAGACCCACAATGGACTAAGGATTGAATAGATAAAAATATTTAAGTTAAGCTGACATTTTCAAATAGCAATACCAAACAAACTAATTCACAAAATCGAATGACTAAAAATATATGGCGCTAACCCATTACAAAAATTACCTTGGAAAGTTAAATATGTACAGGATGAAAGTGAATAATTTAAATGCAAACTAAGCCAACTAAATCCAAATTAAGCCAGGGTCAATTTGGCACTTTTCTATATTTAAATACTTAACCATTGTTTAACAGTCGTAATTCGTCCATTGTGTTCCAAGGTCGACAAAGGCAATTGTCTGATCATTTAAATGGGCACCATTATAATGGAAAGGTCATTGATTTTACAATTAAAGGTTAAGATCATTTATCTACATACATTTACTTTCACTGGAGATCCTCAGTAATTGAGTCATTTAGTCGTCCGGATTACCCGGATATCCGGATTAGCGAGACTCTACTCACTTTCATCTATGAATTTCCAAAATTTCAAAAAACACCAGTTTTGTGACCATTTCTTTCTGATGCTGCATTTTTAATGAAATTGCTCTAAAATGGCAATGCCGCAATCAATTAAAAAAATAAAATAAAAAGTATTTTTCATCTAAATTAAGCCTTCATCGAACCGCATAAAAAATTGGAGGAGTTGCAATTTAAAAAAGTGTAACTTTATACTGCCCAGTGAAAACTAAACACCCTGTATAAACCGAGGCCTGAGTAATAGCGAACCCTGTATACATTAAAGACGTAGATGTTTACAAACAACAAATTTAAATAAACCTCAATACTTACACCTTCTTCAAAATTCCAACGTGCAGTAACAGCATTAACAGTGTTTTTGTGAATCTTTCTTCTTATGGACACTATCCTTTCTCGAATTACTTTTGTTTCTTCATCTGAACTCTGCTAAAAAAAAATCAAATAATTTCAAAATTAATGTGTGGAACCATTTCGCTATCATACAAATGGAACCAAAATAAAACAAAATGTAGTCATTTACTCCTTAGGCAACAGTCGCACTGCAATTAGAACTACACACATTTACCAGACCTGTTTGCCTTATGAATTACGAAGTGAGTTTACATTTTAAATCTTGCATGGAAAACGTGAAATTCTACTCCAAACTCGAAAAAATTTTATCTTTACATTATATATCTAATCTATACAGGGTGAGTTTTTTTTTCATTATTTGTATGGGGATCTTGGAAACTAGCAGAGATAGAGAGACGATTAAATGAGGAAAGAATTGCAGTTTTACCACCTCACTTTAAAGGCTTTTCGTTTTTTGGAAAAAATGCATGGCTGACTAGATAGTAGATATTTCAACAAAATTATTTTTTTGTTTTTTTGTTTAGTGCCTGCCTAATAGCTCTGTTATTATTGACTATAGAAAAAATGTATAAAGGAAAAAGTTGTAAATAATTATGGGGTCAAAAATACAGTTTAATTAAATTTTTTATTTAAGCTCTAATTTTTGAGTTACGACACGAACTTTTGCTTTTTCCAATGGAAACGATAGTTGGCCGTGACTTTATAAAAAAGGCCCTTTTTTAACAATTCTAACAATATATCAGTGATAAATAAAACTACTCAGCACCTCCCCTTAGACGATGATATTTAATGAATGACTTAATTATTCATTAAATTTCGTCATCTAAGGTGAGGTTCTGAGTAGTTTTATTTATTATCATTGACCCCCTTTGTGCAAATCTGACACATTATGGAATTTTAATATATTAGTGGATATACTTATTTTCATAAATATAGAAATTACGGCCATTTTTTGTTTTTTAATGCCGGATTGTTTAAGCAGTAGGCTATGGAAACAATTGATGAAACGCATTGATTAAACTCTATTTTTCAGCCCATAATCACCTACAACTTTTTCCTTTACACATTTTTTCTAAAGTCAATAATAACAGAGCTATGGACACCAAATAAAAAAACGAAAAAGTGAATTTTTGAGATATCTAGTTAGTCGTGCATTTTTTTTCAAAAAATGAAAAGCTCATTAAAGTGAGATGGTAAAACTGCAATTCTTTCCCCATTTAATCGTTTTTATATCTCTGCTTGTTTCCAAGATCCCCATACAAATACTAAAAAAAAAAACTCACCCTATATACATAAAACACTAAAATTTAAATTAAAAATATACAAATAAACACTGAAAAGTATAGTATAGATATCATACCACATTCTTTGACTCATCTTCACCAGGAGGCACATCAGGATTTTCAGTATCTGCATCAGTTGTAACATCGTGCTTCAGCATGTGCTTCATTTCTTTACGCAATGCTAAAAATTCATCTACTTCTAAAACTTTATTCGGAGGATGCGATGCAATGTGTTCTTGGAAGCTAAGGAAAAACTATGTTATTGCGTTATTAAATATTTTTTCTGAACTTACTTATCAAAATGTGTGGTATATCCCTGAGTTGGAGTTGCAAGAAGCCGATCATAAATGGCAGTAACATGTTGTAAACGCTTTGATTCTGTTTCCCATTTAATGTAGCTATCCCACAGTCGATCTGAACGAAATTCCAAACCACAAGCAGACAATGCTCGTTCAAATTGAGATCTTATGAATTCTTCATCGTCGGGACGTGATGTACGAACATAGGTAAGGTAATGGATCCATAGATCCACCGAGAGAGGTATAGCTTTCAGTCCACGTTCGAAAACCTTTACAGTTAACAAGTGAGAGAGGTGTAACTAAAAACAGTTAATACGGATTTGCTTGTGTCTTTAATTGAAATAATTTTAAAACTGTATTTCGTACGTGACTGCAATAACACAAACAAATTCGTACCAACTTAAAGAAACCTGAAACTTTTTTAAATGATTAAGATATCATGAAGTATTCCATTTATCGAATATATGGAATCCTTACATTTTTAATCTCATAAATTTGGTCCACCGCAGACTTCGTACAGGAACTAATCACGGTGCTGAACGACTTTGGGATGTTATACTTATAAATTTTTCAACACATCACACATAATTATGTCACTACTACTTCAAAATTATCATAATAATCTAAATAATACATGTTATAATTATAGTATGATAATAATATTTTATAATAATAAAATAAGTATTTCAATATGTAATTTATGCCAGAGGGCCCCCCACCGTGGAGCTGTAGGGATTTCAAAATAATTATGTGACGGTATAAAATATTAACATAAATCCATTGATTAATCTATACGTACCTCCTCACACTTCTTTTTGTTGCCTTTACGTTTTTCATAATCCGCATATTTACGCCAGTATCCGTAACAATAAGGATAGTGCGACAAGAAAGCATCGTAAGCTTCACGAGCCGCTTCCATATCATTCTAGAAATTAGAAAGTAAATAACCTAAATATCCTTCGTAGACTAATCACAAAGTTTACTTCTTGATCAACATATTGCAATAAATATGTCCATCCCGTAAAATCGGCTGGATCGTCGTTAACAGCTTTCCAATATTTGTCCAAGGTAGGTAGCTTTTTTGGTTTGGACGATTTTTCGTCCTTTTCTTTATCAATATCAACATCTAAAGCGGGTTTCTTAACTGGAGTCTCATTTTCGGAAGTTGGGGAACCCGGATCATAGTCACCCTCGGCCAATTTACGTTTATTTTTGATAGTGGGCAGTTCATCTTCTGATACAACCTAAAATTAAATGAGTAAATGAAAGTGTCCTCTAAATAAATTATACATAATTCGTGCCAATTAATAGATATCGTTTGTAGCGCAAAAGAGTGCAATGCTCTACATTTTTTTTGTAAAATGGGGCTCGAACAACACAGTTAACCTAAACTGCCTAACAGCCTAATTGACTGACTACTCAAAATGCTACTGTTCCCGTCACGAAACCTGGCGACTGCCGATGCATTCCGGACTTTACCGATGCTTATTCCAGTGCAGTAGGGCAGTAGGCATAATTTGACACGACAATGTCCTTATTGTCATAATCTTAGGTTAGATGTCATAATATTTATGATTGATTACAATTTGAAAGTCGTTAAAGAAAATTAAGTTTACTTTCATTTTACTCTGCATAGAGATAATAAGTTACAACTGTACTTGGTTTGTATTAACGTAGCTTTTATAATCGTGTTCAAAACGTATTTAAAATGTCTTTAAAGTCCGCGTGAAGTTGTTTATAATGTTTACAATTATTTTGCTTTACATAAAAATGACCACGAATTATTAATAGACATTAAATTAAAAGTGAGTGAAGCAACAAAGGTGTCTGTACGTTCTATCGAAAGAATTTTAAAAGAAACTAAAGATAATATTGGTGATTGTGACGCTGCACCAAAGTTTCGTTCCCCAAAGAAGAAGCGACCAAGAAACAATTCAGTAACGAACGTAGAAGAATATGAAGCAGAATATTTTCGACGTATAATTTACAATTTTCATATTACTTACCGAAAAATGTCGCATGACAATTAGTAAACTAAAAGAAAAACTTAAAACCGATTTGGACTGGCAAGGATCGGAGAGTTCATTGAGAAGAATTGTTAGAAAATTGGGATTTAAATGGAGATAACAGAGAGTTATTAATTAGTCGAGTACGTCGGGGTTTTTTGAATGCAAATGGTGGGGTAGTAGCGATTTTTTAGTATGTTGTTAAGCTTGGGGCCCTAATGAAAAATCCAAATTTTCGACCTCGAGGCGCATGCGCTCGAGCCCCCATCTTGGAATTTAGGTACAAAAATTTGGTTTTTTTGATAACTCAAAAACGGTGGCTTTCACGACAAAAGATGTTCTATATAAAGTTAAAGAGGACAAAATTTCCGACATTTTTTGTAAAAAAAAATTTTTGTATCACACATATGTTAGGAGTTATAGCTCCGTGAAGTTGCACTATTTGGGATCGTATCTTGAATCAGTATAAAATTTCACATAAGATCCATATCTTAACTCGGTTGTAGACAATACGCATCTCTTGCAACGCACGGACGGAATATTGATTCCAGTAACGATCGTTGAAAATTTCGCGAAATATAATATTTATTTTTAATTTGTGTTGTTTTTTATACCAAATACTTTGTAGGTTTAATTAAGAGAAATGATGCCAAGATAAATAAAGACCAATTCATGAATTTTTTTAAAACATGATTATACCACAGAATAAAACTTAAGTGTATTTATTCTGTGATTATACTTAATAACCGTAGTAACAGTACGCTTATGGAATCCGAACACAAAAAGCGCTTTCTACGCATAAATTGCTCTCGCCAGGTTTCGTGACGGGACCTGTATTAATGTGATGAGTGATGACAAAACCAAAAGATGAAAAGTATTCTCCACAACAGCCAATCACACTGATTCAGTTGCAAGATATCACACTTTCAAAGTTATCAAATAAATTCTAATATTAGAAATGGTAACAATCTGGCCCGCTATGACTTTAAGTCATTGCATAATTGTAGCAAAACAGATCATCCAAACCTTTGGACACGCATATCAAAATTTTCAAAAACGAACCGAAAGACTTATCCCAACAAAAACATTTGCACATCATTCCCAGTATAGCTTGTCTACATCTACTCAAAACATCAATCAAGTAAACCATCTGAAATTTAACTACAACTCTTGTCTGCTAACAAACATACCAGGTTTCACCAAAATCTGAAAAAAGACTGTCACAATTTGATTGATCCAAGGACAAAGAAATCATCTCCTGAGGAGAGTAAATAAACCAAACCGTTGATAGCTAAGTCCAGGAGTTGTATATTGATAGAAGATGGGAATAAATGTAGTTGAGATTGTCTACATCAGATCTAAAATTAACTGAATTGTTTATATGTTTATTGATTTCCACCATTTCCATTAATTTAACCCACTATTAGTTGCTATATAAGGGATTCCCTCACCTTATTGAAATATTTCGCATAACTTTAATTTTACACGAAATAAAGCGTAGAGAATCCATCATATCCTCAATCCTTCTGTTACAACGTCATTGTTTAAATTTTTAGATACGCCCTACCATAACGTAATGAGGGCCTATTCAAGCAGGTAAGGCAGGGATTCGCTCACTTAGCGATTAATCGAGCAACAACTTGTTTTAACTTAACACATGTAATACATGTAAATGGTTTTGAAAATGTTGCTATATTTTTTATGATTTTGAACCAATTTCTTTATGTGCATCGACAATCTATATCATGTGTAATATATTGTAGTTAACAATTTACAGGTACATACCTACTAAAAATAATTATAATTTTTCAGAAAATGTGAATGTGAGGGAATCCTTTACGCGCGACTAACCGCGTTACAATTGATGTAGCGACTAACGCCGGGTTAAGGGTGGAATAATTGTTAGATCGATTTAGAATGGACACTATCAAATTCAAAGAGGTGATTTTATTATTCAATGAGTGGGATCCAGGAGAGCTGGCGTGCACGTCATTACTTGTAATTGTATGTATTAAGATTAGAATTTGAAGTCAATGGAGCGTCTTTTACACATTTAAGAAATAATGACGTCAGGAATGAAATCTGCCAATCGTAACGAGGCAGTGTTGCAAATAATACTTATAATTACCCACAGGTAGTTGCTTGTGCTATTTTAAAATTGCCGTATTAATATTTTACGTGCTTAATTAATCCATTATGTATAAAACGTATTCGGTAACATTAAAATTATAGCAATCCTTATCCATTTTTGAATAAATTTTGTTAGGAATTTATGCTCTTCAGATTATTTTCTAAAGTTCTGTTAAAGTAGAACAAATGTATGTTAGGTATTTTTAGGGAAAACGTATTTTTTTTTAAAAGTATAGATAAATAATTCAATAAATTTAATCTAAATCAAATAGATAACTTTATTTAAATTCAAAACAAGCTAAAGAACGTTTAAATGACGAATAAAATAAAACAAAATAACTACGATTAACTCAGAAAAACAAAAAAGAACTAACATGCGTCAATGAAATAAAATTAGTGGTGGCACCTCTACCACCTAAACCATCAATAAATTTTATACCTTCAACATTTTGTGTAGAAACGAGAAAGGTCAACGAAGGCAGCAGTGTCGACAGGTTAAAACTCGTCAAAATAATGATATGTCGTGGTTGCAAAAATGCGCAAAAATGAGTAACTATAAATTGTCATATTGGTAACAAATACCCCAAGGTCTTGGTAATATTACCGAAACTTCTTTCGGTAATATACTCCCATGCCATCACTACTACCACCATTGAATAATTTCACTCAACGCTACAACTAAGTGTAGATAGAAAACGAAAGGAAACCAAGTATTAAAACCTTATGGAACACCACACCCAAATAAAGGGAAACGTTGAATTAATAATGCAAAAAATTGGAGTTGAAATAAATGGTAAGGAAGATGTGGAGCAGGTTATAAAGATCGGAGGGCACAAAAACATGGGAATAAGACCATATTCTAATTAAAGGTATAAAAGAGGGAACTAGAATGAAGATACTTATGAACAAGAGAGAAAGGAAAGGACATGGATTGAGGAGGATCTACCCAAAAAGGTGAAAGAAGAACGGAAAATACTGGTGGGCAAAATAAAAAAGGCTAGACGAAAGGGATTACGGGCGTTTATTAGGTACAACAAACTCAGAATAGATGAGCAGTGAAGAGCAGTCATGAAAAATAACCTGAATGAGCTGGAGAAACAACTAGGTGGTTAATAGATGGACAGAAGGTTATATCATAAGGATGATGAATATGGCAATGAAAAAGGTAACGATTTAAGGATAAGGAATGATGTAGAAAAGGGAAAGAGGAGGAATTTGTTGATGAGTTTGATGGAGTACAAATTTGGATTGGGTGTAGCAGAAACTAAGATAAAAGGGAAGGAATGTATTACTTTAAAAAATGGGCTTAATTTATGGAGGCGTCGATGAGGCCGAACGAGCAAAAGCGACGATGGCAGCTCTAATATACAGAGTTATTAATAAGTATGGAGACGACGATTTATTGTCGTTAATATTCATTTTAGGAAAAATTGTTCAATACAACAGTTGTTTATGTAATTTTTATCTTGAATTTTTGTGATCTGTAATTGTTTCTGAGTTACCCCGCTTCGCATAATTTTTTTAAATGTGACTATGTTACTTTTACCTCACCTTTCGATAGAGCATTTTTTGTTCTTTAAAACAGCACTAAAGAAAATTTTTTAAAATTTATTTTAATGACCTTTTTTTCAAAAATTCGCTACCTATATGGAAACAAAAAAAAGTTGTGAATCAAAATCTTATCACTAAAAACAAATTAATAACTAAGTAATTTAAAGTAAGTGTTCAAATTGTCCTCCATTTGTTATTTGACAATGGCTCAGTCGATTTATAAAACCACGTACCTACTTGATGTAAATACATACTTGAATCGGCGTTTTTTGGAAAAAAATGTTATTAAAATAAATTTTAAAAAAATTTTCTTTTGTGCTGTTTTAAAGAGAAAAAAACGCTCTATCAAATGGTGAGGTAAAAGTAAAATGTTTGCATTTAAAAAAATTATGCGGAACGGGGTAACTCAGAAACAATTGCAGATCACAAAAATTGAAGTATTCCCAAGTGTAGATAAAAATTACATAAACAACTTTTGCATTGAAAAATTTTTCCTAAAATGAATATTAACGACAATAAATCGCCGTCTCCATACTTTTCAATAACCCTGTATAAGAACTGGGTCCACCATATTAAAAATTGAAAAATTATATCTGAAAGATTGTTAAGAATTGATGTTGAGAAGGAACAGAATGAGGTAAGGATAACATTAGTAGCTTATGGGGAAACATTATTAAGTGCGCGAAAGAGAAGCAAAATACAAGCATGTGAGATGCGTTACTTACGTGCAGTAGTCGAAGTAACTAGACATGATCACGTCAGAAATGAACTAACAGTGTAACGTCAAACCGACATTAGAAAAACTTGAAGGGATGCCGCTAAGGTGGTTTAGGCATATGGTGAGGATGAAAGACCACAGGAAGGCGAAGAGTGTTTGGAAAATGGGAAATGATGGAAACCAAATAGAAGAAGACTGACTAAGACCTGGAACAAGGAAATGGGGGGAAATGGACAAAGAAAAATAGTGGAAGTGGAAACAAACTAAAAGGATGGCCCAGGGTCGAGACGAGTAGAAATAATTAGTGATGTCATTCACCTCGAAACTGTAAGGTAGCAGAGGAAGTATACGTTCCGTCACTAAAGCACCTTCTACTCAGGCGGTTGTCGGGTATAGCCGACACCGTCGATCATAGACGACATCCGGCGATGCGGTAAGTTCGGTTGGTATTCGCATTATTGCTTAGAATGTCGTCAGAAGCGCATACTGGTCCCTCTAGGACCTCTGAACGGTGCAATATTTTTCATTTTGATAATTAAAACATAAATTTTTCTAAAATCGTATACGTTTTTATTGTTTTACTACTAAATAACACGGAAAAAACTCCCGTCTGTGTGGAAGTAAAACTCCGCCGATGTTGCCGTACGGAAAGGGTTAAGACAAAAAATCCTACAAGTCCTTCTACAATATACAGACACAGTGTAAAGTTAAAATGCCATATTAATGATAGAAGAGGCAAAGGCCTTACAGGAAGAATTAAGGACATTATTAGGAAAAGGAGAGTTCACGTTAAGAAAATGGATCAGAAATCATGAAGAATTATGGAGAGAAGGAAAAGAGACATCAGAGCCAATGGATATCGAGGATGACGAATCAAGAAAAACTTTAGGCGTTAGATGGCTACAAGACCAGGACAGCTTTCAATTCAAGGTAATACTCAGCAAGAAAGGCATAACGAAAAGAAGCATATTGTCAGAGACTGCGAAGGTCATACACCCCTTAGGGTGGGTCAGCCCAGTAACAATAACAGCCAAATAATAATCCATGAATGATGGGTAACCGCAGTCAAATGGGATTGACAGGATGTTTAATCATGATTAAACAGATCATCAGAAGATTAGAATTAGGCAAATTTCAATAAGGCTAGACAATTATTGCAATAGATCAATGTGGAATAGGTCAATAATTAGTAAACATAATAATTGAGTAAGTCGGTAAAGAATTAGTAAACATAATAATTGAGTAAGTCGGTAAAGGTTGCATGTAAGCACGTGTAAAATACAACGTAGTATTATAAGGGCTTAGATAAGACAACATTACCAGCAAAATAATATAGAACTGGGACAAACTATGATAATAGTAAATAGTGTATATAAACTTGTAAATATTATAGAATAAATTAGTCTTTGAATGAAAGCCATTTTGTTCAATTTAATCAACGAGAGTGTAGGGAACAGTCTACAGTTGGTACGAGTGACGTCGTACCCCTCACAACAAACCCCCAAACACTCAATTCTCTACTCGGAGATTGAATAGCAGTAACAGTAACTTCTAAACTATGCAATATATTATATTAAATCAATGACGACATTGAGCACCTTAAAAAATGTAATAATATAATAATTAAAAAAATACAAGTTTGGTTTGGACGTCAAAATAAATTTAAATAACCTATAACCTTTCCTGGAAGAACTGGAACACTTGGGACCATTGAACATGATACAATAAAGATCAAAAAACCACTACAATCATTTAAGGCCTTTTGACAGAAATGGTGTCATCATTAGTAACAACTTGTGTTATAATCTTTTCTACATCACTTTGTGTTACAAGATAGATAATAGTACAAATTAGGGAAGACTGTAAAAGACATATGTTGGTTTCTCCCAAGTGGGAGACCTTCTTGGGGAGTTACAATTAAAAGGAGTACACCCCACGTGTAAAAGACATGTAAATAATATGTTGTTCTACACACAAAATTTTATGTACAGTTGCCGCACAAAAAGGAAAGCTGAACTGGTGCATGCCAAAGTCAAATCGCGTGAGTGAAATATAGTTTGCAATGTATAAGACTATGTACAATATTGAACGTTCTGGAATAAGATTTGTTAACAAAACACAACAACAATAAAGTAAAGGCCATAACAAAACTACTAAACCCTTTACAGCCCCGACTGCATATTTTCAGTTCACACTGGCTAACAACATGTTCGAATGCTGCTGATGTGAGAATGAAAGCTGCACAACCTTTTCCACTGTTACATAATATATAAATTTTATTACCTCTGTATCTGCTGGTAGTTCGGCACGTTTTGGTCCAGGTAATTCTTCATCTGACACCTCCTCTGTTTCGGGAACTTTGGCGACCTGTACACCTGGTAGTTCGTCTTCAGAAATCACTTCCGTATCTGGATCACCCGTCTAAAAATGATCGGTTAGAAATTCACAAACATTTACGGGACTTTCTTACATCCATAGGCTGTGGAGGTAGTTGTACATCGGTGGTTACGTCACTATCCATTTGATCCATACTACTTTCTTCTTTAATCGAATTTTCTGCTTCAGGTTCAATTTTGGTAACGCTCTCCACTTGTTCTGTATTATCATTGTCAACTTCATTTTTTTCGTCTGCTGCGTCCATTTTATTATCTTCCTGTATTTCATTTGTGTCTAATTCTTTCTGTTGTGACGTGGTGTCTTCTTCTAATAAAACATTATGCGATTGTAGGTTATTTTCTGATATGTCAATACGATCTGTTGACACAATGGCACCCTTAAAAGAGTTCAACTCGTTAGTAAGACCAACAGATTCTTCAGGAAACTGTGCCGTATTACTACAGTTATCAATCTCATTATTTTGATTACTGACAAACTGTTGTATTTCAACTGCTTCGTTCGCATTATCAGAATTTTCTAATTCTACACCTCGTGGTTCGAGTTCCTTTGGTTTTGAATCTGCATGATCGGTAACTTCCTCTTCATCGGATACTTCCACTTCCACCAAAACCATTTTCTTTTTTTTTCGTCCCGCAGTTTTCGTTGGGGTTATAGATGGTGTACGAACTGCTCGTCCAGAACGTGTTCTTCGTACTTCTATAATGTTTAGGTGTGACAGTGTGGTCAAGTTAATTTCAGAAAAATACGTTACCAGATTCATTGAGTACTGCATCTTCCTTGTTATCCATTATTTTAAAAGACGATTCAATTAAATATTTTATTTTAAGAAAAAACTTTGAAAGAAATCAATAGCGTCAGTTCAAAATGCACAACAAGATTCCGCCATATTTACGTTTTTTTTAAGAAATCGATTACGAATACGAAACGCGAGTGAGTTTCCTATTGCATCAAATTTCCATTATTTCTAATTTCCACCATTCCCAAGAACCGATTGGAATTTTGATGTATCGTCCCGTCAGCGTCAGTACGTGCGTGTTACAATAAACAGCGTGGCCCAAAAGGCTGGAACAAAATTCATAATTTCCAAAATAATTATTTTTGGAAAAATCTCTCGTACAGGTGCGTACAGGTCAATTTTTATTTTTTGTTGAGCACATTTTAGCAGAACATTTTTTTACCAAAAAAATCAAGATGACGGCCAAGCGCCATTTTGTAAAAAAAATTTAAATGGAAAAGGTGCAGTCATGTGGCACAGCGTTGGAAAGCTCTTAACAATAGGTGTTTTCTTTTTGCATTTTGTGGTACACTTAAGGCACCTCTGTCAATACACACCATTCGTTTTATAAAAAAATTTGATTCAGTTCTCAATAACCCTATTCGTTTTAAAAGCTTTATTTAAGTTTTATATTAACCTGAGGCAGAAATGTCTACATGACGCAAGGTACTTCAATCACGTGATAATTGTGCATTTGCCTAACCCTGTGGCACACCGGTGGTGATGCAAAAAGAAAACACCTAATGGAAATTCGAATCCCAAATTTTAAAACAAGGTGTGCAATTTTGTGCATGCGGATTTGTTACTTGTTACGCCGACTCCAACAGCGGGGGGGGGGGGGGGGGGGGGGGTACACAAAAATAGAAAATAGAATTCAGTGCATGTTATATCCTTACAATTGTAAGCGGTTAGCGGATACCCTCAGGCGAACATACCACAACCCTTTCAGCCTCGCCTCGCGTGATATCAAGTGCTTCGGTACATTTCATTAACACACCTATACCTACTATGTAAATCGGGACGCAATTTTCTTTCGGTACAAAGGTCTCCAAATCGGTACAATCCCGATAAATCGGGACGTTTGGCAACCCTAACCGTTAACCAAAATGTCAAATAGGTACAGTTTATTATTAGCTCTACCAACAGCTACATTATTCTCCATCACGGGAGTGGTCCTCGATCCTAATTTATTATCATATTATGAGAACAGCTCACAAGGTAATAACAAACGCGGTTTCCTATAATAGTCCCACCCACACATTAACCTTTTGGTGATGTTGGATATGATTGTTTCGAAGATTTTCGCTTGACCAGTCTCTTCCTCAATTGCTGGACGAGGTCTGTCACCCGTACTGTCAGTTTCTGCAAATTTGGCCACAATTTTACTTACTCTGTTGAGCGCGAAATTGGCGTATGGTTAGGATTTTCCGTATTGAACAATTGGAAAGCTTCCGCGTGGGCACGCATTCGGTTACCAAAACCATAACCATAATGAGAATTTGAATTCTCTCTTCTTCACAAATAAACCATTCTTGCGATGCACTTTCAACTGTCTAAAGACAAGTCGTGAATGAAATGTGTAATATGAATGATTCTGTGTGCTTAGGTTATTTAAATGTTTCAAAAAACCATTAACTGTCGTTAACTTGATTTAATGTCATAATTTAGTATCTACCTATTTAATGTAAAAATGTAATGAGAATAGTTTAGGTGAGTGGAAACTAATCGATTGTTTTACAATTTGGGATTTGAATTCCCATTGTTAAGAGCTTTCCTTTCGGCTACGTCCACTATACCTTGTGGATGGTACATTCACGTACAGGATCTACCTGGTTAATAGGCACATTGAGTATTTACTATCGAACTCCAGTACCTTGTCCCTAATGTGTCTCTCAACGAGTTTTTCCAATAGTTTGAAAAGAAACGACGTTAGACTATGCCTTGGCTTGGGCGTTTTAATCTTGCCCAAATTTAGGAATGGAATGCATCCCAGGGCAATGCTTGCCCTTAGTAAATTCTATTACCTACTTATTTAGAAATTTAAAAAGTGTACTTACACTTAATCAGTTAATTGAAGTTTACCATGCATTAGTTTCATCTGCGATTAGGTACGCTATAAGCTTTTGGGGGTCATCGACAATGGCATTTAATGTATTTGTATGCCAGAAAAGAATTATTCGAATAATGGCAAAGGTGCCAAACACGCATTCATGTAGAGATTTCTTCAAAAAATACAAAATTTTAACAGTCGCTAGCCTGTATATATTCGAATTGTGTAAATATGTTTACAATAACTCGGCTGAATTAAAAAAAAATACAGACGTCTATAATTATAATCTAAGAAATAAAAACTCTTACAGATTACCAATTAACAAACTACAAATAAGTGAAAAGTCGCCGGCAGTGATGGGAAGAAAACTTTTTAATCAGCTACCTGAAAGAATTAAAAATTCCGATAATTTTTCGAAATTTAAAACCAATCTTTTTAAATATCTAGTTAATGGCTGTTTTTACAATGTAAAGGAATATGTTGACTATATGTAATGTTTGTATCTAATTTTGTGACGTATCCTACACTTTCAGTCTACAGGAAATAAAGAATATTTATTTATTATTTATTTAAGGTGTGGAGTACAGACCATTGTGGTGTGGAGACTAACAGACCGAGGCCTTGTTGCATTAGAGCAGGGAATTTCTTCACTGCCCACCTAATTTTAGATAGATTCACTATCCGACGAGTCAAAACCCAATTTCCTCTAATTCTAACTAGTTATTGGGTCGCCTGCGTCAGTTTTGGCGAAGCTTTTTGATCCTGGAAAATGTGATTGAAGCAGAAGTTCCAAGGTCTTCATCATGGTTCCTGTATCCTCCCCCAGAGTTTTTTAGGAACCGATTCTGTCTACTGGAGTTTGACCCACCTGTAATTTAATTTCCTCGCAGTAGTGGGAAAAAATATACTTCGACATGTTAGAGCAAGACTTGACCTTCAAATCATACCTGCAGAAAGTAGCGAACAAATTCAAGAAATCCGGAATAATTTTAAGGAACTGAAACGAATGATTGAATTATGCAGCGACGAAGGTGGATGGTTAATAGAATAACTTAATACTTGTTTTTTGTTTTAATAATTTAATTAAAAATTTCTTATATTATTTTGTTTTTGTGATCATTAATCCGTCTCAAGGTATGATTGTAGTTTCAATTACAGATTTGTTTCTTTAAAGTTAAGCTGACACAAAACGAAGTTGAAAATTGACACAAAAGTAAACTGGCCAATACTGAATTTTATCAAAGTACGCAGATCATTCTGAAAATTTGCATAAAGCCATAACTTTTCTTAGTGACACTTTGGCGTACTATGAACGGAAAAGGTACTTTACCTGAAACCAAATTGACAAATAACGGATTTAGCTCAACTGTAAGTATATTGCAATACTTTGAAGCTGTCGTTTTTCCAGTCACAGAAAAAAATAGTGTATTATACGCGGAAAAAATAATAGATTTTAGCTCTCGCTTCGCGTCAGGAGACAACACAACCTCGAGCTAAAATCTACTACTTTTTTCCCTTGTATAATCAAAAACTATTAGGTCACTTATTTTCCGACTATGTTGTTTGCTTCGATGAACTGTAATATGAATATAAAAAAAAATACATTAATCAAAGAATACATGTTTATTACACACTATTAAAAAGATCACAATAAAATACAACATTGCTCAGTTATAAAATACTATCAAAACGTTAAATCCCTACATACATATAAGTCGTCAATTATATCAATGTTAACTAAAAGTCTTATTTTTAACAATACAATTAGTATAATTTCCAAAAATATCACTTTTTTTACATTATCTATTCTTTCATTCACAAATGACATCAAAGAACCTATTTAGTACCCTTTGGTTACATGACATTCATTTTAAATCAAATTTTTGATTTTATATTTAAAGTTAAACAACCATAATATATGTACAATTGTGTAATTATTGTAGTGTTATTATGATTTAGATGAAATTAGTATTTAAGGTTATCAATAATCAT
Source organism: Pyrocoelia pectoralis (assembly GCA_036250285.1). Lineage (NCBI taxonomy): Eukaryota > Metazoa > Arthropoda > Insecta > Coleoptera > Lampyridae > Pyrocoelia > Pyrocoelia pectoralis. The sequence continues at coordinate 33,580,048 of CM070075.1, read as the reverse complement.
ATTGCACAAGGATAAGTTCACTAAAAAGCACCTTTAATGATAAATCACTTGTGGCTATTGCAACCTTTATAATTTATTAATATGTGAAAAATGCTTTAGGCTTATCTGCAACAGCCACACTATGTGAATTAAATAAATAGTTCACACTGTTCCTATTGAAGGGTAGTACATCTTTAATATAAATGGCATCTGTTTCAGATATATTACAAAATATCACTTGTTCCCAATCATGTGTAGTCCTCCTAATATTGTCGAATATTTCACCAAAAGTGCCACTTAATAATTCACTCCTTAAAAATAAGAAAAACATAAAAGATAGTCAAGTATTACATACATAATTATATTACCTACCTGCTAGTAAATGTTGCTACCCCAGTTTGACAAAAAAGCATGAAGTTGTTAATAAAATCCGTAGTTGTATTAACCACAAAAATAATGGCATTTTCAAGTTTGTCTTTTCCTTTCAATTTTTGAAGCAACTAAAACAATTCAGATACGTACATCACTATCTCTATGACAACTTGAAGGTTTCACCTGCATTTTACATTTGAATTTCTCGTGCAAAGTTAATTCGGGAACAGTTCCAAAGAAGATAGGTAGTTCTAAATGTATGGATTTATTTATAACTATATTATATGGTTTGCAATACAAAGCAACTTCTACAGCAGGAATCACATCATCCAGGTCAACAAAATGCTCTATACTGCAAGAATCAACAGATTGCTTAAAAAAATGTGTAACAAGTAATCATCCTAATCACCAATGTGGCCCCATACATCACGTACGACCAAACAAGTACAACACTTATGCTCTTAAGCTTCTAATGAGCTGTATTTGTATTTATTTGTTCATGACTTTTTAAAATCAGTTTTTTTACATCATCATAATTTGTTTTACAAAGCATTATGTGCATAAATGTGAACATGATACAATTGTATCATGAAATGAGAAGGCTACAGAGTGCAGGTACTAAAACGTCGTTGAATAAATAAATGGAGATCATTTCTGCTCAGATGTCATGGGAATAAAGAAGGAGAAATGGCGGAGTACACTCACATAGGAGGTGGGGTAGAATCATAAATAGACTATGTAGTAACAAATGTAAAGACGGAAGAAAAGGTGAAGACGTCAATGTAGGGGAGAGGGTGGATTCGGACCACCACCCATTGGAACTTGTACTGAAGAGAGAGAAAGCGAAGAGGCGGAAAAGGATGAGGAGTATATTATGAAAAAAGCAGTGAACTCTATACTAACTGGAATGGCCCCGACGGTTGTAAACATACCCGAAATTCGTGTCAGGGGCAAAACAACAGAGATAGACACATTGACGTATCTCTATCTTTTTCACTCTCATAGCACGTCATGAACGGTGCCAGGTGTTCGGTTTTCATTTTAACTTTTACCTGCTTATCTTACAGCTTAAAGAGTGTAGAAAGCATTTAATATACAGTGAAACCCCTCAAATCCGAACTAATTGGGGCTGTAGCCTGTTCGGATTTCAATTTGTTCGGATTAGCCGAAAACGATCCATAACATAATAACAAGCCCTCGTTACGCAGCAGCCACGTCAAATGACGTTGTGTTCATGCGATGCTGGCGCGCAATTGGCTTCGCGGGAAGGTTTTCGTCACTTCGACAATTGAAGATAGCTGATTTCAAGTGATATTTTGTGTGTTTCTATTGTTATTTCATTGTTTTTGCAAAGTGATTAACCTAAAGAATTTCAATAACCAACTTTTACCGTTTTTCAATCCTGGATGACATAAGATGTAGTCACATTTACACTTTTTTGGGTATGCTAACTGTAATTTTTTTTAATTTTTTAACTAATTTGTCCAAAAAACTCGTTCGGATTTGCCGGGATTTCGGATTTCCGGGGTTCGGATTTGAGGGGTTTCACTGTAATTCTGATAGTGCACTTGTGGTGAAGTAAATGAAATTTACTGTATATTTAATGAGCTATACATAATATTTCAAATGAAACGAAAATCATGCTCCGTTGCTTATGGATGCAAAAATCTGCAAGATCCCAGAAATGCAATATCATTTCATACGTAAGTAAATTACAATTCCCTTCCGCCAGGTAGATACCTATATAAGTAATTCAGTAATTGTTTCTTCTGACTTTTGGTTAAGTATTCATAATTTTTACCTTTCCAATTAGGTTTCCTTGACAAAATTAATTATTTTTAAAAATTGTTAAGGTATAAATAGTATTCATTTACTTAATTAAGGAGTTTAATATGTGTATAGTGTCAATAAAAATTTAAAAAAACAATTATTATTTGATATAAACCTATTTTAATATCAATGACAAGGTATGCGCGCTATTACATTCTATTGGTTTGAAGGAGATGAAAATACGTCGTAACGGCGGGTTGCATAAATTCAAACTTGGCAGGTTTTTCTGTGCGGTCGCGTCCATTCCAGTTAGTATAGAGTTCACTGGAAAAAAGTATGACAGAGAAGAGTATAAGGAAGTACAAAGAGAAAATGGAAGGGATAATATGGGAAGGGAGTGCAAGAAATAAGAGAGATGGATGAGGCGACAGAAAAAGTTAAACTGATAAGATGGAGAAAACAGGATGGAAGAAGTGGTGGAACAGAGAGGCGAAGAAGAAGGCAAGGACGGTGCTCATACAGTGGAAAAAAGGGAAGGCGGGAAAAGAAGAATACAAAGGCAGTAATGAGTAAGGGAATACAAGAAAATAATATGTGAGAGTAAGTTAATAGGGAATTGGAAATAAAGTAAAGATGAAGGGGGTAATGGTGAAATGTATGTAAAAGTAGGCACACGTATAAATGTAAACAAAATTGTAATGTGAAAATGAAAATGTAATCACGATAAGAAGTCTCTGCGAGTTGTGGGCAAAACATACTTGCATTTAGAAAGCGAATTTTTTTATTATAGTTTTTTTGATTGATTCTTGCAAAGATTTTTCTTCTGATTCCAAAGATTGTTAATCTTCCACCTTTGTTTTTAAATGTGAGAGAAAGACCAACTCTACAGGTGAGATGGAAAAAAGCATAACAATTGAAATAAGTGCAGTGTTGGTTGTCAGTGAGTGGTTTGTTATTAACAAACAATTATTTACAACAATCAGAATCCTTTAAAGGGCAGAAAGTAATGTGAATATCAGAACAAAAATCTGTAATTGGATGTTATTTTCAAGTGGGGAATAAATACTGGACTATCACCACGCTGCAAGTGCGTAGTACTTTTCTGGATATTTTATTTGGTTTATTAAACTTGGATAATAAGTAAGGCAGCTACAGCATTGTTTGTTTTTGTAAAACAACATGCATACCACACTGGAAATAACGGAAAACCTATTTTCATTTTTTTGAGCAGAGAATACTTAACAAAACAAAAAGGTGAATAGTACATAAAAATGCTGAAGTGGTGAATAGTATTCAAATAATTAAATAACTACAACAAAACTTACGAATTTTGACAAATCATGACGATTTTGTTTCTTTTAATTTGCTTGTTTCGCAGTAAAATACAACACATTATATTATTTCTCAAACAAAATTCTTTTCTTTGTTTCGTAGTTTGCATTTTAACAAAACCACATGGAATTTTTGCGGAGCGTAATTTTTTTATTACCTAAAATATATTGCTATATGAAAATGATGAAACTGTACGGTATATCACTACCGCAATTGCTTCTGTAAGCGCACTTTTTGAATAGTAGCATACTGTAACTTGTTCTGTTGCGATTGGTTTTCCCTTATGTAAAATCATTCTAACATCTTCCAGAAAGACGGTAGTGCCTACTCCATACGTGTTATTTTTAACCCCAGACTCATCAGCAATATCTTTTAAATAATTATCGTATCTTCCACCTATGGCCACTAATGATTTTTCAGTTTGCATTGGTAACTTGTAAAGCAATTTTACCAACATTCCTGAGTACATGTCGTAGTTACTGAACAAACAGCCAGGGTCAAAAATAATAGTTGCCTAAAAGAAATAATTATGTGAATTTGTGAACATTATAGTTTCTCTTCTAAATTTAGTGATTCATTTTTGACATATAATAAAGTTGTACCTATATACATTTTTAATCTCGCTTACCGTTAAACCCAATTGTTCAGCAATACCATGAATATTTTTTAGTTCGGCAATTGCTTTTTTCACCTTTTCATTCGAACCAGACTTCTTGAAATTTTTCAAAAACAAACTACTATTCAATTGTTTAAAAATGCACGAACTTTCTAATAATTTTAAGTACTTTTCACAGGTATCAGGTTCCATATAGGTATACAACATTCTTTTCCTATGAAGTCCCTAATAAATAAAATTAGTGATAAACAGAAATGTAAGATTTGATCTTACCTTTGGTACCCAAGTAGAAATTAGGGCAATGTGGTGCGGATGCAATACATCACATTCCTCAAAAATAGCTTCAAGGATCAAACTGTGACTTACATTTATTGTAAAATTAGAACTTAAATTTACAAACGTATTCTGTATCTCATTCAAAATTAGCAATATTTCTGCTTCTGGTAAATAATTTTGGTCTTTACGCAAATCAATGGGAGTGACGATATCAAAAACACAAGTGTAAGAATTGGTGGTAGCAGATTTATGCATAGAGTAACGGCGTAACCATGTTGTTTTGCTTTTGGAGACCACAAATTTACCAAATATTTTCCTTGAATTAAAATTAAAATTGAATATTATTTATATTATGTATATAAAAATGAATATTATCACCTATCATTGCACGGCAGCACTATAAGAGAACCTTGAGTGTCAACTAATTTCATGCACACACCACATCCGTTTGAGCAAGTGCTTTGTAAAGATGAAGTACACATATCTAAATTTTTTCCCCCGTATTGTTTAAAAATCTAAAATGAAAATTTGTTAATTCTTTACGCAAATAAATATTTTGCAAAAAATTGAAAAATTCATATCGTAACAAATTAAAAATTCTATTTTTGAGCACCAGACAGATACGAAAATCACAATCAATAAATAATTAAACAAACAAATTGTGAAAATTAACAAAGACAATGATAATTAGTAAAAAGAAAGAGTATAAGATTACCTTAAGAAATGTGACCTTAGAACAAATAGGAAGCTTCAAGTAAATTAATCACAGCCGTACAATTATCACAAAATAGTTATCAATGCAACTGAGTGGACAGAATAAGCTCACTACCTTAATTTTCATTTCTTGTTCAAATCATGTGACAGGGCTTTCTTTCGCGACTGCACTACCATGGAACGATAATCAATGCATGGAAGAAACGCACGCATAGAATTGCACAAACAGGTAATTCAATCATAAACAAAGTTTTTACGAAAAATATTAAACCAAGCAAAAATAGACTCTCCAAAAGTAGTAGTTCTGGATGATCACAGCAAAACAAGAGCAGAAAATAAAGCCAAAAAACTGAATACAAAACACTACATTCAGAGAAAACCTCCATACAAAAGCTGTTAACACTTATTTAAATAGAAAGAGGAGATTTCGCCAAGTTCCAACCAGGAGTGATATATTGAACGATAAACAATTTCTTACATCAAAAAGAATCCTCGTAATCTTTTCTATTTGGTGTATATTGACGTAAGACAATTTCTTTCTGTCATTATTATTCCTGGTAGCAAACAAATACTCAAACAGATACTTATTCATTCTTGATTGAGAGTTATCAACAAGTGTGCGTATCATTTGCATATTTTTTAAATCTTCTTCGCGAGAAGGAATGCAATTGGAATCACGTAAAGCACGACAACTGGGACGCTCTTCAGGGTTGTGATTAAGCAGCTTCCTACGAATAACATGATTTAGATAAATAGAGCTTTTCTTAAACACAACCTTATGATTTCTGATTGTTCATATAGTTTCCGTCTATCGAAATCATTAGGAAATATTATATTAGCGGAACGTAGCTTTGTTAAAATTAAATCTCTTTCGTGTCCACTATTGATTGGTTGGTAACACATTTCAAAAAAAATTACACCTAAAATCATAATAGTTATATAAATAAACAAAAGAAAAATAATCAAAATTGACCTAAACTGTACATATCTAATTTCTGATCACAAATGGTATGGGTAGAGGATAACTCCGGTGCACGATAGTAAGCAGTTCCACATACACTTGTGTAACTCCCACCTTGATTATTGGAAGAATCTGTGTCAGTATCTATGAAACAATGAACATAGACATATAGTAGTAATTACGAGAGCTCGAGTATGACTCATCGCTTAAAACATATGAATGAAATAATAGGAAACGTATGTCGCATAGTTCTTTTTAATAAAATAACATAACCTATAATATTAATAATGACATTCATGACACATTCTTAAAAACAATACGCAAATTTTAGGTGACGTTTTGAACAGCTGATAATAGTGAATACATATATGGTTTTAAAACGGACACACGTTCCATTGAAAGCATGGGTAGACATATTTATTATTTGTTATTTCTTTTCTATAAATACAATTCTTCAAAGTGTAACAGAGATAGATAAATGTTATTGGTTAATTCTTGTTGCTTACTTAGATGAGTCATACTCGAGCTCTCGTAATTACTACTATATCTTGCCTACATGCTTATATTAAAAAATTACCTTTATGTACATGATATTTCAACTTTGTGGTAGCAAACCCAAAATCACCAATTTTAACACGATCATTACAATCTAAAAATATGTTCACTGGCTTCAAGTCTCTGTGAACAATGCCTTGACCATGAATATAATATAAACCTAAAATAATATTTACACGAATTACCGTCATTAATATATAAAGTAAAAAAAAAAGCAGTTGCCAACATACAGGTAAGGGCTATATAACCAGTGCTCTTTTTGTAAAAAAAAGGTGGTGGGACGCTAAAAAAAATTTTTTTTTGCAAATTTTATATAATATTTATAATGGTAATGTAATTACCTTATAATATAATCCCAGGGTGTGCGGGATGTGCCCGGTATTCGGATGAGCTATTTAAAAAAAATGCGTCGAAACAGGTGGTGGGACGCCGTCCCCAGCCATGACAAAAAGAGCACTGTATATAACTATATGTAACACATATTGTTGAATAGATATTACTATAACCATTGAGTAATTACTCAATGCTATAACACAATCAAGGATGTATGTCATACATACTTCATTTACCTAGTAATTACTTGCTGGGTATCATAGTAGACCACTATTATGCAAGAATATTAAAGTTATAAAACGCAAAACTCAAATTTTATTCCAGGTGTAGTACACATGCTACATTTAACTATGGAATTCGATCTCGGTCACTGGCCACCACGAGCACAATTCCTGTGATTGATTCTTTGGGGATTCGAAACCTTAGCTAGCTGGTAAAACACGATAAAGTAACACTAATATGGGTACTTGAGCATTCTGACAGAAGATATAAATCTTCTGACAGGACTATTAACGGGATACTGTAGAATGAAAATTCTTCCACAGAATGTGTAGGGATTGCGATGAGGAGGGAGGGACATCACTCCATATACTGTGGCATTGCAAGGCACACAATACCTTGAGAACATTGCGGAAATGGTATTACAAAAAGCTTCCAACATTACACTTCTTTAAGGGCACACACATCCTGAGAGCGAATTTAAAAGTGGAGGGTACCATAGGTTCCCAACAAGAATCTACAGGGAACCAGCTCTGAGAGAATCCTATAAAAACCAAGGATCTGTCATCTTGTTTTATGCCAAACAAAATCTTCCACTTCCTACGCCAATCAATTCACTTTCTGAACAATGACTTTCCCTATCAAAATCCATGCGGTGTACACATTAAATGAGGTGGTAAGGTAAGTTGAACTATACTTGATATAAACATTTGAAAATGGTAGTATTGATTTACAGCTCTTTGGTTAGAACAGACATGGGCAAACTTTTTAAGGAGAGGGCCAGATAAAATGAAAAATTAGCTAGACGGGCCGAAAAAAAAATTGAACAGAACAAATTTTTACAAGCGATAAACTTAATTTTTGATTTTTATCAATTCTTGCTATGCAGAAAATACTTGTACGGGTTATTATGGCGCGGCGGGCCGCATTGAATAGCCCGAAGGGGCGCACTAGGCCCGCGGACCGTACTTTCCCCATGAGTGGGTTAGAACGAAGGTTAGGATCTGTTTTTCTCTGCTTTCTATTTGTGTAAAGAAAAAGTTCCCCAGTTGTCGATTTTGAAATAAAATTATAAAAGCACATTACAATATTAATTGTTTTTCTTTATGGTTAATCAATGAAACTAACAATAAGGATGTTAAACTGTAATCTTGCACTATTGGCACATCCTGCATATAACTATGGCAAAGTGACATGACCAAACAACGCATTTCAGCAGAATGTTCTTTAACTACAGCTGTACCAAGCATACAATGTTCTTGAGAAGGAGTGGTTGAGGAAGCTACATGTTTGTACGAAATACATTCAACAAATTCAAATAAATTTGTAGTATCAATAATGGAGTGCAAATTGCAAGATGCATAAACTGTCAAAAAATTCTAGAGTTGAATGTACCAAGACTTTTTATTGCCCAGTTTTAATTATTTCAAATTTTGTTCACATATTTTCCGGGGACATTCTAAGCTTGAGTGAGCTGTAAAGGTGCGTATCCACCAAACGCACAAAATGATTGCGATTGTTAGCAAATAGTTACAAACTCAATATTTGTTTGGTGGAGACAAAAACGACGTGCATTCGCAAACGTTAGCAATGATTTGTCTGTACATGTCGGTACATCAAAGGGATTTGTTGATTGTGCGCACACGTTATGCATTTAGGTGGAGACGTGGTCGCAGTGAGAGAGTGTAATTTTTCAGTGCGGACTGTATTAGGTACCTAGACATAAAACCTAAATTAATAAAGTTTGGTCCCACTCCTTATCATTTCTTTTTATGTCAGGTAGCAATTCCATTGACCGTCTTGTTTTCAAAAACTGGGATGTCCAAATCTTATTATTTCTCTTTTTGTTTTTACTATTCTCATTTTCAATTAAAACAGGCATAATAGTCGTAGCGGTACATCGAGAAAATCGCAAATGTCTGTCAAATTGTGCGGGAAGTGTGAAATTAGGTACACTTATTAATTAGATCAAAATAAACGATTTGACCCGCAGCACCCCTATTTTCAACCCTTAGTTTTCAAAAGTGCCCCGTATTTAGTTTTTTCCATCCCCTAACGATAACTCCTTTGTTTTAGAAAAAATTATATATAAAAGTTTTAGAAATTCTTATAAAGAATATTTTATATAAGAATAAAATTTTCACAAATATCAACCCTTATCGAGATATGTAGAAAAAAATTATTTTTGCAGTTTCATTACAAAATCGGTCATAGCTTTCTTGTTTATCGTTTCTCAGAAAAATTATTCAAGTAAAAGATGTAGATATTAATATGATAAATATTTTAGGTATATATAATATTTTCACAGAAAGCAACCCTTAACAAGTTATTTTGATATTTCTGAAAGTAAGCAACCCTTAAGTATGAAATCTCTCATATCTTTTTTATTTGTAACTTATGAGGAAAAACATGTGAATAAATATTATAGAAAATTATCTTTTGGGCATTTTATGTCGGTGTGAAAATTTCTCAAAAGTCAACCCTTAACGTGATATATCGAAAAAACCAGAAACTGTCAATTTTCACATAAAATCGAGCATAACTTTTCTATATTTCACTACAGTGACATTATTGTTATATAATTCGGTAGGTATATGGATGTAGAAAATATAAGTAAGGGGTAATTTTTTTACAAAAACTCACCCTTAGCGAGATATTTTCACAAAAACAAACTTTCGGCACTTTTTAGAAAAGTTTTCGTAACTTTTTCAATTACGATGGTTAATATTATTTCTTCGCGGTTAATAATAGCCAATTACAGTGCGTTTCATGAAATCATAGTGATTTTGCACCATATCACACTGGTGCGGGAATGGGCTCATTTAATGAAGCGTGGATGTGGCTCAAAATTGTTTTACATATAAAGTCCTTAAACACTAAATAATCCTGAAAATTTCAAATCAATCCGATAAGCCGTTCACAAGTTATTACATTTTAAATACGAGCGCTTCTCGGTACAGACGCCAAGAGTTGTGACGTCACAAAATGTTTGACCGTGAATCGTCGGTATTGCAACTGTACATTTTAACGCATTTTCATTATAAGCCATCGTTTTTGTGCCATTTCGAAGCGGTTTTGTATTTTATAATAAATTGTTTGTTTTAAGAAACATGTGTGAAGCAAATTTTATTAAAGGTGACTCTTCAAATCTACAGGAAGTAGACTTATTTATGGTCATGGAATATTTTAATAAAAGTCACGATTTTATAAGTACAGAAATGAGAGGAGTTAAAATGTAAAACTAAGTTAATATTTTACATATTATTATGTCACAGTTAAAGCTGAAAATTAGATTTCTTGCCCCGTAGTAAATAATGGCTCCACGGCACCTCAACCTTGCAAAGTTGTATATAATCTTTAAAAAATATTCATAGCTGCATAGGAGTTAACATTACACACAATCTGGTACATTTTTGGATTTCTACGCTATCTACTCTAGGGCTACATCAAAGTAGGTAGTTAAATTTTGACATGAGAACGTATTTGTCGGTAAAATACACTCATTATTAAGAAACAAAGCTTAGTAGTAAACTAAAAACTGTATTGAAACAAATCCTTGCAGAATAGTATAATCTAACCAGTAACCACCCAGAGTTATTTAGACCTTAGAAAATTTTTCTATAACATGTAAATAAGTACTAAACAAATTGCAAACCTCGCAAACGGTAGGGTACAAAGTTGTTTAGATTTTTATAATGTGCAGGTAGTAATTTTACGTAGGAGAAAATTTAAAATGTACTAGGCGCTAAGTTGAAGTTATTACGAGTTTTGGATTTGATGAATACAGTATTTATAACTATTTTCTTCTTTCCTGTATCTGCCATGGCAATATCCAATAAATACCTAGATAATCTTTATAACAAAAAAATTAATTTCGATAAGAAACAGTCGACGTTTATTAACAAGGGTATAACGAACCTCACGTATCGTATGCTGCCGAACTATGAATTTCCATGTAGTGACGTCACAGTGCAATTTCGCGCGAAGCTCGAGCGTTCAGGTTTTTATTATTTTAAAGTTATTTGTACGTCCTGAAAAATTTTTGTTTTTTGCAGGGACTCATAAAATTGTACAATCTTTCGATTGGGCCAATAAAAAAACAATCGTAAATGAGCCCATTTTCAACGTGCAAAGTGTGAGGTTTATTCGAGGTAATATAATTAAAAAGAAACAATCTAATTGTACCCAAAATGCAAACATAGGTCGATTTTTATATCAAGGAATACATATTTTGATGTAATTTTCTTGGGGGTGGTTCTCACCTCCAGCGCTTCACAGGGGGTGACATTGAAATTTCGTCGCGGCGGCGTATGGTTTCGCTCGGGTGTCGCATCTCCTTTTTAGTCTTCTATTTGGTTGTTCTCACTAAAATAGGAGTCGGTGAGATAATACTAACTTGCTGTTGAAGTGCTTACCTTTTATTTTCGCATGTAAAATGTCTAAAGGAGATGTGACACCCGAGCGAAACCATACGCGGCGACGCCCGCGACGTAACGAGCTCGCACACTTAAGGTAAATGTGTTTAAATAAATATTTCAGTATTTTACTTAGCTACTGATAGAAATAAAGTGAAAAAAATGCAAAAATGAAAAGGCCAAAGAATTAGCTTTCCAATGATGTATCACATGACGCGCCTTCCTATTTGAAATTTCAATGTCACCCCCTGTGAAGCGCTGGAGGTGAGAAACACCCCCAAGAAAATAACATCAAAATATGTATTCCTTGATATAAAAATCGACCTATGTTTGCATTTTGGGTACAATTAGATTGTTTCTTTTTAATTATATTACCGCGAATAAACTTCACACTTTGCACGTTGAACATTCCCGCACCAGTGTGATATGGTGCAAAATCACTATGATTTCATGAAACGCACTGTAATTGGCTATTATTAACCGCGAAGAAATAATATTAACCATCGTAATTGAAAAAGTTACGAAAACTTTTCTAAAAAGTGACGAAAGTTTGTTTTTGTGAAAATATCTCGCTGAGGATGAGTTTTTGTAAAAAAATTACCCCTTACTTATATTTTCTACATCCATATACCTACCGAATTATATAACAATAATGTCACTGTAGTGAAATATAGAAAAGTTATGCTCGATTTTATGTGAAAATTGACAGTTTCTGGTTTTTTCGATATATCTCATTAAGGGTTGACTTTTGAGAAATTTTCATACAGACATAAAATGCCCAAAAGATAATTTCCTATAATATTTATTCACATGTTTTTCCTCATATGTTACAAATAAAAAAGATACGAGCGATTTCATACTTAAGGGTTGCTTACTTTCAGAAATATCAAAATAACTTGTTAAGGGTTGCTTTCTGTGAAAATATTATATATACCTAAAATATTTATCATATTAATATCTACATCTTTTACTTGAATAATTTTTCTGAGAAACGATAAACAAGAAAACTATGACCGATTTTGTAATGAAACTGCAAAAATCAGTTTTTTCCACATATCTCGATAAGGGTTGATATTTGTGAAAATTTTATCCTTATATAAAATGTTTCTTATAAGAATTCCTAAAACTTTTATTAATATAATTTTTTCTAAAAGTTGTAAACAAAGGAGTTATCGTTAGGGGATGGAAAAAACTAAATACGGGGCACTTTTGAAAACTAAGGGTTGAAAATAGGGGTGCTGCGGGTCAAATCGTTTATTTTGATCTAATTAGTAAGTGTACCTAATTTCACACTTCCCGCACAATTTGACAGACATTTAGATGTACCGCTACGACTATAATTTATTATGAAAGCTGTGACACTACGTTTTCTTATCGGAGCCATGTCGATACGCGGAACACGAACAAATGATGGCAAATGTGCAGCTGTTTGCGAATATTTTGCTTGTGGAGACACATTTTAATTTAAATTGCAAACATTTGCAAGTATTGACAAACGTTTGCTAAAAATGATTTTTTGGTGAATACGCACCTTAACACAAACGTTTACTAGCTTATACAGGGTGATTCATTAAGAATGTCCAATCTCTGAATTGTAGATTCCAGACCTCAAAATATGATGATTCTGCCCAACATGCCTTATACAAATATTGCTAGTTTCCAAGATGTCGGGTGTTTAAAGTTTAAATATAAATTTTGATTTTCGCAATAACAATTAATTAATTAATTAATGTGATTAAAAATAATAGACAAGGGTTGTTTGATATGAAGAGATCTCTGCGAAAACGAATCATAAAGTGTATTGAAGTAAATGGTGGACATTTTGAACATTTACTTTGAAGTTTTTTATTTTTGTTTTTTAATTAATTAATTTTAATTAATTGGTAATCCTCATGCAAAAAAAGGTAAAACTGCCAATTTTCAAAAAGAAATTGTGAAAAAATAAGAAGTTATTGCGAAAATCAAAATTCATATTTAAACTTTAAACACCCGGTATCTCGGAAACTAGCAATATTTGTACAAGGCATGTTGGGCAGAATCATCATATTTTGAGGTCTGCAATCTACAATTCAGAGATTGGACATTCTTAATTAATCACCCTGTATATAGCTCATTTTAATTAAATCCTGTAAATACATAGAGTGTATCAGAAATGCATATAAAATATCAAATAAAGCTCTATATAAATAATTTGAATTACCTTCAACAATTTCTTTCAAGAACCTCCAAATTCTATTTACATCCCGATAAAGATTATTATCTATAGCAGACTTGAGAGTATTACTTTCGCAAAATTCCATTTTTATGTACAGCGTGTTTCTAAGGAGATGCGGTGTCAAGGCACTAAATCCAGTATCAATGCCATCAATTTCCATAGTATCCATTTGAACAACAGGGATTTCACTTTCTTCTTGTTCATTACTGTAGCAACCATATTTTACTTAAGTTTGTTCCACATTGTGTACTTACAAATTGTGATCTTCACTTAAATAACAAGTAACTCCTGCACTAGTTGATTCTAGAGAACATTGTTGTACCTCCTACGAGAAAATTTATATTAAATACATGTTGAAGAAGAGAAGTAATGTATCAGAATATAATTACCATTACAAATGTACGACTATCACTACAAGAAGAACTAGAGAAGAAATCTACCTGGCTGTGGAATAAACAAGCTACATTATTTATTTAGAACAATAAACGGGTAAACCCATTACACCAGTACTAAGAATATCAAAATAAAAGACAATGGTTGTGTACAGTCGTTAGAATAAACATAAGAAATTATATCTACAGCTTAAAATAAAAATATAAGGAAATAAAATAGTAGATTACAGTATAATAATATCCAAAATTAAAGATTTAGGGTACATAAATTACTTACGACAGGACTACAGTCTAGTCACTCACAAAGTTATTCAAATCTGTACGAAATTGTCGTAACGTACTTCCAAAGAAATTGACGACATTATTAGAATTATTCGATACTACAAAAGTATCGCGATACCTGTATACATACATACAAAGACCGACTTAAACAAATAATTTTAAATAAACTGCTCTTAAGCCGTGTCCACATTATGCCCTGTCGCTCGACATGGTCGACTTTTGTTAACGTCCACATTATCTCAGTATATGTGGACTAGTCGAGCGACACACCCAATTATGAATTGAATTTAAATATAAAGGTTTAGTATAAATGAGTGATTCAGAAGAGACTGCTTGGCGACTGCTGCAATTATTATTGCAGTTGTTGAAATGCAGGAAGATCGTCGCCGTCGCCGCCGCCCAAGGAGGTTTTGGGTAAGGCCCAGTCTTGTCCGAGACAGAAAAAAGTACAGTATAGAGGAATTTATGAGATTTATTGCTTGATTGATCATGAACTACAATATTTAAATGCACAAACAGAACTGAACAGTATAATATGTAAATATTTCGTAATTCTTTTAGTTTACGATTAGCAGAAATGTAGAGCAACAGTCCCCACTACAGCTGTCGATTCGACTTCCTTTGATCCGTACCGACTTGATTCGGGTTGCGTTCGACTCGACAAGTATGGTTCAACAAAGCCGGGCGACGCGTACATATTTGTTCAACATTGCATAATGTGGACGCGGCTTTAGGTATTTTGTATTTTGTTTTGAAATTCAATGCTAAAAGGGGTTATTTTCTACCAATGCTTTTACAAAAAATAATAATAAATAACTTCGAAACACAGTTACTGTTAAAAGTAGGTAAATAAGTTTTATTTGTGACGTAGTTAATTTAGTCGTAAGTGTAGCGTGTTTATGTTAATCAAATAATGTTACAGAAATTATACTTATTTGAATTTGAACCACGTTTTTGTAATTTAATTTTTATACTTCGCTGTGAGACGAAAAGTATCGTTAAAAGTATCGTGATACTTTTTAAGTATCGTTTGTAAGAAAAGCATCGAGTATCGCTATCGCGATAGTTTTTTTATTGAAGTATCGGTATCGCTATCGCGTTACTTTTTAAAAGTATCGTTCCGAGCACTGTAGATACTCTACCCATGGATGGGCGCATTCGCACCATAATTTGTTTTATGCTGGCCTACATTATAAATGTTACTATGTCTAAGAGGTCTACTGCAAGTGTACAAACCAATTTCACTTAACAACGATGGGCACCTATATGTGAATTGATTATTTTATACAACAAAGTTAAGTCAGCCTTTAAACATCTTGTTTTTAAAGAAGGCAGATTTAAAAAATGTTTCATTTGGGTTGCCGAATAATCTAATGTATCGCCATTTAATTTTTTGTAGATGTATCTTAGAAATTTATTCTGTATACTCTCTATTCTATTACTATCCGACAAATAATGTGACCAAACAACAGAGCAATATTCTAGTACCGAACGTACCAACGCACAGAATAACATTCTTAAGGTAGAAACCTGGTTAAAATCATTAGCTTCACGCAGGACAAACCCAAGAATTTTATACGCTTTATTAACAGTAATATTGAAATGATTTTTAAAAGACAGAGAATGATCAAAATTGATACCAAGATCACAAAAAGTATTTTATTCTGTCCAACACAACATTAATAATGAAATAATTAATTTTAATACACGTACCCCTATAATATGACATCACCTTACATTTTTTAATATTTAATGTCATTTTATTACTCACACACCAATCAAAAACTGAGTCCACATCAGATTGCAACCACCTACAATCACTTAAAGATTTAACAATTCTGTAAACTTTCATATCATCTGCATAGAGCAGAAATGGGGATGATAAAATATGTTCACCTATATCATTAATAAATATATTAAATAAAACAGGTCCTAAGTGGCTGCCCTGCCGTACCCCAGAGGTAACACTCATCTTCCTAGAAACATGCTCTTAACTTTGACATATTAGGTGTTTTCTTTTTCCATCGCCACAGGTGTGCCACAGGGTTAGACAAATGCATAATTATCACGTGATTGAAGTACCTTGCGTCATGTAGACATTTCTGCCTCAGGTTAATATAAAACTTAAATAAAGCTTTTAAAACGAATAGGGTTATTGAGAACTGAGTCAAATTATTTTTATAAAACGAATGGTGTGTATTGACAGAGGTGCCTTAAGTGTACCACAAAATGCAAAAAGAAAACACCTATAAGGCATCTGCATCACGTGACCATATATTTCGCTTGGAGTACAAACATAACCTTTACTGCCTATATGATGTACCCTTTAACTGGTTTAAAAGCATAGAAAAATATGTTTAAAAGATTTATTTTGTTATTTAAAATGCTGTTTTGTATGGTAGTAAATTGTGGTAGAACGAGTATATGAGATGGACCTTTAGAATACCATCGAAATTTACCAATAATCGTAAAATAGATAATTTAGTGAGAGGAGAAAAAAGTTCACGTTGAGATCGGTATCGATACATGTCGCAAGTATCAATATAGAGAGACAGATCTTGACGTGTATGTGGAAGTATCAGTATTGCAGTCTCAGTATCAGCTTGTCTCGTTTGTCGCACTGCACTGACTGTGCGGCTAAGACATGTCTCGACGTGTATATGCTGGTATCATATTAGGTATCGTAAAATACAGTAGTTTTGCATTTAGTTATTGCGGAAAATCGTGAATTTTGGGAGGACTTGCTCAATGCTTATAAATGCAAATAAACATCTTCGGCATCAAGCAATAATAATTTTATCCATACTCTCTTTCGTCGACGATTTTCTTGAAGCGCTCTATTAATACTACTGATGCTATTACAACAGCTTGAGGAGGAACCATTTCACTTCTATATGAAAAACTCAAAATATGTATACATGTTTCGAAAACTAATATCATTACAAATCTGTGTGAATGCAGCTCTCCGTTTGAGACAAATCTCAGATACATGTATCGCTGCATGTTGCGATACACGTATCGATACCAATCTCAACGTGAATGGGGCCTTTAAAACTGCACCATAATAAGTATGTGGTTACCTTTCTTCTTTTTAGTAACATGTCATGGTCATGACTACTTGCTACTTTTTAATTACCACAATCGATATTTGAGTGTTATCGGTGTTGCACTGTTTGCATTTAACTCAGTCTGCTAGGTACTGTGTCATCGTGTCTTAAAATATAATTTAAAATAATGAAATTATATTTTCATACTTATATAATTTCATTCTTTTAAATTAAGGTCCAAAATAATGTTTATTAAGTATGATAGCTTATAGGGTGTGATGTAATACATAATGAAATGTAACACCTACAAATAAACCTATTTAATTTGGGGGCAAAGATTGTTGTAGCAAAGTGATCATACTAACAAGGATGAACAAATCGAACCACCTTTTCTATGGAAAATTTAGATTTAGCATTACAAGAACTTTATGAACTGCGTGCAAAAGTGAATCAATTGCAGTTCACTGAGGAGTATTTTGTCAATAGCGACCAAAATACTCTGTATTATACAGGACCCCCTACTTATCAGCGTTTACAGTGCCTATATGAAATCGTAGAATCAGACATAGTTATTACACATGCATCTAAGCTTAGCAAGTTTCAGCAGTTAATTTTAGTATTCATAAAATTCCGTCTGAATCTTCCATGTGTTGATTTAGGAAATAGATTTAGTTGCAATCATACAACAGTATCTATATTTCGTAGAATTTTAGAAATAGTATATGAGAAGTTGCAGGTAATTTAAATTAGGATAATATTCTACATCTACCATTGAGTAAATAAATTCTACTTTATCACTACAATCACTTAATTTTATTGAATAAGGATCAATCTTTACAACACTTATTTTACTTAAATAACGACTGGAATGTTCACTATCTAATGTCTTATAATAATCACTGTAATTATCAATGATGAGTACCAAAAAACACTATACTGCTTTATACAAATGGTTGTTTACTTGCTATTTTTGGTTATGTTTGTACTCCAAGCGAAATTCATGACGTCACATGCAGATGCCTTATTGCGTTCTTGAGGTTAGATATTATAGGTGTTTTCTTTTTGCATTTTGTGGTAGCCTGTGGTAGCTTTAAGTCAGCTCTGTCAATACACACCATTCGTTTTATAAAAATAACCCTATTCGTTTTAAAAGCTTTATTTAAGTTTTATATTAACCTGAGGCAGAAATGTCTTATGACGCAAGGCACTTTAATCACGTGATGATTGTGCATGTGCCCAAGCCTGTAGCGATGCAAAAAGAAAACACCTGATATCAGCCAACTACAAAAAGTTTCATCAAAACCTAAATGACTAAAGTCCATGTCACACTAAAGTTCGATCCACAAGAGTTGGCGTTCACGTCATAGGTTTCCGAATGAATGCACGACATTCCTTTTAAACAATCATTAAAGCTTAATACATGTTTCTGATAAAGATGGCAATACAGTTTGCATGTGTTTTAAGCAAAGACATGCATATAGGTGATCGCCAGTGAAAATAAGAGAGAAGTCAGTATGTCCGTATGTCCAACAGCTGACTTCAATCAACGCTTCAACTTATAATTGTACGGATTCTGATTTGACTTCTATCTGTCAATGTCAAATTTATTAATCATTTATAATCTCATCGAGTCCAATCGCAGCAGACGTTAATATTTTGATTGCACTATTCCGCATTTATCTTTACCAAGCTGGTAACAAAGACTTTGCTGGTAAGCTCTAACCAATATTTTAAGATACATTTCATACATAATGGATTAATTAAGCACGTAAAACATTACTACTACAATTTTAAAGTAGTACAAGCAACTACCTGTGGGTAATTAAAGTATTAATTGCAACACTGCCTTGTTACGATTTGGCAGATTTCATTCCTGATGTCATTATTTCTTAAATATGTAAAAGACGCTCAATTGACTTCAAATTTTAATCTTAATACATACAATTACAAGTAGTGACGTGCACGCCAACTCTCCTGGATACAATTATATCAATCTGTTTGACAAACTGGTTTGATCAAACCGTTTTAATGACGTCATGTGACGTCATCACCTTAGTTTGACCAAACTTTCTAATTTTAAGAGATATTTCTATTTCCGTCAGTCAGTTTGATGCGACTAATGCTGTAATTGGTTAGTTTTTAAAGTTGAAAACAGCGCGAACCGAAGTAATTTCCAACGACCAGTCGACAACACGATGACCTACACGTTTACCTATTACGGCTATTATAATACCTATATGCCCAATAAAGATAAAATTGCTGCCAATTTCTTATTCATTTTGTCATCATTCAACGATTGTTTTATAAATACCTATTTAAAAGTATCAAAAAAGATAATGAAAACAGAAACACAATACCAAATTTTCAATCTGTTTGATCAAACTTAAGTGTCAATGTGACCACCTACTATCGGAGTAAAAATGCAAGGCCTCTGACTTTAGAAGCTTGTATCTCAGTAATTAGCAATCATAATTTAATGAAATAAAGTGCACTTAAAAGACCATTTATTTCTACAAAAGGTGTACAGTTTTAGATTTTTACAAAAGATCGTTAATTTTCTGTATCAGTATATGTGCGAAAAAGCGCTAATTATGACTCAAATCGCACAAGCGCTCCACTTTAAAAATTAATTACGGCTATATTATTGAAACTGAGTGGTAGATATTTATATATTTGAAAAATGTATACTTATTTGTCGATGTGAGATGCTCTTCAGGCCAATTGGTTTATTAGTATTAAAGCTATAATGAAAAAACGACATCTTGTGTAACTCAGTACCTGAACGTTCGATATTAATAATATTGACAGTAACATAACAAGGTTAAAGCAATTATATTGTGCTCTAACACGATTCACAAAAATAATGTCATTATACATCGTTTTTTTTAAAAGAAATTTTGAAAAAAGGATGCATGCTTCGCCTGGTGCGGGGAGCGCAGCGCGCGGGGCAGCTGTTGTCGTACACTATTGCTATAAAGCGCATGGTTTTGTACAATGCAAAAGAATAATCACATTACTATGAGTTGCCGCTCGCTGCTTACGATGTGGTAGACTACCTCTCGCGGGAATATGTGCGTCTTTCTTTCGCGATAATCATAACATTTACTTTGAATTACAAGAAAACAAATTTTATTTTCAATAAGGGAATAATGCAGTGTGATTTAATTAATACAAATTTAGCATTTAAAACAAGAATTTTTTCTTTAACTTTCGTATATTGCAAAATAGCACATTTTCCGTTAGGGCTTATAAAACCAGTTAATTATATGAACAATCAATATTTATTTGCTGTCGACTTTTCAGAAGTATGTGTGCTACAACATTTGTAAATTTGGTAACAATTTATGAAACAATAACAATTTTATGATAAGTTAAAACTGACCGTCAGCCAGGAAAATACTAAATACAGCGTTTTTATTGCTGTTAATTAAAATAAAAGTTAAACAACTGATTCTAGCGTTTTGATTTTTACACATGTTAAACATATATAAATGACTAATGTACTGCCCAAAAATGAAGAAATTTCACCCCTCAGTTTTTTCGTTATGACCACTTAAAGTCAGAGGCCTTGCATTTTTACTCCGATAGTAGTTTGAAGGTTTCGTCAAACCACAAAATTGTGACGTCACTACGCCAGTTTGATCAAACCAGTTTGTCAAACAGATTGATAGTGTGACATGGACTTAATATATCAGTACACAGTCTATCAAAAGCTTTAGCATAATCTGTATATAATATACTACATCAACTTGATAACCTTTTTCTGGAGCATTAGAAATAAAGTGTGAAAATGTACATAAATTTGTTGCAGTAGACAATGTTCTTGTAAAACCATGTTGTTCAGTAATAATAAAATTATCCAACACCGGTCTAATCTGGTCGGTTATAATACTTTCAAAAATTTTAGGAATACCATTTAGAATAGAGATAGGCCTGTAATTCTCTATATTCTGATGATCACAATTTTTATATACAGGCGTAACATAATAACTAGCTTTCCACACATTAGGAAACTCTCCCGATCGAAGAGAATAATTAAAAATTGTTAATTGTGGTTGAACTGAAACCTTACCACATTTCTTCAGAAAAATAGGTGGCAGCTCTGCAGCCCATCAGGGCCTCCAGAAGCTTCCGCTTTTAATGCGAATATCTTTTTGACAAGATCTTCTTCAGTAACAATAATCTTACGTATTTTTAGTACATTACTGTTATTACTATTATACATGCATGGATTAAAGCACTTGCCTTATTTCTCTTCCCGCAAACCCGTGCTGGCTTAAAAAAATATTCCTCTTTATGTGCAAACAGTTCTTCACAGCAATCTGTGTAGCGTGACACATACTACATCGTGAATTATATAGCTCAACAAAATTGCATTTCAGTACAATAGATTGATCTTTGACTGCCAATTGTGATAGGATAATTTTTTGTTATGTATTCATGTATTCACTACAGCGTCCCCACATCAATCAAGGCAACCATTCTCTCTAGAACTGTCTTTGCCTTCTTTAGTGAGAAAGGGCTGTAATGATCTTATTTTAAGTGATTTTTAGTCACTATGACTGATTTCTTATACTATCCTGGCCATCAAAGATTGTCCCTACGTCATCGATATACGCATTTAGTTAAATAATTTGTTCCTTTGCCATTGCACATTAAAGCATATACCAAAGGATAGAGAAAATTTTAAATGCATTTTGAGTCGCCGACGTATGTCCTAGCTTGTTATTCTTAATACATAACCTCCTTTTGTTTGTTTACTTTTTTTATATTTCATGGGTTCTCATATTTCACTGTTCATTATATATTTTTAAATAATTGGGTTAATTCACATAATTTTTTTATACGCTTAATAAATGCAAAGATGTCAGATGTCTTCGATATTGCAAAAATAAGCGGCGTTAGATTAATTTAAACAGCTTTTTTTCAAATTTTAAATCGCGAAGCGTCGAAACTGCACGACAACTCAGCGACAGGTGCCGACTACGGCATGACGTCATATACTGGCGTTTCAGCTAAACTGGTATTTACGAATGATTGTTTGGCGATCATGGAGCCGTCGAAAAGGTGTTACAAGTGGTGTTTTGTGCCTATGTGCACTAATACGACTTTTACAGCACCTGAAAAGACATTTTTGACAATGCCTCGAGGCGTAAAAATTCGAAAAATGTGGTTCAAAGCAGCTAGAAGAGATTATTCTAAAATAACTTCTTCGGATTTCTACTGCTGCGAGGATCACTTTGATGTAAGATGTAGTTACTTACTAAGCAAACCTAAATGTTTAAGTAATTGACAAAAATAAATATACATGAGACGTGGTAAACGAGTAAAGTAATGCAAACAGCGCCGCCGGAAGGGTAAGACAACTAAGGCAAGGAACTTAGGCCTCGCGCTTGTGTCCAAAATAGTCAAAATACTATTGTGTAGGTGTAATAACACCCATAAATTACAAATTCTGGAAAAAAATGTAAATTTAGGAACTAGATAGTTGAAATTTACCTTTACGTTATCAAATCTGTACAAAGATTCTACCTACTTCTACAACACTTTTTCCTGAGAACCACAATTGAACTATATTTTAGAGGACCAACTATACCCTACCTAACTTACTATAGGTCTCCTCGACGCATTATGCCTTAGGCCTCCTAAAGTCTAGCGACGGCGCTGAATGCAAAATATCTGCGTATTCTAGTAAGAGTACCTATGTCAAGCAAACGAATTTCACATTGTTAGGTTTTATTCAAGCTTTTGCTCCACGAATTTCTGGAGTATTAAATCGATCATCCTTCTTTAAGAACTCGGCCAACATAAAAACATCTACGCGAGGAAGATTATCCGACATAGCTTTCAAATAACCTGCATACACCCAGTTTCAAAAACTTTCAACAAACGCAACGGTAGCCGACTGACAGTGGGCGTTTCCCAGTACGTGACGTCACTATCTGTTTACAACTGATTTAGCGCGAACGCTCATGTTTGAACACTTCAATTGTTTTTTTCTCGGAAATGGTACGTTTTATTTAACTTTTTTGAACTGCAATAGTTTACACACACGATTCCAAAGCAGAATCTTATGTTTATTTTGAAATTTATTTTTATGAACTAACCCAATTCTTTTAAAAAAACATCCCTTTATTCAATAATTTACGTTTATTTCAACATTCTATTCATATTTTCTTAAACATCGAACTGTCATTATATTACCGCCATCTAGGAGAAGATCGATTAATTATTGAGTATTATTATGGGCTCATTTTTTTCATATTAAACCATACGCTAGTAGATTATGACGTAGCGTAGGTCCATTCTCTTATAGCAAAGAGAGTACACTACTCTACTTACTAAAACCAAACTGTTTACATTTACTTAGACTAACTGCTAGAGTGAATATGCATGATCCACATAGGTACTGAAAGTTAACCAACCGTTGGCCTGCCCAGTATTTGGATGGGTAACTGTTCATTTAAGAGGGACATGCAAAGCAGAACCTTCGATAGCCAGGTAGATTTCTTCAGTTCAATCACCATAATTTGACATCCATTGACTATTGAATATTAAAATATATATAATACAGGGTGTCGCAGTTGAAACTGACACATTTTAAACATGATTATTGACTAAACAAAACAAAGTCTTTTCCCAAATCACATAAACAAATTTTCCCATTTATAAAGGGCGAGGGAAAAAATTGCCTAATTTCATCAGAAAATTACTTGACTTATTTAAATGGAATACCTCGTATATCTTTACACCACATTCATATACTGAAATCAGTAGAAGTTACCAAAATCTTTCAAAAACTATGTATTTATTGCTAATTTAAACATCATCCCATTACTTATTAAGGAAAAAATATGGCAACAGAAATTGTTGAATGTGGCCTCCTTTTGAAATTTAACCTGTAAGTTCAAAAAAGAATTTTGTAGCATTTCTTGTGGAATTCCATCGATAAGAAAATTGAAAAACTACTGGCAATATTGAAACTAATGTGTGCATGCACTCACAAAAATTCGCGTATCTTCTTCATTTGAAAAAATTAAAAACACATGTTCACATTTTTAATAAGCTAAAAAGCTCAGCTTTCGAGTGGTGTAAAGATATACGGGGTGTTCTAATTAAATAACCGCAATACCGCGTGCGTCTTCAAGATGCTCAGCGACATTTTACTTAACTAAATGCAAAACTAACCTTCTGCAATACTCGCCAATTCATACTATGTGTCTTAATTTCAACACTATATCTAGAAATGTAGACATTTTCAATGACTCACTACAAAAAATAGTCAGCGCCATAGAGTAAATGTTTATTTTGTTTTGTTTTATTTTATTTTGTATCTATTATTAAGTTTAAATTGCTTTACTCGACAATGTAGTTATTTTTTGTTTAGCTTTAAGTTTGTCCTATTTTGGAGTATACTGTTTGGACAATTAAACATTATTATTATTATTATTATTATTATTATTATTATAAATCAAGTAATTTTCAGTTGAAAATAGGCAGTTTTTTCTCTCGCACTGTATAAACGGGGACAATTTTTTGATGAGATTGGGAAAAATCGTTTCCAAATTTGGAACAGTACATTTCTATCTTATTTCGTTTAGTCAATAATCACGTTTAAAATGTGCCAGTTTCAACTGGGACACCCTGTATAATAATTATTTGAATTGCGCAAACAGTGTTAATAATGAAACATGTAATCGTTGAAACAACCAAATAACTGTGTTGATGTAGATAAAGAAAATGCTTACATAGTCAGATTTGGTGTAATCATCTGTGTCATCATCACTGTCATCGCTTGCTTCTACATCATCAGTCCAAGAATGATAGTAACGAACTATGTTTTCATGTTCTAGATGTGCTAAAAATTTTGCTTCTCTTATTGTTTTCATATTTTCCTGATTATTTGTTGTCAAATTAATTTTCTTTAAAGCATAGAATTTCTCATCAAGTCTGTCTCTCACCTAAAGGAAAGAACCATTGAAATTTCTATAGATATTACCCCTTAAAAATTAATTCTAAATATTAAAAAGTGAAAACCAAATTAATAAAATAACCAATTCACCATCTCTATAACATCTAAAATGAATTACTGTCATGCAATTAATTAATACCACACCACAAAATTATGTATGCAATCTACATATGTACATTGTAATCAAAACTGAAGTTTAAATAATTTAACAACACATTCTTAACTATTACATTGTGATTTTTTCGATAAGAGCAGACCCATAACCTATCAAACATTAATAGTAAATTAGCAAAAGATCTTTTTAGTGAGTCATATTGGACATCCGCATGATTAAATTCTTGGCTTTACAAAAACAGGTTGTATATTATCACATCTCACAGGACTCAACTTAAAAAGTATTAGCATAGTGTCATTTAATTAGAATCCTTTCGACAAGATGGGCAGCAGTGCTGCATTTTGGTCAGTTTTACCAGTTGCAAGGCGTCAGCGATGACATACTCATCAAGTAAAAGAGATTTTTTATGACATGAAAATTGTTTATGCAGGTGATGTAGTCAACTGTATGAATGTGAACAAGTGGTATTGAGAGTTCAAGATTGTTATCTAATAAAGTTGTCAAGTTGAATAGAGAAGTGGACAACCATCAATTGTGACTGATAATTGATTAAGAAAGTGGCTTGTGATTGGTTGATTTTTTGATTTAAAAAAAAAATGAGGTTGTCTTACTACTTTATGGACATGCCTTGTACATCAGATATTACACAGTGGAATGGAACAAAAATGTTCGTCTTTACTTTTAATCGGGAAATAAACAATTTAGAGAATACAGTTGACTCACCATAATCCGACATTTGACAGTCTGACACGCTCGGTAGTCTGACGTGTCGTCACAGGTACCTCCTCCTGTCTGCTCAATGACTCACAAAAGTTTCAATATTCAACGTGCTATTGTGCATGCTCCTTTAACGTTGTTACGGTAGATATTTTAATGCTGCTACTCATTTTTGTCGTAAAATATGTACTCAATATGTATATGTATATTGTAACAATAGATACCTTATACAGAGTGATCGAATTAGTTTTCAAACCACATCACCTCATAGCATAGGCATCACACCTTACTTAAGTTGGTACTGTTATTTAAAAGTATGTAAAAACGCATTGGGGTTAAAACTTTTTTATAAACCTTAATAAGTATGTACTGATTGCAAGTGTTAAAACCATTGATTGATAAATTGATCTCTACTATTTTTTATAAAAGTACGAAAACGATAATAAGAATAAATACGAAACATTCCGAATGCCAATGGCAAAATTACACTACATATAAATAAAATGGTTACCAATTCCTGAACACTAAAAATTTCCAAGAAATAAATGTAACTGGTCACGTGGTTTGAAAACTAATTTGATCACTCTGTACACTTTCATTTATTTAACTTAAGTTGTACACATTGTAGTACGTTGAGTACGTGCATACACATAACCTATATTTTCTTCAGTTTTCAGTTTTAAAAAAACTAATCTTTGGCAATCCGACATTTTTGGTAATCGGATATCCCTCGGGCCGGTAACTGTCGGATTATCGCGAGTCAACTGTATTTATAAATTACGAATTATGATGTACTTCCGATCACATAAAATATAATCTGCATAGATTTTCTATAAAATTATTTGCAATAGGTAAACTCAAATAATAAGACACAAAGTCTCCCCTTATACCCTCTTATTGTGTGCTTCGAACCACTCGGCTAAGATCTAAAATTATTTGCATTAATGCCAAGTCTTTTCATCCTCAATGACTTATCTATTGCAGTAAATTTATTTTCGAGATAGAAAATAAACATTATGAGTTAAGCTATAACACATCTTTTGCAGTGAAGACATATTTTATTTTATTAATTTTTCTTTAGGCAATTGATTTCGACATTTTGTCATCGTCAGACGTAATGACGAAATGGATTGCCTAAAGAAAAACTAATAAAATAAAATAGGACTTCTCTGCAAAACTTTACTTACAATAACAAACAAACACCTATCATGCAGCTATACATAAATCCTATCCATCATTAAATAGAAATAATATTTATATCAAAATATGTTATTAAATTCTTAAGATTATTTGCAGCTCTTATGTTTATTTTTTAATAACAAATAATTTAAAGAACTTATAAGACTACCAATTACCTTGTAAACTTTTCCAAATTTACCTTTTCCCAATATCTCTATTGTATCAAAATCATTTTCAATTCTCGAAAATTTTCTTTCAAGACTACGTCGTGAATCGTCATCAAAAGATTTATCTTGCAATGAGATACAACTGATAATAGTACAAGTTTCTTGAATAAATGAATGGTTTAGTAATTCATCAATAATGAAAGGATTGATGCATTTTGTTGCCCTACACCTAAAAAAAATTATGGCAGTATAGATAATGGTCGTTGGAATTGAATAACATGTACACCTAAAACATTAAAATTATTTGCAACCAACTTTAAACAAAAAATGGGATGAGAAATGTTACAGAAACGTTTGTCATGATAACAAAATTATATTTCTATTTGAATTGTATATACACAGGGTGTTAATCAAAGGTAGGTATGTTATTAATCCAAGGGATGAGGGACCAATAAGAAGTCTATTTACCCTAATTTGCTTATACAAACAAGTTTTTTATTGCGGGTTACAGGTACAGGCTTTCTTCGGACAAATTTCTGGATTTCTTTCAAATTAAATTTCATACAAATGGAAAATAATTTATTGGCGACATACAATATACACTGTGCCCGAGTTCTTCATCTTCAAGCAAAACCAATTTTAGAAGATTTTTCAACTCTCTAGCTAGATGATGGCGACAACTTGAGATATTTTTCACCAGATTCTTTTAATTCTAATGACGAAGTCAAAGCTTTTTTTTAAAAAATGCAGACCCAATTTCAGTCTGCCTTCAAGAAAAGCGCTTAGGAATAATTTATTGGCAAAATAAAATCTATTGCACAGCAAAATAAATACAGCCATATTAATTTCTCTCAGCAGGATAAATATAATTCTCATTGTTGGTTATTCTGTACGTCACTTACGCCTGTACTGTAATATGAAACATAAGACTGAGAAATTTGTAGAAATCTTTAAAAGTTCAATTGAAGATCAATCACCATTTGAGTACCTACTACGCAAAAGACTTAATTCAAGATAATAGTGACCAGTGTGAACATGAGATTAAACGCAATGACATAGACTACACTAACAAAGGTGTTAGTTGTACCAGTTGTTGAGAAGGATAGCTTAGTTTTTCCTATTTTTTCCAAAGAACAGTGGTAATTTATTTGATGTGTTCTAAAGAAAATATGTTTTTTTTTATTTTAACGTTATACCGTTGTAACTTCAATCAACGGTTATACGTTATTAAGTTTACATTTCTTACAGTAGAAAGATTTTTTCTTTAAAATAAAGCTTCACAGAACAAATACATGTTTATATGTTAAGCAAGTTACCAAATAAAGAAAGGTATTGCACCCAGTGGAAAGAGACTTATCAGACTCTTCTTGCTGGAAAGGTCTCTGTAATTTTAAATTGAACCGAGAGGAAAGAGTTTTTTGGTGAAAATAGGATTTTCATGATTATATTGTAGCACTTTTTTTGGTGCAAGGTTTTTTTTTGCTTGAAATAATACAAAAAAATCAGGTGTTTGCTCTGGTTCGAACCATTAAGGCTGTGCGACCCACAAAAACCATTAACATAAAAATATTTTTTAAACTCTCATTTTTACAGATGAAGATGTTCTCGATATTGGAGATTCTTTACTTTAAAATTATCTTCATAATGATATATGGCAATTTCATTTTTTTTCAATACTAAAGAAAATAGGTTAAATCCTGTTTTTTAAGTTATTATTGATGTTTTTTTAAGTTTGATTTTTTACAAGCAATGCTTTCAATGTACACTAGGAAATAATAACATTATAAAGCTTCAACTTGTTTTGTTTTTGTGTAATAAATAATTTTACATTAGTTTATAAGGGTTGAGATAGGAAAATTACAATAACTTTTGCATTTATCATTGGATATTTACCAAAAACCGTCACTACCACCGTGTATTGTGGGACTTACGTAATCACTTTTTAAAATTGCGAAAACGTGAGCAGATTTAAAAAAATTGGATTTTAATTTTAATACTTTTCCCATAAAATTCAGGAAACAAGGAAAAGAAACAGTTAATAGAGATAGATATACAACTTTTGCATGAAGACCGAAAATAATAGACCCCAGGTGCCACAGCAGGATTAATGAAACAGGTAACCCTTGTTGTATGAATATGTTTTTAAAAGATAAGCATATTTTACGGATATTTTTACAAAACTAGAAATTTCAACTTATTTCTGATTCTACCGTTCAACAAATATATCATTGCTCTGTCTTCAATTTTTTTATTTTTGTACAGTTTGATTATAAGTATTATAGATTATAGATTATAGTAGTTTTATTGTTAATAGTAATAAAGTCAATATAATAAAATGCCCAGAACATATAGTAAAGTAAAAAAGCGCGGCAAAGCATCTGTTGCGAAAAGATTGCGTGATAAACGAGAAAAGTCGTATAAAAGCTGTACGTCGAATGAGTATCTGGAAGAAGATAGTCATATAGATTTTTACAACTGGTAAGTAAATTAATTTCGAATTTATTTAAACCACTGCACAATTGCTTGACTATAATCAGATAATAATACTATCTACTATCTGAGGGGCGTGTCAGTTGGTAGTTATGTATATTTTTTAAATTTTTACTTGAACTTACAGTTTACAGATTTATTTTTTATTAGCTACATATAATTACTCGAATCACTTTCACTTACTCATAATTACAAATAATTCACGGATTATTATGGATATTTCCGTATCATTCTTCTCTTGTATATTTTAGTTCTTCGAATGATGATATATATCTGCCTCCCTTGGAGATTGAATGTGATAGGACTGTCGATTCTCCAAAAATACAAGGTGGTAACCGCATAGTTGAGATATCATTTTTCATACAAGAATGCAAAAAATTAGCAGTACACGATTTCAAATGCACAATGGGAGAAATGGTATTTAAGAAAGAAGTAAGACGAGGAATTGTTAGTTGTTTTCATTACTATTGTTCTACGTGTGAAAAAGATTTAAAGATTTACACTCATTCAGAAAATGTAAGAATTGAAACTAACAAAATGCTGGTTTGGGGAGCAAATTCCGTTGGTATTGGTTATGCACAAACCGAAGAATTAGTCAACATTTTAAACTTACCAATGATGAGTAGTAAATACTATAGAAAAATTGAAACTATTGTAGGTGAGGAATGGGAGTTGGTTTTACAAAAGGAAATGACTGCAGCAGGAGAGGAAGAACGACGACAAGCGATTGAAGCAGGAAATCTGGAGGAAGGGATTCCATTTATTACAGTAATTATTGATGGGGGATGGGCCAAGCGCTCTTACGGTCATGGATTCAGTTCTCTATCGGGAGTTGCAGTCATAGGGAAAAAAACAGGAAAATTATTATTTCTAGGAGTTCGGAATAAATATTGTAGTATATGTTCGTCGAAAAATGAAGGAGACATAAAGCCGCATGTGTTACAAAAATTTTAATGGAGCGTCAACCGCAATGGAGCAAGACGTTATAGTGGAAGGGTTTAACAGAAGCGTTAATGAACACGGTGTACGTTATAAGTATGTAATAGGTGATGGTGATTCAAGTGTTTACGCACGGATAATAGAATTAGTGACATACTGTCGTTACGTTATAAAGTTAGAATGTGCAAATCATATGACAAGGTGTTACAGGTCCAATTTACATAAAATTTCTTTAAAAACGTCACATGATATAGAGACGAGACGAATTCTGAAGACACACATTCCACGTCTGAGTATCGCTGTACGATCTGCAATAAGTAATAATTATTCAAAGGAAGGGTCGGATTTGCAACAACTACGACAAGACTTAAAAAACGGCCCTTATCATGTTTTTGGAGACCATAAAAATTGTCGCATACAATATTGTAAACGACAAGATAAACAGGAAATGAACCATGTACCACTACTCCAACAGAGTGACATTTTTTCTGAAATATGTTCGGCGTTAGATTATGTTGTATCTAGAGCTCATCGTTTAACGACTAATACAACAACAAATTACGCAGAACGTTATATGTCTCTGGTTTCCAAATTTTCGGGAGGAAAACGGGTCAACTATTGCCAACGCGGGTCAAATTTCAGACGGTGTGTAGGAGCCGGATTATCTTATAATAATGGGCCATCTTGGCATAATTCTGTTGCAATAACACAGCAAGATTCGTATCTTTCAGCATTTTGCAACAGGAAAAGGAAGCGAAATGAGCATAGACGGGCCAACATAAAAACAAAAACTAATAAACGGATCAAAACTAGTGACGCTGATGCAGAATATGGACCAGATGCCGCAAAACCTGACCTGGGACCGGAAGAACGTCTATTGAAAGAACAACAAATTATGTCGGGATTTCAAAAAGACGTATGTAACATTGACCGCATAGAAAGAGAAACAAGGGGACAACACGAAAATCTACTTTGGAGATCTACTAGACGCAATCGACTTACAGCTTCCAACTTTGGGAGAGTATGTAAAAGATTACCAAGCACTTCGTGTCACAACTTGGTGTTGGAAATGCTGTACAAAAGTAGTAGGGAATTGCATACGCCTGCAATAATAATTTATGGGCGAATTAATGAAAAAAATGCCATACAATTGTATGAAGAAAAAACTAAAAATAAAGTTGTCCAGTGCGGATTATTTATCGCTAAAGAACATCCATTCTTATCAGCGTCACCGGATGGACTTCTTACAAACGGAGGTAGCATTGAAGTGAAGTGCTTATATTCTTTTCAAGATAAAACTATAGATTGTGCTATTAATGAAGATGCAAAAAAGTTATATGTACATTATGTAAATGGAATGCTAAAACTACGCGATAATCATAATTATTTTTATCAAATTCAGGGGCAATTGTATATTGCAAATCGAACATACTGCGACTTAATTGTTTTTACAAATAAGGACCTAAAAATTATAAAAATTGAAAGAGACGACAATTTTTGGTTGAACAATATGTTACCGAAGTTGACCGAATTTTTTTACAACTGCATATTACCTGAATTGGCAGATCCACGTGTCCCACGTGCGATGAAAATTCATGATTCGGCAGCAATCATTGCTGCACAAAACAATGTAAAGAGAAAAAGAAAACCTTCAAACTGTTGGGAATAACAAATATTTTTCATTTTTATATTTCATTTTTAATTTTTCAGTTTTTTATTGTTTATTTTATTACATTATTCATTATTATTATTACTGTTATTGTACATATTCTGTTAATATGTTCTATGAGTTTGTTAAAAAATAGTGCATTAGCAGAAAATGGAATAAAATATTATTGTCAATTAAAATCAACAAAAGTTAAAAAATTATACATATGCATTCTTTCAATTTATCTTTTGTTTACAGTTGTTATGCGGTTACTATTTCTATACAAAATTCAGTATTTTTGGTAAATAAAGCCATTCGATAATACGAAAACCCTAAAACAGAATGAATGTGACGAACAATAGGATCTAATCTGTTCACTTTCACCCTCTTTACCTGAGTTTTGTTAATGGTTTATTTTTTGTGCCTTGTCATTCTTACTCTACTGGTTTCAAATTAGTTGAAAATCGGAATGCTGTTATTTAAGTTGCCTATTATTGAAATACCTTAAAGTGACTTTTTGGTAGGGTACTGTACAACCTCAACACCCAACATTCCCGCCATAAATTGTATATATAAATTGCGGCACATATTTCGAAAAGTACTTAAAGAAACTTACTTATTTAAAAATGCTTGAAAATTTTCAGAAAATGTTGATATTATATCTCCTGTATATAAAGCAGCTAACATATCTGCAAAAAGACATAATGCGTTTGGATTCTCTTGATTACTTGGACCCGCATTTGAATAACTATCTATGTTATTTAATCCAAAATCGTACAATTTTACATTTCCTAAAATATTCCCTTTAAGAAAAGTAATATAGAAATCAATCGAGGAGTTTTATCACCATTATGATCTATAAATATTGACGAGCCCATGATGCTAATATCATGTATCTTTTCTGTTGTCATGTAATATATTACACTTAAAATACTTCTGGCAATATTTTTCAACATATCGTTTGTTATAGAAATATTTTTCTCCGCAAAGAGAGACATACTAAGAAAGCCTTAAAAATATGTTACAATAAAAATAACTACTACCTATAGGTATTTATGTGTCTTACCAAAATCAAATTTCTGTAGAATATATAATCTCCAGTTGTTTTCATCAATATATTCGTATTCCCAACTTTTTAACTCAAATATATTATCATGCCACAAATTAACGAGTTTTAGTAAATAATCTTCACAGTTTTCTTTCGCCCTATTGCTAATTAATACTTCTTTGATAATATATAGTTCTCCCGTGTGTACATCCAATGCATTATAAGCGTTATAATTTGATCCACAATCTAAAATTATATTTATAAAATTGAGGTATCGCAGAATGCAACCATAGCTGTGCTTGCGAAGGTTGGGCTGTCTATGTCAATGTTGTGCAGAAAGTAGGGGTGGGATTTTTACACATTTTCTATACACGTGTAAACGACACTTGTACACACGTGTAGCCGTGTACACGCGCCTTAAAATATATACAACTTATTTTCTTCATTTGAACATTTGGTGCATACATTTGGGTACTTTAAGTAAGCAAAAATAACAAAATGTCTACATTTTTTGGACTTAATTGGGTTCTTAAAATTTATGAGTCAGAGATTCACCTAACTTTTTATGTAACGCGTATTAGTTATTATACACATATCTTAAAAAATATACGTGTACACGTTCTCACCCCTAGCAGAAAGCACACATGAAACCACAAATAACCACCAAATACATTTTGTATCTTGTGTAGCTAACCTTACACAGAGAAATTTCTGATTAAGTAAGTTGCTATTATGTTAATGTTCAATAACATTATTAACATTGCATAATTGTATTAATTACTTACTAAAAGAAGCTCCTCTTAATATAGTGAAGTTTTTTTTAGCTTTGAACGTCAACAGCTTTGTCGCCATTTGTACGACACCATGAGATTCTTTTACAGTTTCTTCTAAATTTGCGATTTTCGCATAAGGAATCATAGTTTTATTGTTTAGGTTTCAAGATGAAAAGAAGAAAATCTAGAACAGAAATAAAAAATACTATTGCTATTTTTGCTAAAATGTTAATTCATTTACTTTTATTACACTTGTAAAGGAATCTTGTAGAACAAATAATAATAACATAATAATATAAATGATATTCTTAGGTCTATAGGTCATACAGGCCACCAAAAAACCAGTCAATACATTTCTGTGAGCATTAGTCTAAAAAATTTAAGGGAATAAAGGTAAATATCTATCATTTTTAAAAGATACAATAAACTATAAACATATGCTAACTTGAAAGAAATGAAGATTTGACTATTATTTTTATAGATGTGCACAATAACTCTTCTTAGAAGCGGCCAATAAGTTCTTTATAGATTAAGAATGAACACTAATTTTCTCTCTTTGGTCAACTAGGACAAAAGTCACAGGGGTTCATGTGCACCAGGAGTGGTGAAAAATAGATTGAACATTGATTACATCTTATGGTCCTTAGATGTGCAACTTTTCAATGTGGTCCAGTCCAGGTCAAAGATTATGGAGACAAATTTACCCAAAATTGAATTTATTGTAAGTGTCATTTGTGTGCAGTTAATAATTTATGAGTTTTAAAATGAAGTACTTTTCAAATAGTGAGAAATATGATATGTTGCAGTGTTTTATTTTCTGTCGCTGACAATAAACTCTACTTTGACAGTTAGATGATTAAAAAAGAGACAGCAAAGCCCACTATGGAAAAATTGAATAGAAATATCAAAGCCTACTACCACGAGATCTTAATTTTGTTGTTTTTTATTATTTATGTTGACCAAACATAAACATGTTATACATGGTTGAAGAGCATTTCAAATGAGGAGTTTGATAAAGCAAAAATTCAATATGGCACCCATAAGAAAAACGAAAGTTGACTTTGGTCGTGCTCAACTTAGTAGACCTAGAAATTTGTTAATGCCATTTTTAAAAGTGCCGTGTCCTCTTACTTATATCCTGAGAATTTGATGACCATAACTTCTATAATAAAGAAAATATGTATTGCGGTTTTTCGAAAATGCTACTTTTTGGTTTTCACCCTGTATCTACGTAAATAATCAATCGTGATATGGGGAATCTGATTATGCCACCGATTTTTTCTTTTAAAAAGAGTACCTTATTAGTTTTTTGCTGTACCCCATGAAAACATCAAATTTGCCCCATCCTGTACGTGTACATATACTGAAAGAGCAGGTAAGAAGAAAGTACTAAAATTACTAAGGTGGTTTATATCTAGTCTTGTGGTATTGCCTCGCGTGCAAGTCGCACCTCATCTGTCAAACCTTCCACATCATTTGGTGGTAAAATATTTCCGGCAACCCCCAAGTACTGATGCTCTGCTGTCGCAAAGTGTAAAAATGTTCAGCTTGCTCATATTGTTTAGCAATAACCACTGAAATATAAGCAACCTGGAACGCTTACGCTTAACTTACAGCCGAGCCGACAGAAAGGGAATTATTGTAGGGACATTCGGTCTGTGTCTTACTCATTTTTTTTTATTGTATCGTATACGTAATAAAAAACTAGTTTGATTAATCGTAAAACAATGAAAATGCTTCAACAGCTTAACTGTAAATGAGTACAACAAGGACACAATGTCCCTCCGTTTTGCTATCGCACGCTCGGTTTATTTCCTACATGTTAAATGCACCGTGCGCGTTCCAGGTTGCTTATATTTCAGTGGCAATAACAATCATACAACACTCGCGATTATTATCAAGACGGTGCATTTTAGGACCTTTGAATGAAGCACCATTTTTAAATTGTGCTCAAATGGTGATCGAACTTAAACCACATTATTTGCACTCAAGAAATATAACACTCTAAGAATGCAACTTGATCACAAATTGATTTGGGCTAATTATCTGCTGAATTTAACATAGACATAATATAGATAGGTACAGTAAGTATTGATACCTTGAAGATATCTGCACAGAGAAACCTTTCTGTTCTAAATATTTATATACACAATGCGAGTGCAGTGGATGATTGCACCCGAATCCCTGAATGTACATTTGCAACACAAACACAACAATTTCGTTTCTGAATCATCACATCTTATCTTTTTTTTGTTCAAATGCATAGCTGCGGTCTAGTGAAGATTCTCAAAAATCACTTACCAAATTAGTTGTTACGAAATACGAAGACTGATTTTTCGTTGAACCGGTTTTTTTTTCTGAGAATACGAAATTATAAACATAAATACTAAATACTTGGAACATTCGAACTATTCGAAGACTAAAGGCCGATTCTCACCTAAGCGCCATCGAGCGAAGCGGCGCGGCGCTTCGCGGCGCTTCAAAATGACGCTTACAATTGTTTGCGTGTAATTAAATGATACAGTTCTGACTTAAGCAGAGCAGCGCGAAGCGCGGCATTGCGACCCGACGCGGCAGCTTTCCAACGCGACCGGAAGCGTTGGCTCGCGACATGAACGCTTGAGAACGTCTGTGACCGCCTGCCGAAGCCCAAGTGGGGATCACCAACGCGTCAAAAGCAAGCTGCGACCGAGGTTGCAGTACAAACTTAAATATGGACGGGGAAACAATTGATCGCTTGATACTACTTGTTTGCGAACACGAAGAACTGTACGACATGGCGAATAGAAATTACAGCAATCAAAATAGACGGGAGAATATATGGTCTGAAATTGGGAAGAAAATTAACGAAAGTGGTAAGTTCCTATTGCACTTACGTCTCAAGAGAGCCAACTATACAGAAACTAAAATAGTTAATTAAAAGTATGTATTTTATTTTGAAGTTATTTTAAGATTTTTTAACTATTTTAAATACCTACTAAAAACTGTTCTGTGAAACAGCTATTTGTTGCTTCTGTATAGGTTGTTCTTGAAATTAGCACAAAACAAAACAAAAATTATTATGGAACAGTTTTAATAACTATTGTATAAATGTTTAGTACTATAAGTACTTACAATAAGTTACTAGATTATTTTGAAAAAATCCAATTTGGTTATAATATTCCGGCATTGACTGTATCCTCTTGCCAAGGAAGTGCTCCTGCTGGAGACATAAAATATTCTTTAAACCTGTCCCTTACTGCACCTGCATCGTTAGAAAATTTTCCACCAATACGAGGTAAAGATTCTAAAATCTGCACGTCATTTACGTTTTTTTCTTCATCTAATACACTTAATAAAGCATTATCATCCCTAAGAAAGTTATGAAGGCACAAAGCAGCTAAAACAAGTTTGTCTGCATTTTTTGGATGAATTTGTAGTTTGTTTAAAAAAACTCTAAACTTTTGACAGAGAATTCCAAAAGCATTTTCGGATACTCTGCGAGCTCTTGAAAGCCGATAATTAAAAACCCTCCTATCTTGTGGTAGTCCGCTCCCTGAATAAGGTCGCATTAGATAAGTTTTGCAAGGGAATGCTTCATCACCTACTATTACGTATGGTAAGGGCTCGCCATTTTGTGTAATAGGGCGATCCTCAGGCATTCCAAAAGTTTTTTTTTTCAAACATTTTCCCATATTAGATTCATTAAATATTCCACCGTCGCTGTTTTTACCATACGCACCAACATCCACAGCAACAAACCTGTATTCGGCATCTACCATTGCTAATAGCACTACGGAAAATGTTTTTTTGTAATTAAAATATAGTGATCCACTTCCCGGAGGTGCCTGCATGGTAATATGCTTCCCATCAATCGCAGCTACACAATTAGGATAATTCCAGAGTTCTTCAAATTTTTTTGCACAACTCTGAAGTAGTTCTGTTGTCGGTTGTGGCATGACCTCATTTCTTAAAGTCTCCCAGAGTGCGTTACTAGTATGAGTTACAATATTTTGTATGGTGGAGTGTCCTATTCTGAAGTTAAATGACAGCGTCTGGTAGTC
Organism: Pyrocoelia pectoralis; assembly: GCA_036250285.1. Taxonomy (NCBI): domain Eukaryota; kingdom Metazoa; phylum Arthropoda; class Insecta; order Coleoptera; family Lampyridae; genus Pyrocoelia; species Pyrocoelia pectoralis. The sequence goes on along the minus strand of CM070075.1, from coordinate 33,541,479 downwards.
TGCTCCTGTAGCCAAAAACCTGGAAGACAAAACCTAAATGATAATGTTATGTATTTGTTTCAGGGGATCGCTATTTATAGTTGAATTTTATAACTATTTCATTTTTTAACTGCAAGGACTTCCGAGATATTTCTTTGTTTATTATTTCAGGCCAGACTTGTAAGAAGAAATGGAAATCACTTAGAGACGCTTTCCAGAAGGCTGCAAAAAACAGTGAAACCAAAAGCGGACAAGCTGCAACAAGTAACAAAAAATGGAAATATTGGGAAGCCATGAGCTTTCTTGTGCCGCATATTAAAGGAAGGGAGTGAGTATTAATAACTTTTTTCATTGTTATAGATAACTGCAAACTTTTACCTTCTTCATAGTAAGAAACATTCATGTTTATGAACTTTTTAAATTAGCGACTTTTATCGCCATCAAATCACCTCGATTAAAATTTTAACCACCCTGTACTTATTGCAGGACGCAGACAAACGTTTGTGATAACGAAACAGATGAGAACTTCGAAGATGAAGGTGAAGCTGAGGAAATTAATACTCCGAGCCAGTTAGAAGAAGCAGACCAGCAAACTGGCGAAGATGAATCTTATGAAATCCCAACAAGTCTGTCTTTGTCGCTGCCTAATACTCCACAATCTCGTTCTTCAAGCGGTGCGAATATTTCAAGACCAGTATCTCGTACTGCAAGTACAAAAAGTGACACGCTTACAAAGAAAAAAATGACTGCAGCCAACAAAACTGAAGCCAAGAAAATCGAATCCTTGCCAGACATACTAAAAGAATATGTACAAGACAAGAAACGTTCCCGTTTAGAAAGGCAAGCGTTGTCCGGTGCGATACAATCAACAGATGGAAAAAACAGCGCAGTTTGGGAATTTTTTACCAGCATGGCAAAAACCACCGCCACGTTTCCCCCATTATGGCAGGCTAAAGTCAAAAGTAAGGTCTTTCAACTGGTAAATTCCTACGAATTAGCGCTTTTAGAAACCTCGTCAGCCTCACCGACCCCACCACTACATACAGAAAGTCATGCACACACTCAACAACAATCACACATTCAACACATGCATAACGTACCAATCCACAATCAGTTGCCACTGTTATACCAGTCACAAGTTTCACCACCTCAAATACCACCATCAATGCAGATCCGATCTTCAGTCCATGACCAACCATCCTCCTCTTCATTTCACCATAACGAACACTTACAAGGGCCTTTACCAGATTGTTATTCAAGGTTTCCGAATGCTGTATTTGGTACTGAAACGTGTGACTGATTGTCAAAATGGAGTTCAGATTTTATTTGTCATTTCCTACCATTTTTTAAAATATAAACTATGCTAATTTAAAACAGCTTATTTTTTTAACTTACCTTATAAAAACAGTTAGCCTCTCAAGTGAATTGATGCTCTCACGAAATTTGGTATGTTGCTTAGTAAGTTGAACGCGTAAAATGTCATGTAATTGATTGAATTTCCCGGAAGACATCCTATAATATTTGTAAAATTTACGTTCGTCTAGCTGAAGTCGCCTAAATAGTGTGTGGAATTCGCCTTCTTCTAACCTTGCTCGAAATATATCATGAACCCAATATTGTCGCTTCTTTTTTCTCTTTTTCTGATGTTCATGACATACTGCAGCGACAAACAAGAAATCGTCCGTTGATGAAGATGTTGAATCATGAAACATAGCCGAACTCATCGTCACAACACTAAACGCATTTGTTTCGTTTCTGCTGCTACCAAAATGCCGCTTAGGTGGGAATAGCCTATATGAAATGACGCTACGCCACGCGCAGCGCCGCGCCGCGCCGCTTCGCTCGATGGCGCTTAGGTGAGAATCGGCCTTAATAGTACCTAAATAATGCGACAGAAGCGTTGTTTGTATTTGGTTATCGGTACAGTTCCTGTCACGACTGATGGGTGATGGCGAGCGCGCCAATTTCTGTTCGATGCGCAGTAGTCTTTCTTACGCGGTTTCCGCGCTTACAGTGGCGTTTCGTGAATTCGTACTTGTTTCTAGGCAAAAAAAAAAGGTTTTTTTTTGTTTTACTTGCAATGATTTATTCACATGTTATTATAGTTACAATTGTCTGTGGTCATACCGCTTAAGTTAAAAATATAAAATATTATCTATTTTTATACTCTAAGTTTAACGACGTCACTGAAGTAGCTTTTCAACTACATCGTGTTCTGTCGCAACCAATGAATAAATAGTGTCAGGAAGAAGCATATAGCAGACGCCTGTATATGTCAATGCGAGACGGAAATGCGGCCATGAAAGGCCAAGTTTGACTCACTTTGTTTATGTTATGTTGATGGTCGCTGCGTAGGCGTATACTTAGTTTTTGTTTAAATTTGCATTTTAACGATAAATTAGTGGTGATTTTTATTTTATTAGTTTGGGAATCACATTTCATGATTTCATATGGAAGTAGTTCAGATCATTTAATTTATGTAGAATTCATGATTCGTTAATACATAATTTGAGGTTAAAACATAGGCGTCTGTGTTGTTTCTAAGGGCTTAAAATTTTTTTCGCACGTTGATATAGTGTGTTTTATTGCTATAAATTACCTTTAAATAACCGTTTGTAGCCAAACAAGTAAAAAAAACAAAACTGAGTACTATACGAATGTATAAAAGTAGAAATCTATTATTATTTTTCAAGTAAGTATCTTTTTGCGACAGCACGCTACTGTCAAACAGGAAACAATCATCTGCCATATGCACAGGCCATCCCGGTCGCACGATAATATTGCAAATGCTTCTTCCTGACACTATTTATTCATTGGTCGCAACACCTTCGCGATGCGCCGGCTGCTCGCCATCAGTCGTGACAGGAACAGTATTTGTAATTTGTATAACAAATAACAAATACAGGGTGATTCGGGAGGAAATGGAAGTATTTCAAAGACATGTCCAAGAAGCTAAAATAAGCAAAATAAGCTCATATGTTCAAATCCGATTTTCATTTGTTTCAGAGATAATTAGGTTTTTCTTTTTAAAAAGTTAATCAAGTTAAATTTGACAGCGTTGTCCTTGTCCTATTACTCCTATTTGCCAATTTGAAACAAAATATTAATTAGGTAAATGTCATAAAAAGTGACAGTTGTAGTTGTTTTACAAGATTACAATAGGTGTTTTCTTTTTGCATCGCCACAGGGTTAGGTAAAGTTACAATCATCACGTGATTAAAGTGCCTTGCGTCATGTAGACATTTCTGCCTCAGGTTAATATAAAACTTAAATAAAGCTTTTAAAACGAATAGGGTTATTGAGAACTGAGTCAAATTATTTTTATGAAACGAATGGTGTGTTATTAACAGAGCTGACTTGGGTCTACCACAACGTGCAAAAAGAAAACACCTAGTAATGCCTCATATTAGGTGTTTTCTTTTTGCACGTCGTGGTAGACCTAAGTCAGCTCTGTTAATAACACACCATTCGTTTTATAAAAATAATTTGACTCAGTTCTCAATAACCCTATTCGTTTTAAAAGCTTTATTTAAGTTTTATATTAACCTGAGGCAGAAATGTCTACATGACGCAAGGCACTTTAATCACGTGATGATTGTAACTTTACCTAACCCTGTGGCGATGCAAAAAGAAAACACCTATCAGGTGTTTTCTTTTTGCACGTTGTGGTGGACCCAAGTCAGCTCTGTCAATAACACACCATTCGTTTTATAAAAATAATTTGACTCAGTTCTCAATAACTCTATTCGTTTTAAAAGCTTTATTTAAGTTTTATATTAACCTGAGGCCACTGACCTGTATCATAAAGGACTGAGCATTCTTCAATACAACATTGAAGCAAACAAGCCCCACCTAAATATTAGTTACTTCAGGTGCCAACTAGTGCGTTAGTTATATAATGATGGTAGCTCGGTGTTTATAATGTGTTGGTAGTACTGGTATCAGCTGTTACAGTTTAGCTTGTTCTAATCTATATGCTCAATATCTGGTGAAAAGTAGTATAATTACAAGCTCATAATTATTTAAAAACGTAAATTATTAAAAATTGTATTTTATTGCAATGCATAAACGTGGTTTATACTACGTATGAAACAAGGTTATGTTTATGTAAATAAAAACATTAGTTACAGTGTTACCAATAATCACCAACACAACAAACCTAAATTACTAATTGGCACCTTAAAACACCGGTTTTCAATTTGCTTCAAAAATAGTGGAGGGGATCATTAGAATGCTCAGTCCTTTAAGATACAGGTCAGTGCCTGAGGCAGAAATCTCTACATGGCGCAAGGCACTTTAATCACGTGATGATTGTAACTTTACCTAACCCTGTGGCGATGCAAAAAGAAAACACCTATTGTCAGTCATAGAGAATATAATATGCAGATAATATGATGCTTGTCTTGGATTTTGTAATAGCAATTCTATTCATCCAGTAGAAGAGTATCAACGTCGGTTTCCGAATAAAAGAATTCCTAATAGGCAAGTGTTTTAAAATGTTTTTAGACGTGCTAGCGAAACTGGAATGTTCCCAAGTGCACGTAATTGCTTCTGAAAAACCTGATTAACTTTATAAAAAGAAAAACCTAATTATCTCTGAAACAAATGAAAATCGGATTTGAACATATGAGCTAATTTTGCTTATTTTAGCTTCCTGGACATGTTTTTGAAATACTTCCATTTCCTCCCGAATCACCCTGTATAACTATAAAGCTCAGTTCACAAAACAGTGTTTTGTGCTTAAGATAGTTAGTGAGTTTGCGTACTAATGTTACTGTATCTGACACAGATTTCTAACCATACCCCGGTTAGAAATCTGTGGTATCTGAGACGACGGCCATGTTGACGGAACCTGTTTATCCGTGAATTAAACTCAATGAATAATATTCATTGATTAAACTATACGCCTGGGTCTCTAGCGCCCGACGCGCCGTCGAGCGGTTAAAGTTGCAAGTTGTTGACTGACAGTGACGTTGACAGAGGCAAGCGATTCGTATACTATACAGCCGCGAAACGGAGTTTTTTGTATTAAAAATCGACGAAATGATTGGGAAATCCCAGGGAAAAATGTGTTACGTGCCCAGCTGTCTAAACACGCAGAAGAAAAATCACGGTTTCACATTTTATTCGTTCCCTAATCGCGAATATGGTTTCACAACTTTTATTTCAATAGGATTATGGAGGTAGAGCCAGCGACAATTAAGGGTTTCCACTTTCCACAACTAAGGGCGGTGTACCAGAGTGGTTGAACTCATAGTCATATTTGAACTTGGTTTAATAAGAAAATTACAAAGAAATGTTCTTTATTAAACCAAGTTCAATTATGACTATGAGTTCAACCACTCTGGTACATTCCGCCCTAAGTATGATCAGAGTTTCTAAAACACAACACCGTACCTACTGATAATGCCGTCTTTTCCTACGAATCCACAACTTTCTCGCGATGAAGTTTTGGAGGGTTATAAAATAGCATCGGTCCTTTAGAATATAAAAAAACAACATCGGTCAGATTATCTCCCTGCAACATCATTACCGTACGTCAAAAAAGTAATGTATATTGCATTAAGGATGTAATGAACAGGCTTATTAATGAATTTGAGAAATCTGAAGGACGCAAAGTTAACAAGTTGCTGACAGAACTCAAGTTTAGGTGATAATAAAACCAACACAATTGGAGATCTTTGGCTGGTTAACGACGAATTTTTAAGAACAATATTCATCCAACGGTTACCAGTTAGTACTCGCTCTATTTTGACATCTAGTAAAAATCAATTAGGTCACTTAGCAAGTATGGCAGATAAAATTCATTAGCAAATTTTAATACAGTGGATTTCATAAGTCCATCAGAGCACATGCATTGCAACTTGAATGGGTATAATATTATAGTTCGATTTCTTTACTTGTAACTTGCCCTTGTTGTCAAATTCAAGATATAGAACAGACACAAGTTGCTCTTCCATATTTTCACAACTGTACGGTGATTTCAAGAAACACATATCCCTTATTGTGTTAATGATTCCATCTGGACTGCAATCCAAATAAGGTTGTTTGGAGCAGATTATCAGTACTCTTTTGACTTAATTTGTCATATCCTGGAACGGGTTTCTCTATTTTCAAACCGTAACGCATAGCTGGAGAAGAAGAATGGTCGTGCGTGTCCTTCAGGAAGTTTTGAGCTAGTATATGGCAACGTGGAAGCTGTGGAGCAAGTTTCGGCCTTTCTTAAGCTTTTCTCGACAAATCGAGTGCGCGAAACCCACACGTTATAATAGTCGACATGTTGCGCACTCGTTACGCCATCAAAACTGTATGTAAAGTTTAAAAACCACGATCTGCCGTACATGTGTAATCACAACATTTTAACGGCGTCAGTCAACAACTTAGCGGCTCTACCGATAGGGCGGCGTTGCCGTCGCGTGGAGGGAGGGACTCTAGTGGAGGGAAAGCGACCAGGCGTATACATCATCAGGAAGGTCTGAACCACTGACCTGTATCTTAAAGGACTGAGCATTCTAATGATCCCCTCCACTATTTTTGAAGCAAATTGAAAACCGGTGTTTTAAGGTGCCAATTAGTAATTTAGGTTTGTTGTGTTGGTGATTATTGGTAACACTGTAACTAATGTTTTTATTTACATAAACATAACCTTGTTTCTTCGAACATATAACAAAAGGAAGGAACATGTATATGGCAAAATGAGTAACATTAATGGTTTACCAATATGGCTACCTACTGTGACGTATTCCATCGAGTCATTGGTGTACTGTTAAGCAGGGTCGTAAATCCAACATTTGTATGTTTACGCGCCTGCTGTAAACAAAATAAAATGCATAAATTTTTTTTTTAATTTTATTGCCCTTTAAACATAATTATTTTGGTATGCATATTTCTAATTTTTTGCACATTCTCTATGTTCTTAACCGTATAATGAATTCTACGCTACTGGTAATTTTATACTTTTAAATCGACAAACTGCACGCTACACCCGTTTGACCAATCATAAATGGTTTACTGTTACGTCACTGTGACGTAAAGCCTGCGTAACTTCCGTTACATTCTACCGTCTACTAAACTATAGGGATATTCCTTCCTTTTGTTATATATTCGAAGCCTTGTTTCATACGTAGTATAAACTACGTTTATGCATTGCAATAAAATACAATTTTTAATCATTTACGTTTTTAAATAATTATGAGCCTGTAATTATACTACTTTTCACCAGATATTAAGCATATAGATTAGAACAAGCTAAACTGTAACAGCTGATACCAGTACTACCAACACATTATAAACACCGAGCTACCATCATTATATAACTAACGCACTAATTGGCACCTGAAGTAACTAATATTTAGGTGGGGCTTGTTTGCTTCAATGTTGTATTGAAGAATGCTCAGTCCTTTATGATACAGGTCAGTGGGTCTGAACACTGACCTGTATCTTAAAGGACTGAGCCACAAACCACAGTGATTTGTGGACTGAGCATTCTTCAATACAACTACAACATTGAAGCAAACAAGCCCCACCTAAATTTTAGTTACTGCAGGTGCCAACTAGTGCGTTAGTTATGTAATGATGGTAACTCCTTAGAGTTACACCATATACTAATGGACTGCTACGTATCAGAGACCTCTGTACGTATAAACCACAGATTTCTAACCATACACCTGGTTAGAAATCTGTGGTATAAACAAAATGGTCTCCCTCCACTCTCCAGTCTCGGCGAAAAACGGCGCTAATTTTATTCGCGAAACAAAGTAAATATAGATGGCAGCACAAAAAATCGCGATGGCTGTCGAATGTGAGACAGCTGACTTTTAGTTATTTGTTTACCTTGGTTTATTTCGCAAGAATCGCAAGTTAATTGTGTTCAGTTGCTATTTAATATGCCATTAATATCATTAACTGATATTATGCCTTACGTTGGAGTTGGATTAAGACCATTACAAGGAGGAAAGCCGTTTTTAATGCGGAACATATTTTATTGTGGGTCATCCACAATGGGATCTTCATTCATTACTTAAATACTTAAGTTGCTTCTGGCATTTATTTTCTTTGTTCTAGTCTTCTTGATCGCTTGTATGCTAACTCTACATGAGCATAGTTGTGACTGCTAACAGGAAATTTTAAAGACTGCATGTTTTTCTTCAAACAAAATTCGTTCGAATTATGCTTACAAATTTAAGAATGAACCATTTGCTAATTGGGAATTCAAATTTTGCACCCTTATTAAAAAATGTGTTTGTAGAAGAAAAAGTTCAAGTGGTTTTTTTATAGTTTCTTAAGATAGTTTATTCTTAATTGTCAATAAATGTAACAGTTACGTTTCGCTGTAAACTAGACCGCTTCTTCGGACATGTACATTTAATTGTTATGATTAAGTAAAAGTTAAAATTTGTAAGGGTAGGTATATGAAAACCCATCACACTTTTTCGTATACCCTTACAAATTTTAACTTTTACTCAATCATAAAAATTAAATGTACATGTCCGAAGAAGCTGTCTAGTTTACAGCGAAACGTAACTGTTATATTTATTGACAATTAAGAATAAACGATCTTAAGAAACTAAAAAAAAACACTGGAACTTTTTCTTCTACAGACAGACCACTCAACCAGTACTTCTTAAGCTTTAATTAAACTTATTAAAAAAGTAATCCTCATCTTTTATCAGCTTGGAAAATATGAAAAGAACAATTTTCAGCGTAATATGACGAACATGAGCTACACTACAATAAATATTGCTTTTTGCTGAACGTTTTTTGCTTTCATCCACAATCAATTTCAAATAATAATGTTAAAAACTACACAATTTACACAAAATCAAACCACAAGACTAATAAAGCATGAACATATGTCTCACATTCAACGGTTCAGAATTTTACCGCTTGGTGCGCCTACGTCGCTTTGTCGTATCAATTGCGATTTTTAGGTTATAATCTATTTGTCCTGTCTTCTTAGAACATATACCATATACGTATATGTTCTAAGCCTGTCTTACACTCAGTTACAAATTTTTGTTTGTCTATGCGTAGTTTTGTGTTGTATTTCAACTGTAAATTTATATTTAGTGCACGAGGAAAGGATAAACTAGAGAATGGAAGGATTCGACAACGCTGGAATATTTTTTAGTGACAATTTCGCTCCCGAGGACACCCAGAATGAAGCCACCACTAATTTGCAAGGAATTAAGAAGAAATTTAAAAACTTTCTCAGAGAATTTCACAGCGAAAATTTCAATTATATATACAGGTGACTAATTCTATAACTTTATTCCTGTATTCGTTACAATTTATTTAATAGAGATACCTTGAAACGTAATTACAATATGCAAAATTACTATTTGGAAGTAAATTTGGAGGATTTGGGTAGTTTTAATGAAACACTAGCTGAACAAATTCTTAAACAGCCCACAGAACATCTGCCAGTTTTTGAAGAAGCTGCTAAAGAAGTTGCTGATGAATTAACAAGCCCAAGGCCGGAAGGGGAAGAAAACATTGAAGACATACAAATTATGCTCTCATCTGATGCAAATCCATCTAATTTGAGAGAACTTAAAGTATGATGGTTTCGTTTCGATAAGAGATTAGAAATTACGTACATAAGTGTTTATTTTAGTCTGATGTTGTATCCCGTCTAGTGAAAATTCCGGGAATCATAGTTAGTACATCTGGCATTAGGGCAAAGGCTACAAAAATTACTATACAATGTCGTTCTTGTCAAAATGTTATTCCCAATTTAAGTGTAAAGCCCGGATTAGAAGGATATTTAATGCCTCGAAAATGCAACACGTAAGTAAGAACAAAACTATTCTTTGTTTTCTTGGGAGTCATTTGATTTACCTACCAATATAAAAAAATTAAAAGGAAAACTTTTCAGTCTTATTCTTATACTGTCTAATGGAAACATTAAATGTATACTGAACAAGTTTCTGCATTGTAACTCGTATATGTATGAAGGCATGAAGCAAAAGGGAGTGTAGATAGGATAGGCTTTAACGCTTTATGTTTTCAAGATATACAAACTGTCTGAAACAACTTTTATGTATAGACAGTACTTAAGTACCTACAGATGGGTTGGTTTATCCTTGGATTTAACTCCCACAATGTTGGACTGCTCTTAAGCAGGTATATGTGGAGATGAATTTACCTATACCCAATGTTAACAGGATGGGTATCGATATAGAAGTGAACAATAATGCACTGTTTCTATAATAATTACTCGCTATTTATTAAAAACTATAAAAACAAGTCCCAACATTTTTTTTATTTCGCACACGCATATGCATCATTCTTTATTTACAACACCCACATTACTATTTAATGGATAAAGTGGTTCTGGAAAACCTAAGCAGTCTATAGTCTATTCCATCCTAAATGTCCTCTATCGTATTAAACGGTTCTAAAGTTAATACAAAATAAAACATATGATAACCTTTCCTTCCTTATTACGCATACCTACCATTCAACGTGAAATGAATGAATGTTAGCTGACTGTCGAAAGTGACATTTAAATCTTTAATACTATTTTTTTTTTATTTTGTCGTGCGTTTGCACTTACAAAAGTTGATACTGTAAACAATTAAAAAACATTTCATTTCATCTAACTTAAATTGTGCTTTCTACTTCCATCTCGTCCATTCTCATTCTCTTCTCTTTCATCCCTCCTCCACTTTCTGCTAGTACTTCCCATCTTTCTCTCAATTCTTGGCACTCTTTTAACATATGTTCAATTTTCTTTCCTCCTTCTCCTCACAACCTGCATCTTCTTTCGTCATCCTCCCTTCAATATCTCTTTCCTCTCTCCTCATTACCACACTTAAATCTCGTTATTATTCTGTTCCTCTCTTTGCTTTTCCTGTCTTTATGGTATTCTGTTACCGCCCTGCTATTATCTTACCATATTCTCTGTTATCATCTCCCTTATCTTCATCCTCCTTTCCTGTTTATCTATGTCCCTGTCTCTTAACCTTGTCACTTCTTCTGTCGCGTTCCGTTTCTTCTCTAATATTTTTCTCTTTCCTTCGGTCCGCATGTCTTTTTTCCCTCCAGTACGCTTTCAATATAGTGCAATCTGTCCTTCCTTCTTCGTGCTTCACTGTCGCCTTCCCCACTTCCACTTTTATCTTCAGCGTCTTTGTCTTCTCTGCAACTATGTATCCTTGTGTCTCCTTAACTTGCAGTTAATACTATTAACCCTACTCAGTTTAATAAAGATAATAGTGTACTCAAATACCTGTCTATTTGTGATAGACCATTCATTACGAGTATATATGCGGTTGTTATTGTACCAGAGAGCAGTAATTAATTGAACCGATAGAGTAATCGATTTAAAAATCGTCGGCAAAAAGCCAGTTATTACAATTCATACTTTCAGGAGGGTCATAGTTATCATAAGTCACATTATCGCTTATTGTGTAGGTCAGACTTTAATAAGAGCTGCAACTTCAATGGGACATCAAAACATAAGTTACCTACTTTACTTCATTATTTGTGGTCACTATTTGTGACCAAAGCTAATTTTTTCGTACGAATTTACCTCAATAATAGAATTAGTTATAAATTTTTGTGTTGCGACTAATGTTTATGTTTATTTTTTTCATGAAGTGATCAAGCGGGAAGAGTTCAATGTCCATTGGATCCATATTTTATCATACCTGATAAATGCCATTGTGTAGATTTTCAAGTACTAAAGTTACAAGAGCTACCTGATGATATACCACAAGGGGAGATTCCACGACATTTGACTCTTTACACTGATCGCTATTTATGTGAAAAAGTTGTTCCGGGCAATCGCGTTCATATTCTGGGCGTGTATTCCATAAAAAAAGTTAGCAGGCCTTCAAAGGTAATATAGTCATTATATTTCATTTTTTCGTCATTCATATATTAATGTAGAAAGGTCGTGAAAAAGAAACAACTGGTGTTCGTGTGCCATACATGCGAGTTATAGGCATACAAGTAGATGGTGAGGAGTCGCATAGTGACAATGCACCAAGGAAAAGTAGTAATATTGTTACTGCGGAAGAGGAAGATTTATTTAGAAGGATGGCAGCTTCGCCAAACATTTATGAACGATTAGCAAATAGTATTGCACCTTCTATCTATGGAATGGCAGACATAAAGAAAGCAATTACCTGTTTATTATTTGGAGGTATTTGTGTACTCCTTTATTTTCGAATTTCAAATTTTTTTGTTTTCAAGGATCAAGGAAAAAACTTCCCGATGGTTTGATACGGCGTGGTGACATTAATGTGTTACTTTTGGGCGATCCCGGTACTGCTAAATCTCAGTTACTAAAGTTCGTCGAGCGTGTTTCACCTATAGGAGTTTATACATCAGGCAAGGGTAGTTCTGCAGCAGGTTTAACAGCGTCAGTAATGAGAGATCCAGCAACAGTATGTTACATTATCTTTTGTACATTCTTACTACCACATTTTTATTTATTTAGCGAAATTTTGTAATGGAAGGCGGTGCAATGGTGCTTGCCGATGGTGGTGTAGTCTGTATTGATGAATTTGATAAAATGAGAGAAGACGATAGAGTTGCAATTCATGAAGCGATGGAACAGCAAACAATTTCCATTGCTAAAGCTGGAATAACAACTACCTTAAATTCAAGGTGTTCAGTACTTGCTGCTGCAAACAGTATCTTTGGTAGATGGGATGAAACAAAGGTAAATATTATAAAAGTTGTCATTTTTATAATTAAAACCGCTGCCAAATTATATTAATATTTTATTTTTTTCTTTTTAAAATTATATAAAAAAGTATTAGTTTGGTTTTTTCATTTTTAACTTTTTAAAATTTGAAGCTTTGAGTTTTTTAACCCCCTAAAGGTCGATTCTCACTATAGTTCAGGTCACGCTCCGCTCAAGCTCCGCCCAAGGTACGATCAAATATTGTAACATGTTCTTTAAATAAGAATATTCACATTTGACGGTGCGCTCATCTTTGATCGCGGTCTTTCTCGCCACGGATATTTTGAACGAACCGTGAGCTGCCGTTGCGCTGTGCTTGCCCCAGTGTGTACAAGTAACAGTCAGACTGAGGTAACGGTAGCAAGATTTAGGAGCAGTTAATTGAATTTGTTAGAAATTTTGAAGAGTTGTATAACCTGGGAGACAAACGTTATTTTGACACGGCACTGAAAAATAAAAGATTTAGGAAAATTGGGGAAAAATTAAATAAAACAGGTAAGTGTATTCAAATGTGTTTATATTCTTAAAATTATTTGTTGAATACAGTTGTTCTTCATCATCCAAGCATATGGCAATTGCTGCTAATTCTAGATCAGAACATTTCATCATGTTGAGGATTTTCAATCTGATTAAAAAATGAGCGCCATTTGAGTGTAAAATGTGAATACTACCTCAAATATTTAACTCTGAGTGGATCGTTAGCAAAGCGTGATCGGAGCGTAACCGGAGCGCCTAGTGAGAATCGACCTTAAAAGGGCCCCGCCACTGGTCCCTCATTAATGAAGTTGACCTAGATTTTATGGCAATGAATTTTTGTACCCAATTTCATATTAGCAGCTTTAATGGTGCAAAAGATATCTATCGTGCGCACACAGACAGACACTAAATTCTTTTTTCTAAAAATCTGTTTTTGTGTCATTTAGGTCATAAAACGTCGAGAAATGCAAAAAAAATGTTTTAAATTTAAACCGATTACATAGCTTCCTCTTTGTACATAGGCAATATTCATATGTTAAATTTAAAAAGTCTAAATTGAGTGTTGATGTGTTCTATTCGATTTAATGATTATCTTTTCATAATGAGGAAGAAAAAATATACTACATATGAAAACAGTGTTAGTGAAAATTATTATAAGGTTTAAAGGAGAACATGAGCGTACAATACAAGTTACTGTCTAATTAAATTATCAAACTAATAAATATTTAAGTGCATTTGTCATTTATTATTGTTAAAATTGGGCTTCTAATTTTTTATGTGTAATTTCATTCCGTTCTTTTCCTATACAACACATTTCTAAGAATATTCAAGTTCTTATTTATTTTGCACAAATCCATAGCTATACTTTGTTCACTACCACTAGTAATAGTCTGGTAAGTGGATTACTCCATGCTAGTCTCTTATGTAATTATAAACTGTAATGCTATGGTAGATGTACAGAATAATCGCAATAAAGAGTAAAAGATTGTGTCATTTTAGCTTGTGTAAACGATGACATCAAATGTGTTAGTTGAAGTGATTTACAAAATTATAAACTTACACCTTACACTAGTCTACAATTTTAAATTGTTTTTGTATATACCTTTTTAAGATAAAAGGTCTAGTATTTTTGCATGAAATTGAAAATATAGTTAGACTGATCCGATTGAGGTCAAATATTCAATAACTTTGTTGCCATTTTGAAGGTAATTCCATTATGTCTCTCTCATAGAAGCCCTCGTCCCTGTTGGCCAAATTGGCCGCAATTCAACCACGACCATTTTCACTTGACATTGTTGTAAATGATCCACTTTTCATCACCAGTCACCATCCGCTTCAGAAATGCGTCGATTTTGTTGAGATTCAGCTGCGATTGATGGAAATTCGGTCCATGAGGTTTTTTTGTGTTAACTCGTGTGGCACTCATACATCGAGCTTCTTTTTTTATCCAGCCTTATTCAAATGGGCAATCGAAACAGTGCTTACATGGCGGTCGGACTCGACAATTTCAATGATTTTATGACAAAATTTATTTATTTATTTATTCCATGTACAAAGTTACATTATGTTTACTTGATTAACATTTTGTGAAGTCACAGGTTAAACCAAAACGACTTCCATTAGTGCCGTTCTTAAGTGCTAGTTGATTCTTAGTTTTTACTTACATGATTAATTTACTTTCCAATATATGATTGTAATTTTAAGTTTCGAGGTTTTTATTTAGGTCATTGCTTATTTCATAATATTATTATAATAATTTTAGTCATTGGCGGTAATACTATTGGCTATAATATTTTATACAGTGCAATTTGAATTTTACGAGATTGTCATGGAATACATCGCAATCAATTTGTTTGTTCAGCATATTGTTTAGTTCCCTAGCGGCTGATATTAAAGGTGATCTTTCGTAGAGATTCGTTTTAGCACGTTCTATGTGAAATGGGTTAAAATTTCTGTGTGTTTGGTTACGTGGAACATTTAGATTCAACAAATTTATACAGTAGGTGTTTTCTTTTTGCACGTTGTGGTAGACCTAAGTCAGCTCTGTCAATAACACACCATTCGTTTTATAAAAATAATTTGACTCAGTTCTCAATAACCCTATTCGTTTTAAAAGCTTTATTTAAGTTTTATATTAACCTGAGGCAGAAATGTTTACATGACGCAAGGCACTTTAATCACGTGATGATTGTAACTTTACCTTACCCTGTGGCGATGCAAAAAGAAAACACCTATTTTTTTTTAATAGTCTATGATATTATTTAAAATGTTATAGGAAAAAAGGAGTAATTGATATTTTCTTCTTTTGACTAAGGCTCATTAAATTGCACTCCTGTCTCAAAGTGTCGGTTGGTAGATCTCTTGCTGGACTCGTATTATACTTCTTGTAATATATATATCTTAAAAATCTATTTTGAACTCGCTCAACTATTTTTGAGGATTTTTTGTACTAGGTGACCAAATAATTGAACAGTAGTCTAATTTGCTCCTGATCAGAGTCTTATATAGTATTTGCGTGTGATTGGCTGTTACAGTATCAGGACCATAAACAATATTCACATTTTCCCCCTCCTGTTTTGCGTTTTCGCCTTTATCGAAGAAAAACTGTAAAATATGGCGTATTTTCTCTTTGCTAGTGTCTATCTTTGACGTGCGCTCAAATAAAACTGGGTCAATGTTGTGGCGGAATAATTAACACAGTATCACATTATTTCATATTACTTAGGTAATTTAAAAACGAAAATACAAAACACTTTAAACATTAACGTTTTGTAAAACACATATATGACATGACATTAGTTAAAGCTTCGTTCCGTTACCTAGCCACGGTCATAACAGTTCTCCCAGGCTTATTTTAAACGTAATTTTGAAGGTAACTTGGTCGGTGTCGTCTTCTTTCTGTTCGCCTTGGTAGTATGGGTTGAGTGGGCGGTGGCTCTTGTTCTGGTCAGGTGGTGGCGGCTCTTGTAGAGTAGGAAGTGGCCCTTGAATTCTCGGTGGTTGTTGTTTTTGTACCATTGGAGGTGGCAGCACTACAGGAGGTGTCTTATTGATTGGGGATGACCGTGCTGCGGATGGTACCTTCTGATTCTGACTGGGTGACGCGTTAGGTCGGTCGATCTCTGGTACTTGTGTACTCCTGAGTTGGTTTATTATGCCGTTTTAGCCATAGGCCGTCGTCTAGCTTCACCTTGTAGTGAAAAATTGTGCCAAACTTCCAGATGAGGCTCCTTTTGTACATTCTCACTTGCACTCTCTCCCCTACTTGTAATGAGCGCACTCTCGACGTTGGCACTGTGCCGGTACCAAATTCAACATTGTGGGGTCCGATTGTATCTAATTTAATTCGGATTGGTCGATTGAGGTATAACAATAATAATAATAATAGGTTTATTGCCCAACAGAAATAATTTCCAATTAACGGACATTTGGCTACAAAAAAAAAGTAAAGTAAAGTATACAACTTGAGATATGACAAGTCAATGGCAGAGAATAGTAATACTAATACCTAATACTAATATATTGCAACGGTAACTGCAATGGAACATTAAAGATTTAACGCTGCAACAAGATGGCTTAAAGAATAGTGATTGATGTCCACCGAATGTGGTAGAGAGTGATAGATCCTAATCATGCTTAGAATAGGCGAGGTGCTTAGCATGTTGGTATGAGGTGCAGGATGATAAAAAGTTCGATGGTGTCGTGAAGTATGAGAAGGTACATGATAACTAATAAGTGATAGTAACTCAGGACAATCAATTAAGTTATTCAACAGTTTGTACAAAAACGTAACAGATATCTTCTTACGTCTAGACTCTAATGATATGAAATTAAAACGAGACAGCAATAACTGATGGTCAAAGCCTCTGGGAGGATAGATACGGTCATTCTTATACACTAGACACTAGATATTTTAAAAGTTTATGCTGCACTATCTCAAGTTTGTCTATCTGGTTTCTTTGTGTAGGATTCCAGACTAGGGAACAATATTCGAGTTTCGATCGTACTAGTGACTAGGGGTGGGATTTTATGAATTTTCTATACACGTGTAAACGACACTTGTACACGCGTGTAGCCGTGTACACGCGCCTTAAAATATATACAACTTATTTTCTTCATTTGAACATTTGGTGCATACATTTGGGTACTTTAAGTAAGCATTAACATTGATTTTCAACAAAAAATAACAAAATGTCTACATTTTTTGGACTTAATTGGGTTCTTAAAAATTATGAGTCAGAGATTCTCCTAACTTTTTATGTAATGTGTATTAGTTTTTATACACGTATCTTAAAAAATATACATGTACACGTGTATGCGTGTACACGTTCTCACCCCTACTAGTGACATATACAAACAACGCAGAGAATCGATGTTTGAGAATAGTTTGCAGTTTCTTATGATGAGACCCATTGACAACAAAGCAGATTTAGAAGTAATATCTATGTGCTCGGTAATTGTTAGCTCTCTGACGAAAGTAACACCTAAGTCTTTTATACTGTCCACTCTACACAGTTTAATCGAGTTAATAGTGTAATCAAAAACCAGCTTCCGACTGTATGTAATAACTTTGCACTTGTCTGTATTTAACGATAGCCCATTTGCGACGGACCATTCATAAAGTATATCAAGTTGGTGTTGAACCAGAGCACAATCATTAGGCGTGGCAATAGCGCTATAAATTTTAAAGTCGTCTGCAAAAAGCAGGCTACTACCGTTAATCCTCTCCGGAAGGTCATTGATGAAAAGTAAAAACAAGAGCGGGCCAAGGTTAGACCCCTGTGGTACTCCTGAGGTAACCGTAATAGCAGAAGATGTGAAGTTGTTATAAGTGACGTATTGCCGCCGATTCAACAGGTAAGATTTAAGTAGGAACTGAAGTGAGGCATCGAATCTAAAGTTGTCCACTTTCGCTAGGATTATATCATGTGCGATCGAGTCGAAGGCCTTGGCGAAATCAGTGTAAATTACACTCTGCAGGCGAGAGGTGTGGCTCCATATTTTAGCAGGATTTCTTGAATTTTTGTTTGAATACTCTTAGGATCATCTTCCATGGCTTTAAGCCTATGCTTCAGCGTTTGTACGTTTCGTTCAGCTAAGCCATTTGTAGCTGGGTGCCCCGGTGCTATAAGTTTTTGGAATATTTCATGCTGTTTACAATACGTCACAAAAACCTCACTTGCAAAAATAGATGCATTGTCTGAAACCATTGCCGCTGGGAACCCATGAAATGAAAAAATGTTGTTTAATAAGTCAATTGTTTTTTCGTATGTTGGAGACTGTTTTATGACTTTGATCTCAGCCCATCGAGATTTTGCGTCGATAACCAGTAGAAAATGGTGGCCCTGAAATGGACCTGCGTAATCGATATGGACTCTGTCCCAGTTTGAGTCAGGCATCTCCCAATGGTGCAGTGGGGCCTTGGCAGGAGAAGAACGAACACGATTGGCAGGATCTTACAACTCCCTCTATATCTTTATCAATGTTTGCCCAGTAGCAGTACCTCCGAGCTAGTTGTTTCATCTTGGTTATTTCAATATGGGTGGAGTGCAGCTCTGTTAAGACCACTTGTTGGAGCTTTGCGGGAATCACTACTCGTTGTCCCTTAAATAAAATGCCATCTTCAAGTGTGAATTGGTTTGGTTTAGGATCGCTAGATGACATAATTTCTGTTTTGATTCTTGCTAAGACTATCTTTTACTGTTTCACTTCTTATCATTTCTGCATTCAGTTCTAAGCTAGCAATGTTCAAGGTAGAATAAAAGCACAGTTCTCTTACCTCTTTGTTGATTAAGGTATCAGTTGAAGAATGAGGTTGTATGACTGATGCTCTTGATAAACAATCTACGTTCACATGATCTGACCCTTTCTTGAACACTACCTCATAGTCAAAACCAGAGAGAAATGTGGCGTATCGTAGGAGTCTTGCTGTTGTCATGGATGGCAATTTAGAGTTTTGATGAAAAATCCTTGTTAAAGCATTATTGTCCATCACTAACTTGAATTTTCGCCCATCCGCTACCTAGCCACGGTCATAACAGTCAACAAATCACAAAACTATCAGAAAAGTTTTTGTTAGTACGAAATCTCATCTTTCTAAAGCGAGATACTAGAGACCCTTTTCTCTACGAGATACAAGTTACTAAAGCCATATATTGGAAAAATAATGGATTTCTTTTTACTACATCTGCTATATTCCCAGTCAACACAATTTAATTTACATTTTAAAATGCTACCACAAGCGATAAAATAAAACTGAATCGTCAACTTCAATCTTTGAATGGAATCCATGATACAGTTCTGTTTCAATTTACAGTATTTATTTTTGTAGCGATTGTACAAGTTCAGATACACTAACAACTAATGCACAAATAACAGTGCATGTACAGTACTATACCCACTAGCAATCCCAGATTCTGTGTTGATATTTGTAAATTAGAAACTGTACTACATTATCCCTTACGTGCTGTCATGTGGGCGTGCAGGGTCATTGCTTAATATTAAGTAAAGTTGAATAAAACATTTGTTACATTTTTTTGTAAATCATTGCAATCCAATTTTTTGGGTATACTTAGTTTTAAAGAAATAATAATAATAAAAATAGTAGTAAATAGTTAAAAAAAGTTAATTAGAACTAAAAATGTTCAAATATGCAATTACATCCTGGTAGTTAAAAAAATTTTTTTACAACTTTTTCTGAAATTGCTACCTACCGATGCTGATACGATTTCCGTTCCGTTCAGAAAAACCTCACTGTCAAACATTTCTTGATGTAATACAAATCATTTGTTTATCAGTGCATCCTAGATTTCACGTAACTACACTTACATTTGAATTGTTATTGTAGACAAAAATAGGGAAAAAAATTTTAAGTATCAGCTTTTTATAAAGAATAACTTTTTTCGTAAAATTAATAATAAAAAAGTTTCCCATATGTTGCCATCTTTTACAGACATACTGTATATTAGAAAGAAGTCATGATTTCAGATTTTTAAAATAAATTTGCCGGAGTTTTGAATATTTCATATACGACGGTAACTACTTCAATATGTCGTAAGTCCGATTTCAGACACATTGTACATTTCGCGCCCAATTTTCAAAATTCACCTCAACACGATGATTTTTAGTGTTTCCTGAAAAATACCGAATTTTGAGTTACGACATATTGAAGTGTTACCGTCGATATCCTGTATATCTATCACACAGTTTCATATTATACAAGGTGTTTCATAAATATACCGACAAACTTTTAGGGGTGGTAGGCAACATCAAAACAATCAATTTTGCTTTATAAACCTATGCCCGGAAACGGTTCATTTTCGTAGTACAGGGTGTTAAAGTTTGTAAAGAAAAATGGTTTTTTATTAATATCTAAAAAACGCTTATGCAGATTTTAATGAAATTTTCAAAAGTTGATCGGAACTTTATGAGACAACTTTTGCATTTATTACAGTTGATACAGTAATTCCAGGGCCGTACTCATGGACAACCCGATGTTTTTTTGCAATTTTTATAACTTTTTAAAGCACCTAAAAACCAAGGTTTATTAAGTGAATAGGTTGCCTCAATCGCATAGCTTGTAGGTGATCGCTCGCAGCGTGCAGGGAGGGTGCAACGTCACTGCCAGTCGCGCGACAATTCACGTTATAGCGCACTCTCAGTCTGTTGCATAGGTAATATATTTGTCTGTTGCACACTTGCAGTTTGATATTAGTGTGTTTCTTAACAAAAACTACATAAACTGTTATAAAAATTCTTTCATTTTCTATTACATTACGTACTTGAATAACGCTAAAATTTTCTTTTTCTTTCAAATTACATTTCCTCATACATACTTATATTTCTTTTTCATAAGCGGCAAAACAAACCGAACAGGCTGATCTAAATTTCTAAAATCCTCTAGGAACGTAGCTATTTGCAGGAGATGTCAGGTGTCGTGTCCAGTATTTTGTTTTAATACGTCTTTTTCATCGTTTCATTAGTATTTTCAAATAGTTCACTCATATTTACACCTTTTTTACATTGTTCTAAGACTCGATAAAGGACTACGTTTTCAAAGAAAAAAAAACTACGAATATACACAAATAAATACACACCTAACCTACGAATGAAATATTTAAAAGAAAAACTGCTACAAATATCTACGAAAAGAAAGTTTTCTTTGCTACTTACAATTTGATCCCACAAAACTTTTTCTAAATACCTGTTATGCAGTATTGCAAGACCGACCGAAACTGTACTAACAAATAGAGAAATTCGAGTTCAACAGAGAATAAATAGGCACGAAATAAGAATAGTTTACGTAATAACTTGCTTTGGTTATACTTATAAGTAGGTAAGCATAAAATAAACCGTCCACACTTGACAACGGAATTCGTATTATCTTAAAATTTAAAAAGATCTACCTACTTGTAGGTATAATTTATTGTAATAAGTAACACTTTTGAACTTTTTTGTATAGAAATATGAAACGAAAATACAGCAATTAGTTACTTCCAAAAAAAAAATGTACATAATACCAAGAACTTAATTCATACACTTATAAAATATATTAAAATTTGAATATTCTAATTCAAATTTAATGGTAGGCGTATCTAAAAATACTGACGATGACGTAGCCTTACTCAACCAATCGAAGTAAATCTGTTCATTGAGGTAACCTATTCACTTAATAAACCTTGCCTAAAAACACCATTTTTGTCCCCCTGCGCACCATTGTAAAGTTTATTATGGACGCAACTCGTCACACCTTTGGCCTTTTAAAAGCAATGATTTCCTAACCCCTTCAGTATAGTTTCAGCCATGTTTGCTCGTCAAACTCTCTAAACCCATGAACTGCAAAAAGTTCTCTACAATATGATGATGAAGATCATAGGTTTGTATGTATCAAACGCACAGAAAATCAAATTTGACCATTTAGCCTGTTGTTTGAGATTTTCATTTACCACGTCATCGTTGGCGAATATGTAAGCATAGCCTACAGTGCGCTATCCTCTTCTCGAGAATATGCCAAACCAGTTCAATTTATTCAGGCAAGAAAAACAAAATTTCCTGTTTTGATTGTCGCATATCTTACTAGGAAAGGCAAAATTTTGTCACGTTGAAGAACTTGATTTTTTTAAAAAATACTTGAGGTAATTTTAGACAACTTCTTGGTTTAAGATCCTTGTTGTTTAAAACTATTTTTCATCACTATCTCAGCAAATTCCTCTATTATAAATGGTTTGCATTTCTTCCACTAAGGTACCTACACAGGACTTTGTCATCAATAACAACGACAATCCAAACTGAAGTTGATCTTTCAAGCTGAAATACCCATTTCCAAATCTGCCGAACTACTTTTTTACTCGTTAATGAACAGGAACATGATCAAAATAAATGCTTTGAATGTTTTTGTTTTGTCCAGTTCCAGCAACCATGTGTTTTCCAAACTTCTATAGTAAATGCACCTTTTCAATTTTCAGTGTTTAGAAACATTTCTTGTGTACATATTGCCTAATTTGAATTATCTCTGCCACTAAAATATTCAGTGCCATAAGTAATAAACAAAACGGTCAGCAGCGAACATTGCTTATAATATATAATAAGTATTTATTGAGCTACACTACATTGGAATTAAAATAACGATTATGATAATAAATACTGTACAGTTTCTTTTTTTTTCCATAAACTAAATGGAAAGGGTCAGTTGTAAAAGAATTAAACTGCTTTACATTATAACACTAGGGAGCATTTACACATGTTACAAGTGAAGTGTTTCAATTTAGTTTGCATCTTTTATAATTACACAAACATCCTATATTACATGCTTTCAATAATATTTGTATAATTTTAAGGGCGAAGAAAATATTGACTTTATGCCAACAATTTTATCCCGATTTGATATGATATTCATTGTTAAAGATGAACATAATCAAGAGAAAGATAAAGTGAGTAATTTTGATAAAATAGTAATAGTAATAGCAACTCTTTTATGTTTATTATTATATAGATACTTTGTAAACATATTATGAATGTTCATATGAACGCCGATCAATTAGATCAAGAACCGACAGGAGAGGAGTTATCATTAGAATTGATTAAGAAGTACATAAAGTTTTGTCGCAGGTTTGTAATATACGTAAGGAAGTTTACGATAAATATATTTCTTATATGTAGCCGATGCGGTCCCCGCTTAAGTGAAGAAGCGGCAGATAAATTAAAAAGACGTTATGTTTTGATGCGATCAGGTGCAAGTCAACACGAACGTGAAGTCGATAAGAAGAATGTTATTCCAATTACTGTTCGTCAATTAGAAGCCATCATTCGTATGTCAGAAAGCTTGGCTAAAATGCAATTATTACCGTTTGCTACAGAATCTCATGTAAATGAAGCATTACGCTTATTTCAGGTTTCCACTTTAGATGCAGCTATGAGTGGAAGTCTTATGGGTATGCATTCAGCAGTAAGCAAAATATCATCTCTATTAAATACTTTTTTAGGAGTCGAAGGGTTTACTTCAGATCATGAACATGAAATGTTGGTGCGCATTGAAAAACTATTAAAAAAGAGATTTGCAATTGGTATTCAAGTGTCGCAACAAATTGTAATACAAAGTTTTGTTCAACAACAATATCCCGAAGCAGCAGTTAAAAAAGTAATTAATGTAATGATTGCAAGAGGGCAATTACAACATAGATTCCAACGTAGCGTCTTATATCGCCTCAGTTAACAACTTTTGTGTTACTTTCTTGTTTGCTGTAATTAACCATTTTATAAGTAATCTTTTTTTTTATTCTTTGTCATGTGACTGTTCTGTTTTTAAAATTGAAATAATCATTGGCTTACAAATTTTTATCATACAAATTCCTTTGTGATTTGTGAAATTTTATAATAAAAGAATACAATCATAACTGAAGTGATAAATGTTGTTCTGAAGAATTTATCCTAAAATCGTTGTTTTTAAAATGTGAATAATAAAGAAGTTAGTGACTTATCTACCACCAGTACTACATGTGAGTATTTTATTTATCAAATATAAATATGTTAGAACTAAGTGTGTTCTAATAGTTTAGTGAATATAATACAGTTGGTGATCATCGTGATTAGTGTTTCCCTACACTTTGTTCAGTGTATGCAGTTACACTATGGTGTAACTCTCATATATGGTAAGTTCAGATGCCGGATTACAGAGGTTGTACTGTATATTAAAAATTACAAACATGAACAAACATCCAAAAAATCAGTCAAAACTGTTTGTGAGGGAGACTGTGCTGATACAACCCCAGATGCAATAAAACATTTACATAGCTGATGAAAAAAATCATTGCACAGGGGGTAGAGTAGCTGATCGTATGTCTATGGCTTCTTTTTGGAGGCTCTGTGCTTTGAAAGTCTGAACGATAGAAACAAATAAGTTTCCGCATATAAGGCAAATTTTGTACCTATACCAATTACTACCAAGTAATCAAAAACAAGTGCCAGGTTTCAGTAAAAAGTAATTTTAAATAAAGACGAAGAAACAGAAGCAACTACAAGTTCTAAAACAGATTTGTAGACATTTAGTTATTTATTATACAAGGGAAAAAAGTAGTAGATTTTAGCTCGAGAGCTAGAATCTACTATTTTTCCCGCTTATAATACACTATTTTTTTCTGTGACTGGAAAAACGACGACTTAAAAGTACCTATTTTTAAAGTTTTAATCTGTTAGGCTGTTGTAGGTAATTATAGCGACAATTAGACCTGCATTGCTAAGGAAACCTTTATTTTACTTATATCCGTGAAAAAAGTACTCACTTTTTCCCAGGGAAAATAGTTATTTACAGTAAGAGTGAGGAAGGTAAAACTTTCGTTCTCTCGAATTGCGTGTTCGTCCATGAAACGCAGCGAGTGGACGATGCAATTTAAGTGAACGAATGTGACCTTACTCTCGAGTGCTGTATTTGGTTTTGTTTGATACCTCTTTAGAAAGTGCCTCTGTAACTTTGTATTACAATTGGAATTATTTTATTAAAAAAAAATCACATAGTCCTGAGGATCCGTTGCTATGAAACAAATAAAATACAATATAACTGCGACATGACAAATTGTAGAACGTCAATAAAGCAAAGTGGGTGTATTATTATTAAAAATGGACAAACATAGAAGTAACAAAGAACATTAATGATGATTTGCGAGTAGTGAAATTTAATAATTATAATATAAAGTCGGATTCACCGGTTTTTAGGTATGACTCATCGCTACAAATCGTATGCATCAATGCAGACGCTCGGTATGTCGTAACTAATAAATAATTCCTACTGTCAATTTTTGTGTAATCTGTCAATCCAGTTCGATCAGATGTTTCAACGCACGGACATACGTTTCATTGCTTGCACATAAAATAAACGGAACGACATACGTTTCTCAATTGCATTTTACTGATACTTTTATTTACAGAAACAGAAAACAATGTCACGTCGATTATCATACTGTACTGCAATGAGTCATACCTAAAACACGGTGAATCCAACTATATACATTTTCTGTTGATAACATTGAGTTTTAAATATGCGTGAGTGAAAAGCAGTGAGCGAAAAGCGGTGAGCGAAAGTGAAACCTTCGCCCACTAGTAACTATAGTTATGGTTCACTTTCTAAGGAGGTATCGAACAATAGTTATTTACATACGAGTGAGGAAGGTACAACTTTCGTTCACGCGAATTGCGTGTTCGTCCACGAGCGCAGCGAGTGGACGATGCAATTCAAGTGAACGAATGTGACCTTACTCACGAGTTTTGTATTAAATTTTGTTCGATACCTCTTTAGAAAGTGATTCCGTAACTTTGTATTACAATTGGAATTATTGTATTTAAAAAAATCACACAGTCGTGACGATCCGTTGCTATGAAACAAATGTAATTACAAGTGACGTTAATACTTTCAAATATGCGTGAGTAAAAAATGCGTGAGCGAAAGTACAACTTTCTCTCACTCGTAACCATAGTTACGGGCCACTTTCTAAGGAGGTATCGAACAAATAGTTATTTACATACGAGTGAGGAAGGTACAACTTTCGTTCACGCGAATTGCGTGTTCGTCCACGAACGCAGCGAGTGGACGATGCAATTCAAGTGAACGAATGTGACCTTACTCACGAGTTTTGTATTAGATTTTGTTCGATACCTCTTTAGAAAGTGACTCCGTAACTTTGTATTAGAATTGGAATTATTTTATTTAAAAAAATCACACAGTCGTGACCATCCGTTGCTATGAAACAAATGTAATTACAAGTGACGTTTATACCTTCAAATATGCGTGAGTAAAAAAGGCGTGAGCGAAAAATGCGTGAGCGAAAGTACAACTTTCTCTCACTCGTAACCATAGTTACGGGCCACTTTCTAAGGAGGTATCGAACAAATAGTTATTTACATACGAGTGAGGAAGGTACAACTTTCGTTCACGCGAATTGCGTGTTCGTCCACGAGCGCAGCGAGTGGACGATGCAATTCAAGTGAACGAATGTGACCTTACTCACGAGTTTTGTATTAAATTTTGTTCGATACCTCTTTAGAAAGTGATTCCGTAACTTTGTATTACAATTGGAATTATTGTATTTAAAAAAATCACACAGTCGTGACTATCCGTTGCTATGAAACAAATGTAATTACAAGTGACGTTAATACTTTCAAATATGCGTGAGTGAAAAATGCGTGAGCGAAAGTACAACTTTCTCTCACTCGTAACCATAGTTACGGGCCACTTTCTAAGGAGGTATCGAACAAAGTAATTTTATAAAGTGACATTTTGTTACCTGGTAACAGAGATAAAATGACAAACTTTTTTGCCCGATTAGTGCCCTTCTAGGGCGCCGGGTTTTTTCCTGGCGCGAGCTCCCCCTAGTATTGATTACAAAGTTAAATTTCTGGAGGAATTTTTATTATGGAAATTGGGAAAGAAATGGTGGGGAAATGAATGAAAATCTTGAGTCAATTCAGGAAAATGGCAATTTTTAGACGGTTTTGTTCCCTAAAATGTGACCAACCAACCCCTCGGTAGATTTTATTTTATTAATGCTATTGTAAAGGTAGTGCACTTTCTCGTGACCAGTGTCCTTGAAGACAGCTGCGCGAAGGCGTGAATATTTACGAGGGAAAGGGATATTGTAAGTGAAATACCAAAAGATAAAAACATCGACATAAATGTATTTTTAGATGGGTTTGTTGTTAGCAAGATAGACACATTTGCGACTACTGCGATGGTATGACTCCATAGGTCACGAAAAAATGCATTACTTACCTATGACTACTGACATTGATCACCGAGTTATTTTAACTTGTTGAACACAATAATAGCAATTATGGACACTTTGGAGTGGTTTACAAACCGTGTGGCATACAAGATACATGAAAGTGAAACATACGAACAGTTAAGTCAATAGGATCAACTTCCTGTGATAACTAAAATAGCAACTAATTCTCAAAATAATTTTTTATTCATTAGTATATAGTGACATATAATTTAGTTTTTTAATTAATGATGTTCAAATAAAGAGTTATAAAAGGTTCAAACATTTAGTTGTTCTTGATAGTGAAAGGATATTGTGGATGCTCTTCTACACCTTTAAGAAAGAGGAAGTTAAATATACGCCCATCTTCTTCTTTATTCAAACTATCCAAATATTTTATATCATCTGCAGTCAGTTCAAAATCAAAAATGTCGATATTTTCTTTAATTCTGTTTGGGTTAATACTTTTCGGAATAACGCTAATATTTTTTTGGATTAAATGTTTTAGCAATACCTGCGCCGTCGTTTTATTGTGAGTATTTGCCATTTGGATAACTGCCGGAAGATTTAATAAATTCGGCTGTTCACTTGCACTAAAAATGTTATGTAATAATTTTCGAAAATTGCGCGGTAAGTATCATAGTTGCCTGTAGTTATATTTAGACGCAAAATGTGCATTTACACCAGGGCTACCTAACGGAGAGTAAGCGGTGACAGCAATATTCAAGTCACGGCAAAATTTTACTAAATCTTGTTGTTGCAAATAGGCGTGCAGTTCTATTTGTAGTACGGCAGGTTTAATGTTTGCCGCATCATATATTTCTTGGACTTGTGTCATGTTGAAGTTTGACAAACCGATTGATTTACATAAACCTTTTTTCACCTGTTCCTCCATTGCCTGTAAACGTTTTCATTGTTAACACATTTTTTAAAAATCTGTATGTTTCGACCTCCCATATGGCAAGATTGTTGTTAGATGCTAACACGAAGTTACCATTTTCTTCAATTACTGGTGTATAATTTGCATTACACTCAAAAGCAAAGGGGCAGTGAATTAAGAATAAATCCACATATTCTAATTGTAATCTTTCCAAAGACATTCTTAAAAATTTTTCTACATCTTCTGGCCGATTTGCAACGTTCGGTAACTGCAATGTACAAATATTTATAAAACTTACATTAAATAGTTGCATACCACCTTTGTAGTAATAAATAAATCTTCTCGTTTTCTACCTTCAGTTTTCAACCACGAATTTATTGCATTTCCAATAGCTTCTTCATTGTTGTAAACAAATGCGGTATCTGTAATTTAATAGTACCTACATTATAAAAATGTTATAGAAGTATCTACATATACCGATGTGACGATAGCCATTGTCCAATGCTGTTAGTACAGCTTGCTGCACTTCATCTTGTGCTCTCCATGTTCCTAATCCAATAATGGGCATTTGTAATTTCCCATCACCAGAAAGTGAAATATTCATTTTAATATAAGAAGTTTTTTTAATGGGTAGAAATTTTCTGTTTAATAACAAAAATTTGTTTACATCACTGCCACTCTGATTCCCAAAATATAACAAAAATACATAACAGAGAATTTCAAAAAAAACTAAAATAATGCTATTTCACACATTATAGATACATATGATT
The DNA here is from genome assembly GCA_036250285.1 of Pyrocoelia pectoralis. Lineage (NCBI taxonomy): Eukaryota > Metazoa > Arthropoda > Insecta > Coleoptera > Lampyridae > Pyrocoelia > Pyrocoelia pectoralis. The sequence goes on along the minus strand of CM070075.1, from coordinate 33,512,430 downwards.
AGTCAAATTTTGAAGTAGATACACTAAAAGGACCGACAAAGTGGTCTTCCTTAAAGAAAGAGAACACAATTTGAACATGAGGTAATGATACAAAATTGAAAATTGAAAATTTGCTCAGTTTCTGTCTTTCTGTACTTTTATACTATGATAATTGCTTCCTCTTTTACTCTGTACTTAAAAGTGTATTCTTGTAATGTTCAAAGTTAGTCCAAGAAAATAGACCTTTAAATACGAATTTTGAGGAAATACTTGAATTTTTGATATAAGTTTCTTTATATGATTAAAAAACGAATTGTGAAAGTTTTTTTTTAAATCACCCCCGGGGAGGGTTGAAAAAAAATAAAAAGAGTGTTTTTTTTTAATTTTGAGGAAACCGTAAGAACTAGAAAAAAAAAGTTGAAACGAAAGTTGTAGAGCATCCAATTTTAGAAAGAAATGATCTCTTTATATTTTTTGCTAAAATTAAAATTATCCGAGATAGGGTGGTTAGAAGGTAGGGAATGATAGTAACAACTTTAAAAAATCATAAGTTGTTAAAAAATTGATATTTTCAATAATTTTTTTTTTTAATTTACTCAGAAAAAAATAATCTTTCATTCTAGAGATACTTTTTTTTTTAATTATTTATAACCCCTCGAGAAATCTGTCAACAGGTAAATTATTTTATACCTGCTTGGAAAAGACAGGTAAAAATAAAATTTCAACGCATATGGTCAGTTTATAAAATAATAAAAGAATAAATAAAAGAAAAAAATTAATTTCATCGAGTGAAGCTGTTTTAATTCGGTCCTGAAAATTTTGAATTGTTCTAACTTTGATATAAATAATTAAAAAAAAAAAAGTATCTCTAAAATGAAAGATTATTTTTTTCTGAGTAAATTAAAAAAAAAATTATTGAAAATATCAATTTTTTAACAACTTATGATTTTTTAAAGTTGTTACTATCATTCCCTACCTTCTAACCACCCTATCTCGGATAATTTTAATTTTAGGAAAAAATATAAAGAGATCATTTCTTTCTAAAATTGGATGCTCTACAACTTTCGTTTCAACTTTTTTTTTCTAGTTCTTACGGTTTCCTCAAAATTAAAAAAAAACACTCTTTTTATTTTTTTTCAACCCTCCCCGGGGGTGATTTAAAAAAAAACTTTCACAATTCGTTTTTTAATCATTTAAAGAAACTTATATCAAAAATTCAAGTATTTACCTCAAAATTCGTATTTAAAGGTCTATTTTCTTGGACTAAAGTGGAGGACAACAAGCATTACACACGTAAAAACAGAGTTACTTTTGGTTTTGATTGATCAATTGGCTTTATTATTAAATAAACCTGCTTATTATTTTTTCTCACAATTGTTTTTCTATATGTAGGTATAGGAAACCTGTATACTTTCTTCTTGTACTCATACATCTCATAATTGGTCAAATGATCTAACAAATGCAAATCTAATAGTTGATATCGTTTTATCCTTATTTAGACTTTTTCCTTTAATTTGTTGGTAAATTTTAAAATGGTATATATTACTTTGTTTTGAATAAAATGAACGTAAAGACAAGAGTCCTTTGAAGTTGATTATTCTTCATGTTGTCTAATGTATTATAAAATATTTTCAGTAAACTGTGTTTCGGTAAAAATGTTTTTCGGTCAATTGTAATTCGACAAATTGTTGTTTGGGTAAATTGGCCTTTCAGTGAATTGTTTTTTGGTAAACTGTTTTCGGTAAACTTTCCGGGACCGCTTCTTCTTATGGGCATCATACTGAATGTGCGCATCAGGTGACACAAAAACTTTAGTGTGAAAATTTTATTGTGTTGTCGGATACAAACCCAAAATTGGTTGGGGAACTAATGACATCAAGTTAAATAGGAATTTAATGACTGTGATACATATAATTATTGATAGCTGTAGATTATATAAAACTGTTGGAAAGACCTTAAAAGATGTAAGCAGAGAAAGTCAGGGACTGGGCAGAAAGGAAATACAAAGAGTCAAAAAAGGTTCACAGGTAATTACTGGACAGAAACTTCACAGCCTGACACTAGAAAAGGGGCTGATAAAATAATAAGTTAATTAAAAATATGTACCTCCAATTTGTTGTAAGTTCTCATGACAATTATTTTTAGTGATAATGCAAAAACCCAATATGTGTATAAGGTCCTGGTTCCCATAAAAAAAGTAAGAAGTTGTACTATAGAGTTCAATTTTAAAATGCTCATTAATTTTCATTTCATTTCCAAAATGAGAAATATATTGTTTTAGTTTTCACCCTGGATCTTTTAAACTAAGATTTTTGACTATAGGCATTTCACTCTTTGTGACTAGAAAGTTCCCCTATATTGTCAGAGCGTTCTATTAACAAATAGACAAATTATTGAAATATTGTATTTCATATTTACTTAGAACCTTTTTTTTTTAAGCTAGTAAACGTAAATTATACGAGGTTGAAGTCGATTGCTTACTTAGCAATTCTTTCATGTGTTGTGTATGAATTTGCCATGTTGTTTTGGGCATATTGTATATCTATGTGAATTATTGCGTTTTTCAATAAATACGAATTTTTATGTGACGTAAGTAATTATAAGGTATTGAACAATTGTAGAATTTAAGTGAATGTTGTTATTGTATTGGAACTTAGTATAAAAGTGTGATTTTACTGATACACCTCAAAAGTCCCATCAGGAGTAAAAGTGTTCCTGGCCGTTTTATATAAAAGACAGTAACCAAATTATGGAAAGATAAATTTTTTACTTATGAGTATGACGTTGCTATCCAATAAAAATAATATTTTCATAATTACAGAGTAGGTAGGTACATCGCTTGGCGTAGGCGTTTGCTATCTGATGAGTGATGAGGAACTTCTAGAGGCAGCTGAAAATGTCGCTTCTGAACTTGAAAAACTGCCTTTAGAGAATAATGTAATTACCGATGAAGAACCCAGTGATGATCATAATGAGGAATTTGATGCACTCAAAACCAGTGAAACTGTTTGTCTCCAGAGCGTTCCTGATATATATCGTCAGGGAAAACAAATATAGTACAAACGAAGGGGAAGAAGAACTAAAAAAACAAAGGGAAAGCAGGTAAAAATTACAAAAGAAGGTAAAATAAAGAAACATTTAAAAGAAACTGAAATTCTCAATATAATCTTGATGAAGGTCCTCTATTGAAGAATATTTTGCAGATAATTATTCCTTAAATATTTTTCGGAAAAAAATACGTGCTACGATTGACTGTTAGCAGCTTATATCTTTTTCTTTATATTGTACATTGATAAATATCCATTGATACACAGATAGTTATTTTCTCGGTTTTCTTTTTCTTTATTTCTTAGTTTTATTATTTTTATGTTTTAGTATTATAATTATGTTTTTTTTTAGCTTTTAATTACATGGGGTTAAGTGGTAGCTTTAGCTAAACTTCGCCTCATGTCGGTCATTTATTGTGAATTAATTGGCTCATTGTTTATAATTTTATGCTTTAATTTTAAACGTTTCTTTTATAACATTTATATATTTCAATAAAGACGATAATTAATTTGAAGGGCGCAAGGGATAGTCCAAAATCAAGTCCTATGAGTCTTACACCACTTCATAAGCGACGTAAATATAATTACAGCGTAAGAAATGATGCAAGATTAGAAAACAGAAGAAATAATTGGCCAGTTTTTACAACAAAGCGTGGAAGATATGAGCAATGTTTTTCAATGACAATAGAGAATCAAGATATCATTCCATGCGTTCAATTTGTCAAACATATTTATGTGCGTTAACGACAAAAAAAATTGTTTTTTTTAAAATCGGCCAGAAAGTAGTACCTAGTTTCCGGATTATTTTTAGGCTAGAAAATGTCATTTTGACGGACTGAGCCGGAAAGTCATTGTGATAGTCCGGTAAAAGTTTTACCGGACTCATTTTTACTTTACCGGGCTCATTTTTTACTTTCCGGCCTAGAATGGTCAATTGTTCTTCCCGTTTCTGGACGATTTTAAAAAAAATATTGTACGTAATACGTCCCAAAAGTGCTTTTACTGGACTCGCAGGCTTGCAGGACTCGCCTGCGGCTCGTCCTGTAATTTGCCTACTTGTCCAGTAAAAGGTCACTTTCGGGACTTGTTACGTAAACTACTATTATAAAGTAGGTATCATGACAAATCTGTAATACTTCTTGAATACATTTTATTTCTGAATTTTTAATAAAAGTTTTTGTTAATAAAGACTCTGTTAGTTCTGTTTTTTATCAGTTACTTGTTATATTTTTCCTCCAAACATTACCTATTTGGCATTAAAAGTTTGACTAGACCTGACCGGACACTCAAGTCCCATCCCCCCACTGTCATATTTAGTAGAAAAAATTAAAAAAAAAAGCTAGTTAGACCTAAATATAAACAATTTCGTAAAATAATTACATTAAAGATTTTTTACTAGTCTCGACCACAAAGGGTTAACCCTGTTTGTAATATCACCATATTAAACTGTAGAGTGTAGACAAACCACTAATATCAGTTCAATATTTCACCACCAGCGGTGTGGCATTATGATGCACCTACACCTACCTACACCAGCCCTTGGACTAGTGATTGATTGGCATGGCATCGCTGTCATGAACCTTAACTAAGTATGTACAGTACATACAGACTGGAATTAAATGACTATTGCAATAATTGTCATATATGGGAAATTGGTTTTTTTGGTAAATTTATTACATGCAAATGCTAAAAACACAAAACCTATGATACCACATAATGTAATGACTTTGAAAACAGTTTCAGTTGCTTAAACGGGCCCTTCACGCTACGATTTTTGTGAATTTTGAACTGTACAGTTCATCGATTCAGTCTAAAATTCAACGTGAAGTGGTCAATTCAATTTGCATCTCGCCTTTCCGGCGAGATCTGAGGTCATTCAACATGCTGAATATTTTCTACTGCGCAGGCCACAGTTAATGGTGGAACTGTATTGTGAGGTATAGAAGAAATCCTTGAGGTTCATTGACGACAAAGATAGTGTGTGATAACAAATGCAGCGTTGAACAGAGACAACCAATGCTACCTGTCGATTTGGTTTCGATCAGGTTCATTTCAACAGTGGTGTTCACATGAGAAACCACTACTTACTCCAACACCTCTTTTTCTTTCCATTTTGGGATTCTCTTCATGTTCCATAAATCCATACTTAATTTTGTACTTACATGTGTGTCGAGGACTACTTTTGTTAAAAATATTTAATAATAAGGGCTAGCTACACTGCGCCTATGAACTTTTCTCTTTCGCTATCGTCAAGAAACCTTTTGTTAAAATATCAACGTGAAGGGTGAAAAGAGCGCGATCAATTTCGCCTTAAGAGTCCATCACCAGTTGGAATTGACACTGATTTCATGGGTGTCGCTGTATACATAAAATTTAAATAAAACATTGTTGTATAAACACAAAAAAGGTGTCAATGGATAGAGGAAGGTTTATTGTAGGGCTCTCTTGATAGGGATTTTAAAATTTTTCACAAAGTTTTTTGTAAAATTTGTTTGAAGTTGCTTAATATTCATTCAATTTCACGAATTTTTTACAAGAAATACGAACAAAAATGGAAAATTCTAATACACGAGAGCCCTACAAGAACCTTTCCTCTTTGCAATGACATATTTTGTATTTCGATAAAACTATTTATTATCCAAATTTTATGTATATTTCTAAACCCATGCAAGCGCTAAAATTTGCATAGATAAACTTTGTAAAAAATTAGAAAATCCATATCAGAAGGGCCCTACAAGTTGTTGTGGTTATACAACAATGTATTATTTCAATTTTATGTATACATAAAAACCCATTCAATCAGTGTCAACTCCAACTGGTGATAGACCCTTAAGATTAGCAACCGCGATTGGAACTGTGCATGTTGGCCTGCGAGCCACATCGGAACGTGAAGGGCTACCTTTACTCAAAATTGGTCTATTTATTGTGGAAATGCTGATTGTCAACTATTTCACGCATATTTCCAAATTTGTTTATCGCATCACAAATTATGCAAAAATTGCTGTGAGTATAGCGAGAGGTTTTCAAAGGTAAAGATAATTAAAAATATGACCTACGCTCAACAATGAAGCAGAAGTGATGAACAACAACTTCAATTGAATAGGAGATTTATTAGCTTCTAATTTTGTTCAGAAATTAAAATTAAAAAAATGTGAAAGTTTGTAAAAATGGAATGGTCTATTATTAGTTCATTAGGTGGCCACCGCCGCCGTCATGAATGTAGTGTACATGTATCCCAAAAGTGATATAACAGCTGTTTATTTATTAAGCCAAAACTAAAAATGATACCAGTTTCATGGCAACATTTGCAATTCACAGGGAACCATTGAAATCACAGATAAATTATTGCTGTCATTGAAATTCTCCAAATATTGACAAAGTAATCAAACTCTTGTGATACCCATCAAACATTAACTTTGAATCTTCTAAATTTTGTGCTACAAGGGGTACATAAGCAGATACACTATGGTAAAGAGAAGATATCACAAGAGTTTGAGTACTGTGCCAACAAGCGCCCCACTACAGATGTTTTCATATCGATGTCACTAGTTACTATAATAAACGCAGTAGTATGAATATTTCGTAGTATACAAAATTATTTTATAATTGACAAATACTACATCTAAATGTGTAGTTATATATTCAACTTTTATAGGGATCAACAAAATCTTTCCAAATGTTGAATGGACATTTAAGAAATTATTATTATTGCGATAATTTAGAAAAAGCAAAATGACTGAAATGATAAATAAACTCTATCCCTTGCCCAAACTTTTATTAACAACTAGCATGTACATTTGTTTGTTACAAAATCATTTTACAAGTCTCTCACAAGCGAGAAAGGTCGTCTTATTAGTTACAACCGTCCCTTGCCAGTTCCCCAAATGAACATTAACTTATGATAGGTAGAATGTGTATAGACACAACTAGAATTGTAGAGGCGCTTATTTTTCATTCATCTGTAAATACAGTAATGCATTAAAAGAGATACCCTAGCTAAATCTACTGCGTAGAAGTCTACGAATCTTTGCTCGTGTCTCTCCTAAAGCTAAAACGACAGTCTTAGACACTAGCAAACTTAGTAAATAGTTTAAAAATCATTTGGGATACGATCCTTTTGTAAGTTATGAACAATCAATAAATCTCCGACATATTTGACTTGACTTTAGTGACTCTCTCAATTAATATACACAATTTATTCCTTTTATTAGTCCTTCCAGCAATAATATAAAACATCGTAAATATGTTACACATACTTGCTGCAACTTTATATCTTATAGTTTTATAATTATAATTATGTAAACTCATACAAGAGATGATGAATTAGCACAAAATCCTGCAACAATGTTTGCGTAACACTCACTTTCGTAACATACCAGTTCACTGTGTAGGATACTTCTGCACAGATGCATACATTAATGATGCATTCGGTTGCTGACCTTGTTGCGGTACAACACAATAGGGTTGATTATTACCTGGATATGGATATTGATATGGATAATAACTTTGCGGATATCCCTGCGGATACCAATATCCCATACCTTGACCGTATCCGTAAGAATACGGTTGGGCCGCTTGAGCGGGAGCCGGTGGTATTCCCGGACCCATCGCACTGTTGTCACTGCCTGCTCCTCCATTTTCTTTACCCCAAAAACATTTGACAAGTTGACCTATTATTTCCGTATTGTGAATACTTTCAATAGCGTGCGTTGCGGATTCTTTAGTTGTAAAACGAATGAAAGCGTAACCTTTATCTTTAAAAACACGTATATCTTGAATAACTCCAAATGGGGAAAATGTTTTATGCATCAGCTCTTCGGTAAGGCCGCTCGTGAATCCCCCACAATAAACTGTACAATTCGTCGGAGAACTCTGATTGTAGACTTCTTCGAATGTCGGTTGTTTCCCTCGTTGCGACGTCTTGTCCGTTCTAGGAGGGGGCGGTTTTCTTGTAGACCAATTTGTTCTAATTGAACGTGATCCTAACCATTGTCCATTCATAGCTTGAATGGCATTTTCCGCATCCGCTTTCTTTACGAATGATACAAACGCATAACCTTTCGATTTCAAAGTTTGTGGATCTCGCACTATCCTGCAATTTGATATTTCTCCGAAAGGTGCAAAGGCCTCTCTTAAAGTTTCTGTCTCGATTTCGGGTGATAAATCGCCGACAAATATATGGTGATGATTGGAAGTATCTGTTTTTGGTTGATTTCCAGGACTTGTAGCCCAATTTACTTTCATTTCCTTCTCTAAAAACACTCTTTTATTCATTGCCGCCAGGGCCGTTGACGCCGACTGATGATTTGTAAATTCGACAAATGCGTAGGGGTCATTTCCCGGTTCGCGTATTATCTTAACACCTTTAACAGGACCTATTTGCGAAAAAAGGGTACACAGCAGATCTTCTGACACTGACACATCTAAATTGCCTACATACAAAGTCTTTGGATTACTTTCGTCCGACATTGTGAAGTCGGCACACGTTTATGCCTTACAACCACTTTAAAGAATTCCGTACTTTTTATTGCACATTAACAAACGAATTTCAATAAATAACAACCTGACGCGTTCACAAAAATTGGCAGATCAACACCAATTTCTCATCAGTGTTGCTACCTTCCTTTTACTTTATCGCGACCAACTGTCATACTTTTAGTTATTTTATTCTTTGCCGTACCAATACCAACATTATAACCTTTCATATACAGGATATTGCCGCAAAACCGCAGTACCACAGTGCCACGATATAAATAATATACTAAAGAACTAAAGATAGGATGTTGCGCATGGTGGGCGGTCCGTAAATGTGACGCTTGACGTCACTCGTAGAGTGAATTACATTTGCGACACAAGCTTATTTGATGTGTTTTTCGTCTGTACGGACTGTACCGAGTTTATTTTTAGAGATACAAAAATTTCACAATATCAAATGTGATGTCTTCTATATCTTAAAAATAATAGTGTAGCTCAATCTTTCTCAGTTAAGCTGAAAAATTTCCTATATATTAGTAGCATAATTAACACTTTCACTGCGCATGTATCGAATACGAGACATGCATGACGAATTTGAATTATATGCTCTCGTTTTCGAGACCTTGATATGATGCATTTGAAATTTGAATAGAGTAGTACGAAGTAAGCGTTGTTTAGGTGCATGTGCTTTCGCGTTGTGTCTTTCTAGTCATGTATGTTTTTAATATGGTTAAATTGCAAATTCTTCGACAAAGTGATTACTTTACTGTAGTTGTGTTTTAAAACCTACCAAATAGAAAAGGAGGTAAACACATTAATGTTAGACATTTTATAGGCGCTGTTAATATATCGATCCAAAAACTCAAATAGATGAGTACTCAGTGCATCGTATTTTAACCAACTAAATTCCACTCTCTATGAACTATTAATCCGTCAGTGATTACGAAAGATATTTTGTAAATGGTTTTCAAAAGAAATTGCAAATAAGCCATCCTTTAATAAGATTCTTTGAACCAATGAAACTAGATCTCCAGATTTGACCCCAGTAGACTTCTTCCTATGGAGGGCTACATAAAAATCTTCTATACATAAATAATTACGCCAAAATCCCGCTTCTAAAGATACTACTTAATGGTGAGCCTCGAGTGTTGTGTATGTAAACTTTGGCAGAGGTGGGTAAAATGGTTTTCAAAAAGCATGGAAAATATAAGATAGGTTAGTTCAACATATTTAAAATAGAAAATAGAAATAGAATTGACCGTTGTTATTTAAAATACAAAATGAAAAATAGGCATTTCAAATAAGTTTTTAAATAAAAAATGCTTTTCAAGTATTTTTATTCTCTTGTGAAACCAAACGCAATTTAAAAAAGCATCATTAACTGCCGATGAGAGTGATAAATAATCTTTAAACCTATTTTGCAAGCTGTTTAATAATGTTGTCACAAGAACAGAGCAAAATTTAAAATATTTTACCTAATTCAAAAGTTTTTAAAATTTTATGTAAGCGAATTAAATGTGGAATAATAATATGTATGCCTTGAACCTTGCAATTGATCTTAAAGTTTCAGTAAAGGTCGTAATTATTATACAACAGATACTCAATACACTAGGTGTTTTCTTTTTGCATTTTGTGGTAGCTTTAAGTCAGCTTTGTCAATACACAACATTCGTTTTATAAAAATAATTTGACTCAGTCTCAATAATCCTATTCGTTTTAAAAGCTTTATTTTAAGTTTTATATTAACCTGAGGCAGAAATGTCTTATGACGCAAGGCACTTTAATCACGTGATAATTGTGCATGTTCCCAACCCTGTGGCGATGCAAAAAGAAAACACCTACTATAATCGAAAAAATAGGTAAAAATTTTCAAGCATTCTAATTTCTACTTGAAAAATTCTGGCAAGTTGCCACGAGACTTCCCTCGTATTAACACTTTTTTCAAAAAATAAATACTACTGAATTCAGAAAAAAATACTCTTAAACTACATAAAAAACTGCAATTTTATCTTATAAAAAAATGAGTGCCGCCATTTTAGCTTACACCGGAAGTGACGAATCAAAGGTAATATCAGCATTTTCGTTCTTGGCCCGAATGCAATCGATTGGCGAAAACCGCATTTCGATAACTTTAATAGTTTCTGAGTATAGAGCGTTGCAGTCATTTTTTAAAAATGATTTTTTTAACACATTTTTCAAAAAATAAGTATAGCACAATATATATTGCTGAATTCAGAAAAAAATACTCTTTTAAACTGCATAAAAAAACTGCAACTTTATCTTATAAAAAAAATGAGTGCCGCCATTTTAGCTTACACCGGAAGTGACGTCATCAAAGGTAATATCAGCATTTTCGTCCTTGACCCAAATGTAATTCATTAGCGAAAACCGCATTTCGATAACTTTAATAGTTTCTGAGTATCGAGCGTTGCAGTCATTTTTTAATAATTATTTTTTTTAACACTTTTTTCAAAAAATAAGTATAGCACAATATATATTGCTGAATTCAAAAAAAATTCTCTTTTAAACTACATAAAAAAAACTGCAACTTTATCTTATAAAAAAAATGAGTGCCGCCATTTTAGCTTATACCGGAAGTGACGTCATCAAAGGTAATAACAGCATTTTCGTCCTTGGCCCGAATGTAATCGATTGGCGAAAACCGCATTTCGATAACTTTAATAGTTTCTGAGTTTAGAGCGTTGCAAGGAATGTGTACGTACAGACTACAGACTACAGACTACAGACTACAGACAACAGACTACAGACTACAGACTACAGACGACAGACGGAAATTTTTTTTTTGCATATTTTGAATCTACGTATTCGGAAACGCAAAGATATGTAAAAATTTCCATAGGTCAAATTTTTTTTTTTGGAAAACTAATACAATACTTCCCTTTTACTTCGTACTCGGGAAGTAAAAATATATTTCAAATAGAAAATACCTTTATCTTCTATTTCAAATAATAAATATAAAATACTTTTACAAGAAAGTATTTGAAATATAAAATACAAAATGCTATTTTCTATTTTAAATAGGCATTTCAAATAGATTTATTTCAAATATTTACCCAACTCTGAACTTTGGTAATCTTTAGGTTTCCACGAGTATTGTATGGATATACTCCTTTTCTCGGGAGAGAGCTTGATAATAGCAAATGAGACATTGCCGAAACGTCGCTATAACCTTGGATCACATACACTCCATATAGTATAAAGTATTAGCCTTTCTTGCCATATACACAGATGAGCCAAGATGCTAGACATAAGGTGTTTTCTTTTTGCATTTTGTGGTACACTTAAGGCACCTCTGTCAATACACACCATTCGTTTTATAAAAATAATTTGACTCAGTTCTCAATAACCCTATTCGTTTTAAAAGCTTTATTTTAAGTTTTATATTAACCTGAGGCAGAAATGTCTTATGACGCAAGGCACTTCAATCACGTGATAATTGTGCATTTGCCTAACCCTGTGGCACACCTGTGGCGATGCAAAAAGAAAACACCTAGTGTATCCACAGTTGGGTTACTTATATTTTAGAGATCCGACAACATGTACAAAAAGCGGAAAAGTAGTGGCAACGTCGATATTTTTGTTTTACTGTAGGTCCCTCTGCCGGAGGAGTTGGTGTAAGGCGGCTTAATCTTAATTTTCAGCATCATCTGATTTGAAACCGTGAAGTAGTAAAGATCGTTTTCACTTGTTTTATTTTTGTGTACTTTCTGCAGGTGATATCTTTTTGATTAATATGATTATATCTGTCTAATTGAGTTGCATTGTTTGTTATTATAAATTGGTCTTACCCTGAATTTTGCATTAGGTGTTTTCTTTTTGCACCGCCACAGGGTTAGGTAAAGTTACAATCATCACGTGATTAAAGTGCCTTGTGTCATGTAGACATTTCTGCCTCAGGTTAATATATAACTTAAATAAAGCTTTTAAAACGAATAGGGTTATTAAGAACTGAGTCAAATTATTTTTATAAAACGAATGGTGTGTATTGACAGAGGTGATTTAAGTGTACCACAAAATGCAAAAAGAAAACACCTATTGCCTCGCTTTTCAATGGGAGTATTCAATTAATTTGAAACTCACATTGGAAGCGTTCGTTTATATATATGTTCTCGCGTGTGTGTAGTAGAACTATCTATGTATTATCCATTGTTTTCATTTTAAATATGTGTTTGAACTCATGGCATTTCCGACATTTAATCTATTATGTGTGTAGTTAGCAAAAACAAAACAAACGACAAAAATATGAATACCTAAAAACAGACAGTCGAAAATGGGGAATACCCACGGCTGGTTCTGACTTCGATTTTATTATGATTATGTGTGTATTGTATTATGATTTCTCCTATTTATTTATGTGTTTTATGATTAATTGAGGGACATTACAAATGAGTTCAAATTGAACATAATGTATTAAATATTTGTGGATAAACAGAAAAGATGGCTCTATTGTACTCAAAACCGGACCTAACGGTGTCCTTTGTGTATCTTTACCTGAAGTTGAACCCTTTTTGTAACTTGTATGCATTTCTATCTTTTTAAACTCTTGACCCTTTATTTTGATATGCAATGTATTTGATTTGATTTCTTTGTTTAATTTGATTATTTATTGTACTATTTACAACTGCTGCATAAAGTATTTAAAGATGATTGAAGTGTATCAACCATGAAATTATAAATGTTTTGTCTTCATATTATTTAACAGTCTTGTTGCTATAATTTTGTATTTGAATTGATGTCATGTATGTAATTATGTCAAAGGAGGAGTTTTTTTTTAGTGTTCGTACTTTTTCTCCTCCGAATCGTCGAGTAACTGTCAATAAATGCATTATTTTTGGTACAGTTAATGTTGGTTTTGTTTCTCCTTCCCGATTGGTTCACGACCAGTGTATTCGTACCTTTTTACACGATAGAGGGCCTGCCAGACGATCACGAGCTTATGTCATTTTTGGGTTGGTTTGTTTTGGAGGGAAAGTTTAAATTTTGTCAGCCACGTTTAGGGTTTCCCGCTCCTTTTGAGTTTATTAACGTAAAATGGGTGAAGTTAGCTGCTTCGTAATTTTAATTTAGTTAGTTAGAGGGCTAGGGGGGTACATTACAACAGAGAAAGGAATATTGTGCCTTGCGTCAGAAGATATTTCCACCTCAGGTTAATATAAAACTTAAATAAAGCTTTTAAAACGAATAGGGTTATTGAGAACTGAGTCAAATTACTTTTATAAAACGAATGGTGTGGATTAAGATGATTAAAACAGATGATGACAATAAAATCATTACGTCTTACGAATGCAGTAGTTGAACTGCTGTAATAATTTTTTGCTAAAAATATTTCGCGCAAGTTACTGCGCATTGCCAAATTCGTCTGTTTATTGGGGTTATTTACCCGGAGGGGATTTTAAAGTTACCGCGAACGCGAACGCTAGTTGACTGCTAAATATAACATAACGCCAATGCGCCGTAACTTATGCGCGAAAAAAACTGAAGACATTATTTTCCCTAAAGTCACTAAATATTCTAAAGTGCCGCAACGTTCGCCATTTTGGGGTTAAAATTTTGGCGGCAATTTCAAATATTGAAGACCTAGTCACTAGAAAATTTAATGACTTTATGAAGTGTTTGATAAAAACTAAACTACCATTAGATACTTATCAATATATTTCTTAAACATTATTTGTCATTGTTATTAAAGGGTACAATTTAATTGAAAGATCAAAAATTTGGGACTTTGCCAAACGAACCTAACATATGTTTTTAAAATTGACATTTTATTTGTCGTGTTAATACTTCATTAATTTAGAATCGTTATTTAAATCACAGAAAAGGATAACTACAAAAATACAGCAAGTAGTGTGTAAGAATAAGAAGACAAGCCTGTTTATGGAAAAACTACAAGCTTATGATGTTTTTCAAATTGCCGCGTTTCAAACCAAGTGTCAAACGTCGAACTTTAGTAATAGTAAATCTTAGATCATATATACTCCGTAGATAGAGCATTAGCCTTTCTTGCCATGTATAGAAAATGAGCCAAGATGCCAGACAGAGAGACGATATCTTTTTTGCCTTTAAAGGCGACTCCCACATGCGCACTTTAAACACGGTTACGAGCGTGCTTTAATGCGCATATGCCGAACGCTCTTCATGAAACCAATATTTAGTTTCTTTGTCGTTCAAGCTGGCACAAAATAAAAGGCCAATGCTTTATCTACGGAGTATATATGATCTAAGTAGTAAATACTAATTTTCATCGTACGTCAAACACAGAATTGTCATTTTTCCGCCATTTTGGGGTTAAAATTAGCTTTCTCTCTCTAACTCATTGGAACATAAGGTTGCGGTACTTTAGAATATTTAGTGACTTTAATTTTCCCATGTATTTTATAGGTAGTTCAACTACTGCATTCGTAAGACGTATACTGTGGTGACACCACGTGACACCACAAACAAGCCACAAACCACTAGGTGACACTTCGCTTCTGTGTATGTGTTCTGTGGTTAAACTGATACTGAGGTCATTGAGGTTATGTTTAATTCCTCACTTTTGAATATTTTCCGAAATTTTTGAAACTTCCACTTAAAGTAATGAATGGAAATTCAATTCACCCTCTAGATTTCGCGAATTAATAGTTTTGTGTTCACTTACAGAATAGTTTCTTCACAATGCTGCGTATTTGATAATACAAAAATGTTGAATGAAGAGTCAGTCGAAATTAGACAAGAAAATGAAATAGAAGCCTTAAAGGTATAATAAAATGATACAATAAACTTTCTGCACTATTATGAATGTAAAATTTAAGGCAATTTTTGGAGATGCTTTGGAAGATTTACGAGGGAAAGTTGCATGGAACTTATGGCAACCCTTGAACATAAAGATCAAATTAACACCGCAACAAGGCAGTTCTGGTGTTCATGAGGTGCACGCTATGGTTGACCTTCACATTATTTGCTCCAAAAAATACCCTAATGAGTAAGCCAAAAGAAATATTTTATTCTCTTTAGATTTATGGCATAAGTATCTGACGTGGTTGGTAATTAACAACAATTTGCACTGTTAATTCAAATCTAGTCACTTTGGTAAAGTAGACCAGCAATTGGGTTAGTTCATAAAAATAAATTTCAAAATAAACATAAGATTCTGCTTTTGAATCGTGTTTGTAAACTATTGCAGTTCAAAAAAGTTAAATAAAACGTACCATTTCCGAGAAAAAAAGAATTGAAGTGTTCAAACATGAGCGTTCGCGCTAAATCAGTTTTAAACAGATAGTGACGTCACGTACTGGGAAACGCCCACTGTCAGTCGGCTATCGTTGCGTTTTTGAAACTGATTCTTACGATGGTGGATGCAGGTTATTTGAAAGCTATGTCCGATAATATTCCTCGAGTAGATGTTTTTATGTTGGCCGAGTTCTTAAAGAAGGATGATCGATTTAATACTGCAGAAATTCGTGGAGCAAAAGCTTGAATAAAACCTAACAATGTGAAATTCGTTTGCTTGACAGACTCTTACTACGCAGATATTTTGCATATTGCTTACTTTACTCGTTTACCACGTCACATGTATATTTATTTTTGTCAATTACTTAAACATTTAGGTTTGCTTAGTAAGTAACTACATCTTACATCAAAGTGATCCTCGCAGCAGTAGAAATCCGAAGAAGTCATTTTAGAATAATCTCTTCTAGCTGCTTTGAACCACATTTTTCGAATTTTTACGTCTCGAGGCATTGTCAAAAATGTCTTTTCAGGTGTTGTAAAAGTCGTATTAGTGCACATAGGCACAAAACACCACTTGTAACACCTTTTCGACGGCTCCATGATCGCCAAACAACATTCGTAAATACCAGTTTAGCTGAAACACCAGTATATGACGTCATGCCGTAGTCGGCACCTGTCGCTGTGTTGTCGTGCAGTTTCGACGCTTCGCGACTTAAAATTTGAAAAAAAGCTGTTTAAATTATTCTAACGCCGCTTATTTTTGCAATATCGAAGACATCTGACATCTTTGCATTTATTAAGCGTATAAAAAAATTATGTGAATTAACCCAATTTTTCAGAATTCATGTATTCGACAGTTGGTAGGGTTACCACCTTTCTCCTCGTACTGAGAATTCAAAAATAGGATAGAAATTGGTCAATGAAAAAATGGGAGCATATTCCATAAATCTATTTTATTTCTCGAGATAGAGTGAATCATTTTTGAATAATTTAGCATTGATTTTTAAAATGAGACTGTGCAATGAGGTAATTAACTAATTGTTATTAATCTTGAAAAAAATTCAAACATCAATTGTGTAGTGCGATAACTGTTTAATTATTTTCAAAACTTAGAGTGAAAGAAAAGATATGTACACGAACTTCATCTATATATTGAAAGAGTGGTAGTAGCTTCTCTTAATGTTTTTAGGTTGTGCAGGTCGCAAAAATTAAAATAAAATGTTACGTAAAAAACAAAATTTATTAAACAAACCCGAACTGATTTGTTTTTGTGAGTGCACACATTTACAATTTCATTCTTATGAAATTTCCTGGTTTGCATTGAAACTTCAACCTTAACTTGTTAGTTGAGCACTATCAGCAGTACAGGAATGTGCAAAATGAATTTGGGGTAAAGTTTAATAGCAAATCTCGGAAATATGTGTCCATTGATTGCCTAGTTATTGCTACGCAATTTTTAGTATTCCCGAGATCTTACTTGAAAATGGCAAAGGGATGTCGAAAACTACTTTAAACGAATTACAGGCCGAGTTAATAGAACAAGCTCAAAATTTATTGGGAGAGGTGATGATTTTTGAACTTGCTCAATTTACACAGTCATTTCTGTATCAACACAATAAACCTGGTTTTAAAAGTTTTTACGAAGAAATGTTGAACAGACAGAAGGCAGAGGAACAGAAATTAAAACAGGCAAAACAATTGGAGAGAGATCGAGAGGTTAGTAACTATTTTTTAAAACATAAAATTTCAACTTTATGGTTATGACATTTTTACTCTTATGGTAGGACCAATTTATAGTAGGTTGTTTAATTGAAATGTGCAAGATAAAGATATTTGACATAGACAGTTCTGAGATTGCTTAAATTGAAAATAAAAATACTAATTGTTATTTTTTGGATTAGATAGTATTAAATTTCTTCTTTTTACTAGCTAAGCTGTCCTGAATATCTTACTTTATTTGCAAAGTAATCTTGATGAGCTTCTAGATGACCATACAATTGCCAATTGGCAAAGGATGTGATTTGTGCATGACAGTGCTTCAGCTCACTATTCTCGTATGGCAACTCATATGGGTTGGTTAAAATGGGCCAGTTAGTTTGCCACCAGTCTCCCAATCTATTACTCTTAGATTATTTTGTGTGGTACAGTATGGAGTCGATTGTTTATTTTACTAGCCCTGTCTCAGTGAAGTTGGCCTAACTACCAAAACTATGTTTTTTACAGAGATTTGCCTTATTAACGAAAAATTTATCAAGAACCATGAACCATAATACATTTCATATAATATACGATATGTTTATTCAATTTTAATCTAAACTACTACATTTTTGTAACAGAAAAAAATATCATATAAATTCAGGAAAGTGTATATCATGTTTTGGTGGGTTGGGCCAACTTCACTGAGACAGGGCTCGTATATCTGCCGGAATACGAGAAGAGCTAAAGAAACGTATCCTTGAAGCTGTAGCAATTATCCTGAAACTAAATATATGAAGTGCTAAAGAAACATCGATTTACCATACTGAGTATAGGATATTACATACACTTTCTGAATACTCTGTGTGTCTAAAGCAATAAAAAGGAGAACATGCATTACATTGAAAAAAAAATGAAAACAAAACATAGCTGATACTCATACAAATTTTAGTGGTCATGTAAAGTATTTTGGACATTGACAAAAATGTTCGTACCATGTGATACGCATCTATGGCTTACAGAAAATACTTTGCAATGCGAAAAAACAACAGATGATGAAACTTTCTTCTCCAAAATTATGAAGCTTAATAGTCAACCTATTAAAGTTGCAAAGATATTGATAAACATAAACCGCACAAAAGGTTCTTGCAATGTTGATTAAATTTAATTGTTCTCATATTATTTTGCAAATGTCTATGGATCTCATTTTTATTTTGGACGTAGCTTTTATTATTATTATTACTACTACAGATATACAGCGAACAGAATGTCGCTTAGCAGGTGAGATGGGCAGATGATAGACGAGGACGGAGCACAAAGCCAATATTTATAAATGACGTATTATTTTTTAGATGTTGAGCTACAATCCTTTGGCTGTAGATCATTTCTACATTTCATAGTTCTTTCCTCTTGTGGTGAAATGAAACTAATTTTTACTTAATAATTAATAACCAACTCAATGTTGATGACGTCTATGTCATGCATGCTATATTTTTAAATCAAAAATATTATTAGCAAAATTATATGCATATCCTTGCATGGAATGTATTGCCAAATACAGTAAAACCCTCGTTTATCCGCCCTTTGATCAACCGAGTCTCCGCGTTAACTGAGCTGTGCACTTGGATAATACGGAAAAACTCGGATGAAACAGATGACGCATCGCTGCGAACTTTCTTAAACCATGTTTGTTGTTGATGCGTAAGCGTAATGTTCCCATAGAAATATAAATAAAATAATTAAAATTGTAACTCTAGCAACAGACGTAATATAGAAAAAATTCAATTCTACACGAAAAATATAAACGTCATTAAATTAGTAAAATTGTGCCATTATTATTCAAATAAACCTCTAAAACTAATATATGGTCCTTCGAGAACAATCTAACGCAACATTTGGTCACATCGAGCCGGATTTACGCACATCACCAGCAACCGATTAATCAGACATCCAAAAAGAGTCAAGGCATTCAAGAAGTAAAGGTCTGTGCTTTATTTCATTTCCTAATCAGTTTTAACATTCATAAACGCCATTGCACGCTTAGTAATTTTATCATTTCATTTCATAATTTGTTGATAATTAAACCAATTGTTTATCATGGCTAATTTGGCAGAACTCAAAATTTCTAAGAGAACGATTAAATCAGCCATCACTAGGCACCAAACAGCTCTTAACAAATTCGAAATCGGTGATGACATCTCGGTGCTCGAGGAAAGAGTTGCCAATTTATCGTTATTATTTAATTCGTTTCAAAAGATTCAAGGTGAAATCGAATCAAAAACATTGTTAGATCTAACTGATGAATCTGAAATAGAAGTATTAGATAAACAGCATAACGATGAGCGTGACAAGGTAGAAAGGCAATATTTCGAAGTAATGGCTAAACTAAAATCGTATATTCTGAATTCAAAATCATCTCAATCTATCAGCCAAACCGACGCACCTAATCTAAGGAGTGATATACTTGACAAGTCAAACCTTAAGGCCATACCTTTACCTCGCTTTACGGGCAAGTACGGCGAGTGGTTCACCTTTTTTGATTCGTTCAAGTCGTTGGTTCATGATAACAACAAATTCACTGACATAACAAAATTTCATTACTTACGCGGCTGCTTGCAAGATGATGCATTGCGAGCAATCGAATCACTTGCAATTTCAAATGCTAACTATCAAAGCGCTGTCAAGTTGCTACAAAGCAGATTCGAAAACAAACGTCTTATTGCTCAGGAGCATATAAGCAACATCATAAACATCATTCCTACCGCAAAAACCAATCATTCACAATTGCGTACTTTAATCGATACCGTAAATAATAATCTAGCTGCTCTAAAAACTATGCAAGTTCCGGTAAATAATTGGGACGCTCTCTTAATTTCAATCTTAAGCGAAAAACTAGATTACAACACCCGAAAAGACTGGGAGGGCGAATTAGAAAAGGATCTTCCCACATTAAATCAATTTCTCCAATTTTTAGAAAAAAAATGCCACATACAGGAAGCAGTAGCGCAATTAAAATCTAACTCATTCAATCCAAACACAACAAAAAATAACACATTTGCAAGAAAAGGGACTACGGATCAATCTAGTCGTAGTTGCCCAGCAAACAACATAACTAACACATACAAAACTGCATGCGCATTTTGTAGAAATGAACATTTCACAAATCAATGTCCGGATCTCTTAAAACTGTCAGTCTCGCAACGAATCAATGAGATCAATGAATTAAAACGTTGCATAAACTGTTTGCGTCCTAATCATAACGTAACTGCCTGCGTTTCAAAATTCTCATGTAAGGAATGCAGTCAAAAACATCATACTCTATTACACACTCCAACTAATAACGATAATCCAAATCCATCTACAAGCAATGCCCAAACATTGATATCACAAAACATGAACGAAATCTTACTATCAACCGCGGCAGTTTTTATCAAAGATGCTCGCGGACAATTTCAAGATTGCAGAGTTCTACTGGATCAGGGCTCGCAAACCAATTTCATTACCGAATCGCTTTGCAATAAACTAGGACTGCAATGCAAACAATGTGAGAGCGTAATTTCAGGTATAGGTCAATCGGTACGGAAAGTTAGGAAAATTACAAGCGTATTAATCAAATCGCGAGTAAATGACTTTTGTGCCACAGTGCAATGCTTAGTAATGCCACAAATTACCGAATTCACACCATCGATAACTTTCGATAAATCGCAAATCCACATACCGTCAAACATAATCTTGGCGGACCCAACTTTTAATATCTCACAAGAGATCGACATGCTTATCGGTTCCGAACATTTTTGGGATTTTTTGCTACATAACAATATGAAGGTAGACATTAATCAGCCATATCTATTGGAAACTAGGTTCGGATGGATTCTAGGGGGTAAACTCACCTTAACCAATCCAAATACACGTAACACAATATCGTGTAATCTATCAATTAACAATTTAGAATCACAAATCGAAAAATTTTGGAAACAAGAAGAAATCGTAAAAGAGGAGTCAATACTCTCATCAGAAGAACAAGAGTGTGAAAATAACTTTGCAAATACCTTTAAGCGGGATAGTACTTCAGGGAAATTCATTGTTAAACTTCCCTTTAAAGACAACCGTTATAACAACGTTTCGGTGAATTTATTATGCGCTAAATCTCGCGTTGTACCCTTGCAAACCGTAAGCTTACCACGGTTGGAACTAAATGCAGCAACGTTATTAGCAAATCTAGTAAATAGAATCACAACAAAAATCAATCTACATTTCAATAAAACATGGTTTTGGACTGACTCCACAATCGTTCTATCATGGTTAGCAGAACCCGCGAATTGTTGGAAAACGTATGTTGCAAATCGAGTAGCCGAAATTCAGCAACTGAGTTCACGCGATCAATGGCAACATATAAAATCCGATCAAAACCCTGCTGACATATTATCCAGAGGTGCATTCCCAAGACAATTAAACAAATTACGTTTATGGTGGTACGGACCGGAGCTATTATTAGTCAACACAAGTGGTTGGTCGCAAAATCACAATAATGATATTGACGATAAATTACTAGAAAGAAAAACCCAATCATTTTTAAACGTAAAATGCGATAATACAGAACTTCCATTGTTTACTAAATTCAACTCGTTTGACAAAATTAAACGAATCTTCTCCTATTGTATGCGATTTATCAATAATTGCAAAAATAAAGTTAGTAAAGAAAACAGACAAGACAGCATTTTATTAGATGTAAATGAAATACACGCAGCAGAAATCAAAATACTTAAAATTTTACAACACAATTCGTTCCCAACTGAATTTAAAAAAATTGATTTTCAAAAACGCAGCTCAAGTTCAATTTCAAGTTTAGATCCTTTCCGAGACAAAGATGGATTAATTCGCGTCGGAGGACGACTAAAACACGCACCCTTATTGACCTACGACGTGAAACACCCCATCATATTACCAAGTAAGCACAACATAACACGAGCCATAATTAGAGACGCACACTTACGTCAATTGCATTCAGGACAACAAGCGACGTTAGCGGCGGTACGTCAAAATTATTGGCCCATATCAGCCAAAAATCTAATTAAGCAGGTAATTAGATCATGCATACAATGCTTCAGAGCAAATCCAACTTCCATGAATCAGAAAATGGGGAATTTACCACACCAACGCTTAAAACCTGTCAAACCATTTTATCATACAGGTGTCGATTACGCAGGTTATTTCCTGATAAAGCAGGGTAAAGGTAAATCTCAAAGGAAAACAAAATGCTATATTGCGCTGTTTATATGTTTAAATACTAGAGCGATTCATCTAGAACTTGTTTTAGATCTATCAACCGAATCATTCTTAGCGGCTTTAAAGCGATTTATTGCTCGCCGAGGTGCCGTAGCTGAACTCTTTTCGGATAATGGCACTAACTTTGTA
Organism: Pyrocoelia pectoralis; assembly: GCA_036250285.1. Lineage (NCBI taxonomy): Eukaryota > Metazoa > Arthropoda > Insecta > Coleoptera > Lampyridae > Pyrocoelia > Pyrocoelia pectoralis. The sequence continues at coordinate 33,489,589 of CM070075.1, read as the reverse complement.
GGTGCTGAGCGAGAATTACGTTCTCTAGGCAAGTTATTTAATAGTCAAACTTTCGGAGAAAAAATAATCTCCAACTTAGCCATGAAAAACATAAAGTGGCACTTCATCCCTCCAAACAGTCCCCATTTCGGTGGCTCTTGGGAGAGAGCAGTACAAAGTGTAAAACGACATATTCATAGAACAATGCGCGATTCCTCACTTACACAAGAGGAATATTATACTTTACTAACGTGCATAGAGGCGTGTCTAAATTCACGGCCTCTCATTCCCATATCAAATGACCCTTACGACCTGGAAGTCTTGACTCCTGGTCATTTCATAATCGGTGAACCGTTAACGGCCACCGCAGAACCGAATATAGAAGAGCTACCCATCAATAGACTGTCTCGATGGCAAAGAATAGAGCAGTTGAGGCAACACTTTTGGAAACGCTGGTCAAAAGAATATTTGACTCAATTACAACAACGACCCAAGGGTCAACGAATAATCAATACCGATGTGCAAGTAGGAACCATGGTTATAATCAAAGATAATTCTATGCCACCACTAAGGTGGTCTCTTGGTCGCGTAACAGCGCTGCACCCTGGAACTGACGGTGTCGTGCGCATAGTTACACTTAAAACTTCGACTGGTTTCACCAAAAGAGCAATTAAAAGACTGTGCATTCTTCCACTTGAAGAACAAGATGGACAGTTTTAGTGAAGTGAATTTGAATTTGTGAAATATGTGATATTGCGCATTAATAATTAAAAACAATTTGGCGCATACTTATCACTATTATTAACTAACAAATGGAATTTGTTAGACTTTATTAATACCTATCATTGTTCATTAAGTACTATAATTCAATTTCTGTTAAAACTTCATACATGTACGCATTTAATTTATTAGTTTTGCTGTTTTGAAGTTAGTTACTTCAACGGGGGCGGCATGTTGATGCGTAAGCGTAATGTTCCCATAGAAATATAAATAAAATAATTAAAATTGTAACTCTAGCAACAGACGTAATATAGAAAAAATTCAATTCTACACGAAAAATATAAACGTCATTAAATTAGTAAAATTGTGCCATTATTATTCAAATAAACCTCTAAAACTAATATATGGTCCTTCGAGAACAATCTAACGCAACATTTGTAATAAGTATGTTACACGAAAAGTTAATTTTTCATTTTCATATGTTAACGTGGTTAAATTCCCTTGTATCCCCTTCCCCACATTACCTCGGATAAACGAGGTTTTACTGTATTTCTGTTCCTAAAATACAATAAAAATGTACTGTAGAATTATGTCAGCGTGTTTGTTTTAGAGACAAGTAATATTGAATGAAATTGAAAAAAGAAGAGAAATTCTAAAATCAGAATTTAAATCAAGGAAAGAACGATTTGATAGTGACCATTCAGATGAGAATCATCCTGGAAAAAATCGGTAATGCTTATTTTATGTTTTTAAATATTGTGTTTAGCAACAATTAAGCAATGGATGAGAGTCATAAGCTCGAAGCTGTTTTGTACAGAATTTTGTATAGCAGTATAGCTCATCTTAAAAATGTTTTGGGACATCGTATTACCTTTGTAACTCTATTCATTTGTTATTCTTTAAGAAACATCTCTTGTGGTTTGATATAAAATTTAACAATAACTCGAGAAAGAATCCAAGAATTGTATACTGTTAAAATTACTGCAGCTTTTGAAACTCAATTTCTCAATAACGATTACAGGAGAAGCTCATGAAACTCAAAGAATGGTAACCTGTGACGTAAGATGGGTAGCGGGTACCATTGACTTTATACACTACAGACAAACGGTGCAATGTTATAAATTGTCGACAAATATTGGAGCTGTGAAAGTGTTAGTTTGGATCTGTGCCACCAAATCTTCACAGCGCCACTCTCGTTATATCAATATACGTCATAAATGTAGGTCATGTTTACGTAAGCGCGCGTCCTATATTTTTTAAGTTATTTTAATAGTATAGGATCCCACCATAAGACGACCTTCACTGAGCTGGTTAATGGATGAAAAGTATTTTATATTCAATTAAATATATCAATAAATATATTGCAAATGGGTTGTCTAAAAAATTTCAGTCCAGAATATGATTAATTAACAACTCTTGGGTAGGCAGGTAAATCGATACTAGTAACTTGCACCGGTCTGGTTAATGAATTAAAGTTAAATTAAAATAAAGATTATTTCATTACGAACACGATGGTATAGGGTAGTCTGCGAAAAATCAGTCCTGAATTGCGGTTGTCGAATTTCAAAAAGTGAAATATTGCTGCGAGTGAATACGTGCGACAGAGAGGTCCCAGCGAACCATCCCATGCGATAGAAGAGTACACAGCATCCTAGCTGCTGTGTGTAATTTGTCCTTTGAAAGAAAGAGAGTGCGCATGCTATTTGTACACTTGAAAATGAAAAGGATAGCGATAGACTCGTACTTGTTGCGCATCATTTTGGAGAAGATTGTTGCTATAGTTATAATTGAAAAACCGTGCTACTATTTATTGTTGTAAAAAATGGGCAAAAAGTAGTAATTAATCATATTCTGGACTGAAATTTTTTAGACAACCCATTTGCAATATATTTATTGACATATTTCATTGAATATAAAAAACTTTTCATCCATTAACCAGCTCGGTGAAGGTCGTCTTATGGTGGGATCTTAGACTATAAGTTGTTTGGACAAAAATAACATCGAGTGTAAACATTCATGCGCTATTAGATTCAAATGTTAGTTTGCTTTTTGATAGGGAAAGAAATGAATATTTAAGAAAAACGAAATATTATCGTAAAAAGAATGTTTTTAGGATCCCAATAATAATAAAAATATCATATTATATCATTCCATTTAAAAAAAAATTGAAAGCCGCCATTTTGAAATAATTCGTTCAATTAAAAATCTGATATCACCATTGTGTAGAGAATGTCCTGAAACATATTACTGCCAAATATTTTGAAAGTAGTGTGGCTAAAAAAAGTAATGCGCTTACTCTGAAACAGGCTGTATACAAGATACCTATCATCTTTGATACTGTCAAGGCTGAAAGAATAGACAGATAGAATAATAAGTGACAACCAGTTTGGTTTTACAGAAGGTAGATCAACGACTGGAGCAATACATGTGGTGAAGAGAATGCAATTAAGTTGCAATTAAGGAAGGGATGACAGAATGTTTTGATATAGACAGTGGTGTGAGACAGGGAGATGCTTTCTCAGCAGTGCTATTTATTATATTGCTCGAAAAAGTATTCAGAGAAACAGGAAAGAAAGGAACACTAATAATGAGTAAAGAGCAAATGGTAACATACGCGGATGACATACTGATTATGGCTAGATCACGCAAGAAAATGATGGAAATGTTTAAAGGATTGGTAGAAGCAGCTAAAGGAAAGGGGCTTTGGGTAAATGAAAAGAAGACGAAATATATGAGAAGTAACAGAAACAAATCGCGTATGAGACAAAACCTCATCATTGAAGGTAAAACTTCGAAAAGGTGGACAGCTTTGTTTACCTAGGCGTACAGCTAGACAGTAACGGTAACAGAGGAGAAGAAATAAAAGAAGAGTACAGATAGGCAACAAGGCATATTACGCAAACAAAGCTATGTTAAGGGACAAGAAGCAGTTAAGCCAAACAAAGTTAAAAATATACAGCACCTTGATAAGGCCTGCTTTGACTTACACTGCGGAGACACTGTGCTTATCACAGTGAGGCCGACAAAATGAGAGTTTTACAAACCATTTTTGGCCCAAGGTCTGAAAACGGAAAAACGAATCACGAAATATCGAAAATGTGTAGAGGCGAAGATTTGTAAATCCCGGAAATAGATAGCTATATTCAAACTTTTCATTCAACTGTCCCTTAAAAACACTTTGAGCTTAAAACTCGTACCTTCCACATTTTACATATTCTAAAATTGCGTCACTTTCTGTTAAACAATTCATAATTCATAAATTAAGTATCTAAATTTAAAACTGGACATAAGAAATCTTTTTTCCAGGCAAAGTAGTAATAGTGCAAGTTCACTAGATCAAGAAGAATCAGTTTGTGAACATCATGGAACTCAAGTTATAGAATTTTCAAATAATGGAATTAGAGAAATTCAAAGAGGCCGCTGTATAAGTAAGTAACAATTTAATAGCGATAATTATTTATGTTTGAAAATATGCAGATCACATAAATGAGGGGCATGTTACATATTATAGTGGATTAGATATAGAAACAGGAGAATTATTTGCAGTAGGTGAATGGATGATTGACTATAAAGATGCGGATGAATCACAATTACATCGCCAAGTAACAAGTATTGAACAGGAAATGAATTATCTAATTAAATTGAAACACTTTCATCTAGTACATTATGTGAACATGAAACATCAGCATCTTAAGGAAGACAATAAAGTGATAGTGAACATTCTGCAAGAATTTGTTGTAGGTTGTTGCTTCATAACACACCTCAATTAGTTAGCGTATTTAATTACGTTATTTTAGGTGTGTGTTCTTCCATTTTTAATGACGAATTATCAATTGAAACAGACATGATACGCCATATTGCTATTGGAATATTGAGTGCATTAGAATTTTTACATAGAAATAATGTCATTCATAGAGAAATTACGAAATCATGTGTATATATTAGCACAAATGGTAAGGTTGCAATTTGTTAAGTAGGTCCATTTCACAGTATGTATATTTCAGGTGCTGTTAAATTAAGTAATTATAGTATTTATAAGAGATTAAACGATTTGGTAACACAGTGCCAATATATAAGTAGCTTTAATAAAAAGACAGACATTTATCAGTTTGGTGTATTGATTTTGTCTCTAATTCGAGGATGTTCTGTGTCTGAAGATAACCCAGAAATACCTTCAAATGTTCAAATGGATCTGCACGATTTTTTAATGAGGTATTTTTTATATTATTGTATATGTTAACGATAATGTGCGATAACCGTGAACAAGATCAGTATACTAACAGGTTGTCTGGTAACTCCGGACCAATGAGCGTTCGGTGTATATGACACGGAGTGACGTCAAATGTGTAACTTTCCAATGTCCGCACGTTAAGAGTCCAAAAAACGCGAACATTACCCCGATGTTTATTGGGTTTTTAATTTATATTACATATCCAAAAGGACCTTTTTTGTATGAAACATCATATATTTATTTTTTAAGTAGATTACTGTCATTATTATTGTAAGTAATCAAGTTACTGCTAAAGGTTTACTTGTTTAATTATTCTGGTCTAGAAAATACACTTTAAGCAATAAATTAAATTTATTGTATTAAAATATATTTCAAGAAGTTAGGCACTTTAATTGTTTCGTTAATTTTTCTTATTTGTCAACACAGTTAAAGAACGCACTTTGCTGCATTACAGACATATGACAGGTTATGGACATGACGTCACATAACCTCGCCCTAATCCCCTTCCAGAAGTTACCAGGCAACCTGTTAGTATACTGATCTTGAACCGTTAATGTGCACATTACCTAGATAATCCGCAAATTAACTAATTTCACCCGTTAAAGTTAGAAAATATGTGTTTTTTGCACTTTACCGCGTTAATGTGCACACTAACGAGGAAACGACTGTTAAAATGCGAAGATTTGAATCCGTTGAGGTTTGATTGAACGTAACGTGCTCTTCATTGGTCATTCACGATCGCGCGATGTCCTGTGTTGGTGTATCATTGGTCGGCGCCGCCACCGCGCGCCAGGGAGCATGCTTCGAGCCGCAGTTATTTGACTACTTTCTAATCTGTGAGTCAGTCAGCCATTGTGTGCAGTCCAGTCCAGTGCGGTGCGCGCGTTTATTGTGACAGTACATAGTTATATTGTGTTCTCTGTGCTTAGCGAAAGTATTTAGGCAAAATGGAAGCCATAGGTGTACTAAAACAAAATATGAGGGACAAATTTAATTCCATACTTTTAAGCAAAGATTATAAGTATGACAGTGTTTCAATTAAAAAGGAAAAATACTGCGCGCTAATTGAAGATGTAAAACGAATAAAAATCTCAAAGAAGAAGGAATCATCCCGTGATTACCGCATTATGGAAAGGTACTATGTGCTCACTCTCCAAGGTTCGGAAAAACTCATAGAACCCATTTCTGGTTCTAATAAAGATGTAAAACTCTACGTTCATGTGGAAGAGTTATTTGAAATACTTCATTCTACTCATTCGTCCATTGGTCACGACGGCAGAGACAGAATGGTCAAGGAATTGAATAAACGCTATAAAAATATAACGCAGGCGCAAATTAAGGTGTTTTTAAATTTATGTGAATCTTGCCAACAAAAACAAAAGAGTGAAAGGAAGGGTGTTGTAGTGAAACCAATGATTTCTCCTCATTTTAACAGTAGATGCCAAGTGGACCTAATCGATTACCAGTCGCAGCCTGACAGAACATACAAATTTCTTATGGTATATCAAGATCACTTGACAAAATTTGTTGTTTTGAAGCCTCTAACCTCAAAGCGGGCAGATGAAGTTGCTTATCATATATTAGACATATTCCTTTTGATTGGAGCGCCATGTTTACTCCAGTCGGATAATGGGCGAGAATTTTGTAACAACATCTTGGAAAGTTTAAAATCAATGTGGCCGGAACTAAAAATAGTGCATGGTAAACCGCGGTATAGTCAAAGCCAGGGCAGTGTGGAAAGGGCCAACCAACACATTGAAAACATGTTGACTACTTGGATGTCAGAAAATAATACCAACAAATGGAGTGAAGAAGTACGTTTTGTACAATTTATGAAAAATCGAGCATACCATTCTTGTATAAAAAGGAGTCCTTATGAAGCAATGTTTGGATGTACTGCAAGGGTAGGACTTTCGTCATCTTTCATACCTAAAGACGTATTTGATTCTATTAATAGTGAAGAGGACCTAGAGCAACTAGCTGATACACAACCCATCGTTTCTAATGAAGCAGAGGATAGTGAAAATCCCATTAATTCTCAACACTCAACACAAGAAAAAAAAAAAGGAACATGGCAATGAAACACAAACAGAAGAATATGGCAATGAAGCAAGACAAGAAACGTTACCATCTATAGATCTTGCTTGTATTGTATGTTTAAAAGAAACATCAGGCGCCCACACTTACTACAAATGTAACAATAACGTTCACGCAATCTGCGGTGTAACTCGAGCTACTGAATGTTTTGGTAGCAAAGTAGTATGTTCCATATGCGTAAATCAGATTAATCAAGAAAACCAACGAAACAGCGCCAAAGAAAGCTTAGGAGAGCAGGCAAAAAAATGCAAGCATTATCTGATGCCAATCACCCAGTGGCTAATGAAGGCACCACTGTAAGAATAAAGATAACCGACGTGGATAGAGCGAAGACTGATGTTCGCTCAATTTTGGCAATAGTTCTTAATAAATCAGACGACAGGTTTTATAAACTAGGTACTAAAACGGTTGTCTTGAAACAACTGTTTGTTCGATCTCAATTTAGTATTTGTAAAGAAAAATTCATCACAAAAGAAGAAGTTCCTGACGTTGAAGTATCTTTACGTAACGTGGCAACAAATCAGTCTCTGGACAGTGGTCAAGGATTTCAAAAATGTGGATGCAAATCCAAATGCATTACAAAAAAATGCCTTTGTCGGAAACATAATGTCCTGTGTAACTCTAAGTGCCAAAGATCCCTTAGTTGCACAAACAAATAGGAAATTACCATGTATTCGGAATGTAGTACTGTTAGAATAAAGATATTTTCATTTTACAACTGTCTTATTTTCATTAATTGTATCGTATGTGCAATATGTAAATATAAACTGGTTATTTCTGAACTTTAACTGCTGTATTTCAGTTAACCTGCATATTAACTAGATAATTTGCACAAAGACTAGATAAAGTGAGGAAATAAATGATGTTTATGCACTTATGTCTTGTGCGTACAGATAATCTGCAGATTCCCTAGGCAATGTGCACACTAACGGAGATACGCACATTATCGTTAACATATAGACCACACAAATGAATTTAATCTAATCAAGACATTTTTCTAAGTTAGTTATTGGAAGAACTGGAACACTTAATGTGTGGCTGTAGAACATAATACAGCTTTGATGTTGAAATGTGTATGGTTTGAGTACTAAAAAATTAAATCAATATTTTGAAATTGAATTTAAATCAAGTTAATATGAATGTCAACAAATTTTTACTGATGTCTTTTGTTTGTGTTGGCATATCCCAAAACTAAGCTTCTCTCTATTCTCTCGTTGGGGTTTTTTAGTGTTTCTTTAGATAAATGGGATAAAAGTTTGAAAAGTGGCCAGGTACTTTATTTGTGATTATTTATAAAAAGAAAAATAAAGTATTTCACAAAGGATTACGGCCGAATTGCTACAGTACAATCATAACTGGGCTTCCTTAAAAAAGTGTGAAAAAGTGGAAAAATATATAATAACATAGAGAATGTAATATATTATATTCTCTATGATAATAATAATAAGTACATATATAATAAAGTATTCTTGACGAAATTCTTGTTTAAAATTTGTTTGAATATTAAAACTATTAATATTATAAAACTTCTTATTCATTGCACTTTGCATTATTTCAGATGCAATATCTTTCATAGCACTGCACAATTTATTCTTATTATTCTTGCTAGTTGAACCTCATTTTCATCTCATGTCTTCCCGAAAAGAAGTTCGATTGGATGTTGTCGTTTTTCGTTATCATTGTTATAGTATAAACATAATTGATTTTCTAATGTATCCAAATTTACATTATGGTATGAATTTGCAAGGTTGACAAATACAGTACAAGTATACACCTTTGTTAAAACCATTTGATTGACGGATAGGAGGTTCAGACCAAGTCGTGGCACAGTGTTCAATTTAAGAAAACGGAATTGCACAGGCAAATTATGCCACATACTGCACTTTGCGAAGCAATACGAATAATTTGTAGAGCAATTTTTATAGAATATAATTAATTGCATCTTGATGAAGTTTATATAGTATAATACTATTTTAACCCTAGAATACTACACCGTCGTAAAAACATCCGGTAACTTACAGTTGCTGTACTTCTCAGTACATACCTTCCTAATTCTTGTAAATCTACATATTTATCCATTTTTACAACCCTTTTGGCTAATTATAGCTTCACAATTTGTGCGTGATCGTAAAATTTACAACGGTGGAGACGTGAACTCCGGGACCAAATTGACCAAATTTTAAAGTTGACGCCAACACAAGAAAATATCAACCCTATAGAAAAGAAACGTACAATACGCGCCATGTGCCCCAGCCAAAAAAGGCGTATGACTGCAACTTATTGCAGCCACTGCAGCAAGCCAGTTTTTGGAGAACACCATGGAGATGTTTGTGTAACTTGTGTAAATATTTGAAACTTTGTAATTAAAAATTATAGGAATCTACATTAATAGTTAAGAGAGGTATGTGATTTTTTTAGCCCTTTTGAATAAATATTTTTCCTTGTAAAAAATTATTTTGAAAAAGTCGTAAGATTTACGACGCTGTAGTATTGACATAAAGAAAAATCGGTGTAGTATTCTAGGGTTAATAAATAAAATACTATGTAATTATTGAGGAAAGATATACCTATTCAATTAATTGCAACTTTACTACACTACTTAGAAGCTGAAGTGGGAGGGCGGCGGCGGCGCATGTGAAACCGGTTATTGTTAAATTTTGCTCAAATTCTTTTCCTTGAATTTTACGAAAAGCTTTCTTTGAAGGTTATTGTAATACTAAAAATGTACCGCAATTTTGCGATGTGTGTTTTTATTTCCGGTGCAGTTATATAAGATTAGCTTACATTGCACGCTGTCGTGCTCGTGGCACATAATTAATATCTGCAATCATTACATTTTTTATTACCAATATTTTGTACTTTTTTTCAATTTTGGGCCATATTTATTATTACATTCCCATGGAAAGTAATTTGGATATCAGGCAGTAAATGTGTGTAAGAATATATTAGAGCTTACCGTTAGCTTTTATTTACTGAGAAAATTAGCAACATACTATCCTGACAAGGCCTTATAAGTTGCCTACCTGCACTGTATCGCAAATTTTCAATTTTCGTTTTTGCATCTATCAATCTTTAAAAAATGCACGCTTATTTGTCCAATTACAAACTATTATTTTATTAATTTCTAATGCTTTATGTTGTCTCTGTATTACGTCCAATGCATTCACTATTGCAGTCTTAATTTTGAATGTTGCATAGCTCCCAATTTAATATTAATTTTATTTTTATTTGTTGAACTAAGCACAGCACATAACATAACTTAATTATTAATATTCAAGTAATTTTCTTAAATTTTCCAATCACAATAGCAACTTTAGCATGTCTACCATCTCTGCCCCTTCGTACTACATTATTTTTTGTTGGGAGTATACCATGGTTCAGAGAGAATACCAATGTAAATATTAAATTCATTTTGTCTACTCTCTGCTTATCTAACAGAAATTGTTAAGCTCCTCCCACTAAATTTTGGCAAATGTAAGCAGCGACCAGTTTTACACCCACAAAACTATAAAAAATAATAAATAATAGCAAATTGAAGCAAGTAACGACAATGTAAATAGATACTATACACACTCGTTCAAACGCCAAAATGCAATGACAAATTACAGATGTGAATTTAGTTACGCCAACTACAACAATTAAAAGCAAGTGATAGGTTGCGTTCCGGGTTTTGAAAATCTGACCAATAAAAAAGTTGCATTTAAAAGTGGCGGTAATGTTTGCAGAGGAGCTAAACTATTTCTGTTGGGTAAGCAGAGGTAGGTTCTCTTCTTTTAATATAGCTTGTTAAGTATTTCACTATAAAATGTTAATATATTATTTTTTTATCAATTTATCCTGCAAACAGTCTGAAAAACTTTAGTTTTTAAGACTGTACCAGCCTAATCATTTCAGATATGTGTTAATTTTTTTAAATAGTAACAAATGTCGGAAAAGTTATTGCTTATTTTGGTCAAAATGTATACACTGTTTTGGATGCCAATAGTTCTGAATGTTTAAAAGAGAATCACCTCCCTTGTCAGATATTGTGTTTGTTTACCATGTTTATGAAGTAGTTTTGTAGCATTATAGCAGGGTTGATATTATTTATGCAAGTTTAACTGTGCTTAGCTATAGCAGTGGTGCCATACTCAAATAGACTGAAATGTAATTGAATATAACAAACATTAAATAACACATTCCATTTACTGTACAGGTGCAGGGACCAGATAAAAAGTATTGTTTGACTTAGTGCAAATAAAATATGGTCATTTCTAGACATAATATGACCACTACTAAAATGACTATTGATCATTTTAGATTTTTAGATTTATTAGCTCATTACAAAAATTTCCAGATTTGGTAGATTATTATTGATATTTTGATCTATATTAAATATAATCTTTGTCATATTGTTGTTATTATTATTGACATGCGTGATACAAACTTCAACAAATCATTAATTTTAGATGTTTGGTCAAAGAAGAAAAAGAAAGGTCTACTGCGGCACAACTTTTGAATCACTCATTTATAAAAGTTCCTTTGGAGCGTTTATCCCCTCAACGAAATATGGATGAGTTTGCTATTACAAAAAATGCGTCTCCAGAACCAATTTTGGCCGATATAAGGACATTAAGTCACTCAAACGCAGGTGGACAATCAAGAGTAGAAAATGAGTTTGAGGTAATGCAGTGGATTGGAAAAGGAGCTTTTGGTGATGTTTTGAAGGTATGTACATTGTTTTGAAATATTACACGAATAAAATTCACATTTATCCTTAAAGGTACGAAACAAGCTGGATGGTGGTCATTATGCAATTAAGAGAATTGAACTAAATCCAAAGAATAAACAATTGAATAGAAAAATAACGAGAGAGGTGAAATTGTTGTCAAAGCTAAATCATGAAAATGTAGTTAGATACTATAATGCGTGGATTGAGAGTGCTACAATTGAGGAAGATAGTAATTGTTCCTCAAAAACTGATTCCTCCAGTATCACAAATTTACCAAAAATAATCCATAAGAAAGAGGTACGTTTTTTAAGAAGAATATACCTACTCAATTGATAATGATTTTAGCTTACTTTTAATAATGATGTGGAAATGTTGGCACCTCCACTCAAGGATGTGGAATGGTCTATCAGTTATGAAAGTAAATCTAAACCTGGTGTTGTTGACGATGAATCCAGTGATGATGATGAAGAAGATTGGGGTGTTATGTACGAGATTCATAACTTGTACTTTTTTTGTCTAATTTGATATTACTTACAGATTAAATGTCGATTCTTCGGATTCAGATAGTATAGAATTTGAAAGGGATGGCAGTGAGACTACATGTGATGTATCAAATGGGACTTCCCCTATAAATGAATCTACACGAATTGATTCAACCTCTCGCTGTCGAGAAATACAATTTATGTATATTCAAATGGAATTCTGTGAGAAAAGTACCTTAAGAACAGCAATTGATTCCGATTTGTATTTAGACAAAGACAGAATTTGGAGGTTATTTAGAGAAATTATTGAAGGTATATTGCAATATTGTGAGATATGTCGATTAAATTATATATTATGCAGGCTTAGCACATATACATCAGCAAGGAATGATTCATAGGGATTTAAAACCTGTCAATATATTCTTGGATTTAAATGATCATGTCAAAATTGGAGATTTCGGATTGGCCACAACAAATATATTTACAAAAACTGGCGATTTACCATCCATCAATAAGAGTACACAAGGTATTAACTTACGAGTAGTTTATTTTATTTGCTGCATATTTTTATATTTTGAAGTTGCTTGGTAATAATTTTGACGTTATAATTAATCTTTTGTCTTGTCGGGATCGGGATTACGAGAAATTCAGCATTCATCGCAGACTAATTTATGTGTTTGTGTGCTTATTTCGAATTTAGAGATTTTGAACGATGGACGATGTCGTCAGTAACATATATAGTCGAATGTTTTCGCCGAGGAAAATGTTTTTGTCTCCATATTTAACTTAATATTGATGAAAGTAGGTGGCAAGTGTATGGTTACGTTACACTATACTTATAAATATACAACTTATATTGTAATTAAGAGGAAGTAAAATCTATATTTACTGCTGCACATATATCTACGTGTAAATGATGCTTTTAGTTAGTGAAATAAACAAAAAAAATTTGAAACTGTTTAAGGTAGAGAAGGTCTTTCTATAAAACAGATGTTATGCAACGTTAGACCAACTTCGATTTCTATGTTTTATGGTATTTTTAGTTTTACTATAGTTAAAGATGAATGTTAAAACGTTCTCCCTAAGGCCATTCGCATTCCCAAGAAGCTGCCAGTGTCCAAATTGAGTTAATTTACATTCAAAATTCATTGTAAACTATCCTTATGAAGTTCACACGGAATTTGTTATATTTTCGTTACTTTTTGGGTAAAGACTATGTGGAAAGACGTAATTAACATTGTGAAAGGGCCATTATGTATTTTTGGTCTCAAATCTATTCCAAAAAGTTTGCATTTTACATTTTTTTAAATAATTGGTAAAAATTTACTATAGGTAGGTAGGTATAGAGTTGAACGAATTCGTATATCTTTATCAAAAATATCAACCGATTTTTGTGATTTATACAAGAATAACTTGAGCTGAATGTAAATAAATGCTGTATGCAGCGGCGCGTTATATGACTTCATGAGGCCCCGGGCAAAAATTTAATTGGGCCCCCCCCCCCTCCCTTATGTGTAGTGTATTTTTTTCGCATTAAATAATAAGCAATATAAATTAAAATATCCAATCAACGACAATCAATTAAGGCGCCAAGTAGATTGTCTCGTTATATCACCGCCGTAGAGGCGTAATTTTACTATGCTATTCTTTCTAAGACGTGTTCCGCCCGGTGTCCCGTGTACGTTTAGTATTTTTCTTAGAAAAGTAACATTACTTTCTTGCAAGAAATTTTTGCTTCATATAAGTTTTTTATTTATTTAAAGGTATAATCTAATATATATCTCCACCTCTTCGAGGCCCCCCTGACGTTGGAGGCCCCCGGCAAATGCCCAATTTGCCCATGGGATAACGCGCCACTGGCTGTATGATATGATCACATTCCCCAGAAAACATAATCCCAGTGTAGCAGTATATGATATAAATATTATCACTCTTAATTGTGTCAGTGATGTTAAAGATTTGGGCGTTCGAATGGACTGCAAACTAGTGTTCATCAATCATATTGATACAATGGTTGGGTATGCATTCAGAACATTGGGTTATGAGCATGCATTAGCTGTGCTGAATATGCCCTCCTTAAAAACTAGAAGAAAGATTAACGACCTAAGTTTTTTATTTAAACGATCAAGTTGATTGTCAAGTGCTTCTGAGTCTTATTAATTTCAACACAGTAATCAGAGGTAGAAGCAAAACTCTTTTTAGATCCGAGTTTCACAGCACGAATTACGGATTGCATAATCATAAATTTTGAGATTACATTGCTCTATGTTGTTCTCAACATGAACGATTATCGTCAGGAATTTTACTTCCCCTTTTAATTTTTTAAAATTTAATGCTTATAGCTTATAGCATATAATTAGTAGCCATCTGCCACAACCGCTTAAGGTTTAAGGAATAGATTGACTATAATGGCTGTTATGTAATGGATCCTAATATTCACACCAGGGTAAAGGGCTCACAAGTGGAGCATATCTTTGACATAATATTTGTATTTTGGCTTGGAGTGTTGGGCATTGACCGAACATACCCAGCCCATGGTATATATTTATGAGGGTATTAGGGATATTCAATTAATATTGGTTATAGAACTTATCACAGTTAAGATGAAGATTGTGAAATGTAAACACATTTGACGCTTTCAAAATAAGGTGGTGGCATAGATTTCCTAACTTGTCGATATACATATGTGTTAGTTTGTTGTTACGTTTCGCTGAAACTTGTGTCAACTTCTTCAGGTAATGTACCACATGCTTTCTATGCAAAATTCTTCTTGTACATTTCCTTCTTAATTTAGTCCATAAATCTGTTCTTAACATTACATATCAACTCATAATTGAAGACGTAAGTGGATAAAGGTGTCATGTCACATTTTTTCACAAAGCAACTTTATGCAATTTTTGGGCACCTATGATATACATGTAACTTTCTCATGTCTCATTTGTATCTATTTTTCGAGGTTACAATCATTTAAGTCAAAAACTAAATAAAAAAGTTCCAGCTCAATATATATTATGCTGATATTATGCCAGTTTAGTCAAAACATTAAAAATGTGACATGACACCTTTATCCACTTATGTCTTCAATTGTAATTAACACTATTATTATGTTATAGAAATATTCATTTAAGCACACAAAAACAACCCCATTTGTCTGAAGAAGCTGATACAAGTTTCAGCGAAACGTAACAACAAACTAATATGTATATTGACAAGTTAGGAAATCATATAATAATTGTATACATTAAAGTAGACATGAGATTAAAGTAGATATACATGTATATCTACTTTAATGCATGTGCTTCGAAATTGTGTAATTTTTCAAATACAACTGCAAAGACAGCTGAGTCCCTACAGTAGCAGATGTTTACTGATACCAAGGCGCGAAACGCTGAAGAATCGCCGCCGGGGCGCATTCGCGCGCGAAACCTTCTGGTCTATTCTAATAAAACCAAAGTATACAATAACTGGTAACCTTTTTCTAAACCTCAACAAATTGTTAGCAATATTAACGGTTACAATCATTTGTTATGCAAATATGTGTGGTGGTAGTGTTGTGTTGTAGTTTTTGTTCACATTTAAGTACAAGCAACAAGATTTGATGTCCTCCCAACATTATGGAATTACTCTAAATAGTTTCTATGATCTCATACAGCTTCTCTTGTAGAAAGATCTCAGGCTAACAATAATTTATTCTTTCAATAAACTGAAGAGTGTGATAATCCTATTAATAGACTATCAATAATCTGCAGTTGTACATAGATAGTGAGTTACGTTTTAAAAAAAACATGTCTCACAAATTTGTCAGAAACCGTGTGTCAACCTAAAATTGATATTTGGGAATTAAAAACATCTAAACCGTGTGGTAAAGATATTACGTTTAACACAGTTTATCTACCGCACCTAGGTTCCTAGGTACATGAGTGTATGGATAACACAGATGTAGAAATATTGGAAAAATGCATAACTCTTGGCTATGTCTAATTTTTAGATTAAGTTAGTGTGAGCATGTATCGCATCCCATATGCTAAAGCTAAAGGAATTTAAATGGGTAGGTAGAACATTATTATATTCTGCGTCTTTATATCATAAAATCGTCACCCATAAGATGACATCTTTATAGATAAAAAAGAAATCTCTTGATTTAAAAATCACTTATATCCCTTAGCCTTAGACGAATGAAATTCTGACTAATTACAATTATTATTATCTTCCCTTTTCTTTTCTTTGTTTTCTTGGATGTCCATAACACATAAATACATAATTATAATACGAAATAGTTCATTCCACAATCAGTCATATTAAAGTAAATTGCAGTGGTTAAGCAAATGTAAGGTGGGTTTACTCCACCACATATCTTAACTTCACGATCCTTTAGATTGTGTGTTTTCTTTTAATCTTTCTTGTAAAAAAGATTACCTAATCTAATTATTTTTTAATCTGGTTTAATTTAGATGGTAGATAATCTCATAAATATAACTTTCAATTGTTATTATTATTGGTCTCTTTGCTGCAAGTGATTGTTGTCTCATCAGGATTGTCTAATTTCTTGTCAGAAAAATCAGGCCACTTTCCTCGTATAGCAATATAAATAAATATAAATATAATGTTTCTTCTTTTGTGTTCACAGCTCATAATAGATTTGTTATTTTTTTTAGAAAATGAGAAAACAATATGGTCGTCCGAAGTTGGAGATGGAAGTATGACCGGCCATGTAGGAACTGCTCTGTATACAGCACCTGAACTTACTTCAAACCTAAAAACAATATACAATCAAAAGGTGGACATTTACAGTTTAGGTAAGTGAACAATTTATTATTCTACATAATTTGATTTTATGTTTAGGTATAATTTTATTCGAAATGTGTTATTTACCATTAAAAACTCAAATGGAGAGAATGAAAATTTTAACTGGATTACGTCTTAAAGAAGTATGCTTTCCATCTGATTTTAAAGGAAAGGAGTATCATAAGCAAGAGATTCTTATAAGGTAGTTAAGATTATAGAGTAGAGCAAAGATTGTTTTGTCTTGTAGGTGGTTGTTAAACCATGACGTCTCAAAAAGGCCAACTTCGGAAGAGTTATTACAATCAGAATTAGTTCCGCCACCAGTAGTGGAAGAAGAGAAGATGCGCGAAATGTTTAGGCACACTCTTAGTAACACACAATTGAAAGAATACAAATACCTTATAGCATCATGTTTTCAGCAACCCGTAACTGCTGCACAAGATATCACGTATGATATGAATGTGGTTATCCCAAACATAACTAAGTCATTAGAGTTATTTCATTTTGTGAAGGAAACTGTAAAACATGTAAGTGACTACTAATTTTAAATGTTTAATTCGTGAGGAATTTATGATAGATATTTCATTTACATGGTGGGCAAAGTTTATCAACACCATTACTATTGCCAAAAAGTAAATATTATGATGGTATTGATTCTTGTGCAAAATTAATGACACATTCTGGAAGTATTACATCTTTGCCTCATGACTTAAGGTAGGTAAGTTACTTTTATTTTTTCAATGATCCAATTAAAGTTTGCAGAGTCTCTTTTGCGAGATTCGTGGCATGGAACAACATTACTTTTTTGAGAAGATATGCTATTGAACGAGTTTATAGAGAAAAAAAGGTCTTTGGTTTTCATCCAAGGGAATTATACGAATGTGCATTTGACATAGTAACTCCTAGTCCAGGTTTATTTCTTATACCGTTGTATTTTATATACTTACATCTTTAAATGCAGGTAATTTTATATCGGACGCCGAAGTACTTTTTATTGTTAATGAAATCATAAATACATTGCCTGGGGTGAAAAACAAAAATTTTTGTATTCGTTTAAACCACACCTCATTAATTAAAGCTATATTGCTTCATTGTGGAATTAAAGAACGTCACAACGATGTTTTTAATATTTTATCAGATGCAAAGGTAATAATGAGCTCTTTTTTTTCATTAATCGACCACTTTTATAGGAAGGAAAAGTAAAATTACAGATAAAAACTCACCTAATAAGTTTAGGTCTATCCGACAACTCTATTGCCACCCTGTTCAACCTTATAGAAATGGAAAATACATTTCCTAAAATAATAAGCGCTTTTCAAATTATAACGAGGAAAAAATCTACAGAAGCAAGTGCATTAGCAAAGCAAGGACTGCAAGAATTAAAAATTATTATACAAAATGCGGAAGCACTTGGAGTTAATGTAAGTATAAAATTTATGCGTCGTCTAACTTAATTAGCATTGTTTTTAAGTTTAATATTGTTATTGCGCCTGGTTTAATATTTAATGTTCGTCAATATTCGGGCATGATGTGTCAGTTTGTATGTGAATTAAAGAAAAAGAGAAGGCGAGGAGGAATGGATGTTTTAGCCGCAGGTGGCAGATACGATGGCATGATTATGAGTTATCGTAACCTGAAAGAAGAAGCTAATATGTTAAATAAAGAACTACAACAATCAGCTGTTGGCATTTCTATATCTCTTGATAAGTTGGTGCAAGCACTACAAGAAGAAGGTGATTTTGTACAGACGACTACGAGTAGCTTAGATGCTGTTGTGTGCTGTTTAAGCAATAAGATATCT
Source organism: Pyrocoelia pectoralis (assembly GCA_036250285.1). Taxonomy (NCBI): domain Eukaryota; kingdom Metazoa; phylum Arthropoda; class Insecta; order Coleoptera; family Lampyridae; genus Pyrocoelia; species Pyrocoelia pectoralis. The sequence continues at coordinate 33,470,783 of CM070075.1, read as the reverse complement.
CCAAGAGAAAAATTTCGAGTATGTTAACTTGAAAGTTTGTAATATCTAATTTAATTATTATTTGTAGGTTTTGACTGACTTATGGTCTGCAAGCATTCGTTGTTGTTTAATTGAAGCAACAAATATGGAGGAAATTCAGGAACAATGTGCCGAATTAAATGTCTCTCATGTGATAATGTTAAAAGAAACTGAGAAAGGTGCTGTTAGAATTCGAAGTTGGGATAGAGACAGGTATATCGATTGTACATGTACATCTTAACACAGATAATTCCCATTGAAACTGAGTGATCAAGAGTGTTGATATAAAGTGAACGCCAAACAAAATCCGTTGCACGTCATATAATAGGTGTTTTTTTTTTGCACGTTGTGGTAGACCTAAGTCAGCTCTGTCAATAACACACCATTCGTTTTATAAAAATAATTTGACTCAGTTCTCAATAACCCTATTCGTTTTAAAACCTTTATTTAAGTTTTATATTAACCTGAGGCAGAAATGTCTACATGACACAAGGCACTTTAATCACGTGATGATTGTAACTTTACCTAACCCTGTAGCGATGCAAAAAGAAAACACCTATTATAATGTGAGTGACGTAGATTGGGAGCAATGTTGTCAGATTGTAATTGAAAGAAGGTAACGCAAATAAAACTTCTGAGTTCACTCGTAACTTTAGTTATAATAAATAAAAAACAAAATCAAAACTTCAAAATTGTGACAGTCAAAACATAACCACAACAAAACATTACAAGATCGATACCTTATGGAATTGGCATTGGCAACGTTGCTGAAAACAATCCATGGTTACCAACGTGGCGATCATAAAATTCTGATGAAATTAATTTTTACAGGTCGAATTTTCACGATTTTTATGCCGTTACATTTACGGCAGGGACGTCAATTATCAGCTGATTGCTGACGTGCAACGGATTTTGTTTGGCGTTTACTGTATATGTTAAAACTGTGCTATTGTTCACAATCTTTTTAATTTATATTTTGTCTACCTCTACCATTTGCCTACTACAGAGAATGCAGGTCATGGTTGTAAAAAAGGAAGGAAATTATTGTAGATGGAGGATAAGTTGAATATCGCCCAAGGAAAAAGGATTGTCTTACTTCTATCACCAATTGCTCAATTTATTTTTATTTTCAGCATTACATTCTAATAATTGAATTATGCTATCTCACTGATATTTACAAATCCGTTTTCTGTAGTGGATTAATTCCCGTCTTACGTAATACATTTCGCCCCCATTCATAGTGCTGGGTGTCTTTTAGCTGCTTGGCTATAAATAGATTATAAAATTTATCATTTCCTACTACACATGTGAAGAATGAGTCCGAAGGACAATAATCGCATAGTATTATTGGGAACACTTTGTCATGACCTACATTAAAAAATATCTTACATGACCATTTGGATGTTAGCATTAAACACGTTATACTGTATTGAACAGTGCAAATTACGAAATATGGCAATCACTTTTGATGAAACTTGGATATATGCAACAAATTTTGTTGAAGAAGAAAAAGACGGTCGACATTTTTTTCTTTGAATATGTCCCAATCGAAGCTGTGATGCTTGAAAATAAACCAACAGTGGTGTGGCGTGATATACAAGGTTTGATTGCCACCAGGGGTTGGACAAATCCCGGATTACATTAATCCAAAATGCGGGATTTGGATTACGGATTGCAATCCATAATCCGCAACCCCTACAATCATAACTGACCACGTAATCCGTAATCCATAATCCCGACAATCATAATAAAATTATTGACCACGTAATCCGTAATCCAGCTTTTGCTAAAATTGCGGATTTTGTGGATTACATTCACACATTCTACCAACACGAATAAAACAAGTGATGTTAAATTGGGAAATCATTTGAGCGTGGTTTTTGTCTCACTTTCCCCCCAGACCGGTTTAGAGCTCAATCCACTGCACTGGATTGAGCAAAGCAGAAATAAATAGTTGCATTTTTAGTGAATGTACCATACTCCATACTATATGTTCGTTGCGGTGCGTTAAACTAAATATAATAAAATGGCCACAGTCGTATAATGTATACAATTGTTTGATTATTCACAGTATTTACTTTTTTGCTTCACTCAAGTCTATAATCTGTAACTAATTTAACATGACGCTAATTGTATGTGTAATCCGTAATCCTTAATCCAACGCGAACCTAATTATGTGTGTAATCCGTAATCCAACATGAACCAAATTTATGTGTAATCCATAATCCAACATGAACCAAATTTATGTGTAATCCGTAATCCAACATGAACCAAATTTATGTGTAATCCGTAATCCAAACGCTAAAATCTTGGGATTACCAACCCCTGATTGCCACATATCTTTTACAACAATCATTCAATTCAAATCATACAAAATGCCTGGAGTCAAATTAATGGGCTTGCTTAACTAGACACAGAGCGTTTAACTGGGCTCAAATTTATGGTAAAAGTAGTAGGTATAAGGTATTAGTACGTAATATTAAAACAATGAGTAGAGTGAGCAAATTCTAAAAGTATAATAAGATACAAACAGCAAATTCTGTTACAATTGTTGTTCATTGAAACAATTGCTATATGTCTTAGGAACCAAAAAACGATTGCCAACACCATAGCCGTTCTTGTTTATTAAATAAACACAAATTTTGATCCTTGATTAAACACTAAAAAACGAAATTTCTGAGAAAAACAAAGAAATAAAGTACTGGACTGTGTTTGTTCTTATACTAATTACTAATCTATGGTCACAAATTATGAAAAATTGCAGTTACAATAAATTATAAAATTGAAAATCAATTCTATACTTGTGCAATAATAAGCTATACTTTTCAGATTTCAAGAAAAAGTTGTTAAAATTCCCGATTTGGTTGAAAATATGCAAAGGGTAATGAAGTTGTGGAAAGAGGGATGTGCAGAACATGTAATTCCTTCAAGTAATTTCAAGAATGAAAGTAGAATTAGTAATAGTGAAAATCATGAAGCTCTTGTATCAGTTTTTTTTGTTACCATGGAAAAATTGTCAGTAAATGCAAGAAAAAGATGTGAAAATCAGGTAAATTCATTTATTTTGCCAAATGTGAATGAAAGCACATAAATAGAGTAATTTTAAGGTAAACAGTTCATATAAACTGTGACATTACCCAGCCAATTATGAGTGAAAGGATATTGTGCAACACTTCATTTCTTTTATGAAAATAAGGGTATTGTGTAACATTTATCTGTATCTACTTATAGATAGCCAATGCAATATTAAAAATGAAAATAGACCTTTTCGAGACGGGAGCCGGTTTTTTTAGACAGACACCAGAGGTGGGTCTATATTATTTATCTACGCAGTTAAAAAAGAGAAGTAATTTTCAAATCTTTAGAAGGTTATCACAAAGGGGGTTATCATCGACATATAGAAATGGACTGCGCGTGGTTATGCTAAGCCGGGATACTGCAGGTGAGAGAGAGGGTAAACGTGGAGGCCTAGTTCTAGCTTTATCTGTCGCTATCTATTGGTTGCTGCATTTTGATGGGAATGCAGCGACCAATAGATATGCGATAGATAAAGCTGGGAGAATGCAGCGACCAATAGATACGCGACAGGTAAAGCTAGAACTAGGCCTCCACGTTTACCCTCTCTCTCACCTGCAGTATCCCGGCTTAGCATAACCACGCGCAGTCCATTTCTATATGTCGATGGGGATTATAGGCACCATTTTGATAAATACCACTGCGGAAAGGTTTTTATAATCTACATAAGCTATTTATTGCTAGATGACACCACTTACTTATTGTAATTGGGGTTTCCAAATCTACCATAAGTACATATTGGCTAATTGTAAGTGTATATGTATAAACAAACGTGTAAAACTATTTCAATACACATTTATTTTCCTTTGTAATTTTTATTGGTCGCAACATCTAATCCAACTAAACAGAAAAACTGCAACCTGTTTCCCTATTTACTTGATATTCATTCATGTTTACTTAGATACATTGGATATTGTAGAATAAGATAATGAGACATTTTAAATATCTAAAATTGTCATTAATGTAAAGGGTCTTTTAAGCACATATGTTTACATAAACAAAAAATAAGTTGATAATCCTTCTTTCTGTTGCAGATAAAATCCCAATTAGATAGTTTATTCAAGCGGCTTTCTGGAGAGGTTATTGTTCTGGGTCTGAATGTTGAATCTAATGTTATCCGTAGTTTAACTTCATATATAGATTTCGAGACGGAACGTCTGTTTCAGGATTCAATGAAGATTGTAATTGAAAGGTAACAAATCTTTATGCTGTAAATAATAATCATAACACAATGAATAAAAACATTACCTTTACTTTGCAGACATCAGAGACAAAAAAAATATCTAATTGAAATATGTGATGAAATGTATGAACTCAAGTTGAAACATACCAACGCCATGTTAATTTTGTACAGTATATCTGATTATTTTTATAAGATATTTTTGTGAACTATTTGATAATGTAAAAAATGTTTTTCTTAAAATAATAATTGTAGAGTTGTTATCATGTTGAAGTCGAATAATTTCATGCTTAATATTCTTATGCATGTGTAATTAATTGTATTTGGTAATAATTACCTTTGTGAAGATGTATTGACTGTAATATTGGGAAACGCAACAATTATTTAACATAATATCGCTGCCACCAAGGATTGTCCCTACGTCGTTGATATAGCATCTAGCTAAACAATTTGTTTGCATACCTACACCAAAAAAGGATGGAAGAAATTTTAAATGCATTTTGAACCATTGATCACGTATGTTATCAACTATTTGAATGCAACGAAAAGAGACAACCTATAAATGTATGCTTACCTTGACAAGCAAATAATTTGCCCTGTCTGTGGGCTTAGGCGGTTCTTGAATTAAAAATGCCCAATGCATTTCGGGAAAAAAATGTGAACTAACATCTTGTAGTTGTTCTAATATTATCATATTTACTGGTGGGCTTGGGTACATGTTTCACTAATTCATTATGGAATAATTAATTGGTTTTCTCATTTCACACTTGTGGGTCTTGAACACTATGTGACAAACGCCAAAAGTCACAATAATAATTTATTACACAGTACACATTTGCTTTGTTATCAAAAAATTCATATGGTGTAATAACAGAACTCCTGAACGCCAGGTTATTGTTAAGGTCCTTTCTTACCCCTACGAAATTCGAATTTTTGCATCCAAATTTTAATATATTCGACCAAGTACTTACCATTTAGCATTTACGCGTACGGCGTGTATTTTTCCAAATTGCGGGTGTGCGAATATAAAATTGCGATGTAAAAATCTTACTTATTTTGCCTAGCTGTGAAACGACATTAGAAATTATTGCTGTTGACAATCAAAAAACAATGTTCGAAAAATCGCAAATGAAATACACAATTATAAGTACGGCTATGATGGCTAAGGGCTAAACATACAATACGTTATAGGGGATAATATGTGATACTGATAGCCCGACTGCACGTCAAAGACATCTTTTCCCCTAAGAGGCGGAGCATAAAGCCTGCGCAAAGGGATCGACGCAAACCGTTCCTGCCAAGAGAGAGTTCTAGCTGTTTGTGTTTAAGCTGTAAATCCATAAGGACGGTCAGATAATCACAAAGGGGGTAAATTGTAATAAATAAAACAACTCACAACCTCCACTTACAATACAATACAATACGTCTTTATTTGTATTAATTACAATTGTGATGAATTACATTTTCATTTTCCTGCGGAATGTATGAATATGAAGAGACATATCTTTAAAGTGAGGTTGAATTAAGTTATAATTATTTACTGCCATGTAAGTGAAATGTAACTGGCGAGTTTGAAACAGGTCAGTGGATCCATCCACCGCAAGGCGCAAACAAAAAAGAAAAACCCCAGATACACGTACAAGGCAACGCCAACGATTCTAAGGGGAATCCGTGTTGCAGAAACGATATTAAGGAAAAGCGAATGTGGAGATACAGAAGAAACGCAATGAATTGTTAAAAAAGAAGTTAGTATTATTTGAAAAACAGTGATTAATTCAAAATAAACGACATTAGGTGTTTTCTTTTTGCATCGCCACAGGGTTAGGTAAAGTTACAATCATCACGTTATTGAAGTGCCTTGTGTCATGTAGACATTTGTGCCTCAGGTTAATATAAAACTTAAATAAAGCTTTTAAAACGAATAGGGTTATTGAGAACTGAGTCAAATTATTTTTATAAAACGAATGGGATGTTATTGACAGAGCTGACTTAGGTCTACCACAACATGCAAAAAGAAAACACCTATTATTTCTAAGAGTACAAAGTGGGTGAACGTTACTGTAAGTTATCGATTGATAATCGTTTGATAATAAACTTGCAATATAATTTCGTTTTGTTACACCTGTAGGTAAAGCTATCAAATTTTCATGCGACATGATGAAAGGAATAAGAATACACGGGAGTCGGGACGATACGTATGTTCAGTTCATAGAAGTTTGTTTAGGATTATGTTACTCTAATTCTCTAAAATAGGCGTTCGTTTTATATCAAACCTCAGGTTGTCTTAGGACGCAAATTTGACACAAGTCACTCCAATCACATGATAATTGTGACTTTCACTACCCCCATGACTGACCAAAAAGAAAAGACCTTTTGATTAGTGCACATCCGGTATATTTAATACTACAGGTACTGGTTGTGACTCTTGTACGTTGTACCACAGAAGAAATACCTACAGATGCAGAAGCGACACTTACCCGTTTTCCATATACCAATTTGTAATACGAAAATACTTTCTTTTAAGATGGCCGTCACACTAAAATGAACTAAAAGGAGGTTGCAAACATCACAGAAACCGGCGAATGTGGCGTAAAAATTACTAAATATAACACATTTATAAAAAAGTTGTATATTTTATTTTATATATTGGATATTTTTAATAAACAGCACCGCCCAAATACTTGCTTTTAAGATGGCAATCTATCGCATCAAACATCACAGAAACCGCCGTAAGTGTCGCTTCTGCATCCGTAGCGTTCTTTATACTGTGACCTTATGTATACATGTACCACAGATTTCTAACCTGACATTGACATGTACTAAACAGATTTTATAGGTTATCTTTTTTCAAAATACATATTACACATTTCTTATCAAATGGCCAATATGGCACAAATTCAGGTAGAAATTTTTAAGAATAAGACTAATAATAGTACAATAGATGAAACTATCTGCTTTGATACAAACAACCTCCTAGATTACGTTAATGCTCTTCATAAAGTACAAAAAAATGTTAATATAGAGCTAACGAAGATTGTAGAGCAAGATAAAATTGATTCTGTTCTTGTAGGTAAGTTATTTTATTTTAGTCATAATAAGTGTATAAGCAAACAGCTATTCAACAAATGACGATCATCATTTGAAAAAATAATCTCTTGAATCTTGAAATCAAATCAATGATTCAAATATTGTGGAAAGTGACAACATGAGTACTTTTGCAAAGTATTCCAAGCACTCTGTTATTATTTAACATGTTGACTTGTCGTAGGTCGTACACTTCCCAAATGGTGAAGTTTACAATGAATATAAAATAATGGACCTTTTTCTTTACCATTTTTTTGTATCTTTCATAATAGTCAAACTTTCAAAGGAATACATAACCACCCTAAACTTAAAAATAAACAAATAATAAGGGATATGATTAAGAAAACAAGAAGGGAACAAACTGAAATGTGATAGTGTACTTTGAATTTGAAGTAGGTATATATTTGACAAAACAATGATTAGGCATTCTTAAGTTTAGGCTGGTTATGTATTAAGTAACAATGTTTTGTTCAAAATTAAATTTTCTTTCGAAATGTGTAAAAATATACAGCATATTCCATTTAAAAAAATCTTTTTGTATCTCTGGTTCTTCTCTAGCCAGTGGAAAAAATAACATTACTTTACGATTTCAATCAACTTGTAGCCCCAATAATAACGGAGAGAGCAATGGTGAATGTTTAACTTTGGATACGGTATATTTAATTTCACAAAAAAGATTTTATTTTTAAAATGAACAAAACATTACACTTAATCTAATTTGAATTCATTATTTTGACAGATGAAGAAGATATTGAAGGACTTGAAGATGATAGTGACGATGATGTTGCCAAGTCAACATGTAAACGAAAATTATCATCAGAAAAGATTAAGAAAAAAATTAAAAAGTAGCACTGTAAAGCAGTAAATTATGGTTTTTTTAAAATTACATTTAATAGCTTTATTCTTTTTTTTATGCATATAATACTGATGCCCTATTGGCGGGATTTCTTTCAATCCAAAAATGTTAGAGATAGTTCAGGTCATAGGTACTTATTAAAAGATTACACCACCCAAAAATGCGATTGTCAGTTAGATTAGACTTGTTTTGTAGGGTTATTTATGCGACATGGAATATTGGGATTAAACTACTTGACCATAAATAAAAGAGGTACTTGACCTTAAAAAGGTTTTATTTTCAGTTAGAGGTAGATGCTGGGAGTCATAACCTTACAGTTTTTGAAATATTCTGTATTTTGTCAAAATGTAGTAACAACTTTAATGTTTAAATGCTCAACATGTATCTTCACGTGGATATGTACTAATTGACGGGTATAAAATCAGTGAATGCTTTAATGACACAGTGTAGATGGATAGTAAATCTTTTGATATGTTGAACAATTCTCCCGGGTTCTTCTTTTTTGTTCTTAAAAGTTAAATGCGAAAAAATAAGAGCACAGGCAGGGAAACAGGCGATGAGGAAGGGATGGAAAGTGCGGTAGAGGGGGAATGTACTGCAAGGCTGTTGGAGGGAGGTGGGTCAAGGAAGAATAGAAATACAGGAAGAGATACTATGAAAGAGGAAGGAATGCAAGGGTTGAGGTGCAGAGGAGAAGAGAAGGAAGATGGGGGGTGAGCACAAGAGTGGACATTGTAGAAACAGAAAGATAAGGACGTGCAACAAGAAACAAGGAGTAGGATCAGGGAAGGGAGGCACAATCAGAGTATGGGGGGATCATTACAGAAGTAGTGCAGGAATACCTAAGGGGAGGATTGAGTAGAAAGAAGAAAATAATGATAGCAAGATATACAGGGTCCGGCAGTGAAACCGAAAGATTTGAGGTACGGTTTGCAGAGCGCCGCGAAGTGCTGGGGGAGAAAGTAGCCCACTTGCCAAGACCTGCATGATTTGCCATTTAGTTTACAATGGGGCGTTGGACGGGTGAGCATGTATTTTTTTGAGAATGAGGTTGAAAATGCCGTTACCGTTAATTCTGTGCGATACGTTGCAATGATTCAGAATTTTCTCACACCACAACTTGAAGGCCTTCCAGTGAATGAAAACACCCTTTTTCAACAAGTCACACTGCACGAATTTCAATGATCCCGATCTAACCGCCTGCGACTTCCTTCTTTGGGGATACCTAAAGACGAATGTGTTTGCAAGTGATCCACCCAGGGCAATCCCAGCTCTCAAACAACAGATGCGTGACGACATATCAGCAATACCTTTCGATATGCTGCGCAGTGTTATACAAAACTTTCAGGAACGACTCCAAGAATGCATAAATTGTAACGGAGGACATTTGGCGGATCTAGTATTCAAAAAATAATTTTTTTGACATTGTAAACCAAATGGCTACTCTCTTATTTTCCATTAATGTATTAAAAATTATTTAAAAAAATATTCTTTAACAATAAAATTATTTACGAAATCTTTCCGTTTCACTGCCGGGCCCTGTAGATGCAGGAACGAGAAAAAGCAGAAAGTATTTGTTGAAGGATGACAAGAGAAGGTTGTGTGAAATGGGACGGGAAAGTTTAACGCACAATTAGGTGAGTGAGGAGCTGAGGGAAGAGGATGGATAGAGATTCTAGGGGTGAGAGGGGAAGGATGGAGGTGGAAAAAGAAGGAATTGAAAGGGAAGGGAAGGGAGTTACAATAAGAATCCATTAGAAAAATTATTTAAATTTATAAGCAGTGTCAACGAATCGTCAAGTCATAACTTCTAGAATATTAGGTGTATCAAAATGACATTTGGTATAACCGGTATAGGTAAATGGTACCTATGTGAAGAGAATTTTCACTTTTCACTTTTTCACTTTCCGCTTTCACCCTGTATATTGTAACATTTTTGCATTTCTGGTACAGTTCTGGATCAGAATGTGACACTCAACATGCGGAAAATACTGATGGGGGCTGTATGTTGCCGATTGGGATATCTAGCATACAGCTCAGCAGAATTCTTTGAATTTCTATGACATTCTCCAAATATTGATAAATATACGCACTTTTTCACTTTAAGTACAGTCATAGTCACATAAGAAGGCGAGCGCGGCAATGCGCAAACGACGAATTTACGCTGCTTGTAAAATTGGCGCGTATCCGGCGTATCTATAAGCAGTGCTATAAGTCAGCGTGTTTCATGTTTTTTTTGTAGATGTTTATTTTTTGAGGTACTTATTGCAATTAATCGTGGTTTAATAAAAAGCTTGTGAAGTGTGAACGAATAAGTATAATAAAAGAATTAAAAGTAACATAGGTAAACTTGGTTAGTAACTTATGTGAGTATTGCTGGCTGTCTACTACAACAACTGATTGCGAGTTGCAACTTCTTATATACTCGCGGTAGTTAAGTAGGCGTCCGTCCTCCAATAAACATTGCGCAATCGTTGCATAATTCTTATATCTCAATACTTCCACTAATTATGGCTTTCGATTGCACCCTATAAAAAAGACAAAAACTTATTCCCTAAATAAAGTTTTACATTTCTAACATATTAATATTACAGCAAACAAAACAATTTCAAATGTTCTTCAAAATTGGTTTTCTATCATTCCAAGTTTTGAACGGTTGTCACAAAATTTTTGTTTACTTAATGGTTTTGTCATTATATCCGCGTACTGATCGTTCGTGTTCACATAATCGACACTAATTTCTCCATTCTCGAACTTTTCGCGAATGTGATGGTATTTCACCTCAATATGTTTTGAACGTTTATGTAATTCACTATTTTTAATAAGTCGAATAGCACTCTGGTTGTCAATTCTTATTGGTGTTGGTTCCTTTTGTGTTTCACCGATATCTGATAAAAACTGACGTAACCAACTGACTTCTCTCGCTGCATTTGATGCACTCACATATTCCGATTCAGTTGTTGACAAAGTTATGTTTTTTTGCTTCTGACTTGACCAAGTAACTGTCCCTTCGTTGATTTTGAAAATGTAGCCGGACGTTGATTTTCGCGTATTTGGATCACTTGCGAAATCTGCGTCAGCGTATCCAATTAATTTATTTGGGTTATTTGTTTGACCATTATACATGATTCCAAATTGAGACGTGTTTTTTAAATAACGAATGATTTGTTTGACAGCTTTACAATGTTGCTCGCTTGGATTTTCTAAGAATCTGCTTACTAATCCAACTGAATAAGCGATATCTGGCCTTGTAACTATAGCTGCAAACATTAAACTTCCCACGGCTTCACGGTATGGAAATTTAATATCTTTTCCGCATTCGTCATTGTTTAATAAAGTTACATGAACATCAGAGGGTGTACGTGCTGATTTGGCGTCTTGCTGTTTAAAACGTTCAACTATTTTATTTACGTAGTTATATTGATGTATAAAAATAGTTTTATCATCGCGATTTCTTATAACTTCTAAACCAACAAAATAATTTAGTTCACTGATCGTTACCTCGAATTCAGTTTTTAATTTGTCTAGCACTAAATTTATTACCGATTTATTTTTACACATTATTAATCCGTCATCGACAAACAAAATTAAAAACACTTTCAACGTTTTGATTTTACCCGTGTAAACACACTTATCTGCGTTACATTGTTCGAAACCGAATTCTTTAAAAAAATTATTAAAACGAATATTCCAATTTCTTCCGCTTTGACGTAAACCGTATAAACTTTTCTTTAGTTTGCAGACAAAATTTTTGTTTATGTTTGTTCCTTCTGGTGGTTCCATGTATACCTCTTCGTCGATTGCACCATTTAAGAAGGCCGTCTTAATGTCGAACTGCATTATCTCCAAGTCATTTTTAGCTGCTATTGCTAGGAGAATTCTTATAGAATCGTACCTGGTTGTCGGTGAGAACGTCTCTTTGAAGTCGATGCCCTTCTTTTGTGCGTATCCTTTTGCCACAAGTCGTGCTCGGTATCGCTTCGAGTTTCCATCTGGGTCTACTTTTACTTTGAACACCCATCTGCTTCCAATGACATTTTTGTCGTCGGGTTTCTCGACCAATTCCCATGTTTTATTCTTCTCCAGTGCCGCCAGTTCTTCTTCCACTGATTCTTGCCATTTGATTGAATCTTCAGAAGACATCGCCTCCGGGTATGTTTGTGGTACATCTGTAACAAAATTTACCTCGTAATCGTCGTATCTTTGAGGAGTCCTGATGATTTCTCTTGGGCGTAGTCGGTATCTTTGTTCTTCCACTGGTTCTGGAACGTTTTCTTCACCATTGTCTTGTCGAATTTCGTCTTCAAATTTATCGTCATCCTCTTCTAGCTCCATTGGAACTTTTACGGTATTTATTCTAGCGATAATTTCTTTAGATTCTTCGTTAAAAATTACGTCTCTTGAAATTGTAATTTTCTTTGTTTCGATGTCGTATAACCGATAATTAGTAGAATTTCCGTCGTAACCCACTACAATTAACTTTTTGCTTTTAGCGTCCAATTTCGTTCTCGTTTGTTTGGGTTTGTGTGCGTACGCTACGCTTCCAAACGTTCTTAAGTGTAACAAGGTCGGCTTCTTACCTGTCCACATCTCGTATGGCGATTTTTCTGGTGAATTACTATTTGGCATTCTGTTTAACACATAAACAGCGGTATTCACGGACTCTCCCCATAAGCTAATTGGTAGATCCTTTTCATATAACATTGATCTCGCGCTTTCCACTAAAGTTCTCATCTCCCGTTCAACACGTCCGTTCTGTTCAGGTGTATACGGCGCGGTTCTTTCTAAGTCAATTCCACGATCGCGTAAACACTGTCTGAAATTTTTATTAATAAATTCCGTTCCATTGTCGACATGCAAAGTTTTCACTTTATAACCGAATTTATTTTCACACGTTTTTAGGTACGTTTTAAATGAGTCTAAAGCATCACTTTTGTGTTTTATAAAGAAAACAATTCTGTAGCCTGTAGCTTCATCTTTAAATAAAATGAAATAATTGGCGCCACCAATGCTTGGCGTATTCATCGGTCCACACACGTCAGCATAAATAACTTCCGCGGGTTTCACGTTTCTTTTAACAGTGCCGAATTTCAATTTATGAGCTTTCCCGTAGCAACAACTTTCGCAGTTAAGCTTATCGATTTTCTCTATGTCAATGTCTTTAATCTCACCTTTGTTGATTAAACTTTTTATTGTTTTTACGTTCACATGAGCTAGGCGTTTATGCCATAACATTAATTTGTCCGTTTCATTACTCGCGTAATTTATTTCGTAATTTATTAACGTTTCGAACTGCATTACGTATAAATTATTTCCGGTTCGGGTTGCATATGCCGTTAGCTCGTCTTCTGCGTAAACGTAGGCGTGTTTATTTTCTTTTACTATCTTGAAACCTCTCTTTGTTAAAACACCTTCCGAAAACAAATTTCGTTTTAATTGCGGAACAAAAAGCACGTTTTGTATGATCGCGTCGAACCATTTTTCGTTGACTTTCTTTCGTATTTTGATTTCTCCTTTGCCTTGTACTTTGAGGATTTTGTCATTACCTAATCTTACGGTAGTTTCCTCTTGGAATTCTTTGTACGTTGAGAAATATTCTATCTTGTACGTCATGTGAGCAGATGCTCCACTGTCCATAATCCATTCTTCATTAGCTGAAGTTGTCAGGGCTTCCGAGGTGTGCTGCTCTTCTTCGTTTATGGTGAACGCTGACAAGTTTCCTTCTTGTCGGGGCGGCTTTGGTTCATTTTCTTGTTTTGAATTGTTGCCCGTACGTTCTCTTCTTTGGGAGCGGCAATTTCTCGCGAAGTGTCCCTTTTTCTGGCAATTGTAACAGGTGACGGTTGTCTTCGAACTTTTCGCCGTCGTTTTCTTTTTGTTTGTGTTGAAAACGCGGTGTCGTTTTCTTCACTTGTCGTTAGATGTGCCTCTTCATCTAGTAGCCTTGCTGTAAGATTGCTTAACGTTTGCTTGTTTTCCTCTACGGATAACCATGCTTGTCGTAAGTTTCTGTATTTTTCAGGTAGTCCTAGTAGTATTTTGGCCATTATTGCCGAATCACTTATTGTCTCACCTGCGTTTCTTACTTCTTTTGCCAAATTTTCCACTTTGGCTATGTGCATTGCCATCGTATCATTTTTGTCCATCTTGTAGTTGTGATAACGCTCTTGATGCATCAGCTTATTCATTTCAGATTTCTGATTGTAAACTGTATGTAGTTTGTCTAGAACTTCTTTTGCTGTGGAACAATTTTCTATCAATGTAATTAAAGATAGCTCCATTGCTGATGTTATCGTAAACATAGCGATGGCATCCATTTTATTCCACGCTTCAAACTCCTTTACGTTTGCTTCATTTGGTTTCAAACATGTGCCAACTGCAACGTCGTGAACCCCTTTGGCTCTTAAGGCGCATTTGATTTGAAAAATCCATTGTTTGAAGTTCTGACCGTTGAACTTAGTTATCACACTTACGTCGATTTTCTCGGACATTTTCACTTTGTGCAAAACTGATTCGCGGTTGTGAATTCCTTCTTTTATTACTTACGTAAAACAGATTCACGTGTATCACTTATTTTACTGTTCACTTTTTGAAAATTGATTCCAAGTGTCTTTCACTAAACTATCGCAAAACCGATTCGCGTTCCCGATCAATCACTTACGTTGCCTGGGCCCATAACCTTTTGAGGTACTTATTGCAATTAATCGTGGTTTAATAAAAAGCTTGTGAAGTGTGAACGAATAAGTATAATAAAAGAATTAAAAGTAACATAGGTAAACTTGGTTAGTAACTTATGTGAGTATTGCTGGCTGTCTACTACAACAACTGATTGCGAGTTGCAACTTCTTATATACTCGCGGTAGTTAAGTAGGCGTCCGTCCTCCAATAAACATTGCGCAATCGTTGCATAATTCTTATATCTCAATATTATTCATCACTAAATATATAAACATTAATGTTATTTATTGAATTATAATTACAGGATAATTACATATTTTAGTGATTATGATACGCAACTGACTTGTATTTTTACAGTACTCGGCTTTCCTCCTCTGCTCTTCCAAAAACATCTCCAATTTTCAGAGTCAGTGAAGTATCTAGGTATCACACTTGACACGCGGAAAAAGCAAATAGAGCTTTCTGGAAATGTCGCCGCACAATGGAAAGACTTTGGCACCCATGCCCAAAGGCTGTACACTGCTGTGATTAGACCTATGTTCTGTTACGGAACAATGTCTGGTGGCCTAGAGCCAGACTCTCCACAACCATAGCACTTCTTATAATCACGTGCAAAGACTTACGTGCACGGGCGCAATGCGACCAACCCCCACAGCCGTCTTGGAAGCCATCCTGGGTCTGCCTCCACTGGATCTCCACGTGAGAGAGCAGGCTATGCTGGCAGCCTTGCGCCTGAAAAATGAAGAGTTGTTGAACAGCAAAAAAGTATTGAGGTGGGCCACTCTCGAATTCTGGGCAAGGCAGTCAAGCGACTGCCTATACTACAAGGACCATCTGACTCACTCATCCCTCGATTTATACTAGGGAAAAACTACCACATCTTCTTTATTGCGGAAGTGGCATCCCAACCAGACATATCCATCTTCACGGATGGATCTAAAACAATTGAAGGAACAGGCACCGGAATTTATTCCAAAGAACTGAACTTCCACATCAGCCAACCACTAGACAAAATTTCTACTGTCTTTCAGGCAGAACTAGCAGGAATAACGCTTAGTGCAAAAAAAATGTTTATGCACAGCATAAAGAATAAAATTATCTGAATCTCCTATGACAGCGGAGCCGCTCTGCAGGCACTAGCGTTTACTATCGGAGTAAAAAATGTAAGGCCCCTGACTTTAGAAGCTTGTATCTCAGTAATTAGCAATCATAATTTCATGAAATATGAAATTATGACTCAAATCGCACAAGCGCTAGGCTTTAAAAATTAATTAGGTACAACTATTATTATTGAAACTGAGTGGAAGCTGTTGTCGTACAGTACACTATTGCTATGAAATGAAGCGAATGGTGTTGTACAATACAAAAGAGTAATCATATATATTGTTGTGGTTTGCCTTTGCCGCTCGCTGTTTGCGATGTGTTAGATTACCTCTCGGCCTCTCGCGGGAATATGTGCGTCTTTCTTTCGTCGTAATCGACGTAATCACACCATTTACTTTGAATTACAAGAAAACAAACTTTGTTTTCATTAAACGAATAATGGAGCTTATTTCAATACTAGAAATTTACCATCTAAAACAAGAATTTTTTCTTTAGTTTCCGTATATTTAAAAATAATGAAATGTTCGGTTATAACTCATAAAACAAATTAACTATATCAAAATCTAATCAACATTTATGGGCTTTTGACTTTTGAGAAGTATGTATCAGTGGCCTTGAATTTTTACTCTGATAGTAGGTCAATACAAAATCACCTCTAGGTTGGTTTCCAAGTGTCACCAAGTACTAGAGCAAGTGACAAACAGTAATACCCTCGAACTCGTATGGGTTAAAGGTCATACTGGAACAACAGGCAATGAAAAAGCCAATAAGTCTAGTACAAGGCTAGGTGGAACTTGATGTCAGGGTGCCGTCACGCTAGAGAGGCCTTCAGAGGACCATCTCGTAGCCTTGGCGCGTTTTTGCATGCGATTATAACTTGCAGTTATTGTTAGCTCATAAAAAATTATTTTTGACAAAGAACATTTAACAATTTATTAAATATAAAACACATTTTTATTGTATTACACCACATTTACTGTTTTTAACAATCATTTTACAATCTTCTATAAAATTAATATCTTGAACGCGATGCCTTATTTTACTTTTTGTAGACTTCTTTATTTTTAAAATCGGGATTGATGGAGAAAAACACATTTGTGACATATCAAACGTTTTAAATATTTCATCTGCAGAAGATCTAATAAGAACATTAGGTAAACCTTCGAATGATGCCGACGCGCCCCGTGCAATTTGCTTGGAAAATTCTGTAACGGTAGGATGATAGTGACGGTTTAAGAGACTTAACTCGTATAAGGCAGAACTGGCAGCATTACAATATTCTGGATCTTTTAATTCCGCCTGATATAATCCGTCTCCCCAAGACGATTCCAAATCTAATAAAATATCCATAGTGCTATTTGATTGTAAAAGCGATTTACAGATCGATAAACAACTTAGGGCTCCATCGTGAGCGACTTGCAAACTTAATGTCGCTATCCTCTTGAGAAAACTTGCCATACGTTTTTGTGTTATTTTCTTTTGACGTTTAACTAACGAATATATAAGAGTTTCCAAAACTACGCCGAAATCGTTATAATTAGTTCCGCAATGGACGGTTAACAAATTTTCATATACATTAGAATAAAATCCTGCGGGATCAAAATTTAATACCTCCCCCTGTTGACAAAGTATTGCAAAAATTGTTTGTATACACCTCTGTTTTTCATTATACGCCATCCAATCTTCCTTTAACAAATTTCCCAAAATTTTTATAAGATCCATATAAAATTCGATACTTAAACAGTGCGCAAATTTTGTAATGCCTTGCAGACATATACCGACATTTTTCGTATTGGTGGAATTTTTTAACACTTTGAAGAAAATTCCAAAAGTCAATTTTGTAATTTCGGTAACGTTTCCCTGTTTACTCTGCCTGCTTTCTTCGGCTTTCGCCTCCATTAACGCCTTTTCTACTTCTTTCACGCGTGCCGCCTTTTTCTTTTCGTTTTTGGAGAGTTTCAATATATTTCCTTTACGAGATTGTAATTTTTTCTGTTTTAATTTTTGAATTCTCTCTTGATCCATATTTACGTCTTTAATTTTCAAAAAAAGCAAAACTTCCAACATTTCCAAGTGAATGTTAAACGAAAACTTCTTCAAATAATGATTTATTAACCTAACGATCTTTAATGTTATTTCCGATTTTAAATCTTCATTAAACACATTTTTACACGTTAATTTAACTTTTTCGCGAATGCCGCTGTTCGAATGATTTAAAAAAGGAATCGTGGCTTGTGCTACATTTTCGCCGTAATTAAAATAAGGATGCGCTTGTAATAACTCGCACAAAGCACTTACCGCTATTTCTCCTAATTTTAATTTAATATTCGACGTTACAATTCGATTACGATCTTTAATTAGAACCGACGAAAATGTCGCCAAGAACTGTAAAAATTTTTTGTAATATTGTAGAATTGTCGTTTCGTATTTATTTAATTTCAATGTGTCTTTCTTTAATTTAACCGATTTATCGACATCTTCTTTGAAACGATACGAAGGTAATAAATCTTTGAAAACTTCGACTAAGGATATTATAACCATTTTTTTAATTATTAACGAATTGTTCTTTTCGTCCCTATGAAGCATTTTAACCAAAACTCTTAAATTATCAATTTTCTCATTCGGATCTTCTAAAATACTAGCGCTTAAACTGCCAATTTGAATTTTCTTCTCTTCTATAACTTTATTCTGTCTGATCAGTAATTCAGCAGCGGTGATTGTCGTCGATATTTTAGGTTCATCGCTACTTTCAGTTTCTTCGAAATCGTCCTCACTTATAATCGAATCCTCTGTTGTTTGATTGGGTAATTTTTCGATCACGGGAACAATTCCCGATTTCGTTTTAATAGGTAAAAGATGTTTAGTAATGGTAGTTTCTTCTTCTTGGTATAAATTCTGATATTCTTGCTCCAGCATGTCCCAATCTTCCACTTCATGTTGAGTATCCAATTTCGAAGAGTAAAGTTCATCCACGATTTGTTTATTTTGGTGAGAAAAAACATTTGTTGCAAGAACTTCTTTAGGAGTTTCTTCTTTCTTCTTTTTTTTGCTTTTTAATAATTTACGGTTTGTAAGGGTAAAATTCTTTTTTTGGGATTTTCGATCGTTGAATTTACTTTTCTGTATTGAAGATTTTTTCTTGAAAGATTTCGATTGTGACTTTTTATTTTTTACTTTCAAAGAGTGAGTTTTTTTCGCCATGGAAACTACTTTAAAAGCTAAAATTGATTAAATATAAGAATATAATAAGGTTAGGTAACACAAATTCTAAGGTTATGTTTTAAAACACGTTTTTGTTTTGGCAGTAACTAATGCACAGTGAAGTGCATAAATATAGTGTGTGAAGTCACAGGGTGAAGTGCAAATACTAAACATTTACATTACAACACATCGTGAAAAATACTGGATTTAAGAGGATTCATCCTATAGTAATGTTGATGCGTTCAGACTACAACGTTCGCGTGCAAAAAGCGACGTCTTGTGCTAAGAGCGTTTTTCAAATTCGCTGGAACCTGGAGTAAAGCTGCATTTATAGTGTCGGTATCGGTAAGCAGTAAGCAGTAAGTAATAGTATAGCCCCTGCTGACACATAGTACCGACAACTTGTGATCTTCATCTTGCCGACTGGAGCAAAATTGTTTGGCAACACAAATTCCCTAAGCGGATGAAGTGCGTGAATGCCGTGAATAGAATAATAGAAAGCGCAACAGCGCAAGCGCCACTTGTATTTTTTCGCTTTATTTACTGTTTTCTCTATTTGTTTACAGCAATCTTTCCATCTGAAAATTTCCGTAAATAACATGTAAATTGTAAATTATTAGAAATGTCAGGTTGCTTTACAAGAGGTTGCACCAGCAGTGACAGAAATGACAAAGTTTATTTAGAATCCCTGCGAACCTTTTAGTAGGACAAAAACATGGTTAACCTCACTTTCCCCTCATAAACAAGAATATACTTGTTAAGAAATGTTAATCTTTATTAAACTAAAAAATGTAGATTTACAGGCAACACACTTGCGACATACAAGTTTGACAAGTCTCAGTTAATTTTTTCTGTGACTACTAGGTGGCGCTGTGTCCATAGAGTTCCTACAGTGACTTTATTACAAACAGTGACGACAAGCGGCGATTATCCGCCATTAAGAGGCAAAATTGTGGGCGGGTTTATATGAACTCAACGGTGGTATCCTAGCAACGTTCTTAATCCAAATAAAAATCACACGTAAACACAGTCAGGCCGCCATTAAGATGCAAAATATACCACGGCCAATCAAAATCGATACCACGCTTGTCGTCACTGTTTGTAATAAAGTCACTGTAAGAGTTCCTATATTTTTACTTTAAAAACATTACTTTAACACTTCCTCCAAAGGAAAAATATAAAGAAAACACAAAAACTATACATACAACTACTCAGTTTTACACAGAATCCACCTTCTGTACTCCGATTCCTTCACGCAGCATCAGTTTTTATTCTCTGGCTCATTCTTTATATCGAAAATTGAATCAGACAGGCTTTGTTCTATGGTTTCATCACACACAACCTTGAGCTCTCCAATGTTGTTGTTCAAATTGCATGTAACTTCAGGTTTGAATTTCACATCGTGACTTAGAACAATTTTCCTCTGAGATGGAATCCAGACCCTAAATCCATCCCCATTGTTCACGTATCCAACCAGATATCCACGAATAGCTTTGTCATCAAACTTGGAACGAAACTGTTTATTCACATGCACATAACATTCTGTTCCAAATATTTTCAAGTGACTTAGATCTTTCACTGGTCGATCATACCACATTTCATAAGGAGATTTATTTTGAACTGATAACTTGCCAGTGCGATTCAGGAGGTATGCAGCAGTATTACAAGCTTCTGCCCACAGTTCTTTTGATAATTTACATGAATTCAGCATAGAGCGCGCGCATTCCACAATGGTGCGGTTCTCTCTCTCTGCAACACCATTCAGCTGTGGTGTATAGGGTGGAGAAATACATTGCTCTATTCCTCTGTTTCCTAGCAATTCAGAAACCTTTTTGTTATCAAATTCTTTCCCTCCATCACATCTGAACTGTTTCACTGTATGACCGATTGTCTTAGCTTCGTTCAGGAACTGTTCCAGGACGGTGCAAACTTCATTTTTCTGCTTCAGAAAAAAAATCCTACGAAACCTACTGAAATCGTCCTTAAAACACACATAGTAACGTGCTTTTCCAAGGGATTCCACAGTCATTGGACCATTAACATCCGCATGGATTCTTTCACCAACAACCATCGGTCGTTGTCTTTGATTTTTGAATGGCAACCGGTGCATTTTTCCCAGAGCACATCCATCACAAAATTCATCCTTGCAGTCATCCACATTGATGTTCATCAGCTTCAAGACATTTTTTACATGTTGTTTATTTTGATGGCCGAATCGTTCATGATAAACTTGCAGCGTACCCGACGACGTCACCAAATTCACTTGAGCAGGTTGTACTGGTCTCATTACACGTACGTCAAGCACATATAAGTCACAATTTACATATCCAGTCATCACTACTTCCCCAGTGATTTTGTCTTCAAGTTTTACACTTTTGTTATCGAATTTCGTACAAAAACCTTCTTGTGCAGCTGCTTTTATTGAGAACAAATGTGCACTTGCTTCAGGAACGTAGAGAACGTTTTTCAATTCAGCATTTTTCCAGGTATTGTTCAAATGCCTTTGAATTTTCACGGTTCCCTTTCCATGTGCATACATACTTATACCTCTCTTGCCCAGTAATATTTCTTTAGGAACGACGAATGTTGTGTACGACACAAAATATTGTTTATTCGAAGTAACGTGATTAGTAGCACCACTGTCACAGTACCATTTGTCCGCTTCAACATAATCATTCACAGAAACGCCAAAAACACACGATAAAAATGCAACTTTCTTTTCAGACTGATCTTTACCAATGCTACCATCTGTCCGTTTCATTTGACACTCTGCTGCCCAATGACCAAGTTCTTTGCATTTATGACAAGGAAACTTTTGTTTTGCACGGTTAACATTCTTTTTCGAGTTTTCATCCATGTTTTTCCTATTTTGCTTGTTTTTTCCTTTAAAATTATCACGTGCAATAAACGCAACTTGTTCTTCTTTACTTTGATCACGCAATTCAATTGTACACAATTTTTCAATCAACAAATTCACACTTTGATTTTCCGGTGAAATCGTGTCCCACAAGTCTTTGAAATTGTCATATTCTTTCCCTAATGTCGACAAAATTCGACCGTTCAAAATTCTTTCTGACAGAACACTTTCATTATGCTTCTGTAATTCGTCATTTAAATCTACGAAAAGCTTTTGCAACTTCGCGACATGAGCACTTATATCTTCTTTATCGTCACGTTGAACACGAAAAAAGGCTTCGATCAACATATTCAATCGCTGAGTACTGCTGCGTTCAAAACGCGCATGTAACTTTTCCCAAATTTCATTCGCGTGAGTACACGTTAATACGAGCTCGGCAACGGATTTCCCTAGAGCACCTGCTAGTAAACTTGCCGCTTTCGCATCATCCTTCAACCATTGCTGACGCGCTGTCTTTTGTTCTGCAGTTTCGTTTTCCACAGATTTCGGACACTTTTGCGTACCGTTAACGACATCTTCAAGCACACACGACCGTAATAACATCGAAACATGCCATTTCCATTTTGCCCAGTCTTCAGGTCTTTCCAATTTGTCAACTTGTATTTTATAGTCACCCATGCCTGCAGCCAATTTTTTTTTCTTTAATCTTCACGAGTAATTTATGTCGAAATTACTCACTAGTAATAAAAAAACACTTTTAAATTATTCACACGCGATCTGGGCCCGTAACCTGTTAAGAAATGTTAATCTTTATTAAACTAAAAAATGTAGATTTACAGGCAACACACTTGCGACCACTGACCTGTATCATAAAGGACTGAGCATTCTTCAATACAACATTGAAGCAAACAAGCCCCACCTAAATATTAGTTACTTCAGGTGCCAACTAGTGCGTTAGTTATATAATGATGGTAGCTCGGTGTTTATAACGTGTTGGTAGTACTGGTATCAGCTGTTACAGTTTAGCTTGTTCTAATCTATATGCTTAATATCTGGTGAAAAGTAGTATAATTACAGGCTCATAATTATTTAAAAACGTAAATTATTAAAAATTGTATTTTATTGCAATGCATAAACGTAGTTTATACTACGTATGAAACAAGGTTATGTTTATGTAAATAAAAACATTAGTTACAGTGTTACCAATAATCACCAACACAACAAACCTAAATTACTAATTGGCACCTTAAAACACCGGTTTTCAATTTGCTTCAAAAATAGTGGAGGGGATCATTAGAATGCTCAGTCCTTTAAGATACAGGTCAGTGCTTGCGACATACAAGTTTGACAAGTCTCAGTTAATTTTTTCTGTGACTACTAGGTGGCGCTGTGTCCATAGAGTTCCTATATTTTTACTTTAAAAACATTACTTTAACAATACTTACCGTAATTTAGGTAATTAAATTAAATGCGTCCTTTAAAATAATGTGAATTGCTCGCATTCAAATTGTATAATTTGCAATTTATAAGTTATTTGTGTAACGACAGACCGTGAAGCTGAACTATTGAGGCTGTAACAAAAGGTAATGAGAGGGCCCGATTGGTCTGAAAACGGCCGTTGGACATTTTTCGTAAATTTTCTAGGTTTTAATTAATGAATTGTTGTGGGGACCTGAGCCACAACCGATCTTATCAACGATACGACAGTCCATGCTTTATACTTGACATGAACATGCACATTTGTGTAATATTATGTTTAATTAAATGTACTTAATCTGTGATCAATTAATTAATTATTTATGTGTATTCCACCACGTAACATGAATAATATTCAATGAATGGTTCAATTAATCATAACTTCTTCTTCTTTTCTTCTTCTTCTTTCTTCTTCTTCTTCTTCTTCTTCTTCTTCTTCTTCTTCTTTCCTTCTTCTTCTTCTCTTCTTCTCTTCTTCTTCTTTCTTCTTTTCTCTTCTTCTCGTCTTCTTCTTCTCTTCTTCTTCTTATTCTTTTCTTCTTTTCTCTTCTTCTTCTTCTTCTTATTCTTCTTCTTTTCTTCTCTCTTCTTCTCTTCTTTTCTTCTTCTTCTTCTTCTTCTTATTCTTCTTCTTTTCTTCTTCTTTCTTCTTCTTCTTCTTTCTTCTTCTTCTTTCTTCTTCTTTCTTCTTCTTCTTCTTCTTCTTCTTCTCTTCTCTCTTCTTCTTCTTCTCTTCTTCTTCTTCTTCTTCTTCTTTCTTCTTCTCTCTTTCTTCTTCTTCTTCTTCTTCTCTTTCTTCTTCTTCTTCTGCTTCCTTCTTCTTCTTTTCTTCTTCTTCTTCTTCTTCTCTCTTCTTCTTCTTCTCTTCTTCTTCTTCTTCTTCTTCTTCTTCTCTTCTTCTTCTCTTCTTCTTTCTCTCTCTTCTTTCTATTCTTCTTCTCTTCTTCTTCTTCTTCTTCTTCTCTTCTTCTTCTTTTCTTCTTCTTCTTCTTCTTCTTCTTCTCTCTTCTTCTTCTTCTTCTCTTCTTCTTCTTTCTTCTTCTTCTTCTTCTCTTCTTCTTCTCTTCTTCTCTTCTTTTCTTCTTCTTCTCTTCTTCTTCTCTTCTTCTTCTTCTTCTTCTTCTTCTTCTTCTTCTTCTTCTTCTTCTCTTCTTCTTACGGTACAAGATATCTGCTTCATTTTTTGGTGACATATGTAAATTGATAACGACTATTTTTTAAAATTATTTTCAATTATACAGGATGCTTCACAAAATTGTAATATATCAAAGTTAGGTTTTTTTAAATGCAACCCCTTGTATTTTATTACATTTTTAGATTATACGTTAAAAACTAAGGTAACTTTATTAAACGTTCCGTATACCTATCGCTTACCAATTTTGAGAAAATTGTGATTTTAAGGAAAATATTCAATTTAAACAACCCCTAATAACACGGAAACCACTTACTTTCAGTAACACAAATTTATATCGATTTATCTTGACCTTTAAGGCTTTCATTTGCACTACGTAGGATTTCGATTTAGTGTACAGGGTGTTTAGAAAAAGGATTCATATTTTATATTTTTCAAACATCAAAAACTCACTTAACTTAAATGGAACACCCTGTATGTTTTTATTCTATGTTGAATAACTTTTCATTTTCTATCAAAAACTATGAGTTATAGATACTATCCTCGCCAGGAGTGTTTACCGCTACGTCATCACATACAATCATATGGTGTAATATGAAAAACACGAATCAAAATTGTACTATATTAGTCAAATGAGAATTAAATTCTTATGCATATAAAAGAAATTAAATTCGCGTTTATAGGTTTATTCTTTCTATAACATTTGCTTATTCAATACCGTATGTCGATTTCGTCAAATGCACTGCGAATGTTCACCATCCTTATTGAATTCACTGTTTTATATGAGATGACAGTATTAATAAATTGGATAGCTAGATTCATACATTAATGACGTAGCGGTAAACACTCCTGGCGAGGATATTATGTCTAAAATCAACGATTAAAAAGTTATTAAGATTTTTCTCTAAAATTTGTTTGGAAATGGTTTTGTTTGCATTCTAGTAGGCCATGATTTTTTTTATTGTAGTTGATAATTAGATATGGGATCATAACTTAATTAAAAATGAAATTCATAACAAGAAGTAATCATTTATGGAAAAAATGGTATAGTAAATGCTCAATATGATGACCATTTTTTTCTATGCTCAACCGCACTCGATTTTCAAAAGATCTAACGTTTTTCAGGATATCTGGTGTTATAGTAGCAAACGCATCCTTTATTGTATTCTTTATGTCATCAGCAGTGGTAGGTGGAGTGTTGTGGACCCCTCCTTCCAATCCTTTTATTGAGGAATTGTCTATCTAAATATTTTTGAAAAAAATATAAACACCATTCTTATCACATTCAACTTCACCAGAATTTATATGGACGAGGCTTTCAACGAAGGTTGAATTTTTGTTTATGGAGTCTCGAAAAAGTTGAAGAAGAAGATGAATTCTTTAAATATGTTTTATTTATCGACGAATCCACTTTCCACAACATAACGGCTTGGTAAACTGACATAACTTTCATTACTAAATCGTTACCTGTATCGCACTGTTGACCGCCAAAACCGGTGGAGCCTCAATGTATTTGGGAGAATTTTGATTTTTTGATGGAAACTTGAACGGAGTAAAATTTTTACGGATATTAGAACAACACTTTTTCGACTCTTCTTGATGAAGTTTGTTTAGATATTATTATTATTGTTGAGATTTGTGTATATTGACAAAAAATAAATAAATCAATATTTGTTAATTTATATTATGTAAGGCGATTTATGTGCCAGATGGTAGACTGTTTTTTATTCAAGTTCTCACGCCAACCCCTAATATTTTTTTGTTACTTAACACACATGTTAAAATCTATTTAAGGGTAGACCTAAGTATAAATGACGCGAAGACGCAGTCTGTACTTTGTATCGAACGTGCCTTTTTAATTCTAATTAAACGCGTTCTTTCATTTGTTGTTTCTTTACACTTATCCTATTATTATTAAATTAATCCGCTGCAATATCCAATAGGTTATGCGCCCAGTTTACAAACTATTTAATAATTCACCAATAGTGCTAAAGTGACTTTTAGTTAGTGAACAAATTTTAAGTGCTTTATATAATTAAGTGCAACATAATGGATAGTGGTAAATCAAAAAGGAATATAAAACAATTCAACGGAGAAAATTATAGTATATGGAAGTTCCGTATCCGATCACTACTTTCCGAAGAAGATGCGTTGAAAGTGCTTGATGAAAACCCACCAGACGTATTAACAAAGGAATGGCGTCGAATGGAACGGATTGCAAAAGGTTACATTATTGAGTATTTGAGTGATTCGATGCTTAGTGTTGTAACCGAATCTGCAACAGCCGCTCAAATCATTAAAAATTTAGACGACGTTTATAGTCGAAAAAGTTTAGCCACTCAACTTGCAGTTCAGAAGAAATTACTTTGTCTAAAACTACAAACAGATATACCTTTAATAAAGCATTTTATCACATTTGATGATATGCTAATAGAATTAAATGCCGCAGGATCAACGCTAGATGAAATGAGTAAGGTGGCCCATTTATTATTGTCACTACCATCATCTTACGATGGGGTTGTAACAGCGATACAAACCCTGACAGAAAAAAATTTAAGTTTGGCATTCGTAAAAACGAGACTTCTAGATCACGAAATAAAACTAAAAAAATGAAGCAACTAACACCGCGAATAAAGTTTTACATATACAGACAAACCACAAACAAACAAATTTCCGAAACGAAAAATTCGCAGTGCGTAACAATAAACCAGTGAAAAATGTTAAACGGTCGTTCAATAAGTTCAAGAGACAATACAGACAATATAAAAAGTGCGATTTTTGTGGTAGAAATAATCACCTAAAAAAGGATTGTATCTACTTCAAAAGACAACAAAAAATGGATTATTCCCACAACAGAACATTACAAGTGGTAAAAACTACACCCAGTGACCAAAGTTTTGTTTTTATGACGGGACGTGGAATCGGAACAAAATCGACATCAAATAATCAAGAGGTTACCTTCATCATAGATTCAGGAGCAACAGACCATTTAATCAATCAAACCGATTTCTACTCAACGTACGACGTATTAGCCGAACCAGTCGACATCACAGTAGCAAAACGAAGTACATCCATAAAGGCAACAATTATAGGAAATATCCATGTAACATCAAATTTGGGTGTAAATGGAATCCTGGAGAATGTACTATACGCCGCCGATGTCCCCTACAATCTGTTGTCAGTCCGTCGTATGCAGGAAGCAGGAATGTCCATTTTATTCACAAAAAATGGAAATGTACAAGTAAAAAAGGGAAGTATGGTCGTTATAAAAGGTGAGCAAATTCCAAGTAAATTATTTAGCACGACCTTTAGAGTAGTAGACAACAAAAATTCTACATATATTGGTCATCCAACAAATATTAATGATAGTTATAAAATTTGGCATGAACGTCTAGGTCATGTTAGTAAAACAAAATTTTTAGAATTAAAATCAAAAGACTTCGTACTTGACGATGGTCAATTAAGTAAAATTAATCCAGATGAAAATATATGTGAGGCTTGTATTTACGGGAAACAGGCACGTTTACCTTTTGCTAAAACGAAAGATAAATCACATGTACAAAGACCTTTATTTGTAATACATTCAGATATATGTGGACCGATTACACCAACCACCGTAGACAATAAAAATTATTTTATAACTTTTATAGATGAATACACTCATTATACGGTCACGTACTTGTTAACATATAAATCTGAAGTATTTAAAGTTTTTCAAGATTTTGTAGCAAAATGTGAAGCCCATTTTAATTTAAAAATTGTAACTTTTTATTGCGATAACGGGCGAGAATATCTTTCAAATGAATTAAAGGCTTTTTGTGTTCAAAAGGGTATAACTTATCATTTAACCGTACCTTACACTCCGCAACAAAATTCTGTCGCGGAGCGAATGAATAGATCGCTAACCGAAAAGGATCGTGCTATGCTACACGGTGCCGAATTAACCAAACAATTTTGGGGAGAAGCTGTTTTGACAGCGACTTATTTAATTAATATCACTCCCACTAAAGCGATCAAAGTACGTATGACACCTTTTGAACTGTGGCATAATAAAAAGCCCAGATTAAGCCATTTAAAAAAATTTGGTTCAACCGTTTATGTACATAAGAAAACCAGAACGTCAAAGTTTGACGAAAAATCCTTTAAGGGAATACTGGTTGGCTATGAACCAAATGGTTATAAAATTTTCAATGGCGAAACGTGTAAGTTTATCGTAGCACGTGATGTGGTGTTCGACGAAATTAATTTTAAAACGTCAAGGCAAAAACTTGACGAATCAAATATTAAATACCCTATAAACAGTATAAACAGTAAGATCAGTGAAGTTGATGATAACGTTAAACTTATAAATAGTAAAACGGATATCACTTGCACTGATGAAACTAACCAACACTGTAAATCTGTGAATAATAAAACAGATGATGAACACCTCATGCCTTCTAATTCAAAAACACACAATAAACAAAATGTGGATAGCGTAAGACGTAGTGAACGATTAAAAAATCGTTCAGAAATAGCTCATGAACACAATGAGACTAAATACGTCAATAATTCTTTAATCTGTGCTGAATCCACAATTTACGGATTACCAGAATCCTATAAAGATATTCATAACCGAAATGATAAAGACAAATGGCTAGCTGCCATTAAAGATGAACTAAATTCACTTCAACAAAATAACACGTGGACATTAGTTTCGAGACCACCCAATAAAAATATTATAAGTTGCAGATGGGTATTTACAATTAAGAAGTCAAATAAATATAAAGCTGGATTAGTGGCAAGAGGGTGTAGTCTACAGTTCTTAATAGACTATGACGAAACGTTTGCACCTGTTGCACGGATTGCCACGTTTCGGATATTTGTAGCTTTTGCCAATCAATTTAATTTATTACTTCACCAAATGGACGTAAAAACTGCATTCTTAAATGGCATTTTAAAAGAGGACATTTACATGGAAATTCCGGAAGGAATTAATATTAGGGACGATAATTTAGTTTGCAAACTTCACAAATCTTTGTACGGTTTAAAACAATCTGCAAGATGTTGGTACGAACGCTTTGATGAAGCATTAAAAGAACATAATTTTAGGAACTCCTCGGTGGATCATTGTCTATATTTTTTAAATAACGGTCACATTAGTAAAAATATTTACGTTATTTTATATGTCGATGACCTTTTAATAGCTACTTCAAATATTGACATCATGACAAGTTTCAAAAATTATTTAATGCAAAAATTTCAAATGGTAGATTTATTAGACATAAAATTATTTCTAGGCATAAATATTAATAGGCAGAACAACGAAATAACCTTAGATCAAACTGATTACTTAAAAGCGGTTCTTAAAAGGTTTAAAATGGCCGATTGTAAACCGATCAGCACACCCTTAGCGACAAAACTAAATTACGAATTTTTAAATAGCAACGAATTATACGATGCACCCTGTCGGAATTTAATAGGTTGTTTAATGTATGTAATGTTATGTACCCGACCAGATTTAACCTTAGCTATAAACTTATTGAGCAGATACCAAAGTAAAAATAATAAAGAACTTTGGCAATGTTTAAAAAGGGTATTAAGATACGTTAAAGGTACACTCAATTATAAATTAACTTATAAAAGATGTGAATTTAACGAAATATTAATTGGTTTTGTGGATGCTGATTGGGGTACCAATGAAATTGACAGGAAAAGTACAACCGGCTATTTGTTTAAGTTATTTGATAATTGCACAATTTGCTGGAATACAAAAAGGCAAAACTCGGTAGCAGTCTCTTCAACAGAAGCCGAGTACATGGCACTGTTTGAAGGCGTTAGAGAAGCCGTTTGGTTAAAAAGTTTAGATACTAAACAGCGCCTTTTTAAATATAGAAAAACCAATTACTATTTATGAAGACAACAATAGTTGTATTGCAATAGCAAATAATCCTATTGCTCATAAACGATCAAAACACATTGATATAAAATACCACTACATAAGGGAACAGGTCCATAACAAATTAATCTGTCTGCAATATATTTCCACAGGTGAACAACTAGCTGATGCCTTCACAAAGCCGTTAGCAGCAACGAAGTTCCAAGAAATTCGACTTCAAATTGGATTGAAAGACAGAATGTAAACACGGTCTGACTGGGTTTTCGTTTGGGGTTTCCCCAGTCCTTGCAACAAATGTTGGACCGAATTCTTCCCCAAAAATGCAATGAAAAGACTAATTATTTTTTTTTACTTATTAAGATTTATTTTTTGAGGGGGCGTGTTGAGATTTGTGTATATTGACAAAAAATAAATAAATCAATATTTGTTAATTTATATTATGTAAGGCGATTTATGTGCCAGATGGTAGACTGTTTTTTATTCAAGTTCTCACGCCAACCCCTAATATTTTTTTGTTACTTAACACACATGTTAAAATCTATTTAAGGGTAGACCTAAGTATAAATGACGCGAAGACGCAGTCTGTACTTTGTATCGAACGTGCCTTTTTAATTCTAATTAAACGCGTTCTTTCATTTGTTGTTTCTTTACACTTATCCTATTATTATTAAATTAATCCGCTGCAATATCCAATAATTATTATCATTAAAAATTTAGTTTACAACACTCCACCTACCACTGCTGATGACATGAAGATTGGAATAAAGGATGCGTTTGCTACTATAACACCATAACGTTAGAAGATCTCTTGAAAACGAGTGCGGTTATGCATAGGAAAAATGGCATTTACCTACTACAGTATTTTTTCCACTGCTTCAATTTCATTTTTAATTAAGTTTTGATCACATATTTAATTATCAACTACAATAAAAAAATCATGGCCTACTAGAATGCAAACAAAAACCATTTTCATACAAATTTTAGAGAAAAATCTTAATAACTTTTTAATCGTTGATTTTAGACATATCTATTACTCATAGTTTTTGATAGAAAATGAAAAGTTATTCAACATAGAATAAAAACATACAGGGTGTTCCATTTAAGTTAAGTGAGTTTTTGATGTTTGAAAAATATAAAATATGAATCCTTTTTCTAAACACCCTGTACAAAAAATCGAAATCCTACGTAGTGCAAATGAAAGCCTTAAAGGTCAAGATAAATCGATATAAATTTGTGTTACTGAAAGTAAGTGGTTTCCGTGTTATTAGGGGTTGTTTAAATTGAATATTTTCCTTAAAATCACAATTTTCATAAAATTGGTAAGCGATAGGTATAGGGAACGTTTAATAAAGTTACCTTAGTTTTTAACGTATAATCTAAAAATGTTATAAAATACAGGGGGTTGCATTTAAAAAAACCTAACTTTGATATATTACAATTTTGTGAAGCATCCTGTATAATTGAAAATAATTTTAAAAAATAGTCGTTATCAATTTACATATGTCACCAAAAAATGAAGCTGATATTTTGTACCGTTTAGGCACAAGAGACCGAGGGAATAGTCGTGAATCACCCTGTATATCATGATCCGATGGAAAAAAAAACTGTTGTATTCGTCTTATTGCCAGCTACAACTTTCATTTGGAAAGAAAAATCAACTCCCATTTAAAAAAATGGCTGCCATGATGAAATCTCTAAAGTGGCGCCATCTATAATTAAATTGATAATGTCATCATCTTTCCCCCTCATAGCCCCTAAACTTTCGTCTGAAACATTTTTTGAAAAAAATTCTCCTTTTCGAGATATTCGCGTGTATCACTTAAAGTGGTCTACCCTGTATGTGTGACACATAAAGTCGCACTAGAATTGACCAACGGGGGTTCCATTAAAAAAATGCAACTTTGATATAAATTATCCTGTATAAACTTTGCGATTCAAGTGAAAATATTTTAGATTTGTGGCCTTACCATATCCCATGAACGAACTTTCGAAATGTTCATTAATAAACCCCTTAGATCAAAGATAAACCCGCAGTCTTTGATCCACACACTATTGGCCCAGCCTGTATACAAACAATATTTTGCACTAGTTCTAAAAATAATTAATCCAAAATATTTTCTACTAAAATAAAACTAAATTAATACCGAAATACCGGTATTTACGTATGCATACCGGTTAAAATACTGAATCAATTTTGTACGGGATCCCGGTTTTCGAAATCCCGGAATTCCGCTACTGTAAGCTCTAATTGCAAGTCTACATCTGTAATTGAACATCTAACATTTACCTACATCTTAAGACCAAAAAAAATATTTGAGAAAAGTTAAGCGCACTATCTAACTTCATCGAAGAAACAAGGTGTTGCGTGGTGCGTATCCAGCACTTTTTTGTATACCTACACTACCTACAGTACAGCAATATTGCTAAATTTTGAAGGCGAAGGTATTTGTCGGCAAAATAACTTCATTATTCAAAATTTCGGGCCCCCCCCCCCGCCCCGGGTGCGCCACTGGTTGTAATCAGACAAGGATTTCTGATTTTCTCCTAAAATAATATATAGGGTATGTCATAAATATTTTTATTTTGATAATTTCCGGAGAGAGAAAAAAGAAATATATAGTATGTAGTATAGTTTTAATCAAAAAACGATTTCTGATTTTCTCCTGATATAATATACAGGGTGTGTTATAAATATTTTTAATATTTTGCTAATTAATTAAGTAAATTGGTACACTTCTTATACTCGATTAAAAGAGTCATATGTCCTCTACTTCATTGTACAATTTTACTTCTTCATATTGGTTAGCAAGAGTTATGAATTTTTAAAATTTTAGACTTCCAACATTCATCCCCCTTCCCCTATGGGAAATAGAGAAATAAATGTAGTGCCAATAGTTTTTCATGAACTATATGTATAACATTTAAAGAAATAAAAAGAATAGTCGGAGTAGATTTTGAGAAAATCGATTTTTAATTTTTGATCAATTTTGGGCACAATTTTGTTCTTTATCAATTATACGTAAAAGTTTTGGCCATTCTTTGGCTACGATTTCCAATTTTCAAATTTTAATTAAGTTAAACGGTTCTTGAGCTACACCCTAAAAAGTAAAAACTTGAAGAATTGCTATATTAGCCGCCATTTTGAATTTAGAAACAAACGAAAAACGGCGTTTTACTTATAACCATGTCTGCTAACTTTTCACCGAGGGAAATTAGTTTGGGTTAAAATTTGAATGTTTGCACCCAAAATAACGCAGCTTGCGGCCCCTTGGGCCGATTTTGATGAGAAGCTTCTTTTACCGATGAAGTGAAAATGTTTCATTATTAGGTTGGAAGTAGGGTTATTTATACGTAGACAGATTTATGCTGGGGTTATAAATTAAGGATAATAATAAAATTCACGAAACCCCCCTTAAAATATTTAATGATGAAAATGACGATAAAGATTTTTATATTTTTTAGAGTAATAAAGCTACTATACTAGGGTTATTAATAATTTATGCCAAAGATTTTTGAGTATTTCGTTTATTTTCTTACTCTTCTTTCATTAAAATAGTAATAATTATAAAATACCACAGACAAGTTGTGTACAATCTCGGGTAAGAGACTGCGAATAGTTGGTGGTTTGTTTGTGAGGAGTACGCCGTCACTCGTACCAATTGTAGACTAAGCCTCACACCACCGTGAGTAGATGAACAAAATCTCTTTCATTCAAATACTCACGGTGGTGTGAGGCTTAGTCTACAATTGGTACGAGTGACGGCGTACCCCTCACAAACAAACCACCAACTATTCGCAGTCTCTTACCCGAGATTGTACATGGTCCTTCGAGCCACCAACACCGGCACCAACTACTGAAGATTGTACATGGTCCTTCGAGCCACCACCATCGGCACCAACTATTGAAGAAAAACACCATCGCCCGCCGCCGAAAGAAACGAGAAACCAAGATCAACAACCACAGCGAGCCCCCGATACGAAGCGGAGCATCGCAAGAATAGGAAAATCTACCCCTGTAATTCTATAAGGATTTACGCCCCGTATAGAAGAAAACAACAACACAGCGGGTAAGAAATTAAAACTTGTTACTCGTAGATTAACGAAAATAACGGGAGGAGCTACACCTTCACAATCAAATAAACTGCAAGAGCCAAGGAGCCTCACAACGCAGTAAAAAGCAATCGCCCCAGTAGGAACTCGAAAAGGCAGATTCAACAAACAAACAAACAAACCCCTGTCAGGATAATCGACTGTTGCTACATACGACAGCGGGTAAGAAACTAACACTTGTTTTAGCACACGCCTAGAACAGAAGAATTACCGCGAACCCAGTACGAGAAGAATACGGGCATCGCACTACAAGATTAACAAAAACAGAAGGAATTAACACTTGTTTTAGCACACGCTTAGAACAGAAGAAATACCGCGAAGCCAGTACGAGAGGAAAACGGCATCGCACTACAAGATTAACAAAAACAGAAGGAATAACGTACAAGCCGCACAAGCGCAAAGAAGCAATCGCCGCGGTAGAAAATCGAAAGGGCAGATTCAACAAACAAACAAACCCCTGTTAGGATAATCGACTGCTGCTACATACGACAGTGGGTAAAGAAACTAATATTTCAGATCATCAATAAGGGGTAGGACGCCCAACAGAAAGCATGGAGAAGATCAACAAATTGGCCAACAGCCAAAGTGAAATAGGGAAAGCGATGGAAAAGCTGCTAACAAACATGAAAAAAGATGCGGAGGCACAAAAAAACGAAGAAGAAGCCATACATCAAGATCTAAGCACCACCCACTGGGAAAGGATCTCATCACACTCCACAGTAATCAGCATCGCAAGCACGACAACAATAATAGGAGTAATACTAGTCATCTGGGGATCATATAAAGTATTTGAATGAAAGAGATTTTGTTCATCTACTCACGGTGGTGTGAGGCTATAGTCTACAATTGGTACGAGTGACGGCGTACCCCTCACAAACAAACCACCAACTATTCGCAGTCTCTTACCCGAGATTGTACAAGTTGTCTGTGAAAATACTGACGTTTCGCCAATTCGGGTAGGCTTCTTCAAAGTAAATTGTATAATATAACTGATTAAAAAATAATATTAAACACGTTTGATAACAGGTAGGTAGGTACCCAAGTTGGTGTGTGGTGTGAGAGATAGCAAATAATTTTTTTAAGATTTGATACTATAGTATTTTCGCTGTAGCTTTGCGGTTAAGTGATTAGCGCTTAATTTCAGAAATCACATACTCTTATAGTGTTGTCCTCTTCTAACATATATATCATACCTACCAACCTACCTAAAATATGTATTGGGCATGTCTAATCGCCTCGAGCAATAAACAGGTAAACAACACCATTAAGTATTGTTTGGTGACAATGGAATAATGAGCTCTGTTTTGTTCAAATGTAAACTTTTAAATAAAAAGTCAGGGGTTCTAAACCATTTATTTTTTATAATTGATTCATTATATTGATATCTCCTCATTATGTAGAAATTTTAAGTACCACTGACTTTCACAAATATTGAACCATACAGTTTGCAAGTGGGAATCCCTAATCACTTAACCGCAAAGTTACAGCGAAAATACTATACAAATTGATTGATCCGTACAACATAACAATTACCTATTTTTGTTTTTATTTAATAACAATAAAGAATTTTTTGAGCAGCCCTCGTGTACCTAATGCATAGTTGTCGTTGATTTCACTCAACGGGTAGGTACATACCTCTTAGCCGAAGAATTCTGGAACTGCTTAGAAAGGTATACGTCAGATGTCGTACTGTACATCTCTTTATCTATACCCCCAACCTGAAGTGAAGTGAATGTTTTGTACAGTTGTGCAAGTGCAGCACACATTGTTGTTGTATATCAAAGTCGGTTCTAAATAAACGAATATTATCTACACCATTCTGTTCGCTTATCAAATTTTATAAAAGACATAATCGTTAGGTGTTTATTGCTTGTTTACACCTACAGACCTTTCTATTGTTGTGAATTAATTCATGTTGGTGTTGATATTGCCGTTTAAAAAAAAGTTTCAAATGTTAGGTGATTGGTGTGTCTGAAAATGAAGCTTTGTAAACATGTAAGATGTCTGTTACTTATTAAGTGCAATATTTAAGTTATTTGAGTTGGAACTATTATCTATAAAACGAAAGTGTTAACGACGTTTGCAGATATGGTTAAACGGTAAGTGTTCTTTAATCATTCGAACCTTCAAGTACGAGACAGGTACAAAGAGTAACAACCAACTTCTCTTTCATTTTCTACAAATTTATCGCATTTGTGACAAATTTATCTCTGTTATGCGGACATGTACTACTACGTGCGTATTGATTTTACTTATGCATCATGATTACTGTTTAATTATTTACTCGATTATTTGGTAAAAACAAGTAGACCAGTCAATCTATTGTTAAGGTTTATAGACTTTTCAATTAGAGCGAAAATGAAATCGAGTCATTTTAAAAAAGATAGGTACCTCAATTAACTCAATTATTAGCGTCAACTTCTCTTCGTTTTCAGTTGTAATTCGTTATCGTTATGTAGAGAAATGCATTGTCAATGCAGTTTTTTTGTGAGTAGCTGCCTATAAATAAAGTTATGACTAAATTTGTTCATTTTACTGTTATTATTTATATACTTTATATCGATGGGTTTTTGACAAAACAACGTAAACGACAAATTGTTAATTTTACAGGAATCCACTTTTTTTAATACAAATGTTATTTCTAGAGAAAGTAATACTAAAACTTGTATTATAATATTTTTCATCGTTAGAAATTGATTAGCGACATTAAATTAACGAGAATCCGGCATTTTAAGTAAATTATGCTGCTTACAATGTTTTGTCGGGAAAGTGTACCATAAAATTTGTAACTTAAGATATACATACTACAAACAATCATTATTATAAGCATTCTGATGACGTCGTGTTTACGGAATATGACAATTATCTTAAGCGCTTAAATAAATAACGTAACCGACAACACCTTGAAGGCGCTTGCGATTATCTGTCAGTACCGGATATACGCATACGATATTTAAGGGACTAAAATTAAAAACATCGGCGTTTACGATATTATATATTTTGAATTTTAACTGTCAAAATGAGTAATTCACTTACGCTGCTTTGCAGAGACCTGTAGTTTAACGTAAGCTACCATTTGGTCCAAAAAACGTAAAAATGAAAAAAGTGTCGCTTACGATGTTTTGTCAAAAACCCATCGATATGCTGATAATGTTTTTATTGATAAACAAAGTTATATAAACAGCAATTTCCCCCATTGTCTAGAGGCAATATACAGAGTGGCACGTGAAGTGAGCAACTCGATTGAGATATTTTGAGGAAAATTTGCATTATTATTATTAGATTTTGTTATTAAATTTCTATCAATTATGGTTATCTATAGTAAATGCTTCACTTCCTTTTAATTCAATCGGATCCGTTAAAATAAACTTGTTTTGTTAACTATTTGTGTATCTGGTTTTCTAGGCCATACAAGTGTCTAACTCTTCTTTTAAAAATTTTACTTCTACACTCTCTGCCCATATGTTGATGACACGTCCAATATACCAACGGTCATGAAAAACTGAATCATATTTTTCGTTTTCCAATACAGCAGTTCTCTCACGATTTTTCGATGATGTTCATTTGTCTCAGACAATAAACGATTCGCACTAACCCGGTTTTGTCTTTAGATGGGAACCACACTAATGTTTTCTTTTTAATTGTTAATAATGTAGGAATGTAAGTATGTTATGTACTTTCAAGAATTGACGGTTTTTAAGGTTTAGTTCGGCTCCTGAAATGTATTTGCTTCTTCCACAGCTTCTTCATAGTCGCTTTCAGACTCTGACTGAGGAAAACACTTTCGACATCACTTTTTAATTAGTTATTTAAACTCTCAAAGTTTTCTGTAAAATCTACAGAAGAAAGTCTAGCCACGGATTCTTTCAATAATTATTTTTGCTCGGTTATTAAGCTACCTACCTGAACTAGCAAGCACAAACAAATAGCTGAACGGAACCTTAGGCCGGGATGTCTCATAAGATAGCAGTCCATTTATAGCAGACTGCAATAAAAAATATTACATAATTTGTTACTTATTTGTTGCTAATTTGTACCGGTAAAAAAAAATTTTGTACCGTCAAAGATTTCAAAAAAACGGCACACTGCTGACTTAAGTTTAAACTGGCAGTCCACGTGATAGCGCTCAACGACAGTAGTTATGAGAATGAAGCATCAAC
Source organism: Pyrocoelia pectoralis (assembly GCA_036250285.1). Taxonomy (NCBI): domain Eukaryota; kingdom Metazoa; phylum Arthropoda; class Insecta; order Coleoptera; family Lampyridae; genus Pyrocoelia; species Pyrocoelia pectoralis. The sequence goes on along the minus strand of CM070075.1, from coordinate 33,431,974 downwards.
TATAATTTGTTACTTAACCTGTAGTTTAAAAAAATATGTATAGGGTAGAGTTCCCCAAAGTCGACCGGATCCGGTAGTCGACCAGTTTCTTAAATATTTGCTCATAATTAGGTTGGTAATATATATTTTGGAAGGTGCGTCTGTTTTCCCGCAATCGGACAATTTCGCGCCATATTTCACCAATCAGAACAAAGCATTACTCAAGAGAAACATTAACTACAGTTAGTATCAAGGTGGCGTAGTTAGAGATAGTACCTTGTTGTGTATCTTATACAAAAATTTGATAAATGTTCGCCCTATTTTGTTAGTCCACCAGGAAGGAATCTGTTGAATTAGACGTAGGTACACCCATTTGTAATGTTAGAAATTAGTTTCTTGGCATCTTTTTCAAGAACAAATTGAGTAAAGTAGTTTAATACGTTTAATTTTGGGATGTCGACTTTAGGTTATAAAAAAATCGGCAAATTCTAGTAGTCGACCGGAGCGGTCGACTACTGGTACAAGTGTTATTAAGAACTTTAGGGTCAATTTCGTATAGAAATTGTATAGAAAATCAACAGCTATATTTTTTTAATGGCCATTCATTCATTCTTCGTCATTTTACCAGTAGTCGACCGCTTTCAAAGATTTTAATTGCTTTGTGTCGACTATAGGATTTTCATTTTCTAGAAGTCGACCGCGTGTTTTATTGTCTTTTTAAATCGATTTAGGTACCTTAAAGATTAACAAATAAGTTTATTATTGTTATTTTTGATTTTATACAGAAAATGGGTAAAGTTAACAAAGCTTTAGAGCAGAAAAAAAAGACTAAAAGCAAAAGTAGCATTAAACGTCCTATACACCAATATCGAGAGGAATCCTTACAAGATGCGCTTTTTCAAATTAGAGAAAATCAACTCAGTGCGAGAAAAGCCAGTCAAGTATATGGTGTGCCAAAAACCACTATCCTTGATAGATTAAGTGGAAGAGTTGCCGAACGCCCCAGAAAAATGGGCCCCCCACCTGTTTTAAGCATGGCAGAAGAAAAGGCCATAGTCCACTGGTGTATGAACTTATCTAAGTGTGGGTTTCCACGAAAGATGGATGACATACTGAACACTGTTCAGAAGATTATAATGTCGAAAAACAATGATATAAGAAATATTCCATTCGTAAACGGACGTCCTGGCATAAAATGGTATAAAGCTTTCTTTAGGCGTAACCCTGAACTGACGCATAGAAATGCTGAAAACTTATCACAAGGACGTGCAGTACTCACAGAAGAAAGTATCAGAAAATGGTTTCGTGAGTTAAAAGATTACGTAAAGGCTGAAGGGGCCGAGGATATTTTGTTAGACCCCACCAGGATTTTTAACGGAGACGAAACGAGCTTTACATTGTGCCCAAAGTCTGGAAAAATTGTAGCCCCCAGAGGCTACAAAAACGTATACCAGATAGTGAAGGGGAAGGAAAAAGAGGCATTGACAGTGTTACTTGTGGTATCTGCGAGTGGTGCCATTGCACATCCTTGTGTGGTATTCCCTTATGTACGGCCGCCAAAGGATGTTCGTGACAGTATGGATCCGTCTTGGTGTCTAGGATTAAGCGAAACAGGGTGGATGCGCTCAGAAGTATTTTATGAATATGTAGCCAATTCCTTGAATCCCTGGTTGGGTGCCCATAAAGTTAAGAAACCTGTGCTGTTTTTCATCGATGGCCATAAGAGCCATTTAACTCTAACCTTAAGTCAATTCTGCTCAGAAAATGGTATAATACTGTATGCCCTGCCGCCCAATGCTACCCACATTATGCAGCCGTGCGATGTCAGTGTTTTCAAACCTCTGAAATCGGAGTGGGTTGGAACAGTCCGCGAGTGGCAAATGCGTGAAGAAAATTTAAACCAAACTTTAACTAAAGCGAGGTTTTGTCCGCTTTTAAAAAAAATATTAGAAAAGGACAACTTGGCGCAAACTATTAAGAACGGTTTTCGTAAGTGCGGACTGTTTCCATTCGACCCAAATATGGTTGATTACTCTAAATGTGTTCAGAACATACTTGAAAAGTTGGAACGAACTGATGTAGGACCAGAGCAGATCTTCCAACCTGCAATTTGCGACTATAAGATCACTGAGCGGACGATAAAAACCATTCGAAATAATTTAGAGCAACGTGGTGTTAGAGTAGAGATAATTTTAGAAGAGTTATCTATAGCGCAAAACCGGTTTAACAAGGAAATTGCAGATGACATACTCCCAGTTCCTGAACAAGCTTTAGATGACGTACCTTTTGCTTTATTAGATGATGGTCAGTTGTATGACATTGATGCGACGGGTAACCTCATTCCTCAGGAGATGGAACATGCTTTGCCTCTACTCCCAGAAATTGAAAATGATGATACTAACATCTGTCTTGAGAATATCTCTAAAGAACCTGCTTCAGCCGATGAATTCCTCATTCCCACACAAGTTACTGAAGAGTTTAAAGATAAATCGGTTGGTGAAACCTCAGGCAGCAATATCACAATCCCTAAAGAACCTGCTTTAACCGATGAATTCCTCATTCCCACACAAGTTACTGAAGAGTTTGAAGATAAATCGGTTGGTGAAACCTCAGGCAATAATATCACAATCCCTAAAGAACCTGCTTTAACCGATGAATTCCTCATTCCCACACAAGTTACTGAAGAGTTTAAAGATAAATCGGTTGGTGAAACCTCAGGCAGCAATATCACAATCCCTAAAGAACCTGCTTTAACCGATGAATTCCTCATTCCCGCACAAGTTACTGAAGAATTTGAAGATAAATCGGTTGGTGAAACCCCAGGCAGTAGTATCACAATCCCTAAAGAACCTGCTTCAACCGATGAACTCGTTATTACCACACAAGTAACTGATGCTTCAGCCAGAAAAGTCAATATAATATCCAATATCACGATAATTCCTCCGTTGCAGACTTGCAACATTAACGAAATTCTGTTTTACCCTAAGCCAATTCAGAAAAGTAAGAAAACTAAAAGAACAACACAGCAACCGAGTGCTGTTTCATCTGAAATGTGGAGACGATTGGAAAAGGAGAAAGAAAATGCCAAGCAAATAAAAATTGAAAGTATTAAGAAACGAAAATTAGAAGCAGAGAAAAAGAAAGAGGCGAAAAGAGTAGCAAATGAAGAAAAAAAGATAAATTCAAAGAAAAGGAGACAAGTCAAGAAAACTAATCAACCCAAAAAACAGGAAGTTGAAGACCAGAGACCAAAGAGTCCATTGGAAAAAATTCCCATAAAATGCAACGCATGTGATGAAACTCTTATAAGTGACACAGAAGATAACGATTTAAAAAATATCGGCTGTGATAAGTGTACTCGGTGGTACCACATGAAATGCTCTACTTTCAGTGGAAGTTTATATGAAGATGTTTTGGGTAAAGAATTTAACTGTGCTCATTGCACTATATAAGTTCTAAATACCCGTTCAAATCAATTTGTTCCTGTTAGTTTTAAATACCTATTTGTTTAAAAGTTGTTTATATTGTTTTTTATTTATTTAATCATTTTTACATAGATATATTTAAGTTTTTTATATTTTTCAAGTAGAATATTTTTCATTCATGGTTTTTTAAGTATTAAAAATATGAAAAAATTAATGCTAACATTATTTTTCGAATATCTGGATTAGGTCGACTATAGGATAACGGTATCCAATGCTCGATTTTCCCGGTCGACTACTAGGAGGATCGGCGTCCGACTACTGCATTTTCTGGGTCGACTACTGGTGAAATTCGACTGGTTTGGAATTAAAATTATCTTTTCTATTCTAGCCCCCTCTATCGTCGTATTATGTATTTTACGTCAAAATATAAATATATAAGTACATAAAGGAATCTACCGCATAAGATTCTATTAATCTACCATAGATGGTATAAAAAAACAAAAGCTAAGCCTGCCTAAGTGGTCGACTACTGGTGTCACTACCCTATGCATTTTTTCTTTAAATGCGTACAAAAACTTTATGCCATCTGCACCGCCATACGAAATTTTTTTCACCACTAACAGGTAATATACCTTATAACAAATTCAAAAACACAATTTTCTAGGTCTGTGGGTGTGGGAGCAGTTTACATACTTTGGCAGTCGGCGGCCAAGGGTAACAAAAATAAAATCGTTTCCTGTAGGTACGTAATAAATGTCTACCAGCCTTGCCAGTAGGTACGCACATTAAACGATTTTATTTTTGTTACCCTTGGCCGCCGACTGCCAAAAGATGTAAACTTTTTCTAGAAATTTAGGAAATTGTATTTTTTATTTTGTTACCGAATTTTATGCACGTGACTTCCAATAAAAGGGTTTTTTGAATCAGACCATTTACCTCCTTACTATTACGGACGTTAAACGATTTTATTTTTGTTACCCTTGGCCGCCAACTGCCAAAGTACATTTTACAAAATTTAACTTCTTCAATCGTGGTATTGAACAGTTGTTTAAATCTAAAATGGTTGCGTTTCTCCGTCCTAGGTTATGGGCCGTAGGGGTGAAGTGGCGGTGTGGGGGCGAGGGGGGGGGGGTAACTAAAGCTCCCTCTCTTCCCTTTTACAAAGCATTATCATTTTTTATCGTCACTTAACAAAACTGACATCAAATTAGCACAGGTAATCGGAAAAACTTCTTTCGCCGATCATAGCGCCATCTGTCACGAACTTCAAAAAATGTTTCAAACAAAAAGTTCCTATTTGTTAACGCAGAATTCCAATCTGCATAATAAACTGGAGGGTGCTATTTAAGATTACGAAGTTACCCCTCTCTCCACCCCCCGGGGGGCATATTCGTTAACTGCACCCATTATAGACCGCTCGGAACGCCGAACGTTGCTTTGTTAACTACGGATGATATAGATGAACTTTGCAACTATACCGTCTGCACTTAACTTGATTATTTATTGCACCAATTACCTACGACTATTATAAAATAATATCATGGGCGCCGGAAGAGTCAAATATAGAGGGGGGCAAAGTAAAATAGATTAAAAGTTTTACACCTTTATTTTTAAAAATGTATACATATGCGGTGTTAAAAAATAAACTTTTGCGTTATTTTTCTAATCGGAAAAAAGTAATAAGAGTTTTCTTCTGTTTTGAGAAAATCTATTAATTACTTTTCCAATAAATGTGTCTCTATTTTTATTCACAGATTCTTTGTGAACGCTAAGCATACACAGACCAGAAAGTCTCTCTTGAGACATGGTTGATCTCAACCAGGTTTTTACCCGTCGGAGCGTACTAAAGGTTCTCTCAATTGTTGTTGTGGTAGGAGGTAAGGCTAAAAAAATTTGTAACGCTTTCTTGATGCAAGGAAAGAACTGGCAATGTTTATCTATTAATTCAGCCACCTCGAGCTCAGTCTCAGTAACGTTATTTTTGAGTTTTGAAACCCACATTTCTTTCCAAGTTTCGGCTTCACAATTCAAATTTTCAATTTGATAAAGTCTTGAGATGTTATGAATGTTTGATTTTAGCAAACTAAATGTTTCTGTCTGTATGATTAATTGCGGGTGAAAAATAGACAGAGCAAATGCACTATCCGTCTCTTGGGAAAATCGGATTTCAATGGACTGTATAATTGAATCCAGATATGGGGTAAATAAAGAAATTCGAAAATAATTTTCAGCACTATCAGTGGAATAGTTAGCCCTTTGTGTTTGCTTTGCAGCTAATCTAGGTATTTTAATATCAATGTCAAATTTTCTTCCGTCCAATACACATTTTTGAAATATATCTTTAAAGTAATTCTCTGCATCAGCCCTGTGCTCTTTCAGAATAGATAAAAGTAATTGAATATTATGTATACAAAATGACGGAAATGTGAGCGTCTCAAGTCGCATCAATCTGAACACGCAGCATTCTTCAGCGTTATCATGATTTATGCGAAATCATGAAATTAATATAATATCTCGAGTGTTATAAAATATTTAGTATTCGTATTCAGTTTTGTAATTTGTTAAAATGTTAAGCTCTATGATTTTAAATGAAAATTCTAATATTTTACGAACGCTAGGTACTAGGTAGGTAGAAGTAGAAACAAAACATTCCATTTTCTAGGGGGGGGCAAGTGCCCTACCTTGCCCCCCCTTTCCGGCGCCCATGAATAATATCAATAACTATTGCCTGAAAAAATTAAATTTCACTTTTATTTTTCAACAAACAAAACTTATAATAATTCCAATTCAAAATTACTTAAGTACCTATATAGTTATTTCTTATATTTATTATCTCCTAGAAGAACGTTCATTTCAATACATTTGTTTAGGGCATGAGGCGCTTTTCTTTTTTTTATCCAACGTATCAATTTTCCGGCCAGACTGTTGCGATCTTCTCCCTGATAGTTTGATTTTCCTTCGAGAAACTGCCGTTGGTTGGACGGCAATTTTTTCCCCTTTTCTTTGGCATCTTATCTTTTGCGCTTTTGATGGCAGGCCTACAAATATTGTGCAAATGTTTTTATAAAATAGGTAAGTGTATAGTTTGCAAACTTACCCGACGATTTGCTAGGGAAATTTTGACAACTGGATAAAACGAGGCAGTGTCGTCATCTAGGTTTTTTAGTATTATTTCAGAGAAAACTTTCACCATGCTTTTTCGCGGAAATAAAATAAACCTGCTTGTTTGTAAACTATCTTTCGCTTACCTCTACTGCTTCTTTGTCTCTAAACATCGTCCTAATCGTAGTACTGTCAGTTTTATAATACTGAAAATCTGTCGGCAATGAATCCATGCTTTCAAATATTTGAGTAATCACGTGTTTGTTGTCACTGTCGTAGCCGTCGTAAATACCAATCTGCTATAGGTACTGAATAAGTGAAGTACGGACGCAATAACTGCAAAATTTTTCTATCTCGTCGGCAGTTTATGTCCCAAATGCCAGCATGCCACGCTATCGCAAAGTAAGTTAAGTGCAGACGCTATAATTGCATAATTTCTCTATATCGTCCTCAATTAACCAGCCTACCATCGGCTATCCGACCGCTACATAATGGGTGCAGTTAACGAATATGCCCCCGGGGGTGGGAGTGGGGACATCCTATTACTATCAAACAATAGAGTCTTAAACAAATTTTTAGACGTATTTTTTCTTTTTTCAATGCGTTTTGTATTTCGCGAGATATTTGGGCGGTACGGGTGGTCTGAAACACCCTGTATTTGAGATAGTCTGTGCTCTTCTCAAACAGAATATACCATTAGTAGGTATGTTGACTCGATTTAGTAAGAAAAGAATATTTTACTTAAAGTCATTGTAAAAAAATTACCAGTAGATATATATTTCTCAAAATCGCAATGGGCGCAACGGTACCTTGTACAAAATCCGTTGCACGTCGCACTGTAACACACTAGTTTTTAATTGTAAAATGATACGGCTATCAAGTGATGTCCTGCAACGGTTTTTGATTTGTACGAAGTCAAAAATGGTAAAAATTATGAATTATAAAATAAAATAAATAAAATAAATTGGAAACTGTACGTTCTACATAACGGCTCCTCGGAATTTTCAGATAATTTGTTAGAACTCATAGTGTAATAATCGCCCACTAACCAGCAGTTGCGAAATTCTGCGACATATATGTGTGACACAATGCACAATGTGTTCCAACCTCACTACTCTTTAGGGGGGAGGAAGACTATGTTTGAAAAAGCTTGGGAAAGCTTGGTAACCAAGCCAAGCCTGCATTCGCAAACATCAAGCCAAGCCAAGCTTTTCTTCTTAAAAAGCTTGTCTCTCAAGCTCAAGCCAAGCTATTATATTTCAAGTCAAGCTACTTGGCTTGGTGAATCACTGCGCACGTTAAACCCAAGGCTTTAAACCCGGTTTCCAGAACCGACAGGGACAGGCATAGGCGCAAGGTTACGAGCGTGCTTTAATGCGCATGTGCCAAACGCTCTTCATGAAAGCAAAAAGTAATATTTGGTTTCTTCGTCATTCAAGCTGGCACAAAATAAAAGGCTAATGCTTTACCTACGGAGTGTATACAACGGTTGGATAAAAAGTAATGGCAACACTGCTATAACGTAGCAACGGTATGTTAGAGAGCTGTTATCTTTGTTGACAAAACAAAGGACTGTTATACAAGTTTGTGCAGCGAACGGTGATATTACTCTTTCAATCTACTGCAGTGTGTAGAACGTTCATCATCAGAGCAATATTGCGAACGCCCTAAGATCATTTTTACAAAGCTATAACAACGATCCTAGATCAAAATTGAAGTGGCACGAATTCGGAGCACGCAAGAATGTTTTCAGGGACTGCGTGAAGTATGTGGTGATGTAGCGTTACCATATCGCACAGTCGCATGATGGGTTACAGCGTTCCGAGTAGGCAGAGATGTTGTGAATGTTGCTATCCAGGTCATCCAGGACCTCTTGCGCCGCTGGCAATGGGAGATTCTAGAACATCCACCGTACTCATCCGACATGAGTCCCTGCGATTACGATCTCTTCAGCAAAGTGAAAGAACCACTGCGAGGGAACCGGTACAACACCAGAGATGCAATTATCCATGCCGTAGGGCGGTCAATACAGAACATCAACAGAAATGGACGCGCAGATGGTGTACAACGCCTTCCAAACATTTGGCAAAAGGTGATAAGCAATGCGGGTGATTATATTGAAGGTGTGTAAATGTTTGCACCTCTGCCAATAAAGTCATTTCAGAAGAAAATAATATTTGCCATTACTTTTTATCCAGCCTATGTATGATCAAGGAACGGAACACTGATCCAGCTCATATAACCTTGAAGTCGAACAAACATCAACATATAATTGCGGCAGATATTGACAATAAACAAAAATATAATACTAGGATGAGGATAAGTAATCGTCAGGCGCCAACCATGTTGTAATACCAGTAAAATAAAAGTATACGTGAAGAAACAATAACAAAACCGAACAAAATTTTTCCTTTGTGACTTATACATTGTAGGACAGTCAATTTAAACACAAAAATATATACAAACATTGCAAAAAATCCTATGTTAGGTTTGCTTTTTTCATGGTGTTAGGTTCGGTCCCAGTAGTAAATACTCAATTTTGCAACTTCGAAAAACTTGTGGAAACTGGGGGGTTGTGGTGCAAAGAATATGATTGTCTTTTTTAAACTAGACTAAATTTGCTACCATTTGAGCCTAACCGGAAGTCTGTAAATATAATAGTTTCAAAAATAGGCAATTTTTCCCAAAATCTGTTTTTAACGTATCATCCATGATTCGAGCCTGATATTGCCACAACGACGTGCCCTACGACCCTTGTCACGGAGAAAAAAATTGTAGGACCCTTTATCACCTTTTATTTACTTAAGCATAGATGCATTCCTGTAGGCCTAACAGTTCTCGAGAAAAAGACGGAAAACCGGAAAACAGTGCAATCGCTACGACTCCACATTATACAACGTGTCCAAGATAAGGATGAACAGCATGGGGATCTTGAAAACGGTAAGAGATACGAAAGCGGTTAAATTAGAGAAAAGTTGTATAATTTAGGGCATGTTCACATGTAGTTTGCAAAAGTTCATTATTGTTTATCGTTTCCGAGATTTTAAACAAAATGCGATTTTTGGGTTTTTCTTTTTTCGTAATTCCTTCCTTAGTTTTAAAAGATTTTTAAAAACCAAAGATACTTCTTCATTGTCACTTTTTGAATTCTATTAGATGGCGTTTTCAAATTTTTTATACGACGTTTCGTCTCCGAGGAACCATCATCAACTTTATTTTTTTATATCGCCGCAACCAACGAAACACCCTGTATTCGATAGTATTTTTTATTAAGAATTTAACGATGTATTACACATTATGGTTTTGAAGCTAATTTCTAAGAAAAATTTCAATAAACACAGTCAACCTGTGTCCAGAAAATAACGGCAACCCATTTAAACAGTTATTGGATTGCAATTATTTAACTTTAATTAAATATGTTTAAAAGATTGGAGTTGTTAAATTTGTACATAAAAAAATATTATCAAATACTAAAATTAATCCGAATATTTCTTTAAAAAAAATTTGCTTCAAAACCTTAATGTGTAATACATCGTTAAATTCGTAATAAAAAATACTATCGAATACAGGGTGTTTCTGGGATGTGTTTGGAGGTGTTTGATGAAGATTATACGAAAAGTAGCGTAACAAAATGTGCGGATTTGTTTGGATAACTTCCATAATGACTTTTGGGCTTTCCTGGATGATGTAATCCGTTACTCGATTATAGATTAGATTAAATAAATAAATCGTGTAGTACCTTTTTTGGGTTTGAGGAAGAGTCAGAGTCAGAGTCATCCAGGAAAGCCCAAAAGTCATTATGGAAGTTATCCGAAAAAGCCGAAAGGGCATTCATAAAGCCAAAAAGGCAAAATGTACCTAACATGCTTCAAACATATGATTTAGTTTTGTTTATAGTTTAAATCCTGTATTTCTTTCCAAAGTCCACGTATGCAGCTTGCTTGGCCATTAAATATGACCGACAAAACCAAAATGGCTGCAAAAATCAAAATTCCCACCAAAAGTAAAATGACTAATCGTGCGCACCGAAAATTTGGTATTGCGCACCGTAAATGGTGTTGTGCGCACCGAAAAGGTTGTCGTGCGCACCGTAATTGGTGTTGTGCGCACCATAGGATGGTAGGGCTCACCGAAAATATTGTTGTGCGCACCGTAAATTATGTTGTGCGCAACGTAAATTATGTTGTGCGCACCGAGCATTGTTTACAAAAAATGGCTGATCAAGACACTTTAAAAAATTGTTTTCTCACAACATTTTCAGAAAAAGGGAGTATGCAACAACGTAAAGAATTCCAAACATTTCGCAATTTAAGGTGAAAATAGAAATAGATTCCGACTTAAGTATTTTTGATTCTTAGTTTTGATTCGTGGACATACTTCTAAGAAAACTAATTCAGGAGATAAGATGTTTTTGTTTCAAAAATGACAAAATGTATACAAAAGCATAAAATGTTTTGCAACAGAAGGACATCCAGAAAAGACAAAAGACATTAAATGATTTATTTATTTATTTAATCAAATCTAATAATAAATATTTTCTAGCCTTAGACCTTATTTGCTGTAAACAATTCCTGCCCTTAGGCATAACAAATTATATCCTTATTACGAAATTGAACATTTCCATACTGTACCGTTTTTAGCAGCCCCAGTTTCTGTTATACGGTCGAGAAGAATGGTCGCTGCTGCATTTGTGGATTTGCAAGGGTTTCGGGGGGGTGACAATAAATTCATTCCTAAAGAGTTTGCCGTAGTTACGAATGATGGTAATCTGGCAGTTTTCCTATTTAAACCACCAACATCCTATTCGACATTATCCCCTGATGCAAAGAAAACTGTAAATTATCTCGAGACACGTCACCACGGTCTTCGTTGGAGTTCGGGATATGTCCCATTCCAAGATTTCGAACGAGAAGCTGCAAAAGTTCTGCAACCTTACAACAAAATTTATGTGAAAGGTATTGAAAAGTGCCACGTACTGGGATTTCTTAACAAACCAATCGTGAATCTGGAAGACAATGGATGTCCATCGCTTAAAAATTTGAAGAAAGAAGCGCAAGCTTATCGCTGCATGCATCATACTATTGAGGAGCCTATGTGTGCCTTAGAAAACGTTTTACTACTTCAAGATTGGGAATGTGCAAATTCCAAGGATGAATACGGGTCAAATTCTCAAGTTGCTGCATCTGATTCCGGGTCAGAAAAATGTATTTCGACTTGTATGTGCTTGTAATCAATTGCCGAAACACGCACCAAGACCTTGTGCCATTATTGTAAACACCGATCCGTCATACAGGCCTGGAGAACATTGAGCTACAATCTACATTGATTGATGGGAATGGACGAGGAGAATATTTTGATTCCTTTGGTCGACCACCGGAGGGATATCACCTGAGATTTTTGGAAAAGAATTCGACAACGACAAAGTACTTCTAGATTACCATTCAAACGTTTGCGGACTTTATTGTTTAATGTTTCTGTATTTTAAACTTAGCGACTTAGATTTTTTTGAAAATTTGTTTACTGTAAATCTAATTGAAAATGATAATATAATTAAGCTTCTGTATAATATATGTTTTCACAATCATAAAAATAAATGAATTTTAGTAAATGCGCTTTTCTAATGTATACCGTTACCACACGGAAATCCTCCACTGTAGAAGTTTCCAACACCTCCTCCTCTGTGTGTTTACTTGAGCGGGACTTTATGCAATAAACATAATTAAAAAAGTGAAACACATATTCAGAAAGTCATCCAGAAAACCAAAAGGGTATTAAGAAACCAAAAGCCAAAAAGGCATTCAGCATCTGGGAAAGGCAAAAAGGCGTTAAGAAACCCGAAAAGGCAAAAAGGTCAGGAACCTGGAAGACCAAAAAGGCATTAAGAAAAAGCAAAAGGACATTAAGAAACCAGAAAGCCAAAAGGGTATTAAGAAACCAAAAGCCAAAAAGGCATTCAGCATCCGGGAAAGGCAAAAAGGCGTTAAGAAACCCGAAAAGGCAAAAAGGTTAGGAACCTGGAAGGCCAAAAAGGCATTAAGAAAACAGAAAAAAGCAAAAGGACATTAAGAAACCAGAAAGCCAAAAGGGTATTAAGAAACCAAAAGCCAAAAAGGCATTCAGCATCCTGGAAAGGCAAAAAGGCGTTAAGAAACCCGAAGAGGCAAAAAGGTCAGGAACCTGGAAGGCCAAAAAGGCATTAAGAAAAAGCAAAAGGACATTAAGAAAACAGAAAGGCAAAAGGATATTAAGAAACCAAAAGCCAAAAAGGCATTCAGCATCCGGGAAAGGCAAAAAGGCGTTAAGAAACCCGAAAAGTCAAAAAGGCATTAAGAAAAACCAAAAGGGCATTAAGAAAAACCAAAAGGGTATCCAGAATCATCCCTAAAGATAAATTACGTCATCCAGAATCAGCCCTAAGGATAAAAAACACGCCCCCCCACGTGGGTCATGCCCCTCCCACAGAGACGTCAAAACGGGGGGGGGGGGGGGTGTCCGTCTTCTACTAACGTAGATAAATTATTCATTATTGCCTATTAGAATACTGAATTTAACAAAATATAACAGCGTTCGACAACGCAATGGTTGTGAAATGTGAATTTGTTTGTGCAGTTGTCTCGGAAAATATCACAATGCCACTGAAAAATAATGCATTTTTTCCACTACTAGCTGTGAAGTTGACAATTATTGCGTATCTTAGACAACTGAGAAGTTTAATTTCTCTACCTAGTGGTCAATAATTTATTCTATTATTAACCTAGGTTAATAATGGGAATTTGCATTCCTGTGCTACCTACTTGATTTTTACAAGAATTTTTTTTATTTTTAATTTGTGTCTTAAATTTGACTAGTAGTGGAAAAAATTGTATATACACCTCGGTGGTGAAGCCATTTATAGACCTCGCACCTTATTCCGCTCGGGGCAAAGCCCCTCGCGAAATAATCTTGGTGCTCGGTCAATAATAACAGTCTTCACCACCTTGGTGTATAATATACTATTGTCAATAAGATTTTCTTAGTGCTATTATTTTAACGTTATAATGGAACTTCGTGGATTTCACAGATTTCCCAATAATTTCACCAAGATTTCACACCTCTTGCAATTGTACTGTATGCTCACATTTCCATGGGATTAAATGAGTAACGTTGATCCTCTGAAAAAATTGTCTTGAGAATATGTTAACAGAATGAAAATATCTTTTATAATAAATTGGGAAATTTTCAATTTCGCCCTGTATCTTTAAAATGTTACCAAAAATTTGTTTACTTATCGATTTTGTTTCCAAAAACGAGCAGAGGAAAGCGGAAACTACACGTCGCGTCGCTACTCGCTAGCACTAATATGAAGAGAGTTACGCATTTAAGTAATTCCTAATTCCATCGAAATGTGGACACACTGTACACCATATTCCATCAGTGGTTTAATACATACATACATACATCAATATAAACAATTTCGATAGTTTCCATTAAGGTATCTCAACATTTTATTTAATATGCAACGTCCCGTATATTTTATTTTTGTTTATAAAATTCAGAAGGTTTTCGAGTTTATACTCAGCATTTTTCGAGCATATCTCACATAATGAAATGCTTATTTTCTTATCAGCATACAAAAATTGCCCTTCGATTCCACATTAAACAATAATATTATATGTATACAGTATACTATACGTAATATTAGTATAGGTATATTTTTTGTTTCATTCTCTATGTCAGTGGCGGCTGCTCCTAAGGAGTTCAGGGGGCCAGCTAGTAGGTCACCATTATAATCTCTTCAACTTCAACAATTTTGCTCAACATGATGACGTCCGGTATCACAAAGGGATTAATAGTTTAAGAAAATAAAACTTCCAACCTTCTCTTGATATATGTATAATTAATATCAAGGGAAGGTTGGAAGCTCGGTTGGAAGTTTTATTTTCTTAAATTTATTTTGTTTTGGATTACTTTCTTCACCACCTGTAATTTCTCTCATTTTGCCTTCAACGATAAGATTTTCAAATTGCTTTAATGCTTATGCTTTAACTGACGTAGTTGGTAGCTGAATTTTCTTCCACATTTGCAATAAAATACATACACATTCTGATCTGTTTCATGAACCATATCATTTTTTTCAAAAAGTTCTCCAATGTGCTCTAAATGTGAAGACTGACCTGACTCTCAAAAGGGGTTCTGGTTATGGAGTTGTGCTCTAAATATGCGGAGTGTTCCATATTTATGTAACTTTCTAAATATTAAGTGTTGAACAACTGTGATTTTCTCGGTGATTTTTAATAAAGATTTTAATTAATTCTTCATTAGTGTCATTATGGTCCGTATTTTTAAGTCAAGTAGACGTCATTTTGATATTCAACTCGAACTCTTCCTCGTGGAATTGCGTCTTCCCCTCACTTTGAAGTATTTGAAATCCAGCCAGATGCGTTGGCTGTACTACTTGGAGAAATGCAACAAAAATATCTTTATTTCAGAGGTAAAGTTACTGAAATGGTGACTGGTGTGGGACATGTTCGTCAACAAAAAGAAGGATGGAGAACTGACATTATTTTAGTCCAAGGATAAAAACATTTGTAGTTCAGGAAAGAGACTGTCATCCAACGATTTCCTGACACTTACACTTACCCCGACTTTAATGCACAAGATAATCCCGATGGAACATTGATGAGAAAACAAGTACCTACTCCTTTATACCACCTTTGAAGCTGAATATGGTTAACGTCAATTTTGTTCTTGATGAACATTTTCATTCCGCTTTCGACCTGCTGTATGATTTTCAAAATGTTTTTTTGATTCAGAATACGATTTGGTTTTGTTATTAGAAAATCACTTGAATCTAATTAATTTATGGATTTTCTTCTTTTGGTGAAAAATTGATATCAACCTCCATTTTCCTACCTTCTCGATTTTTTTCCTTTATACCTATGTATTTATAAAATAAAGTGATCTTGGATAGGTACCTTAAATTCCTTGGCGGCTCTTGTTACACGCATGCCATTACGAACAAGCCGCAGATATTCGGTCTTGACACTTCCCCAATGTTTACGGATCTTTTTCTCTCTACATTCGGAAACATTGATTCTTTGACTATTCGATATTTTAAAAATTGTACAGTTATATTAAACAGCTCAGTTCTGGAGTTACGTTATGTATTATAATTTTGAATTTTGTTACTATTGTAGACTTGTAAGCAAAAGAGTGGCCTTGATTTTAAAGTTGTAGGTATTTCCTCCTGCGATTACGTAGAATTCATTAGTTTGATTGGGTATTCTATTTTAGTACCAGCGTCACAATCTATTAATGTAGGTTATTTTGATAATGTTATAAATAGTAGGTACTGTACCTATATCAGTCTTTCTTTGTACTTTGCTATTTGATCAACATTGTCGCTTCAGATCAGTAACTAAATAGGCAAGTACCTAATAATAAAATTGTAACAAATTGACCAACAATCAGTTTGTTCCTTCTTCCTCTCCATACAGTAAATGATAGAAACACTTTATTTTAATAACGAAAGTGTATTTCTTCTTTGTATGTAATTCTAATTAATGATTTGATCCTGGTAAAATATATTATACTCATCTGAAAGCAAAAACTATTGCGATTTTGGGTAAAATCACTTTTGACATAGGCAACGGATGAGAATTAATATTGCAAAATTGCACGTCTAAGGATAAGTTATTATAATAATGTATTTAGTAAGTCCGATGTCCATACGAACCCCTGTAACTTTTGTCTCTGTTAGCTTAAAGCCTAGAGACCTGAAAGTCGATAGTCAATATTCAAAAGTGAGCTTATTCTTGCTTTCGAGGAACATGCTTTATTAACTACTATGTAGTTTTAGTTTTAAGTTGAGTCTCAAATGCAACGAATATGTACGAGGATTTTACAATAACTAAGTAAATATTAGTTGCATGTATATAGTAGGTTTGCTTGAATAGGCTACTACCTCACACTTCCCACTTGGAAATATACGGCTCGATCTACCTATAGTATCATAGAATCATAGAAAAGGAAGAGGTCCAATTCCGTCCGATTCCAACGTTAATTTCTTCGCGTACTTAAAAATTAGTAATTACCGTTAATGTTTAACATCTTTATCCATCGCTCCGAAGATTTCAGTTTATTGCTCATTAAAAGTCACTTGTTTCTTGTTTGTGTATCTTACAAATCAATACTAATGCAGAAGTATCGTAGGAGGATGAATTTGTGACGGTTGTTTTTTTTCCGTAATAATATCAGATGGTTTCCAGATGATACGATAGGTATGTGTTATTGTGTTTTGTAATGCGGTTTAATGGAATCTTGAAAGGATGTCGAAAACGCCATAGTTTTGTTACATTAAAACATATGATATGGATATTAACTTCCGGCAATGTATTTCATACAAGACACTTGATACTATTGCAGTATAATTTTTCAATTTTTTTATAAGGTAAATAATATATTATTACGTCTTGAAGGAGCTTTATCTCGAGCTTTATTGTTTACTTGTCTTGTAGGAATCCGATATCAACATTTAAAATAATTATATTACACAAGAAACGTCCTATCTTATTTTGCTTTTATTATGGTTACCTATAGATCGATTATTAAAAACAACTTAATTAATTTAAATTATGCCATTTGAAGCAATTCTCCCTTGAAAGTGCTTTATAATATAAGTAACACTGGGGGAGATTTGAATTATAGAATATCCAAAATTGTCCGCGCATAACCGGAAGTAAAGGATGTCGGTGTTTAACTTTAAATGTGAAAGTTGACGAGGTTTTCGAACAGAGGGGTTGGGTTCCAGAAACAACTGAACCCGCTTACCGCCGGATGAGGGAGATAAAAGAAACTCACGAGCCCAACCCGTCATTGTAATCGTTTCAGTAGCAATAATTATGCAAGGAGGGTATGGTGGTTTACCCCTTTATCGTAACCCGAAAACCAAATATGCTACATTTCAAAATCGATCGCATAATCAATTAATAATCAATAATGATTTTTTTAATTAATAGTTGAAATATAAACTACATAGGATAATTGATAGAGAAATCATTAAATTAATTTATAATGTTAATTGTACATAGCTACTTTACTTATTGCTTGTTTTTGTTTTAGATATTGATTGCATTTCATACGAAACAAACTTAACGTGCTGTTTTTATTTCATTAGGTAGTTCATTAAACAAAAACATCTTTAATCCTCTATAAAAATTTGGTTTTCTTGAAATATTGTATTAACCATCTGTATGTAAAAGTTGTTGCCCGATCTAGTATTATAGTTATGTTTGTCTTGTACATATGAGATGGGTATATTTGTATTGTACTTAATTTAATTAAATTGTGTTTCAATTTAAATATAAACTAAAGTTGTAAAGTAAAACTCTAAACCTTCCCTTTAATTTATATACATATTAAAGGGAAGGTTTAGAGTTTTACTTTACAACTTACCATTTACCCCCTTTTTGAGACTTACGAACTGCATCAACAATGTCAAATATAAATAACAGTGTACCCAAACTAATCCTATGTTTAACATAAACTGTATTGATGTATACCTATTACATAATAACACAATGCACATTGCTTTATTTTGTTTCATTTGCAACCCTCTTACATTGGAATTTAGCATGAACAATATAGGTGGACAATAACAAAAATGTGGTTCCGAGTCTATTATGGTCTTATAGATGACTAATTTTGTTTGTACGCTTATATTTTTTGCTTATTCGATTAAAAAAGCCAATTTTTTTTGAAAGTTTTTTAGACATCTATTCTGCGTGTTGTAAGAAATTTAAATTATTGTCAATCTGTACTCCTTGATATTTAATGCATTTTAAATTTTTTATATAATTTCCCCTAATATTAACAGTGTGTACAAACGTGTTTATTTCATTTTATAGATATTTTGATTTTTGATCCTAACAATAGTTGCTTTGCTTTCATTTAATGTTATATTATTACAACATAGCCATTGATCTATATTTTCTAAATCAGAATTTAAAGCATCATTAATCATCTGTAGATTATGACCAGTAACATATAGTAATGTGTCATCAGCAAACAGTTGAACTTGACACTTTTTTACACACTTAATAATGTCGTTTATGTACACTATAAAAAGAATTGGACCTAAAACAGACCCTTGCGGTACACCAAAATTAGTTTTTAATTTTTTGTCGAAGCGTCGCGTCGGAGAGATAGAAGTACGACTCGTTGTACATCTCTAACATAACCCATCCAGCAACTTCCACTTGAAGGTCTCCAGTAAATTGGAGAAACACTTAAAAATTATCAATTATTGGAAGAATGATTCTACGTCTTATTTATTGTTCCACTATTAATATCTAAAATTGATTTTAGTTGTAGTATTTCAAGATTTCCACAAAAAATTTAATATGCAAAATTTATATGGTTATCTTCTTATTCGAAAATGAATTTTTTATAAGAAATTATTTTGGTACTCATAATCTCTCTTTTAGAAATTTAACCTGATGAAAGCACCTCTAAATTTTTCCTAATGTGGATAAGTGACAGCCTAAAAACTAGACCGTGAAGGTCAAATTTGACAATTTTGTAATTGTACTAATATTACTAACCCATTTAAATGTAACTGTAACTGTAATGTTCTTGAAGGGCATTACTGCCTGAACTTTAAAATTTACATTTAAATAATCTGCGAATTGTCTCTTTATATGCAAAGACATGAAGGAAGCAATCGACTTTTACTTTGTTCATTGTGTTGTGTAAGTCACGACAAATATACCGTTACTTTTAAGTTATTTTTAAAGTTTCTTCAATGGTGGGTACTTCGCCTGAGTAATACCAATTAGCCCACTTTTGAGAAAGTTTTAATGTGAAATGTTGCGACTCTAAATTGCAAAATAATTACTATTTTTATTTCCATTTTGATTTCTGTAATTTACTAAATAGAACTTTTGATTAAAAGAAGTTTTTTAGAGGCAATAAAGCCATTTCTAAAATGAACACTTTGAAAAATGCAGTATAATTTTAATGTATAGCAGCCCCTTTGTATACTGTTTGTTAATAAACAGCTGAACGGAAGTTTGGTTATAGATTTTTGCTTAATTAGCCCCATTTTCCGGTTAATACTACAAATGATTTCACCTACGTTGTCTGAAAGTAGGTACAAGTTTAGGTGTTCCCTGTAAAGGGAACGTAAAATGGGTAGTCATTGAAAGTATTTATAATTATTTTATTATGTACACGTAACCGCTTTAAATAATTTCAAGAGGACAAAGTAAAAACTGTAGGGATATCCAAACCGGTATATCGGACGACAGGTGTGGTACAAACAAAAACAACAAGTATTTCGGTATTTGCAACACTTACTCATTTACTAAAGGCAACTATACTGTTTGGAATAAACAATACAGGTGTTAAGAGTAAAAATCGCTTTAAAACCTGTTGTATTGTTGTTTTAAAGTCGAGTAAAGTTAAACTATTAAAATCTGATCGGTTTATGTACAAAGTATTAAGAATATTCAAACAAAAAGAAGAGCAAAATTGTAGTATTAGAAGACCATCTGTTCAATGGTTTAAAATTTGTCAGCCACTTCACAGATGTTTTGGTCTATTAAAAAATTGATCAAATTTATTGCAACAAACTGTAAAGACTTAATTGAACAACTATACAAAATGCTTCTAAATAAGTTTTGTTCTTTTTGAGCTAATTTTCTTAATTTTAAATCCTCAGCTAATATTCCGCGATCGGCAGTTCCACAGGAGTCCAAACTTGAACGGCTGCAAACTGCAAACGACCTTTTGGAAATGTATAGTTTTGTTTATACATGTGATATCTCGAGTAATGACATAATCCTGTTAGAAAATTATCGAGACAAATTAAGTGATTGGTGTAAAATATTGAAGTATTATTAAATGTTAAACAATACCTCTGATCTTGTCGGTTTTTAGACAGCAAAGGTACCTATATGATCCTTGGAACGAATTGGAACCCTCATGGTGGTTTTTCTGCAAGGCTCAACTTACAAATCTTAAATTTTCATAAATACCTTTATACTTTATTCTGACCCTCATCCGTTTTACTTTAAACAGCAACCCTATATTAGCCAATAAACACAGTCACGGTCTTGGCAAGCTACTCAAAATAAGAAGCACTACCTTCTACCTTGACCTACTTTGGCAATAATTTAGTTTAGCCCAGATGAGGATCTAAATGATTAACTGAAAGATACTTTGCTGATTTAATGAAGCCTGTCACCTAATCGTCCAGTTAACGAACGGTTGAAATCGAACTTTTTAATTACCCCTACAAACCGTATATTTAGATTACTACCCCAGGTATTAAATCCAAATTTGCAGAAAAAAAAAGTCCGGGAAACTTGAAAAATTGATGAAAAACGGTGGGTGTTCCTGTGTATTTTGCTTCTTTCACTAGATTTCAAAAATAGGAAGTTATATCAAAACATTTTCGGTATAAAAGTTGTAGAGCGGAAGATCCTACTTCGGAATAAATCATTATACATTCAATAAAGTATTTCCGACGAACAACGAATTTCCCGAACTGTCGTCTTAAAAGCGTACTACGACCGACGATTCCAAAGCGGCCTAAATAATCTTGGACGGCACGAAATATGTGGTGGTTCTTCAGGATCGTATTTACGAGGTTGTTACAGTTCAAATGAATATGGGAGAGTGCTTTGTACCAAAAAATGTCTCGCTATGTCATCCAGGATTCATTGATAATCTTACGAAAAGTGTGAGTATAAACATACCTGCGAGATCCCATGCAGTGCAACAAGCGCAACTAACGCTCTAAATTCAGAAACTATTAAAGTGATCGAAATGCGGTTTTCGCCAATCGATTGCATGCGGACCAAGGACGAAAATGCTGATATTACCTTAGATGACGTCACTTCCGGTATAAGCTAAAATGGCGGCACGCATTTTTTTATAAGATAAAGTTGCAGTTTTTATGTAGTTTAAAAGAGTATTTTTTTCTGAATTCAGCAATATATATTGTTTCTTCTTATTGTTGTTAATATTGAGTGGACTGTATTTTTATTGTAATTGAATTAAATAGGATGAATTGTAAAAATATATTGAATAATTGACAATAATCGGTACATGTTTCTTACAAGAAATCGCAAACATGACTACTACCCTTCTACCTGAACCCTCATTTATAACTTTACAGCAACCGTTACAAAAAGGTTGCCTTCAAAGAACAATAATATCTAGACAAAGACGAATGTACATAAATTTGACTAAACACTAACTAAAACTATGAAAAATAAGGTCTTCGTAACATATATTGTGCTATACTTATTTTTTTAAAAAGAGTCATTCCGTAAAGGTCTATATTTTTATTCTTTATAGCTATCCGCTTGATTTTTAAAAATACCTATACAATAAGTGCAGTATGTAGTGGCAAGCATTTCCGACCTGACTATAAAATAAACGGGACAAATTTTATTTCTCATTATAAACCCAAATCTTTAAAAAAAGATTCATGACCCTTAAAAATATTGTTTGGATTTGTCTTCAAAATGTATCCAAATTGCAGCCTTCATCTCTTCGCCGTCTTTGAATAGGTTCTCCTCTCATTGTCAATTTCCAGGAGCCAACTGTAAGTAATAAATAATTTGTTCATAACAACAATCACCACTTATAGTCGAGGAAATAAAGCACTAAAACAACCCAAACCTATCAAATTTTTGTAGTAAGACGGATTGAGATGGGGTTTTTTTGCATTCGCTTCCTAAATTTAATAGGAAACTTTGTAGCTACTTTTCATCATGTTTTTTTTCGAAATTGCATTTGTGCAGTCGAAAATGCATCGTCAAAAATGCATTTTCATAGAAAAAATTCATAACTTCGTTATAAACTTCTAGAATCGACTCAATTCGGGTTCAAGGGGGTTTTCGAGGTCGCTGATCCCGAATATGATCTCCAAATTGCCTCACCGCTCACCTGGAGCTCAGGATGGCTGAGCAACGTCATCTCCGAAGCTTTTTCTGAAATTCACTCTCAAATGATTTTAGACATCTCATACGAAGTTTGTTTGGGTTTCTGATTCCAAATCAGGAATCGGCAACCGTCCCCCGCGTACCTACCTGTTGCCCCACATCCGGGCATCATCGTCATCCTTTTAATCTGTAATAAAAGGAACAAATTAAATTAAATTAAATTTAAACTAAATATTTTATAATATTAACTTCATACATTTGGATGATAATGTTATTAAACAAAACTTACATTTTTTATATCAATTTTATTTCACAAAATCAAAATGTTCACATCTATTCAAATGTTCCATTATAAGTTTTACCTCATGATTTGATATGATGAAACAAGCATTAGAATGAAAACATTTGAGCGAAAATTTCAAGCGAAACTCCAGAGGATGACGTTGATGCCGCCGCGGTGTGGTGCACCAGGTATCCCTTAGAAAGTATCCGGGACCAGATTCGATCTGAGCGACTCAAAAAAACCCGGAAATAATTTTCGGTTCCCTATAGGCTTGAAACTTCAGTGAAACTCAAGAGGATGACGTTGATGCTCGGATGCGGGGCAACAGGTAGGTACGCGGGGGACGGTTGCCGATTCCTGATTTGGAATCAGAAACCCAAACAAACTTCGTATGAGATGTCTAAAATCATTTGAGAGTGAATTTCAGAAAAAGCTTCGAAGATGACGTTGCTCAGCCATCCTGAGCTCCAAGTGGGCGGTGAGGCAATTTTGAGATCATATTCGGGATCAGCGACCTCGAAAACCCCCTTGTACCCGAATTGAGTCGATTCTAGAAGTTTATAACGAAGTTATGAATTTTTTCTATAAAAATGCATTTTTCAGGATGCATTTTCGACTGCACAAATGGAATTTCGAAAAAAACATGATGAAAAGTAGGTACAAAATTTCCTATTAAATTTAGGAAGCGAATGCAAAAAACCCCATCTCAATCCGTCTTACTACAAAAATTTGGTAGGTTTAGTGCTTTATTTCCTCGACTATTACGGCTTTGCGAAATGCTAATAATGTGTATGTGTACGCCTGCAATAACGTGGAGCAAATTTACATCTCTTTTTTGTCGATTGACCGACACAGATTTTCTTCTTATTACATTTTTCATTCATTGGAGTAGCTACATCTTTAGTCTTTTTTTTCTTTTTATCTCCATTCCATCAACTCCCTTTTGGACTAGTATTCATATTATTAAAATATCATGTTTTCATTCCCTGCGATACGTTTGTTGAGCTCCAAAAAGCATTGAGCATAACGATATGGACGCAAAACAGCTGAGGTGTTAAATGCTTACTTTGCGCCAACTTCTTTCGTGTTTTAATTAATTATTTTGTACCATTTTCTTCAACAGCAAGCATCGTGCTCAACAAATGGCAATGTTGTCGTCCGTGACCACTTCCACCTTTCTTACAAAGATGTCTGCTCTACCCGAAACCGTTTTGACCAATAATTGTTTACTACAGACTCCAGATTAAGACAGCCGATATTTAATGTTTTGAGAAGAAAGACCTTTTTTAGTAAGTTATTCAATTTAACAGGAAGTCGGTAGAGTTCAGTTTTTTTTCTATTTTTTAAAGTCTAAGGAAATTACTTGTGTTGTATTTAGATAAGCAATTAATTAGTTGTTTTGAAGTTAAGAAATTCCATGTGAAATATAATAAAATGTATGAGGTTTAGGAAACCAAAGACGCTACATTACAATTAAAGGATATGTTTCGGTTATGCTTTGTTAGAGAATAGTTATGCAGCTAACAAAGTTGAAGATATTGTAATGCCATGTGAATGTACTTCATTTTCAATTTCAAATGAGTATGAATATTGCGCTACTGATTATTTCTTGAACATGCCCGGTTCTATGTATAATGTATGAAATACAAATCTAACAAACCAATACTGTGCTTAAATTGCGAATACTCAATTTACCAGTTTTTTTATAATGGCTTCAATCGATATGGTTTACTGGTAATATGCATTCAACAACGTACTATTAAAGTAGAGGAATTTGAGCGCAAAATAGCACTACAACAACGAATTAAATAACTTGTTTCCATATACAATAGGTAGTTTCTTTTTTTTTTCAACAATAGTGTCTTTAATGTGGTCTTCCGAGGTGTAGTGTGGATGTGCTTTATGTACCACTAATCTAAGTCTCGATGGTCCCGGGTTCGAATCGTGTCCGAGTGAGGTAAACTACCTCCGATTATTGTTGATTTTCAACGTATTTCAGTGATTTCAATATTTGGGTGGATAAGATGAACGACTACGCATAAATACTCACTTAATCTCCAAAGTTTTTACACATTTGAGTAACGTAAATCACAAAATTAAAAACCTTACATCTTCTAAAAAAGAAATTCATATAAAAGTAGCCCTTTAGATTAAATTGAATAATTACTTTTTTTAAAATTGAGTAGGATTTAAAGAAGGTCGAGATCGTTTTTTCCATAGGATTTAATTCGTTTGTTTACATTGTTTTTCAAGTACCTACATAAAAAAATCTAAAGTTCGATACCCTAAATTCTAAAACAATGTATTGTATTGCCTTTGTTCATTTTTTCTTAAATAAATGAGCCTTTTGCGTACAATTTAAACAATTCTTTGATGACAAACGTTACTTAAATTATGTTCTTAAACAATAAAAGGTTATTCACACACACACACACACCCGCACACACACATGTATTATTCTATTGTTTGCTATAACAAGGTCCAAATTTAAAGCCTCATTATTATGAGTATAATGAACGGATTTACTAAATTCCATGTAAATAACTAATTTTCACTTTTGAAGGCTGGAAAAACGACGTCATATAAATATTAATCAATTTTCTGTTTGTTTTTTAAAATGCAGAACATAGGTACGTAGTGAACGTGAGACATTTGTATGATATTATTAATTACGTCTACTATTAATATTCAACAATGTTATGATACGTGTCATATATTAATATTCATATTCACAAAACCGTTTTGGCGCATCCCACAGTGCAATTGTGTAGGTAACGTGATCGTGAAACAACCTAACAGATGTTTTAATCATTATAAACCTTTCTGTACAGATGTTGGCGTTTGTAGGTCTAGTTCAAGTGACGAAATTATTTGTGTGAAATATGGAATAAAATAAAAAAGTTGACACCTAAAGTACAAATATAGTATACTTATACTGTTATTTTAATGTTTTGATTATAATTTTCAACGTATGTATATTTATTTATTCTTTCTGCACTTCCTCCAGACCGGATACAAAAGCATTTCGAACAACCTCCAAACTTTCGAAACTACTTTCACGGTGTCCAAATTTAATTTTGGAAAGAGGAAAAAATGGCAAGGAACCAAATCGTGAACTATAATTTAGATGCGATTATTCGTCTATTCTTGCAGTCTTATGAGAAGCTTTATGAGCGGATGCGTTGCCGTGGTGTCCTTAATTTAATTGTTTAATTGTGAACGATCAAACACAAAAGGGAAAGAAAACTTCACAGTACCACTTGGAAATTACCATTTTTTGATCCAAACAAATCTTTGCCAAATGAACAAAAAAAGGTTGCCAGTATGTTCTTGCCGACAGTTCACCCACGTTTGTCTTTCCTTGGACGTACACAAAAACCGTCGAGTTTATCTCCCGCGCCTGTTTCATACATTTTTCGACCTTTTCCAGTTTCAAACTTTTCAGTGCCACATGATACGTGATTTTATTTTTGGTTAGCGGTAACAGAATAAAGATACTTTTGGCAACTTGCAATTCTTATCATCTTTATAAATAGGAAGGAAGATCGACAATCTACAGACATTAAGTTCTTTTATACCTATCAAATGGTCATGGGCTTTACACTTCGAGATACGGACAAGATTACGAGAACATAAATTACAGCAAGAAGGAAAAATACAGCGCATTTAGATGATGATAATAATCATTGTTTTTACTCTTCATTGAATTTATTATATACAGTGTATCTAGTTTAAAATGACTTGCATGGTGATGTTGGAAACAGTAAGAATTACAAGGTTGCTTAAAGAGAGAGAAAAATGCCCTTTCGTATGCCTACGAATGGTCCCTTATTTTTATTTAAAACAACTCCGACTGAGTGGTTTACGACTGAAAATACGGGTGGACACTAAATTAACTTGAAAAAAGATAGAATAATGATATGACTGAGAAGCAGACATTACTGTGCGTTCTACAAACATTTACCATCCCGTTCATCGTGACTAATGTGATTTGTTTAATCAGTTAAAGGCGTTGCCGCAATGAAAATCTAACATAACCTCATATGTAACAATTTGCGGTTAAAAGGAATATGTTTTGAAAAAACGATGTTTTTAGATTGAATTGTTATACTCTTTTGACGTCATTTACTTCACGCAGCTTGATGTTTTCCGTTTTGGCGATTACTCTAATATTATTTATTATGTTATTAACTTATTACTTATTAGGAATAACTGAACAAAATCTCCAACAAATGTGAAACAGAACGGCTTTAGTGATCATGGTTTTTGTCTACTAAGGAAGGTTGAAATGTAGTTTTAAAAATATATGCATCGCTTTGAATTAATGAAACTTGACTATTGTATGTGAATGTCAAATTAAATGTTTATAGTTTTATTGTGATTATGATCTTGTAACTTTTATAGCTACGAATTGGAAAAAAAACAGCATCGACAACTTTCCTTTGTTTAACTGTCTGCAGCGTATGATCAACAGCAATCTAAACACAAAAAAGCGATTTATGTAGGTACATTTGCATCTCGTAACTTATTTACACTATTGAATGGTGCAATTTGTAGACGTACATTTTGTTAGATATCGTAAATCCTATTCAATATTGCATCCTCTTTCTAATTGTTTTCATTTACAAAACTTCTCTACCGATTTAAAAGATCTTCCTTTTCAATTTGAAAGTGTTGATGTAAAGAGGCCCAGCCATAGATTTCTAAAAGTCGAGCTTATCAGTTATCATCGTCAAATATTGATCCAAGTCCGACAAAAGTTTTTATCATAATGATTGCACAATTTTCAAGAATTTCTTATCAACGATATCGCGAACAGGATATAATTCATTATAATCCCATTGTTTAATTTTTGTATGTACTTAATATGGGATTTTCGAAGTAATAACAACCATGAAGATGAAAATGTTTTTAAACCATAACCTACATGAAATTAGTGATCATTGATCATAAACAGTACATCACTTTTATATAATGATAAACACATTATTGCTACATGAAAACAAATAAATGAGTAAATATTGATAACAATTTCGCAAAAGTTATAAATAAACACCTTCATATTTCAACACAAAGAAATACAATCCTCGATTGTTAATATAAGGTACAGCGCATTTTCCTATTCATATCGTAAATATGCAATACAATATTACCGTAATCCTAATATTGCAGTTACATTACAACGTTACAAGCTATCAATAAATGACACTTTTATGTATGTATGTATTTAGAATAATAACAACATGTACCTATTATTGATTCACTTTTGATAGTTTACGAGTGTGCAGGATTATGGAGACGTTCGAATGAAGGTTTGCAAAGGAAATAGCAATTTATTTTTATAAACAATTGCGGTTTTCCGATGGAAAAACGTAACATATATCTTATCGTATTTTTCCTTAGTTTACCTCCTCGCCCTATAGCGAAACCAAGCTTGTCAACCACAACTTGTCCGAGTGTCATTCTTATGTACCTATGCTATTGATACGTAATACAAACTAATAACATTAATATTAACAATTAACTTTACTTTAAAGGTGCGTTTCCACCGAAAAGAACGAACAGGAGCAATTATTTGCTTGCCCTTTTGTGAATGTGCTCGCGAGCATCGGCTTGCACGAGCTTTTCGGTATATTCAAACGAGCGCGCAAAATTTGCTCATATTCGCGAATGATCCAGATGTGAAGAAAAATTGAGTTAAAGACGAATAAAAATGGAACAATATATAATAATAATAATTTAGCGTTAGTGAATTGATTTTTCTTTTAATTTCGACCGTGTCTGTTTTAAACAGATCTGCCAAGTCCTTCCAAGCATCCTCCTTTTTGTTACGATTTTTAAATAATTCACTTGTCGGATTCCATAGCACAGGCCTTATGCGGTATTCGTCAATTAATCTCAGCGTGCCCTCATTACTCCACTCCATAACAAAACCTAAAATAAAAGTTAAAAAAATAATATTTTTATTAAACTCTTTTCGATTACAATTTTGCTCGAAGGGATTTTCTGAACTCGTTTCAACCAAAATAAGTGCAAACAGAATATCTCTTTGTAGTTCCGACACCCTCCCGATCACATTCGAGTACGAGCAAGCAAGTGTTTGCGCGCTCGTAAGTCAGTTTCGACCAAGCAAGCACATAATTATAAAGAATGCGTGTATGCTCTTGCACGCTCTTACTCGCTTCTTCGGTGGAAACGCACCTTTACGCGAGCAAATCTTGAGCACTTCAGTAAAGATGGTTGAACGAGAAGCAGTCATCGACATATAGAAATGGACTGCGCGTCGTTATGCTAAGCCGGGATACTGCAGGTGAGAGAGAGGGTAAACGTGGAGGCCTAGTTCTAGCTTTATCTGTCGCGTATCTATTTGTCGCTGCATTCCCCTAGCTTTATCTGTCGCGTATCTATTGGTCGCTGCATTCCCATGAAAATGCAGCAACCAATAGATACGCGACAGATAAAGCTAGAACTAGGCCTCCACGTTTACCCTCTCTCTCACCTGCAGTATCCCGGCTTAGCATAACCACGCGCAGTCCATTTCTATATGTCGATGGAAGCAGTATTTACGTTGATGGTTGCAAGTGGCGCAGCTATATTAATTGATAATTTGTGTAAAAAAAAGAGAGCCCGTCGCTCCAGGCTGCCATTCCTTTGTTTTCAATTAAATACTTACGTTAAAGTCGTTAAAAATTGCAAGCACCTTTTTCGCCGTACAAACTGACACTGAGAATCCCTTTGTGCTCGCAAGAAAAACCCACAAAAGTTGGCTCGCGCTCGGCTCAATCTACGCTCAACACACCGTACACACTAGCGAGTTTGTGAAATGAGCGGCTCATGAGCGGCTCGGCTCGCAAGTCTATACGCACCTTTATAAGCATAACCTTCAAAATGTTCCTTTATGATATATTGGTCCAGCTCCAGTATCAGTATGTAACCAAACCGACGTGAAAAAAATATTTGAGAAACATACAAACCGAGATACAAACGAACTGGATAAGCTTTAACTGAATAAGCTTAACTTATCTATAAAAAAAGAATTGTTAAAAAGTGTGAATTATTGCTTTATTAAATTGTGCGTAATTAGAGCTTATTCCAATATGAAATCCACTAAAGAGCAAACTGGCTCATCTCATTTAGTAGTTTAAGAAAACAACAGTTTTGTCGTAAAATTACATTAGTAATTCTTCATTAGAAATTATCTTTAAAACTCTGACAGGATGATAATTGGCAAACGAATGTAAAAGCAGAACATCTTTATAGGCCAGCGTGAAAGTGGAAAGGTGAGGGTAGCGACGTTTCCGTCAGATAGTGTTTTATTTTTATTTCCATTTAGTACTTAGATTCCGAGTAGTATTACAACTTACAAATTTTAAAGAGACGTAATAATTACTTGTTTGTAAAAGTACTTCGACTCGATAAGGAGTCATTTCGGTAACCATGCTGTTTGAGAAATTTATATTCTTTCATGTCCAATGCAACATTATTTCAATTCATTAGGTAAACAAAAGAGTAAGAAAATTATAAGATGAAACCCACAATGAACAAAGCCGTTTCAACGTTTTCCCTATAATAGTCTAATGCTAAGTTTCCATACCAACGTTTTAGCGTTATAGCTGCGCGACGTTTTCGGTATTGACCAATCAGAGTCCAAATTGCGATTTTGTTTTGAAAACGTCGCTGTGCAGCTGAGTACTGTTCGGCGTTATTTCACGACGCTGAAAAGTTCGTTTGGTTCGACTTTTTAGCGGCGCGTTTGTAACAATTGCAGCGGTTTGAGGTTAGGTCATTTGTTTTTGGTTTATTACTGACAATGAATAAGGTAAGGACATTTATTTTTAAACTTTAGTTACCTATATATCATTTTGTTTATTGTAGGCTTATATCTGCAGTACATGTCACCAGTTGCCAAATATCTTCAACAAATGTTTATTAAAGTTGTTGCACATACAATTACATTATTTCTTAGAAAATATGTTACCTGAGCGTTAATGCCAATCGTGTTGCAGAAGGAATTGGTTCTCTAGACCAATGGATTTTTGCAATTGTAGGCTCTATTCTTTGTAATATATAATCAAAAGTATTTTTAGTCATTCGCATATAATTAAAATACAAAATACTATTTTCAATATTTAATTCGGCAAGAAGATTGTGGTCTCCTTGGCGACTTCTGTTTTGTATAATCTTATTAACCCACACTTTTCTTTGTTTCCTCCGCTTCCGCTTAAGTTTGAGGTATAAATATGCAGCGATTAATACTTTGGAATCAGACATTCTTCACAAAATTGATTAGCAAGCCAATAAACAGTTTAAGGTTGTTGTATTATGTTTATTTTTTTGTTATACATATATCTATATAACGCCCCACAGCTACAACGCTAAAACGTTACAAAAATTTCAACTAATTTGGCGTTGAAGCGTTACGGCGGTACGCAGTTAAAACGACGACGCCGTACAGCAGGTATGGAAACTTAGCATAAGAGCTAGCGAACCATCTGACTAACCCGTTTCTCACAAAGCTAGAAACTTTTTAAATGATGTCAATCAATCAGTCAATGAAGAAAATACCGTTCTGGTAGGCATCTCGCGGTTGCGTCACCATCCCTTAAATTTTTAAAAATGTCAAAAAAAATCTGCTCGCACAAGGCTACAATTTTAATACATATATGTTGTAATGTACATATGTTTAAATGTAAAAAAAATTGCCAACCTATTTTGAGGGTTGCAAGTATGTGCCAGACCATAGCAAAGTTGTCATCGGGGTAGTAGGTAATTCATAACCCGCTCCCACAAGGCTCAAATGTTGAGGGAACATTCTTTCAATTGTTTAAAAGTATATGTAAACAGCCAAAATATTATAGCGGTCGCAGGTATCCGCCAGACGAGTATACAGTATTAGAGCTTACAATATACCGGAAGAAATTTTGAATACCGGTTTTCGGTATTTAATCAAGTGAATCCCGGTATTGATACTGATACTGGTATTGACTTTTTTTTACTGCTGAAACTATAAAATAAAAATAAAAAACGCATAGCTTAGAAATTCAAAGTGCAAAGTTCCAAATGCAAAGTATTCAAGTTATTCAAAGATGTACCTAAATATAAAATGTAAATTAAATTAACAAAAACTACATATTAAACTGTTATACCTACTTCTTTCTATTACATACGTACATACTTGAATAATGCTAAGATTTTTTTTCTTTCAATGTACATTTTTTCATACTTATAGTTTTTGGTATCTACAGCATTGAATGTTTAACCGAATTACTAAATTTTCAGAGCAGCAATGCCAGGCACTCGCTGTGCTGTAACACTGTGCAATAATAATAATAGGGAAGCGACGAAGAAAGCTAATTTACAAATAAAGTATCATAGCTTTCCAAAGGACAAAAGTATTAGAGAAACATGGATACAACGATGTAGACGTAACGCTAAATGTAATACAAGTACTACGTCGTATGTTCGTTCTGTTCATTTCCAATCCACTGATATTATCAAAGAGATGTGAAAGCAAAATTATTAAATCTACCTCCAAAGCAAATCCCACAAATAGAACCTGCCGAAGAATTTATTTGTGTGATTTAGACTGACCGTACTAGAAGCCCATAATTTCTTGACACCTTTCACTTTAGGAGTTCTAAATTAAAATATGGTATTCCCAATATAGTCTATAATAGTTTTACAGTTTAGTAGTTAAGCTTACCAATTCATTTATTTGTTTATACGCTGGTAGTTAGTAAACCTATTAACTGTGGTATTGAGTGCAGGGTTTTATTAGTCCTGTACCCGGAAATAGTTTTCACCATTCACTATACCACGGACAGAACTATTTTTTTTTATTTATTATTATTTCTTATATTTGCGTAATGAATGTGTAAGAAAATGTTACCTCCATTTACTATCTTAACGAGATTTTTTTAAACACATTTTTTTGGGAAAGATACTTTTCCGCTTCCTTTTGTCTCATTTTCCCATTTCGTAACTTACAGATTTATCTACGTTAAAGTTAACATTTAGATAAGAGAAAAAATTAAAAATACAATATTTACGTTTAATTAATCTAAGGTATATGTATACATCACAAGAAAAATATTTTGGTACTGCAAATACATACAGGGTTATTAAAAAGTATGGAGACGGCGATTTATTGTCGTTAATATTCATTTTAGGAAAAATTGTTCAATACAAAAGTTGTTTAAGTATGTAATGTTTATCTACACTTGGGAATACTTCAATTTTTGTGATCTGCAATTGTTTCTGAGTTACGCCGTTCCGCATAATTTTTTTAAATGAGAACATATAACTTTTACCTCACCATTCAATAGAGCATATTTTTCTCTTTAAAACAGCACTAAAGAAATTTTTTTAAAATTTATTTTAATAACATTTTTTTCAAAAATACACCGATTTAAGTATGTATTTACATGAAGTACGTAGGTATATGGAAACAAAAAAAAAGTTATGAATCAAAATCTTATCACTAAAAACAAATTAATAACTAAGTAATTTAAAGTAAGTGTTCAAATTGTCCTCCATTTGTCATTTGACAATGGCTCAGTCGATTTATAAAACCACGTACCTACTTGATGTAAATACTTGAATCGACGTATTTTTGAAAAAAATGTTATTAAAATAAATTTTAAAAAAATTTTCTTTACCTAGTGCTGTTTTAAAGAGAAAAAAACGCTCTATCGAATGGTGAAGTAAAAGTGCTGTGGTAATATGTTCTCATTTAAAAAAATTATGCGGAACGGCGTAACTCAGAAACAATTGCAGATCACAAAAGTATTCCCAAGTGTAGATAAACATTACATACTTAAACAACTTTTGTATTGAACAATTTTTCCTAAAATGAATATTAACGACAATAAATCGCCGTCTCCATACTTTTTAATAACCCTGTATAACAAACAAAATTACTGAGTAAAATGAAACCTTATAATGATAGCTTATACATATACATTAGTACTTATAACTGATATTAATTGCGAATAGTGTGTATTTAGATTTAACCATTATGGGATCAGATATAAAATTAATTTGCACCTCACTTTGTACTCGTTTCTTCCAGGTAAGACTTAGTAGGGGAACTACGTTATTGGCGAAGCCCAAATTATGTAGCTTTGCGGCGATGTTTGCATTTTTTGTGTGTTAGCTTCTGTCACTGTTGGAGCTAGACAGACCCAACTCTATGAAAGTTGTTCTTGTATTGTATGATGGCTCTTTTCTCGTACACCCAATATTACGGCGAAATTTACAAAAACATACAAGTCTAGTGAATAATAAATCGGGAATATATTAAAATTAACGGTAATGGCTGCAATGAAAATAATGAAATATATATTGGCCAAACAAAAAGATCACTCAACATTGGATTAGGTACCTAAACGCAATAATTGGTACAAATCTAATGTACCCCACATATGCTTGATAATAACATTCGGTAATGAAGATAGTAAAATCTTTCTTTCTAAAAGTTTCAGCGTAAATAGTATAATTACAAATATGTCATTTTTTTAAATTTATATAAATGTAGCTGTTACCTGATGATGTCAGCATTGTCCCAACGTGTTCGTTTGAGGGTTTTGGTGTTTACTATGTTATTTACTTTACTGATAGGTGATAGCTAATGGCGACAGATTAATAGCGTTAACACCTTCATCTGTTTTTCTTAATTCCTGAATGTATAAATCATTACAAACAAGGTTTGACTTGACAACCACGGTTGTTTTCGATATGAAGGACGAAGATCATTACGATAGGTTCATGATGAAGAGATTGAATGCTCGGATCGATCAGAAAATCCTTTGTCAAATAATTTGTTGTAACTAGTTACAATAAGGCACTTTTCTTTATAAAGTCTAAAATCGTAGAGCGTGCGAGGGTGGTGTACTGTTTACACAACGAGGTACCTTATCCATCTCCCTTAATGGCTTATTATACTTCTTTAATTGATGCAGGTTGCCAATCTTTCTCTTTCTACCACCTTAATAATAGTTGCCACATTTTTATTTTTTATGTTTCTAATTTTCCAATAACTCATTTGACAATTAATGTCGAAATTGTTCTATTTTTACGATACGTTGTTACGGTTATGTTGATTTTAATAAGCCATAAAAATTACGTGAATTTCTCACAGAAAGACCAGATAAGTTCCCCTATTTCCGCCTTTTTGCATGGTGGCCATTTATTAGCAATCCGGCAATCCGCCTTAGTGTACGATATTTAAACTACCCTTACAATTAACTTATAGGACCAAGCAAATTCAATCGCTCTTAATTGATAATTAATTTAAAATTTAATGGTTCGCGTGAACAGCTGTAGTTTTCTACTTTATCTCAAATCTAATTATCCGTCCATATAATATTTCTATTTAATTGAAACGCTCGTAAATTATTTAATTTTAAACGAATTTAGTAATATTATTGCATTAAAGCAAAGAGTATACTTTTGTATGAAATTAATATGGAAGGGGTCATTAACCGCGTATCGGGTGTAAATACAGCGACCGACTTGGCATCTTAATGCTGCATTTATTTAGAGAATGTTTCTTAGCCATTGCAATGGCCAACAAACCATCTCTTTTAATAGGATACAACACGCTATATTGATTGGGGTTCATTTCTTCTACATAACTACGATGAACAACATTTTCGGAAGAAATCTCTTCTACACGAACAATTGTCCATAAAAATTGGTTTTTCTATGTCAAATACAGAAAATGGATGGTAAATTGACAAAATTTATTTAAAGCTTAGTGTAGGTAATAACAGTAAATAGCTTAAATTTATATTTGAAAATATACCTACGGCGCGGCGTCGGGAAGTATTGTTTTTTCGTTTGAGGATCCTAATAATAGACACCGATGGTCCTTCATTAAAAAAAACTACGGTTTCCTCGAAAATTTGAAATTAATCACCTCTTTTAAATGAGGAAAACGTTTATTAATCGATTAAAGAGTAACAAAACGAAGATAAGGGAAGATACTTGTCAAGCAAGTAGCAATAATATATTGAATAAGATTGTTGGTTATATTGCAATTATGGCAAAAATTATGGAAGGTATTACAGAAAAGGCTCCCTAAATCGAACCTTGCTTTTTCAAGTAGTGATTATGCGACATACCTTCATTTTCAACCCATTTACAAACTGTTCTATTTTCAAATTCATTTATTCTACAAAGATCATACAGTAATGATAGATATTAACTATTAAGTACGTCAAAGTATTAAAATAATTTATTTAAAAAGAAGGAATGATAGAAAAAACGCAACACTCGTAAAATATCAATAAGGGTTGCAAAATTTTAAATTGTGCCACACATATATTAGCAGTTCTTTTATAGGTACCATAAATTCCATCCGGAACATTCTCTTACCCCATCTTCATGGTAGTTTAAAGTAGCTCTATTAATTCCAGGAAAATTGGCTCATTTGTCGGAAATCATAACGTTTATTTATTTATGTATTGAATCAGGGAAAGTAGAAAGGGGCAGCTAATAAGAAAAATAGACGCACTAAATGAAAAATCTGAAACCAAGAAAAAGTAAGAAAACGTAGCAACATTATCATAAAAGTAACACAAATGCAAGGTCTGAAGAAAGGAGTGGAAGATTTAATGCAGAAAACTTTAGTAGTACCACCATAGATCAAAGCAATGTTGTCAAAAAATATTATGATGGGAAAAAGATGGAGCGGAAAGTACAGGTGATGATAAGAAAAAAGCAAAGGAAAACGGTCACATAAGTAAAATATGATACGCAAATTTATAAGGTGGAGGAAAACTATATATTTGGGACCGGATGAGCAAAAAACTAAAAAAAAAGAACAAAAATAAATATCGACAACACCGGCAACGAAAAGGCTAACGAATATGAACGGTGATAACATACTAAAAGAAAACACAAGTAAAAGCGAGGGGAATCAAACAGTCATACCGAACACGGGAAAGGAGGAGATAGGTACAGAGCATAAACAAAAAAGAAGCATAGGTGCATGGAATATACAAACGATAAATGGGAAAAAATAAGAAATAACCGAAGAAATGAAAGAAAGGAGCATTCACATACTAGGAGTAAGCGAAGCCAAAAAAAAGGCACGGGAAACATAGTTATAATAATATAAACAATAAATATACTCTAAGCGGTACTCAGGAGTCGATGAAACCGAAAAAGGAACTGAAAGAGTAGCACTTATAACAAACGGAGAAATATTAATAAAGGTGAGTCAATTCCGGTTCGTCTACTACACGATAACTCGACTTCTAGATTAACTAGGAGGTCGAGGTTGGTCTTAAAACATTGCTAATGTTCAAACATAACTTAAGCCCGACGATGGTTCAAATTGACGACCTTTGACCTTCGACTTATGACATTACCGTAAAGAATAATAATAATAATAAATTATTGTCCCGTCTATCAGGCGGTTCTTGATCGCTAGGATATGTACAAATACAAATACAAGAGAAGGCTGTTGTTATGTGTAACCTACGTAGTAAAGTTGTAAATACAAGTTTGTACATGTGCAAGAAAAATCTTCACTTTTTTATTCTCATTCGAGGAAGTGACTGTATTTTGTGACCGTAAAGATTATGTATGCATGCAATATATAACGGACGTGATGTATAGCTATTAAGAAACCAAAGCTATAATCCGTCTTTATTATTGAAAAATAATATGCAAGAATAATAAAGCAACAAAGGAGAACATTTCAAATTTCATTACGTGTGAACTAGATTTAAAAACGATACAAATTCTTTTGATGCAAATAACTGTTGTTTTTTTGGTAGTGATCATTTAACGGTATGTACAGCGGCCTGTGGTTTTTTCCAAATATGTCATGGATCGCTAATGGTGCTGTAATCAAATATATCTTATTCTTTTAAATCCTGATTAGTATGTAACGTAATGTTTTAGTATTCATTTCCTCAATTTACGGGGTGTGAAAAATTGACTGGATACAAGACCGACCGAATTGAAATATTAAATTACAATTGTATACAGTACATTATTTGATTTATTGGGCATGTTCAGACGCAGACTTAAATTTATTATTGTGATAAATTTATAAACTCATATTGCAATTAAGTACATATTATGTAATTGGATTTTCCAGTATAAAATTTAAAATGTCCAAGTAGACATAATCTAATATAATTAGAACAAAATAATTATAATTTGATATAAATTAGAGTATTACACTACTGTGTTGACTATGGATTTTAAGATTTTAAGCTATTATTGAAAATATTAAAAAATTTGATATACAATTGAAGTAATATTTGTGATCTTACTAAAGCTGATTATTAATTCTACACTGTAGTGTGTGAAAATGTAAGCCGATTTGTAGACAATGTATGTACATACATATTACATAGTGTAGTAATAATACTGATGCCATTGTGAGGCAATGGACAATCAATAGTGTTATGCAACAAACATGATGTAATCTACACTTTTTCTAATATTGAATGATGGTGGAATAAACATTTCAAGTCAGTCACCGATTTCATTATTGTTTGAAATTGTCAACTATTTCAAAAGTTGTAAATAATTAAAACCAAATTTTAACATGTTTTTTTAAATACGCACATAAATAAAGGAAATATGACATTTTCTTGAAAAAAAAAGAAGCTTGATAACTCACAAACAAAAACTTAAACGAGAGAAAATCACTGGAAAAATGTGTCAGTTCTGACAAAATCTACACAACGTAGATGGTTGGGCATGGGCATTACCAGTGAATACACTCTGTATGTGCATATTTATACTTGTTACCCATTGGAGATATTCACCATATTTATTTCTCTATACCAGTCATGGGCAAAGTACGGCCCGCGGGGGAAGTGCGGTCTTCGGGCTAGTCAATGTGGCGCGACATAATAACCCGGATAATTACACATAGGATAAAATGTATTTTCTGCGTAGCAAGAATAGAATAACGATCTCATTGCGTTTTAAGTAAGGTA
This sequence comes from Pyrocoelia pectoralis, assembly GCA_036250285.1. Classification (NCBI taxonomy): domain Eukaryota; kingdom Metazoa; phylum Arthropoda; class Insecta; order Coleoptera; family Lampyridae; genus Pyrocoelia; species Pyrocoelia pectoralis. The sequence continues at coordinate 33,393,288 of CM070075.1, read as the reverse complement.
ATATCACAGTGTACATCTACGAATACAGTAGGTAGGTACACTACTATAATAATAAAAAAAGAAACAAATTTTTCCGTATATTTTATAGGAAGTGAAGTGCAACTACTGCATTCGTAGATGTATACTGTGGTAATATCGCATCTTATTAGCCGAGTTTGCACACAAACTCACGTAGGTGTAGTGCTTTTGATCGCTACCCCTACGATTGTACCATACCTATAATATAAGTTGTGTGATATAAAAATCAAAAATAAAGTTTGTTTTGTTCAATTTTTTTTTCGGCTCGTCTAGATAATTTTTTATTTTACCTGGCCCTCTCCTTAAAAAGTTTGCTCATGTCAGCAGTCTATACATTCACCCTATACATACATTTACGTCGCCAATCATCGAATTGACTTGTAACTTTTCATTTCTCAAATATCAATTTCACACTTCAAAGTTAATGAGATCGTATCGAACAATCTGTTCACTATCTAGTCTAATCTAATAGTAAAGTGGAAACACGTGTGTTGATAATACAATCCGTTATCAATAATATTATAAATTTATTTTTTGTTTATAGAAAGGCACCGCTACGGAGATCCCGCATTGTGGTAGATTTTTTCAATGCTCCACCTACCACCACACATAACTAATACTGACAAATTCAATGTCGGGAATGTACAAAGTCAACCGTAAAAACTGTCACAATCTATATATCGAGCAAAGGAAAAGTCACTCAAAATTCATTTCGAAGAGCAAATCTACCAGAGTAGATAATACAGTCCCAATCGGAGTAAAAAGTATAGTCCGAGTTAAAATGTCAAAATAAATTTTCAATTTTTACTGTCGGGACAGTATTTATAAGACGCGTAATTTTTTGCAAAGCTCAATTTTACAGATCCATAAATAGTTTATTTTTCAACAATAATTCATACGCTTTGGGTATAAGAACAATTGTTGCTGAAGCTATTGTAGAAACATTTTTTGCTTCAATACTTGTTTGTTAGCCACCCTGTATACAAAGGTATCCTCTATTTAACACTTTGAATATTTAACAACATTTTTGAGTTTCGGAAGATTTGTCTGATGGAGCTCTTTGTACGTGTTCCTATAAAAAGAAATTTGATGAGATCAAGTAGAGTAATCTTGCCGCCCAATTCTCTGCGGTTTTGGAAATGAACATTTAGAAATTCTCGAACCCCACAATGAAAATGAGGAACACTATCCATCTAACGGAATGCCTTGTAAAAGAATTTAAAAGTGATTTATCAAAAAATATGTCTTTCTTCCATTTAAATGTTCCTCAAAAAAATAAGGACCAGTTAAATATGGGGATTTTCGACTACAGAGGCAATCAACGCGAATTCAGTTTAATTATATTCTATTGCAGATCTACTTCCGTTCTAATGGGTTTTTCATTACTGGACACCACTACCAGTTTCGTTAAATTAAACTTAAGTCTTGTGAAAACAGCTTCATTTGGAGAAATTCTTGAGCGTAAACTTGTGATGGCAATAAGCAGTTTTGCGTACATTCTCGCAAGTATAAAATTGAATGAAAAGTAAGATATAGGAACAGTGGATAAAAGATACGGGGTGTTCTAAGTTAACCTACTTTTAAAACTTACCATAATTTGATCTTAATTTTGGAGACGTTGTGTATAAGTTAGTATATTTTGCACTCTCACGTGATTATCGTTTAAAAAAAAGAGTATTTGCATATTAATTTTGTTACTGCATTTTCACAAGAACATTTCAAACGCTGCGCTGTAAGGTGAAACTCGCATTTATTTGTTTCTTTCCATTTTAAATACCTGCAAAGCAAAAACTTTTTAAAGTAGGTAAAGTAATAACGTTACTTATACTATTTACAGTGAAAGTTTAAGTGGACAAGCTTTGACAAGATTAAACGACTAGCATTATCATTATTCGTAATTTGTTCTTATTATTTACTTACTTAACTATTATTGGAGTAAAAAGTATGGTCCGCTGACTTTAGACGTTTATACATAAAAATTACCCAACCGATATCCACTCACTATTGAAACTGAAAATGTTTATGATAAAAATGGCGAACTTGCTATAATTTGGTTTTAATTTTTGTACAACTTGCATAAGTGAGTATATTTTTCACAAATGCAACAAAATTCGAAAAATTTGTATACGGCTACGTCTCACCTGAATATCGTTTAAAAAATACATGTTGAGCATTTAAACATTAAGATTGTTACTGCAGTTTTACAAAATAGAAATATGTACAGAATATGTATTTCAAAAATTATAAGGTTTATAGTGAGGTTAATCAAACGCGCATTTATTTTGTAGAATATTCCGTCCCGGTTTTGATTTTAGCTTTGTTTCGGAAATTTTCCAGGATATAGTTAATTTTATTTACTTATTTATGGATATTTCATAATATAATGCTAACGTATTTTTTAATGGGCTATAGGGAGACGAATCGATAAATCGTCCACCGTCTTGTGGTAGGTACAATCAATTGTCATAATATCACCCTTTGTTTAAAACTTGTGGTGCAATTCACGTTTGAAAACAAAACTTTCTACCGACAGTTAAATAACTATATATTGTCGTTGACCTTTCACACGGTACAGTTTGTGTTTTACACATACATAATCATTATTTGTTTTACTTACACTTTCTGAATGAAAACTTTATGGGCTTTTATCTATTACATCACTTATAAGAATGACAATAGAAGGCACTCAAAAATTTAAATTTCATTCAGCAGACAACACTATAATTAATCAATTTGGAAGTGTCTTAATGCGAGACTCATTTTTTAAAAGGCATTTTGTAAAAAAAATATGACACTGGAGTTCAAAAGGATATTGTGGAATTTCCTTGAACTCTCGCACTGAGAAGTGCTGTAAGAATCTAGCATTGCATTATTCTATTAACGGTGAATGCGTTTTTCTTATTGCTAATATGATGTTTTAAAACATTTGTTAATTGATCTTACACGATTACGTTTAAAATTACATTTGATGTAATAGGAAGTTTTAGTTACACTTTCAGTATTTCGCATTGGTTGATTTTCAGATTTTGAAATTATGCGGTTTCCGTTTCTCCAGTTACGTGTCGGTGTCAGTATATAATATCCCCGAAGGCTTCTTTTACAATCTCCTTATCGTGGCAATGATTTATTTGCTTACCTGTTTTAACTTATGAGGAGACATTTTTCTACTTAGATGCCAAATAGAATACATATGAGACGAAAAGGTTATTTATGGGCGGTTGCATCAACAATAAGTATTTTTGGGGTCCGTGAAGACGTGAAGTTAGCAAAACATCAAAAGCACAACCGTCGAAATTGGGTGCATAGGTTAGTGCCACGCTTGTGCCGGTTAGTGTCGTTGTTAACAAATTGGGAAAACACACGACTGCAAAAATAAGGACATTTTTAAATGCTAAAGCTAAAGCTACAAATGCCCGTATTTCGGAAGTCGTTTGTTTTGCCAAATAAATGCAATGAAATCGGAATAAGTCGGAAACTATTAAAGATAGGTATAGGAAAATGTAATACCAAAATATGCCCATTTTGATTCTCTATCAAATGGAATTACACCAAAAGAAAGCCCTATTCTTTCTCTATGCGCTGGCAAAAGCTCGGTTGCCATAACTACAACGGTTTGCAAGTAATGAATTCACCATGATGTAAAAACACAAGGTGTACCATTCCCGTGGATGCGCAGTCGTCCAAGATTTCGACCAATCAAGAGTTGGGTCCAAATGCTAAAGAGCAATATGGCTGCCACGATTATGATCTGTTATTTGTGCCTTAACCTCCAAAACTGTCAAGTTGTTTTGATTATAAAACCCTAAATAGAAAGTGTAGATTGAGGGAAAAATACCTTGCAGGTATCTTGCATATATGTATACTAGCGGTTAAGGCCCGACTGATGGATGGAACCATTTATTATTGAAAGTAAAAAAATATTTATGACAGATCTCTTGTTTTAAGGTTAAGGTATATTATCTAACAAATACCAACTTAACAATGTTGCCACCTTACGGTAATGTCATAAGTGGAGGTCAAAGGTTATAGATTTCTTCTCATCTTCCTTCGATCTTCGTAAAAATGTATTAAAATGTGGTATTTTTATGCACAGAATAGTTTCTGAGAAAGAAATTAATTAATTATTAATTAGTTTTATTTTATTTAATTTCCCCTAATCTTATATTTACATTATTACTACATCTAACTAACTTTGTATTTGTATTTCGCGAGTGCATTTGGACCCAATGTTTGATTGGCTATTCCACCAAGCGGCCGCCATTATGCGCAATGGTACACCTTGTGTTTTTACATCATGGAATTCACAAAGTACCGTGTGCATCCGCCATTTTTTTAAAAAGTCAAAAGAACTGAAATTTCACGTAGAATCCAGAAATGCAATAAAGATAGGAGTTGCCATTTAAAATAACGAAGTTACTAGCTACTTCCGGCATTTCCGGAAATGCTGCCATTTTGAAAATATTTTACATCGATTCGGCTAAATTTCCTCAGAAGCATTTAACTAAAGCTCCCAAAAAAACACTCTGTACAGTGTGGAACAGCCGTGGAACACGTCAATTTTAGTTTTTAAAATTACATCATATTGCGTAAAAATTTAATTCCTAAATTTAATATCCTTAGATTGAGCGTTGCAACGCCTATATTTTTAAATGAGAACTGTGAGTTTGCGATACATAGTTTAAAATATCTCTTCATGGACTATTCAACAATCCGAGATACGATCACAATAACACAACCATTTACTAAAGGTGTTTTAAACGAAACTGACAAGGCCATGGTAACTTTTTATGTCTTTTTTTTGTTGATACCATCTAAAAAGAACACTAATGTGGTTTTTACTTACTTTCTCATTATCAAGAACCGAGTCAAGAACTGAACGGTATTGCCTGACGGGTTTTTGATATATTGTTTAATGTTAATTTTTGCATTATATTTCGCTTCAATATTTTCCCAATATATGCAACATTCTGAACTTACGTACTCGTACGGAGAAATAGAACACGCTTTATGTGATACAAATCGGTTGGGTAAGAGGACTATACTTTTTACTCCCACAGTAATTGGCTTTTTGACGAAGACTACAGTTTTTGTTTTTTCCAAACTGGTTATTTGGCAGTTCCATTTAACTTAAAAAGCATCCTTTGTAGATTATTCTCACTATCCGCTGTTAGAGTTACGTTATCATCGAAGCATATCATTTTGCCCATTGTATATCCAATGCCAAATTTCTTCACATCTGTAATTATGTCGTTCGTGATAAAGTCGCATTACAAAATAATAGAAAAACAAATTAATTAGCTATTGCACCAGAAGCCTGAGACTTTTTTTTTGAAAACTGAACTGAAGAAAACTTAGTTACAGAGTGATTATTGAAGAGTGCGTGAAGTTAGCCGGATCTAGGCACCGGTAGAATGAAATTTTGCACCCAAATCATAGATCAGTTATTACAAAATTTCAATTGACCCGGCCAACTTCACGGAGTAGGTAGGTACTTCATAAATTTATTTTTCATTATGCAGAAGTAAAGTGCTAATTATTATGCGCCACTGGAATGAAATTTTGCGCCCTAATAAGTAATAAGTTATCGCAAAGCTTCAATTGACCCAGCTAACCACAGAGCCGTAGACTTTTCATAAATCAGTTTTTTCTTTAGTAGGAGTTAGGCGCCAATTTGCGCCCTGCAGACGGGGTTGAAGGTGCAATATTTTTAAAATCATAAAAATACTGCACCTTCACAACCCCGTCTGCAGGGTTATTGCACCTCCGAAACCGTCTGCAAATACCTTTCTGACGACGTTTTTCATTTGCCCTTTCGATTCGTACAAGAATTATACGCTTTCAAATCACTTTAAAACAGTGATTTTTTATGCACAAATTTGAACATGTTATCCCCAGGTTCAGAACTTGCGACCATTTTTATGCTCTTATATTTTACATAATCTTCAACGTAGTATGATTTGCAGACGCGCTTTTATTACTACCTAAAATGACGCTGGGCTGCCGCCCTATAACGTTTAATTCACATTTTCCTCAACTTACCTGACTGTCCGTACGCACCTTTTGACACTGTTTCGAGCGTAGTATGGATAGTAACCTGATCCTTGAAATAATAACTTTGGTAACAGTTTAGTATCCGGTTTCATCCCAATTTCGGGTAAAAATTTTACGAATAATAAAGAAGGAGTGGAGTCCCTTATAGGAGAAAAGAAATTTTGTCTGGGAAAACGACCCTTTTTTTTGTTAAGCACTTAATTGTAGAATTACAGTGTACTGTTCAATAGGTATGAATGTCTTATTAAAAAATGCATATGAAGAATACTTAAATTATAAAGCAGTAGATTAGTAGCTAGTCAACACATAATCGATGTCAACAAATTGTAGAATAATCAAAAGATACTGGATAACTGTTTAAAAATTTATATGTATACTTTATATGCTCAAATATTTCAGTTAACAGTTAGTTATTATTATTACATATGTATCTAATATTTATGAGTAAAATTAAATTAATTTAGATTAAAGAATTTTCGGACAATGTGACATGTTTGTAATAAAACAGCTCGTTGTATTATTACAAATAATTTTGGATTCAAATTTAGAGATGTTAAATAAGATTCAAATTTACAAGAAATTACACCTGTTGCCGAAATAACAATTGGAGTAATGTAGATTTTAGTCAAATTCCAAATTGCCATCATCTCAATTGCCAATGCTTCATATTTTCTGCGTTTCTCGTTTTCAGTTTTTATAATATTCGTGGATAATGGCACAGCAACATCAATAATGACAGCATGTTTATCAATTTTATTAATTATAACAATATCTGGTTTATTGTTATTATTATTATTATTATTATTTCTTATAGCGGAAAATTGAAACGGCTTGGTGTACGGATTCTAAATAATTACCATTACCTTCATATTTTTTTTTGTATTCATACAAAGAAATAAATCAGTTAAATCAGAAGACGTCCAAATTTATTTTTTGAAAACATATTCGACGGCATTTTGTTGATCCTCGGTGTAATTTCTTCAGTCAACAACAATTACTTATAAATAAATAACGTTAAAAAGTTAACGCATTTTCCAATGTCACCGTTTTTTTTTAAATTGTAATATCATCGATATAGCTAACTCTCACTTAGACAGACACATAAGTAATAACTGTGTGACACAATTTCACATTTAAGCTACCAATTTTGGAGTTAACAAGTGTGACAGATGGTTTGCAACAAAAAGATATCAATTTTACGACAGCGAAATGAAGATTTCCACCTAAAATTTAATTAGATGACACAAAACACGAATAAATTGGCTAAAAAATTCAAACCATAAACGGGCCTGAACTTTCAGCTTGCCGTTGAATCATGAATGCAAAGAATGGGTATAAATCAAGCTAATTCTACTTTCCATTCTAATTAAATTAGGAAGATCTTTATCTAATTACTTTTGCTTTGCACTTGGCACTTCCAGAAATAATTAATTACAAAATTGTCCAGACAGTTTAATGTTGAATAAATTAGAAATATAATAATTTAACAAATAGGGTAACAGATCGATGATAGCAGTTTAATCCTTGACCTAAAACACGGCGGCAAACTCTAAGCGCATTTTTGTATTAGGTACTCTAATCGATATTTTAATATATCTATTAATAAAACAAAAATTTAAACTTATAAGGCATCCAGTAGCCTTGAAATGTTAGCCAATTTATTCTAAAATGTCAATGGGGGTGGCTTAAAATTTAGTATAATGTGTCTATAATATAACGGTGTGAAGTTTTTTATTTGACACACTTTATAGGCAGACACACGTGTTTGTAACGTAGATAAAAGTCAATTATATCGATACGCGGTCAAATCAAATCAAACACGTTTTACTCATTTCATTGCTAGTTATAAAACACGAATTCTAATTATACAGACTTTGAAACGAAGCGGAAGAGAAGTACGTACCTAATTTTGGTTCTTATGCAAAATTAATAGCAGAGAGAGGTCATTAAGGTAAGTGTCCTTGCACTAGTCTGAACGAACTGGAATTGAGGCCATACTAGTAACGATAGAAGACACGCAACAAGAATAACGCGAAAATTAAGATTCCGCATTTCATTCTAAAATTACGCCGCGATTTACAGTGTCAAGCGCCCATTGACATTAATTTTGACGATTCAATGTTATGGTCATACAAATCGTAAAGGCAATAAATACCTACAACCATTATAAATACTTAAAAGTAAAGTTCAATTCTCCTGACCTCTGTTTTTTTTTTTAAAAGTAAGAATAAGAAAGGTACAAACCCTTCGATTTCATCTGATTTGCTCTATTTGTACCAACACGGTCGAAGGAGATACAAAAAATTCCATCAAGCATTCAAGCACCATTTCTTGTTACAAGTTCTCCTTTCACGCCACAATTTCCACGTGAAATGAATGGATCCATTTTCACGTATTTTTTACTGTTTTCAAATATTTATGCTTGATTGTGACACGTCTCACTTACGCTCATTATGGCTTCACCAAGTGACGACTAGAATGATAATAATAATAATAATTTACATTTTGGTAATTGACTCTATATTCCAGTTCCACGAGGTTTTGTCGATAATGTTCACACATGTGTAATTTTAATAATATCCACATTCAGAATTCTTGAGAAAGTTAAATGAATAGAAAATCGTTTTTCAAACCGAAACATAAAAATTTAAAAATGCTGAAAACTTTTACCAAGTATTGATTAGGTAGGTAATCATAATGAATTTACCTCTTAACCACAATTATAGTGTCGGTATAATAGCATTTCCTTTGAAATTGTAAAATATACACTATTAAGTACATAAGTTGTTTATCTTTAATCGAAATAAAATAAAGGTATTGATTTTGTTATAAGAATGAAAAATATAATGTAGTTATAATTACATTGCTTATCCTTTTGGTAGGACGAGAACCGCCTACAGTGCCCACTTTTTGTGTACAGTACTTTTAATTTTTGTTCTTATTTTTATTCCAAGCGCAAATAAATTAGTATCGTTAGATTCGTCAAAGAAACCTTTTTTCGGAAACTGCTTGTCAACGGGAATTATTGAGGAGTCTGACTCGTCTTTTGCATCTCCGGTAACACTGGCTTTCAAGAAGGATGATGGAAAAAAATCACGCTCATGCATTGATTTCAGAAAATTGAATAAGTGTTTTCATTCCCAACAATAAATTCAAGATATTATTGACAAAGTTACTAATTGCAAATTTTTTGTAGTTCTAGAATTTAACTCTGCGTTCTGGTGTATCATTCTTAAATTAGAAGATAGAGCGAAAGATTCATTAGTAACAAAATATTGGAAATTTATGTTCCGGGTCCTCATATTTGCACTGAGGAATGCACCTCCAACGGCAACGTTCCAAAAAATTGTATCGAATATAATTCGAAGAAATAATTTGCACAAGTTCTGTATCAATTACATAGTGATGATATTTTGATTTTCTCCCGAACATGGAAAGAGCATCTTAAACATATTAAAAAATGTCTACAAGTTACTAGAGCTGAAGGTTTTAAACTAAAACAGGTCAAGAGTTTATTTGCAGCAAAATGAGTAAAATACCTAGAACCGGCCTAAGAGAATATTTAATCTCCATAAAAAATCTCGAGAGACCCTCCTATAGAAAACAAAAGACAATCGCATAACAGCAGTTGAGTTTTTTTTTTACTTATTTTTACGGCTGAAGTTCGGCTCATTCCTCCCTACCCACCCTGTAAACAACGGTTGAGTGTCTAGAATTGAAAAAGCTATACAAGATTCGTTGCACGAGTTTGAAAGATTGTTGTTCATTATTTTGCCAACTCATACTTCATTCGACGAACTGCTCAATTCCGTTTTCTGGAACCACACAAGAACGATTACCATCAATTTATCACCTAAATACCCAGAAAGTTGGAACTCGAATACTCAAAAGATGTTTTTGTCAATTACCTACGGTAACGACTTATTCGGATGTTCACCTACGTATCTCACTATTAAGCAACGTATCATTATTAATTCAATTGATTTTACGTGCAGTAGGTACATGTAAGTATTTACATAAATGTCATAATATAACAAAATTCACTAATCTGCCCTAATCTAAATTTCATCTGTCATAATTAATTTTTTGCCATTTTAGATTGATTGCATAAATCGTAGAGAAAAAGCTAACTCCAAAAATGATTTGTAACATATCAATTAATATTATTTATCGAACATCTGGCTAAAATTAATGATGTAATATTGTAATCGTTTGTAAATTGACGGCACTTCAAAAATGTAAATATGTAATGTATTTATACTGATTATGTAAAAGGACACTCCGCCTCGTTACTAATTTTTAATGAGTAATTTATTAAGCTAAGTACATTTTCTTACTTAAAAATTTGTCATCTAAATTAATGAAGCATTGTGTAATAGTACAATGTAAAGGTGTTACCACAGGGTGTTACACTCACTGACATGTACCATGTTAAAGTATAATACATACATATCGATATAATACAATACATTATACTGCAGAGCTTCCCAATCTTTTTCGGTTTGCGGCTCCCTAAATAATCGGATTTTTTCCGCGGCGCCCTTAATAGGTACATCAGATTTTTTTTCTAAATTTTTGACTTTCTTGAAAAATTGGAAAACTTTCCTTTTTAAAAACGATTACTAAAGCATGTGTGGGGAAGCCGTTTCAAAAGATGTGGATTGAAAATAAAATAATGAAAGACTGGAAAGTTGCTAAATTCTTGGAATTTTGTCAGCATACATAATTGTTGCCGCAAAAATTCGAGAATTGAAAATTCCAAGAAAATTGCCGAATTGTTTAATTGAATATTTGGCGGCGCCCTTATAACGGCAGCGCGGCTCCTTGTGAATCACTGCATTATAGAATGTTTTATACATTTATTATGTTTGGTGTAAACATCATTGAGTAACAGTTTTTCATGTTCAAATGTTGGAAATTTGTGTTTTATTAAAAAAATGAAAATATGTGAGTGAAGGAAGTCCTTTTGGCGTCGTGTATTACTTTGCATTTTAGTCGCGTCATTAAAATCGGCAAAGCGTCAAAGTATAGACCCTTCAATACGCTTCGTTGCACTTATTTTTCAACCTTCCTGTTACTATCGTATTAGTTGTGTAAGAAGGGCGAAACCCCTTTTAATATCCACCGTATTTGTTGGGTAGTTTTAAATGACTGCACTTGGTAAAGATTACGTGCCTTCCGTGGGTGGTAAGGGTTGAACGACCTATCCCGTTTTATTTAATTTTAATTCAAAACACGATCGCTGATGCGGATGTTTTTGATATGAGTCGAAATAAAACACTGTAAAACTAGAACAACTATAAAACACTGTCGGTCAAACAAGTTTTTCTAAAAATTTGCTTTCATTTCGATTGTAACATTTACAGCCTGCTATTGAGCTATACAATTCCGATCAGTAATAATAACGTACCTACCTATTGCTAAATTTGAGTATTATATTTGATTGTGTAAATTTGAAAAATTTGATTGAAATTTTAATAAGCAGTGGCCGTAACATGGCTTACAGGTATAATTGCAAAAGCGAAATTTATTGGACTGTGAAATTATACAATGAATGTTTTATTGTCGTGTAATTCGAATATAAAAATTGTGGTTTCCAAAAACTGTTACTCATAACTTTTTGTTCTACTTCTACTCTACTACTTTTTTAACAATCCCAGTACAATCAATCGTATTATATTTTTAGCCCATTTTTTAAGAGTTAAAGAAATGCGCTATTGCTCGTTTTCTATTATACTTCCGTCTATTCGTCTTCATTTAGTTCTCAACTACTCTGCGCCGAATTGCCCTAAACAGCTGAAATTTTTTGCACTAAGACTATAGCACCGAAAAATTAGATCTAGAGTAGGCATTTCAATGTTTCTCGGGTAGTAGTAGTAGTAAAATGAAATCATACCAAATTAAAAACACTGACAGTGTGCTAATTAGGTATGGAACAAGATATAATTATTCAGTCAAAATGAGATGAGTAACAAGAATTTATTTGTAATTTATATTAGAAAAGAATATAATGTACGAACGCAACTAGAATAGGTACAGATTTGACTAATAATTATACTTCAGATTTCTTTACATTTCTGCACTATATTACCCCTTCTTTAGTAAACGCCATTACCTACTCTCTAACGAATTATTGAAATCTAATATATAAAGTAGAAAGTTTGTGTGTGCGGATGTGTGTGTGTGTTTGTCCTTTATACAAATCCACACCGTTTAACCAATCTCCACCAAATTTGGCACTCCAGAAAAAGGTCATAGAATAAGTCCCGTTCCAAAATTTGACCGTGAAACTCGAAAAATACGAATTTCCCCAGACCCAATGCCGTCTTTAGCATAAGGGCACACGGGGCCCGTGCCCAGGGCCTCTGACCTCAGGGGGCCCCGGAAGGCCGATACAACGCTTGTGCTCAATAGCGCATTTTTTCCGTCAACATTTCTAAATTGAGATATTAATCGGGCACTTGACACCAGATCAGATTTTAACATTTTAATAATAAAAAATACCTATAGCTCACCTAAAACACAGACTTTGAGGGTATAATAGAAAATTTTTCAGAACAGAAATCCCGAAAGGAATCATTATCGTAACCAATTCCTGCACCGTTTTATGTAATAATGTGACGAAAGTAAACAGTATTACCAACACCATTTATCATACCTATTGCAGGAAACCAAATGAATTCAATAAATGTTATAAATCAAAAATTAGTGAATATTTTTTAATTATATGCGGTTTTAGAAAAAGTTTTGTGGAAAACACGAGAAGAAAATGTTTTTAACTCTCACTCAATTGACGCACTCGCCACGCTCGTGTGTCAAACTTTGAGCTCGAGCTGAAAAAAGCATAAGTTTGTTCCTTTTGTAGTACAAATAATTATTTTTGAATTCACTTTTTTTACTTTCCAAAGGGGCCCCAAATATTTGTGTGCCCAAGGGCCCCGATCTTCCCTAAGACGGCTCTGCCCAGACCGCGGGCAAAACTGCGGGTAACCTCATAAAATAGAAATCGTCGTCACTTTTGGGCCACAGAAAATTTTCCAACAATGTTTTTAGAGTCACTGGAAATGCTGGGAAAAACTCTTCTAATGTGCCAACCGGTGAGAACTTTCAATGTAATAGCGTAGTACTTAGGTATATATTATATGATATTATATTCAGTCCACTTCGCAAGGACTGAAAACACACCGACGCCGCGCCAGCCCGACGAGGCTCTTTGCCTTCATCTTCCTCGTTTATCGTTCTGTTTTTCCTTGTGTACCAGTCATTTTATAACCCAATCCTGAATTCACACCGAGAGCTACTCCAATCCGACCTACACGGTACATTCCGCAAGTGTGTTGCAACCATATAATTTGCGTTAAGTTTTATGTCTCATAAGATAGCAGTGAACTTATAGCAGACTGCAATAAAAAATATTACATAATTTGTTGCTAATTTGTACCGGTAAAAAAATTTTTGTACCATCAAAGATTTTCAAAAAAACGGCACACTGCTGACTTATGATGTTTAAACTGGCAGTCCACGTGATAGCGCCTCAACGACATTTATAGTTATGCGAATGAAACGTAAATTATAATTTGTTACTTAACCTGTAGTTTAAAAAAATATATGCATTTTTTCTTTAAATGCGTACAAAAATTGTCAAAGTATGTAAACTGCTCCCACAGACTTAGAAAATTGTGTTTTTGAATTTGTTATAACTTATAACTTTATAAGGTATATTCCCGTTAGTGGTGGAAAAAATTTCGTATGGCGGTGCAAAAGTTTTTGTACGCATTTAAAGAAAAAATGCATATATTTTTTTAAACTACAGGTACGTTTCATTCGCATAACTATAACTGTCGTTGAGGCGCTATCACGTGGACTGCCAGTTTAAACATCATAAGTCAGCAGTGTGCCGTTTTTTTGAAAATCTTTGATGATACAAAAATTTTTTTATTGGTACAAATTAGCAACAAATAAGTAACAAATTATGTAATATTTTTTATTGCAGTCTGCTATCTTATGAGACATGTAAGTTTTCATTTATACTCGTACTCTCTGAATAATACTCGTTCGGAAGAGCCCTAATTGCATTGGATAATCACAATCAAACAGCTTGCATTTTATAGACACATAAACATTTATCAAAGCAAAGAGTATATAATATTATACTCTTTGATCAAAGGATAGACCGTTCCCAGGTCACGTATAATTAAAATCTCCCTTTAATTGTTGCAATGTGATTGGTGTTGGCTTACCTTTCCGATTAGATTACTACCTAATTAGCACAACGTATCCATTGGCTAATTAATTAATTAAGAGAAGGCTATCCCTTCTTGTACCTACCTACTTACTTATAGCTACAGTAGTTCAATTAACATTTCAGTTTAGCATCGTTGGTTTTCAGTACCAACACTCTCGTGGATGCAACTTTACTAAATTATGAACTAAAGTTGCATCCACGAGAGTTGGCGTTCACGTCATAGGTTTCCGAATGAATGCACGACATTCCTTTAAACAATCATTAAAGCTTAATACACGTTTATGATAAAGATGCGAATACAGTTCGCATGTGTTTTAAGTTTTAAGTAAAGACATGCGTATAAATTAGGGTGATCGTCAGTGAAAATAGAGTAAAGTCAATATCGGAAGACACCAGCGCAGAAACGCATTTTTAAACTAGATAAAGATGCAGTAATGATTGGAAAATGACACAGATATTAGTACTGTGCGCTCTAAAAACGTTAGTTTCCAGCTGATCGTTTTACCAACTTATTTTATTATAAACGTATATTTTTATGTTGAGCTTTACACTCTGACGTCACTTTTTTTGCGCAGCTTGGTGTCTTCTGATGTTGATTTTACTCTAAGAGAGAAGAGAGTATGTCTGTATGTCCAACAGCTGACTTCAATCAACGCTTCAACTTAATATTGCACGCATTCTGATTTGACTTCAATCTGTCAAATTTATTCATTATTTATAACCTCATCGTTTTCTTTTAGTTTACGCCGTCTCGTATTATTTCTTTTCGTTGTTGTTTTGCCCTTTTATTTACTCGTTCTTTATAGTTATTGTCCAAATTGTCAAATTATTAGTAACAGTTCTTATTAGAACTAATTTACGAAAATTACAACATTTTTAACCATAAAACAGCATGTTTTGACTATACAATATAACATTCGTGCCAAACATACCGCCCAGAAAACGAGTTCAATCGCAGCAGACGTTAATATTTTTATTGCACTTATTAGAATTCCGCATTTATCTTTACTGTTATGGCTCATATCAACATTGTATTTTTCTTTACCTTGTTTTTAGTTGATATCACAGAACAAGTGGGGATGTTCTGTGGTTGATATGGAGACAGTAGTTAAGGGAACGAAAAAAAAACATTAAGAAAATAATAAAGCGTTTTGCCAGTTGTGTTTATTCTATTGCATTTATAAACGGGGGTACACGCGATTCTCGCGTTTTGCGTGCTTTGGGGGAAGGGGGTATCTGTGATTGTAGGTTGTAATAGCTTTTGTTTTAAAAGATCACACCTTGTTGAGCTGGCTCTTAGTTGCTTGAAAAAAGAAAAAAAAATTACATTTTTGTACCTTTTCAGATTTTTGAGCCTGTAGGTATTTGTAATTTAGCAAGTTATTAAAGTAACTAAAATAAAGGATTACATTTACTTACATTTGACGTAAAAATCACAAAAATGGGTTGATATTTGGTAAAGATATACGAATTCGTTCCTACCTATAGTAAATTTTTACCAATTATTAAAAAAATAGTAAAATGCAAACTTTTTGGAATACTTAGATTTGAGACCAAAAATACATAATGGCCCTTTCACAATGTTAATTACGTCTTTGCACATAGTTTTTGCCCAAAAATTAACGAAAATATAACAAATTCCGTATGAACTTCATAAGGATAGTTTAGAATGAATTTTGAATGTAAAAGAACTCAATTTGGACACTTGCAACTTTTTGGGAATACGAATGGCCTTAGGGAGAACGTTTTAACATTCATCTTTAACTATAGTAAAACTAAAAATACCAGAAAACATAAAATGTACAAATAGAAGCTGGTCTAACGTTGCATAACATCTGTTTTATAGAAAGACCTTCTCTACCTTAAACAGTTTCAAATTTTTGTTTATTTCACTAACTAAAGGCCACCATTTACACGTATATGTACAGCAGTAAATATGGATTTTTACTTCCTCTTAATTACAATATAAGTTGTATATTTAGAAGTATAGTCAAAGTATAGGTATTCTCTTTGGTATAGTGTAACGTAACAATACACTTGCTACCTACTTTCATCAATAGATATTAAGTTAAATATGTAGACAAAAACATTTTTCTCAGTGAAAACATTCGACTATATATGTTACCTACGACATCGTTCATCGTTCAAAATCTCTAAATTCGAAATAAGCACACAAACATGTACATTTCGAAAGTTACCGAAAGAAGGTATCGGGACACATAAATTAGTCTACGATGAATGCTGTTACTACTTTTTACATCATTTTAACCATGATAATGTTAACGCGAGGCATAATAGAATCATTTTTCATCATTTAAATAACTTTTCAACTTGAAATAATTAAATTTCCATGTTATCGAGAAAAAGTTTCCGATACTTGTCATTTTGAAAATTTTCGCGAAAATACTTTCTGCCATTGTTTTAATGTTCGAAATGGGTTAAGGACCTCGGACAGACAAACTTTGCATGTTTACACAAAATTTTCACCCAAAAATAAGCACAAATAGCGAATTCTATTTTACACGTAATCTCCATAAGGAAACTTTGAACGTATTTTCTAAGTAAAGAAAATATGTTTAGACACAAATACCGCTTGAATAAGATGACGGACTTTTATACTAAAATGTTTAAAACTTACTTTCAAAAAAATTAGTGCAGATATTTACGTGGTTTGCGGGGGTATCAATAATTGTAGCATTAATTTGTAGGTTATAATAGCTTTGGTTTTAAAATATCACATCCGCATTCGTCGGGATTCGGCGACTGTCGGAAAAGTGCACAGCAACACAAACATATACACACGTCTCGGTTATTATATATAGTCTAAGATACGTTATTAGAAATATATACCCTCATCTGTTATTTGACCATGACAAAGATTATAAGTTAGATAATATATAGGTCGATAAATTGCAAATGAGTTGCCTAGCTAAATCTGGGTCCGATGCTGTTAAATCCGCTTTCTTTCAGAAGAATGCTCTGCATCCCTGTCTGCTACATGGAATGGCGGATGCAGCGCTCTCTGTCACTCTCCACGCTCGCGCTGAAAAGATAATATGTAAAATCTAGGCAACCAGGAATGTGATGGTAGTGACAGAGAGCGTTGCGCGCGCCATTCCATGTGACAGACAGGGATGCAGAGCATTCTTCTGAAAGAAAGCGGATTTAACAGCATCGGACCCAGATTTAGCTAGACAACCCATTTGCAATTTATCGACCTATATATAATCTAACTTATAATCTTTGTCATGGTCAAATAACAGATGAGGGTATATATTTCTAATAACGTATCTCCTACTAATAGTGATTCTGAGTTAAACAAAAAGAGAAATAACATTCAACTAAAATTAATTTTAAAATTTAAAATTAAAAATTAATTAAAATTAATTCAACTCGAATACGACGCGCACCTGTAAGATTGAATTTATAAGTTTAATTTAAAATTAATTAATTCTAATTAACTAGACACGTAATGTTTCACCAGTTTCTTTTCTGTATTTTTTGGGAACAGAGATTTGCTGACATAAACTTATTTCAACAACCCAACAGTAACATGTGAAAATATATCATAATATTTAAAGTTTAGTAAACAAAATGTGCAATTCCATCAAATTTTAAAGATTAAAACTTTCAATAAGTTATTATTTTAAATTAGGTCTAATAACACTTTTTATTTTTCAGAACCGACGGGACGGAATCGCCAATTTTAGAAGAACAGGAAACTACAAATTCCGATAAACCAAAACAACTTGTAAAGTATGGGGAGCTAGTCATATTAGGGTATGTGCTTTGTAATCACTGCATTAATTAATATATAATATATACTAAGTGTATGCTTTTACCAACTGAGAGGTCTTCAATTCTTTCTATGTCACAATACAAGTAATGAAACAATTTTTTTTCACTTTTGTTTAATTGACATTCTCACTTTCATCTCAGCTTATTTCGTCTTTAAGCTACGGTTTGTTAGAACTGTGCGCCGCAGACAACATACGTGGTTAGCAGAATCTGTAGCGTTCAACTAATTCGGTTTTGAGGAGAGGGCGTTTTGTTAAAACAGTGCGTGTTTGTATGCTGATAGCATACAAATGGCTGAACATTTGTTGCTGGCAATACTTACTGAGCAAGAAGAACATGAAGAATCTTCTTTTGAATTTAATTTGTCGTCGCCAAAATAAAACTGAAGTTTTCCTCCAATTTTTTGCCATATGTTATTTTTTATAGTATGGTCTTTGCAGCTTTTGCTTTTAACGGTGCATAGTGGAGGATGTTCTTGTACAAGATCAATTAATTTCTCGTCTTTTTCTGCTGAAAACTTGCTTGCCATTTTAAAATTTGTTAAAAACTAACTATACTCCACCGTCACTGTGAGCTCAGCTGAAAGACTGCGTTGAAATCAAATCGAGTTTGATTCCGACCGAAACCGTGACGCACATAATTTTCTGTCTACCGTGAGTCAAACTGAGCAGGTTCTAACAAACCAAATACGCGTCTTCGTATCTTTTAGATTTCAACGTAAGTCCGAGTCGCACAACTGATTGTCTGCTTTGCGTCGCCTACAGTTCTAACAAACCGTAGCTTTAGACCGACTTAGTTCAATAGACAAAAAGGGACTACTACTTCGTTACTATATTGTCTCTATTCCCACTTTCAAAATGAAACCGCCCTTTTGTTTATTAAGAACTAACATGGTAAGTAATTATGTTTATTTATATTTCAGGTATAATGGTTCCTTGCCACAAGGAGATAGAGGTAGAAAAAGAAGTAAATTTGTTTTATATAAGAGACAAGATCCAAACGGAGTTAAAAGATCTAAACACTATGTAGTTAAGACGCCTCACTCGTCACAAGCCATATTAGATGCTACACAACATTCTATATCATATACATTATCAAGAAGCCATGCCGTAATTGTTGAATATACATCGGATGATGAGACTGATATGTTTCAGGCATGTATTTATACTTTTTGTGTCATACCATGATCTTGTGGAAGTTTCTAGGTTTCTACTGATTGTAGTGATTTTTGATCATTATTTTATGAGACGGAGTATTAGTGTAAGAGAGGCAAAAGAGTAATCCAGAATAAATTGTGCTGTTCTGTTGCGTAATTCATATTGAATGTGTTCAAATTTTATGCAGTCAAACATACACAACTGACACCATTGAATTTTTATAATAACATTAATAACTACCTGAAAGAGAAAATAGAGAAAGACCTTTTGTTACTATTAGTATTTAACAAAATAACATGACAAATATGCTTCAAGTAAGATAACTTAATGCAAATTACCTATATCCAAAATCGTCTCTTTACGAAATTCCTAACGTTAAAATTAGACGAGGGTTTCCAAGATACAACGTAACGGAAATCCTATCAAAAATGCAACAAAGATTCAGATTAATAAAAACAAATTTTGCGTATGTCAGTCGAGGGGTAAACCGCTGGGAAGTTTGGTGTACAAAAGTTAGGAAGTAAAGGGAAATATAGGAAGTATCGAAGAAGTATAGGAAGTATGGGAAGTATCGAGGAAGTATGGGAAGTATCCAGGAAGTATCGAGGAAGTACAGGAAATATCGAGGAAGTTACGAAAAAATATTAAAGTCACATTAAAGAAACAACATTAAAAGCCACATTAGAATTATTACACTATTTTGTATTGTAAATCATAGATATAAAAAAAGACTTTTTGCTATGCAGACGATATCTGTTTGCGCGCGCATGTTTGTCGCGACCACGTGACGGCATAATAATATAACCTCAAAATTATTATTTCCAAATACGCTCGCAAATACGTGATTGCTGCGCAGAGGCGGATTTTCGAACATGCGCAGGAGGCGCTCGCCTCGGGCCCCGCGATGCGGGGCCCCTCCAGTAATACTACGGTATATTTTTTAAAAATGTAATTTACAATATAAATGTGTCTTGGGCCTTATGAATTTATATTGTTACGCTCTAATCACTTAATCGGTAATAGAGATTATTAATTAGTGGACAGGAAATCTTAGAGAGTACTATGTTTTTATCTGTTTTTGGTATAAGACCTATAAAATTATCTCTTCCACATTACTAACTTTATTATTTACACATATTTGAAATAAAAACATGAAAAAAAGTGAAGGGAAATATAGGAAATACGGGAAGTATGGAGAAAGTACTGGAAGTATGAAGGAAGTACGGGAAGTATCAAAGAAGTACGGATGGAATAGAGGAAGTATAGGAAGAAGGGGAAGTTTATTGTATACTTCCTGGAAGTAAGGAAGTATTATCAATTAGGGAAGTTTAGTGTACACAATTTGGCCAGCGGTTTACCCCTCGATGTCAGTGCAGTGCTGTGAAAGATATTGCATGTGGTAAGGTATTTACTTCATAGCCTGGGAAAAATACAGCTAAAAACGTAGGCATATCAATCACACCAAAGAACCTTAAAGGTTAAGAATTTTTATTATGATCAAGAATGTACAGTAATGGCGAATGAATAAGGTCAATTTGTACAGGGTGTACAACTAAGAAAGGAAGCGGCCATAAATTAGAAACTATTTGAGGTAGAACAGTGAAATAAAAATCTTATGATAAATGTGGCCAAGATAAAATGCTGGAAATTATTTTCAATTTCGAACATTGCCGCCAGAGGGCGTTTCACTGATTTCAATTTGAAATTCCCATTTTTTGAGCAATTTTCCTCAGTAAGGTATTTATTATAAAAATATATTCATTGTAAACTAGTGATCAATATGTAAAACTTTGTTTAATGAATTTATACGATTGCTGTCAAAATAAAGGGAGGGGGAACTAAATTACGCATTACTAGAAAAAATCGTGTAACTTCGAAACGGGTTGCTTGAATTTGTCAAGATTGGTCTTGATGTAAAGAGAATGCTTGATATTATATATACCAAACAATTCAAAACCACAACAATTTCTTATCTCCGTCTACCAATAGAGGGCGCAACTTGTTGAAGGAACCCGGAGTCAGCTACTGACTCTGAAGGAACCAAAACGGTCGACTTTTCTAAAAAAATTCAAATGGTAGAGTAAAATTTTTATGAGAATCGTTCAAAACAAGCAAATACATACAACAATATGTAATCACAAAAACTTTGTACGCGCGAAAACAAACTAAATTTGTCAAAGTAATGTACTTCCCTTCAATTTTAAAAATGAGATCGTCGAACGAAGATATTGGGTCTGCACAGTATGACGTCATGTAGTTCTCATAAAAATTTTACTCTACCAAATATTTTTTTCACTGTTATTGGAAGGAAAATTAATAAGGGAGTAATTTAAAAAAATAATTATGTCAATAGCTCTTATAGTACCGAAGATATAGTAAAAAATGTGGTAATATAAGAGGCAATTTGAGGTATAAACAATCTTAAAAAGTTTCTGAGTTATGGCCGGCCTCCTTCTTAGTACATTCAGACAGCTACATTTATAGATTTCACAGCCTTCAAAGCATGTGTACGCTACGCAGTACTTTTATATTGAAATTGCTAACTAGATTGTAGGAATAAAATGTCACTAAATGTCGAGTTAACACCTTCGATGGATTCAATAAATTTTGCTAACTAGTACTTCCTGCACTTACTTCTATGCAAAACTATTTACGACACTTAAAATAGTATTAAATAAACGATAAAACAAAAGGATGGAACTTGATTTTGGAAGATTAGTTTTAAGTAAAATGTTAGTGAAAGGCTTAATTAAGCATAAATACAGTAGGTACTAAAAGTACAAAGTAATACAAACAAAATGTTAATTCAGCAGGAATTGATAATACGAAATAAGGTTAAAATAATACCAAATATTTCTATTATTGTAGAGACTAATTTGGTACTATTTAAAATCGGTAAGTTCTTGTACAGCTCCACTCGGCAAACAAGATAGTCGGAAAATGTGTCAACTAAAATAATTTATTTGAAATTTTTGACGCGGTAAATTATTTGGCCAATCATATTTGAGAATTCTAAGGTGTACATTCACATCTAAATGCAAATTATTACAGTTTACAGCTGACATTTTCCGCGTGCGTTTTATTACTTAATCGTTTTGTTGTGTTACTCAGGTTACTCTTGCCTCTTGGTTGTTAAAATCAGTCTTTCTGATGACTTCTCATACAGCATACAATACATTTATGTGTATCCAACAATGCACATTTAAATTAAGCGTCCAAATATTTTTTTTCGGATTGTACCTTAAAAGCTCAAAGTGGACAACGTAATAGAGGTTAGAACTCGTCAAAACTAACACGTTTTTTAAAATAATTTTTTTCATTTTGGCTTTTGTTTTCGAATTCTGTACCTTTTTTGTTTTTTACACATCTCTATATCTCCATTATTTGTAGTGAGATTTCAAAAAATCAAAGTTCTTTGGAATCAACAGTTTAATATCTACAACGTTTGTTCAAAACTTTTTTACAAAAAATTTACAACAGCAAAGTGGCGGTCATTTTAAATTTTGGAAATTGAGTAGCACAAACTCTACTCTACTATTAGGTATAATTTAAAATGACAACCATTTTGCTGTTCTAAATTTTTTGTAAAAAAGCTTTGAACAAACGTTGTAAGTAGATATTAAACTACAAATAATGGAAACTACAAAATGAAAAAAATTACTTAAAAAAAGTGCTAGTTTTGACGAGTTCTACAACCTACTACAACCGCTGTTACGTTGTCTATTTTAAGTAGAAACACCCTGTATAGAACAAATTTTCCAGCGCAAATAGGTTATTTTTTAAGAAAATCGTTCCTTAAGCTAAGCGTAGATAAAGATTAAAGATTATAGTAGCAGCATCGTATTAAATACAATGGTAGCATTAAGGAAAACGAGTACAAGGTCACAAAAGAGTACAACTTTGGCAAGAGGAAAAAGCGGTTGTTGTTTTTTAACCATTAACAGTTACAATTCCCATAATAAATAATTTGTGAAATGAGACAGATGCATTGGTATTTTCATGATCTATTATAGCTATACGTATAAATATGTAATGTATACTAACATCATAGGCGGAAGTGATAATCTGATTATCATTAACAAACACTTCAAGTGCTGTAATTCTTTTAAAAGAAGTCATACTAAAGGCTTTATGTTTTTTTTTGTGTTAACATAAGTTAGACATTGAGAAATAGAAGTAATATATTATATGTGCCATTGAACTTACAAAATATTAATAAGATAGTAAGAAAGTTGCTGTATCTTATCAATTTTCTTGAAATTTGATACCTACTTGATAAATTTACAATTATTGTTATTATTTACTGTCTTCATTTCAAGAATGAATATAATATTATAAAAATGGATAAATACCAGGTAGAGTAGGTATATGAAATTAATTCCATATTATTTATTATTTAATGCATTACTCAGCTTGTTTTATTTAAGACATCCCCATATATTCACTAAGTGGCGTCACAGAATAAAAGACGATCTTTTATTCTGTGGTGGCGTCTTCATTCAGACTTTCGTATTTTATAAATTATCGAACTGTCAAAAATAAAAATAGGTACATACATTCATAAACATAGTTTACTTGATTTTATATAAAGGATAGTTCCATTCACTTCGTTTAAATTATCGTAAGTAATATAACAAGTGGTATGATTATTATCGACTATATTTTTGAACTGAAACTGAGCTGCAGATTAAACGAGTGCGCAGCACAAATTTTGGTGATTGGGAATTTATTGTAGATGTTAATGAGCATACAGAGAGGTGTTACAGTTAAGTGTAGTTTGTGTTCATGTACCTATTCTTATTTGATCCAATCTGGTGTTGTGCAAGTGAGTAATTTAGTGAAGTCGATTGGTGCAGCTGATGGACTAGAAACAAGTGTATAATTCAATTTGTATAGTAACAGAAAACCTTTCCCTTATAATTATCTTGTGTTTCTATAATAATAATAATTTATAAGGGGAAGGGTTTATTTATCTCATTTGCAAACTCAAAAGTTTTGATAGATCAAGTCATAAGGGCGTAATATAAAACATGCAATAATATCATGTGTTTCACTTTAGATGAAGACAAATAACTTTTGTTGTGCAGGGTATGCAAATAATGAAAAAACCTAAACACCAATTTTTCTCTGAGAAATTTGAAATTGTTTGTTTTTGTTCATTTTTTGGAAATTTCAGAAGGTAATTGTAAAATTGTTATGAGAAAAAATAAAAAAATTCAAATTTCTTACTGAAAATTTGTGTTTGAGCTTTTTTTGTAACTTTTTATTTTAATCATATTTGGCAAACATTGGTACCACAATTGTCAATGTCATATGTTTTAAATCATAAATAATGTAAATGTGATACATATAAATAGAAAATTTATACCGCGACCAGGATTTGAATCTGGAACTCCACCTCACTAGGGTGATACTCTTCAAATTGAACTACCACGGTTTCCTACTCCGGCAATAGTCTAAACCTTAGATTATCGAAATATTCTAACGTCTAAACTCTCTATATGTAGATATAGTGGTATACAAGATTGAAAGAGCATCAAAGTCGAATTATGTTCATATTTGGCATTGAAGTATGATCGAAATTGGCGTATATATTTGCAATGTTGCCATGTATATTATTTTTAGAATAGTAGGAAAAAATTCCAACTCAATTTTTTTAAATGGGACACCCTGTATATTTTTAAATGTTAAAATTCAGAATAAAAAACTTATCCAGAAATACATTTATATTTTTGAGCTGTGATAATAACCAGAATACAGCACAGCTGGTATGGCTATGATATCTTTCACTCAACGCTATGATCAATCATAATAATTTTAATACAAGTCATTCGACTAATTTTTTATTTTAAATATAACCCGACATGTTTGGCACTATGTGTCATTTCATTATTCGTGGGTTTTTAGTGTGGATACACGTCGGGTTATTTTTAAAATAAAAAATGTAAATTTTAAATACATATTAAGGTATTCCATATTAGGCGAGGAAATAAAGCACTAAAATAAGCCAAACCTACCAAATTTTTGTAGTAAGACGGATTGAGATGGGTTTTTTTTGCATTCGCTTCCTAAATTCAATAGGAAACTTTGTACCTACTTTTGATCATGTTTTTTTCGAAATTGCATTTGTGCAGTTGAAAATGCATCCTGCAAAATGCAATTTCATAGACAAAATTCATAACTTCGTTATAAACTTCTAGAATTGACTCAATTCGTGTTCACGGGGGTTTTCGAGGTCGCTGATTCCGATATGACCTCCAAATTGCCTCACCGCCCACCTGGAGCTCAGGATGGCTGAGCAACGTCATCTCCGAAGCTTTTTTTGAAATTCACTCTGAAATTCGATCTGAGCGACCCAAAAAACCCCGGAAACAATTTTAGGTTCCCTATAGGCTTGAAACTTCAGTGAAACTCCAGAGGATGACGTTGATGCTTGGATTAGGGGCACCAGGTACGCGGGAGATGCCTGATTTGGAATCAGCAACCCAAAAAACCCCTGGATGAGATGTCTATTAAAATGCATTTTTCTGGATGCATTTTCCACTGCACAAATGTAATTTCGAAAAAAAAACATGATACAAAGTTTCCTATTGAATTTAGGAAGCGAATGCAAAAAACCCCATCTCAATCCGTCTTACTACAAACATTTGGTAGGTTCAGTGCTTTATTTCCTCGCCTATACAGGGTGTTTCAGAATAAGATGCTGATCCTTAAGGGTGTGAATCCTTATGTGATTTTAGGAAGAAACGTTCAAATAAACCTATGTCCTAAACCTTTTAACTTTTGAGCTACAAGGTGTTAAAGTTTTAAGAAAAAAATTGTTTTTTTATCGTATCTTTAATAATTTCCTAGATATTTTTATCAAATTTGGCACACGCCCTCTAAGCATCAACAACCATTTTTTGATAAAAAAGATTTTTTAATTTTTTAACCAGTGGCGTTCGTACAGGATGTGAACCAGATATTTTTGGAAAAATATTATGCACGCCACTGCTTTTTCTTAAAATAAAAATTATTTTTAAAATTCCCATTCATTTTAAGGTAAATTTGATTTTTTGACTTTTTTTCGTCCGACGAACGGTTTCCGATAAAAAAAAAATAAAAAGCATTTAATGCGCATGCCGCTATGTGCCTATGATTTCTGAAAAGGAGGCTAGAAACTTTGTTGTCAAGGAAATAATTGCAATGATAAAATAAAATTTGTTTATTTAATAAATTTTACCATGAAATTTAAAAAAACTAACATTAGATAACCTGAACAAAAACGAAAATAATTTAGAGGAGCTGTTGAAACTTTAAAACCTTGTAGCTCAAAAGTTAAGAGGTTTAGGACATTGTTTATTTGAACTTTTCTTCCTAAAATCACATAAGGATTCACACCCTTAAGGATCAGCATCTTATTCTGAAACACCCTGTATAGTTCCATAATCAATATGTTTTGACAAAATTATATCAATTCACACACATATATTAGATAAATTACACAATGATGTATTTTTGTGATAAATTGTTGCATATTAATAATTAACTATTAACAAAAAACTTATCAAATAATTGGTTAATAATCGCCACTTCAAAAAACCATATTAATTTTTTATCTGCCAGATTATAAAATGTGGAGTAAATTTGACTTTTATATGTTTTTTCTAAATCAAAATATGACAAAAAAAAATACTTATTAATTTTTAGTATACACTGTGACCCAAATTTGGTGCTATGGAAGAATATTTAAAATTTTCTGCAAAGTTCAATACTATTTGTCGTATTAAAAAATTATTATTATTAAGGTTTTGCTTTCTGCAAGACATTTCATAAAATATTTTTTATCTAGCGTAATGGAAAGTATATTTGATTTTATGATAAATTATTGCTTGTTTAGCGCATTACATGCTAAACTATTCTGTTTTAATTAATTATTATAAATAATTTTAGAAACTAAATTATATTATTTTTATTATGATTTAGATCGGAAGATCGTCAGAATCACCTATAGACTTTGTAGTCATGGATACAATACCTGGTGATAAAATAGGAGAAAACAAAGTTGTGCAAAGTACAATATCTAGATTCGCTTGCAGAATTTTAGCCGATCGAAATACGAAAATTTGTAGAATATACGCTGCAGGTTTTGATACTTCTAGAAATATATTTTTAGGGGTAAGTGTAACAATGAGAATCTTTTCTTAATTTTCCAATACATGTGGTTTATTATTAGGAAAAAGCAACTAAATGGCAAGATAATGGCAGAGATATTGACGGTTTGATCACAAATGGTGTCCTTATAATGCATCCAAATGGAAGCTTTTGCGGTGGAGAAGGTAAATGTGGTCTTTGGTTAGAAACTTCGGTTGGTGGTGGAGTGTTTTCATTAAGAGAATCGAGGTCGGCACAACAAAAGGGTCAAGTTGTAAGTGAAAAAACCTAGAAGATGTGGGTTGATGTTACATTTAATGCTCACACTCCACTTTGTTTTAATTCAGTTTGTTATTCATATCGAATTATAGGTAGAAGGAGCGACAAACAGCTTACAAGATGGAACTCTTATTGATCTATGTGGAGCCACCCTTTTATGGAGATCGGCAGAAGGATTATCCCAGTCACCGGTTTGTTATGTACCTTATTCAAATCTACAAAAAAAATTTAACATTATTTTTTATAGAGTAAAAGAGATCTAGAAAAGGAAATTGATGAAATTAATGCAGGCAGGCCACAATGTCCAGTAGGTCTTAATACATTGGTGATACCAAGAAAAGTTACAGGAAATGAAAGCCAACAACAACCGTATGTGTACCTTACGTGTGGTCACGTTCAAGGTTTACACGAATGGGGACAGGATAAAGATTCTGGAGCTAGAAAATGCCCAATTTGTTTAAAGGTTGTTTCTCTATCTATATTGCCGTGTTTTATTAATATTGTTTGTATTTTACAGTTGGGCCCCGCTGTTAAAGTTTGTATGGGATTAGAACCAGCTTTTTATGTAGATTCTGGTCCTCCCACTTATGCATTTAATCCGTGCGGGCACATGGCTACGGAAAAGACTGTAAAGTAAGTAAAGTAAAGTAGTTTGTTGAGGCGTTGAGTGAAAAGTTTAATAAGAGGCGAAACTATAATGCAAAATTGCGTACTCTATTGCTGTCTCACTCTTACTCGTATCGGTACTGAACCCTTGAATGAGAAAGTTAACTTTCAGACCAGTTTCAGACCCGCAGGAGCTACATTAAGACGACTTAAGTTTCGTCTCTTACCTATTTCTCGTTCAACGGTTGAGGTATGAAGAGGTTAACTATAATCAAAAGTAAACAATTCACAGTTTATTTCTGTACAACATTGTGTGACAAAGAAATTTAACACTGTGATGCATAAAAACCGCATTCAATGTGGCGTGGATTTCATTTGAAGAATAAACATGGAAATGACATAAACCGAGAAGTTAAGTTTATAAGTAACAGCGATTAAAAGATTTAAGCATACACCTACATCGAAAAATCATTTACAATGCTGCAAACTTGACAAACATTTTAAATAACATAATTAATACATCAACATTATGGTGTAGTTGCAGAACATTTGGCTAAAAATGAACAGGTTCCTTCAATCAATGTATACTCACCTCCATTTACCAGGTAACATCTCATTTTATAAACCTTGATTCTAGTCAATATTATTCTCGTCTTGCTATCTTCTTAACTTATGGATAGTTCTTAGAGCTGGTATATGCCTCTTATACAGATACGTTATGCTGTCTAATACAAAACACATTCTTAAGGTTCATACATTGACTGAGTGCTGGACAATCATCCAAGCCATAACACTGCCTTCTACGATATTTGTGGTGTAACCATGCGCTTTTAGGATGCTATTGTGTGTTAAGACCTTGTAAAGATTGGTTCACAGTCAAATTGAAGACGTTTACCAATACAAGCTGTAACACATCTTTTCTTCAGATCTTCACTCATCGTCTGACCTAATTGAGAGAAAACCAGAACTCATATGCAAACAATACCCCTTACTCAAGGACCTCATCAATCCATTTTTGCCAGTCATTTTTTGGCAAAATTACACAAACTGTTTAATTTCATAAACATACTGACACTAAAAGGCAGTTGTCTTTTTAGGTGGTAACTAACTCTTTATAATGATTGTAACAATCAAACATTTTATTTTAAAAAAATATGCAATTATGTAAATGGTATTTAAACATAATTTTGAACCATTCCTCGTTCTCTCTGTTAACTTGTACTCCAATTATTATTATTATTATGTACTTCGATTGTTATCGATACTCGGGCCAAGCCTGGTTAACTAATCGCACGGATCGAAATCAAGTAACGATTAGTCCTACTAATACATATATCTATACAATATAAATTTGAAGTTGCTGTTAAAAAGTGAACATACTAAATACTATAAACATATTATGTTCATTAAATTAAATGACGTTAATAAAACCAACGCTGATCACATTTTAGATAATGTATTTGTTATTATTATTATTATTATTATTGTATGATAGGATATAGCAAAAGATTGAAATTGCTTGAAGCTACTTTTGTATGGCGAGAGGACCATAGCAGTCGAAGCCATAAATATTAAAAATAACACTGCCATGGTTTTGCTTTTGTGTCATTTAAACAAACGAATGTCACGAATTACATATTCTGATAACAATTTATTATGTAGTGAATGTATAGCTTTTTTTTAGTCTTATAAATGTAGCATAAACAGGAGATACCATAGTACCGTTCGAAAGAGAATGAAATTTTGCATCAGACCACGACGAAACATACAGGGTGTTCCATTTGAAAAAACCAATTTATGATGATTTGTAGTTAACTAAACTCGGCATTAAATTTCCACCACCCTGTATGCAATTAAGCCACTTTGAAAGTACGGATGGGAAGCTTAGGGGTCCAACTATCTCTCGTATCAATATGGTTCCTTCATCTTTCTTGCTGTAGAATTCACACGGTTTTAAGCTAGATAGTGTTTATTTTAATTTTTATTTAAAAAATTAAATATCGGAAACGGTTAATTTTAGGAATAAGAAAACTTGATGAAAGTCCACCTAAAATTTTACGTAGAATCCAAAATCGGAATAATATATAGGGTGTTACATTTAAAATAACAAAGTTGGTGTCATTTCCGGAAAAACCAGAAGTGTTACGTAGACGCCATTATTTTATTTGAGGACGCCACGCCCGAAACCCCCATCACCCAGATTTTCAAAATTCAAATCGTAATAGTTTCTGAAATATTCTAATGGGTGGTCACCATGAGACACGCTGTATAAAGAATATACTGCTAGCATTGTACCAATTTATGTGGCAAACATTAGAATACGGAAGATATTACTCTCTCTGTAGATGGGTCGTGTTGAGAGCCAATCGGGACGAAGGTTTGCGCATTGCGATGTCCTTGCTATAATGTCAATAATATGGAGCATTTTTCCATCTATAGCGCGAAAATATATATGTCTGCACCGTAATGTTGACCAGATTTTTTGCACATGTATTGGATAGGATTTTAGCAGTATATTCTTTATATGTATGTGCATTAAACACATTGCAACATGTTATATTTTATGCAAATAAAATTCAAATATATAAGTAGTTTTTGAAGTCATTTTATTTCATTTTGAGTGCATTTTTGTGATGTTTAAGCGTTTAAGACATCTTTTAAGGTTAATAAAGGTCATTTTTGAAGATTTTTAAGTCATCAACATCCGTGCCCTAATGTTGAGACATGGTGAAATGCACGCGGAGCGCGCTGATTGGTCGGGATCGTGCTGAAAATTCTCGTTCGTGCTGAATATGCTCTATCATGCGCGCAAGAATGATTTATCGTGCGCGAACGTTCCCCACAGCATGAAGAGAACGTTCCCCCCTTTACAACACTAACGTTATCTACAGTTAATTTATCTTTACTAAACTTTTCTACATTTTAATTTCACGATGTGTGTTTATTATTGTTTTTCTGCAAAAATAATAGGCTACTACGGTATCATAATATTTACGCCATAAGGTTGGCTTATCAGAAAGGGCTCGGTCCCGTCAAGCCCGGATAAACGAGAGTTTAGTGTAATTGCTTTTAGGTGGTGGATATCAACATCAAATGGCGATAACCTTAGTAAGAAGTAATTCCATGAAGTTTTCACTTAGTTTAATGTTGTGATTATAATAGAGGTTCTTGACAAAGTTCCACAACACCGCTTTAGGTAAAATTAGTTATAATTAAACATGAAAGTTGTCGATATTAGTTAGTAAACATTAATGTCAGTTGGCAGTAACCTTTCACTGATTTTAGATAGGCCACTGATTAAGCCTTAGATTAGGAAAGAGAGTGGATAGCGCACACACACGTTCTAACTGTGACCAAATGACTCCAAAGCAAGGATACCACCATAGAGAAAATTAAAACTCTGGATACCATAGGCGGCGCACTATCGACAGAACTATATACGGTGTTACATCCTCAAAAAATGCAAGGAACTTCAGAAAGACACCTACCTACTTGCGTTCTTTTCGAATCACATTTTTTTGGATAATTTAAACACAAAATGAGAACAACGTTTATTGACCTTTAAATAATTTCATCTTAGTCAGATGATTACGAATTGAATCTTTCTGTGACATAGATTTACCAATAAAATGTAGCCGAATGTTTAAATACATTCTACAAATTGCCTGTATCAAATAATACAAATGGTTCACAGTATTTTCTAAAATATGACTATTTAAACATCTAAAAACCTGCCGATCTAAAAAAAAGCGCACAACTTTTGTGCACAACATTAGAATCAGACGTGGGTTGTGTATGTTGTGTAATTGAGCACGTAGAGAGATCTCCGTTTTTCGGCAAATCTGTATAACGTCTTGAGACGGGTAAATCAAACCACCATGGTTTTTTTGCGAGATTAATGAAAACAAAAAATTGTCTTTGTTTCCAGACAGAGCACCAACGCAACTTTCACATTTAATGGTCTTTTGTAAATTTCTAGAAACAAAACCTGCTATATAAATAATAACTTGCTCGGAACATTTGGACATAATATGTTGATTGACGATGTAACTGTGTTCTTCAAATATTTGTTCTAAATTTTCATCTTCAGTAGCTACCACAGTTAAGGGTATACTTCCGTTGATGACAGCTTCTGGTGTAGCAAGTAAGGTGTTTGCTGCACCTGGTCTGCTAGAGGCGTGTAAAATAGAGATTTGTTCTAAAGGTAAACAATTACCTAAACCCCCTTCTCGTATCTCGGCTCTCACTAATAAGCGTTTATAGGCCGCTGTGAACTGCCGACAAGTAGGGTTATTATTCCATCCTCCACGCGACCTTATAGACGAAAAAAATAGCTCCACATGATCTTGGCTAATTTTATATAGCGGGAGATACATTAATGTCCCTGATCCAACAATGTCGTTGTATAAATCTAAAGCACTTGATAAAGACGCAATCATCCCGATAAAACCCGTTTTTCGTGTGGAAGTTATAAGCGGTTGATCATCCAACAGTTTTAGGTGTGAAAGATAATTCGTCGCGTAATGAATAAATATAGTAGTTTGTTCAATGTTCTTTGCACACAAAGCTTTTTTAAAAGACGGGGCAACTATAGATCTACTATTAAGAATGTCAAAACATGTGTTGATTATTCTAATAAATTTCACGGTACCCTGACAACCCTGAAATTGTGGAAGATTCAAAGTTTGCTCACAATACTCCAAAGAGTCGGCAACCGATTCGCTAAGTAGCTGTACTGCCAGTCGAACTTTCATTTTTTGTTTAAAGAAATGCACGTGGGCTCGGCGCAGTTTATTTGCCAAATGCATTCCCTCAGATTCTTGTAAATGATGCAATGAACTGATGTAGTCCCATTTTATTAGTTGCCCTTCATCATCAACGAAGATTTTTTTGTCGCCAAGAGTATTACGTATCAGTTTAATAACATGACACGGGTCTAAAAAGAACCGAACAAGTTTTGAATTACTCACAAACGTGGTATTCGTATTTGGTTGTTGAAGGTTACAACCTAGTAGTGTTGCCATTGATAAGTTGGAAGCTGCACCATCACATGTCAATGATTTCACTAAAGCGCCTGTTTCCAGAACGAGCCCTATTGCTTGTGTAACAATGAACGTTTTTTGTTGACCGTTCAACCCATCACTAAAAAAATATCCTACTGGTATTTTCCACGTACCATTGATACACACCACCATGACAACAAATGCTTCTTTTGCAAGCGACGCGGAATCATCATCCAAATCTACTCCAAAGCCCACGTATCCGTGAAATTTTTTCCCGTCCCACTCTAAATGTTTCCTTATCGCAATTTCATCTATAACTAAGGAAACAACTATTTGCTTTGACGTCGCTGCCACATGTTGTTTTAATGTTTCTAAACTTTCAGTGCTAAACCCTGGGTCGGCATTAACAGTTTTATACCATCTTCCTATGGTACTCTTGTGGGGTAGACACGTATCAAAGATAGTGCGTACGTATTCATATGCTTTTGGAGAAAAAAAATTTAGAGTCATGACGAACTTTCTCAATTCAGGCGGATATTTCACTTTTTTTCCTATTTTCCGGGCTAATAGTTCCTTGTTTACCCTAGTCATATTTGAAAGTAATTTACAGTTTTCCATTGATACCAAATTTTTTTCTTCAAGACTCTTGACGCACTGCTTTAACGACCACATGCGTTTTTTTGATCTCCTCAACGACTGACCCAACACTTTTATCCTCTGGGTTTTGTTTTTGCTTTTCAACTTTTCCATAAACAATTGCCGGCGCAGTTTTTTTTTACGAGGTGTGTCTGGTTCTGATTTTTCCTGCTGAGATGTGGATGGAACTGCCGGATCCTGTTGTGCAGTTGTATGAGCTAGAAAATGTTGTTTCGAAGTCGACGGAATTACATGGTCAGGTCGTAAAGAACATGGAAACCCAGAATGTACAGCTGGTTGACTGGCGACGTGACTGCGTTTGCGCGATCTTCTTTCCTAATAAATAGTACTTTAAGATAAAACATTTATTGTATCATTACACTCATTGTGAACTTACAGTTATCGTCTGTAAATACTGTGGCAGTAGGAACGGCTTCATTCAATAATTTTACTTTATGATTAGTGCGATAAAAAAATTTTTCTTCAAAGTGTTTACTGCACAATCTATGATACTCAGCTGGGGACCAATCATATGGCAGTTTCATATTTTTAATCCACTGTTGACGTATTGTTTCATCCCTTGGAAATCTAAAATACAGCAAAGATCTTTACCAAATGCAGTATAGCATATAAAATCTACAACAACAAAAACAAGTCTTACAACATATAACTAAGCATAAGTACCTACACTGCTATGAAGATAATAGTTTATCATAATAAAGCACTACAAATAATTGCAATTACTAGTACTTCCACATCACATCACGTAATGGCAAAGTGTTGTATATGGTATATTAAGGAAAAACTTTCGATTTATTAGGAAAAATAAACGTAAGCGGTCGTCAATGTGGAAGTACTGATCAATTCTTAGATTATGAAAATCAATTTACAGCGTTTATTACTTAAAGGATTTGAGAATTTTTGACCTACGCCACTGGCAAAAGGCGTTCGAAACGTTTCATTTAAACTTTTGATTTTGGTAATAATCTAGTTATAAAAACATGAATTAATTTCAGTTCTTTTTTACCTGTGGAATGAAATCCCTGGCTCTTTTCTCTCCGTACGACTGTTGCACGATAACGATGCACATACAACCATTATAATACCGATCACTGTCACTTCTTTATTTAAGCGCGTTTGCAATAAAAACACCAAACGTCACAATGACAGAAACGCTTTGTTTGACTCCAAAGTAATGGCGAGATCGCTTGATTTCAGTCACACTTGCGAGTGTATGCGTACATAGGGCGTGCGCTATCCACTCTCTTTCCTAATCTAAGGATTAAGCAATGTGATCCATAGAAACCGTACTTATTATTCAAAGCTACAAAGTAAAATCTACTCCCATCGATTTTAAGCTTTCTACTTTGACAGTAGATTATCTTTAACCTCTTCACATTCCTTTTTAACTCCTAAAAGTATCATTTCAGTCTAACTTAATATATTGTAAAAATCCATCCTTACATATTTCGTGTGATTAAAAGGTACACATTTTTTTGCAGATACTGGGCTAATCTCGCAATTCCACATGGTACAAATGGGTTTCACGCAATTTGCCCCTTTTGTGCATCACCATTGGGCGAATTTCCCGGTTATGTAAAACTTATCTTTCAGGATAATGTTGATTAGATGATAAAATTGTTGTTAAAATTGAACATTTTTGTATTTGTGTATAATTCGGTATGATGCATGTGAGAATGTATAGTTTTATTTACCAAAGTTTTATTGATACCAATTGATACTGTATATCACAAATTTAATTCCCTTTTAAAACAGTTTTTTCCTGATACTAAATATTATAAAAATCCTTGTACAAACATTCAAGAATTCATTACACATCTATATAACATGTAAGTAACTGTAACTATATTTGTACATAATGATAATGTGGATATGCAAAATCATATTCGCGCAGAAATAATTTTGGAGATTTTTCTAATTTAATGCTCAAAGATGATTGAATTTTAGCAAATCAAGTCGGACCCGTTAATTGCCACGAGTTCTTATAAAATAAGTTTCAGTGATTGAGCAAATTTTTACATTTTGGATCCATGTCTTTTATGTTTTAAATCTCTTTCCTCAATTATAATTTAATTTTACATATTTGCTGCTGTTTAATTTTATTTATTTAATTCAAGTTAATGATCACGAGGAACATAATTATGTATAAAGTTGCGGCAGATATTTGAGGGTAGTCATATACGATTATTGTTCGAAGTAGTATTTTGATAGAATTCATATATGTACAGTGTCACTAAATTAGTATTTATATGCATTTATATGATCCCCCACTGGATTTTTAAATTGAATGTTGTTTTGTTATTTAATTATTAACGTTTTTCTTTTTTTTTACTCTTCATTCTTATTGCGCATTTTGACTTGATTATTCTTGCATTCACCAATTGGTCTGTGATAGGCTATATCCTTTAGCGGAATAATTAAGATAAGAGTTTTTAATGTAATATTTGTAAATAACAAAAACAACATTCTTCATTTATATGGTATTTTAATGTATCCCTTATAAAATTTTGATTTGAAGTGCAAATGTGTGAAATGGAAGACTGTTAGAAATAATTAGTTAATATATACTATTTATGTAACTTTTAGTTGCTGCTTTACAATAGACTGCTAAGGAAATTTAAGTTCAGGTAATCAATTATTCTTGAGTGTAGCCTTTATGACATGTGATTCAAAATAACATATTTAATTACTTAAATTTATTCTTGTGAACATGAGAGGTCTTAAAATAAAATTACTTATATTTACAAGATATTTTTTACCTATCTACCAATACTAATGGTAAAATCCAAATTTGACAGAGCGCTTGAAAATACTGTCATATATAATGCAACGGTGACTTGCCTTCCAGGCTAAACTTTAATATTCATTAATACCTGTGATACTATAGATTTCTTAGTAGTTGGAGAAACTACTAAAAAATGGTATCAATGCAATGAAATGGGAATAAGTCGGAAACTATTAAAGATAGGTATATGAACATGTGATATCAAAATATACCCCTGTTAATTCTGTCTCTGCATCCGCCATTTTGTCAAAAACCATTAAGTTGTAGATATTAATACGTGGGTATCAAAAGAAGTAAAATTTCACGTAGAATCCAAAAATGCAATAAAATATAGGGGCTGTGATTTTGAAAATATGTTACATCTATTCGGCTTTCAGAGTAAAAGTTTAAGTATAAAACTAAAGTTAAAAAAAACACCCTGTATAGTATATAACTAACTATATATTATACAAACTGTTTCGAATTAATTCTGCACTTGCTAATTTTACAAAGTAGGTTAAACTAGCAAACTAATAGTGGTTTTAGCGCTGATCAATATGCAATTAATAAAACAACCATTGAATCGCGCATTTTCGAGAAAATGACAAATTTAGTATTTTTAATAATGAAACACGCTTCGGCGAGTGAGTATATACAGGGACGTTTTAAGACCTCTTGAGGACCTGGGCCCCCTATGCAAAAGTAAGTTTTATTGTTTAATATATAAGAAAAACTTATAAAGCATATTGTAGAAACTTAATTGAAATTTCTTGTCTCTATTCAATCTGAATACTTTCCCTCTCTCTGTGATTTTTGTAAGCATTTCATTTAGTGAATCTCATTACGTAAGGGGGCGTCCATAAATCACGTGAGGCTTGAGGGGGGGGGTTTGGCAAAAATCACGAAATATCACAAAGGGGGAGGGGGGTCTAGTAAGATATCAAGTGTATTTATTTTTTTCCTCAAACCTGTAACTTTTCTGTCTAGACATTTTTATCATGGTCCTTAATTTCAGAATAAAATAAGATTATACATACTTTATACCAGAAGTTTCCAAAATTATTTTTTTTTTCAAAATTATCAATTTTCAAAATGGCGGACCTTCAAACATTTTAAAGTAAAATTAAATGAAAACATTTTTAGTGGAAAAGC
The DNA here is from genome assembly GCA_036250285.1 of Pyrocoelia pectoralis. NCBI lineage: Eukaryota > Metazoa > Arthropoda > Insecta > Coleoptera > Lampyridae > Pyrocoelia > Pyrocoelia pectoralis. The sequence goes on along the minus strand of CM070075.1, from coordinate 33,355,425 downwards.
TATTATGTGTTATTTCCGGATAGCACAGTGTGCCGATAGCCTTTTGGAAACATTTTTTATTTCCCATTTTACTTGATTTTGCAAGTCCATTGCTGTCTATCTTATAGCATGTGGAATATCTACAACATTGATCTTCTTTTCTACATTTATAACTTACAAATATTTTAGGTTGCTCAGTGAAATTGATACTTATCACAAAAAACTTGAATCATTACCTAACCTACTAAACGAGATATTTCCCTTCCATAGAACAAATATATGAAACAAGAAGAATCATATTTAACAAATATCAAAAATTGTAATTGTAAATTGAAATATCACTTTGTAGCATATTATTAACTCATGTCATCCTACTGCTCTTACTAAATAGAATCTCCAGTGACACCTTTGCCCTTGTATGCATCACAGGGAATTAAAAACGATGACAAAGCTAGGTTGATAGCCCAACTGGTGTCAAAAAGCGCATGTTTGATGGTTTAAATAGGGCTCTTCTACTTGCAGTATTAACTGTAAGCAACCTAATAATTCAAGACGCCTAGAGCCAACGGCTAACACATCAAGGATAGATGGAACCTGTAGTTGCTCACACTTTCTCGGCACTGAAAACTAATAAGCACATGTATCATGTAGAGAATGCAACACAGAGAGGGGAGAATCTTGACTGCAATTAAGAGCTACTCCTCTGTCACACAGTACGACATGTAATGACTATACACTGTGATTCACGACTATTCCCTCTGTCTCTTGTCTCTAAACGGTATCAGACACAAAACCTTCCCCTTACAATTCAAAGGGGAAAGTTTTGCGTCTTGTGTTTTGATTTATCTCCCCCAGACATGTTATTTTATTAAAATAGTTGAAATTGCATTGTGTTACTAGTCACTATCATCACTTACATCATGTTTTATGTGTAATTCGAAACCTGAAGATGACTAGTTGTAGTCGAAACTAGTAGCAAAAAGCAATTTACCTATTTTGGAATAATTGTAATCATTGTTTCCTCGTCATTTCACCCCATTTGGAGTCTAACATCACCACAGATGGATTCAATCATATGAACTTTATTTTCTTGATGATTATATGACTGTTGCGGTGTAAAACCAGACTGTGAAACACATTGGATGCTATAAAATATTTAACGATGTAAGTTAGAACTTGGAAGATGTGTATAGATGAAAAAATTTATTTAATTTTCTATAGATAATGGTTTTATATCGGGTATAGATAACATTTTAAATTTTTGTGACAATATTTCGTTAACGCTCACAGTGTCATGCTAAAATAATAAATTTTCAATTAGTCTAGCTGCATGTTGAAATTTACCTGTAAAATGATAACTCCCTTCATGGTTAATACAATCAATTCCTTAACACCGTCCCCAGTAATATCGTGATATTTTATACCAAAGATGGGAGAAGCAAATGTACGAATGTCAGATACATACCACTCTTCACTATCCCATTCATAAGATATTAGCTCCTAAAAACAGACATAGTTATTTATACCAAAGTATTTATTAATTAATTACCTACGTGATTACTCGTTCCAATAAGAATTTGATTACATCCATCAAAATTTATATCAGCAATTTCAGTACAGGTTAAAACACTGGTTAAATCGAGTCTAGGTAATGAATCATATCTTCGTAAACCATACTTCAAGATATCACTAAAACACAAGCTTGGTACCTACCGATTTAATCATTCACTACTCAGATTAACTTACCGAAAACACACAGGTGGTAAAAGAGTGTTAGTGACTATTAAATGAAAAACCGGATCCTGTTTCGCTTTAGATCCCATTTTGTAATCATCTTTGAAGAAATTAGGTTCATTTAACTTTTCCTCATTTGGATAAATGCAGATACTCGAAATAGTGTTATTGAAATTTGTAGAGAAGTTAAAAAGTATTGTAGATGTTTTGGTATTAATACAACAAAGTCGTATGTATCCGCATTCACACCCAAATGCAGTGACTCTCCTAGAAGAAGTCAATTGAATATTTTTAAATGTTTAATAATTATGACAAAGAAATAAGAGAGAATGTCAATTTGAAAATATAATGGATACCACTCCTAGTAACATGTCCAAGATTGTTAAGAATTGTAATTGTATCGTTGTATGTCGGAAATGCGTTCGATATGATTTTAACTACCATCATTATAGGACCATTAGAGGTTGCTCAATAGTGGACAGACTGGCAGAGAATTATCCGTAACATTGCCATTAGTTAAGCAGTCTCAGTTTGTGATCAAAAGAGTAGTCCTCCAGCCAGAGGTCAATATTAGGAATATATGGAACGTGGAGTATCCATAATTGATACTAACAGAGAAATTGAATCCTCGCTTCAATGTCTAACATATATACAGTATTCAATGAAAGCTATTAGTATTATTATTATTTTAGTTAGTGGCAATGGTGCCACTAGAGAATGAAATCACATAAATATCCTAGATATAAGCAGAACTATACATTTCCAAACTTACTTTCCATATACCTATCATTCAAATTCAAGGAAAAACCTCATTTCAATAATATATCTAGCACCTATTTCCAGGTAGACAAGGCAAACATGCATTTTTGCTTACCTTTTTAAATACAGTTAAAGAACTTACCTTGTGTAGTTGTTATAATAATGAGGGTCCATCCACATCACGATTGTAGGTGGTTTTAAAAACTCTGGAAAATGTTCAGCGATCTCCATTTCTTTATAAGTGTGATTTAATTTATTTTCCTGATACATGTGAATTTTACAGTCACTTCCGGACAGAAGGAATACAATCTATACAAAAGCATAGTATTAATGCACAATTTGTTTTCAGATACATTATATGTTAGCAAATACCTCTTTGATTAAATTGTCACCTAACCATGTAGTTAAATAGGTATGAGTTAGTTGATAAGGAATATATTTTAACTCTATATTATTTACACAATTTTGAGAAATAATTTCCATGTTGAAGTCCTTACTTTCTTCCCATCCAGAGTATATATTGAGAAATGTTTCCAAAGCATGTAAATCGGTGCTATTCTAAAAGAATAAACAATTACAAATATGAACAAAGTGGAGTATTATACCTAAGTATAAGTAATATAGTAACTTAAAAAAACTGGACTTGGATTAAAAAGAAAATTATCAAAATGAATAACTTGTAGTACCTATGTATTACTTCTACAGTTCTAGTGGTTCAAGATTTTGGTTTAATCAACATAATCATTTTGTATATTATTAATATGTTATACATTCTTATATGCTTGGCATTGTTACAAACACTGAAGGCTTGTATCTAACTTAGTTGGCAAGAGCAGCTACTCTAACAAATTTTTTTATAGATCTTTCGGAAGTTGAATCGGGTTGATGAGGTCAACTCGATTCGGTTTCTTTATGTTTGTTTGGCGTAACTCGTGTGCTGGACTAAAAATTGGTAGGTATACATGCACTAACAGTGTAATTATTCTAGTGCAGTAACGAACGTCAGTAGAAGATATGAATCGTTAAAAGAAGGGATCAATTTCGAATTATAGGTAAATATAAATACTATACTATACATATTTATAATCAATAACCTTCTACTCTGAGGTGTAAGGTAATATAGGTAAATACTAAAAATATATAAATACATAGATACTATTCCACTTTCTTAGATGCAAAGGTAATAGTCCAGGAGCCGGCAACCTTTTTTGCAATCAATTAATATACTTTTTATATTTCGTGAGCGGCTTTATTTTAACGAGACGCCAAACTTTTTCTTCTGCGAAAATGTTCGCAAATGAGTCCTACGGTGGTGCACAGGGAAAAACACGTTGATTTGAAAATGACAAAAAATGGATAAATATCATGGGAAAACGGCCCAATATTTGTGGGACAAAGTGGGCATTTAATTATGCAAATATTTACTAAGCTACAGAAAAAAAATCAACTTGATATTCATTATTTTTGTTAATGTAGTAATACCTACATGTCTTCAGATGGGGACACCCTTGATGGACTCATTTTTGTTGTAGGACAAATATTATTTTGAATTACTTACAAAAAAACTTAACAGTTAACTAAAAAATTAACTGTTATTAATCAATTTTTTGTAATTACCACCTCAACGTGTTTTACCCCTGCGCCCCCGTAGGACCCAGAGGAAAAAGTTTGGCGTCTCGTTAAAATAAAGCCGCTCACGAAGTATAAAAAGTATATTAATTGATTGCAAAAAAGGTTGTCGACTCCCGGACCATAAGACTAATGTAACACTTATATTTACATTGTACACCTATCTATAAGCAAAAAAATGTACTAACTGGAATTGAAATTATTTGACCTACATAAAAAGTGTTATTGTGGTGTGTAATTTATTCATTAGTTAATTAGCAATACCAAAATGCTTTTATCTCTGTGCATAAGAAGTAGATACAACGCTCAAGTATGAAAAGGAGGTATTACAATGAAACAAAAAATGCAGGAAAAAATAATACATCAATTTGAACAGAAACATATTTTTTTACACCCAAACAAATAGAAAAAAGGTACACGGATAATCAGCGTTCTACTGTACCTACATTGATATCACATAATCCATAAATGCATGAATCTGTTTTCTAAAATAACTTCTTTAGGATGAAAATGACAGGAAAATGATTCAGATCAAATTTGTAGATAATTTCTTAGGCAATTTATTGGTGAAATTTGTGGAGTAGAATTTGTGCTATTCAATTTCCAAAATTCAAAATGACCGCCATTTTGCTGTTCATAAGGTCCATAATTCGAAATCAAAAGCCAGAAACAAATTACTTTAAAAAAAGTGTTAGTTTTGATGAGTTCTATAACATCTATCATCTTGTCCACTTTAAGTAGAAACACCCTGTATCTGTATTGTTTATTTACTGGGGGACACTGGGGTACATACTTCATTGTATATACAGGGTAGTTTGGCTTGCAATGTCCAGACGATATTTCCTAAACTAATAACATTAGGAAAAAACATTTAAATTGAAAGTTATTAAGTATTACGTATTCTATATTATAGGGCAAAAAAACATTTTTTTTGTTGAGCCATTTTTGGTCCCCCCAAAAAAAAATTTTTGTTTAAATAGTGACAACAATTTTTTTTTATAATTTCAAAAAGAGGCAATTTTTCTGAATTCAACAATGTATAAATTTCAAATTTTGATATGAAATTTATTTAAATAAACAATAGTTTAATGTCTTAATAACATATCAGCCTTTTCGTTATTTGTGAAATTCAATACCATAGTGATCGACTAATGACAAAATAAATCAATTTATTATGTTTTTGTTACTTAAAACATGAAAAATTTGTTGACAGATGATGTGCCGTTTTGTTTTCATAGCATCCGAGGTTAAAGAAATGAAATATTTCTTCCATTGCTATTTAAATAAATTCATGTCAAAATTTGAAATTTATACATCTTTGAATTCAGAAAAATTTTTTCTTTTTGAAATTATAAAAAAAAATTGTTGCCGCTACTATTTAAAAAAAAATTTTTTTGGGGGGACCAAAAATGGCTCAGCAAAAAATTTTTTTTTTTGCCCTATAATATAGAATACGTAATACTCAATAACTTTCAATTTAAATGTTTTTTCCTAATGTTATTAGTTTAGGAAATATAGTCTGGACATTACAAGCCAAATATTAAATAATAATAATAATATTAAATAATCCTGACTAATGGAAAAACTAATCATAAATCATAACATTACCTTAAATTACAATAATACACTTACCTTTATAATTGTGATTCCTATAACAAAGTCATTTGCGGTTTCGGATTTGTTAAAAGCATCCATAGAAATGATTTCTGCTCCTTCTGCAAGAAACATTAATAATTACCTAAATGCGAACATTTTTATTGAAATTATACTCGGTAGATAAGTAAAAGAAACTTCTTTCGTACTAGGCATTAAAATACCCTTCGGACTTTGCAGATATTCGAAATAAATAATTTCCCTCCGCAAAGATGCCACCAATAATTTGTTAGTATTATTTGCTAATCGCAGTATTGTAATTGTATATATATTTCCTTGAGAGGATAACGAAAAATAATGTGCATTATGTAGCTTCTCCATATTCTTTTAAAATTCGCGCTTTTTTTACAATTCCATATTTTTACTTATCCATCACGTATTAATTGCTATTATAATAGAATTACGCAATAAGCAATTTATTACTTATCGATTTAATATCTTTGTTAAATAATTAATAACGACAAACAAACAAACACGTATTATTTAAATAATGTATTAAAATGTTTTTTTCTACGTGTAGGTATGATAAATTTTTTTAAGGTTAAGTCAGTTAAGTGCGAATTGGAACGAGGGAGATAGACATATGTTGTTTTGTTGATTGTTTAGGCAAGTCTGACATTCTAGAATATAAATAAATAAATACTATAATTGTAACAAACGGTGGGTCTATTGTTGTATAAGTAGTCGCTGATGTAATTGCCCAATTAAATTTTAGATGTATGACATCGAACATGAGGCAGAAGATCACTCTCGCACTATCGTTCACATCGACATTGATTGTTTTTACGCTCAAGTTGAAATGATTAAAGATCCTCGTTTGTATCAAATACCTTTAGGTATAAAACAAAAAAATATTCTCGTAACTAGCAACTACGTTGCACGAAAATATGGTGTTAAAAAATGCATGTTAATAGCGGACGCCTTGAAAGTATGCCCAAACCTAGAAATCGTCAAAGGCGAAGATTTATACGATTATAGAAAAATGTCCTATCAAGTTACGTCTTATTTACAAAAATATTCTGTGTTGGTCGAACGGCTAGGTTTAGATGAAAACTATGTTGATGTCACACAATTGGTCGACGAACGCTTGAAACATCAAAATCCTAATATAGACGTACGAGGTAATTTATTCAACAATATCGCCGAGACATGTGTATGTGGTTGCGTGGAACGTTTAAAAATGGGTTCTGTAATAGCTCAAGAAATACGCGAGGGTGTTCTGCACGAATTAAAATTAACGACGTGCGCCGGAATTTCGTACAATAAATTACTGGCCAAATTGGCGTGTTCATTACATAAACCGAACGAACAAACCGTAGTATTTCCGAACCATGCCGTCGCTCTAATGTTAAGCTTAAGTAATGTTTCGGAAATACCGGGTGTCGGAAGTGCTACCGATGAAATTTTAGAAAAAATAAATATTAGAACGATAGAAGACTTACAAAAGTGTCACTTTGAAACTTTAATTCAAGCTTTAAATGGCGATCGGGCAAAGTGGTTAGTAGATTTAAGTTACGGTAGAGATAATTCTGTCGTAAAGACGTCGGGCAGGCCGCAAAGTATTGGTTTAGAAGATAGTTGTAAAGTGCTTAATGTGGAAACGGAGGTCAGAGAGAAATTTCATCAGCTCTTGATGCGATTAATCATCTTGGTTAGTGAAGACGGTCGGATACCTACAACGATTAAAGTTACGATTCGGAAATTTGACAGTGTTTCTAAAGTCAGTCACAGAGAAACGAAACAATGCAATATCGGTCCTAATCTTTTTAGTACAGATAAAATAACGCGTATGATATCGTTAAATGAACAATCCGAGAAGAAGCTGCTATCAATTGTTATGAATTTATTTAAAAAATTAGTCAATACCTCTCGTTCTTATCACATTACACTGTTGGGTTTGTCATTTACGAAATTTAAAGAACGCTTCGACGGTAAAAACTCGATCGCTTCTTACTTGATGAATGATCTAGCCGTACAATCGGTAACTAGTATTGAAAGGAAGAATTCGATATCACAACCGCAGACGTCGTTACAAACGGTCTGTTCCACAGACGGATCGGAGAACGAAATCGAACCTTTGCCGAAAAAATCGCGACTCGGATCGCTAGTTTCAAGGTGTGCACGATTAGGTGATTCAGATTATTCGTCGCCCTCGAAATTGAGAGTGGCCGATTTACGTTTAAATTCTAGAGATAGTGATCACGGCGATACCGGTTACTTGGATACTGTTGCTTCTAGTCGAGAAATTGAGTGTCCTCCAAACGCAGACAAAGATGTTTTCAAAGAATTACCGTCCGATGTACAACAAGAATTGTGGGAAGATTGGAAAAGAAACCGTAGTCACGAAGATCCTCACGATAAACCTTTTAAGAAAGCGAAAACTAATACTTTACTTAATTATTTCCTTAAAAATTAAGATTATGTTTCAAATTTATAGTTTTTAAAATTTTATTTTTATAAGTAGAATTTTTTTATTATATTGTGTAGAGCTGGTATTTGTAATTTTTTACAACCAACACTTTATGGATCTTTTTGGTACTGGATTCTGGATTGCGATGGGAGGGTAGTCGGAAGTCCACGCAGACATACGGCACCTATTCGGGCCCTTTGTGGTACCTCCCTGATTGGAGTCGTTCGACACCACAATGTTACTCAAGCCATCCCACACGTGAGATAATCCTGAGGATGCTCGAAGGGGAAGCAGCTCTAATCATATCCATGTCCAGCCAGAATTTCCCCAATATGGATCGTCTTAATTGGACAAGTATCGGACACTCACAAGTATGTGGTGCGTCGTCTCGTCATCTGTGTAGCATCCTCTACAGGATGGTGATTTGATCACAGGAAATTCTGATAATTTTATTTTTTATGCTGTGCATAAGAATTGTTTTTGCACTAAGCGTTATTTCTACTAGTTCTGCCTGAAAAACAGTCGCTATTTTGCCTAGTGGTTGGCTGATATGGAAGTTCAGTTCTTTGGAATAAATTCCGGTGCCATTGTTTTAGATCCATCCTTGTGTGGTTGGGTTGCCACTTCCGCATCAAAGAAGGTGTGGTAGTTTTTCCCTGGCAGAAATTGAGGGATGAGTGAGTCAGATCGTCCTTCTAGGATAGGCATTCGCTTAATTGCCTCGCCCATAATTCGAGAGTGGCCCACCTCAATACCTCTGCTGTTCAACAGTGAACAGCCCTTAATTTTTCAGACGCAAGGCTTCCGGCATGGCCTGCTCTTTCACATGGAGATCCAGTGGAGGCAAACCCAGTAGGGCTTCCATGTCTGTGATAATTGTTCGCATTGTGCCCGTGCACGCAACTCTTAAAAAGTGCTATGGTTGTGGGGATTCTGGTTCTAGGCCACCAACAATTGCTCCGTAACAGAACATAGGTCTGATCACACCAGTGTACAGGGTCGTCCAAACTGGACACTTTCTTATGGCGACGCCCTTATTTTAAGAGATAGAAAAAAAATGGACCAAAGTGTCTGGAGTTCAATTTTAATGAGAAAATCACTGGCCCAAAGAGAATATTAATCGTTTATTTGGCTGCTAGGGGGCGTTTCTCGATTTTGGTCCATTCCTCCATAACTTTTTTATTAAAGATAATTGATTTTGGCAAAATCTTTTTTAGGGCACTTTTTACGTAGAATAATAGTAATAATAAAATAACATTCATACATACATACTATCAATGTCATATGTTTTTAATCATAATTTTCTATGTGTATCATGTTAAATTATGATTAAAAACATATGACATGGACAATTCAGTCATTAGTCTGTCCAAAATGACAACTAACCTTATCATATCACCATATAGGTACATATTATGAGTTTAGGAAAAAAACCCCTGGATAAAAAACCCCCCCGAAAATTAAAAAAAAAATACTAAACCTGCAAATAACCTAGGCGCTTTAGTGGCAATCTACGTTTAAGTTTAGCATTTTTTTTACTTCCAAACTTTGTTTAGGGCCGGTTGTACAAATGCAGTTTAGGTCAAGTTTAAAGTTAAGTGGAGCTTAAGCCTCTGTTTTAAGTGGCCTTGTTAAGCCACGAAAAATCATTGTACAAAACTGGTTTAGCAAGTTTATTGCTCAGCTAAGCATTTGCTTTACATTAAGCTGCAGATGTACAACCGGCCCTTAGTGTCATGTTGCCATTTTGTATCAATTGAAAAAAAATATACTAAACCTGCAAATAACCTAGGCGCTTTAGTGGCAATCTACGTTTAAGTTTAGCATTACTTTTATTTCCAAACTTTGTATATTTATACATTTATTCCACAGCCATCTATAATTCGGGTTTTTTTTTCCTGGGTTTTTTTCCGAACCCCACATATTATATTAGATATATATATACCTAGGTATAGGTACATCTTACTCGTATTATTGAACTGGAATGCGGAGAAGGGGTGGTCTCTTCTCCTTTCTTTGAGTTTGCCGTTCGTCACCCGTTTTTTTCCGATTTATGCCTAGCTGTGACGGCGATTCAGTTTTGATTAAAGCAACTGGCAATTTAAAATTTGGGATTGAAACTTACCGCAAAAGTACACGTACATTATATTTCATACGTGAACAATCTGGAATATTTGTAGGGGGGCTAAATTGAAGTTTGGGAGGGCCCCTCCCCCAACTTCGCCCATGCCCTAAAAACTACATTTTTCATACGGACCATCCTATGTATTTTGGGCATTTTGAAGAGAGTAAAATTTCCAAAATTTTGAGGTATCACTGTATTATTTACAATATTGAATTTTGTATTGTTATTTCAAATCAAAAATATTTGGGCTAATAAAAATTTCGAGATAACTAAGACATTGTCGTTTTAAATCATATTGCCGTCTTTTGTTAACCATGGAAACCTACAAGCCTACAAGCAAAATATTTTAATGTAACAGTGGTCTGTATGAAAAAATGTAGTTTAGGGCCGTACACAAAAAAAAAACATCCTGTATTAATCGCGTCTATCGCGATGGATGCGATAAAAAGTGCTCTAAGAAAGATTTTTCCAAAATCAATTATCATTAATATAATAAGAAAGTTATGGAGCATTAAAGAAATCGACCAAATCCGTGAAACGCCCCCTAGCGGCTAAACTATTAAAAATAGCTGAATTCTGATTGTGCCAGTGATTTCTCATTAAAATTGAGCTCCAGACACCTAGGTCTGTTCTTTTCTATCTCTTAAAATAAAGGATGTTCCCATAAGAAAGAGTTCAATTTGGACCACCCAGTACAGCAACAGGATAGCCTTTGGGGATGGACTCCAAAGTCTTCCATTTGCGCGGTGACATTGCCAGAAAGCCCTATTTGCTTTTTCCGCTTTAGGCTGGATGATGCTTACTCCAGTTCAGTTTGTTGTCAAGTGTATTCTTTATTCAATGAGTGTAATACATAGATACTTCACTGACACGGACAGGGAGTGTTCCTTACACCATATTCTTTGGTCACTCTGAGAGCTGATTATGAATGCTCCCAGGGTGGACTTTATAGTAGTACAGCGATATCTCAATCCGCCCCACGGCGGAATGTAGTGCTGATTCTGTGGATCTTCCTGGAGAGTATGGATGTTGATTAGGGTGCAGCGGGAATCGTGCAAGCGCTTTATCCCTTATGTGTGTCTGTCTGTCGCACAATCTTTCAAGTGTCTTAAGGAGAAAAGACAATTTAGGTGTGGAGTACCTAATCACCTTTGCCAGGTTTGGGTATAAAAACAATTTTTATCTCCCTCCATTGTTTTGGTACGTATCTAAAGGCGATACAGCCAGTATAAATTCTCACCAGGTGGACAACAATAACATCCAGTCTCCACTGCAGAAGAGCTGGTATTAAGTATATGCCGTCCAATTCTGGTGATTTATATGCTGAGAACGTCTTCACTGCCCAGGTGACCTTTGCCGCGTCCATTATCTGAAATTACGAAATTTTTACGGCCACCCTTTACATGGTGGGCTGTATTCTTTGAACAATTGAAGTCAAAACTACTCCTGTAGGTACTATTAAACAGCCAAATGGAATAAATTTTTTATAAATGTGCACAATGACTGAAATAGGTAACAAATTTATTCCATTTGACTGTTCCACACTGTATATATTTTTCAACTCAGAGTACGCAAGTAGTGTATTGCCCAGGTTTATTTCGTATCGTAAAGCTGTACCTACGAAGCACACATTTGTAACCGAGGAGTATTATGTATTAATACATAACGTGATGTTGTACGCCCTACTGCGTTGGGGTCATAGGCCAGCTGCAAAGCGAGTTTTAAAGTTACAAAGACGAGCAGTGGGTATCGTGAACAACGTGGAATATAGAAACTGTTCAATTGACAGCTTCAAAAGTTTAAAGATCCTTGCACTACCTTCACTCTTCAGTCTAGAAATCCTTAATATGCAAAACTAAACAAGGATAACTACTATAAGACTCCAAATCACCATTATGAAACTAGATTCCGTAATACATTTAAAATTGATTTTCACCGGATAAACAAGACAAGGCCACCCAACAATTATTACGCGCCAATCTTCTTTAATAAGTTGCCGAATAAAATAAAAGATCTCCCGATGAAGCAATTCAAATCAAACATTAAGAATTATCTGATCAATAAAGCCTTTTTCTCATTAAGCGACTGCTGCTTCAAAAACTGTACCTGACCTGGCACTACGGTAAGTCACACACTCACTATGCTTTAGGAAATTGACGTGTGTACAATGTTTATATGCTACCGCTCTGTATATGTAATTTATTCCTAACACAAATAAAATATATATCTATTTATGGTTTTATTTCCCTAAGATGTTTCAGTTTTTCTCCATTTTAGAAAATCGGCTACCTCAGACCGATTCAAACGAAAGTCGCTCATCGAAAAGGTAAACATGCTCATATTCTGACCACCATGGTAACTTTTAGAGATTTGAACAGTTGCAATTAGATACAAAACTCAAAGAATGGAAGATGTGTGTTGATCTGACGTGCAAATGTTATTAATTAAAATTATTTGTAGTTAGCTAATTAAAGGGATTTTTCAATTTAATTTTTTACAATTTTTAGCATTTTTTAGCCATAAACTTTGTATAATACGAGGGCTGTTTTTTTTCAACCTCCGATTGGCTGAAATTGAGAGAGGTATTAAAGAGTTTTCTTATTAATTCAGCAATTTATGACATAAACGACTATTTTAAGTTAGATTTTAAATTATCAAATTTTATTTATTAAATGCAGCTTCATTGACTTGTGTAACAAAATGTAACATTTGACTACATCAATAAAAATATCTATCTATCTATCTATCTATAAAGAAATACGGGTGAATATTAAAAAATGATTTTATTACCAAAAGTAGAAAATGTACAATAATCAAGGTTACTTCTCTACATCACGTTGATGATTGAGGCATTTTTCATATCTTTGAACAAGCTTTGCAATACCCTCTTCATAAAATGTAGCCGCCAATGATGAGTTCAGCGACTTGAAGAGAGCTGTGACGGTTTCTTTAAGCTCTTAGGCAGTTTGGAAGCTGCCCCCCAAGCCACTTTTCTTCTGGTTCATTTGATGAAACTTTATATTTTTATTGTTTTGTTTCTTGTCCTGATGAAGTCCCTCACGAAAATGAGATAAACATTAACACAGTTAACTGCGGAGGTCAATTTTATTTTACTGATTTTGGGCGTGAAAGAATGGAAATGCTGTTTGTAAGAAGAAGAGAAAAGAACCTACCGAGCTGGTGTCGACATTTGGCACATAGTCCGGAAATACTGAAAAGGATGAGAAAAGAGGGGAAACCAAAGAAGCGATGATAAAAGGAGAAGAAATCAGTATGGAAGAAGAGGATATGTCAAATCAAATAAGAATAAAGGTAGAAAATTATAGAAGAAATGAAGATGAAGATGAACCCACATCTGATGCCCATGAGCGGGTTAGTGAACAACAAGAAAGGGAATAGCAAATCCAAACCATCATTTTTATTAATAATATAAATAAAAATTAACCATGTTTCTGTATAGCACACAAATCAATATATTCTTTAACATCCTTTAAAAACTTCTTCAAATAAGCTAATCCGCGAGATGTTCTATTCATTAATTTCTTCATTTCCTTTTCATATATTTTACCCGAATTTGTAGCAACATTAATTGATTTTTCGGATATATTTTCCAAATCAGACATGTCAACAGAGAAAGTCCAGGAAGATCTTAATGGTAGATTGATAATACAAAACGTTCCCCTGAAACAAAGTAACATGTTTATTTATAATATTGTCTAGATGGCAAGTATGACTAGAAAAAACCATTGAATAAAAAAAGAAAGGGTTTAGAAGTACAAAATAATAGGAAATGCGACAAACATAAAATGGTACTGCCACATTGCAATATGTATATTCCATACTTTAGTCTTGTTTATACCGTACGCGCGTCTCATGGTGCGATTAAAATCCTTGTTTGAATCGAGATGTACACTTTCAAGAGTACTGGACTATTCTTGCATTTTGTGCGTTTAAAAATAACAAAGTTTTGTGTTTCCACATTTATCCAGAAAATTTGAATGCGAACGTTATTTGAAAATTTTACGCAATATTATTGTTCCTGCAACAGAAGATCTGTCTCTGCAGGAATATGCTGAAGACTGAATCACAAGTCATAAGAAAGTCCACACGAGAACATTTAAGAAAAAGAGTTTGTGTTTGGAACATGAAGGCGCCCATTTTGAGCATGTGTTGAAGAAGACAAGGTTTTGAATTGAATTGAAACCTATAACAGGTGACGGATTAGTGCCACTTGATTTGTTTAAAATTCGATTGCCATAAGGTCATGACCAACTACTAAAAAAATCCAAAAAAAATGGTGTCGATGCAATGAAATGAGGAATAAGTCAGAAAAGAACCAAAATATGCCCATTTTGATTCTCTATTAAATGTAATACAGTGTGTCCACGGATTGACTTCACTATAGGTGTAAATGACCAAAAATTTTGGAATTTCAAAACGATTTTTTCAGATTCTGCCCTGCTTCATTGGAAATGAATTTTCATCATATTTTTAATTTTTTTAATTCAAAGCCGCCTTGATCGTGGAACAAAAACTATTTTTTTTTCAGGTAAAGTACCTTTTTTGTGTATCATAGAGCAAAATTTTATTAAGAAAAGCTGTTCCGAATCGAAAAACTGACTATAAAATGACAATCAGTATTGTTTGTAAACAAACGACAATGTTATGTTTGAAATGTTGTATGCATAGATTCCGATTTAATCGATGATAGTTGTCTTATTAAATAAAAAAACGGTTTCATGAAATTGTGCCGATTATTTTCAAATTTTGCATTTCGTATTATTTTTCGATTCCAAACAGCTTTTCTTAATAAAATTTTGCTCTATGATACACAAAAAAGGTACTTTACCTGCAAAGAAAATAGTTTTTGTTCCACGATCAAGGCGGCTTTGAATTAAAAAAATTAAAAACATGATGAAAATTCATTTCCAATGAAGCAGGGCAGAATCTGAAAAAATCGTTTTGAAATTCCAAAATTTTTGGTCATTTACACCTATAGTGAAGTCAATCCGTGGACACACTGTAGTATGTGGGAACATGGCGGCAAAAACGAGTCCGCACGATGACGCACCGAACCCCGATCTCGGTAGTCGCGCCCATACGTGACGTCAAACCCCCACATGACAGACACGAATGCGCGTTCGAGTAACATCGCTACCGAACCACGACGAAGCGCTACCGAGCACCGACGAAGCGCCCCTGACAGGGTATAAAAGCGTGCGCACGTCGATCAGGAAATCACTCTTCTTCCGGAGTTGTTAATAGCACTGGAAGAAGTCTCATACCCCGTGACCGGAGTTGTTAATAGCCTGGTTCCACGGGGCACCGTCCGAAGCCGGAGTTGTTAATAGCCTGGCTTAGGATAAGCACTCGTCGCTACCACGTACGCCAGTCAAGCGGCCACCGTCCGACGCCGAAGTTGTTAATAGCCTGGGTAGGATAAGCGACCACCGCTACCACGTACGCCAGTCAAGCGGCTGCGGTCCAGTTCACCGTGTTATTCACCGGCATCACCTATCGTTACTATTGAGATATAAGAATTATGCAACGATTGCGCAATGTTTATTGGAGGACGGACGCCTACTTAACTACCGCGAGTATATAAGAAGTTGCAACTCGCAATCAGTTGTTGTAGTAGACAGCCAGCAATACTCACATAAGTTACTAACCAAGTTTACCTATGTTACTTTTAATTCTTTTATTATACTTATTCGTTCACACTTCACAAGCTTTTTATTAAACCACGATTAATTGCAATAAGTACCTCAAAAGGTTATGGGCCCAGGCAACGTAAGTGATTGATCGGGAACGCGAATCGGTTTTGCGATAGTTTAGTGAAAGACACTTGGAATCAATTTTCAAAAAGTGAACAGTAAAATAAGTGATACACGTGAATCTGTTTTACGTAAGTAATAAAAGAAGGAATTCACAACCGCGAATCAGTTTTGCACAAAGTGAAAATGTCCGAGAAAATCGACGTAAGTGTGATAACTAAGTTCAACGGTCAGAACTTCAAACAATGGATTTTTCAAATCAAATGCGCCTTAAGAGCCAAAGGGGTTCACGACGTTGCAGTTGGCACATGTTTGAAACCAAATGAAGCAAACGTAAAGGAGTTTGAAGCGTGGAATAAAATGGATGCCATCGCTATGTTTACGATAACATCAGCAATGGAGCTATCTTTAATTACATTGATAGAAAATTGTTCCACAGCAAAAGAAGTTCTAGACAAACTACATACAGTTTACAATCAGAAATCTGAAATGAATAAGCTGATGCATCAAGAGCGTTATCACAACTACAAGATGGACAAAAATGATACGATGGCAATGCACATAGCCAAAGTGGAAAATTTGGCAAAAGAAGTAAGAAACGCAGGTGAGACAATAAGTGATTCGGCAATAATGGCCAAAATACTACTAGGACTACCTGAAAAATACAGAAACTTACGACAAGCATGGTTATCCGTAGAGGAAAACAAGCAAACGTTAAGCAATCTTACAGCAAGGCTACTAGATGAAGAGGCACATCTAACGACAAGTGAAGAAAACGACACCGCGTTTTCAACACAAACAAAAAAGAAAACGACGGCGAAAAGTTCGAAGACAACCGTCACCTGTTACAATTGCCAGAAAAAGGGACACTTCGCGAGAAATTGCCGCTCCCAAAGAAGAGAACGTACGGGCAACAATTCAAAACAAGAAAATGAACCAAAGCCGCCCCGACAAGAAGGAAACTTGTCAGCGTTCACCATAAACGAAGAAGAGCAGCACACCTCGGAAGCCCTGACAACTTCAGCTAATGAAGAATGGATTATGGACAGTGGAGCATCTGCTCACATGACGTACAAGATAGAATATTTCTCAACGTACAAAGAATTCCAAGAGGAAACTACCGTAAGATTAGGTAATGACAAAATCCTCAAAGTACAAGGCAAAGGAGAAATCAAAATACGAAAGAAAGTCAACGAAAAATGGTTCGACGCGATCATACAAAACGTGCTTTTTGTTCCGCAATTAAAACGAAATTTGTTTTCGGAAGGTGTTTTAACAAAGAGAGGTTTCAAGATAGTAAAAGAAAATAAACACGCCTACGTTTACGCAGAAGACGAGCTAACGGCATATGCAACCCGAACCGGAAATAATTTATACGTAATGCAGTTCGAAACGTTAATAAATTACGAAATAAATTACGCGAGTAATGAAACGGACAAATTAATGTTATGGCATAAACGCCTAGCTCATGTGAACGTAAAAACAATAAAAAGTTTAATCAACAAAGGTGAGATTAAAGACATTGACATAGAGAAAATCGATAAGCTTAACTGCGAAAGTTGTTGCTACGGGAAAGCTCATAAATTGAAATTCGGCACTGTTAAAAGAAACGTGAAACCCGCGGAAGTTATTTATGCTGACGTGTGTGGACCGATGAATACGCCAAGCATTGGTGGCGCCAATTATTTCATTTTATTTAAAGATGAAGCTACAGGCTACAGAATTGTTTTCTTTATAAAACACAAAAGTGATGCTTTAGACTCATTTAAAACGTACCTAAAAACGTGTGAAAATAAATTCGGTTATAAAGTGAAAACTTTGCATGTCGACAATGGAACGGAATTTATTAATAAAAATTTCAGACAGTGTTTACGCGATCGTGGAATTGACTTAGAAAGAACCGCGCCGTATACACCTGAACAGAACGGACGTGTTGAACGGGAGATGAGAACTTTAGTGGAAAGCGCGAGATCAATGTTATATGAAAAGGATCTACCAATTAGCTTATGGGGAGAGTCCGTGAATACCGCTGTTTATGTGTTAAACAGAATGCCAAATAGTAATTCACCAGAAAAATCGCCATACGAGATGTGGACAGGTAAGAAGCCGACCTTGTTACACTTAAGAACGTTTGGAAGCGTAGCGTACGCACACAAACCCAAACAAACGAGAACGAAATTGGACGCTAAAAGCAAAAAGTTAATTGTAGTGGGTTACGACGGAAATTCTACTAATTATCGGTTATACGACATCGAAACAAAGAAAATTACAATTTCAAGAGACGTAATTTTTAACGAAGAATCTAAAGAAATTATCGCTAGAATAAATACCGTAAAAGTTCCAATGGAGCTAGAAGAGGATGACGATAAATTTGAAGACGAAATTCGACAAGACAATGGTGAAGAAAACGTTCCAGAACCAGTGGAAGAACAAAGATACCGACTACGCCCAAGAGAAATCATCAGGACTCCTCAAAGATACGACGATTACGAGGTAAATTTTGTTACAGATGTACCACAAACATACCCGGAGGCGATGTCTTCTGAAGATTCAATCAAATGGCAAGAATCAGTGGAAGAAGAACTGGCGGCACTGGAGAAGAATAAAACATGGGAATTGGTCGAGAAACCCGACGACAAAAATGTCATTGGAAGCAGATGGGTGTTCAAAGTAAAAGTAGACCCAGATGGAAACTCGAAGCGATACCGAGCACGACTTGTGGCAAAAGGATACGCACAAAAGAAGGGCATCGACTTCAAAGAGACGTTCTCACCGACAACCAGGTACGATTCTATAAGAATTCTCCTAGCAATAGCAGCTAAAAATGACTTGGAGATAATGCAGTTCGACATTAAGACGGCCTTCTTAAATGGTGCAATCGACGAAGAGGTATACATGGAACCACCAGAAGGAACAAACATAAACAAAAATTTTGTCTGCAAACTAAAGAAAAGTTTATACGGTTTACGTCAAAGCGGAAGAAATTGGAATATTCGTTTTAATAATTTTTTAAAAGAATTCGGTTTCGAACAATGTAACGCAGATAAGTGTGTTTACACGGGTAAAATCAAAACGTTGAAAGTGTTTTTAATTTTGTTTGTCGATGACGGATTAATAATGTGTAAAAATAAATCGGTAATAAATTTAGTGCTAGACAAATTAAAAACTGAATTCGAGGTAACGATCAGTGAACTAAATTATTTTGTTGGTTTAGAAGTTATAAGAAATCGCGATGATAAAACTATTTTTATACATCAATATAACTACGTAAATAAAATAGTTGAACGTTTTAAACAGCAAGACGCCAAATCAGCACGTACACCCTCTGATGTTCATGTAACTTTATTAAACAATGACGAATGCGGAAAAGATATTAAATTTCCATACCGTGAAGCCGTGGGAAGTTTAATGTTTACAGCTATAGTTACAAGGCCAGATATCGCTTATTCAGTTGGATTAGTAAGCAGATTCTTAAAAAATCCAAGCGAGCAACATTGTAAAGCTGTCAAACAAATCATTCGTTATTTAAAAAACACGTCTCAATTTGGAATCATGTATAATGGTCAAACAAATAACCCAAATAAATTAATTGGATACGCTGACGCAGATTTCGCAAGTGATCCAAATACGCGAAAATCAACGTCCGGCTACATTTTCAAAATCAACGAAGGGACAGTTACTTGGTCAAGTCAGAAGCAAAAAAACATAACTTTGTCAACAACTGAATCGGAATATGTGAGTGCATCAAATGCAGCGAGAGAAGTCAGTTGGTTACGTCAGTTTTTATCAGATATCGGTGAAACACAAAAGGAACCAACACCAATAAGAATTGACAACCAGAGTGCTATTCGACTTATTAAAAATAGTGAATTACATAAACGTTCAAAACATATTGAGGTGAAATACCATTACATTCGCGAAAAGTTCGAGAATGGAGAAATTAGTGTCGATTATGTGAACACGAACGATCAGTACGCGGATATAATGACAAAACCATTAAGTAAACAAAAATTTTGTGACAACCGTTCAAAACTTGGAATGATAGAAAACCAATTTTGAAGAACATTTGAAATTGTTTTGTTTGCTGTAATATTAATATGTTAGAAATGTAAAACTTTATTTAGGGAATAAGTTTTTGTCTTTTTTATAGGGTGCAATCGAAAGCCATAATTAGTGGAAGTATTGAGATATAAGAATTATGCAACGATTGCGCAATGTTTATTGGAGGACGGACGCCTACTTAACTACCGCGAGTATATAAGAAGTTGCAACTCGCAATCAGTTGTTGTAGTAGACAGCCAGCAATACTCACATAAGTTACTAACCAAGTTTACCTATGTTACTTTTAATTCTTTTATTATACTTATTCGTTCACACTTCACAAGCTTTTTATTAAACCACGATTAATTGCAATAAGTACCTCAAAAGTTACGCCGTTGCCGCCAACGCCTAGAAAGAGGCCATCGTGGAAGCTGGTGCCGATCGACCTCGTCACAGGGCCCTGCTACAGTGAACCTCATAGCCGACCCCTGCATTTACTCGACCCACGAAGACAGTGCGTGAAGTACATTCGTTCTTTAACTTTGCGTTCATGTTAATTTGTTCTTGTTAATTTGTTATTGTTAATTTGTTATTGTTATTTGTTCTTTCGTTAAAATTCGTTAATATAAAAACCGTTAAACCACTGCACGTTACATTTCCTAAATAAAAGATCGGCGCACGCACACGCGCCGACAAGTAAGAAAATGGTTATTTCATTTAAAAAAACTGGGTTCTTAAGTCTTTGAATTTTCTTAAATTTGGATCCCCATACGTGAGGTCGTACGCAAGTTAACTTTTGTTAAGTACCTATTTAATACCTCTATTCATTGGCGAAAACTCGACTGCCATGATAGCTATAAGGGTTTTGAAGTAATGAATTGGTTGCCTTCATGTTTTAATAACGTTCGTATATGGAAAGGTGTATCTGTAACTTTTTATAATCTAAGGTTCTTACCATTATAAACACAGTTACTTATGAAGGGTACATTAGATCATTATATTTGATTAGAAAACATACCAGAAAAAGCTCTTTGAAAAGGTCAAACTTTTCACAATAATTTGAAATTCAAAACATGACACTGCAAGCTTACAAATTAAAGGAATAGTAATCCGAACCGATTGATGTGAATATTTTCATTAAACAAGTAGAAAGATTGCAGTTTTTGTGCATTTTTACTTTTTATACAGGGTGTTTGTAAATAAGTGCGACAAACATTAAGGGGTGATTCTGCATGAAAAAATAATGACAGTTTGCTATATAAACGTATGTCTTCAAATGTTTAGTTTCCGAGATACGGGGTGTTAAAGTTTTTTTAAAAAACTGACGATTTATTTATTGCTCTAAAACCGGTCGAGATATGCAAATGAAATTTGGTGGGTTTTGAAAGGTAGTTATTGCGTATTTCTTGACATGCAATTAAGAATTTTATGTTCATCAGTGGCGCGCATACAGGCATTGAACTGTACGCTATACGCAACTGGAAGGGATACGGCCTATTCCAATGCATTGTAGGCGTTGAAGCCACGCTTGCCTGACAAGCACAGATGTCGACTGGGTATTTCTGTCGCTTTCTAACTTGTTGCGTTAGTAGGGCAGATATCTTTTAACCGCGTATTTCCCAGAGTTTGAAAGGTGTAAAATAATATTTGAAAGTGGTTGTCAAATTTATTAAAGCAAAACATCATGGTGAATTGTTGTGTTGTATACGGATGTGCTAATTTAGCCGATAAACGCAGTATTAAACAATTTCATGGGTGAATAAGTCTTGTTAATACAAATTTTATCTAACATTATTTGCTATCGTTGTCAACGCAACTTATACGTTTTGTTTTTAATAAATAACGTAACGTGCAATTTTTCCGTGCTCAATAAAAGGCCCAGGAATGAAGTGAAGAGAAATATAATAGTGCGCGTGTTTTTAGTTCTGTTCAGAATAGGCGAATTTTCGGAATAGCAGGGTTCTACTGTATTTTCAAAGACAAGCAATGTAGAAATTGCATAATTTTTGTCTGGTGAACTCTTAAGATCATATATACTCCAATGATCTAAGGGTGAATTAGTCAATTTAACAATTTAGTAGTTCATAACAATTAGTAGAAAATAGCACCAAATTTTATATAACTTTTTTTTACTACAAACGAAATAACTGAATTAATTTTGTAATGTTCTGTAAACGCGTTTGTATTCTCAATATGCATGTACAAGTATAGTGTCACAAAAATTGTAAGTATATATCTCATAATAAAACATTGATTTATTTTATTGTAAACGTTTTATTGACCTGGATCACAATGGATGTATGACTGGTGAAGGAGATAACCATCAACGTATTTTTACCTGATTTACTTACATTTTATTCGCCGTGTTATGGTTTATAGATATGACGTTGCGTGCGAAAGAAAGAGACAGAAATACCCAGTCGTTGAGGGTTGCCTAACTTTGCTGTGGCTTCAGTGCCACTTATGGACCTTTCCTTTCCAGTTGTGTATAGCGTACAGTTCAATGCATACGGGTAATGATCTCAATTTTTTTAAAGAAAAAAATGGTACGCCACTGAGATATTTCAAATTGAAAATTATTTTTGAATTCCTCGTTCAATTTGTGACAAAAAATCTCTCTTGCTTTTTTTTTGTATGGGGCGCCATTTTTATGCAAAAAAATAAAACATCTTAATGCGTATTTTAATTTCTTTGATACATTATCAAAAACTATCTAATTGAATAACATTAAAACAGAACAATAACAAAATAACACAAATAAAATTTTAAATACACGTAAAGCTACAACAAATGTTCAAAATGACCGCACAAATACTCCCGGTGCATTTCTTATTGTCTCACAGCCGGCTATAAAGATGTTTTATTTTTTTGCATAAAAATGGCGCCCCATACAAAAAAAAGGCAAGAGAGATTTTTTGTCACAAAGTGAACGAGAAATTCAAAAATAATTTTCAATTTGAAATATCTCAGTGACGTACCATATTTTTCTTTAAAAAAATTGAGATCATTACCCGTATGCGCGCCACTGATGAACATAAAATTCTTCAAAAAATGCGCAATAACTACCTCTCAAAACCCACCAAATTTCATTTGCATATCTCGACCGGTTTTAGAGCAATAAATAAATGGTCAGTTTTTTAAAAAAAACTTTAACACCCCGTATCTCGGAAACTAAACATTTGAAGACATACGTTTATATAGCAAACTGTCATTATTTTTTCATGCAGAATCACCCCTTAATGTTTGTCGCACTTATTTACAAACACCCTGTATATGCAATTGTATTTTAAACGTTTTTCCCATACTTTAAATAAACAATTGCTCTTTATATTTGAAAGAATGTGCATGTTGATCAACAAATATTACTGCATACTCACATAAAATATTTGTCCATGTTAAAGTTGTATTTCTTAGAAAACATACTGAATTCATCTAAAATGTCCCCCATTTTCTGCATATTAATATGGACGTAATCTAACAACGTCAATATATCATATTTTTCGCCAACACCAGATTTGATGTTCTTTTCACTGAGACGATTTTTAAAATTTTTATGTACAAGACAGGCAGTTGGATCGGAGGTACCTATTAACACAACAAATTGATAATTAAGAAAATTTAAAAATTGTTCCTTATTACCAGATATGCAATCGTAAATTGCTGTTTTTAAAACAAGTCCATTAAGTGTGTCGAATTTCATTTCCAATCTTAGAGTCTTAAATAAAGTGTGTATTTGACATAAACCATCGTCAATTGAAATGATCGTCCAGTGGTCCTCACTCCTAATAACAAATTAACTTAATACAGTGTAACATGTTTATAAATTTCAAAATACAAAAATTTGGATACTTTCTACAGGTTTATAGGCGGACAAAATTATCGATGATAGAATGGGTTCATTTAGGATTTTTTTTTATTTGCTCAATCGAAAGATTTTACAATTTTATGAGTCCCTGCACAAAACCAGAATTTTTCAGACCCTGCAAATGACTTTAAAATAATAAAAACCTGGACGCTCGAGCTTCGCCGCGAAATTGCACTGTGACGTGCATCTTCATAGTTTGGTCAGCCTACGAGACGGGAGCAAATGCCGACTGCTTCTGATTGAAATTAAATTTTTTTATTATTAGACTGTCTAAGGATTGATTGGTAATTTTATCATGATAGATACAGGAAATAAGAAAAGCTATAAATATTGTATTGTTCCCAAGTGTGAGAGTACCAGAGTAAAGGACACTTAATAAGTAATAAGTATTTGTAATAATAACTTGACACGGCGTACATTTTAAATTTTCTCCCATGTAAAATTACCTGTACATTGTAAAACTCTAAACAACTTTGTACCCTACCGTTTGCGGCATTTATTGTTTACAATTTATTACGTATTTGCATGTTAAGGAATTTAGGCCCTAGATAGTACCGAAAAACGTGTGATTTTTTATCTAAAGGAAATTATATGCATTATACAGGGTTTCCATAAAAGAACTCCGGGGTTTTGAGGCGTAATATTTTAATGAAGAAAAAAAGTATATAAATGTTTTATACATTATTGGAAAGGTTGCATTTTCAAGTTTTTTTTACATATTAATACAGTTCAATATGAGCCCCGTTAGTGGCACGGCACCTTAGAATATAAATAAACAACACGGCACACATCGTAACGGTATTTAATCTCTTCCCATGTCCTGGCCAGCATGTCTGGGGGGACGGTTGCTCCGCAATTATTCGTTCCCTGAGATGGCCAACATCACGGATTTTCTCCGAATACACAAGATTCTTGATATGCTCCCAGTAGAAAAAGTTCAACGGAGTCATGTCAGGGCTCCTTGGAGGCCATGGAATAGGTCCTTCTCGTTGTTTCAAGATCAACGCTTTGGAGCGCTGCGAACTGTTGATGAAAACATTCCCAATTGGTATGGGTAAAACTTGATGAGCTAATCGTTTCGGAGATATTAATTACATTTCTGCATCTTCTACAGTTATTAATATATGAATTTTTAAAACCCCGGAGTTCTTTTATAGAAACCCTGTACTTTGCTTCAAAAAAAGTAATTACTTATTAGCTTATTACCACTAAACCTTATTTTTGAACAATGAGTGTATTTTACCGACAAATACCTACATTTTCACGCCTTCAAAATTCAACTAGCGTAGATAGTGTAAAAATCCAAAAATGTGCCAGAGTATTACATATTATGTTAAACTCCTATGCTGCTTTAAATTTTTTTAAAAATGTAGAATACAACTTCGCAAAGGTCAGGTGCCGTGGAGCGCTTATTTAGTCTGGACCAACAAATTTTTGTATTGCAAAGGAAATAAATTAAAAGGTTCCGCATTAGTGATTAGTATGTGATATGATTTAGCTGTAGCGCCTATAAAACCGAGACCAATGGTATTCCTGCGAGGGGAAAGTCCCTTACTTTTGAATGCAGGATACCATTTTACACAACTTATAACAGTTATGGACCTATATTTTACCAACACAGGGTGTCTCACGGTCACCACCCACCCACCACTGTCACTAGTGGCGTTAGACTGACAACTAATAACTAGTGATAGAACAGTCGTTTGTTTTGAAGTTCTGCCGAGCCATTTTCGCAAGAACCGTAGTTGCCGCACGAAAAAACAGTAGATATCTCAAAAACTAGAAGAGATAGGTATAGGGAACCATGGTACCGTTCGAAAGAGAATGAAATTGTGCATCAGACAAACATACAGGGTGTTCCATTTGAAAACACCAACTTATGATGATTTGAAGTTAACTAAACTTGGCATTGAATTTCCACCACCCTGCATGCAATTAAGCCACTTTAAAAGTATGTATGGGAAGCTTATGGGTCCAGCTATCTCTCGTGTGAATATGGTTCCTTTACCTTTCTTGCTGTAGAATTCACATGGTTTTAAGATAGATAGTGTTCATTTTAGTTTTTATTAAAAAAATTAAATATCTCGGAAACGGTTAATTTTAGGAATAAGAAAACTTGATGTAAGTTCACCTAAAATTTTACGTAGAATCCAAAATCGGAATAATATATAGGGTGTTACATTTAAAATAACAAAGTTGGTGTCATTTCCGGAAAAACCGGAAATGTTACGTAGGCGCCATTATTTCATTTGAGGAGGCCGTGGCCGAAAATCCCTTTACCCAAATTTTCAAAATTCATATCATAGTAGTTTCTGAAATATTCTAATGGGTGGTCACCGTGAGACACCCTGTATATGATGTTATTCCTTTATATGTAAAAATTGTTAGGTATTTATATTTTAAAATACTACGTAACAAAACCGCAGGAAAATTCCAAAACTTGGTCTAAAATGACATTACATTAAGCTAGATTGTGAAAAAAATCGCCTAATGGGTAATTCCCTGAACCCATAGTATATTCATCTTTAAGTATACCTAAACGCATTTTTTCGTGTCCAATCTAATTCTAAATTTACAAGTTACCTACACTTTAATCGCATTGGACTATTTATAGACATAAAATAGTATATGGATTAGTAATACAGTAGAACCCCGATTATCCGTGCGCGGGTTATCCGGGCCGCGGATTATCCGTGCCATGATTTTCCATGATTGAAATTGCATTTTAGAAGTTTTATTATCGAAATAATCCGTAAATCACTCAACAGAATCTCTCAATACGCAATATTGAAATCGCCAGTACCCACGTGCTAATTTAGTGTAAAAGTTTACTTATCTAGAATTCTGTTTTTTATTCTGTTACCTTTTTATGCAATTTAAAAGTCTGCATATAACTATACTATTTAAAAGTTAGTTTGAACTCAGAGATCTATTTTTTCTTTTTAGTATGTACATACATGTACATTTATGTATAATATATACATAGGTAAGAAATAAATGTTCGGATTATCAGTGCTTTTCAATTTTCCGTCCCTCGTTCGGTCCCATGGAGCACGGATGTACTAGTACAACATAATAAACTAATAACAATACAGCAAGAAAACCCAAATTGGTAGAAAGTGTTAGTCATTTTAATCATTGACTTTATTAGTGTGTAAAAAGTCAATGTTTTAATGTATCACCTGTGTATAATGCGAGGCGATGTGTCTCTCAGAAAGGGAATGAATTGGTAGAAAGTGTCCTGGCATGAAACACTCGGATGGGAATTTTTTCTTTGTATCGATATGCAGGGTGTAGAATTGGCCGATGCACCATAGGGATTTCAATGTAAAAATACTAAAAATCTTAATATTCGATAAACTTGCTTCCCTTATTATTTTAGACAAAAAGTCTATTAATCTTTTTGGTAGAAAAAAATTCTGAATGCTATATTAAGTAAAATAAAAACAAACAATTAATCTACGAAAAAGTTAAATAGTCTTCTTGTCTAAAATAATTAGGGAAGCGAGTAATCGAATATTAAGATTTTTACACTGAAATCCCTATGGTGCATCCGCTAATTCTACACCCTGTATATATTAAACAATAGGTAAACTAAAAAATATTGTAAAAAAATTGAAGAATTACCTTTTACATTTTCTTCTAATTTGTTCTTCATAAGTTAGAATTTCAAAAGAACTTTGCGATAAATCATTACTAGTTTGAAGAGGTAATGAACTTTCTCGTGAATTATAATTAGACGACCTTTTTGATTCTATATGAGAATGTTTATCTTGAAATTCCGTCACTTTGAATTCTTTATGAAAACGATTAATTACTTCCCTTTGTGTCTTACAGCTATATTGTAATTTAGTGCTATTATTATTTTGAATGACTGTACGCTTTTTAATTTTATTTTCATATTCCTGAATAGATGAATCCATTTTTTTACAATTAATTAAACAACTGTCCCACAATTCTTTGACTTTGGTAGATTCACTATTGGAATTGTTCATTTCTGTATTTGAAATGTTAACGTTGTTTGTAATGTCTTGTATGAGAGACTTTGCAGCTTCCGTAATAGCAGTGAAAGAACCTTCGATTAATGTAAGATCTTCTTGAGAAATATTTACAGAACTGCCTATATTCGATAAACTGTTACAATGCTTAGCATTAGTTTCATTTGTAATATTCAATTCTGCATTAGAAGATGACATTTGCTTATCTTGTGACAGTCCTTTTGATGAGGTTGCATCGATAATGTATGTTGCTTGCATCCCGAGACTTTTTTTATGGCTATCCTTTGTTATATCGCGTGTGTTGTTTAATGATATAGGAAGAGTATCACAACTAAAATCGCTCAATGCCATAACCTTCGAATTAATAAATGAAGGATTGAGATCGCCCGTAATAATCTTTGAAAAATCAGATTTTGATTGCCGATTACTTAAATTGTAATTGATTAAGTGTTGTGTATCATCAGCATAAGGACTTAAAGCAAAAAGATATTTGGGATGTTTTCTTTCGACGTTTTCAATTTGTATAAGCTTCTCACTTGAACTGTTACCTTTAACAGATGTAATTGAAGTCTGACGTAACGCACTATCACACATATTTCCCACTGTATTCACATTTGATGTGTTGAAAAGTACGTTTTGTTCATCAAGCTTGGTTATCCTATCGTCGACAATTGGTTTATCTAGATACAAAGTACTCAAGTGTTTGAAAAAAGAATGTTTATCAGTACTTTCAAGCAGTTTACTTGAGTTGCTCTTATTTATATGAAGCTCAATCGATTCACTTCCTAGTTCTGATTGCTTATGTGGAGCTACTGTACATTCATTAGACATTTTA
Source organism: Pyrocoelia pectoralis (assembly GCA_036250285.1). Taxonomy (NCBI): domain Eukaryota; kingdom Metazoa; phylum Arthropoda; class Insecta; order Coleoptera; family Lampyridae; genus Pyrocoelia; species Pyrocoelia pectoralis. The sequence goes on along the minus strand of CM070075.1, from coordinate 33,326,623 downwards.
ATTTCATCGGATGATTTCTCAAAATTATTTTCTAAAACATCAACTGATTTGTCCAGTATTTTCTTACATTTCGCTTTTGCATATACAGTATCACGATTTGTATTCAAGGAGGAATTATCATCCAACCGAAAATACTTGGTTCCAACCTCTTGAGGTAAATTTTGAATGTTTCCAAAATCAGAATTGTTTTGACGATCATAAATAGTTTTGTTGCCATATCTTTCAGCTAAAGCTTCATGTTTACTCTCCATTTCTACATTTATCAATTCTGCAGTGGGACAATTATTTTTCCTGCCATTTGTACTATGTATCGTTTCATCATTTGCTAAAATTACATCTATAGTATTTATCTTTGATGTCATTCGAATAGTTTCATCTATTTGCATATCGGAATCTGACAACTTCGGATTAATATCGATTGGAGCAATTTGGATCGTTTTAAGAGTTGTGTTCGGAGTACATTCAATATCAATGGGTACTGTGTGATTCATGTTTGCATCCTTCTGAACCTTAAATGATGATCGAGACAAATCACGATTGGTAATTATCACATTTTGACTTAAATCCATATCCGAACAATACTCTGCATTGGATCTTACATAAATCGGTCTTAATTTAAAATCAGTAATCGGAACTGTTTGTTCCATAATTGATGGGGACAAATTATGTGGATCACCAAATATAACCTCGTTTGTACCTATTCCAGGTGTTAAATCCATGCTCGCATTCTCAATAATTGTTCTGTTTATTCTTACATAATTATCAAAGGTGGGTATTTGACAAGTGTATTCGATGCTAATATTATCAACTAGAGTTGCATCTTTCTTATTACTACCGTACTTTACATTTTCATTGCCTACACATTGGGTATAGTCCACTGTTTCATTCATATTCCTTAGTGTTATGTTGGATAGGGATCGAGCCTTTAGGTTTTTTATGATTTGTACACCTTGTGTCATTTCCATACAACTATTGTTTAAAACAGTTTTATTCACCACAAAATTTGTTCTTTGCAATCCCGTATTTATACACATTGGTAATGATGTACTTTCTTCGTTTGAAGAAAAAACTAAAAATAATACATTTATTGGTAAATAGAAAGTCTAAATAATCATTTCACTGAAGAAGTCAAATAAAGTAAATCTTTTGGTTATTATTCACTTTAGTGAATTACATACTGTCACTGATGAAAGTGATGTACCTCAGATATGTTAACTGTAGCTTAGACAACCAACATTATACCACATTTGTTTAGTTTGGATTTGATTGACAGTCCATAATGTTTCACTAAAATTTTTACATTCGCTAATTAGGTAGATGACATAATGATGAAAAGTGGATGTAGTACACATATTTTTGCAAAAATGTATACGTTTTAAACTGGAAAAACTAATTTATTAAAAATTAAACTGTCGTGAATTCATTAATAATAATAATGCTAATTGTTGCAGCGTATATGGTCCCTGCAAAAAAGGTATAGTAGAGTATTTTCTAATATTAGGTTGGAATTTCTACTCGACACATAAGACTGTGGTCAGAGAACTTCTCAAATGGTTTTGATCATCAGAGTGGAGAGAAGATTGATTGGAAGCAGGGGAAGTCTACATGCAACAGCATGGCCATATTAAACGTCAGACTATGGATCAATTTTACTCTCGCCTAGAGGATGTTATGAAGGTACAACCACAGAAGACATAATACAGAAGCGACACTCCCCGATGCCGCCAAAACAAAATTTGTGGCGTCGCCATACTTTTGTTAGTAAAATCAAAGAACATATTATATAGCGTTCTTTGGTACAATTTATTATATCATAACGGTAACATAACTTGTAAAGTCTATCTCAAAGCATATCGCCTTGAAATTTGCCTCATTAAAACGATTTATTTTCTAATCTGCAGTTAATAAATACGTGTATTTTATGACAGGGCAATTTCAAGACGATATACTATGAGACAGACTATACTTAAATTTATATTACACGAATCATCATTTATTTATGAAAGATGTTTATTAGGTTTCAGATTTTTAGCTGTATTAAAGTTGCGAGTAAGGAATTTAAAACATCTAGAAAATGAAATTTTAAATTAAAAATTTTACATAATCTTTAGTTTAAAATAGTAGGAGTACTTATTGTATTGAAAATAAATATTTTTGAAAAAGTATGTACTTGTTTTTTATTCCAATGTAAACTATTAAAAATTAAGTTAACATTTGCGAAATACGGTTGCCATCCAGAGAAGTAGATTAATGCTAAAAACTAAAGTGTTTTTAAATTTCCCGCTTAAAGTAGGTACTAACAACAAAATGGTGAAGGTCACCAGGATTTGTCAAACGAACATCAAACGTTCCGCCACGAGTGTCGCTTCTGTATTATGTCTTCTGTGGTACAACTAACTGGAAAACATACCATGAAGGCCGATAAACACTTTTGGATCATTAGTTTGATGTGATTAAGTGACTTAAACTTTTCAATTCACCACTTCAACTCCACAGTTGAACAGATTATTCTATCTACACTGATCAAGGATATACTCCGCCAAGCATGTTAGTATTTCAGATGACACTGGCTTCAACCAGTCAATCAATTAAAGAGAAAAGCTTTCCGTCCATTTGAGCTCAGCAACGATAACTTTGACATTGCTTTGTCAAACTACTAGCTGATCTATGTCAAGCTATTTTCTGAAAGGGGAGTGCTTGTAAGTAGGAAATATTTAAAATCTAAGCATTGAAGATGACAGATGTTGAAAGGTGCTCGAAGGTATTCCACAGACTATACAGCACATTCTGTGGGTAAGATTATCCTACCAAAACCCTCCAACACATTGACAACGATAGAATACAACACCATCACTATGACCCACAGCAGCATGTGTTGTACAATCCTGCCATCTCCTCTACTGGGGTCATTGTAGTAAGATTGTGATGCCAATGCAATATCTATGGCAGGTACGATTCCTAACGTTCAACATGATCATCTAAAAGCACCTGACCTGGCCCCTTGATAATAATGCAAAAATCAGTAAAGCGTGTTTACCTTACACACAGAACACGCAAGTTTGAACCAGGGCAATTATTTCTAAAGCAGAGAAAAGCCTAGGCCTCAACTTAGAAACCATTAATTAAAACTGGAATCCTTGTGAAGGTTGAATTACACAACACTGAAAACATCAAAAACCACAATAAAAATTTATCAAATCGACATCCCACTAATAGTGAAAGTTACAAGTTCTGATAAGACCAAAAGACTTCAATCATCATATTAATTAGAAAGTATTAATTGTTTTTGTGCATTTCTAAACTTTCCCAACAGTCGAGTTCATCCTTATTATTTATGTACCACTAAGGAAAGTGAGTCAAGTTTTGAACTAGTTATGTTACTTCCACTTTAAGTTGTATAAATAGCTTATTTTTGCAATTTGGTTTTACTTCGTGTTCGATTTGATAAATTTTTATTGTGGTTTTTGGTGTTTTCAGAGTGGGTTTGTAGCAAATTACACTTTTAAATTGAGATTGCAAAGGTAAACACCTGCATGGATAAAAGTTCTCACAATCCTTTATTAACTGAGGAAAAGGAAAAAGTAAATTTGATATATTTGATTTTAATTTACAGCGTATAATTAATATTATATTCACCATGGGCCTGATGAATTAATTCTAAATTGATCGCCCTTTTGGAAAAAAATCATATAGAAATTTGTTTGTTTTTCAAGTCAGAACAATCTAATCTAAATAGCATACAATATGGAAATATTCATTAATACTCCACCTCGCTCTTTAAAAAGTCTTTCATTTATTCATCTGTGACGTTATATAATTCGATCTCGCCCCATTTAAAATATTTGCCTATGAATAAGTTTAAATTTAAAGTTATTGAAGAAAAAATTAAATTTAAATACAAAACTCATTTTTTATCACTCCAATAACTGTTTCAACTGGGTCTTTTTATTGTAAATTTATCAATACTTTGTTTTCTTTATTTTTAATTGTCGTTATGTTTTATTTAAAAAAATGAATTTATTTTGTTGCAATATGTACAGTAGGTTAAGTGCAAGAGCAGCCTTGGGCTGAACTGCGCCTCTTACTAAATAAAGGCATATTATTATTATTATTATTAATAAAATATAAGCTACACGACGATGGCATCTTTCTTATCGATAAGTGAGTGGCTTACAATGCCTTCTTGTTTCCTTCTACATTTTGTAGAATCTTGGGAATTTAATTTTGTATATTACAAACTGAGCAAGTTCATCCCCCAACATTAAACACTGTCAAGCATTAATAGAATCTAAATTACAAAGTTTGTGCTAAGATAACATATCTGAGGTACATTACTTGTGTTAGTGATGACTGTACGTAACCCCATTGACAGCTGCAATCTTCTATGTAAAATGAGTAATTTACCTTATCATTAGAAGATTACAAAAGAAAATAAAAATACAAATATTTTTCTACTGTAAGCATTAAAAAGCTAAAATAACAAAAAGTATACTTTTAGAACTTTCAAAATCGTGTCAGTTGCATGTTTTCAAAATAAAGCAAGTTAATATACTAAATTGTATATCAGTGTCGCTAATACCGCAATATCAAAAATTACCAAAAAAAAAACAACAAAAATTTCTACATTATAAACAAATAAAACTTCAAAATAAGTTAAATTGAGTAAACTAAACAATTTGTATGATTTTTTTCTAAAAATCTTAAGAATCTCTGAAGATTATAAACTAATTAAATAATAGCCTATTAAGGTTGACACAATTTTACAATAATGATGATGTCCCTTATTCAAAATTCAAAGTGTAAGGTTATTCAAAAGTAAGTTCCCAGTTTGAAATGGCTATTGCCTAGCGAATTTGCAAGATTCTAAAAAAATAAAAACAATATTTGCTCGTAAAGAAGCGAGGTTTATTAATAAAGACCAAATAAGAAAAAATTAAAGATCACATATATAGTATATTCGTTCTTAAATGTCTCCTTTTGGATTAAATGCCCCTAAAAGTAAGACAAGGTAAAATGGTAACCTTGTCTTGCTTCTTACACATATATACCATTCATTCCACTTTACGCCTTCAGACTTCACGACGGAGCACGTGAAATATGTTTGTCAATGTATAAGATAAAGACAGAATAGCGTAAACACCTTACGCTATTCTGTCTTTATCTTATACATTAACGAACATATTTTGCGTGCTCCGTCGTGAACATACCGTATTACGTTACCTCAGTTATTGCAGTAATCTAATATTAGAAATTGAATGACGATCAGCAAATTTTATGCATGAACTTTATTAATGATAAGAAGGAACTGTTTTTGGTGCAAAAAACGTATGACATAAAAAATGGATATTTAAATAAAATGCTATGTGTAGGTATTTTAATTGTTGTTCCTTCACGTTACTGAATAGGAAAATTTTGTTATTAAAGAATAATGGATATCTTTATAATTAATCAAAATGGATAACTGATTTCTTATTTGTCATAATTAACACGTGGAGATATGTTAAATCGCTACTCGATGTTGATAAACTACAATCTTTGCACCACATGGAAACTAACATGAGCGGCACCCCAGCTCACATAGACCAGCCAATTTTCGACGCTAAATTCGCAAAAGTGCGAGTAGTTCTGCATTTTTTGGATGTTTTCCAGTCCAGTTAGGGTAAAGTTTGAATTATGAGAAGATGCGTGCATGTCATCAATGACGTTTTCGTACTAGGTACCATTACAGATACCAACTGCTTAAAATCCTTTTTTTGTTGCTAAATTCAATGTAATCATGTTAATTTAAGAAACAATTTAATAAAATTTACTGATAAAGTTAAATTTTGATTTTAATTATTTATCGAATTCTATTTTGAATGAAAACGACAAAAACATTTGAAATTTGGGGTTTATTCATTTTTTTTTAATTTTGACCAGTGTCTTATTCATTGTGCATAGTACGATTCATTGTACTGGACTTTCAAACGACTTAATAAATTGCTTGTGTAAATTGAAAACGCTATTGTTTGTTGGGTTGCATACTTACAAAATTAACATTTATACACATACTACAAAATTACGTCATGAAAAAGTTACGACGTGCACACATCTTATTATTCTCACTTTAGTGTATTTGTATACCCAAGTACCCTTTTCCCCTTGTTTAGTGTTTAGTGTCATATATTGGCGAAATCATTTAATCCACGAGAAAAGACATATGAAAAAAATATGTAGAAAATGTAATTACCTTTCATTTAAGAACCAAATGAGATCAGGAGCTCTAATAGTTCTATCATAATCACAAAATAACCAAAGGGAGGCAAAACTGCAGTTTCCTTGGCAGCTCCACAAGGTCTGAAGAAGTACGCAACAAACGTGTTGACATTGAACCACTCACCATATTCCAAAGAATGTGTATAATGAAGAACACAAGAACTTCAAATATGAATTGACTCCATACACAAGGTCTTTGCTCGATGGGGAAGGGACAAAATCCACTTTCTACAGTGCTTTCATTCCAATTCCCCAAAAAATTGCTATAGAAACAAACACATTGGTGGTGGTTGAAGGGGGGGGGGGGGGGTACCTCTTCACAATGTGATGTGGCACAGGAACGACCCCATCCATGCAATCGTCGCAAACTACGTAAGTTTCATGTTCAACCACTTTGCAAAAAATACCCCTAACAACCAAAGTAGCGTTATCAAACTCATTCCGCACCTACTACCAGATGCAAAAGTGGTTGGGAGTAGACTCAGTGGCGTTGGACACATACATCAGATGGTCTGATCCCAGTCACATCCAAAGAATACCCGGCCCCACCACGTCTTCTGAAAATTATTTCTTGCAAATATAAGGAAGGGCGCATACGTGTCGCATTCGTGCTGGACAAGTGCTCGGCGTTGTGCACACCATGGTCAGGCTAGACAGATTAGAACATCATATGGTTACTGATCGATGAAGATGATGATCACCCTGGCGATCTCGACATCGACTTCACCTTATTGTAGGTTCAGTCTCAAGATGAAATTAGACCTGGGCCCTGTAATAACTTCGAATTCACTGGATGTCTACTACAAGTAAAGTTTTGCACATATTATTTTGCTACATTTCACGTTATTTAAAAAAATGCTTTATATGCTTTTTCTTGTAGAATAAGTGATTTCACCAATATGTGACACTAAGCAAGGACAAAATTTATAAATTGCACTTTTTGGAAAAAATGGGCCATATCTCCGTGCCTAGTCAACTTACGGATTATTGTCAATTTAGTGTACCTACTTTTAAAATTGTGTAAGTGTTGATTGTGGAAAATTGCATACTTTAGGAATTGCAGAGCGCCAACTGGAAAAAGGGTATAAATTACGCCGTTTTTCGGGAGTTATGCAAATAGCACAAATTTACTACCTTAACTGGTCCAAACAACGTACCAAAACTTCAGAACTACTCACACTTTTGCCTTTTAGCATAGAGCATGTAATTCTCTATGCTTTTAGCCTTTTTTTGTGTCGATTGTGACTGACCTAAACACGAAAAAGTTGTCGAAAATTGGACTTCGAGATCGTTATTTGAAAAATAGCGGCAAAAAATTATCTTTTTGTAACATCCCTAAAACCCAGAAATTGTAATAGTTAGGTACATAAATTTTTTTGGTTAATCAGTAATATTAATTTTCGTGACAATAACTCAAGTGTTACAACTTTGGCTTCTTCAGGTAAAATAGCTATTTCTTCTTGTTTTCCGTTTTCATACATATTTTTATAACAAATTTAATCGGGCCTTCGGGCCTCGGACTTATAATTCCGCCGCTTGCCAAAATCGTTTCCTTCACGCCGTTAATACAAAAATAGCTATTTCATTAAAGCCATTATTTTTATACTTTTTCATTCATTTTTTAACACAAAACCTCTTATTTTCTGCACATTTGAACTAAATCTGTTGAACTACGTGACGAATGTTTAACATGAAGGAACTCAAATCTTAGATATCGATTGGTGAAAATTTAATACTTCTCAACTTGCCATTTCTACACAATTCAAATAAAGAGCCATAAATAAAATACAAATGTTTTTATAACCATAGGTGACCTTAATATTGTATTAAACATTAAAGGGATAGTATTTCAACAATAAACAGAGGTAACTAGATATTTGAACCATACGCGTTGTAAATGGGTAGGTAGATCATAGATTTCTGTAAGTCGGTATATTTTAAGTTTCGAGAGGACATCTGAATTTAGAACGGTGATATTATTGTTGCATTTTTACTTTGGATTTAACTCGCCAGGCGTTTAAATCCAAATCCACCGCAACCAATTTTAACATGGGATGAGCTATCTGTAGTATCTATACATCTGTGGTGTTAACTAACTCCTTCGCACGTTTATACAAACACATTATAAAGTGCTTGTCTAACAGTCGAGGACAACTTACGCAAGCATTTGTAATAACAGTTATCCTTCCAGTTGTGGTTGAGTTCACTGGTGTTGAGAGGTGCACATTGCACAAGTTGCAGAGCAGAAGTACCAACTTAAAACAAACATCAACTGACTATTGGCAAGGAATATATCCGTGGAAAGTCACTAGAAATGCACAATTAAACTGCTCGAAAATAGAACAAGTTCTAACTATGTGCATCATGCATTTTGTGATGCTGCAACTTTTACAGTTTGAACCCAGAAATGCGTGCATTTTGATGCTGCAGCATGAAAATGCGCAAGTGTGGATACCACTTTACTTTCCATTTTTGCAAAATCTCATAAATTAGGAAAGGAATGGCCATTTCAAAACTGGGAACTTATTTTTCAATAACCTTATACATACAAATTAATATAAAATTTGCTAAAAACATTGCAACATTGCCTATTAAATATGCTTTAAAATGCTGATTTATTTGTGAACAACAAAGTATTATCAAAATAAACCAATAAACTCAGGTTACAATAATGAAGAATAAAAACTTACCATTGTTATTTACTAAAGCTACATTCTCCTTATTCCTCATATAATCTGTTACACTTAAATAACATTCCATATCTTCGCCTCTATCTGTATTGTAATTAATTGATGTGGTCATGTCATGTTCTGCAAATATACAATATACTGTAATTTATAACGGACGTTGAAGTAGAATAAAATTTTTATGAGAACTACATGACGTCATAATGTACAGACACCAATATCTTCGTTCGACGATCTCATTTTTAAAATTATAGAGTACTATACTTTGACAAATTTAGTTTGTTTTCGCGCCTATAAAGTTTTTGTGATTATTGTTGCATTTGCTTGTTTTTGGATGATTTTTGTATCGAAAATTGTATGTAGTTCTCATAAAAATTTTACTCTACACATGTACCTATTTGTTTTTAATTGGCAATGCACCCAGATCAAAGTTGAACAAATGAGAATTAAACAGTGTGTCACTAAAGTGGTTTTATACTATACCATAAATGTGTAATTTTTCAACTAAAGATCTTGCTCATTGAAACCTATGTATTTTCAATACAAAATTATGTCCAATAAAATGCAGCTATGGACAGAATTATTTATTAAAGCATAACAAATTATTACTTTACTGGAATTTTTATTAATCGAGACGCACGAAGAATGATTGTTGATTCAAGCGTGCTATTGATGGTAGCGAATTTCATTTTCAAGATCTATACTAGACTAGCTCTTATATTAGAATAATTTGTTGGTGGAATCCTTCATTCATATACAGGGTTGCCCACTTGCCCTTCGTTCATCGATAGTACCTTTAATATTAATTTTAGGACAAAAGGTCAAGGGACATTGCTTATTCAGATGTTCCTTGTTTACAACCTAAAAATATTTTGGGGGCTGCTCTCTGTTTCGTCTGTACAGGATCGTACTCGATTATTTTAAATGGAACACCCTATAGATTTTTATATTTGAAATTGATGTTCTCTTAGGTAATTACTAAGTCATTTTCGAACCGATTTTGAAAAATTTTGCATCGCTGGATAGGTGAAGGTCAGTTCTTTTAAACAACAAAAAAATATTCTGGGTGTTCCATTAAAAAATCCTACAAAAAAGATGGTCAAAAATCCGCCATTTTTGTAGTGACGTAATCGAAATCGATGGAAAAAATTTAATCCACTCAAACAAAACTTGTACTAAAATAAAACATTTCAGTGAAAACCGCATATTTCTATCCCGAACCGTTTAGAAGTTATAGGCAGCTAAAATAGGGGAAAATATAAGTGGACACCCTGTATAAAAGGTATTACAACATCATATAATATAATCCTTTACTTTACAGAAACTGGTGATCATAAAATTGTGATAACTATGCTACGTAAATCGTGACATTTTGGTACACAATTTTCTTGCCGGATAAAAGTCTCCACATTGGTGCAATTCCGATAAATCAGAACGTATGGTAACCCTACTTGTGAGGATGTAACAAAACTGCTTAGTGCTTAACCTTTTACAGTAGCCACTGTGTATTTTCAGTTTACCGGGGCTAAAATCCCCTCTCCAAGTCTTAGCTTTCCTTAGTGTGTGGGAACTGTACAAACTTAAGTTGCTTAAGTCTCCCAATATATTTGACAGTCCACAGTAATAAGAATGACTATAAAAAATGAGATACCTTTCTCACTTTGTGAATAAAGAATACTGTGTGGACATGTCTGCCGAGCCGATAGAGTACCATGTGCATTCTCAGATGCATGTGTTGAATCTGAAGAAACCATTTCTTCGTACGTCACATCCCATATTGTGTTCTTCTCTGGATCTATGGCAAATTTTCTACAAAAAAAAATTGTAACGGAATTATACATATAATACAATGTAATTATATTACTTGACAAAATTCATACTGGCAAAACTAACTCTTCTTGACGAAGGTTTATCCACAAAAGTAGGAGAACTACTGTTACATTCGCTTTCATTCTCATGATTAAGTTGAGCAATAATCTAAAATATGAAAAATTGCGATTAACTATTTGATTACATCTAAGTTATTACGTACATATTCACTATTACTTGTTTCCATTGTATCTTAATGATTCAATTATAGCTAAAAGGAAAATCGGATTGAAACCGTTAGAAAGTTTGAAAATATAACCCGACAAATTTGAAAAAGTAAAGAATGTTATTGCCAATCTCATGTAACGTAAATACACTAATATAAGCCCCAAAAGTAACTAAATATAACCAGTGGCGGGTGATATAAATGGCCAATATTGCAACCTCTAACAAAATATCTGACAAAATGTTAAGCGTCTCGTCGCGACGAAATGCTGTCTCCTGACAAAATGTTAAGCGTCTTGTCGCGATGAAACGCTCTCTCCTGACAAAATGTTAAGCGTCTCGTCGCGACGAAACGCTCTCTCCTGACAAAATGTTAAGCGTCTCGTCGCGACGAAACGCTCTCTCTTGACAAAATGTTAAGCGTCTCGTCGCGACGAAACGCTCTCTCCTGACAAAATGTTAAGCGTCTCGTCGCGACGAAACGCTCTCTTCTGACAAAATGTTAAGCGCCTCGTCGCGACGAAACGCTCTCTCCTGACAAAATGTTAAGCGTCTCGTCGTGACGAAACGCTCTCTCCTCACAAAATGTTAAGCGTCTCGTCGCGACGAAACGCTCTCTTCTGACAAAATGTTAAGCGTCTCGTCGCGACGAAACGCTCTCTCCTGACACAATGTTAAGCATCTCGTCGCGACGAAACGCTCTCTTCTGACAAAATGTTAAGCGTCACGTCGCGACGAAACGCTCCCTTCTGACAAAATGTTAAGGGTCTCGTCGCGACGAAACGCTCTCTCCTGACAAAATGTTAAGCGTCTCGTCGCGACGAAACGCTCTCTCCTGACAAAATGTTAAGCGTCTCGTCGCGACGAAACGCTCTCTTCTAATAAATTGTTAAGCGTCTCGTCGCGACGAAACGCTCTCTCCTGACAAAATGTATAGCGTCTCGTCGCGACGAAACGCTCCCTTCTGACAAAATGTCTTAACGCTTAACATTTTAGTTACTTCGTATTTAATCATTTATGTTTTATGAGCATATTTTGTCTTGTCATTCATGTTTGTCAGATCCTAAATAAAGACAATTATTATTATTATTATTATGTACAGTTGCTGGAGCGGAGTCAGAGCTTTAGCAGGAGCCGAGTGGAATCAGAGCAGAAGCGTAGCTGTGTTGGAGCGTGAGTCAGACGGGGAACGGTGCTGCAACTGGAGCACTACCCGAGCCAAAGCGGAGCGGAGCCAAAGGTAGAGCGGTGCTGAAACCAGAGCCGGGGTGGGGCGGTGCCAGAGAGAGTGAAGAGGGAGCTGTAATATTTATGACAAATAAAGAGATACTATTACCATTACTTAATTTTTCGGGTTGGAAATTACCTACACAGGAGTCAAGTGAAAATATTTTAATTTTTTTAAATATTACAACAGTAATAAAATTTAAACAATAATATATCTGTCTACAGTTTCAGTTGTTTAGCATTAAAATTTCCCTTTTTTGTTTTCTTGTGTACCCTCGTACTACTTTTAATTTGTGAGGATACTTGATCTTGCAATTGTGTAAAGAATGCACTTGACGATTTTATTCGTTTTGATCCCATTTCATCCATCTAAAACCACAATAATTGGTACACACAATATAAATAACATAACATTACCGTATCAACATTTGTATCTTTGGAAACCTGTTGTAATACTTGTTTAATTTTTTCCTTACTATATTTATTACCAAGACCAGGCTTCTTTAATGATATACGTTTCACCTTTTGTTTAGCATGTTCACTCTGTTTATTTTTCTTTTTCCTTCTCTCTCTTTTTTTGTCTGTTTTTGTTCTCTCATCTTTACCTATGACTTGTCCCTTTGATTTGATTTTAATTTCTTCAGGTGCTAAAAGCGATGCATTAGTCATGGCAATTGGCGCTACTTCTTCCATATTAATCGCAGGTAGATTATTAACTACTCTAAGTTCTGGTGCAACCGGTTTGGGAGTGAAATGGAAATTTGATAACGCGTCCAATTTTGAAAATAGGTTACTCATCGTAGATTTAATTTCCTTGTGCAGAGTAGGTTCTTCTTCCTCCTTATCTTCAGTTTCTTCTAAAGCCTCCCTTTGTTGTAAATATTCCTTTTCATATATTTGCGCCAGAGATTGTTTACTTTTTTCTTGATCTAATACAAGCTTTTTTTTGTACTCCAAAGGGGTATCGACAGGTTTTTCTTTACGCTCAACATCGTCGAAGCATTTATCTTTAATACGCTGTTTTATAGCATCCTCCAGAAGCATCGTTGTGGCTTCCGTTATTACTGGTGCTGAAACAAAACACGATGAGAAAGAATGAGATGGTCGTGGAGGTTAACAGTACCTGGTCTACTTCCCACATCATATTCTAAGACCTCCTCTAAAAGTGAGTTGATTGGTCGATTTTCTGCTAGAATTTCTCCCTTCAGTTGCCAAGGTTTTTCACTAACAGCCCCATCTTCTAATTCTTTAATTTTTTCTTTTAATCGCTCTTCCCTTAATTCTAAAGGAGATTTGTATTTTTTCATCTCACCATTTTCTTCATATGTTTCCATTTGTTCATTACCCCCATCAAAATTACCATTTTCATTTACATCTTGAAAGTCATCTTCACCATCAAAATAATTCTGTTCGTCTTCATGTTGTTCCAGTTGATGTTGCGATTTTGCAAAAAAATCTTTATATCTGGGATTTTTGTCGTTGTTATATGCCTCGGGATCATCATCGCTATCATCTGAATCGGCTTTAAACATGTCTATACTTCCATCCGAATCGGAGTCAGAATCCGGAGGTTTTCCATTATTACTATCTTTTTTCTCTTCGGTTAAAAGAAATTTGTTCATTTCATCTAATTTAAAAAAGTCATCATCCACTGCCGACGGTTTACTTCTTTTTATGGTAGATTTCTGTTCTTCATCATCTGTATGGTGCGATTCAGAACTGCTCTCAGAGTGTTCTGGCAGATCTTCAGGTTCTACATCATTTAATTCCGTTTCCTCTTCACTTTTTACATCTCGAATTAAATCGTCAAATATTAATTGTTCTTTTGAGACCGCAGCAAGCTGGATAACTGCGTTAATATTTCTATTTAAAATAAAATTATTTTGCAGTTCTAGTTGTTGCCATATTTGTTCTAAATCAAAGTTGTCAATTATTAATTCTGGTAATGCATTTGAGTTTATTCTTTCCTCTCCTTGTTTTGAAAAATCATACGAAGATTTAAGTAATTTGCGAATGTCTCTTGTTAGATGTTCTTCAGAACTAAAAAAAAAAACATCATATAAGAATACTTTTTACATCAAAGCTTAAATTAATCTAGGAATAACAAAAGCATTATCATCAGTACTGTATTTAAATTGTCATGCGTGAGTAAAAAACACACTCTAGGAGTCAATAAACGGTGATATAAAATTCTATTTCTGACCAAATATGATCTCCTTATTGATTCATCGAATCATCGGATAGGTCTAATCCCGGCACAATACCTCTTACCCATAAAAATTATTGAACTTTTCAAAACAGTCCCAATCCCATTACAATGGCTAAACCTGAGTTCATTTATGATTAATTTATGAACATGATGAAAATATAAATGTGGGTAATAGTTCAAACGCTATTAATACCTGCAATGAAAACCAAGAACCACTAGGTTTAATAATAGTCAAGTCCCTGTTGAAATCAGGTCAGGTAGAGCTACAGTTAAACCATTATGATATAGGGTAAGTGTAAGGGGGAGATCTTAGGTATCGTGTAAATCAGACTTAATAGAGCTTGAGTGTGTGCGACACATTGAACTGTACGCTGTTGCGCATAGCGTACAGTTCAATGGTGTGACATAACGCGCTGCATTGCATTGTAATGGCGATGTTAACTTGTGTATACTTAATAAAATAAATATACATACCTATGTTTAATTAATACACTATAACAAATAAAGTGGGTATAAAGGTATAAAACATTTGCGATACAATTTGATTAAAGAACAAGCAGAAAAGAGTCATATTGAACCATTGTTTAAAATACAGCATACTAAATTAAGAAGGGGTGTCGTAATATTATAGTAATTATAAGGTAATTTTGCATTACTTTAATGTTGTCGTTGGCTCTAACAAAAATACAAGTGATCGTTTACAAGGGCCTATATCACAACGGCCACCCCGGTTTTTGCTATTTCATAACGGCCACCTTGATCACAACGGCCACTAATATTATTTGATCATAACGGCCAGTTTGTTCACAACGGTCACTTTTTCAATTGATCACAACGGCCAACTTTACAAGTTCATCATAACGGCCACCTTGATCACAACGCCCACCGACGCCAGTAGTGGAAAATGTTACACGACGATGATCACAACGGCCACTTTAGAAGCTGATCATAACGGCCAATCTTAGTGATGATCATAACGGCCACAGTGATCACAACGGCCACCTTGATCATAACGCCCATTTCCTAATTTCTTCATAGATAACGATTTTTCTTCCATTATACTTCATAAAATAGTTAGGAAAATTCTCTTAGGTGCATTATACACAGATTAAAATAAGATATCGATATGCGTTGATGTAATTATCAATAAGATCGGGCAAGGGGTTATCCAGATATAAACTTTCAAAGTTAATACAATTATAATGTATTATGTAAAACGAGGGCTATTTTTTTCAACCTCAGTTTCTATGAGTTTGTCGTCAGTTTGGAAGCTGCTCCCCAAGAAACTTTTTCAATTCAGGTCATTGTCATGGATCCTTATCTTTATCTTCAATTTCAGTGATCTTTCATCATATCTTCACAATATATGTAACATAACATATCATATCCTTTCTTTCTAACATTAGAATTCGTACAAGTCTGTTGCGCTCGCACTCCCATGGAGCGTCATGTCATGACTATTATACATACACTTGTCTGGCAGATACCTGCAACCGCAAGAATATTCTGGCTGTTTGCATATACTTTTTAAACAATTGGAAGAATGTTAGCACCCCGTATTTTTGTAACGGAACATTTTCGGACTATAGTTTATAAAGCAATTAATTTATCATGTAGATTCACAGCCTTAAATATTCGCATATCAATAAGGAACACCCTGTATATTTAATAACTGATATATTCATTTACGTCACCTTTTAAAATTAACATTGACACACTAAATATTCTGAAGATGATTCCGCATTCAAGTAATGGGAACAATTCTTCAGATTAATTAAATATATGTAGATACCTACCTACCTAACAATTATTATTGTTGGGAAAGACATTGAATATTTGTATATTTCTAGATTTGTCGGCAACTGTTAAAGTATGTATTCTACATAGTTAACAAAATTCTTAAGGCAGAACTTCCCAGAAATGTACAAAAGCAGGTGTATTTAAAACTGTTTATTACAAATTCTATTACATGGGGAAAGCATTAAGGGGTGCATTATATCAGTAGAAATTTGCAGAAAGCTTGTTTCTCATAAATTCTTCTGGCTTTGGGCCTTTATCTTTTCTGATTTATCAACCTTGGCTGTAAATGTTCTTATTTTATAATTAATCAAGTAAACATAATGTAACTTTGTACATGGAATAAACAAATAAATAAATAAATAACAATTCGTTCATAGATATAATAGATACTACCTATGTTTATTAGTCTAGGAGCCCACGACACTAAACCTGTCATGATAGGTCTCCCAAAGTTCATACATATAATAATTCGTCATGTCATTCATAGGGGAACACAAAATGGCCCTGCTGCCATGTCTGGGGCCGGTCAACCCTAAAAAAATAAAAAAAAATAAAAAAAATATTTTTCTAGGTTTCCGACATGTTAAGTCTCCCGTATTCTGATTGTTCCTCGAGACAGAGGAGGGGTAGTACTATGCGAAAAGGTAGTGCTGCCAGCCCCCTGATAAGTCGCATCGCTTGCTGCCGAGAGATAAGCGACACCTCGCACCCAGGTGTCTATCATCATCGACCTCAAAAAACCAAAGTTTATCTGAAAGATCATCAATTTTTGTGTAAGAAAAACCACCGCTGCCTTTTCCAAACAGTGGAGAAAATGGCGGCAGCAGCGTTTGAAGGTCGCCCTCCGCCCAACCGAATTTGGCGTTTCAATTCGGTTTGACCAGTAATCGCCCGGTTCTTTTCGATTTGTATTATTGGAATAGATACGCCTGCCACTATCACGAACAATGAATTTTAGGTGTCGTTGATTGTTTAAACAAATGAAATCGCATATTTTATGTCATATTTTTCGATTTTTCAACCGTTTTCAATGTGTTTTTTTATACTTTCTTATGTCTTTCGTTACATTTCAAAGTAAATTACTTTTCTTCGGTGAAAAAATATTAGGTGTCATTGTTTCAACGAATAAGATTCCATAAATTATTCCAAAGTCGGGGATTTTTCAGCAATTTTTTGGTCATTTATGATTTCTCGTGGCCCGTACAAATCTCTTCCGCTTTATGTCTTTAAATAAGGACTACCTGAAACATGCAGATTTTTTGGCTACATATTTTTAGCAGAAATCGGGTCTTCGACCCTACATTGTAACTGTAAGAGTCCGGCTGTGCTATTCAAAACGGTCAGAATAAAAAGGGGGGAGGGCGCTAAGGGCTTAGACGTTATACCTGCTCAGTGGCTCAGGTTCGTAACGGCCGTGTCGCTGCCCGTTTTTGAAATCTTACATCTCTCTAAAATGCGTTGTTTTGTTTGCAAAGTGTGGCGATGTTACGAAATTTACTGAAAGAACATTAGACCAATGTCTAACTATTGTCGCGTACCGGTGGAAGAAACGTTTCAAATACGGCAACTCATCATTGACTTGTGAGAATGTGTCAATTTTGGTTATCACTATGGGTGCTACAGAAAATGTGCTGTTTTGAAACAAAAATACCAAGAGAACTGGAAGCGCTATTTTCTTCGAATGCAAATGTGAGTATAAAAAACATTATGTGTATAAAGTATAAGAGGAGGCTTCAATATCTCACTTCACCCATTTCTGCCTTTCGTGTTTCATATCTCGTTCAGAAATGGTACAGTCCAACACATCCGCCTCTACGGAGAAACTCGGTCTTGCAGAAAGAGGCATTCCAGGAAGTCCATCTGCTCAGAGGAACTAAGATGATTCCGCGGCTGGAAGGAATGGCGTGGCACCTGGGGTAAGCTTTTGCACCAAGTGCGATTGAAACGGCGGAATTCATCTATTTTACTGTATTATTATCGGGACCTCTTCGATAAGCTCTTTTCTTTGTTAATAACAGTTCACGCTGGTGTTACAATAACACCAACAAGCTCGCGTTGCACTAATACTGTGTACAGGAAATTGTTGAGGACACAAACCCCGCTCCCAGTACGTCAAAATCTGCACCAGGAGATCTTGCGAAGGAGCCTGGAATATCTGAAACCATGACGACCTCCACACCCGCGGTCTTGCAAACCGTGAATCCATCGACGTCACCGTCTGCATCTTCACCAACGGCGATGGAAATCGAGGAACCGGAGGACCAAAAAATGGCTGAAAAATCCCCGACTTTGGAATAATGTATGGAATCAGGTAACTTGAAGAACGGAAAAG
Source organism: Pyrocoelia pectoralis (assembly GCA_036250285.1). Taxonomy (NCBI): domain Eukaryota; kingdom Metazoa; phylum Arthropoda; class Insecta; order Coleoptera; family Lampyridae; genus Pyrocoelia; species Pyrocoelia pectoralis. The sequence continues at coordinate 33,308,079 of CM070075.1, read as the reverse complement.
CAGCTAATTAAGTTGCAACTTAATTAGCTGCTTTTCCGTTCTTCAAGTTACCTGCTTACTTAACCCACAACAGCTAAAAAGAAGATACAATATTGTTAATGTATGGAATCTTATGGAGCGAAGGGATAAGCTGATGCCAAAGAGCCAGGAATAGATTTAGGGTCAGTTGAGGAGAAAGTTATGTTTTTGTTGTTGTTTTTTGGTTGTTTTTTTTTTTTTAATTTAAATTAGGTTGTTACGTAATTAAGGCGCCTCTATACATAGGGTAGGCAACACACCATGCAATTGGAAAAAGTGCAATCTTTTGACCAGGATTACAGCTCTAAAATTGAACTTGAAAAAATTTTAAGGTCGGGAATATATTCCTTACTATAATGAAATTTTGCCTTAGAATTTTGTTTGAAAAAAAACAAATATTTGAGGTAACAAAAAATTATTTTATCTTTCATCTATTTTAAGAGATATTTGCCAAACGACAGTCAATATCCGAAAATTAAATTCTACGGACAAATTCTACAGTGCTTAAGAACCATATTTCGTTTAACAATCGTTTCCAACGGTTAAGTTATAACTGTAATCCTGGTCAAAAGTTTTTTTTAATATAAATTTTATGTACAAAAATTTTACTAACGAAAATTTCGTAAATGCCCCAGGCCACAGAGGTCAGGTAGTGGAATTATACTTCTAAGGAGATTATACAGACAAAAGAAAAGTACCTGTTTAATGACCCTGTTACAAAGATGCAAATTGACAAATAAATATTGCGTAACCAGGGTTATTTCCGACGTAAATTTAAAAAACGCTATAGACAAATTGTAAAAAGGCATTATTTTTTTTATTAAATTTTATTTTAATTAATATAAACAGCACAAATCTTGAGTTGATGTCTTAAATTTTTTTTGAAAAAAGGGCGTGGTTGTCAGTTTGTAAATTTATCGTACCTTTTTTTGGTAGTAGTAACTCCAGGGGGAGGGGTCAACTGCCCTACCCTGACCCTCCTAAATGACGCCCCTGATGTATTCCACCTTTAGTGTACACTACAAAGTAGCATATATTTCTTTTGGTTATGTGCAATAGACCCTGTACTTAGTAAAAATAATTGTCATTGAGCTTATTATTATTACTACATTCACAGTATTCTAATTTACCCTTCAAATATGCTTCAATAGGATGCTAATTGCCGCTTTTCTCGGAACATTTAATTTCAACAATGGCAGTTTTTCCTACTGATCCGCCTGGAGAACAAGCAAGAAATGGTAATTCTTTATCAACTATAGGCCCGATTTTTTAACAACTACTGAGCATTGGGATTAAAATTAACTGAATTGCTGTAACTTCAGTTGCAAACCAAGTAGAACTATTTATTTTAAACGTATGTACTACATACATAATAGTGCCGCAACGGTTTTTGCCGTAGGTGTTGTTTTTCTTAATTTACAAAGTTTTCCAAAATTAGAAGCATCTATATCTATACTGTCTAAATTTTTCAAGAATTTTTGCATCATTTTTTCATAAAGCTCCACATTCATGTTTGATATAGCTTACATTTCACAGTCAAAATAATATTTTTTACCACAATGAAACGTAACTTACTATGATTAGTGAACCTCTTATATAAAATATATATTATGTAGGTACGTATATATATCTACCATTAATGGGATTTTTTTGTTAATTATCTCTAATACGAATTAAATTTTAATGGGATTTTAGCACATTTTAAAGTAAAATACTTTAGAATCAATTAAATTAATAGGTAGATTTGTTTGTCCAAGTACAGAAATAATAAAAATTATATCAGAACATTTATTTTTTATTCAGAATGTGTGGTTAATTGTTATAATTATTCTTAAACATTGTCAAAGTTTATTTTGCTTTGTATTTTATTAATTATTCCATACTAAATCAAATTGTTTATAGTGTTTTCCGAATCTTCAAATAATTATTCTTTTGTGATTCTTGGACGCACATAATAATATGTACTATAATATTTTAATTTTAGTAGTCCAACATAGTAAAATAAATTAAAAGGTAGTCTTACAATCTGCGGGAATTCCAAGAAAATATAAAAGTTATAGGTATAACTAAACAATGAAACTTTCAAGTACATTTAGGTAAATTACGCATAATCCGTTTAGCCCTCAGGGAGTAATGAGATATGTATGTTGCCTAATTTAAAATCAGTAAGGAGTAGGTCCGAAATTTTTGCAGCTGTATAGAGGCGCCTTAAGTAGTTAATAAGAATGCTTTTGTTTCGATTTTTAATATAACAAAATAAAGGGCTATCTAATCTAAAAAATGGAATCTTATTCGTTGAAACAATGACACCTAATCTTTTTTCACACCAAAGAAAAGTAATTTACTTTGAAATGTAACAAAAGACATAAGAAAGTATAAAAAAACACATTGAAAACGGTTGAAAAATCGAAAAATATGACATAAAATACGCGATTTCATTTGTTTAAACAATCAACGACACCTAAAATTCATTGTTGGTGATAGTGGCAGGCGTCTTCCAATAATACAAATCGAAAAGAACCGGGCGATTGCTGGTCAAACCGAATTGAAACGCCAAATTCGGTTGCGCGGAGGGCGACTTTCAAACGCTGCTGCCGCCATTTTCTCCACTGTTTGGAAAAGGCAGCGGTGGTTTTTCTTACACAAAAATTGATGATCTTTCAGATAAACTTTGGTTTTTTGAGGGGGTCGATGATGATAGATACCTGGGTGCGAGGTGTCGCTTATCTCTCGGCAGCAAGCGATGCGACTTATCAGGGGGCTGGCAGCACTACCTTTTCTCATAGTATGTACTACCCCTCCTCTGTCTTGAGGAACAATCAGAATACGGGAGACTTAACATGTCAGAAACCTAGAAAAATATTTTTTTTATTTTTTTTATTTTTTTAGGGTTGACCGGCCCCAGACATGGCAGCAGGGCCATTTTGTGTTCCCCTATGAATGACATGACGAATTATATGTATGAACTTTGGGAGACCTATCATGACAGGTTTAGTGTCGTGGGCTCCTATACTATATATACAGGGTTGCCCACTTGCCCTTCGTTCTTCGATAGTACCTTTAATATTAATTTTAGGACAAAAGGTCAAGAGACATTTCTTATTCAGGTGTTCCTTGTTTACAACCTAAAAATATTTTCAGCCCCGCACTGCTCTCGGTTTCGTCTGTACAGGATTGTACTCGATTATTTTAAATGGAACACCCTATAGATTTTTATATTTTTGAAATCCATATTCGATTCTAGACCAAGTTTGTTTAGCCTTTCACCTACTTGAAGTAAAATTTTGCCATACAGGAAATTTATAAGATTTAGATTCAATTTCTAATCAAACAAGAGTACTCTCACTTGAAGTTTAAAGAATGTATGATAGAACCATTGAAAGGAACTTCGATTGTTCAAATATGCTGAAAATATTTAAGTATAGAGTACAATTTTTTTCTTCCAAATATTTTCAAATCCTTCCATTTAATTTTGTTTATTTCGGAGTAGATATAGGTACGCTTTAATCGAAAAAAAGCTCCATTAGCTATGAAGTACAGCTCCACTAACTATCAGAACTCAGAAATTAAGAAATGGGCATTATGAGCAAGATGGCCGTTGTGATTACTTGGTCATTATGATCATCATTAAGATTGGCCGTTATGACCACGGTGGCCGTTATGATCAGCATCTAAAGTGACCGTTGTGATCAGGGTGACCGTTGTGATCATCGTCGTGTGACATTTTCCAGTACTGGCGTCGGTGGCCGTTGTGATGAACTGAAAGAGTGGCCGTTGTGAACAAAGTGCCCGTTATGATCAAATAATATTAGTGGCCGTTGTGATCAAGGTGGCCGTTATCAAATAGCAAAAACCGGGGTGGCTGTTATGATCAGTGGCCGTTATGATCACGTCCCGTTTATAAAATCTGAATGGTTATTTTATCATCTATGTAAAACATTCAAGTGAATGAGCGTAAATTTTACAAAATAAAATACATAATTTTCACAATTCAAAAGGGGTTTCTATAGTTTACACCTTACAATATTGTACCTAGGTTATATTATTATTTTATTCTTATTATTATTAATTATTATTATTTTAGAATTTACTCAAAGAGCAGACTTAATTGGGCATGCAAATCCAAATTACCGCTGTCCACATACTGAAATTTTACGTTAATGTTGTGAATGTTATTAGATTAAAAGGCGAGTAACAGGCCAAATAAACTTTAAAAGCAACTTAGTTGTCTCCATTATTTAGAGATATCAACCTCAACCAATATGTGAGAGATGCTCAGTGAACTCTATACTAACTGGAATGGTCTCGACGATTGTAAACAGAACCGAATTTCATGCCAGGGGCAAGCAACACATTGACGTATATCTATCTTTTTCGCGCTCATAGCACGTAATGAATGGTATTAGGTGTTTGGCTTTTAATTTACGGTTTACCTACTTATCTTACATTACTTACATTTACCATTACATTCTATTGGTTAAAAAGAGATGAAGATACGTCATAACGGCGGCTTGCATAAAATCAAACTTGGCACGTTTTTCTGTGCGGTCGCGTCCATTCCAGTTAGTATCTATAGAGTTCACTGGAAATGCTTGAAGACTTATAGTCATTTCACTGCCAAGTTGATATGATCATTTTAATAGTGGCCCCAATGTAGTATACATAACAGTTATAATCATATTAAAATAATAGCCTTACCTTAAATAAATTTCTGGTTTGGACACCACATCTTCAAATTGATTTAGAATAATATTATGTGCAGTCATTTTTGTTACAATCTTAAATAAGAAATTACATTAACAATTATTAACATTATCAAACGTGTTATTATTTTTTGAGGTTAGGTTATAGTCATAAAGAAATATTATTAATTTCTCTATGGTTATTGTCTGCCACAGAGTACTCTGTGGTTCCGCTTAATAAAATAAGAAACAGTGGCGGCGCGCTCCTTTTCACTGGCTGTTTGTAGTTTGTACCGTTTCGTTTGTACCAAATTGATTTTTTAGTTGACTAAAAACTAAAAGAGAGCTGCTAAGTTACAACGTTAAGGACATCTTTTTTAATTATTCTCTTTATAAAACACACGAGAAGTTCACAAACATTTCTTTACTAATCTACAGGTCTAGAAATTTGAAGATTTTTTCGTTTTTTCTTTATAGCTCCTACAGTTTTCGAGATATTTAACTTAAAGTTGGAATACAGGTTACTATTTAGGGTTTATATTACTGGGTGTCCTAAATGGTTGCAAAAATCTACAGGGAGATACTCCTTTCAGGGGCCATGTCTCATCCCCCCCCCCCCCTTCCCCCAGAACTTTGTTGCAGTGCGTTGTTGGTGGATTCCATATTAAAATAGTATATTTAAAAACAAGTTTCATAAAGAGGTATTTTCTTTTTGCACGTTGTAGTTGACTAAAGTCAGCCCTGTCGATAACACACCATTCGTTTTATAAAAATAATTTGACTCAGTTCTCAATAACCCTATTCGTTTTAAAAGCTTTATTTAAGTTTTATATTAACCTGAGGCAGAGATGTCTTATGACTTCAATCACGTGATAATTGTGCCTTTATTGACTTACCCTGTGGCGGTCCAAAAAGAAAACACCTATGTGTGTTTAAGCTGTGGTAGAAATAAGCGGTAAGAAATAAGAAATTGCTTCAATTTTATTTCTCTCCGTTACCGTTACTGAATCGGGAACATTCGTATAGAGATGTGAGCTTACGAGCTCGGAAAATACGAAGATGACATCAACACAAATCAGATGTGAAGGAAATATTTGAATGAAATATAGACTTTTTCAAGAATTGATTAGGTAAAGTTACAATCATCATGTAATTAAAGTGCCTTGCGTCATGTAGACATTTCTGCCTCAGGTTAATATAAAACTTAAATAAAGCTTTTAAAACGAATAGGGTTATTGAGAACTGAGTCAAATTATTTTTATAAAACGAATGGTGTGTTATTGACAGAGCTGACTTAAGTCTACCACAACATGCGAAAAGAAAACACCAATTATTTTTACATCATGGTACCTTATAGAGTTCATTGCCGTTACAGAACTAAAGGGTGTACCAATAGAAGTCATTGAACTTGAATTATGAATAAAAAACGAACTTTTTAAGTATAGGGAAGGCCAAACAAACTTGCGTGCACGTCATCAATGACGTATTTCCATGTCTTTTGTGGCTAAGTTTCCATCGCTAACTGTATCATAAAATTTGTAAAAAAAAACAACTCTAAAGGCGATGCAATTAATATAAAACTTTTGAGATAAAGCACAAGCTTGTTTTTGTTGGGTTTAGACGCCTCAATGTAAAATTTTGTGATAAAATTTTAATCAACAGGCCAGTAAGTAACGACGTAAACCTAGCCACTGTCAGGGAATGGTGCTGTGTTGCCATCTTTTATTAATCGATTCATCGATATTTTGAGGTTACGGATGACAGTAGTATTCTGACAGGCATATTTAATTGATTTTTGTCGTCAACAATTTGTAACAGTAATGCTGCATTCACAACAACAAAATTAGTAACTTGCAGTATAATTAGTCTGTATACGTGGAAGTTAGCAATATTCATTCTACGAAAACGTTCACAACGGTAAAATTAGTAGGATCGCTTAAAATTAGTAGTTGATGTTTGCAAACTCCAAACTTTCACGTATTAATTTTACGCATTCTGTAGATTTGCGCTTGCGCTGGATTTGTACGAACTACAACATAGATAAAGGAGGGAACTACACTACTGACTCTGCGTACTAATTTTAATGATTATGTGTGAATGTTAATTTTCCGGTATCGTTAACTACTAATTCAAGATACTAATTCTACATGTTAATTTTGTTGTTGTGAATGCAGCATAATTGGTTGAATAAGAAATATTTGCTGGGAAATTAAATATTTCCTGATCAATTTGACAATACTGTAAATGTAAACGTCATCAAACGCCGATGACGTGCACGTAACTTAGTTTGGCTTTCCCTATAGAACAATAATGTTTTTATTTATTCAAAGGACATTGTATGCCATTTATTTTTTTGAATGAAACATCATTTAAATGTCCCCCTCTTGATGCCCTGCAGACGTGTATACGATGGGTCCAATTTCGTGAGTTATGTTTTCCTTCAGCTGCTCTGCTGATCGTGGGGTTATTGGCAAACATGAGCGACTTTAAGTAACCCCAAAGAAAGAAGTCCAGGGGCGTCAAGTCACACGAACGCGGCGGCCAATTGCGTAGGGTATGGCGAGAGATAATCCAATGACCAAACCTAGTCCTCAATAAATCAATTGTTTCTGTATTATAATGTGCATGACGTATTTATCAACTATGTACGCTCGTTGATTGAAATTATTTCTATCAACGGTACGCTTTATGATTTTGTTAATGTTCAGGTATGAATTCTTCTAATAAATATAATAATCGCTTATAAAGATTATTAAACAGTTTCAGCCGCTGTGTGGCAAGTGGCACCATCTTGCTAGATCCACATGGCAGCCACATCTAAATCATCCAATTGGGAACAAAAAAAATCCGTTATTATAGTATGATTCGGTAACGTTCCCCGTTGACGGTAACACGTTCGCCGTTGTCGGTTCGAAAAAAGTACTGCCCGATAATGCCGCCAGTCCACAAATCAGACCAAACAGTAACCTTTTGGGGGTATAATTGTTTCTCTAGTCTCTTGTCGAGGATTGTTTTCTTCCCAATAGCGCATATTTTGTTTGTTAACGTACCCAGTGGGTCAGAAATGGGCTTCCTCGCTGAAGATGATTTTCTGCAAAAAATATTCGTCGGCTTCAATTTGCTCCAGAGCCCAATCAGCAAACTCACGACGCACCCGATGGTCGACAGGCTTAAATTCTTACGTCAGCATCAGTTTGTAAGGATGTCGACATGCTTACGCAAAATACGCTACGTTGACATTGTGGATAGGCCCAATTGCTGGGCGCGCCGTCTGACCGATGACAAAGAAGATTCATCCGCACTGGCTCGTACAGCAGCGATATTTTCTGCAAAATGTACAGTTCTTCTACGCATCGGTGGCCTTTGGTGATGTAAAGTGTAACTTATTTCGAAACGTTGAACAATACGACGAATCATTAATTCACTTTGGCGATTATGCCAACCAAACAAACACTGCACGTAAAGCACGGTGCGCAGTGCGGATCGACTCTTGATTTTGGTAAAATATTTTAACAATTTGTAAACGTTCTTGTGGCGTTAGTCTTTCCATGATGAAATGGCAAACCTTTTAACTGAATAACATTGAACTGATTGAACTGTACGCTGCGTACAGTTCTGTACACTTTAATGCTGATAGAAAAACATTGATATTATTGACAGCGATATTTCCAACATGGCGGCAATCTCCGTCAAAAGTTCTAACCATTATTCAATGGTTCTAACCATTGAATAAAGAATAGAGAGGAAGGAGAGTATCGTATCATTGCTGCATAAAAATTGGTTACGGAAGTTCAGCCATTTGTACACCACTGTTGAGTCATCTTTGTTTACATTTTGGTCGTGTTGACAGTTGACCATAACCTGCAAAATTTGAAATATTTATTTGTTGATTGTTACAACAGTCACTGAACTCCAATTAGAGTTATAAATATGGCAATTTTATTGTTTCTGTCAATTTCTATGTAACAGGAAACATGTTAGTAGCCATTTTGCCACCACTTTGATTTCAAGGTCGAGGGCATATACTCCTTCCTCTCTATTCTTTATTCAATGGTTCTAACACTGTTATTGGTACACCTGTTATAAATACGTTTTCATTTCTTACCGCTTTACTCCGATACCGAGTACCTACACGATAAAAATGCTTCTCCTCCCTCCACCGCCTTATTTTTTGATGACATCAGACATCACTGTAAAAACCACTAAACCAGTACTACAGAATATAATCATTTTTACTTTATAGTATTATCGTCTTCAACGTCAAATTACTCACGTTTTATTTGAAATTTACATGTAACAACAAAATTAGCAATATTATGATAAATGGTAAGGCTAAATTTTTAATTTTATGTACAAATCTTCCCGAAATTTCGTTTTAGGATAATCTCATTGAAGAAACTCGCAAACTTTCCAATACCTTACATGTATGGGAGTTTGGTACCATTTTGCAATTATTTACAAAATATTCTCAAAAGGACCCTATAGAACGAAGGCGTTTGGTTTTGGAAGAATATTTCAAAACAATCGCTTCGATCGATAATGATAGTTTGCAGAAAGAAGTAGAGATTATAAAAGATATATTTCCACAATTTGATAGAGGTTATATTTTAAAATTACTAGATATTATAGGCAATGAGGAAAATCGCATTCGAATTGTTATAAAACTTTTGCTTAGAAAAACTAATAAGACACATAAACGAAGTAATAGTGAAAATAGTTCAAGTGAATCACCTATAAAGAAACCTAAACTAAATGAAGGTGGGCTCGAAGTTCCGTACCTGCTTCATCTATATTTTATCCTATGTTTGTAGTTGTTACAATTGATGATGCTCCAGTTAGTAACGTTTGTGATTGGAATCAACCGTCTACCTCCAAAATACAAAATGTTTATGTACTACATGATAGCAACCAACCTTCTACTTCTAAAGCACTTAGTATGCCGGTACTCGTTGAAACAAATCAACCTTGTACATCTAAAGCAGAGGAATTACATTTGGATACTCTACCTACTACTACTGATACAGGTAATTGCGCCAAAACATATTCCAAAAATGTAGCAAAAATTGTAGATAAAGTTGTTGGCTGGTTAAAGATCGGTGAACAAAGTCCAGCAGTTGAATCGAATCGGTCCACTCCTCAAAATAGTGAGTAGAATTGTTTATTACATTTTAGCATTCATGGTAAATAAGATTTTACACCATAAATCCTCTAAATATGTTTTTGTTATACAATGACGTACACGCACCTTCTCAAAAATGCAACTTTATCCTAATTTCCTGTAATACATCTTTTTTTTTTAATTTCAATACATAATTATTTGTTAATTGTATTTTCTCATTCTGTAAGTTTTCTTTAAATTATTATTGCCTCCAAGTACAACAATCTGGCTGCCGTTGAGCAGTGCTCAAATTGGGGGGGGATGACATACCATAACCTTTTTTAAATTACACAAGCGTAACCCTACTTTTCGGTGACCCGGGATGCCGGAGAACGCTGTTCGAATTGGGGAGTATTTTGTACCACCACTTTTTTAATTTACAAACGGGTACCTATCTCGTATTTTTTCTCCCTCGTGAAAAATTTGTACTGATTGTCTTTAGCTCTTCGCAACAAAGAACGCACCATCGCACACAGTATTGCCAGAATGCTAGATCGTGTGAATGAATTATAGTCATATCTAATATCAAGTATTGCTTATTAGTTTTATATGTATATACAGTGTGTCTACTTAAGTTGGCAACATATGGGAAACTTTTTTATTATTAATTTTACAAAAAAAAGTTATTCTTTATAAAAAGCTCTGCATGTTCTAAAATCTAAAATACAATCATCAGATATTAAATTTTTTCAGTCGTGTACGCGATATGTCAAAACATATGAATTTTGCTCAAGAGTAAAGTACCTTTATTTTTGACAATATCGAAAATTGTTATTAAAAAAAGTTAATCAGAACTAAAAACTACGTTCAAATATGCAATTACATCCTGATAGCTAAAAATTTTTTTTTACAACTTTTTCTCAAATTACTGCCTACCGATACTGATACGATTTCCGTTCCATTCAGTAACTTCACTGTCAAACATTTCTTGATATAATACAAATCATTTGTTTATCATTGCATCCTAGATTTCACGTAACTACACTTACATTTGCATTGTTATTGTAGGCAAAAATAGGAAAAAAAGTATCGGTATTGGTAGGTTGTAATGTGAGAAAAAGTTGTAAAAAAAATTTTTTAACTAGCAGGATGTAATTGCATATTTGAACGTAGTTTTTAGTTCTGATTAACTTTTTTTAATAACAATTTTCGATATTGTCAAAAATAAAGGTACTTTACTCTTGAGCAAAATTCATATTTTTTGACATATCGCGTACACGACTGAAAAAATGTAATATCTAACGATTGTATTTTAGATTTTAGAACATGCAGAGCTTTTTATGAAGAATAACTTTTTTTCGTAAAATTAATAATAAAAAAGTTTCCCATATGTTGCCAACTTAAGTAGACACACTGTATAATCATTCAACCTTTTGCGCTAGGATGTAAGATATAGCAACTTAAATTACATTTCAACTAAGAACTAATTAGAATTAAATTTTCTTTCTATTCATATAATGTGTACAAAGTATCTCTTGTTTTGTGCTAACCTCTTTGCTTCCAGCCAGGTCTTGTTTCGACTTTTTAAAACTGCATTCATTTCCTCGTCCCATGTTGTCTTGGGTCGTCCTCTTTTCTTCCTTTTTTGTGTCCAGGTTGCCATCACTGAACTCAATAATATATGGAAGAGCAAAGCCGTTGAAATCAAATGGGATGCGCGTGAAAAAGTGTGCACATTTGAAGAAAATAATAAGGTCGAAAATCGTTTAACTACGGGGCTTACGCGTTTGCGCAGTGGAAAATACCATGAAAATGCATCATGTGTTGAAGTCGGTTGAAGTCAATGAACTCTACCTAATAAATTGAAGTTGGGTTAGAAAATTTTACGTGGTTTGTCTTCGTGAACAAGTGGATTAATTTGATTTATAAACGTTACAAGGGAGAAGGGTTTACAGTGGGTGTTATGGAGTTCATGATTAAAATACAGTTTTAGATAATATATAACAGCTGTTTTATTTGTTTGAACTCTAATTTATTACGGCGCATGATCGGGAGCCCCGTGCGCGTATTCAATTTGTATCACTTAAATTTACAACTTTGCTCTTCCATATATAATAGAGTTCAGTGGTTGCCATATACTTTTCACTTGCCTTCCATTTTCCATTCGGCACATATTCCCAAACCATTTTAAAGTTCGATCCACAAGAGTTGGCGTTCACGTCATAGGTTTCCGAATGAATGCACGACATTCCTTTTAAACAATCATTAAATCTTAATACATGTTTGTGATAAAGATGGCAATACAGTTTGCTTGTGTTTTAAGTAAAGACGTGCGTATAGGTGATCGCCAGTGAAAATAAGAGAGAAGTGAGTATGTCCGTATGTCCAACAGCTGACTTCAATCAACCCTTCAACTTATAATTGTACGGATTCTGATTTGACTTCTATCTGTCAATGTCAAATTTATTAATTATTTATAATCTCATGGAGTCCAATCGCAGCAGACGTTAATATTTTGATTGCACTATTCCGCATTTAGCTTTACTAAGCTGGTAACAAAGACTTTGCTGGTAAGCTCTAACTAATATTTTAAGATACATTTCATACATAATGGATTAATTAAGCACGTAAAATATTACTACTACAATTTTAAAGTAGTACAAGCAACTACCTGTGGGTAATTAAAGTATTAATTGCAACACTGCCTTGTTACTATTTGGCAGATTTCATTCCTAACGTCATTATTTCTTAAATATGTAAAAGACGCTCAATTGACTTCAAATTTTAATCTTAATACATACAATTACAAGTAATGACGTGCACGCCAACTCTCCTGGATTCAATTATATGTATAATAAATTGTTGTTTTTCTATGAAATTTTTAACGGACTCAGTTTTGAATTCTTCCCGTACTACATCGTTTCGAATCCTATCTCTCCGTGTCATTCCTATAACTTCATCTCCATTTAGCTTCTCAGTGTATAATTGTGAAAATCCAACTCTCACTTGCGAATGTCAGAATGGATCTGAAACTTTGAGAAAGGATACTAAAGGAGACACTATAAAGCATCTTTGCTGCATACTGAAAACGGGAGCATTGGGCGGGGCTAAGTGTAGTACCAATATGGCTGCCTCACCAGGTCTGGACTACGGAAAATCATAAAAAAACAAAAATCATTCTAACCCTCCACTTAAAAGATGGCTTTATTTAAAATTAATAACAAAGCATCAGACCTACTGTATTTTGTCCCTCGAAAATAACGGGTCCTATTCACATTTTATGAGATCCCTTTCTTTAGGTAAGTAGCTGTCGTCGCGTGTAACTCTTGGTGTACAACTGTAAAACTCGAGGTAAAACTTGTTTTCATGTAGCCATTTTATATTTAGATGTAAATGTATTTGAATTTAATTGATTATTTTGTTTATTTGTGTTTTTAATGTAATACTGGTAAATTGCAATAACCTTTCGTATTCTGTACGTAATTCAAGGCCTTCAATAATTTAGTTTTTCATGTCATGTCTTAATATTATTCAACCCTCTTATGATAATTTAATTAATCCTTATCTAATTAATAATGTGAACGTGAAGTTTTGTTGTCAGTTATTTCTTCCCGTTAATCGTCTTTGAACTGCGCATTCTTCTTTTCGGTTTGGTGTTACTAATGAACTAAATTTTAGGAAAAGTGCAATAAATCCATTTTGATGTTTCATTTTTGTTTTGATGATCCTTCCTCTCGGTTACAGTTCACTACCAGTGTATTCAAGCCTCTTTCAAACAATAGGGAGACCTACTAGACTGGACGACACTATCACTTGTCAGCTTTGAGAAAGTTCCTCAAAGCTTTGCCGGGTTAGTTTCAATTTTACCTGGCTTGTCCAAGCTCTTTGACGTGTTGGTTCTTTGGGAAATCTAAAACATAAATGTCAATCAATGTGATGATATAAACACTCAATATGTAAGTTTATTTATGTACATACAGTGGCACAAATCGAAATTTTCCAATTACTGCCCTACACATTGTTTTTATTTTGTACACTAACTTATGAAATGTTATTCCAGTTGAATTCTTCTTATCCACCCTATCTCTGCTGTTGCAGCTACGTAGAGCACAAGACACCATAATACTTTTCATATTTACTTTACTATATAGGTAACTATAATACACACGCCCTTAATAAATATTATACTTTTTACTAACACAATCTGATTGACAGTTTGTTTGACACAAATGTAGTATCAATATGGCGTACCTATACCCACTCTGACCATGTGATGTCGTCTCCCTTAGTATCCTTTCTCAAAGGTCTGAAGACTGTTTTATGTATATCGTCATTTTTGTTTTCCTACTAACTTCCTTTTTTCTTAACCCTTATCCGGGCAAGATAATTTTCAAACGTTACAGGGCAGTTCGGACCTGTTAGGCCCGTCATATCTGTATATTCCTTATGCTGTAAATTTTTAGATGTATGCGTAAACAATTGCTTTCAAAAATTGTTAATTATAAACAGAAAATTCACCAATTAAGTTATAAGGTATTTACAACAGTTATTACGCAACACAATCACATTACCCCTTCAGGAATGATGGGAAAGTTTTCTTTTACCGTAAAAACCAATAGTTTTCACTAAATACCTTTAGACAAATGACGGAGTAATTATGTAGATACATCATTAGAGAAATATAATCTTTAAAAGCAATGATATTTCGTTAAACAATTTAGGGCTCATTAAGCCCGCCGCTTGCCCGGTAATGAGACTATAATTGAAAAATGCTGATAAAATCAAAATGCAGAAAATAAATTCCATAATCTCTTGATGAATAATTAGTAAATACAATTTTGAAGGAATTCTACAATGCTTGACTCAAATTAATTAATTTATTAATGGAAATATTTTAGTTTCATCTCTTGTTCGGGCCTACTAGGCCCCCCTTGCCCGGATAAGGGTTAAGAATGCATTGCTTATGCTGTGGTATAGTTTTGTCGCGCTATTAATTTTTTCCATCACTTCATTTTCCATGTTTCCGTCTTTTGATATTAATACGCCCAGATATTTAAAGCTGTCCACTTGTTCTACTTTTTCCAGATTTATTTCAATATTCAGCTGCCTATTTGTAATACCTGTTACCATCACTTTTGTCTTCCTTGTATTTATTTTCATTCCTTTCTTGGCCAGTTGTTCTTCGCATATTCTTAAATTTTCTTGAAGGTCGTTTTCTTTGGACGCACATATCACGACATCATGTGCAAATACGCATTCTGAAATCCTCACTGGCGTGTATTTGCTATCTCTTACATATACTTTCTTGGCTTTGTCTTTTGTTGCTTGGATTACGTCGTCCATTATCAGTGTAAATAGCGTGGGGGACATACCCCCCCCCCCTCCCCTGCCTTAAACCATCTTTTATTGCAAAAGTTGTTCTTTCTAGCATAATTTTCGTTGTTCTCGTACAAACTTTGTATTGGTGATCTTAATTTTGGACAAACATTTCTTTTAGACTTTCCCAAACTTCTTTTTGTGGTACTCTATCAAATCCTTTCTCTAAATCTAAGAATAGCATACATATTTTGATTTCTTGCAGTCTAGCCTTTTCTATTATTTAACTTTAAACTTTAAAGGGGATGCTTAGCAGTGTAATACCCCTATAATTCGTACAGTCTCTAGAAGCCCCTTTTTTGCTTAATGGCACTGTTATTCCTATCTTCCAATCACTTGGTGTACTTCCGATGTTATGTTCCATGCTTTATTAAAAATAAAAATCATTGTCAGTAGCATAACCCCTCTTAATCCTATGCTCTTTATCATTTCTCCGGTAATGTTATCGTGGCCTATCGATTTTACTCTGTTTATTTCTTTTCTTGCCACTGACACTTCCTCTGTTACTATATTTTTTGCGTTTTTTCGTAATTGTTTCCAATTCTTTTCTCTTGTGCTATACTGCTTCTGTCATTATCGTTGTAGACCATCTTGAAAATACTCCTTCCATCTTTCCATTATTTCTTTCTCGTCAGTTAAAATTCTGTTGCTTGATGCTTTCACTTGATTTAGGCTGTATTGTTAACCTTTTCTTAACTCTTTTAGTCCTTTATAAAATAACATTTGATTTTCTTTACCGTCTTCTTCAATTTTTTTACCAAACTCTTCCCATGTTTCATGTTTCGCTTGTAACACCATTTCTTTTGTTTTTATACGTTCTTGTTTATACTCTTGTAGTTTCTATCCGATTTATTAGCTAGGTAGGTTTTCCATTTTTCTCTGTCTCTTGCCATTCCTTTAATAATATAATAATATTCATTTGTTGTTAATACACAATTGTGTTTACAAACGTCAAACGTCACTTGCAAGATTGGTAACTAAGAATTATGACCTGGTTTAAAGTTACTATTCCATATGTAAATATCACCATTGAAGTTTTGATTTGGATTTTTGTTTAAAAATTCCTTTATGCTATATAAAATGCATTTACAAGTAAGTATTTTTTTACTTGTTTAATTTTTTTGTAATCTAATGATTTCCATAATGGTGGTAAATGATTGTATATAATTGATAGGCTTGGTAGTTAATACTAATGCGAGATTTATTAAGTGTTGTCTTCGAGTATTGAAATGGGCTCGTTGCAATCAACGCCTACCTCGACCAATAATTTCTTGATCCATTGAGCTTCACTAATTGCTCCAGCCAACACAATATATTCGGCTTGAGTTGACGATTTGCTCACAGTTGGTTGCTTTCTAGATGCCCAACTAGCGGTATTTCCATATAATTTGAAAACATAACCAGACCTTGATTTTGAATCGTTTTTGTCACCAGCACAATCTGAATCGCTGTAACCAATCAACGTTTCTGCATTTGTGTGTTTTTTGTAAACCAATTTCATGTCGATCGTACCACGAATGTAACGTAAAATGTGTATGTACCGGGTGGCCAAATAAGCGAGGTAAGCGGCTGTATCTCAGGACCTGCTCATCTGACAACAATGGAATTTTTTTTATTATTATAAATGTGGCCATAAAAAAACTCTGGAAATTATTTTCGAGTTCCTAGGATGGCCGCTAGGGGGCGTATTTGGTATAATACTTCATAAAAGCTTAATTTTTTCGCTCAAAGTCCCAATGAAGTGGGTCTGAAAATATTGTCATGGCCATCTACGATCATTTTTGAACAAAAAAACCTTACATCAATTTTTTTGACAGCTGTCAAATAAAGTGGTAGAGGAAGGTTTTACCCCGAAAAAGAAAAATGCTTGTAGTGTCAGTTTGGCTTGGCCGATTTTACTGAAACAACTTTTGATTAAAAGAGCATTTTTGGAAGTATTTTTCTATAAAAATAAAACAACAATATATTTTTCCATTGTTCTGCGAGAGGGCGTTGATTTATAACTTACCCTATTTCTTTAAATATCTCTAAAAAGTTAAATGAAATCATATATTTTTTCTTACGATAATAAGTAGAGCACTAAAAACTAAAAAAAATAGTGAAAACCGCAAAACGATATCTCTATTTATAACGAAGGTATTAACAAAAATGTTTAAATATCGTTTTTCGGTTTTCACTATTTTTTTTAGTTTTTAGTGCTCTACTTATTATCGTAAGAAAAAATATATGATTTCATTTAACTTTTTAGAGATATTTAAAGAAATAGGGTAAGTTATAAATCAACGCCCTCTCGCAGAACAATGGAAAAATATATTGTTGTTTTATTTTTATAGAAAAATACTTCCAAAAATGCTCTTTTAATCAAAAGTTGTTTCAGTAAAATCGGCCAAGCCAAACTGACACTACAAGCATTTTTCTTTTTCGGGGTAAAACCTTCCTCTACCACTTTATTTGACAGCTGTCAAAAAAATTGATGTAAGGTTTTTTGTTCAAAAATGATCGTAGATTGCCATGACAATATTTTCAGACCCACTTCATTGGGACTTTGAGCGAGAAAATTAAGCTTTTATGAACTATTATACCAAATACGCCCGCTAGCGGCCATCCTAGGAACTCGAAAATAATTTCCAGAGTTTTTTTATGGCCACATTTATAATATTAAAAAAAATTCCATTGTCAGATGAGCAGGTCCTGAGATACAGCCGCTTACCTCGCTTATTTGGCCACTCGGTACCTATGCATGACAAGGCTGCCTGTCTACTTACATTTTCAGAAATTATACGTAATGCATAGCAGTATCTAGATATGTTAGTCACAACATAATTACATGTGTTTTCCAATCTAGTCTACTATCAATGTGTATACCTAAGAATAGAACACTTTTTACAGATACGATGTCTTTTTGATTGCATTCAATATGAATTGCTTTATGATCTGTATTCTTAAAGGATATAATTTGAGATTTTGTAATATTTAAAAGAAGATCATTTCACACCGATTGAAATATCTTGTTGCCGCACACAATTCTGGTCGAGTCGTAACTGTTGCGTATGTCAAGGAACCTATTAATTCACGATACGGATAATTTGGTCAGTTTGTTTTGTCGCCCAAATCCAAATGCAAGCCCTTTTCCATTGGTGTTGACCTTGACTTACCTTCATGCATACCAAATTTGTTTAATACTCTTTCCAAGTATTTTGATTGATTGGCTCAATGTAATCACACCATTTTCAATATCTTGATTAATTTGCGTACCAAGAAATGAACCTGCTTTTCTTCACATGTCCTGTCATTTCAAATTTGGTTGATAGCATTCCTTTGACCGTGTTTATCACATTCATGTTGCTGCAAAATATTAATGTGTCATCGACATACAACAACACATAGCAAGAAAATCCATCTTGCTGTTTCACATACATATAAGCATTGATCCGAATCACACCGTTTAAAACCAATTCGTGTCATGAAATCATTACATTTTTTATTCCATACACGTGATGCCTGCTTTAATCCATAAAGTGCCTTGTTTAATTTGCACACCTTATTTCCTTCACTAAAACCATCCGGTAATTCCATATAAATTTCATCATCATGATTGGCAATCACAAACAAAATCTTTAATGTGACTTAATTTTGCTACGTTTCATTGTAGGCGAAACCCAATTTTTGTGAAAAGCCTCGCGCCATCAAACGCCATACTTGTCAATGGTTCCATCAGTTATTTCGTTTTAGCTTAAACATCCATTTATTTGAAATGGCTTTTCGATTTTCCGGCAGTTCACAAACGGTGAAAGTATTGCTTTTAATTAAATTAAATTTGTTCCATTCAGGCCAATCATTTCGATTTTTTGCCTCAGCCACAGTCAACGGATCATCATCAACATAGTGTTAAGCCGATAATGCCCTTCACCATATCGATCTCGTTACTTCTTCATACGCTGGCTACGTCTCGTGGAACTTGCTGATCGATGTTGCCAATGCAATTTCCATTTGCACATCATCTTTGTTGTTAGAGGAGCCGTCCAAATTGACTCTGTGGTTACCAACACTATCCAAATTAGTGCTGTAGATATCACTCCCATTATTATCAATGTCATCAACATCTTCGTTGTCTCAATAATTTGTTGTAAGATCATTTGCATTATCAAAAATGTCATTCCGCGAATCATCCACCTCTTCACCGCACATTTCATCATTTGCCGTTGTCTCTCGGTTTGTTGTCGCCTGTCACCCTGTTGCTTTGCCAAAATGCTTTGATTTTTCTTTGCAACACCAATTTTGTTAAGGTACGTTGAGAAGCTTAACAAAAACACTCGTTCTTGCTATTTATTTGTAAAGCAAATCACAAATGAACCATACTACAAAATAACACCTTTTCACGTTTTTCTGACTTGTCACCTCAAAAAATCGTTTATTTTTTCTGTTCAATAAAATTGTTTTTTCGTTTCTAAGTATTCGCGCCTTTTTTTTTACACCCACTAACCAATTTGAATTTGATCGATTGTATTCTGCTTACTAAAGTACCGTTTGTCGTTCACCATATTATGCTGTGTACAACCGTGTTGAACCTGGAACACACTGCATACAATAATTTGTGATCCACAAATTTAATTTTCGGATTAATAACACGCCCTTCAATTTGTTCATAAGATATTGTCGCGTTGTTGACGCGACTTTGTTTATTTTACATGAAAAGTATATATTTACACACGGGTATAAGAACATAAATATAAAATTAAATACATGAAATGAAACGAGAAATAAATAACAAAAATAACACAAATAAACGATTTACTCTAAACGCGAACGTAAAGTTACTGAGCGTATGTATGTAGCGCACTGCCTTCTAGAATCCAGCGGATGCAGGGGTTGCTTTGGAGAACTCGGATAACCTTGCCTGCTATCGAGCTCACACGGTACCATCTTCACGGCGGCCTCTTGGTAGGCTCTGCGGCAGCGGAGCGGGGTACTGGACTGTAACTGCTTATCCTAGCCGTGCTTTTATCAACGTCGACGTCGGATAGTTGAGAGTTTACCAATTACCAGCGATTCATCCTAGCCGTGCTCTTAACAACGTCGGCGTTGGATAGTGGACCCTTTTCTCCGTGCTCTTAACAACGTCGGACTAGAGTAGCTGCCCCTTCGTCCGTGCTATTAACAACGTCGGACTAGGGGTACTTAGTTCTTCTGTGCTATTAACAACGTCAGAAGAATAAGTAAATTCCCACGGCGTGCGCATGCTTTTAAACCCATTTGAGCGGGCGTGTCTTCCCACTTATCTTAGGTGAATTCTCATTGGCGCTTGACCTGGCGGGGGAAACCAATGTCAGCTAACCGTGCTTCGCGTGCCCGATGTGGTTTCGTGCATCCTCGCCATGCCCGATTCCTACAATATATTTGAAATACCATTGTCATTGCCTTTTGAGTGGAATTGGCCCATACATGCTTAGTTCTGCCTGCGAGTCTTAAAGCATTTGCTGTTTGAGTTGGAGTTGCCAACAGTGATTTACGTGTTTTATCACTTTCAAGATTATTACCTGCGAACTTTTCTTTAATTTCATCTTCTTCTACAGCTATACGACTTTTGGTTCTAACCATACATTGAAGTGAGATTGATTTTCTTTAACACTTTCTCAAATATCATTTTCTTGACATACCTTAATTTTGTCTGCACCTGTGTCCTCCCTCTTGTAGAAAAGTGCTTCAGTAATTATCATTATCGCTGAATTTATTTATAGCGGAGATTGGATAATTAGTAACAATGTGCATTTTAGGTGCTTCAGAGTTCCATCTTCACAAGCATCTGCACGAAATGTTTTCAAATGTTTCACAAAAATATATTAAGGCAATATGTAAGAAATTAAATGTGAATAAACATGAACAACCGCCTGAAAAGGTCATGAATGTAATAATCTCGTCACTAGTACACAAGTCTTCATCTGATAAAGAAAAAGAAGAAAGCATCACTCAATGTAAGTACATACTGCATAAAATTGTTCTGTTCCAAATTAACATAATCTTGTAGCACCTATAAGAACGGTGATATCCAACAGTGGACCTTTCATATCTATAGTCAATCCATCCAAAGTGATCGTTTCGACGACAGTATCAGAGTAAGTATTACAACTAACCTAGTATCTTATGTGTGATTGTGTGAATTTTAAATATTTATAATTCATTGGTGTAGCTGAAAGGGAGCCCCAGGGGAAAAATAAATGGTGTGGGTTCATAGTGCATTTGCATTTATTCCATTTAAAAAAAGTTGGTTAAGAACAAATAGAAAAACCTATTGATCAGTAGGTGGATTAAGTACTAATTCATCAGAACATGGGAAGCAAGCATAGTAAAGGCTCCAACACTTAGGCCCTTGTTCCACCAAAGCGGCGCAACAGCGATGCGACAACTACATGATGTCGCTAGCGTGTATCTTTCGTGTTTAACCCATGGTTTCTATGCACCATACACACACCAACGCTCCGGTAGAGAAACATCCAAGCTGCGTGTCGGCTTCTTGTTGCCTAGCGACTCGCCAGGTCAGTTGTGAAGCGACACTGTAGCTCTATGTGCAGTGTTTTAACGAAAAGGAAAATGAATTTCATTGCAAAACATAATGAACAGGAATTTAATGAAAATTTAATGCAGAAAACACGTTGCTTTGGTGGGACAACTCCATGTCGCCTGCTTGTGTCATGTCGAAATCATGTCGCTGTCGTATCACTGTTGCGCTGCTTTGGTGGGACATGGGCCTTAATGTGTATAGCACTCTCTGCATCTTCACATAGGGTTGTGATTAGATAGAATTACAAAAATTAAAAATCTCTCTTTTTCTATTATTACATTTTTTATTTTACTACCTCAATTAAATCCAGTTTTTCTGTGTATTCTATAGATACCTAGGGAGACCGCTTAATCTCTCGTGTCCATTAAAAGTTCGAACAGGCATTGTATCATATGTGTTTATTTGTCCTAACCTAAATAATTATATTTTTGACAAACTACTAGTCCAGTAACCTTATACTTCAGACCTTGCATCAAATCCGGTAGTTCTGATTTTTTGCTGACTTATTTATGATGTTGGCCCAATGAATAATCCAAGTTTGAGACCTCGAAAAAAGAAAATGAGATGTGCGAAGGATGATATGTAATGATAAGCTATGAATAATGAAATAAAAACAGATAAGTTGGTACAGCAAGAGTTAATAGGTACATCAATTACCTGAGTTAATATTGTAATCAATTATTCAATTGAGTTATTCAAGAGAATCAATAAATTAAGATAATTTTACCCTCTTGGAAGGGCCCGTCCGTATCTGGATCATCGTATCGTGATGGCATATCCCTATCAGGGGATGGTGATGCACTGAAATATAAGCAACCTGGAACGCTTACGCTTAACTTACAGCCGAGCCGACAGAAAGGGAATTATTGTAGGGACATTCGGTCTGTGTCTTACTCATTTTTTTTTATTGTATCGTATACGTAATAAAAAACTAGTTTGATTAATCGTAAAACAATGAAAATGCTTCAACAGCTTAACTGTGAATGGGCGCGTTCATAAGACACAACAGTTACCGATACGCTACGTTGTATCGTATCGGGAACTGTTGATGGTCTTATGACACTATCGCTACTTTGACAACGTTAAATCATGCGCTGTGAAAATTTTTTATATCGCGCGCAATTTGGACATTTTTAAAAATGTAAGAAAGTGTTCATTTAAAGGGCATTGCACATGTTTTATGGCTGGAAAGCGCAATAATCATAAGGATTTAAACATATCTTCATCTTCAATCACTAGTGCAATAACCGCTTGTAAATCCATCAATAGAATCACACAAAAAAAAACTATTTAGACAAACAAGTATGTAACCTCAAACAATTTTAACCTTACATAACAGAATATATCTTTCCGCTCCCAACATGTAGCGCATTTACATTACGCTACTAAAAATGGCCGACTGCTCCACAAGTAGCGCAAAAGTAGCGATAATTTTATAAGACTAATCGGTAACTGTTCCACAACAGTTGTGTCTTATGAACGCGCCCAATGAGTACAACAAAGACACAATGTCCCTTCGTTATTGCTATCGCACGCTCGGTTTATTTCCTACAGGTTAAATGCACCGTGCGCGTTCCAGGTTGCTTATATTTCAGTGTGGTGATGTATCATTGTTGTGGTTTTTTCGATTTATGCCAAGGTTGCGTTCGGCGCTCGGGGTCTCAAACTTGGATTATTCATTGGGCTAACATCATAAATAAGTCAGCAAAAAATCAGAACTACCCTATTTGACGCAAGGTACCACCCCTTTCAGGCGACAAGGTTACTGGAGTATACACTACAACTTAAAACTTATACCATTACATATTTACAAATCCTTTTCATTTTCTCTTCTCTCCCAACTTTCTGTTCAGTCTTCTTCTTTCCCCTACCTCTCCAATCCACCCTAGTCTTCCCTACCATCCCCCAGCACTTCCTTCAAAGTCCTTCATTCCTCTCCGAGCTCCTCATACGCCCCTAACATGTATCCTATACTTTCCCACACATTCTACACTTCCTTCCCACATCCTCCTATCAATATTTATTGGCCGCCTCCTTATTCCCGCACCTATACCTTCCTCTCAACCTTTCCTTTTTAATATTTATCCCACCCCTTAGGTATCCCTTCCATCACAATCTCCCCATATTTCTTGTTATACCTTCCCTCCATAATTCTTCCCCTTCTTTCCTGCTTCTGCGAGTCCCTATTCCTTTCCATCACTTCCTCTCTCATAACTTCCCCAGACCTCTCCCCCTTCTGCTCTGCACTAGCGTATAATAACTTTCATAATAACTCCTCCATTCCCCCTGTCCATACTGTATTTTTTCCATTTTTACCTCCTTCCAACAGTTTTGAAGAATCGACCCTCTTCTCTCCCCTCACCAATTCCTTCTCGTATCTCATTGTCCTCCTGTCTGTCTGGATTCTCAGCTTCTCCCATTTTATCTCTTCCTGCACAATGTATGCAAGCCCAAAACCCGTTTCCAGTATCTTCTCTGGACCTTCAACAAAGCCTCTCTTTCTCTCCAAACCTCAAATTTCTACCCCATACATCATTACGTTTTCCACAAATTTAGCCACCCCCACCTTCACATGTCACTACTAAATGTTCTTTCATCCAACTCCTATACCTGCCCTACAACTTTTTCCCCCTTCTCTCTAACTCCTTGATATGCCCGTCGTCCTTGTTATCATATCTGAACCGGTAACCCGTATCTAACCTGCCCTACAGTTTCGATCACCTCACCTCCTCAGTTCCACTCATCTTTTCTACTATTTCTTCTTCCTTTTGGAAACACTACTAACTTGTTGGTCTTCTTAACGTTAACCTCCAGATCCCTTTTATTCATGAATTCCTTCACTGACATTGTCATATCCCTCATCTGCATCGCCGTTCTGGCAAACACAGTCACATCGTCAGTTTGGCGAGTGCTCACACCTTACTCGTCCCTATCACTATCCTCCCACTCTGCTTTCCCCTCAATTCTTGGTATCAAATTAAAGCCTGTTTATTTCTACGTTGTTTAGGTATAACAACTTATTTTTAAAAAGGACAATTTTTAGTGTCGAACGATGCAAAGTGTCCATTTTTTATTAAAATTTGATTTTTGTAGACGCTGGGGATGATTTTGTAGTACATTGAATTCTCGGGAATGGTAAGTCGCAGGAACATTAGACTTACATGAATGTCTTTGTTGTAATATCGATAATGAAATGAGACTCATTTAAAAAGTAAAGTTTGGATCATATCATGAGGTGTGACTAGCATCCTAACCATTGCTTGAGAGCTCTACTTTTTGAAGTACCTTCCACCGGTTCTAAATTAGAACAGTTCCACAATGGGTAGTGTCTTCTCTCCAGTATTTTTTCCATTTTGAGTTTAATGCTTGCAGTATTTTTTTGTAACAATAATCCATAATCGTTATCTATCAAACATTTGTGCTGCTCGATTTTAATAACCTAACAAAACCTTTGTTTCATTAATCAGCTTTCTGAAGTTATTATGGATTCATTGTAACTGTTAAGACAAGTCAGAAGGTCACAGAGAGACTTTTGGTAGTGCACATATGATTGATTAAATTCTATAAGTTAAACAACTCATAAAACTGAAAGAAAAGGAAGTCATGGTTTTACTTCAACACTATTAAAGCAAATCATTCTAAAAAACAATTAAAGACAATATCCTTTCATCTCGTCCCATGCATACTGAAGCCCTATCAATTCGGCAACAATTATATTGTGTAAAGGTGTAAATCACAAAATCATTGACAATTGTTTATTCATTTGCATTTATTATAATTTAATATCACATTTAACGTATAATCCAGAAAACAAATTTTCATAAATAGTAAATAGAATTTATCTAGACGTACAAGGAAATCTGTTTTCAGTGATAATTTGTAGTATGTAAATGTACCTGTTTTAAGGTTATCAGTTTTGTTCAATATTTTAATGGCATTTTATACTTGCTCTTCTCTTTTACAACATGTAAGTGACAGACTACTTAGATTTTATCATTATAATAAATAATAATATTAAATTTATTGCAATGGTTTACATAACGAAACATACAATACGTCAGGTGGTAATTATTATTCAAATTTAAGTATTATTTCTTATTTTTGATGTTGAAGAATTCATCCAAATTATAAAAGTTATGTTTGAGTAGGTGATTCCTTAGATCCTTTTTAAAAATATTCACATTATTTTTTTTATTTATCCATGTCGGTAGCTGGTTGAATACTTTTAATCCAAAATAATTCCCTGAATGTTGGGTAATATTTAGTCTACAATGTTTATAGTCCAGTAACCTTGTCGCCTGAAAGGGGTGGTACCTTGCGTTAAATCCGGTAGTTCTGATTTTTTGCTGACTTATTTATGATGTTACCCCAATGAATAATCCAAGTTTGAGACCTCGAGCGCCGAACGCAACCTTGTCATAAATCGAAAAAACCGCAACATTTTCGACTTTATTTCAGTTTTTGGCGATTTTAAGCCTAAAGGACTAGTTTTTCGATAATACCTAAGCAGTAAGTTTTTAAAGTAGACTAAATTGTCTACAATATGAGACGAAAACTGTCTCTGTGGACCCAATAGTTTCCGAGATAAAGCTTTTCAAAGTTTCTCATTTTTGTCGAACTTCGCAATTTTTAGCAATATTTTAGGCGCCACTCAAGCAACACAGGCGGGCTCTATCAGGTACAGGCGTGGTTGGGAGTCACACTGTACCCTCTCTCTGGGGGTGGATATCGAAGTCACAAGACCTCTGCCCCAAAATGATGTCCAGAGGTGCAGCCCCACAACACCTCTTGTGAATGATTTCTTGCGGTTGCAAGAGGGGTTGTAGGAACGAGTGCAGCTGCAGGAAGATAGGGATGACAAGCTTATCAGCATGGACGAAAGGGGGGGGGGGCTAAGCCCTTCCAAACTTCAATTTAGCCCCTCTAGCTTACCGTGACATTTTAAAAAACTATAGACGTTATACACATATACATACTTCTTCTCATATTATCTGTGGGGGCTTGACCCCCCCCCCCCCCCCCCCCCGATCTGTTCACCTAACTTCGCCCATTCTCATCAGTCTGCAGGCACTGCAGCGGGGCCTCCTTGACAACGTACCGGATATTGCAGTAGAAACAGACTTCGATTCCCCAGAAGGCGGCGATCTGTCCGATGTCGACATGGATGTTGTCTTGTGGGCACAAGACATCGACGATACATCGCGATCTCCTGATAGGGACATGCCATCACGATACGATGATCCACATACGGACGAACGTCAACCGGACCCTTCCAAGAAGGCAAAATTAACTTAATTTTAACATCCCACCATAAAACGTACAGAGCTTCGATAATATAACAGGGGTATATTTCAGAAATATGAAAAATGTAAAAGATGGGGAGGGGGCAGTCTGCGTACTCTTCAAACCTCTTTAGAATACACTACAATATAATCGAGGGTGGGGGCCCGAAGAAATAGGATCAAAATTCGTTCAGAACAACAAATTATTGCTTAGTTCGACAAAAATGAGAAACTTCGACAAAAATGAGAAACTTTGAAAAGCTTTATCTCGGAAACTATTGGGTCTACAGAGACAGTTTTCGTCTCATATTGTAGACAATTTAGTCTACTTTAAAAACTTACTGCTTAGGTATTATCGAAAAACTAGTCCTTTAGGCTTAAAATCGCCAAAAACTGAAATAAAGTCGAAAATGTTGCGGTTTTTTCGATTTATGACAAGGTTGCGTTCGGCGCTCGAGGTCTCAAACTTGGATTATTCATTGGGCCAACATCATAAATAAGTCAGCAAAAAATCAGAACTACTGGATTTGACGCAAGGTCTGAAGTATAAGGTTACTGGACTATTAGGCCGTAGTTCACTTTTGCATCTAGTATCATACTTGTGTATATCCTGATTCATTTTATATTGTTTTTGTTATTATAAATCATGATTGCTAATTTGAGAATAATTAAGTCATATAATGTCAGAATTTTATATTTTTGAAATAGCGAGCGGCAGTGAAAAGTTTGTTTAACGCCGGCGATGCAGCGCAAAACCTTTTTTTGAGCTATAAATACTTTGTTTATTAGGGGAGAATTGAACCAGACCGTTAAGCCATATGTGAGTTTCGATTCCACATACGCATAATAAATATTTAATAACTGTTTAGTATTTAGAACCTGTTTCAATTGTCGAAATTGATAACAAACAGTACTAAGCTGGGATATTAGCTGTGTACAATGATTTTTCCAATGTAGGTGTTGATCCAAATGAATCCCTAAGAATTTTATTACCAATAGGTTCACCAGCTCTGCTGGCAGCCTTCTAGCGGAGTCGCTGGGTAGTGAAGTTAAGCAAATCAAACGATTGTACTTCTATGAAATGGCCTACGACACCATTACGATCATAGAACAATTACAGGTCGGACGCGATAAAGAAAACGTGAGTTGCATTCGGAACGGTCCTATGGAGGGGATATTAGCGCGGGTACTTTGAAAATACGCAGTGGCGGAGTATGCTTAAAGTTTAAAATATGCAAGAATATATATAATATTAATAAATCCAGTAAATAATAAAGTAAACGATGCTTCTTTGAGATTTTGTGTTTCACATTTACGTTATTGACATGAAAGCGTGTGATAGTTTGGTCGCCTATACTACATTACACGTTAGCGATATTTTACTACGGCACTGTATACTGCACATTTACTCATTAGGAGTCATTAGCAACCCGATTCGACTTCGGCATACGTCGGTTACGTTTTCTTTATCGCGTCTCACCTGTAGTATGATACACAGGTTTGAGAAAGATCACATAGGCCATTTCATAGAAGTACAATCGTTTGATTTGCTTAACTTCACTACCCAGCGACTCCGCTAGAAGGCTGCCAGCAGAGCTGGTGAACCTATTGGTAATTCATATTATCGGAGTATACTCGCCAATTAAACTACTACCTTCACCATGTCAACATCGGTATCGTCATGGAGGTCCAGCCTACGACACCATTACGATCATAGAACAATTAGTATGATACACAGGTTTGAGAAAGATCACATAAAACTAACGAACTTGGATAATCGGACAATCTTTTTAAGGCCATTTCATAGAAGTACAATCGTTTGATTTGCTTAACTTCACTACCCAGCGACTCCGCTAGAAGGCTGCCAGCAGAGCTGGTGAACCTATTGGTAATTCATATTATCGGAGTATACTCGCCTAAGAATTTTATGTTGTCAGTTCTAGTTATAGTATTGACATTTATTTTCAAGTCTAGATCCATATTTTGTTTATTTTGGACATTATGGAATCTAATAAAGTGTGTTTTCGTGCAGTTGATATGTAAGGCATTGTGTGATAGCCACGTGTTTAAATCATTTAAGATAGCGTTACACCTGCTTTGTATGAGTTTATTATCTTTATCGTTAACGATTAGGGAGGTGTCGTCAGCGTATATTGTACATTGAACGGCATTCTTATCGCTTATGTGTGCTTCCAGATCGTTTATATACATGATGAACAATGTGGGCCCGAGCACAGAGCCCTGCCCAATACCCATTGATAGAGTGATCACGTCAGATTTTGCAAATTTATATTCGTTACCGGATCTGTGTTTGATTGATACATATTGAGTTCGATCAATTAGAAAGGAGCGAATCCAAGTTAAACTTGGACCCCTAATTCCACAGTGATCCAGTTTTTCGATCAGTTTTGATTGATTTACACAATCGAATGCCCTACTGAGGTCGCAAAAAATCCCCACAGGGCACTCGGATTGGTCTAGTTTGTCGTAGATATCGTTACAAAAGCTCTGTACAGCCGTAGTTGTGGAATGATTGGATCTAAATCCGTGTTGGTTAGGGGATAGGATATTATATTTATGTATAAATGACACCAACCTCTTTAAGTAGCAATGTTCATATATCTTTGAAAAGACGGATGTGATACAAATCGGCCTGTAATTATTCATATCATTGTGCTTACCCTTTTTGTAGATAGGCACAATTTTACCTAGTTTCAATTTTATAGGAAAAACGCCTTGAGAGAAGGATGTGTTTATGGCGTGGGCCAGTGGTTGACATATGAATTTTGCCACGGATTTTATAAGTCTCATTGGGACTTCATCAGGTCCCGACGATGCCTTCGAATTTAATTTAGTCATGATAATATCACAAACTTCAGTTTCATTGGTGCCAAGTAAAACCATGGTGGAAGAATTTGCTTTATTCCTCTGAACAAGGGTTTCACCGGGCTTTATGTTTTTAATAATATTTTGGGGGGCATTTTTAAAATATTGATTAAATTCGGTTGCAATTATTGACGGATCTGTAATTTCTTCATTGTAAAATATGTTTTCATTTTTTGCTTGTTTTGTTATTAGGGCGGCGGCCCAGCGTCATTTTAGGTAGTGATAAAAGCGCGTCTGCAAATCATACTACGTTGAAGGTGATGTAAAATATAAGAGCATAAAAATGGTCGCATGTTCTGAAGCTGGAGATAACATGTGCAAACAACCCTTTTTTTGTGCATAAAAGTCACTGTTTTAAAGTGATTTGAGCGCTTATAATTCTTGTAAGAATCGAAAGGACAAATGAAAAACGTCGTCAGAAAGGTATTTGCAGACGGTTTAGGAGGTGCAATAACCCTGCAGACGGAGTTGAAGGTGCAGTAATTTTATGATTTTAAAAAAGTAATTTGAGCGTGTCTGCAACTCAGGTTAATGATTTATGTTCTTGCGTATGTCACGAAAAAAAATTGCAGCCAATTCGGATGCGGATAAGTATTTTAATTAAACAATTTAAATCATAGTTTGCTAAAAAAAATGGTACTTCAGTTGTTTAATTAACATACTTATCCACATCTGAATTGTCTGCAATTTTTTTTCCGTGACATACGCAAGACCATAAATCATTAACCTGAATTGCAGACAAAATCATAAAAATACTGCACCTTCAACCCCGTTTGCAGGGTTATTGCACCTTCTAAACCAGGGGTGGCCAACCCAAATGATCTTGCGGGCCACTTTGGAAATACATCATAACTCCGCGGGCCGCATATAAAATTATATCTCCTTTATCAGATTGAGACCCACTACAGGGAGTGGAAAATTGAAACATAATGAGACATGATTATTTTGTTTACAGGTTTCTTACAGGTAAACATATATAATATAATACCTAATACTTAAACGCACAATGCAAAGAAATATGTTAACACTAAAAATAAAATATAAAAAATATATTAATAAAATAAAAAATGAAATCATTAAAATTTGCAAGAATATTGTATTAAAATCAAAATTAATTTTTTCTCATACTTCTACAGTTAATTTTTGAATATATGGATGCATATATTTTATAATACATTGGTTTTCACTATTTTGGTCATTATGAAATAAATATATTTTGTAAAAGTGTGATGAATGTCGCGGGCCGCAAGAATGTTTAAGGCGGGCCGCGGGTTGGCCACCCCTGTTCTAAACCGTCTGCAAATACCTTTCTGGCGACGTTTTTCATTTGTCCTTTCGATTCGTACAAGAATTATACGCGCTCAAATCACTTTAAAACAGTGACTTTTTATGCACAAAAATAGGGTTGTTTGCACATGTTATCTCCAGCTTCAGAACTTGCGACCATTTTTACTTATACTTATATTTTATATCATCTTCAACGTAGTATGACTTGCAGACGCGCTTTTATCACTAGCTAAAATGACGCTGGGCTGCCGCCCTATATGTGACGATAAAAAATTTGCTTCAATTTTTATTTCAGGAATATTCCAAAAGTAAACGAAATTCCCAAAATACGTTTAAGAAGGACAAGCAGTGGTTTTATACAAAATGAAGAAGTCAATGAATTAAACGAATCCATGACGGATAGACATAGACAATTAGAAAATGTTTTAAATCAGTTACACGGCCGAGAGAATGAGGATT
Source organism: Pyrocoelia pectoralis (assembly GCA_036250285.1). NCBI lineage: Eukaryota > Metazoa > Arthropoda > Insecta > Coleoptera > Lampyridae > Pyrocoelia > Pyrocoelia pectoralis. The sequence continues at coordinate 33,276,432 of CM070075.1, read as the reverse complement.
CGAGGGATCAGTCGAACGAAGAAGAAGAAGAAGAAGCAGGAGTAGATGAAGATAATAGATTGATTTATCCCCTTTTGGAAATATTTCCCCAAGCTTGCCCTAATTTTATACGTCAACTGTGCAAAGGAAAAGAAAACGTACCTGGCGTACTGGATGATTTAATTTCAGAAATTTTGGAAATGGACTATCCTAAAAGAATAAAAAGACAAAGCCCTCAGCGCCACTTAAATGCCTCCGAACAATTAGAACTAATGAAAAGCATCCTTGTAGATGCAGATCCGGATTATTTGCAAATGCACTGTGATCGTCTGGCGGATAATCCGGACAAATTAAAAGAATTCATATCTGCAGCGTTGGAGACGCACAACTATCCAACATTAAAGGAATTCTTAAGAAAACAACAAATTTCTGCACAGCAAAAACAGTATACAACTGAATTTAGCATAGAAAAGTTTCTCGATATAATACCGAATCCATTTTCCTATTTCAACGATGCAACTCGCAAGGTCAACAAATTAGATCACCTAAGTCAACATTACGCTTTATGTTATTTGAGAAATCGATTTTCTCTGATAAGTCTCCGGACAATTCGTGAATGTTTTATCAAAAATAAAGAAAACTTTCTCGTAACGTGCAACGAATTAGAGTCCTTTCCTTCAAATAAAAAAATGAAAGGAAAAAGAGCAAAAGCGTTAATGCCTAATTGTATTCAAAATATTCCTCTTCTTCAAGAAATTGCCTTCTACGATAATCAAAACGACATAGAATTATTTTTAAATCAAAGAAAACTTGAAGAAGAAATGGAACGAGAACGGGCCAAAGTTGCGGGATTACTTCAGACTTGTTCCTGTTGTTTTGATGACGAAGTAATGATCAAGGATGTCCGTTCCTGTGAATCGGGTTGTGTTTTTTGTAAGGATTGTGTAAGAAAAGGTGCCGAAGTTGCTTTTGGAGATGGAAAGTTAAATTTTCCGTGTTTTGGCGATTGCAGTTCTCATTTCAGTTTACAAGTTTTACAGGTATAAATTATAATTTACTCGATAACATTTGCTTTTAAAAATTTTTTAGGCTGTGCTTACTCCAAAAATGTTTTCTGTAATTGCGTTGAAAAAACAAGTTGAAGAAGTAAAAGCGGCAGGCATTGAAGATTTGGAAACTTGTCCTTTCTGTGATTTTGCCACAATACCTGCACGTGACGATAAACTCTTCAGGTGTCTTAATCCTCAGTGCATGAAAGAGTCATGTCGTATGTGCAAAGAACCATCTCATGTTCCGTTACGTTGTGATGAAGTAGAAAAAGATGCAGATGTAAAAGCGCGAACTTATGTTGAGAATAAAATGACTGAAGCGTTACTTAGGTATGTTACGTTCTATACAAAATGTTATTGTTATGGCTAAACCACTTGACTTTAAAAAGGTTTTGTTTTCGAAGTAGAGAGGGGCCAACTAGAGGTACATTTTAAAATTATTTTCATAATGTACAATATGTTCCAAACAGTTTTATTTATAAACCTTAAAGTTTTTGAAATATTCTGTATTTTGTGAAATGCAGTAATATGTAACAAATTTCACAAGTATAGCAAAATCAACCTAATGAGGTGTGGGTGACCTCGAGATTTGACTACTCTTGTCATAACTCCTACTTTAGGAAGGACATAAATAGATGTGTGTTTATCTTTGATGTTAGATGTCCATTGTCCGTGTTAGGTGATTGATATACAAAGGGAGTAAAAAAAATTACCAATATTTTAGGTTAATTAATTTCTGGATACAAATTGTTAAACAATCGGATAAATGACATTCAAATTCAATAAATAAATTGAATTTGAATGTCGCTCCTTAGCTTAATAATGTTTAAAATTCTCTTCGGCCATTATTCTTGCTTCTATTTACTCTGTTGTCGGTGTTCTTGCATCGTAGAATCCATCGCAATAGACAGTTTTCATACAGGGTGTTTGGTTTTTTTGTGCACGACTCTAAGCTACATTTTTTCAGACGGAGAGTAAAATCCCTATGTAAAAAAGTGTTCTAAGAAATATTTTGCCAAAATCAAATATCTTTAATAATAAGAATGGTACTATTGGATTAAAGAATTCGACCTAAATCGAGAAACTCCCCTTAGCGGTCAAACGATTAGAGATAGCTGAATTCTGTTTACGCCAGTGATTTTCTCATTAAAATTGAGCTCCAGACACCTAGGTCTATTTTTTTCTATCTCTTAAAATAAAGGGTGTTTCCATAAGAAAGTGTCCCATTTGTACCACCCAGTACATTTACAATGGATGTATTTTGGTGTCTTCTTTTAAGCCTTAGGGTGCAGATTCTGTCCAATACTGCCTTGAAGTTTAGGATTGCTTGTTTAAGTTTATTGCTTATTTAAAAACCCCTATCTAGGATTCTATTGTCTCCCCCACTATGTCTCCGCTAGTTATTTTGTGGTGTATTTGGTTTAGGAGTTAATAGACTTTAAAAAATAATGTTTGTTATATCAAAGAGTATCTAAAATAAGAGAAGCAACGCCATTAAAAACACTGTAGTTTACTAAGGTGTGTTGCCTAACAAAATATTATCGAATTTACAACGTTTATTTGTACGCCACATATCTGAGGCGATAACTGTTTAATTACAAAAAGGACAACTACCTGGAAGTTTTGAAATTTAAAGCAAAGATATCTCAATGTTGCCGAATCTTTATCACATAACTTTCTATACAAAAATCTGCAACCTTCATTATTATTGCTACTCGATATTTATTTTGGATACTTAGGTACTTTGTTTAAAATTTCGGAGCTTGTAATGAAATATTTAAAACAAAACAATATCAAAATAATAGTTTTAAAATTGTACCTGAGTTCGTACAAAAAAACAACTTTTAAAATTTTTTACGCGCTCCTGTTAAAATGATTTAATTTTTTGCTTTTTAAAGTTTCTAGGGGTTTTGATGTTCTTAAATTTTGTAAAAAATGTCTCAGAGTTTTGTATAGCTTGCATTTCATTAAATGCCGAATTAAAAACAATTTATGACAGTGGCAACTATTAACTTCTTGCAACCAATTGGGTTCTGAAATATTTACAATATTTATACTATTTACAATTAAATTTTTCATAAAATTTAAAGATGTTTGATGTTCTTTGAAATACGCATAAAAAAAATTTAACAATGTTGTTAGATACTACTCTAACAACAGTGACCGACGGCTTTTTTAATAACGTTTGCTCTCGTGTTAAAAGAAAAAGTTTGGAGTACCACAATCTGTAACCACTTATCACAACATGCATTATAAAGTGGGGAATCGAAAAAAACTTAGATACGTTCGCATTTCGGCGATTTAACTCGCAATTGATATACACACACGAATTAAACATAATGTTTAAAATAATTATGTAAACTAAAAATAAAAACAACAACCACCAAGAAGTACTTACGTCAATTTTATAAAAAAAGCTGAATAGTACTTCGGGACAGGTACTTTAAAACAGGTAATTAAATAATTGTACACCTTATAATTCAACTAGGAATTTACCTGATAATGTACCGACTTTATAAATAAGTATAGGGTTGTATGAGCAAAAAAACAAATCATTTAAAAGGAAAATTACAAATTTTATTGGTCTCGCGATGAGACAAATGCTCAAAGACAGGGCACAGCGCAAAGGATTAATATCAAATTTAATTATACAAAGAGTATGTAACATACATACTTAAAAAAATGCAGTATGTACTTCAATATTAAAAACTCAGTGGAAAAAAGTTCAAAAGATATACAAAATATTAGAAAAAGACCGTGAGAGAAATTCTCGAGACCACCTCCGGGTTAATGTTGGAATGTAATAAATTTAATAATAACATTTTAATAATTAATGTAGGTACCTATTCCTTAAAACCTAATTACCATTTGTTCAGTACAATCCTTGTTTATACAGGGTGTCTCATGGTGACCGTCGGTTAGAAGTATATCAAGAACTGTAAAAGCTAGAAATTTGAAATTTTGCACATGCGACATGCCGTGTTTAATCTATTGAATAAAAATATTTTCCAAATGGCGGCACTTCCGGAAACACCGGAAGTGAGCATCAACTTCTTTATTTTAAATACAAGCCAGGCAATTTTTTTCACATTCTGATGTGTCATAAAATGTTTAGTAAGTATGCTTAAAATAATCGGCGTATCAATTTTGATTGTTGAGAAAAAAAGTTTTTTTCACTGAAAAATGTCAAAATCTTGTTTAGGAAATAAAATTGAAAGTCGAAAGTGGTAAAAGTTAGGGAAATGGGATTTTAGGTTCACAATGTCAAAAGATTGAGACACAATTGTCTGTAATGGATAATAAAAAATTGCCCGCGGTTACGTATCTATTTGACGTTATTTCCAGACTTAAGAAAAAGTTTAAAAAGTCTCTTTTTTTAAATGGAATGCCCATTTAATTATCAGCCTATTCGATGTAGAAATAAATTTCCTTTAAATTGATATACCCTGTTCCTATACCTAAAATCAATGATTACAGAGTTATTTACATTTTTCTAATTAAATTTATAATTACATACTTTACAAAACATGGTTGGCTTTGAAAATTTTCAAAAAATTTTTATTTAAATGTTTCTTATGCTTTTATGATTATTTAAAATTCTATCTATGCAACTTCTTGACTATCCAAGATCTCTTTCCGTCGAACAAACAGAACTTTCAGGGAAAACATTAAAATATGCCAATACATTGGTTTCTGCAGCGTCATTGGGGACAATTGGTTTTGCCAAATTTCGTGGTGCATTTACTTCGCCCAAATTTAGAAAATTCTTTTCAATCATCCTGATTTTTCGTTCTGTCATTGTAGGTAAATGCGGATATCTTTCGTTAAAGTGTTGAGTGATTCTTTATTCAATAGTTAAAGGTTCTGCAGGTCCGAAAAGTAATACAAGCAGACTCGCCATGAATGTAAAACAAATTTAGAATATCAGCGTTTGCGTATTCCATATTTCCCAATTAAAAACAAATATTAAGCGCAAAAATCAAAATTCAAACAGATAACACTGATAAAAAACGTAAATGTAGCGTAAACTTTCAAACTGATAGCTAACTGACAACTGTCATCATAAGAAACAATTGAATAAAAATTTTTTGAAAATTTTCAAAGCCAACTATGTTTTGTAAAGTATGTAATTATAAATTTAATTAGAAAAATGTAAATACCTCTGTAATCATTGATTTTAGGTATAGGAACATGGTATATCAATTTAAAGGAAATTTATTTCTGCATCGAATAGGCTGATAATTAAATAGGCATTCCATTTAAAAAAAGAGACTTTTTAAAGTTTTTCTTAAGTCTGGAAATAACATCAAATAGATACGTAACCGCGGGCAATTTTTTATAATCCATGACAGACAATTGTGTCTCAATCTTTTGACATTGAGAACCTAAAATCCCATTTCCCTAACTTTTACCACTTTCGACTTTCAATTTTATTTCCTAAACAAGATTTTGACATTTTTCAGTGAAAAAAATTTTTTTTCTTAACAATCAAAATTGATACGCCCATTATTTTAAGCATACTTACTAAACATTTTATGACACATCAGAATGTGAAAAAAAATTGCCTGGTTTGTATTTAAAATAAAGAAGTTGATGCTCACTTCCTGTATTTCCGGAAGTGCTGCCATTTGGAAAATATTTTTATTTAATAGATTAAACACTCCATGTCGCATGTGCAAAATTTCAAATTTCTAGCTTTTACAGTTCTTGATATACTTCTAACCGACGGTCACCGTGAGACACCCTGTATAAACAAGCGTACAATTAACTTATCAGAGCAATCCAGCCATTAGTCATTAAGCAAACTAAATGTGGCAACCTTGCAAATACTTTTAACAGACTTACCATAAAGATTTCTGTAAATTTTCAATGGAAGACAATATTTAAAGTACATTTAAAGGGACGCCTAGTTCTGGCTACGTCTACGCGAGGGCCCGATCGTGGAGTCCTAGCGGACAAGTTCTTATAGCCTATACGCATAAATCCTATACCACTGTTTCTCTTATTTTAGATACTCTTTGGTTATATAAACTAGTGTCCGAAATTCTGAAATAAAGAAGATATAACCACTCAAAAAGGGAAGAGGAAAGACCCGTTCTTCAACGTACTAAACTATCAATTACAAATTTTCAAAAACTTAAAAGTGTTTTATAATATAATAATAAAAGTAATTTATTCTTGGTAAGTTCATTTACATTCTTATAGGTGGGTAATTGACAATACAGTAGAACCCCGCTATTCCGAACTAATTGGGACCGAACTCCGTTCGGTTTAGCAGGCATTCGGAATAAGCGGATTTCATGAATAATATCAACATATTGATGGGGAAATGGCGGAACATTGCATCCTCAAGTTAATTCAATGCCTTTCATCAGAAAAAAATGATTGATTTTACTTTTTAAATGGGTGTAAATTAGTTATAACAATATGTAAATGTATGTTTTTTCACGAAAGTCTTTTTATTTCTTTAAGTTAAAAAACCTGTATTTTTCTGAATTCTGTTCGGAATAGGCGGATTTTCGGAACAGCGGGGTTCCGAATAGCGGGATTCTACTGTATATCTACGTGAGGACCTTTGTCCTTATCCGAAGTAACAATAAAAAAAAGGTAATAAACATAAATGAAATAAATCTAAACAAGCTACAGTTTTAGAGTGTTGCTCATAAAACATAAAATGATACTGGTTTTTGGTTACGTTGCATAATGTTAATGTGTAATCATGTTTAGAGGTGTATTTAGTAGATAGTCACTCAGTTTTTGCTTTAAATTTGTTGTAGACACCTGTTGACCCTTTTTGGAGAAGTTTGTTTTAAATTTTTGCTGTGTCTTGTTCCTATGTTCTTCTTTTACGTTTCCGAACTTTTCCCTAATGTACCTACCTACATGGGCTTTCCGGGTTGTTTTGGTCGAGTATTATATTGTTTTGTGCACAACATAGTTTTGCTTTTAGGTAATACAATTTCCTGATCTCTAATATGCTCCCTTGTTTGTGTAAGTCCGCCGTTGAGTACATTTTATTTTTAAACAAGTATGAAAAGGCGCGAATCTTATAGAATTCGGCGGATATGTGCAATTTTCCCCCTTTCCACCCCCAAAAAAGGAGTTGCAGTTGGGGGTGAAATTTGCAATTTAACCCTTAACCAGCGACGTCTGTTGAAATCGCACTATACGTGACTATCGGTTTCTGAGACCGCTGGGCTGTATTAGCCACTTTTTGTTAGTATGAATGTTAGTAAATGATAATGAACAATAATACTAGATTGTTTTTGTCAACTTTTATTATGAAAATACAGATGATTTCTTTTTCCTTTGGTTTGATCAGAATAAATATTGGGACGATGCCAAAAAAATTCGTAAAAAAATTAATCGGTACATATTTCTCTTTACCAAAAACTAATAGTAATATTATAACTAAAGAGTAATCCTCTTCTATGTTTTTGAAAATGCATGTTTTGCATACTTTTTTGGTTACGAGGAATCTCGTTACTCGCAAGCAGCGGTCACACTGACCGCTAGTTAATTAACTTTAGCGGGTTTTAATCACACAATAAGAAAGTGGGGAATACCGTTGTATAGTCATTCTGCTAAATATAGTCTAACTTTAAGGTAGATAGGTGCCCCACTGTCACAATTAATAATTACGCAAATTAGGCTAAAAACAAAAAAACGGCAGCGGTCTCACAAACCGACGTCGCTGGTTAAGGGTTAAGAATAGTTTGTAACGTGAAAATTTTCATAAAAGCAAAGTTGATTGCCTGTCTATTTATTTAAAATTACAAAAGTGCAATAAAAAATAGGTGTTCCCATTTAAGTTTTCAAAACTCACCCCCGGTCCACCCCACAGGGGGGTGAGGGTGATGTTTACGTAGCATGACTCAATAGGTTTCAAAAAGTAAAGGAAATGTGTTTTTTTTCTTTTTGTAATTGGATGTGTTGCGCTTGAGATATTCAAAGGTGTATATTTTAACTTTAATGGCGTCCCGACGGCGAACCAGAGATTTGGAATTAGTAAAACATTTCCTATAAGATGACACCACTTCCAGCTTTCTAAACCCTGTAACATCGACCAACGCACAGACATACAGACATCCGGACGAATTTAGTAACCAACTTTTTGATGTTGGTTGAAAACATTATCTTTAGCACTCTGTTTTGTAGCACTCGTACGCTGTTTAATACGTTATCGTATGCTCCTCCCAATCCTACTATTCCATAAGTTACCACAGAAGCAAGTAGGGTATAATAGATCATTGTAAGTTGTTGTCCATGCTTTACCATGTTTACTGTGAGATGATTCTGTTCAAACCATTGGACTAAAATATCCTTGGATAATCACTTTTAACTAGCTGAAGTAATTCCTTCCAATCGTTCCCTGTTTACACTAACACTGTATCGTCTGCAAAACTTATTATACCTTTTGTAGGAGAATCATATAGGTCATGAATATATAATATTCCATAAGTTACCACAGTACCCCAGTATCGAACGCTGAGGTACTTCACAATTAATTGTTAGGGGGATGCTAATGACCGAGCGACGTTTGGCTTTTTGCGTACTGTCAGTTAGGTAGCTAAGTAACAATTTCAATGTTACAGCTCTGCTCTAATACCGTACGAGTGTAGTTTACGTTTACTCAATAGAGTGTTATGATTTAGGGTGTCGAAAGGTTTTGCTAGGTCTACAAAGATAGAGATGTGTAGAGTTCCTTCACTAACGATGCGATCGCATGGTCGGTTGAAATCCCTTTTCTAAATCCAAATTGTTGTTTGTTCAAAATGTTATATTTGAGAGACAATTCATTAAACTGTTGTGGAGACATTCCTCAAATATTTTAGAAAGAGCTGTTAAGATTGATATGGGTCTGTAGTTAAGTGGAAGGGTTTTGTCGCCAAATTTGTAGATTGGTACTACAAGCGCCTCTTTAAATGATACATAAAGGGCATAGAGCGGTTTTAGGCCCACTATTAATGACGTGTGAAATCGGAGTTACGATGTAGTCTACATTTTTGTAGTATTAGAGTCGAAATTCTTCTTTTTCTATTATTATCACGATTTTTGTTTTTCCTGCACGTCTATTTCCATACCCATTTGTGTTATTGTTTTGTCCCACTGATTTAGTATCTTCTGTGTGTTCATCAAACTGTTGTTTTGGGCTTGTTCTCGTTGTGCATTTTCAAAGTGTTGTCCATGTAAATGTTGAAAAGCAGCAGTCTGAGGCTGTCTTCCTGCTTAACGCCCCTATGCATCTCATAATCTTTTGAATATTTTCCCTAGCAAAATGTTTTTCGAGTCGAGTAATTTAAAAACATTATCACACACGCTCTAATGAACGCCGTCCGTTTACCTTCTCCCTCAGAATATAAATGAACTACCTTCTCCAAACCGGAAATTCTGACGCAATCACTACGCAGTTGTTGCACCTTCGCGCCTCATTGGTTATGCTATCACATCCCCCATGACGAGGCGTTCCCACACATTTACATTTATTAACTACACATAGAGTCCTGGAATTTAATAGACACACCTTGTAGTTGAGCTCCACTTAAAATACACATTTAAGTGGAATTACTTGTTATTATTGCTTTAATTATAATTTGAAAAAAAAACAATTGGACTAAATACACATGTATTTTATTTATTTATTTACTATTAGGTATAATTCTAACCTCTTGACCTATTTTATAATTGATTATTAAATTAATGGAATATATTTTTAGAACCTGCTATAAATGTGGGATGAAGTTCATTAAAGCGGAGGGTTGTAATAAAATGACATGTTCTTGTGGTGCCCTTATGTGTTATGTCTGTGGTCAACCAGTAAAAGATTACAATCATTTTAATGGACCGGGTGGCGAAAAAACAAATTTGTAAGTGGATAGGGGATAAAATTTATTTACTATAAACTTATTTGTAGATGTCCATTGTATAGTGACACTAATCAATTGCACAAAGAAGCTATCTTAAGAGGGGCAGAAGAAGCTAAAAATGAAATAGGTATTAATAATTCTAAAAAATTAAAAATTGATCCTACGGCTGATATACAACAACATTACAAACCAAACAAAAGAGTTGCGGTCCCTCCTGCCCCAATAAATCCCTTTTTAGGACTTAACCATCAAGAAGTTTTGTTACAGGTAATTTTTATTACAAAGAACTGAGTCGATACTCTTGTTTTTTTTTTTCTAGGAAAGGGCATTACAAATGTACAATCGACTGCGCCACCAAAATCGACACCATCAGTAATGTTTAATTAGCCGAACAAAATTTGCAGTTTAATATTAATATTTAGGATATGTATTTTTTTATAAAGCCTTTTGTGCATAGAACTTTATTGTCGTTAGTTATGTTTGTTAAAATTGCAATTTACTATTTTAAACTTTCATGTTGAAATAATAAAATGTTTTACATAAATATCAAAGATATAATAGTGTTATAGAAATTAACAAAAGAATGTAACAAGACAAAGTAAGAGCGTTAAACTTGTTCATTACACTTTTAATAATGGACTAATATTTGGGAAGTTGGAGATAAAATAAGAAAATTAACACGATTTTAAAGAAAATTTAATGCTCTAAAAATTCTTTCTGAGTACTTTACTGTAAAATGAAGGGTTGCGGTGCTACAGACGAAAGTTTGAGAAGAACCGTGGGGTGAAATTTTTTTACAAAATAACCACCATTTTAGAGATATAAACGAAAAAGCGAAAAAAGTGACCTGTGTTATGACTTATATAACTAAAATTGGGTATAAAAACTTTGATTTTACAAACTGATGAAAATTTTATCTTGGCGGTCAATTAACAATAATGTAAAACAGCTATTTTTGTACCTACTTCGATTTTTCAGGTTGAATAATATATGTACTGCCAAACAGCTGATTATAAATGTGCTTTTGTCCTTTAGTTTAGCGAATGCGAGAAAATTGATGGCCTCTATATCTACACACTAAATACGAAATACACCAGATAGAAATAATTTACAAGGTATATTTAAATATATAAACAAAACAAAAATTCTATAAACAATCTGCTAAAAACGAGAACAAAACACCAAGGAAATAAAAACAAATAACTGCGAGAGTACAATTTTGAAACACCGACTGCGAAATAAAATACATATTATATCTATATGTATGTACCGGTACAGCCGCTTACCTCGCTTATTTGGCCACCCGGTACATCAACGTAAAGTATGCATATTGGATATTGCTGCGTAGATAGCGAAAGTTGGAGCTGATTATCATTTTTTTTCAGAATTTTTTTGTAGTAACTTCGCTCGTTTCTCGTCAGGTGATGCTACCTGTTGGCGTTTGAATTTTAGTTCTAAATACAATAGTTACTACTTTGGAATGGCGTTTTTAAACGCAGTCTTAAATAACCCATAACGTCCACAACACAGCAAGTATTAGGGATGGGACATCGAACGTACGACATCGATGTTAACATCGAAGCCATACATCGATGGTAATCAAATATCGTACCAAAACATCGATGTTAGATAAACATCGCAACAAATTGAACAATAAAAAAAATTGTTTGTGTTTGTAAACTAAAATAAATAACGACTATTTATTAAAATTTATACTTAAATAATTATAATAATTATTATAACTATTCGGACGTGAAATGCGAAATGCAAAGCAAACTGTAGCAGCTGACGGAGAAGTGAACGAATGAATCGAATAAAATGTTTTGTATAAACCGCATTATCAATTCTGTAGAAAAATCAGCATTATTTTTAAAGGAGCTTGCTGGAACCTGGATATGTTTTGTTTTCAAATAGTAAGACAACAGAAAAAGTGGGAGCAAACAAAGACAGCACAATATACAACACAATATGCTTTGAGAGAGAAATATATAACTTTTAAGAGCCACGTGTTACACTGGCGCCGTATGCGTATGCCTCGTATTCTCGTATAGTCGTATGGTGCAATCGTGCAATTACTGCAATTCGCAAAACATCGCTTAACATCGAAACCATAACATCGATGATTCTAAGACAGTAACATCGATGGCAAAAAATCGGACATCGAAAAGGAAACATCGATGTTTAGAAAAATTTAAAACTGATTATGGTTGTTATTATCAATATGTTTACCTACTGAACACCACATTTCCCAATTAAGTTATGTTAAACTGAAATAAATAATTTAATGTGATAATTAAGAAATGAGAAAAGCAGCAGTAAGCAAATAAAACAGCAATTTATCGCCAAAAAAAGCAGAATTTTGTTCAGTTCGGTTAGCACTAATTTTTATCATACATATTTCAGAAACTACATTCTGTATTATTACGAATAAAATTTGAACAAATTGCTATAGTATAATATATGTACCCATGCCCTGCTACGAAGCCGACCGAAATCAGTCACTCCCGGCGCATGACGTCATTTCGAGACGAAATATAGCGCGAATTCTCAGAACGTAATAGGTTTGATGCAAATTGCGATTGTGATTTTCGCGGACGACGCTAAACGCAATATAATAAACTCGCATGTTTGAAAACAAGTGCTGCAGTTTTCGTTTCGAAATGACGTCACAGATGCGCAATAGCATACCGTTGTGTGTTTACCGTGTATGTACCGCTCCCTCAAATTAGCGACATGTATTTTCAGCAAGATGGAGCACCTCCACACCGCACACGTGTTGTAAGTGTATGGCCTAGGCCTAGTAATACATTTTGTGCAAAGTGGATAGAAAGGGATGGATCAACACGATGGCCAGCCCGATATTACTCCGCTTGATTGCTTTTTGTGGGAGTATGTCAAGGAGAGAGTGACAGAGTGTATGTTGAACTACCAACCACAGCGGAAGGTATGAAAAACAGAATCAGAAACGTTTTTGCACTTGAGATATTCGCTGACAGTAGCCTACTTGCAAAAATCAACAACTTCTTCATAATTACAGTAGTTTTTCCGGAAAATCTCAGTAACTATTCAGAATTGACCATACAAATTGCATATCAGTGGAAAGCTTATAAAAAACAATCGACTCGTGAACAGAAATACAGGGTGTCCATTTATAAAAAAAAAGTTATTCGACTTTTTGCGTTTCAGCATACCCTGTATAGTGTGTGCATAAATGGACCAAAAGTCGACTATTTATTAAAATTCCAAGTTATTCTAAAATTTTCTGTGGCAAGTTTGTCGAAAAACATCCATGGCCTGCTGGGTAGTGATCTATCAAATATGAGCCTTTTTTCGAACAAAACGTTGAATAAGGCCGAAACGGGGAGAGCTAGACCCATAGTGACCTACACAAAGTGCCATTATTTTTTCATTTAAAAACTAATAACGTAGAAATATACAGGGTGTCCCATTAAAAAAACATAACTTTGGTTTACCACGATGTATAGGAACGTTCTTTATATAATCAAAATATTTTTATAATGTGCAGTATTAGTGTGCTTACTTGGCGGTGAAAACCGTATATCGATATCTTGAATAGCAAAAAAGTTATGGACCAATCATACAGCCCTGGGTAACCCTGTATCAATGATTTGTTAGTTTGGTTCATTGAACTGTACGCTATACGCAACTGGAAACTGAAAGGAAACGTCCATAAGTAACACTGAAGCCACAGCAAAGGCAACGCCTTCATGTTCGAAGGGCAACGCTCAACGACTGGGTATCTCTGTCTCTTTCTTTCCCACGCAATGTCATATCTATGTATAAACGATAACACGGGGAATAAAATGTAAGTAAGTCAGGTAAAAATACGTTGATGGTTATCTTTTTTACCAGTCATACATCCATTGTGATCCAAGTCAATAAAACGTTTACAATTAAATAAATAAATTATTATAAGATATATACCCACAATTTTTGTGACGCTGTACATGCATATTGAGAATACAGACGCGTTTACAGAACATTACAAAATTAATTCAGTTATTTTGTTTGTAGTAAAAAAAAGTTATATAAAATTTGGTGCTATTTTCTACTAATTGTTATGAACTACTAAATTGTTAAATTGACTAATTCACCCTTAGATCATTGGAGTATACCGGGTGAGTCATTTAACCTGGAATTTGAAATATCTCGAAAAATACGCATTTTATAGAAAAATGTGCCGAATCAAAATTTGAATATCTTCGAGGGGGAAATTCGTTAGTACTAAATTATACCCTCACCCTCACCCCCTGTAGGCGGGGCGGGGGGCAAATTTGAAATCTTAAATAGGAACCTTTATTTTTTATCGCAGATTCGGATTTTACGTCGAAAGCTACGTACGATTTGTCCGAAACATTTTTTTCGATTCGCGACAGGGGGCGCTGTAATCGCAGCAGAAGTCAAAAAACAGATAAACACGTATTTAGTAAGATTTGACAGGTTATTCAATGATGTTAGGGTTGCTCTCCCCTCTCCTGCAGGAGTGTATGTGTGGGGGGGGGGGTTGGTGAATAAACTGTTTTTAACGTAACCCAAGAACAACGACGAGGACGTAATAGTTTTATGTTGTATTTGGAGTGCTTCATTAACGTGAATCCCCTTGCCCCTCACTAATCAAGTCAATGCTCGAAATGGTGACCTTGAACTTGAACAGCCTGGACACAAGCGTTCGTCTGTCGAATCTTACTAAATACGTGTTTATATGTTCTTGACTTCTGCTCCATTTCTTGCGATTACAGCGCCCTTTGTGGCGAATCGAAAAAAATGTTTCGGACAAATTCTACGTAACTTTCGACGTAAAATCCGAATATGCGATAAAAAATAAGGGTTCCTATTTAAAATTTCAAATTTGCCCCCCGCCCCGTCTACAGGGGGTGGGGGTGAGGGTGTAATTTAGTACTAACGAATTTCCCCCTCGAAGATATTCAAGTTTTGTTTCGGCACATTTTTCTATACAATGCGTATTTTTCGAGATATTTCAAATTCCAGGTTAAAAGACTCACCCGGTATATGATCTAAGAGTTCACCAGACAAATATTATGCAATTTCTACATTGCTTGTCTTTGAAAATACAGTCGCTATTCCGAAAATCCGCCTTATTCTGAAGAGACCTAAAAACGCGCACTATTTAATATTTCTCTTCACTTCATTCCTGGGCCTTTTATTGGGCACGGAAAAATTACACGTTAAAAACGTATAAGTTGCGTTGACAACGATGGCAAATAATGTTATAACAAGACTTATTCACCAATGAAATTATTTAATACTGCGTTTATCGGCTAAATTAGGACATCCGTATGCAACACAACAATTCACCATGGTGTTTTGATTTATAAATTTCACAACCACTTTCAAATATTATTTGACACCTTTCAAACTATGGAAAATACGCGGTTAAAAGACGTCTGCCCTACTAACGCAACAAGTTAGAAAGCGACAGAAATACCCATTCCACATCTGTGCTTGTCAGCCAAGCATGGCTTCAACGCCTACAATGCATTGGAATAGGCCGTATCCCTTCCAGTTGAGTAGATAAGTAAGGGGGGTTCTGGACCAAAAAGTCACTAGATTTTGTAACTTTTCTTAGGTTGGTAGTACTGGTCACTAGAAAAGTCACTAGATTGGCCACGCCCCGGTTTTACCTGTTCAATATCTGTTTTTACCTGTTCAATACCTGTTTTTTACCTGTTCAATACCTGTTTTTACCTGTTCAATACCTATTGCAAACCAGGGGCGTGGCCAATCTAGTGACTTTTCTAGTGACCAGTACTACCAACCTAAGAAAAGGTACTAAATCTAGTGACTTTTTGGTCCAGAACCCCCCTTACTTATCTACTCAGTTGCGTATAGCGTATAGTCACAGAAGACAGAAGCGACACTCGTTTGATATTCGTTTGACAAATCCTGGTGACCTTCGCCATTTTGTTGTTAGTACTTTAGGTGGGAAATTTAAAAACACTTTAGTTTTCAGCATTAATCTACTTCTCTGGATGGCAGCGATATTTCCCAAATGTAAACTATTAAAAATTAAGTTAACATTTGCAAAATATCGTTGCCATCCAGAGAAGTAGATTAATGCTGAAAACTAAAGTTGTTAGAAACCAATTTTCATTTTTTGTGTCCTAGTGGCAAGGGGTTTTTGTTTAGTCGTTGTTAGGGAGTTGTTAGGAAGTGAAAAAATATAATATAACAACGTTTTTCCACTACTAGCTGTGAAGTTGACAATTATTGCGTATCCTAGACAACTGAGAAGTTTAATTTCTCTACCTAGTGGTCAATAATCTATTATATTATTCACCTAGGTTAATAATGGGAATTTGCATTCCTGTGCTACATACTTGATTTTTACAAGAATTTTTTTTTATTTTTAATTTGTGTCTTAAATTTGACTAGTAGT
Organism: Pyrocoelia pectoralis; assembly: GCA_036250285.1. Taxonomy (NCBI): domain Eukaryota; kingdom Metazoa; phylum Arthropoda; class Insecta; order Coleoptera; family Lampyridae; genus Pyrocoelia; species Pyrocoelia pectoralis. The sequence continues at coordinate 33,260,119 of CM070075.1, read as the reverse complement.
GGAAAAAATTGTATATACACCACGATGGTGAAGCCATTTATAGACCTCGCACCTTATTCCGCTCGGGGCAAAGCCCCTCGCAAAATAATCTTGGTGCTCGGTCAATAATAACAGTCTTCACCACCTTGGTGTATAATATACTATTTTGTTGCATCTATTGTAAAAGTGTTTTTCCATATTAAATAGGCTGAATTTGCGAGGACTAATGTTTGAATTTCCTTTATTCCTACAAGTAGTATCTGCCGGGAAAACGGGTAGTGGACCATCAGCGATACAAAAGTGTTTTTAAATTTCCCACCTAAAGTACTAACAACAAAATGGCGAAGGTCACCTGGATTTGTCAAACGAACATCAAACGAGTGTCGCTTCTGTATTATGTCTTCTGTGGTATAGTTCAACGTTTGGTATGTCTTGTAGTTATTTTATTTCTTAGTAGATGTAGATACATTTAGTTCTTATGTATCTTTGATTAGGTCATATGAACATTGTGGTTAATTATTTAGAAATTAATTTTTTTAAATATGGGAAAACCTTCAAAGGTTGTCGTTTGTGGCATGAAGGGTGTTGGAAAAACTTCGATTTTGCAACAAGTTATTTATGGACAACTATCTGATACAATGGTAATTATTTACATTATTTAATTATATAATTAACAATAATCAGGAATACTAAGTTAGAAATTATGGATGATAATTTAACTAATGTGAAAATATTATGACAATTTACCGTATAATTAACATAAGCATTCCTCAGTTATGTCTCATTAGTCCATAGTCGAGTAGATTGTTTTACAGCTGCTCGGCTGCTCCTGTCTGTAAATTGTATGTAATGAGCTAAGATTGACTATTTTTTTTAACAGAAACTACTTTGTTACAATATCTGTACACAAAGACAACACTATTTCTATGATTTTATGCTTTTCCGTAACATGTTTTAATTACTTATGCATTACTCGTGTGTATCACTTTTACTCATATAACTACTACAACAATAACCACCAGGTACATGATATCATTAGAAAAGTAAACACACACACACACACCCGCACCCGTACATGTTTCGCAATGTTTGTGGCACCTCAAACAAAGTCATGACTTATGGCACTTTGATGTTTCTGTGTATATTAAGCTTACACCATCTATAAGAATTGGCATAAACTAACCCTAGTTGCGATACACTCCCTGGAAAGAAATCTATACGAAAATTTTATTTATGGCATGTGTGCCATAGAAATAGTCGTTCCTGCAAGTGTATTAATCATGCCATTACTAAGTATAAGGAACGCACGCTTTACACGGTATGCCATAATTTTATCACAGTGTTGCCATACTTGCCATCACTTAATTTACCACTCTAAACAGTGATAATTATTTGTTAGGTCACTTAATTTGTTAAACATTTATTACATTATTTGGATAAAAGGGGACCGTAATATTTTAAGTAATGTAAATTACTAATTTTAAAGAACTTCTAAATAATGATATAAATGTGAATTTTAACATTTTTATTAACAACATTGACACTTAAAAGTAGGTATTATATTGACAATTCCACCAATTCAACCAATTAGTTTGCACAATTTTGTTTTCGACCAATTAGGAACGAATTACACTGACAATTTAGTATGGTCCTCAAATTATCGCTGTAATCCCTTCCTCCTTCCCTCAAATCACTATATTTTTCTCCAAATTGTGTAAAATCTGAAGATGAAATTTTCTTTCGTGGAATGGTCATGCCGAATACAACTCGGTTGTACCGTTGATTGAAGAATCTTTCTTTAGTCAATGGTTGTACGAAATTGCCAAAAATTGTGGATCTCAGATTACTCGTATTTGTTTCGAAGACAAATTGTTGTCGATTGGGCTCATTTAAGATTTTTTTTAATTGACCAATCGAAAGATTTTACAATTTTATGAGTCCCTGCAAAACATAAGAATTTTTCAGAACGTACAAATGACTTTAAAATAATAAAACCCCGAGCGCTCGAGCTTCGCGCGAGATTGCACTGTGACGTCAGTAAGTATGATTTCATAAATGCTCATATATCGGTCACCCTCCAGACGGGACGTTAAGTCGTTAACGTTATTTAAACACCCGATACCGTTAACAATCAACGACCGTTTCTTATTTATGAAATTAAATTTTGTATTATTACATGATCTGAGGATTTATTGATCATATTGCCACGCCACGGCAGATACGGGAAAGAAGTTCAAGTTACATTTTAAATTTTCTGCCACATTGTAAAAATCTAAACAACTTTTTATCCTACCGTTGCGGTATTTCTTGTTTGCTATCTATTTACATGTTACAGAAACTCTGGGTGGTTTATATTATACTATACCGCCCCGCAAAGATTTGTGTCAATAAAGTTATTAGTTTAATACTACTAAGCTTTACTGTCTTATTTCTGGACAATGAGTGTATTTTACCGACAAATACGTTCTGCTTTTCACGCCTTCAAAATTTAATTATGTTTACCTAGCTGTAGCGTAGATAAGTGTAGAAATCCAAAAATGTCACAATTGTATAATCCTATACAGGGTGTCTCACGGTGACCGTCGGTTAGAAGTATATCAAGAACTGTAAAAGCTAGAAATTTGAAATTTTGCACATGCGACAAGGATTGTTTAATCTATTAAATAAAAATATTTTCCAAATGGCAGCACTTCCGGAAAACATCTTTATTTTAAATACAAACCAGGCAATTTTTTTTCACATTCTGATGTGTCATAAAATGTTTGTAAGTATGCTTAAAATAATCGGCGTATCAATTTTGATTGTTGAGAAAAAAAATTTTTTTCACTGAAAAATGTCAAAATCTTGTTTAGGAAATAAAATTGAAAGTCGAAAATGGTAAAAGTTATGGAAATAGGATTTTAGGTTCTCAATGTCAAAAGATTGAGACACAATTGTCTGTAACGGATAATAAAAAATTCCCCGCCGTTACTGATCTATTTGACGTTATTTCCAGACTTAAGAAAAACTTTAAAAAGTCTCTTTTTTTAAATGGAATGCCTATTTAATTATCGGCCCATTCGATGCAGAAATAAATTTCCTTTAAATTGATATATCATGTTCCTATACCTAAAATCAATGATTACAGAGGTATTTACATTTTTCTAATTAAATTTATAATTACATACTTTACAAAACATGGTTGGCTTTGAAAATTTTCAAAAAATTTTTATTCAAATGTTTCTTATGCTTTTATGATTATTTAAAATTCTATCTATGCAACTTCTTGACTATCCAAGGTCTCTTTCCGCCGAACGAACAGAACTTTCAGGGAAAACATTAAAATATCCCAATACATTAGTTTCTGCAGCGTCATTGGGGACAATTGGTTTTGCCAAACTTCGTGGCGCATTTACTTCGCCCAAATTTAGAAAATTCTTTTCAATCATCCTGATTTTTCGTTCTGTCATTGTAAGTAAATGCGGATATCTTTCGTTAAAGTGTTGAGTGATTCTTTATTCAATAGTTAAAGGTTCTGCAGGTCCGAAAAGTAATACGAGCAGACTCGCCATGAATGTAAAACAAATTTAGAATATCAGCGTTCGTGTATTCCATATTTCCCAATTAAAAACAAATATTAAGCGCAAAAATCAAAATTCAAACAGATAACACTGATAACAAACGTAAATGTAGGGTAAACTTTCAAACTGATAGCTAACTGACAACTGTCATCATAAGAAACAATTGAATACAATTTTTTTGAAAATTTTCAAAGCCAACCATGTTTTGTAAAGTATGTAATTATAAATTTAAATAGAAAAATGTAAATAACTCTGTAATCATGTATTTTAGGTATAGGAAGATGGTATATCAATTTAAAGGAAATTTATTTCTGCACCGAATGGGCCGATAATTAAACAAGCATTCCATTTAAAAAAGGGACTTTTCAAAGTTTTTCTTAAGTCTGGAAATAACGTCAAATAGATCAGTAACCGCGGGGAATTTTTTATTATCCGTTACAGACAATTGTGTCTCAATCTTTTGACATTGAGAACCTAAAATCCCATTTCCCTAACTTTTACCACTTTCGACTTTCAATTTTATTTCCTAAACAAGATTTTGACATTTTTCAGTGAAAAAAATTTTTTTTCTCAACAATCAAAATTGATACGCCGATTATTTTAAGAACACTTACTAAACATTTTATGACACATCAGAATGTGAAAAAAAATTGCCTGGTTTGTATTTAAAATAAAGATGTTGATGCTCACTTCCGGTATTTCCGGAAGTGCTGCCATTTGGAAAATATTTTTATTTAATAGATTAAACACGGCATGTCGCATGTGCGAAATTTCAAATTTCTAGCTTTTACAGTTCTTGATATACTTCTAACCGACGGTCACCGTGAGACACCCTGTATAATAATGTTAAACTCCTACGGAGCTAATACACATTTTTAAAGATTACATTACAACCTTGCAAAGGTCAGGTGGCAAATAATTTAATTTTCAGCTTTAACTGTGACATAATTACGATATGTAAAACATTAACTTATGTAGGAAACCCTTGGCGTCGCAGTAACTTCTTAGCTAATGGCATTGAACTTTCGAGAATGGGGCCACCCTTTCGTTTATGCATCTGTCAGGATAGTCGAACATATGGATTGTTGCCCTATATTTAACTATTTATGTGATTATGGTCGATGAGGTTGCCCTGCACCTGCAGACAACAAACGCAGTTTCAAATGTTATGGGTGCTTTTATTGTTGTCTGCGCGGCCGACAACATTAGAATTAGTTAAGGGTGTCATGTTCTTACTTTAGAAATGTTAACTGAAAGGGGCAAGCAGAGGCCCTCACTTATAAGAAAAACAAAGGAAGGAGTAGTTAGTTAGTCTCTATCAGCCGTTTTGATTACTTCGTGTTGCAGATTAATAAAATCAGTCTTCGATACTTTTTATTCCCGTCTAATACATAATCTTACACTTAGTTTTACATTTTAACTCCTCTCATTTCTGTGCTTATAAAATCATGACTTTTATTAAAATACTTCATGACCATAAATAAGTCTACTTGCGGTAAATTTGAAGAGTCAGCTTTGATAAAATTAGCTTCACACATGTTGATCATGTTCTTCAAACAAACAATAGTACAAGGTGTCCATTTAGTAGCCCGTTCTTCAACTACGGCTTTATTGTTAAATTTACTAAAAAATAAATATACGGGATTGCAATTAGGTTGGATGAAGCACATTTGCAAATTATTTAGACACATACAGGGTGTCTCCAAAAAGTATGGCGCATAAAACGTATATTTTTTTAAATGGAATGACCCACTTTTTTTAAGCCCAAATGTAGGGGCCTTGGGTGAGCTTTTCAGTCGTACATTATTTTTGTATTAATACACGGCGTTGTCAAGTTATTAATTAATACATATTTTTTTGCTAAATATCAACCCTTCCATTATACGCTTGTATTTTTTAACGTCTTGTTTTTGTTTTTACTTAAGTTCGGTGGTGGACTTGGGTTGAATGAAAGTATTCAACCGTGACGAAACGTTAAATTATTTCATACAGGATGTTCACTTTTTCTTGCTCCAAACATCGACATTTTCAAACTAATTTTTCTTCATTTTTTTAAATGGCATACCCTATTTATTATTGCATATTTGGAATCCCCGGTAAATTTTAGTGCAACTTTATTAAGCTAACATTTTTTCTATTCGTAATAGCACAGCCTATAGTGTTTGCTATCGGACACATATACGACAGAAATTTAAATTGAAAGAAATCACGATTTTTAATTTTCCCACTAGTAAGCCATAGATTCTAATGACATCTTAGCAGGTATGATAAAAGCCTCCATATCGTTCCATTTAACCCAAGTATTTGAAAGAATTTTAGTTTTGCAACCCTTTTGATAGTTTTGATGGTGAATACATGACTTGGGAAAAAAACGAAAGATGTGAAATTTGACTAAAAAGGAAGGGAGGCACAGACCAATTATAATGACGTGTTTGCTCGAGTAAATTTATTACTGTACTATAACTTTCTGACTTTTGATTTGACCCAAAATTTTGGATGATCATCTTGGTGAATGAATCTTAAATTGTAAACAAATAGGTTGCGCATGTAATTGAAGGAATTTTTGTTTAGACACTTTTTTCAATAGTTGTGATGGTGGATACTTGACTTGGGAAAAAAGCGAAAGGTGTGAAATTTGACTAAAAACGAAAGGAGGTACAGCGTAATTATAATGACGAGTTGTTCGAGGAAATTTACTACAGAACTTTACAATTTTGGCTTTTGACTGACCCAAAATTTTGGATGATCATCTTGGTCAATGAATCTTAAATCGTAAACAAATAGGTTGCGCATGTAATTGAAGGAATTTTTGTTTTGACCCCTTTTTCAATAGTTGCGATGGTAGATACCTGACTTGGGAAAAAAGCGATAAGTGTGAAATTTGACTAAAAACGAAAAGAGGTACAGCGCAATAATAATGAAGTCTCGAGAAAATTTACTACTGAACTTTACAATTTTCCCTTTTGACTGACCCAAAATTTTGGATGATCATGTTGGTCAATGCATCTTAAATCGTAAACAAATAGGTTGCGCATGTAATTGATGGAATTTTTGTTTAGACACCTTTTTCAATAGTTGTGATGGTGGATAGCTGACTTGGGAAAAAAGCGAAAGGTGTGAAATTTGACTAAAAACGAAAGGAGGTACAGCGTAATTATAATGACGAGTTGTTCGAGGAAATTTACTACAGAACTTTACAATTTTGGCTTTTGACTGAGCCAAAATTTTGGATGATCATCTTGGTCAATGAATCTTAAATCGTAAACAAATAGGTTGCGCATGTAATTGAAGGAATTTTTGTTTAGACACCTTTTTCAATAGTTGTGATGGTGGATAGCTGACTTGGGAAAAAAACGAAAGGTGTGAAGTTTGACTAAAAACGAAAGGAGGTACAGCGTAATTATAATGACGAGTTGGTCGAGGAAATTTACTACTGAACTTTACAATTTTCGCTTTTGACTGACCCAAAATTTTGGATGATCATCTTGGTCAATGAATCTTATATCGTAAACAAATAGGTTGCACATGTAATTGAAGGAATTTTTGTTTTGACACCTTTTTCAATAGTTGTGATGGTGGATAGCTGACTTGGGAAAAAAGCGAAAGGTGTGAAATTTGACTAAAAACGAAAGGAGGTACAGCGTAATTATAATGACGAGTTGTTCGAGGAAATTTACTACAGAACTTTACAATTTTGGCTTTTGACTGAGCCAAAATTTTGGATGATCATCTTGGTCAATGAATCTTAAATCGTAAACAAATAGGTTGCGCATGTAATTGAAGGAATTTTTGTTTAGACACCTTTTTCAATAGTTGTGATGGTGGATAGCTGACTTGGGAAAAAAACGAAAGGTGTGAAGTTTGACTAAAAACGAAAGGAGGTACAGCGTAATTATAATGACGAGTTGGTCGAGGAAATTTACTACTGAACTTTACAATTTTCGCTTTTGACTGACCCAAAATTTTGGATGATCATCTTGGTCAATGAATCTTATATCGTAAACAAATAGGTTGCACATGTAATTGAAGGAATTTTTGTTTTGACACCTTTTTCAATAGTTGTGATGGTGGATAGCTGACTTGGGAAAAAAGCGAAAGGTGTGAAATTTGACTAAAAACGAAAGGAGGTACAGCGTAATTATAATGACGAGTTGTTCGAGGAAATTTACTACAGAACTTTACAATTTTGGCTTTTGACTGAGCCAAAATTTTGGATGATCATCTTGGTCAATGAATCTTAAATCGTAAACAAATAGGTTGCGCATGTAATTGAAGGAATTTTTGTTTAGACACCTTTTTCAATAGTTGTGATGGTGGATAGCTGACTTGGGAAAAAAACGAAAGGTGTGAAGTTTGACTAAAAACGAAAGGAGGTACAGCGTAATTATAATGACGAGTTGGTCGAGGAAATTTACTACTGAACTTTACAATTTTCGCTTTTGACTGACCCAAAATTTTGGATGATCATCTTGGTCAATGAATCTTATATCGTAAACAAATAGGTTGCACATGTAATTGAAGGAATTTTTGTTTAGACACCTTTTTCAATAGTTGTGATGGTGGATAGCTGACTTGGGAAAAAAGCGAAAGGTGTGAAATTTGACTAAAAACGAAAGGAGGTACAGCGCAATTATAATGAAGAGTTGCTCGAGGAAATTTGCTACTGAACTTTATCATTTTGTCTTTTGATTGACCCAAAGTTTTGGATGATCAACTTGGTTAATGCATTTTGAATAGTAAAATATGTTACGCATGTATTCGCAAGAATTTTGATTTTGCAACCTTTTAATATTGGTTATCCCATTTTGTGATTAAGCTAGAACCACCTGCACTAGCGATGGACCTTACTTATCTAATCAATGTTATTTGTTATAAATGAAGTAAAATAATTAATATAACGCCAAACAATAAATGTAATCAATTTTTTCAGCTGTAAAGTAATTTATTATAAAGAATTAACTAATACAGTTAAAAATTGAATCATATTCGATTTGGCATGTACTTACGTATAGGTAATCATTGAATAACTAATATTCAAATTCATATTAGTTATACAATGGTATAATTTAAAAATTTTCCATTGATTATAATAATACAGTAAAACCTCGATGTAACGACTAATTGGGGGGGGGGGGGGGGGGTCCATTAAAGCCGAACGTCCGTTATATAAAAATAAGTTTAAAGTAAATCGAAAACCCTACGCTAAGCAAGCAAAATTCCTCCGCGTGCGTTGCAGCTGGCCGTACTGAAAACGCTGAAATCTCAGAAATGTAGGTCAATGTACAATAAAAGGAAGGTAATCCGTTTGGACTGAGGAAGAAACGCACGCTTAATTACATTTCGTACTTTTATTTTCTTGAAAATAAATTTGTGTTTTTGTAGTAAAATTTGTTCGTTTTATATTATATCAACAGGACTTTTTAAATTGTTTTACCGGATTTTTTGTGCGTTATTAGGTATCCGAAGTCCTTTAAATAGAGATGTATGAAATTGTATAATATTGCAACTGCAAGGATCTCTGGTTGATAGTACCATGAAGGCATGAAACCGACAAATTTTTTTTCCAATATTTAAATAGCCCATAGTATCAGGCAATCGTATATAGGGAATATTATATACACGAAGCAAATATATCATATTTCAGTTATTCCTGGTGGACTATCAATGTTTTGACTATGAAAGGACGTTGGATGAATAGCGAGATGTAAATACAATTATGTACCTATACAGGGTTCGCCATTACTCCGGCCTCGGCTTCTAGTGCCTTTGCATAAATGTCAGCATAAAATGTTTAGTAATGTACTCATTTCTATTGAAAAGCTGCATGTTTTAAAAATATTTTTGTTTATACAGAGTGTGTAGTTTTCGCTGGGCAGTATAAAGTTACACTTTTTTAAATAGCAACCCATAAATTTTTTTATGCTGTTCGATGAAGGCTTAATTTAGATGAAAAATACTTTTTAAATTTTTTAAATTGATCGCGGCGTTGCCATTTTAGAGCAATTTCTTTAAAAATGCAGCATCAGAAAGAAATGGTCACAACACTGGTGTTTTTTGAAATTTTGGAATTTGCTTTTGTAAATTCGTAGATGAAAGTCAGAAGTACTTAAATAGTCTAAAAGATATTTTTAATTCGCCATACTTTTTTTGTATGAGAACGCTACTTTTCAAATTTTTCAAATTGCTGAAACTCATTTTTTTTAAATGGCACCCTAGATTTTTTTCAACTGTTTCTAATGTAGTTTTTAATTCTCTATCGATTTGCACTAGTACTTTTTTTTCCTAACATCTACAGTTATGGAGATATTTATAAAATTTCAATTAAATCGCAACAAGCATTATTTTAATCAAGCGGGTTTATTATAGTAGGCTTTGCTTATATTAAACAAAAAACAAAAAGAGCGAGACCATTAGAAAACCAACAAAAATAAAAAAAAATTAGTTTAACAAGTGTTCAAAATTTTGCCCATTTTGTTGTAGGCACGTCTCAAGTCTTTGCCGTAAAGATTCACGCACATTTTGTAACATCTCATGTGTGACATTAGAAAATGCGGTTCTTATTCTGTTTTTCATTGCCTCTTGTGTAGTAGCATCTTCTTGAAATACATAATCTTTCACGATCTTGCCGGCCATGGCACAAGACCACCTCGGCCGATCCATTGATCACGATAATGTTCATTTAAATAATTACGTACATTTCTACCAAAATGACATGGCGCACCATCATGCTGATACCACATGGTCCTTCTTGTGTTTTCCGGAACATTGTCTAGTAATTGTGGCAAAGAATTATTCAAAAACTCCAAATATCTGTCGGCATTTAAATGACCATCAAAGAAGTAAGGACCTATGATAAAATTATTCACAATTCCTCCCCATACATTGACCGTAAATCTATGTTGATGATCCAAAACTCTTAAAATATGAGGATTTACATTATCATAGTAATGAAAATTACGACGATTTACTCGGCCATTACTGTGAAAGGTAGCTTCGTCGGTAAATAAAACAGTGGATATAAAGCCTGGCACCTCATTAAGTTTATTTAACATCCACACACAGAAAGTTCTTCTTGAGTTAAAATCCCCTATAGTCAACTTTTGATGCAGTTCAATGTGATAAGGGTGATATTTATGACTTTTCAGTACTCTTCTCACTGAAGTAGCACTAATTGTACCAAGTTCTTCACTAATTTGTTTGGTGCTAGCATTTGGATTTTCAACTACAGCCTGCAATACCATAAATTCTGCCTCTTCCGTTCTGACAGTTTTTCTTTGAACAGGTGGCTTGTAGTTTACCGATCCTGTTTGTTCGAATCGAACCAATAATTTTTGTAATGCACGGATACTTGGAGCACGGCGATCAGGATATCTTTGTTTATAGACACGAGAAGCCAAAAGACAATTTTTTTCACATTCACCCAAAATAAACACCGTGTCCACTAATGCGTTCTGTGGAAAATTCATTTTATACGAAAGTTAATAAAGTAGCGAAAGTAGTAACAGGTAATAATGTGACAACTAATAAACACAATAAGTAACTTCTACTGGATATTTATTTTTTGTTTAATAGAAGCAAAGCCTACTAGAATAAACCCGCTTGATTAAAATAATGCTTGTTGCGATTTAATTGAAATTTTATAAATATCTCCATAACTGTAGATGTTAGGAAAAAAAAGTACTAGTGCAAATCGATAGAGAATTAAAAACTACATTAGAAACAGTTGAAAAAAATCTAGGGTGCCATTTAAAAAAAATGAGTTTCAGCAATTTGAAAAATTTGAAAAGTAGCGTTCTCATACAAAAAAAGTATGGCGAATTAAAAATATCTTTTAGACTATTTAAGTACTTCTGACTTTCATCTACGAATTTACAAAAGCAAATTCCAAAATTTCAAAAAACACCAGTGTTGTGACCATTTCTTTCTGATGCTGCATTTTTAAAGAAATTGCTCTAAAATGGCAACGCCGCGATCAATTTAAAAAATTTAAAAAGTATTTTTCATCTAAATTAAGCCTTCATCGAACAGCATAAAAAAATTTATGGGTTGCTATTTAAAAAAGTGTAACTTTATACTGCCCAGCGAAAACTACACACTCTGTATAAACAAAAATATTTTTAAAACATGCAGCTTTTCAATAGAAATGAGTACATTACTAAACATTTTATGCTGACATTTATGCAAAGGCACTAGAAACCGAGGCCGGAGTAATGGCGAACCCTGTATATGTAACTAAATTCGTAAAAGTGTAGTAATTACGATTCAGAAACTACGGAAATATTTATTATTATTTATATTTAATATTAACCCTTTGTAATGACGCTCACGTTTATTTACATCAAAAAAATTTAGTGAAATTTCCGCTTTCTAATGTATCAACAAAAACATTTCCAAGTTCAATTTGCGTTGTAAATGTGAGAATGATAGATTTGGCAACAATGTTGTTATTTCATATTGTGGTTATAGAGGGCGCTCCGATCAGAACACTGACAAAGTGTCATAAATATGGTGGTGCATACACCAGCAGTAACATAAATTATGGCATGTTACACAAATTCTGTATCTATTTTTAATATTATGTTGCCCACATGTCATCGCTACAAATATCAATATCTTATTCACTCTGTGTCGTAAGGCACACCACATACTAAAATAACGACAGCGTAACTCCAATTTGTAGGGAGATAATAGGCAATGAAATTATGGCATGAAGTGTATCATGCCATAATTTCACCACATGCCAGAGTACAGGTATATGTTCACACAAAGTGCCACAAGTATAGGGAAACAAACACACACACGCACACACACCCGCACCCCCCCACACACACACCGTTCACATGAACAAAACACAAATTACAATGAACATAAAGATAATAAAGGGTGCGGCAGAAAGAACTCCGCGAGTTGAGAGGCAATGGGAAGCAAGCAGCGATAGAGTAGAGTGGTGGGGGCGTGTCTTTGAGTAGCTGCATACATGCCGTTTTCAGTGTACTAACTTAGAATACTACAGTAGGTACTGTTCTTATGAGGTTTCAATTGGTGGTGGATAAACTCATACAAATGTCAACAAACCAACTGCAGTGTACTGTTATGTAAACAAATGAGTAGGTATCGCTATTGTCAGATTCAAACAAATGAATTTCCTTCATTGAATAAAAATGACACAATAAAACAGAGAAAGAGAAGTCAAAGTGCGTGAAAACCTTTACACTGCCAATTGAAACCTCATAAGAACAGTACCTACTGTAGTATTCTAAGTTAGTTCCACTTCGTTCTGTGATCATGGATGTTCGATACACGATTAATGAAAGAATCGATATGATTTATATTTATGGTGAAGCTCGTAAGAACGCTAGAGCAGCTTGCAACTTATACCATTTGCTGTCTTATTTGTCCAATATCATATTACCTATCATCCCCAGTGGATAAATGTACTAAACCTTTTATACTCGAAATTGAATGCTCTTTCCATTTCCGTAGCACAAAATACATCATCCTATTTAAAAAAGTAATTTGACCTTGAAATGACCTTGAGAATAGCATTTTAAAGACGAGTTAATGTCACTATCTTATGTCTCCTCATGAATACTGCAAATGTATGAAACATTTTTCGATTTTCCCCTTCGTTTCAGAGCAAAATGGCCACGACACTATAAATGCCTCACCCTGTATATAGTATGTGCCATAATTAGTTGCAGATTTGAAGTTGATTGAAATTAGAATTCTATGAGAATTCGCGCCTTTTGATACTTATTTAATTTTGCAAAGATCTGCATTACTTACAATTTCACTGTAGAAATATTATCAAAGATCAAAGCTAAAACTATGCTACACCGGTCCTATTTATTCCATTGAAATAATAAAAGATTTGGAGCAGGTACATTATTTACCAAATATATCATCCGCATGCCTCAACAGTAAGACTTTATCTTACTCGCTCAAAACACAAATACACAAACTATGAGAACACTTCTATAACATACCTCACATTTCAGCACTGCACAAAACAGTCACATACATGTACACAGATAAATCTTACACTTACACACCCTTCAGATGACTAACAGAAACATTGTAGTGTCAGTGAGTAGGAACAGATACACTACTTACACATAACACACAAACAAAAAACTTTACAAGGACGGCAGCCACAGGAGATTAACAGAGAGTGCATTGATCCTACAGAAACGCATGCTGGGTTAATCAAATGTGATATTAGAGTTTAGAGTTTTTTAGAGTACACATTAGGTACATCAGCAAATAAGATTACGAACAGAGACACACTCAGATAGCTGAGATAATACACAAAACGAAAAAACATAATCTTACCACTAATAACACACCTTATTATAACTGTACACTAGAAATTGTAAAAACACTATACACCAAGCTATACTTGGATAGGACACTATTCACATATAAAACTGTACAAAATAATAGGTAGACCAGATAAAACAGAAAAATCATGTATACGAGTGTAATAGATATTGCGATTCCAAACAGTAATACTCTAACCAACCAACACATGCAGACAAATACTATAAATACATTAGTATAGGGTAGGAACTTAAACTACAATTAAGAATTGGATATACAGGAGTTATACCAAAACTATTACACCACAGGATTTAGATAAAAACATATACATTCAACATACGGATACGGTTAAAAAAGGGAGGCATCATCGCACTTTCCACTTAGTTAGAAAACTTATAAACATGACAAACGTAAATATAAGAGAAGATAAGATATACATTAAGAACGACCAAACAAAACTAGAAAGGGACACCGACGCACTGATCAGAAAAAGAGTAGGGGAGGAGAGGCAACAAGGGAAAGATGTAAAAAGTGGGTACCAGAAGCTGACCATGGACGGAAAAGAATGAAAATGGAACAAATAAAAATGCGGGTTAGAGGAAGCGAAGCAGAATAAAAGGGAATCAGTGAATATTCCAAAAAACTAGCTAAAGAAGATAAGACAACTGGACGGAATAACGAAATGACGAAACATGACAAAAAAAGGAATATGGAAAAGGTTATGAATAAAAACAAGGAAACAAACACGAATATAATAAATACACAAAGAACAAGAGCAATAAAAAACTAAAAGCGAGAAATATAATAAAAATGGAAACCTGGAATATTAGAGGAATAAATGGCAAAGAAGATGACATAATCGAAGAAATGAAAAAAAAAATGAAAAAGATAGAATACCTCGGAATAACAGAAACAAAAAAGAAAAGTAAAGGAATTCAGGAATTAAGAGAAGGATGGCTACTAATTATGGTCAGCAGTAAAAAATACGGAGCGAGCACAGGAGTAGGACTGGTAGTAAGACCAGATAAAATAAAAAATTTAAAGAAACAAACATTCCTAAACGAAACATTGTTAACCATAGAAGCAAAAGATAATAATTAAGTATGTAAGAAATGAAGTAAATATGAATTGAGAAGGAAAAGAATTATGTAGAAGAAAAACAACGTCGACAAAATGAAATGAGACTGAAAGGGGGATTCCGGAACAAGGAAATAAGATTGTTCTATCAAGAAATAAAGAAAACTGAGAAAGGATATACAAATAGACAGCCTTATTTGAAAAACATAGAGGGTAGATTGATACGAGGATGGAGTAATCAGAATAGAAGAACTAAGTGTTGATGAGATAAGTAATGTATTGAAAAGCATGCAAAATAACATGAGCCCAGGAGAAAGTATTGTAACGATAGAAATGATCAACAAGAGGAGAGCAACTACAAGGAAAAATTAGTGAATTGCTAAAACAAATTTGTGTAAATGAGAGAATCCCAAACAAATGGGCAAACGCCCTTAAATGTCCAATATACAAAAAAGGGGAAGTAACCAAGTAACATTATGTAATAATTACAGAGGAATAGCATTACTGGAGGTCTGTATAAAAGTCTAGGACAGTTAATTAGAAAAAGGTTAAAGATTTATACCGACGATCAGGGGGAATAGCAATGAGGGTTTAGAAATAATAGGACAACAGACCTGATATTCACTCTAAAAGAACTCCAAACTACTAGCTATGAATATAAAATGGAACTTTACATGCTTTTCATCGACTTTAGACAGCCCTATGACAGAAGCAGAAAAAAGATATAGGTACGAAGGAATGCAGCAGCTAGAAATACCAGGGAAGCTTATTAGACTGACAAGAATGTCATTAATAAACACAAAAAAAACAAGATTTTATGAAATAGAAAAGAATCAGGGGAGTTTGAAATGAGAAGAGGGGTAAAGCAAGGAGACCCCCTATCAACAATACCTACTTTTTTAATATGGTGTTAGAGGTAATAGCGAGAAATACGGGAATAAAAACGGAGGGAACAATTTTTAATAACGAATACAAAATACATGGCCTATGCGGACGACCAAACAGTCATAGCAAGAACAAGAGCAGAACTAATGAGAGTAGTAAAGAAAATAGCGCAGGAAGCGCAGACGAAAAAACAAAATATATGATAATGGGTCAGACACGGAAACAGGGAGAGGAGGAATGAAAATTGAAAATGAGAATGGACAATAAAGAAAATAAATTTTAAAAAACTGGAAAGTTTGTATATTTAGTGTTTGAAGAAAATGGTCATGAAAAGCAGAATTACAAAGCTTGGTCAGCCTCCTGCAATCAAAAATCTTTTAGAGGCAAATGAGAGTCATAACTCATAAGACCAATGGCACTTATAGAGTAGTTTCAAAATCTCGTGGCACTCGAGATACACGGCGGGATTTATTTAAATGCGATACTACGATACTAATATGAAGTTCTATAATTACACCTGTATTTATTTACTCTACATATTTAGGATGGCATTTTACCTACCGATGTTTCTCAATGTATAGTGAAAATTAAGTAGCGGATAAATTCGATAACTCCGTTAATTTGTATGCTAGAGAAAAAATCTAAAAGACATATAGAGATTTAAATTACAGCGCATATGAAATAGTATATTATACACCAAGGTGGTGAAGACTGTTATTATTGACCGAGTACCAAGATTATTTCGCGAGGGGCTTTGCCCCGAGCGGAATAAGGTGCGAGGTTTATAAATGGCTTCACCACCGTGGTGTAGGTATATACAATTTTTTCCACTACTAGTCAAATTTAAGACACAAATTAAAAATAAAAATTTTTTTTGTAAAAATCAAGTAGGTAGCACAGGAATGCAAATTCCCATTATTAACCTAGGTTAATAATATAATAAATTATTGACCACTAGGTAGAAAAATTAAACTTGTCAGTTGTCTAGGATACGCAATAATTGTCAACTTCACAGCTAGTAGTGGAAAAAAGGTATTTTCAGATGTTTTGATCAATTGTTTTGAGAGTTGTGACGTCAATATTTTTTTTAATGGCAACCGATTTTTTTAATTTTGCATTTTCGTTAGAGTTTTTTAATCTCTTTTCAACGATGTAAAATTTTAGATAGGTCACATAAGAAAAAATTCAAGAAAAACGATTTATCCGCTACTTAATTTTCACACTGTATAACGTCGTGTCTACTTTTCGAAATGGTTTTAAATCCCGCCAAACATCTCGAGTGCCACGAGATTTTGAAACTACTCTACCTAACATGGATATTGAATAAAGAAGAGATTGAAATCCTGAAAAGATAGAAAAGGAGGATTCTACACACTATACCACGTGTCCCAGATAACATTTCCAGCATGGGGATCTCGCTTATTATAAAAGATACAGATTTGGTTAAATTAGATGAATTACTCCTAAGGATTAGTGAAATTATAGGACACTCTCCAATTTCCAAATTTCCATGTATTTTAAGACTTATGGCAAGAAAAAGAAAAATGTCAAATTTCTTTTTCTTGTAATATCTTTTTTGTTATATTAGACATATAAATTTTAATTGCACTTTCTTAAGATATTTTTGATGCAGAATTTAAATATCAATTTAATTATCTAATTTAACCAAATCTGTATCTTTTATAATAAGCGAGATCCCCATGCTGGAAATGTTATCTGGGGCACGTGGTATACGGATGAGTAATAACAAATAAATAAAAAATAAATAATTTTGAGTTAGAAAAACTAGTGCAAGTTAAGTTTAACATGATGTCTGTTTAGAGATTAAAATAAAAAAAATAAATTGTTAAACAAATTAATTTCCTCTAAACTTAATCCATAGTAAGTCAGTAATACACGAAGGGGGTCGATGATAATAAATAAAACTACTTAGTACCTCCCCTTGACAATGAATTTAATATGAGAATTAAGTCAAAACTTAGGTGAAACGAAGGATGGGGTGAGTGGTTATGTTTTTTAAGATAAGTATACAAGTATACTGAAACATTAGCCCCGAAATTAATCGGCAACACTAACGGGTAATGAAGTAAAACGATTAATTGGAAGCACCCCGCTACTCACTTTCACGTGGGTGACAATCAATAAAAATATTTTCCGATTAATGCTGGATTGTCACCCACGTGAAAGTGAGTAGCGGGGTGCTTCCAATTAATCGTTTTACTTCATTACCCGTTAGTGTTGCCAATTAATTTCGGGGCTAATGTTTCAGTATATGTACTTGTATACTTATCTTAAAAAACATAACCACTCACCCCATCCTTCGTTTCACCTAAGTTTTAACTTAATTCTCATATTAAATTCATTGTCAAGGGGAGGTACTAAGTAGTTTTATTTATTATTCCTCTAAACTTACCTTGAGGAACTCCATAAGTAGTTTGCCGAGCTGAGAAAATTTGAGTGGTATTTACTTGTTATTTTTATAATTATTAAATAGAAATTAATTATGAAAACATGGTAGAATAACTTTCTATTAATTGTGATGTGCCGAAAGTATGATAGAAATTTAAATTTGTAAACATTTCCCAAGATATTAACATATTATATTCGTCACAGGAATTATTTCCAACAATAGAAGATATTTACGTGGCAAATATTGAAACGGATCGAGGAACACGTGAAAAAATACGGTTTTATGACACAGCCGGAATTGAGAAATCTCAAACTAGCACAGCAAGTGGTACAACTAATCAGCAGCTTCCCAGACATTACTTAGTTCTTGCCGATGGATATATATTTGTTTATGATGTAGAAAATCTAGTCTTTAGATGTACTTATTTCATTAAAAAAGGACATCGATAAAAATAAAGACAAAAAGGAGGTAAGTACGTCTATGATGTTATACAAACGTAATTTGTACGTTCATTTCGTATATAGATCACAGCTATTGTAATTGGAAATAAAGCCACCGATGGAAATAATTCGGAGAGTGAAAGCACACTCAACAAGGCCATCGTTTGGTGTAATAAAGAGAAAATTAGGCATTTTAGTGGAAGCGCAAAGCAACGTATTACCCTATTTGAACCATTTATTTATTTAACTAGTAAATTAAATCCACCACCTAGTAAAAGCACATTTCCTCAATTGTCAATGGGACGAAAAGTTTCTACGAAAGACAATTAAAGGTATTATAGATATTTAATATATAAAAATGATATAATGATAAAATATTTAATAAGTTAAAATAATAAGATAACATAATAAAACTTATTTATCTATTAATATATACAGTTAGAGAGCAGTAGCTCGTTGCTTAAGTTGTTTGAGTTGCGCTTCTACAGCTTGAGGTAGGTCCATTCCTACTTGTTCTTTAAAATACTTTTCTATCGCCTCCACCTGTAAAAAAAATGAAGTTTTTGTTAAGTATATCATAGCGTTTGTACACATTGCACTTACTTCTTCCATCCAAAAATCTCTGGGTAAACTAAATAGTTCTTTGAAGTCCACCTTTTCTTTCAAGCCGGTCGTATTCAATGCATTTTCGGTAGGTATCAGTCCAATGGGAGTATCTTGTGCGCAATCTTCATTATCAATTCTCCTTAAAATCCAATCTAAAACACGGGAATTTTCCCCAAAACCGGGCCACAAAAATTTTCCTTCATTTCCTTTTCTAAACCAATTGACGTGGAATATTTTTGGTAGTTCGCTCGATTTGTCTTCCATACTAAGCCAGTGCTCTAAGTACTTTCCGAAATTGTATCCGAAGAACGGTCTCATTGCAAAAGGATCGTGCATAATCACTTTTCCTTTATGTTCGGCTGCCGCGGTCGCTTCACTACGCATAGCTGCTCCTATAAATACTCCATGTTCCCAGTTCTTGGCTTCGTATACTAGAGGAACACCTTTTGGTCGTCTACCGCCGAATAATATTGCCGAAATTGGGACACCTTCGCTAGCTTCCCAATTTGGATCCAATATGGGGCATCCCGATGCAGGTGTACAGAATCTATAATAATATGTTTGTGATGAATGTTGTATGCTGTTAGTAATTATAATGCTTACCGTGAATTGGGATGTGCTGCCGGAGTTTTCGTTTCTCCCTTTATCCACGCTTTTCCTAACCAATCGGTTATTCTGATAGACTCGTCGATCTCATTTTCTAAACCTTCCCAAAATACTCCTCCGTCACTAGTTGATGCAACATTTGTGAAGATTGTGTTTTTGAAGACGGTTCTCATTGCGTTTGGATTACTCGAATTAGATGTTCCTGGTGCTACACCAAAAAATCCGTTCTCTGGATTAATTGCTCTCAATTGTCCGTGACTATCGAAGCGCATCCATGCAATATCGTCACCCACACATTCAACTTTGTAACCAGGTAAAGTAGGTGTCATCATAGCGAGGTTTGTTTTACCGCAAGCAGAGGGGAAAGCGGCTGCGATGTACCGTTTTTTGCCAGCGGGATTTGTTACGCCCAAGATCTAAAATAATATTTAGCTTAGTTTCCAAATGTGGAAAGTACAAAAATGATCGCGTACCAACATGTGTTCGGCAAGCCAACCTTCTTTCTGAGCTATGGTAGAACCGATTCTTAAAGCGAAACACTTCTTCCCAAGTAACGAATTTCCGCCATAACCGCTACCATAAGAAACGATGTCATTAGTTGCAGGTCTGTGTAAAATGATTGTGCGTTCAGGATCACAAGGCCAATGTGGCATTTCAATGATACCGTTAGACGGTGTACCAACAGAATGTAAACATTTAACAAAATTTCTGTTATCTAACAGTAAATCCAATACCGGTTTTCCCATTCGTGTCATTATGTTCATCGAGGCAACTACGTAAGCGGAATCGGTCACTTGTAGTCCAATTTTTGAAAGGGGCGATCCAACGGGACCCATCGAAAACGGTATAACGTACATAGTACGACCTTTCATGCAGCCAGTAAATCTGTCTTTAACCGCTACTTCCATATCTCTAGGTGATAACCAATTGCCTAAGGTACCTTTAATTCCCTCTTTTGTTGTCGGAATGGTATCGGCTCTGCGGTCGGTACATATAAAAGTTTTCGATTCGACTCTAGCCGTATCTGCAGGATTCGTGCGAGCCAACCAACTGTTGTAACAATGCAAATAAGTATTTTATGAAACCTACATATGAACAGTAACTTACCAGTTTTCATATTTTGGTAATGGCGTAATGGTGCCTTGCTGTTGTAATAATTTGAGCAGATAGGAATTTTCGGTATCGCTTCCATCGCATACATGAATTTTTTCTGGTTGACACAAATCTGCATTATCTTCTATAAAGCTTCGTACCTGTATTAAAAAAGGGAGTTATCAAAGGTAATAATCCATGATATGTCAGTAATACACGAAGGGGGTCAATGATAATACATAAAACTACTCAAAACCTCCCCTTAGACAATGAATTTAATATGTGAATTATGTCAGACTTAGATGAACGATGAGATGAATGGTTATGTTTTTTGGAAGAAAGTATACCGAAGTATACTAAAACATTAGCCCCGATATTGTAATCGGCAACACTAATGGGTATTGAAGTTTAAACAATTAATTGGTAGTACCCCGCTACTCACTTTCACGAGGGTGACTAACCAGCATTAATTGGAAGAATGAAGTTTTTTTTATATGAAAAAACACCTCGTTATTAACCTTCAACAAAGGTGAAAAAACAAATGTAAAGTTTGTTGTTGAAGGTTAATAACGAGGTGTTTTTTCATATAAAAAAAACTTCATTCTTCCGATTAATGCCGGTTAGTCACCCTCGTGAGTAGCGTAGTACCAATTAATTGTTTAAACTTCAATACCCATTATTGTTGCCGATTACGATATCGGGGCTAATGTTTTAGTATACTTCAGTATACTTTCTTCCAAAAAGCATAACCATTCATTTCATCGTTCATCTAAGTCTGACATAATTCACATATTAAATTCATTGTCTAAGAGGACGTTTTGAGTACATAGTTTTATTTATTATAAAAGGTACCTAATTAATTAATGTTGACAACCCTTGTTTAATTTTAATCTGTCACAGTCTATTATCCTTGATGATAATGATATATCGTCAAAACGTGCTGAGTTGTTAATAAAATAAATATTTACGTGAAATTTACATCTTATTAAATATTATAGTATGGGGAGATATTCAGAAAAAGAGGTGATTGTTTGACAGACTTGTTAAAAGCGTGATGTTGTATGGTGCAGAGGTGTGGCGGTAAAGTGGGTGCTAGGATTGGAAAGAAGAACACCGGGGTTTGTGGTGGAGGAGGAGTTAAAGCTGAAGAAGATAAGAATTGTGGCTGGAAGGAGGGCGATGGCCCTGGAAGAAGGGTGGAAGGGGGGATTCTGAGATGCTGCTGGAGGCGAGGTGAAGAGTAGGCGGATACGTCATGGGCAGGATGAAAGAAGGCGATAGGTACTATGAAAGAGTGGGATACGCGAGGGAGGAAGTAGAGATGAGGATGGATATAATAAAGAGAGAGAGCCAAAGAGGTTCAAATACAAGAGAGAAGGACGAAGATCTTGGAGGGAGGTATAACGAAAAATACAGAGACCTGGACACAGATGGTATACCACGGTACGTGCGGCAAAAGGGAGGTATAGGGAGGAAGAAGACAGTGGCATAGTTCATGGTGGGAAATGAGGAAGGAGACTGAGTAGACGAGGAGGAGAGGTTGTGTACTGTGCGACAAGGAAAGAGAAGTGAGAATATTGGAAGACTGTGGAGAGCTAAGGCGGCAGGTGGGAGGATCTAAAAGGGTGCTGGGAGGGGGTTGGGATGGATGGAAGAAGTGTTAGAAATCAGAAGAAGGAAAAGGGGGGTAACTAAATGATGAAAGTAGGGATCTAGGCTTTGTTTGGTAGAGGGTTTATGATGTAGTTAAAACTTAGAGGTTTGATTTAGAGTTTTAGAGGGATTATGAATAAGAATACAGGGTGTAGAATTCTGCAATGCACCATAGGGATTTCAATGTAAAAATCTTAATATTCGATTACTTGTTTCCCTAATTATTTTTGACAAAAAGGCTATTTAACTTTTGTAGATTCAAAAATCTGTACATGTTGTTTATTTTTATTTTACTTAATATCATGAAGAAAAATTGAAAATTAAAAGTGATATTTTGGCAAAAATAGTGGTGCCATGGATTGGTTGACGTAAAAACAATCGTTGTTTGTCAATTGGTGAGCATCATTGTAGTGCATTTTTGCGTGTGTCAAAGTTTATTTTTTTATTAAATAAATACCTGTCGACAATTTCAAGGCAACACCAATTTTTGAGAAAGTGTAAATTTTTATTTGCTTTCTGAAAAATTCAAAGTACAAATAAGTAACATCAGTCTATTCAGAATTTTTGCCTCTACAAAAAAGGTAAATAGACTTTTTGTATAAAATAATTAGGAAAGCAAATAATCGAATGTTAAGATGTTTACATTGAAATCCCTATGGTGCATTGCCCAATTTTACACCCTGTATATATGTATAATAAATACAATAAATTATGGATTGATATTGTAATATTACATATAATTTACACTAATAATCAATAAAAATGAAAATTTAATTACTAGCAGATGTAGATTACTTTATTATGCATAAGTATAAGAGAAGAAAAATATGCCACCAGCAAAACTTGTTAAATGTATACCCTTGTGAAGTGTGTCTTTAAAGTACTTCATGTACAGTAATAGCTATGTTCACTATAGAAAAATGAGTATTTAAAAAAATGCATTTGTGCACATTTTGTATATGAAGAGTCAAATGTTTTAAGAAGAGTCAAATATTAAACTGCAATTTATACACAAATATTAGAATTTTCATTTTTTCTTCTTTTCATATTCCAAGGCCAATTCGATTTTTTAACATTGTTGAAAAGAGATTGCTTTTCTGAACTCAATAGTGTAACGGTTTTTGTTTAATAAATAAAAAAAAGTCATTACTATTCAAAAAAATTAACTTGGGAATGTATAAAGAGAATAAAAATGTAAATTTCGTAACAAATTTGTGCACAAAATTTGATTGTTTCCATAGACGATTACAAACTTGTATAAAAATAAGCAACAAGGTCATTGCATGAAATTAAGGATACCTAGTAATAAATATAAATTGCAAATAAAAAACTTACCTTTGGGGAGAGATCGTGCAAGTTTCCGTGTACCACGCTGATACCTCTAATTTGCTTGTACAAACCGACATTTGGTGCATTCCACTGTTTCGTAAACCTCCCCAATTCGGCGGTATATCTGTAAAGAAATTATATTGTATAAAAAATGATTGTCGATCTATTTTTTTTAAATGATTACTTACACAGGAGATGATTTTTCAATAATTTCAGGCATTTTGAAATAAAGTCGCTATTTATACAGTAAAAAATATAAAGTCAAGTGAAACTTCTATGGTACATACAGTAATAGCCAAAAATATTTTTTATATGTGATTGACCAAAGTTTGAAACAAAGCAATTTGGTCTGTGATATTTTGCTATTAGCTTTATGTATATATTCGCCAGATTTTTAGATTTTTTGTATATACTACAACTAATACAAATATTAGTAGGTATGTGAAGAGAAGTATAGTATCATTTCCTTTTATATATGCGTACGATACCCCTACTTAAAAGTGGGGAGTTTGTTTTTTATATAATTGAAATTGATTAGTGATAATTTTTTTTATAATGATTTGAAAAACAGTTGCTCTTTTGAAATTATTGTTTGAGTGTAGTCTCTATGTTCTGATAACAATCTATGTATGAGGACTATTGATCAAATGTTCAAAAGTATTTGAAAACACACGATTTATTTAAATACCACAGTTTTTTATTGTAACGTGTAATCGAAATTATTGCATAGAGATTGTTGTGAAAATTGCTTTGTATGTTTATTCTGTAGTTATAATTTTGTTTAAGTATAAGATTATTATTAATACTAATAACGTAAACTTTGAGTAACACCCGGCAAAAATATGCTAATTCTATGCTATCGGCAAGATTTACTAATATCTTGGTTACAGCGAGAAAGACATTTTTAAATTTTGCTAGTCATTAAAAAAAATATTTGTTCAGTACTAAGTTCAATAAATTTGAAGATGGTGATTCCATTTTTCGAGGAATTTCATCAGCTATCAAGAAATGATTAAAATAGGGACTTTGGGCTTGGCTTTATCCACTTGTTATCATTGGCTAAATTTACGGGTGTGTTGTAAAGGAGTTTGCGATTGGAGTTGAAAGAGATAGATAGTTGCTATGCTTTCGTAATGTTATCTTTAATGTTTGCAATAAACTGTTATTACGAAACAAATAACATCATGTTCTGATGTAAGTGGGCTTCCTAGCTTGTATCTCCTAAACAACAATCTGTTGAACTTTATCATAAAATATATTTCAATAGCCGTAATGTTTTGGTTAAATTATATTTTTATTAACCTTGTATGGAGCAATTTGTCAATTGGTTTTTTGTCTTTTCACAACATTGTCGTGGAAATTAGTAGTTGATTTAACGAATTATGTTACAAGGAATACTCCCAAAATTAGTAAATAATTTTTAGTTGTTCAAAGTCCTTTTATGGATTTTGATAAATTTCAATGTTAAGAGTTAGTTCAAATTCAAAAACCTTAATCTTTTACCTGGAAGTAAAGTTCATATCATATAGGATATCTAAAGTTATGGCTATCAGATGGATGTTCTCTTTGAATTACTGAAAAAAATGCCAACTCTATGCCGGAATTTGAATGGTAAATGTTCAGAATACCTATTGTTTTTATTGTTAATTTTCGGATTCCATTATGACAAGGTGATTTGATTAGATAAATGTGAAGTGTTTTTTGTAAACAACACTTAGTAACTTCCTTTTTTTACACAAATGGATTATGATAAATGTACTTATACTCAATATTAGTTCAATGTTATTCACATAAAAAAGTAGACTAAGTTTTGATTCTTTCATCTCCTAGTAAACGTACTCTGCCACTGTCATCCTTTCTATGGAGACGATTTTTGATACAAACGTTTCATCAGGTACATTTATTTTTAGAACATATTAATGAGAAGATGACCTAAATTGTTTAATTTTTTATGCAAAAATCATTTTCTACAGTTGTGTTTGAACTTTGCTATAAAGTATGAAAAGTGTAGAGTTTTGAGTGATCACTTATGTTATAATCACTGGATTCTGTCCCTTTTCATAGATAAATGAGATTGATCAACAATCTTTAAATACTAAATTATTGGAATAAACTTAAAATTCTGAATGTTGCTAACAAACTGTTTTGGTATATTAGTTGCGAATAAAATCGGTAGTAAGTGTGATTCTTGAAGGAAATACTGAAATCTGATTTCCAGGATTTGATTATTTTCTTTTTTGAATGATATAGAAGAGCCCACTGAACTGATATGGACGTACCCTGAGAATAAACCAGATATATTTACAAAAAAAAAGTATTGAAGATGGGAAAATGGAAAAAAAGAAAAGAGGAATATCCAGGAGGACTTAGCTGAAACAAAGAAAGGAAGCAAATAGAAGGAAAGGCAAATCATTCGGGGAAATGAAAAAATTAGCAATTAAAAGGAAGAAATAGACTCTAGAGGACATGTAATTCCAATACAATATCTGAATGGGCAAAAGAAGGAAGATGAGGAAGAAGTTTCAAAAGTAGATGCAAAGAATTCAATCGTGTCAAAGTTGTGTTTCTTGTTAACATTGGTCTGCATGCTTGCATTGTTTTAAGTTTTTTTAAGAAATAATTTATTGCTGCTAAATTATTCGTTTAAAAGCCATAATATTTTAGGAATAAATAAAGGGGCCTAACGTAAAATCATACAGAGGGTTCCATTAAAAAATTTTGTTTGTTTGTCACAGCTTATTGAAATACCCTGTACATGTCAAAATATTTTCCTGAAATGCGCCCTTAAGAATAATTAAGAACTGCGTTTGAATGAAACTTCTAACTTTTTTTTGATCTCAGTACTATAGAAGGACCCTGTATAGTGTAAGCGGTACACGGCTTTTTTCCAAAGAAAACGGTAAATTGGATTACAGGCGTGATATTTTTTACACACATTCTTTAAAGGATTTTAAGCGGTTTGATCTGTACTGTATCTCCTAAGGTTTTGGCCACCGGGGGTCATATTTGACAAGGGACGTCGTTTTTTCGAAAAACATTTTTTGTCGTGTTAATTTATATAGAGAAGAGCCTTATTTCCGCAAGATTTTGACCTTGTGAACACGATGGCAGCTTTTAAAATAAGCTCCTATGACAACAAGTTGTTCCTTTGAAAATCAGTTCAACCTGAAACCATGCAATCTCAAGATCCTTCAAGGCCAAAGATCTGGTATATGCGAAGAAGTACAAATTGGGAAAAAAGAAACGATTTTAGTTGTTTTTTTTCAGATACGTAAATGTGTTATGGTTAAAGCTTTCTAGATTGTTATGTTTTTTTAAATAAGCAATTGTTATAATGGAAGAGTCGAGAAAGAGAGTTGAGAAATGAGGCAGACGAGACAGGTTAAGCAAAGAAATCCAGTTAACATATTATGGAAAAGTGCATAAGTACATTTTTTTTCAATAAGTCTCAACTTTTTTAATTAAACATTATCAATGTGTGTGTATTTGGGTTTTAGTGTAATTTACACTAAGCTATTACTGGCTGTGGAACAAAATGTAATTAAATTTCAATAAGGAGTATGAAGAATATAGATTGCGAGCGCAATTAAGATGAAACAATTTTTGTTGCTTAATATCTCATACTGTGACGTTCCACATCTATATCTAATTAAAACAATTCTTTATCAACATGACAAAATCGTTTAAGCAAGGTTATTGCTAATATGAACTACTATATTTGGAATGGACTTGTAAACAATAATATAGATATGGAGTAAATTTAGTCACTACTTAAACACGGAAAGATATTAAGTTATTACCTTTGGTCTCACCGTTTTCATAAAGTTATTATGCATTTCCTAATTAGGTACGCCATCGCTCGTATTATGCAATTCCAAAAATCTATGATTTTGAGAGAATTATTAATTAGCAGTAAACTCATTTTTCTAGGTTGTTTGTTATATCACGGGCGCACATTTCTTTGATTTTTAAACTGTGTATCGTGTAATTTGTGGTTGTGGGATATATTAGGTATAGGTATATCCAATATGGTCAATATGGAACAGAAGAAGAAACACCGCAATATAGTTAGAACCGCGTTTACCCGCAACGGAAGAAGCAAAATGATCGAAACTTATAGAACTTGAGGTGTCGGATCTTAATAATATCTTCAGTTTGTTGACAGACAAGTTTAAGGTGTTATGGGTTTACGATGAAAATGATTTACAACTCCACGTTATAAGAAGATGAATCACATTTGGAGACTGAAGTTGGACAATAAGTAACTAAAAGTGTTTATGTTAAATAATAACGAAAGAATAAACTTAAAATTTACAAGAAAATAGAGTTCGCATAAAAAGAAACTTAAAAGCAGAAATAGAGTGGAAGGAGAGAGAAACGAAGGAAGAACATGGTAAAGAAACCTTCGGTTATGTTCCCAAGAAACTAAGTAGTAAATACACAAATTAAACAAAACACATAAAGAAATATGATGGAGCGAGGAGACCAACAGTAACATCAAAATACTTGCAATAAAAGCATATAAATGGTTCAGTTATATAAGTTACACAAAACAAAAACACTGTGTACACTCGGTACTCAAGGCCACAAACTAAAATACCCACTACTTATACTCCCTCCCCTTGTTCGACAACTACCGCATTCACTAAGCATACAAAAGTACATAATAAATAGTTAGTTATTCGAATCTTCTCCAAATCGAAAGGTACTAACAGGCCTTGATACCGAAACTTGTCGGCTAAAGCTGTAATTTCGAGAAGAATGTTGCCAGCTTTTGTTATTACTTACAACTCAACATTCAACTCTGCACGGGAGAAAAAAAAACATCATTAGTTACATCCACCAAGGCTCTTACATAAATGAGGGAGTACGTTAGCATACTCTAAGTTTAAGCTTCAAGTAAGTGTGCAGCTCTTATTGAGAAACGAATGTACACATGATGAAACAAAGAAAATTAAAATTAAATAAAATAACTGAATTCAACATTTTAACACAAAGAAATCTCCCTCGTCCCTAATTCAATAGGTAACGGAAGTTTATTATCCAATACAAGAGTGACAAATAAAAACACATGATGTAACAACAAACTTAAGGTGGACGCCAACGGTAATTTGGGTAAAGATTTCAATGTAGAATAATCTATATAGTAATTTGACTGAATGACAAGTTATTAGAAAATATAAATTGCTGATTTAAACAATTAACATTAATAAAACAGATAAAATTCATGCATTAAGCACTTTTTTGATGGAAAATTAACACACACAAAAATAGAAATTTACATGAATACAGGTAACAAAAACACCTGTTGCTTTTTCAAAACGCAGTACCTACTATCTAACCTATGAGCACAGTATACCTACGAAGGTATACTGTGCTATGAGCCTATGACGCAGTATCAGATAAACCCATCCCCATTTCTCAACCCCTAATTACCACCCCTTCCTCGCCCCTAACTATCGCCCTCTTTCTTTCTTTCTCTGTTGCTGTGTTTCCACTCACGCCAAAGTCTTCTTTCGCTTTATTTTCAAAACCGGACATCTCAGTACAGAAGACATGCACAAGTTCACTATGATAGTAGAAAAATCAATCATAAGATTATGTAATAACGGATAAAAAACACTGGAATGAGATTAGATGTAAGAGCCGAATGGGAACAGAAATACACAGCGACCACTACTTGGTTCTAGCAACAGAAGAAAATGATAAAATAAAACAAAAATAATTTTATAGAGTGCTAAAAATATTGAGGAATGAAAAAAGACAAACTCCGACCTAATCTCTGACAACAATGAACTCCCAATAACAGAAGGTGGAAAGAATATTTCGAGGAACCGCCAAACGGAAAAAGACAGCATCCAAAAGAGGAAAATGATAAAATAAAGAGGAGAATCAATATAAAGACGTAAGATAAAAATAGATGTAGAGGTAGCAATCAAAAGCTTTAAAAAGAGAAAGGCGACAAAACACGACGAGAGAGTGTTAGAAATGCCGAAAGTATGGGGAAAATAGGAAAAGGAATATTGACAGAATAAGGAGTGGGAAATTGGAAAGATTCCTGATGACGGGAGAGTGGGAGGAATTATTATCCCAGTGGATAACAAACCAGGGCCGAAAATATGTGGAAATTGCAGTATTAAAAACCTTAGTAGTGGCTTAGTAGCCACACAAACTTCAGCCAGTTATACACATTGATCACGACTTCTCTGTTCGGTAAGAGTGCAGATATCGTTAAGTTATGGGAATTAGACGCACTAGGATCCCACTGAGAAAATTCGAAGGAGTAACTAGCAAAGAACTACTAAGAAATCGCAACCATGCGCCGATCTGTCGGACCTGCCCAAGCGTTGGTCACTGGCGAGCGAGTACAAATGCGGAAGGCGGAACGCCGCATCATTCACCATAGGACCCTCGAGCATTCGCTTTTCGATGCAACTTCTTAAAACAACGTCCTGCGAGATCTACAGCCAGCTTATCCGCACAGCCTACGGTTCCAGTCAACCGATAGTCGATCGCTCGTCGCAACGATCAGAAGTATTTACGTTTCTTATGGTTAGATATGATATAGAAGATAAAAAGAGAAGCTTATTGTTATTTGTCAACGAAGCAACTACTTTAATGGTAAAAGGAATGTTTGAACACTATGTGGGACTGTGGGAGTAGTATTCCGGACAGCATGTCGGGGCTAATTACAAGGTTTGTACCCATGGTGCCTGATAATAAGGAGACTGCCGTGTCGAAGCCGGTGATCAAAAGATTGATACTTTTGTTCTTTGTTGGCGCAGCAATGTCTTTGATCCGATAGGGTTTATCTACTTTTTTGTCAAAAGTATTATATGGTATACACCAGTGGTCAGAGTTACGCAGACTGAATTGCATAAGTGTGTTCATAATTTGAAATGATTGTCTAAAATTCAGATAAACAAATGAAAGAGAGAGAATGAAAGAAAATGAGAAGGGCTTAAAGGGACGTTGTTCCGGGGTTTGTAAATTCAGCAAATTTTCCGCCTTGGGGCAGTTTGGAAAGCAATTACTCGAATTCAAATGAAGGAAATAAGTAGTGCTACTACTATTTTTTTCTAGGATAGACAATTCTTCTCCAACCCATATAAAATGCGTCGATGGTAGGGGCGCACTGACCTTTTTCCACATATCTACTTCTTTCAACGAAAGTAAATCTAAACTAAAAAGTGACAGTCTAACCTAAGAAATGGTGGAAATGAAGCTGAAGCATATAGGTATGTATGATGGCAGTAATACAGTGAACTCTATTAGAGTTCACTGCAGTAATAGTACAAAAACGACATCTACCGTGATAGTTTCTTCCACATGAAATGATAATGTATTTGGCGAATAGGAAGATTACTAGCAAAAACCTTAAAGATACACAAGGATAAAATTACATATTTAGATAAATTTATTATTAAATGGGTAGGTAGCGATAAATTCTCTTGTGACCTTCAAAGGTTTCAAAATAAAAGCGCACTGAACCCGGTTCATCACTTATCTGATCCCTGTGGCAATATTAACCAACAGTTGACGTCAATTGCTTGCAGATTAGATATTTACATATAGTACTACAATTAAAGTTATCTTACAAAGGAAAATAACACCTTCAACTCAAAAAATGTATGAACAACAATTATATCCTACAATATGAAGTTATAACGGAATAGTTATTGAAGATTGAATTTCGTTCATTTGAAAATAACGTCTATTTAAATGTTGTTATACACCTTATAGTGTGTGTAGAACCTGCGGCTACTTGTGGCTGTGGGCATACTTTCTGGGTACTGTAAACTTAACAAGCACATGCACCGCATGGGCTTGATTGAATCACCATCCTGTAGACTGTAGAGGATGCTACACAGAAGATGAGACGGCGCAACGCATACTTTGTGAGTGTCCCGTACTTGTCGAATTAAGGCGATCCATGTTGGGGTACTCCTGGCCGGACGTGGCTAAGATTGCAGCCGCTTCCCCGTCCAGCATCCTCAGGTTTGTCTTACGTGTGGGATGGCTTGAGTGATGATGCGGGGTCGAACGACTCTAATCACGGAGGCAGCACAAAGGGCCCGAATAGGTGGCCTATGGGCGAGTGGACTTCTGACCTGACCACCCTCCCATCGTAATCCAGAATCCAGAATCAAGAATCCACACCATATAGATAGTAGTGATTTATCTTATAATTCTCAATAGGATTTTCCATCGAATGGAACAAAAAGTTGTTATGTTGTAGTAGGCCAGTCAAAATCGACAATAAATTAACAAAACATGATGTATCTCTGATTTTTTAGTATGTTGTTTGGGCCGATTAGAGCTATGTATACCCAATTTTGCAACTCTCAAAAAGTTGTGGAAAAATTTTTACACATGAAAAACCGCAAAATTTTTGTACTTGTTTCAGACTCTGCTCTATATCTCCTAATCCATGTATTTTTCTTTAAAAACTATTCTATACGTTTTTTAAGAAAATTAAATTTGTGACAAATTAAGCCCAACCAGAGCTCTGTAGGTCAATTGGTTACCGAATCACGGCACTTTGAAAATAGGCCAGTTTTTCCCAAAAATGAAAATTTTAGTTTTAGACGTTCTTTGGACTGAAATTACACCGAAACCATTAATCCTACGAGTAGAACTTATAGAATGTTATTTCTAGGCAATTTAATTAGCTTTAAATTAAGTGCAGAGCGCGTTCTGTAAGCCTTGTAGTTCTTTCGAAATCTTAAAAAAACCCATATGAGGTAAATTCGCATTTTTGCAGAAATGTTCCATAACCTTTCCTATCTTTTGTTTTTTGGTTTGGTAATGAAAAAGAACGCATAATAGTTATTTTTGTATCTCGTGCGCGAAATGCCACTTTGATGGTGATCGAGAACTGATTTATTTAACGAGGCGCAGCCGAGTTAAAAAAATAATCGAGATCACCAAAGTATTTCGCGCACAAGATGCAAACAAAATTTTTTCTACAAACGTGAAATAGTAGTTTACGTAATAAGTCCCGAAAGTGATCTTTTACTGAACAAGTAGGCAAATTACAAGCCTAGGAGTCCAGTAAAAGCACTTTTGGGACGTATTACGTACAATATTTTTTTTAAAATCGGCCAGAAACGGGCAGAACAATTGACCATTCTAGGCCGGAAAGTAAAAATGAGTCCGGTAAAGTAAAAATGAGTCCGGTAAAACTTTTACCGGACTATCACAATAACTTTCCGGCTCGGTCCGACAAAATGACATTTTCTGGCCTAAAAATAATCCGGAAAGTACTACTTTCTGGCCGATTATAAAAAAAAGTTATAACAATTATTTTAACGTTAAAATACAAAACTCTCATCTAGTTTGTGTGCAGTGCGCTGCGCGAAGTAAGTACTTCGCGCACGCTGTCATGGTAACGTAGGAAGGTGAAAAAGGGTCACTTTGCGTATTTTTATGGATGCGCAAACCTTGTCATTTTTTGACGTTTGTAGAAAAAATCATTTAAAAAAACGGTGAAAAGTATTTTAATATAAACATAAGTAATCAAAAGTAATCAATCAATTATAGTCAATCAAATTAGACACTTGTTTTTGATGGCCCTGGGCCGTCACTTTCGTTGCTGTCCTCAATAGGTAAGTATTGGTGGATCGTCAGAGTTGTCTTGAAGCTCGTCGTCGTCGTCCTCTTCAATGATGATAAGGGCAGCGTTCTGGCACGTTTCCCCAGAGCAGGTAGCACACATCACAGAACATCTGAGCCCTGCTTTCATGCAAATGCAGCCACCTCTGCACCCCTTCTTGCATTTGCAAGAGAGGAGTTTTAGGAGCTCTCCGGGGGCAGGACCTTGCCGACTGGTAATGGGGATGAGTCCAGCCGAGGTCAATTCCCAACCCTAGTCCGTGGCCTCTTTCTCAACTCCCAACCACTTTTGCATCTGGTGGTATGTACGGTAGTGGTGATATGACGCAGCCTCTGTGGTTGGGGGCAAACGGGCCAGATTCGCTTTAGCGTTGGCTGCTGTCTTCAGAAAAGAACGGAAGCGTACATCGTTGAGGGCGTCTGTCCTTTCGCCTCCTCCATATAGGGCAACTAGGCACTTGTCACCGGCTGCTGCGACTTGTTCGTGT
Source organism: Pyrocoelia pectoralis (assembly GCA_036250285.1). Taxonomy (NCBI): domain Eukaryota; kingdom Metazoa; phylum Arthropoda; class Insecta; order Coleoptera; family Lampyridae; genus Pyrocoelia; species Pyrocoelia pectoralis. The sequence continues at coordinate 33,226,059 of CM070075.1, read as the reverse complement.
GTGGCATTTGTCTGGAGGAAAACTCTTGCTTGGTCCACTAGGGCTTGAGTTTGTTTGAAGTGGTCCACATTTTCATCTTCCCCTGCGAGAAGAGGGCAGAAGTGGTTTCGCACCCAGTAAATGCGTGGATGAAACGTTCAAATCTAGGTGGTACCTCCACTTCCCCTTTGTTAAATGAGCTGGTGGAGAATTGGGCCCAACCCGTCTCACCTCTGCCACTCTTCTGGAAGTACACGTTTGTTTTAGTGGATCCTAGACCGCAGAGGAGCACGAGCAAATCCACATCCTCTCCAAAGATGATGACGTGGTCATTGGAGGTATGCTTTTGCAGAGCAGTCACGACGATATCGCTGTCTTCTTTTTGATATTTTTGTCTCAATCCCCTCGAGAGCAAAAGCAGAACAGAGATGCTCAATGAGACGAACCTTCGAGAGCACTTTCTCTTGGGGGACTGTGATGATGGTCGGTGCGTCAAACACAATTTCCGCATATGGATTTTTTTGAGATTTTGAGAGAACTACGAGGCTTACAGACCCTGCTCTGCGCTTAATTTAAAGATAATTAAATTGCCTAGAAATAATATTCTACAAGTTCTACTAGTAGGATCAATGGTTTCGACGCAATTTCGATTCAAAGAAGGTGGAAAACTAAAATTTTCAGTTTGTGGAAAAACTGCCCTATTTTCAAAGTGCCATAATTCGGTAACCAATTGACCTACAAAGCTCCGCTTAGGCTTAATTTGTCACATATTTAATTTTCTTAAAAAACGTATAGAATAGCTTTCGAAGAAAAATGCGTGGATTCGAAGATATAGAGCAGAGTCTGAAACAAGTCCAAAAATTTCGCGGTTTTTCGTGCGTAAAAATTTTTCCACAACTTTTTGAGAGTTGCAAACTTGGGTATACATAGCTCTAATGGCTCCAAACAACATACTAAAAAATCAGAGATACATCATGTTTTGCGAATTTAGCGATTTTTTGTGTCGATTTTGACTGGGCTATAGGTAGGTACTATCTGAGGGGGCCTGGCCTTTAATTTTTAATTCTGAAATCAAAGGTCAAATTGCACATACCCAAGTAGCAATGAATATTGGCAAATGCTTGGTATCACATTGCACCAATATTGGAATATTGGCCAACATTGTTTATATTCCACCAATATTGGCCCAATGTTGCAAATCCAAAGTTGAAACACGGTAATATTGGTTCAATATTCAAAATGTTGAGCCAATATTGACCCATTATAGCATTTTGTAGATTGACCCAATATCACTTCATAACATTGAACCAATATTGTTTTTCGACGTACTTGCTACTTTTCACAAGTAAATGCTGGTACAATATAAGCAATATTGTGCCAATATTGGCGCAAGTTGGCATTTATTGCATAGTGCCAATATTGGTTGTATATGTAACGCATCAATATTGTACCGTTCTAAGATTGCCCAGATTGACCCAATCTCGGTTCTCAATGTGGGACCAATATTGATTTCCCACATAATTGCTAAATTTTATTAGAAAAAAATGATGTAATGAATTCAATATTCAGCCAATATTGGCGCAATTAAATATTTATTATATAGTGCCAATATTGTTTGTATATAATGTACCAATATTACACGCTCTAATATTTTCTAGATTGGTCCAATCTTAGTTCTTAATGTAGGACCAATATTGTTTTTCCACGTAATTACTACATTTTATAAGAAAAACGTGGTGCAATGAATTCAATATTATGCCAATATTGGCGCAATTTAACATTTATTATATAGTGCCGCCACTATTGGTTGTATGTAACGCACCAATATTGTACCGCTTTAATCTTTCCTAGATTGATACAATCTCGGTTCTCAATATGGGACCAATATTGTTTTTCCACGTAATTACTATAAATTTTATAAGAAAAACATGGTATAATAAATTCAATATTCAGCCAATATTGGCGCAATTTAATATTTATTATATAGTGCCCATATTGCTTGTATATAATGTACCAATATTACACGCTCTAACATTTTCTAGATTGATCCAATCTTAGTTCTTAATGTGTAGGACCAATATTGTTTTTCCACGTAATTACTACATTTTATAAGAAAAACGTGGTGTAATGAATTCAATATTATGCCAATATTGGCGCAATTTAACATTGGTTACATAGTGCCAATATTGGATGTACGTATAACGATATAGTGCACCAATATTGTACCCGTCTAACATTTCCTAGATTGGCTAGATTAATCCAATCGCGGTTCACAGTGTTGGGTTAATATTGTTTTCCCCCATAATTGCAAAATTTCATAAGAATGTACATACACGTCACTTATGAGATGCCATTATGACGTCTGATATGAGTGAGTAATAGATTTTATTGATATTGATAATTTTCTTTCTCACCAAGTTGGCAATTGACTCAATGAACTCTACTGGAGTTCACTGAGTTCACTTCACAGTTATTGTCATTTCTTAAATTTCGGTTTTTTCCAAAGCTTTTTGCGTAAAAACTATCAGTTACGTTAGTCGTACCTAATTATTCAATAGTAGATGTACTCTCTTATAGAATTTATAGATGGTGATGGCTTATCATTTATGAATTCCCGGTGACTAACATTTCTTTTATGTATTTTTTCAAACATAATTTAAACTATTAATATAACGCGAAACAGCGCTAAGTTATGAAGAATGAAATGAGAAGTACGTATGTGTCACATCAGCGTAGCGGTAGAATGTCGGCCTTCGGAACCGGAACCCATCCGATAAAGGTTCGAATCCGGTTAAGGGAAACTTTCAAGCAAGTATAATACTTACCCAGTGAACTCTATACATACAGAGTTCACTGTACTTACCCTACTAAAATCGTCAACTTTCAGTTCAGGTAAAAACGGGTTGGTTCAAAAATTAAGTTAAATGATTAAAATTACAGTTCCACGTAAAAATGTAGTTTTTCCCTTTTTTTGTACGGATGCTTAAATAATTGTTTGCATTGATAATTGCATTATGCATATACTTGGGTGACGACCTATAACGGTCGTAACTAACGTTCTAAAAGTCTTAAAGTGACGTAAAAATATGGTATTTATATTGCAAATCAATATTAAACCAATATTAATATCAACATTGTACCTATATTTATGGACAATATTGTACCTACCAAGTCTCAGAAATATTGCATTGTGATCGTTTTCAATACAGTACCAACATTGTATTGCAATATTGCGCCATTATTATTCATTGTTGCATTTCCAAGATTGGTCCATTATTGGGCTACTATATCGCGCCAATAAATGACAATATTCAACCAATATCGGTTCAACATTGCATTGCTCCTTGGGTACATTCTTTGAAATGATAACAAAGTGTTTTCCGCATATTGACCTCCTGCGTATTTCGACATACTTATGATAATTTTTTGCCGAATTAATTTAATACAAGAATATACATTTTTCAAATTTAATTTAATGTAGGAATCGTCCGCCGATATGGATGAGTCTGTTAGTCGTAACGCACTAGCATCAATAAATAATAACAGTAGTAAATATATCGATATTAAAGCTTGATTTCATAATCCAAATGGATAAAGATAAACTGTAATTACCACAAAGTAATGAAGTAAGTGCAAAAGTCCAAGAAATCACATTTCATTGTCGCAATTGTAAAATGAAATTAATGATGTAAGTCCGGTGACAAAGGTCCCTATTTATTATTTAATCAGAAATGTGTTGATAATATGTGGAAATTGTTGATAGTGATAGATATTAAAAAATATTTGAAATAGTGAATGAATAATGACGCATCTTATATTTATGACTATCGTAAGACATTTTGTAAAGTAGGTATGGTGGTCACGTATTATATATGTTTTAATATACAGGGTGAATGAGAACACCCGTATCAGTCTTTTATTTAAAGAACGGTGAGTCGTAGAGAGGTGGGGTAAAAAAAGTGATTATAAAAGCCATAATAAAGAATCGAATGGTGATATCATTATTTCTCGGAGAAGTCAGCATTCCTCCAGAAGGCCTCCAACTCCAAAATTTTAAATGGCACCATAAGTCGAAAAAGGTATTGTTTAAAAGATTGTTAAAAAAGAAGAAAGTTTTATAGGAAAAATTATTTTATTACTACCACCCCTTTTAAGTAGGTAATATTCGACTAAAGTTGTTAAATTTGAAATTCATTGTTAACAAAAAAAATTGAAAAGTCGACTTTTAAAATCTAGTTGCCAATGTTACATGTGTTCAAAATGTCTTCCATTTACTGCTAAGCACTGTTGAGCTCTTCTAGGTACACTATCAGTGGCTCTAATAAGTAGGTACTTACACCAGTAACATTGGTAACTAGATTTTAAAAGCCGACTTTTCAATGTTTCTTGTTAACAGTGAATTTCAAATTTAATAACTTTAGTCGAATATTACTGAAAAGGGGTGGCAGTAATAAAATAATTTTTCCTATAAAACTTTCTTCTTTTTTAACAATCTTTTAAACAATACCTTTTTCGACTTATGGTGCCATTTAAAATTTTGGAGTTGGAAGCCTTCTGGAGGAATGCTGACTTCTCCGAGAAATAATGATATCACCATTCGATTCTTTATTATGGCTTTTATAATCACATTTTTTACCCCACCTCTCTACGATTCACCGTTCTTTAAATAAAAGGCTGATACGGGTGGTCTCATTCACCCTGTATACAGTCGGCATGTACAGAATACGAATAGTTAAATGCACCTTTCTGAAAATGAGAAGAGCGCCATCTCTCATGCGATAAAGGTAAACTTGACATGAAATGCAAAGACTAGAATACTAGAAAATCTTTGTAGAAATGCTTATTGCTAAGAACAAGAAGGTGAATTTCTATAGTGAGTAGTAGCATTGTTTATTATCTTCTAAATAAACAATGGTAGTAGCATTGAATATTCACTCAACGGTATGTAGCAGAGTCAAACTTGTCTCTGGTAGTAGTGAAACACGTACAGGTACTAGCATAGTACTAATGAGAATATAATAGAAAGAGAGCTAAAGTAATGGGCTTTTTCGTAGGTAGATATGTACGTTGGGTTGCATATCACTTTATGTTTACATTTTTGTCCTAAAAGTAGTTTCAGGCTATTGAAAGACGGAGATAAAAGAATTAGTTTTTCTAAAAGGTCTTACAACGTTGCCATAACTAGGTAGTTTAGTGTTTTCCAGTGAACTCTATATACAGGGTGTCCCAGGTTTAATGATCAGAACTTTGACATTTTGTAGAGAAACACATTTTAAGGTGGGTTGCTCCTATATACATAGGTCCTAAAATTCTTTGTTTCTGAGATATAGAGTGCGCCACAATTTTCTAAAAAATAAAGGTTTTATTTATTTATTTCCGAATTGTTGAAATATTCAAACCAAAATTGACACAAAGATACATGGACAGAGCATAAGATCCATGGCAACCATAATTTTTGTACACAGCCAAAATACATTTTTCGTGAAATAAATGACAAAAATCTAGTTTGCGGCCGCACGGTAACAGAAACGGAAAAAGTCTAGAGACATTTTTTGTTCAGAAGTGAATGCTCCATCGAAAAGTATATTTCGAATATTTAATTCAGGGCCGTACTCTTTTTATTTATCAAATTAATAGAACGGATAACCCATATCTCCGCCACTGGTTGATTAAAAAATTGATATTCTTCAGTCTTGTGGCCCTCTGTCCTTGTATCTTGTATGCCAATTTTGGTTTGAATTATTGCCACAGTTTGGAAATAAATAAATAAAAACTTTATTTTTTAGAAAACTTTAACGCCCTGTATCTCAAAAACAAAGAATTTTAGGAACTATGTTTATAGGAGCAACCCGCCTTAAAATGTGTTTTTCTACAAAATGTCAAAGTCCTGATCATTAAACCTGGGACACCCTGTATAACTGGAAGGATAACGTCGAATGTAAAAATTGACCCGTTCTGTTAGAGCAAGATGGACGTTAGTAGGGGGAAGGCTATCCTTATCTTACTACATTTCTCTTATGGATATTAAAAATAATGTTTGGTTAAGACACTTATTTCATGATTAATTTTTAAATTTACAATTATACATAAGACATAAGTGTACGATAATTATACAGGGTTTTTCAACGAAAAGGAGCCACCCTTTATAACTTCTAACAGAATCAAAATTTGAAAAATCGGCGATACCCGTATATAATAATATCGAGGGGGACACTTTTTGACATAAGTTTGAGATTTCATACCTTAACCCCCTGGGTCCCACAAACATACCCTTAATTTTTTTAAATGGCAACATGGGTCATGTGATACGTCATTTGAAAGGTCTTTTGATATCTTGCATTACTGCGTTTAAAATTTTAAAATCGTTCAATTCGTTTGTGAGATATTTTAATTTAAAGTTTTAGAGAACTGATATAATTTGTCGTTATAATAATGCAATATAAAAGTATTACTGACTTTAATTTATTTTAAGTTTTATTTCCATGTAAATAAAAAAAAGTTTAATACAATGAATTTCGTATCAATTTATCTTGACTATAAAAGCAAAAAATAAATAAAAAACAACCATTTTGAAGAAAATTATATCAGTTCTCTAAAACTTTAAATTAAAATATCTCACAAACGAATTGAACGATTTTAAAATTTTAAACGCAGTAATGCAAGATATCAAAAGACCTTTCAAATGACGTATCACATGACCCATGTTGCCATTTAAAAAAATTAAGGGTATGTTTGTGGGACCCAGGGGGTTAAGGTATGAAATCTCAAACTTATGTCAAAAAGTGTCCCCCTCGATATTATTATAGACGGGTATCGCCGATTTTTCAAATTTTGATTCTGTTAGAAGTTATAAAGGGTGGCTCCTTTTCGTTGAAAAACCCTGTATGTACAAGAGTGAAATTTTTAATATTTTGTGTTTATTTCTCATTTATCTTCGCACGTTTGTACAAATACGTTAGAAAGAAATAGGAATCCACTACGCAGCAGCGGTGCTTGTCTAACAGTCGAGGACAAGTTACGAAAGCATTTGCAGTAACCGTTATCCTTCCAGTTATATATAGAGTTCACTGGTGTTTTCAAAGGTGCACTATAGGTAACATTATCTTTGAGTGTTAATCTTTTATTATTAAGCAGATTTGAATTGCATACACGTACACCTGACAAAATTTCTTTTAAATTGAAAAGGTATATTTGAAACCAAAACAATAAGTCCGCAAACAAGTTATCGTTAAAGCAAGAGCTCGACAAATGTGATGGCAGTCCTTGGCCTACGGTGGCGCCCTCTATTGCAACTTTCCGAAACTGTCAACTTGCTTTGAATTTTATCAACAAAAGAGCATCGAGTTGGTGTGCCATATCATATCTCTTAGTAAAAGAAATTATGTGGCACAAATACTAGAAGCCACAATGAGTTGCAGTAGAAACTTTTCAAAAAAAATGGAACCTGCTTTGTATTTCCACTTAAAGATCAAAAGATGATATCTCTTGAATAGACAGCTCAGATGTGATAAAAAAGCTGTCTACAGCTACAGTTAACAAAAGACAAGTTTATAAGTTCCCAAGTCATGAGGTGGAAGATATTCCAAATTTATTTTAGTTTTATGTTGTAATAGAGTATTTTACTGAGTTCAGTTTTTTTAAAATAAATTTTTCGTTCCGTTCCAAGGCCTTTATTTTGTGAATAGCATCGCAGAATCACTTCCGTGGGGTGTCCCTAACGAATTCCATCGTAAATACTACTTCATTACGCACTATTTTTGTAATTGTACAGCATTATACAGGCGTAGTCACGTAAGAAGGCGAGCGCGGCAATGCGCAAACGACGAATTTACGCTGCTTGTAAAATTTCGCGTATCAATAAGTCAGTGTCGTTTCACGTTGTTGTTGTAGATATCTTTATTAATCACTAAATATGAACATTAATGTTATTTATTGAATTATAATTACAGGATAATTACATATTTTGGTGATATATAATCAAATTTGAATTAAGTTATTGAAAAAAATGACTTGTGTGAATGCATTTATTATGATACGCAACTGACTTGTATTTTTACAGTAATCGGCTTTCGGAGTCATGAATCGGGTTGCGCCGGTTCTCGCCTTCTTATGTGACTATGACTGTAAAATCTGTTTAATGGTGAATAATTTTGTTGAATAGGTGTTTTCTAAAAATAATTACCGCTTTGTCACTTCTGTGTACATGGGGTCATTTCCGTGGACAGCTGTTTTTAAAAGTTGCTAAAAAATTAAAAAATAGGTGTTGGGGACTTTGCCCACATATCACAAGTTACTTTATAAAGCACAATGAATTGTTGCAATAAGCTATTTTAAGCCTAAAAACATTTTGTTTGTTTTTATTTTTTTCCCATCACCCAGAACGTTTTTTTGAGAATCGCCCACATGGTATTTCCGACGTAACTCATGTATAGTAACAACAAATTTCCCGAACTGTCGTCACAGCATACATACGAACCAGTATGATATCTCTTGACGTCACGCACTGAACTTTCTGTGACCTTAAACGCTGTTCGGATGAGAAAATCATATGACGGCCAGTGCTGTGCATAGTGAAAAGTAAAATAAATCGTGGAGGGGTGCGTTCAAGGTCCCTAAGAGCTCTGTCGATTTATGAATGAAATTAGTAGGAGTTATTGTACTGGTTCGTTTATATACTGTGCTGTCGTCTTAAAAGCGTACTACGATCGACGATTCCAAAGCGGCAACGGCGCTACCTGTTCAACATTCTACCCTTTTCTATTCGACGGTTCTTTGTCGCTTTTGCAAACAGTGTCGTGTAACATATAGAAAAGGATAGAATTATGTTCAGTCAATGAATAATCATTGTGTTCAGTAGCTAGCGCTGTTGCAGCTTTGGAACTCTCGGTCGAAGTACGTTTTTAAGACGACAGTTCGGGAAATTCGTTGTTACGTCGGAAATAACGTATCGAAATTATCATAGAATCATTTATTCCCACGTGAACGCAGCAGGACATCCACAAATCGGTTTTCACGCAACGCAACGTTATGATATCTGTTGGTATCATAACAAATTTGGTGAAAAGGCAGCGAGCGTTACACCAAACCATGCAGTTTCATCTCAAATTTAAACTAAGAATCCTATCAATCACAGTGGTTTAACGTTCCTAATAGATACAGGAGCTGAGGTATCTGTTATTCCGGTACAGCAAAATCGTAAAAACCATAACGTTGAAAAACTAGTTTTGTATGCAGCGAATGGGCCAAAAACTAAAACTCACTACCTACTTGTCCATATCAACGAACTGCACAAAACAGTTGCAACTACAATTTTAATATTAACCGCTGCACGATGTTGGCACAAATCTTTACCTCAATGTTCCAGGGGCGTAACTACCATGGTTCCGCGGGTTCTGCGGAACCCAGGCCCGTGATCTATGGGGCCCGGATGTCACGGCACCAATATTTGTATTTTCGTAAACATTCCTCATAAACTGCTGATAAACGTATTTAAAGGAATTGCATTACAAAATGTACGTTTTATTTTTCAGCAAGTTGACATAATGTAACATTTCATTTATGGAACAAAATTTTTATTGCCACAATTTCCGGCCTACCCTTCATTTACTAGCGGTGTTGTTGTTTGTACTCGTATCTCGTACCAATCATAAACAAAACAGATGCACCGTATTTATTGTATTGTATAAAGCTTCTGAGAATTCTGACCTGCTGTTTTCATCACTCCAAATATTTATAATCTCTCTTTAAATATTATTACTGTAATACTTTGTCTTTTTTCTTAACATTTGTGGGATAATACTAAATTTTGTTATTTAATTTAATTGGTTATTTAAAATTCTTATTACGTGGAGGGGGGCCCAATTTTTAGATTTGGAACCCGGGCCCGGTGCCGGTTAGTTACGCCACTGCAATATTCCTTAACAAAACTGTAGTGCTTTAGTTTTATGTTGAGATGAGCAAGTACTACATTCAATGTTCTTCTGTCCAAAGTATTCATTTTCATACCAATCATGTGTTTTTGTCTGCAGAAGCATTTTTCACCAATTCCACTAGTTTATAAGAAGCAGTACATCACGCCATTGTGTTGCCTGCTCTTTATACATTTTCTAATCAGGTTCTAAACACTTACCGATCTGCAATGGTTCCGACGTTAGTGTTTCCTGTAAGGGTATAGAGACAGAACTGTACATGAGGATGCTATTTTCTCATATACGGTCGATACAAGTTATAAGGCACTAACCAAGCACTAAAGCTATGCATAGATCCCGACGTTAGAGCTTGCAAAAAAGGGTAGGACGTTGGCACTGCACAAAAAAGATCACTATTTCGAAAATGGTCAGCAGTTCTAATGCAAGTTATGAAGCACTAACAGGCACTAACGAAGCACTAAAGACGTCCGCGCGTTCAGAAAGGATAGGACGCCAGCGCTGCACAAAGGAGTGTCATTTTCTCGAAAACGGCCGGTCAAGTTATAAAGCACTAAAGTTCTGCATAGATCACGACGTTAGTGCTTACAAAAAAGAGTAGGACGTCAGCACTTCTCAAAGGGGTACCATTTTTTCGAAGAGCATCGGCCGTACTGATGCAAGTTATAAAGCACTAACGAACTGAATAGGTCCCGACGTTCGTGCTTATAAAAACTGTAGGACGGCAGCACTGCACAAGGGGGTGCCATTTTCTCGAAAACGACCGGTCGTGCATGTACAAGTTATAATGCACTAACGACCTGCATACGTTCCGACGTTAGTGCTTATAAAAAGTGTAGGACGCCAAAACCGCACAAGCGAGTCTCATTTCCGCCCTGCCATGCTGATGTAAGTTATAAAGCATAAGCACTAAAGATCTGCAGATGTCCCGACATTAGTTCTTTAATGCTAACTGCACGGACATGAATTTTACCTTGAGGGAATTTCGTTTTCTTATCCCAACTTTAAAAGAAGACGTGTCATATTCATGAAGGTACTTTTGGCAATTTTTTCCACTTAAAAATTTTCCCGAAGAGGAACGGGGGGGGGGGGGGGTCGATCTAGATTGTTCCCGTAGGAACCTGGCGGTCGATTGGTTACGGTCCTGGGACGTATTTGGTTTAATTAAATTACAAATTATATCCTATTGCGTTATAGGTAATAGGTGCAGTAGGTATTTTAAACATACATAATTAAATAAAGTTAAAAAAATTTGCAAAACCAAACTTCTTCAACTTAATTTTTTGCCCTGTTAAATTACACGAAGTAGAAATAACAGTTCTACGAACGCATCTAGTAAAAATTCACTTGTTATCGTTCATATTGACATTATTAGTGCAAAGAGTAAACATGAAATCTTGATTTGGGTTAGGGTTCAGAAGGGTCATAAAACGTAACTTATTTCTTCTTGTCAGAATCAATTTTAAGTGTAGAATATAATTATGATATTATACTTTAGTAAGAATGCAATTAATGCAAAGGTGACTATAATTTCGTGTAAGGATATCAATCAATTATTTTGCAATCCGCTTTATGATTATGAATTTCGTCACGTGAACTTGTAAAGTGGGTAATAATTGGTAAAAAAAAACTCACCTTCTTAACAAGAGTATTCGCACCATTTTTAGTTAGGTATTTTGTAAATTTTGAACGATAATTAAACCTGTAATGTAATATATTGTAATTATAACAGGTTTTGATGGTATTTCAAATTGTTAATATCTTGGTGTTGTAGTTCTGCTTTCAAAATGATTGCATTTTTGTTAAACGAAGAAAGATTAAAAGATCATTATTTTTTGTGGCCTTCGATAAAACACATTTAAAAAACTTGCGGAATGGGAGACAAATAATTTTAAAAGCACAACCTTAATTAGCGCCCAAATTAGGGAAGTTACTTACGTGAGGTACGTAAAGGTGAGTTGCCTTAATTTGTATTTACACAAAATTTTTAATTATAAAATACACTTTATCAAAGCAGTAACATACTGAAATAATTCGATAGAGACTAATTATAACGATTAGTCTTTGGTAAGGTTTATATGAAAATTCTTATCTCCACAGTTTCAAATAGCTGACGTTATTCATCGGTTGTTTTTCATACAATACACTTTAAGAAAACGCATTTTTTTAAACAAAACAGAAGTACGTTGTGATGTAAATTATATATTATACATTAGCAAAAAGCAAGTATGTACGATCAGAATTAGAACAATTAATCAGTGCGGTTGTGCAACCAAATCGAAAATAAGTATTGCTTTTATTTTAAAATGAACTAAAATTAGGGCTGCAACTATTTGTTGTAAGCAGTTGTGTTTGTCAACATTTCAAAGTGCTAATGTCACAGATAAGAGAAGAAAAAAGTACGCGTTAAGATAATATTCTATTTAAAAACTGCATGTCTATCGTCAATCTACTTACCTACTACATACAGTGAAAGTTAAACCGATGACAAAATTTTCGCGATATTGAAAACTTTTCATGGTGACTACGACAAAGATACCTACTCTTTAGAGTCTGAGTCTACCTACAGAAGATAGAGAAGTTACGAAATGGAAATTTAAGGATAGTGTAAGGAACAACAAGGTTCAAATTAGTATAGATAGATCCCTAACTTTGTTTAACACATTACATACCTATCTACCATTTTATAGGCGTAGTTAAGTTCCTGCGTGGTTAAAGGATAATGATCAAGAATCAAGACTACTTTGAATTTGATAATTAATATTAGGTAAGTAAGTAATTGAACAATTCTTTCAAATTTACATGCAAAATTGTAATTGTTTTTATTGAAAAGTATGTTTTTATCGAAAAGTATGCTTTTATTCATATGTATTATCAAATACTTAGTTATATTCTGTATTCTGTATTAGGTATTACGATAGGAGGAGGATGGAGGCCCTTTGTACTACCTCCCTGACTGAAGTTGTCCAACCCCGCAACGTTACTCAAGCCATCCCACACATGAAATGAACCTGAGGATGCTGGATGGGAAAGCGGCTCTAATCGTAGCCATGTCTGGCCAGGATACTCCCAACATGGATCGTCTCAGTTGGACAAGTGCGGAACACTTACCTAAAGCATGTGGTGTGCCGTCTCTGTGTCTATGTAACATCCTCCACAAGATGGTGATTCTACTAAGCCCATGCGATGCATGTGCTTGTTTAGTTTACAGTGCCCAGGAAGTATGCCTACAAGTACCCGCAGGGCTGCTCTACTGTGACCGGAAATTCCAATAGTTTTGTTCTTTACGTTATGCATAAGAACTTCTCTTGCAAGCGTAAATTCTGGCTGGAATACAGTCGGAAATTGGCCTAGTGGTTGGGTGATATGGAAGTTCAGTTCTTTGGAGTAAATACCAGTACCTGTTTCTTCCATTGTGTTTGATCCATCCGTGAAGATGAATTTGTCAGGCCACTTTCGCATCTAAGAAGATGTGGTAATTTTTCCCTAATATAAATTGCGGCATGAGTGAGCCAGATCGTCCCTCTAGAATAGGCAGTCGCTTAATTGCCTCGCTCAGAATTCGAGAGTGGCCCACCTCAATTCCTCTGCTATTCAACAACCCCTCATAGTTTTCACACAACCGATGGAGTGGAGCAAATAAGATCCTACTTTGAGCATCTGGAGAGGTAATTACAAAATATTGAAGCTCAGAATATTCTTCATTTTCATGAAACCAATTTCTCGAATGATCCCCGCTCCAAGAACGTAGTATTCGGAAGGGGTGTTAAATATCCAGAACGCAAGAAATATCCGCTCCGCTCCCGCTCTCGCTCCGGTTGTAGCACCACTCCGGCTCACGCCGCCCCGGTTCCGTCTCCGCTCCCGCATTTCTCCGGCTCCTATCCGGACCCCGCACCTCTCCGGGTCCCGCTCCGGCTCCCGCCCCGCTCCACCTCCATCTCCGCTGAGGTCCGGCTCTCGCTCTGCTGCGTCTCCTGCTGTCCTGCTATATACAATATGTATAGGCACGGTACAGTCAGTATTAAAAACAGCAGATCCAGATCCACAGCTGTATATATTTTCAAATTATGAAATTGCATGTTGGACATATGTAATAAGCAACAATCTGTATCTATATCTTCTACAGTCATTTTCTTATTGGAAAATCTATATGGCAACCGCTATAAGTTGGTTCAAGGCTTGTAACCAATTTTTCATTTTTTAACCTAAATTGGTCAAATTTATTAGGATGTTAGGATTAAGTGCACGAGTCGTCAGTCTGCTGAAGAAAGATGCTCTTCTTTTAGAAGGACCATTGTTCCGATTTGGATATACCAATTTTCAACTTAGTCTTCTGTTGTAATGAATGTATTCTTTGGATCATTTATTCAAAAAATGAATGTTTCATTTTTGTAGCAATTGATATCGCGTTAAGCGGTTTTTCGGTAAATCACTTAGATCGTGATCAGGAATAATGGCCAGAAAAGATTTTCCAATAAGAAAATGTGCCGGCGTAAAAACTTCGAGATTATTTGGATCAGGACTAGGGGATGAAAGTTTGTATGATTTTAAGTTAAATCCAAAAAAATTGGTATATGGCCTTTCGGTTAGAAACTAGTAGATACAGGAAATAACCAGCGCTATATTAACGTATCAAAAATGTATAATGAAATTTGTCCAGATATTTGTAAAAGTTTACCAGCATATCACGCTTTTACTGGATGCGATTACAACCCAGCGTTTTATAGAAAAGGAAAAATTAATCCGTTTAAGCAATTAATGAAATCTAGAATTTATCAGGAAGCTTTCATTAAACCTTACCAACACAATGAAATGACGATGTAATGTATAATGACATTTTTTCTACACTACAAAACTTCGTATGTAAAATGTATAAATCAAAAAATTGTAACGACACAAATAGCGGAAGGTTCGAACTATTCATGAAAAATTTCACAGCTGAAAATGTTAACGAACCATTTCATAAAAAAATTATACAATTTGATGGGTGCCATTTGCCTCCGTGTAAGGCTGAACTGCATCAGCAGATATTACGAACAAAATACATAGCCAGTATATGGAGAAATGCAAACTTGAAGACACCCACCATATTACGTCCAGAAGACAACGGTTGAACTTTAAATGACGCGACGGCCCGTATGATTTTCAATGGTTCGAGGGAGATCAATTGCTACCTACGGTATCTGATGCGATCGCAAACAACAACATCGAGATCGAAGCTGATCATGTCAATATCGATGGTAAGAACTTTTTAAATGAATTAGGTACATGCCGCCGACACACTTTTTTGATGGTCCATATCGCCGACTAGGGACACTAGGCCGACAGTACCCACATCGTCGACAACTGTACAAGGGACACTAAGCCGAACGTGACCACAACGCCGACTATTAGGAAAAAATTTAATAGGGACACTAGGCCGACAGTACCCACATCGTCGACAAGTGTACAAGAGACACAACGCCGAATTTTTATTTTAATTGCAGACCCCCGGAAGAAAAACTCATTTTGTATTAATTTAAAAATTCGGCGAAGTGTCCCTTATACACTTATCGACGATGTGGGTACTGTCGGCGTAGTGTCCGTCCGCGATGTGGCGATGGTCGGCGTTGTGTCCCTTGTACACTTGTCGACGATGTGTGCACTGTCGGCGTAGTGTCCCTAGTCGGCGATATGGGCCATCAAAAAATCGTGTCGGCGTTGTGGGTATTCGGCGTAGTGTCCCGGCCCCTTGCAGTGTACCGGTGAACCAAACGAGTAAGAGCGGTTCAAAGCGTTGCGCTGTTTCATCTTTACTTTTGTTTGGTGGACACGTTGACAAATTATTTTTTACAATATTTCCAATTTATGATCCAATGTGTGTTTTAGGTATTATAAGTTCCATTCTCGAGATGGTATAATGCCGATAAGGAAGACTTTTTAAGTTTTGAAAAACCGACTCTGCGTCACTTATTTCTAAAGTCACGAGCCGCCACTGAGCGCCAGGGAGGTGTTCGGGATAATATTTAATCTTTTTAATGATAACGGGAGGATATTAGTCTTGTCAGCATTTAGTTTTAGTCTGTTGCTTACACACCGACACCAGTCTGGAACGTGCTTAATGCTGCTGTGAACGTTGCGTAGGGCAGTGTCGATGTTGTGACTGATTCCAACTAAAGTAGCATCGTCTGCATAAAGAATACAATTAACATGTTGGCAGTCATTTACGTAAATTAAAAAAAGAATAGGACTCAGAATAGAGCCCTGTGGAACCACGTGCTGAATGGGTTGCTTATTAGATAAAACTTTATTGAAAATCACGCGCTGATATCTTGTCTTCAAAAATGACGATATTAAGCGAACACTTCTGTCATCAAAATTATAGATCAAATTTAATTTACGCAGTACGATTTCACGTGAGATACAATCAAAAGCTTTTGAAAGGTCGATCAAAGCTGCAACAAGTTCCGGCCTTCCTCAAAACAATCGAGTAAGTACCTACACCATTTACAAATAAGGTAATTGCGTCGGAAGTACATCTGCCTTTACGAAAATCATATTAAAAAGAGCGGGCTTTAACTTTAATCAGAATACGTGATAATTTTGTTTCTTCATATTTTAAAATATAATTAGGTCTTATAATAATTATATAAGTTTTGTATTATAAAGATACCTTTTTTTGTAAAAACTTTTCGTATAGTTTACAGTTTGTTTTCCGTAAAATTACTAAATAAATAATACATAATATTTTCAAATATTCCATGATCAACTTTACCCATATCCCAGTTTAAAGTCGATTATATGATGTTACTCCATAACACGAAGTAAAGTCGATCATCCATAGCAAAGATTCTCTTTGTCCATATCCTCAAAAAAAATAAATTGTCATGCGCAAAAAATACTTCAGGATATTATATGTACAGGGTAGACCATTTTAAGTGATAGGTACACGCGAATATCTCGAAAAGGAGAATTTTTTTCAAAAAATGTTTCAGACGAAAGTTTTGGGGCTTTGAGGGGGAAAGATGATGAGGTTATCAATTTAATTGTAGATGGCGCCACTTTAGAGATTTCATCATGGCGACCATTTTTTAAATGGGAGTTGATTTTTCTTTCCAAATGAAAGTTGTAGCTGGCAATAAAACGAATACAACAGTTTTTTGTTTTTTTTCATCGGATCATTTTTCAGTGAGGTACGGTGTTCCAAAATGTATAAATTAAATGAAGTTTCCACCCCCATAGTATACGTATTTTGTAATTCTGCACCTCTCGCACTAATCAAGTACTCCGAATAGTAAACGGCAAGGGGACTCACGCTAATCAAACACCCCAAAGGGATGAAAACCCCGTCACGTCCACGTCGTTCATCCTGGGTAATGCTAAGCAGGGGAAAATGCGTGTCAATCAGCCTGGACCTGGTTGACTATCAAACAGAATCGGTCCAGATAACGGATAGGAACAACACAGAGAGGGGAGAGAAATGCAGAGTGGTGTGGAGTTACAAAATACGTACACTATGGGAGGTGGAATTGTGGAAACTTTATAAACTTTGGAACACCGTAACTCAGTTTAGTTTTAGTTTAGTAGTAAAAAAATGGCCGCCATGATGAAATCTCTAAACTGGCGCCATCTACAATTTAATTGATAATGTGATCATCTTTCCCCCTCAAAGCCACAAAACTTTCGTCTGAAACATTTTTTGAAAAAAAATCTCCTTTTCGAGATATTCGCGTGCATCACTTAAAATGGTCTACCCTGTATATTTATTTTTGTACTGAAAACCAAAAAGTAAATTCGTTTAGGCGCTATGACGAAAAAGCTTTACTTTTTTTATCCACTTTCCCCCGGTTGACGGTAATTGTACTAACACAATTTGAGTGGAATTACTTATTATTATTTCAATTATAATTATGTATACAGGGTGATTCACCACTATTCCCTCGGTCTCTTGTGCCTAAAGGGTACAAGATATCAGCTTCATTTTTTGGTGACATATGTAAATTGATAACGACTATTTTTTAAAATTATTTTCACTTATACAGGATGCTTCACAAAATTGTAATATATCAAAGTTAGGTTTTTTTAAATGCAACCCCCTATATTTTATTACATTTTTAGATTATACGTTAAAAACTAAGGTAACTTTATTAAACGTTCCCTATACCTATCGCTTACCAATTTTGAGAAAATTGTGATTTTAAGAAAAATATTCAATTTAAACAACCTCTAATAACACGGAAACCGCTGACTTTTAGTAACGCAAATTTATATCGACTTATCTTGACCTTTAAGGCTTTTATTTGCACTACGTAGGATTTCGATATTTTGTACAGGGTGTTTAGAAAAAGGATTCATATTTTATATTTTTCAAACATCAAAAACTCACTTAACTTAAATGGAACACCCTGTATGTTTTTATTCTATGTTGAATAACTTTTCATTTTCTATCAAAAACTATGAGTAATTGATATGTCTAAAATCAACGATTAAAAAGTTATTAAGATTTTTCTCTAAAATTTCTTTGGAAATGGTTTTGTTTGCATTCTAGTAGGCCATGATTTTTTTTATTGTAGTTGATAATTAGATATGTGATCAAAACTTAACTAAAAATGAAATTGAAGCAATGGAAAAAATACTGTAGTACCTAAATGCCATTTTTTCCTATGCATAACCGCACTCGTTTTCAAGAGATCTTCGAACCTTATGGTGTTATAGTAGCAAACGCATCCTTTATTCTAATCTTCATGTCATCAGCAGTAGTAGGTGGAGTGTTGTAAACTAAATTTTTAATGATAATAATAATAATAATAATGTCTAAACAAACTTCATCAAGAAGACTCGAAAAAGTGTTGTTCTAAAATCCGTAAAAATTTTACTCCGTTCAAGTTTCCATCAAAAAATCAAAATTCTCCCAAATACATTGAGGCTCCACCGGTTTTGGCGGTCAACAGTGCGATACAGGTGACGATTTAGTAATGGAAGTTATGTGGGTTTACCAAGGCGTTATGTTGTGGAAAGTGGATTCGTCGGTAAATAAAACATATTTAAACAATTCATCTTCTTCTCCAACTTTTTCGAGACTCCATAAACAAAAATTCAACCTTCGTTGAAAGCCTCGTCCATATGAATTCTGGTGAAGTTGAATGTGATATGGATGGTATTTATGTTTTTTTCAAAAACATTTAGATAGGCAATTCCTCAATAAATGAATTGTAAGGAGGGGTCCACAACACTCCACCTACCACTGCTGATGACATAAAGATTACAATAAAGGATGCGTTTGCTACTATAACACCAGATATCCTGAGAAACGTTAGATCTTTTTAAAATCGAGTGCGGTTGTGCTTAGAAGAAAATGGTCATCATATTGAGCATTTACTATACCATTTTCTCCATAAATGATTACTTCTTGTTATTAATTTCATTTTTAATTAAGTTATGATCCCATATCTAATTATCAACTACAATAAAAAAAATCATGGCCTACTAGAATGCAAACAAAACCATTTCCATACAAATTTTAGAGAAAAATCTTAATAACTTTTTAATCCTTGATTTTAGACATATCAATTACTCATAGTTTTTGATAGAAAATGAAAAGTTATTCAACATAGAATAAAAACATACAGGGTGTTCCATTTAAGTTAAGTGAGTTTTTGATGTTTGAAAAATATAAAATATGAATCCTTTTTCTAAACACCCTGTACAAAATATCGAAATCCTACGTAGTGCAAATAAAAGCCTTAAAGGTCAAAATAAATCGATATAAATGTGCGTTACTAAAAGTAAGTGGTTTCCGTGTTATTAGGGGTTGTTTAAATTGAATATTTTTCTTAAAATCACAATTTTCTCAAAATTGGTAAGCGATAGGTATAGGGAACGTTTAATAAAGTTACCTTAGTTTTTAACGTATAATCTAAAAATGTAATAAAATATAGGGGGTTGCATTTAAAAAAACCTAACTTTGATATATTACAATTTTGTGAAGCATCCTGTATAAGTGAAAATAATTTTAAAAAATAGTCGTTATCAATTTACATATGTCACCAAAAAATGAAGCTGATATCTTGTACCCTTTAGGCATAAGAGACCGAGGGAATAGTCGTGAATCACCCTGTATATACCTATATCAAAGTGATGCGAGTATTGTGGTCTTCAATAAGTTAATGACGGGATTGTTGGGAAATTAGACCTTGCGAGAAAATTATTTGTCTTTATTATTCAATATTTCGTCGATTAATTATCGACTTCATTATATTCCTGATGAAGTCGATAATTAATCGACGAAATATTGAATAATAAAGACAAATAATTTTCTCGCAAGGTCTAATTTCCCAACAATCCCGTCATTATACCTATATCTATTGTACCACAATGTCAATGTAAGTATAAAGCATATAGGTAGGTATCATAAATAAAACACTTATTTATGGTAGGTATGTAAGTAGGTATAAACAATAACAAAAAAAGGATCAGTGTTACTAAAACAGTATACATTCTTATTGTAATACAAAATGTCACGCTCTATCAGCAGATGGCAGCATTGGTTATACAGTGTGCAGCAGACAAAAAATTTCACATTTATAAATATTATAAATTTCGAAATTTTGCAACTACATATCTGCAATCATAAAACGTATGATTGAGTAGGCGACACCGATGCCTCATTTAGAATAGAATGTGTTAAGAAAGCGGGGAGGACAATAAAAAAAATGATACCTAATTGTATAATAACGTTATTATTAATTACGCACGTTGTAACGTCTTTAATTGCGACAGCAGTCTTCAAAATATCTCTAGAACAAAAGCCGACACAATCTACAAAAATGGTATAGCCTCAATATGCATATTATTTATTATTCAGGATGAGCATAGCGCACATAAGAAAAGAGCTGTGAACCCTAAGAAGTATTGAGAGCTACATTAGCATTCATTTAATGCTCCAACTCCTTACAGAGACATCATATGAACCTCTCCCGTTACATTCCATGTCGACCATTATGTTTGGAGATGTGCCAAAACATCTTAAAACTTATACATTGTGATACATTATTGATAAAATAGGTAGGTACTTTCCATTTTTTAGTAATGTTTTAAATAAACGCTATTTCATGTTGATTTAGACAGAACTAAAGTAACACTTCACCAGTTATATCGAAAATTTAATTTATTAAATTGTTCCTTAGTATTTCAGAGTTAATTAATTAGAAAACTGTAGACGTCAATCGAGAAACGTAATTCAGTACAACAGGCAACCTTAAATGTGTCATAATCTTAGAATGTGAAAAGACTTTTAGCTTTGATAAAAAACAAAATTACATTATAATTTACAGGGAACACTAAGAATTTTGTTGTATCAATGTAAAATTACAGTGCAGTTATTGCGAATGTAGGTACCTGCAACAGTGCACAAGACTACAAAATTTTGATTATTTTCTATATTAGGTAATGTACTCTTAGGCCTTTTAAGTTACAGATACGAGTATTATAGTCCAGCGGGTAAGATAAAACTGATTTCATTTCAACCCTGCATTCTGTGTAAAGTTATAATCACAAAAGCACTGTTGCAGAGGCCTCTAGGTATTTTAGAGCTCGAGCCTGTGTTGCGTACACGTTAGGGTGAAAATCGTGATAGAAGATGTGAAGTCGCATCAGAGGGGGACTGGGAATAGCAGATCAGCCCTATGATTTGAAAGATCTAGAGTAGTTTCAAAATATCGTGGCACTTCGAGATGCGTGGCGGGATTTAAAACAATTTCGAAAAGTACGTCGAGAAACATCGGTAGATAAAATGCCATCCTAAATATGTAGAGCAAATAAATATAGGCGTAAGTAGGTACGTATTTATAAAACTTCATATTAGTATCGTAGTATCGCGTTTAAATAAATCACGCCGCGCATCTCGAGTGCCACGAGATTTTGAAACTACTCTACCTTAGATTAAGAAGATGTTCTTGTGCAGTGGCGGATTATGCACTCTGGAGGCCTGAGGCATAACATGAATTTGAGGCCGCTGTTTATTTTAAATTAAAAATATGCTATGTTCAAAAAAGAATAGACTGTATTAATAAAAAATAACGTAATGATGAACAAAACACAATAAAACACTCAATACGAAAATTTCAATAATTATAATTATATTGCAGTAAGGGATACATATGAAAAACAAGTACGCAAACCGCAGTTACAGTATAAAATTTAATCTTTATATTCTTTATACTGCGTACCAGCGTATGGGATTCATAAGGATTTCCAGTCACATTTTGCTGACAACCATTTGCTCGTTTACAAACCGAATCAACTTAGACAGGCACATTCTTTCATAAGTTAAGTAGTATAAGTAGTAAGTGAGATCTGATCAATGGGATCAGGGAAGTAAAGTAGGTATTTCTGATTTAACTGGTAAAAATGTAAAACCGCTAAGCTTTGGCCTTTTCAAGTTAAGACGTCGCTACGTCGCTGTCGCATTGTCGCATATACGGTTCGTAAGATTGAATGTGCTCAATGTGCAACTGTGGTGTTATGCACTTTTCGCTTCTTTTGTTTTTGAGGCCGGTGCAATTTGGAGGCCACAGACATGCGCCTCTTGCGCCTGTGCGATAATCCGCCACTGTTCTTGTGCCAATACGACAAACCATATCTGACATACTGTTATCTGTTATCTTCACGGTGTGCTGGATTCAGGATTGAGAGTGCGACCTCTGTGATTAGTATCGTCAGATCTGGCAACGTCGCTCAAGCTACCCTACAGTGAGAAGGCGATTTACATTAACTGAAGCGCCAGCCAGTGGCAGCATATGCAACTACTGTAAGTAGTATACCCGCGCTTTGCATTGCCTTCAACGGTTAAATATCACGGTAAAACGCTAATGTAAACGTTAGTTTGTGTTTCTTACATTGACATTTCTTTTATTTTGTACTTATTATGAGTACTTAGTAATAAGTCTAATGTGAATAGTTGTGTGTATGGACGTCATACAAATAATGGAAGAGAGCGTTATTTAAACACGTTTAACATTAAATGATAGTAATGAACTTGTACTTAACATAAAGACAGACTGTAAAACTAACGACAAGTGCTACTCTTCACATGTAATTACATAAACACCTCATGGGTATACTACTCTGCGCCGCCACATTGTTGACGACAGTGGCGCCACCAACGGTAATGCAAATCGCCTATACCTGAGGATGTTGCAAGGAGTCTGTGTAGCAAAAACTTTGGTCTCGTGCTGGATTTCGATGTTCTAAAATTCTGGCCAAAGTAATGTGTTGGA
The DNA here is from genome assembly GCA_036250285.1 of Pyrocoelia pectoralis. Lineage (NCBI taxonomy): Eukaryota > Metazoa > Arthropoda > Insecta > Coleoptera > Lampyridae > Pyrocoelia > Pyrocoelia pectoralis. Next base: position 33,202,895 of record CM070075.1, on the reverse strand, counting down.
GATCTCACTCTGATCCAAGCACTCGCCTACCGGGTTCTGATCATCCACTAATAAGGGCTTGCACACACGTCATAAACACGTAGCTACTGTCTTTAGTATGGATTCTCACTTGCAGCCGTCATACGCCGGACCTAGTATAAGATTTTTGATAATTGAACTATTCAAACCCGACAACCATGTCAAGGTAACAGCGTTGAGGGGTTACAAGATGTGCTGGGCCTCGTATCTTCTACGCAATTGCGGGCTACGATAGTTTCTTATTTTGTTAGATCGGGTAAAAAACTACAGCGAGAGGTGACTGACTGAAAAATTTGTACAACCACACTAGCGACGTCAGCATGCTAAATGATGTCCTTAAGGGCGTTTTTTTTACAATCCTCGGATCGGATATTATACTGTCTAAACCTTCCCCTTAGATAATTTTATTGATATAAGTTTCAAGTAACAAATTCGTATGAATGCAGCGACAAGTTTCGATAATTGAAATTATCATCGTCATGCGAATTGAAGAGATTCAGGTGATATAATGGGGACAATATTGACGTTAAGGCCGTTAAGGGTGATAGATACTGTGAAGATGAAGTTGAAGATGAGTCACGGAAATATGTCGATGAAAATCAAAGCGATATGAAGAAAAGTAGCAATGATGGGGAAATAACATAGTAGAAGCTTTCTTTCTAAGCGCCATTTAATCATCATGTTTTAGTTCTAATTCTTCTAATCAACAATGTGATGTTTAAACTGTTTGAGGAATACCTAATGAACCAATGCAAAATAGTATATTATACACCAAGGTGGTGAAGACTGTTATTATTGACCGAGCACCAAGATTATTTCGCGAGGGGCTTTGCCCCGAGCGGAATAAGGTGCGAGGTCTATAAATGGCTTCAGCACCGTGGTGTATATACAATTTTTTCCACTACTAGTAAAATTTAAGACACAAATTAAAAATAAAAAAATTTCTTGTAAAAATCAAGTAGGTAGCACAGGAATGCAAATTCCCATTATTAACCTAGGTGAATAATATAATAGATTATTGACCACTAGGTAGAGAAATTAAACTTCTCAGTTGTCTAGGATACGCAATAATTGTCAACTTCACAGCTAGTAGTGGAAAAAAGGATTTTATTTATTTTACTTTATTCTCGTAGGTTTGTTTAGAATCATTTACTAGTGTTGGTATGGAGAAATAGCGCACGAAGTGTAAAAAAAGACGCAAGCAGCATGTACATACATGTACAATTTCTATTTTTTTCCTTCGTGTGGTAGGGGAAAATCTGCACCCGAGGGGGGAGTGTGGGGTTGGCGAGCCTGCTAAAAACCCCTATCCACATTCCTTAGAGTCTTTCTCAACTCGGCACCTCCGGCGCCGTAAGGATAACTTCAGGTTGAGAGGTTGGGTATGGGTTAGCCATGAGCTCTTCATGTACTTCTATTTGTAATCGGGGACCGCTCTGTTATGAATTACATTTAAATTGTTTTATTATTACTTACAAAAACACTCCTTCTCTGATTTCTAGACAGTATCTAAAGAGAAAACGGTATTGTTTTTCTGTGTCTACCTTCACAGTAGTTAAACCTCCATTATTGTGGTGTGTAACTTTGGGTTGCACGTAGCAGTACCGTATCCCTTTACCGCAATCACTTCATGCTTGTACAGGGTGTCCCAATAGTGCGATGTTGGTCGATATTTCGGTACCGTTCGAAGGTAAGAAAAAACTTTTCATATTAAAGTTGTTGAATTATGAAAGGGACATACCCTAAAAATATTTTCGTTTATACAGGGTCTGAACCTAATTTTATTTTTTCAAACGAAACACCCTATATTTTATTCCATTTTTAGAGTCTACTATAAAATCGACACGATTTTAATATATCATTGTCCATACCTAACCGTAATACTTTCGGCACCCAAAGACACAAAATACAATCATTGACATTTTACAAATTTTATGTTACTGCATAGATTAAATATTGAATATCAAAAAGAATCCGTATTTAATGATCTATCACGGTCCTATTTAAAAGCTCTATGGTTAACCGGTAATAATAAGTGTAAACAGTCCCACTTAATTATATAATATATTATATTTAGGTTCAGCGTGCAAACTTCATTCATTCATTAAGCCGTTACGGTAGCTAAATCATGTCTTTTTTAGATTTGCCGTTGAGGATATTATTTAAATTTTTGAATGAATAAATTGATTGTTATTGTGATCAATGAATTTTACGGAACAGTTTGGTAAAGCAAAAATCCTTAATTGAAAGTTAAATCGTTGTTAAATGTAAAAGATAAATCTGTCGAAGAGTGCAGTTGCAGATGTATGAAATTTGAAATAATAATAGAAACTTGTACTGTTTGAATTGCATTCCAATACAGGAAAAATCATTTAATTTTAAGCGTTAAAAAGTAGAACGTCAGAGAAATATCAATTTAGTTAAAAATTCTAGAATGGAATTGCAAAGAAAATTCCGGCCTCAATACAATTAGATCTACGGACATGAAAGAATGTATCAAGTTCGAAAAATCCCAAAGTGGATCATAAGTTGCGCCATTTGATAAATTTTTTTGAAATATTCATGGCGATACGAGTAGGTGGTTTTAAAAATTCGAGATGATTATGTAAAAATTGTAATGAAATAAGATGTGATGCGGTAATTTAACTTGGTATGCACAATATAACACAAGAAAACTTTAGTTACGTTTGCAATACAAACGATCGATTCTTTTAACTAGGTTACAAATTGCTTGTAAGTATATTAAAGTAAAGTTAAATGAATGAAAGAAAACTAATACGTAATTTATTTCAGTTAGAAATGTTTAAATTTTAAAATAGGTAGTACAAGTGTTGAATTTGTGTTGTATTGGAGAAGAGAGCCTCGAGATATACCTACCATCGTCGTTTCGCATTTTAATCTTCGCAATTGTTAAAAGATTTGCGGTTATTATGACTGCCGCTTTGTGAAATTTATACCTAATCGTAACAGTTTTTCGCAAGAGCATATATGAAACGCGATTGAATCTCACTTTCGAAATGGTGCCCTGAACACATTTCGGCAGTAATTGCGCAATATAGCAAATTTCTTGATATGATAGTGATTACACAAGAAGACGAACTTTTGCGTGTTAAAGAGTACCAGAGTTATGCATACAATTTTAATAAAAATCGCTCAGACCCGTCAATTTTGTTTTTTGTCTTTGTATCTTACTTAATTATTGTCACTTATCCCAGGAATCCAATACAACGCTTACCTAACTTTAAAATTTGAAAGAACACTACGTACGTATGTATGTATATTATTTATATTTTAACATTCATCAAAAACACGATTAACCATATCACCGGGAATATTTATTTCTTCTTTTATCTTGCTTACTGGCCATTCTGTGGTTCCTCGTCCTTCAATCCGCCCGTTTACGGAATGATATCCAAATATTCACACAGTGGCAGAGCTGGGTAGACGGTAGCATCCGGATACTTCTGTATCTGGATACTTTTTATGTATCCGAAAGCTGTATCCGGATACTTTTCAAATTTTGTATCAGGTATCCGTATCCGTGACCAAATTTTAAAGTATCCAGATACCGGATACTTTTTTTGATATTCGAATACTTTTAAATCATTCGATGCCCGCCGATAATCCACGTACCGCACTGCCCTATTTTTTATCAAGTTAAATCTATAATCTGATTTTTCACACTCGTTATTTAATCATCATCATTGTTTTTATGTGGTGAACTCCGAGGCAATATTTCCATGTTCATTATAATATTAAAAACAGAAATCTTAATAAATACATTATCTAATTAATTAGATTTATATAATAACTTGTATATTTTCTGTATCCCTCTTTTAAAAAACCCTATATACTTATATGCTTTGTGTTTTTTTTTTGATATTATTATATTAACAAAATAGTTCTTAATCTTTATAATTTTGTTGTGGCACAAATAGGCCCTAAAAAGTTAAAAATGTGAAAGTTTTAACTGAACTGATCCACCACTGGCGGAATTCAAAATTAAAAGCTCTTGTTTTGTTTTTACAGGAAAAATCCTACAAATTCTTGTCTACCATGTTTAAAAGTATCCTTAAAGGTATCCTAAAAAGGATCCGAAAAAAGTATCCGGATACTTGTATCCGAGTACATTTCAGGTGAAAGTATCCGTACTTTTTTGAAAAGTATCCGGATACATTCTTAGTATCCGTATCCGGTACCCCGATACTTTTTTTCTGTATCCGACCCAACTCTGCACAGTGGTCTACAAATTTGGATTTTCTTCTGCTCCATCTTCATTTACTTTTCACTTCACTTTGTAGACATGACATTTTTCATTTTTTAAATATGTTAAATCAAAGTTTAGAAATTCAATTATTATTATTGCTAGGGGCGATCCCAATTGGTTCCTGCCCCGCTGTTGTCTACCCTTCGAGGGGAGAATACATGTATCTTTAACAGAGTTCGGGATTTTCGTAGGGGGAATCTTCGTTAGTACCTCTTGTGTAATCTTTTCATTTCCAAGTAGGTCTTCCCTTGCCTTTGTGAATCCCTCACATTGGCAAATAACGTGATAGGGCGATTTTTCGACCTCACCACAATCCCTGCATATTGGGCTGTCGATTAGTCCCATGTTATGCAGGTGTTTGTTCAGGCGATATCTCTGTCGCAAGTTTTATCTTCGTCCTGCTTAACTTTAAGATGGATATTGCTCAGTCCCCGTTTGGGGTTTCCAGAAAAATCTTGGAATGACTCTGTCCTGGGATTTTCGATCAGTGTCTGCAATGATTTTTCGTGAGTATTGCCTGAATCTATTGTAGAAAATAATTAGAAAATATAGAAAGACAAAAGGCGTCCGAGCGATTTTTAATAAAACGAACAGGAACATATGCTACGCTAAAGCTCGTATCTTAATCAGAATATAAATCGACGCCAAGCATCATAGGATCGAAGTTCGTATTTTTTATATGAATATACCTACCTACTGCTAAAATAACGATGTAATAAACACAAATTGCGAAAATCTAAGAATAAATTTAAGTATATTGGGACACTCTGTTTTTAAGATCAATCGAGTTTGTTATCAAAAGTAACAAAATTTAAAAGCGATGTCGTACCGGTTTGTGCTACTATGTGCTGATAACATTAAAAAAGTGCTGCAAAGAATGTGTGCTTTTTTGAATTTTTCATTATGAAGAACTAAGTTGACTCTCTTAAAATTTAGGCACTAAGTCAATACTCAGTTCAACTTCTCGCTTTCGCCACCAGTCAAGAATTGTTTGTATTTTCTTCAGCCCGTTTAGTGTTGAAATAATCGTCTATTTTTCGTCACCATTCGAGTGTTGCTGTAGAAAAATATACGACAAACATGTTCTTCGATGTATTACAGAACCAACTATAACATTTCAGAAAACCTGCAAGGTGTAACGATAGATAATGTTTCGGTAAACTACAGCTTTATCGTCCATTTAAAAATTAAAAACTATATATGGTCCATATTTCGACGCCATTTAATATGTCTTGCACATGCCTTTAATTTCGCAGTTAAAGACCTTAATATGAAGGTTATAATAATGTTGACCATAACGAAGACCACCGACGAAAAAGAGTACGTTGTTATAAAAACAAGAAATTTATTTAAAAAAATGAAAAAAGTGCTGAAGTCAAATCACAACCGGACATGGCATGTAGAGAGTGATTACCGGAAAACGTATGTTTTTAAAATAACAAGTTACAGTTATGAACAAAATTTTTATTTATAATTAGTGTTACCAATATATTGCATAAAGTATGCAATTTTAACACACTAGAAGTTCAACTTGAATGTTTGAAAATTACATATACAGGGTGATTCACGACTATTCCCTCGGTCTCTTGTGCCTAAAGAGTACAAGACATCAGCTTAATTTTTTAGTGACATACGTAAATTGATAACGACTATTTTTTTTTAATTATTTTCAATTATACAGGGTGTGGTTCACAAAATTGTAATATATCAAAGTTAGGTTTTTTTAAATGCAACCCCCTATATCTTACCTATCGCTTACTATAGTAAATGCTCAACATGATGACCACTTTTTTGCTATGAATAACCGCACTGGTTTTTTAAACGCATCCTTTATTCTAATCTTCATAATATCAGTAGTGGTAGGTGGGGTGATGTAAACTAAATTTTTAATAATAATAATAATAGCAATAATATCTAAAGAAACTTAAACATAAAGTTGACTTAGTTTTTAACGTATAATCTAAAAATGTAATAAAATACAGAGAGTTGCATTAAAAAAACCTAACTTTGATACATTGCAATTTTGTGAACCACCCTATATAATTGCAAATAAATTTAAAAAAATAGTCGTTATCAATTTACATATATCACCAAAAAATGAAGCGGATATCTTGTACCCTTTAGGCACAAGAGACCGAGGGAATAGTCGTGAATCACTCTGTTGTATGTAAGATGGCCTCCTGTTTGAACACAACGTTGAAGACGTTCCTTGTAACTTGGCATAGACTCGAGATTTTAAATGTCCCCATATAAAAAAATTTGGAATTGTAAGGTCTGGTGAACGGGAGGGCCAAGTGACATCACCAAAACAAGAAATTACTCTTCCAGGGAATGTCCGAGCAGTGTGGGCTGCTGCCCCATCTTGCTGAAACTATACATCACAGATTGCAATGCGACGGCGACGCAGTTCAGGCAAAAAAAAAGTTTCCAACATTTCCACGTACCGTTGTGCATTCACCGTAACAGTATTACCATTGTTGTAATGTTGTCCTCAAAAAAATAAGGGCCGATGATCCCCACTTCACTAACTGCACACCACACAGTCACATGTAAGCTGTGTAGAGGTCTCTCACTCACGATTCGTGGATTTGCTGGATACCAAAATCGAAAGTTTGTGGTTTGTTTATCGACGGTGTTATATGAAGAATTACAGCTCTGTCGTTTTCATCTAAAATTTGTATCATTCGGTGACAAAATTCTACACGCTGTCTCTTAACTGGTAGTCTGAATTGATGACATACTGCAAACTTGTACGGATGAAATTACGAATTACTAACAGATCTATGTCTTCGCCACGATAATTATTATTCATTGAATTTTCAATACTATCATTTTACGATTGCTTAGTGGAAATACTTCCACCTTCGGAATCAGCATTTCATACAATTTCTTTTTGTTGGAATGATTAGACACAAATAGGACGGAAACGGTCGACCAGATGAAGATTTGTATTTCTAGCAAATTTATGTTATGGAGTAATTATCTGGTGGCCTAGAACCAGACTATCCACAACCAAAGCACTGTTAAACCATGTGCAAAGACTAGTGTGCCTTGCGTGCACGGGCGCAATACGAACAATCCCTACAGCCGTCATGGAAACCATCCTAGGTCTGGCTTCCACTGGATCTCCACGTGAGAGAGCAGGCCACACTGGCAGCCTTGCGTCTGAGAAATAAAGAGTTGTTGAACAGAAAAGGCACTGAGGTGGGTTACTCTCGAATTCTGGGAGAGGCAGTCAAGCGACTACCTATACTAGAAGGACGATCTGACTCATTCATACCTCGATTTATACTGGGGAAAAACTACCACATCTTCTTTGATGTGGAAGTGGCATCCCAACCAGACATATCCATCTTCACGGATGGATCTAAAACAATAAAAGGAACAGGTACAGGTATAGGCCTGGTAGATTCACCATCCTGTAGAGGATGCTACACGGACGACGAGACGGCGCAACACATACTGTGTGAATGTCCCGTACTTGTCAAAGTCAAATTAAGACGATCCATATTGGGAGAATCCTGGCCAGACATGGCTACGATTAGAGCCGCTTCCCCGTCCAGCATCCTCAGGTTTATCTCACGTGTGGGATGGCTTGAGTGACGTTGCGGGGTCGAACGACTCTAATAAGGGAGGTAGCACAAAAGGGACCGAATAAATGGCCTAGATGCGCGTGGGCTTTCCCACCCTCCTATCGAAATCCAGAAATCCAGCAAATTTTATGCTCTACAAAAAAATCCTATTGAGCCATTCCGAAGAAATTCGCGAAAAACCGTGACCTTTGATCGACTTTTCATAATATTCATTATAAACGGGGGTACACGCGATTCTCGCGTTTTGCGTGCTTTGGGGGGAGGGGGTATCCATAGAGAAAAGAAAAGGAGGTATCTGTGATTGTAGGTTGTAATAGCTTTTCTTTTAAAATATCACACCTTGTTGAGCTGGCTTAGTTCCTTGAAAAAAGAAAAAAAATTTACATTTTTGTACATTTTCAGATTTTTGACCCTGTAGGTATCTGTAATATTTAGCAAGTTATTAAAGTAACTAAAATAAAGGATTACATTTACTTAGGTACATTTGACGTAAAAATCACAAAAATGGGTTGATATTTGGTAAAGATATACGAATTCGTTTCTACCTACTTATAGTAAATTTTACCAATTATTAAAAAAAATGTAAAATGCAAACTTTTTGCAATAGATTTGAGACCAAAAATACATAATGTCCCTTTCACAATGTTAATTACGTCTTTGCACATAGTCTGCCCAAAAATTAACGAAAATATAACAAATTCCGTGTGAACTTCATAAGGCTAGTTTAGAATGAATTTTGAATGTAAAAGAACTCAATTTGGACACTGGCAGCTTTTTGGGAATACGAATGGCCTTAGGGAGAACGTTTTAACATTCATCTTTAACTATAGTAAAACTAAAAATACCATAAAACATAAAATGTACAAATAGAAGCTGGTCTAACGTTTCATAACATCTGTTTTATAGAAAGACCTTCTCTACCTTAAACAGTTTCAAATTTTTGTTTATTTCACTAAGTAAAGGCCTCATTTACACATATATGTAAAGCAGTAAATATGGATTTTACTTCCTCTTAATTACAATATAAGTTGCATATTTAGAAGTATAGTCAAAGTATAGGTATTCTCTTTGGTACCTATAGTGTAACGTAACAATACACTTGCCACCTACTTTCATCAATAGATAGATATTAAGTTAAATATGTAGACAAAACCATTTTTCTCGGTGAAAACATTCGACTATATATGTTACCTACGACATCGTCCATCGTTCAAAATCTCTAAATTCGAAATAAGCACACAAACATGTACATTTCGAAAGTTACCGAAAGAAGGTATCGGGACACATAAATTAGTCTACGATGAATGCTGTTACTACTTTTTACATCATTTTAACCATGAAAATGTTAACGCGAGGCATAATAGAATCATTTTTCATCATTTGAATAACTTTTCAACTTGAAATAATTAAATTTCCATGTTATCGAGAAAAAGTTTCCGATACTTGTCATTTTGAAAATTTTCGCGAAAATACTTTCTGCCATTGTTTTAATGTTCCGAATGGGGTAAGGACCTCGGACAGACAAACTTTGCATGGTTACACAACATTTTCACCCAAAAATAAGCATAAATAGCGAATTCTATTTTACACGTAATCTCCATAAGGAAACTTTGAACGTATTTTCTAAGTAAAGAAAATATATTTAGACACAAATACCGCTTGAATAAGATGACGGACTTTTATACTAAAATGTTTAAAACTTACTTTGAAAAAAATTAGTGCAGATATTTACGTGGTTTGCGGGGGTATCTATAATTGTAGCATTAATTTGTAGGTTATAAATTTATAATATATGGTTTTAAAATATCACATCCGCATTCGTCAGGATTCGGCGACTGTCGGAAAAGTGCACAGCAACACAAACATATACACACCTTTCGGTTATTATATAGTGATAAAATACTAAAACAAAGGAGGAGTGTGCAAAAATTGAGATAATTTCTCATTTTTGGGTGGTTCGGGCTCAAAAACGTCGAATTTGCTTGAACTAAACGAACTGGAAAGCTTAACGCTGGCGCATTTTCTAATTAAAGGGAACATTGATCAGAAATCAAAAATCTATTGGATAAGACCTGAAAGATTGCAGCCGAGTTTTGACGTCGGCGTCACCAGTTTCAGCATCATTTAAAGTGTAATCTTATATCGGAATACATACCACTTTTTACTCAATAATATCGAAGTTAAATAATGTAATTGCGTATTTATTACGTCTACAATTGAAGAGTTCTTTTGCAATATACAATAATACAAAAAAAAGCTATTCAGTGGTTTGAGAAAATTTGTATATTATTAAAATGTAAAGATTACGGTTTTGTAGAAATCTAAATTGTGTGGTTTGGTCCAGCGATGCGCGAAACTGATATCTATAATCAATTAGTGCTACGAAGTGTAAAGAAAAACATTAAACGAAGAAACCGTCAATATTGTAAATGTCTTTATATAACTGTACGAAGGCTACTCTTTATACGTTTGAAATCGATGTCATTAAGAGCTTTACGACGAATTTAAGCTCACTTGTAGAGATTGAGTGAGTTTTTATTTAGTTACAGCGTGTATGTGTATATAGGTATTTCTTACAGAAATAGATTCTTGTTAGTTGTAAGAGGATGAATAGGATGTAGGCAGTAAATAGGATGTGGACCTTGTCTAGAGGGCTTCACATACGTTGTACGGATTCTCTGGTGATATATGATACGTAGAGAGGTAAATTAACAATCGTCGAGCCGATTTGTACTTACGAGTCTGAATGAGTACAATGGCATAATAACAGATATAATACGTAACGGGTCAAAAATGTTAAGAAAATATTTAGAAAAGTAAAGAACTTGCGTAACGTATGGGTACGTATGTACGTGTTTCTTAATATTAAATAGTTTTGAGGCGGAGGATCATAATGAGAGTACACCGTTCAGTAAGCAGCGAACTTATAATTCGGCACGCGTACATGTACAGAGTTTGTCCACCTCGGGATACACGATCAACTTACTGAAGAGGAAGTGAGAGCCATCGGCCATCGATAAGTAGAAATGCGGAAGTCTGAAGATAGTTGTTATGTTACAGTCACTTATCGACTAGATAACGGTGGATTTTGAAATCATTCTTAAAGCTATTGTCATGTATTTTTAACTGTTTCATTATTATATTTCGCAATTATTTACCATCGTCATTTTTTTAGCCCATTGGTAATTGCAAGAATGCTCTTTCGTTCAGTAATAAGACAGGTACTTCTCTTTAAACGAAAATATTCACAATCTTATTCAAAATGTTACAAATACCTAATCTTGTGAAACATTCAGTCCATAGAATATTCAATCGAAAATTGCGAAAAAATCAGTTTACATTAAATTTATCAACATACATTTGTTACAATTTATAATCAGGTAATTTGATCTCGATCGTACAAGTAAAAATTTCTTTAATTAGAAATGCGATCGATACAAGACTTTTCGTGTCGAAATTTTAAAATTTCTGTTGAAAATTAGATAATTTTATTAATTAGGTATAATGAAACTAGTCTTTCTTTGTGATTATAAAGGATGAGTAGATTTTATTAACCATTAAGATTTTATCGTTTAAGAGGGAAGTATAAAAAATTAAAATATATCTATTAATTAGGTAATTGACTCCTTTCTACAAAAAAATCTTAAAAGAGCAATTAACAATAATGTTCCCACTATTTACTAAATACATTACTAAATCCCTATGCGATATTAGCACTTTTAATGCATACTATGTGAGAACATGTATTTATTTCGAGTTTTGGTTAGAGCATGATATGTGTCGCTGCAGAGCAATTACAGAAATTTTATTGGGTCGATGTGTGCATTGCTACAACCTCAAAATATTCATATTTTCTTCTACGTTTCCTGCGTTTACACGGTATGTTATCTTATATATATATATAAAAATGAATCGCTATTTCCTTGGTCACGCCATAACTTGAGAACGACTTTACCGATTTCAGTCATCTTTTTTTTAAAATGTTTCTAATACTTTGTAGAAGGTTCTTACGGAAAGAAAAATTAAGAAAATTGCCCAGAAAATTGGAAAATTTCAGAAAACTTAACGCGTTTGACAGTTCGCCCATTTGACAGTTCGCGCGTTTGACAGTTCACGCGTCGCAAATGTCGTTTAACATCTGCATCGGTCGGCATCTATCGATCAAAAAATTCGTTTAAGTATTCATTTCTTGGTGTACAGTCCATTCGATTTGAACGTTTATCCAGTTTTGAGTTTGTTGAGTGATTTTTTTTTATAAGTGTTTGTTTATCGCAGTTAGTTCACAGCAATCCGAGCGGAGGATAATGAAAATAGTAGCGTTAGCATGTCCGAATTACGTTCGAGAACGACGGGAAATGAACGTAAGCTAATCAATTCAAAATCAATTACTGTGCGTTACGTAGTCACGCAAAAACTCGAAAAGTAATCATGCAATTTTGCATAGTGGTTCAGGTACATAGGAGGGTTTAAAGCCATTAATTGAACATGACTAATTTAAAATATTGTAAACAGAATCGTAACGTTTTTACTTTAAATTGGACAGATTGAGTGATTGTGGAAACAATTCGAGGTTGACATGTAGGTATGTCAAAATAGAGTTGAACCAAAAGTATGAAGTTGGAAGGTTTATTAGGGTTTATAATCGCTTATGAAGAGTTACCTTTTTAAACGTTAATATTTCGAAAACAATAAAATTTAGGAGTGGTGTATTAGAGAACAGTGTTAATAATCATGAGCAGATTTCGAAAATGTGACAATATACGCGGTGTTCTATTTAAAAAAACGATTCAAGATGGCGCTCAGCCGCCATTTTGTAACTTTTAGCCGTCATCTCTACATATTTAAACGGATTAAAGTGATGACTGACTGACTGACTCACTCACTCACTGATCTATCAACGCCCAGGCCAAACCAATGAACCTAGAAACTTGAAATTTTCAGTGAACCTTCCCCTTATGATGTAGGCACCCACTAAGAAACAAATTTCTAAATTCATCTCCTAAGTGGGTCAAAATAAGGGTTGAAATTTTAAAATGGTTGAAGCGATCTATGTAACGGGGGCAGATGGAAATCTAAAAATTGATCAAAAGCACCTGTATTGAAATCCATGAGACACGTATTTCACCTTTTTCAAAAGTTACCCTCTAAGGGTTCCAAATTAAGGGATGACATTTTACATCTTTATATATAAAAATGAATTGACGTTTGTGTGTCTCATAAAAACTCGAGAACGGCTGAATCGATTTGACTAATTTTGGTTTTCAAATATTTGTAGAAGTACAACGAAGATTTAAAAGGTGAGACATAAGTCCTAGGAGTTTAGGGCTTCGCCCCTATGGGTTTCAAAGTTACCCTGTTTTTGTTATGGAGTTTTGATTTTATTAGTAAACATTGTAAACAAAAGTGCAATGTTACTTATTACTGTCAAACTTAAAAGCTGTAATGTAGCAATACCTTTGGAAGTTCAGATAACTTTTATTGGCGGTACGAAGTTCGCCGGGTCTACTAGTATTCAAATAAAATTGCTTTTCTTATGAATACAGTCGAGCTAAATACTATAAACAGTTGATATGGGTTTGAAATAACTGTACCATTGGATGACGCTCGTCTAGAACTGTTCCCAACTGGGGACATCATGCATCTAAGGTATGTTCTTGATTCATTCCAATATAATTTTTAGAATAATTGCCACCATCACTTTTCGGTGATCACGGCCTACCTACAGCATCGGTTGACAGTAAATATACAAAGTAAAGCATTTTCCTGATTAAGGAGGGGTTCAATTGTCCTAAGTAACCAGAATTTCATAACCATACTCCCATATAAAAGCCATGTTAAAATTGGACTTTGGCATGCTTTTCTGGACAACTCGCTGTGACCATAGTTTTGCTCCGATCATGGAGTTTTATGTCTCAAAATGACCTTAAGAACATGCTACGGCTCATATACAGCAAAAAATATAATGTTTCAAGCTGTCTAGGATGTGTCAAAGTAACAGATACTGTTTTCTTGCGATATTTTGCGATTCTTTCAAAATTACAATAGAAATAGCATACCCCAATGCGATATGGATAGGCATAACTGCTGTGAGAGTTCATTGGGGTCATTTTGAGATACAAAAGTCAACAATCCCACCAATACAGTGGTCACAGCGAGTTGTCCAAAAAATGAAGTCCGAGTCTTTTCCAATGGGGAGTGAACTTTTGGCGTACTAGCAGGAAAAATTGTCGTTCCATCACAACTCTTTATTTCGGGCTAAATTTCCTCGTAAATTGCTCTAATTTTTCGAAAATTTCGGAATTCATCTAACAAATTCGTAGAGTCAATATTTCTTCAGTGCAATAGGCCAACGTAAACCAGGATCGATGCGTGCAGGTGAAAGAAAGGTGCGACCAAACTGGGCAGACGTAAGAGAGCTTTGGAGGCCTTCAAGGCGAATTAATATTGATAGAAATCAGGGTCAAAATTGGTAGAAAAAAGTTCTTGACCCCCCCCCCCCCCCTTAAAGTTCGGATTCTGAACTTAAAGAGGATATAATAATAGAACGAATAACCCCGACTATGACTATTCATGACATTATGACGAATAGGATTAATGTACCATTAATGCAATTGTGCATTCTGGGGCTATAAAAAACTCCACAAAGAAAAAGACGACAAATGAAACTAAAATCTTATTTGAAGGTAACACATTATTACCAAATGAAATGTTGAAACTACATACACCATATAAATTATTTAATTATTTTATATCTGAAGATTTGTTTATTGTAATTGTTCTTCCGCCCATGTGATGATGGTAGCTGATGATCGCACCAGATCGCTCGGGTTCATAGCTCTACCCATCTTTGTGCAGACTTCTCTACTTTCACGTTGCCATCTACCACACTCAAAAACTACGTGTGTTTTATTGTCTGGGCAGTTATTGTTATCCCATTTTCCTATCCTGTTGAGGTAGTCCCCATTTTCATCATGCCCCTTCAAGAACTGTGTTAAAAAATAATTTACCTCGCAATCGTTCTCTCTACCCATTCTTTTAAATCGGGAATTCGCTCTCGGGTCCATGAATGACATAAGTCCCAGTCATTCTACCACTCTAGCATGATATAATTTTTTTATCAATTTTCAACCCCAGCCATCGTCAGAATCCGTACCTGCAATAGTCGTGATGTCTTCATAAGACATTACATATAACTCAGAGGGTGCCCCAAGGATCAATTTTAGGTCCATGATTGTTTACCATATACACCTCTCGTTTCCATAAATATGTTAGGCACAGTAAAATTCACATGTATGCTGATGACACTCAGATTTACCACTAGTTGACGTTGACACAGCCTTAGAAAGATTAAATAGTGATTTAAGTAGAATGTATGAAATGTCTGTTAAACATTCCCTCATTTTTAATCCAACAAAATCTTGCGTTCTTGTATTTGGTCGTCAGCATGATTATAATAATATAATAAATAAGCTACATGTAATCATAAACAACCAGGAGGTCACGGTTAAGAATAACGCAAAAAATCTTGGGCTCATTATAGATAATAGTTTTAGATACCGAAGTCGTATAAATAAATGTATTCAAAGAGCATACACGAGTCTATACCAACATAGATTTTAAGTGCGACAATCACAAAAGATCTTGTGTGATTCTCTCGTATACTAAGACACTTTACTTTTTGATCTGAAATATATACTACATGTATTGATTATGAATCGTCCCAGAGAATTCAAACAGTTGAAAACACGTGTTTGAGATTTATGTGTTCTTAGTTTGTCACAGTCAAATTGGTTTATTAATTTTTCAGGGTTAGACATTGATTAGTAAATTACGATAATTCAAGGCCCAATTGAAAAACAGTTTTGAACTGAACTGGACCTTGGGATTTCGGTACATCTGTATAAGGATTTGTGTATCATTTGTAGGATACAATAAAATTTTCAAACGGCACATTTCCACCTAGGTATTTACGAAGAGGATAAATAACGCCCGCAGTTTTAAGAAACACTAAAAGTTAATTGTTCGTAATCACTGGACCATGAAGATGTTTTCATATAAAGCGTAATTTTCACATGCCGTTTGCATTTTTAATCTTTTTGACATTCACACCTTTGTAGCCCATCTCCTCAAGAAGGTTTACTACTATTAAATATTCTGGGAAAGTTATTAACTTTAAACAATATTCATGTTACATAATACTGTTTAAATTAGTAAAAGAAACGAGAAAAATTTATTAAAATTAAATTATGTATGCAATGCAAATAAAAAATTATTTTAATGTGTAGGTAATTTAAAAAATTTATAATGCGACTTATAATTTCATGTTATCAGATTACAATAGCAGTTGTAAGCTCTTGCGGAGACTTGATATACCCCAGTAATCCACTTAATTAGTAATAAAACGCATTAGATATGTGTAATTAGATTCGACTAATGATTCTACTCTCTTCTTAACGCAAATAAATCTGTATGAGTAAGGCATCTGTCATAGTAATGAATATTTATATGACGTACAATCTTTTAACGCACACAGAAAATAGGTTACCATTGATTAATACATTTTTTTGAGTACACAGCGTATTCCGAAATACGAAGTAGTGAATTTCCAAACATAGATAAAGGGATGCGGTTACTTAGTAGACACCCCCACCCCCGAGCTAACTGTTGAATTTACAAATTGATTGTCAGCAGTATTTGTCAGCAAGTATTTCATAACCTTCAAAGATGACTATTCTCGTAAAGTATATGTATGTTTTTAAAGAACAAAATGAATATTAAATAAGTGTTTCAAAAATTCAAAGAAGATGTAGAAAATTTTGCAATAAAGCTTTATCAGACCAGTTCTTCGTACACCCCCGAACATAATGGTCTAGCGGAGCGGATGAACCGAACCTTGGTGAAAAAAATGCATGTTGTTTCAAGCAGCACTGCAGAAAGCATACTGGACTGAGTTTCGTCTGAGGGGATCATAAATCACGCAAATTCATTTTTATGGGCTATTGTGAAAATACTACTAAGGATATCGATTCATTGAAAATACCGGGAGTGTGAACAATATTACAAAGGAAAGTGTATCAGTGCCGCAGTCTGTTAGTGTTATATAGTTCATGGTTCATTGTTTAGTAGACAATATTGAATTTCTGAATCAAGTAAATATCAATATACCCCGTCAAACATCTCGAAATGCTCTCTGTTTTGGTGTTGCTACCCCTAGTACTAACCAGCATCGGAATTCTCCGCTGCTTGTAATATG
Source organism: Pyrocoelia pectoralis (assembly GCA_036250285.1). NCBI lineage: Eukaryota > Metazoa > Arthropoda > Insecta > Coleoptera > Lampyridae > Pyrocoelia > Pyrocoelia pectoralis. The sequence continues at coordinate 33,185,764 of CM070075.1, read as the reverse complement.
CAGGATATGTAATATAATCAACATTGACATTTTTAACGACAATTATTGTAGTTTACTACCCTGATCATTTACAAAGGGTCAGTGATGGTTATCCATATCACTCACAGCCATTACAAAAATCATTTGTCAATAATGAACGAAATTGGTAGTGATGGAGCTAATAAGCTCCAAGATGAAGCAATAAATTTATTAAAATTAATAGACAACACACTCATCACACGACAACAAATTGAAGGTAGCAACTCATGGTAACATCACATACGAGCAACCCAATAATTGGTTTGCAAACTACCGTAAGCGATACCCGATCCTAAAGGCGATACCACGCAAGAAGAGGGGGATCGAAAACGACCTTACATCGTAGTAACAACTATCAATGACCAGAAGGATACGGAACCAATACTTACACAGATTAATGAAATAATCTTTAGAGACTTTATGTCCACTTGATTGTATTCTAAACAAAAATAGAAAATTGCTAGATTTAGTGATTAGTAACCTGCGCTGTGAAGTCAGTCACGATAGTCTCATAATTCGTGATGCCGCGAAGTGAGACTTACGGCGAGTCTTGTCTCATCTTGTTACTTCGAGACGAAATTAAGAATTAGTATCTCGAACCTATTGGTCTCGTCTCGAGAGTCTCGTTTGGTCTCGAACTGACTGTAATCAGAGAGAAAGGAATGCAAAAATATGAAGGGTCTCAAGGAATCATTAGTTATTAATAATATGCAATGAATGCCATCACACGATATAATGCACTACTATATTTTCATGTTAAGTCCCAAAGAATATAGTAATACAGGTTGGTTGAAAAGTATTGAAAGCAAAAATGGAAGAATGTGAGTTTTTAAATGAAATTAATTTTTTTACTCAATATAATCTCTCTCAGCTTAAATACGTGTATTCCAATGATCCTCCAATAATTTTATAACATCTCTGTAATGATTTTCAGGAAACTCTGAACAATACTGTTCCATGACTGCAATAGCATTTTCATTCGACGAAAAATGCTTTCCACGAAGGAATTGTTTCAAGTTTTTGAAAAGGTAGGTAGTAGTCGCTGGGAGCTAAATCTGGTGAATGCGGTGGGTGTTCAAGCAATTCGTATTTTTAATGTAGCCATCGTCAAAATACTTGTGTGAGCATGTGCATTGCCTTGATGAAAAAAATAATAGCAAGTTTTGTAAATGTATGTATGTATACTTTAAAACTTATAAAGATTTTCGCAATAAAGGCTACGACCATCACCCGCTGTTGTCACTTATAAATATTGAACTTTTAGAACGTCGAAGAACAAAAATAAGTCTTTCGTTTCTTTACAATATAATTTCATAACAACATTGACGTACCAGAACTGATACAGCACAAAAGACCTTATGCCTTATTTTTTGCCTAGTTATAGCAACTCTCTGGGGGTGCTATTTAAAAAACATGTTTATGCTGGTGCTTATTTTTGCATCATCCTGTATATTGAAAAGTATTTTTGGGATATACACGAAATTCTTGGCTATTCTTCATTGTCTCTAACAACATGTATAGCTGTTTGAAATGAATTACATTTACTTACAAGTTACAGTGACTCTATTACAAACAGTGGCGACAAGCGATGTATCGATTTTTATTGGTCGTGGTAAATTTTACCTCTTAATGGCGGCCTGTGGATTTAGCACGTTGCTAGGATACCACCGTTGAATTTATACAAACCCGCCCAAAATTTTGCCTCCTAATGGCGGATGGGTGGAGCTAATCGCTGCTTGTCGTCACTGTTTGTAATAGAGTCACTGTACATTTACTAATTGTATAGAAACCTCTGTTTTGTATCAGTTGCACTACGCAGAATTTTCTCAGTAACTGAGTTTGTTTGGCAAATACCTATATGTATCATTATTTTAAAATAATTTTTGGAGATTGGGGAGAACGTCCTTGTCTTTGTCTCCTCTCTGACAACGCCACAGCACTAATTAACGTTTTGATCGATCCAACACACATTGTTATACAGGGTGGGTTATTGAAAACGAAGCAGGGCCATTTTCGGATCATTACTGTTATTTTTCGAAAAATTCCTGAAACAAGTCAATTTTGTATTTGAGGGGAACAACCTTTGAGTGTATTTCGAACTTTCTAACTTCAACCCCTTAGCCGTGGTGACACCAACCCTTAAAATCATTTTAAAGTTTATTTAAAGGGCTATTTAATGGTGTATTTGTTTTTAAATTTTACTTTTTTATAAAATGTTATTATATACAGACATTTATTAATATAAATGGCACCTTCTCAACATATTGAGTTGCATAAAATACAAACAAATGAACATCAACGTAAAAAAATAAAATGTAACAAAAATAATAGAAAATACTATAGATAAACCCTAGGTAAATATAAATTTACAAAAAAAATAAACATGTATAATCAATTGTAAACGTTACTTGTTATTACAAGGAATTTTTTGAAACCAACAATGATGTGACAGATGTGACATGTAAAGTAAAGGAAAAAGTAAAAACGTTTATTGTGTGTATTGTCTCATCAGAAGATCTACGCCAACGAATTGTGAACGAGTGCGGTCTTATTACGCCAGAAATACTCCAGAATGTGCGTGCCCGTTTTGAACACAATTTGTATTATTGCATGGAGGCTGGAGGCTGGAGGTCATCAATTTTAACATTATTTTAATAAAACGATTTTGAAGTCATTACCTATTGACATTCCTGACGTTTAAAATTCAATTTCTCGAAAACTACCACTCAAAATTTAAAAACAAATACACAATTAAATAGAACTTTAAATAAGTTTTAAAATGATATGCTACTCGACCCCTATTCTCATTTAAGATTTTAAGGGTTGGTATCATCACCGCTAGAGGGTTGAAGTTATAAAGTTCGAAATACACTCAAAAGTTGTCCCCCTCAAATACAAAATTGACTTGTTTCAGGAATTTTTCGAAAAATAACAGTAATGATCCGAAAATGGCCCTGTTTCGTTTTCAATAACCCACCCTGTATAGTATACAGTACATTACCTGCTGTAACTTTGTAAGTCTTCAAATCGCAATCTCCAAGATTAATTTAAAATCTAGAATGTTTTTATTACGTTTCTAAGAATAAATAAACATTAGGGATAAATGAGTAGCGTGAAGTAGGAAGTCATGTGTAAGGAAATGATGTTTAACGGTTAGCAAGCTCAGGTGTGGTAGCGATGATTACAGTTCACGTACATCCTTGCATCCGCCCGCGACGAAATCTCCGAATATGTTTAATTTCATACTATCTACATACATATTCTGCATATGAATAAATAGCATGTGGATATATAATAATGTTTATAGGGGTTGTTTTTTTTATGACTATTAAACACACGAATGTCTAATTTCTTAGTTACTATGTTTACTTTATGGCCTATATTTTTACTATAAATTTCTACAAATGTCTTGATTTGTTAGTTATAAATGATTGAAGTTAAATACTCTAATATTAATTTTGTTTTATTTCAAACGTCAAATTAATGTCTTTCATATATTTGTTCTCACTAAAAATACACGAAAAATTTCTTTAACCTCAACTAGGGTGCCATAGAGGCTCCAAATATATAGTTGTTTGGTTATAAGGCCCAGAATATTTTTTGCACCTTCCACCTTTTTTTGCTACTTACCATGGATACGATCAACGCAGTAAGTCGTACTTACCGCTCATAGGGTATGAAATTTCATAGTTAAGAACTTGCGCTTAATTTTGGAACGAACTTTTATTAGCTTAAAATGTAGAGGGGTTTGAAAGGAGAAGGAGGAGTATGGATAAGGTGATAAATGGAGAAGGAAAGGAGTTATTGAAACTGTGTGGGGACAGGGGGTGGGACATATTAAATGGTAATGTGAGGATGGTGACAGGGTGGAGTTCACTTACATAGGGGGAAGAGGTGATTGAGTTATTGACTATGTGCTGGCAAACGAAAGGGGGGGATGTGAAATTGAGAATTGTAGGGTTGGGGATGATGTGAAGTCTGGCCATTTACCTCTGGAGGTAACAATATGTGAAAGGGGGAGTTAAGGAGTGGAGGGAATACGGGGAGCATTAGGAAATGCGAAGAAAAAATATGGAGAAGGTGCAGCGGACTGAGGAGAGGGTGGAGGATGGGATAAAATAGATGTTAATTAATATGGGACAAGCGACGAGAAGAGAAGATGTGAGATAAGGAGGCAAAAAGGTGGCAGGGAAAAATGGGGGAGCAAGGAATGCTGGGAAGCTAAGAGGGAGATGAGGGGAGGAATTAGAAGGTGGAGAAGGGGTTTAATAGAGTTAGAGGAATGCAAGAGGTTGAAGAAGAAGTATCGAAATGAGTGTGAAATGAGGAGGAAGAAGTATAGGATGGAGTTGAAAGTGCAAATAAGGGGACTAAGAAATGAGGGGAGATTTAAACATTTTTGAATAAAGAGATAATGGGAGGAAAGAGAAGGACATGTGAGATTGAAGTGGAGAGATGGGAAGCGCATTGCATGGAGATGTTCGGGGGGCCGAGGAACTAATGTGGCACGGCGAGAGAGTTGTGAGAAAGGAGAGATAACGGAGGAGGAGTTCGATAGGGCGTTAAGAAGACTAAAGATCTCACTGTCTTCGCTATGTAAATTCGTCTATCATTTTAAATGGGGAAAAAAGACACAAGGCAAGAGACATTTTAGATTACCACATGGTGTTTGACCACGACATGTCGAAATTCATCAAAATAACTTACCTACTGAGGGTAATATTTCTATTCCGTTGTATCGGTTTATTTTACTTTGTTTTAGATAATAAACAGTAGAGCGGCGAAAGTCGAAAAAGTCGCTTAGTTTAGGAACAAGTAGTCATAAAAGTATAACCAGCTAAAACCTATTATAAATTGTTTATAACATCCTATTACATGTCTTAAAAGAGGTCGTACAAAAATTATCAATGTACCCCCCTATAAAATCCCCCTTTAAATGGCCGCGCGTGAGAAACACAAAACTGCATTTTAAATTGCTCGTAGCATGTTTATCTCGAAAGATATCGCAATAATTTTAATTTTGGATAAAAGGCAATGAAATTATCTATAAAATGATATATGATTTACTATAAATTGTTGATAGCTTTTCCTAGGTAATGTAAGTTAAATACGAAAAATGAACATTTTCTTATAACGTCCGCTGCGTATTTAATTTTTTTGCAATTAATGTAAGCAATAATTAGAAAATCTCGTCAAGTAGAAAACTGCCTACATGTTTCCTGAATATACTGTACTTTTCATTTTAACAATATCTCTTTTATTTTTTGCATGCGAGTAGCAGCAAATGTTACACAATGTGTGATAGCGAGAAAGGATGTGCGGTAGCAGATAGGGATATTATAGCGGCTGCAAATGAATGAAAGTGGAAATAGAAGAGATTCTGAAGACATTACAAAAATTTTAAATTGCATTGAAAATGATTTTCAAAATCCAATCGATTTGAGTACCGTTCCAAGTATATTAATTAATATTGCTACTGGAAAAATCGCCGAGATGGAGACTGGAAATTACTTTTCAAAATTAAAAATAAATGGACAAACTGCAATAAAAAATTATGCTGACAATTCCACTCAGAAAATTTCAACCAATTAGTTTGCACAATTTTGAATCATTCGACCAATTAGGAACGAATTACACTGACAATTACACTAGTGGTTTTTTCACTTTCAAATTCTAATCAACTATCGCAGTATCCGTGCCCGCCGTATAAATACATAGTTTGACATTTGCGAATAATTTATTGCATAATGTTTGTGTTATTTTAAGAATGAGTCCATTTACGAACGGATTTCTAAATTTCTTGTTCGTTAAATTGTCCTGCCGAATTACACTCGATATTTGTATTTATACCAAGTAAATTTGTGTTGTTTAAATTCTAATCTGTTTCCTTTAGCAATTTGACTCGAAAAACTGTCAACCTAAAAATGCTCCACCTTCGGTGTCGCATTTTTATTGGTTGACAGTTTTTCTCGTCTAATTGCTAGGCAACAGATTCTTATTAAACAACCCAAATTTACTCGGTAAAATACAAACCTCTTGTGCAATTATAAGTGAAAATTTCCCTAGCAAGTTTTGGAGTCCAATAAAGAAACAGAATATTTGTACTTTTAACTACGAACCGAAAGTGTGATGAATTGATGATACTGATGTTCTCGTCTTACTCGTATATTTTTATTACTGCAAAAAGTTGAAAAGTAACGTATTTTTGCAATCTGGACACGGAAGTCATCTACAATTTATTCCAATCAAAAATATTGTGGAAAATATGGATAAGAAAACTGTACTGTCTTTGCCAGCAATGCATTCTTTAACTGGATGCGACACTACGAGTTCGTTTTAATGAATCGGTAAAAGAAAAGCGTTTACCGTATTAACAAAAAACATTGATAGTCTAAATTTAGAAAAATTTCATGAAGTCAATGAAGAAGAAGCTTTCCATATAGCAGCAAAATACATTTTATTTTTATACGAAACAAAAATGCATAAAGCTGAAAGCTTAGACTTGTTGCGCTATGTTTTATTGTCAGGCACCGACAAAAATGCTTCAAGTTTACCACCAACAGAAGATGCTTGTTTTTTCCACGTATGCAGGGCACAATACCAAACAAAAATTTGGATAAATAGTGATAAAAATAATTATTATATTTGCCCTGAAATATGTAAAGGGCGGAGGAGGGACGCTGAAGAATGAATTCCAATTTTATTTAAAAATGGTCCTACTCCTATAGAATTTAAAGAACTTAACGCATATTTTCTGCAATGATAAAAAATGCGAGAATATAAAATGTTTATGCATTAAAAATAATTTGAAATGCATAGATATTTGCAAATGTAATTGCGAGTGTAAAAATAGAGATAAATACGATCAAGATTCAGAAGAAGATTAAAATCGTTTAAATAAGTAAGAAAATTATAGGTGATTGAAAAGTATTTACATTCAGAATTTCGTTTTATTTTACAAGTTTTGGTTTTTCTTGTATTTGGCGTACCGCATAAATTATTAGGTATATTTTATTTGTATAAATATTTGTAGTTTATATAGACTCTTAAAAAATATATTACTAAATGTCACTTTATTGTAATAATAATTAAAAACCAACTTAATAAAAATATAATATAGTTAAAATATAATAATGCGTTCAGACCGGTAGCGTATAGCATCAGTATAGATCTACCGAAACCCGCACAGCAGTCGCGCATGGTGCAACTTTTATTGCTCGTGTAAACAAACGATTTGAGATATTGTTGATATTAAAGATTCACTGCATTCAGAAAAGATTGGAAAAGTTTTCTACCTGACGTCATTTTCAAATTATTGCTTACCTCAATTACAAAAAAAAAGAAATACGCAGCGGACGTTATAAGTAAATGTTCATTTTTCGTATTTAACTTACATTACCTAGGAAAAGTTATCAACAATTTACAGTAAATCATATGTCATTTTATAGATAATTTCATTGCCTTTTAAACAAAATTAAAATTATTACCATATCTTTCGAGATAAACATGCTACGAGCAATTTAAAATGCAGTTTTGTGTTTCTCACGCGCGGCCATTTAAGGGGGGATTTTATAGGGGGGTATGGATAATTTTTGTACGACCTCTTTTAAGACATGTAATATGATGTTATAAACAATTCATAATAGGTTTTAGCTGGTTATACTTTTATGACTACTACATGTCACATTTTCGTACCTAAACCGCTCTACTACATATTTTTCTTTTTTTTTCTCTTCGGAAATTATCAAAATAATAAAAATATTTATGACATTCCCTGTATATTATTTCAGAAGAAAATCAGAAATCCTTTTCTGATTACAACTATACTACACACTATATATTTATTTTCTTATTTTTTTGAGTTATTGCGCAAAAACTATTTTATTTTGTGTTATGCAAAAAACTATTTCATTTAATACATCATTGTAGTAAACACGGGAATGTTTACTGGTTATTTAATTTTTTAAAGAATTAATTAATCGAAAGTAAATTTTCTACGACAAAAGATTCACTCTAAAGTGACAAACGATTGTTACTTGACAACTTGAATTTGAAAACTGTCAGTTTTTTATATGCTGCTAAAGTCTATGGAAATTCTTAAACTTATATTAATTTTCTACATTAATATTAAAGTTGGGAACGTTCGAAGGGTATGTAGTTTTTCTTTAGATCACTTTCCTTATCCCCCTTTGAATCACTTCAGTTATTAAACGTTACATAATGTTTTGAAAAATCGTAAAAGTGTGGCAACATTAGAAATATGGGACAAGTATAAATTAATATGTGGTACATAGATACCTTGATGACACAAATGAATCACGATACTGCTGATTCATAGTAATGACCCATCTAAACAAGACGCTATAACTTGCATGTGTGACAAGATTAATGAATTTATGACCATTATATTAAAATTTTGAAATGATGAAACGCATAACGATTTTATGTGATTCAGAACAATAGTCAATATGAATATAAACAATTAAAAACGCTAAAATATCGAAATCTGACTAATTATAACATTGAATATTAAATGATTACGAAAAAGTGATCTCACGTGATTGTCGAAAGAACACATTTCCTATATGTTTTGTATCTTAGCACACAAATTTAATTTGTTTCTTCAAGTTTTATAGTTTTTGGTGTCAATCTATCCTTTTAAATTCAGTTCTGTCACGATCATCCGTACATTTCTTTCTTTACTCTACTGCTTGAAGAAACTCTAATCAGTACTCTAATCCACTTAATTTTTTTATTAACAATGTTGACTTGTTTTTTAAATAAATATAAATGGCAAACGTTTGTATATGATCAGACACGCGCTATGCTTGTACTTGTATTTAGTAATTTAGCTGCACTGGTCCGGTGTAAAAATGAATTCATATTTCCTAAGTAATTTCTCAAAGTCCTTATCAGAGCTCATTGCTCCCTCGATTGGCTCCATTCACAGTCGATATAAAAAACCGTACTTTCCTCTTTCTCATACTCTAATTCACCATTTTTTCTTTTTTTTGCAGTGGGTATGTACCTATTTATAGTGCCCTTGTTGTCTTATAAATGGTTTTATTTAGATCAATATGGAACATTCTATTGTTTCGATATCCGAAGAAGCTCCAGATGCTGTGCTACAGTATACCAATATTGCGAAAATGCAAAGCACTCAATATTGCAGTTGCAGAGATGGTTATAATGTCAACCAGGAATTGGTTGAAAGGTATATTAAAAAAGGTTTGTTTATGTATGTGTTTTTAGGGCGCAGAATTGCATCAGTGGAGGTCGAAAAAATAATATATTTTTGTGTGTATGTAAGGGGGAAAGGGGTACAACTTAAAAAGAAATGTACAAGAAAACGTGTGGCTGAGGTTTGATGATAGTGCATGCACCTTCCTCTTAAAGTTTAATTCCGAATCATAGCAGATTTCAATCCATACCCATTCCAAATTATTTTATTTCATACTGACTAGTAATCTGTGTTTTACCAGACTCATACGAGTCTGGTAAATGAAACTTTACCGTACTAGAAATTTTGTACCCGAATACAAAGGTTGCCATAGCAACATAAAATGACATGACTTTGGAAACGTCAAATTTTATATAAAGTTAATAGAAAAACTCTTAAGAAATGAATCTATGGCCAGTATGAAATAAAATGTTTTACATTATTTGTACGTTAAATCAGATTAAGTACGTTACTCGTTTCGAAATTCTTGCCTCAGCTATAAACATCTCACTCGTTAACGTAAACCTTGATTTACCGTAAATGTAAATAACTATTACTTTAAGCAAGTGGTAGTGTAGTCATTTTAAGCATGAATAGGTATTGCAAAAAATCCTATGTTAGGTTTGACTTTTTTATGTTGTTAGGTTCAGTCCAAGTAGTAAATACTCAATTTTGCAACTTCGAAAAACTTGTGGAAACTGAGGGGGGGGGGGGGGACAAAAACCGCGATTTTTTCGGACTTTTTTCAGTTTTAGCCTCGTAGCTCAAAAACTAGGAGTTATAGTGCAAAGAATATTATTATCTTTTTTAAACTAGACTAAATTTGCTACAACTTGAGCCTAACCGGAGTATAATAGCTTCCGAGATACAGCTCTTCAAAAATGGACAATTTTTCCCAAAATCTTTTTTTAACGTATCACCCATGTTTCGAGCTAGATATTGCCACAACGACGTGCCCTACGACTCTTGTCACGGAGGAAAAATTGTAGGACATTTTATCACCTTTTACTCACATATCAGATTTAGCTCCAAACCTTCCACAAAATTAGTTGTTGTCTAGTGTTCTCAATTCCATTTTAAACTCAACGTTTTTTTTTAAATAACTATACCATCTAATCTATTTGAGATAAAATATTAAACTGTACGTATATGAATTTTATAGAAAATTTTATGGTCTACAACTTTTATTCCAGCAGTTTTTGCTATAAACCCAATACTTTAGGAGCTAGGACACAACATTTGCCGAAAAACGTCGTGTAAAAACGATTTAAAAAAATAATGTTAATCCTTGACAGCGAATATCTCTTCAACCGATAGAGATAAGTAGAGAAAAAATGCATAGAAGCAAACTTGTAGAAAATTTAATCAGCTTTTATTTTATAATTGGCCATTTCCCACTACGACCACCTGTTCAAGAGATATAAACGGAAAACCAAACAAATCTGCACATTTTGTTACGCTACGGAGTTAGCTCATACCGTAGGGTCGGGGAGTATAATCATCACCAAACATCTCCAAACACATCCCAGAAATAAAATCTGTAGGATCAAAAAGTCTGTCTACAAGCCCTTTTTGAGCGTTCGTTCGCTAGGCTAAATAAGAATAATCAGAAAATGTCTTCTAATCATACTAATGCTATTACATATATGTGGCGTCGTAGCGATTTCACTGTTTTCCGGTTTTCCGTCTTTTTCTCGAGAACCTACAGTTCATATACAGGGTGTTTTTCTGGGAGCTTTAGTTAGACGTTTCTGGGAAAGTTTTATAGGTAGATTTTTAAAAATTTGTACTTAGGAGTTACTCAAAAAGCCGAATCGATGTAAAATATTTTCAAAATGGCAGCACTTCCGGAAATGCCGGAAGTAGCTACCAACTTCGTTATTTTAAATAGCAACCCCTATTTTTTATTGTATTTTTGGATTCTACGTGAAATTTCATAAATTTTGATATCAACATGTCATTAAAAAAAATGGCGGATGCAGACGGTACTTTAAGAATTCATTACTTGAAAACGGTTGTACCTATGGCAACCGAATTTTCACCAACGCATAGAGGGAGAAAAGGGCTTTCTTTTGGTGTACTTAAAAAAAAGTTATGTTGCGTACGAGGTCACCTATGAGGCTCCATATTTAAGAAAACTCAAAGACTAAAAACTCAAGTTTTTTTAAATGAAATGACCATTTTCTTACTATTGCATTTGATAGAGAATCAAAATGGGCATATTTTGGTATTACATGTTCCTATCCCTATCTTTAATAGTTTCTGATTTATTCTCATTTCATCGCATTTGATACCATTTTTTTCGGATTTTTTAGTAGTTGGCCATGAATGTATGACCTTATGGGAAACGAATTTTGAACAAATCAAGTGATACTAAACCGTCACCTGTTATAGGTTAACATAAGTTTTTCATTAATGGAAAAAAATGGCGCGCAATGGTTTTACATATTAAGATTTTTGGTATCTAATTGTTATTTATGGTGAAATGGACAGAATCGCTGAATCGCGTCACATGCTTATCATACGTTCATTGAGAGATATCCAGAAAGACCGCGTCCTAGTGAACGTACCAACCGAACACTGGAATGAAATTTGAAATTGTTTGAATTTTGGAAGCTTTGTACCACCTTACCTACAATAAGAGTTTTACGAATAGCTAATGTTAAGGAACCAGGAATATTTTTTGGGGAACATTACTTGGTGAGACGAGGCCAAATTTAGTAAAATATTGTTGTTTCTGCAACAGAAGAGCTGCCTCTGCAAGAATATGCTCAATACTGAATCATAAGTCATGCAATACTCCACACGAGAACATTTACGAAAAAGAGTTTGTGTTTGGAACATGAAGCGCTCATTTTGAGCGTGTGTTGAAGAAGACAAGGTTTTAAATTGATTTGAAACTAATAGGTGACGAATTGATTGGTTTAAAATTCGTTTGCCATAAGGTCATGGCCAACTACTAAAAAAAACCGAAAAAAATGGTATCATTGCAATGAAATGAGAATAAGTCAGAAACTATTAAAGATAGGGATAGGAACATGTAATACCAAAATATGCCCATTTTGATTCTCTATCAAATGCAATAGTAAGAAAATGCTCATTTCATTAAAAAAAACTGAGTTTTCAGTCTTTGAATTTTCTTAATTTGGAGCCTCATAGGTGACGTGGTACGCAACATAACTTTTTTTTAAGTATACCAAAAGAAAGCCCTTTTCTTCCTCTATGCGCTGGTGAAAACTCGGTTGCCATAGCTACAACCGTTTTCAAGTAATGAATTCTTAAAGTACCGTCTGCATCCGCCATTTTTTTTAAATAAATGAAAATAACTTAAAAACCATAACTTGTAGATATTGACATGTTGATATCAAATTTTATGAAATTTCACGTAGAATCCAAAAATGCAATAAAAAATAGGGGTTGCTATTTAAAATAACGAAGTTGGTAGCTCCTTCCGGCATTTCCGGAAGTGCTGCCATTTTGAAAATATTTTACATCGATTCGGCTTTTTGAGTAACTCCTAAGTACAAATTTTTAAAAATCTACCTATAAAACTTTCCCAGAAACGTCTAACTAAAGCTCCCAAAAAAACACCCTGTATTATTTCCAAATTTCTCTCGATCGACAATATTTTGAGTAGTAGATGAGACGTTGTACGATATTCGTATCGTAACATCATATTACGATACTCTACCTACGGCTTATCAAACTTGCCCTGCGACCTCAGTGGCGCAATTAGCCGTTTTTTCAGGAGGGGAGACAGTCCAAATTGCCCCCCCCCCTCCCGACTGCCATTGTGACGAAGGGGTTGTGGTTCCTAAATTTTGATTTTTTAAACTTTTCAGTGCCCTTTCATGCATTTTACTGCCGCACGCGTTACTTAACTATGCAACATCTAAAACACGGAAAATAATGTGCAAGAAAAAAATGTAAAGTATTATCTCTTTATTAAATAACATAAATAAGATTTACTTCAGCTATCCGTAAATGTTGATGGAGCTGCCGGGAGCAACAGAGTAGGTAACAAAGCCGTTGCACTTAGAGCTTTCGCAATGTGACTCATAGATTAAAATTACGCGCGCGTTTTAATCAGATTGTATACTTTATGTTCTCTAGTTAGTAGCTTTACCTTAAAAGTGTTCAAATATAAGGTTTTCAAATCACTATAGCGTAAACAATACTCATTGTGCCGCCCCCAAATTCGATCCGGGGGGGGGGGGGGGGCTCTGAGCCCCCCCCCCCCTAATTACGCCACTGTGCGGCCTCGTTTGATAAACCGCCGTATCGTGTCGTAATATTATACCTGACTATCATACTTATATCGTAAATAACTATTATATCAAAACGAAGTTCTCGTATTATTTTCTAATTTTTTTTAATTCTCTTTTTCCTGGCGCGTACCGAAGGGGGGGGGGGGGTTCTTGGGTTAAAACCCCCCCTGAAATATTCATTCAAAGGCTCAATCACTGTTTCTAAACACAAAGAATAAGAATAATAATGTTAATTTTGAGATTACAGCTGTCATCCCGAAGAAATAATCAATCGTCTTGCGCGTTCATCTAGACGTCTTAACTTTGTTATTTAGATTATTATTATTATTTTTAAAAAAATGCTTCTTTTTATGTTGTTTTTACCCCCCCCCCCCCCCCCCCGAACGAAAATCTTGCGTACGCCCCTGTCTTTTTCTGTACACGGATCCAGATAACCGTTTTCTAGGAAATATGGGTTAGTCGTTAGCCATCTAATTCACTAGCCAGAAATGAAAATCTAATCTATGACTTCTTTTGAAGTAAAAAATACTAATAATACGGTATATAATATTTTATATATTTAAAGTTAAAAATTGATTATTGACAGTGTGCGGACGCGCAATCGTTTTACAATATTATAAAACTAAGCAAAAGCAAATGCTGTTGGAAAATAGTACCTAAGCTTTGCAGGATTTGTACTGTCAAGGACAAATGCTTTTTTTCAAGAGCATTAATATAAAATGGTTGACATTTTCAAAATAGAGTAAAATATATAAAATAAAATAGCTTCTATTCCAACTTAAAAAATTAAATTCCGCAAAACTTAGACTAACAACCAAATCACACGAAACGCTTTTAACGAAATAGGGTTTACATACAAATTTACACACGAGGGAATTTTTAAGTGTTTTTGCGTCTTATATCGTGCAATTAACAGATACGCTTGCATCTTCAACGAACATGTTCTTTCGCTTCTCAACTTCCGTTTAGTCAGTCGAGAGAAGTTCCGGTTCGGTTAATGTTTGAATTTGTCCGTAACATAATTTAACTTTAAAACGTTACAAATATTTTTACAATACATATTTAATTATTTATTACAGTAACAAGGAGAAAAATTATTATGCATATTATCAATTATCATCATGCATAATGTAGATTGTGTTACCTAATTCAATTATTTAAGGGGTGTTACTAAATCTCGATTTCAAAACTATTAATAATATTATTAGGCGATATTTTACGTTACAATTTCTAAAAGGGTGAAAGAGAAAAGCCTTTTTCGCCATTCCAAATCTTGGTGCATTAAGATTAAGATAATTACTGCATTTTTAAATTTTACGAATAATTTTATTGAAGAGTTATCTATCTAAATGTTAATGGTTAAAACAGTTTTTGTAATAAAAAAAGGTTAGGTGTACCTATATGGAATTTGAGTATTATTTATCCGTGTGTAATTATGTTTATGAAAATTGTACAGTACGTACCTATGTCCACATTTCGATGGGATTAAAACTCTCTTAATGTTAGGGCTAGCGACTTGTAGTTTCCGTTTTCCTGTGCTCGTTTTTGGAGATAAAATCGATGGTGTAAAGGTAAACATATTTTGCTAACATTTTTAGTATTAAAGATACTGGACCAAATTGAAAATTATCCAATTTGGCGAGGGTGTCATATCTCGGTTATTATAAAAGGTATTTTCATTCTGTAAAGACATTCTTAAGACACTTTT
This sequence comes from Pyrocoelia pectoralis, assembly GCA_036250285.1. NCBI lineage: Eukaryota > Metazoa > Arthropoda > Insecta > Coleoptera > Lampyridae > Pyrocoelia > Pyrocoelia pectoralis. The sequence continues at coordinate 33,170,550 of CM070075.1, read as the reverse complement.
TTCAGAGGATCAACGTGATATCGCCAGATTTCCGTTCCGACGTTTCGGCCCCTAGATAACATCATCAGGTCAATAGAGTTAAATACGCACCTGGATTTGTTTTTTATTATTTGTGTTTGTTTTTTAGCTATTATATAAAATAGTAAGACAAAAATTGCGATACTTTTACGTTTAGCCTATCGAAAGTTAATCAAACATGTTTTTTCATTTTATTTTTACTACGGTCCTGGATATAATATAGGAATTCCAACGCTGCAATGATATGTGTCGCGAGAAAGTTTAAATTCGGATTCAGCACCCAAAAACCATTTAGAACAATTCAGAATTTTTTCTTGTTAAAACTACTATTTTACTGGATCGAATTTCGGACGGTCTAACGAAATAGTGACGTTAAGTCCCACCGTATCTGCTATTTCCTAAGACAATTTATATAATGATGAAATTATTCAATTTAAGGCTTTCAAGTGTTATTAACAAATCATTAAAAGGTACGCCTGTAAAGATAACTATTTATCTTTTTAATTGTAACAATAAATACAAGTATGTAGTTTCATTATTTTTCATAACAATAGTGTCAAAAGACGTTGGGTTACATTTTAAATACAACATAGTGAAATTACTTGTATTTATTATGTTCCACAAAATAAGTTTAGAAAAAATGAATTCTATTTATATTTTTGTTTGTCAGTCAAGCTGGTAAAATCAATCTCAGTAGTAAATTAGATTTCGCTATTCGTATTTTGTTCTAGTAATTGAAATAATTAGTGTAAAAAGTGTAACTACTATTTTCACATTAATTAAGAGATATTCATAACATAGAAAGTAATTAAGTGGAAAAACACACATTTAACAAATCAGATACCGTGAAGACGACAACATAACGAAAAGAATTTACACTTTTTATTACCTACACACAATAATAAATAAACTATTTGATAGAATAGATTGAAACAAGTGATTAAAATGAATATTTCAATCCCCATGGACTGAAATTCAAACATACAGGAAATTATCTACATTTACCGAAACGGCAAAACTTATTTCTATTGTTAGGTGGTTGATAAATTATGTGGAAAAAGAATCATGAATACATCGAGAGGGGTGGCTGCACCTTGCTGTATGTAGGCTGGCGGGAAATGAGCAAGTTTGACGGTTAAGTTAAGCCAACCGGAACTACGTTATTATCTCTATACGGGAAGCAGGATCTATCATAAAAAAACATGTGCAGGAGAAATAAAAAATTCTCAATACTTTGTTTTAATATATCATTTCATTTCGTTTTTAATATCGACGAAATCGAGGAAATTACAAACCGTATATACGTAACCTAAATCTTATAGTACACAACAGCAGGTGTTCGGTTGCTATTGTGGGGTTTTAGCACGGTTTGATGAATTACACGTACATTATAATAAAACCGTACCCTACAGAGACAAGTGGCGCTGTATCCCCTACAAATCATTGTCGACCATATCAACAACTAATTAATAGACTCCAAAAATCAAACTGTCATAAGTCACAAATTCTTATCAAATCAGTAGCTTTCTGTGTGTAGGAAGATAAAATTAATTAATTAATTAAAAATAAAATTAGCATTTTATATATCGCCGGCCTAGGAACAAATGCCGTATGTATAAAGGGCACGACCCTAATATATTAGATGTTTTAGACATTTTGCAGTAGTTTCTTAATTTTGCTTTAGTAAAGAAAATGGTGCGTAGATAAAATAGCGATTTAAAAATCTACATACGGCGTTTTGCAAACATAAAAGCCGTAGTTATGAAACCATGAAAGACCAACATTGTGACATGTACCGGATGTCCAAAAGTATCGAAACCCCCTTGAATATCTCGGGAACAACACATCTGAATCTGATTACAAAAAGAAAAAGCACGTGTTCCTTTATTTTTTGAAACCTATTCAGTCATGATACGTAAACATTACCCCCCCCCCCCCCCCCCCGGAGGTGGAGCGAGGGTAAGTGTTCAAAACTTAAATCGAAACACCTATTTTTGTTGCGCTTTTGCATTTTCCAAAAAAGCTGTTCTCAAATTACAAATTTTACTCCCCACCGACCCTTTCTTTGGGAGTGGAAAGAAGGAAACTTTTAAATATCTCGAAAACGACACATCCGATTACAAAAAGAAAAAACACGTGTTCCTTTATTTTTTGAAAGCTATTCAGTCATGATACGTAAACATCACCCGCAACCCCCTGGGGATGGGGGGAGGGGTGAGGTTATAGAACTGAAATGTGAACACCAATTTTTTATTACACTTTTGAATTCTCCATAAAAAACTGTTCTCAAATTGCAAGTTTCACCGCCCCCCCCCCCCATTTCAGACACAAGCACCCCGGATTATGCACAAATGAGCCATTGTTTTTCTTTCCGCCCTTGAGGAAGATGGGAGCGGAGTGTGACGGACAAATTGAAAATCACAAAAAATGTTGGAAGAAAAAAGTGGGGGGGGGGGGGGGTGAAATTTGCAAATTGAGTGCAGTTTTTTATGGAGAATTCAAAAGTGTAATAAAAATAGGTGCTCCATTTAAGTTTAAAAAACTCACCCCCGCTTCATCTACGGGGGGGGGGGGGTAATGTTTACGTATGTTCTTCACAAAGAAATATGATTTTTTTATTGGTACTTACTACGGCCCATACTGCCATTAATCAACAAATTTTTTTGTTTCCATTTTCAAAGTGTATTTCTTTTCACCAATGTTTTGTATATTTTTTACTTTTACCTCCAAGTCTCGCTCTTCTTCAACAAAGTTTTCTATATCTTCTTTATCTATTATTTCATTTTTCTCTTCATCTTTAATCCTGGTATAATTATATTATTTTTCTTCTTTTCCTTTCCCAATCGATCTGTTTTATTACTGTTATGTTATACATGCTGTAAGGAGTAGCTAGATTGTCATTGTAAATGTACAAGTCAGAAAATAAAATGGTTTGTTTGAGTTCACATTAGAATGATTGTTTTTACATACATACACAACAATTACGTAGTTCATCTATTTCTTTCTTCATTCCTGGGGTAAGTTGCATCTTTCAGTCAATCAGAATGGATTTAGAAAATATATGGCCACTGGGAATCACTGAGAGAAACTAATTATTTTACTAAAAGAATTTGCACGAAATCCTTGAACAGTGGATAGTGATGTTGTCATCTCTCGATGTGGGGAATGTGATTAACTCCATTCCCACGAGCGTGATTATGGGTTCACTACAGAAAAGAGATGCACCGAGGTATCTAAAACGATTAGTAGTCGGTTACCTCAGCAGTAGAGAGGTGAAAGCTATCTTAATTACCATCCGGACGGCCAATATTGTGAAACGAAACGCCAAATATGATGCCGTTCTAAGGCTACCAATACATATAACGATATAACATAAAAGTCAATGAGGATGACGCGACATTACAATAATGGCAAACTATAAGAGCAAAACGTTCGCTAATGATGACGGCTTTATTGCCGAAACGGTTAATCAGTTATTGTTGTGGTTTTTTTGGTGTTTGTTGTATTGTGTTCAATCGCCACAAGGGTTCCACTTCTTTCAGTGCAATAATTCCCTTCACTTTACACAAAACCCTTATTCGCCTTGCGCTCTAACTTTTTACTTAATTATTATCAATTGTACCGAGAGCCGGACCGGAAGTACTTGTAAATATTGTTCTATATGAAAACCATGAAAATCCTTCTCAGACTAATTAGGTAAGTTTAACAATTATTGAATGATTTAAGGATCCGTACTCTACATACATAACTTTTGAATCTTACTATTGATTTGGAATTTAGTTGTTAATTTTGGAAAAATATTACCCGTTGAAACAGACATTCACTGAAAACGTTGTGTAATAAGTTTACTCGGAATACAATAATTATGCATTAAGTTGTACAATCATAAATAATTCTAGACACGATCCTTTTTAGAGGCGTAAAATTCAGATTGACCTTCTTTCAACTATCATGCAAATAATGTTATTATACGTGTATTGCACAAATTTAAAGTTATTCGAATTAAAATAATTTTAACAATTTTATTTCGTATGAAAATGAGCTATGTTGAACTTTGTTTTATTAGGGTTAATTATACATCATCTATTAATAAAAAATGTATATATCATTCAATAAGATGTTTTCTAATCATGTTTATCATTTCAAATACCCTCCAGTCAAAAATTTCATATTTTTTGAGCAACGAAACGAAATATTTTGTTGTAGCGTTAATTTTACGTTCAATTACGCTATGGCAGTTACAGCAGCTATAGCACTAAAAATTAGTACATATCCAATTTTTTATTGTATTTAAATTAATTAGTAAAACAATTTCAGTTACAGGATTTCCACGTCTAAATCAATAACAACCTTTTGATATAGCGTTTTATTTTTACTGTTTTGTGTGCTTTTATTATCAAATTAACAAACTGATGGATATGTACAATGACTATTTTATTTAAATAAAATACCTAGTAGCCTTGTTTGAGTACAATTCACCAAAATCTGTTACCCTTGATACACATACTTAGTGTCAAAGTTCATTGGAAAAACATAAAGATTTGAGTGGAATTACTAGTTAATATTATAGTACAACTAATCGTTGAATAGTTTTCTGAACTTAGTATATAAAGATCAAAAACATTTGCGAAACCATCACCAGACACACGATTACCTCAAAGAAAAAGGTGGACTTACTCAACTCCCAAATGATACAAGATGGAAATCCAATAAAGAATACATTCGTACATTCATTGCAAATGATTACAAATACAATGAAAGAACAGAACACCCAGAAAAACTGGCAGATATTGGTAATATTTTAAACAACATTGGTCTTTACACTGAATAGGTATCTTCATTTAAAACAACATATCCGAAGCAGTAGAATTATGGAATTCCTTAATGGAAAATGAAGAATTGCTACCATATCCTCAGGACGTTATTAATTAATATGCTAGTAAATATGTATTTGAATCCCGCATATTTTGTAAAAACTCTTTCTAACCAAGAGGAAATTAAAACACAGGAATATAATAGAGCGTTTAAAATCAAAGCAGATTATTACAGCAATCATTTATTTAAAAAGATTGTCATTGAAAGATTTAAAGGTGTTCAGTGGTGGAAAATCTTAGAAACTAAAAATAAAACCTCTTCCAACTGAATTCTGTGTATTTTTTGCCAATTAAACAGCATCTTCGTTGCCCATTGAGTGTATTTTCTCAACGTATGGTTTGGTGTGGAGTAAACTGCGGAACAAGCTGGGACATTTAAGGTGTAAATCCAATAATGAAAGTGGAGAAGATTAAAAAGTGAATAATGAAGTGCAATAAAATCAAGAAGACTTTTTCAATTTTATTTCATTCGACTGTTTCGTTTTTGTTTTTACTGCTTAGTTTAGGTTGTTGGTTTAAGAATTTGATTTGTATTATGCATTGGAATTTTTTGGATTAAAATAAAAAAATTCACAACTGCGATTTTTTTTTATTGAATTCACCCAAAAAATCCAGTGAGGTTTTTAAATGGGGCCCATTCCGATGCCAACTACCAACCCTATTACTATGTTCACAACGTCCTTCACGAGACTAACTTTTCAATCCTTATCATATTTTACAAAGCATCTCGTGATTGTTTCATAAATTATAAATTAAAATTATAAAATAAGTTGGTATAATATGCGTTACTAATTGTAGATAGTAACCGCAAGTGATCTACATACCCTTTATTCTAAATGCTGATTTAAAAAAAATTGTTTCTCAACTCAAACTCCTGACAAGATAGACGCATGATGTCGATGGCTCTTTTTTAATTTACCGTTCGATTACAAATGATTTATTAATTTACGACGCTAGTAAAATAGCTACCCACAATTTAGCTCCAAGAACTACTTTTACTAAAATAAATTGAAAAATTCACATACAAATTTAGATTGTGGGCTTATTATAAACTTACTAATTATTAATTAAACATTAATTCGCAATCTGAGAGGCTAATTTCACGGGCCCATAAGATACGAAAATCGAAAATCCATCGATAAACCTCAAATAACGTAGGAATTAGAATGTCTAATCCGCATTCACCTTTTACGTTTCTTATTTTTCTCGAGAAACTCTTTTTAATTATTGATACAAAAACGAGCACCCCTACACTCGCTAATGATGATTTGAATAGAAATACAAGCTTTTTCCCGTTCAATACAAACTTTACTTTTTATAGCACTTAGTTTTCAGACTAATGTGCGATATACGAATTTAAAAAACCCTAGTAGTTAGTCTAGTTACATTAGTGTAATAAGTCGAATGAATTTTTTACAACAAGAATGTTTGCGATCGAAATTGATTGAATTAGTACAAAAAGATTTAATCTGTTTTAGATTTTAGATAATTTCATTCGAATCTATCGAGAATTAATTAAAAACCGGCTGTAAATCATCAAAACAAAGATAATTAATTTTCTATTGTTTACATCTCTCACGGGTCTAAAAATTAATTTACTAAATGAGCAAATATGAGAGCAGCTCCGCGTGCCTTGGGGAGGCTGTGACATTTTAGCTTGACATTTTCGTTGCTATAACATAAATGAGATACACGTTGCAGGGGTGAATTGTGATATCTTCCTCAATTTAATGTAACGCTACCGATAATACCGCCTATTTAGATATTTTCGTTACGAGTAATTAAACTCTCGTATATCAATTCTATGTAGGGTTGCCAGGTCTTCGGGTTTCACCCGGAGTTTCCGGGTTTCCATTATATTCTACGGGGTACGGGTTTACACTCCATTCCTCCGGGGGGCACCATTACACACGTCAATTGTCATTTTTCCTATAAGACTCCTCAGCGTCTACAGTCTACACGATATCGAGAATTTGCGGCGTTTGTCGGTTTAGCTTTAGCCACAGTGGCGTAAAGTACACCCCCGCAGACACCGCACGGCGGGGGGGGCCCAGCCATCTCAAGGGCCCAAACAAAACCACCAAATTTAATGACTGTATTTTGCATATTATTTTTTGTCAGGGAGGATAGAGGAAAGGGACCCAAACATCGTATTGCAGGGGGGCGATGAGATTTTCCGTTACGCCACTGTTTAGCCACATTGTAACAACGAACGGTAATTGCACTTCTTGTCGGCGTCTCTGATGCTGCCGTATCGTCTGTATCGAATATTTTCTCAAAATCTACTGCGCAGCTTGCTGCTTGCCAATATTTGCACCGAAAATTATGGCAAATGTAGGTACTCGATTTAACGTACCGTATTTGGCCACAATTATTATGGACGACCGACGAAGGGCTAAAAGTAAAAAATCGCATAATCAACCACTAAAATTTGGCACCTGGAGAGAAAAACTCATAATTTTGTGTAAAATTTTTCGAAATTTCCCGAACCTCTTCGCCGATACCAAACAGAAGTATATAGGTAATAGGGGCTGATACGACTCTCCTCGTTTCTTTCCCGCGTGCACCTCTACTCCGGGTTAAGCCTTATTTCAATCTGGCAACCCTAATTCTATGACTATAAACAGAAATTTGGTTCAGGTTCCCAGGTTGTGTCGTTTTTTTAAGGTGTTTTAATTGGCAGATATTAAATATACTTCCTTCTTAAGAAGACATAAGGGGTCCACGTACTGTTTAATAGTTAATCTTTGAAAGGGTTTCTTTAATACAAAGAATGGTAAAGGGTGCCCGTTGGTCACACGGTCAGGTCCAGGTTGGGCAGATGCTGCACATTCTGCCGGATAACTTTTGAAAACTAAGATTTATTGCGATGTCACGAGAATGTTAATTAGATTTTCGCTACCTTACCGTAGTGTGATTTGCAATTTTAAAGAGATTTCAACTGAATTATTTACAGATGGCACGAAATATTGTTATTGTTTTATATCGAAGTTATTGAATAAATCGACCTCATTTTCTCTTATGCAATAAAGTGGTTTTGAAATTGTTGAAGATTAAAATATTTTGCACGCAGTGCAGTGTGGAATTTGTTTCACGCTGCTGATCGGAGCAGATTATCAAACATTATGCAAAGGCAGCCTGATTTCTAGACATGCGTTGCCGAGATGTTGTAACTCCTACGTACGCATTTCCGATTCTGTCGTCTTCTATTTCTGCTTACACTATATTTAATGCATGCAGGATGCTACTACATTATAAAAAAATTATTTGTAAAGATAAATGAAATCGATTTTACTCCCAAAGCAAAAAAATTTAAAAAGTTCGGCAATTTCCTGATTATTTATCCTTCTTGACATTCTATAAACTAACATTTTAAATCACTAAGTAAACGGCGAGGTCTAAAAAGATTCAGAATTGAAAAAATTTAAATTTATGTTTAGATTTTAGAAATACATATTCCAAAACAATTTTCATTAAGGATTTAGAACAGTAACTGCTCTAGATTAACCTAATTAGTATGTATTGATATTCAATAATGACTTGTTTCTAATCAGTTGCAAAATTTATAGTTATTGGCTACTATAATAATAATGTACATTGTACATAATTACTCATTTGAACATTTTTACTTTCCCGTGCATTATATTATAATTTATACACATAGGGAAAGTAATATAGGTACTTACTTACTTAATCAAAAAAAAAAATCGATCTCGAGGTTTTGATGAATCTCAACGTTTTGGGTCCAAAATCTTTGAAAAATGTTTGGGTGCGTGAGTACGTTATGGCTGTGGAGTGTGGAGCCTAAACTACTAGACCGATTTTGATGAAATTTAAAACTAAGGCCTATAAAAAAACTTCATCGGTAAAACAAGCTTCTCATCAAAATCGGCCCAAAGGGGCTCAAACTAGGGGGATTATTTTGGGAGCAAACATTCAAATTTTAACCCAAACTAATTTCCCTTGGTGAAAAGTTAGTAGACATGGTTACGTAAAACGCTGTTTTTCGTTTGTTTCTAAATTCAAAATGGCGGCCAATACAGCAATTCTCCAAGTTTTTTACTTTTTAGGATCTAGCTCAAGAACCGTTTAACTAAATGAAAATTTGTAAATTGGATATTATAGCCAAGGGATGGCTAGAACTATTACTTATAATTGCTAAAGAACAAAAATTTAACGTGGCCAATTTATTGGTTCCCAAAATTGGTCAAAAATTGAAAATCGATTTTCTCAAGATCTGCTCCGAGCAATTTTTATATTTTTTGAAATGTTATACATATAATTCATGAAAAACTATTGGCACTACATTTATTTCTTTACTTGCCATAGGGGAGGGGGAATGAATGTTTGAAGTTGAAAATTTTATATCTTCATAATTTTTTTTGCTAACAAAGATGAAGAAATAAAATTGTACAGTGAAGTAGAGGACATACGATTCTTTTAATCGAGTATAATAATAATAAGTATACCCATTTACTACCGGCCTAGCCGGAATGAACAAAATATTAAAAATATTTATGACATACCCTGTATATTATTTCAGGAGAAAATCAGAAATCGTTTTCTGATTGAAACTATACTACACACTATATTTTAATTTATTTATTTTTTGAGTTATTACGCAAAAACTATTTTATTTTGAGTTCCTATGCAAAAAACTATTTTATTTAATACGTCATTGTAGTAAACACGGGAAAGTTGTGTGCCAGTTTACTGGTCATTTAATTTTATTCTAAGGTTGCATCTCATTCTAAACCGCTCGCTGTAAAGATATTATGAGTACAAAAATTGGTTGCTTCATCCTTGTAGAGCAAGTACAAGGTGGCCAAATTTCGATGTTTTAATAGGGAATCTCGTAAACTATAGTTCGTATGAAAAAATGAACGTCACATCAGTCACATCCTCGGTCTCCTTTTTTGAGAAAAACTCAATGGGCATTTCAAATTTGTTTTCGAGTTATAACCAAAAATTCAGATTTTCGAGTTTTCGACCATATCTCGCTTATTTATGAAAATGGAAAAAAATAATTTCTACGTCCTACAGGCACCTTTTTGATAAGAATGCAGTGATGTAGCCAATTCTTTAAAAATATTATTGAAATTCGAGTTATAGCATAAAATTGTATTTTTTAGATGGAACGCGTAGTTTATCAACACAAACTCCGCCATTTTTTGTTCACAAATGACTAAAGGTGGTTGGTAACCATACGAATATTCCCCCATAATTTTTAATATAAACGTTTCAGCACAGAAACGATATCTGAAAGTCTTCGAACATATAACAAAAGGAAGGAACATGTATATGGCAAAATGAGTAACATTAATGGTTTACCAATATGGCTACCTACTGTGACGTATTCCGTCGAGTCATTGGTGTACTGTTAAGCAGGGTCGTAAATCCAACATTTGTATGTTTACGCGCCTGCTGTAAATAAAATAAAATGCATAAATTTTTTTTTTAATTTTATTGCCCTTTAAACATAATTAATTTGGTATGCATATTTCTAATTTTTTGCACATTCTCTATGTTCTTAACCGTATAATGAATTCTACGCTACTGGTAATTTTATACATTTAAATCGACAAACTGCACGCTACACCCGTTTAACCAATCATAAATGGTTTACTGTTACGTCACTGTGACGTGAAGCCTGCGTAACTTCCGTTACATCGTACCGTCTACTAAACTATAGGGATATTCCTTCCTTTTGTTATATATTCGAAGCTGAAAGTACACAATATGATAGTAGTAAATTTTATTTAAAACTTTGTTACAAAGTTATGTATGGTAAAGTGATTGTGATTATTATTTATTTATAATCAAAAAGCTCAAGATACTAAAATAAATGTATTGATAAGTATATTCAAACCTGCACATTGTTTAAAAAGCGATATTTCCAATTATTGGAAATGATTTAGGTCCAGTAATTTTCACAAGATACTGGCTGAATTAATAAAATTTAAACCACAGTCTTGTTGAAAGGCATAAATGAATAAACATACCTAGCACCACAACAAACAACAAACTGAAAGCCATAATTGAATCGAACCGTCATATAACTGTGCGAGAGATTGCAAAACAGTTAAATGTATCGCACACAACAATTGAAAATCATGTAAGACGTTTTGGACTTGTTAAGAAGCTCGATATTTGGGTTCCGCACGAATTGAAAGAAATTTACCTAACACAATGAATCAATATTTGTGATACCCATTTCAAACGTAATGCAATCGACCTTTTTTTAAACAAATTATCACTGGCGATGAAAAATGGATCGTTTACAATAAGTTAATCGAAAAAGATCATGGTCCAAGCATGATGAACCAGCACAAACCATATCAAAAGCGGAGTTGCATCAAAAAAAGATCATGCTGTCAATTTGGTGCGATTACACAGGTGTTGTGTATTTCGAGCTGCTTCCAAACAATCGAACGATTAACTCAGATGTTTACTGGCAACAACTTGTAAACTTGGAGGAAGCAATCAAAGAGAAAAGGCCAGAATTGGCAAATGGCAAAAGAATCGTCTTCCACCACGACAATGCGAGGCCTCACACGTCTTTAACAACACGTACGAAACTATTGGAGCTTGGTTGGGAAGTGATGTCGCATCCTCCATGCATCCCCGACCTTGCACCATCGAATTATCATTTATTTCGAAGTTTACAAAGCTTCTTAAATGGTAAACATTTCAGCAATGATAGACGATGGGATGAGATGACGTTGTTATGTGTTATGTGTTCATCACACTGTTTTACTACGTAACTTAATTTTTGGAGATTAAATGATATAAAGGGAGGCTTCGAGTCTTTTTATGAATTTACCTGTTCTTGCTCCCTTATTTTGATTACCGAACCACCCTTTCATGATGTCCACAACAATTTATTACCTCTTCGTTTGTTTTTTATCATCAGTTTGATAGCCATGTATCCAAGGCTTCTCATGCATCTCATTGGGTCTAGAAATGTATGAGTATCTAACAAATACCAACTTTAACAATGTTGCCACATTAAAATTTGGTTGATCACTCTTTACGGTAATGTCATAAGTGGGAGGTCAAAGGTCGTCAGATTAGTACCATCTTCGAACTTAAATTAACTTTGAAAATTAGGAATGTTGTAAGACCAATCTCGACCTCCTAGGTGACCTAGGTAGTATAGAAGTGGAGTTATCAAGAAATTCTTTTGTGAATCGTGCATTTATGGACAACATCGATTGTCTTTTGGTCGCTTTGTACATGAAACTAAACCGGATGAAGTTGTGTAAAGCGACTTGTGTGGACCTATGGTCCAAATGTAAATGGTTCGAAATAATTTTTGTTGTTCTAGGATGACAGATCGGGTTACAGGTCGTCCTTTTTCTACAACATAGAAGTGATGTTCTCGACTGCCTTCAAACGTTCGTGAGTAGGTATATCAAATAATAAGTTTGGTTACAAAATAAATAAAGGAACTAAACAGTGGAACGACGGGATTACGAGAAAAATATATTTTCGTGTATTAACAAAATTAATTGAGTGAACTACTTTTTACAAAAATGAGAACTGTCAATAAACTAACAATTGATTCGAATGCACACTTAATTCTAATAATAAAGACTCTACATGTGAATAATGGGACAGAGTATGTAAACTAAACATGTAAAGACTACTTGTACAAAAATGGAATAGAATTTGAAAGAACAGCTCCCATACACGGCGGAACAAAATAGAAAAGCTGAACGTGAAATGATAACGATACTGGAGAGTGCTCAGTTCATTATGTACGAAAAAGATGTACCTACCCAGAGAGTTGTGGCAGAGGCAGTAAACACAGCTGTTTACATCCTAAACATAACCACGAACAGTCGGACACAAGACAAAACACCACACGAAATATGGACAAGTAAGAAACCAGTAAATACTTTCACACCTAAGAACTTTTGGTTGTGTAGCCTACGAACACATTCCCAAACAAAAATGCGTAAAGCTAGATGCAAAAAGCAACAAATTACTTCGATAGGATACGATAGAAATTCCACAAACTACAGACTGTATGATATTGAAACAAAACGTTTAACAATTACAAGAAGCAAACGAGCCAGTGAAACGAAACAATATGGATGGATGGTAATAATTGAAGACGAACCTAAAGAAATAGAAGACAATGCTATGGAAGAAGATTCGACTGAACACACCACAAATTCAAAAACAAAAAATAAAAAAGAATCAGAGGTATCACACTCCAATTTAAGAAGAAATTATGTTTGTGAACTAGCAGTTAAGTTCAACGATTGCGAATTCAATGGAGTTGAATTAAATGTACCAAACACGTACGAAGAAGCAATTAATGGAGAAGATACTGAAAACTGGAAAATTTTAGTTGCAGTAGATCTCGAAGCTCTTGGCAAAAATAAGACATGGGAAATGGTACCAAGGCAACACAAACATAATCGGGAGTGAATGGATATTCAAAATAAAACCTGTACGTGGCCAGGAAAACCTCCTATACAAGGCGAGGTTGTGTGCAAAGGATTTCTCTCAGAAAGAAGGTATCGATTACAGAAGCACATTTGCACCAAAAACAAGGTACGATTCGTACTGGAAAACTGGAGCTGGAACTGCAGCGAAAATCGATTACGAAATCATGCAGTTCGACATAAAACCGCATTCCTAAATGGTCAACTGGATGAAAATGTTTACAAGGAATTACCTCAAGGACTAAACATGGAACCAAATTTAATCTGCAAATTTAGAAAATCATTATACAGCCTAAAACAGGCACCTCCCTAAATGTTGGAAGCGACGTTTTGGTGACTACCTAAAAAGTTTCGGTTTCGTTCAGTATAACGCTGACAAATGTGTTTATAAAAGTGAAATTGACAAAAACATAGTTTTAATAGTACTGTACGTTGATGATGGACTAATACTAAGTAATAATCTACAAGCAGTTGATGTTTGCTGCCATCGTCAACAGACCAGACATAAGCTAAGCAGTAGAAGTTGTCAGTTGGTTTTTTTTCAAGAATCACAACTCATCCTATTGGATATACGTTACCTAAAAGTTCGGTTAACATGGGAATAGAATAAAGGGCCATAAGATACACCGACTCAGACTTCGCAAATGATCTGAATACCAGAAGGTCGACATCTGGATGTGTGCTCCAAATAAACAATGAACGAGTGCTTATCTAGCCACTTGGTAACACTTTCAACGACAGAAGCAGAATATGTAGGAACCATAAATGCTACCAAGGAAGCAATATGGTAAAGATACCTGCTAACCTGCTTAATGACATCAATGAACCATAGAATCATCGAAAGACAATTTATATAATAAATGCTAATTATATTAATATCAAACGTTTCAATGTTTTATAATGTGTTAATTAAGTTTCCTTCTTTCCATTGTACATATTAGTTAAAGTTGAGATACAATTTGATTAGTGAAATTTTTAAGGAAAATGTTTCTTAACAAAAATAATAGTAGCAGTGGTAAAAAAAAGCAGGTTGTTTATTAGTTTTCGATAGTTTTTACGTTGCAACAAAAATTGAACCGTTCATTTCGTTTTTAATAATAAACCCTTTTTTACTGGTTCCACTTTCGATCAACAATAGCAACTTATACACATTTTTTGTAAGTGTTCAATCTATAGTATATGTTTACTTTGCTTTGCCCAATAATATCGGATACGATGTCTAGGTATGTCGAATAGCAACAGTAACTGTACAATTTGATGAATGAATCGTAATTCGGATCATTAAATTAAGCATTTAACAAGTTGAAAGTGTTAGGAAGCGTTTAGGAATGTGTGTTATGCCCACACTTGTAAAATGCTTAACTAATAAGTTTCTAATTGAGTGTAAAATCAAGCTGTGCACAATCACATCTTGAGGTATAATTCGAATGGAACTCACTGCTAACCGATTATTACGATTACGAAGAATAGAAACATCTATTACGGAACCGTCATTTGTTAAAACTCGAAATTTTGAATGGTTATCTTGTTAGCAAAAATAAGTTGCAGATATCCGAATCATCTATGGGTATTTAATTAATTCTTTAGAAAGTTTCTAATTTGTCAAAAGATAACCAGAAGTTATGTTGTCACGCAGATGGCAAATAAAAAATCGTATTAAAGAATGGATATAAAAGTGTACAGCTACACTGTATAAACAATTCATTCAAAAATTATGTTTGTGTATATAATTCGTTCTTATTGATACTGTTAAATGAATTGTCTGATTGAATTACTGTACAGTATACTATGATCTAGCAGTTGGTTACGTACTCATCAACGTGCGTTGATGGTAATTACAAATAACGCCGTATTCCAGCTGTTCCTGTTTCATCTGCTCACGCAACATCTCTTAATGTATTCGGATAATGACAATATATACGCCGTCATCGCTAAATCTACCTCTACAATTAGTCGATTGTGACCAAAACATCTGCCAGATTAAGGAAACTGCGCTCATTTCAAATACAAAATTAGATAAAATCTTGAAACGTAATATGTACTAACAAAATTTAAATATTTACATAAATTTCTTAAGCAATAATTTATGTAAATAGGTATAAACAAAAGTAAAAATGTGTTCTCGTGATGAGATTAATAACATTTTTGCCAGTTTCATAAAAGTGCAATACATATATGTATGTGGAAAGCGCTCATGGAAGCACTTGGTTGCATTTTAGTGCACGAAACTTTTGTGTAATAAGAGTTACGTTAAATTATTATCTTTGAACAATTACAAATAAAACAGGAATTATTATTGGGCTTTCTTTCTCATTCGAGCCAGAACACCAGAAGGATGTAATTGAGTTTAAAGCACAAATTTAAATAATGTTCCGCTTTACTGTTAAAATAAGAAACGTTGTGTAACCTTATAATAATCGTTATTACTTCAACACTTTTAATTCATTTAAGTAAACGTGTTTTTATTAAAGTGTGTCGCTATGTGCAATTATATATAACTGAACAGAACAGAGCGAAATATTTCTAAGTTTCGAAAAATTATACGTAGTAATAAAGTTTATTGCATTCTTCTTAAAAATAAATACAAGATTCTTATTTAATTAACAAAACATATCATATTTCTAATACCCCATACCTTCTTCCCTCCTCGCTCAACTCAACTCAACTCCTCGCATTCCCGCATCATATGCCCCATGCTTCTCTCCCTTTCCTGCACATTCTACAAACCCTTTTCTCATCCTCCCACCAATACCTATTTTCATTCTCCTCATTTCCGCATCTAAATCTCCCCACAATTCTTTTCTCTTTCAATCCCATCTCCCCCAACAGGTACTTGCTCTTGCCATCTACCACATTCTCCCCGTATCCCTCATTATACCTACCCCCAGCTATCCTCTCTCTCCTTTCCTGACCTTGCACATCCTTATCCCTCCTAACCACCTCCTCTACCATCTTTCTTGCTTCCTCCCTTCTTCTTTCCACCTCCTCCCTCGCATACCCCACCCTCTCGTAATATAATCTCCTGTCCTCTTGTCCATACTTTATCCGTTTCCCCCTCATCTCCGTACATTCGTTCACCATTATTATTTGTATCTTCTCCCTGATCTCCTCCTCGAAAAATTATACTTAACACAGAGTTGATGCAACGTTTTTATTTCTTCCAAAGATGAGCGCTTTTATCCTCCATAATTCTCAATCATTCCATCAGATTTCTGTAGTTCATCCCTCTTTTTGAACCGAACTTTCCATTTCTTTCAATATAGGTTTTCAGCTTACAACCAGTAACCAGCTCTGTAATATAGAGGAAAGCACTTGAATATCTTTTTTGAAAATGTTTACTAACGATATTTAATTGCTCTAATTCGTCTAATTTATATTTCAACTTGTCTTTGAGGGATTATGGGACCATTTAGAATTTTTGTTGCGTATATGCCCTCTCTTTATGAGGTCCAGATCTATGCAATCTCAACAAAGGCATCAACTACCATAAATGTTACATTCTTTTTCATATTTCTTACCCTACAGGGTAACGCAACTTTCCCTAATGCGTTAATTTTGTTTGAATGACAATTAGCTTTTTAAAGCATATTGTCTCCTGCCATGCTAACCAAAATGTTATACGGTAATACCTATACTTACCTTCGCTCGCGGTGTCCAACTTGAACTAATTTTTTTCTTGTAAATTTGGACATTTTCAGTCCACTAGGCACAAGATAAAGACGACTTCCGGAGTAAGACCGTGTCAATGGTAAAAAGTTTCGCTCCACTCTTACACTTTTGGGAAAAGTAATTCTTTCCTCAACACTTACAACACAGTTTACCGTAATCCGGACATTTACTTACTTTGTGGTTATTTCCACAGCACCTACAATTTGTTATAGCAGCTTCAATCTTTTTTCTTCGTCGTTTGACTTCATCGATCGCTATTTCACTTTGTAATGCATTTACTTGACTTTTACTAATCTCACATCCACGGCACATATGTCTGTGGCCTTTTCTAGGGTCAATGGGCTCATTTAATGAAGCGTGGATGTGGCTCAAAATTGTTTTACATATAAAGTCCTTAAACACTAAATAATCCTGAAAATTTCAAATCAATCCGATAAGCCGTTCACAAGTTATTACATTTTAAATA
This sequence comes from Pyrocoelia pectoralis, assembly GCA_036250285.1. Classification (NCBI taxonomy): domain Eukaryota; kingdom Metazoa; phylum Arthropoda; class Insecta; order Coleoptera; family Lampyridae; genus Pyrocoelia; species Pyrocoelia pectoralis. The sequence goes on along the minus strand of CM070075.1, from coordinate 33,153,067 downwards.
CGAGCGCTTCTCGGTACAGACGCCGAGAGTTGTGACGTCACAAAATGTTTGACCGTGAATGGTCGGTATTGCAACTGTACATTTTAACGCATTTTCACTATCACAAGCCATCGTTTTTGTGCCATTTCGAAGCGGTTTTGTATTTTATAATAAATTGTTTGTTTTAAGAAACATGTGTGAAGCAAATTTTATTAAAGGTGACTCTCAAATCTACCGGAAGTAGACTTATTTATGGTCATGGAATATTTTAATAAAAGTCACGATTTTATAAGTACAGAAATGAGAGGAGTTAAAATGTAAAACTAAGTTAATATTTTACATATTATTATGTCACAGTTAAAGCTGAAAATTAGATTTCTTGTCTCGTAGTAAATAATGGCTCCACGGCACCTCAACCTTGCAAAGTTGCATATAATCTTTAAAAAATATTCATAGCTGCATAGGAGTTAACATTACACACAATCTGGTACATTTTTGGATTTCTACGCTATCTACTCTAGGGCTACATCCACGTAGGTAGTTAAATTTTGACATGAGAACGTATTTGTCGGTAAAATACACTCATTATTAAGAAACAAAGCTTAGTAGTAAACTAAAAACTGTATTGAAACAAATCCTTGCAGGATAGTATAATCTAACCAGTAACCACCCAGAGTTATTTAGACCTTAGAAAATTTTTCTTTAACATGTAAATAAGTACTAAACAAATTGCAAACCTCGCAAACGGTAGGGTACAAAGTTGTTTAGATTTTTATAATGTGCAGGTAGTCATTTTACGTAGGAGAAAATTTAAAATGTACTAGGCGCTAAGTTGAAGTTATTACGAGTTTTGGATTTGATGAATACAGTATTTATAACTATTTTCTTCTTTCCTGTATCTGCCATGGCAATATCCAATAAATACCTAGATAATCTTTATAACAAAAAAATTAATTTCGATAACAAACAGTCGACGTTTATTAACAAGGGTATAACGAACCTCACGTATCGTATGCTGTCGAACTATGAATTTCCATGTAGTGACGTCACAGTGCAATTTCGCGCGAAGCTCGAGCGTTCAGGTTTTTATTATTTTAAAGTTATTTGTACGTCCTGAAAAATTTTTGTTTTTTGCAGGGACTCATAAAATTGTACAATCTTTCGATTGGGCCAATAAAAAAAAAATCGTAAATGAGCCCATTGGGCCTCTGGTAACAACCTCTCTTGTATACCTTTTTAACCGTTTGTTCGGTTTTTTTGCTAAATCCTGTTAAATTTAAACCTTTCGACGATTTCGTTCTTTTTTGGAGCTGGAGCACACAATACTCTTCAAATTTTTCAATTACATTCTTCAACTTCTGCTCATATTACATAGGCTAATGCGTATATTTTTCTACACGGGTAAAATACTGAGCAATCCGGCAACTCTATTTCCTGAACCTCTTCTTGTATGACAACCGGTTTATTATTTTCATTTACTATGTACTTAGATGTTCTTGTCAAAGTAGTTCGTGTACAAATTACATGCCCATAGTTGCTGTTGAGGGTGAGGCTGAAAACGATGAAGAGAACGGAACCGTTATTGAGCAGGGAGCTGAAAATAGAGATAGTGATACTGATAACGAACTTCTCCCCTCTGTTCTAATAAAATGAAATGTTCCAAAAGTGATCATAGTTTCATTATCAATCACAAGCAGTGGTGGATTTCCGAATAGGCCGAATAGGCCGAGGCCTACGGCGGCATATTTTTGACGGCGGCAAATTTTAGACGGTGACAATTTTTTTAACTCTAATGAGTTTACTAATAAATTTTTACGTGTATGTCATTTAAGTACAAGGTGGGCGAAATTGGACACTTTCTTATGCAAACATCCTTTATCTTAAGAGATAGAACAAAATGGACCTAGGTGTCTTGAGTTCAATTTTAATCAGAAAATCACTGGCGTAAACAGAATTTAGCTATCTCTAATCGTTTGGCCAATAGGGAGCATTTCTCATATTTAGTAGATTTCTTTAATCCTCCATAACTTTCTTATTATTAAAGATTTACTGATTTTGATTTATTGATTTCTTAGAGCACTTTTTTACGTAGAATGCATTGCAATGGACAATTTTTATACAGGGCGATTGGTTTTTTGTCTACGACCCTAAACTACATCTTTTCATACAAACCACTCTATATATTTTTGGTTTTTGAAAAGAGAGCAAAATTTCCTAAATTTTGATGTACCTATCACTTGTTATATTTATTTAAATATTATTTGCAATATTGCATTTAATACATTGTTATTTCAAATAAAAAATATTTGGAGCCAAACAAAATTTCCAGATAACTAAGACAGTTTCCTTTTAAATCATGCTGCCGTTTTTTGTTAACCATGGAAACCTACTATAGATGCCTGCAAGCAAAATATTTCAATGCATAAAAATAATATTTAACATAAATATGTACCTATAACAAATGATGCATCAAAATTTAAGAAATTTTACTCTCTTTCCGAAAACCCCAAAATGGTGGTCCGTATGAAAAAATGTAGTTTAGGGTCGTACACAAAAAACCAAAATTGTCCATCACAATGGATTCTACGTAAAAAAGTACTCTAAGAAATATTTGACCAAAATCAATTATCTTTAATAATAAGAAAGTTATAGAGGATTAAGGAAATCGATTAAATTCGAGAAACCCACCGTAGCCTAGTGGCCTAACGATTAGAGATAACTGAATTCTGTTTACACCAGTGATTTTCTCATTAAAATTGAGCTCAAGACATCTAGGTCCATTTTTTTCTATCTCTTAAGATAAATGATATATACACTAAAAGTGTCCAATTTGGCCCACCCGGTACAGTGTGTTGTAGGCGGCATACGAAGTTCGCCTACAGGCGGCAAAACCGTAAATCCGTCTCTGATCACAAGTTGAGAACACTTATGAATGAGGCATATATATTGATCCAGTTTTAGTCGTTTATAAATATTTTGTTGGTACGAGAGCTAGTTTTGTAAACAATGACCTCATATATTTTGTTCTATTGAAAATTATCAAAGAGTAGTTACCTTTTCTTTAAACAGTGAGATAAACTTAATAAAAAAACTGGTTCAAAACTTTCAGAATCGTAATTGTCATTGTTTGACTTTTTTGAAAGACAAATAACTCAATTTCGAAACGTAAATTTGTGGTTTCCTCGAGCTATATTAGGTATGTGACATCGATAAAGACTTTTAAAATTGTGGCGCCATAAAAAAACCTGAAGGTGATTGTTATTCTGTTATAGTACGCAGCATCCGTCAGATGATATCGTATCGTCTAAAAATGCATTGCGGTCAAAGTTAATCTTGTATTCATCGAGTAAATCCCAGTTTTACGAGTAGCACCTTCTTTATACTTCTAAACTTATCAATATTTATGTAATATTCTAAATATAAACTATTATTCGGTTTCGGGTTTTTTTAGACCATTATAGGGTTGTTACCATTTTCGAAAAGTTTCTAACGTCTTCAATTAATTAATACAAAACAAACAAGGTAAAAAAAGGGGTTCGGCAACGGTTCTTCACAAATTTATAAATATGATATATTGACCATCCCTTTCATTACAAAGCAAATTTTTTTTAGTTAGTGTCATAAAGTGAAGCACGAGTCACACCGATAAAACCGGTTGAGCACAATTCTATCATAGGGAGAAAATTTTTTAACGTTTAGTAAAATGACGAAGTCCGCGAGAAATTTAAATGAATACGTTGTTATCTACCTGCAACCGGTTCTTGCCGGCAAGGGAGTTCCTGTACCGGAAACGAACGACACTTCCGTTGTGAGATTAAATGGTTTCAGTGTCTTTGTGAGGTGACCATACAAAATTACTTTTGTCCATTATAAAATGTCTTTTAAAATCTTCTCTTAACGTTCTAAGCTCTTAACGTTCTAAGCACTTCACGTGCTTAAAGAAGCGAATAGAAATAGAACCGTCATTTACATAAATTTTCTGTTTGCGCGCAAGTATTTTTTTAAATGAACCTAAAGGGTGACATTGCGTTATAACATTTATGGCACATTAGTAAATTAGAATCAGCATCGTAAACATAAATATGTAGTTTGTTATTTCCAATAGTCAATTCCTTTACGTTTAGAACTTACAGTATAAAAAGCGTAATTCTGGCTTTTGCATAATTTAGTAGGTTAGATAATGGAGCAATGAGCTTGGTGATTTGTAAGCCGTAAAGTAGGTGGTTGTCAGCCGCAGGTGCGAGGGGTGGTTTGGTTACCGTAGTTACAGGAACGATGCTTTTGAAGCTGCAGGATATCGACCGAACCTGGAGGACCCGCCCCAGATCCTTCATCCGCAATCTCCATTATATACCTACCTATGTATAACGCAGTTGTAGATGCCTATATTTTACCGAATATAAAATTATTGCCTCATTTTCATAAATTTACATAATTATGTTTTATTAACGAGTTGATAAAGCTCTCCCTTAACGCTCATTTCCGATAAAACAAATCGTTTAGCCTACACTTTTATGTTTTTTTTATAATCACCGATTTCACTTAGTTATTGCGGTTTTTAAAAGAAAAACTATTTTCTTCGAGAAATGAAAACGAAACCAAACGGCTTTTATTTCATAAATTATATTGGGCACCACAATTTCCTTAAAAAGTCATTGCTGCCAGAGTCATTGTATTTAAACAAATAATTTACGATGTTATTCCTCCTTAATGCTTATTACATTCAAAGAATGGTAATTATTTATTAGATATTACCAGGTGGAAAATGTAAAACCTGTGCGCTTCGATAATGCCATTGGAAACCGATCATATAAATGATACTTCGAAAAATTTAATTACTCGTTAACTCTTGGTCACTTAAACCGCGTTCAGTATCTATGTGTGCAGATTTAATTGTTTCAATTAGCGAAAAAATTTCGCAGAAAATTTTAATTTGGCTACTGGTCAGTTCTTTTATAAAAACAAAATTGAGCAAAAGGTATTTTCCTAGTTTTACTAAATTTAGCAAATCCCAGATCGTCAAAATGCGAATTTTCGAACAATTTTAAGTTTAAAGGCATGTTGAATATGAGGGCATGTACACCTACTACATCTACGAGTGATTCCTTGACTTGCTTTAACACTTCATTAGGGGCGATTGTTGTTAGTGCCTAGGAGTGTAAGGTTGTAAGATTGAACATCATTTTTTTATGTATTTTAATTGATGTATTATCGCAATTTGAAATATTAAGTACCAAACTCTTTCAAAATGTCACAGTAGTGTAAACTAATGATTCCAGATTCAGATAGTCCTATGGAAAAATAACCAGTCCAAGATCGAGCAGCATACCTCTAATAATAATCTAGCGATTTGGATATGTTGCAAACTGAAATGCACTGGTGCACTATCGTGCGTAAAGCACATTCAATTTGTCGTGAGTAAGGGTATGACCTCTACAAACAACCCAGGCAGGAATTGTTGCAAAATATTTTGGTACGGCTCGCCATTAAGTCTTTTTGGCGGTGATGACAGACAGTAGCGTAGCTATCATACAGAGTGAGTAAGGCCCAAGGCCCGTAACCAAATTATTACATAAAAAAATTAAAACAAAAAGATGCGGAAAGTAGACAGTTTTCTATTCATAAGACTTGAAGATAATCAAATTCACCCGGAAACTCCCAGGTAACTTGCAGCCAATAAACGTTTTAAATTTTTCTTTTCCGTGCACACGAGAAAGTAATGTACTTAATCGAAAAAAATAATCGATCTCGAAGTTTTGATGAATCTTAACATTTTGGGTCCTCCTGAGTCCAAAACCATCGTCTTCGAAAAGTGTTTGTCTGTGGGTGCGTGGGTGGGCGGGTGCGTGGGCGCGTACGTTATGGCTTTGGAGCCTAAACTACTAGACCGATTTTGATGACATTTAAAACTAAGGCATACAGGGTGTTTCAGAATAAGATGCTGATCCTTAAGGGTGTGAATCTTTATGTGATTTTAGGAAGAAAAGTTCAAATAAACCTATGTCCTAAACCTCTTAACTTTTGAGCTACAAGGTGTTAAAGTTTCAACAGCTCCTCTAAATTATTTTCGTTTTTGTTCAGGTTATCTAATGTTAGTTTTTTTTAATTTCATGGTAAAATTTATTAAATAAACAAATTTAAAGGAACCACTTTTTCGCATAATTTCATTCCTATCACTTAAACCCTTAAAGAGGAGTGAAAGATAACCCTAAAATTAAAAATGGCACTGTATTAAAAAGGCCATATCATTTGAAAGTATGCCAAATTCTCTTTCCAATAGTGTTTTTATTATTCAAATCTAATGATTGGTTTACCAGAAATTCACTGTACAAACGTTATTATGATATCATATCATACAAATATTGGATTGGTGTAAAAAATGTATTTCGTAACACCAATTTAATCAACATTTATCATTTCTTGATCATTTGTAAATCGTGTAGGTCTTATTGGATTTAGATCTCCATGCGGACTAAACCAAAAAAACCAATTTAAATGTTTTCTTCCAACGTCCTATAAAACTCCGGCTAACTTATAACTTATACTTAGACTAACGTAAGTTATGTATGAAACGAATTGCATGATTAAAATGAATCAAATCAGATAGATAACAGTGTGTCTATATTAAAGAAAGGTATAATTTTACCTTTTTTGAATTACATATTAAAAAAATGATTTTTAACATATTTACAATAAAGAAATAAAAAAGTTTCTTATAATTGAGTTACCCTCATAGATAAAGTCTTTTATCTATGGGTACCCTATAACAACTGTAATCATAGTAATAAAGCCGTTCGGCTAGTCGCTCTGTCGATCTGTTTATTTTGTTCTTAATTTCATTGACTGATGTAAATTTATATATAATCGCCCTTTCCGGTTAGGTAGTGTTTGTCCGGAAAACTCATAAAGCAGTGGTTCGAATCCTGCCGAAACCATTTTTTTTTTAAATTCGATAATTTAACTTAAGGATATTAAGGGCTCCTATTTATAATATAATTTAGAAATAAGGGTGCCGTCATCATTCTGATATTCTACGACTAAAAGAATCATATGTTGAAAGAGTAAATTAGAAATAATAATAATAATAGTAATGTACTTTATTCTATACAGGGTCTCAACGAATCTACTGGACAAGTCATAATTTCTTGAATATTAGGTGTATCAAAATGAGATTTGGTATAGGTAAACGGTATGTGAAGAAGAGAGTCTTCGCATATTTTTCACGTTTCGGTGACTTCCGGTTTTGCCGGAAATGTCTCCGGTTTTGAATTTTTAATTGAAACATTCTGTGTATTGTAACACTTTTGGATTTCTCAAATAATTCTGGATCACAATGTGACATTTTAAACAGTTTTTACTTCTACTTCATTTTTTTAGAGTCACTCATAACATCTAATATGCGATTCTCATATGTTTGGCTAAATTACTTTTCAATTTTGTCGTGAATCTGCAACATTTAAACTATTCTGATCACTGATTAGTGATTACCATGCCCTTTCATAGTATTACCTAAATAGTGTTTCCATTTTGTGGTATAAGTGCATTGATCACACCATTGTTCGTGTTCCCATGAAAAAAAATGAATACACGGAGCTTAATCTGGTCCATTGCAGCTTGCCATGCATCTTAGATCAGTACTACAGCAACTTTACCCGATATGTACCTATAGCATAGCACTTCATTGATCACGTAAAACTATCTAGTGAAAATCATGGCCGTTTTTAAGTTTGATAACTAGCACACTTTACAAAGATGAAGTAGAAAGAAAGTCTACAAGAACAAAAACGGAAGAAGTCGCTAAAAGGGAAAAACGAGCCCAAAAGTTAGTAGTGATGAGCTTACAAACATAACAAGAAAGTAAATCATCCTATTGGGGAGATCGTGTTCTATTATAGATAACGATTCGGACGTGGAAGTCAGTGACGAAGATAGCCACACCTTTTTTTGGATAGCCTTTCCTTCCTACAATTTCTTATTAAAAAGTTCTTTATGAACCAAAAAGCGTACTAAGTTAATTAAATGCTACCCTAGGTCAGAGTAGAAAAGGTATTCTCGTCTTTCAAAGAAAACAAGAGAAACTAAATATCAAAATAATTTTGTAAAAACTGTTCACAGTAAAAATGTTACCATAAAAGAATATTGAGCTAAGAAGAAAAAGTATCCAAAATTGATTCAGATTCAGAATTACTTAATTTAACTGGTAAAATCAATGGACAATTTTTACTTATTACCTCCGATATTAACTTAAAAAATAAGAATTTATTATAATTACAAATTGTTAAGATAAAAATAGGAAATAAACGCAATTCGATTCGAAATGAAATTGGAACAATTTTAAGGTGGCTGCGTGTAAGCACAGAAATAAAAGGGACACGCCCTAAAGTTACTCTGTAACGTATAAATAACGAATTTTACGTCTTCTTCGAAAAAGATTCTACTCTCTGTGTTTGAGCACACGGTCTCATAGCAACGGTGCCCGCGTCGCGACGTCTCTAGACCCCATCTCATTGGTTCCTCGAATATTCACTGCAGCATTTTAGCTTTCACTCTAACAACACGTAATAGAGTTGATCATGGTTTTTATCGGGTCTACCTGTGAGTCATCTCAGGTAAACAGATGGGGGGTTAGCTTTTCTAGGATTTGGCAGGGTGTTATTGATCCTCTCTTCCTGAAATTTAACTGCGATAAGTGATAAATTGGGCCGCTATTTCATTTCACCGCTATCTCGAATTTCATATGTGCGCACCGCGACGCGACGACAGTAAAAGGAAAGTTGTTAAGTAGAGTTACGCCGTCTTATGTAGCTATATAATTTAATTAAGTGAATCCCATTGGAATGTCTTTAAAAGTCATACTGACTAATTAACAGGAAAACACATCGGTTCCCACCTCTTACACGCAGTTGGGAAATTGAAGTTGTGTGGTGAATGGTTTCAGTCACGCTCATGCGTAAGAATCACCCTTACAACGTTGACATCATGTAAAAAATAACTTTTTCTTTGCCCCCTTTCCAATTAGCGCACAAAATAATGCATCCGAATTTGAATAAACTGATCAATCTACAAAAATTAATAATCGTCACTTTCCAAATTTGGTTTTCCGGCATTCATTTTAGGTTTTTTATAGCTTATCGTCATCATAAAGATAGAATTTGAAATTGGTTTTCTAAATTGCGATTTGTATCTCGTCTCGATAGATATTTTTCAATTTCCTATTTTTAAAGAAGAGAAATTTTGTTCACTAACTCACTATTCTTATAATGAAGCGGTACCTAAGATACACTAAAATTGCTATTATTATAAGAGCGATCAATCAATGTTAAACAAAAGATTTACACGTAGCGTGATACAAACTTGTTCAAAAAACAGAAAGTTTTAATAATCATCAATCAGATCTATTTTTATTTACTCTTTGATATTTTTTTGTACATTTTGTTGATTACATTTTTGCGACTGCCTGCATTATTTTTATCTTTTCCAGTTTTCTGTTATAATCAATGTTTTCATCTGAAAACTCTTCTCACGCAATTTTACATTAAAAAAAAGCATTACCACCTAAAGTATAAATTTGGAAGGGCGATCGATGAAATATATTGCTTTGTTGTCCGAAATCGTTATTGAAAATTTGTTTCTCGCTCAGTTGGAAAATCGCTGATTATCATAAATTAAAAAAGTGTTTGTTTGTTTTCCAATAAATCTCTACAAAGTTCATAATTCTTTCTATTCCTTCTTATTATCTACTTCTACTTCAGTATATTGGGGGGTTCTCTTCAGTTTCCATGTCTTCAACGTCTCCCTTATCTTCTTGACCAGTTCCTTTTTTTTGTTAATATCCCTTAAGTCTCGCCATTTCTTTCATCTCCCGGATTTATTCGCAAAACTACAGAGTCGTAGAACCCTAAGGTGAACAACACCACTACATCATTTCAAAAAGTTCTTCTTCGATATAAAACTTTTTTGCACACAAAAATTGATGGTCAGTTACTGGTAACGAACGCAGTAACTACTTGTGACATTTTATTTGTTAAACAAATGATTTAGCAGTTTTTTCCAGTTGCAGTTTCTTTGTCTCCCTCTTTGCTACACCCTTTTTCTTCTGCTTCACATCTTTTCAATCCATGATGTATCAGGAAGTTGAAAACTTGGTGTGGCAAACCATCAATATGTAGAGCACATTTTGAACCGTCGTACACGTACAGTGGAGTATTTTGATTAAAAAATTGCCCAAAATTATTTCAAGGGATTTATTATGTGGAAATAAATAAATAAACAATTTGATGTAAAAAAAATGTTTATTCAGTAAAAAATCAATAACATTAAATAAAACTGTAATTAACCCTCAAAGTCGGATTCGTCGTCATCATCTTCCTCGTCATCTTCACTGTTCTTGTTTTGTGACACATGCTGTGTTTCAGGGATCAAAAGACTTGGTTTCGGACGAAAATGCCCTACTACTCTTACGCTGGCGTGATATATTGCGGCTTATGAACGGATCAGAACTTAATAACAATCTATTTATTACGTCTCTGTTGCACATGACTCTCGAACATTTATGAGAAAAGTTCCGCCTGTACATCCTAAAGTGTTTATTTCTTGCTTCGGCAACTTCTTCTGAGAGCTTCCCAATTGGTAGTAAACAGTGTGCAATCACGGTGGCACCATGCACTAAGATTTTGTGTATTGTAGGTATTGGATGCCACTCGTATAATTGCACGTACAGTTTCACAGTTTCTTCTGCGTAGGCTACAAACTTATCCACGTCAATGTGGTGGCCACTTGAAATTGTTTCTAGAACCACTTTGAATCTTTGAATTAACCTTTTGTCTATCCTAGTGATTCGGTAAGCTATTTCTGGATCCGCAAAAAATTGTCTTGATGTGTTGCCATCGTTTGTGTTCCCGAACCCTACTTTTGGAATGTCCACTAAAAGACCCATGTCGTCTTTAAATAATTTTTGTATTTGCACTTTCTTCTCTTTTACAATTTGTTTGTCTTCAGTAGACCTCGCTAATTTGTAGTCGTAATAGAACAAGGGAACTTTGGAAGATATCTGCGTCACTGTCCGTGTTATTTTCGAACTTTTGCATAAATTGTGACTGTTGCCTTGGGACCCGTCATAACTCCATTTTGTGATAAGTTCTAAGTTCGTCTTTTCTTCTTCCGTATAATTTTCTATGACTTCCTCCAAATATTTACACAATCTTGCTGAAGTATGGTATAATAAATAATAAATCTTGCAACATGATTTCGGCAATTGTTTCGGTCACCTACATTGATTCTTCTTTTGGGTAGCATTCTTTTTTGGCCTTGTTTATTAGGGAATAAGAAGCGTAAATACTTTTATTCGCATTGTGTAATATTTCTCATTGCCTTCTAGTAAAATCTCCCTCTACAAAGATAGCTAAGGCTTCAGATGCCGTGTGCTTTTTGATTAAGGTACTTTTCGCAGAAGCGATAACTTTCCTGATCTTTGTCGCTCTTGTAGGTGTTACTGTTATATCTTTTAAGATTTTAGATACATCTTTATTTCCAGCAACACGTTGTCTCATGCGGGCTGCATAGGTTAACTCTTCGGCAGATACCTGTTCTCTCAGTTCTTTTGTCTTCCCTCGCTTACTTCGATCACTTGATTCCACGAATTCTTTTATTGGTCGTCCCGGTTTCTCAAAAGTCCGAGTGGGAATTTTGATTGAACTGCTAAGCCATTACTCGTTTTTTTTCCCCCAAAAAACGCTCTTGTTTATTGCTGGCCGCTGCCCATTTTGGTTTTTTTTTACTTGGGCACTCTCGTATGAGATTGTATAAAGACTTTCTAGTCATTTCCATTTCTATGATGCGCTGCTGCCGTCCCCAAAAGCGTAACTAAGCAATATACTATATATTACCCTTGTTTATATAAACAAGGAATTACTTATTACTGGATTGTTGATTTTCTTTAAGTTTCTCGTCCGTTGGCCACGTGCTTCGGTAGACCGGTCCTCACTCTACAATCTCTCGTGTATGCCAGGAGGTATGTACATGCTTCCTGTATTGTTTGTCACAACTGGCGGTTAGCCCGTCAATTACACAGAAAATACAGAAATACCAAAAACATTACTACCTTTTTCAAAGTCATGGTAAACAAAATGGCGGGTGTTTGCGGATTTTTTTTATTATCCTTTAATGGAAACGCTATATTTTATTATGTTAAGACTCCTAACCCGGTAAGACCCGGAACATAAACAAAAACACTTGTTTAAAATTATTAACAACATACTATAAAGAATGTTTTCGGCGACTTTTAAAACTTTCATAAAATATATTTTTGAAAAGTCCACGTTAAATTAAACATACATTATAATATAGTACAAGTACTTACTTTTTCTTCAACCTTCATAATGATGATCGTTTAAATCTACTGAAAACCGACTCAAAACACTAACGATATGTGTATCACAAACAATAGCGCGAAAAACAAAGATGTGCGGTTTGAATGACGACTGAGTTCCGAGATTGTGCGGCAAGATGAAAGGCGGGAGGCTCTTTGAAATACCACTATGTGACGTACTGGTTATCAAACTATCAGAAAGAGACAGTTGGAGTGGGTTTTATTGAACTTTAAGTTTTCGACTTATGGCCAGCTTTTTAGTCAAAATACTCCACTGTGCGTCGTCGCCCGTTTGCCAGCGACCGACGTTTCGCCTACCGGTGCAAGTGGAAATTGCCTCCTTTGTCCCCGATTCAATCCGCCCCCGTTAGCCATTGTGATATTAAGGAAAATGAGGAAGCAGGCATACTGGGAAAACGGTGGTCCATCCTAAAAGACAATGTACTTCTCGGGAGTCTGCCACTCAGCGAAGAGAACCTGTTTTCGGCTTATTACCTCAGAGGTCACTTGCACAGGAAAGAGGTTTCCTGATGACTCGAAGTGTGTCCTCTGTGCAGATCAATCCATTGCAGGAGACTACCTATTTGATTATCGAGCTCTTTCCCAACACAAAGACAGTGAAGCTGACGACCTCTCAACGAGGTGAAATTACATTCGGCTGTAAGACGTCTCATCGCGGAGTGGCAGTGGCGCACGCCATTAGGAAAAATAACTAATACTAATGAGTACAACAAAATTTTGGCTGGGGGGGGGGGGCAATAATAGCATATTAAGAACTTTGCATTGAAATCCCTGCGTTGTCTACGTCTATGTCTACAACGTACATTAAAATTTTTTCGGTTTTTTAAAAATTGAGGAAGGAACTATTACTTGTCTCGAAATTTAGGTACCTTTAAAGGTGGTTATCGAATTTTAAACATGTTGAACGTAAATTAAAATAACCTAAACCTACATTTTTTCAAAACTTTGTTTTTGCGCGCGGACACTTTCTCCGTTAAGCTGCAAAAAAGAGATAAAAATTGTTCCTAACCATTTGCAATTTCAGTCAGGTGTAAATTCCTGAAAGGCAAGTTTAGAAACGCGTTAATTTACTATAATTGTATATTAGATATTTTATATTAAAAAAACCGATTTCGATCAAACGGTGGCTTCGCGGCGGCGGCGACATATGTGGGGATCTAAGCAACAGCTGATATTAAAGATGCATCTCTGATCAAACTACGAGAGACGATGAGGCAGATGTTCATTTAAGGACAGACGGCACGCGCCTACAAATATGCTGCAAAAGCAAATTTGATGTGTCTACCAAACAAAAAAGATTTATTTTTATTCTGTTTTAAAATTATATTACGTAATTAAAGAAACTGTTTTTGATCATTTTACTGAAAAATTTGTGAAAAATTGACAACAAGAAACGTTAGTTACCTACTATAAAATAGATGAAAGCAGCTGCTTTGATACACCTGAGTAAAAGTTCGTTGATGGACTGAAAATAATGTTACTCTTATTCTTGGCACGTGGCGGGAAGTTTAACGACTTTTGCTTTTAGTTATAAGGGTAGGTGGTTGTTAGCAATAAAAAGTAGTCGTATTAGCCATATGATGTAGTGTATTCTTCGTAGGTGAGTGTCCTTAAAATTGTTCTGCAAAGAAGATACGCTTAATTGATCATTTCTGTTTTAATAGCAGCTGCTATTCTATTTTTATACTAATTTCACCTCTTCTTTTCAGTGTATCCTGAAAGTAGGTATACGTATATGTAAATTAGGCACCGAATATGTAGGAGTCCATCAGGATCACGTATAGTGGACGAGGTCGTGAGAACATGACCGCATTGTTTACGCTCATCTGATATTTACATCACTCTATTGATTTACATTGAATGATTGGATCATATTCGTAAAGGGAAAGCGGAGACACTTTTTAACAGGGTCGATGTGACATACCTGTTGTATAGGATTTTTACAGACTTAACGACGCATATTAATTAAAAGTACTCTTTCCGTCCGAAACTATACCTATTTAAATTCGGCTATTAGAATTATTACCTGAAATGGGGAAGATTATTGTTAACCTTGTCACAAATAATGAGCACTTTTGTCTTATTACCGTCGTACGTTATCAGTTGAAAATTGTACACCGCGACAAGCTAGAAATGGACTAAGTATAACTCTTATCTTTTTTTCGAGGTAATAATAACTGTGTTCACCCCCAAACCCCAGAATATGATGAATATTTATATCAGAAAAATCAACATGATTTTCGAATACCAATTCAAAAATCTTTTGCCCGAGTTTTATTATACTGTTTACCTGTTACCATTGCAGATACTATCTCAGGTCAAAAGATTAAAGATCACATTAAAATCAGCATTGAAAACGTCAAGACCTTAATTACCATTTATAATTAACCAATAGATGTCACAGGATACACAAGAAACAATAGAAATAAAAATGGATGATTAAAAAACTGAAAAATATGTGGAGTAAAATTGTCATTTCCATCCTTTTAAGTTTTTAAATGAGTCTTTAGTGAATCCATTTGAAATGCGGTTAGCATAGTCAAACGTAATCTATGCACATCTTTATGTATATTATGTATGTGAATTTGTAATTTTTCTATGTAACACTGGAAAAAATCTTATCGTGTTTTGTTTTTAGTTAGTAGTCGTATAGATTAGCTGTTAATGATGTGCTTCTGGGAGTTTGCCATGTTCAGCTATCACTCACGCAGGTGATATTAGACATAAACGAACTAAATAATGCGGGTATATGATAAATGAAATGCGTCGCACCGCATATATTACTATGTACATCCTTGATATACTATGCCAACTCAGCGACAACGATAAGAAAAACATTAATTATTAATGCATTGATAAGCCCATGGGTTGGAAAACTCAAAAATGTCGCCTTTTTACATAATTTATACTAATAGTACCTAAGTTATGCATTCCCATTTTTGTTAGAGTTGTGCACATTAGGTACATGCCTTAATATTTGTTGTCATTTCATTTCTGTCGCAAATTTAACGAAATTTAATAATAATTAGTATTAGGTAGTCTACACCAATTAGTAGGTATTATTTTTTTTCTTTATTTGTTTATTTCAACCATTAAAACATAACGTCAATAGGAATCGTCAAAAACAAGAATAAAAATGGCACATATAAAATAAACATAGTTAAAGACATAGTAAGTATAAATGAAAATGTTATAAAAACAATTATCTAATCAAAAAAACTTTAAGATGTGATTTAAATTATGGCTGCATTTTATGTGATCAGGAAGCTTATTATACATATACAATATATTTATACTGCTACTGTTTCTAGTTTTAGTTAATACAGTACGTGTTGTAGCAATGTGGCCTAAATTACTATATAATATATTGATATTACAAATACCTATATAAAAGATGGTAGACCCGTTCGATAACGAGTAGACGAGAACCAACTATTGCTCTTACTGCCGTTTTTTCTATGAGAAACACATCATGTGGCCCTCCCACTCCACAGTTTAACACCGTGGCTAAGCAGGTTATGAAATACGCCATAGTAAGTGTTGAGTAGTACCTCATGAAGTCATGAGCCACACTCTTACACTTAGTCAGATTGCGAAGCAAATACATCACTCTGAACAGTCGCTTGCAAAGCTCTGTCGTAGGTCAAGCTCCAATCAGTTTCCCATCAATCCATACTCCACGTAACTTTACTGCTTCCTCAGATACTTCACAATGCTTTAAGCATAGAACTACAGTTTGGTTCAGTGAAAGCCCATTTGACTGAAACTAACAGCTGGTTGCATCCATTGATGTTGTCATTTGCATGGTAGCTGCTTCCAAAGCGTCAGCAGAGTCTATGATTGTTGAATCATCTACATAAATTACCTTTTTGGTGAAGGTCGTTCACGTTTTTCCAGTTTTCCCATTAAAAAAGACAACTTGCACGCTGCTTTTCAAAAGATTCTAAGATCCATTTGACAAAACTCTCCACAGCTTGGATTGTAGATCTGCCTGCCATGTAGCCGAAGTGTTTCACCAGTTCAACGATAACATGTTCAAACAGCTTTGCTATTATAAGCACAAGAGAGATCGGTCTGTAGTTTTCAACCTGATTTTTATCACCTTTGTTATAAGTACCGTTATCAAGACACTGGTTAAATAAAACTGATAAGGATTCAGCTGTAAATTGCAATATTAGTTTGATAAAGTGATTAGAAAATCCATATATGTCCCTAGCAGCTTTAGAATTACTGAGTTTATGGTACATCTTCAATAGAGATCATGGACCAATGTGGAAAATCAATAGCAGGAGGAACATTATTTAGGAAAACTTCAGGTGGTACCTCCAAGTTTCAACGTAATGCTGTCCACAGATTCAATGAAAAAATCTTGAAATTCTTCAGCAGTGACTGAGGAGGATGAAGATGGATCAGACTTATTAGACCGCCCAGCCTCACGGTCCACCACAGCCCAGGTAGCCTCGGACTTGTTTTCAGCATTATCTCAGATATATTGCAGTGCATTTTTGATTATTTTATACCAGTTCTGCACGTTAATCTATATGACTTATAAGCTTGAGCAGATTCAGGCGATTGTGTTGCTTTATAGATTTCATACAACAATAGATATCATCAAATTGAGCTCCAACTTATTTGATTTCTTTTTTTGTTTGCGTGGAATTCTTTTAATATACACGTATAAGAGAAGGGTTCATTTCTTATTCAAACATTTCCAAGCTCGGACTACTCAACTTTCTCAAATATCTTATGTGAAGACTATCCAAATTCAAAACGAGAAGGAAGTCATTATGATGCCGGAGTTAATCTCACAGTGTAGAAGAAATGTGCACTGAACCTTCGTATACTCGAGGGCATGGAGATCAAGTTGATCAACGTAAATGTGGGTTCAACACGTAATTTCTTGAGGTGTTTGATACAATCAACCATACAAGCATTCCTATCCGTATTTATAACTTGCCCATGATATTAGGCGTGAAGAATTACATTTATCACCTGAGATGTGATAAATATCACGGTAAGTATAGTATCGTAGATACGCAAATTGATTCGATGGAAGACGTGGAACGCCCACATGTATAAAGGAAGCTTATGTTCGTTATATTATAATGTTTGATAGTATCAAAGATCATCCCTCTTTATACATATAACATATATACCGGGAGTTCGGTCTCAAAGTCGAACATAGGGATTTAACATGGTATTGAACGTTTTTGCCAATCGTTGCTCGCCTATTTAACTTAGAGACAAGGTAATGACATCAACAGAAAGAGAAAATTATTGCGATTCAAATAATGCTACTGGCAACACTAAAAGTGCGATTTATTCTTTTAAAATACCAACTTAAAGTATGACACTTTTGTAGTGTACTTAGTATTAAAATAAACGGCAAAGAAATGTCGAACTCTTCTGAAATTAGCGTCACCATGAAAGTTTTCACCATAAAAAGTAAAAACCCTTTCTTCGTTGGTATAGGCATTCATTATTAGATAAATAAACTTTAATACGTGGTTTAAAATTTTGGTGACAGCTATTTGGAAGCATTCTGAATCCAGTGGCGTAGACATTTTTTTTATAAACAAATCGCTAATAACAATTCTCCATTCCGAGTACGAAAAAGTTATCGTGAAAATTGGAATAAACATTTAAAATTTTGTCCCAAAGTAGATGTTTCATTATTTGTCATTTTAAAAAAAATTGGTTAAAATCGGTAAATAACTTCAGATTTTACATGTGTGTTTCCAATCTAAATGAGTCACACTGTATACCAATTGGTGTGTTAATTCCACAATATTCTACAACATAGAAGTGTCATAAAATTTTTGACAAAAGAAGGTCATGGGTCCAAAATTATTCACGAAAGAAAGACATAGGGAAACTGGCCCGTCATATTCTCAAATCAATTTTGATCTAAATAATTTGTCGATGGATGATACGATATGTGGACGACCCGTAGAAATAAAAACAGAAGAATCTGTGAAAATGATGGAAGAAATAGTGCTTCTAGATCGTCATGTAAAGATTTAAGTTACTGCATTCCTAACATATTTAATAAACTAAGTATTTTTATTTCTAAAATTGCTCTGTTGTTTTAAAAACAATTTCTTTTAACGAAACTTTCAAGAATTAAATGGTTTTGAATAACCTTCAGGTAATTTACATACAAGAATGGAACTTTCCATTACTATGTCATATTAAGTATTTTTTTCGAAAAAAGTTAGGTTAGTCTGCACATTTCATGTCCACATTTTTTCATCTCGTAACACAGTTTTCTTATTGCTGAAAAATTACATTAGGCACCATGATTATACTTAACGTTAATTAAATGCTAGTGACGGTTTAGAGTTAAAAAGTGCTCTGCTAACACTGAAAAACGAGTTTCAATGCGATTTACGATGGAAAACGTTCACTTGTAATTAAAGGCTAATTAAATGCTCCTTAAATAAGTGTGGTAATGTTTTTAACGCATACTTATAGGTATTGCTAAGTCTTACTATTGTCTAAAAAAGAGATAAGAAAAACATTAATTTACGCTAGAGCATTTATTTAACACCTTTTAGTTATTTCGATGGATTTAAGGTGAAAGAATAAATCTGGGAGCATTTAATTGGCCTTTAGTCGCTATACACCATTTCGCCTCAAAATGATCGCTTTCCGGCATTTACTGTTCAAACTTTTTGTAACGTGTAAGTTGCTATTTTTTAAAAGTTGCGGACATGATAATTTCGAAATTAAATGGTAACATTACAATGTATTGTTTCGTAAGATCTTTAATACAGCTAACTGCTAACACGACATAATGTATAAGACTGCAATGTGTAATTATAAGCTTTAATACTCAGTTTTGCGTGTAAAAGAGATAATCTTACATTTATACTCATTCAAAGTCAAACTATTGTTTAGACACCATTGTTCTAATAAACTAACAGAATTTTGAAGTTTTAAGACAATCATTATCGGATTCAATGGTGGAGAAAATCTTCAAGTCATTAATGTAAAAGAAGAGGTTGCGTTGCGATACTTTCGCATAAATCGTTAGCATACAAAGCAAACAGTAAAGGCGCCAGGTTAGAACCCTGTGGTACACCAGGAGACGCCACATAGGGATTAGATGTGAAACCATTATAAGTTACATTTTGAATTCAGCGTTCGAAGTATGACTTAGAAAAGTTTAGTAAGGGACTCCTAAATTTCAAACTATTTCACCTGGTATCCTTGAATTGCCTCGGTTGGATTGAATATATCACCAGAAAAAGAAAAACTTAGAGTCAAAATTTCAAAATTTACAGAATGCTGTATATCAAAAGTGTAATTAGAAAATGTTGTCTTGATCATAGCTTGAACTACAGAGCGAAATCTTCTATATTCATTAAGATTTGTGGCCGTGCGGTATTTCTTAAATGCCATATGGTTTAGCTCGATTGTTTTTATAATCTCCAATGAGAGGATGTGAGAGTTTTTTTTGTTATATAGTTTTTACTGTATACAGGGTGTATGATATATGACTCCCTATTGTTAAATTGTAATTTCTTAAATTATGAACCAATTTTTGTGTTCCTAAGTTGCGTTTAACATATTTTTCCTTTGTTTTAGTTGAAAAATGCCGCCGGTTTTGAGTATGGAACACAGAACTCGAATAGCCGCCAAGTTTGTGGTGTGGAACTCATCAGTGGTACAACGTGGGTGGAGAAGGTGGCGTGGTATTCATGCGACACTTGATCCCAAGACAATTAAAAACTGTCACCATAAATTGATGACAACTGATTCTCGGAAATGAATAGGAAGGCCATCGCTCGTATTGTTAGCCTGTCCGCAGTCCAGATCTCACGCCTTGTGATTCCTTTTTGTGGGAATGGGCAAAAGAGGAAGTTCATAAAACAAATAAACCCCGAAATATTGACGCGCTTGAACAAGCAATTGCAGACGTAATTGGTAAAATACCGCCCCGCGTCCAGCAGGCAGCAGTTGCCGACGTACCTAAAGGGTTACAGAACTGTGTGCAAAATGCACGAGCCTATTTCGCATTTTGAACACAAATTTGGAAACGTCTTAGAGTTACAATTGTAGGTATTGTTTGTTAAATCATGTATTGGTGACAAAAAAAGTCATAGATCATACATCTTATGCAATTAACAATGCAGGTGATTTCTCGAAAATTGTAAGAACTAAGAACTTTCCCTTTTTCAATGAAAGAAACATGCAGTTAAAAATATTATTAAGTACCTATATATTATATTCACATCAAAACGTCAATTACGAGTCTTCCGAAATATCAAAAATATTACAAAAGTACCTACAATACGCTACAAAATTCCTTAGAAAACTCATTTTCTTGTTTAATCTTCCACACCTCTCCCAGTCATTACAATTGTAGGTATTACAAGGACCTTACCATTATTCTCTTTTATTATTCTAGTGTTAATTTAATAAAAATTTATTGTCTTTTGATTTATTCGTATATGTAATACCAAAAAGAAATGCTACAAAATGTATATTTTGAAAATTTTAAACTCAGATTGATATAGTCTTAACGACTATTTGGACCAAGTTTTTTGACAAATATGTGCATCGCCTTTGTTAAATAATTGAAATCTGTAAAAATTAAGTCATAACATAAGTAAACAAAAAGTGTCCCTGCTGAAATTGATAGAAAGAACAATATCGTTCTTTATTTTCTTACGAGTAAAAATAGTTTTATGTGATGTCTACTGAATGTACAAGCTCTGTATACTAAAAGGTCGGTAACGGACGAAGATGCTTATATATCCTTTGCATTTCCGTTACAAATTTCATTTAGGCTGGTCTGATTCCCTGAAATGCTCATTGGATCTTTACAAAATTAAAAAATCGACCATCGGTCAAAGGGGTCACTTTAACGGCCGACGACGCGTTTATAAACGTATAAAAATTAGTTCACATCCTTACGATTTCTACCTGATATCCTTTGAAACTCCTTTAGGTCCGTTCTCATGTGGACTGTGGCCACCAAATCTGTTTGCAGGTAAAATCAAAATTAAAAATGGAAAAAAAATGTCTTACAAAAGCTACCGAACCGTGGTCAGTTTATAAGCAAATTTCTAGTACTATAAAAATGTATCACATAACGTATATGAAAACCCTTCGGTACCTGTCGGTTAAAACCCTATGACCTCATGCAATCTGACCCAATTTAAATATACCCTAGATTACCTTAAAAAGGTGCATTGGACAAACAAAACCCTTAAATAAAATTCACTGGTCATCATACCTCAGCTTTTGTACTATAAAAAAAAGGATTACGTGTGTAGATATCCTTTTTGACCGATGGACAAGTCCAGGTAATTTTAGCATTTTAATATGGACCATAGGCCACTTTGGCAAGTAACGAACTTTTGAGAAAGCTTGAGAAAATGTCGACGTGTTGTTTAACGGGTGTTCTGTAAAAATTTAATTAAACAATCGATTTTAATTATCAATAAAAATGCTGAAGCCGAATAGCTTTGTTTTACTAATTATATTTGTTTGTGACATTGGCTAGCGAATAGCGTCTCAGTAAGTATCCCTTCCAGTAGGTTCCAACCCTTTCTCATCTAACCCTTTACCAGTGATTGCAAGAGTAATTGTTAATGCAATTCCCTCCTCTTATAGTCTATCTCCTTTTTATTACAGTCAAAGATTTGTGTTCTTTATCAGCTTGAAGGAAAGAGGCGGTTTGATAGCAATGTATAGGTAAAGATTTGCGATGCTGCAAGGTTGAGATGAGCTTTAGTCGTTATTTGACTACCTTAGAATTCAATAGGTACCTAGTTTTGATTTTTCCTTTAATGTGATATTTCGTGATCTGTTATTTAATTTATTAAATTTTATGTAAAAAGTGCACAGAATCGTTAATAATGTTTTATGGTTAAATGCGTTTAAACAAATAAATCTTTTAAAACTATTTAAAAACTGTTTTTTCCTCCTTTATCTGAGACACGCGTTTACAGACTCCAGATATCTCAGAAAAATGTTGGGTGAGTATCTTTATCTTACGAAAGGCAAACAATAATAGCTCGAATAATCTATGAATTTAAAACGATTTTTGAGACCCAGATCATTAACATTTTATTTTAACCTGAATGTAGAAGATAAAAACCACTTAAAAAATTATTTATGCAACTGTGCACATCTAACTGGTCGTAAGAAATTTTAACATCATTTACATTGTTGTTTAATTAGTGGCATCTTGTTCGAGTAATACAAAACCTGAATTACTAACAAATTTTAACACTTATAACTGTGGAGCTTGTCTTTTCAAATTTTATACATTTTGGTCTGTTGCTCGGTACCGTTTTATACACGGAAGTATCCATAAACACTGTAATTGTAGATAAAGGTAAAATGCGCTTTACTGCTTTAGCATTATTTCCAGACCCACTTTCTGAGAGACACTTGTAATTAGCTAATAATTAATTAAACAAATTTGGAAAATTCCTGCGACGTCATACCAATGTTTACGAGATGTTTTAACGCGGAAACACGCAACTAATTCAAAATTCCTTACTTTACGTTATTTAAATTTTACAACCGAAATTTAATCCAAAATCATCAAAAATGGCCGTGAAGGAATATGACATTAGGAAAACCTCAACGTGGACTTTAATGAGAGGCAAGACTCGTCTAAGTCATCTAAAAACCAAATTTGACGCGCATCGTACTTCCTTAATTGCGTTCGAGAAAGGCTTCCTCTAATTAATTAAGGCTCGATGTGTTAACGTAACCATTCTAAAAAAAAATTGGGGAAAGTTCTCGCGTATTCTCTATTCTAATATTTTTAAAATCTCATGATGCACCCTTTAATCAATATCTACAGCTGAAAATCCCACTTTTGTTGATTAAGCGAGATGTGGAAAAACGGAAATACTTAGTAATAGTTCGAACATCCTATGCGATCATTGTTTTGCTTTTCTGCGGTTTCTGGAAAGTACCTACTGATTTCTACAAACGTTATGAGAGGAAAAACGTAAAACTTTGACAGTCGACGATTGTTATGTAATTTTTCGGTAGCTTGAAACCACAAACCATTCCGAGAAAGTGAAATCATTGTACCAAGGGTTGTGAAGGAAATTGCTGAACAACCAGCTTCTCGTTTTTTTTTAATTACATACGTACAGTATACCTTCTCTTAGCGTTAATTTATAAAACTAACATTAACTTCACAAGATTATTCCTTAATCACTTTGGTGGAACTATTTACAGTTTCATAAGTCATGAAAATCGAACTGAATTAATTACCATTACATTCCCTCTCTATTAGGCATTTATTATGAAAGATGTTTTCTAAAATCACGAATATAAGTATAAAGATTTCTAAATTCTCGTTAAAGGAGTAACATAGTTAGTTCTAAGAGGCAATTGCGCGTAAACATTGGTTACTAATTAAATCTCGGATTAAATATATATGCTAATTTTTAATTTCTAATGTTCACGGTTCTCTGAATTACTACATCTCCGACATTTCTAATGATAGCTAATCACGAAATAGTTCTCTCATCTCATTTTAGCTTTTGTTAACCAAATTGGCTATTTTAAAAACTGGTCCATATTCAAATAAGTACTAGCGTAATTAACTATTTCAAAATTAGTTGTAAGAAAAGTAATAAACTTGAATTATACCCCGTATTCTCCGTTTAAAATGAAATTGTTAATGGAGGCGTACCTACCTTTAGTAATTGTTTAAAACGAAACTGGAGTAAACCTGTTTTTTGAACGCCACTTGTTCTCAAAACAAAAGTATATACTAAGTGTATTATTCTCTCACAGTTAAAGAGGTCAAAGGTTAATCGTAATGACACTCAAAATTGACGAGATTTTGTCCGTCCCTCATAAATGCTCAGTTTTTATTGCGAGATCAAAATTAGAAACGCGTGTTACAGTTTTGAAATTAGAGCAGAGATGACCATGACAAGTTTACATAAAATTTTGTAATCTACATAATTAATAAAATAAAAATTTACGTTCACTTCTGTTATAAGTAATAAAAAAAAGTGTTGCATTTAGGAAATTCGGTAAGGGCAACGGTTAAGTTGTATGAACTGTTAAACGATAAATTATAAGGGGGTTTAAGGATGTATGACAACTTTAAAATGCGAAGGGATTATTGAATTTAAAGGGTTGATAACTTGTTTAAACAGCACAGGTCAAACGTAATTTTTGAAGGTGTTATAATTTTGACCCCTCAGTTAAAGGCACGCGAAAATTGACCCGTGGTCATAAATTGTGATGTCATACCCTCTCACATAATCGACTGTGTAATATTTTACTAAATAATTAACTTCTAATAACTAGGTAATTGGTAATTATATCTTGTCGCGTACAAGATCTACAAGTGATTTTCTAAGGAATGCGTAGAAGGGTATTATTTTAATATTCTCGGTGAAAGCCAAGAAGTCTCTAATTACTCTACTTAAATAAGAATCTGTTAATGATTATGGTTATATACATATTTGTTAAAATGCAAGGTCGACTGAACATAAGTCAATTTTAAAGAACGGTCATCCTTTTCTGTTACGATAAGTGGACACTCATATCGTCTAGTTTCTAAAAAGAATGTTCTGTCAAAGAACGTAGAGGTAACGATAACGAAAGAATAAGACACAAAGCATCCGTAATAATTAGAACGTACATAAATATTCATTTTACAATAGGTTGTTATGACTATAAAAGTCATCTTCCATGGAATGCCATAATGCGCGAGTATTATTTTCAGCAATTACACAACAATATCACCCTCCTCTATGCAACAATAGACTGTGGTCCCTGCAAAAACCATCACCTATTTATAAAACCTCTTTAGGGATAATAAGGTCAGATTAAATGGAACAAGGGGGTGTCGGAGTCAAAAAGTTGTAGAGATTAGTAACATAACAGGGAGCGTATTTACCCTTAAACATATTTTGAAGATTAGGGTGGCAACTATATTTGAATTGATCATTACTATTAGAGTCTGTTAACGCCCTTTTGTATTGATACGAATAAGTTTTAATATTTTATTTTACAAGCGGTTTTCCGTAATTACTGTATAGTAAAACAGTACCAAAAGGATGCATTATTTCAAAAATATGAGAATATCTCAGACTTACACAATTCTGTTAAAATTTCTCTCCTAAAGAGAGCTAACGTTTTAATTTAATTTTACAGTCCGCTATACTCGTTTATAATAATCATAAATTAGAAATAATTTGGTAATTTTAAACGAAATTTTCAATGCCTGAATACGGGGTTTCGACGTCTCTTCTTACTTATAACCGAAATCTCATTATGTTGCAGGAATGAAATTGTTTGAACAAAAAAAAATATTTTTGATTGTTGAACATCGTTAATTACCACTGATAAACTTTGTATTACATGCTATATCAACGATTATAAAATCAATCAAATTCTACTATTATTATAAGCAAAATTAATTTGTGTTCACGCCTTGGCCAACACTATACATATGTTTTTTATTTTTGAAAACTTAACTTTCTCAAAATTTATGAGAAACCTGAAGCTACTTAAAGGTCTTACTGATTCGCCAATCATAGCTGGTGGTGGCAGTTTAATTATTTCATTTCCGGAGACTAGCGGACTGATTCGAATACTCAGAATGATAAGCTGGCTTATTTGTTTTCATAAAAGATATCTTGCACCAACATAATGTTTTACTGTTTTCATCTTACAAGAAGATAAATACATGTTGCGTACCGTTTACTATCGACATAACTTTTCGTAGTCTGAGAAATGAGTTTACCAAAGTATTTTGGAAATAAAGAATAATCACTTGGAACCATGAATGTTTTCGGCGACTCGGCGACAGATGTATGTTGATAGGGGTCTCCTCCACATTTAACATTCGGGGACCACTTTTGAATTACATAATATGATTGGGCAGATTCACCTAACACTTCTATCATGCCTTCATGAATTTCTTTGGGCAATAACCTTACAGTTTCGATCGTGTTCATAGTTATAATAACTTTTAAATGACAAACTGTAATGTAAGTAAACATGGAATACATTGAAATAAAAAAATAAGTGAACATTTTTTCAATTTTGTCGATGTTAGGGACAATTTATGATGGATGAAGACAAACTTGTTGCTTTTTTTTTTGTGAAACCGCGTTTGCATCTGTATTTTTATTTCCTTCATCTTTAATTCTTTAGAATATTTGTCAGAGTTTAGCAGTTTCCAGTTTAATATTTTTTTTCTAGATGGAGCAAGTAAAAGGGGTCTACATAAATTATTTTGTAATTTGGAATGGACTGTAGACTGCAACTTCCAGAAATCCAGAGGTCCTTGCAAGTAGAAATTGTGATTATCCAGAGTTAGTAATACATTACTTATCTGTGATACTATATTGCCTCTGCTACGTACATTTCGTGAATTTAATGAAATGTTTCAAATAAACCTCAAAATTCACTACTAGGGTGAGAACATCAGTCATATATTCTTGTTCAAGCCTTATACATAAATAGTTACTGTTTTGGTCCCTTTTTTCAGAGATAAGTTTAGCACACTTGTGGTTCACCTTTTCACTTGGTACTTGTACAGGGTGGGCCAAATTCGATGTTTTCATAGGGTACAGCAATAACCTAATTTTAGGGGTTACAGGTGACATCAAAGCAAACATTTTTTTGTTTTATAAACATACAGTGTGACTCATTTAGATTGGAAACACACATGTAAAATCTGAGGTTATTTACCGATTTTAACCAATTTTTTTTTAAATGTCAAATAATGAAACATCTACTTTGGGACAAAATTTTAAATGTTTATTCCAATTTTCAGGGCATACTACGATAACTTTTTCGTACTCGGAATGGAGAGTTGTTATTAGCGATTTGTTTATAAAAAAATATCTACGCCACTGGATTCAGAATGCTTCCAAATAGCTGTCACCAAAATTTTACAAAAATATATTTATTATTTATTAATAACGAAGTTATGACAACTTAAAGTTCGAAAACTTTCTAAGCTAACAGTTACAAAAAAACACCCTGTATCAATAGATAACTATGGAAATTATGTTAATGATTCTTATTAAACTATTTAAACCATCAGTGGAGAAAAAATATTTAAAGTAACGTAATATTTAATAAAAATCTATCATAACTGTTAAATAGTAACATAATTTCCATGGTAACTAAGATTTAAATGGAAATGTTAGGTCTTATTATCTACTCAGTTGTGCGATTCCGTTACTTTTATTAAATATAAACGGGGGTAGACGCGATTCTCGCGTTTTGCGTGGTTTGCGGGGGTATCTGTGATTGTTTTAAATAAAGTAACTTAAAGTACAATTTCTCCTATTTGAGTAATTTACGTATCTTGCTTCGTTTTCAAGAAAAAAGAATTTGAACCATACAACAAATAATTATCTAACATGTAAATATATTCTTTGAGCGATATATTAGAATAGTATGTGGGACAAATTTGGTTCCCAAAGAATCAAACTTGCCTAGTCTTCCCTATAATTTGTAAAATCTCTGAAATGATAAGGGAACACGATTTTCTTTCGACATAATCTTGCTAAAGATTATTATATTTCTGTCAACTGTGCTCCAGTGTCCCAGAAGTGGAAGAGAAAGGCTTTCTACCAACTTTGGGGAAGGAATGGAGATAAGCGTGGAATGTACCTCAATTCGTTAATTTTTCCCATTGCTGACGTGTTGATGAAAGTTAATTTTTGCCAAGTTTCACGTTCAACTTACCAGGTACCATATTTTGATAGGTTCGCCTTTTTGAAGATAAAATAGATCAAAAGAACTATCTTATATCTCAAAAATACGCTATAACCGATTTCGTGTTCAAGGAGGAGAGTTGTGGTATTTCCATGTTGTTTAATTCTGTCGTAATGAATCACAAAATCAGTTATATTCCTCTTAAATTCTTTTATTCGTTTTTAATCCAGAGTAGGCAAATAATTTTTTAGTGCCTAATTCATTATGCAACATGAAAATATGTAAGTAATGGCTCATTTCACGATCTAGATGTAAAGCGTTTGGTCTATCACTCTATCAAGTGATCAACATAATGAAATATTCTCTGATCACAACATTCAATAGTCAACTGTACATTTTACACTCAATTATAATCCAATATGACAGCTACAATAATCATAAACTCAATTTTATCAAATTGTAATACATTCTACGGTATCAGACGTAATGAACGTCATTTTCTACCTAATTCACATATTATCGTTAATTGGCTGTGCAAATGACTGAAAATGAGCACGTCAATTAATTATAATTTATCCTTAAAGATAATGATACTGACATGTACTGAACATCCGATAAATATGTACTATTCTTATCACTTGTATGATTTCCTAAAGTAGGTTTTATCTTAAAAAATAGAATTAAGAAATTTGTATTTTGGAGTAACTCCTTATTGCACGTGAAGTAAAAAGTAAGAATCGGGAATTCGTTTCATTGATCGTCGGATAAATCGAAAAAAGTAAAATAAACGTAGTAAATATAGGTTTGAAAATAACGTTAACCCCGTTATTCGAAGCGTTCGAATACATTACCTTTATTTATGGATTAATACATAATACTTATGACTATGAGTCTTAGCAGTGCGAGATAGCAAGTTGACGTTTCCACACGAACATGAACCAGCATAATACGATCCTTACACACCCATGGAGATCAGGATATAGATTGAAAGGATTTGGAAATTCCACTTTACGATCTGCGGTAAGAGGGTTGAGAAACATTTGATCCTAGTGAGTATTTTTGAAGTTTTTTAACTCTCAAGCAGATGAAACTACATCTGATTAAAGACTACACCGGTTTTGGTTTGGTTTGATATTAAGTGAAAGAAGAAACATTTGCAGTATTCTACATATACTACTGCGCAGTGCGCATGTTCAAAAGGGAAATAAAATATTAAAGTTAAACAATTTTTATTCCTTAAATTACATTCCCAGAGACGACTGTTATCGTGCATGCAAAAATTTCACAATTTGTTCCGATTTGTCTATTGGCATAGTAGGTCATCACAGAAATCAAATTTCTTTTGAGGCTTTACAATTAAATTAATTGCATGTTGCACAAAGGAGGCGATTTTTTGTTTGTTTGGTTGTGGCTGCTCTTTAAGAAGCAAATAATGACAAAAAAGCAAGTTTTCATGTTTGGGAAGGTTGCAGTGCTCGAACTGACGAAAATCCAATCAGATATGTCCTTTGCCATAAAATTTAGGAAAGTCTGTATCTTCACAGCCTCATAGGAAAACGTTTGTTATATTATAGGTTCCTCCCTGTAAGTAAGTAGGCACTAGCAGCGGTACACAACAAAAATTGGTAAATACCTGCAAATAATGAAAAAAAGGTCCCACTTGGCATGTGTGATCCTTGGTTAATTCTGAACATTTTGAGTCGAGGAACCACCGAATCCGTCCCATAGGGACCGAGTAATGACGTCATCAAGATTCCTACCACCAATATTACTTTGAACTGCTCTAGTTTTAATACTATAGCAGATAGAAGCTTCGTGAGGTGTCATATGAACGAAGAAACAATAAGCTACAATTTATGTTTACTTTATAATTTCGATATAACCAACGGTTCTTCAGTTATATTCCGGAAAAGTTAATTTTTATCGATAAAACGTAGTAATTTTCTCATTACAGCTAAATCAGCGGATTTATTTTACAAATATTTATTACGGTACCCTTATATCATTTGTCTACCTTATATTATTATTCTATTAAAACGCGTAATATTGCAGAGCCTATTAAATTGCAGTATATTCTCAGTATCAAATATTGAAAATCCCTATGTAGCCCAGTAAAATAAGACGAAATTTAACCATTTGGATGAAATAATGGTTACAGCTTTGAAAATTTGGGAACAAGCTTGTTTTGTGCTGTCTTTGAAGTGTTCAAAAGTCCCCATCTCTACCCCCTCGAGAGAAATGGGGGGCGAAAAAGTGTCATAAAAACAGGTTTACGTAAATGACCGAAAAAGTATTAACTTTATCAAAAAAAAAAAACGTCAAGAAAGTTGTAGCTGACAAAATTCCGCACATTTTCATGTTTTATTTTTGTCTCTAACGACCAATAGGAGCCGAGATAGATTTTTTTTAAATGACGACTGTTTTGCGGCGAAACGTTAACACGTGCGCGCATCGCGTGTATTTCGCTTATATCTCGTAAATGGCCATGCGTATCGCAAAATGCTTCAAATAAAAGTTGTAAATAATTTAATTACGAATGATTTTCTTTTTTAAACATTTCCATACGATTAATATTGACAGAGATATACTGATTTAAACCTTTTTCTATGACACAATCGCTGCTCGTTTTGCATAATAAAATCAATAATAAGTCGAAAACTATTGATTCTACGTACTTAGTGCATATAATGAAAGTTGTTGAGAATTAAATTTTGAATCTATATGTATGTATACACGAAATATCATTTTGGTATTCTTTATAAGGCGATGGAGGAAGAAATAATGAAAAATTCTCATTTTCAAGCGTTTCTTTGCAAATAACTATGTTTTGACTACTTGTAGACAGTAAAGTGTCTTATATTTATTTGCAAAGAAACGCTTGAAAATGAGAATTTTTCATTATTTCTTCCTCCATCGCCTTATAAAGATTACCAAAATGATATTTCGTGTATACATACAGATTCAAAATTTAATTCTCTACAACTTTCATTATATGCACTAAGTACGTAGAATCAATAGTTTTCGACTTATTATGGATTTTATTATGCAAAACGAGCACCGATTGTGTCTTAGAAAAAAGTTTAAATGATTATATCTCTGTCAATATAAATCGCATGGAAATGTTTAAAACCGACAATTATTCGTAATTAAATTCTCTACAACTTTTATTGGAAGCATTTTGCGATGCGCATGGCCATTCTCGAGATATAAGCGAAATAGGCGCGATGGGCGCACGTGTTACCGTTTCGCCGCAAAACAGTCGACATTTTAAAAAAATCTATCTCGGCTCCTATTGGTCGTAGAGACAAAAATAAACCATGAAAATGTGCGGAATTTTGTCAGCTACAACTTTCTTAACGTTTTTGTTTTTGATAAAATTGATAAGTACTTTTTCAGTTACTTACGAAAACCTGTTTTTTTGACACGTTTTCGCCCCCCATTTGTCTCGGAGGGGAGTACGGATGGGGACTTTTGAACACTTCAAAGGCAGCACAAAACAAGCTTGTTCCCAAGTGTGGCACCTTGGACCGGCCGGATTTGGGGGTGATGGGCGTTTGAAGTAAACTGGAACATGGCCACAGTACGTGATCATGAATTAAATAAGACCAAAATCGACCATCTGGCAGTTGGGTAAAGTAGGCCATCTTCCATTTTACTTCAAACGCCCATCACCCCCAAATCCGGCCGGTCCAAGGTGCCAAACTACCTTCGGGATCTTCGAATAGTGTATCGAATGTGAAAAAAAACAATTCTTCATCTGGAAATGTCTTGACCAAATCGGTCGCTAGCTCTTAGTCTATAAATCAACACATTCGTCAACATTTTCAGTTTTATACAACACAGACCAATCTGTTGTTTTTATCAACTCACACATTAGGGTGAAGTCACCTTTGAAGTATGTAATCATACATAAATGATTTGTAAATTTGTTTAGATGAACTGATTATTTTTTGCCTAGTCCACTCAATAGATGGATGACAGCGATCGGCACTCACAAATGGCTGATTGCACCTTTGTAAATCAAATATTTCCACATTAGATATACCAAGTCCAACTTTCTACGCATAAAATTCGGAATTGTATTAATTGTTATAACAATGGAGTCCGGTCACCTCTAAGGGGTGAATCGAATTGGTTTAGAAATACACACAAAACCTTCCCCTTTTAATAAAATTATTATGTATTTATTTACATAAACGGCGTTAACATTAAAATATGGTTTAGAATGGCGACATGTTTCGAGATACTTCCGATCTCATTTTCGAGCCAATGAAAAAATTTTTTGATTACAAAGTGAACTTAATTAATGGGGTAATTACACATGTTGCAAACACATTTGTCAAAACATTGTCGGAATCACAAAATTGGTTGATAAAGTAAAAGGTTCTCTAAATGAGAAACCACAATAAGCTTGAAGAGCCATGATGATGAAAATGGGATGGGAAAAATTATGGAAATCTAAACGCTTATTGTGGTTTCTCATTTAAAGAACCTTTTACTTTATCAACCAATTTTGTGATTCCGACAATGTTTTGACAAATGTGTTTGCAACATGTGTAATTTCCCCATTAATTAATTTGTGATAAGCTTCACTTTGTAGTCAGAATTTGTAGGATTAACGCTTAGTGCAAAGAAGTTCTTATGCGTAACATTAAGAACAAAACTATCAGAATTTCCAGTGACAGCAGGGCTACCCTGGAATGCGGCTGCTGGAGCCTTTTCGGACACATTACACGGGATACACATTGGTTCCATTTCCGCTGTACACTGTCCACGGGTCCACAACAGTTGAGCGAAGCTGCAAAACGATACGTTTCTCACTCAACAATGCTAAGTAATCTGACTTCTGATGTTTGCTTCTTTAAATCGTTTTGCTCGTTGACTCATTGATGTGTCTTCTCGTTGTAGTCTACTTCCGATGACGAAACGATTGCACCTTCATAAGACTCAATTCTTTTCAGCTCCAAGTTCTTCTCAACTCTATAATAACTTCACTTTTCGGCTGGGCTTTTTTTTTTCTTTGCAGAATCGAGTTCTGCTTGAAGGAGGAAAACCTCTTCATCCATTTCAATTTGTGGGCATTCCAAATCACTGACCTTTGACTTAAACTCTTGATCGTCGTTTAAATTCTTTTTCAAGAACTCCAGTTTTCTTGGACTGACTTTGGCCTTTGACTGTGTCACTTTGAGCTCCCCCCCTTCCCTTGTCGTTCACAGGTTGATGAACGATTGTAAGTTCCGTACTTATCTTTGCTTCGATTTCCAAATTCCTGGCTGCAATGGTGGACGGCTTCTTTAAAGGGGTCTTCTTTGTATTTGGGAATAATTGTAGAAGAAAAAGACCGAGAGACAAAAAAGGAAATAAAAACAGAAGTTGTAAGGAAAATAGTCAGACCAGTGCTGCTGTATGGTAGAAATTAAATTCACGAGGAAATACAAGGCAAAATAATAAAGGACAAAATACTAAATGAGGTATTTAGACAACAGCTAAAATTTGAGCCTATAATGTACATGAAAAAGAAGTAGAAGGGAAATTACCTACGATGATACCAACATGTTGGCGGCACAAAAGAAGATAAACTTACAAAAATATGAAACAAAAGTGCAAGGGCGAAAAGCCAGGTGAAGATCAAGAAAGATACGAATAGAGGGTATTGGAGATGGAGAAGAATGAGGAATTAAATGGAACGAAGTAAAAGAAAAAACAGAAAAGTATGGAGCAAGATATGCAGAAATAAATAACCGGTAAAAAGGTTTAAGATTAAAAAAAGAAAAAAAACAATGTAGATAATTAATTTTTGAAGTAAAACGTAATCTACTAGATTATCAAATTATTATTATTTTAAATAACCTATACTCGTATTGCAGACTTCCATTGCCAAACATCGTTTCAGCTCAGCGTCTTGGATATAGCAATATGAAAATGCACACACAACATTTTTTCTTTAGGCACATAACGAGTGGACCAAATTTCATGTTCTCATGGGGTACAGCAATAACCATAACAGTTAGCAAAAAACTAACTAGGTACTTATAAGCTCTATTTAAAAGACAAAATCGGTGGCATAATCAGATTACCCATATCACGATTATTTACGAAGACACAGGGTGATCTTGGAAAATTTGTCATTTTGGCATACCTTCATATTTGCGTTATGGATTATCGTATTGAGATGAAATAAAATGCTATTCATAGAATTTTTCACTCCGAATTCAGTGCTGTACTACATGTTTTCTATAGGGTAACAATTAATCAAATTTGTTATTTTTTTAATAGAACACCCTGTATTTTATTACTGTAATGGATAGCACTTCTTAGCCCTTAGCGGCTTTCCAACAATGTGACATACTTGATATTTTTCTGAAACAATCTATGAGAAAAGACAATTTTTTTTTATTTTTGGTCCACTTTAATTGTTGACTAGTTACTATAGTTATTTATTCATTTTGCTAGGGATTTTGAATAATTTAAAAATAAGATTTCCACAACAAATTATGGGCTATATATTTTTATACCAATTATTTTCTTTGCCGAAATAAATTTATTATTAGATAGCCACCTTTGGAATAATTCGAATAACAAAAATCTTTCAACATCCAATAAACAATAATGCTTTTTGACAGTTGCTGATTTCTAACAAGCAAATAATTGCTTAGCCTGTTGAAATTTCGAGTTAGTTTTCGATTAATTTAAGTTCCGAAAATGTTTGAAAATTACCATAGGGATTTCAATGTAAAAATCTGAACATTCAATTACTAGCTTTGCAAATTATTTAAGACAAAAACGCCATTTAACTTTTTTTTTAGATTAAAAAAAGCTACATCCGTACATGTTTATAGAATGAAGGAACATCTAAAATATAATTAGGGAAGCAAGTAATCGAATATTAAGATTTTTACATTGAAATCCCCGGCATAGACCAATTCTAC
Organism: Pyrocoelia pectoralis; assembly: GCA_036250285.1. Taxonomy (NCBI): domain Eukaryota; kingdom Metazoa; phylum Arthropoda; class Insecta; order Coleoptera; family Lampyridae; genus Pyrocoelia; species Pyrocoelia pectoralis. The sequence continues at coordinate 33,118,093 of CM070075.1, read as the reverse complement.
ACCCTGTATATAGAAAGTGGAAAGTTCTGCAGTAGCAAGTGATACATATTTCCAACTGTATCCTGAGAGACTACATTCAACAATTTTCAAAAAACTTGAAGACAATTTGAAAGAACATAGTCAATTCAATAAACCAAGACCAAAGCAATATAAAAAAGATAATATAACTCATAGATTTCTAGAGCTAATGAGATGCATGAGAAGCCTTGGATATCAAACTGATAATAAAAAACAAACGAAGCGGTAATAAATTGTTGTGGTGCTGTCACATTTTTTTTAGGTTAGTGTCGAAATGAATACCTACTAATATAAATCGTTGGGGTTCTGCTACTGAAACCGAAATTGCTGAAAATATTAGAAACGCAACGCCGAAAAACACAATTATTAACAAAGAGTCGCAATGGCGGCAATTTATGCAGCTTTGTGCGATGAAATATTACTCCATTAACAAGGATACAACAGTTCCCCAGCTGGCAAAAATACTCAAAGACTGGGCTTTCAATATACGCAAAAAGGATGGCACGGATTACAAAGAATCAGTTATTAAAACGCTTTTCAACGGCATTACTAAATCTCTGCAAGATAGTTCTTCAATGATTACAACGTAAAATTCAACCCGTTTCAAGATCCAGAGTTTGAAGAAGCACGCAAAGCAAGGGATTCAAAGCGGAAACAGCTACAAGGAAACAACGAAAAGAGGAAACGTAGTACTACTGCATTCACTATCGAGGAAAGCAGTAAATTAGAGAAGGTATGGGACGAAAATACTCCTGATGGGTTACAAAAGAAATTCTTTATTATTGTTTCGAAGGAATTAGCTTGGCGCGGAAATGAGGCAGCATTTGCTTGTGTTTTCCATTTTCACATTGAGACTGATAATTTTGGACAGCCCACCGGTCGGATTGAATACAATCCCATATTCACAAAGACACATCAAGGTGGAGGCAAGAGCTGCAGTAACGGTAAGTGTCTAAGTGGTTAATTCCTAACAGGTCAAGGCAAGAAAGTCGACACACAGAACTGATCAATTTAATGAGGGGCAACAAAAGTAGTATTGTGGAAGGGCAAGTACACAATGTTACAGTTAAACAAGATAGTGCAAAAATTTAGCCTGATATTTTATACCAGAATTGTGTTTTTACTGTACAGAATATACAGGGTGGGCCATTAAAAAGGAAACACGCCTGTTTTGGGACACTTAGACCAGTTTCTTAAAAAAACGCTCGGATACGTCGATTTTTTATTTTTGGGGGACAACTTTTGATGTCAAACTTAACATTGACACATCAACTCCCTAGCCTCAGCAACCCCTAACTCAAGAATTTAAATAGGGAAAGGGAGCCGAGCGACCCCTCATTTGAAGCGTCTTTTAATTCTCTATATTCGACAGTATGAATGAAAATTAGTTTATTTAGTTTATTTAAATTGAATAAAACTAATTTCGGTCAAACTGTCGAATAGAGAATTAAAAGATGCTTCAAATGAGGGGTCGCTCGACACCATTTCTCTATTTAAATTCTTGAGTTAGGGGTTGCTGGGGCTAGGGGGTTGACCTGACAAAGTCAAATTTCACATCAAAATGTGCCGTTCAAAGGATCAAAGGTGGTGTGTTTCAGGATTTTTCCTAAATAACACCCCCACCTTAGTTAATCTGGAGGGTGCTTTTCATGGGGGCGAAAAAAAAATTGAATTTTCATTCATACTGTCGAATAGAGAATTAAAAGACGCTTCAAATAAGGGGTCGCTCGACTCCCTTTCCCTATTTAAATTCTTGAGTTAGGGGTTACTGGGGCTAGGGGGTTGACCTGACAAAATCAAATTTGACATCAAAAGTTGTCCCCCAAAAATAAAAAATCGACGTGTCCGAGTGTTTTTTTAAGAAACTGGTCTAAGTGTCCCAAAACAGGCGTGTTTCCTTTTCAATGGCCCACCCTGTATATTATAATAAATAGACTTTGCTGTGGTGCTGTCACATTTTTTTAGGTTAATGTCAAAATGAATTCTAATATAAATCGTATAATTCGTTATATTCTCTGATTAAATATAACGCGTGATAAGATTAATAATCGATTATATTTTCTTATGAAAGCGAAGCTGCACATAAACTCGTGCTAGCGTACGAAAATAATGAAGTATGAACACCGTGGGCTATGTCAGTGAGTATCCTGACAATTCTTCTGGGTAAGTCGAAACTGATACATATTGGTATACCGAGAAGATCTGCCCTAAGGATTTTAAAGCATCAAAAAATGTATGACTTTCATGTAACTCAATATCCCATTCTAGATGATAAGCCTCTAGATGCCAGACAAAGAGTAATATTTCAACAGGATGGTTGTCCTTCACATAATTCCAGAAGCGCGAAGGACTTTTTGAACGATAGATGGATGGGAACATACGGGCCAATACCGTGGCCGCGTCGGTCTCCCGATTTGACACCATTGGATACATTTTTGTAGGGATATTTGAAGCGGCTATGTTGTACGAACTCATGAAAATGTTAACCAATTACGAGAAGATGTTATTGCATTTGAAAGCTTAAGGTTCATTTTCATTAGAAATGGTGTGCGGACTATAGAAAAAAGAAAGAAAATTCAGGAGGGGGGGAGGGGGCATTTTTAACATTTGCTTGAACAGTTCAATATTTAATTTCAATTGTTAATTTAGGTCTAAGTAGTGAATAATGTTGTTGTCAACTGATTCTTTAATGTTTTTATTGGTTTCTTTATTTGTTTGTCAGTAAACACTTTATTACTATCTAAATCTTAATAACGATCAAGATTATGTAATTAATTACGTTAAATAAATTGTTACATTTAAAATGTTGACTGACTGTTGAATGACTTTCATTGAATGAACAATATTACATTTTACTTTAGTGAAGTTTGCAAAAACTAACAAACTTTTATTCGCTTCATTTACTCAATCATTCGTACTTCATATTCATTTATTACAATAATGTCAGACTAAATCACACTATATAAAAAATATTTGTGTATAAACTAGTCGACAATAGAACTGGACCAAAAATTTAAAAAAATTGTCTTTTCTTGTACATTGTTTCAGAAAAATATCAAGTATGTAACATCGTTGGACAGCCAGTAAGAAGTGTTATTCATTACAGTAATATAATACAGAGTGTTCCATTAAAAAATAACAAATTTTCAATTTCACCCTATATCTTCGTAAGAAATCGTGGTATGGGTAATCTGATTATGCCACCGATTTTGTCTTTTAAAAAAGAGCTTATAAGTACCTACCTAGTTAGTTTTTTGCTAACTCTTATGGTTATATTACTGTACCCCATGAAAACATCGAATTTGGCCCACCCTGTACTTATACAGGGTGGTTTGGCTTACAATGTCCAGACGATATTTTCTAAACTAATGATATTAGGAAAAACATTTAAATTGAAAGTTATTGAGTATTACGTATTCAAAATTATAGGACAAAAAAATTTTTTTTTGTTGAGCCATTTTTGGTCCCCCTAAAAAAAAATTTTTTTAAATAGCGACAACAATTTTTTTTATAATTTCAAAAAGAGAAAATTTTTCTGAATTCAACGATGTATAAATTTCAAATTTTGACATGAATTTATTTAAATAGCAATAGACGAAGTATTTGATTTCATTAACATGGGATGCTATGAAAACAAAACCGCACATCATCTGTCAACAAATTTTTCATGTTTTAAGTAACAAAAACATAATAAGTTGATTTATTTTGTCATTATTCGATCACTATGGTATTGAATTTCACAAATAACGAAACTAAACTATTGTTTATTTAAATAAATTTCATATCAAAATTAGAATGCGTAATGCTCAAAACTTTCAATTTAAATGTTTTTTCCTAATGTTATTAGTTTAGGAAATATCGTCTGGACATTGCAAGCCAAACCACCCTGTAGGCCTGTAGGTATGTAATGAATGTATTTCAAAATTTGGCGAAATCGTGTCTCCTTTTTTAATCGACTAATCAATTATGGCCACAAAAATTCTTTTTGCAGGGTATAAAAACGCATTCGTATTACTAATTTATATTATATTTATACAGGGTGTTAAAAAAAAGTGTTCGGAAATTTTAAGGCCATATAGTATAGACCAAAATAAGTGAAAAAAGTCTAATAAACATGGGTCCGCAAACTAACCGTTTCAAAGATATGAGCTAAAACAGAACAAAACCAAACAAACCAAGTTACTACACATGGAATCAGGTTTGCTGTGATTAACAGTCAAAACAAATCGCCAATACTTAAACAAAGTACATTGAGCAGTATTTAAAGAGTTTAGTTTATTCTACTCCAATTAATAATGTAGCGCACTTGCGAGAACGAATAGAACATGCCTGTGAGATAATTCGAGTACAACCGGGAATTTTTGAAAAGGTGCGAAACTCGTTTACAAGAAGATGTGAATCATGTGTTGAGATGGAAGGGGGACATGTAGAACACCTATTGTAAAACGGCTTAAATAAAAAACATAAATTTGATACCACATACTATTTTCTTATTTTCTTAGATAGTACATTTCTGGAAATAGCTCATATCTTTGAAACGGTTAGTTTTCGGACACATGTTTATTAGACTTTTTCACTTATTTTGGTCTATACTATACGGCCTTAAAATTTCCGAACACTTTTTTTTAACACCCTGTATACAGGGTTGCCCACTTCCCTTCGTTCTTTGATAGTACCTTTAATATTAATTTTAGGACAAAAGGTCAAGAGACATTGCTTATTCAGATGTTCCTTGGTTATAACCTAAAAATATTTTCAGGCCCGTACTGCTCTCGGTTTCGTCTGTACAGGATCGTACTCGATTATTTTAAGTGGAACACCCTATAGATTTTTATATTTTTGAAATCCATATTCGATTCTAGACCAACTTTGTTTGACCTTTCATCTACCTAAGTCGACTCATTTAGGAGAAAATAAATGTTTTTTTAAAAATTGTCACCGAAATCAACAACAATAAAAAAATCATAACTATTGAATCAAAAGAGCGTTCTATTTCTCGACATGCTGATTTTGAAAGAAATTTGTTGCAAAAGGGCCGTACCGAATTTTTTCTAACGACCACAGAAGAAATGCCAAAAGTCGACTATTTTAAATAGAACACCCTGTATATTTTTTCATGAATGAATTGATTTTTAAGTCAGCTTTGATTTTTGTTAAATATACCCTATATCTAAAGGTAATAGTTTTCGAGATAATAACCTTACTTTGAATTATTTTGTTTTTTCTCCCAATTCTGAAAATAAAATTAAAGGAACCAACAAACAATAACAATATTTGTATCAGATATTTACTTATTATTATTTACTGATGTATAACATTAATTAATAAATAAACTTACATGAACATTATTACGTAAATTGTGTTGTTACTTAAAAAACCAGGAATGTGAAACAAAAAAACGACTAGGGACTAGGTATTAACTCGGGTATTAAAATGTTATCGAGACAGTACCTATGCTGTTATTTAATCATAAATACATTTAACATAATTGCCATGCCAATAACAATAGACGATGTAGCCAGTTTAATTTCAATTGATTGTATTTGACACATCATCATCTTCACCTTGTTAAAAAGGCTAAATCGAATCGAAAATGTCACGTTTTCCAAATAAGAAACTGGTTGATATGGTTTTCATTCTCGGCGAATCTTTCTAGGATACGTGAAGCTTTCAGATCAATCATGCGAATCATGCCTGATATCCTGGAAGATATTAACACACTTTTTTCAAATCGTGTAAGGCAGTGTTTACACAATACTGATGGGTTGTTTGAAAATTAATATTTAGGTAAGGTTTTGTGTTTTGTACCGTTCGATTTTATGTAAGTTTATTTATTAATTAATGTTATACATCAGTAAATAATAAGTAAATATCTGATACAAATAGTGTTACTGTTTGTTGGTTCCTTTAATTTTACTTTCAGAATTGGGAGAAAAAACAAAATAATTCAAAATAAGGTTATTATCTCGAAAACTATTACCTTTAGATATAGAGCATATTTAACAAAAATCAAAGCTGACTTAAAAAGCAATTCATTCATGAAAAAATATACAGGGTGTTCTATTTAAAATAGTCGACTTTTGGCATTTCTTGTATGGTCGTTAGAAAAAATTCAGTACGGCCCTTTTGCAACAAATTTCTTTTAAAATCAGCATGTCGAGAAATAGAACGCTCTTTTGTTTATGATAATCTCCAATTTTGTTGCTCTGCTGCCAATGATTCAATAGTTATGATTTTTTTATTGATTGTCGATTTCGGCGACAATTTAAAAAAAAATTATTTTCTCCTAAATGAGTCGACTTAGGTAGGTGAAAGGTGAAACAAAGTTGGTCTAGAATCGAATATGGATTTCAAGAATATAAAAATCTATAGGGTGTTCCATTTAAAATAATCGAGTACGATCCTGTACAGACGAAACAGAGAGCAGTACGGGCCTGAAAATATTTTTAGGTTGTAAACAGGGAACATCTGAATAAGAAATGTCTCTTGACCTTTTGTCCTAAAATTAATATTAAAGGTACTATCGAAGAACGAACGGCAAGTGGGCAACCCTGTATAAGAAAAATGGTGCTGAGCTCCAGCACCTATCGCTTATATTTAAAGTGTTACTTAATCGTACCTACCTGAGATAAACCAGCATAAAAAAAAGTTTTGTTTGCTGCACATAACGAACACATTCATATCCAGTTCCGCTTTTTTAATTTATTGATTCATGGTAAACACATAGTTTTTTTTCTAGTACATAAGAAGCACATTGAAATGTAGTAATGTAATCGTTTAATCATCAACAGTAAACACAACAAATTCTTCAAGCGCTGGTATAGATAAAATTACAAAATTTGACGAAAAGGGCGCTTAGCGTTTCCCCACCCCCGCTTTTTAAATATAACACATAATAAGAGTATTGACATGTAGAATTAAAATTTCAAAATTTGACAGAAGGTAAGATGGAGATGTCACAAAAGGAAATAAAATCATAAATTCCTCATAAGTAACTTGCTGGTTTCTGGATTAACAGGAGAATGTTGGTGTGTTTACCCCAATTGACTTCTTGCACTTAATTTACTTGCTCATGTTCGTTTAATACGCTGCAAAGGCATATACTAGAAAACTGTTTGTTACTGGAAATTTAGAAAATCTAGTAACAGTAATTAAACGTAATTTAAAAGTCTTTTGCCGCGGATTTGTCGTATTTTTATACGCGTTAAATATTCGTAAAAATATTTTCAACGAATTTCGTGGAAGCCTCATTAGCACTTTTCTGGGTAATGAAGAATTAGATTCGTGTCTTGCTTTATGTGAGGAATATTTTAAACAAAATCATTAATGGTAGGTATTTAGAAATTGGGTTGATCACCTCACTCTTTCTCAACAAAAATTCGTATTTTCATCGAATTAATATAATTATAGGTAATACTCTTTTAATTATGTACAAGTACATTAGAAATTTTGGTACTTGCCAATAATTACTTTTCGCATTCTTCTTTGGATTTTTAGTTAAACGAGTTCGAGTTTGTTATGAATTAATGTTGTTTACAATCGAGTTACTTAGCTTAAGGGGGTGTCTTAATAGTATTCGTAATTGATTTTTTTCACGTTTTCAGTACATGCGACTCGGTTCTTTCTTAGTATCTATTTATTAACAATCTTAATGCTCGATGACTCTAATAAAAAGTATCCAAAACCGATTGTGAATACAATATTAATTTAAGATATGTACAGTTAGGTGTGTATGGTTTAAACACTAACACGTAGACATTTAATGGAAAAACAGACACCGTGTCATGTTCGCCGTATTCGTTCTTGCATATATAGCATTCCAATATGAACCGATATCTCTTGCGTTTCGTATATTTTTGTCACGATGCCGATTGTTTTATCTGTTTATTTTTTTAATGCACACTTTATGCATATTTTGGTCCTTCTCTAAATGCAATAAGTGTCAGCCCCTCATTTGGCGCTATTGTTTTATCTCCATTTTCATCAAAGTTTAAACGTCCGTATTTGAAAGGGTTAATTACATGTCGCTATTTTCACAATTTTATAATTATAAAGGGTAAAATTTGCAAATTTTGTGAAATAAATGAGAAAACTGTATCAGCTTTATGACATATTATACGTTTAGCACACGTTCGCTTCTATCACGCTCAAACAACGGGATTTTCCATCCGGCATCTCACACAAACACCTGAGTCACCTGTATCCCTTCTCCTTTCCGATGGCCAATCACTAGTAAGTCTCCGACAGCTTGATAGAAGCCGACTCGATCTTTTTAATTTAAAGTCACTTTGCACCATGCATCTAACGAGAATACATCTTTATCACAATTTTCTTTGATTATCCTCCTTTTTGATGTGCTAGGTTACGTGATTATATTTACTATTTAAAAGAAAGTCTGTGAATTTAAATTATTCGTTACTTGTGTGATAATTATTTATTATATTATAAACGCATTTTGTCCAAATTTTGAGTGCTAATTTGCAAATAAAATTAAGTGGAACCCCCGGTACAGTGGAATGGATTACTCATGCCAATTTATTCTAAGGTAACAATATTTATTATTAGTGACATCGAGGATCGGTGCTTTAAAAAAAAATCAATCATAAATGGAAAAAAGAAAATTATGTTTTCTTTAATGTGTGAGCACCCCCGTGTGCAACCGGCCCACTATGTGTACTTCCTGATAACCATGGAAACACCCGGGCCACTCTAGCTGATATGATTAGGTACCGCTCTTCTCGTATTATGATAAATTTGTTTATTGCACCCATCCTCCTTTTTAATAGAGTACAAAATTTAATATACTTTGTCTTAACGTAAGTGATTATTTATGTTTCTCATTTACGCTAATTGAGCTTTTTAATTAAACATCAACTGTAAAAAAAAATATGCGAGAGATAAACAAGTTTAAAGTATTGCACTTTAACACTTAATAATGCATACTTTCCCCTATTTGAACTTATTGACGTCGTATCTCTCAGTCTTTTGTGGGATTCCTCATCGTACAAAAGACCGTCTGGTACATATTATTATAGCTTTTTTTTATTATCCAACAAAACCGCAATTTGGAGTGGTAAGTTTTGTCAACTTTCACTTGAAGCGATTATTAGAAATTGGAAGTCAATTTAAAATTGGCGATGTTTCATTTTGTTATGTTACATAATCTTTGTCTCACTCTGATTATTTCGACTTTTAATGATATTATTGTTTGTCACACATACGGTCTAAATGGAGGAAGAGTAGGTAATTCGTCAAAAAAAGAGCTTAGTTTATTAAAAAGCTTTGGAAAGTCCCGGTTTAGGATGTGCAAGAATGTCTTGAATGTAATTAGTGACTTTGTATACGTAGAATAACAAAGTAGGTTTCGATTTAAAATTCTGGTAGTCTAGAATTTTTAAGATTACTAAATTTACCGAATTTTATAGTGTTGTACCTACTCTATATTTATTGTAACTATTCAAAGCGGGCGTGCGAGGAACGTAAAATTTTAAATGTTATGTATAAGGAATTTGCAGGTACCTATCGCTTATGTTTTGGTACCTTTTCGTGATATTTCCTTGCGCCTGACCTTATTCTAATTTTCTACATCTTAATGCTTTGCACTTTCCAAAAATGCTGCGTAATTTGTCACCTAACGCCCTTTTGCTATCAAACGACAAAGGTGTACGGTTTCGAATTACATCCCATGAAATAGCGTATTTCTCAGATAATAATCTGAAATATTCCTTAACCTTCCGTCGGACTGTTGTTTATACAGATCACAATGATTACAATCTGTTTGCTCCACCCATTGATCATTTTATAACAAAATCCAAAATCTGATGCCATGGCTTATGTCTGATGTTCGTTTCATACTAATTCCTATTCAATTAAATTTTTGGGTTTAATACTTGTTACCTTGAGAAAAATTGAAATACAATTAGGTATGTCGGTGTACCATATATCTAACGCAATCCTCCCATATTTGAGAATATTTATATTGTACAGAAATGAATGATTAAGGCTGGGCAACTTATAGGAAGCGTTAGATGTATATAAATAAAACACAGCAGTTTAAGATAAGCTTGGTAGAGATGTTCTACTTTTTCAAAGAATAATATGTTACACTTTTAGGAGTGTTGAGATATTATCACAACTTTAATTTTAAATACAACATAACAAAATTCTGTAGTAAATGCTTTTGTATTATAATAAAAAACACTTGTCCATGTCTTCCTTATTAGGAGGCTGGAAGAGATGCCTTCTTTCGCCACAATTTTCCCCAAATGATCATACATATTCACCAAATTTACTCTAAGTCTCGCGCAATGTAGACGTTTAATAATCCAGTTTGGTTCCACAGCCAATGCATTATTCTTCATCTGTGAGGAAGCATTCAAAATCGAATCTGCAGTTATACTTATTCCTCTTTGAATCGGTTGCGCAAGTTTTCTGATTACAGAGGGGGGAGATTGCTAAATATCGTACCAGTTTCCTCAAAACCGGGAGTCTTTTCACAATTTTCTGTCAACATTATTTTCTCCGGCGAACATTGATCATTTTTTAATCTGCTATTAAAATAAGAAAGTAATTTTTTGAATTTGATGTATTTTTGAACACTATTTTAAAGAAACTTTGCATAAAGTACGATCTAGGAGCACATGCTTTTTAATGGCATCCTCTATTTCTCAAATCGTGCTGAATCCCAATTATTTTTATTCAGTCATGGAGCAAATTGAATACTTGTAAAGCTTGTACGTATGTATATTACATTCACAATATAAACTGAAGAAGTTGTATCAAGCAAAAATTTCTTTTTTAAAAACTACACCACTAGGAAATCTTCAAAGATGCTACCTATACCAATCGGTGCTCAATATCTGTGACATTCTGCAGCAGAATGTAACTCACGAACCCATATTTTCATTGACAGCATTGAATCATATCTTCTACCAAGTGTTCATCGCAAATAAAGAAGTACCAATCATCCAATTTCACTTGTACGTTATGGTTCAGTTACGATTTTGGATGTCGAAGGCTTAGATTCAAAAGTTTCACTTCGTCTGATCTTTTTAGATTTTAGACTTAGGTAGGTACTTATCGGTTGTTTTTGTTTTCTTTTCGCTGGACTCGCTTTTTTCTCCGTATCTCTCTCTCTCTCTTTTGTATTGTCAGCTGTTGAATGGTTCATCACTTACAAATTTGTGTACCACCGCTTCAATTTCTAGAACTTCACCTGTTGCCTCAAGATTTTTGAGTACGTGCAATATGGTCATAAAAAGTAACTGAATCTTGCCATTAATGTGCTTGGTTGTATGTACTGCAAGTATTCTATAAACAGATCAGAGCTAATGAAACAACACTTCCAGAGTGTGCTTCCTTTTTCAACGCTTCATGCATCCTTAGTGTCAGGCCCGGCTCGATATATGAACGAGTGGGGCGACCGCAATGGGCCCCGTGTATATGAAGGCCCCACATGTGAACAAAAATTGTTGAATGTATTTATAGTGAATTATTACAAAAATTAAAAAAGATGTGCTATTGTTTGCCTTTTATCCTTCCATCTGGACTACGGTTTTGAATTGGTCCTATAGAGAGAGAGTTTTGCTAGAGAACTTAAACTTTTTGCAATAGATAGAGAGTATATTTCTTGAAAAGCTGCTTTTACAACTGAGAGAAAATTGTACATGCAGATGTACACACTTTATAAATCTTTGTGCCATACCTATGGGCTTTAGCTGAAAAGCGAAAAACTATCCGATATCAACATCTTTTGGAAATTTAACATGCCATTCGAGAACATTTCGGATTTTGACTAACCTATCCTCATTTTCCTAAGTGTCCTCATGTTTGAGTGGACACAGTTAGCGGCCTATTCTAACTTTTAGTTTATGTTCAGATCACTTAGCAGGGCTTTCTTACTTTCCTATTACTCTACCAATGATATATGAGCCGATTCTGAGTATTGAGAAGCACACCTATTTGTTTTTTCAACAATTACAGATTTGATATGGACTGAAAGGTTTATCCGAAGGTGAGTGCTACTTTGCATATAAAGGAACAAAGTATTTGAAGCTTTTTTACATGGTCGCGACTTGTGTACTATTGTATAACCCTGGTTCTCCGTACTATTTTCGTTAGGTTGGTAGAAATCTCCCCGAAGTTTACAGTATCTTCAGAAACAAACAACATGGAAGTATAGACTTCAAACAATACACAAGAGAGGCGAAGTCTCAATATTTAACGTTTCAGCTAGTCGTACATACGAGTCGATATTTTTAATTTGAGCGTGTAATATTTTTATGGATCTTGATAACCAATATAACGACAATCGTATCCCAAACGACAAAACGAGTTTAATATTATTTTGTGCAATGTAGGTATATCAACGAAAATTTAAACACACTTAAAAACAATAGCCATTCATACTTTAAAAATTTTTTAAAACAATGAATGTTGAAGGGATTTATTGCCAGCGGTTCACCTATATACTATATACTCTTGGCCCGGTTCGCGCAGCAATAAGAACGAACTATTAACAATTAAATCAGTTTTTTTGTAAATACTTACTGTCTAAGTCAATTTTGAACAATTGTGTTTGGTTTTCATTGAAAATAAGTCGATATGTATTAAAGATACCTTTTTTTATTACTCTTCTTTGCGATATCTGCACCAATGTTAGGAACTCATCCATAAATAATGTTTGTAGTTTTGATCTAGCTGTGACTCTTTGTGACTATTAGCTGTAGTGAAAATTTGAAAAAGGACCTTTGAGAGCACTTTTCAATGACGAATAAGGGGACCCATTTTGATGAGAATCTCGCGAAATAATTTTGAGGGATATTAAATTGTTGTGGAGATGATGATTTAAGTACGTCATTATGTTGAAAAAGCAAGTCCACACTGGCGCTACCCTCGTAAATAAGATTATACAATTAAATTTAATTTATTACCTCTTTTACATAGTTGCTTCAGTTACGTTAACAAACATTAAAATGGGGACGCAAGTTCTGAAATTTTGCAAATATTTAATTTGCATCTTATAATTTTAAACTTACCTATTAGTTGCTTAGTTATTAACAATTAAGCTATATGTGTGCGAACTTCACGTATTGTAAATGCAAATTTGCACCTTTATAAATTTTTTTCTAACTCATAAATGTTGCGAATAAAATTAGTTTTTTTGCACAATTATTTAGCACCCAATGTGCTAAAATATGCACCCAAAAATTTCTCTAACTTTAATAATTTTTGAAGTTTTTGACAATATTTAATTATAAGTAAGTATCAATTAATTATACCTATGGAATATATTTAAATAATTTCATCCAAATGTGTAACAGGCACACACGTTAGGATAAAAATATCAATTTTAGGATACAAATTGAACAAATTAATTGATTCATCATTTGTTCCTTTTCCTTTACCATAACTCTTGTTACACGATGTTATTAATACCGTCAGGATGCCCTATTTTAAAAACGATTAAAATCTAGAAAATAAAGAGAGAAAGAGATATGTTATGGGGTGCCAATTTTGGCACATTGGGCGTTTCGCAGTTGCATTAAAAATTATATTAGGAAATGTCTAGGGGTGTAAATAGGTGCTAATCATTGGCGAAAAAACGTTTGTGCGCCACAATGAATTCGGTAGAATTATTTTGTAATTGTTAATAATTAATGAACTAATACGTTTAGAAAAATACGAGTATGGGAGGTGCGAAATGGGTATTAGATATTTCCAAGATTATGACCCCTTTACTTTCGATTATACCACAAAATAAAGTTATTAAACGGTTTGAATTGAAACTCCAAGATGTACTAGTTTGCGTTGAGACATGGCACTTTTCGCCCAAAAAAAACTTATTAGGTATCTAGTTTATCTATATATTTTAATACTAAATTATTACTGGCACATGTGATGACCCAAAAAGGCCAAAAACCTTCAATTGTACGAACAAGGCTGTTTCGAATGAAATTCAAAAATTGTTTTATTCTAATATTTACTGATGATGTGATGAACACTGCGTATTTAAGTTGGTCCAAAGCAAGACTATGAGCTGAACCAATGCTCCCATCAGTCTTAGAATCGACATATTCAAGTTCAATTCGCACCTTTCGATAAATCAGCTCTTGAACCAGTGGCGTAACTATACCGTTTGAAGCCCGTGGCAAATTCATAGGATAGAAGCTCAACCAACGTTATAGTTTTTTTATTTTTTAATAAATATAATTTTAATAAACCATTACATTATTATGATTAGTTGATTTTCTAGTAACTTTTAATTGAAAGAGCGTATTGGACTGAAAACATAATTTTTGTTTTCGTACAAAATTTTAATATTAGATTCCTTTTTTCGGGATTTCTGTTCAGCAAAAGTGCAAAGTTCAAATTTCGGTCCATGAAATGTTCGATGTATACAGGGTGTCGATATCTTGAATAACAAAAAAGTTATGGACCAATCACACAGCCCTGGGTCACCCTGTAGAATAGCTAAGTTGCTAAGTTCTTGTCCCATACAATTTCTTAAATAAGTTTTTATGAATTTCAATTTTAAAAATGATCGCTCGGCACTAGCCGTAGTCAAAGGAATGATTAAAAATAACAGAAATGCAGTGCACACTTCAGGAAAGCTTCAAGAAAGAAATAAAATGAGTCTATAATTAATAAATCAGCAAGTTTTCAGAGCTTTTTGAACTTGAAGGAAACGAATTTTTAAACCAAAAATACCGTCAAAACGTCCTGCCCCTCTAGTTCGATTTAAGGTTACCGTACTTATTTGAAGATTCCCCAGACTCTCCTTCTTTATTAGACATAGATAAAATTTGATGATATATCTCATCTTTTGATACTATGCCCTAAAAATTATAAATTTGTAGCACAATTTAAAATTTCTTTGTATTTATATAACGTCTTTTACTGCACCATTAATTACCAAATTTAAATCATCAGCAACACACCAAAAAAATACACCGCATTTGGCTCGATATCTCTTATGAGTTTTTGAACTCCACCATAGGTGTCTTTCATGTTATTAGGAGCATCATATCCTTGTTCACGCCACATATTCCGAAAAATATTTTGGTCATTTATGGATTTTTTTCTCGGAATGGGGGCTCTCCGGACTGGGGCACGTGGGATTTTGCCAGTTACGCCACTGTTTTGAACCATTGCATTGTTCTGTGGTGTGATTACGCGGTGCACATGTGCCATCAGGTGCAGTGAATTCCACTTTCAAACGTTTTGACCCATTCAAAAACATTTGAACTCTCGATTGACATTTACCATTATTTTGTGAATTTTAGAGCGATTTTCGCAGTTAAAAAATCTATTAATAAACGTATTTCTTCGTTCGTTGGTGCAATACCTTAGCGACGCCATTGCAAACAGTAATTGCCGCTGCAAATGTTTCATTAAATAATAATGAATGCTCTATAACGTCAAACCAGATTTGATTTGATACTGCTTCGTACAGTGCAAGTTAATTTTTGCATGGCGCACAGTTATAACAACGTCTTGGTGTTCAAAAAAGTGTTCATACGCTGGAATTTTTTTTTCAGTAGGTATTTGAAAAATATTCAAAAACTGGTAGTCTCAAATATTATGCAGATATATAAAATATGAGACTCGGAGTTTAAAATTTATTAAATAAATATTAATTACCAAAATTTTATTTGTTATTCTGACGTAGAGAAATTGATTTCTGAATGCACAGTTTTCACTTTCAAAACATAATTTGCTGCCTATTTCATATTTTGTATTCATTAGATCTATGCACGCATTATTTGATGCATAACGTGTAATCAGAGTAAACTTTTTAGAAGTAATTACGAAATCGTGAATAACATCTTGATAGATTCGTAAAGATTGTGCGATGTGTAATTAATTTCGACCGGAATAAATTTATGCAAACGTTATTATTTGCAATATACAAAAATGATATTTGCCATGAAAGTAGAGAAAGCTATCGATATGCTTTATGATGATTAGTAAGCTAGGAAAGTGATATAGATTTTGCAAGTCTAATTCCAGTTAGAGGATTGAGACATATTAGTTGAAGCGATAAGATATAATAGCCTTGATCATTTTGCTTAAAAAGTTGTTGAAAGTCGATAGGTAATTACCCGCGTTTCCTTTTTGTTTAAATAAATTATCCCGTAACAGCTGATATAACCGAGTCTACGTAAATGATTGGAGCACAATTTTTGCACGGAATGCGATATCGTGCTTTTCAGGAAGGTTATTTTAAGATCATCGTGTAAGGTTCGAGTGCATCGATAGATTTGCTCTAAAAAATCTACCTATGATAGAACTAATCTGTGCTCAAGTTAAAAAAAAAGGTAGATACGCGCCGTGGAATATTTTATCATGTAAAAGTAAAAATGAACAGAATTTCTGGAAATAGATATTAGTTTGTCTGATATATATGTGGCGGTCAGGAGGGTGTCGGCAGGTGTCTGTATGTGATGTGTAACTATGGATACGCCAGGTACAGACTCAGCAGATCAATACAGGTGGCGCGGCCATCTTGGCCCGCCTGCTCTCGCGAGATCCGCGGACACACCCACGTTAACTCTGACCCGGAATCTTCTCCCTACTTACAAAACAACCCCAAAAACTAAACGCAGAAGGGAAGGCGCGCTTCAATTTTCTAGAAATTTTCCGACATTTTCCACCTGAAAACTGTAATCAGACGCCTATATTATTAATGTGAAGCACTGAAGCTCAATATAATATACAAATCGGAATTTATAACTGGAAATCAAGTCAATGCTCTATTCTTGTGTATTTATATTTTGGTTCATTATTACTTCTGATTATAATATAATAATCGAATGGGTAATTTTTCGCGGAAATCGTTTATCGTTAATGATATTTAAACTACAGATTATTCTGTAACCTGAGAAATAAATAAAGGTAGAGCATATCTGAACGCCTCTGATACAAAGATTATTGCTTCGCGAAATTTTCCTAATCACTTACCCAACTCCGCATCTTTAATTTGAGACATCAAGTAGGTTTATGTACGATAAAAAAAAATAATACTGTGATAACAAACAAATTGATGAGATTCTTTTATCTGAGCGATTTTTGCATCATATTTCTTGCTTGATGTATTTTATGTACCTATGAGGTACATTCCATTGATCTAGCAGTTTTCGACACGTTTTTCAGCGTTTCAGTTTCTAAGATAATTAAAATGTTATTTTTAGATATCCATTTGTAAATACTTACAAGGTACGGTAACTGATAATAAAAGTGCTTGAAGTTTCCATATATTTGGTGCATTTGCTAAATGTGGAGAACAGTGTCAAATACTCACATTAAGTACCACTTTTGAATAATTTAAAATGCTCACAAACTCGTTCTTTTTTGTTGTAAGTATGTATTTAGTAATATATAGCATATTATGGTTTGTTACTCTAAAAAATTGCTCCAATTTTGAGACTCTGTTGTAGATACTCAATATTAAACAATAGCAAAATAACATTTTCATTTTCTGTGAGTAAATACATAACTTAATGAAAACTGAATTCTAGAACAATGCATATCTTAATTATATAAACTAACATAAACGCGTTAATTATTTTGTTCGTGAAACATTTTGAAGCAATTGTGTACCTACCTACCTACACCTTGTAAATACCGCAAATTAGTAGCATAGAATCTTTTCAATTATTTGTACAGGATAGCGCGACATTTGGTTGTATTTTGGTATCTCATAAATTTGACCCGGACAACTCGCTCCCAAGGAAATTTTGCTCCTAGGAATAACAACAATCGCAATTTATTCAATTTTGAAACCCTCTTCATTTCTGCAGTAGACCGTTTATTTTTCATATCAATTTTTTATGTTAGTAGGTACATATTATATAAAGAATGACAATCTTCCATCCCAAAAGAAATTATTTCAAATAATTTTACTTGTAGTAATTTTTTATTCACAGCTCACTTTCCTCTCATGTATTTATTTTTTTATTTTTCTGTGTATTTTGAACGCTAAATAGTGGAAAATGATTGACGAACTAACGCTATTATTATGTAACTAAGTGAAGTTTCGAGTTTGCACGTTTGCATACTGAAGCAACGTAATCACTTCACGTTAAAGTAGGTACTGTTAACTATGACACCCAAGTCGTTATGTGACAAAACCGTTTCCAACATTTGACCATTTAAGTAATAAGCTGTTCTTGGGTTATTCTTACCGATGTGACTTTACACTTATTCACGTTTAGCGGGAGTAACCAATTGGAGCACCAGTGTTGTATTGTATTTAGACCTGCTTGAAAACTTCCTTGTTGAGTATAAGGGTCACCAAAGATTTTTTCATCGTCAACAAAGACGGACTTAAAATTAGTAACAGAGGACTGGAATTCGCTTACGTGTGCAATGAAGAGTAGGGGTCCAAGGACCGAGCCTTGCGGAACTCCACTTGTAACAGGTCGCTCATTTGAAAATTCATGACCAACTCTAACTCTAAAATATTTACGTGTTAAAAAATTTGATATCCATTCTTTGAGATTCCCTCTGATGGCAAATTGTTCTAACTTGTGTGAAAGTCTTTGATTTATACGAACTTTCCCAAAATATTTAACAAATTTTATGTTTGTAAGAACATTTTTCAATTTTTTTAATATATATTTTTCAAAATTTGCAATTTTGTTAGATTTTTCTTTTTAACCTACAGAAGGAAATGTAAGCTGTATATTTTGTTGTATTATTTTGGGACCCCCTTCCAACACAGCGTGCTATTCGTGTGCGTGGGAGAGAGAAATTCCAACTGTATCTTCGTAGTCGTATAAAACCTTTTGCTTCAGAGTCAAAATTAAGAAGACCTACAACAGAAATAAAAGATGTTTCCAAATTGAAGAAATAGATAGTGAAAAAAAAAATTAATATTAAATGATGTCGTTTTTGGCTTATGACTGAACGACAACCGCTTTGTACATTGAGCGGATCTACTCCGCTTTCATGTCCCTTAATGGAGCCGTTTCAGTCTTCATCGATTGATCCTTGATCCTTCTTTTGGTTTGCATAGTTTCAAAAACCAATAACCTTTTTGAAATTATTGAGATGCTATGGTGATTGTGCTTTTGTAGGGGTGAAAATGGATGGTATTGAGGACATGAGGAATTAGTTAAGTAAAGTATTCTTAATGAATCTCTCCATCTTTAGCCTATTTTAATCCATTCCCGTTCATTAGGTAAAGTAATCAAGTATGCAAACACCCTTTCAAAATGTGTCCAAAAACTGGATCAATGAATTATAAGAAGCTCGTTATGTGGTATGTTCGATTAGCCATTATGATGATGCTCTGCTCTTCCGTCTCCAAGCATAGCAGAAGATAATAACGGGATGTGATAATCAAAAAGTAAATGTACTTTCGGTTACACTTTTGGCGATATACAGAGTATCATCAAAAAAATCTGAATATACAGGGTGTCCCACTGCTCCGTAATCGGTCGATAATTCAATGTGGGTTGAAGATACAGAAAAAAATTTCAAATAAAGGTTGCTTTAGAACTTAAGATAGTCACAGGACTTGAGTTTTGTTCTTTTGTGTTGATACCAACTATTTAAACGGTATTTTGTAATAATAAATTCAATAAAAATTACTTTTAACAAATTTTTTTTACGTGAAATTTTAAAAATCGTAAATATTAACAAAAGTACAAAAAATAATACCAGGAAATAATACACCGTTGAATAGGGTTTTTTGTCGAGAATCTGATGGTAAATAAAAATACAGGGTGTTCCATTTAAAATATTCGTATAAATTCTATTTAAAGTTCACAAAGTTTGAATTCTCATTTTAAACACTCGGTATAAAATTAATCACTTAATTTTTTTTGTAGAGTAACACATTAGGATAATATTCAAAATTCAAAATTATACGCATTTATTAGCACTGTATAGAAAAGGTGCTACTTTAGCCACTGATGGCGGAGGTTTTAAAGCCTTCGAACATGTTCGAAGCTTTAATGTGCTTTAGCTTGCCTATATGGGCGTTGTCTTTTCTGTATTGTATGATTCTCAGCCACAAAACACGTGTTCTCAGCTTTTCTAATTAAAACGGGTAGAGGGATTTTTTTCTATACCCGTCAAAGTAAGCATTACTTCGTAACTAATACAAGTATTACAAAATTAGTTGTTATGTTAATAACGGTTACAGAACTAAAAATACTTTTGAAATCAGAACCTTTAATAGAACCCGAAAATTTAAGAACCGGAACCGGAACCTTTTTTCATATATTTGTTTAGAACCTGAACCGGAACTGAAACCCATATTTTCGAAGTGGTGGAATTATAACTGGAACCGAAACCCTTATTTCAAAAAGGTTCTGGTCCCTGATTGGCATTCCCCTGCAAATGCCATCCTGTCCGATCAATTGAAAATGTAGCGCTGCACGCCTCAGCACTTGGCTCTCTGTGCTTGGGAAGAAAGCACTGCATCAAGAGCTTATGACTTTTGCGACGGGTCTTCTGTTCAGATGGTTTATTCAAAGTCACGAAACTGTGCACACGGAATTTAAGATTTCGAAATGGTATAAAACACAACATACTGGCTGGCAGACGATAGTGCGAAAAATTTTGTAGTGCCGTTTTTGCAATTAAATTTATTTTTGCAACTTCCAGGGGGGGGGGGCAAATGCCCCGCTTGCCCCATGCTGTCTGCGCCAATGTATAAGAATATTTTTAAAAGATGCGCAATTCATATCAAAGCAACCTTTATTTGAAACTTTTTTCTGTATCTTCAACCCATATTGAGTTATCGACCGATTACGGAGCAGTGGGACACCCTGTACATATAATAATAATAATAATAATAATAAGTAATTTTTTCTCGAATTCGATTCAATTTCGTCACAATCCATGAATTTGGTTTTTATTGAAAACAAATTTCAAAAACTCTTGTGTAGTTAATATATGAATTTTTTTGTGCTATGGAAAGCAAGGGAGGAACACGACACCGGGACGATATTAGGAAGCTAGAAAGCACCAGTTTTTTTATGTTCTATCGTCTTTTCCAGTTTGGTTTTTGGAAAAGCCCCACATTCTAATGAAACAAAAAGTGTACCCAAGTAATTCTTTTCGGACAATAAAACAATTTATTAGAAATATGGCGCGGAGACTTTTTTTAGAAATTCTTCGTGTGGATTTTGTTTTTGTTCATTTAACAGTTTCACATTAACATTTCATTGTTTTTAGAATTGGCCCAAATTGAGTTTTACAGCGCCAATTTGAATAGCTCATAAATGACCACGACTACATATTTTTAACCTCAGAGGTGATCTCGTTCGGTTTGAGGTCGAACCTGTAACAGGCTTTTCCAGTAGACTTATGTTGCCCCTTTTAGATTATGATCGAATCATAACTACAACTGAGAAAAGAACAATTCTTCCATCAATCTTTCCACTACACTTATTCAAAGTAGGTAAAAATAACCGGAACCGCATTCCTAAAATATGAATTCCGCAACAAAATGAAATATTTGTACATATATACGGAGTGACCTAATTCTCACCACCGTCTTCAAGGCTACCTCATTTGAGATGATACTCTTAATGCAGTTGCATTATAGTAACAAGGAATTCGACATTGTAAAACGTCGATTTGTTTTCTCATTGGTTAACATTGAGTACCTAACTACCTACTATTATAAGTTAAGCCCAACCGTTCAATTTATTGATCACATGCATATTTCTTATTTCTATGCCAAGATGCTAATTGCGTTGTCTACGGGTTAATTAATGTGACAACCTCGTGCAATCCACTTCTTTCTTAACAATAAGAGATCTAAACTTATGAATAAACATTTCAGTTAATTTTTTCTTTATAAATTTAAATTATTTTTGGTCGTAATATTAACCAAGTGTGGTTTGTATTATCTATAGGTGAGATTTTCCACTTTTACATTTTCTTTCGATGATTTCAGACGGAGAGTAGGTATACATATCTATAGGAAAATGAAAGGTTTCGGTATTATACATATATGTAGTTCTAAAAATATTTCATCCATTTACTATAATGG
Organism: Pyrocoelia pectoralis; assembly: GCA_036250285.1. Taxonomy (NCBI): domain Eukaryota; kingdom Metazoa; phylum Arthropoda; class Insecta; order Coleoptera; family Lampyridae; genus Pyrocoelia; species Pyrocoelia pectoralis. Next base: position 33,096,063 of record CM070075.1, on the reverse strand, counting down.
AATTTTAAGGCATTGGTTCGGTTTAAATTAGGAGAATGAGAGTGTTTTGTAAGAATTTTATCCATTGATTATATTTACTCGTCCTGCGGTTGGTGGTTGACATAATTCAGAAACACCCACACTGGACTTCCCTACAGACAGTAGTAGAAAATACAGTCATACGTTTTTCAGCAAATACGTCAATCCGGGACGGTTTTATTACTCCCATTAGAATGTTGGCGTTGTCCATAAAACCGCAAATTTGTGTTCATTTTAATAAAAATTGTGGGTTCTTGCATAACGTAAACCAGACACAAGTTTGCGTATATGATTAAAAATTTTAATTTAAAACAATTTGATTAATGCCGCATTTAAACTAATTTCCATTGTATATGTGTCTTTGCCCCTTTTTGTCTGAAGGCTGAGTTGCTTTGTGTATATTATAAAAATATGGACTAACAAGGCGATTTTCGTTCCGGTGAATAAAGATGTAGCATCTGGGGAGATTTCATTAGAGTCTGTGTTTGGTCACGCAACGATGGCAAAATTGTCCTTTATAAAGCTACTTTTGTACTTATTATTATTACGAAACCAGTTTATATTGTTTGTTAAGAATAATTTCTATATAATGTCTTTAATTAATTTATTGCCTTATCTTGTTAGAAGCAGTCTGTTGCATGTACGCAATATTGACGTAGTTATTCTACGTTCTTACAAAATGATTAGCGTTATTTATAATTTCAGGTAGGAAACATTGTCGATTATTGTTACTAAAATCGCTTATCGATAGATAATAATAGTCTTCATTAAACTAAACACATACTGCATAATTACATAAACATATAAATTTGTATGATGAGTATGATATTGTGCGATACACGCTTTCTCGACCAAGATGTGATGAGGATCTAAATTCAACAGACCGAAAATTCTTCCATAGCAATTTATTTAAAAAAAAGCTACAAATTTGTTGGAGAAACTTTTTCTAAATAATTAGTTACGTAAGAGGCTGTATTAATCATGCGTATAAAGATAAAGATGCTTCAAACATCAGCGACCCACCATTTTATAACATTTAAGCATATTTCCCAATTTCGCGTTTCCGTAATAGATTATGACTTCCCTTTAAAAAATATTTCTTAATGACTAAATTATTAGAATATGTACATTATAAGTGAAGAAATATTAAGTAGTTGTTTCGTATGCACTGGATGTTTTGTGCTCTCTTTTCACTTATGAGGACACTAATCGATTTAAAGTGAAACTGACTGAAATACAATATCCTGGTCTGAGAATTTATAGGATTTTATTCTAATTTAACAATTATCAAGTACTTACAATTACATATGCTTTTATTTCATTTACACAAAAAATTATTTACTATAACGCTAATTTGTTCCACCAGCATTAAAAGTTTCTATTAGGATTGCTTTACATTGATTTCTTTATTTTTTGCTTTATTAATTACGTGTTTCAATTTTGTAATTAAGGGTTGTACAATTCTTAGATAATTTTGGAAGAAATGGAATTATTGGTAGAATTGAATTTCTTCAATTCTTTCATGATTAAGCCAATGCCTTCACTATTCCAAATAGATATTGAGATTGTAATCTTTTTTTCATTCTTTTACATATCGCCCTTTTTGTTATTCCTCATATTCTTCTCTTAAAGGGTAAGTATAAATAATATCCACTCAATATAATAATGTTCACTTGTCAAGAATAGTCAAGATCAAGGTCTATTAAATCACTTAATAGACCTTGAGTCAAGATAACTACCTAGTTCGGCTTATACCGCATCCACAGCCTGCGTTGAAAGGCTTGCCTGGCCTTTCACCTTGTGAGTCAAAACAGGAATTTTTGGGATGATTGCCTATCCTCTTAGCTCCCGAGTCCCGGCAATGGTGAGCTGTTCACTCTGGGGAGGAATCACTCTAAAGATGCAAGCTGGAATATCTTGCGAAACGTCAGAACTTTTGATTTCACATTCAGCAGTCAGGCCTGGCAAACCTAGACTTAACAGCTCACCACACCACTACATGGAGCTACGTAAGAGGATGGATAATCATTCCAAAAATCCTTGTTTTGGCTCACAAGGTGAAAGGTATGACAAGCCTTTCAGCGCAGGCTGTGGAACAAAGATAACGACGCTGTACAAGCCGAAAACTAGTTATCTTGACAATTCGGGAAACTGCGAAAGCCTCAAATAGTCAAAATTATTCATGTTCATTTGATTACCTCTAGCTGTTTAGATTGATTGATAAATCGAACTTCTTAAACTGGCTTGGGGGCGTCTTTTATCTTATGTCTAATTATTCCGAAATTAAATACTAAGTTTTCTAATCGCGTACTATAAGACTTCAATACCAAAGGCTTATGAGATCAACTTACAGCGGAGTCCCAAAAAGTAACCTTTCGATTGATAAATTGGCTATAGCCGTTGAATTGAAGCACAAATCTGTAAACACCAAAGAACCACAAAGATATTTAAAAAGTGTTATTCGCTTATGATAATACAGTAAAGCTATCATGTTCACCAAACAATTGTTGTCCAGATGCCCCCGACTGTGCTCGTACTACAGAAAGAAAAATTCGTTTTACGTACACAATTTTTGTTTGTAGAATGTGGCCATAACTGACGGGGGGGGGGGGGGGGGGCTTGCGTGCAACATAATATCCGAAATAGAACTGTAATTCAGTGTTTCTTCGCTTTAAAATAACGGCCACCCTTTGTCAGATTCGAACTTGCCTCACCCGAGTTAAATTTGAAAGGGCTTACCTTTACACCACAGATATGGCTATTTTCTTTGTAATGTGGGAGAACAGATGCAATTTGTGGATTGCTGTTCTGGTTTCGTTATTAACTGTACTTTTCTCTAGGATATTTCGGTTAAAACATACACTGTATGGAGCATATAATTAATTAAAGAATAAGAATCCTAAACCTCTGCTACACACTATTTTAAATTTCATCGTTCAACAATGGATGCGTAATCAATTTGTATAATTTCTATTATTCATCTTTAATTTTTTTACATTACTCAAAAAGGTGAAATACATTCTTTCTTGAATGAATAAATTCAATCCTTAATTTGGCAAATATCCTTAATCCATGGTTGATTTTACAGGGCTAAAGGAACGGACCACGTCGGGTTTATCGATATTTGGAGGATACCGAGGAGGATCCATTTTATTTGTATTTGGTACATTTGCCTAACATATTGAAATATTTTCACAGGTGTCTGCCTTTCGAATAGCCTTTGTTTCTTCATTTATGCAATAACTAAGTGTTTTTAAACAAACTTCTACTGCTCTGGTTGTGCGAAAAGGTCTTGGTCTCACAGCCTTAATGTCGTTCGAGAGAATCACTGCTAAACGATTTGACCCTATCAGCCTCGTGTTCTAGTTTTCTCACGTAAAACAGCCCTTCTAAACAGAAAATAATTGCCAACTTCCAGTTAACACTGTGGTACAAAACCAAAATCCAACATGATCCAACATTTCTTTTTCTGTAAAGGGGCGATGTAAAAAAAAATGTCTTTACCTCCACAAAAAACGAAGTTAAAATCATGCCTGAAATAGTTAGCTTGAACATAATTTATTTGATTTACCCATTTCGTTTCTGTTCTTTTGCTTGTTGTCGAATCTACGCATTGGGATGGTATGGAAGAATTATATTATTCAATGTGCGACAAAAGTTTTCTTGCTCCTTCAAGCAGTTCTGTCTTTCTTTTACTCGTACAGGTCGTATTTTGTAACCTTATATTCCGATTATTGTTAGCAAAATTAAAAACGTTATTTCACTTATTTTAACGATTTTGAATTTCTTTGACCAATAATTAAAATAAGAAGGCATTTCGACTTCCTTGAAAAGAGTAACAGTATGTTTGTTCAACGATATCGGAAAATAAGGGTAAAGTGTTAACGTAATCTCTGCCTTCTTGTTCGATCGTGGCGTTTTGACGAAATTATGAGCGAAAGCGTGGTCGATTGTTTGTGGTGGAACTATAGATTGTTCGGTATTTGGTTCTGCACCTTTTCGCATGGGAGAGGAGAAATCTGGATTAGTATAATTTACGTCGGGACTCGGCATCAGATTTTTCATCTGTAATTGAAGGGGCATCCTCCCTTGGGACTAAGGCAAGTATTTATCCAGTACACAACTGTTGACAATCGTAAATAAAACATGTTTGAAACACATATGGAAGGATCGGAGATGATCGAGGGGCGGCTGGCCTCTAGATGAGGCTTTTCAGTTCAATTGTGGGTTTGCCTCTTACAAATTTCCCAACCAGGCCAAAAAACTGATTCTTAAATTACAGTCTTAGATCCGAAAGTAAGCAATTTTCTCCGCTCCGAACCAAAACATAGGCATGGGCATAATTTATAAAAGCCTGATGATGACCAATATGGTGAAACTAGTCGCAACGCAACCCATTTCACAACATAACATCTTTCATCATTTAAAATTAATTCATTATTCTTCGTTACATTACTCGAACCCCATTTTTTTGTACCTATATCAATGGTTTCTCACATCTTCGGGTGCTTGGCAATGTTTGGTGAGACGAACAAATGGTTTTGAAAGCGAAAAACAAATTAAATCAAAACAATATGCTTTTGTAGGTAATACCGTTTGCACAAATATTTTTAAACGCCTAAAGTAAAAACAAAATCGAGAGTGCGGTGTTGGCATTATGTATCATGAATTTTATCCTTTATTTTTGAGGTGCCAATTAATTTAAGTTGAACAGGCTTAAATGAAAAATTGAAGCAAATATGTACCATTTTTCAGTTCATAATATTAGAGCCGCTTCCTCGTCCAGCATCCTCAGGTTTATCTCACGTGTGGGATGGCTTGAGTGACGTTGCGGGGTCGAACGACTCTAATGAGGGAGGTAGCACAAAGGGCCCAAATAGATGGCCTAGGTGCGCGTGGGCTCTCCTACCCTCCCATCGAAATCCAGAATCCAGATCAGTTCGTGTTTGTCACAACGGACACTATCAAGTAATTTTCGATTTCACATTTTCACTTTGTGCTTTCCTTCGTTTACGATGTTTTCAATACGAAAGCGTATTTATATTTACTACTACTACTATTTGAACATAAGAATGTGGCAATGAATTGTCTGTCACCCTCCACGTGTCAGAAATGCTGAAAGTTTCAGATTGTCATTGTACAAAGTTAACCCTCGTTAACTATTTCATAAATTATCTTTTGTTTTATGTTCCCTATTATCCGGAGTAATATCTCATCAATATGAAACACACGGATAAAATTTGCGGTTTCTTTGGAAATGGGATTTCCCCCAAGTTGGTATCTCTAAAAAATAATGTAATTGATCAAAGCATATGTGTTTATCCTCAATCCTTTAGTGCATCTTCCTTATAAATTTTTGCGATCGACTTCCTGTAAAATAAAACGAAAGCCCTAGGTAATCGCTTAAGCAATATCACCGGACGAAAATCCTCTCTGGTACCTATTTATGACCTAATCGAAAAAGTTCAAAACGTAATTAGCGACGCCTCATTTATTGTCTGAAAGTGAGTTTAATACCCCAAAAAAAACCAAGATAGCAAGAGAAAATAAGATTATATTTGTTTGTATAGATTTGAACTTAATATTGAGTAGATTAAAAAATGACTGATAAGAGGGGGAAAAATTTGTACCACTAATAATCCGACGAGATGAAGAAACGGACAATTGCAGGATCAAAAGTTGTAGGGCGTTGAATGATTCCTCATTAAATATTTAAAAAAATATATAGTGTTATAGAATATCCTTTCAACACAAAAACCCGTCAGGATCAATGATAGTTGCTTACAAGCCTTTTATCTGGTCGGTTATATACAAGGGGATCGAGCACGCGCCAAAGCAGGTGTTTTAAACCAGACACATTCAGGCAGGTGAAGCTAACATATGCTACCTCTTAAATAATGTTCTCTGTTGTGTTACCTATATATTTTAGCGAGCTATATCTTTTTTTTTAATATAAATTTTTGATACATTGTTATGTAGATCTAATTAATTTGGTTTTTTTTCAGGACTTAATTTCGAAATGCAAGGTATTTTATGCATACCTGATGGTCACATACAGACAGGATCGTCACCACCGTATAGGAGTGGTACGTATTTTTAAGATAAATGATAAGACTAACACGTTAGCTGAGCCAAGGAAATTCAAACGTGCGGTTTTTCTGTTTATATCTGTCATTGTGGTCCATGTAATCTCATTGCTTCCGCTTTCTTAAAAGTGTAATTTCCTTTTTTAGGATTTATGTCCGGAGTTTTTTTTTGGAATTTACGTTGCAGGATTCAGTTACAATTCAATTCAGGTCACCTAAAATAAATAAGTATGTACCTACAAAATTTTATCGAATATTTCAGAGTTCAGTTTTGTCAGGTATCTTGTTATCAACAAAGGGTACAGATCACATTTTAATGTATATTTGTTCTTATTAATCATCTTGTTTCAACATGATCTTATCTTGAGCTCATTTCGATACTCTGTATCTTTTATGTTTATTTAATCTATTTAATTAATTGCTCTTTGTGTGTCACGCCCACGTACCTGACAGTTGGAGGACAGTTTTAAAGTGCCCCAGACTCACCAATGGCGCACTCTAAATTAATCTGAAACATTCAATTGCATTATCCAATTATTACATAATTTTTTATTTACGTCAATACCTGTTTTTATAGAAGTATTACCCACCTGCTTTTACAAGGAATGTTAGTAAATTATTATTCACTTTTCCTACTGAATAAATGATAAGATTCATTCGTTTAGATTAAATATTTTTTATTGACAATTTACGTAGATAGTGATTTGCAAGTATTCCATGTTTTGCCCTTAATATGATTAGTGAGACAGCAATGACACTGGTTATCTAAGTCATTAGTATTCCCTTCTTTTTAACAATTTCTAATACGACGATTAAACTTTAAACGTAACATTATTATAACACTCGCAAAACGAGTACATACAAAGGTATCAATCTTTGTTGAAGGATTTTTGTACCTTGACACATACTGACCTTTCACAATTCTTATATGACACGATGTGACACACTGCCCCGTTTTCTGTAATGCAAATATTTTTCTTTCTTGAGATTTACCAATTCAAAAATTATGGGTGTTCCTAGTTGTGCGTTGATTATTTAGCAAGCACACTTTACTTTTTGAATTTTGTTTTTGATCCATCGATGTCACCACGTAGTGACACCATAGAACAAATCAAAGCACATGATATCAAATAAGTATAGTACACTTACGTTTGGTTGCATAAAGCTTGCTAAGTACGTGAGTTCACACGGTTTTAAAAATTCATGAGAGTTTTGACATTATTTAATAAGTTTAAGGAGCAAAATTTAATCCAGGATTAATTTACATCAAAAGATAAAGGTATATGATTAGCACATAAACTTGTCAAATTGAAAAACTAGACCTTATTTTAAGATTAAGGATGAAATCACTTGTCCCTCCCTCTCCTTCCATTACTTGGAAATTTTGGTATCGGTTAAAAACTACGGTTATCTTAAATATTGATACAGCAAACAATTCAGTGGAAAAATAAATGATTTTTGTGAACGCGTTTTTTCTCACACTTTGTTTCAGTCAAGAAAAGTGTGATATACATAGTTCTTCAATTTTCAACGAACTGTGTGGCCAGTCTGAGCAAGCCTAAAGATTCAAAAAGTGATATGTAATTGGAAGCTGTTGGTATAATGGCTAGATTACTTACCTGGTAGGCTGGTACGAAAAAATGCCCCAAATAATTTTGTTGAATTGTTCCATTTTTCTTTGCTTATGTAGGTACCTATATGTATCTATAATTAATGAGTAGACGATTAAAAACAGAGTATTTGATTTATGTTTTTATGGGTTATCGATTTCGACTGTCATTATCAGGCCATGGCTATGCAACATTATAATGAATATGATAATGATTTAGTCAAAATTTATAGCTCATGAGAAAACGTTAATGAAATATGTACTGTTTTTTAACTTCTACCATCTTTATTGTCTACAAATAAATTTCGCTCTAAAATTTGCATATATTCGTAATTCCTTCCTCACCACTTCATTATCTTCGTAGTTCATCAGCGTGGTTCTGCCACACGTAAAAGCAAACTAGTCCAGAAAATCTGAAAGAAATTGAATTTATGAAGCTTATAAAAGAATCTTCTCTTGTTACCTCAAAACTATTTTTGCAAAAAACCGACAGGAGAATATCACAGTGAAGATATGAATTCGTTAAAGTTTCCAATTTCTCCTGCCAAAGACGTTATAATTTCTAAAACGGGGTGGATTCATATAAATGTTGTATTTCACTCTTTCTCTTTACCTTGCAATCATCTCAAATATTTACGTACTTCTTGAACTGAAAATCCGCACAAAAACTGTTATTAGTTGTTTATAAAATTGTGATTGTGATATTTCTTTTAGTTCCTCAATCGAACATGGACTTGTCATCGGAGCTAGATTTAAAAACCAAAGAATTTAGAAGAAACCAAAGTAATCAAAGTGACTCGGGTATATTATCGGGTACTGGAAATTCGACCTTAATCGAAATGGAACGTACAAATAATTCAGAAAATGAAGACGCAGACAATCGAAGCAATAGCAATTCTCCCGATCGTAAATATTTATGTCCAATTTGCGAAATCATGCTTACATCCCAACACGAATTCACTATCCATATCAGATCTCACAATAATGAAACGGAAGTACAGGATTCAGAGAAAGGCTTCACATGTCGTATTTGTTTTAAAGTACTTAGTTCGAACGCGAGTTTAGATAGACATATGCTAATACACAGCGGAGAGAGACCTTTTACATGCCAATACTGTGGGGATACATTTACTACTAACGGAAATATGCACAGGCATATGCGAACCCACACTAATAAAGGTGAAAATTACGAATCTGATGGAAGTACCGATAGTGTCGATAGTGGTAGTTCAAAAATTGAATATAACAATAATAAAATAACAGCAAAAAGTGATGAGAGTTTCGTCGATAATAAACGGAAATGCTCAAGTCTCGATTACGACGAATCTTACAAACGTACTCGAATTAAATTAGAAAATACATTCAACAATATTGACATCCATGTTTATGGATGCCCCGTATGCGAACGAAACGATTTTAATTCAATCGACATGTTACAAATTCACCTTGAAGATAACCATCCTGATTATCCAGCAAAATGCAATAAATGCGGTCAAACGTTTAATAACAATAAACTCTTGCACGAACATAGAGTGATGGTTCATTCAAACGAAGAAAAAATTCAAAAAAGTTCTGTGGTCGGTTTTAAAGATTTAACATTTGTCGATTTTTCCAGCCAAAAATTTCCATATATAGCAAAATACGAATGCGAAAAAAATCTACATAAAGTATCAGGGGGATTAAAATTTCAATGCAACAAATGTGCACGAGCGTTTCCGTGTGCCAGTTCTCTTCAAATTCATCAATCAGATTGCGTTGTCGGTTTAGACCTTTCAAAAAAAGATGGCAGCAACAACAAGATAAATCCCGATTTACGTCGGAACGATTTTTTTGCCAGACTAGATTTGCAAGATAATTCCGTCACTAAAAGTGAACCGATCGTTGACAAGTTGACTAAAACTTCCACAAACACAGTAGCGTCCACCGACGGTAAAGATTTGGCCGATATTCAGACAATAATCTCGATGACTACCAATGGTACTCTCCTGCAGCAGTTGCAAGCGAAACCTCACGACGTAAATTCTACATTCCGTTCGTACAACGAAAATGAGGATAACACAAAACAAGAAAATGACGAAGAGTCGCAAGATTTCTTTGCAGCAGAGTTTAGAAAAATGAAAGTTCGTGGAGAATTCCCCTGTCGCCTATGTACGGCCGTTTTTCCTAATTTACGCGCACTGAAAGGGCACAATCGACAGCACCTCAGTGGAAACAATAACGGCACATATAGATGCAATATGTGTCCTCATTCCTCTATAGACAAGGCCGCTCTCATTCGCCACATGAGAACCCATAATGGAGATCGACCTTACGAGTGCTCCTTGTGCAATTACGCTTTTACAACGAAAGCTAATTGCGAGCGCCATTTACGAAACCGGCACGCGAAAACCACTCGCGAAGAAGTAAAGAAATCAATAATTTATCACCCCTCCGAAGATCCCAGTAATGAAGAAATTTCGAAAATGTTGGCTCGCGAAGAAAAGCCAAATTTATCTTCAAAAGAAATGGTCGAAAGTCTACCAGAAAACGCTAAAACAACCCCTAATGAAAACTACTTACCAACTCCCGATCTTCCAAAGCTGCTACCAGAAAAATTGGCGTCAAATTGCAGTTCCTCCCCACACGCGATGAATTTTCAAGGAAACTCCCCTTTTAAACTTAACCCCCACAACTCACTCTCCCGACTCGAAATAAAAAATACGAAACACAACGATACCGGAAATTCGATCGAATGCACTACCCCGACTAGTGATCACTTGTCTTATATCCCACAATTTAACTTTTCTCCAAAAATCGCCAATGTTTCAACTCCGCATAAACAACCGCTGAAAATAAACGTAAAAAATTTAGAAACGTTACAAAGCAACGAATATCACAGCCCTAAAAATTACGCAAAACCTGAAGTGAATCATTACGACGTAGAGGTGGACGAAGAATCAACGGACATGGCTTTAGACTTAAGTACAAAAAGAACGGAACCAGAACCGATAGAAACTAAACCAATTACTGAAGATCTACCTCAAGATTTGTCTAAAAAAGCGGTGGAACAACAGCCTCATATGAGTGAGATTCTCGCAAGGCAGCTGTTAAAGAACACTCCAAAAATTGATCCCGCCGGACTATATGCTTCCCAACTTGCGTTTTATAGAAACGGCTTTTCAGGACTGCACGGTTTACCCCCGTGGCCATTCTCATTGAATCCCCTATTTTTCCAATCGCTTCCTTCTCCTTTAATACCTCAAGATCCCCAGGAGATTAAGGAGCGCTTACAACGACTGCAATTATGTGGAGGTGGTATGGTGATGGATAACTTTACAGAAAGACTGAAAAATTTCCAACAACCTCCCCCCAATACCCCAATGAACTCCTACAATTACGCAATAAATGAAGTCAAACCCGAAATGAACTCGCACGATGCAAGTTTTCAATCTTCCATCAAATCAGAAGAACTGAAACCTCTCAGTCTGTCGGTTGAGTCGAATCTGTCCGATAACTTAATGAAAATGCAAAATCAGTTATCGACAAATAAATCTGATCAACTGGGTTCTCCAAATTCCGTAAAAATGGTGATTAAAAATGGCGTACTAATGCCTAAACAAAAGCAAAGACGATACCGAACCGAACGACCGTTTTCGTGCGAATACTGCTCTGCAAGATTTACCTTAAGATCCAACATGGAACGCCATATAAACAACAACACCCCCAATATTGGTCTCAACGACAGAGAAGTAACCTCGGTGGCGGAAACCGCAAATCGAGCAACGGTAACCATCGAAATAGTTTTAGTAATATAAATATTCCTAATTTTGAAACTCCAATAAAGTCTGAATACAGCGATATTAAAGACAATCACATATCTGAGAAACTTAAGTACGTAATACTTGCTCAGCATTTGAAAGCTGCTCAAAATTACAAGACGTCAAATAAACATAACAAGGGCCCCGACGATGAAGACGATTACCCTTTAATTATAGACGAAAAAGAGGAGAAGTGTGAAAACTTGTCAGTTTCGAAAGAGAATGCCGCTTACGATGACGAAAAAGGAAACCGAAATTCTGAAAATGAAAATGTAGAAACCCCTACGGCCGCAAATTTTAATAAGAACGAAGACGCTCAAGATTTGGTATCTGTATCACGTTTACTGGATAATGCTTCACAACAACCGTTTAGGGAGTATTTTCGGAGAGAGGCGGAAGGACGAGAAGGTATTATCAGTGAGGAAGATGAAGAAGGGTTGATTGCAAGTAGCAGTACAAGTGATGGGAATAACTCGGGAACTGATGAAAATAGGTTTGTTCCGTTTTTGTTAGAAAGTGTTTGCGTGTATTTAACTGTCTTATTTTAGATCAGAGTATGAAAACACGACTAGCCAAGCTCCGGCTAAGAAAAAGTCCGCTTATTCTTTGGCGCCCAATCGTGTCAGCTGCCCGTATTGTCAACGCAAATTTCCATGGACGTCTTCCTTGCGGAGACACGTGTTAACACACACCGGTCAAAAACCGTTTAAATGCAGCCACTGTCCCCTTCTGTTTACGACCAAATCAAATTGTGACCGTCACCTGCTTCGTAAACACGGAAATTCTGCAAGTGCCATCAGTAACGAATCCTCCAATGCCAATAGTAATTATATGATGCGAAACGTCCCAGAACGTCCATTCAAGTGCTCGAGCTGCCCTAGCAGCACATTTTCCACATACTCCAACTTAAAAAAACATATAAGCTGTAAACATTCATTTCAAAACATTCCAAGCGACGACGCACGATCGCAAGTATCGACGGGTTACGAAGCGGGTAGCTCCGAGGATGAAAAAATGCCATTAGCCGACCCAAAAAGTGACTGGGATAAACAGATAACCCCACACAGTAAATCAGACATGCAAAATCACCTGCAAAATTCCGAATTGCCTTTTAAATGCCATTTATGTGACAGTTCATTTGGTGAGCGAAGCGACGCGTTAGATCATATTAAAGAAAGACATCAGTCGGAGTATGAACTGCTCCTATCGAAAAATGCTCTAGACGCTAACGCAACAACGCCCGACGATAATCCTAATCACGACGAAAATGAAGACAACGAAGTTCGGGGAAAATTTCCCGATTACGCTAATCGAAAAGTAATATGCGCCTTTTGCATGCGACGCTTTTGGTCTGCCGAAGATCTGAGACGACATATGCGAACGCATACCGGAGAACGTCCTTTCAGTTGTGACATTTGTCATCGTAGATTTACATTGAAACACAGCATGTTGCGACACCGTAAGAAGCACAACGTCACATTCGAAATTGACAACGTGAACAGCGACGAAGACGTTAATAATATTCATTCCACGCCATCTTTTAATAAGTTTGTAAAAGGTAACAACAATAATAATTTGGTAAGTAAGTCTGTAGAAAAAACTGATGAATCTGATGGTGCGGAAGGTAGTGATTTGATTAGTAATTTGTTAGGTATTAGAGATCGTTCTATTATCGATCAAGTGTTGACTTCTTCTGCAGACGATGCTGCTAAATTGTTAGGTGTTAAGGGTGGTGAACAGGAGTAGAGAGTAATTATTTATTGTAGGTATGTTTGCGAACTCTAGTCAAATAATTCCATTGAATATGTGGAATTTCTCAAGCAACGCCCAAAAAGGGAGCAACGCCTCGCTTGTGAAATTTCACATTAAACAATAGTAACGCTATTGATGACAAATACAAGGCAATAGCTATTGCGTTTTGTAGCCATTTTTGGTGTTTAATAGTAGAGGACTTTAGTTTTTGACTGTATTAGTGTGTTGTTTTAAGTTTTTATTAAAAGTTATTGGGTAGTAAACATATATTTATTTTATATCTATAAGTAATTTTGTACATATCTATATGCAAGTACAGCCTAGTAAACCAAATATTAACGGCAAATGGTACGACGTTATTGGTCAGTAGATCGGGACGCGGTAATACGTATAGAAATCAAAATTATGTAAAAAATTCTATTTTTATTTGTAAGATATAATCTGCATTCCTTTGTGAGAATTATCTCCCTAAATTGAATACTTTGTAAGTGTGGTTGTTTTGTGATACTAGCCGAATTTACTGTATTAAGTTAATCACGCGAATTATATTATATTAGTCCTATCATTTGCCTTATAAGATTTTTTTATATACATATGTTAGTTAGATTTAGATTGAAAGGATTGCTCTTATAGAGTTATTTTAAAAATAAGGGTAAACATACATAGTATCAGTGTTTATCTTAACTAAAGTGTCTTATAAATGCCTTTAGGTTTGCGACTGTACACTGTAAACAAGCAATATGTATCGAATGTATTTACTTCCTGTAAATTCAATATAGATGATGTGCTTCAAAAGCAATACATCACTATAAAAAATTGTCTGGATATACTCGTGATTTGAATGTGAGTATTTCTAGATTTATTTATATATTTACATACACATATAATTATTCACCGTCTTTATTTTGGAAGTGCACTTATATAAAACTTAGAATGCCTTAAGATTTTTACAATTATCTTGTTCACGCGTTTGAAACATAAAAAGGTGAGCACGAAAGTTTCATAAAATTCGTTTGCTATTTTTTTCAAATTGATGTTAGATCGTATAATATGGTAATGAAAATGTTGGTAACATTGTACTTGTGAATAATGATACTTAATCGGTAATTATGTAAATTATTCAACTATTAAAATACCAAAGTTTAATTTCAAACAAATTCATTCAACTCGTTTTTTACTTAGAATTGTATTATTGCTTGGTATCTCTGTGTATTTGTTCAAATATTTTATTTTTCAATAAATGATGCTCAATAGAAATGAAAAAGTTTTTGTTCAAAATTGCATTTAATTTTGAAAATTATTACTTTCAGAAAATGAAAAACTTTTTGTACATTTTATCTGGCGAATTTAATTTCAAAATTATTACTCCCAGAAAAAGCTTTCAACACCAAAAACCACAATAATAATTATTTAAAGTGTACACGCTTCAATAACGAAGGTGTTACCATCAGTGAATAAGTAAATGTAATTTACATTATTAGAGGGATGATGACGACAGCTGTTGTGTTATAAAATTTCTGTTGAAGGCTACTAAAGTTTTTTCCAAAATGAAAAATTAAACCAAACTACTTAACATAACGTGTAGTTTAGGCCGTCAAAAAGTAGCAGGGCTCGCTCAATAAGCTTTCGCGACGAATTTAGGCCCCTTAAACATGTAAGTAAATGAACTCAAATGATTTTATAATTATTATTATGAAAATTTTGTATTTAAAAGGGATATGTAACGTAAAATGATTAATCATTGTGAAACAAATATAACAGGTCATATCTTGGATTCTTGGAAACTGTAACAGGTATAGTAGCTTCAAAATATCGTGCCGGTCGAGATGCGCGACGAGATTTAAAACAATTTGAAAAGTAGGAACGACGTTATACCTACCTAATTATACTTATAATTCAGTGACCTATAGATCGGTAGGTAAAATTACATCCTAACAATGTAGAGTTAATAAATATTGGCTTAATTATTATTTATGGAACTTCATGTTAGTGCCTACTTTTCAAATTGATTTAAATCCCGTCGCGCATCTCGACCTCCACGAGATTTTGAAACTGCTATAAGTAAAAATTTTCGAAAACGTTTCTAGAACATTGAGAGGGAACCAATATGACTTCTAAAGAAATCTTCTGCAACTCACCCCTTAGGCTCCAGCCACCCCACCCCTATTTTTTTTTAATTACACTACCACATGTGTGAAAGCTCTTTAAGAATGCTATTGATCAGTACCAAACAAAATGTTAATTAATCGATTATCTTTTAAATAATAGGTACAAAAATTGTATTTAAATCAATTTATTGAAATTTTTTGTTTTAAATGTCAAATTAGGTGGGTACTATGTATTTTACAAAATCAGTTTCTTTTTACAAATAGGTAGTCAAAACGAACAGAAAAACCTAGATAAGCTATTTTGGAAAATAGTGCCTAATTTGACATTTAAAACAATAAATTTGAATAAATTGATGGAGCCTAAGGGGTGTGTTGCAGAAGATTTCTATATGAGTTCCCCTCAATGTTCCAGAAAGGTTTTCGAGCAATTTTGAAGATATGAAGTCTGGCAAGTTTTCAAATTGACACCTGACCTGGTATATAAAAAGGTAGTTAAACAGATCCATTTTTAATGAATAATGATATTAGAAATATTAATAATTAAATTACCTTACCCTCAATACACTTCTTTTCCTCAGGAACATATTCTACGGAAATAAAAATCCGGAAATGTTCATACTAAACTAATATAAGGAAGGTGATAACTACACGTTGTACTACATAGTTTTTATAGTTTAATTCACAGCAGCTAATTTGTATCTGCATTATATGAAAACATACATTCATATTCACATAAAATTTTTACATAAACCATAAATAGTATTGCATAAAAACGAATTGTATATATTGCGTTAACTAATAATTTCGCACAGTAATTTTTGAAAAGCGACAGTGATTGTACCTGTAGGTGTAGTGAACATAGATGTCGCTAAAGTTCACCTCCATGTGAACTAATTGATAGTAGTGCTACTTGATGAAAATTTGTTGATAATATACCTCTGAAAAATCCACACCTTTATTAGCTATATTTTTTTACATACCATATCATTTCTTCCTTTTCCATTCATTTCCATTGCAGCAATCCACCCCATCATCTTACTCATGGAATACTCGGATACATCACACGTTACCTATAATTGGAATTAAAGAATCTGTTAACAAAATCATTTTAACTTACCTAGAAAATGTTTCATAATTACGTCGTCCTCTTCATCTTCACCTGCAGATTCAAGCACTACGTTAATTAACGAGTCTGAACAGCTTTCGCATCTTCTTTAATTTTTCGTTTTTTCCTCCATTTTTGTTGAGGATTTTGTTTGGTTTTTTAACCCATCTCTCCAAGGATCGCCGCATCAAATCCTTTTGATAATATTACACATTTGTAAGTTTTGTTTTAAAAATCACCTTTTGTGCTTATTATTATTAATAGATGTGGTTCTCTGGACTGTGGTCTCCAGTTTTAAATTTCTTCTCCTTGTACTCTTAAAAAAGAGTCGAAACTTCTCGTGGGAGACACAGTATAGGAAGTGGTGTTTCTTCCTCCTCAAACTCCTGCTCATTCTGTAAAGGTGTCTTTCCATTCGACAATGCTGCGTTAGTAGATCTATCGGAAGGTTTATCTATTCGATGTTGAATTTCAGCAGATTTTCCGTTCGTTGTTTGAGCGGCGCCTCTAGTGGAGCTTTGGCTTACCTTTTACAAGGATTGTTCCTTCACTATTCTTCCTTAGAATGCGTTTCATTTCGCTCCTCACCGTTTCACGTACAATTCCACACACGCCGCGCCGATTGGGGTCCTTAAAAGGGATTTTTCTACATCTCTGTCTAGTTGCCCTGTTATTGCGTTACCCTTTACAACAAAATGGTCGAACTCTTTTTCCAGAACATTCGATGATAGAGCCATAGGACTTTGATCGCCTTCCTCATTGTTTTGTCAAAATGTGGGTTAAATGTACAAAACAGAACCAACGTCTTATCCACACTTCATCTTACTATTTATATAAACAGTAAGTCATAAAAGTGTGAGTAAAACATTGGTCCTGCTGTTTTGTATATTGAACCCAACCCACAAAGGGCAAACTTCCTAGCGTAGGAACATGATGATTCGGGTTCTTGAAGCTATTTAAACTATTTTTTTAGCCATCTGGTATTCCTCGGGAGGCAGCCTGAGGGGTTTGTGTGAAACGGGAGCACCTTTTGTTTCGATGTAATGAAGAACTTTTTGCTTGAACCTTGAACTCTTGTAACTGGCGAGTTTGTCTAATGATATCAGGGTATTTACGAAGAAGTGCTTCTAAGTCATTGCTTGTGTTCGAAGACACTCGTCAGGTACCTGCTTCGCACGAACGTCTCACTGAACATTGCAACCGGCGTTGGATAAACCTTCAACGATAATTTAAAATGTCCTAGAAAGTCAGCAGCAAAAATAACGTCTGTGCCATCCGAAATTAAAAAATTGCAATGGAAAGCACACCTCAAACCTATGTTCATAATTAGATTTTTACACTTTAATGTTTGAAGTACTGGCATTTTGCAGGTGAAATTGAGGACTATAAAAGGAATGTTGGTCCTTATATGTAACATACAGAAATCTGCGCCGGTGTCCATTAGGAACTAAATTTTGTAAATTTTATACGTGACAAAAAAATGAGGTCGCGCGAAAGTTGTTTTTTGAAAATTCGCATGGTGAGTTGCATTTGTTACTATATTCGCGCAAGTGGCACTGAATAGCTGGAAGTACCACGAGCAGCAGAAATGGCGGCCAACGGCGTGGGTTTTAGAATTTTGTCTGCTACGTCCGCAAGTTGGGTTATCGTAAAGTGCGTAAGAGCGATCAGAGTTAATTGGATTGAAGAATTTGCTGCACGAATAACTCACGCAAGAATTTCTCGTTGACGTAGTACGTTGTGTTCGAAACAAGCGTCGCAAGTGCCGAGTTACTGGGTCGGCTGCTGGTATCTAATTCTTAACCGGATAGGAATTATTCAATTTTTTGGATCGCCGAGAGTGACGTTGGCTTTAATATGGGTTCCTTTAACGTTATGTACGATTACGTGGGGTCTCGATTGATAATAACATCAGCAAGTTCGTTTGCCAAATTTTCCGCAGAGTTCTGCACCTGGGGTAATAGACTTAATGTTCCACTTCCAGTACCGCCTGGTTCCACTGAGACACGTGGTATTGACAAGTTTGTCCTGGTTCTATCATAAACTTTAGGTTTTTGTAATATTCAATTTGTGAAAAAATATTAAAATTGTATTCACTGTTAAAACTTTTAGTTTTCCACTTTTGTTGCGGTCCAATTAGCATATTTACACGAATTACAATATAGTCCAAGTGTGTTAACAGAATTATTTTTTTTAATATAAAATTCATTTTGATTTATTAATAACTTCCTTCAACGAATTTTCATAAGCAAGTACACTTGTTTTAGTACCTCCAATACAAAAAATGCAAAATTAATTATCTTCGAAAAAAATAAAAATGAACATTTCCAAAAAGTACGTCAAATCAAGTCATTTTTTGCATTTTTTTAAAGAAAATAATTAGTTTTGTCCGCAGTGAAACGTCATGTGAAGCCGTCAGTATTTGCCATTTGTGAAACTTTTGGGTCCTTTCGATTAATTTGGTGTTTGAAAATGTTATGCAAATATTGAAAAGTCTTTTAAGAAACTGTTTGATAGAAAATATGAAGACGCCGAATTGGTTAATGATTTAAGACAGCCAATAGTGTAATAGGATATAAATATATGAAGAAGATGGAAAAACAAATAATAGCAATATTTCAGAATTATTATCTTAAAAAAATTAGTATGTTGTATTGCAAAAGGTTTGATTGAAGATTTGCCAATCCTGACCAAAATATGTATTTTAGCGAGTTCTACAAAACCATATCCGTCAAAAAAAGTTATTACCTATATTTTGAACATCTTCATGGAAAGTGAGTAACACTTCGATTTAACAATGGATTTGTTATCATTCTTCTAATTTACAATTCTGAATCAATGATTTCAGCTTTCTGTTTTCTATTTCATGTTGTTGTGCAAAGGGACTCTATGTTCTTCCGTTTTATTCATTATTCTTTTTAAACATTCCTAAGAAGGTGCAGCAATACTTGGAGTATTTTTCAATTTGCGAACGAAGTTTATCTTGATCCAAACAGTCGCATAAGTGGGAAAGAGCTTTTGTCTACCCCCAAACATAATATACGTTTTCAAACAACAGTATGTTCATGTGAGGAACGCCAAGTTGACCTTTATATATTAATATTCGTCTTTCTGGAACATTTGGTAGATACTTACAATTATAAATTTAAAAATCTCTAACACTTTTAATTTTAGGTTCATATGAAAAGGAAGAATCAATAACAATAGTAGAAAAAGAATATGATTGGTGGATTGACGAGAAGAATTCGAAAAAGAAAATTTATTGAGTAGGTACTCATCGGATGAAAGTTGTGAAAATTGTAATGAAATGCAAAAAAACCCTAAACAATCAATAAATAGGTACATATTAGACAACAGTGATAGTGTCGAAAGAAAATTTGATGATTACTAAATGGTACATACTAGTAAGTTAGAGGAAATCTATATTGTCACATGTTTTTCAAATTCATTTATTTTTTAGGAATAGGATTAAATATCTTGGGGGAGTAAGTGGTAATAAGCTGGAAGAAATAACAAAACTGATTTTGAGATAAGTATTTACTTCTTCTAAGTACCAGTAATAACAATAAGTAAGTTAAATTTTTATTACCTTGTAGATTCACCATACAATAAGAAAGCCCTGTCCAGGGCCGTGTGAAGACAAAATTGCGCCTGGGGCAAAGGTTCAATATGGCGCCCCCTTCTACCACATTATATAAATCGTATTGACAGGCTGTGGAAGGGGGAGGTTCCACCTTCAACAGACCCTGGTATTGATAATTTTTTTAATAATTCATTTTTAGTTAATTTTTTTAAAAATGTTTTGTAGGAAACTGTCTTGCTAGGCTTAAAAGTTTTCTTAAAATCCGCACAAGTTACTTTTTTCGTTTTATTTTTATTTTCTATCATTTTGTTTAAGGCAAAACAGTTAGTTGACTTCAGATTGTACATTAGTGATGTAAAAAATATTACACAATAGGTAATTATTTATTCTTTTAATTAATTTATGAAAAAAATATAGTGTTGGTTCATGTACAAAATGTGCATAAGTAGCTACATTGTAAATTTCAAAATACTGTGAAACTGAGTAGGAATTCTGCTAAATCGCATCTCACATTCTCACACTACACACCCTGATTTCTCAAGGCCAAAGAATGAAGAAAAAAAATCTTTTGTCTACAAAATACGGTAAATACCATTCATTTTTCAAAAAAAAATTTTTACTTTATTGGGATTTTGGCGCCCTCCAAATGCTCGCGCCTGGGGCCGGCGCCCCCTTCGCCCCCCCCTTCACACGGCCCTGGCCCTGTCTAACAAGAAAAATGTAGCTCCAAATAGCAAACTTATTGTTTCGTCCTAAAGGTGCCCTTGTGCTGATCTTCATTGAATATGAATACTATTCTAACCTTTCACCTTTCACTACAAGTTTACAGCTACAAGTGACTTAACTTATATGAGATTACAAAGCTTGAATTCTCATTTTAAACACTCGGTATAAAATTAATCACTTAGTTTTTTTTTGTAGAGTAACACGACATTAGGGTAATATTACTCGTTAAATAAATTTTTCCTTTTTTGAAGAATAACTTACTATCGGAGTAAAAATGCAAGGCCTCTGACTTTAGAAGCTTGTATCTCAGTAATTAGCAATCATAATTTAATGAAATAAAGTGCACTTAAAAGACCCTTTATTTCTACAAAAAGGTGTACAGTTTTAAATTTTTACAATACATCGTTAATTTTTTGTATCAGTGTATGTGCGAAAAAGCGCTAATTATGGCTCAAATCGCACAAGCGTTCCACTTTAAAAATTAATTACGGCTATATTATTGAAACTGAGTGGTAGATACTTATATATTTCAAAAATGTATACTTATTTGTCGATGTGAGATGCTTTTCAGGCCAATTGGTTTATTAGTCTTAAAGCTATAATGAAAAAACGACATCTTGTGTTTATTGCTGTTAATTAAAATAAAAGTTAAACAACTGATTCTACCATTTTGATTTTTACACATGTTAAACATATATAAATGACTAATGTACTGCCCAAAAATGAAGAAATTTCACCCTTCAGTTTTTTCGTTATGAGTGACCACTTAAAGTCAGAGGCCTTGCATTTTTACTCCGATAGTAGTTATGAATATTATAGTCTGACCTTGAATTGTACCAAATTTTGACAAAATAATTAATAACTTGGGAACCGCACATCCAATATCAAAAAAATTTTCAGGCGTGATATAAACATGCTTGGTCGATACATTAAGAGAAAAAAATACAGGGTGTGCCATTTAAAAAAATGTGACATTCTCCTGCCACGTGAAAATGCAACATACTGTAGATATAAGGATATTTTTAAAAAATGCGCAATTCAAATCAAAGCAACTTTTATTTGAAACTTTTTTCTGTATCTTCAACCCACATTGAGTTATCGACCGATTACGGAGCAGTGGGACACCCTGTAATGGCCTGTATAATTTTAATAGTGACAAACATGACATAAAAAACTGACTAACTATACAGGGTGTCACAGAATAACTGTTCCTAATTTTCAGAAATGAAAGAGGGCACTTAAATAAACATTTTTTATTAATAAACTAGTGTCCGGAAATTTCTCGTTGTAGATGGATCGGAAGAGGAGGGCCGATTTCTTGGCCTGCACGTTCACCAGTCGATTACACATCGTTATAACTTGTGTATCGAAAATGGTGGTCGTAACTTCGAACAATTTTTATAAAGTTTGATGCATTATTATTGTTGTTTATTTAAGTGCCCTCTTTCATTTCTGAAAATTAGGAACAGTTATTCTGTGACACCCTGTATACAGGGTCCTGCACCTCACCTTCCATCTTCTGTAGCTCAGTTATTAATTAAGTTAGGTTTTTAATATTTTGCAGACGTTTTCTGTACCTCAGAGTATATTTCAGGAAAATATTTTTGATTATACAGGGTGTCCCAACAAAGTGTGACGCCATGATGATATATTTGTTTAAATTACATGCTTTACTTTTTTTTACTTATTTGGTCGTCTTTTATGCTTGCCTACATATTCCTAAAATTCTATTAAAATCGGTTCGATGAAACCAGCGAAAAAAAATAAAAACGAAAAAAAGTCGGTTTTACACAAGGCCACCTAAAGGAGGCCTTGTTTTACACCACTGGTTTTAAAAATTAATAAAAAACGCAAATAGTACCTGGTTAATGAAATTTTAGTACACACTCATTAAATAAAGTCTAGTAGTCTCATTTACCAAGTTTCATTGCTCCAAATTATACAGGGTGATCAAAATCTAGTGTCAAACTTCTCAAACTTTAAAGCACTTTATCTTTCTTATTTTAAATTGCAACCCCTACATATTTTGATGTGATTCGATGCGGAATTGAAAAACAAAAATTTTTTTCTAATACAACTCTATGGCAATTCCTAATTTTATAAAAGTTATTCAAGAAAAAGTCATTTTATCAATTATAAACTGACCGCTTGGCAAAAGAAAAGGGTTCAATTCAAGATTTACATTTTTTTTAAATATACTGCAACCCTACAGGGAGCAACTTGCGTCAATCGGCATTACAGATTTTCACGTAAAAATTGTTAAAGACTTTGTATCCCTTTTTAAAACACATATAGATTGTCGGTTTCAGTTAGAAATTACCGTATCTTGCTTGAACACGCATTTTCCCCACGCACAACTTTACTAGAATGGATCGTCAGCTGTGACGTCACGTTATGCAGTTCCACGCCTCTACTAAAGGAGGCCTTGGCAGGACCCTGTATATATCATAAGGCAAACAGGTACCTATGTTAAATTATTGTTATTATTATTGTAATTCCCAGAGGTGTCGGGTTTACATTCTAATTATTTGTCTTTACATTCCCATATAGCACATGCTTCAGACATATCGCAGACACCTTGTGACCTTGCAACGTTTCATTTGTTTTATCGTTCATTAACATGTTTCTGAAAAGTGTCTGAGAGTAAAGAAAATATATATTTCACTGTTTGCTGTCTGAAACAACCCCGGGATATTACGTGGCATACTTATTCAATGATACCATTAAAAATAATAGCATAACAAATGAAATAATTAAATTAAAAAAATTGACAATATAAAGATCGTGAATTTACCTTCGAACATATAACAAAAGGAAGGAACATGTATATGGCAAAATGAGTAACATTAATGGTTTACCAATATGGCTACCTACTGTGACGTATTCCGTCGAGTCATTGGTGTACTGTTAAGCAGGGTCGTAAATCCAACATTTGTATGTTTACGCGCCTGCTGTAAACAAAATAAAATGCGTAATTTTTTTTTTAAATTTTATTGCCCTTTAAACATAATTAATTTGGTATGCATATTTCTAATTTTTTGCACATTCTCTATGTTCTTAACCGTATAATGAATTCTACGCTACTGGTAATTTTATACTTTTAAATCGACAAACTGCACGCTACACCCGTTTGACCAATCATAAATGGTTTACTGTTACGTCACTGTGACGTAAAGCCTGCGTAACTTCCGTTACATTCTACCGTCTACTAAACTATAGGGATATTCCTTCCTTTTGTTATATATTCGAAGGAATTTACCCAGTACATACTTTCAAATTTATGTTTGTGTTAATCAGGGCCGGCTCTAGGTAATCTGTAATCAGCGCCCGTGTGCCAAGATCACAGGCCCCCTCCCCCCGTACTTCTGTCAATTAATGTTAAAATAAATTTAAATAAACTTCTTTAACGTCGGTTGTTTTTAAAATTCAATTCTCAATACTTAAGAATCACAAATTATTGACCTATTGTTGATCGTAGGTAATTTTTTATGATTTTCGACTTTGAAAATTATCGCTCTCCAGAAGCAACGTTACAGGAAGGTCTAACAAACTTCTTGGAGCGACAGCAACATACGAATATAAATGCAAAACACCATTTTCTAATAAAAATTGCAACACTTCTAAAGCATTAGGTACTATTTATTTATATTAATTTGAATTGGAATATTTTCAGTATCTTCACATAAATCTTCGCATTTATGTCTGAACTATTATTATTACTTGGGTCTGTTAATTTAGTCTGTAGGTTCAATTTTTATTTATACGTTTCTATCATAACTTGTAACCGAATATACATCATTTAAGAGCCAAAGACATCATTATAGGTATAATACATTATGCAAATCTTTCCCCAATTTTAGCCAACCCATCGATGGCAAGTTTAAAAAACAGTTAGTATAGATCCTTCTTTAACCATTATATCTGACACAAGATGGGAGATGAGTAGGTAGAGTAGAATCAGTTATAAACCATTAAGATATAACTTACAAAAAATCAAAAAATGTATGATTCCTTATATGACATTTTTTCGAATACCTACTTCGCTAAATATTGCAAATTCTCTAATAACTAAATAAATCTTTTAAATTTATTCGTTATTACCTGGTATGGTATTTCATTAAAATTAATTTTATTTCGCAATATTGCAAACATGCTTAAAGATGTAAAAACCTATTTTTTTGAATAGCTCTCGAATGACCGTTTACATGAAATATTGTAAGAAGTTTAATTTCTTTGTTTTTCTAGTTTTACTTCTAATTTAAGATTAAAACAAGTATCAAAAGACGCGAATTCTTATATGTAGAATACTAATTTCAACCAACTTCAAATGTGTATAACTAATTATGGCATATACTATATACAATATACAGGGTGATTCACGACTATTCCCTCGGTCTCTTGTGCCCAAAGGGTACAAGATACCAGCTTCATTTTTTGGTGACATATGTAAATTGATAACGATTATTTTTTTAAATTATTTGCAATTATACAGGATGGTTCACAAAATTGTAATATATCACAGTTAGGTTTTTTTAAATGCAACCCCCTGTATTTTATTACATTTTTAGATTATACGTTAAAAATTAAGGCAACTTTATTCAACGTTCCCTAATACCTATCGCTTACCAATTTTGAGAAAATTGTGATTTTAAGAAAAATATTCAATTTAAACAACGCCTAATAACACGGAAACCTGCACTTACTTTCAGTAACGCAAATTTATATCGATTTATTTCGCCTTTAAGGCTTTCATTTGAGGTACGTGGGATTTTGATTCTATGCACAGGGTGTTTAGAAAAAGGATTCATATTTTATAATTTTCAAACATCAAAAACTCACTTAACTTAAATGAATCACCCTGTATATTTTTATTCTGTGTTGAATAACTTTTCATTTTCAGTTATTAGCCGTTGTTTAAATTGAATATTTTTCTTAAAATCACAATTTTCTCAAAATTGGTAAGCGATAGGTAGAGTAGGTTCAGAATCTCGTGGCACTCGGAATGCGCGGCGGGATTTACAACAATTTCGAAAAATTGGCACGACATTATACGTCCAAAAACATTGGTAGGTAAAATGCCATCCTAAATATGTAGAGTAAATAAATATAGGTGTAATTATTTATAGAACTTCATATTAGTATCGTAGTATCGCGTTTAAATAAATCCCGCCACACATCTCGAGTGCCACGAGATTTTGAACCTACTCTATTAGAGAACGTTGAATAAAGTTGCCTTAATTTTTAACGTATAATCCAAAAATGTAATAAAATACAGGGGGTTGCATTTAAAAAACCTAACTTTGATACTTATATTATAATTTTGTGAGCCATACTATATATGTAATTGAAAATAATTTTAAAAAATAGTCGTTATCAATTTACATATGTCACCAAAAAATGAAGCCGATATCTTGTACGTACCCTTTAGCCACAAGAGACCGAGGGAATAGTTGTGAATCACCCTGTATATGTATACAACTACTGAACTATCCCACCGCTCACAACAGACACAAGCACCCCGGATTCTGCACAAATGAGTAATTGTTTTTTTTTCCACCCTTAAGGGTGACGGAAAATTTCTAAATCACAAACAATATTGGAGGAACAAACAAGGAAAAAAATCGTTTTTCTCCCCCTTTCCACCCTCAAAAAGGGTTGGGGGAGAAATTTGCAATTTGAGAATAGTTTTTTATGGAGAATCCAAAAGTGCAATAAAAATAGGTGTCTCTATTTAAGTTTTCAAAACTCACCCCCGCTTCACTCCAGAGGGGAGTATGGGTGATGTTAACGTATCATGACTCAATAGGTTTCAAAAAATTAAGGAAACGTGTTTTTTCCTTTTTGTAATTGGATGTGTCGTTCTCGAGATATTCAATAAGCGTGTATCTTTTGACTTTAATGGCGTCCCGACGGCGAAAGGGTGATCCGATCAAAAAATTTACCAGAGATTTGGATTATCTAATACCTTAATTTTAATATCTTATTATCTTTCCTGTTGTCGTGATGGCGCCCGTGTGGCCCGCACGCTCTGCACATGCGGTCGCTCCGGCCCTGGTGTTAATTGAAATTGTTGTTAGTAGATTGGTACAATCTGGACATCGGAAGCCAGAAGATTTGGAATCTGTTCTCATTGGTCTATCATTGAAAATTTTTAAAAGTGGACCAATGAGGATACGGTTCGAATGCCGAACAGTTGCGAGTTTATGTCATTGAACTGTACGCTAAGCGTATAGTTCAATGGTTTATGTTGATACATAACCTTTACAATTTTACATCATTCATAATCATATATTCATAACATTACATTTATGCATAACCTGTTTAAGTCTTTTTATTTTTTGAAGTGTATTTTGTCCACAATGTGTTTTGCTCATCTTAAAAAATACTGTTTTATAGTTTACTCCACGCCGTGCATCATATAAAATGAGTGAATGAGAGAAAGTAAGTAAATTACTTGTTTCTTCAATGACTTTGCACTTTTGCAGGTTAGTTTTAATCTATAGGTACATAAATATGTATTATTATAACTTGTGTGAGCATGTAAATCTTTAGACATGAAATCACTGTTGCATTATGGAATATATAAACATAACTTTCTTTAAGATTCATATCACGGGAAAGGATAAATTACGATTGGCGGACACTATGTCAGAAATTGATTCTTCAGACAAGGAAACCATAAAAAGGTCACTACATGTTAGACATGCTAGAAGAATCGAGTGATTCAGTCTTGCTAATGTGCAGCAAGTCCCGGAAAATTGCAGCATCTTGCTGAAGTGCAGTCTACATCAAGTAACCCAGCATTGTAGATGTTAGCCGAACACCAGCCACACCAAAAAGAAACTTTGACGAGACAGAAATAGGTAAATTAATAACTACATTAGTAATACTACCAACTGTGTACACTAGACTTATTTTCTGATTTTCGTAAGGAAATATTGAAAAAAATTAATTACTTAATATACAAAGTTAACAGTCTAGACTAGAGTGTCAGATACAAAGTACATACTGGGGAAAGTAGTTCTTCGAGTAGTTATGAGGACGATCTTAATGACACATTTAATGTACCATTGAAGAGTAAAGCAGAAAACAGATGCTTTATTTTCAAAGAAATTGGTATTTATTGTCTTGAATTTTTTTAAAACACTTATGCACGCTTAAATTTCGTTTTGCAAATAAAATATTAATACTTCAGTAAAACTATTGTGTATGCATGTTACTAACCTTGCAATAACCTATAAACAAATAGTATGTATAATTGCAAATTATATGTTATTCCTCAAGTAAATTGAGGTAATGAACTAATTGTTATTTTCTGGTTTTATAGAGGAACGCACTTGAAAGGCATAGGTGGAAGTGGTCTACATGGCGTAATAATGAATATTTTAAGAAAATGATTTACAAATAGCTTGGCCAACAAGCTTAGCCTGCAAGAAAGAAAGAAGAAGTCTCTGAAAGCTTCATAGTTATATCACGTGATCATGATGGCTGTAAGGCATTGTCAGGCATCTGCAACAGAAGAGGCAATTGTAAAGATAGTGACTACTTGGTTACTCAAACTGGCCTTCGCTTAAGCAGGGAATTATTAAAGGTAAGTTTGTATGATAAATGCTATACTCATATATCCTATTGTAGTTTGGGAAATCTTTAAATGTGTAAAACAATAAACAACCCATCGTTTAGCATATGTAAGCATATATTATAAGAGATTTTTTTTGCTACTTAAAATTGAAAATCTTCATTTACTGTACAGAATTGTGATTGAACACAAATAATACATTCAGATTTGCTTAAGGCTCCTAAGGAGAGCTCTGTAGTTCAAATTGGTAAAATTGCTATTTTGGACGTAATCATCTAACAAAAATTAAAAAAACTATGCATAGGTCAAATTCTATGTAGTATAGTTATCAATTAATGTAAACCTTCTGGCTGCAAATTAAATATTTAAGTTTCAATCTTGGTCGAAAGTTCTGAAGGAGAGGTACTACATTTACGCAACTTTCGACCAAGATTGTAACTTAAATATTTAATTTGAAGGTTTACATTAATTGATAACTATACTTACTACATAGAATTTGACGCATCGCTTTTTTAACTTTTGTTAGATGATTACGTCCAAAATGGTCATTTTATGGTTATTTTAGCAATAAAAATTCTGTCCTTAGCCGCCTTAACATCTATTTTCCATTATCTTCCTTACTTATGTAAGGTAAAAATCGTTTTTTATTTACCGTAACTATAACTACTATTATTATCAAAGATTTATTTTATTTTCAGGAAGAACAAATGAGAAAACCAACTTCAACTACATAATTTTTTCAAGTACACAATCCTATGTAAAAATTAAATTTTTGTTAGTTATGTACATATGTAGAAATAAATAATAAGGTTTTAATTGGATTGAGTTTTGAGAAGATTCTTGTGAAATATGTAATTATACTCTTTGTAATATTAAAAAGATATTCCATATTACTTCCATACATATGAAAGGTTTTCTCAAGGATTATAAACTAGAAAGGATGGCCGAATCCCTATGCTGTAATGTTATCCGACGCGTTGGTTGTGGTGACGTCACAGTGGATCCTAGCGCTAATGTGTGTATGCTACGCGTAGGTTCGCTTAGTTTAGAAGTATCAAATAAACTGTCTTTTAAATGTAATTTTATAGTTTATAGTCCTTGTTGTTACTTTGGTGTGCATGACGACATTTGTTAGCAATAATATTACACACAAAACGTTTATATAATAATGTATGGGTTAGCCGGAAAGTTTCTTCGTACACGTAAACGGTTATAGATATGAAAACCGTTTTATGCAACTTTATTAGTATATACCACGATACACATAAACACGGTATGCTGATGCGCACCGGCTGACGTCATCTGCGAAGGAAAATTGCAAACTCACGTATACTATTTATAAAGCGTAAAGCACTTGCCGCACAATTTGACAGACATTTACATGTACCGCTCACCTCATGCGCTAAGCGAACGCCTTTGATACAAATAATCAGCATACCGTGTTTATGTGTATCGTGGTATATACCTATATTCATCCCAGTTATCGCTAATATTAGAATTAGTACAATAGGTAATCACGAAGCATGTCGATACCGCGATAGTACAGCACTCATCAGATTTTGACTCAAAATAGTCATTTACCGTTTTCACGAAAATTTCAAATTACATAATGGTTAATTTAAAAAAATGTTTTACGTTATGAAGGGAGTGTAAAATAGCAAGTTATAAAAACAACTAGATATTTATGTAATTAAATGTGACTTGTATTAGATTTGGAGAAGCAAGGTACAGGCGCAGATATACACGGTGTTAATACTAATAAGTTGTAACCCCCGAAAACACCACTTAGAACTCATTGAAACAAATAACTTTTCTTAGGTAGAAATTTTTGATTTGGAGCCCTCGTTCATAGTTATCGGTATTTTTTTGTTTTTCGATAAATCAGCATTACTCCTTTATTTTAAGGAATATTTCAAAAATACAAAAACTTTCAGCATGTGCTTTCGGTTCTCTAAAATATTTGTAGTTACAATTATTTACTATTTTATCAAATAACAAAATGGCGACCGATCAAAAATATAAGTGTGTTGACAAGACTCACAGTAACGTCACGTATGTTGATGTTTGTGCGAATGAATACGGCGGATTCGGCCATCCTTTCTAGTTTATAATCCTTGAGGTTTTCTTGCATGTTTCTGAAATGTGTCCGAATTCTCAATTGAATCTTTAGTGCAACCTTTCTGCAATGTTGCATCTCTTTGAAACAATCTATGACATTTACACATTTCTGAAACATTGCAAACATGTTTCGCAATGTTTCAGAAATCTTATCAATGTTGCAAAGAAATGTTTCCTTAGATGGTATACACTCCGTTGATAAAGCATTAGCCTTTTATTTTGTGCCAGCGTGAATGACAAAGAAACAAAATATTTCTTTCATCAAGAGCTTTGGACACATGCGCATTAAAGCACGCTTGTAATCTGCGCGTAAGACTGTCGGTTGTGGAAACTGGGTTTAAAGTACACATGTGCGGATCTCCTTTAAAGACAAAAATAATATCGTTTCTGTCTGGCATTGTGGCTCATTTTCTATATATGGTAAGAAAGGCTAATGCTTTATCTACGGAGTCTATATATGATCTAAGATGTTACTCGCACGCGCAAGATGTCCTACTTCCCACCTACACAGTCGTGCCAAGGGAAGCGCGCATTCCTGCTCTGGAGTTCCTCATATCCTGTATAGGATCAATATAGCCTACGACGGAGTCGCCTTCATAGCACGGGCGGCCTGTGCAGAGATATTCCCAGGGAGAGTTGTTGCAGGGAAACCACCAGGCGGACCTAGGGCAGCCAATGGTACGCGTGGAAGCCGCTCGGTAGCGCTAGCGGAGCGACTTCCGACCCTTCCGCTAATGTTAAGCCGTGCCGCTCCCAAACGCCACCTAAGCGGTCATCATCACAACGCGACGTTCAAAGCGGTGTCTCGTTCCAGTCGACCTCGCACGCCAAAGACCACGTCGCGCACCTCCACCAGGACCACCCCGTAGACCGCTAACCATGTTTCAGAATGTGAAAATTAGATGTGTAGGTATGTACATATCATACATAGCAATGTTAATGTAAAAATAAAGTAACAGCACCAAATTGGTGACCTCTAGGAATGTTTCTTTGTCTAGTTTCGTGTTAATTAATTAAATAATGAAAAAGTGCGAGATTTTCCCATTATTTTTACTGTTCAAATTTGTGTAAATTAAAGTACCACCTGTCAAGCAAAACAATCAAAGAATGTAAAGCATTATTTATTTGTAGTATTAAAAATTTGTTCGTTAACTGTTCCATCCAGTTTCAACAACTCCTGGTATCATACTTACGAACTGACTTGATTCCAATCATCCAGTTGTTTAAAACTATTAAAGTTATCGAAATGGACCAAGGACGAAAATGTTGATATTACCTTTGATAAGGTCACTTCCGGTATATAAGCTAAAATGGCGGCACTCATTTTTTTATAAGATAAAGTTGCAGTTTTTTTATGTAGCTTAAGAGTATTTTTTCTGAATTCAGCAATATATATTGTGCTATATACCTACTTATTTTTTGAAAAAAGTGTTAAAAGAAATAATTGTTAAAAAATGACTGCAACGCTCTATACTCAGAAACTATTAAAGTAGGTAATCGAAATGCGGTTTTCGCCAATCGATTGCATTCGTGCCAAAGACGAAAATGCTGATATTACCTTTGATGACGTCACTTCCGGTATAAGCTAAAACTCATTTTTTTATAAGATAAAGTTGCAGTTTTTTTATGTAGTTTAAGAGTATTTTTTTTCTGAATTCATCAATATACATATTGTGCTATATTTATTTTTTGAAAAAAGTGTTAATACGAGGGAAGTCTCTTGCCAATTTGCCAGAATTTTTTTTAAAAATCGGTTGTCTACGTCCTTATAGACTACAGGCCCGTATCAAAAATTGATGGGTCATTTGAACCACCAGGAGACCTATGTAGAACGATAGAAGGGCATAAAATAATAAGATTCAGCACTATGCCGTCACTTGTAAGCTGTCCAACTGAGTACAGGTGAGAATTCAAAAGTACAGGTAGACCGGGTATATTTTGGTCATATATTTTTGTACGGCATTCTTACAATCAAAAGATCCATGAAAAATAATGAGAAAACGCTTAGTGCCGTACAAAAATATTGCGTCACAAAGTCGGAAAAATTTTTCATTTTCCGCCGATTTTGAGGGTAAATTTGGTCATTTGATCGTGTACGGCATCGGTTCCATACAGTTTCAGCACCTCTTCTAATTCATTATTCCGCAACGCCGTACAAAAATAATGGTACAAGGGGAAAAGATCGAGGGTTGCAACCTCCTCTTTTCCGTGGTCCGGGGGGATCATTTGACACAGTACGGCATCGGTTCCAAAACATTATCTAGCACTCAAAAGTACTATTAAAAATAATGCCGTCAAAAAATTATTGTTCATTTGAATGTATATCCATAATTATCTTAATTTCATCGTATACTTCATTTATAAAGGTGGAAGGTCATTTGATCCTGTACGGCAACTTTTTTTTCAACATCACATTGCTAAAAACAATTGTTATATAATATTGCCGTTCAAAAGAAACTGTTCTAAAAAAAATTATAGAGAAATATAAAACATGCAATTTTTGAAATTATTTACAAAGTTTAAATAATCATAGATTAATGAAATATAGCAATTTTCTAGATATTATCGTTGTTTTAAATAGTATTTAGGTAAATAAACCAGAAAAAAATAATGCCGTACATTTTAATGCAGACCATATTTTTTGGCTGATGAAAATGACACTACCATTGCAGGGGTAGGTACTGTATGGTCATCTGATACTGTACGGCATTAACATATTTTTCAAGAGAACAATTGATAATATGCATTAATCATTATGCCCTCTATCTGAAGTGAAACGGTATGTATACAGGGTGTTTCAGACCACCCGTACCGCCCAAATATCTCGCGAAATACAAAACGCACTGAAAAAAGAAAAAATAAGTCTAAAAATGTTTTAAGACTCTATTGTTTGATAGTAATAGGATGTCCCCACTCCCACCCATGTGGGGAGGAGAGGGGGGTAACTTTGTAATCTTAAATAGCACCCCCCCCCCCCCCCCCCCCCAGTTTATTATGCAGATTTGAATTCTGCGTTAACAAATAGGAACTTTTTGTTTGAAACATTTTTTGAAGTTCGTGACAGATGGCGCTGTGATCGCCGAAAGAAGTTTTCCGATTACCTAAATGCTAATTTGATGTCAGTTTTGTTAAGTGACAATCAAAAATGTTAATGCTTTGTAAAAGGGAAGAGGGGGAGCTTTATTACCCCCCCCCCCTTTCCCACACCGCCACTTCACCCCTAATTTTAGATTTAAACGTATCTCGAATGTCAATGTGTTCTTTACTCGTGAAATCAAAGTATTTCAATTTTTTTTTCTATTTTCCATCAAAGACAAACAAAATTTACAAAATTTAACTTCTTCAATCGTGGTATTGAACAGTTGTTTAAATCTAAAATGGTTGCGTTTTCCCATTCTAGGTTTTGGGCCGTAGGGTCACTGACCTGTATCAGGTCAGTGCGTAGGGTTGAGGTGGCGGTGTGGGGAAGGGGGAGGGGTTAATAAAGCTCCCCCTCTTCCCTTTTACAAAGCATTAACATTCTCAATATATAATGTCTATAGTGATAATTATTACAAGTAAATTACAAATTTTTGAGTCAATGTAAACAATTATTTGATGAAGTTTGCTCGATTACATTTTTCTTACTGAGTTCTTAGAGCATCCGAGTCAGCACACAGCACTGCGTACAAGAGGAAGTCTCAATGCAGGTATATACTATATGTAGATATATGCCTACAAATGCTAAACGTCGGAACAGAACGTCGCTCTGTAAGCGATATACATATACAGACTGTTCAACGAAAAGCGCCCAGGAGTATAGCGACTTCAGTGGTGTTATAACTCTAACAAACCATATATATTATTAAATGGGACTGTCTTTGCTACAATTTGATGAAAAAAAATCTTTTACACGCAGTCATTCGTTTGTTGTGACGTAATCGACCATTTTTTTAAATTGCACGATCTAATTTTTTTGTCTATTTTTGTAGAGAATTTTACGTACTTTTCATCTATCTAAACATTTATTACGATTTTTTTATTTTTTTTTATTTACTTTTTTTATTTTTTTTTATTTTCATTTTTTTAATTTGTCAGTTCAACCTTAGAAGTGTTATACATGACACTTTTGGTGTAAAATAATTAGGCTACATAATATTTACATTACTGTGTTGCCATTTTATGACAATTTTGAGAAAAATGCAAGAAACTATTGTGTGTAATAATTTTGTTTCTACAAATGTGTTGATGTAACGGCGTACTAGATCGAATTAGTTTATTACATTTTTTTCAAAAATTTCTTAACATGGCAACAGTAATGTAAATATTATGTAGCCTAATTATTTTACACCAAAAATGTCATGTATAACACTTCTAAGGTTGAACTGACAAATTAAAAAAATAAAAATAAAAAAAATAAATAAAAAAAATAAAAAATCGTAATAAATGTTTAGATAGATGAAAAGTACGTAAAATTCTCTACAAAAATAGACAAAAAAAATTAGATCGTGCAATTTAAAAAAATAATCGATTACGTCACAACCTCACAACAAACGAATGACTGCGTGTAAAAGATTTTTTTTTCATCAAATTGTAGCAAAGACCGTCCCATTTAATAATACATATATGTGGTTTGTTAGAGTTATAACACCACTGAAGTCGCTGTACTCCTGGGCGCTTTTCGTTGAACAGTCTGTATATACATCCTACGCTCCTAAGCAATTATGTACGGATGAAACACTTACATTAAAAAACAGAAGTGTTTATTATTATGATTACATACTGTTTTATTAATATGAACTTTCAGATTTGTACGGCCGTATAAAAAAATATCGTACCAACTATCACCCTAAAGTACATTTCGTTACATGGATTTTTCTGCACGTTTTTCCCCCTCTACTGACTGTTGGACTAACAAAAATGTACGGCATGTGAAAAAATGTTATCTATGCATAAAATACTTTCAGAATAAATTAATTTTATGTTGTGTCAAATGATCCCCCCGGACCACGGAAAAGAGGAGGTTGCAACCCTCGATCTTTTCCCCTTGTACCATTATTTTTGTACGGCGTTGCGGAATAATGAATTAGAAGAGGTGCTGAAACTGTATGGAACCGATGCCGTACACAATCAAATGACCAAATTTACCCTCAAAATCGGCGGAAAATGAAAAATTTTTCCGACTTTGTGGCGCAATATTTTTGTACGGCACTAAGCGTTTTCTCATTATTTTTCATGGATCTTTTGATTGTAAGAATGCCGTACAAAAATATATGACCAAAATATACCCGGTCTACCTGTACTTTTGAATTCTCACCTGTACTCAGTTGGACAGCTTACAAGTGACGGCATAGTGCTGAATCTTATTATTTTATGCCCTTCTATCGTTCTACATAGGTCTCCTGGTGGTTCAAATGACCCATCAATTTTTGATACGGGCCTGTAGTCTATTAGCCCATCCATAATCTGTTTACTTCATTAAGGCAAACTAAAAAATTCTTCTTCTTTAAAAAAAATGAGTGACGCCATTTTAGGTTATACCGGAAGTGACGTCATCAAAGGTAATATCAGCATTTTCGTCCTTGGCCCGAATGCAATCGATTCCCGAAAATCGCATTTCAATAACTTTGATAGTTTCTGAGTATAGAGCGTTGGAAGGAATGTGTATGGACAGACAACAGATGGAATTTTTTTTTCATATGTTGTATCTACGTATTCAGAAACGCAAAGATATGTAAAAATTTGCATAGGTCAATTTTTTTGGAACACTAATACAATACTTTCCTTTTACTTTGTACTCGGGAAGTAAAAACTACTTCTTTATTCAATGAGAAAAACTAAAAAGTATAGGTACATCAAAAGCCAATTTTTTTTTATACTTACGTAATACGCATATAACATTACAGCCAGCAACGTTGTCATGCTTTTTATAAAAAATATACATAACAGTATTTTTATGTAAATGTTGCGAAACTTTGCTATGTAGTTGTAGTTGTGATTTATTTTAATGTGTCTCCTTTGCAGATGTTATCTTCGGTGGTATAGTAGATAGCTTTTGGACTAGCAATTATCCAAATGTGTATCTACTGTCTTGTTGAATGTAGGTATAATACTATATCATACCATCCTGCGAATAGCATTTAGACGTGTGTTAATGCTATTTGCTGCTTACCCCGAAATGGAACTATCGACGCACAGTAGGGATTCTGTAATTAAGTAACAATTTTTCAGTTTTGTATGTTTTATGCTGTGAAAGGTAATTATAAAAATCATGAACAAAATGAGCAAAAAATTAGAGTAAATGAAAATTAAAATGTTGATACCGGAGTGTGAAGTTGTAGTGTCATCAGAACATTTTGAATGGCTCATCAACGTGATTAGCACAAAATTATATGAGATGATTAAAAACTAATTCCATTCAAGTCCACACTACAACTTCACAAACTTGTACAGATACGTTTAATCAGTGCCAATTGTAGGAAATTTAACCCTCTACAACAAAGAACTGAATTTTTTTTGTCATTAGGTCGTAAGATAAAGAAGTTATAGAGCAAATCTACGATATTTAACAATACCATAGATATCTTAAATTTATGTGTTAACAAGTTCACAAACAGGAAGTGAAACGTACAAAAACTTTAAAATTATTTAATATAAATTTCCCATGCAACATAAGAAATCAGTAATATTGCTCTTCCTTTTTGAATTGTGTTTATCTGTGTAATAACAATATAATAAAATTGTTCAATTGAATAATATTAATAACGCAAACCCATTCTTTCGTGATTGCAATTATACTATTTAATTCAATATCCTTGTTATCTCTCCTACAATAGGTATACTGAACCACACTGATACAGCTATGCGAAACGAATGGTTCTATTATTCTGTAATTTGTGTTTCTTCATCAATCATTTGAACATGTTTAACTTCTGCGTAAATTATATAAACTGAACAGTTTGATTTCTCTGATCCCGCTTACTAATTTTCTTAGGTGAAGAATACCATTATTATTACGCTTTCACTGAAAAATACATTACAGCTAGGTACTAATAATGTTTGGATTTACCGGTTAATTATTCCTCCGCTACTAACCTGTTTAACAATCTTCAATTTTAATGGCGTTTTTGTAATTATAATTAGACATTAATGATATTGCAGAGATCGACAGAAAAATTAGGTAAAATGAGGTGGGGTAATAAATTGTGAATTAGCAATTAAAAAATTAAAAAACAAATAAGGTTTCAATTAAAAATTATTTATTTTGGGTTAAACTGTGTGGGTAATGGTTTTTTATTGATTAAACAATCAAAACGTTTCGGACACCACTTACAGGTGTCTTCTTCAGTGGGTTAAAATTAAAATTAAACGAAACTGACAAATTGTAGGTACAATTAAAACTAAATTGTCAACTTATAACTATGCCAACTAAATAATTATTAAGGCAAATATTATCAAACTGTCTATTAATATTATTAGGATGTTTATAAATTTCAATGGCTTCACGTTAATAATATTTAATTATTTAGTTGGCATAGTTATAAGTTGACAATTTAGTTTTAATTGTACCTACAATTTGTCAGTTTTCTTTTCGTTTAATTTTAATTTTAACCCACTGAAGAAGACACCTGTAAGTGGTGTCCGAAACGTTTGGATTGTTTAATCAATAAAAAACCATTACCTACACAGTTTAACCCAAAATAAATAATTTTTAATTAAAATGAACAACTGTGGAAGCTTTCATTTTTAAATAAGGTTTCGCTTATTTGGCCTTAAAATTTTGGTGTTTTTACACAGTTTATAAATTTTTTTAAATGACGTTTCCGCCTCTTTGAGGTGTCTGCACTGTCGAGCGGTTCCGCTGTCCGTTCTCTTCACTAGCGCGTATGTTAGAGGTCGGTGGTCGGCGAGTATTGTGAACTGACGACCTTCTAAGCAATGCACGAAATGTTTGACGGCGGAATAAGCTGCCAGCAACTCTGTGTCGAATGTGCTGTACTTGTGCATGGGGTGTGCGTGGGGTGAGCTAGGGTGCAAGTACTAGCTATACTTATCTGCTTTGCAATGTTGGAATGCATAGGTGCGTTCGTCTGTCCACTCTATGTGTTGTTTGTCATTCTTTTTGCATGGGGTCTTGAGTAGCTCGGTCAGTGGGTACTGGGTACGTAGCGCACGGTCACTAGCGGTTGCGTTTTTTATAAACCGACGGAAATAATAATTAAAAGTATCCAAAATTCTACGTAGGTCCTGGATGGTGTTGGGTAACGGGAGGTTTTTTAGCGTCTCGACTTTGGCGTCTGAGGGTTTCACACCTTCGCTGGAGATGTCCATGGCGAGGAATGTGAGCGACATTGTACCGGGATCACATGTGGTCGCCACAGAGAGGCACATAGCTTTTTAGGTGAAAGGGACCCTTTTTAAACTCATCGGAGTTATTTTACACGATAAACATTAAAATAAAACCATATATGAATAAAAGTAAGTAAATAAATGTACCTACAAGTAAATAATTAGATAAATATTTTAAATAAACAAATAGATTAATTTACTTTTTACTAAACAATTTTTTAAAATGGAGCCCCCCCCCCCCCCATAATCCGGCCCTGATCCCGACAGACGTACCCCGAAGCAAGAAAGTTTTGAAAAAGCACTTGCGAGATTTACTGAAACTGTAAATTTTTATAAACCCCCAGTAATAGGCAAACGTGCTACTGGCATAACTTCCACTATTATGCCACTGAAAATCCGAATATCATCAGAGAAACACACAGCCAAGACAGATGGCGTATAACTGTCTGGGGAAGTATAATTGGAAATCATGTGATTGGACCATATTTTTTTAAGGTAATTTAAACGGTCTCATGTATTTAGATTTTCTGTCAAATCATCTTCCTGTTTTGCTCGAAAACATTTCCCATGTTGTGAGGCAAACAATGTGGTATAAACATTATGGGGCTGGAGCGCATTATTTACGAGAGGTGGTAGGAATGGTCCACCTGATCACCTGATTTAACAAAATCCGATTTTTTTAAATGGAGTTATATTAAAAGTCTAGTTTATCCAACTCCACCAACAATACCAAAAGATATGAAGAAAAGAATAGTGCAGACATTCAGGTCCATTACACCAGAGATGCTTAGGAATGTTAGTCCAATCATTCAATAAAAGAATAAATTTGCGCATTAGGGAAAATAGCCACCATTTTGAGCATCTTATATAAAATTTAAATTTTAAAATAGACACTTTAAAATAAACTGTTGTAAACCCAACGTTTCTCGGGACCCATCCTACAGCCGCCGTCTATCGTTTTGGATGGATTTAAATATTTTTTTAAATTGACCGGTAAACGACGAAAGAAAGGTAAGTACATATATCAAACTTAACACAAAAGTTGAAGAGGATGCAATTGGTCGCCCAGTGGTGAAGAAATATACAGGCTGTTTCATTTGAAAAAAATGAAAGTCGTTGAAAAAATTGTGAATGTAAATTTATTTTTTGACCACCCTATACAATATAAAAATTCAAAACTTAGTAAAGGAAAGTCGAGTCCTTTAGCTTTCTAAATTTGTCAATTCCAAAATTTCACCATTAAATCGGAGACGGTGGTGAATTCTTAAAGAGGGGTATAATTTTTCCGTATTTGTCGAAGAAAATTGTTTTTCTCCGGAACGAGTGGAGGAGTACAATTAGTACAAAAAATATTTAAGGGTAATATAACAGTGACTACAGAGGTTCTTAAAAAAAAGTTAGGTTATTTCATTTGAAAAAAAGTAAGTCGTTTGTCTACCTTACTGTTGGATCACCCTGTATATATGAAAATAATTTTAAAGTATTTCCTTTTGACCACCATTAATAGGTGTTTTCTTTTTGCATGTTGTGGTAGACCTAAGTCAGCTCTGTCAATAACACACCATTCGTTTTATAAAAATAATTTGACTCAGTTCTCAATAACCCTATTCGTTTTAAAAGCTTTATTTAAGTTTTATATTAACCTGAGGCAGAAATGTTTACATGATACAAGGCACTTTAATCACGTGATGATTGTAACTTTACCTAACCCTGTGGCGATGCAAAAAGAACACGCCTAATGGATACCTTTCAAATAAATCTGTAAGTAGAGTTATAGAACTACGACAGAGGTTTGCCCCACCCTGTATATGTTGGTGTTATGACGGTATTTTGACGTAGGTCAAATTAAATTAGTCACGATAGAAGCCCGCGAAAATCAAAAAACCACTTGATCTGGTCTACCAAGGATCATTGAATAAAGAATTTATTCAATGCCAAGGATAGACAACTTTACATTTTCAACAATATAGGCATATGTGTACATATTGGCATAAATGGAGGCCTTGTATAAATTAAGGAACTTGATAAATAACGACAGAAAAAATATTCATTTCAGTTAATATTTAAATTAAAAATATTAAAGAGTAGGTAATGAGTCATCGTTTTTTTCTAGAATATTCTAAAGAACTTTCAACCAATCGTGTGGTATGGCGCCGGCGCATTAACAACCAATAGAAACGATTCGTAAAACAGCAGTTTCGAAGGTTATAAATACACTCTCTTGCAATTGCCGGTCTTTTTCGTCGGCGTTCTGGTGGACGTCGCGGTTAACGTTTTTCGTTTCACTTGTAATTGTAAATATAATGTACTAATTATCATTAGTGTGTGATTCCTTAGAATCAAACGCAATACGATGTGGTATTAATATTCAATACTATTTGTCGTCGGTCAAGAAATCATTTTTTCCTCATCGTATCACTTCCATTTCGAGGACCTAACATATTCAACATGTAAGTATTAACAATATTTAAATTATGTCTATTTATTTGTAAATAATGCAAACGAGGAATTTATTATCTTTACATAGAAAGAAACAATATGTGCTTTAATTTCTTGAAGAAATAATATCAGATACGTAGTTAGCGCCATTTTATTTACAAAAATTTGCATTGTTATCTCAATTCACATTAATCCCTTATTTAAAGAACTTCAAGTTCCTCCTGTATAATATTTCAATTTTTCCCTTCCATGTGAACCAGTAAAGCGAATTTTACATGAAACCGACATGCGCACTCAGCGGAAATGATATTTTTCATTTTTTACATAACCTTACATTATAAACTTATTTTGCTATAAATTTTATTGTGTTTCCCTATTTGGAAACTATTTTATTATCAAATCCATTTTAGTTGAAAATCTGTGTATTTTGCAAACTTGATATTTTTACATCAAATGTTAAGGCCCCAAACTGTACGATTTGTCATACGACAAGTATCGTTTTAACTTGTCGTAGGGCATAATTCCCTACAAACATGAACGATAAGTCAAACGACAAATGTCGCACACTATAAAATAATATTATTGATCTTATTTTTCAAAATATCTATTGTGGCGTTGGGGCATATTTCCTTATAGGTACATACTCTTTCAGCAACTCTTCGTAACTGGAGTTACGTTTAATTTTATTCGCACAGTCCGTAGATTTTATGTTTACAATCCATTAATAAAAGTAAGTATAAACCAATTGGTATAAACAAAACAATCAACTCTTTTTCCTTGAAGTTGTACTAAAGTTTGTCAGACATCGCAAAACTGCATACACACGATACGATCTGGAAGTCCCAAATCCAGTGTACGCCAAGTTTTATGGCAGTTTCCGAGGGGTGGCTCACTCGTTAAATATGGTGTACACATACTAGTTCAGTACG
This sequence comes from Pyrocoelia pectoralis, assembly GCA_036250285.1. NCBI lineage: Eukaryota > Metazoa > Arthropoda > Insecta > Coleoptera > Lampyridae > Pyrocoelia > Pyrocoelia pectoralis. Next base: position 33,053,886 of record CM070075.1, on the reverse strand, counting down.
GTCAATACAGATTCAGTCCTAGTTCAGTGAGTTCAGTACCATTCAGTATTTGTTCAGTAAATTTTAAGTATGTTCAATATCCGGGTGTTTATGTTTGAAAACGTGATAAATCGGGCACTATTTTGTCGCTGTCTCAAGATATGACATCATCCGTGGCATATTTGCTTTCTTCAGTGCTGAGTGTGCGGTAGTTTTTCAAGTTAATGATTTGAAATTTTGCACACGCATTAATTTTAATGTGCTTAAAATATTATAATGAAGCATCTCTATTTCTGCCGTGGTTAAAGAGCTCACAACCTTGCGAAAAAACCTTCAGAGCAATTAGGTCTCAAACGTCTACATTTTCGGCTGTGGTCAACTTCAGCATCCTTGAAATTTTACATCGCCTTCATCGTTTACAGACAATTAATGAAATATTGTGTGATTTAGGTATGTACTGTACAGGGTGTACAACTAAGAAAGGAGGCCGGCCATAACTCAGAAACTATTTGAGATAGAACAGTGAAATAAAAAATCTTATGATAAATGTGGCCAAGAGAAAATGCTGGAAATTATTTTCAATTTCCTACCATTGCCGCCAGAGGGCGTTTCACTGATTTCAATTTGAAATTCCCATTTTTGGACAATTTTCCTCAGTAAGGTATTTAAGAAAATATATTCATTGTAAACTAGTGATCAATATGTAAAACTTTGTTTAATGAATTTTTACGATTGCTGTCAAAATAAAGGGAGGGGGAACTAAATTACATGTTAATAGAAAAAATCGTGTAATTTCGAAACGGGTTGCTTGAACTTGTCAAGCCCTTACGTACAAATTAAGTGTAAAAGTAAACAAATTACAGTTAAAAAAAGCACTCTTTGCTGGTTGCTATCAGAGAAAAGAGCGCGTCTTAGCAGTGATAGGCTAAGACGTGTTATGGGCCCCATTACAAATAAAGAAACAACTCATAACAAACCGATAATTGATAAATTCAAAAATGACAAACAACAGAGGACAAGAAGATTAAAATTAAACCACGTATTGTCTACTTCAGAAGAATCCGAAGAATGTACTGATGAAATCGAGTTCGATGAACACAGCTCCGATTATCATGAGTCTGAAGAAGAAACTGTTGTTGCTCATGACAGAATTTCATTGGAGTGCGAAAACTATTACGCTGTCGTTTACCATAATGGATGGTACATAGGACGAATCATTGAAAAGATAATGGGGCTATAATTAAGTTTCTTAAGTATGATCTTGACAGATACGTATGGCCTAAAGTGACAGATATCCATTTTGTAGAAAAAAAATTCATTTTTTATGGTCCAATTTGTTTAATTGGAAATTGTCCTTTTTCTCTTAACACGTTCACAGTCCACTGTACATTTTAAAATAATACTCGTCACGTCCATATGGGTCATATTAAATAGTCATAAGTTCGTTTATTGTAAACATAACTCAATAAAATTTATATCAAAATATAGGTTTTTCTTTTCTCTAACGTCTTATTAAGAAACAATAATTCATACTGCCACGTCCTACGCTTAATCCGAAGATTTGTGGCCCATATGTGGATCATGGACGTGCCAGTAAATGCTGTGAAAGGACTGTGAACGTGTTAAAAGAAGCGACAAATTACAAATTGAAAGCAAATACAAAATCATTAAATGTGAATAAATTTATTGTTATTTTTGAAAAGACTAATAAATATTTTACATCAGAGTAACATTAATATTTAAAAAATAGTTTTATTTAACCACTTAGTAACAATGTTGAAGCTTGATATACTAATATACTTCTCAATGATGTCTTTTTTTAACAAAAACATTATTTGGTAATGGGTGTATTTTTATTTCAACTTTTTTTTACTAAACTCAGTATTAATTTATTCTTTAGAGTGATTATTCTGCAAAAAACATTTATCAAAAATTTACTGGGAAGAAAACGTACCAAATTATATAATTAATAAATGTGTATATTATTTTTATTTAAACAAATAATTCAAACTTCACGATTACATAACGTAGAAGGGCATTTTGAGCAACATTTGTAATAAACCTAACTTCGTAGCAAGTTGTTTTATGCATTCAGTATCTGTTCAGTACGGGTACAATATGAGGTCAGTATAGTCAGTATGAGTTCAGTATGGTCATTATAGGTTCAGTATTTTGTCAGTACTAGTTCAGTCTGTTGAGTAAATTCAGTACGCATTCAGTACTTTCGAAGTAGGTTCAGTATCAAAAAGTTAAATATGGTGTACAGATTTTTTGCGAGTGAGCCACCCCTCGGCAGTTTCATACTACCATCCCATATCATTTCGACTTACAATACGAAGCACGACAAGGGTACACACGGTACGATTATCGTTCAGATCCAAGTCGTATGACAAATTGTACTGTCTGTAGGGCCTTTTACACTTCCAGTGTGCTGAAGGCAATTTGTAGAATTCAAATACTTATACAGGGTGTCCCAGGTTTAATGATCAGGACTTTGACATTTTGTAGAGAAACACATTTTAAGGTGGGTTGCTCCTATATACATAGGTCCTAAAATTCTTTGTTTCTGAGGTACAGAGTGCGTCACAATTTTCTAAAAAATAAAGGTTTTATTTATTTATTTCCGAACAGTTGAAAATATTCAAACCAAAATTGGCACACAAGATACATGGACAGAGCATAAGATCCATGGCAACCATAATTTTTGTACACAGCCAAAATACATTTTTCGTGAAATAAATGACAAAAATCTAGTTTGCGGCCGCACGGTAACAGAAAAGAAAAAAAGTCTAGAGACATTTTTTGTTCAGAATTGAGTGCTCCATCGAAAAGTATATTTCGAATATTTAATTCAGTGCCGTACTATTTTTACTTATCAAATTAGTAGAACGGATTACCCATATCTCCGCCACTGGTTGATTAAAAAAATTGATATTCTTCAATCTTGTGGCCCTCTGTCCTTGTATCTTGTGTGCCAATTTTGGTTTGAATTATTGCCACAGTTTCGAAATAAATAAATAAAAACTTTATTTTTTAGAAAACTTTAACGCCCTGTATCTCACAAAAAAAGAATTTTAGGAACTACGTTTATAGGAGCAACCCGCCTTAAAATGTGTTTTTCTACAAAATGTCAAAGTCCTGATCATTAAACCCGGGACACCCTGTATAATGAAATTTGATATCGATATAGGTAGGAAGCTGTATGACTTAAATAAGTCGTTGCTCATATTACGGAAGGTATCGTTGTCTCTGATATTGCATAAATGCACTTGAAATAGAATAAACTCATGCGTTTGATTTTTATTAGTGCTTTGTATCAAATTTTTGATTTGATCACAATGGAGATTATGAAGTGCAAAGATTAGAGTCTAATCTTTTGTGGAGTGTTAATGAATTGTATGCTACACTGTTCAGTAGGGTGCATCGAAAAAACACTTTTTTCGATTTCACTATTCCAATAGTGATTTTTTTTTGTGGTTTGGTGTCAAAGTAACGTAAAAACTTGACTCTAAAGTTTTAAAAAATGGGTAAAAAATGACGTTTTTTGAAGATTTTTAAAAAATGATCTCCAAGCTGATTCACACTTGCCAATAGGGATTTTCTGTTTCCAAATGACACTGACATAGCGACAAAAAAAATTGACGGTGATCGGATGTGCCCTTCAGGTGCCGACTTCACACTAATTTTTTCGTCAAAATTGCGAAAATTGAGATTTTTTCGTATTTTTGCAATAAATTGCTAAACACCACCCCTGGGTTGTTTTGACAGTGCAGGCCTTTTAAAATAACTCAAACCTAAGTCTAAAACACTCTGATGTAGTTATTTCGTCTGTATTACTCCTGGTTACATGTCAAGGGCCTTCAAACACAAGCAAAGCATTCATATAAGGAACCGAAGTGCAACGTTTTTTAGACTGTAGAGAACGGATTTATAGGTAACTCAACATTGTTTTGTTAGGCAGTTTCCTAATGTTCTTTACGCATTTCTGAGTCCGAGCGAAGCGACGCTGCCTATTTTTAGCTCCCCTTCGTCTATCTGCGCTCGGACTCAGAAATGCGTAAAGAACATTGGGAAACTGCCTAACAAAACAATGTTGAGTGATAGTGTAAATTAAATAAATCAGATGGTGTTGTAACTTATATACGAGAGGATGTAAACGCAATAGTACTAAGATAATGGAAGTCGGCAAGTTAAAAATTATAAACACTTATATAAATTAAAACGATAACAGGACGTTGAAGGTTTCATCCATTTACAGGTCACACGACCTACCTTGCATTGAATTCATTAATAACCTAAATAATTTCTTAAATGATAAAAAAATGTAAAGAATCACTTAATTGTAGGGGACTTTAACATTGACATCGCTAAAAATACGGCGACGAGTAATGATTTTCTAAATGCCTTACTTGAGACAGGGTATTATCCTGGTTTCATAGGTATCACTAGGCCAAAAGATAGTAATGGGAACGGAACATGCATTGATAACATATTTATAAAAAATTTTAACCTAAATACAAGAACGTTTAAATTAACGATACCTTCACCCGATCACTATCCCATGATCGTAACTATTAACAAACCACAAGCCAAAGAACCACTGCATAGGTAATACATTTTTTTACAATTACAAAAAACTAGAATACTTAGCTAGCAAAGTCAATTGGAACAGATTTATATCAATGCAAGAGCCTAATACAGCTGTAAACTGGTTTGTAGAGGAAATTAAAAAGTGTCTAAATAAATGTAAATTTAAACATAATACTAATGGCAAAACCTCTAGTCGGATACCTAGAAAGGAGTGGATAACCAAAGGTACAGGGTGTCTGTAAACCTCCTACCATAAATTTACCAGCCGATTCCTGACGCAAAAATAAGCCAAAAATGTCAGTACAACTTTTGTCGTAAACCGCTTCCTGAGGAAGATACACGTCTTTGAAAATGGTGTTGAAAAAACGGAAAACAATTGCATTTTTAAAACGGCTTGAGATAAAAAATTAAAATTTCTGAGGCAGCCTAAGCTGTTAAAGGCCTACATTTTCTACTATTTTGTTTTTTAAAAATTAACCATGGGCGGTACGAATGGGGGTTATCACCTTCTTATTATTACCCGCTTTTTTTACCTTTTGTTTTTTTGCATTTTATTTTGCAGATTCGGATTCTCTGATATCTAATTAACAAAAAAGGTTCTCTTGTTGCAACTTGCCTAGACTAACCGTTTCCTATAAAATTCAGGTTTTCTGTTTAACGAAATTCAATTTTAAAAAACACTGAATTTGCGCAAATTAAATTAATTAAAACACTTTTTTAAGTTAAGTTATTGAAAAATAAAGTAAAATTAATACAATTAAAGTAAATGTTCGAAGTGTTCTCCGTTGTTCTGAATACATCCTTCAGCACGCCTTCTTAAAGAATTCCTAACTCGTTCAAAAACTCCCTGCTGCAAGCGAATGTGATTAGCCGCATTTTGGATACGTTCCCAAAGTTGCTCCTCGGTATCGACGTTCTGTTTGTAAACTGCAGCTTTCATGGCACCCCAGAAAAAAAAATCCAAAGGATTCATATCTGGTGATCTTGGGGGCCATCTTACCGGAGCATCATCACCCCGTCCTATCCAGCGCTCTGGAAATGTTTCGTGTAGCCACATTCGGACGGCACGTGAAAAATGGGGAGGGGCCCCATCATGCAGAAACCACATTCTGTTCCATTGTTGCAATGGTACATCCTCCAACATGCCTAGTAGATCATTCTGGAGAAAATTTAGATAACTTGCTCCACTTAAGCGCTGGGGTAAACGAAATGGTCCTATAAGATGGTCGCCCACAATACCCGCCCAAACATTTATCGAGAACTTCCTCTGATTGTTCCCAACTCGTATAGCATGGGGATTTTCATCCGCCCACCGATGTTCATTATGGTAATTAAAAATCCCATCCCGAGTAAACTGCGCCTCATCTGTTGTTAACAAGTCCATTAAAAATTCTGGATTATTGACACGTTGTTGCAATATCCATCTACTGAACTGAAGTCTAGCTCTCGAATCCTCAGGATAAATTGCATGAACTTTTTGATAATGGTAGGGATACAGTAGCTGTTCTTTAAGTGTTACATGAACGACGTCTTTAGAAGTTCCAAGTGTGTTTGCTAGTCTTCTAACACTCACACCGTGTTGTTCTTCCACAGCATCCAAAATATTCTGTTCCATTTGTGGAGTACGAACAGTACGATTGCGGCCTCCTCCTGTACCTTGTTTTGGGACAAATGATCCAGTTTCTCGGGCTCGCTGATCTACAGCAATAAACGTTCTTCTATTGGGAACTCTCCGGAGAGGATACAATTCAGAGTATCGTTCAACAGCACGAGCACCGTTACCTAAACATTCCCCTAACACAGGGATGGCAAATGCGTGGCACGCGTGCCAAACTTGGCACGCAAGAGATTTTTGACGGCACCCTGATGAATTCTATTTATTAATTTTTTTCATATTCGCGAAGTTTAAACTGCAGTCACAAATACCCATTTCAATAGATGAATAAATACTGGCACGGGAGAAAATGTGTCTTTAAATTTTATTCTATTTTGGCACTTTGTTCCATTCCTATTTGCCATCCCTGCCCTAACACTAAATGCATATCTGCATATTCTTCAAAAGTGTATGCTACAGCCATAATTGACTGTTGAAACTAACTTAAACAAATAATGACAACGATTAATTGAACAATTTGTCAATACAAAAACATCTGCAACAACTTTTGACAGATGTTTGTAGCACACCTTATTTCTAAAATCATAATCACTGCATTTTAGATAAACTTTGAGACTAACGGAGAACACTTCCAACATTTACTTTAATTGTATTAATTTTACTTTATTTTTCAATAACTTAACTTAAAAAAGTGTTTTAATTAATTTAATTTGCGCAAATTCAGTGTTTTTTAAAATTGAATTTCGTTAAACAGAAAACCTGAATTTTATAGGAAACGGTTAGTCTAGGCAAGTTGCAACAAGAGAACCTTTTTTGTTAATTAGATATCAGAGAATCCGAATCTGCAAAATAAAATGCAAAAAAACAAAAGGTAAAAAAAGCGGGTAATAATAAGAAGGTGATAACCCCCATTCGTACCGCCCATGGTTAATTTTTAAAAAACAAAATAGTAGAAAATGTAGGCCTTTAACAGCTTAGGCTGCCTCAGAAATTTTAATTTTTTATCTCAAGCCGTTTTAAAAATGCAATTGTTTTCCGTTTTTTCAACACCATTTTCAAAGACGTGTATCTTCCTCAGGAAGCGGTTTACGACAAAAGTTGTACTGACATTTTCGGCTTATTTTTGCGTCAGGAATCGGCTGGTAAATTTATGGTAGGAGGTTTACAGACACCCTGTATAATAATCTCCTGTGAAAGGAAAGAATCTTTATATATTAAAATGCTTAAGCATCCCAACAATATGGAATCAAAGAATCAATATAATGAGTATGTTAAAGTACTGAACAAGGTAATTAAAGACGTCAAATGCAAGTATGATAAAAAACTAATAGAAAAAAACTCCCAATAATACTAGGCAGTTATGGAAAATTATAAATACAAAAATTGGTAAACACAGAAAAACCAGTAACACGGACACGAATCACCTTGTAGACAACGATAACAACGCAATTAATAAAACTATTGACAGGGCCAACTACATTAATAATTACTTCAGCCAAGTTGGGGAAAAATTGTTTAATAACATCAAAAAACCAACATATAAAGAGCTCAAGCTACCATCAATGAACCCACATTCTATTTTTATTAAACCTACAGATAGGTTTGAAGTTCTCAAAATAATAGACAATATGGGTATAAAACAAGGGGGTGTCGATAGCATCAATACAAGGGTGTTAAAAACAATAGCTCCCTACGTAACCGATACTATAGCTCATATTATCAATCTATCAATTCAAAAATCTATATCGCCTGACGCCTTGAAAATAGCCGAAGTTATACCAAGTAAGAAAGACCTAACCAATTACAGACCAATCTCGCTAGTGTCCAATCTGGCCAAGATCTTTGAGAGGGTGCTTTACGATGGATTATATTCATTCACTACAAAAAGTAAAATATTAGCCTCAAATCAATTTAGGTTCATTAAAAACAAGGGCACTAAAATATATGATAATCTAGATAAAAGTAAACCAATTGCTGTAACTTTCTTAGACCTAGCGAAAGCCTTCGACACAGTAGAGCATAAAATCCTTCTAGAGAAACTACATAATTATGGGATTAGAGGCGAAGCTCTTCAACTAATAAAAAGCTACTTCCACAATAGACTCCAACGAGTGAGAATTGGGAATATTAATAGCGACGAATATTGCGGTCCCTCAAGGAACAATTCTTGGTCCATTATTTTTCATCTTATATATTAATGACTTACTACTATCAATGCCGAAAAACACCACTATTTCTTATGCAGATGACACTACGATTATATCAGAAGGAGAAACTTGGAATGAAGTTCAATTACAAATGAACAATTATTTAATGGAGGTAGAAACCTGGATGGCTCTGAATAAACTAACTTTAAATATTGACAAAACTGCTTACATGATACGGTAATTATGAAGGTAGTGTACCTGGTAATCTAGACATTAACATCAATAACCAACCATTGAAGAGAGTAGAAAGCTGCAAGTATTTGGGAATAATTTTTGATTATAAATTAAAATGGAGATATCACATTGAAAATATTATTAAAAAAACCAAATATTTAATATTCATCTTCTACAAACTCAAAATTTATGCAATCAGATACACTAAAATTGTTATATTATGCATTTTTTCACAGCATCATATCTTACGGTATAATCGCATGGGGTGGTGCTTACAACAATGAACTTGTCGCTTTACAAAATATGCAAAATAAACTAGTAAAAATAATAAACAAAAATAAACCTACTCCAGAAATTCCTTTAAATGTAAAGCAGCTATTTGCGTATGAATCACTTAAAACTCACTACAATGATCTGAAATGTACTTACATAAATTCGAGAAGCAAAACTAGAAATAAGAGTATACTGTTGCCGAAGATCTCAAAGACGGTTAGTAAGAAAAATAGTTATATCAAGGCAATCAACCTATACAACAATCTACCAAAGAACCTCAAGGAACTGGACACTACAGTTAGGTCCGGCAAGCTTAGATTGAAGAGGTGGGTTGGGGAACATTGCCTTGTGTTAGTTTAAAGTCTAGTTTAGAGTAAAGTCTAGTTCAGAGTTTAGAGTTAGAGTTTGAGTAAGTTTGGTCCAGTAAGTGGGAAGGACAGTTTAATTTTCCTGCGGGATTTGGCCCAATACCTACATTTAGTTTTAAGTAATTTAGTGTGCTACTTATAGTTTAAAATTTAGTAGTATTTATTTATTTATTTAGTTATGTTTATTCCAATTATATATTACAACGGCTTACTTTAATAGAACTTAGAGCCACAGGACAAATGTCCCAAAACGGCTCTCATAATCTATTGATAACGAGACGAAATTAGTAGATTATTCTAAAAAACAACTTTCAATTCCTAATATACCGAGAAGACATACTTCTTACCACTTAACATTCTTAATCTAATCACCTAACAATTTGATTATACATTTTTTAAAACTAAGTTTGCTATTTGCAAAAATGTCTACCGAATTCACTTTCCAATTCCATGCATTGAACAGGGAACAAGCATAATTTAAAACATAATTTCAAATCCGTATTGGCTTTGTTTATGTAAAATAATTCCGAGGACCTAGCCGTTATTCTTGGAACATGCAGGTTCAATTGGCTCAACAAGTCAGGACAGTCAACCAGATTGTTTAGGAGCTTATATATTATCATAATTGCTGCTGCATCACGCCGTTCCGAGAGTCTGGCCAGTCCTGCAGCTTCCCGTAGCACCTTCGTAGGCAACCCAAATGGGCAATGGACCTTATACTTTTTGAAATATATACAGGGTGACTGGTTCATAAACGTATATATTGGAGGGCATGTTAATAGAGGTCATTTGCAGTTGTTTTAGCCAAACATGCCTTATACGAATGTGAATACTTGTTGAGATATTCTAATTTTTGTGTTTTCTTAGAAATCCGCCATATAGTCGTACTAATTTAAAAATTAAAGCAAATACAACCCCTCATTAGATTACACATTGGCAGACATTCTCTATCAAAAATTACGTTAAATACTCCGATCTAATAAAAATACGAAACCTAAAACCTCCACTTGTAAAAGAAAACTTCGAACAATTTGAACATTCACACGTAGTTATTTCAAAATTTTCATAATACATTAAGCGTACAAATAACTGTAAAAACTTCCTTGTTCTATTGGCTTTCGAAAGAGGTATAAAGGTTTACTACTTATGCTTCCACTGGGTAAATGTACAGGCTTGAACTTTATTAGAGACAATGTACGTCATTAAATAAAAGTCAATACTTTTTATTACGTATTGCGTATTTTATTTAATAAATAGTAATAAATTACAAATTAGGTTCAAAAATAGTTCCTCTACTTCTAATACAAGCACGTGCCCGTTTCCTAATCTCTGTTCTTGTGATTCGATTTGTTAGATTATTACGTATAGTTGCTGCTTCTGCTTGAATTTTATTAATTAATTCATCGCGCGTATTTATTTCAGAGGCATAAACGATTTCTTTCATGTGCCCCCATACGTAAAAATCTAGGGGTGTTAGATCGGGGCTCCTGGCCGGCCATGGAATTGGTCCTCCCCTTCCAATCCATCGATTTGGAAACGATTCGTCCAACAAATGTCGAATAGTTCGGCGATAGTGCGCAGGACAACCATCATGTTGGAAGACCATATTATGTCTATTTGCTAGAGGTACATCTTCCAAAAGGTCCAACAAATTATTCCGTATAAATTCCTCATAGGCTACTCCATTTAAAACACCCGGCAAAAAATGAGGACCAATTAAATTATCGCCAATGACTCCCATCCACACATTTACACTAAATCTATGTTGCACGCTAACCACTCTGCTTTGATGTGGATTTTCTTCCGCCCAATAATGTAAGTTGTGGAAATTTGTTATCCCTTCTCTAGTAAATTGAGACTCATCGGTCCATACAACTCTCCTCAAAAACGATGGATCGTCTATGTCAGCATTTAAAATAAAGCGACAAAATTCTACTCTACGTGCAGGATCTCCTTCTTCCAGCCTTTGGACGGGTGTATAATGGAACAGATGTAGACCCATTTCATGCAAAGTGGACCAAACCTTCCACTGAGATACACCCAGATCAGCAGCTACTCTCCTCGTGCTAATGGTTGGGTCACCTTCGAACCTTTGCAAAATTTCGTCAGTAATAGCAGGATTATGTCCAACAGGTCCTGCACGTACAGCTTTTTTAACTGTGCCAGTCTCAGACAGGCGGCGATAGGTTGCAGCAAATACAGTCACGTGAGGAACACGTCTATTTGGGTAGCGATGTTCATATTCTCGCTGAGCTCTTAATGCATTTCCATTACAGAAACCATAAATAAACAAAATATCGGCATACTCGGCGTTCGTGAATGTTGCCATCTTCAATAATAGTAGATACTTAACGAAAAACAGTCTGATTACACACACACAACTCAAAAACGACATACGCATTTGCAAAGATTTGCAATTATGGAGAACTGTCAAAGAAAAACAACGAAACATAGCCTACTGTTACTGCAGTGTTCATGAAATTAAAAATTGACCCTTATTGGCGTCTTTGGTACTATGCCCAATTTTGTTGTTTTGTTAATAGATTAGAAAAGTAAATAATACACCTTTATACCTCTTTCGAAAGCCAATAGAACAAGGAAGTTTTTAGTTATTTGTACGCTTAATGTATCATGAAAATTTTGAAATAACTACGTGTGAATGTACAAGTTGTTCGAAGTTTTCTTTTACAAGTGGAGGTTTTAGGTTTCGTATTTTTATTAGATCGGAGTATTTAACATAATTTTTGATAGAGAATGTCTGCCAATGTGTAATCTAATGAGGGAAACTGAAATATTGCAGAAAAAAAGGTTGTATTTGCTTTAATTTTTAAATTAGTACGACTATATGGCGGATTTCTAAGAAAACACAAAAATTAGAATATCTCAACAACTATTCACATTCGTATAAGGCATGTTTGGCTAAAACAACTGCAAATGACCTCTATTAACATGCCCTCCAATATATACGTTTATGAACCAGTCACCCTGTATATCTAAGCATACTATTTTGTACTACTTCCATTTTGGCCCTATCACCCTCCCCACATGGCAACCATACGTTGGAGCAGTATTCTAGTTGACTTCTTACTAAAGAGTTATATAGCAAAACTATTGCTTTCCAGTTATTGAAGTCCCTCGTGCACCTTTTGACAAACCCTGACATCTTATATGACTTAGTCACAATCATATCCACATGTTCCGAAAACGAAAACTTATTTGTAAAAATCACACCCAAGTCCATAACTTTTGGCACCGACTTAAGCATAGATCCTTTCATGTGATACTGAGCAGCATAATTATCTTTCTTCCTTGACATGGACATGACTGCACATTTTTTGACATTTAATCTCAGTTTACTTTCTTCACACCACTCACACAACTTGTCCAAATCTTGTTGCAATACAGCTATGTCATCTGCTCCCTCAATCTGCCTATATAACTTCAGATCATCCGCATACATCAGGCATAAGGATTGGAAAATCCCAGTAAGGTCATTCACATACACCACAAAGCATAGTGGACCAATTTTGCTACCTTCACCCACCCCTGATAGGGGTGTAATACTCTTCGAAATATGATTTAAAAAGTGAACCTTAAAGCTTCTGTTCCTTAGATAGGAGCAGAGTAGTAACAATACTGCCTTACTGGCGCCTAAATTGCATAATTTCGTCAACAGGATGTCGTGATCCACTACATCAAAGGCCTTAGAAAAATCTGTGTATATGACATCTATTCGGCCACCCTTATCCATTGCTTTGGTCACATAGCTTGCAAAGGTTAACAGATTGGTTTCGGTACTCCTACCAGGCATAAAACCGTGTTGGAGAGGACTCAATAGATTTTTAACACTTCCGAATAACAATTTATAAATTACGTTTTCAAGGACCTTAGCCGGGCTATTTAGTATTGATACGGGCCGATAGTTCTCAATCTCGGCCTCGGATCCAGATTTATAAATTGGAGATATTTTAACTTGCTTCCATCGTTCAGGGAAAATGTTACTACTCAAAGACAGGTTAACAATATAATGAAAATGCTCTGCTAAGACATCCTTAAGTTCTTTGAGTACATGTGTAGGTATTCCGTCCGGACCACTGCTTTTCTTCCTTTTTAGATCATTAAAGGCTGATAATACATCCTCTACTGTAACTTTCCCCAGGTTAAAAGAATTATTATTTATCTGGTACTTATTATTGTTCATGATCTTATCGATATTATACTCTGCAGGGATACTGCTATGCACCGAGCTAAAGTACTCCGCAAAAGCGTTCGGAATATCTTTACCTTCATATTTAACATTATTAAAAAACATCTCGTCTAGGATTTTAGTTTTCGATCTCCATAACTTCGAGTAGGTCCAAAATTTGTTCACGTCTTTGGAGATAGACATTTCCACATCCCTGATGAATTCGGAATAAGCTTCATTAATTTTAGTTTTGAGAAGCAGTCTTGTTTCTCTAAATAGGTTATCAAAATACACTGAGAATTTCCTCTTTTTGGCTAATTTTTTTTTCTTTTTCAAGAGTTCTAACACTTCCCTACTAAACCAAACCGGGTATTTCTTTTCCGTGGCGATTTTCTTCTTAGGTATACATTTATCAAATACTTTATAAATTACTGAATAGAAGAAATCGACTGCCTCATTTACATCAGAGCAGTTATATAGAGGTGCCCAGTCGTACTCCTTTATACTACACCGCAGAAGATCGAGCTTTACTTTACTAAATTGATAATATGTGCATTACAGGATTGATTCTGGCTTTTGGCGTGTACATATGGATTATTAGGAACCTCCATTGAGATACTCAGAGCGGGATGATAGTCATCCACCTTTAGCACCGGATAGACCTCACGACTAACTTCTACGTTTTTTATACTAGAAAGCACCAGATCCAATGTTTTCATTTTAGAATTCAAAATATTATTTACAGATATTAGATCATATAAGGACATGAAGTTTTTGATACTCTCAACCTTACGGTTTCCTGCCTCAACTACATCCCTAGAGTCATTTACACTATTGCTGTAATTGCAAGAAAATTCTGGCACATTAAAGTCCCCAATAACTATAATGTTTTCAGAGAGTTTACCAGTAGCAAACAAGTCACCAAAAATTTCAAAGAAATCCAAATAAATAGAGTTATTACAATTAGGTTTAAAATACATTGCGCAAATGACAATTTTACTTCCCTTAATGTTGACACTACACACAATTGCGTTGGTTTGGTGAGTGGAGTAGGCCCTCAGTACCATTGGCCGCAACGACGACCTAATAGCAAGGAGCGTCCCAAGGAGTTTCTGTTACCAGCCCTGCGAACAGGTGATTTATTCACCTCTGCGGGACTACACGTGACTTGTCGTGTAATTTGTTTCTGGTTAATTAAATAAATAAATAAAAAATTTGGAACATGTAAGTGGAAAAGATAATGTTGTCGCCGATTGTTTACCGAGAGTTGACGAAGTGTCAGTGGTGGATTACAATCAAATAGCGAAGGATCAAGCTAATGATGAAGAATTACAAAACTTAATAGTCAATAACAAATCTTTAAATTTCAAGCAATACCAACTATCGACAGAAAATAAATTGTGGTGTGACATATCTGCTAATATTATTAGACCATAGATAACAAACGCATTTAGAAAACAAATTTTTGAACATGTGCATAAAATGGCTCACCCAGGAGTGAAAGCCACCGTGAAGCAAATGACTGCACGATATGTATGGCCTAATATAAAACAAGATTCAAAAAAATGGGCACAAGCATGTATAGACTGCCAGAAAAATAAAGTCACTAAACATACAAAATCCGAAATTGGAAGATTTACAGAGCCAGATGAAAGATTTTTCCATAATAACCCAATGAATGAATTTCTTTTTTAATGGTGGTTTATCCTACATTAATTCCTGTTGGTTCTCTGAACTCTGAAAGAATTGTTTGGCATGAATTCTTCCTGTTCTTACGGACAATGCGCTTTAGTGATCTACAGCCTCTGTCGTTAATGTTCCGGGCTGCACGACGATGAGGCTTGACTGATGATAAACCTTGTTCTTCGTACTTCTTAATTACATCACCAACAGTCGCTTTTGGAATGTCAAGTAGAACAGCAATCTCTCGAATTGACTTGTTACACCAATGATGGTTCCACGTACAAAGTCACTAAGCTCTTCACCACGACCCATATTTCTAACAAGTAAAAATAAATTAAAATATATTTTTTGTCATTTAAAATTTTTTAAATATACAACTGTTCATCGCGTAAAATAGAAACAAACTATAGTGTCTGCATTTAATTAGCTTTTGTGCACTCTGATTATCTTATGTGTATGCAATTGAAAATGCCGTTGTATATTCAAAATGATATACGATATACTTATATATTTTTTGGTACATAATGAAAATTTATTGTGTTTTAATAAAACCAAGTATGTTCCAAGTTGTTAATTCTTAAGTTCTTACATCGCCTTCACGTAAAACAGGCTCATAGAACCACTTGTGTTGTTTGAGAATTAAATTTTCAATTTTTCTCTTGATAGTGCACCAGTGTTGGAATGTCAAAATCTTCAGAAAGAGACGAGGGTCTTTTCAAATTATTGTGCATATTGACCTGTTTAAAGGGAGTACAATAATCAAAACGCTCCTTGAAGAAGTATGATCCATTTAATCCTGTTTCGGAAATATACTTTTTCATTCGGAATATCATTTTTTCTATTTCTAAGTTGCATTTTGTTTGGAAGGTTCTCAGTGTTTTTGAAATAATGTTGTATATCAATGACCACATTATTTTTTTTACTGGAAATAATTTCACAGTGTAGTTATGAAGTGTCAAAATAGTTTGGTGTTTCGCCCTTTTAATTTTTTACTACTTAATAACAATTTCAATGAACATTTTGCTCTCCACTACAGTTTGAACGTATTTTACTTTCACTTCAAATCATAATTTTGATTCTCCGTGTATTCCGGCCAATGTTTTAAAAATGTTGTACTTGATTATGCAAGTCATGCAGAGCTTTTTAGCAAAAATATTTTTTTTTGTGAAATGTAAGAAACTTTTTCTCCATTTGTATAATACTATTTGCGACACACTGTATGTCAGCGTTTGTGGTGAAAAGCATAAGAAAAAGTATAGACTGTGATGTATGTTCGCTAAACAAATGACTCTTGTTTATTATTATTAAATACAAAAAATAGGGGTGGGCTTGTAAAAGCATCAAAGGATGTTCATTATTTATGTTTACTTGCAGAAGGTAGGTATGTGCCCAAAACAAAAGATTTATATTTGTTGAACATAATTATTATAAAATTAATATGTAATGTGCGTGTGCCAAACTAAATTATTAGTTGATAGTGAGATTTTTAATTCCAATGAAATTCATCAACATAATATGTTTAATCAAGTGTATCTAAATACTCACAGGAATCAGTTGATCGAGGTGATCATTCAATAATTGCAGACAATCCATTATTTATTGACTATTTCATTGCAGAACATTAAAGGCTTCTTTGGTAAACACTGGTCTAGTGTCCACAACTGCATACCATTTTCGCAAAGTTGCAGGATGTAAGAATACATTTTCGAAAGTCTTTCGTACATAGTTGTAGGCCCTTGTAGAATGAAACTGAAGCGTTAAAGCAGAAGCATGCAAACTTGGTGAATCCAATATTTCTTCGCGAATTTTGCAATCTCCTTTTTAGGATCACTCCTGCACTGCATCAGATGACATGTTCTAGAAGTAGAGGTGTAATTGGTAATAATTATAAATGATCAGCAAACATACTACATTACCATAAGTAGATCTTTAATCATTTGTATGGTTTCTTCTTTCTTAGGTGAGATGGTACAGCATTCATACTGGTCACTTACTTTCATTTCTTGTCGCTGTTTCTTCATTGTGCCAATAGCAGACTGCCAGTAGTAATTTCTACGTCTTGGGGTTTCCAAGTTTTCCATTCTAACATTGCCTAAACATCTTGGGTTGTAAATCTTGCACCTCTCTGTAGGAGTTTGTTCGCAAAAGAGATTTCTAGAATAGAATATATGTACAGATATGATCTAATAACACAAAGTGAATGTAGTTCTTTGCTTACCTTTTAGCACTAGTTGATATGAAATTTATAAATGAAGCTTGACATTGTACACAATTGGATGCCTCACTTTCTATAGAATGTAAGGGATCTTTGCTGATATCGATATGCAATATAGTTTCATCACTTACATTATCTCTAAACAGAGTATTACAAATTAATGAGAATAAAATATCGATATTGTGTATGCATACAATTACCAATTGTTAAAATATCAAAAATTATAATTAGTATATGTAAGGGTTGAGGGTTTTCTGCCAGATGTTTTTATTTACAATATTTGTTGGATTTATACTCCATTCGTTTAAAAATTTAACGGTAAGTAAGATATAATTAGTAAGAAAATTTATCCTTTCTCTAACATATAATATTTTTTAGTTATCAACTTATTAAAAATATTTCACAAAAATCAACAATATATTTATAACTTGAAAAAGCCATATACATTAGTGATGGGCACAATCGAGCGATTATCGAATGAACAGTATCGAAAGCTTTACACAATCGAATGGTTCATTCGAATGAATTCATTCGAATGTATATTTCATTCGTACATGATTTGTTAGTTACACTACTTTACTAGGCATTGATTGTATTCTAATTAAACTATTATCTAGTGATACTTTTAAAATAAACAGTTATTGAGTTATTACAAAACACAAATTAATAATATTACGTCATTCAACGTGAGATTATGTTCTGTCACTTGCAATTTTCCATTTTTGCAAGTCGTAATTCTCGTATTACTTAATGTGACCATATGTAAATGAAATCCATGCGGGACACCGGGAGTTTTTGCCCCCCCCCCCCCACACACAGAGGGAGAAGTCCAGGAGTCCTCCTCCGTGAAATGTACAAGCTTTTCTATAAAGTTAATGATTATGAGTTATGCTTTCCGAATGCCCCCCCCCCCCCCTTCTCCTAAAAATCTTCACAAAGTTATGTTTTACTAGGTTACTATAATACGTAAATAAATCGGTTAAGTAGGGAGGGGTGTTTTGTGTTTGTTTCTATTTAATAGAAATCAAAGTTAAACCAGCGCACTCAAAGCAGTGTTATTACCATGGATTATTATACACTATGACATATTACAATTATGAGGGACATTTTGCGGGACATTCTCTCTGCGGGTTTCTAAATTTCAAAACGGGACAATCCCGCCTAATGCGGGACGAATGGTCACATTAGTATTACTCATAAATCGTAACATTCGTAACGTTACTTAGCTAGCAGTTTAGCACACTAAAAAGTAAAAATATCTAGAATATTTAGATTTCGAGAACAAAATTCATTCGAGAGAATCGACGCAACATCTCGAAACAATCGATGCGCAGTAACAATCGAATATTTCGAATGAATTCATTCGAATGGTGCCCATCACTAATATACATGGCGAAACGTTGTCAACAATTTATTGTAAATAAAAACATCAGGCAGAAATCCCTCAACCCTTAGGTATACAAATTTTAATAATTACTGCGATATAACCTCATAATATCAAAAATGATCATAATTAGCATTTCACTACGTTTTTTATAACTACAATTGATTTATTTACAATATAGGAGGTACTTCGGCTGCGTCTATCCCAGTATTCGAATCAATATTTTCTTTCAAATGTACTACTTGCACAGTAACATTGCTTTGGTTGGGTGTAAGGTTTTCAACAAAATTTGAATCTATTTAAAATTTTCCAAATTGAAATAATTTTGGTCTAAAAATATTCTACCAATGTTTAAAAAGAAAAAAAATAGTAGGTATGGCTAACAATTTAACAATTCTTGTAGTATTTTGAGAAGATTTTAATAAACAACTTCCTGTAGTAGGTATTATACACTTGAAAATCGTTGAATTTAAAATGTTTTGAGCACAACTTTGCCTGCTTAGCAATGGCAGAAGCAGAAGGTAGCTTACGTACATGCAGCAACAGAAAATGCGATCTTCCTTTTTTGGAAATCTAACAATTATAATTTAGTTGCCTTGAAAAATAAGATTGTAGCACACAAACACACACACAACACCTACGGTACACCAAAAAGTTTGTTATATACTGTTTGGTTATACTAATACCTACAGCATTAGGTACCTAATGAGATCTCATAATTTTGATTAACTATTTTGTAAGCGTAATTAAACCAATGTGGTAATATTAAATAATAGGAAAGTGTGTGTATACATTAGACAGTTTTTAGGTTATGCAATAAGTTCTCAATAAACTTACTTATTATGTGTTATGATAATGAAACGAAATAGAACTCCCTTAAACATAAGTTTTACGTATTTATTTTAATTTGTTTTAAGTATACGTGCACAAATATGTGGTAGAGGAAACACAAACAACGATAACGATCACGATTCACGTGTGATAACGCAGCAATCTGCATTATCCACAAGCTCTGTTTACACATAAGTTGCGTTTGCACATGAACTAAGTCATACCTGCCAATAGTACGGTAGACTAAGGACATTTTTTGCTGGAATCGCGCTATTAATGATAAAAGCACCAAAATTTGAGGAAACGTTCATTTTGATATACGGAACAAAATAAAACCGGGCGGCATTCTCAAAAACCCCCCTGACGGATTCGGCAGGGGTGGAAAGGGGCGGAGGGGGTGAAGCATGGTCAAATGCGTATTGCAAGCAAACGGTAAGAGCTGGAGCTTTCTAATAAAAACCAGTAGATGCGTAATTAAAGTGTCTATGTAATATGTTTCTAGTATATTTTTCGTATATGTACAGGATGTCACGAAAATCACGAAAAACCCAATAAAATCGCCTTTGTTGCGATTAAAAACGGTCCTATGTATCGTAATAGAATAAACGGCATTGGCTCAGCTAATGAAACCCGATTTGATAGTTACTGACAATAACTATATATAATAACATAATAACAATAACACAATAACAAAAAATAAAAAATAACAATAAGTGAATATGCAGTTAACGTTGTTGAGCCATACATTCGATCACAACTGAATACCACAAGCCGTTTGGACATTGTATGGGACACGTACATTCCAGACAGTTTGAAATGCCAAACCAGGACAAAACGAGGAACTGGTGTTCGCAGTACGGTTAATGGCAGTAATGTTGCTCCTCGTGACTGGCAGAAATTTCTGCAAAATGCAGAGAATAAGCAAAAGCTAATTCAATTACTCACCAATCACTTGCGAAACATGAAAGTGGAAGATAAGACTTTGATAGTGACATCTGATGAATCCGCTTTCTGCACATCGAACGAGCCAATACAAAGTCTATATCCATGTACTCACGAGGAAGCTGATACCCGTATGCTGCTTCATGCTCTTCATGCTGCAAATAATGGGTACAACTCTATCATGATCCGAACAGTTGATACTGATGTTGTTGTGCTTGCAATAGCTGCATACCAAGAACTGAAAATCCAGAGGCTGTACGTTTGTTTTGGCATGGGAGATCACATAAAGTACTTATCGATTCATGAAATCACTCATCGACTTCAGCCAGAGATGTGCAAAGTTCTGCCATTATTTCATTCCTTCACAGGTTGTGACACCGTTTCAGCATTCGTTGGACATGGAAAGAAAACAGCATTTGCCGTGTGGAAAACCATGCCAGAACTCACAAGCACATTCATGGAGCTGTATGACCAACCTGATACGATTCCAACTCACGTATTCAATACACTAATGAGATTTGTCATCCTAATCTACGACAGAACCAGCGCAGAGACCGACATTGACAGTTGCAGAAAGCACATCTGCACAACGAAAGGAAACAAACTGTTTGAATCTCTTCCGCCCACACGTTCAGCACTTATGCAACACTTGAAGCGTGCCGTTCTACAGGGCGCTCACATATGGGGTCAGCAGTTGGCTAGTGATCCTCAGGTACCGTCACCAGAGCATTGGGGCTGGACCAAGGACAAAGAAACTAGGTTGTGGAAGCCCTTCTGGACCGAACTTCAACCTGTTGCCAAAAGCTGTGCAGAGTTAATAAAATGTGGCTGCAAGACCAACTGCGCCTTCAACTGTAAATGTGCTAAGGCCAACATCCTATGCACAACTCTCTGTGTCTGCCAAGGGAAATGTGGTGATGACCTCAATTTACCCTAGCAACAACAACTCTAATAAGACCATTACAGGTCAGTGTACAAAATTGCTTAGTGAATAGTCTTTGTTTCTTCAGCATTTTTTTTGTTTTAGGGCCTAATTCACTTGTTCATAACTGTCTTGAAAAGTTATATTGCATTGGATGTTTGAGCTACCCTGTACAGTACACTTATGAGAAAGGCTACTCTATAACTGTATAATGCAATTATGCTTTTAAAAACTACTTAACTGGCCGTTAATTCTATCGCGAAATATTGGACCGTTTTAACGCTGCGATAATGCCGAATTTTGGAATATTCATGATTTTTAGGACATCCTGTACATATACGAAAAATATACTATAATTGTATCCAGGAGAGTTGGCGTGCACGTCATTACTTGTAATTGTATGTATTAAGGTTAAAATTTGAAGTCAATTGAGCGTCTTTTACATATTTAAGAAATAATGACGTCAGGAATGAAATCTGCCAAATCTTAACAAGGCAGTGTTGCAATTAATACTTTAATTACCCGCAGGTAGTTGCTTGTACTACTTTAAAATTGTAGTAGTAATATTTTACGTGCTTAATTAATCCATTATGTATGAAATGCATCTTAAAATATTAGTTAGAGCTTACCAGCAAAGTCTTTGTTACCAGCTTAGTAAAGCTAAATGCGGAATAGTGCAATCAAAATATTAACGTCTGCTGCGATTGGACTCTATGAGATTATAATAAATAATTAATAAATTTGACATTGACAGATAGAAGTCAAATCAGAATCGGTACAATTATAAGTTGAAGCGTTGATTGAAGTCAGCTGTTGGACATACGGACATACTCACTTCTCTCTTATTTTCACTGGCGATCACCTATACGCACGTCTTTACTTAAAACACATGCAAACTGTATTGCCATCTTTATCACAAACATGTATTAAGCTTTAATGATTGTTTAAAAGGAATGTCGTGCATTCATTCGGAAACCTATGACGTGAACGCCAACTCTTGTGGATCGAACTTTAGAAACATAATACATAGACATTTTAATTACGCATCTACTGGTTTTTATTAGAAAGCTCCAGCTCTTACCGTTTGCTTTCAATACGCATTTGACCATGCTTCACCCCCTCCGTCCCTTTCCGCCCCTGCCGAATCCGTCAGGGGGGTTTTTGAGAATGCCGCCCGGTTTAATTTTGTTCCTTATATCAAAATGAACGTTTCCTCAAATTTTGGTGCTTTTATCATTAATAGCGCGATCCTTGCCCTAATCTATCGTACTACAATTTTTCCGCATTTTAGCGCGAAATCCCGCTTAGCCGCATCACAATTCACAATGATAAACTCCCGCAATTTGCAAGTTGCCAATCGTGAAGGAATTTTTGACGAACGGGGTGTTTTTTACAGGACAACTTCCTTGTTTTTATACACTATTTCATGAAAATAATCAAGAATTAGGTATTTTTTAACAACAATGAGCTACCAAACATTGTTTCTTGTAGAATAAATTACTGTATTATTTACATTAAAATTTAATCAATAACATTAATTTTTGCACTCATATAGATAGGCTAAAAATGCCCCATTTTGACCCCCCCCCCCCCCCCCCAAATACGCGTTTCAAATGTCTTCCGCATTTTCTCAATCTTGGGTTGGCAGGTATGAATTATATGTATGCTTTATTTGTAAAAAAAAGAACTTATACACAAAACTAATCAAAAATTAACATACGCTACACACCCTTCTTCTCCTCCACCTCTTCCATCCACCCTAAACCCTCTGTCCCCCAGTATCACTTTACAACTCTTTCGATCCTCCCTCCCCCAACATATGCACAATTTTTTACGTTACTATTTTCCCTCCATCCTTCCCTCCAGAGCTAATTCCTCTTTTCTTCTCATCCCTGGTACACTTCTCATTCTTTATTCACACTTCCTATATCTCCTACCTTCCTGCCTCTTTTTTTCTCTTGCTATGTTTCTTATCCCTTGTACCTTCCTCTCTTCTTGAGTTAGATCGTCCTCTATAAAGACATTCGTGTTTCTTAAATTTCCCTCCGTTCTCATGACCGCCAATTTTTGTTCGAATTTCTTCGTTCTCGCTACGATGAATTGCTTCCTTGGGATCTTCCCTATTTTATGAACATCCTCTACTTCCGTCTTTACACCTAGCTTTTCCTTCAAGTTTCTCTCAAGGTTATTACCATCTTCTTGCCATTAGGTACTATATTGTTCAGTGTCGTTCTTCCTCTTTTTCTCTCTGTTCTTTTTCTAGTTTTTCCGGTGGCGGTTTAACGTAAACAGGTGAACATCGGTATATGTTTGGGGTGGTGTATCCATTGCAGCGTAACAAGTATAATATATAGTAATGCTTTACAATCTTACAAAAAAACTAAGAGTATTCTAGGGAAAGTACTTGGACATTCCATTGTGTTGACTGCCGCGTACCCCCCCCCCCCCCCCCCCCGCCCTAACAACAAATCTTTATAAATAGCGTTCCTCACTAATTATATTAACAACATACTATATAAACTGTATACATATAACTTAGAGAAGCACATAAGTTTGGTATTTTCCCAATGTTCTCATCGAATATCTTGGGAAATTTTCTGATGATTGAATTTATGCTGATATTAGTTGATACCATGTAAGTAGGTACTTCTCCATTATATTTATATTGTCCCGAGGTTAACAATTTTTCGTTTTCGAATCCACACACGTCCAACAATGGGCGATAGATTTTCAGGTACCACATATAACGTAAGTAGGTCTATCTATTAATCTAGTAACCTAGTACCGCGATCGCCTGACTTAACTCCCCTAGATGTCTTCTTCTGAGGTTAGCTGAAGAGTCGTATTTGCCTCGATAAACCAAATAATTTGAATGTGCAACGAAGTCGAGAAGAAACAGGAAATATTCCTTACGAGTTCATTTTGAATTCAGTTGAAGGATTTTCTAATCGAATTTATTAATGTCAGTAGGCGAATGGGGAAGAGTTTCCGCATCGCTTAGGTATAAATGATTCGTGTCTAGATGAACTTTACAAACAATTCATTTTCCCCCATGCTAACTGGATCTTTGTTATCCGTTAACACCTAGTCCCAATCTTTAATTTACAAGAGCGACGTTATCTTTAAAGATAACTATGGCAAGCGACATGTGGCTGAATTATACTTGAAAATACCTTTCAAATCATATGCGGTTTGATCCCCAATTCTATTTAAAAAAGTCTAGTTGGCTGTGCAGTTCGCGACCTTGTCAGTTAAAAAAATAACAAAATTGTGGAAATAATAGAAAGCAT
The DNA here is from genome assembly GCA_036250285.1 of Pyrocoelia pectoralis. Classification (NCBI taxonomy): domain Eukaryota; kingdom Metazoa; phylum Arthropoda; class Insecta; order Coleoptera; family Lampyridae; genus Pyrocoelia; species Pyrocoelia pectoralis. The sequence goes on along the minus strand of CM070075.1, from coordinate 33,029,227 downwards.
TGTAAACAGCATGCATATGAAATTTTATTGATAGCTTTGAAATAACAAGGCCGGTTCCATACATTTGATTCGCACTGTATGTGCGAAAACGTAGGTACATTTGGACACGGTTGAATCTAAATTGATTTGCAATTTATCTTTTATTTTTATGGTTCTACCATCTGTCATCCTAAACTTTTATTTTATTTACAGGTCGAATGGTGCTACAAAATCAAGATTAATATTGCCTTGCTGGGATACCCTCTGTACTGATTGCTGAAGTAACAACGTTCAGTCGCGAAAACACGTTCATAAACAAAATGGTTCTACGAAATCAAGAATGGTATATTGGTGCTACAAAATCAAGATTAATATCAACTTGTTGGGTATCCAAATAAAAATGTCATCGTCAAAACATATTCATAAACAAAAATGGTGCCATGAAATCAAGAATTGCTTCTTAATGGTATAACATAATCAAGATTAATTATCACCATGTTGGATACATTCCGTATCCAGAAATTTGTGATCGTCAAAATATTATCACAAATAAAAATGGTTCCACCTTCCACGAAATTAAGAATGGTTTATCGGTACCCCACAAGGAAGAATAATGATCATCTTGTTGGCTACATTCCGTATCCAGAAATTTGTGATCGTCAAAATATTATCACAAATAAAAATGGTTCCACCTTCCACGAAATTAAGAATGGTTTATCGGTACCCCACAAGGAAGAATAATGATCATCTTGTTGGCTACATTCCGTATCCAGAAATTTGTGATCGTCAAAATATTATCACAAATAAAAATGCTTCCACCTTCCACGAAATTAAGAATGGTTTATCGGTACCCCACAAGGAAGAATAATGATCATCTTGTTGGCTACATTCCGTATCCAGAAATTTGTGATCGTCAAAATATTATCACAAACAAAAATGGTTCCACCTTCCACGAAATTAAGAATGGTTTATCGGTACCCCACAAGGAAGAATAATGATCATCTTGTTGGCTATATTCCGTATCCAGAAATTTGTGATCGTCAAAATATTATCACAAATAAAAATGGTTCCAACTTCCACGAAATTAAGAATGGTTTATCGGTACCCCACAAGGAAGAATAATGATCATCTTGTTGGCTACATTCCGTATCCAGAAATTTGTGATCGTCAAAATATTTTCACAAATAAAAATGGTTCCACGAAATTAAGAATGGTTTACCGGTACCCCACAAGCAATAATAATGATCATCTGGTTGGCTACATTCCGTATCCAGAAATTTGTGATCGTCAAATATTATCACAAATAAAAATGGTTCCACCTTCCACGAAATTAAGAATGGTTTATCGGTACCCCACAAGGAAGAATAATGATCATCTTGTTGGGTACATTCCGTATCCAGAAATTTGTGATCGTCAAAATATTATCACAAATAAAAATGGTTCCACCTTCCACGAAATTAAGAATGGTTTATCGGTACCCCACAAGCAAGAATAATGATCATCTTGTTGGGTACATTCCGTATCCAGAAATTTGTGATCGTCAAAATATTATCACAAATAAAAATGGTTCCACCTTCCACGAAATTAAGAATGGTTTATCGGTACCCCACAAGCAATAATAATGATCATCTTGTTGGCTACATTCCGTATCCAGAAATTTGTGATCGTCAAAATATCACAAATAAAAATGGTTCCACCTTCCACGAAATTGAGAATGGTTTATCGGTACCCCACAAGCACGAATAATGATCATCTTGTTGGGTGCATTCCGTATCCAGAAATTTGTGATCGTCAAAATATTATCACAAATAAAAATGGTTCCACCTTCCACGAAATTAATGGTTTATCGGTACCCCACAAGCAAGAATAATGATCATCTTGTTGGGTACATTCCGTATCCAGAAATTTGTGATCGTCAAAATATTATCACAAATAAAAATGGTTCCACCTTCCACGAAATTAAGAATGATTTATCGGTACCCCACAAGCACGAATAATGATCATCTTGTTGGGTACATTCCGTATCCAGAAATTTGTGATCGTCAAAATATTATCACAAATAAAAATGGTTCCACGAAATTAAGAATGGTTTACCGGTACCCCACAAGCAATAATAATGATCATCTTGTTGGGTACATTCCGTATCCAGAAATTTGTGATCGTCAAAATATTATCACAAATAAAAATGCTTCCACCTTCCCCGAAATTAAGAATGGTTTATCGGTACCCCACAAGCAAGAATAATGATCATCTTGTTGGCTACATTCCGTATCCAGAAATGTGTGATCGTCAAAATATTATCACAAATAAAAATGGTTCCACGAAATTAAGAATGGTTTATCGGTACTCCACAAGCAAGAATAACGATCATCTTGTTGGCTACATTCCGTATCCAGAAATTTGTGATCGTCAAAATATTATCACAAATAAAAATGGTTCCACCTTCCACGAAATTAAGAATCGTTTATCGGTACTCCACAAGCAAGAATAATGATCATCTTGTTTGGTACATTCCGTATCCAGAAATTTGTGATCGTCAAAATATTATCACAAATAAAAATGGTTCCACCTTCCACGAAATTAAGAATGGTTTATCGGTACTCCACAAGCAAGAATAATGATCATCTTGTTGGCTACATTCCGTATCCAGAAATTTGTGATCGTCAAAATATTATCATATCACAAATAAAAATAGTTCCACCTTCCACGAAATTAAGAATGGTTTATCGGTACCCCACAAGGAAGAATAATGATCATCTTGTTGGGTACATTCCGTATCCAGAAATTTGTGATCGTCAAAATATTATCACAAATAAAAATGGTTCCACCTTCCACGAAATTAAGAATGGTTTATCGGTACCCCACAAGCAAGAATAATGATCATCTTGTTGGGTACATTCCGTATCCAGAAATTTGTGATCGTCAAAATATTATCACAAATAAAAATGGTTCCACCTTCCACGAAATTAAGAATGGTTTATCGGTACCCCACAAGCAATAATAATGATCATCTTGTTGGCTACATTCCGTATCCAGAAATTTGTGATCGTCAAAATATCACAAATAAAAATGGTTCCACCTTCCACGAAATTGAGAATGGTTTATCGGTACCCCACAAGCACGAATAATGATCATCTTGTTGGGTGCATTCCGTATCCAGAAATTTGTGATCGTCAAAATATTATCACAAATAAAAATGGTTCCACCTTCCACGAAATTAATGGTTTATCGGTACCCCACAAGCAAGAATAATGATCATCTTGTTGGGTACATTCCGTATCCAGAAATTTGTGATCGTCAAAATATTATCACAAATAAAAATGGTTCCACCTTCCACGAAATTAAGAATGATTTATCGGTACCCCACAAGCACGAATAATGATCATCTTGTTGGGTACATTCCGTATCCAGAAATTTGTGATCGTCAAAATATTATCACAAATAAAAATGGTTCCACGAAATTAAGAATGGTTTACCGGTACCCCACAAGCAATAATAATGATCATCTTGTTGGGTACATTCCGTATCCAGAAATTTGTGATCGTCAAAATATTATCACAAATAAAAATGCTTCCACCTTCCACGAAATTAAGAATGATTTATCGGTACCCCACAAGCACGAATAATGATCATCTTGTTGGGTACATTCCGTATCCAGAAATTTGTGATCGTCAAAATATTATCACAAATAAAAATGGTTCCACGAAATTAAGAATGGTTTACCGGTACCCCACAAGCAATAATAATGATCATCTTGTTGGGTACATTCCGTATCCAGAAATTTGTGATCGTCAAAATATTATCACAAATAAAAATGCTTCCACCTTCCCCGAAATTAAGAATGGTTTATCGGTACTCCACAAGCAAGAATAATGATCATCTTGTTGGCTACATTCCGCATCCAGAAATTTGTGATCGTCAAAATATTATCACAAATAAAAATGGTTCCACGAAATTAAGAATGGTTTATCGGTACCCCACAAGCAAGAATAATGATCATCTTGTTGGGTACATTCCGTATCCAGAAATGTGTGATCGTCAAAATATTATCACAAATAAAAATGGTTCCACGAAATTAAGAATGGTTTATTGGTGCCACACAATATTGAGGTTAATTTTCATCTTGTTGGGTACATTCCGTATCCAAATAAAAATTTGTGATCGTCAAAATATTATCACAAATAAAAATGGTTCCACCTTCCACGAAATTAAGAATGGTTTATCGGTACCCCACAAGCAAGAATAATGATCATCTTGTTGGCTACATTCCGTATCCAGAAATGTGCGATCGTCAAAATATTATCACAAATAAAAATGGTTCCACGAAATTAAGAATGGTTTATCGGTACTCCACAAGCAAGAATAACGATCATCTTGTTGGCTACATTCCGTATCCAGAAATTTGTGATCGTCAAAATATTATCACAAATAAAAATGGTTCCACCTTCCACGAAATTAAGAATCGTTTATCGGTACTCCACAAGCAAGAATAATGATCATCTTGTTTGGTACATTCCGTATCCAGAAATTTGTGATCGTCAAAATATTATCACAAATAAAAATGGTTCCACCTTCCACGAAATTAAGAATGGTTTATCGGTACTCCACAAGCAAGAATAATGATCATCTTGTTGGCTACATTCCGTATCCAGAAATTTGTGATCGTCAAAATATTATCACAAATAAAAATGCTTCCACCTTCCCCGAAATTAAGAATGGTTTATCGGTACTCCACAAGCAAGAATAATGATCATCTTGTTGGCTACATTCCGCATCCAGAAATTTGTGATCGTCAAAATATTATCACAAATAAAAATGGTTCCACGAAATTAAGAATGGTTTATCGGTACCCCACAAGCAAGAATAATGATCATCTTGTTGGGTACATTCCGTATCCAGAAATGTGTGATCGTCAAAATATTATCACAAATAAAAATGGTTCCACGAAATTAAGAATGGTTTATTGGTGCCACACAATATTGAGGTTAATTTTCATCTTGTTGGGTACATTCCGTATCCAAATAAAAATTTGTGATCGTCAAAATATTATCACAAATAAAAATGGTTCCACCTTCCACGAAATTAAGAATGGTTTATCGGTACCCCACAAGCAAGAATAATGATCATCTTGTTGGGTACATGCCGTATCCAGAAATTTGTGATCGTCAAATTATTATCACAAATAAAAATGGTTCCACAAAATTAAGAATGGTTTATCGGTACCCCACAAGCAAGAATAATGATCATCTTGTTGGGTACATTCCGTATCCAGAAATTTGGGATCGTCAAAATATTTTCACAAATAAAAATGGTTCCACGAAATTAGGAATGGTTTATCGGGACCCCACAAGCACGAATAATTATCATCTTGTTGAGTACATTCCGTATCCAGAAATTTGTGATCGTCAAAATATTATCACAAATAAAAATGGTTCCACGAAATTAAGAATAGTTTATCGGTACCCCACAAGCAAGAATAATGATCATCTTGTTGGGTACATTCCGTATCCAGAAATGTGTGATCGTCAAAATATTATCACAAATAAAAATGGTTCCACGAAATTAAGAATGGTTTATTGGTGCCACACAATATTGAGGTTAATTTTCATCTTGTTGGGTACATTCCGTATCCAAATAAAAATTTGTGATCGTCAAAATATTATCACAAATAAAAATGGTTCCACCTTCCACGAAATTAAGAATGGTTTATCGGTACCCCACAAGCAAGAATAATGATCATCTTGTTGGCTACATTCCGTATCCAGAAATGTGCGATCGTCAAAATATTATCACAAATAAAAATGGTTCCACGAAATTAAGAATGGTTTATCGGTACTCCACAAGCAAGAATAACGATCATCTTGTTGGCTACATTCCGTATCCAGAAATTTGTGATCGTCAAAATATTATCACAAATAAAAATGGTTCCACCTTCCACGAAATTAAGAATCGTTTATCGGTACTCCACAAGCAAGAATAATGATCATCTTGTTGGGTACATTCCGTATCCAGAAATGTGTGATCGTCAAAATATTATCACAAATAAAAATGGTTCCACGAAATTAAGAATGGTTTATCGGTACCCCACAAGCAAGAATAATGATCATCTTGTTGGGTACATTCCGTATCCAGAAATGTGTGATCGTCAAAATATTATCACAAATAAAAATGGTTCCACGAAATTAAGAATGGTTTATTGGTGCCACACAATATTGAGGTTAATTTTCATCTTGTTGGGTACATTCCGTATCCAAATAAAAATTTGTGATCGTCAAAATATTATCACAAATAAAAATGGTTCCACCTTCCACGAAATTAAGAATGGTTTATCGGTACCCCACAAGCAAGAATAATGATCATCTTGTTGGCTACATTCCGTATCCAGAAATGTGCGATCGTCAAAATATTATCACAAATAAAAATGGTTCCACGAAATTAAGAATGGTTTATCGGTACTCCACAAGCAAGAATAACGATCATCTTGTTGGCTACATTCCGTATCCAGAAATTTGTGATCGTCAAAATATTATCACAAATAAAAATGGTTCCACCTTCCACGAAATTAAGAATCGTTTATCGGTACTCCACAAGCAAGAATAATGATCATCTTGTTTGGTACATTCCGTATCCAGAAATTTGTGATCGTCAAAATATTATCACTAATAAAAATGGTTCCACCTTCCACGAAATTAAGAATGGTTTATCGGTACTCCACAAGCAAGAATAATGATCATCTTGTTGGCTACATTCCGTATCCAGAAATTTGTGATCGTCAAAATATTATCACAAATAAAAATGCTTCCACCTTCCCCGAAATTAAGAATGGTTTATCGGTACTCCACAAGCAAGAATAATGATCATCTTGTTGGCTACATTCCGCATCCAGAAATTTGTGATCGTCAAAATATTATCACAAATAAAAATGGTTCCACGAAATTAAGAATGGTTTATCGGTACCCCACAAGCAAGAATAATGATCATCTTGTTGGGTACATTCCGTATCCAGAAATGTGTGATCGTCAAAATATTATCACAAATAAAAATGGTTCCACGAAATTAAGAATGGTTTATTGGTGCCACACAATATTGAGGTTAATTTTCATCTTGTTGGGTACATTCCGTATCCAAATAAAAATTTGTGATCGTCAAAATATTATCACAAATAAAAATGGTTCCACCTTCCACGAAATTAAGAATGGTTTATCGGTACCCCACAAGCAAGAATAATGATCATCTTGTTGGGTACATGCCGTATCCAGAAATTTGTGATCGTCAAATTATTATCACAAATAAAAATGGTTCCACAAAATTAAGAATGGTTTATCGGTACCCCACAAGCAAGAATAATGATCATCTTGTTGGGTACATTCCGTATCCAGAAATTTGGGATCGTCAAAATATTTTCACAAATAAAAATGGTTCCACGAAATTAGGAATGGTTTATCGGGACCCCACAAGCACGAATAATTATCATCTTGTTGAGTACATTCCGTATCCAGAAATTTGTGATCGTCAAAATATTATCACAAATAAAAATGGTTCCACGAAATTAAGAATAGTTTATCGGTACCCCACAAGCAAGAATAATGATCATCTTGTTGGGTACATTCCGTATCCAGAAATGTGTGATCGTCAAAATATTATCACAAATAAAAATGGTTCCACGAAATTAAGAATGGTTTACCGGTACCCCACAAGCAATAATAATGATCATCTTGTTGGGTACATTCCGTATCCAGAAATTTGTGATCTTCAAAATATTTTCACAAATAAAAATGGTTCCACGAAATTAAGAATGGTTTATTGGTGCCACACAATATTGAGGTTAATTTTCATCTTGTTGGGTACATTCCGTATCCAAATAAAAATTTGTGATCGTCAAAATATTATCACAAATAAAAATGGTTCCACGAAATTAGGAATGGTTTATCGGTACTCCACAAGCACAAATAATGATCATCTTGTTGGCTACATTCCGTATCCAGAAATTTGTGATCGTCAAAATATTATCACAAATAAAAATGGTTCCACCTTCCACGAAATTGAGAATGGTTTATCGGTACCCCACAAGCAAGAATAATGATCATCTTGTTGGCTACATTCCGTATCCAGAAATTTGTGATCGTCAAAATATTATCATATCACAAATAAAAATAGTTCCACCTTCCACGAAATTAAGAATGGTTTATCGGTACCCCACAAGCAAGAATAATGATCATCTTGTTGGGTACATTCCGTATCCAGAAATTTGGGATCGTCAAAATATTTTCACAAATAAAAATGGTTCCACGAAATTAGGAATGGTTTATCGGTACCCCACAAGCACGAATAATGATCATCTTGTTGGGTACATTCCGTATCCAGAAATTTGTGATCGTCAAAATATTATCACAAATAAAAATGGTTCCACGAAATTAAGAATGGTTTATGGGTACCCCACAAGCAAGAATAATGATCATCTTGTTGGGTACATTCCGTATCCAGACATTTGTGATGGTCAAAATATCACAAATAAAAATGGTTCCACCTTCCACGAAATTAAGAATGGTTTATCGGTACCCCACAAGCAAGAATAATGATCATCTTGTTGGGTTCATTCCGTATCAATAAAAATTTGTGATCGTCAAAATGTTTTCAAAAATAAAAATGGTTCTATGAAATGAAGGATGGTTCATTGGTGCAACACAATTGAGATTAATTATCATCTTATTAAATAATGGGTCGTTGAAAAACGAGATGAAGCCTTCCGATAGTGCTGGCTCAATCGTGTGGGCCTTAACCGAGCGTAAAGGTCCGTCATCATTTGTGCGGACAAGGTAGAGCAGCTAGGTTGCAAAGTACATCTTAGACGGAAACTCTCTAATGAGGTACAGGGTCTACATGAGGTGGATGGTTAGCTGCCACTGCTGTAAGATCGCTGGATCTACATTCCACAATGCTGGTGGGGTTGGCTGGTCGAGGTGGGGGAATGACCTGGTACAGGGAACCTCTCGCTGATGAGTGGTGTCCTATACTATAAAGGAGGTCACTTAGCGGAGCTGGTATTAGTACGTTCTGTGAGAAGATATGTACAAATTGGTCGGCTCGCTGGTGTCTCTCCGTTCCAAAGACGTCTTGAACCCGTTGTAAAAGGAGGGTTCGCCACATCCGAATTTGGTGGGTCAATGGGGAGGTCTACGCTGTATAGTTGCATGAGTTGGTTATGCAATATCCCTGCCAAGCTTACTTGGTCGTCAATCTGGATGACAAATTCCCGGCGTCGGTAATCGCTGTCCATTCTGCCAAAGTTCATTAATGTTCGGCCTCTGAGGTAGGGTAGGGCTGGTCTCCGGCCTGGTGAGTGGTGGTGGTTGAGCCAGCTGGGAGGATGTGGGGGCTACTGGTGTGCGTTTCGTACCCAAATCGAAATTTCTGATCGTCAAAATACTTTCATAAAGAAATATGGTTTGTTGGTGCCACACAATCAAGGTTAAATATGATTTTGTTCGGTACATTCCGTATCTACATAAAAATTTGTGGTTTTCAAAATATTTTCAAAAATAAAAATTGTTCTACGAAATGAAGAATGGTTCATTGGTGCCACACAAACAAGATTAATTTTATCATCTTGTTGGGTACATTCCGATCCAAATAAAAATTTTTGATCGTCAAAATAAGAAAAATGGTTCTACGAAATGAAGAATGGTTGATCGGTACCACACAATCAAGATCAATTATCATCTTGTGTGGTACATTCCGTATCCAAATAAAAATTTGTGATCGCCAAAATATTTTCAAAAATAAAAATGGTTCTACGAAATTAAGAATTGTGGTGCCACACAATCAAGATTAATTATCATCTTGTTGGGTACATTCCGTATCCAAATAAAAATTTGTCATCGCCAAAATATTTTCAAAAATGGAAATGGTTCTACGAAATGAAGAATGGTTTATTGGTACCACACAATCAAGATTAATAATCATCTTGTTTGGTACATTCCGTATCCAAATAGAAATTTGTGGTTTTCAAAATATTTTCAAAAATAAAAATGGTTCTACGAAATTAAGAATGGATCATTTGTGCAACACAATTAAGATTAATTATCATCTTGTTGGGTACAGTCCGTATCCAAATAGAAATTTGTGGTTTTCAAAATATTTTTAAAAATAAAAATGGTTCTACGAAATTAAGAATGGATCATTTGTGCAACACAATTAAGATTAATTATCATCTTGTTGGGTACAGTCCGTATCCAAATAGAAATTTGTGGTTTTCAAAATATTTTCAAAAATAAAAATGGTTCTACGAAATTAAGAATGGTTCATTTGTGTCACACAATTAAGATTAATTATCATCTTGTTGGGTACATTCCGTACTCAAATAGAAATATGTGATCGTGAAAATATTTTCTAAAATATAAATGGTTCTACGAAATGAAGAATGGTTAATTGGTGCAACACATTGAGATTAATTATCATCTTATTAAATAGGGGGTCGTTAACAAACGAGACGAAGCCATCCCAAAGTGGTGTTTCATTCGTGTAGGCCTGAACCGAGTGTAAAGGTCCGTCATCATTTGTGCGGACAAGGCAAAGCGGCTAGGTTGCAAAGTCCATCTTAGAGGGAAACTCTCTCATGAGATAGAGGGTCTACATGCGGTTGATGGTCAGCTGCCACTGCTGTAAGATCGCTGGATCTACATTCCACCACGCTGGTGGGTTGGCTGGTCGAGCTGGGGGAATGACCTGGTACAGGCAACCTCTCGCCGATGAGTGGTGTTGTCCTATACTATAAAGGAGGTCACTTAGCGGAGCTGGTATTAGTACGTTCTGTGAAGTGGTCGTCTCGCTGGTGTCTCTCCATTTCAAAGACGTTTTGAACCCGATTGAGGAGGAGGGTTCGCCACATCCGAATTAGCTCGGTCAATGGGAAGGTCTACGCTGCATAGTTGCATGAGTTGGTTATGCAATATGCCTGCCAAACTTACTTGGTCGTCAATCTGGATGATGAATTTCAGGGGTCGGTAATCGCTGTCCATTCTGCCAAAGCTCATTAATGTTTGGTCTCTGAGTTACGGGTTTGGGCTGGTCTCCCGCCTGGTGGGTGGTGAAGGATGAGCTAGCTGGGAGGGGGGGGGGGGCGTGAGCTTGATTCGGTGGAGGATGTAGAGGCTACTGGTGTGCGTTTCGTACCCAAACAGAAATTTGTGATCGTCAAAATACTTTCATAAAGAAAAATGGTTTGTTGGTGCCACACAATCAAGATTATTATTTTGTTGGGTACGTTCCGTATCGAAATAGAAATTTGTGATCGTCAAAATATTTTTAAATATAAAAATGGTTCTACGAAATGAAGAATGGTTTATTGGTACCACACAAAAAAGATTAATTATCATCATGTTGGGTACATACCGTACCGAAATAGAAATATGTGATCCTAAAAAGATTTGAGCACGTCTTATTAAGGGAATTTTTTTCAAAATATCTTGCGAGTGTTAGATGTGACAACAAAATTTAATGACTGAGCAGGTGTTCTTAAGGGGATCTTTTCCCAGATATCTTGCGAGTCTTAGTTGTTACATCAAAATGTAATAAGCAAAAGAAACCCTTGTCAGACTGGAGGCTTCCACGGCCAGAGTCAGTAAGATAAAGACGACTTCCGGGGTAGGAACGTGTCATAGTTGGGACAGTCAACGTTTCGCTCACTTTTTCAAGGGGCTTATCAGGACAAGAAAATAAAAAACAAATATTGAAGCTTAGTACATAATTCTAATTTTACTTGAAATAGATGCGGAACATGAGTTTTGACGTCTTCAGTATTAGTTTTGTTTGTGAACAAGAGTATTACCGTTGAGTGAAATCCTACTTCTTTATTCAATGGTATTACCATAGATTACAGTATCGTGTTGTGCTGGTCAGGTTTGCTACTTTACTGAACAGGATCAGTTGTGTAACTGCCCTCACATTTTTTCGATAAGTAAATAAATCTTTGAGAAAAAATAGACAAGTAAATAATTAAATGCTTGTTCCCCCGTAGGTCGAACCCACACTGCATGGGTCACCCGGTAGGATCTCCTCCCTAGAGCCTAGAGTCCGAGATTGTTATTGTTGGTGAGCACGTACTTGGGTAATTTGTACCCCCGCGCGGTCACCTGTCCGTACTCCCAGAGGTTTCTTACCTCTTCATTGGGATGGTCCACCAACGAAGCTGCAAAGCTTTTCGCAGACTGGTGTAAAAATTCTTTAACTGATTGAGCTTGTGGGTCCCGGTGAATTTGTGTGTTACGGATAAACCATGAAGCGTTTACGATCGTAAGCACCATGTTTTGGACTATCGGGAATCTCGCTATGTGTGTGTTAGCTGCATGCGCCCAGACTGGTGATGCGTATGTCAATCTCGCCCGGATCAAGGTTAACCTTGCGGCCGGATGACCGTCTTGTATAGAAGAAGTTTGTTGTCGGTGCTGGGTGCACTGTTTCTGGCGAACGTCGGGAACAGTTTGGAATAGCTCCGGATGCTTGGGCGGTTTTGTGGTGAATATGAGCTTTCTAAGTTAGCTTCGAGTCCAAGATGACTCCAACCTATCCGGCGATTGAACATTTCTAGATTGTCTGCTGGTTGTTGCCTTCTTCTCGTGAAATACACTGCCACACTTTTTCGCGGGATCGCCTTTATCCTCCAGTCTGCACACCATTGTTCTAATGTTTCCAGAGAGATTTGTAATTGTTAGATTACCGTCTCCATGCTACGCTCGCTAACCAACACGGCTGCGTCATCGGCGTAAAAGGCGTAGGTCGCTCAGTATTTAATCATATTTGACGTGAAGATATTGTATAAAATCGGTAATGGCAAGCCCTGGGGAACTCTCGCTTCCAACCTCTTTAGTCCTGATCGGGAACTTCGGAATTTTACTCTGCGTAAGGTTACGTAGGAATGACTTGCTAAGTTGGATCAAGGCAAGTGGTACTCCAAATCTCAGGAGCTTTAACATGAAGCCCCTATGCCATACCCTGTCGAATGCCTTCTCAATATCTAGAAATACCGGATCTGTCGAGTGTCGGTGGACGATGTTGGATGTTGCCTGCGATCTTTTCAACAATTCGTAGAGCCTGTTGGGTCGTGGAGTGGTTCGCCCGGAATCCAAACTGTTCTGGTGTTTTTCTCTGTTTGAGAGATTTTTCTTACTGCCCTTAAACTGACGTTTAGTGCAGCAGCTACACGCTACAATAAAACACTCTCACAGTACAATTATTTTATATGTATTATCCAAATTTTACCTCTCGAACAGCATTTAAGGACAACAGAGCCCCATTATTATCTCTTTCTTGCTCGAAATAGCTAATTAATGATGTCACGAGTTCTTTGCATCGACTATTCATTTGCTTGGGCATTTTGGCAACCGAAGAATGAAAATACTGGTCTGACTTACAAATTGTTAACGACAAAAATCAATTAAATATGCCTGTCAGAATACTGTCATCCGTAACTTCAAAATATCGATGAATCGATGAATAAAATATGGCAACACAGCACCATTTCCTGACAGTGGCTAAGTTTAGGTACGTCGTTACTAACTGGCCTGTTGATTAAAATTTTATCACAAAATTTTACATTGAGAGGCGTCTCAACCCAAGAAAAATAAGCCTGTGCACATACATTATTTTATCTCAAAAGTTTTGTAATAATTGCATTGCCATTTAGAGTTGTTTTTTTACAAATTTTATGATACAGTTAACGATGGAAACTTAGCCACATAAGACATGGAAATACGTCATTGATGACGTGCACGCAACTTTGTTTGGCGTTCCCTATAGCATAGTAAACAGAAACGCAACCCTATGCTTTCTACCGCGGTTCGCATTTTAGTACTGTAGTTGACTATCTTTAGGATTTTTCAATCAACGCTTTTACATTATAGCCCCTTATATAAAATATAGCCCTAAGGGCTATATTTTATATCAGAGTCAGTAGATTAATATTTTTTTTATTATATTCCGAAAAATTTAGTCAAAACATCATGTACTTTACTGAGCGTGTAGCAATGAACTGTATACTATACGTATAGTATACAGTTCATTGGCGTGTAGTGAGTGAAGCGCGGAAAGGACTAAAAATGGCGGAGGTTGCGGTACTCTTTTTATACACTGAAATATATACATTATATTTCAGTGCTTTTATATAATACGTAAGCACCATCTATGCGCGAATTTCAACATCACAAATCACAAAATTGTTACAGAACTCGTTTACTAAACACGCGAATTGTACTACAGTAGTCGCGCATTAAAAAGTTTTCTTGGTTCCTACATTTCAATTGCTTGCCTTATTCCCGATCACGTGAAATTTAACATACCTAACCTGTAGAAAACAAGCAACTTTTGTATAATCTGAATTAGATGTCACCATTTATATCTACTGAATGTTAGTTTCTTTGTGTTTGAGTTTGTTTATCAGCAACAAAGCAGTTGCGTTCAGAACAGATAAAGCAGGCAAATTCTAGAAAAAAATTTATAACAATTGATTAAGTAGTAAATTTTAAAAATACATATATGGATTTATTAACTAAATTGTGTTTCCTTTGTTTTTTTTTGTCTTGAAAAAGTGTCTTAACAATGTTTTTATCCCAATCGAAAATCTCCATAAATAACGAAGTTATCGGCAATTTTCAAAATAGCCAAAATTCGAAAAACACCCTATATTTCAGCTGGCTTTGAAGATATCGCGACGCGGTTTTGTTTATGGACCGTTTCTCAAAAATCGACCTCTTGACATGTGAGTCAGATTTCCTCTATCTAGTTCAGAAATAGGTTTTTCCTGTCAAAACAGTCCAAGTACGACCACCCTGTACATACCTATGAAAAAGCCCATTATTTAGCTCTCTTTCTATTATATACTTGTTGCTTATATAAATTGAAAATATAGATAACGTCCAAATTCAATAACACAATCTAACATTAGGTGTCATTTGTGAACTGTAAGGTATGTTGGAATAGTAAAGATTGTTCTCGTCAGTGGGGACACTGAGGACAGTTGTGACAGAAGCATCTTACATGAACCAAGTACCCAACAGGAAGGAACAGGTTATGGTAGCGTGGTTGCTGGAATTATAGTAGGACTTATCTTTTATTATCGAAGACATGTGGCTAATCTGAAAATTCAAATACATAGTTCACACACAAAAATCATATTGACAAAATTACCACCTACGTGGATTATGTAATAAAATAAAATATAATACAAGTAAATAATAAAGTCACTACAATTTAAAAGTAAACTGGTCGAAGCTCCCCTAAATTTATTCTTTCGCCGCATTTTTTACATCTTCTGCAATTTGTTATTGTATCGGTTATGCATGTGTCGCAAAATATATGACATGGGGTGATACTACTTTCAACTTTTAATCTGTTTCTTAATAAAGAATGAATGTTACCCAGTCGGAAAATAATCTTTCTATCTGAGCTGATGCTGCAGGTATTTTTAACGACTTTAAAACTATAGCAGCTAAATTTGAATATTCAATTTTTGCAAATCTCCGGAATAACCAACCATTAATATTTTTGGTAAAAACTTGTTTGAAAAGTGCAGTTTTTTATTGAAGGAGTCCTAAGCATTTATTATACCATCGTTGTTAAGATGCTTAAATAAAAAATTAACTTAGACCATATGGTCTAAGTTCTAAAAATAGAAAGGAAAACAAATTTTCCTGGCGTTATTGCCTACGTATTAACATTACAAACTTATACCATTTTTGGGAACTGCGCTAAACGCATTTATTAGATAAGTTCTCATGGAGAAACGACACACATTTTGGCACCACACCGTGATAATTTTGTGTTAAAATCCATTGATAAAGGTATTTCAATTATAAGCAATGTGATGCACCAAAACCCCTTATTCATATTCAATGTACGTATCTTTAAAATTTACATTTAGATAATCACAATAAACGTTTATCCTTATCTTGAAATACGAACTGGTTTATTTACAGCGATGAAAATTAGTTTCATTGCATATATGCAACTTTAAATACTTCGTTCCGAAGTAAGATTTATGTAGTGTTCAACAGAAAAACTATCGAATTTGAGTTTTTGATTTTGTAATTGTTTCATTCTCATTTATTACGTTCCCCATAGTTTAAGGCTCAAATGAAACAGGTTTTGTTTTAAAAAAACCAAAGTTTTTGAATAGCAAATAATGTTTTTAAACATTTAGTAAGTTGAATTGCAGTGGTCACAAAAAAACCACTTCTATTCCGTTTTTTACCTAAGGACCACGTAAGAACTTTTATTTATTTATTCACAATCTGCAACTCGAATGAATGACTTTAATTAGAGAATTCATTACAAAAAAATGTGGAGTTACGTGTAATTAAGAGGAAGCGGAAAAGGAATGACATTTTTATAATAAATTTCATTGAATTTTTCAGTTTGTGATTTATTTATAAAGTACAATCTCTTTTTGTGTATTCATGAAGTACCTACTAAATACCCTTGTCTGCTTAATTGATGAGTGATTTGATTTATCGTTGCACATTTGGGTCTTCTCACCCATAAAAGCCTTTTTATTCGCTTAATTTATTATAATCAAAGTGTAATTAAACGTGTAATTTTTGCTTAAAAGGAACCTTTACAATTTTGTGTCAACCCTTTGTATGGCGGACTTTATTGAAAACGGCGAATAATTTATTATCTTGTGTGTTTATTAGTATCATTTTGAATTAACGCCGAATACACTTTTTGACTTGCTGTTGACACGAAAGTTTCAATTTCTTTATATGCAAAATAACTATTAGTCCAGGGAATAAAGACATTGCATTGCGGAAAAATTAGGGGAAAGCTGGATTGTTGCATGAGCCTTCTTTTTGTAAATATCTCAAAAATCCCCAGTGATAGATACGGCGCTAAAAATATTACGCGGGGTCAAAGGTCACGATAAACTTTCATTTTTCGCGAATAAACGATTACTTTTATCGATAGTTAACTTCATAGTATTGTAGACCAATGAGACATTAAGAACAGTGTCACATGCACCAATCACAAATTTCTTTAACTGAAAAGAATGTATGCTACTTTTCTTGCCGCTACCTCATTGTTTTAGTAGGTATTGATTAATATTTTAAAAAATCAAATGTCATTTTGACAAAAGTAAATTAACGCTTCATTCAGTTAATTCTCCAACCGAAGATCATTCGTTCTCAACTCTTGTCAGGCAAGATTTTTATTTTGTATTTGCATTGATTGCTAAAAGGTAATTAAACTCGATCAAATTCTTGGGAAAAGAACCCTCGCGCTTCGCGCTCGGGTCTTTTCGTCAATTTGATCTCGTTTAATTGCCAAGCAACCAGTGCTCATACAAAATAAAAATCTTGCCGACAAGAGTTGAGCACTTATGATCTTACTGTTGAAAAAATAATAAGTTACTAAATTTGTAGCTTAGGAACTTGCCTACAAAAAACATATTCTGACTTTTGTTTGTATTTTTCTGGAGTTTGGTCTTTTTTTTGTCTTTATTCCCTGTACTATATACATTATATAGACACATACTAGATTTCATACTGTTACCATCACCACCACTCTAGCAGTTGTGATAAGCGCAACTCCGTGTCACATCAACTGATGTGATAATTTGCGGAAACGTGGACGAAGGAGTGGTAATAGCGACAGCGCCGTATGTTGTATGATCTTCAATAAAAAGTGTAAGAGAAAACACAAACAATGGGCGAAGAAGAGCCTGCAAAAAAAACTATTTACATAAGGAAATTTCTCCACAAATTCAAAAAGAAGATACCAATTATAGAAGAGCAATAGTCTCACTGGAAAGGTTTCTTGTAACACTGAGATTCCTTGGAATCGGAGATTCTTATCACTCCTTAATGTATTTGTTCAGAATTTCAGTGCCATCGTATAGCAAAATAATAATGGAAGGGTTGCCCTTTATATTTTTACGGATCACTTGGTAACACTAGGTAGAGTATCTCTGATGGTGTCAGTAAGGCCTCTGAACACACTAACTCCACATGAAATGGTTTGGATACGTATAATAAATAACCTATATTCAATACTGAATATGCTCGCTATTAGTGCTGTTGGTACTACTATATAGGTATCTCAAATTTTAAAGCTGAAGATTGGTGTTTAGATATTGGCGCAAGTGACCATATGTGTTTTGATATAAAACGGTTCGTATCCTTAGACACTTCCGTTAGTGAACTAGTAGAGATGGGTGACTACAGTCAATTGGCGCAATCAAAAGTGACTTGGCCGAAATTCAGCGTGATAATTTGTTACGTAATTGTGGTGGTAATTATTTGTAATTTTTTTAAAAATAAATTTGTATGGACGTTTCAATTAAGCTATCAAACGTTCACAAAAACTTCAAATTTATACTCCTACTGGAGGAAATATCTGCTTTATGGGTAATCTCACGCAAATGCAACGCTAAATTTGACTGAACGGTTGCATTTCATGTGAGTCAGGTCCTCTTTCAAACTAATTTTGCGTGATCTTTCCGTTTGTCCAATATATACTTGCTTACAATCTTTACAATTTCTTTTGCATATTCCCAGGATCTTCATGATATTTGGATACTACCTTCTGAACTTATAACAGTTTGCAGATTTAATTTTGATAATATTTTACAAGTACTTCTGGTACACCGAATTATTCGTCGAATACAAGTGTGGTTTTTCAGCGAGGGAAGTAATAAGAAAATGGGTCAAAGGTCAAATATGGTTATACGTTCGGAAATAATCTTTCAGATTCGCAGATTCAATAATTTTGTTATGTTCTCAAAACGGTATTGACAATGAATGTTTCACCTTGTCATAAAAAGCTTGGGAAATTATAGATTGTAGTAGATGAGGCATAAGATCGTAAATTATAAGTTATATGAGTTATAGTTTACACAAAGGTAGTTTATCTTTATAAAAGGACGAGGGAGGTTATTTCGAAGAACATCAAAACATCAAGTACATTTATCAAATAGAAATGGGACAACAAACTACAATAGTAAGTTGGCCGGTTTGTTGGCGCCAAAAAGGTAAATCGAACTTTTAGCTTGTTTACATAACGAGCGAAAGGATTTTATGCTTGTATAGACAGACTTTAAAATACATTTAAGGGTTTATTGAAATTTCTTTTACAAAGTCGAGTTACTCTACCTTGAAGTGGTTAAGCTTCAAAAGCACGATTCCGCTAACGATAACTTAAAGTTAAAAACATCTACAAGTGTACATAGTAAGTCAAATCAATATTCGGAATTTACGAGGTGTGTGTAAAAGTAATGTAATACAAATGAAAAGCTTTGATATGATCATTTTCAATTTTGTCCCTTAAAGTAAAAACCCTTCTTTTCTGTTTTTTTTTTTTTGGTATATACTTGAAGAATTCATTGCAAATGAAAAATATCTGCTGCACACTTTAAATCAAATTATGATTTGTTTAAAGAATTTATTATCTCAACTCTTCTGACTGCATTTTACTGTCAGAGTATAAAGTTTTGACCCTCTGACGGTGGTCATGGCAACTTCCAGTACTAATGAAAACGTCAAGATTCTACACACTTGTTCATAACGCAATTATTTTAAAAGTGATTTTTGCAAATTCTAATTCAACATTTAATTCTTCATTTTCTTTCTTACAGTACAATTTTGGTCGGAGAAAACATACCACTCAGGTAGCATTTTTAGTTTTGAAGACTTTTGTACTCTTATGTTTTGGCCCTAAAACAATTAGGGGAGCAGGAAATTGCATAGACAAGATTTTACGTGTAAAATGCGATTACCGAACGGCCGGATCAGCACCCGGTATACCCGTTTTAATGTTTTATAATGACTGGTTTTATATGATCATCAAAATAGTTGCTCCGTTGCAGCAATAACTTTGCTCAAATACACTCGAGATTGATGTACGGCATAATTATATGGGGATTGTCTCGCTCAGCGACAAAGATACCTTATTCAAAAAAGTTCGATGTATTAGTAGTTCTCCATATCATGCCTGTCCGCTTTTTTTATACAGGGTGTCTCCAAAAACACCTTACAACGCTTTAGGGTAGACTTATGGGGTAATATTAGACCGATATAACCCAATTTACCTCTATGCAAAAGTGCACCATTTCAGAGTTACAGCTCTTCAAAGTTGGCGTTTGAAAAACGTTTATTTATCATAAATGATAAACCGTTTAAGATAGGAAGTTGAATTTTGGAATAATAATTACCCTTATCAAAAGCTATAATTGTACAAATTTTGGGGAAAAAATACATACAAGAAATAGACCATCCGCATTATCGTTACTATTAACAGTAGCATAATTTTTTAGATCTTTACTAAAATGTAAAATTCGCTACACCAGATGAAAGGAAATTTCAAAATTAATAACTTTCGCCTCTTCACATTTTATCGTAAATTATTTGGTTTTCCAGATAAAAGGAAAAATTAACGCTAGGTTTTTCTAATAATAGTGTTTAATTGCATATTATCTAGTAGCCGTATGCATAGGAACAGATAAAAGTTCGACCAATTGATTTTGAATTACTTTGAATAACAATAAATTGGGTTTTTTGCCGGAAGTCTTTTTCCCGTAAAGTGCGTTTTATTTCGCCCTAATCGCTTTCCTCATACGAAACCACACAAATCTTTCAAATCCGAAAGTTTTAGACGATTGGTACTGCGTCTACGGCTACTAGATAATATGCAATTAAACACTTTTATTAGAAAAACCTAGCGTTAATTTTTCCTTTTATCTGGAAAACCAAATAATTTACGATAAAATGTGAAGAGGCGAAAGTTATTAATTTTGAAATTTCCTTTCATCTGGTGTAGCGAATTTTACATTTTAGTAAAGAATTAAAAAATTATTCTACTGTTAACAGTAACGATAATGCGGATGGTCTATTTCTTGTATGTCTTTTTCCCCCAAAATTTGTACAATTATAGCTTTTGATAAGGGTAATTATTATTCCAAAATTCAAATTCCTATCTTAAACGGTTTATCATTTATGATAAATAAACGTTTTTCAAACACCAACTTTGAAGAGCTGTAACTCTGAAATGGTGCACTTTTGCATAGAGGTAAATTGGGTTATATCGGTCTAATATTACCCCATAAGTCTACCCTAAAGCGTTGTAAGGTGTTTTTGGAGACACCCTGTATAAAGGCATAATGTTGTTAGTTTTGAAAATACTGGGAAAATTGCCCTGTTCAAAAGATAGGTTCGCTAAAAATGTGAGAGGTTTACCAATTGCGGGAAGAACGACCTTGATTATAAACGAAGGAATGTTGTCGGGCCCGGCCGATCGTTTAATTTTTAGTTTATTGTTCAGAAGAGTTAGTAACTCCGATTCAGAGTATAGGGTGCCAACATAATTGAGTTGTGAAAAGTGTTTATTTGTTCCGGATGATACGTTCCTTTGCGAGTGTGAATTATCTAGAATCCTTTTTAAGATTAAAAACAAAACTCTCATCCTTCCCCTTAAGCTTTTAATTAAGTAATCGGTAATTAATGTTGCGACATGTTCAGCTGATCCCAAAACATGTTGCAACATTAATAAATCACCGATTACTTAATTAAAAGCTTAAGGGGAAGGCTGAGAGTTTGTTTTTAATGTTATTAAACCACCCCTTTGGAAGAATGAACTCTTCTAATATTTAGGTACTTTTTGTTAATTGCCATGACTATAGCACCACACTGACCTACTCTGATTTTCACCTGCCCATGCTACATTTTACAAAACACAATAAGATAAGACAGTTTATTAGTGATTATATACATACAAGATGTTTTCACAAGTCCAAAAAAATAATATAATACATAATTAATAAATAAATGTAAACTGGTATCTATATTATAAAAATTACAATAATTCAAGTAGGTACATTAAGTTGCTTTACAAATTGTTAAAAGTTATTAGGTATTAGACCAGGTATAATTCAGCAGTTAATTATTTATTTCAATATTTCGCAAGCTAATTGCTTGCTTCTTCAGGAACTAAAAAATATATAACACAGTAGGTACTTAAGCTAACAATAAATTGTAAGAATACTTACAATAAATGTTTAACATGTCATAATTTAACAATTTATTGTTAGCTTAAGTACTGTGTTATAGTTCCTGAAGAAGCAAGCAATTAGCTTGCGAAATATTGAAATAAATAATTAACTGCTGAATTATACCTGGTCTAATACCTAATAACTTTTAACAATTGAATAATAAATTAAGACCAAATATTACTATTACTAACTAAATTGCTTTACAAATATGCGTAACCTGAAATAAGATTGAAAATTAATTACCTAATAATATTAACAAATAAAAAGAAAATCTAATATGGAACTACACAAGATATTTTATTATTAAGTGTCTATTTGTTTAATTTTTACCATGTCCGAATACCTACTCTACAGGAAATCCCACTTGTCGGCCTGAGTTTGTTTAAAGGGAGCATTTTCACTAGCACTTGGTTGATTAGAAGAATTTTCCTTTGTGTTTTCTTCCATATCACTTGCATTTGGAGTTCGTTCCGTTTCGCTTTCATAAAAAGCAGGTTTGATATTGTTTTTCTCGTTGTTTCGTATTAGAACTGTATAATACTTTTGGTTTTTTTGCGATTACCTTGTACGGTCCCTCGTATGGTGGTTCCAGTGACTTTTTCACTCGGTCAACACGCACAAATACTGGTACTTGGTACTTCTTAAATCCTTTGGCTGGAACACAGTTACTTTCTGGTAATTGGTTGTAATTGGATATGCAATACTTTCCATATATTGTTTTAACCTAGTAACAAAGTCAGTTTCCATCACCTGTAATCTTTTGTGTGGTGGTGGTGTATCGATTAAACTGCACGGTAGTCGTAAGGTAGTGCCGTAGACAACTTCTGGGTGTGTAGCATGTAGCGGTTGCTTGATACTTGCTACTGTTGGTGAAATTTCGACAATAATATTTTTGTCCTGTTCGACTAAACGCCGATGATCATCATCGTATTCCAAGCAACCACTGCAGAGCTTTTTGCAGGACACCAAATGTAGCATTTCTTTTCCAAGCAGCAAAGCCTCTGAACGAACTACTTCTAATTTTCTTGCTGTGTGCGCCACAACTTCTTGGTAAATGTCTTGTGGTAGTATTCAACTTGGCGCTAACTCTATGATCTCGCACAGCAGAGAAAGTAACCGTAATTAAATCCTCCGCATGCCGTGCGCCGAACATAAATCGCCTGTTCACTACAATTCGACTTGTTCCAAGACTTTCCACGATATTTCGAGCTTGTTGATCATCTGGTTTGTGCCCTGCGTGGTATCACCAATAAAACATTGGAAACATTGAAATGGAAAGCTACACTTCCCAGTTCAAGGTCATAGATGGCGAGAGTCCTCATCGCAAGTTTTTCTTACATCTTATCTTTGATGTTCAATTTTGCTTTATCGTTCTGGTAGCTTTCGTGCCGTTGTCTTCAGGTAGGCACTTTTACTTCTCAGCGATGCCTTTCTTCTTGTTTATACTTCAGTTTCTTCGGACGAAGAAGACGAGCCGTCATCCCCTAATTGTATGATCAAGGGCTCCATATTTATATCAAGCATTTTTTCTCGTTCATACCACTCATTTATAATTTTGTCGGTGTGACCGATACATTTCTGCCAAAAATCTACTAAACACTGGTTCAGTGCTTCTTTCCACATCTCTGCGACTTTGTGATCACTATAACCATCTCGACCGATATGTTTATCATTATCATAATATTTTTAGCATGGGCCCAAACAACTCTATTGCATTAAATTCGTAAGGATAAGGTGGCAATCGCAAAACCTCATGTTCAGCATTTAGGGTTCCGACAGTAACATGTTTCTCTATAAAGACAATAAATTTATTTATAGGTAATTAAACAAAAAGTTCCCTTACTCTGAGCATACATATCATACAAAGTATTTCTAATGCTCATCTTTACACAATCCGGTAAATCAAGTGATTTTGCTTTCTCGCGAGGTCGTTTCTTTCCAGGACTACGCAAAATGGGATTAATTACACTGCGTGCTTTAATCATTGTCACTGTGCGCAAACTAATCTTCAAAGCATTGCTACTCGCTAAAACAATAACAATGTAATTCGTTGTGTGAAAATATTTATATATACTGTACTTCTTGTACTGCATTTAAGTTGACTAGGGGTCCTCCATTATCTAGTTCATGCTGGAAGTACTCCAACAAATTTACAACTAATTGTTGCACTTGGGAAACTAACGTTTTCCCTTTACCAGACATAATAAGGCAAAAGTTCTAATAAGAACTGTTATTAATAGTTGATAATTTGAATTTGAACAAAATAACTATAAAGAACAAGTAAATAAAAGGGCAAAACAACAATGAACAGAAATAATACGAGATGGCGTAAACTAAAAGAAAAGGATGAGGTTATAAATAATGAATAAATTTGACAGATTGAAGTCAAATCAAAATCCGTGCAACATTAAGTTGAAGCGTTTATTGAAGTCAGCTATTCGATATACGGACATACTCACTTCTCTCTTATTTTCACTGACGATCACCTATACGCATGTATTGCCATCTTTATCATAAACACGTATTAAGCTTTAATGATTGTTTAAAGGAATGTCCGGCATTCATTCGGAAACCTATAACGTAACGCCAACTCTTGTGGATACAACTTTATTTGAATTGCCTATTGTTGTGTTTTGTAATATATAATTTATTAACTAACTACACAAATAGTAAAATGCATAATAATCTTAAATAATGTTCCAAGTGAAAAACTTTTCACGTAACTATCAACAAGTTGCTAATGACAACCAAAGGCGTAACACTCTCTCCTCACTTAAAGAATGAGGACAGCGTATTAAGCAAGTCTGTAGTATATAGTACAATATAAAGAAATGTAAAAACATAACGTTATAGATTGAGCCTGTCAGGTTTTCTCCTAATGCGCGTCCATCTACGCAACTGAAAATTGTCTTCCGGATTTAACTTTTCAGGCTTAGCTGAGTGTGAAGTGTCGATGTTTTGGTCCGTACGAGAATTATCACCTTGTTGTGACCCGTAATTTTAATATCATCAACAAAGACAGCAACTCCCGTAATTCCTTGAAAAATATTTTCAACAGTACGTTACCAAATGGCAAGAGCCGAGGAGATTCCGTACATCAACTTATTGCAGTAGTACAGTTCCCTATGTGTATTAAGTGTTAGAAGTTTTCTATCCTCATCTCTAAAAGGTCCTACAGACGGTACAATTTGTCGTACAACGTGTAGTACAACAAGTATCATTTTAACTTGTCGTACGGCGTAATTCCCTACAAACGTAAACGATAAGTCAAACGACAAATGTCGCAAACTATAAAATAATATTATTGATCTTATTTTTCAAAATATCTGGTTTGGCGTTGGGGCATATTTCGTTGTACATACTTTTTTAGCAACTCTTCGTAACTGGGGCTACGTTTAATTTTATTCGCACAATCCGTAGATTTTATGTTCCACAAGCAACTATGCTGTTTGTACAAGTTTATAAATTCTTCTCAAAAATTTTTATGTTTAGAACCATTAATAAATGTAAGTATAAACCAATTGGTATAAACGTTATACACAAAACCATCGACTCTTTTTCCTTGAAGTCGTACTAAAGTTTGTCAGACATCGCAAACACACGATAAGATCTGGAAGTCCCAAATCGAGTAGTACGCCAAGTTTTATGGCAGGTTCATACTACCATCCCATACGATTTCGACTTACGATACGACGGACGACAAGGCTACACACGGTACGATTATCGTTCAGACTGTAGTTATCGATCCAAGTCGTTCAACAAGTCGTACCGTCTGTAGGGCCTTTAACACATAAATGAAGGAAGGCTTGCCTTAATTCTAATTTAGTAAATTTCTCACCACCAGCCATGGATGAAAATAATACGTCAATAGTTGGAAGTGGATGCTCATCGATATGTAAATTAGGGTTTAGTTTAAAGTAATTTTAAAATCCCCGCAAAGCCTAACTTTGCCATTTTCCTTCAGTACTGGTACGATAGGAGTAGTCCATTCGGAATGGTTAACTTTAGTAGCCATTACTGACCAGGAAATCAATTTCTTCATTTACTTTAGGTAATAATGCAAACGATACAGGTCTAGTCTTTATAAAAATTGGTGATGTATCCTTTCTAATATCATTTTTTGCTTGAATACCTTTAATTTGACCTATACAGGGTTCCCCACTTGCCCTTTGTCCTTCGATAGTACCTTTAATATTAATTTTAGGACAAAAGGTCAAGAGACATTTCTTATTCAGATGTTCCTTGTTACAACCTAAAAGTATTTTGAGACCCGCACTGCTCTCGGTTTCGTCTGTACAGGATCGTACTCGATTATTTTAAATGGAACACCCTATAGATTTTTATATTTTTGAAATCCATATTCGATTCTAGACCAAGTTTGTTCGGCCTTTCACCTACTTAAGTCAACTCATTTAGGAGAAAATAAATGTTTTTTGAAAATTGTCGCCGAAATCAACAATCAGTAAAAAAATTATAACTATTCAATCATTGGCAGCAAAGGAACAAAATTGGAGATTATCATAAACAAAAGAGCGTTTTATTCCTCGATATGCTGATTTTGAACGAAATTTGTTGCAAAAGGGCCGTACCGAATTTTTTGTAACGACCACAGAAGAAATGCCAAAAGTCGAATATTTTAAATAGAACACCCTGTATATTTTTTCATGATTGAACTGCCTTTTAAGTTAGCTTTGATTTTTGTTAAATATGTCCTATATCTAAGGGTAATAGTTTCCGAGATAATAACCTTAGTTTGAATTATTTTGTGTTATCAGTTATCACTCATACCAATTCTGAAAATAAAATTACAGGAAGCAACAAACAATAATACTATTTGTATCACATATTACACGAAATCTAGCGGAAATAGATGCCGACAAACTCATATCGTTGGAAAGGTAATTTTACATTTGATGCCATCAAGAAAAATTGGACGTACCATTTGAAAAAATCAAGTTACCTTTGATAGAAATTTTGTAAATAAAACAAGAAGAATTCGGATTTAACCGTCCGGTCTACGCTAGTTCATTTCATGCTTACCTAGTAACATCGCATAGTAACCGCCTTCTAAGTTTGGAGATCTTTGCGATATTCAATTTTTTATAGGCATCTACTTTTTGTAAAAATGACGAATTGTGGATAAACGATTCGTTTTAGGTACTGTGGGTGATACATAAAGTCGCACTAGAAGCGACCAAGGAATCCAAATATGCAATAATATATAGGGGGTTCCATTTAAAAAAACGCAACTTTGATATAAATCACCCTGTATATGTATTGCGATTCAAGTGAAAATATTTTAGGTTTGGAGCCTTAAGGGTACCCGACCATATACCAGCAACAAATTTTAGAAATGTTCGTTAATAAACCCACAATCTTCCATCGCCGCACTGTTGGCCCACCCTGTATAGTACATTAAAAGGGGTAAATTTACATTTATAACGAACTATGTGACTGCATGGAAGCGTATTTGTGAACCGTTGCAACTAATTTGTTCACTTTCCGCAGCCCAGTGAACTCTATATATTATACAGTTCACTGCCGCAGCCGAACATAATAATATGTAGTACCTAGTTGAATCAACTTATACCTAGAACTACGTCTTTTGAAAAATAATTGCTCGACTTTTTACCATTAAACGTTATAAAATGGTTTTATTCGTCATCACTCACTTAACATGACAGAACGAAAATTTTCAGAAAAATTATACCCGCGAAATTTATTACACCACTAATGCCCTCTTCACTCGTGACTGGAGTTTTTTCCCTGAACTCTGATTTTATATTTCAATAGTGAAATAACTCCATCCATTTTGTACTTTTTATATATCTATGCAGACTTCATGCTATCTAATGTGATTTATAATTCATGAGTTTAAAATTATTATGAAGTTTTAATATATTCCTTCCGCAACGGAAGTAAATTGCTGGCAGAAAAGTTGATGCAAAAGTCAATAAAAATCTACTTTGAGTTCACCGTTTCATACACATTTATGTCAAACTAGAAACAAACGTGGCTATTGTTACATTTATTGTGATGGGTTGGCCCTTTAGAAAGTTGCACAAAATACAAATACAAAAATTACGTACGTTTTAAGAGAGTGTAAGAGAACGTATCACGTTTTATGGAAGGTAACAAGTTTAAATCATGGCTTATTTATCTAGGACGTGCCCGAGACCATCACTGACCGGAAACAGACTATGCGCATTTAAACCTCATAAAAAGAACCTTATTACTACTTTTTAATACGTTTCACAACTTTACGGTAAAATAGGGATAGTTGTTATTGGCCTATAAAACCCATTGGGGAAGGAAATACTTCTAAAACCAACTACAGACATGAATTGCCCAAAGTTATTTGTATTCCGTTCCTGAAAATGCTTTTCCAGAATTTGCTTTTATAGTCACAAACAATTTCGAATCAATTTGTAATGTGTTACGTGCTATATTGTCTTCTTCTAAATAGGTTCGCATTATTTTGAAAATGTCCAGACAAATATATCTTTATATTCCGTCCTAAGAAAAGCGATTATATAACTCCTGAAAATACTACTGGGGATGGTATAAGCTTAATATGAGTTTATTTATTGCTGAGAAGTAGATCTACCGACTAGCTTGGAAGCATTGAAGGTTTAACGAAGAATTATTTTTGTTTTACGGTTCCTCTATTAAACGTATATATTTTTATTACCATCAATCGTTGAAATAAAATTTACAGCCTTACAAATGGTTATATTGCCAGCTTCTGCGTACCTTATGCAATTTCTATCTTTCATACAGTGCGGTTTATCAAGAAATGTACACACTTAAACATTGCTTAAACCTTAAGCCGTAAAAAATCTGGAATAGTAGGGGAAAATTTGCGTTTGTTTTGGTGAGGATTGGGAAACCTTTTATAGGCTCCTTCGCTTAGCTCTATAGGGGTAAGTGTATGGAATTCCCTTCCATCTAAGTAAGGTATACAGTATACACACTAAAACCCTTACCCCGTTTATAGTTGCCTAAACTAGGTACCGCCGTTAGGCATATCATCCAGTTTGGCTGCCGCGGCGGCAGCTGGTTTTCTCCTAGTGTTAGCAGTAGTAGTTTTAGTTTGTCTCATTATATCCTTTATTACGCTCTTTGCACAAGTCAGCTATGAACCTCTATATGTCTTCATTAGTTCTCCCACGTTATTATCAGGCGTCGGGATGACTCCTAGTCCTACCTTGATGTAAAATGTTATTAAAATAAATTAAAAAATTTATTTTTCAAAAATACGCCGATTCAAATATTTACATCAAGTAGGTATGTACGTTGTTTTATAAATCGACTGAGCCATTGTCAAATGACAAATGGGGGACAATTTTAACACTTACTTTAAATTACTTAGTTATTAATTTGCTATTAGTGATAAGATTGTGATTGATTCATAACTTTTTTTTTGTCTTCCATATACCTACTTCATGTAAATACTTGAATCGGCGTATTTTTGAAAAAAAGGTTATTAAAATAAATTTTAAAAAAATTTTCTTCAGTGCTGTTTTAAAGAGAAAAAAATGCTCTATCGAATGGTGAGGTAGAAGTAATATGTTCTCATTTAAAAAAATTATGCGGAACGGGGTAACTCAGAAATAATTGCAGATCACAAAAATTGACGTATCCCCAAGTATAGATAAAAATTACATAAACAACTTTTGTATTGAACAATTTTTCCTAAAATGAATATTAACGATAATAAATCGCCGTCTCCATACTTTTTAATAACCCTGTATGTGTCCGTTCATCTTCAAGCACCGCCAGTGAAGTGTATGCGTGAAAACGGACGTTTTTGCTTTACACGTGCAATTTGCGGCCGACTTGTTAAAGATTACCATGAGTAAAAAAATCATTTTTTATTGATCTGAGATTTTTTAAAGAATGAAGGGAAATTTTAGTACAGTTGGAGTTAGAACTAAATGGTATTGAAGTTTTGTTTAAGAAAAGAAAACATTGTTTTTAGTTAGTATTTTTGATTTTCTTAACGAAAAAATAAGTTGTTCTATCGACCCAAAAATAAAGAGAAAATTATAAGCGACCCATATGTGTGTTGAAAAAAATAATGCAAGTACAGAACAATTTTATTTTATAAGCATATAATAATTTTATGCCTAATTCTCGTTCGTCAAATTGTCTGTTCTTGCTTTAATTGATTTAGTTAATGCAATCCTCAACGTTGCGTTAATGCTTTGAAGTCTATTTCTATATGTATTTATTTTTAATTGAAGTCAGAGCTGAAGTCAGTTTCTGCTAAGTACGTTGTTGCAAATGGTTGAAGGAGTTGAATTGCCTTTTTGCTCAAATTCGGATATTCATTTTCCATGCTGCGAGTCCGTTAGTCATCCACTGTTTTATTTTAGATAAAGTCGAACGAAAACAAATTATTTCATGTGTGTTGCGTTTTGTATCGCTTTTTCAAAATTTCCTATGAATATATCATATAAGACTTGTTTGGGTGATTCTCGACTTTTACGTCTTCCCATTTTAGTTTTTTCTGTTTTAGAACGTCCTGTATTATCGGCCTCCCAATCCGCAAAACATTTTTAATAATTTCGTAGGATTACGCATTTAAGACATTCACCCCAAATATGTCAATTAGGGAAGTTATAACTTCGTTATGCTGCAAATTTGGAAATGCCCTTCTAAAATGTTGAAACGTTTTTTGAATTTGTAATTTAACTTTACGTTCAATAATTCTTGGCATTTTTTTTTACACTTGGAATAAATTGACATTTAGTCACAATTGAAGGAATGCTCGATTTTTCAAAATATAATATTTAAAATATAACAAAGCTTAAAACTCGCTACAGGTATGAAAACTTTTTAAAAATGTAATGGCACAGTTGGGCAACTTGAAAAAACCCAGCAATTGGAATGGATGCTACTTTTATTTAGCTTCTGAATGAATAATTAATTGCGCAATTTTCGATTACGATAAATTTCTAACTTCATGATGACATAATACAATAATTGTTGAAATTTTGAAATGAATAAATGAATTCTTTAGGCTTGTAAGTATTGAATAACTCGGAATGCATATGGTAATGTATATCTCTGAAATTCACATTTAAGTATAAATGTAAATTAGTTTCAAAGATAATTTATTATACCAACAAAGACTGTCACCAATATAATATCACAAAATATGAACACTGAATATTTTAAATACAATTTACTATCAAGCTTAATAGGTATACATCATTTGTATAAAATTTGTTTACTTTGTAACTCTATAAATACTTTTCGATTAAAATTCAAATCATCTATAACGTATGTTTGCTGTGCCTTAAATAAGATTTTAATCAATTGCATTGTGGTAGTATACAATTTATCGTCAGAATTACTCGAATGAATACGATCATTGTCAGGTAAAGTTTAATGAAAGAAAGGAAATCAAATTCGGTGGAATCGGTACATTTCGCATACATTTTATTGCAGTAGAGTAGATAACTGAAAGAATTTCTTCAATCTTTATAAATCCGTGTAAATCACAACTTTTTATCGAGGTATCCGGGATACCTTTTATAGACTTCACCGCTCGGCTCTATGTGGGGGGTGTGTGTGACTCCCATCTAGGTTGCCTATTTTTGAAGAGCTCTATCTCGGAAGCTATTATACTTACACACTTTCGGTTGGGCTCAAATTGTAGCAAATGTAGTCTAGTTTAAAAAAGATAATAGTATGCTTTGCACTACAATTCATAAGAGGTTAAAACTGAAAAAAGTTCAAAAAAATCGCGGTTTTTACTTAAGAAATACGTGTAATATTTTATTTTCAAACACAATACTGAGATCCGCCTAATAATTGGCGATGAAACCAAAATGTAATGTGGTTGACAGAATCAACGAACCAGCACATTTATTACACTTGAAATTTTTGAAGCAGAATGAATCAAAAGAAAAGCCACGGAGGCGCCGACCACGTTACCAACGAAAAAAATTACTAGCGGTACTAAACCTTATGACATCAAAATTTTACCTGTTACAGGTCCCTCAGCACTTCCGTAATCAACCAACACTTGTCGGCCTGGAAATTCACACTGCATTTCCTGCGTTACCCTGTCATGTCAACTACCGATATGCTACTTTTTCTCGCGAACGTCGACGAGTTACTTTTGTTTACGGGTAACCATTCTCATGGATTTTCCCCTCTGCTATTATTATGCTAGTTTTCTTACAGATCTCAGGGTTCGAGATCGCACTATATATATCGACTGTCTCACTCATTTTTGCGAGTTACCAATTTACCATTGTATTCTTTTGCCACCATACCTTTTTCTTAGTATTTTCATAGCGATGTCATGTTATTTACACTCCCCTCCCCCACATGCCTACGGCTCACTCTATTTCATTCAATCGGAACGCTAAGGTATCGTCCCTAAAGTTCTTCAACTCGACTAGGTTGATTGTCCAATACAGCGTTTCACCGTATGCTTCACCGTATCATTTCTGTTCGTTCCTTCGATGCCAACTAGCACCCTCATGATCTCATCCATTTTATCCCCACTTTGAGTGGTCTCTTATCTCCCGTATTTTTCACCTGCTCCTCCTGTTCGTGCAAACTTATCTTACATTCAATTTTAATTCCATTAAAACTTCAAAGATGGGCGGGGAAATATCGACGACTTATGGTTATTGTGTTGTTCAGTTGAACTTGGTTTTCCAAATCTTGAACGTGTCTCAAAGCACGTACAGGGGTAGATTACGTATTTCATTAAGGGGACGCCCTTTCAATTTTTGCTATTCTGAGTTTATTACTTGCTTAAATTAGGTTTGATATTCTTAGAGAGTTCTTTCTAAGAAGCCCGATGAAACAGAAATATATTTTTAAAGTACGTTTGTGATGCATTCGAATTCGTAACATTAATATTTAGACCGTTCAAATCATTAACTATGTTTTATTATACTTTCATTTAAAAAATTATAATTGCGCACTTCCGTTAGGGATCATAAATAAATGTTTAATTACGCCACATAAAAAGTAATGAAATGCAATAATTTCATACCGATATTCTGAATTTATACTTCTCTCATGAGTTCGAAATGTCAATAATATCCTGGCAGGCACAATACTTTTTTTATGAGCTTTCTCATAAATTAGATCTGTTCAAATCGTTTAGTAAACCCCAAAGGATTGCGAAACGTGCTATATTAAATCAACGGCAAACCATCTCGTGAGAGATAATAAATTGCTTATTACCTAGCTCGTATGAATATCAGAACGGACAGGACCGAGACTGAAATTACAGTTATGGTGAACTGGATGTTATTAGATATAAAAATTTAAGTGTCTATTACAGTTTTGGAAGGGATTTGAATAACTCACTACCTACTTTAATTCGATTTAGAATATCTGATTGACATATACACGGTGTCCAAAAAGTATGGAACCCCTTGAATATTTCGAGATCGACACATCCGATTACAAAAAGAAAAAACACGTGTTCCTTTATTTTTTGAAACCTATTCAGTCATGATACGTAAACCCTCGCGATGGAGCGGGGGTGAGTTTTGAAAACTTAAATGAGAATACCTATCTTTTATTGCACTTTTGCATTCTCCATAAAACACTGTTCCCAAAAAGGATCATTTTTCTATGGTCATGTGTAATTTTCCCTCTTTCCACCCCCAAAAAAAAAGGTGGGTTGGGGGGTGAAAATTGCAATTTGAGAACAGTTTTTTATGGAGAATGCAAAAGTGCAATAAAAGATAGGTGTTCCCATTTAAGTTTTCAAAACTCACTGACGCCCAATCCCTCAGGGGTTGAGTGTGATGTTTACCTATCATGACTGAATAGGTTTCAAAAAATAAAGAAACACTTGTTTTTTCTTTTTGTAATCGGATGTGTCATTCTCGAGATATTCAAGGATTTCTATACTTTTGGACACCGTGTATATTAGTCCGGTCAATTTAGCTCAAAGTAGAGCTTCAAGGTTACAATAATTCGCATGGAGCTGAAAATTCACCGTGTAACACTTCTCTTATGTTTTTTCTATCGAATGAAATCCATGCCGTATTACAACTTTCAGGTGACACAGACACCTACAGTTCAACACCAGCAGTCTATCTGTTTAAAACTCAAAGAGCACGGACATATATTGCATATTGGTGTTTGGAAATTGCAGATACACTCGGGTGCTACATTGACGCACCCGCAAGAGCATAAGCTAACAATTAGCCCATCACCCTTAACATTTGTTATATACATGTTTGTCGTTCAAAAATATTGATAAATAAGGCGAACTATCGACGATAACGTCATTTAATACCAAAAGGTTAGTTTCTTCTTCTAACTCGCCTTTTTTAATAATTACTTTCCTTCAAGTACGTCGTTACTTATCTTGAAAATTATCAAAATTAAATGATTGAAAAACCTAAAAATCCCATATGAAAATATAAGACTGGTGGGACCGATTTTTGTAATAAAAGAGTGGTATATCCGTGAGATTATTTTCTTCTTTCAGTCTTTAACTAAAGTGAAATTCATCTAAATGATGTAAATAAACAAGTAGATTATTGGGCATTAGACCTTGCCGATATAATCACAAGTATTTATTTTTCACTATTTCGCTAATTAATTATTTAGCTTTATCAGGAACTATAGGTGGACAATTTTGCATTTGAATTTTTACGTTTTATTTTTTTACTTACCTACACTAAATTATTAATTAAAGGTATTCATATGGAAAGCACTAACGGTACCTACAGCTAAATATCTTATTAAAAGCAAGGTAATTTAATACATAATTAATCATTAGTTCATTCAGTTCATCTCGTGTAATTTAATTAATAAAATTCTACCTTTCCGGAAGTTATACTGCACTTCCTTTATCAAGATATCCTTTTTGAGTTTATATACCTAACCAGATTTAGAAATTTGTCCTTCGTTTATGGGACATATTGGTGAACGCACACTCACAGTATCACTAGGTGCAGTATTTGTTGGTATGGGTTTTTTTATTTTCCATATAGGTAACCATATTTCATATAGGTGGAATTCGTACTGCATCATTTCTCTTATTTAATGAATCTGGTTGTTTCTCGATCTCAATGGCCTCTCGTATTATTCTCTCTTGTAAAGTATATGCTGGAGCTAATAAGTCAAACTTAGCTACCAACAATTATACTTTATAAGTAATAACTCCAGGTTAAACAGTTTTCATAACTTATGTTAATTGTCTCAATTAGGTATTGACAAGCAGCATTCATTTTACTGTTAATTAGTTTGTTGTAACTTGATTAACATATTATCTACAACCTGTATAGTAGTATTATCGGTTTTACCAAGCAAAAAAGACAATTTAACAACCCTCGTATTCTTAAAAAGGCCAATGATTATTCAACTTAAACAAACAAAAATCAAAGAACTTATGTAATTAAATTCTACGTACTTAAAAGGGAATTATATCCAATATTTCAGAATTTTGTTGATAAGATCCATATCTACATCTCTACATGTGCTTGTCTAATTACCTGTCATTGGACAAGTCAATTTAAGAAAAGTTGGCGCCCACAAACAAACAACGATATAACACCCACGACTCCGCTCCCGATTGTTTGAGCACCGTCAACGGCGTCAACTCATATTTTTTGGCCATAAGAAAAGGTATAATACAAATATTTGTCAATTTAATTATACAGGCTGTTTGCAATAATTCGTAGTTTTGTAAATTTCGAATACGAAAAGCTTTGTTATTTTAAATGGAACACTCTGTATATTATTATGTAAGTCGATAAAACTTTTCAATTTCTCCAATTCATGTCTGTACTATGTGTCTTCTAAAACTAGTAGTTTTTATTGGCGTTCCGTTTAAAATAACAAAGTTTTTCCCTATTCGAAATTTACAAAACTTTACGAATTATTGCAAACACCCTGTATAATTAAATATAATTAAATCTAGGGCTTCTAAAATAGTTTATGTCTCTTAACTAATCATGTATTAATTGTTTTTTCCCCATGATACGTTTGATTTTTAATTAATTGCTCAGAGTGATGATCTGTGTTTGATTTTGTTTTGATTAAAATTTTTTCACTTTCATTTCATGTTTTACCGTTTTAATTCAACCGTCCCTACAAATTTTATTTATACCTGATGATGACATTCTAATTAGTGTCGAAACATGTCGTATTAACGAATTTAATCTAGAAATTTTATATATATCGTATTCCTTAATTTGATCAATTATTCAATAAATGGGGAAGGTTTTGTGATTACTCATCCTTTTGGAATTATATTCATCCCCATTTGGAGAAATAACATGATGGGTTCCAATCTACTTGACGATTGACTTCCTTTAAAAATTAGTTTAAAGTAATAAAATAAAATGTAGTACTCTACCCATAACAAACTTTTCTCTTAAGTACACCGAATAGTACAAAGGCTTTTCGACAAAATGTCTACGCTTTAAATTTTTAATGTATGCGGAATAATTTTGTAATAATTAATTGTAGATTCTTTATTCCCAAAGATAATAAATTTTTTTAAAGGTATTTATCTATTAGCTTTTTATATACTTTAATGCAAAGTAAACCGACAAGTTCATTACTTATTTAAAGTAATATAATGAGAAAAGTAAAAATTTCTTAGGCAAAAGACTACGTAAGGCTTCCAAACTTAAAATATTTATGAGACCTCTTCTATACGTTGCAACAATGTTATAGTAAGAAAGGCAAGATTAAATTTTAATTTATTAATTGTCTAACTTTATCGACTTTTTCTTACATGAACGCTCATAAGTTAGGGTTATTTAAAGGGTGTAGCACAAGCAATTTGGATCATCTACATGTCACAGAGCCAAGGGTAAGTATATTACATTGACAAACAAAGATGTAAAATTAGTGGCAAACCCTTTTAGGTTGGCAAGTGACGTAGTTATGAAATTTATAACGCGTAATCTAATGAAGGGATAAACCCAAAGCAAAATCTCAATTGTTAAGTTTGTACCTAACTCGAAGATAGAGGATTGTTACTTATATTGGTTTATATAACTGTCACGAAGGAAAACCGGATACTTTATCATTGCCAGTTATGATTGATGATAACTACACGTTCTTCTCTAGTGTCATCTATTACTATAATCAATTTCTGTGTTTGCTTTTTCTGATCGGTCGTAACGTATTTCATACCAAATAAGAGAGAAAATAATCAATTACGAAATTAGGCCTTTTATTGTGTTAACATTAAAAATGCATCCAACTAATTGTACTTTTAACTTTATTGGAGAATAAATTCCTTACTGGTACCACAAAGGCACACTAAAGCTTCAGGTGAATCGCCCGAACTGGTTAATCCATAATGTATGTCGCTGAAAGCATCAGGATTTTGTATTAAAACCATTTTGTTAACTTTAATGCTTTTACAACTAAACAGTACCGTATGTAGTTAAAATTAAATTAAAGACGAATTGAATCATGGAAGAAGGACGACTGCGTATCCGTAATAGTTTGAGTAAACTTTTCAATCTAAATAATATGTGTATGACATTGTAAATCGGTATATGACAAGAGAACAAATTGCGTTATACTTGGTATTTAATTAAATTACAAATTAACAAAAGTTTATTTCCTCCCTTCCTTAATCACAAATCTAATCAAAATGAGCGTTTCATATACTAAACAGCCGTTTCCACACGAGCGAAAATTCAGCGTAGTGTTTTATAATGAAAGTGGTTCATTAACTACCGTCTTATATTCGTGAGATCGCTAAAAATTTTCGCGCACTCTCTTTTTTTTTAACTTAACAAATTCAAAACTAATAGAATAGTTTCATAGCAGCGATCTCTCTCTCGTTAAAAGTCAATGATACAATTTCATGTGAGTTAACTTCCTTTAATAAATATGACATTCTTTATTAACCCCTAATTAAAACATTCTGCATACCAAATAGCACCCGACATTTTTAAGCCGGCTTGGTTTTGCCTTATTTTATTTAGTATGAACGCCTTGGTCCTTAAAAACGATGGCATATTAATCTTCTACTAGTAACGTGTACAGGCAGTAAATAGTTACTAACGATATTTTACATAAAGAGTAAAGTAAAGTTGTTTGTAAAGAAACGGGCTTCATTAATAAAGACAAAACAAGAAAAAACTCGTTCTTCTAACTAAGTGCATTCAGTGGAATGTTTTCAATGATATGTGATATGGATTGTTTCAATTCCTCACTAAGAAATACCCTTTCTTTGCGATAACCCCATAACCAATAATCAGCTGGTGATTTAGGAGGCCATCCGTTTGGAAAGTGTCTACTAATTACATAGTGTTTGTATTTTTTCAAAATGAAAAAAATTGGCGAAGTAATGCACATTTCAAACTGGGAACTTACTTTTGCATAATCTTATACTACGGATGTAAGACACATTAGAGAAAAACGAAATACAGTTGTCCACGCATTGACTCATTAAAGATTCCGCCGTTGGTTGATGTCGCCAAACTGGTTGAGGAGCAAAACGGAAGTGAAGAGCTCAAAAATCATATTAATAACACGTTTAATCTGGTACCTACCAACTGTTTTTCCAGATTTAATTTCCATTCATAACCCATAAATTTTAGACGGCAGATTTTCGACCACTTCCACGGTGTTGCAAACCCAGGACCCAAAGCGACAGTCAGGTTCATACAGCGTAATTTTATCTTTCCATTTATGCGAAAAGATTATTTGACTTGGGGTGGTCGTGTATAGCATGCCAAAAATCTAAAATAACTAGTTATACTATAGTCCGATTGGTGGTTTCTCCCAAGGCCAGAAATTGTATGGCCATGTCCATCTCGACATAGTAGGCCACCCTTCCATCTTGCGAATGTTGTAGATATTGTGTCACCTACATGGATCGATATATTCGTTGGCCGGAAGCATGGCTAATTGCGGTATTTTCGCAGATTCCGTCGTCAAGGCTTATTAGTGCGAATGGATTACAAGATTTGGAGCATCCGTTGGAGTCGCAACAGATCAAGGCAAACAATTAACGCATCACTTATTGTAAGTGGCAACTTTCGCCAAAAACTTTTATTATTGAAATTATAACGCATGAACTATAACAAAAAAACACTGTAACTAACTTTTAACAACATTTTCAACGTGATACAATCTTAATTTAACAAAAATGTTACAGTAACATGTAAACTGGAAGGGATAGTGAACATTTAGAAATTATAAAAGATCTTCTAAACTGCTTCCATTCTTCTAGGCATACTGCTAATTAAGTTGCAGATGGCGACTTGAGAAATATTGTCCCATTCAGCAACCACAGCTTCTTCAAGTTCCCTAACCGTTCTAGGAGCAGGTATGTGGCGTCTAACTGCCCGTTTAAGTGTATCCCACAGATGCATACTCTATAGGATTATTCATAATAAATAAGAAATATAAATTATTTTTTTTGTGCAATACCTACATTGTATCTTCTTCTATTCCCACCCGTTTTAATAAAACAGAAAAGATTACTAAAACAACCTTCTTTGTGGAAATTTGTTTAGAATCGAGAATATAAAATACGATCTTACAAAATAGCTAACATTATAGTTCTAATTAAAACTTAGATGAAACAATTTTAACAAGTTGTATCCATTAAAAGTTGCACGAAATAATTTACACAAGACCTTTATAAAGAAGATACTAGGCTTTCAAGTTCTAAATTGTAGTAAGTACGTTGTTGAGATTTTATACATTAACATTGACGAAAATAATTTCGAGCGAAATATTTTTATATTTCCCCCTCTTGAAAATCATTGATTAAATGTCACTACCTATAGCACTTTCAGTTCATTAAAAGAGCAAAGATTACATCGTCACATTTTATTCGACGACGATTTATACTGAATAGAACTGTTATATATTAATTGTTCCAGTACACAGAGAGAATGAGAAAATAATAATTTATTTATCAAAAGAAAAATACAACTTAACATGCGTTCAATTTACATTTTTATTCACTATATATCTGACAACTTGTTACATTGTTGCCTATGTTACAGCTTACTATAGGTTTGCCACAATTTCCTCATTATTAGCAAGAACGAAATTAATCGTAACTGCATATATTTTTCCATAAATATAATAATTAGTTTTTTGTTTGTATTCTCTATATGTGTTTTCTTATATCACAAGTAATTATTCTGCCATAAAATACAACCGATAGCTAAGCTAAACGTATTAAACAGACAGGATTGGTCATTTGAAAGGAAAACAAAATTCATGTAATTTGCCTATTCTATTATACATAGAAAATTTCGTGCCTGAAAGTGTCCTCCTAACAGAAAGATAAATTTACTGTTAAATCGACGTACTCATATTGGTTGAAACTCAGAAATGTTGTGTAGTTATTCTAGAAAAGTATATTGTGTTGCTGTATTTTTTATTTTTGGAAGAACTGGAGAGACTGACTTGTGGCCGTTGAACACACAACACAACATAACAACTTAATATATCGACGAATTTCGACGGCAAAGCTGTCATGATTCTCCTGAGAGTATTAGTTGCAGCAGCTTGCTTTTTGTCGACGACTTTAATAGTATATTATACACCAAGGTGGTGAAGACTGATATTATTGACCGAGCACCAAGATTATTTCGCGAGGGGCTTTGCCCCGAGCGGAATAAGGTGCGAGGTCTATACATGGCTTCACCACCGTGGTGTAAATACAATTTTTTCCACTACTAGTCAAATTTAAGACACAAATTAAAAATATAAAAATTTCTTGTAAAAATCAAGTAGGTAGCACAGGAATGCAAATTCCCATTATTAACCTAGGTTAATAATAGAATAAATTATTGACCACTAGGTAGAGAAATTAAACTTCTCAGTTGTTTAGGATACGCAATAATTGTCAACTTCACAGCTAGTAGTGGAGAAAATTTATTATCTACTCTATTGCTTCAATGAGTGATTGCTCTTTGGTTCAACGACAACTAGATACTCTTAATGAATGGTCCGTCGCAAAAAGATTATCGCTAAATACTGATAAAAGTGCAAAATAATTACCTACAGTCGGAAGCTCTAGCCGCTGGTATTTGAGTACACTATTAACTCTATTAAACTGGGTAGAGTAAGTAGTATTAAGGATTTAGGTGTCACTTTCGACAGCGAGCTAACATTTACCGAGTACATAGATAAAGTCTGCATTTTTATTTTAAGAAACTGGAAAGTATTTTCAAATATTGGTTCTTTGAGGTGTTTGTATATGTCGCTAGTAGGTACGCTCGAAACTTGAATAGTGTTCCTTAGTTTGGAGTCCTATTCAAAGAAACCAAAAAGAGCGTAGGTAGGTACATTTTTAAAATTTCTAGTATATAAAATTGATCATAATTATCCTCCTAGAGGTTTTGATCATCAGCTGTTACTGTGTTTTAATTTCGTATCATTAGAAGGTAGGCGTAGTAAAATATCAGTTACGTTCCTTTTCAAACTTTTAAATAATTTAATTGTTGTCCATATTTACTGTCATTTGTTTGTTTTCATGTACCATCTCATACCTATATCACGTAACCATAGAACATTTTCATCCCACACCTCACTCTTCGGCAGTTATTTATAAAGAAATCAAAAAAATGACTTTTTGCACTTCCAAGACTAAAATAGATACTTTAGTCTCTGTCTAGAGGGACTAAAGTGGGTCATTTATTCCGTTGGGATTAAATATGAACTTTTTTCAAATATGGCTACTTACCGCTGTTTACTAATTCACTGGTTTTTGTTTTTTCGGATAGCAAGATTTCTAGATAATTTTATACAAATTTGTCACAATGACACTAACAAACTTGGAATTATTGTACATAAAAAATAAACACTTTGGAAGTGCAAAAAATAGCGTCGGGACCAAAGTGCCTAAATCCCTTGAGTGGTTGTTGCCCTTGGGCTTCGCCCACGAGGCAACAAACTCCACTCGCGGGATTAAATGCTGCACTTTGGACCCTGAATATACGACGTGCCCAAGATAAGGATGAACAGCATGGGGATCTTGAAAACGGTAAGAAGTACGAAGGCCGTTAAATTAGAGAAAAGTTGCATAATTTAGGGCATGTTCACATATAGTTTGCAAAAGTTCATTATTGTTTATAGTTTCCGAGATTTACCCATCACATTCCCCTGATCTCACACCACCTAATACTTACATGTAGTAGTGGGCGTGTGACACAATATATTTATATTTACAAATACTGGTAGAAGTTATTGTCGTAAAGACTAAAGTATATGACATCCGTCATTAGAAGGAGAGAGAGAAATATAAACATACAGGAAAAAGTTTACACTGCGACCAGTGTACAAGTACAAATACTTACAAATTACAGAGTACGTCGAATATAATATATACAAACTAGAATTACACGAGACATATACACATATACCGTGAGGACCAAAAGTTTGGAATAATGGATTAGTATTTCGTTTCCTGTCAGATATATCAAAATCTATTGGACACGTCAAATTGATTTTAGTAATGGAAAACATTTTGCGATAGTTTTCAAAGTTCCTACCCTCACCCCTTCTGCGCAGTATACACAAATATAACAACACAAGAACACAAGGTCCTGCGGGATGGCACTGTCACCGCTAACCTTAATTAGTGGTACGGGAAAGTGATGGGCAGTTGACGAGTTTGAATCAACCCGCCAGTCTCAGCGAACTCTAAGAGTCCAGCTCAAGTGTGTCCTTCTAATGGGCAGGCGATTCCTTATCAAGGCAGTCGGCTAACGGAAATTCGGCATCGTGGGCAATCCGGTGGCCGGATTCTCGTTCGCAATCCCAATTGAGTGAGGAGTCTTGCGTAATACATTGAATTCAGTTAACGAACAAAGTTCGTTCGTTGATATATCTTACAATTTGTATTTACTTTGTACATGGTGTACAACCAGTGCAACTAAGAAAGGAGGCCGGCCATAACTCGAAAACTATGTGAGATAGAACAGTGAAAGGAACAAAACGGTTGACTTTTCTAAAAAAATTCAAATGGTACCAAATATTTTTTTCACTGCTATTGGAAAGAAAATTAATAATGGAGTAATTTAAAAAAAAATTATGTCAAGCTCTTATAGTACCGAAGTACCACAAAAATGTGGTAATATAAGAGGCAATTTGAGGTATAAACAAATCGTAAGCTTAATATAAATAAAGTAGGCTATGAAAACTTTAATTTCTTTCAAAATTTCAGTGGTCCTGCAACAGTTGCATTTTGCATGCATTCAAAATAATGCTGCAATGCTTCTCCATTGGAAATTAGCATTTTTGTCTATAATGCAACAACCGAAATACACTTAATGTCACTTTGTTATCTAGTTTACAGCTTTGACATAAAGATTTCATTTTAACCTTACGATTTGTTTATACCTCAAATTGCCTCTTATATTACCACATTTTTGACTATATCTTCGGTACTATAAGAGCTATTGACATATTTTTTTTAAATTACTCCCTTATTAATGTTCCTTCCAATAGCAGCGAAAAAAATATTTGGTACCATTTGAATTTTGTTAGAAAAGTCGACCGTTTTGTTCCTTCAACAAGTTGCGCCCTCTATTGGTAGACGGAGATGAGAAATTGTTGTGGTTTTGGATTTTTTGGTAATATGAAGTATTCTCTTTACATCGAGACCAATCTTGACAAATTCAAGCAACCCGTTTCGAAGTTACACGATTTTTTCCAGTAACACGTAATTTAGTTCCCTCTCCCTTTATTTTGAAAGCAATCGTAAAAATTCATTAAACAAAGTTTTACATATTGATCACTAGTTTACAATGAATATATTTTTTTAAATACATTACTGAGGAAAATTGCCCAAAAAATGGGAATTTCAAATTGAAATCAGTGAAACGCCCTCTGGCGGCAATGGTAGGAAATTTTCTCTTGGTCACATTTATTAAAAGATTTTTTATTTCACTGTTCTATCTCAAATAGTTTCTGAGTTATGGCCGATCTCCTTTCTTAGTTGTACGTACACCCTGTACACACATCAGCTTCATCTTTTCCTTCGGGGAACACAAAAGAGTAACTGGACGTTTTGTATTGCTTTACTTTTAGATCCACGGCATAAGAAAGAAACGTTTTGTCTAACAGAGTGGGGAAAAGAGTTGGAAGAAACTGCTGTTAAATTAAACAGCTGTGTGTAAATATTTTATACCAGAGTAACATCGTCGTTCAATTAGATTAAGACGACTTCCAGGATAGGACCGTGTTAATGTTGAAAAAGTCAACGTTTCGCTCACTTCCGTAAAGAGTTTCATCAGGACAAAAGCAAAACACAAATAAAAATAAAATATAAAAAACTCTGCACCAACGAGTACAACACACACCTTGCTGTTCATACTAAATTAATAGATGTTCCTACTCTTACACTTGAGAATGCAATTTGCCTAACATGAAATGAAAATATGTATTACAAAGTTTAAATGATAGAATTGTGAAACTGAAATTATCACTAAAAACTGGAATTTACATTATGTACAATAGAGCTTGCAAGCAATTATTTTTAATC
Source organism: Pyrocoelia pectoralis (assembly GCA_036250285.1). NCBI lineage: Eukaryota > Metazoa > Arthropoda > Insecta > Coleoptera > Lampyridae > Pyrocoelia > Pyrocoelia pectoralis. Next base: position 32,984,738 of record CM070075.1, on the reverse strand, counting down.
TGGTATAGAAAACGAAATGTAACGATCAATATCTACAGAAATTTATTATAATTGGATTATATAATTTGAGTATACAACACGATGTGTATTGTGCCTTGTTAAACCCACTTATTTATGCTTCAACTGGACTGCATTGGAAATGTGGTAATCGTTCAATTGCTGTAAACTATTTCAATATAAGCTACAATCACTTGTTGGCGTTAACGGTAATAATAAAAAATATGAGAGGAGCCATTACTAGAATTACCTACGAGAGAGTAGGTATAATACAAATGATCCTTGCGTTGTTATTAGATAATTTCATGTACTGCTGTGATTATTATTATTTGAACTGTTTAATATAATCATGTTTCCAATTTACTACCGGTACACTTACAACCCATAAAATTAATATACGTCATTAAAAGGGTTCATATATACTTACAGTAATTGAAAATTAAAGAAGTGTTTTAATTAAAATTTAATTGCAACTTGTAGTTTGAATTAAATTTAAACTGTGCCATATTATAATTACATGTTACTCGTACTTTCCACTCATTTTCTACCGTGAATAAGTGGCCGCTTTGATGTGTCAACCTTAAAATGTATGTTTCTAAAACAAAAAAAATCGTAAACCGGTACTATTCATGTAGACGAAAGGCTGTAGGAATTTGAAATATTTCACTTGAAATACTTTAGAAACAAAAGTGTAAAGCTTTTACTCTTTTATTATTTAGCATTGAAGTTTTTAAAAATTTACGACTCGGATAATTGCCAGCTGTTAATGTTTGAAATTTAATTTCCCAAATGTTTCAAACTGAAAATCAAGGACAAACTTTTAGGAACTATAAACTCACTCGTAAATTAATAATTTTATGGATGTAAACATAAATATAATTGTTTGTTTCACAATAAATTAGGGACGTTAACTTTTTACGCGATCTCCTAACCTTACAAACTTTAAGGAAAGCTGTAAATGGGGAGGCCAGTTTCCGGGATATTGTCACGAAAAACTTTATTGTTAATTATATATGTGAGTGACCAAATGGGCCATGTTTGATGTTATGTAATAAATTTGAGCCAATAATAAAGTAACACATAATGGCCTAAATCGGGTGAACGCTGATGTGGCAACGGAGCTACTTTATAATTAGTAAACTAGCCAATAAATAAAACAACTCTAAACCTCCCCTTAGACGATGAAAATTTAATGAATAAAGCCAGACTTGAATGAAAAATGAGTTTTTGTTATGTTTTTTAGATAAGTACATAAATGTACAAAACACTAGCCAAGTATGGCAACACTAGAGGAAAATGATTAATTGGAGGCACCTCGTTATAACATAAACGTAGGAGACAACCAGCATTAATCAGAAGGAATTTAAATGTTTGATAAAACACCCCGTTATTTAATCTTGAACGAAGGTGAAACCAACAAAGTTCTTTCAAGGTTCAAGGGGAATGGGGAACTCAGTCCCACGGGGAATGATTCGTCCTGGTAAGGTTTCTTGCAACATACCCACAGACTGTCCAGCGGTGTGGCATGTGGTCCCGTCTTGCTGGAACCACTTACTGACCTTGGCACGACAAAACTTTCTTAGATCCTGAATAAATGGCCTGACCACCATGTTCCAATAACGTTCCTGGGTAACAGTAAGAGGTATACCATCATCATCCTCAGTGAAATACTGACCTACCACACCGTTTCCTGACACTGCACACCAAATCGTCAAACGCACACTATGTAGCGGCTTCTGGACGATAACGTCTGGCCTCTCGAAACCAAGAAAGCGAGGTGTTTGGCGAATTGAATGTGACTTTCGTCGGAGAACCACACGTTGAGTAAGAAATCTGGATTCTCGTACAGCATGGCCAAAAATCGTGCACAATATACACAATTATAAGGTAATAACCTAACACCAAGGTGTCTAATGCCATCAAGTTGAAATTTCCATTCATTTTCTTTTGGGTTTGGTATAATTTCCATGGCACTCCAAAAATCAGGGCCTAATATTAAGGCATGACTGTTCGGTTGTAACCACGATGAAAAAACCATGAAGCATTGAGGAGGGAAAGGGCAACGATGGTTAATTAAATGTTCTTTTTGAACCGTTAATTCACAGTGAGGATTTGTTATTTTACGGTAGGTATGTGTTTTATTTATAGGTAAAAAATAGATAATATCAAGAAATTTTGAATTTAAGTTTGATTTTTATTGAGTTCAGGGTAAATTTATTTTTAAGTGAGAAAATAAGGGAAGGAGAGGAAAATTTGTAACCTGTTAAAAGTCTTAACACACTTTTTGCGCCGACAGGGGACAGTAGGTGTTGGTGTTGACAAAATTTCTACTCCGCTGACCTGTTTCGGAGTCCTCTTAGTTTTTGTATCACTCATGACACGCATTTATTGACTCAACTTGTCGATTGCCACTAAAACATTGTCTTGCAAGGCAACAAAGTACGTGCCATAAATAGAAGGTTTAGACTCAACCCGGTTTTACGGCTAGTATATATTGTGTAAATGATGACAAACACAATAATAAACGCTCCATAAATGTCAATAATTTTACATATTTATGTAAATTTTTTTAATATTAATTGTCTGTTGAGGTTGGGGATTGTCCGTCGGGTAAATGAACAATTGAAATAATTCATGCTTGTACTTACATAGTTACAAAATTACACCTACAATGAAAACACAAAAACGAAATTGTGGAATCCTACATACGTACATCCTCATAAAGCTGTTTTATTACCCCAGTAATTTTATGATAATTTATTTACATTTATGGATAGATGAAACAATTGCATGTGCAGCAGGTGGATATAATGTGTGTATGAAAATCCCTGATAAAGCCACTATAATATGGTTTACATTGCAATAAAAGACCGCATTGCGATTAGTTGGCTATACTGGATTAGTTTTTCAAATGTGATTTTCGTTAACAAATCTAAAAATGAATGTCATAATGTAGATTATGAACCTTTAATTGAAGATGTCAATTAAATATTCTTGTTCATTTTGAAAAATAATTTGAGTCGTAGTCTAAAATCACGGCTTTTGTCGCACACGATCTTGTATAATATTTGAATATCTCGAAAAATAGAGATTACAATGAAATGTTATACAGGGTGGGCCAGAAGGCAGAGTATGATCTTATATTTAAATAACTTTGTTATTTATAAAGCAATTTTATTCATATTCCATGCAGTGAAATTTTAACATATGGAGATTATGTGTGGAAGATAACATCCTTTAAATGAGCTCCATTTGCAGCCTCACAAAGTCGTGCTCTTTCGATTGCATTTCTCATAAAGATATCCCCATAGGAAGTAATCGGGGGTTGTAAGGTCGGAGGACCATATGGGAATTTTGTAAAATTATCCGCTCGCCAAACAGTTACCACAGGAGATTCATTTTAGCCCTAGCTGTATGGGTTGTTGCTCCATCCTGCTGAACCCACATCTCCGGATGATTTTACACTGCTGGACGTAAAAAATGATCAATCATATACCGTAAAAATTAATATTTTTATTTGAAAAAATTCCAGCTTATTTGGGACATAAAAAGGTATGTTTCCACCAAACATGGTGAAAAAATATTCATTTTTACCGGAGAAAAAAATTCAAAACGAAAAACGCGGTTTTTTCTATTTTCCAGGAAATTTTGAGGTTATATAAAAAAATGTTGTATACAAAACTTGTAGAACTTTTTAATACCTACAACTTTTCCATATAAAGTTTTTCGATACGAGGCTTAGTTTCGCTGTAAATAATTAAAAACCGTGTGCACCACCCCCCTCTGATCGTGTTGCATTTTTCTTTCCGAATTCTACATACTTTTTGCTATCATTTCCACCTAGCGCCGTGCTGTTATTAATTTTTTTCTTTTTGGGCTGTTTTTAAACTTAACTGCACTGGTCTAGAAAGAATACGTTTAGATAGATTTAAATCAATTCCTTTTATTTGAAAATCTATTTCATATCGATTGAAGTGGCATATCTACAAAAACAGTTTAATACAGATAACTACTACCTACTATTATTTAGATATTATCTTGCCTTGGTAAAGGTGTACATATGCATGGATATCTAAAGATAAGGTTTGATACTGGTATCTGAAAGTATAAAAAAGATACTCGCGTACTGAAGTAAGTAAAAGATTTGTAAAGCGTTCTCCGCTAGTGATAGAGAAAATGATTTTAAAGATACTCATAGTTTATCTCTGTGCAACGTTGACGAAGTCTCTTTATTTGAAGCAAGCTCCGTAAGTAGTGACAAAAATATTTTCTTTTACTGTTAATCTTCAATTTTCTTTTTAATTTAGAACCATGTGTTATACGCCAAGTTGCTTCACTGCAACTGATTATATACGCAGTGGTCTTGATGAAAGTGTAAATCCATGTGATGACTTTTATGCATTTACATGCAATAATTATATCAAAAAAGAATTACCAGAAGGTTATATAGCTTATAATGAGTTTGATGCTCTCTATAATGATCAATCTAGTAAATTAAGTACATTTCTTAATGAACTCACAGACAAAAACAGCCATTCTTCCAAATCTAAATCTGCAGAATTAATATATCGTTTATATGATGGTTGCGTAAAAAGTTACGGTAATAAACAGTTGGCATTTGATAAGGCAAAGCAGATATTGGAAGAATTTGGTGGTTGGATAGCGGCGAATGAAGGGAATTTGCTACAAGTTGACTGGACTGAAATAGCTTTCAAACTTTCTGCAAATGGTTTTAGTGCAAAAATATTTCTACCTCTATCCATAACGCATAACATATACGATAAAGAAAAGCATGCACTAGAGGTAAACTTAGGAATTAGGTCCAAACCTTTTAAAAGCTTTACTATTTTAGCTCACAAAACCAGACGTTCTTGCTTACCCCTATGTTTTAGAACAAGATTTCTATGGACCAGACCTGAAAAAGTATTTAGATAGGATAGTGGAATTGACGATAGGTATGGGTGCTACGAATGTTTCATACGCGGAAGAAGAGGCAAAAAAAATTATTGAAGTAGAAAGAAAATTGTCACAAGTAAAATCTTCAACAGGTAAAATTATCGCTTTTGTTATCGCATAGTTTTTGTAGATAAAAACAGAGTACAAATTTGATCAAATGTCAGTAAGCGAGCTTCAAATAAAATATCCCGCTATCAGTTGGAAAACATATTTGTCAAAGATGACAAACATAGATATAAACGATAGTGATGATGTGTTCTTTCATAGAGGGGAATACTTAAGTAAAATTTCCGATATCCTCAGCACTACTCCGCAAAGGTAAATTAAAAATATTGCGACGTATATACTATTTTTAATATATCATTAATATACTATTACCCCCCCCCCCCCCGCCCGTTATAAAATGTACGTACTTTCGCTACAGATATTTATAATATGAAAATGAAAGCTTCCACAGTTGTTCATTTTAACAGTTTAACCCAAAATAAATAATTTTTAATTACAGATATTTATGATTAGCTAAGCCTAACAAATATGGGCGATTCATCATATAATTCAATTCAATCCCTCGCTTCCAAGTTTGTACGTTAAGAATATTACATACATAACGTCGAAAACCTTTCTAACCCAAAAAGCACAATTCTGAAGGAGATGTAAGACCTTTTTAAATAAATAATCTAAGATGTATTCAAATGAGCCCAGCGATGATACATAACACAGTGTAGTCGCTTCTTTGTGCTAATGTGATAATCTTCATTACAGTTAACAAACTCGTTCACATAGTCGCTAAATTATTGTTACTCTTCAATGGAAGAATTATTTAATCATATTCAATCTGATTCTGAATTGGCGCACAAATCTATTTGAAAAGCTTAAAAGCAGTTTATCTTTGATGTATCTTCTTTTTCTCTATCTTGTATTTATTCTGGGGCAGTTATAACACCGGTAATCTTTTTATTTTTTCAGTTTTGATTGATTTCTTCGGAGTCTTGTGTTACTGCTAAATACAAAGATAGTAACTAGGCTAGGGAGATTGTAGTTCCTATATTGTATGTTATTGGTTGCTGAAATTCTGGAATTGGAGTTGGAACTGAACGATTTGTTTCTTACAATAAGAAAGCAGGGCCCCAGTTGCCTCGAAGGCCGGACTTGAACTGTTGCTGATTTCCCTCACGCGTCACATAAAAACTCTTCAAAGATCATTCTATTGAGTAGTATTTTTGGATGAATCTGCAAGCATCATAGAATATCCCCCCTAAACATTTTATAAAAGACCGTATATAGTCGTAGGTCGTGTAGAAGTAACCAAAAGAAAATCAGAAAATCTTTCTAGATAGATTTTTAGAAGAAAATGTATTCTCAGCAATCACGTTTATGATTTCGCTTTTTTCAGATCGACTAATTTGCTAGAACACTTTTTTTAGCAGCAATTACTTACTTTCTTCTCGTTTTATGATTCTGTTCGATTTTTTGTTCATTATTTCACATTTTAATTTGATTCTAGGAATTGTAACGTTTTTTCGAAATATGATTGGTGTTGTTTAGTTATGACTATGAGTATTCAAGGGAAATGTATGGTTTCATTTTAGATGCACAATAAATGTTCGGCTTGCTAATTTTATTCAGCATAAGGAACCGTGTGTAGATTTCGCACCCTTGCATGGTTTTTATGAAAAATAAATAAAAGCAACTTTTTTGGTGATCATAGGGTAACGTTTCTGATCATATATATATTCATAAGAACATTTCGACTTAATTTCTTTTGGGGTATAACACCTTTCAGCATGTAATTAGGAAACGTACAGTATATTTGGCACTTAAGGTTCGATTTTTTTGATTCGTTTTTGATCTTGAATTCCATTAAAAAATTGTTGGGCGCTATTTCTGTTATAATCTTTAATGGATATCATTCTAATGGAACACTGTACTTTTTTAATGGTATTACGTTGATAATAGTAGGTATACCACGTAGATATGCTATGGCATTAAACTAATATATATTTTTTGGTCAGAACCCTAGCTTCATATGTCCAGTATAGGGCAATTGCCGAATTGACGAGCGCTGTTGGTTTTCATATGAAAATTTCCATAAATCACAAACCAGAAAATGATTGCCAGGAATTAATTAAAAATAAGTATGTATTAGTATCAATATATTGTTGAATTTAAGAGTAGTTTTCTAGTTTACCCATTGCTGTATCAGCTTTATATGTAAAAAAATATATTCCCAAAGAAGTAAAACAGCAAATAACTGAATTAGTAGGAAACGTTAAATCAACCTTTTTGTCTCTAATTCAAAGTAATGAATGGGCAGATGATGCAACAAAGGACGCTGCTATTAAAAAAATAAAACATCAGTACGACCTTGTCGCTTACCCTGACGAACTTCTTGATGATAAGATAGTGGACAAATACTACGAACCAGTACGTATACCGCTTTAGGTACCTTTTCTACAAACTGAAATGTGTTTTGCAGGTGGAGTATAAAGAAAATTTCCTAGAATTCCTTTTAAGCATTTCTAAAAGTACTAAAAATGAAAAGTATAGCAAGTTTAGAACTGTCCCGAAGAGGGATGATTGGAAAAGTCACACTTCCGTTACAGACATTAACGCATATTATAGTGCCTTTACAAATTCAATAAGTATGAGTAACTCGATTGTTGACTATACCCTATAAGTTACCTACTTGTGTATTTTGCAGAAATTTTGGCGGGATTTATTTCCAGTCCTTTTTATAATCCAAACTTTCCAAACTACATGAATTATGCATCAATGGGATTTGCAGTTGGTCACGAAATCAATCATGGACTGAGCGGTATGGGATTAGAATATGACGAAAATGGTTTGAAAAGATTTTGGGCCTCAGATCAGGCTCTTGCGAAATTAAATGAAACGATTAATTGCTTGCATTCACAATATGTCCAGAAACATAACGACGAGGTATTACTTTACTTATTATTATCGTTATTGTTTTAGGGATGGTCCCGATTTGTTCCCGCATTGCGACGTTTTGGTATATTGTGTTCCCCGCTATTGTTTACTTTTTGTGAATACCTATATCTTTTAACACAGTCCAGGATTTTGGTAGGGCTAATCTTCGTTACTTCCTCTTGTCTTTTCGTTATCAAATAGCTGTTCCCTTGCCTTTCTGTACATTGGCACATGACGCGATATGGCGTTTCGTCTTCCTCACCACATCCCCTGCATAACGGGCTGTTGGCCAGTGCCATGTTGTGCAGGTTTTTCTTCAGACGACAGTGGCCTGTGAACATCTCCGTCGTCAGTTCGTCCTACTTAACCTTAAGATAACAATTTTTTTTTACTTTTGCAGGATTCAAACCTCTTCTTCATGAAGAGTTAAGCTGCAAAATGGGAATTTTGTTGCACCACCCTACAGTTCTAGGTTACTATATGTAATCCTACAGGCTGGTTCGGGTCCTATGAGTGGTTTCTCGCAAGCTCGTCAGCAACCTGGTTACCTGCGATTCCTACGTGCCCACACTAGTGTGACTGTGTTACATTTGCCTTGTACGTTTAGCATTTGTGTACATTCAAGGACTGTCCCTGAATTTACCACATATGAATCTACTGCTGCTATCACTGCTTTGTTGTTTGTAATTATAAAGATTTTCCTTTTGGCAAGGTTCTTTTTTAATTGCTGAGCAGCCGCCGTCATGATTTATACTTCCGCTTGGAACACGGTCGCTTTTTGTCCCAGGCTTATAGAAATTCTGCAGTCCTCTCCATTGCTCCCTACACACTCCAGATCCAGTATCATTAAAGTAGAATTGCCGAACAGATGGAAATAGGCTCCTCCCACAAATGCGTTTGTAATTGGTTAATTCAAAATACGCGGGAAAATTACATTGAAAGTCTGATGCACTTCCCCAAATTTAGTTTCTGTCACAAAACAAGTTTTGTGGTTTCTGTTACAATACCTAACAACTAACAAAATAAAATTAGAGGTTAAGTAATAGGTATATTATGATGGATCTTTCGCCACCAAAAAATCGTATATCGAAACATTTATCAGTGTCTGATAAAGTGTATGTAAATCTGACTTAACATAATTCAGCCCCTTTTGTAGTAGGAGGAGCCTGTTTCCATCTGTTCGGCAATTCTACTATAGTGGTTTTGGAGCCGTCTATGTAATACACGATTCCATTCAGCTTTACTTTACTGAAATTATTCTCCCAGTCGTACTAAGTGGTGATTGTTGTCTTAAACAGTTTAGTAGGACAAAATGTTTTAGTTATTACTTTACTTACTACTATGCCTAGTATTAACGCAATTTTCTTTAGGTGATGGCAAGGCGCACCAGCAGCGAAGATCAGGCTGACGCAACGGGCGTTATAGCCGGGTATTTGGCGTATCAAAGTTGGATACAATTTCATTCTGAAGAAGGTCGCTTGCCATCTTTAGGCAAATATACACCAAACCAATTATTTTGGATTTCCTGTGGACGTCTTTGGTGTGAGATAGAATCAGAGAATTATTTAAATAACTTCTTTACCACAAATGAATACTCTCGTAATATGTATAGAGTACAGGTATCGCTAATGAATTCAGAAGAATTTGCCAAAGACTTTAAGTGTCCGTCTGGTTCAAAGATGAACCCCGTAAAGAAATGTAAAATTTGGAATTGAAACATATCATTTACAGTTGTTATTTAAAGTAATGAAAGGATGTATACTAAAATGTAAAGTTAAACATTAAATTGTGTTACATGGATTGAATTTTTTTATTACTTACAATAGTCCTGGCGGTACATCTAAATGTCTGTCAAATTGTGCGGGAAGTGTGAAATGAAACTTATTAATTAGATCAAACTAAACAATGTGACCCGCAGCACCCCTATTTTCAACCCTTAGTTTTCAAAAGTGCCCGGAATTAGATTTTTCCATCCCCTAACGATAACTCTTGTTTACAATTTTTTGAAAAAATTATATTAATAAAAGTTTTAGGAATTCTTATAACGAACATTTTATACACTGTGTCCAAGATTAGGAGGGCCACTATGGGGATTTCGGAAACGGTAAGAGATAGAGTTTCGGTTAAATGGGAGAAAAGTTGGGCAATTTTGAGGTTTTTAACCATAAAGATAGAAAATGAAAAGTTATTCAACATAGAATAAAAACATACAGGGTGTTCCATTTAAGTTAAGTGAGTTTTTGATGTTTGAAAAATATAAAATATGAATCCTTTTTCTAAACACCCTGTACAAAATATCGAAATCCTACGTAGTGCAAATAAAAGCCTTAAAGGTCAAGATAAATCGATATAAATTTGCGTTACTAAAAGTAAGTGGTTTCCGTGTTATTAGGGGTTGTTTAAATTGAATATTTTTCTTAAAATCACAATTTTCTCAAAATTGGTAAGCGATGGGTATAGGGAACGTTTAATAAAGTTACCTTAGTTTTTAACGTATAATCTAAAAATGTAATAAAATACAGGGGGTTGCATTTAAAAAACCTAACTTTGATATATTACAATTTTGTGAAGCATCCTATATAAGTGAAAATAATTTTAAAAAATAGTTGTTATCAATTTACATATGTCACCAAAAAATGAAGCTGATATCTTGTACCTTTTAGGCACAAGAAACCGAGGGAATAGTCGTGAATCACCTTGTATATAATATTTTCACAGAAAGCAACCCTTAGCAAGTTATTTCGATATTTCTGAAAGTAAGCAATCCTTAAGTATGAAATCGCTCATATCTTTTTTATTTGTAACTTATGAGAAAAACGTGTATAAATATTATAGAACATTATCTTTTGGGCATTTTATGTCGGTATGAACTTTTCTCAAAAGTCAACCCTTAACGAGATATATCGAAAAAACCAGAAACTGTCAATTTTCACATAAAATCGAGCATAACTTTTATATTTCACTAAGGTGACATTATTGTTATATAATTCGGGGGGCTTAGAGAAAAGCTTCAGATACCGCCTCCTAGATTATAAAGCAATTACAGTTGGGTAATGCAATTTGAACGTCTATTTCTCTTCTTTTACCTATGTCCTCCCCTGGTTTGTATGTTATCCGGAGTGCTGGATTCGAATTTGAACTCACGCGATTCATACAAGATGCAAAACATGGGGAATATTTGAAAATTGTTTATACATTTTTAGGATTTCTTCAGTCAAAAACACATTACTACGTTCCTTATCGGTTCTTCACGTTTTGTTGGGTAGTGAATTCGACGTCCCAACCTCGTAGAGGAAGCGGAACATGGTGAAAATTTTAAAAAAAAACGGAAAAAACAGCCAATTTTGACGTTTTTTGCCCTTAGACATGTGTAATTATGGTTCTCAATTGCTCCTTATTTTTCGGGCGCTGAAATCTAATTTCAACTTTCCAGCCTCGTGGAACCAATAAGATTGCGAAAATATCATAAAGTTCAACAATGTAGCGCACTGAGTATATTAACAAATCATAAAAAAAATAAGGCAAAGAATAGGTAGCACAGCCTGTTTTACCAGATTTAGTTGTGAATGGGGAAATGACCAACTTGATGCCAAATGAAAATCCTAGAGAAACGGCCTAATCTCAGTCACAACACTCCTGCCACCAACGTCTAATGAAAGTGTCCAGGAAGGTTGCATGTAAAAGAATTGCAAGCGAGCAGGACTATTCTGCAACAACAAGCCGTTGTTCCAGCTGCCTGGTCTAAAATTAGGCGCAGGCCTTGTTAGACCATTACATTAACATTCCAAAATTAGCAATAATGTACCGTTCAACTGTTATTGACAGCTTCCGGACCCCAGACTGACGACAAGAATTAAGCTGGGTCTAAAGGATTATACTTGTCACCTTATTTATAGATTTATGGTTTTAAGTGAGCATCCTAAAGAGCCGCCTACGCCTGCAAATCTTTATACTGCAGTACCGACAAGGTACACTAACCCCTTCATAATTAATAAAAGGGCTTCCGTATCCACTAGGAAGTCAGTTGCTATTTGCTTGTTGAAGGTTGTAGTAGTCAGCCAATTATAACAATCACTCAATCTGAAAATCTAAATGTATAACTTGGCGGTTGGCAACTCATTCACTGAAACTGAATCGATTAATATTAAGTTAAATTGTAAATCTGTAGTTTAAATCTTATTATTAAAAATTCAAATGAATAAATTCGGTGGTAACGAAATTAACCTGGTCCTTCGAAGATACGGAGATTAATCTAAGATCTCAAACATTGGTCAATTCGAGCAACGGATGATCCAGAAATCTATGGACAACAATTCCAACACATCTAAAGCTACATCTACAGGAATCCAAGACATCGTGGCATCGGAGTTAAGGTCAGATATTCCTTATTTATAATTTCTCCTATGATAATTTCCTCATTGTCTTGCATGTAGAGTGTACATCAACTATTAACTATTCATAATCAATTCGAGTCAAATTAATTTGGTAAACGAAAGTGCCTTTATAACTAAGATGACCGATCAATTACAAGCTTTGGTAAAGGCCCGTGGCCATATCAAAGCGGCAGTCACCAAATTTAAAACATACTGCGATTCGTTGAGCGAAAATAGTAACTTAACAGAAACGCGCCTTCGAGTAGCAAAATTCGAAAAAAATTGGGACGAATTCAATATAATTCAAAACAAAATTGAAGATTTAGATAAATCGGACGTTCAAATAAATGAGCGAGATTTATTCGAACAACAATACTTTGAACTCACAGCTAAATGTGAGGACTTCATTGGTCAGCGTTCGACAAATTCTGATTCAAATATTAGTACCACAACCTCATTACCAGAACAATCGCAATCAGCAATTCAATTACCGCGATTAACTTTACCACAATTTTCAGGTCAATATCAACAGTGGATTTCGTTTTTTGAAACTTTCAATTCGTTAATTCATAATGATTGTAAATTAAACAATATTCAAAAATTTCATTATTTGAAATCTTGTCTAAAAAATGAAGCAGCTGCCTTGATACAAGACCTCGGAATGTCGCATGCTAATTATTTAATTGCTGTAGAGTTATTAAAAGAGAGGTACGAAAACAAACGCCTAATCATAAAAAATCACGTACGAGCTTTATGTAACTTGCCGACGGTTGTAAAAGATTCTGCGGAGTCGCTAAGAAACATCATAAACATATGCAATTTAAATCTAAAACTGCTAAAAAATTTAAATCAGCCAGTCGAACACTGGGACCTTTTATTAATCGAAAATCTCACAAGTAAATTGGATCACAAGGTTATTCGTGATTGGGAGACCAATAAAATAGCCGGCGACGTTCCTACGTTCAAGGAGTTAACCGATTTCTTAAACGATAGGTGTCAACTTCTCGATGCTTTAAGCTTAGGTAAATCTAACCCCTTAACGCCCAACATAAATAATAAAAACGATAGGTCTTCACATAAATACAAATCACAAATACAAAAGCTTGAAAAATCCGCTACGCATCTAACGGTTAATCGTAAAATATCGTGTTTCATTTGCAAACAAGAACATTACACAAATCAATGCGAAGAATTTGTAAAATTACCTTTAGAATCGCGCGCTAGTGAGATCAGAAAGCGAAAACTTTGCACAAATTGCTTACGGGACAATCATTCACAAGAACAATGCAAATCCACAACGCGATGCAAGGAGTGTAAAGGCAAACACCATACTCTAATACACGGATCTCAAATATTAAGCGATAGTTGTAACATTGAAATTGTACCAGCTAGCACAGTAAGTAATTGTGCACGGAATCACAAACATTCACAAATCCTCCTTTCAACCGCACTTATACGTATACAGGGCGGTGATGGTGAATTCAATTTGTTACGAGCGTTGTTAGATACGGGCAGCCAATCAAATTTCATAACATCGGATGCTTTCAAAAGACTTAAATTACAATCAAGTAGACATATATCAATGCCAATTATGGGCATAAATAATTCGATCTCACATATAAACAATGTCGTTGATCTTAACATAAAATCACACGTCAAAGATTTCAGTACAACCTGTTCCTTCTTAGTGATAAACACAATAACGGACAATTTACCACTAAATAGTCGGGGAACAGCACCCCGAAATTCGATCATTTAAAACATGTACTGTGCACTCGAAGATATACATTTTAAAAAATATGTACATTGTGGGGAATGACCTTACGGATTCAAATCCGGAGGGCTCCATTAAATTCGCGATTGCAAAAAAGAATAAAAAAATATTTTCCGATTATTTTGAATGATCTTAAAAAAACTATTTTTTGTGTTTAACTCGCGATTGTGACGCCATTTTTGAATATTTTTTCAAAATTCTTTCACCATACGAACCCCTAATTATTGTAGATTGTAACGGTACATACATAAGATTATTTTTTTTTATATAGAATTTGTCAGAGTATTTAAAAGGAGGGACGGTACCAAAACTGACGTGAAAATTTCAGCATCGAGAAAATTTTTGAACGGTTGAAGATAGGTATATGATTAATCGAGACGAAATATGCCCATATGAGTACGAAAGTTTTTGGTGAAAAGAAATTTTCACTATTGCTAATGGTTTACGAGATACGATTTTTTATGTGGAACGCCGATGCGCACCGACCGCACAGTCGTTTCACGGCCCTCACAATAGCAACCTTATTACACAATCTAGCCCTACTGGATTAACGATGGGCATTACTTATCACAAAGTAGCCACTACTTTGTGTTACTTATGTGTTGTTTAGTGTTTTAGTGTTTAGTTATTTGCAAAGAAACGCTTGAAAATGAAAATGTTTCATTATTTCTTCTTCCATCGCCTTATTAAGATTACCAAAATGATATTTCGTGTATACATATAGATTCAAAATTTAATTTTCTACAACTTTTATTATATTCACTAAGTACGTAGAATCAATAGTTTTCGACTTATTATTGATTTTATTATGCAAAACGAGCAGCGATTGTGTCTTAGAAAAGGTTTAAATGATTATATCTCTGTCAATATTAATCGTATGGAAATGTTTAAAAAAGAAAATTATTCGTAATTAAATTCTCTACAACTTTTATTTGAAGCGTTTTGCGATACAAATGGCCATTCTCGAGATATAAGCGAAATACGCGCGATGCGCGCACGTCTTACCGTTTCGTCGCAAAACAGTCGACATTTCAAAAAAATCTATCTCGGCTCCTATTGGTCGTAGAGAGAAAACTAAAACATGAAAATGTGCGGAATTTTGTCGGCTACAACTTTCTTAACGGTTTTGTTTTTGATAAGAATATTTAAAACTCTACAACCACAACATCTAGCCAGTTCGTGATACTCGGGCAACTGATGAATAGGTTACTTCGATCGCTACTCCTTTTGGAATGAAATGTTACAACTTACAATGGACTGACTTCGTTTCTACAAATATGACTAAATATTGTAACAGAAAACGACGATTTCAATGTTTGTGGTCCACATACACCATAAACCCTGATATTCCACATTATGCATATTGCATACTCAGTACTCTTAAGGCGGCGTCGTAGATACTGAATCGTCTATTCACAGCTCACAGGTCAGGTAGTCCCTTCCCTGGCAAGCCGTTAAAAGGGCTATGTGGTCGGTGCGCACCGGCGTTTCACACAAAAAATCGTATCTCGTAAACCATTACCAATAGTGAAAATTTCTTTTCACCAAAAACTTTTCCACTCATTTGGGCATATTTCGTCTCGATTAATCATATATCTATCTTCAACGGTTCAAAAATTTTCTCGATGCTGAAATTTTCACATCAGTTTCGGTACCGTCCCTCCTTTTAAATACTCTGACAGATTCTAGATATAAAAAAATGATCTTTTGTGTATATCGTTAAAATCTGCAATGATTAGGCGTTCGAATGGTGAAAGAATTTTGAAAAAATATTAAAAAATGGCGTCACAATCGCGAGTTAAACACAAAAAATTGTTTTTTTAAGATCATTCAAAATAATCGGAAAATATTTTTTTATTCTTTTTTGCAATCACGAATTTCATGGAGCCCTCCGGATTTGAATCCGTAAGATCATTCTCCACACTGTACATATTTTTTAAAATGTATATCTTCGAGTGCACAGTACATGATCGAATTTCGGGGTGCTGTTCCCCGACTAAAACACGTTTGACAGTACACGGATAAATATTCCTAAAAATATACAACTTGCAGATCCGTTATTCAATAAAAGTGCTCCTATAGATCTTTTAATTGGTGCTCAGGTGTTTTGGGACTTGATGATTACCGCCCCATTCAAAACTGGTGTCAATACACCGTACTTATATGAAACCGAATTGGGATGGGTAATTGGAGGAAATCTATCATATGAAAGCTCAAGGCCGTCGGAAAACAAACTTTGTCATTTGTCTATTCAATCAATTGACGAACAGATTAAAAAATTTTGGGAGATTGAAGATTGCAATTTGTACGCTCAATCAAATTCTGAACAATCACTGTGTGAACAATCATTCATGATAACCCATACGCGTGATCATTCAGGGCGATTTGTCGTCACACTACCATTTAAGTCCGAATCAATTCCCTTAGGTAATTCCTACGATCAAGCTTTAAACCGATTCTATGCGTTAGAACGCAAATTAAACAAAAACCTTGAAATGAAAACTGAATACCATAATTTTATGAAACAGTATATAACGTTAGGGCACATGTCCAAGGTACCCGTTAAGGACCTTGACGTTGCACAAGAAGCGAGTTTTTACTTACCACATCACGCGGTAATAAAGGAATCAAGTACTACTACGCGCTTGAGGGTGGTATTTGACGGATCTATGAAAACTAGCAGTGGAGTAAGTTTAAATGACACATTGTTAGTAGGTCCTAATATTCAAGACGATTTATTTTGTATCTTAACGCGTTTTCGAACTTTCAAGTATGCATTTACTGCTGACGTGATTAAAATGTACCGCATGATACTAGTCACACCCAAAGACCGAAACTTTCAAAGAATTCTTTGGCGAAACAATCAAAACGACCCGGTGCAAATCTTTACATTAAACACTGTTACATATGGCACATCGCCTGCCGCATTTTTAGCAATCCGTAGCTTAAAACAATTAGCTGTTGATCACCAATCAGAGTACCCCCTTGCACACAACGCAATACTAAATCATTTTTATGTTGATGACCTGCTATCAGGCGCGAACGACATGACAGAAGCCATTGCATTGCAACAACAAATAAATAAGGTATTAGCAAAGGGAGGTTTTAAATTGCAAAAATGGGCATCAAACGATATTAAATTGGCTTCACAAATCGGTGATAGCACAAAAACGCAGGTAAATTTAAATAAAGACGTAGCAACTAGTGCTGGCAAAAATTGTGAAAATCGAAAATCGATTAATCGATTTCTGGGAAAATCGAAAATCGAAAAAATCGATTAATCGCAAATTAGTCTAAAATCGCGATTAATCGAGAATCGCGATTAATCGAAAATCGCGATTAATCGAAAATCGCGATTAATCGAAATCGCGATTAATCGAAAATCGCGATTAATCGAAAATCGCGATTAATCGAAATCGCGATTAATCGAAAATCGCGATTAATCGATTTCTGTACCTATGGAAATCGTTCACTAATCGTGTTCGAACGAATCGATTAATCGATTCGTTCGACATTTTTGCCAGTACTTCGTCACTACATAGCGCCGACGCCGCCTTTAAAACTCTTTCTTAACCGCAGCTATTGAATCTTTATTGGATCTACATTCTACACCCTACGGCCATATAAAACATTCTAAAATTTCCACTTGAATATATTTAATTATTTAATCGAAATTGAAAATCGCGATTAATCGAAAATCGCGATTAATCGAAAATCGCGATTAATCGAAAATCGCGATTAATCGGAAATCGCGATTAATCGAAAATCGCGATTAATCGAAAATCGCGATTAATCGATTTCTGTGCCTATGGAAATCGTTCATTAATCGTGTTCGAACGAATCGATTAATCGATTCGTTCGAAATTTTTGCCAGCACTAGTAGCAACTAAAATATTAGGGTTGATTTGGGACTCTGACAGCGACAGGTTAAGATACTATATAAAGAATTGCGAAAACAAACCCGTTACCAAACGGAATATACTTTCGATAACTGCTCAACTATTCGATCCGTTAGGACTAATGGGACCGGTTATAGTTACCGCAAAAATTATGTTACAAACGATTTGGTCCCTACAGGTAGACTGGGATGCTCCACTTCCTAATGAAATCGACGTTAAATGGAAGGATTTCATATCGCAGCTCCCAGCATTAAAGGAACTAAAGCTTAACAGAAAATTAATCGATAATTACGAAAAGAATTCTATCTATGAATTGCACGGTTTTTGCGATGCTTCGCAAGTCGCGTACGGAGCGTGTGTTTATCTTCGCGTGCGTAACTCTGACGGTACGACATCCGCGAATTTAATAGCAGCTAAATCGAGAGTGGCTCCATTGAAAAAATTAACTATACCACGATTAGAGTTGTGCGGAGCCGTTCTACTGGCAAAATTACTCAATAAAATAAAAACTATATTAAATCTAGATATACGATCTTGTCACTACTGGACAGACTCAACAATCGTTATCTCCTGGTTATCGGCAAGCCCGCATAATTGGAAGGTATTCGTCGCAAATCGGTTGCGCGAGATCCAATCCCTAACCGATAGTGCCTGTTGGCATCACATAAGTGGTAGAGATAACCCAGCAGATATTTTATCGCGAGGTCTCGCTCCTATGGAGCTAATTAATTCGCAGCTATGGTGGCACGGTCCCAAAATTCTGTGCACTGAATCGTTACCTCAATTCGAGCAGTTAACAGAATTGAGCGAGTTACCTGAAATGCGAGTGGTTCACGTTAGCGCAATCGACGCGGAAATTCCTGTTTTTACAAAATTTTCAAGTTTTAGCAAACTGCAACGTATTATAGCTTACTGCTTGAGATTTTCATATAATTTAAAAAACGTAAATTCAAGAAAAATTGATCACTTGTCATGCCGCGAACTTAATAATGCCAAAACCGTGATAATAAAATACGTTCAAGGTCGCGAGTTTGCACAGGAAATCAATGCCTTGCGTAAAAAGGGCAACATACAAAACACAAGCAAACTTAAAAACCTAAATCCCTTCATTGATGAAAACGGAGTAGTACGTGTAGGAGGCAGGTTAAAGAATTCATTGTTACCCTTTAATACCAAACACCCATCGTTACTACCAGCGAACCATCATGTAACAAAAATAATAATACGAGAAGTGCATGAAATAAATTTTCACGCGGGACAGCAAGCTACACTAGCATTCGTGCGTCAAAACTATTGGCCACTGTCGGGACGTAGCGTGGTACGAAAAATATTACACGGTTGCATACGATGCTTTCGCGCAAATCCAATCAAAACCACACAACCCATGGGGCAACTACCCCTAACGAGAATTTCACAGAGTCGTCCATTTCTTAAAAGCGGTATCGACTTTGCGGGTCCAATTTATGTGAAAAGAGGTCCCGGTCGTACAAAGGGCACGGTAAAAGCTTATGTGGCATTATTCGTCTGCTTAGCGACAAAGGCGACGCACATCGAGCTCGTAGGTGATCTTACGACGGCAGCTTTCATAAACGCTCTAAAACGCTTTACAGCAAGGCGCGGAATGATAACAGACATTTATTGTGATAACGCCACAAATTTCAAAGGCGCACAACGTGAATTATATGAATTGCAGTCTGTTTTTTATAATAAAAATAATGAAATGCTTGTTAAATCGGCTAATCTTGGCTTAACATGGCACTTTGCACCACCGCGTGCTCCTCACTTTGGAGGAACTTGGGAAGCGGGAATCAAATCCGCTAAACACCTTCTCAAAAGGATATTAGCGAACGCGCTTACGACTTTCGAGGAGATGTACACTCTATTAGCCGGCATTGAAGCCATCCTTAACTCCCGTCCTCTTATACCTATATCGAACGATCCAAATGACTTCCAGGCCTTAACTCCAGGCCATTTTTTAATCGGAGACGCTCTTAACGCGCTCCCGGAACCAGATCTTTCCCATCTCAACATAAATAGGTTATCGAGATGGCAACACATCGAAAAACTACGGCAAGACTTCTGGAAGCGCTGGTCTACAGAATATCTAACCAATTTACAAGCGAACTACAAGTGGACGTCAAGTCGAACCTTCATTTACAAGATCGGCATGCTCGTCCTTATACGAGACGATAATCAACCACCGCTTCAGTGGAAGTTGGTCGCATAACCGAACTGCATCCAGGCCGAGACAACGTCACCCGTGTGGTCACCTTGAAGACGAGCCACCATGAAACTTTACGTCGAGCCACGGCAAAGGTGTGCGTCCTTCCGATCGAGGAAAAGTGAAAATACGTGAAGTGAACTCTTTGTTTGTGAGTGCACGTAACTTAGATTTAGAACATAACTTTCTTTATGGACTTTATTATTAGTACCTAGTTAAATATTATACTATTAAGTTTATTAAGAAAAACGAACTTATCATTTTCCATGGGGGGTGTTATGTTAGACCATTACATTAACATTCCAAAATTAGCAATAATGTACCGTTCAACTGTTATTGACAGCTTCCGGACCCCAGACTGACGACAAGAATTAAGCTGGGTCTAAAGGATTATACTTGTCACCTTATTTATAGATTTATGGTTTTAAGTGAGCATCCTAAAGAGCCGCCTACGCCTGCAAATCTTTATACTGCAGTACCGACAAGGTACACTAACCCCTTCATAATTAATAAAAGGGCTTCCGTATCCACTAGGAAGTCAGTTGCTATTTGCTTGTTGAAGGTTGTAGTAGTCAGCCAATTATAACAATCACTCAATCTGAAAATCTAAATGTATAACTTGGCGGTTGGCAACTCATTCACTGAAACTGAATCGATTAATATTAAGTTAAATTGTAAATCTGTAGTTTAAATCTTATTATTAAAAATTCAAATGAATAAATTCGGTGGTAACGAAATTAACCTGGTCCTTCGAAGATACGGAGATTAATCTAAGATCTCAAACAGGCCTCCTCTGGGAGCATTGATCTCCACTTAGTCACAATTTCTGGAATATTTTTGTCATCTATGAATATTCCAAATTGTTTATAGAAATTGCTCCATGCAGAAGATAGACAGTTCGACGACTCGTTAATTTTATTCAGTTTAGTTTAGTTTTGTTTTATGTAATGTACCATCGCCTAAACGTAATACAGTTCAAATTAGTTCTACGAATTTCCACATTATTCTCCTTCACAGGAGTGGTCCTTCTATCATTATATCATATTATGAGAACGGCTCAATTATTGTTTGGGTTGCTTTCTTGCTTCTCATGAAGCTATAAAAATAGATTTCAACTTATTTGTAGAATATTTTCGGTACATGATTTGTAAGAATTCCTTTTATTTTTTTGCTTGCTTTGCATAAATTCTACAGTTCTCCAGTACGGTACTGAACAATTGTGAAGCTACGTTGATCTCATATAGCACTCAAAGTGTTAAAATGGAAAATTACACCAAGACAAAGCTAAATCCACATAGTTCTACTGACCACATTTAATTTGAAGATGTGACCTCTGTGTACTGTTGAAAACATCATATTTGAATAATTAAAACGGAGAAAACCGTATAGGATAAAATTGCAAATTTTGAATCTACAATTTCATTCAACTAGCAAATAAAAGAAAAATTAATTTTCTAGTTCTAAGCGGAACTATTACTTGAAATGAAGGCAGTTAAAAACTTTATTCTGGTAAGAAATTAAATATTTAGATTAGCTTCTTTCATTTCTAGCAAGAAACAAAAGGTTTATTGTCAATGTATTGTAAGAATTGCACTACTGAGACTTTGTGTGAAATTAGACGGTCGTTTGCAAGACCTGCGTTCTCCAATTACACCGATATATAGTCCACAGTTCGCCTCTAATTAAATACACAATTCTCTTCGAGTTGATTTTAGGCTACTTATTTTCACAAATATATACAATGCTTGCTATCATATTCTCTAAAACAGGCAGCTGATCGGCTGATATTGACTAACCGTTTTTATTGGGGTTTCTTTTTTGTGCAGTTGTACATTGGAAACTATTCAAAATAAATTGAAATATAGTCTGGTATTTTCGACTTACGGACTTATCCCTTTTAAGCCGTATGGAAAATTCTATTTCATTGTTACATCAAATCCATAACGTTTAAATTTATCGACCCGGTTCTTGACAACACCTGATTGATTTAGGTAAGTTTCACACTTTTGCTACTGCACGGAACATATTAGGGTTCCTTTAGAAATTTTCCACATAGGAAAGTCTTCTGTAAGTTTTTTCGTGTTAGCGATTGAATAATATTGCCCCAAAAATTATAGTTTGACCTACAGGTGAACGGAAAGAAAAATTTTCCCATCTTACTGGAATAAAACGGTGCAAGTGGGAGCACTTGATGGACTACTCCAATAACAGCTCCAAAAATGAGGCAGAGGTAAGTATGTAGAAAGTGCCATTATGCAATTATTATCATTAAAATTCATTGTCGTATTTATGGGGTACCCTGGATCCGTAAGTGATATTCCGTAATTCAGATATAAAGCAGTCACTGAACATGTAACTGAATATCTTCCCAATGGAATTAAAGGACAAAGCCTATCCTTGTCTATAAGAGATGAAGAATAATAAATGCAGAATTTTGTAATTCATGTAATATTTGTCAATAGTTTTGAAGTTGATTGGAGTTTCTGTTCACCTTTAACTAATAGTTTTGAAGTTGAGTTTTTGATTTCTTTGGCGACCGATGACAGCCCTTAATTCAAAATCAATAAAAAATTTTGTTGGATAAAATTTCAGGCTTCTAATCAAACAACCATTTACTAAGTGTTTAAAACAGTTTACGTAAGTTTCAACAGTTTTGTTAGGGAGAAGGAAAAACACAAGGGGTACATACAAATCATTATTTAAGGCGTGAATTGTAAACAATTGATAAAAATACATTGGGGAACTCTTAAACGTACCATCTACATAAATATTAGTCGCACGAAATAATGTTTCTAAGTTCTTCTTCGTGGCAAAACCGATGATCTTGGTCTCGACCGTGTATCGTCCGCGGCTTTCCGTTTTAAGTTATTACTTAGTTTTTGTCTTTGTATTTCGGTTCTTCCATTCTTCCATGGTTGTGAGGAGAAGGCGCTTCCAAAATTTCTTGACGTTTCCCCATTTTAAGAAATGATTTGCACGAACTTTTGTAACAGACCTACCGTTCAATTTCGTTGGCTAGCGATTTATGAAATCGATATTTATAACCTTGCAACACTACAAGGCTTCGGCCTTTTTCACTCTTAATAATTTCCATGTTAGGTAAGAAAATGATAATAAATTGTAGGCAACTTTGAACTAACAGGGTGACAAACAAAATACAGTTTTAACCTTTGCCTTTATCTCTACCACTCCCTCCCATGAAAATATGGGTGAAAGTATTACCACCGTAATTTGCAAATTATAAGTATGATAACCTTTTGCAATTATTAGGGAATTCTTCATTGCAGTCAATTAGAAATTTTATTAAACTTTTCTTTGAATTAGATTATCCTTTCTATACTTGCAGGTAATTACACCCTCATTAGCGACAGGTATTTGGGACTGAATATACACAGGACCTGTGAATGACACCGGACTGAACTTACATCGTTGGAAAATTATTGAAGGAACATGGGACTGAAATTACGTCAACCCTAGTGAGTATACCTTACTTAGATAGAAGAGAGTCCAACACACCCCCTGCTTTAGAGCGGGGGAGCCTATAAAAGGTTTCCCGAACCTCTATAAAAAATACATTGAACAATAACGGACCAACGATTCACGTTTAAAGTAATGGGGAACAGTAGTATGCCAGTCTTGGAAGTGATTGTAGTTCATTGTTTCTCTACCTAATTAGTAGACCCCCCCCCCCCACCGTTTTTGCGTCATGGGGGGGGGGGGTACGTGGACGTCGACGATGTACTTTGACTTTGGGATTTTTTTAGGGCATCTCCTGGCCTTGAGGCTAACGTGGATGATACTATTTGGCCTTGGAGATGCCCAAGATCATTTAGAAAATCTCTGGGTCGTTTTGCGTAACCTTATGTAATCTAGAAAGGAGTAGTTTACGTTTTTGTTTTAACATGATGATTGTTTCAAGTTCTTTTCCGCTGATAAAAATGTATGTTTTGAAGAATGGTGAAATGTTGGTTGTTTGTTAAGTATCTGTGCGTTGGTCGTACTAACTTTAAATTAAGTTTGCACAGCCCTATAGATTATTTCGCCAACAATAAAAGCGCCAAATTTGTGTTTAATTTTCGACGTTTTCTAACGTTGGCGCCATTGAGTAACGCTGTCATGGGAGATACTTATAATTTTGTCCTCCTACTTCGTTTTACATTGTAATTGAAATTTCAAAGAAAATGCCGGTAATACTATAGAAAATTCGAACCTCGTACCTAACAACATTATTTAGTATGCATATCTGTTTTTTTAGTGAAATGACCGTCCAAATACTTTTTAGTGTATATAATTTCTTTTCTTTCTAAAAAGAAGGTGGTATAATTTTCTTGCAAGTGCTGCTCGGTGGTGCGTTCCAGTTATAGCGGAAATATGGTAATCTACTTGTATTAAAGCCGGCTCCTGCCTTGCTTCTAGATAAATCTTTCCAAGCGAGACCGTTTCAAGTGTAAATGGCGGTGACGCTTCAGCTTGGCGTGTCTTATACACGAGGTGAGATTTGCCGTTATAGTTATTAATTCAACTTTATGCTATCAATATTCGCATATCGGCTCTCAAAAAGTGGTTTCGATGTCTAATGTTTTAGAAGTTAGCTTTATCTGTGATTTGCGCAATCATTTGAAGCGAGAAACTGAAAACCCGTTATAAAAATAACATAAAGTGTTTCTGTTAAATTAAAGTAAACAAAAAGGACAAAAACAAAGAAAACTGAGAATGTTCAATCTCCGTACACCTTAGCTATAGTCGCTGATTTCCATAAATTTGAAATTCAATTGGATATACACACTTAAAACGATAAAATTTGCGTTACGTAGAATCGTGTTACCGCGTTCATATTTAAACAAGATTAGGCTAATTTGGAAGAAGTTACAATTAATCTGAGTCCATTCCAAAAAAGGATTGCGTTGGCGCTTTCCCATTTTCGCCATTTCCTAATATTAACTTCCTATATAAGAGAAACATTAACGATAAAGCTGTTTTTTGTTATAGAACTAAAAGAATTTCTACAATTACGTCTGTAGTGAGAAATATCCGGAACAATAATGCACTTTGAGTATAAAGAAGGAAGGATCTGATTTAATCGAGCATTTATAGGGAACTCTGTCTCCTGGACAAGAAAGGAGTTAGGATTAAAACAATGCAAAAGAAACCCCGCATTTGCATACAAAGCAGGTCTTAGAAAGCAGCGATCGCGTAAAGTGAATTTACTGAGGCGGCTGATGGCTGTTCTTTTACATGCCTTGCTTTTCAATAGTGCAGAACGGCGAGTTTACTCTATACAGCGTCTCATTTCATTAAGCTCCGATTTTGTTTAATAGAAAAAATTAGGAATGTGGAGGTACTCCATAATTTTCTAACAAAATTGGTTGTATTGAAGAAGAAAATAAAACGGCATTGAGAAACTTTGTTCCTTTTTACGCTTTGTACACAATTAATAAATCACTGTCGATATGCACTTGATTGGCAGCGTAATTTTTGTTAAGAAAGAAAATTGATTGTGTTCTGTATTTCTTATATAACATTGAATCGCGTAGGATTGTAAAAGTGGAGCTTTTGGAATAAAAAAGTGGTTTAAATCGTTAAATTAGAATGAAATATGATTTCCCTTTACAGCGAAACGATGAAAACGATGTGGGAATAACACAGTATCACCCGCTCTATTATTTTGAGGTTAACCCTATGGTTATATTTAAATAATACTACACAACAGTATTGCAGAGATGCCGATACATATCATGCATAAATAATTTGGGCACCCGCATGTTGTAGATAAGAGAAAGTTATTTCCATTCGCCGATTATTTTGGAAGGGCAATTTCGATATGGCCCTGGCCGACATAACCATACTCTGCAGAGTTTTCACTTATATGCAAATCGTATCCCATTCCGCAAATTGCGTCTGCCGAAGTTGAGTTGTATCAATTTAACAATAAATTTTTCTATCGTAATTTGCGCAAAGAGGTGATGAAAATGTTTACGGGCTTCTCGAATTATGTGATTGATTTAACGTTTTCCATACAATTTTCTCGAGAAAGTTTTAATTGAAATGGTTCACGTCGTTAATTGATAGGTTTTATTTTTAGCCGAAGTATGACGTGTCTCTCAAAAAAACAAAAAGGACGTTCATGGGAAGCAATTTAGTTCACTCACATTCGACAAACTTGTTGCTCCATTTGAAACGTAAAGGTAATGAAAGCTTATAGATGTTATAGCGCATTGCTTAAACGTGATTGGTGTGATGAAAAATAAAACTGAACCTATATATTTCACGTAATCTCAATCGATTTTTTATGTTCGCTTTAAATATCTTAAAAGTGGCGTGTTTGCGTTTGTTTTTTTTAAAGTTAAAGCAGCCATTTTCCATTTAACCTTAATGCAAAACTACTGATTGGAATCAATTGTGGCCATTATAAAATCTCTGGGGTAATTATAAACACTTTTTACTAATTTCCATCTAATCTAAAGAGGTACACATCCGTCATCTCGAGGACCGGGTCTCTCACAGACGCAGAGTCATGATTAATTAAAGATTGAGTAGTGTAGTATGTAGTTCTAGTCAACGAATGTCCAAAAGGGGTATCTAGGAGGAAAGTCAATAAGCGAAAAGACTAGCTATGGTACGTTATTTGGGGTACCCAGTAGTATAACATACGTACTAAAAGGCCTTCACCATAGGGGTGGCGGAAGAGAGGGTTATAGGTCCCTTTTTTGGTTTTTCTATTAGGGGTTGATCCTACAAAAATATATCTGCATACAAAATTAAAGCTGATAAAATTCTCTACATTTTTCATTCCTACAGTTTTTTTGCTACCTGTAATCGTAACCTCTAAAATCGGTAGTTTTCGAAAAAACCTTTCGCGACACATTTTTCGGTAAACTTCTATCTCCAGCGCCTCAGCTCTTCATTCGATCATCCCATGGGTTTTTCCGGTAGGAACCAGCACTTCAATTTCGTTGTACATGATAGTAGGTACTTACTCTTCATTCATGAGCAGGAAAATTGGGTGATAAATCAGGAAACATGAAAATGGAGGGCGATTGTATTTTCGTATAATAATCACCAAACACATCCCAGAAATAAAATCTTTAGGATCAAAATTTTTTTGAGCGTTCGTTCATTAGGCTAAATAAGAATAATCAGAAAATGTCTTCTAATCATACTAATGCTATTACATATATGTGGCGGATTTCACTGTTTTCCGATTTTCCGTCTTTTTCTCGAGAACTGTTAGGCCCACAGGAATGCATCTATGCTTAAATAAAAGGTCAAGAGTCGTAGGCCACGTCGTTGTGGCAATATCTGACTCGAAACATGGATGAAATGTTGAAAAAAGATTTTGGGAAAAATTGCCTATTTTTGAAGAGCTGTATCTGGGAAACTATTGTACTTACAGACTTCCGGTTAGGCTCAAATGGTAGCAAATTTAGTCTAGTTTAAGAAAGATAATCATATTCTTTGCACTACAACTCATAGTTTTTCAGCTACGAGGCTAAAACTGAAAAAAGTCCGAAAAAATCGCGGTTTCGGCCCCCCCCCCCCCCCCCCCGTTTCCGCAAGTTTTTCGAAGTTGCAAAATTGAGTATTTACTGTGAAAAAAAACAAAAAACTGTTGTATTCGTCTTATTGCCAGCTACAAGTTTCATTTGGAAAGAAAAATCAACTCCCATTTAAAAAAATGGCCACCATGATGAAATCTCTAAAGTGGCGCCATCTACAATTAAATTGATAATGTCATCATCTTTCCCCCTCAAAGCCACAAAACTTTCGTCTGAAACATTTTTTGAAAAAAATTCTCCTTTTCGAGATATTCGCGTGTATCACTTAAAATGGTCTACCCTGTATATCAAGATCGTCAGATGTAGCTTCATGTATAGGTACACTTTCATCTACTTCCATGTTAACTGTGGTGCGTCTGCAGGAATATTGAAACTTGCTTCAGTATCTAAATTCAGAATGTCCTGAACTTCATCAGCTTGACAATTTCCTGTATCTAGCTTGACAATTTCCTGTATCTGTAGCCATTTGAAGCCTAATGTTCATATTCTGCTGAATAAGCTATACGGCACTGACGAACTGAAGGAGTAGGATTGTAACCTCCTTTGTTTCTAACAGAAAAAAAATTTTCGAGGGAATCCTGATTTAGAAAGCCTGTTAAAAGGTATTTCACGTCCTGTTCTTTTACATCCTTCCATAATAAAAGAATTGATTTTATGGTCCACTGAAATCCTTCCAGGCAATATATATTGTTGCGTTTCTTGGTTCCCTCAAAAACTTCAATATTTGTAAAATACTCTAGCCCTTCACGTAAAACCATTTTAGTTTTATTGTTATAAACGGATATTATAAACACACTATATGGATTAGGGTCATGTAAAACTGTACTATTTAAAGAATCGAAAATATTGTTGATATTATCCACAAAGGTTTGTAATGACGTTGGAGAAACAAACTGTTTGGTTGATGCTGCTGTTTTAATTGCTGCTGAAACTGTGTGAGAAAATATTTGGGCTGCATATTTTACACACATCTTTTCAAAATTTGTTGGAGTAATATGCCGTGATGTAATTTTAACCATGGTTCTGGTTGTAAGACTTCTTTCATCAATCTCGTATGTTTTAACTACGTCGGTCCAATTGACACGACTATTTCCAACAATAAATTGAAGTTTGGTATTCATAAAATTATTTCTTTGGCTTTTAAGTAAATGGGAAACATCGAATATATGTAGTATAAATTTTTTGACCTCCTATGTTGACTACAGGTTCTTGCTTAGTGGCACCTAACAAATTAAAAGCTCGCTTACCAAAGCCATCGGATTAAAAGTTAATTCTTTTAATTTTTTTTATCACTGGAATAATTTGACCCAAAGAGTTACTGTCCACAGGTCCAGCAGAAACAAAGTAGCAAAACGGAATTTTCCAATTATAAAGTAATACCCGAAGGTAAAATACTAAAGCCGTGTTAGCTAATTTGTTATTCCTTCCCAGAAATCCTAAGTCATGGTAGCCTTCGATTCCATAAGAAAGAGATAGCATGTTGGGAACGCAATTTAATGAACTCTTAGTCAATGCCATAACCTAGGATGCGAGAACGCAACGTCCCATTTTAATCTTACCTGGGGAATTTCTCGAAACGAATACATCTGACAAAAAAAGTTGCGAAATAAAAGTTTGATGGTTTTGAAGAGGACGTCCGATTCTGTAACAAATTTCACCCCCCGACACCCAGGGGGGCGGATAGGGGGTGACTTAAATAGAAACCCCTATTTTGTATTATTTGTAATAGAAAGATAAAATGTCACTGAAATACAAAATAAATAATAAAATACCGAATCCGATGCCCCCCCCCCCCACTATGAAGGTTTGATTCGGCACACTTTTTGTTAAGATGCATTTTTTCGAGATATTCAAAAACATAATATTAAATGGGACACCCGGTATATTAATAATCACAAATTAGGTTACAGAACAAAACAAAAATATTTGCATCGGCCGGGAATCGAACCCGGGCCGCCCGCGTGGCAGGCGAGCATTCTACCACTGAACCACCGATGCTTTACATGTTATATAAGTATATATTATGTATACGTACTTAATAAATTATATCTTTCTACGGTTTAGCTTTAGAAGAATGTCACATACTTATTATACTATTCACTATTAAATTTATAGACCTTTCATTTCATACACGATTATTTAACATATTGCTTACATTTACATGTGGAGATTGTGTTTTAATAAATAACTGGTTGTATACCTTTTCAACGAAGAGAGTTGGAGCACAATTTTCATCTGTTAGCTTCTCAAATAGTCTTTTAAGTCACATTATTTCTTTGACTGCCTCACTCGCTGCAATGTACTCTGCTTCCATTATCCATGGACAATACTACACAGGGTTGTTTTTTGCTGCACCAAGATATTGCACCATCCTGGTTATTACAAACGAATCCGGCCCTTGAACGCCTTGTTTCGCTATCTCCGGGGCATATGACACTACGCCGAATGCCCACAACGCCGACACGCTTTTTTGATGGCAGTGAACTCTAGTATGTATAGAGTTCACTGTTTGATGGTCCACATCGCCGGCTAGGGACACTACGCCGACTGTGCCCACATCGTCGACAAGTGTACAAGGGACACAACGCCGACAATGCCCACATCGCCGACGGACACAACGCCGACAGTGCCCACATCGTCGACAAGTGTACAAGGGACACTTCGCCGAATTTTTCTCTGTGGACACAACGCCGGCAATTTTAATTGCAATTACCTAACGTAATATCATTATTTTTAAATTTATTTGCGTAATTAAATGTTGAACTTGACTATGAAAAAGTATCAATTGAAAAAAAAATATACTAAACCTGCAAATAACCTAGGCGCTTTAGTGGCAATCTACGTTTAAGTTTTGCATTTTGCATTCTGCAATTAAAATAAAAATTCGGCGTAGTGTCCGTCGGCGATGTGGGCATGATCGGCGTTGTGTCCCTTGTACACTTGTCGACGATGTGGGTACAGTCGGCGTAGTGTCCGTCGGGGTAGTGTCCCTAGTCGGCGATGGGCGCCATCAAAAAATCGTGTCGGCGTTGTGGGCATTCGGCGTAGTGTCCCGGCCCCTATCTCCGGTATAATCGGCATCGGAAAACGTGATTATCGCTTGTACCTCGGTACAGAATCCCATAATTCATTGTCCCTTTTAAGTAGCGACAAATCCTTTTCTTCGTCTTCCAATTTGAAGCTTTAGGGCTGTCTAACGATTCAGATACCAGGCCTTCAGCATAACTGATATCGGGTCTTGTAGCTACAGCTAGCTACATGAGACTACCAACCGCCTCACCATATGGGATTTCATTTGCAGGTATCCTTGATAGTGCCTGCTTCGGACGGTGT
Organism: Pyrocoelia pectoralis; assembly: GCA_036250285.1. Classification (NCBI taxonomy): domain Eukaryota; kingdom Metazoa; phylum Arthropoda; class Insecta; order Coleoptera; family Lampyridae; genus Pyrocoelia; species Pyrocoelia pectoralis. Next base: position 32,953,698 of record CM070075.1, on the reverse strand, counting down.
TGTCACAGCATATTATGCTGAACCTCTGCAGAATTTTGTTCGTGTAGACCCTCTGATCTAAAAAATATGAACCACAATTTAGTTTTGAAATCTGTAACCCTACAAAATAATTTGTCGAACAAATTGTAATCTGAAACTGTCTTTCAAGTTCAGTAATGAAACAGTGTATGTCCAGATTATTTGTCCCGACAATTAGTCCATTGTCCACATAAAGTGCAACAAATAATTTGGACACGCTTGTCTTTTTCACAAATAAACGTGGGTCTGCCACACTTTTCACAAATCGTAAATTACATAAAAGTCAACAAAAAAATCAATAGAACCATCGGGTTTAATAATTTCACGTCGTCCGGCACCTCTGTTGTTGTTTCGTGACGTCGCGTCGATGGGGCATCATCCTCGACAGCTTCCTCCGAAGTTGTGGGTGTCACTTCCTCCAGTTCGATGGTTTTCATTTTAATTAGACTTACGGTTTGGTTTTCGCTTTTTACAGGAACCATGGGAACTTTCTCTTCATATTCCACAGAACTGTTTTCCAACAACAATTTTATATACTTTCCTTTTTAAAAACGGTTCTTCCTTGAAAATAAGATCTCTACTTCGAATAACCTTTCATCAGTCTCTATTGAAATTCTGTACTCATCTTTTTCACCGCGGTACCCTACGAATTTCCTAGAAACGCTCTTTTTATCTCCCTTTTGTCGCTTTTCCTTCGGTACATGTGCAAAACCCTCTACCGAAAATTTTTAAATGATCAAGATTTATAGTATTCTTACCGAACCACACACAATTCAATCGGTAGACACACAAGGATCATTTTTATCAGCAATGAATTCAAAACCTTTGTTTACAGTTTGACCAATCGAAAACAGATTTTTTCGAATGTTTGGTGCATACCAAACGCCTTGTAGGTGATTACGTTTCCAATCACCTTTTACTTTCACTTCCACGTTAATCGCGCCCTGTCCGTACGCTCGAATTACTTCATTGCTCCCAAGTTGAACATCGCGTGGAAAATCGAAGGCTTCATAGCTTAGAAAATATTATTTTTTGTTGGTCATGTGCACAGATGCACCTATGTCCTCCAACCATCGATCGTCCTTTTTGCCATCTGTGCATACAAATGCGTCTCCCACCAGTTTTGATTTTCCCGCGGCATCTACTTTCTTTGTACAATTCTTCGCTAGATGGCCTACCTTGTGACACTTGAATAGAGTCCCTACACTTGAAAAACTTTTCGGGATTCCGTTTTCTTTTCAAATTTAGCGGTAAACTTTTAATCCTTAGCGAGGAGAGCCGAGGAATCGCTTCTTTTTTCCGAAAGGCTCATTTCAATTAGCCCCAATCGTTCCGTTAATTTGTTGATAGTTCTTTCGGATAAAGGTATTGATTCCCAAACATTTTTGAATTCAAAGGGTAGTGTAGACATTATTCTACTCTTTAAAAGCAGATCCGGCAACTCGGTCTTCACAAGTCTTTTTTATTCATTGTTTACTTCCCTGAAATTCCTCTGAAAGCGCGCAACATGCGTTGCAATATTTTCTGTGGAATCCTTTTCACAGATGAAGAACTTTACCATCAGCCTATCGACACGCTGGCCCGAGCTTTGTTCGTATACCGACACTTGCGGATTTACAAGTTGCAGTCAAATCCACATTTGCATCATTCATGCTACTTACTAAAATTAGTTGAGCTAGGGCGTCACCTTTTTTTTGAACAATGTAACTTCTGCTTCGTATGGCTCTTACTGCTTCCGGCAACTGTTCTTCAGATGGGTCCGGGAACGTTCTAGGGCCCACCACAAGTTCCAAGACTTCCTGATGTCGAAGTAACAACTGGACTTGTCTTAGCCATCGACTCCAGTTGCTTGTGCCTTCCAGTTTTTCGATCTGTATCTTGAAATCCATTTCGATTCTTCAGATCCTAAGCTCGTTTTTATTTTTATTTTTTTTAAAACACGTTATCTTAGCTACGCAGTTACAAACCCATAACCTATTGTTAATTGAAACAATAGCGCTAAGAAAAAGTTAGTTTAATCCACGATACACATAAACACGGTATGCTGATTATTTGTATCAAAGGCGTTCGCTTAGCGCATGACGTCACCCGAGAAGTTACGGCGTTCGGTGTAGTCGTAGCGGTACATCTAAATAACGATAACTCCTTTGTTTACAACTTTTTAAAAAAAATATATCAATAAAAGTTTTAGGAATTCTTATAAGGAACATTTTATATAAGAATAAAATTTTCACAAATATCAACCCTTATCGAGATATATGGAAAAAACTGCTTTTGCAGTTTTATTACAAAATCGGTCATAGTTTTCTTGTTTATCGTTTCTCAGAAAAATTATTCAAGTAAAAGATGTAGATATTAATATGATAAATATTTTAGATATATATAATATTTTCACAGAAAGCAACCCTTAACAAGTTATTTCGATATATCTGAAAGTAAGCAACCCTTAAGTATGAAATCGCTCGTATCTTTTTTATTTGTAACTTATGAGGAAAAACATGTGAATAAATATTATAGAAAATTATCTTTTGAGCATTTTATTTCGGTATGAAAATTTCTCAAAAGTCAACCCTTAACGTGATATATCGAAAAAACCAGAAACTGTCAATTTTCACATAAAATCGAGCATAACTATTCTATACTTTACTACAGTGACATTATTGTTATATAATTCGGTAGGTATATGGATGTAGAAAATGTAAGTAAGGGGTAATTCGTTTATTAAATAAAATCAAAAAATTTTTCTTCGCTGATGACGTCAGCCGGTGCGCATCAGCATACCGTGTTTATGTGTATCGTGGTTTAATCAAAAGTTAGAATATAAAAACTAAACAGCATGTATTAACGTAACATCTGAACTGGACAATTTACTTTTAACTACAACAACTTATAGTACTAACATACAAAACATAATATAGCGATAAAAATATTGAAAATATTTTGTATTTTCAACAGTAACAATTTGAATGTAGAAAAACTAAACATCGATATTTTTATGTGTTTCTTCTGTTTACAACTACAACAATGAACCACATACTGGAGAATCATTAATTAGTGTCCGAGTCCCTCTTATGAAATATGACATTAGTAAGTATTTGCCACAATACATAGATCCTACCATAAATAATTTCAAGGACGCATAAGCGTGTGCCGCGATTCTGCCCATTTCAGAAAATAACAATTAGGTACATTCCAAAAATCTTGATGTGTAAAACCAATGTAAGCAATTTTTCAATCATTGTTATGGATTAGTTGAGTAAACTGTATTTATCTTGATATAAATATTGCACTAGATGTAGAGAACTTATTTACTCAAGTTACATTTTAAAGGAAACGAACGCTTTACGCTACTATAAAACTAGATACATTTCTAAGCAATTGCTAGTTCTATTCTCTCACCCCACGCTGACTTTTACCACGTTTATGTCCTTCACCCTCGTGTCCACAATTCCCCACTTAGTCCTTTCTGCTCTATCCATTCCTTGATTTTCTTTACACCGCTTCAATCAAACGTTTATGACAAATTGAAGTAGTCCATATTTGTGCACTTTCATCTATGTAAAAAAAATGAACACCTCTAGTGGCTGCTTATGATAACGAATCGTACGGTGTGAATGGAAACGTTGTATTTTAATATTATGACTTCTCCGTATCATCCAAAATTTGTATGGTACCATTCGTTTATTCGGCTCGCTGAGAAGTATGCACAGGGTTTTTCCAATAAGCAAAAGTGTAAGGAGCAAAATAAATTAACGTTGAAAGTTTTTGCATTTATGGTGTAAATCCACATTTGGAACGGTGCGTGTCTTTTATCTATTTGAAACTTTGATTGGAATATATTTTCCAAGCTTATCAGTCCTTATGAGATCTTCCAGAAAAGCAAAATAAAAGAAAATGTTACAACTAAACTTTGTTCATGTCAACGTACAATTAAGATTAGAAGTTTTAGAAACTTTTGAAAGGATAGTTTGTCTTTGAGATTCTACCAAACTCACAAATACCTACCTAATTACGAGCCCGTCTTCGTTCCTGTAAGTGACGTATGTCAGCGCAAACTTTAATCACGATAACCTGCCTGATTGCAAATCCTCGCCGGACTCTTGCTGGTTTGAGATTTTAGGTGACGTCTGTCAAACGTAGCGCTCTAAAGAACGATCTAAGGTTAAAGAGACTGACGTCTTGGGTTCGACGACGAAGCAATTTCATGAATTTTAAAAATCCTAAATATCCTTCCGATTGTACATAAATCGTGTTATTGTAATCCAGACCACGTTGTCGACTGCCACCGCTAGTTTTGTTTATAAAAAGTTTTCTTCCATTTTTAGTGATGTGCACATGGCATCGATATATGGTTGTTATATTTCGTGACATAAGACAAGACCAAGCTCTCATCCAGGCGGCACGTCCGTGCGTTGTGACACGGAAATAACCCATCAATATACAGTCGTCTATCGACTTTTCAAGTTACCAACTCACGTCCTGGATTGGTTTCTCTTTCGGTTCGGCAAAAAAGATTTAATCATTACCTAAAAGCTATGTTTTTTATTATCACAAAATAGCGACGTGCATAATCTTTTCAGTTTTTCCTCATACAGCGAAACGTTAAACTCGGCAAATTAAAATTTTATTCCATAAGGAAGAGTAAATTCCTCGATATTTCTGTGAGATTGATTTATGATTGGAATCGACTGTAGGGAAATGAAGATGCTTCTTTGGATAAATATGCATCCGCATCCTATTACTTCGAACCGAAAAGCAATTTCGTGAATGTTTTTCACATGAATTATGAGTTAAGACGGAAAACAAGAGTTTATACGATCGCATTTCTCAAATGCGTTATTCGTAGATTAGACACATTTCACTCACCGCAACATTTTATAATGATATTCGTAAGTCTAATTTCAGCTGGTAAACTGCGAGGATACGTATAATTGATGCCATATGTGTATATTACGAATAATCCGATTTCATTAGCAAATTCTCGGTCACAGTCGCATAATTAATTTCAAATTACAACCTGATAAGCTCGAGTTTGATGTATGCGCCTAGAGCGTCAACGCGTAATGTAAAAAGTGCACCTAATACCGTTACCTCGAGGAAATACATCAATCCAATTTAGAATTCTCGATACACGCGCAATTACAACCGATTTTATACTAAGAAAATCGAGGGGATGTTGACGCGTTAATCTATTCTACACGTGCCATTTTGAAGCGTCGAGAGTGCCAACGAACAATAGAATTATGGGAACTAACGTAACGTACGAATATAAAGGGTAAGTAATTTGGCTTCGCTCGTTATCATCCTAGTCTCTTTGAACCTCGGTAAATCCTTTGTACCTTATACTTCGCTATCTATCATGTATGACTGCAAGTTTTGATGAGTTCACTCGCAGCCTATTCACAGATGAAGCTAATCAGATAATCGTTAATCGTTTGTTTCGAACGAACGAATAAACGAACGGGCTTCTCATTTATAATTAGAACCCATTTGAGTCTTATTGAATGTTGAATTAAAATTCTTTTGAAAGCGGCGAGCTGTATTTCCCCACGATCATTTTCTATTCATTCTTGACAACATCAAGCACTTTGCCTCATTTGTTGGTCCTCATCCTTTATTCAGGAAATCTATAACTAGCTCTTGATAAATTATGAAGATTCTCAATTCACACCTGTACCTTAAGTCTAATTGCTCCTTTTTTGTCGAGACTTGTAGCGTAAATTCGCATCGAAAATTGAACTGCTCTTAATCCCTCTTTAGTTTTCCTTATTAAATTTAATCTTTGAGCCTCACAGTATTTTGTTGACGTGCCACATTGTGACAGGTTGAAATGACTACTTGTACAAATTTAATAAGCAGTGGCTCGATAGCTCGGTCAGATTGAGCAAAAATAACAGATGGAAGCGGGCGCCACTATATTTAGATAGCAATTGCTTAGCCTTAGAAGGTGATGTACTTATCAGCAGAAAATCCAGTAGAAATCACTCATTTAACTATTAATTCCTGCTTGAAATTGTTCAAACCACATTGGGATAATAAAACAAAGTAACTTGGTAACCTATTGGTAACGCAGTAAATAAATATATTATATACATTTATACAGGGTGATTCATGAAGTATAGTAAATACTTGAACCGTAGATGCGTCCGCACACACAGATTATACAAAAAAATCACGCGTCTAAGTTGAAAATTGCGGTCGTTATTTCATTTTCAAAATAACACATGCCGCGCACAACATATATGATTAATTGATTATGCAGATGAAAGTGACAACAATGAAGAGGACAACGAAATTTACAGTGACCACGATACTAATAGTGAGATAGACGCTGATATGTGGAAGATGAGAGTGATGAAATCGAAAAAGCACCATATAACCAACTACATCATCGCTATATTGGGTTAAGTAGAATCATTTCAAATTTAATTTCTTTTGTGTTAAAACAAACAGAAAGCACCATAAAAAAATAGTCTTTCGGCAAACGAATGAATAGATAAGAAAAAAGAACCTAATAAGAGAAGGATATAGTCGAACGAATACATAAATTGATTAGTTATTGTTGAGCGAAAGAGGAACTAGTAAAAAGAGTTTTTTTTTAATTTCCGCTCCACGAAGGGGTAGTTGAGGGTATCAACAGCTGTGGTTGTTAGCCCTATACGCTTACAAACATCCATGTCCGGAGGTATTTGTATCACCATCGGTCGGGATTCGAACCCGAGACCGCTAGGTGTAATTTATTGGTATACCAACGGTACATCCACTACACCATGTACGAAAAGAGTTTATGTGCTGAAAAACATTGGCCAAGAAAGGCGAATCGACTGATATTATTGAAGTAAAGGTCAGTCTGATTTTGAGTACGAAAGCGGACACGTTGCCTCTAATGCAAAAAATTATTTTGATTGGGGAAATTATAACTTTAATGCAGCAAAAAGTTTCATTACCCAATTAGGGTAGCGCGTCGATAATCTCAACATTACATTCCAAACGTCGATTATTACAGCACACATGACTTGTGTAGACTTTTGGGTCTTACTCACAAAAGAAAACTGAAAAAAAGCGTGGAATAAACTTTGGATAGAAAACTTATTTATTAGAGCCAGGCTTTCAAGAATGTGACGAGGCTGTGCTGCAGAGTGGTTGAGTATGGATAAATTATTTTTAGAAATAAATTGGAATGGGATTGAACGGGAAGCTATTTCAAAACGGATTGAATGGTGTTTCAACCCCCCAACCGCAACTTGGTGGGGTGGATTCTGGCAACAATTGATTCAGATTGTGAAAAATCAACTAAAAAGGATGATTGGAAATGCTATTCTTGATTCACAATTGTACACGTGTATAGTACAAATAGAAGGAAAGATGATCTCGTACTTATAGTCGATTTCGACTTAGTACTGCTACTTCAAACAAAACTACATAATAGAAAGAAAGCTATACGATATGTTGAACAAATCGAAAACGTCCAAAACTTCGATAGTCAATTTTAAAACAAAGTTGATTTTACATATAGAATAATATAGGGACACATAACAGGCGTTTTTATCTTCATGAATCTTAAAGGTAAATGTTCATTTTCAAGCAGTACAAACTCAATCGAACATGTTTAATCTAAATCTGATCAATTCATAATTACAAGTACCGCGTGCTGTCGGATCAGCAACAAACAGTATTAAAACTAATGTTTTGAATATTTTTGAACTCTTATTGGATATAAATCTCTTGGTCAATAAATACGTATTATTATTATGCAGGGTGGCCCAACGAAAAGGTTAACAGACGGGTTTCTGGCCAGAGGGAATTTTTTTTGGGGAAACGCAAAAACACGTCAATTTTTATATCAAGGGGGACAACTTTCGCCATGATTTTCAACCTGACGTGATTTCATCCCTTAGCGCTGTGAGAACAACCCCTAAAATTTAAATAGGGATGATGGGGCAAGTGATACGTCATTTGAAAGGTCTTTCTTTTCTGATTTCAGTGCACTAGTTTTTTATATATTTTTTTTATTTTTAACCAAAAAAAATTGAAGTTCCAAAATGGAAAATGAGGAAAGAGATTGAGGCATTTAAAAACTCAAAAAAGCTCGGACAGATCAATTGTTTTTTTCTTGGAGAAGCTAGGTACTTTTACTGATATTTGACAATATTGTTTCACCCCTTGGGTACAGGTAAACAACCCTTAAATTTTTAAATAAAAACAAGGGTTAATTTTTTCTTGTGCTAATTAATAAAACCAGTTTATGCAAATTCAACCCTTATTTTAATAAATTTTCGAAGTGTCTGCCTTCAGCTCCCATGTAATAATACAGATTTTGATTAACTCGTTCCTCCTGATCTCACCCCATTAGATTTTTTTATGGGGTCATGTAAAGAGTAAAGTTTTTTCCACTGGTCCGGAATCTTTGGAGGAGTTACGTGACCGTATAGTACATGAATGCCGCCTGATCACTCCTGAAATGTTGCAAAATGTACGCGAACGATTTAATGAAAATTTGTACTATTGCATGGAGCTGAAGGCAGGCACTTCAAACATTTATTAAAATAAGGGTTGAATTTGCATAAACTGGTTTTATTAATTAGCACAAGAAAAAATTAACCCTTGTTTTCATTTAAAAATTTAAGGGTTGTTTACCCTGTACCCAAGGGGTGAAACAATGTTGTCAAATATCAGTAAAAGTACCTAGCTTCTCTAAGAAAAAAACAATTAACCTGTCTGAGCTTTTTTGAGTTTTTAAATGCCTCAATCTCTTTCCTCATTTTCCATTTTGGAACTTCAATTTTTTTGGTTAAAAATAAAAAAAAAAATAAAAAAACTAGTGCACTGAAATCAGAAAAGAAAGACCTTTCAAATGACGTATCACTTGCCCCATCATCCCTATTTAAATTTTAGGGGTTGTTCTCACAGCGCTAAGGGATGAAATCACTTCAGGTTGAAAATCATGGCGAAAGTTGTCCCCCTTGATATAAAAATTGACGTGTTTTTGCGTTTCCCAAAAAAAAATTCCCTCTGGCCAGAAACCCGTCTGTTACCTTTTCGTTGGGCCACCCTGTGTATTAATAATTTTTTACACTTGCCTTTCAATGATATTACGCTTGGTACCTTAACTTTTATTTACAATTTTTACCAATCAACATGATTTATGTAATTTAAAATTATCACACCATGTATGAATATATCTTATAACTATGACCTTAATAATATGCATAAAATTGTCTACAAAGTATGTAATTTTTACGACAATAAACTTTGATTGATTGATTGATTGATTGTATTATAGTAAGTAATTTTATTGCTTAAGGGGGGGTTCAAGAACTTTTTTCGATCCACTATTGACCCTGATTTCTATCGCGTTGAAGGCCTCCAAAGCTCTCTTACGTCTGCCAAGTTGGGTGTTCTTCTTAGCCACCTTTCTTTCACCTGCACGCACCGATCTTGGTTTACGTTGGCCCATTTCACTGAAGAAATCTCTACGAATATGTTTGATGAATTCCGAAATTTTCGAATAATGAGAGCAATTTACGAGGAAATTTAGCCTGAGGTAAAGAGTTGTGATGGAACGACAATTTTTCCTGCTAGTACGCTGAAAGTTCACTCGCCATTGGAAAATACTCGGACTTCATTTTTTGGAAAACTCGCTGTGACCACTGTATTGGTCGGATTGTTGACTTTTATATCTGAAAATGACCCCAATGAACCCTCACGGCAGTTATGCCTATCGATATCGCATTGGGGTATGCTATTTCTATTGTAACTTTGAAAGAATCGCAAAATATCGCAAGAAAACAGTATCTGTCTCACTTTTGACACTTCCTAGACAGCTTGAAACATTATACTTTTTGCTAAAACTAGGCATATGAGCCGTGCCATGTTCTTAGGGTCATTTTGAGACATAAAACTCCATGATCGGAGCAAAACTATGGTCAGAGCGAGTTGTCCAGAAATGCATGCCAAAGTCCAATTTTAACATGGCTTTTATATGGGTGTGCGATTGTGAAATTTTTATTACTTAGGACAATTGAACCCCTCCTTAATTGTGTTCAATTTAGCCTGAAGATTACAATGTTAGTTGTCGAAACATGTCGTATATTATTATTAAATTTCAACGCTGATTTGATTTGTAATCGAAGAACCTAATATGTAGGCATATAATAAATAATTGTCTATGGGGAAGGTTTTGTGATATATAACTTATTCTAATGACTATTTGCCCCATTTCGAGAAGTAATCAAACAAATTCATTAATATGGATCTTATCTCTTATCAATGACAAATGTTTGAAATCTGAATGTCACATTGTAATATTTCTATAGTGTATATATTATGTTGTTTAAAATGGCTAATTGCTAATAAATTTACTACTCCTACTACTAGTAATACGATTCAAATGTAACTAATTCTGTTCCAAAATGAAGCGGTCAAACATAATTAGAAGTGGGCAGGTAGGTTTTTATAAAAGCGTAGAAATTTAGGGTGTTTGCAGCAAATTTTGTGGTGGTTAGTATCTTTATAAGACACTTGTTGCGATCCAACATTCGGAAAACAACAAAGAATGAAATTTAACAGTTTTTTTCAGCAACGTGGATTAAGCACAGGACTTATAGTGTCAAAAAACTTCTTACTGATTTGCACTTGTATTATTCGACCTTTTGCAAGAACGACGCTTTTGTCAGTATACTTTGCCTGATCTACTATTTCTATTCTTCTACTTTTTCTATTCGAAATCACTTGCGGTTCATTCAACCAAACTTCTACACGTAGCATTAAAGTATTAATAGAAATCGCGTTACACCCATTTGATGGTGGTTTCAGTATTAATCCGCTATATTGGAATAATAACGATCGTTCACACATATGACGTAAACTGTAGTAAGTGTGCGCGTTTGTAAGAGATTTTCTACTCGCAATTAAATTTAAGAGAAATAACTATTTTCCATATTCTCGACATTATAATTAATTTGAAACAAATTTGTAGAGTTTGCAAATGGGCACATGCAGCGAGAATTCCGCATTATTATATGAAAACAAGTGGAAATGGAATTCCGGTGGGTAACAATTAAATTTTGCATTGTAATCATAGGATGCTTTGATTTACGAATATACTGGAATCTAGAGTGCGCCTCTCGGTTAAAGTTAACAAGGATGGTCATTCCGACCTCCATTCAATAAGTAGCAAAGTTCCCTAGTTAGCAGTTACCCTATTTACTTAGACACTCCTTTGCTGTTCAGTTTTGGAAATAGAGATAAGATCGTAATCATCAGACCGCAAAGTAATTCAACCAGTCTGTAGTGAGAGACATTATTGTACTTAATTAAAAATCAATACGATTGCTACAGATAAAAGAATTTTTCATTTCTGTGGAAAGTATTTTGTTTTACACATCTTTACTAAAACTTAACTTAGCGTTCCTTATAAACCCAACGAAACCGCTATTCATCTTTGCTCATCCTCCATTTTAAATTGAAATTTCACTTTGAATTTGATGCGATCAAAGTTAGTTGCTCTTGAAAGAGCACGAACAAAATGAAGGAAGCAGTTTTAAATACAACGTGAAATTAGAATATTTCACAACTGACTGAGGATTACGAAAATCCCTTTTATTAGTTTATTATTTCTACAAGATGATTAAAACGTTATTAACATTTGCAGACTAGCGTTCTTATTACATTCTTATTTACTTAAAAAATTTGAGACATGCTTCGTAGGACGGATTTACGCTATTTTGAGCTACTCTTGTAGTTCGTGAAGTAATTGTACTTTGTTTTAAAGGAGATTCGTTTTATAAAATATCGACCATTCAAAGCTCAAAAACATCACATCACTAACGAAATTCGCCCTTTGTGCAGAAGAAGTGTGAACCACGTCCTGTGTTACGTTAACTCCCTGAAATTAAGGAATATATCATTAGTCTAATGGGAAAACCTTCGAATTACACTATTATCAACATCTGAGAAAATATAAATGTTTGAGTTTTAGACCGACACTTAAAAAAAGAGCGGGTAGGAGAAAACTACAAGGAAATATCGAGAGAGGACGCTCTCAACAAAATGTCATATAGATGTTAGCTAAAATAGGAATGTGAATAAACCGAAGGAAATGATTAGAGCTCATAATGAGGATGAGAAGTGATCGCGCTGAAAAAAACTACACGATCCCAAGACCCTTTATGCGATAAAATAATGGAGTGAATGAAATAATGACTTGCAGAATGAGATTTTTAAATGAATCATGCTAAAAATGTAGAGGCAAGAAGTTCATGTACGGCACTGCTATTATATAATACAAAACAAAAGGTAAATAAACCGGGAAACTATCTTAAAAAAAATAAATAAATGTTAAAAAATCTATTCAAAGACAAAAATCAACAATATAAATAGAATCAATTATCAAATGGTTATAAAATTAACTAACAAAGGATTTGGTAAGTAACAATATACGGTATCCCAGTTGAAACTGACACATTTTAAACGTGATTATTGACTAAACGAAATAAGATAGTAATGTGCGGTTTCCACCAATGAGTTTCAAATTTCGAAAAGTTTTTTCCCAATCATATTTAAAAAATTTCCCAGTTATACAGGGCGAGGGAAAAAATTGCCTAAGTATTATTTTTACAACAGGATGAGTGTATCCACCTACATGAAAGTAAAAAATGTACATATAATAATGTTCTTTAAGGTCAAATTGATGATGAGACGGAAATTATTAGCATTGAAAAAGAGATAACTACCTATCACCACAGAATAAAGCAAATCACTAGTGCAATAGCTCTCTTCGGTTCTTTCCGTTAAATGACACTCACCCGGTACTGCGGCTGTCTGGTGATACAGTTACCTTGAATTGATTATGGATTTTTATGTACGCACCTACCAGTTAAGGTAATCGACCTGCCTTAGTTGCAAAAGATAATCTTTATCTTTTGCAATACTTAGAATAAGAAAATGCTTAGTAAATGGGAATAGTGCGTCCCATATTTTTAATTATAATTTAGTCTATAAGTTTCATCCAAGCTGTAAACTCCGTTTTTTGTCTAATTAAAGTTTTAGAATTGCTTTTTAAAAAGACATTTTTATCGAGAAAAAACTAAATTGGCGCAGTCGGTAGGATACGCGAAGGACTAATAAAATAATTTTTCGAAAATTAAAAGTTAGTTATTGGTTCCTTGGTTTTTAAACCTTAATCGCGTGTTTGAAAACTTTCGAGACCTATCTTCAATCCAGAGGACAAACATCGCCGAAGGACGGGAGAAAAGTTAAGAACAAAATTAAATTACAACCCGGAAACAGCGACAGCATTTGTGGGACAAGCATCGCCCCGGCCTAGCTGACTTCGAGTTCCAGTCTATTGAAGACAACGTCCATCGCGGACATCAGCCCATCGAAGGCATCATCCAACCTCACCAGGTCATCGAAGATATGATACTTGCGTGAGTTAATAATTTTAAGATTCCGCTCACTTTGGAGCAATTTGTTATAAAAATAAAATAGTTTTAAGCAGGTACACGAACTAATCGATTCATGTAATCCCTAATTCGTCAGGACGAATAGGTAGCATAATCATTAGCCGTTTACAAATACTGCAACTCTTAAAAACATTATTATTTAAATTTTTGCAACCATTGAATTGAAATCCCTCTATAATTTAAATTTAAGTTAATATTATAACCAGTAGGAAGTGAAAAAGTGAAACTAAATTACGTTTATGCCGAAAAGTGAAATTATCAAAGAACAAGTGCCTATACGTGCAGTTTTAAGACCTGCAAGATTAAATCTCGACAACATGACGCAACCACAAAATCAACAACCTGCAGCAGCAGCATTTACAGGATATCCTATAGGATTCCACACTAGCTTATTAAACGAAATTCCAAACTATTTTGGTAACCCTTCAGAACTTTCTGAGTACATCAGAGCCGTAGAAGACATTTTTACTCAATTTTGGCAAAGACAAGACCCGAACGCGTATATAAACAAATTATTGTTATCCTCAGCTCGAAATAGACTAAAAGGTGCAGCTTTAGAAGTTGTTACCGGTCAAATTTATAATTCATGGGACGAATTGAAAAGTACCCTCATTAGCAATTTCGGAGACCAAAGATCCGAACTTAACATTCGTATCGATTTAACCCGCGAGCGGCAATCACCAAAAGAATCCCCTATTGACTTCTATAACCGAATTAGATCTTTATTAGCTATACTCAATTCCAAAATTTCTTTAGAACGTATTGAACAACCAATTAAGGATTACAAAATTACAGACTCCAAACTATTGGCATTAAAAACATTTTTAGGAGGACTTTTAGAACCATTAGGCAGCTTTATCAGAAGTAGAGCACCTCAAAATCTTGAAACAGCCCTATCGTACGTAAAAGAAGAATTAGATATTAGATATTTCCAAAACAGTAATAAAGTGCAAATGCAACCCAAATTTCTATCTGCAAATCACCAGAAATCAAACCTTAACTCAAACGTACAAAGTTATCGACAATCTTATCCCGAAACTTCACAGCAGCGAGCACCCCAATTCAGACGAAATTTCACCCCTAATTATCAAAATACGAGTCCATTCCCGCAACAGTCTTCAAACTACCAATCGCATTTCAATAACCGTGGACAAAACGCTTTCACCCCTAAACCCAATTTCCGACCACAAAATCTACCAGAGCCCATGCAAACCAGTACGATTAGAAAAAGACCCGCTTCACACCAGGCCCAACGAACAAACCCACCGCAAAGACCTTTTAACCGTAACTTTAACACTAATCAAAACTTTAACCAAAATTTCATAAGACAAAGTTCCCAACCAAGAAACTTCCACTCGGAAGAATTGAATCACGCCGACCTCCAAGAACAAGACGTGTACCCAAACTACGACCTAACACCTACATACGACGATCCACCTGATACTTCAGAATACGAAAACAACTATCTCGAAAACCAACCCGAGTACCATGATAACCAAAATGAACCAATCGAAGACTATTACGAAGACGAAAATTTTTGCATACAAGCCTCGGAGAACAATTAGAAACATTTTCAATTAACCCTAAATCTTCCTTACCTTTTATTATAATCCCTCAAACAAACGAAAACTTTTAATCGACACAGGCAGTTCTAAAACAATTCTCTCACCCGAATTTGTTTATCGACATTTTCCAAATTCAATTCGCGAAAAACCTTTTGAAATTATAACTTCCCACGGAAAAACCAAACATAAGTATGTAGCCGAAATTCCACTCCCTAGCCTCTTCAAAGAAGATGGTAATCACCTAGTTTATCTTTTCAATTTTCATACCGAATACGTTGGATTAATTGGATCCGACTTATTAGCAAGCCTTCCCGCGAATGTTGACTACCGTTGGAACCATATCCAGACCGAAAAAACGACGGTACCTTTTTTTATTAACAAATCCCAAATAAAACAAGAAATTCAAAAACGCAACTATTGTAATTTTTCCAAAACAAGTGAAAACACTTTGAAAACCGTAATCGTACCCCCTAGGACAGAACAACAAATTAAATTACCTGCCATAGGATCGAATGGAAACAAAATCGCACCCAAACTAAAATTTTCAAAACACTTAACCATGCCTTCAGCAATAGTTAAACTTCATAATAATTATTTTCACACTACCATTATCAACACTTCAACCGAACCCCAACGATTAACAATAAATACCCCGCTTTACTTAGAAGACTACAACCAAAATGAAAACGACGACCAAATTCAAATTCACAACTATAATTTCGGACAAACAAGAAACGATTCCCGCAACACGAAATACACACTTTTAGAAAACCTAAGAAACAACTTACGAATGGACCATTTAAACCCCGAAGAAAAATCAACATTGACTACATTATGCCACCAATACAAGGACATTTTTTATCACCCAGACATCCCCTTATCATCCACTAATTTGACTAAACACCGCATCAGAACAAAAAGTGACATTCCTATTTTTACGAAAACTTACAGATACCCCCATGTACATCGAGAGGAGGTTAAAAATCAAATAAATAAAATGCTAAAAGAAGAAATCATCGAACCATCTGAAAGTCCATATAACTTCCCCATATGGGTAGTGAAAAAGAAACCGGACGCATCCAATAAACCAAAATGGAGAATAGTAATCGACTATCGAAAATTAAACGAGAATACAATCGAAGATAAATTTCCCCTACCTAACATAGAAACCGTTTTAGACCAATTAGGTCGCGCGAATTATTTTTCCACGCTGGATCTAGCCTCCGGCTTCCATCAAATAGAGATAGAGAAAGAAGACAGAGAAAAAACGGCCTTTTCCACCGAGGAAGGACATTTTCAGTTTAAGCGTATGCCGTTTGGATTGAAAAATGCACCAGCCGCATTTCAACGAATGATGAACACCGCTTTAACCGGACTAACACCAACACAATGCCTCATTTACTTAGACGACGTAATAATTTTTTCAACCTCCTTACAAGAACATATTTCGCGTTTAAAGAACGTATTCGAAAAATGCCGTTCGACCAACCTCAAAATTCAATTAGACAAGTCCGAATTTCTACATAAGTCAGTAAAATTTCTTTGACATATAATTACACCGGACGGTATCCATCCCGATCCATCAAAAATACAAGTAATTCAAAAGTTCCCAATACCAAAAACGAAAACAGAAATTAAAAGTTACCTAGGACTATTAGGCTATTACCGAAAATTCATTAAAGATTTCGCGAATATAACAAAACCTTTGACCCAATGCTTAAAAAAGGACAACAACGTTAAACATACCCCCGATTTTATAAACTCATTCAACCACACTAAGACAATCCTCACTAACGAACCAATTCTGCAACACCCTGACTTTGAAAAACCATTTGAACTGACTACAGACGCCTCCAAATTTGCACTGGGAGCTGTACTGTCACAAAATCAACGACCAATCTGCTACGCCTCTAGAACGCTTAACGAGACCGAACAGAGATATTCGACGATGGAACGAGAATTATTAGCGATAGTTTGGGCAACTAAACAATTTCGACCCTATCTTTTTGGAAACAAATTCATTTTATATACCGATCACCGACCCCTAGTTTGGCTAAGAAATCTCAAAGAACCCAATTCAAAATTAACAAGATGGTCCCTAAAATTAGAAGAGTTCAATTTCGATATAAAATACCTTCCCGGAAAAACGAATAAAGTCGCGGACGCCCTCTCGCGCATACAATTACACCCCTTAACCCTAACAGACACAATCATGGAGGACATAGACGACGTTTTACGAGACTACGACAGTAATAAAAATACGGACACCGACAATTACAGTATGATTCCTAACAGATCAGATACACCCGAAATCACAGACCTCTTTGACATACCCACCATTCACCAAAACACCCAAAACGAAAGACAAGAAAATCAGGAAGTTAGACAAACCGATGTTGACATTGAATCAGGAGGGAGCACGATTCACTCCCAAGAAGAGTCGACACCCGGGATACCCATACACGAGAAACCACTTCAGCAATTCCCAAACCAAATAGAGTTCATACAAACACCCTTGCCCAGACGAATAAAATTAACTAACGTTGACGGAGACCGCCTATTACAAATTTACTTTAATGAATCTAATAAACGCGACAAATTTAATGAATTACTTATCGAACATTGTGTACCAAAAACGAACTACTATTGCTTTTTCCCCACGGACTCTTTATACAACGAATTCTCCAATTATATTATTTCCATATCAAACGCAAACACACCAAAATTTTACAGATGCACGAAACAAGTTACCTATGTTTTAGACAAAGACGAAAGAATGACTCAAATTCAAAATTATCACGAAGGAAAAACCAACCA
Source organism: Pyrocoelia pectoralis (assembly GCA_036250285.1). Classification (NCBI taxonomy): domain Eukaryota; kingdom Metazoa; phylum Arthropoda; class Insecta; order Coleoptera; family Lampyridae; genus Pyrocoelia; species Pyrocoelia pectoralis. The sequence goes on along the minus strand of CM070075.1, from coordinate 32,935,832 downwards.
CAGAGGAATCCCAGAAACCACCGAACACTTGAAAAGAAAATACTATTGGAAAAACATCAACAACGACATTAAAAATTACATAGACAAATGCCAGATTTGTAAAAAACACAAATATAACAGACACCCTATTAAACAACCCTTAAATTTGACTTCTACTTACAACCGACCATTAAACACCGTACACATGGACATATTCCAAATCGGCGGACGAAAATATTTGACACTAATAGACGCTTTTTCGAAATTTGCACAAGCTTACCAACTAACCTCTAGCAACCTAATAGACGTAACGGAAAAATTATTTTACTTTATAACGACATATACGACCCCAGACACTCTAGTAGTTGACGGCGAATTTAATAAACAACCTTTAAAAAATTTTGTAGAACTCCATAAAATTAAACTACACGTAACCACTCCATATAACCATCAATCAAATTCAATAGTGGAAAGACTACATTCCACCATTCTCGAACACTATCGCTTACTTCAAGACGTACCCGAAACCAAAAAAATTCAATACTGCATTTTGGCCTATAACCACTCTATACATTCTAACCTAAACCATACCCCCTTTGAAATCCTATTCGGACATACCGAAAGCAGAAACCCTTTCGACCTAGAATACGACAAAAATTTCTACGAAAATTATGTTACAGATCATAAAACGAAAATGAAGTATTTTTACAATAATTTACACGACAAACAAGAACAAACCAAAGAAACCCGTAACGCTAAAATTAACGAAACTCGAAAATCCCACAAATTTAAAGTAAATGACAAAGTTTATGTTAAGACAAACTTCAGGAATAAAAAGGAACCACGATTCACAGGACCCTTCACAGTCCAAAAAGCATACGAACACGACACATATGACTTACTAAATACAACAAATAATACGACTATTAAAAGACACGCTAATGACCTAATGCCATTTTCAGAATCATCTTCATCCTCCCATGGACCTTCGTCCATTCCGAAATAACCATACAACAACTGACGGACAACCCCGGATTATATCCGCTAGTTAAACGAAGAGCCCTTATAAAAAAAAAAAAAGCTCTTAGACACTTGTAAAGACCTTAAATTACTCACCTATATTAAATAGTTATAAGTCACTTAGAAAAGATAGTATAATCACGTTCCTTAAAAACGAACATTATTTAGCTCCGCTTAGAAACGCTTCCGATAATTTAGGAATTCCGCTTAATTATCATAACCAGTTATTATTGATACAACAATATTTAGAGAAATCCGATTTACTAATTAACCAAATCTTCTAATCTCAAAAAAAAAAAAAAAACCCTTCTCTTCAACTCCGAATTCAGTATCCCTGCTAACAACGATCACTGTAAACAGATTACGCCATTTCAATACTTCTGTATCGACAGCAATTATTTCTTCATACCTAATTCAAAATTGTGCGAAACCCAATTTTTAACCCTCCAAAATTAACAAACTTGCTGACCCTTTAACTTCCAATTACATTCCACAAAAATCATACATGTTAGTCAATCCACTTGGATAATAAGCTCCCCCAATGATACCATTATCGACATAAAATGTTCGAATTCTTTAAATAAAAGAATCATAAGAGGATCTGCCATCCTCCATATAAACGACGGTTGTTCAGCCTTAATAAATCAAAACGAACTTCTAGCCACACTCACGTCCTCTTCTACAGAAAACCGAAATTTTCAAATACCCTCCATTGGGAAATTGCAAACACCCTCCTCTACGTTTCAAAAATTAACTAAAATCGATCTATCTTCAATAGATGTCCATAGCCTAACACAGGATCAAAGGAAATTAACTAAAGTTGAATATATCGATCCCATAAATTATAAATATGCTAGTTATAGTTCTCTAATTATTGTACTTTTTATAGTTATAATCATTATATTTGTATCCTTTTATGTTTATTATAAACGCATACCTATAATCAGCAGATTGATTAAATTAATTCTTCCAACACAACCTAGTAGTAACATTAATGGCCAAGAAACTAATTCAACCCCATTGGTGCAATGCTCTTAATAAATATTATTTTTCTATGAATATTATACTTTATAATATTCATTCTAAGGATGGAGGAGTTAAGGTAATCGACCTGCCTTAGTTGCAAAAGATAATCTTTATCTTTTGCAATACTTAGAATAAGAAAATGCTTAGTAAATGGGAATAGTGCGTCCCATATTTTTAATTATAATTTAGTCTATAAGTTTCATCCAAGCTGTAAACTCCGTTTTTTGTCTAATTAAAGTTTTAGAATTGCTTTTTAAAAAGACATTTTTATCGAGAAAAAACTAAATTTACCTTCGGTACAACCTCAGGAGGCACAACTATAGGTCTAAACCCCAAAGAATGTGGACGGGGTTACCAACATTGCCGCTACTGTCGGGTGTAGTAGCGACACACCAGCCGAAAGAGGCATAGCCCGTACTTCCGGTTGATGTACTTATTATATCACGCCATCTCCTTGAACTGTTGTTATAGGAGTATCTTTTATAAACACGTCGAAACTTGATAGAAATGGGCAAGGTCCCCTGTCCACCACAACGTCACTTAATACCACTAAGTCCTCATTTTCTTCACCATTTTTCATAAGTGAACATTGCAAGCGGTTACGTACTGTTATTTTCAAAACCAAAGGGTATTAGTAATCCTAATGATCCCAATCGGAATCCAATGATGGGTGGGACTGATTTTTTAAATAAACTACAGGCATACAATAGTGTACCGTCACCTCTCAAACATATTATAAAATCAATTTTATGTTGCACATATTTCTTAATGTTGACGTAATTTCGAAATTCGGTCGAATAAAGGTCATCAAGTGCCTCTACCTAAACCACCATGTGTTATAGATTTTACATTGTTTAGTTATACCTATAACTTTTATATTTTCTTGGAATTCCCGCAGATTGTAAAGACTACATTTTAATTTATTTTAATATGTTGGACTACTAAAATTAAAATATTATACTCGATTATAGTACATATTTTGTGCGTCCAAGATTCACCAAAACTCTTTTTTGAACTTACAAGTTAGATTTCAAAAGTGCATATACCAAGGAGGCCATATTTAACAATTTCTATAAAATTCAGTTGCCATATTATTTTCCGAATTATTGCCATGATGTTTAAATGAGCTATAACTACATATTTTTTACAGGTTTTGGTTAACTTCTACTTATTTACAAATGTACAGGGTGTACAACTAAGAAAGGAGGCCGGCCATAACTCAGAAACTATTTGAGATAGAACAGTGAAATAAAAAATCTTATGATAAGTGTGGCCAAGAAAAAATGCTGGAAATTATTTTCAATTTCCTACCATTGCCGCCAGAGGGCGTTTCGCTGATTTCAATTTGAAATTCCCATTTTTTGGGCAATTTTCCTCAGTAAAGTATTTAAAAAAATATATTCGTTGTAAACTAGTGATCAATGTGTAAAACTTTGTTTAATGAATTTTTATGATTGCTGTCAAAAAATCGGGTATCTTATTTGTTTGTAAAAATGAATTACACATGTTGACATTTTTAAAAAGCTAAAGAACTCACCTTTTGAACAGTGTAAAATATATAGGGGGTTCCATTTAAATAAGTCAAGTAATGTTTAGTTGAAGATAGGTAATTTTTTTCCCTCGCCCTGTATAACTGGATTTTTTTTAAATGTGATTAGTCGAAAACTTCGAAATTTGAAATTCATTGGTTGAAACCGCATATTTCTATCTTATTTCGTTTAGTCAATAATCATGTTTAAAATGTGTCAGTTTCAACTGGGACACCCTGTATATTTTAATTTGTTACACTTATTATTTTACATCTTACCTGTAACAAAGAAACGACAATTAAAGCTAATTATAGCACTATTTTTTAATTTAATTTAATTTTACAATAATAATTGACTAATATTAATTTTACTTTTAACAATAACAATGCAATGTTCAATTTAACCTTTTACACCTGTGCGAACATGCGTTATAAGCGGTGAAGTTCAAACTCTAATCTTTTGTATAAATATAAAAAATAAATATTTTCATTTAAACTTCCACGACGTATATTATCAACAATGTTCATTTCTGGTAATTTGTGTTTTTTATTTTTTATTTTTAACGTACAAAGTTTCAGAGAATACTCTTTCTCAAAAAAACAATAATTAATACTAATCTGTAATTATAGTTACCTTATTTCACATTTCATTTATACTTGTAATTTTTTATGTTAACTTGAAAAAGGAGAAAAGAGTATTCTTTGAAACGTTGTACGTTAAAAATTAAAAATAAATGTAAATATAAACATTAAATATATTTAAAAAATTTATATAAAAAAAATAATTTAATTTTCTTGGCCATCTACATATATCAAACCTACAAAAATTGTCAATTAGTGTAGTTAATTAATTACAGTTAGTTCACTTACTTGGGTTGTCTCCCACATAATATAACCAACAATATCTTATTCACAGATACGAAAGAATGACGAAAAAAACAAAAGTGCATAACCAGAGTAAGAAATAAACAGTCCAGCCTGCTTCTCGAACACCTGAAATTTAAAAAAAATCATTAGAAAATAAAAAATAGTTTAACAACTTGCGCATTTATGTTATTACATTTCTTTTACTAAACGAAAACGAATAGGACATATCCTGTACAAGTGTATACATTTACAAAACTCAAAATATGTAGGTCAGGTATCTAGATATAATTATACATACAGTGTGCCCACTGATTGAATTCACTATAGGTGTAAATGACCAAAAATTTTGGAATTTCAAAACAATTTTTTTCAGATTCTGCCCTGCTTCATTGGAAATGAATTTTCATCATATTTTTAATTTTTTTAATTCAAAGCCGCTTTGATCGTGGAACAAAAACTATTTTCTGTGCAGGTAAAGTACCTTTTTTGTGTATCATAGAACAAAATTTTATTAAGAAAAGCTGTTCAGAATCGAAAAACTGACTATAAAATGACAATCAGTATTGTTTGTAAACAAACGACAATGTTATGTTTGAAATGTTGTATGCATAGATTCCGATTTAATCGGTGATAGTTGTCTTAATAAGTAAAAAAACGGTTTCATGAAATTGTGCCGATTATTTTCAAATTTTGCTCTATGATACACAAAAAAGGTACTTTACCTGCAAAGAAAATAGTTTTTGTTCCACGATCAAGGCGGTTTTGAATTAAAAAAATTACAAATATGATGAAAATTCGTTTCCAATGAAGCAGGGCAGAATCTGAAAAAATCGTTTTGAAATTCCAAAATTTTTGGTCATTTACACCTATAGTGAACTCAATCCGTGGACACACTGTATGATGAAACAATGTCAAAAAGCATCATATTCTAAATTCATCATGATCCCAACTCAATAGAAGTCACGTTCTCAAAATAATAACAATACTGTAATTGTGTCCATAATCTAACATTTAATCGTACCTTCTAAAGTGGCGAATGTTTACAAACTGAATTGCTTGCAATGCATTATTATAATGGTTAATGGAATTTGTTATTTTTATTATTGCGTGACATGTAATGACGCAACTCCAAATCGTTAGAAGCCCTAAAATCTTAAGTTGAACGTAAGATGAAGTGGTACCTTGTTTGAAAATATAAGCGCGCTTCCATATTTCAATATATGATCTAAAATCGGTACTATCAAATACTTTACAGTATTTGGTACTATTCATGAGATCTAAGGTGAACCTGGTACGATTTTCAAAGAAGTTCGTTACTGAAATCAATATTCCGTCCTGCGTCCGTGCGTTGCAAGATATGGATTTATGGATCTTATGGAAATTTCCGATCCGGTCCCAATTTTTCGATATCTCAAATACTTTTCGAGATATTCAACTTTAAAGTTGAAATGTTTTGATTAGAATGTTACAATACAATTCTTCAATTTAATATCATTAAATTTACTTTAATCGCCGAACGTTGCTGTAGCAGTTTTTTTTATAAAATCTGTAAGGAAATATAGGTACCGGGTGAGTCATTTAACCTGGAATTTGAAATATCTCGAAAAATACGCATTGTATAGAAATATTTACCGAATCAAAACTTGAATATCTCCGAGGGGGAAATTCGTTAGTACTAAATTACACCCCCACCCCCACCCCCTGTAGGCGGGGTGGGCGGCAAATTTGATATCTTAAATAGGAACCCCTATTTTTTATCGCAGATTCGGATTCTACGTCGAAAGTTACGTACGATTTGTCTGAAACATTTTTTTCGATTCGCGACAGAAGGCGCTGTAATCGCAAGAAGTGGAGCAGATGTGAAAAAGCAGATAAACACGCATTTAGTAAGATTCGACACGTCATCAATAATATTATGGTTGCCGACCCTTCTGCGTGTGGGGGGTGGGGGGGGGGGGTGTTTGGCGAATTAAAGGTTTTTAACGTAAACCAGGAACAACGACGAGGACGTAATAGTTTTATGTTCCGTTTGGAGTGTTTGATTAACGTGAATCCCCTTTCCTCTCACTAATCAAGTGTTGTTCCTGGGTTACGTTAAAAGCAGTTTATTCACTAAACATCCCCCCACACCTTCACACGAGCAGGAGAGGGGGGCAACTATAACATCATTGAATAATCTTACAAAATACGTGTTTATCTGTTTTTTGACTTCTGCTCCATGTCTTGCGATTACAGCGCCTTCTATCGCGAATCGAAAAAAATATTTCGGACAAATCGTACGTAACTTTCGACGTAGAATCCGAATCTGCAATAAAAAATAGGGGTTCCTATTTAAGATTTCAAATCTGCCGCCCGCCCCGCCTACGGGGGATGGGGGTGGGGGTGTAATTTAGGTCTACGAAGTTTCCCCCTCGGAGATATTCAAGTTTTGATTCGGCAAATTTTTCTATACAATGCGTATTTTTCGAGATATTTCAAATTCCAGGTTAAATGACTCACCCGGTATAAATAAAAATAGTTGTTATCATACACTTATTTTATCTTTATTGGAAATTATAAAAGACTGGCTTGAAAATCTCGAAGATGGTTTGTGGGAGGATTTGTGGTGTAAGAGTCCAAAAGCATTCATCTGAAAATTGGCGTAATTACAATCGTACACTGATAGAGAATATGTTGACTCATTCTAACGTTAATTCTTTAATTACCTTGTCTTTTATTAATTTTGTGTACATAGTAGGTACCTATATTAATTACACTAATTTAAATTTCTAAAGCATACTTACTCGATATTTGATTAGAACAACCGCTATCTAAAAAAGAAAAAATGTAATAAAAATACAGTGAAGGTCTACAGAATACTCACTTTATTCACAGAGTACCTACTCTGTGCTTTGGTGAACGTTTATTTACGAACGACACTTCGCAGCTCCATCTTTGAATAGTTCAACGAATTTTATCTTTCTTTGTGCTGTATGTTTGCGCAAGTCAAACTTGCTGCGTTAAATTCAAAATTTGCAAATAATTAATTTTTAACCATTTGTTTCTCTTCAAAAAGTTTAATTTTTTTGTTCTATCAGTAGACATCTACTTTACATTCTTAGATGTAACATGTAAGGATAAACTATTAGACGCAGCGTCTAATAGTTTATCCTTTTTCTTATTTTCAACATTTTATATTCTTCAACGAAACTTGGAATTGAAAGTAGTTGATCTGTGATTATTTTTTTTAATATCCATAAGTTAGATGAAATAGTTACCTAAACGATATCATATATTGTGTCGCACATATTTATAGACATTGTGGATATCCACATAATTTAGAACTAAATGATAAATGATAAAACATGGAGTAAAAATCCGAAAGACGTGAAAAAAAAACGTTTCCGTATTGCTGAAAAACGAAAAAAACAAGAATATTTAAGCCAATAAAAAGAAAGAATTCGGAAACGTATGGCGCTATTATTATCTATCTGGAATATAAGGAATTTTTAAGCCAAGAAAGAGATAGTAACTGGATTCGTATAAGAGAGCTAAGAATTGATCCTTACTTCTCAAACCAAGAAAGAGAAAGGGAAGAAAGACGCAACTAAGAAGTGATCCAGAGTTTCTTCATCAAGAAAAGATTAATGATTGCATTCGGAAAAAAACATTAGATAATAAACATTTTGCAGTATTAATTGACAAATTTCAAAATGCAAAACTGAATGGTCCAACAGAAATTTGTTCATACTGTGGATCTCTTTGGTTCGTCGACAATATGCGTAGAGTAAATAGAATGGAATTTACAAAAAAAAAATCATTTCAATTAAAAACAATACTTAAATGAAATTGAAAATTTTGAAAAAGGTGTTTTCAATATTTCATTAAATAATGGAACTTATCAATTTTGCAACACATGCTATATCGTCACCCTAATTAGAAAACCACGTAACTCCAATTTATTCTGAAAATCATATTATAGTGCCATCTGTTTTAAAAGAGATCAACTCATATATCTAGAAAGCCTCGTAACTCCACCGAATCCGTAAATGGATCAAACAGCGACATAAATATTACTCGTAAGTCCAGTGGTTTGAAAATGATCATGATAACCTTGTAAGTCCATAATTACGTTACTCTTTTATGACAGATAGTGTATTGATGAAGTTGGTGCAGTTTTACTTTTGTTTTCAAACATTGTGTACTTTTTAATTCTTATTAAATAATACTTAGTGCGCACACATACAGCTAAATATTTCTGGAGAAATATTTAATATACATTCAGGTAAAAATATTATTCATTGTTCGAGTTTTTATAACATTACTATGAGATACGTTTGCAGAATGTGTTCCCGCGCAAAGTTGATGGTAGAACGAGCACGAGGCGAAATAATATCCAATTTTTCCAACGAGAAAAAAATGGGGTGTTTGAACAGTAATTTTATTCAACAGTAAGTATACCCGTTTTATAGCAAATAAATGCAGGATGCCCGTTAATAAAGTATCACATTTCAAAATATTATTGAGATGTGTTTGCTACTGAAGTTCTTAGTTCTTGTTTACATTGTTGCCAAGTATCACTTTTTCCAGAAGTTGTAAAAGAAATCACATCTGACTGTCTCTAGAGCTGATTATGTTTGTTTTCTGTTTTTATCTACGAAAAACTGAAGGAATGTGGGAGGGGTATTCCTTAATTTAATTATTTTGTTATAGGGCTCCTTCTGTTGACATCGATGCAAAATCCACTTCACAAGTAGATAGTGTAGAACTGACTAATGATCATATCAATCAAATCCAGCTAATAGATGATATACTCAACGCGGATATAGTTTTTTGTAATGATAATGTTGAAATCGAAGAGGTGGCAATAAATAACCCTGAACTTGTGCAAGTAGAAGTGGGTGATAAAAATAATAAAATATTAGTTGGAATACCAAGTAATAGTGTTTCTGAAACTGATCAAATTATAACAAATGTCATAAGTGATACACAATCTATTCCAATGGATGCTATCACTGATGAACCTTTACCAATGAAAAGAAAGCGGTCGAAGAGACAACATGTCAATGAAGAGTCCTGGGACGCGAAAAAACAGAAGCTGAATAGAGAAAAAGGTTTGAAATACCACGGAAAAACAAAATTGAATGGTCGATGGATGTATAACAATGAAAAAAATGAACGTGAAATCAAACCAAGGTGTAAATGTACAGCAAACAAAAAATCCAACAAATGTTCACTGTTCACAGAAGAAGTCAGAATTGCTATATTCAAAAAGTTTTGGACAATGTCCTGGAGTGAAAAAAAGGTTTACGTTTCATTGCTGTGTGAACGCAATTCGACTGTTAGGGCTAGGAATCGGAAACAGGAAGATGTATCCAGAAGAGCATGTTCCTTCACATACTACCTTCGCCGAGAGGAGGAGAGGCTTAGAGTATGTAAAACCTTTTTTTTGAATACTCTGAGTATTGGTGAATGGTCTGTTCACCAGTGGAAAAAAGATTTGGGCAGTAAGGAATTACTTCATCATCGAACTGCAGATGACAATGGAGTAGTTAATGAAGATGAAACAGAGCTTGAAATAGGAGGTAATAAAAAATCAATAGCTAGACAAAAATTATTTGCAGACAGAAAGGCATCACTAAAACAATTCTTTGAGTCCTTGGCAAAAGTTGAGTCTCACTATTGCAGAGCATCATCAACTAAAATGTATTTGGAACCATTATGGAAGTCGAAGAATGAATTATTCCAATTTTATGTGAAAGACTGGTGTCAGTTACGGGATGAAACATCACTATCTATTGGTGCCTTCGCAATGGAATTTGAAAATCTAAATTTGAGCTTGTATATCCCGAAAAAAGATTTATGTGATTTATGTGTTGCTCATAAGACAGGCAATGCATCAGATGCAGAATATCAACTTCACCAGACCAGAAAAGAAGAAGCGAGGTTAGAGAAGTCTACAGATAAGCTAAATTTGGAAAATGTATACACGATGGACCTACAGTCAGTACTGCTGAGCCCCAAGTCAAATGTATCATCGATGTATTATAAAACAAAGTTGGCAGTACATAATTTCACTCTGTTCAATCTAAGTGATAAAAATGGATTTTGTTTCATTTGGAATGAATCAGAAGGTAATCTTACAGCACAAGAGTTTTCATCCATAATAGGAAAATTCATAATGTCTTTGCTTCCTTTATCTGACAACAAGATAACATTATATAGTGACGGGTGTGGCTACCAAAATAGAAATTCTGTTCTTTCGAACACACTGTTGAACATTTCTATGTTGGAAAATGTCACAATAGAGCAAAAATATTTGGAGAAGGGTCACACCCAAATGGAAGTCGATTGTATGCACTCGACAATTGAGAAAGTATTAAGAAACAGAAACATAAATGTTCCAGCGGATTATATAACCATCTGCAGAGAAGCAAGAAAAAATTCGAAACCATATCAGGTAGAGTACCTAGACCATACTTACTTCAAGAATTTTCAATCGATTCAGATGTACAACTCTATCAGACCAGGAAAAAAAATTGGTGATGCGGTTGTTAATGATATAAGGGCCTTAAAATATAGCCCAGAGGGAATTATTTACTATAAATTACGTTTTACTGATGATTAGACTCCTTTGCCAGCAAGAAAAAATAAAAGCGAACCAAAAGCTATTGAATCTCTCCCCCAACTCTACAAACGTAGAATTAAAATAAAGAAGACAAAATATGAACATTTGCAAATTCTTAAAAACACCCTGCCCATGGATTTTCATTCCTTATGAATGATTTTTCTTTTGTTTTGTTCTCTTTTGTATTCTAATAATCTAAATATAATCTTACTTAAGCTGTAAATTTATTATTTTAAAAACATTTAACTCCCACTCCATATTTAATTCCTTCAGATGAAAAGCTTGTAAGTTCGTTGAATTGGAGAAAAAGAAGAATAACTTGTATCTCCAATTTCTCATTTCAGGTTATATAGGGAAAACCTTGTAACTCCCTACAATTATTCAAAATATTTTTTTTCGCATAACTATAACTGTAGATTCTTTATGATATATAAATACGCTAATTCATTCAAATAAATCACTTCGTGAACTTATTACATCATGAATAATCAGTTTTATGTACCTCCTGAACATTTCATGATTTTGGAGATACGAGGTTTTCTAATTAGGGCGACGATATTACATTTTAAAAGCAAAAATTCCAAGAATTGCGCTTTCGCACGGACTTCAATATCCAAATATGCCACAATGTCTCAATAGGCTTCACGATTTAGAAGAAAGAATGGTTTCGGCTCGAATTTTATTTGAGACAATAATTTCGCTCCCAAAAGGAGGACAGTATCAAATGAAGGGGAATGTTTGTCAATGTTCCTGTCAACATAAACAAAACATTAAATATTCTCTCAAGATTAGAAACAGATCTTCATATTATTCGAGTCGAAATGAAAAGAAGACTAGCAGTTGCCGATAACAAAAAATAAATAAATAAATTCTTTCGTAATGTTCACCCACAATATATGTATACGAGAAGCTTTGAATTTTTTACTAAAGCAAAGCGCATATAAGGAGGCCAAAGTGACTTTAAACGAAGAATGGTTTAAACGTTAATGACTTTTCTCAAATGAGCGAATCTCAAAGTGCTGACGAAGGTTCACAGCCAAACCCCCAAGTCGAAGTCATCGAAGAGCAAGAAACTGTTGGATGTTTGGATACATTACTTGATATCGATGACCCAGAATCAGCAATTGCATATGCTCCATGAGAAGGTCAGCGTCCGTTAAATATCGTTGCCGATATTCAAGCAGCAGCATTGGCATTTCCAAAATTGTTTGCAGGACAAATAAGGTCAATTAAGAGCAAACCTCATAATCTGACAGTCAGTGGTTTAGCAAGATCAGAAATTCGCCGATTTGATAGGAGATGTACGGAAAAAATGCCATATCTTTTCTTCCTTTTTAAACGCAAGCAAATATATGTGGCTCAAAGTGCTGTTAATATCTATACGAGAAAAGTCAAGGGACCTGGAGATAAAACCTGCACTGTTAAAGACACTTTGGATAAAGAAATTTTAAACAAAGCGATCAGTAACGATAAAGCGTTTAAAAGTCTCGGCAAACTTCGAACAAGTCCATCATACTGAGAACAAAAAAGAAATGAAACAATTGCAATGATTAGACCACTTGGAATGCCAACTTTGTTCTTTACATTATCAGCAGCCGAAGCATTGTGGCCCAAATTGATTATTTTAAAGAATGTTTTGGAGAAAGAAATAATATCTGCCCAATCGGAACAACTTTCAAAAACTGAGATGAATTTGATACGCCGAGATCCAGTAACAACAACTCAATATTTTGATTATCGATTTCAACAATTTTGGAATAACATAATTAAAAGTGAAATTGCTTTTAATGGCCGAAAAATAATTGAAAGTTATTACCGCGTTGAGTTTCAACACCGTGGCTCGCCGCATGCATATTCATGGTCTATTTTGCCACTTTGGTTATCTGACTGTACAATTTACGATATGAACGATCCAAAGCCAAAAGACATTGTGGAAGACTTTATTGACGTTTGCTCTACAAATATTAAACCATATATTCTCCACATTGATGATGATGAATCAGAAATGTTTGACGAAAATTTTTGTCAGAACTTATTAATAGTGTTCAAACACAGTAAAAGATGTCTTAAAGCAAAAAAATGAATGTCGATATCGTTTTCCAATGCCACCGATGAAGAAAACAAGAATGTTATCTCCCTTATCAGAATCTATTTCCGGAAGAGAAAAAGAAATACACAAATTAAAATTTCAAACGAATCTTAACAAAAATGGAAGAATTAAAAGGTCATCCAAATACATAAAATGACATACTGTCAATTCAGAGTATCACTTCAAATGAGTGAAGAAGAATATATTGATGCTATAAGATCATCGATTAAGAGAGATGAGATCTTCATAAAACGAAATCCAAACGCGATTTATATTAACGCCTAGAATCCATTATAAGCAAATCTATGCGTGGTATTTCAGAAACCTTAAGAATTGCCAATGAGGAGGTCGGAAAAGGAAATAAAACAATTGTTGAGCAAGTAAGACATTTAGCTAACACTTTGGTTAATGCAACGGAAATATCAGCACAAGAAGCTGTTTATCATACATATATCACGAATGTCACGTGTATGTGTTTTCATTAACAATGGGGGTCTACTACAGGCCAAGATCTGTTCAACATATTAGATAACTTTATGAGTCTGCATGACATTGACTGGCAAAAATGTGTCGGAATATGTACTGATGGCGGCAGCTCAATGGCGGGTCGAAACAAGGGGCTTCAAACTCACATTCGGGCGAAAGCAACCAATGCCATTTGGACCCATTGCATGATCCATAGAGAAGCATTAGCTGTTGAACATCTTAGTAAGGAACTGCATGAATACGTAAGATTGTAATCGGTACAATCAACTTTATAAAAAATACTCCTAAAAAGAAAGATTTTTTGACCAAATGTGCAATGACATGGGATCTGACCACTCATGTGTTTTGTTCTACAGTAATTCTCGTTGGTTGTCTCTTGGCAACTCCCTTTCTAGGGTGTTAGAGCTGAGGGACGAAATATATGCATATCTGAAGGGTGAAAACCATGCCAGTGCCGACAAATTTATTGATAAGGACTTTCTGTCGAAGTTAGCTTTTCTTACTGATTTGTTTGAAAAGTTGAACGTATTAAACAAATAATTGCAGGGAAGGCACACAAATATCTTAAATCTGTCTGACAAAGTGGAGGGTTTTAAAAAGAAACTTGATCTGTGGAAGACCATCACGACTAAAGGTGATTATACAAGTATTCTTAATGAAGTTTTCCATCCTTAGCCTATTACTATCAATAATTGGGAAATGGATTAAAATCGCAAATAGGCTAAACAAAGTTTATTTTCTGTATGCTTTCAATTTTGGTCAGTGCCTGAAGATGGTCACTGACCGAAATCGATAGCATACAGAAAATAAACTTTGTTTAGCCTATTTGTGATTTTAATCCATTTCCCAATTAGTGATTATACAAGATTTCCTACCTTGAAATAATTTATAGAAGATAATGATTTGACTGTAGAAGACGTGCTCAATGCAGTGTTTTTACAGTATCTTTCCAAACTGAGAGTATATTTTCATAAATATCTCCCTGACAACGATGTCAACTCAATCATGTGAGTATCAAATCCATTTAACCAAGCAACAACTGATTGATATCCAAACAGATACCTCGTTAAAGACTGAATTCCAAACGAACTCTTTGCTAGAATTTTGGTGTAACATCGAAAAACAATATCCGCAAATTGCCAGGAAAGCGTTGCGTGTGCTGATACCATTTGCTACTTCCTACCTTTGTGAGACGGAGTTCTCAGCTGTGGCAGTCATCAAATCAAAATACAGAGCTAATTTAAAAATTGAAAAAGAAGTGCGTGTTGCAATTTCGTATATAAGTCCAAATTTTGACCTAATAATTAAAGGAAAACAAGCTCATCCCTCTCACTAGATTTGTTAATAAATAATATGCCCGATTGGCCTGTGAAACTTAAAATAAATGTTATGAACTTTGACGAATTTGAGTATCTATGATGTAATTTATCTACTACACTGTAATTTTACTTGTCACGACAAAATAGTAATAGTGTTTTCAAAACATCAGTAAGGGTTTGATTGGGGGGGGGGGGGGGGGGGTAACGTTGAGAGTGATTAGGGCGCCGCGGAAAGTACTACAAACTTAAGGGGAGCCATGACTCTTAAAAGTTTGAGAAACACTGCTCTAGACTCCGCATGCGCGTGACGTAGGAAGGGCTAAGAGGTAAGGTAGGTAAGTAGGTGACGTGTGTGGTATACTTACGCGACATTCTTTGGTTTTGTTGCGTAGTGTTTTTACAGCAGTGTTGCGACTATTAAAGTTCCAACCCTCGTATATAGTTTTACGTTTTGTCATATTAAGGTATCTATCATAGTTTGTGATAATATAAATTACCATTTTGAATATTTGTTATTAACCAATAAAACTCCAAACAACCATTTTTGTAAGAAATGAAAGGAAATTTAAGCCTTTATCTTATTCCATTAAAGTATTATTTATTTTAAGAATATCGACTGTGCAAACTCAGATTAATTGAATTAGAGACAGTGGGTGAAAATCAAACGCGAATATTTATAATCTAAATGATTAATGTGATTATGTATAATATACATTCCCGAGTAACCTTCGTAACTAAAAACATTTCTATGCAAAATCAATTAACAAAGGAGTTATGAAACCATGAATTTTATGCTAGGTGACATACGGCCTAATTAAATAGTCAAACTTTAATTTAAAACCTGGTAATAATTACCCTATTAAATTTATTCATTTGTTTGTATTCAAATTGTTACATAATTATGATTGATACTGAGGGTACTGCCAGATGCGCGTTACACATGATTGCCATTTTCCATGCCCTAGTTAACATATTTATTCACTAATTTTATAATATGGGAGTAAATTGATGAAATTCAATTTTAATCATAAATAATAAACCAATTTCATTGGTATTAAAAAAAATATTTTTAGAGATTAGCGAAACTGTAATAAACTTAAACTATTCGCACATTTGCAAAAAAAATGAATGAAATCCTTTTAAGAAATTGCTTTGCCACTTTTTCACTTCCACAGATGCTTTTTCAAAGGAGATATACATCAACAACTCTTTAGTGCAGATAATGTATGCGTATTAGAGCACACGTGGTAGATCCACAAAAGATAGGACGCACTTTACTAGATTGTTTCACGATGGAGCAATGCGATTAGATTGTATTCTAAGTCAATAAAACGGTGTTGTTTTGCACTTCGATTTAAATCCATCTGATAAGCATTTTAAGTGATCGAATACTTCAACTTGTAGACACAAATACTATCAAAGCGTAACATTCGCATTAACTTACTCTTTTGAAGCAATATTCCATCCACCGAGATAATCGAATTTCTAAACCCCATCTACATCATTTCGCGTTCTATGAAAAGTTATTTTAGGTTCTATTAAAATCATGGGCGCCGCGAGCGAAGGTCAAGAACTAACATACTGTTTTATTAAAACAAAACAAAAACAAACACGTAGTTCACAATATAACACTGAAATTAAATTCTTGCTGCTTAACTTTCAATATCTATTGGATTGTGTATACCACTCTGCCGGGTATATGAAACTATAAAACGGGTGTTACACGCCCAGTTCGTGACCTTGGTCATGAATTGAGTGATGGCAAAGTGATGGACTGAAGGTCGATACTACACGATCATTCAAACTGACATCAGTTTTTCAAAAAAGCTGTGGTGTAAAGATGTTTTTCGTTCAAAATGAGTAATTTAAAAAAGCTGCTGTTGCAATAATAATAGCTTTGGGGTTAAAGAAACCTTGTAAAGGAAAACGGTGGACCAAAGAATGGCTGCCGAAAAGAGATATACATACACATTGAAAATTATTGAATGAAGTAAGGGACACCAAAGAAGAGGAGAACTACGCAAATTATTTGCTTTGCACTTTTTGGAAATGGTTAACCCATATTTGACAAAACAAGATAGGATCATGAAGAAGTCAATAAGCGCTGAAGGAAAACTGGCTGTAACTTTACGGTATTTCGCTACCGGAAGGAACGTAAAAAATTTAAGATTTTCGGTAATAATTTCACCAGCTGCTATCAGCGAAGCTATAATGGACACATGTCAAGCACTACTTTATGTTCTTCGGTCTTACATAAAGATAGATGAAATAAAAAACTACTTTTTTTAAATAAGTTACCTAGTTGTTGTATATTTTGGCAAGTAGCACGTTATCGCTAATTCCCAGACTAGCGGAGAGACCAAGAACAAATTTCAAGGTTAAATTTCAGTCATTTCAAGGTGGAGGTCATTTCAAGGTCAAACTGGCTTGAGGGGCCCCTTTTGGGTGGTAAGGTGCTCCACTTCTACTCACACGTTACGAGCGCTGAGCTGCTGCGCCACTTATAGGACGCAAAGACGCGAGATCAAATATCTTACTAAGTGGGTGTCTGGAAACGATAGGATTATATCTGAAGTACCTTAAGTCGTCCAACGTTGTACTCATCGACCCACCATATAAACGAATTAAAAATTTTTATCCTGCTTTCGATAGTTTTTGTTGCGCATGGTTTGCTAAAAACTTTGAGATCCTCCATTAGAGCATGATGTTTTTGTATAAGCTTTAGTGCATTTAATTTTCCCTTCTTAAATAGGGCTGAGGTAGTGTCACATCCCGTTACTGCGTGTACAAATAGAAGTACTTCTCCACACGCTTCTATCTTTATTAATATCGTAGATAACCCACAAAAGTGTCAAAAATTGAACACACTGTATGATCAGTAGGTAATTATTATTTTTATGGAAACTCGGACACTAATGACAAAAATATGAAGTTGAAGTATAATAAAAATATGGTTGATTAATTTCGTACACTGTGGAGGCCCTAATACTGAAAATTCTATACTCAAAAAATATCGTAATGACCAGATTAAAATCTTCCACTGGTCTAGGTTCTGTATATTAATAATTGTATTTATTATTCCTAATGTCTTGAAATAACAGTCGTTGTATACGGAAAGAATTCATTGATTTTAAATGAGATTTGTAAAATTTATTCAATTACGTTGGAGTTATAAATCATAAAAGTATTTGTCAAATCATTCAATTCACTTGAGCGACGTGTCGTCGTTGTCGTTATCGTCGCTAGTGAGCGTGGGAGTAGAAGCAGGCGTTCGTATTTACCGCACCCGAGCAAACAAAGCCTGATGAGCCCTCATATACTACTACGAGTTCAATAATTTGTAGACGAATTACCTTTACTCCGGAAAATGTACTTTATCATCGTTACAGTTTTTCGTTTCGTATACCATCGACGATGATACTCTTGCAAAATTCTTAACATGGCGCAACTTAATATTTCCCATTAGGAAATAGAATTGGAAAAAAATTGTAATCGAATTGTATTCATTAAGAATAGAGTTTGAGGGAAAATAAAATGAGAAAATAAAAAGTCGTATTAGTTCTCGTCGGATCATCAGCGATGCCCATGGGTATAATCCTGATACTTTTTCTAACAAGGTGGATGCAAGTTTCAGAAAATTGTTGAGAACATGGCCGCACTTTATTTGTTTCTATTGGAATACATTGGAAATATGTGGAAAAATATTGTGCTTTCTTTTTTAGGAGAACGGTGATTAGCTTTTGTTAAAACATACACAAAATGCACAAAAATCTTTTATCTACAAGATTAAAAAAAGGTCGGCGAAAAGGGATAAATTACGGACAATTTCCGTTGATTTCCGAATGTGTCCTTATTGTCCCATTTGCGAGAAAAAAAGTAATTAACAAACGATTCATTAAATTATCATCTTGGAAATGTAAGGTGATTTGGCTATTTACACGTTACCTTTACCGCTTAAATGCCTAAATGCACATAATCACGCTCATTCTGCAAGTTGCGAGTGTTTTTATATACGAGCATTTTTGTTCGCTCTCTTTTTTTTATGGATAACTGTGCAGTAAGATTAATTAGGTGAAGTGCGTAACGGGACAAGTGTCCTAAACTTTGCAAAAGTCCGCAAAGGAGAAGTATGCAAAATTACATCTATAGTCTGTGATAATAAACTTTTGAAATTTTCTGAATGTCTTGCATATAGCGCAATATACTATACAGGGTGACCCAGGGCTGTGTGATTGGTCCATAACTTTTTTGCTATTCAAGATATCGACATGCGGTTTTCACCGACAAGTAAGCACACTTATACTGCACATTATAAAAATATTTTGATTATATACAGAATGTTCCTATACAGGGTGGTAAACCAGTTATGTTTTTTTAAATGGAACACCCTATATATTTCTACATTATTAGTTTTTACATGAAAAAATAATGGCACTTTGTATAGGTCACTATGGGTCTAGCTCTCTCCGTTTCGGCGTTATTCAACGTTTTGTTCGAAAAAAGACTCATATTTGATGAGTCACTGCCCAGTAGGCCATGGGTATTTTTCGAAAAACTTGCCACAGAAAATTTTAGAATAACTTGGAATTTTAATAAATAGTCGACTTTTGGTCCATGCATGCACACACTATACAGGGTGTGCTGAAACGCAAAAAGTCGAATAACTCTTTTTTTATAAATGGAACACCCTGTATTTCTGTTCACGAGTCGATTAAGTTTTTTATAAGCTTTCCACTGATATACAATTTGTATGGTCAATTCTGAATAGTTACTGAGATTTTCCGGAAAAACTACTGTAATTATGAAGAAGTTGTGGTTTTTTGCAAGTAGGCTGCTGTGAGCGAATATCGCAAGTGATATGACAGTTAATTTAGATGCTAGTGTGATAATCTACATTGTTACTGTTGCACATTTTTGCTCGACTAAAATGAATTTCACACATCAAGAATTAATCAATATGGTTTACTGTACAAGGGTGTCGCCAGAAAATTTTCCCAGAGGGGGGAGCAAGCACTATTGGGAGTTCGTGGCTCTGGCGTTTTTTCAAGATTTCGTACAAAATTTATTTTTATTTTTAATAACTTGCCTTTTTTCTTTTTCCCAGGGGAGGCGATGGCCCCCTGGCTCCCACTTGGCGACGCCCTTGTTACTGTATTGGTGAAGTCGATCGAAATGTTTTGTTAGCCAGTAGAATATACCATCAAAAATCTCCCGATACGAGAGTACCACAAGTCATTTCTTTTCAAAACTTAGAAATCGATTTGAAGAATCTGGCAGCATTAAATATGGAAAAAAAGAGATATTGGTAGGGAGGATTGATGAAGAAACTCAAGTGGATGTTTTACTCGTGTTGCAAGATATCTAAACACTTGCGATATTCGCTGACAGCAGTCTAATTGCAAAAATCTACTTCTTCATAATTACAATAGTTTTTCCGGAAAATCTCAGTAACTATTCAGAATTGACCATACAAATTGTATATCAGTGGAAATACAGGGTGTTCCATTTATAAAAAAAAAGTTATTCGACTTTTTGCGTTTCAGCACACCCTGTATAGTGTGTGCATGCATGGACCAAAAGTCGACTATTTATTAAAATTCCAAGTTATTCTAAAATTTTCTGTGGCAAGTTTTTCGAAAAATATCCATGGCCCACTGGGCAGTGACCCATCAAATATGAGTCTTTTTTCGAACAAAACGTTGAATAACGCCGAAACGGAGAGAGCTAGACCCATAGTGACCTATACAAAGTGCCATTATTTTTTCATGTAAAAACTAATAATGTAGAAATATATAGGGTGTTCTATTTAAAAAAACATAACTTTGGTTTACCACCCTGTATAGGAACATTCTGTATATAATCAAAATATTTTTATAATGTGCAGTATAAGTGTGCTTACTTGTCAGTGAAAACCGCATGTCGATATCTTGAATAGCAAAAAAGTTATGGACCAATCACACAGCCCTGGGTCACCCTGTATATTATACTGTGAAAATATGATTTATAGATAAAAAGTTTACATTTGGATATAATAACATTCAATTTTATTTTCCATGTTCGCTATGGCCGTTTGTAAATTTGTTATGAAATGATTCACCCAGACGATCTTATGAAACATATTTTTTATTTTATTTATTTATTTGTGTTGGTTTTGTTACATTCTGTCTACACAAGGTATAACAGAATCATAAAAACAATGGTCAGCTCTCAACTGGTTAATGATTTAAGGCTACTTCATAATATTCTTCTAAAGTGTAAAAGCAATTCTCCAAAAATAATTCTTTTAGTTTTTTTTTTTAAGTTGTATAAATTTTGAGTTTCTGATTCCAATGGGTAGAGAGTTAAAAATGTTACGTCAATTGTAGTATGTAATTTCAAATAATGATGATTTATGTGAGATGGTATGTGCGTATATACCTACATACGAGGGGCAAACCATTATTATCGAGAATGAAGAAATTGCGTAGGACCTGGAAAACAAAAAATATAGCCTCAGTAAGAGCAACTCTACTTGACATTTGCCGTTTCAATTTATTGCTAATTTATCTTAAATAGCATGCAAAGATAGTTTTAAGTTTTTTAGCGAAGAAATTGAATTAACCCGAGAACATTTTCGCATAATGATTTATTATGACTTTAAGAAGGTTTAAGTGCGTATGACTGCGAAGAAAGTTTGAAATCAACATTAGAAGTACCGGTCTAGTGAGCGCTATTAAGCTAGAGGAACACATGACTGTCACAGCTAAATGGTCCGTCGAACACTGTTTGCCGGGAGTGTTTAATAAAGTGCCAGAGAGAAGAATGATAATGCTTCTCCCACACTGCAGAGCTAACTCGGCAGGTATTTGGCTACAAACAAGATTAATGTAATCGAACATCCTCCCTACTCACCGTATCTGGCAATTTGCGACTTGTTTGGTGTTATTTTAATTGTATTCCTAAAGCTGCTTGGCTTGAAGCTTTAAGCAGTGGTAGGAAAGAATGGCTAAGGTAAATACACCAATTAATTATGGGCCGTTTAAGAACGTTAATTCAGATTTCTCTCAAAATTGAAGAATGACAGAAGAAAGCCGGCTTCTGATTCTATCAACTTTCGTTTATAATAAACAAGGGTTTTAAGGTTAATATTTCCCTTCTAAAGTACCAGTAGTTAGTTGCAAACAGCCTCAGGAGCATGTACCAATAATGAACACCCTTTATATGTGAATGATCCAATAATGGGCCTCCCCATATTGAGCCAACATTGCATTGGTAGGTATTATATACTATTTAAACCGCGATTTACACAAGAAATCTTAATTTTATGAGAATGTTAAATTGGCATTTTAAGAAATGGCGAATTTTACAAAAAACACACACTTACGCAAAAAGTATTAAAACCTTTACGAATTGGATTTAGCCGCGTGCGGGCCATGAAATGGGAGGTTTCTTGGTCGGTGCACTTTACATAAACCAAAAAAATAAAAATATTACATTTCATTGATCGCAACTTTTTTCTGAAAATATACGTCAATCTGATCAATCTCTTATCAACTATTGAATATCTTCGGGTTGGCTGACTACACCTACGACTTGATTAATGGATATAAAATCAATGTCATTTTCAACTAACCTACTGATCTCAGTCCTTGTACTTTGATCCCTTCCGTACCTACCATGATCTTGAACTATACACATACGTCTATTTTGTTGACTTCCTTTGACCGCCCATGAATTCTACCAAAATGTAGTTCCCTATTTTAATTTCCTTCGTTTGTATCGCAGCTTCGATTTTCACTTCCATCAGTTTCCACTTTCCACGGTGAATCTGATGATTCCTGTAGTGTCGGTTCGAAATTACTAGAAGACGATTCTGATTCATCAAGTAATCGTTTTTCTTTTTTTCTTCCGCGATCCTTTTTTATCTCTGTGACTTTTTTCTTCTTTTTTTTGCTTCACTTCTTAAATGAGCATACTTGGAGACGTACACACAGCAAAGTTTCTGTAGTCACAGGAAATACCGCTTTTGTCATGGTTTTAATCCAAAATACTATTATTCCTTTCCTGCTTCTCACTTGAAACTGTGGAATGTCCTATTTTGGCGGTTAATATTCCTCCCTTTGATTTCCGATGCAGGGTCGCTGTGGCATGGAATGGGCAATTGCCGCTGCACGAAGACCCATTCCCTTGGCTACATCATCTAAGGCCTTTCTCACTTTCTCTACGTCGCGTCGGCTACTTTCTGAACAGTCCTCATACTTTGAACATATCTAAAACAAAATTTTCAGAAAGTTATACTGGTTATTTTATTCTAAATAAAAATCGCTTGTCCCTCGTAAATGAAGGTTTCAAGAATGTAAGTACTGATAATGGTTAAATTGTCGAATTGCTTGAAGTAGTTTCTGCATTACTCTCTGCGTTTTAAATTGTAAATTCTGGGCACCGAGTGTTCTTTTCAGCCCCAATATTCTTTCAGCATCCCCAGTTGATGACCTTCTATCTCAAGTGTGAGTGAAAGTAAGCTCTGTGATGCAGACGGTTTTGAGGACATAAAGAATGTAGCACCGTATTATAAAATTATTTAGAATGTTGCGAAAAAAGATCCATATCAAACACACGTTTTCTTTGATGGAACATGTTATATTCTAAATGATTTTTGCATTGTGGGTACCTAATAAATGAATATTTTTCACCTGTAATTTGTTAACTAGTGGTATCAACATATTAAAATTGTCCGTAGCAATGGTTCTATCTTTATTCAAATAAGAATCGGCTAGATGGAGAAGTACTTTTTCAGCTCAACGCTTGGACCGATCTAAGTAGTTGTTGAGTAATTAATAAGCATACATCAAATTTGAATTAATCTCCCTCAAAATACTCTCCTTAGCTAACGATCCACTCCTCAGCGTTTGAATGATTGGAAGAATTTCTGAAAGACGCAAATGCTGTTTTCAACTGCTTCATCGTGACCCTCTAAATGTCAAGAATGGTGTCAAAACGTTAGCAAGGTTTTTTTTTTGGCAAGAGTCAGTCCCACAGAGAATATTTACGTATTCTAATGCATAATGATGTAATAGTAACTACTATCGGAGTAAAAATGCAAGGCCTCTGACTTTAGAAGCTTGTATCTCAGTAATTAGCAATCATAATTTAATGAAATAAAGTGCATTTAAAAAATCATTTATTCCTACATAAAGGTGTACAGTTTTAGATTTTTGCAACACATCGTTAATTTTCTGTATTAATTTATGTGCGAAAAAGCGCTAATTATGAGTCAAATCGCACACGGGCTCGACTTTAAAAATTAATTACGGCTATATTATTGAAACTGAGTGGTAGATACTTATACAGGGTGTCCCACTGCTCCGTAATCGGTCGATAACTCAATATGGGTTGAAGATACAGAAAAAAGTTTCAAATAAAAGTTGCTTTGATTTGAATTGCGCATTTTTTAAAAATATTCTTATATCTACAGTATGTTGCATTTTCACGTGTCAGGAAAATGTCACTTTTTTTTAAATGGCACACCCTGTATTTTTTTCTCTTAATGTATCGACCAAGCATATTTATATCATGCCTGAAAATTTTTTTGATATTGGATGTGCGGTTGCCAAGTTATTAATTATTTTGTCAAAATTTGGTACAATTCAAGGTCGGACTATAATATTCATAACTAAGTTATTCTTCAAAAAAAGAAAAATTTATTTAACGAATAATATTACCCTAATGTCGTGTTACTCTACAAAAAAAAACTAAGTGATTAATTTTATACCGAGTGTTTAAAATGACAATTCAAACATTGTGAACTTTAAATAGAATTTATACGAATATTTTAAATGGAACGCCCTATATTTTTATTTACCATCAAATTCTCGACAAAAAACCCTATTCAACGGTGTATTATTTCCTGGTATTATTTTTTGTACTTTTGTTAATATTTGCGATTTTTAAAATTTCACGTAAAAAAATTTGTTAAAAGTAATTTTTATTTAATTATTATTACAAAATACCGTTTAAATGGTTGGTATCAACGCAAAAGAACAAAACTCAAGTCCTGTGACTATCTTAACCCATTACCTCCCAAGATTCGAAAAATTGAAAAATTTCTTTTTTTCCTACTATTTCTTATTCAAAGCAGTCTTCTGATGGTAATTTAACAAAAAAAAATAAAAAAAAATAATTTGATCACAATGAAACTCCATGATGCGTTTACGCAACATTGGGAATATATGTGAACCGGAATAAAACATTATTTTTAAACTAAATTGTTTAATAACTTGTAGAAGTCGGAGCTCAAAAATGTAAATAAATGACGGTTGTTGTTTCGGGCATATGTCAATGAAAAGTTCACTATCATGTCAACTAACGTATCGTCAAAAAGAAGATAAAATATATCTATAAAGACGTTTTCCCACGTAGTTCTTCAATTATGGAGTCTATTGACTCTTTTTCGAATGAGTATCCTGAATTTCGTCAATAATCCATTTAGGTTCATTGCAAATTTGAGCAGTCCATGATAACTTGCGTTTTTTAGAAGCAAGAGTTTCATCATCAGATGAATCTAACTTTCATTTGTGTCTTCAGAAAAACAAGGCAACTGCAATTCAAACGTCCCGGCAATGTCGGCATTTTCTGTATTATTTTCAGGGTCAAGATTTTCATGATCAAAATTCTCTTCGTCTGTGAGTTCGTCTACTTCGGGCCTCGGGGGTATGTAAACTGCATCAACCGCATCTCTTGCTATTGCTAGTTCTTCAGTCACCTCTTGCACAGCTAGTTCTAATTCCCTTTGTGTTAAATATTTTGTTACATAGTGCCATTTTCAAATAAGTGCAGGTTTTGACCACTCTCGAACAGTTATCGAAATAATAATGTACTTTTAGAAAGTATACCTTTTATAGACTTTTACAGACAATTCTCCGTTACGAATGCAATTATTAGGGATTCTCAAATTGTAATACGTAAGTAAAGTCTGATAAGATTAGAGACAAAAATAATGGAAAAATGTAATTTTATACTCTATTCATTGTAGGCGATTACATTCATTGATATCTGCATTCATAAACAGAAAGGAACTCATAATAATTAAATGTTTTGGTAGTAAGCAAATTTTACACATCTTCCCAATGATGCGTAAACGCAACATCAAACTTTATCAATGGTTGTACTTTTACTGATAAAGGTATTTAAATATTTTGTATACATAAAACATACCGACAAGTCTTGGGAATAGAACTATTTGAAAACTTTGAAAAAATATGATATGCGAAGTATTTTATTGAATAAAATATACACAAATGTTTTCCTACAAATTGTTTACGATGCAAATCAGTTACTAACAATTAATTCTTTAATTAAAATTATGTTTTGGTAACAAGAATATGTGCTTTTCCAAACGACATTCAAAGCTTTTCATTTAAAAGATGTTTAAACAATTAAAAAAAATCATTAAGTACATGATGCGTTAACGCAACGTTGGGAGGTAATGGGTTAAGTTCTAAATAATTAAAGCAAAACAACAGTCAGAGGTGCGCGCGAGAATTGGATTTATTAGTAATAGAGGAGGTCCTGTTCCTTGGCCGCCAAGGTCACCGGACCTTACCTTTATGGATTACTATCTTTGGGGAACTGTTAAATTTCAAATATATCAACAGCTGCCACAACACGAGATGACATGAAAATTTGAATTCGAGAAGCGTTTCAAACGATTACTCCTATGACTTTAAACAATGTGAGATTATTTGGGGTTAGGCTTCAAAAGTGCATTGATCAAAGTGGAAGACATTTTGAACATTTATTTTAATGAGAGATATTGTATTTATTTTCTATTTTAACTTTTGAGAAACACCGTTTATTAAAAATTCGAGAAATACCGTTTACTACAAATTTTGTTTTAATTATTTAGAAATTAAGATAGTCACAGGACTTGAGTTTTGTTTTTTTTGCGTTGATAACAACTATTTAAACGGTATTTTGTAATAATAATTAAACAAAAATTACTTTTAACAAATTTTTTTAACGTGAAATTTTAAAAATCGTTAATATTAACAAAAGTACAAAAAATAATACCAGGAAATAATACACCGTTGAATAGGGTTTTTTGTCGAGAATTTGATGGTAAATAAAAATATAGGGTGTTCCATTTAAAATATTCGTATAAATTCTATTTAAAGTTCACAAAGTTTGAATTCTCATTTTAAACACTCGGTATAAAATTAATCACTTAGTTTTTTTTTGTAGAGTAACACGACATTATGGTAATAGTATTCGTTAAATAAATTTTTCTTTTTTGAAGAATAACTTAGTTATGAATATTATAGTCCGACCTTGAATTGTACCAAATTTTGACAAAATAATTAATAACTTGGCAACCGCACATCCAATATCAAAAAATTTTCAGGCGTGATATAAATATGCTTGGTCGATACATTAAGAGAAAAAAATACAGGGTGTGCCATTTAAAAAAAAGTGACATTTTCCTGACACGTGAAAATGCAACATACTGTAGATATAAGAATATTTTTAAAAAATGCGCAATTCAAATCAAAGCAACTTTTATTTGAAACTTTTTTCTGTATCTTCAACCCACATTGAGTTATCGACCGATTACGGAGCAGTGGGACACCCTGTATATTTGACAAGTGTATACTTTTTTGTCGGTGTGAGATGCTTTTGAGGCCAATTGGTTTATTAGGCTTAAAGCTATAATAAAAAACGACATCTTGTGTAACTGAGTACCTGAACGTTCGATATTAATAATATTGACAGTAACATAACAAGGTTAAAGCAATGATATTGTGGTCTAACACGATTCACAAAAATAATGCCATGTATACATGTATTATTTAAAAGAAATTTGGAAAAAAGAATGGATGCTTGCGTTCGAGGAACGAGGTGCGGTACGGGGTGTAAGATGGTGCCGTACACTATTGCTATGAAGCGCATGTTTTTATACAATGCTAAAGAATAATCACATTGTTGTGGTTTGCCGTTCACGATTTACGATGTGGTAGATTACCTCTGGCGGGAATATGTGCGTCTTTCTTTCGCGATAATTATAACAGTTACTTTGAATTACAAGAAAACAAATTTTGTTTTCAATAAAGCAATAGTGCAGCTCGATTTGAGTAATACAAATTTAGCATTTAAAACAAGAATTTTTTCTTCAGTTACCGTATATTGCAAAATAATCAAATTTTCGGTTACGGCTTATAAAACCAGTTAATATATGAATAATCAATATTTATTGGCTGTCGACTTTTCAGAAGTATGTGTGCTACAACATTTGTAAATTTGGTAACAATTTATGAAACAATAACAATTTTATGATAAGTTAAAAGTGACCGTCAGCCAGGAAAATACTAAATACAGCGTTTTTATTGCTGTTAATTAAAATAAAAGTTAAACAACTGATTCTACCAATTTGATTTTTACACATGTTAAACATATATAAATGACTAATGTACTGCCCAAAAATGAAGAAATTTCACCCCCCAGTTTCTTCGTTATGACCACTTAAAGTCAGAGGCCTTGCATTTTTACTCCGATAGTAGTTATGTGTCACCGGTTTGATATAATAAATTATCATAGTGGTTTTTGGTATTTTTATTGTTGTGAAGTTGGAAAATAACCGAAATACGACGAGTTTCAGAAAATCAAAATGTTCAAATCATCCTGTTGCTCAAAAGCGAGGGGAGCATTTACGTACATGGCGAAAACTGTTACAACGCCCGTTCAGCTGCCCCCCCCCCCCCCCACACCACGTGAGGATTAAAATGGAACCTTTCCTGTCCCAGCATTAATTGTTTGATCCTTAGCCATTCGAAGCTTTTTTGTTTGAAAATGCAAAAATTTAAGGACAATGTCCTTTTCTTGGGCTTATGACACTACGCCGAATGCGCACAACGGCGACACGCTTTTTTGATGGTCCATATCGCCGACTAGGGACACTACGCCGACAGTGCCCACATCGTCGACAAGTGTACAAGGGACACAACGCCGAATTTTTCTCTGTGGACACAACGCCGGCAATTTTAATTGCATAGTCGATTTCGAGTAGCAGATAAAGAAGTATTACTGTCAAAATTAGGAATTAGGGCACTAATGTTTGTTGTTTTGATAAGTTTAGAAATTCGTAAATCTCTTTACAATGGAATTATGTATTTATAGATTTTTTTCAAATTTTGAATTAAAAAGGTTGGATATGGTTTGAACTTTAAAACATTACCTAACGTAATATCATTATTTTTAAACTTATTTGCGTAATTAAATGTTGCACTTGACTATGAAAAAGTATCAATTGATAAAAAATATGCTAAACCTGCAAATAACCTAGGCGCTTTAGTGGCAATCTACGTTTAAGTTTTGCATTTTGCATTCTGCAATTAAAATAAAAATTCGGCGAAGTGTCCCTTGTATACTTGTCGACCATGTGGGCACAGTCGGCGTAGTGTCCCTAGTCGGCGATATGGGCCATCAAAAAATCGTGTCGGCGTTGTGGGCATTCGGCGTAGTGTCCCGGCCCCCTTTTCTTCTTTTTTTGTATTAAAACATTATCGTAAATTCTTCAGTTAATAACAGTAGTTATTTGATGTGCTAGTGTTTTAGCGAAATTCATTCATATAATCTTATTAGGTTTACACCACAACGAGGAGAAGGATTCATATTTCCCTATCTTTAATTTAACCATAAAACGTTTTATACTGCAAATTAAAATACTTTTATGTATTCATAAATTTTACATTATGAAATATTTACTTTGGAATAACCAAAAATAAATTGAGTTCGCTTTTGTATATTCCATCATAAATTTATATAGGAAAAGTTGAGAATAACACAGAACTGTTATTCAACAAATTGTTACAATTTCAATTTCGAATACCTAAAGTTTCCTACAAAAACAACACTTAAATTCTTATATTTTTTTATTGGTTATAATTTTGATTACAATTTTATGCTGCCTTTTACGTGACGTCGACTAAGACGAGCGAAATGATAATATAAATTCTTATATCTTTGTTGTGGAAAAAATGTAAATTACGAGCATTATAATAACCTCCCATAAAGCACTTTCATCATTCGTCACCTTATAATATTTCTATATTATTACATTTTGGCGGAAAGGGCCATCTTATCTTAAATTTTAGGCGCACTTATTTAATTTTGCAACAAAAAAATACTTTTATCTTAAATGTCTCCTAATTCTTTATACATTTCAATTTACTTATCGTTAACTATAGATACAAGAATCAGACTATATCACCATCCGAGTTTTCTAAGCGAAGATTGTCAGACCGAATACAGGTAATGAACGAGGCGCGTAAAACTGATTAAATGGAAGTAAAAAGTATAGTTCGTCACTTTAAGGGCTAAAATCTCAAGAACGGTACGGCCGATTTTAATGAATTTTAGGGCACTTATATTAATTCGCTCTTATAATGCGTAAATTTTTTAATGTTTACTCTCAGTAATTTTTACGGTTTCCAATTTTCGTAACAAAAAAGTACTATAAGACGCATGATTTTTCGTAATGCTCAACTTTACAGATCCATAAATAGTTTATTTTTCAACAAAAATTCATATACTTTGAGTAGGTATAAGGTAGTCGAATTCTTGCTGAATTGTCGAACAAATTTTGGAATTATATTGTTCATTTTGGCGTAATTAGCAGAAAAGTAAAAACATTACAAAGCAGCTATATTCTTGAAGGAAAAAGTTGATTCTTTTTTTGGAAATAGGGAACCTGTGAAATGCTTAACATATTCTGTAAAAACATCCTTAAAATATTTGTTTTTTTTTGTAAATTAATCAATAGTCTGCTCCTCCCGAAAAAGATGCAAAATGCACTGTGGTTTTCATGTATGATGTGCGGCAAGCGTGTTTTGTGATGACGATTAGGATCTCTATCGATAATGATAATGAATCTGTATGAGTTTAGTAATTAATAAAAACTTCGTGCATATGCATATTACATTACCTATATCAAAGTACAGCACCAAACAGTTATACTTAGTTGATCACTTTTGGCATCGTACAACAGCACTGCGAATCTTTCGATTCATAATAGCATCGTTTAGTGCTTCTTGAGGCCCTCCAATATGTACGAACACACCTGAACATGGGTATCCGAGGTCCGCACCAGAACCGACTTGGTCCCATGCACAGTCATCTCCTTCACATTCAGCATCTTACGTCCATCGGTACAGGATACCTTATGGAGGTTCGTAACACCTTGCCTAGACCCCAAAGTAGATGTAAGATATAACACCACCATCGAACATTTGAAACGATTTCAGAGACGTAGGTAATTAGTCTAGTTTTTGGGCAGTATTCCTGTAGATAAAAATAATTTGTTTCAGTTTTCTTTAATTCGATACTATGCGCTTATATTAACCGTGCACCAAAGCAATTTTATGCGCTTATTCATTAATACCTTGCGTATGTGCTAAAAATGAGATATCATACTCTTAACGAATTTCTCCATCTTTAGCCTACTTCTATTAATAATTGGTAAATGGATTAAAATACAAACAGGCTAAACAAAGTGTATCATCAGATATCATACCTGGTAAATCATGGTGGCGTAGACCTGCACCCCAGCTGTCTCACTTTAAATGCTGCGATCGTGTTCGCAAGGCCAAAATCTTGCGAATTGATAACGATGTATCTATTATGTTTATCGAAAAAAACGCCTCACAAACACTGTCCCCGGTGCCCAAAATCTTAGGAGGTATGAGTCAAATCGCTTAAAATAATTGACGCGAGCTACCATCTGAAATAATTCCCAAGAACAAGTTGCTTAACTACACGTGATAAGAATGAAGTAAATGAATTTTAAAAATTACGTAATTAAAGGACTAGCAATCGACATTCGACTGAGTAAACAACGCTCCATAGCATGGCCCATTTTTACACCACAAACCGACAAGAGCGGTTTAACAGTTATTAAAGGAATATATGCCTTTTTGCTATAATTAAAATGGTAGTTGGGTTCAACATATATAATATTCCTACTGTAGACATATCAAACGATAATAATCGTAAGTTTTGAAGTCCGCAGTACATGTAAGTTTGAAACTAATATTGCGCCTCTGGGGTAAAATGTAAACAAGATGAATATAAGACTTAAAACTTGAATCCGCTGTACGTCTCCCCTGGGTTTCAATTTGCCACGATGTCTTTCTGCTACAATATGCAGCTGAAACTGTCTTCCATCTGTAAAAACTTTACCGTTTCAGAACGATTGTAAACATGTAAGAAATTTTTACTGCATACCTGGGGAATGTTTCCTGTATATTATTTATGTCGACAAGCTAGCCTGAAAAGCGGCTTTGATTCTCGTGAGCCAAACTATTCGAGAGATTTTGATCAATACCTTATACTTCTATTTGCAAAACGTTCTCTGTGCACCACCTTATTTCTATGTCGCAACGGTTTACAGTGTCAAATTTTCATGGCGTTTTATCATTATTGTATACTGTCGACTCTGAGCACAATTCTTTTGCATAGACGGTCCTCTTGAGAGTAGAATAAAGCTAGATAAATATGATCGTTTTGAGATTAAAGGGGAAAGTGTTTTATTTACGACATCCATTCACGTTTTAACTTTAAATATTTCGATAAGAGACGCTTTTGCTCCATTAAAATTATCTTTAACAATAAAATTGGAATTTTGCTTACTACAAATAATAATGAAAAAGCTTCTTTAAATTTGACAGGCCTTACTTGCTTCACAAATAACTTGATATGTAAACTAATGAAGATTTCCGTTGAATGTTTGTGTATCTAGATCGTTTGCTTGATTTATTAATGTAACGTCAATATAGAGACAAAGAAAAGGAAGCAATAACTATATTTAACTATAGGATGTCAGTTATTCACTATTCGGAGGTATTTCTTCGACATCAAAACAACCATTCCGTGTTTTTATGAGTTTACGTTTTCGCTCTTAAATTAATGACTTGAAAATCTTATTTCGAAGGGTTTGATAACTTTGTTATTTTAATATATGAAATTGTTTATGTGTTATGACATGACCATAAAATGTACTATTTACACATCAGTATACTTCTCGATATATCTACTACTTTACATAAAAAAATGCATCGCCTGTTTTACGTCAGGAGATTTAATCGAAGTTTTCGAAAAAGTTTTAAGAAAATAATTAACGTTTGAGCAAGAAATTGTAATAACTGAAATTATTCACTAATAGGTCGTTCTCGATTAATCATGGACTCAGTTAGTCGCCTAGGTACTCTTTGAATTAGACGACCAGGTATCGGCTTGTGGTAGGAGAAAGTTACCTAAAACCGGGATAGGTACTGTCTAAAATGGGACACCGTACATTTTTGTACATTGCTTAATGCTTATATCGCCACCTATTGTAAAAATTATATCACAAACGAAGGAAATCAAGTTCTTCGATATCCATCCATATTAAAAATCACTTTATTAAGTGAATTTATTGTTTAATATAAAAGAAAAAAACACACCACGGTGTATAATAAAGTAGGTGCACCGACTTATTCTAGCTTCGCTGCGTGAAAATGGTCCACGAGTCTCGTTAATGTGCGACGGAGAGGTAGCAACAAAGACGGATAACTAGCTTGGTGCGAAATCAACGCAAATGCATCTTGCTTTATTGGCGTGATACATGTTTATGAAGTAATTAACGGTTTAATTTTATTTAACTGCAATGGGTCGAAGGTATTGTTTTACACCTGGATGCGAAAGTGGTTACAGCGGCAAAAAGTCTCCTTATTTAAAGTGCCCAAAAGCAAATTAAAGAATTTATTTAACATTCTTGTTTTTAGCTTTTTATCGTTGTAACGTAAACACCGCTCTCAGGGGCCTATTATGTAACTTGTTTTTTAAAGTGCTAATTTGTGTACCTCACTTCTGCTTTAAATATTAATAGCATTGTTTAAGTAAACACACTTAAACACCGATCCTTTCCGTGTAGTAAGCGAAGCGGGTTGTCTGTCCTTGTCTAAAGCGCGAACGAGAGTCGCGTGACACTCGCCGATCGACAGTCAGTCCACCTAACTTATTATACACCGTGAAACACACCCACAAAATATGCATAACCTAAACAAAAGATATTGGTTAGGATACACTCACCACTTAGAGACATTTTGGAATAAAATTCAACTTAGGGCTTTTTGTAACACTTGGGGACTTTATGCCCTCAAATAACCACTACATTGTAAAATGGGTTGTTATGAAATAATTACTTCGGGACTTCTTAGGAGAAATCTGACCTTACCATTCGAAAGTACACAAAAAATGCTACCAGATGTCACCAATATGTCAATTTTGTAAAAATGTAACGTAGGGACTTCTTGCTCGCAGCCCTTCTGCAGATGAGTTTTTAAATTCCTAACAATTTTATTATAAGAAATGTAATTAACAGTATATAAATATGGCGTCAAAGATCAATCCTGGTCGGAAGAGGTAATGCCTGGAAACCACACAGTTTTGTATTGGGTAGTACACGGCAAGTAGTGGCGAGATGGCGGTTGGGAAGCTATTGTGTAGAGGGGAGTTGGAAGTTTCAGTTACACTCAAGATGAGGAAACCACCGCGCTTTTGTTATGAGATGGTTTTACGCTAACGGTGAGTCTGTGACTCAAACCCAACGAAACTTTCGCCGGCACTTCAATGTTTGCCGACTCCGACTCCGAAACACAATTTTGAGTTGTATGCATAATGTGAACACAACGAGATCATTGATGAAAAAAAACCTCCAGGGTCAGTAAAAACCGTTCATACGCTGAGAATGTTGAGCGTGTGCGCGTCGCTACCTCCACACACGGTAAGAAACATTTTGATTAAAGACCTCAAGTTCCATTCGTATAAGATTGCGGTATGTCAACAACTGAACCCTGGCGATTACAGACAGCGCGTAGAATTTTGTCAGCGAATGATGGCAAACTTGAATGAAAATGAAAATGCAGTTTTACTTGTTACCGCAAACCGCTACTTGGAAATGTTGAATAATTTTTTCTTTCCTGCACCTGTTCCTTGCCTCCCCCCCGCCCCGCGCACTGCTTTCCTTGGGGTTTCTTGAAATCACTTGTTTACGTTGAAAACCACGCACATTATTTTTTTGTAAGGTTTTCTTAAAATTCTGAGTTTGTGGAACACATTGTTTAAAAAAAATAAATTTTTGTTTTACAATATAAAAAGCTGTGACTTTTTGAAAACCATGCGACTCCCGGTAGAGACCCTGTACAATATACAGTGTGTCGCAAATAGTTTTATACAAATGGCGAAAAAGTTTATACTTATTACATTTCAAAAAAAAAAATATTCTTGATAAAAAGCTCTGCATGATTTGTAGATCCATTATAAAATTTTTAAAACATGGCCGGAATACAGGGAAAATCAAAATTATGATTTGAAGTGAGAGTAAAATACGTTCAAACTGTTAGTAGTGGAGAGCAAAATGTTGATTGAAATTGTTATTAAGTAGCAAAAAATTATACACACTTGCAGATTAGTAATTTTCCCAGATAAAAGTTTCAAGATACTATTAATTGGATTATTTATTGAATAAAGGAATAAGACATGATAATGATAATTTCTAATTATTGCAAATACACACTGATGTAACATTTGTTGACATTAGATATTCCAAAGCACTCTACCCTTCTACCCAGAACGTGTTTAAATAGTGCCGCAACTAGGGTCGGTGGCACCCGGGGCAGACATGGATTTTGGCGCCCCCCTACCTAGTTTGTATATTGTATTTAATGCTATTTCCGAGTTCCAATTTAATTTGCTTTATACCTTTACCGTTGGTTGAAGAATCAAAGAATGTT
Source organism: Pyrocoelia pectoralis (assembly GCA_036250285.1). NCBI lineage: Eukaryota > Metazoa > Arthropoda > Insecta > Coleoptera > Lampyridae > Pyrocoelia > Pyrocoelia pectoralis. The sequence goes on along the minus strand of CM070075.1, from coordinate 32,900,110 downwards.
TCTTCAATCAACGCCTCTACTCAATCTTGTTTATCTGTGCTTTAACTCAATGGTAGTATTTTATTTATTGCATTTAATGACCCTGTTTATGATAAACCCTTGGATTTTACGATCCAGAATTCCCGAATCGCGAGAAAATAAAATTATTACCTTCCCGCCTAAGATCAGGAAATATCAACGACCTCTGAGGTGATTAGGTGTCATTGGTAGGTACTCGACTTGAAAATTGTAGGTATAATAGGTACAATAAATAAAATAGTAATGTCTTATTTCATTAATACATGTACCAGCATTAATTGAAATTTAACTTTACGGTATCGATTTTTGTTTTACTATTTGGCGCCCCCCAGAGTTTAGCACCGGGGGCATGTGCCCCACGTCCCCCCCCCCCCCCCAGTTGCGGCACTGTAGTTTAATAAGGATGAATAAAACAAAATCAGCCACTACAGTTTGAACGTATTTTACTCTCACTTCAAATCATCATTTTAATTTTCCCTGTATTCCGGCCAATGTTTTAGAAATGTTGTACTTGATTATGGATCTACAAGTCATGCAGAGATTTTTACCAAGAATATTTTTTTTTGTGAATTGTAAGATAAACTTTTTCTCCATTTGTATAAAACTATTTGCGACACACTGTATATGCGAAAGAAGAAACCATACGAGATGGTTTCAACAAAATGAAATTTCGTTTTTTGCATTACACTCAACTCATCTCGGGTTTGCATTCAGTTAATTTTATACGACATGTTATACCTCAAGTATTTTTTATTCTTCCTACATAAATATAGATAATAATCGTGACAGAAAGATAGTACCTAATGAAACCTGTCAGTGTTAAACTGCACGTTTTCTTAAAATGCTGGATTTATTCTTAGCTGTTAAATAGAAATATGGCGGTATAATCGGGTTTCCGCATAACATGACTTGACTGATGCGAACAATGCTTAATCTTTTCAACTTAATATGCGTTACGTAGTGTAAGTACTTTTCATCATACTACCTAACTGTAAACTGTAAAATTTAGATAATAGCACGATGCAGTTTGATTACTTTTTTACTTCACCACATTACTTCCATTTGAAATTTACCCTTAGGGCATTAGTTATCTTTTCAATTAAATGCAGTTAATCTCGTGAAAACGATGAGGTTGTTATTTTCGAGCGTAAATGCAAAGTGCAATATCGCCATTCTAATTAGCAGTTTAAAAAGTGAAAGTTAAGCACTGCCCGGATTCGTGATTATTTTTCCTTAGTTTTGCTTTGAAGTTGAACGTTTTTAATTGTGTTTTTTATACATTAAAAAGTGAGGGCTAAATTGTTTGTAGAACTTGAAGCGTTGACTCAATTAAGTTCGAATTGTGAGATTGTGACAGAACTCTTTAACTACATCGTAAATTATTGAATAATAACGTGCATTTTTCTTTATATCTACCCTTCTCCGCTATTTACGGGAGAGAAAGGAAACGTAGATAATCGACAGCCTTACATTAAATAAGTTAACGTTTGTATTGAATGATCACAGAAGGTTTTTCAATCTTTCGCAGACCAGAAATCAAACAAACAAAATCTTCCGATCTCTTAAATAAAATCGTTACACTTTAGGCATATTTGCTTTTGATGTTATTGAAGACTAAAACAACTCCAATTTTGATTGAAAATTTTCAGCTATAAAAAATCCATAACATTTTAAAAGAGAAAATGTTTTACGCTAAATATTGAAATTCTCGATACATAAATACAAGCACGTCTTTATAAATTTTCAATTCCACTGTTCTGCAATTGACATTTGCATTTCCTTTCTTGCGATTCTGATGAAGTTATAATCTGGATACGTGAAAGACATCCTGGTCATGGTGATTATTTTATGAAGATAATTCTTGGATATATTATGTGGTGCCCAAAACGGTTCAAAGTCGCACCGTCCACAGGAAAAATGGTCTTGGTCGTATTTCAGAACAAAAATGCCGTTAATGTTGAAGATTGTCTAACAAAGGTAGCATTACGTATTGTGTTGTGGTCTTCCCTGCAACCAACAATGAAGACGAAACGCCGTGAATTTTTGTTAAATGTATATTTCTTCAACATGATGATAACTATTGATAAAACTCGTCTTCATAGTCCAAATACAGGGCGAGGAGTCCATTATTTCATTCGTCATACGGATTAAAAAATGTTTCAAATAAAAGTTGTAGGATACGAACCATTACATATTTGTAAAATATTTATAAACATACAGGGTGCTTCAAATAATCGTGGCTCCGTACCGACCTGTTTTTTTACTGGAACACCCTTTATTTGATGTCATATTTCGATTGCTCTCTTAAAATGCTCTATGACCATATTTTTGTTTTTGTTTTAAATGCAGCGTTCCAAGTTAGAATTTTTCTCATGATTTTTCAGAAAGAAACATGGTCTGATTAAAAAAAATGATTCGTTCAGTTTCAAAATTGTTTGTCAATTTTTGGTACACAAATTAGTAAAGGTCGTTCCTTAGTGAATACAGGGTGTCTCACGGTGACCGTCGGTTAGAAGTATATCAAGAACTATAAAAGTTAGAAATTTGAAATTTTGTACATGCAACATGGACTGTTTAATCTATTAAATAAAAATATTTTCCAAATGGCAGCACTTCCGGAAATACCGGAAGTGAGCATCAACTTCTTTATTTTAAATACAAACTGGGCAATTTTTTTTCACATTCTGATGTGTCATAAAATGTTTAGTAAGTATGCTTAAAATAATCGGCGCGGCGTATCAATTTTTATTGTTAAGAAAAAAAAATTTTTTCACTAAAAAATGTCAAAATCTTGTTTAGGAAATAAAATTGAAAGTCGAAAGTGGTTAAAGTTAGGGAAATGGGATTTTAGGTTCGCAATGTCAAAAGATTGAGACACAATTGTCTGTAATGGATAATAAAAAATTGCCCCCGGTTACGTATCTATTTGACGTTATTTCCAGACTTAAGAAAAACTTTAAAAAGTCTCTTTTTTTAAATGGAATGCCTATTTAATTATCGGCCCATTGGATGCAGAAATAAATTTCCTTTAAATTGATATACCATGTTCCTATACCTAAAATCAATGATTACAGAGTTATTTACATTTTTCTAATTCAATTTATAATTACATAATTTATAATTACATTTACAAAACATGGTTGGCTTTGAAAATTTTCAAAAAATTGTTATTCAATTAATTAATTCAATTAATCCCTTTAGCACATTTGGCTATGATTGACTCAATGTGGGGTTTCCAGGTCAGCTTAGAGTCCAATATCATGCCTAGATACTTAACCTTGGTAACAACCGGAAGGTTGTATCCTCCCAATTTAATTGTATTGATATCATTGCTATGGCGCCTAGTAAAGAAGTTAACTAATAATTTGGTTTGAGTAATTTCAAATCCATTACTGTCAAACCATATTCTATATCGTTTAATTATTGTATCTAGTAACTTTATGCAGTCTTCCAACCTATTCTTAACTACATAAATACATAAATCGTCCGCGAATTGGATTATTGTATATGTCAATTCCGAGATAGAGTGTAGATCGACCGTAAATATATTAAACAGTACTGGACTCAGTACAGAACCCTGAGGGATTCCCGAGTAAACCGTTCGGGGACCCAGTAGGTTCCCAGAACAAACCTACTATTAGGTTTGCCTTGAGTGGGGGAATATTTAGCTTTATTAACTTATTTGTTAGGAACTCAAGGTTGACAGCATCATATGCACTCTTTATATCTAAGAATACTGCCCCCATGTAATCGTTGCACGGGAAGCATGTTAGGATATCGGTAACTATAAAAGTACAAGCATCCAACGCTCCATGCCCTCGTCTAAAGCCGAACTGATTTTGCGGCAGGATATTGTTTTTGATTAGGAACCACTCGATTCGGCATTTGATTAGACGTTCAAATGTCTTAAATATGCATGATAGCAACGAAATTGGGCGATACGAGGTAGCTACGTTGGGATCCTTCTCAGGTTTGAGTATTGGAATTATCAGTGTCTGTTTCCACGAGGGAATGTTTCTACCATGCACCCAAACATCATTAAAAATTCCCAACAAAAAGGATAGCGCGTTGGATGGTAAGTGCCAAAGCATAGGGTAAACTGTATCATCCAATCCAGGGGCTGTGTTTGTAGTGGACTTAATAGCCCACATTAATTTGATCATTGTAAAAGAGTTTTTCATAAATTTATGGCTTGTATGTATTGATAGAAATAAATTCTACATTAAGAATGGTTCATTTAAGTGAAAAAGATCACCATAACCGATCATCATTAATATTTCAATACGATCAAAAACGAGAAATATTCTAACTTTTATTCGTTAATAGCATTCGTAAAATTTTGATTAGAATATCTCCGATATCCTCTCGGGTACCTGAGTTAAGAGATAAATTATAAAAAATCCATCTATGATTGAAACCTCGGTATGTTGTGGTTCACTATGATCTTTCAACGGTGATGATCAAGATTGTCGCCAATTAGACTTACCTACCGGTTTGGTTAATTGTACCATCTAAATGGCACAACAATACCGACACAGGTGCCAGTGGGAAGGATAAAATCTAGAAAATAGAAAGTTATGAGATCTAATATTACTATCGCAACATTTCAAAAACCATACCTTATCTAAATCAAAAGTTTCTTGGGAAGACAATCAAATCCCTAAGAACCTCCCGAACAAATCTCTTTGAATTTTGACTTGCTGCGCATTGCCAGCAATTTTTCTCTTTTTTTGTGGAACTCGCGAAGTTCAAAATCTTATTTCATTTCATCACAAAGTTTTCCTAGGTTTCGGAGCAGTGATTAATGAAATGTATTCGGATATCCTCTGCTAATGGTTCGGTAATCAAAGGAAAGTCAGCAACTTCATTGGGAGGTGCTTGCCCTGTCGCCATATTCGAGAGGGCGTGCTTTCTCACTTGAGAAGAGAAGGGATTTAATTCATTCAGGTGTGCTATGAAGGTATCCATTTGGACTTTATTTTTAATAATTCGATTTAAGTCTTTGGCTATGTTCTGCTGCTGTTAGCCCGTACTCATCCATAACGCCGGAAATGACGCCATGATTTATACTATACCTGACGAGCAGCTATTGAATTTGTTAGATGAGTAATGCCGGTAAGTCTCCTCCATTAGGTACATTTATTGAATAAAAAGTAATTAAAAAACAGATCATGTTAACGTATTACAAAATAAAATTTAGTCTCCTAGCTATCTTTGCTGCGAATAGGTCAATTATCTCCTCTGTGTCGATACTGATTCGGCGGTGGATTGACATTAAAACCAACCCATTCAACCTTTCCTGCTCTGTACAATTTCTCAAATAAGTTTTGAGGCGTTTTAAAGAAGAGGATGACCTTTCAGGAGTACAAGTTCTAACAAGCAAAATTTGCAAGAGTTTGTGGCTATTTGGAAACAGGGCCAAGTTCGATCGCCTTACTCACATTCTTTCGTGGGATCTATATCGAGTTTAGCTATATCTATAGGTTCGGGTATTTGCGAGTTGTGGATACAACGGTGGCAAATCTTTGTTGCATTCTGCAAGAATTTCAATAACAGATGTGGGACGATTTATTTCCTAATAGTTCTTCTTTCAGGTCAGGACGAGTTTCCTCGATATTCAGTGCGTCGTTGTACCACACCAACCAGCGTGCATAGTTTTGCTAGTTGAATGTGAAAAATAAATTATTCATTTTAGCAATCACATAGCTCAAAATATCCGGTTCTAATATACTCCGTTCGAACATGAGGTAGTAATTTATCAGTTGAATGTATGTCGCGTAATACGTCTGTGTTTTACCGTGTTCTCCTTGCAAGGTCTGTGCTTGATATACTTGAAATCCATCAATAAGGTCCTTCGGCGTTAGCAATGGTTTGGTCGACAAGTGGATTTTTCTGCAAATGACTCACATATGATTTTTTGATCCATATTAATTGTCTCAACGACTGAAAGTGTTGCATTTGCAAGTATGATGAGACTAACACACTTGGTGAGACAGGGGAACCCAGTGTCTTTGAAACAATAATAAACTCGTTGGTTTTTGCTTTAAGAAAAATTTATTGGTAGACCGACATATGTTAGAACTTAAAATATATAGCATTTCATAATAATCATAAACGGAAAATCACATCAGGTATGTGATGTCTGTTTCTGTTGATGCATTGTTGAAGTCGTTCACGAAAATTGGCCTCCACTCTTTGTGACTTATTTTGTTGACTTCCTTCAATTTATCTAAATCAGCGGACAATTTTGTCTGTTACCATTAAGGTGGAAGTGGGCTTTTCATCACTCATTGCCAGCAACATGTTTTCACTCTGCTCATGGAGTGCATGTCTTGTGCAAAATTCAATCGTTGGGGGGGTAGTCCCTCACATTTAATTTCTACACAAGCGTCATTTTGTATGGGTGCAAATGTAATTCCCCATATAAAATTCGTCTTACCGTACGATTGCTGATTTGGAGACCAACCAGCGAGCAGAGCGGTATGGGCTTTGCAGTACCGCTTGTTTGACCCTTTTAACGTTCTCAGGAGTTCGCACAGTACGATGAACGACGGGCGGTTTTCTTTTCGTTATTGAGCCTCTTGTTCGAAGATTATTAACTCAACGTAAGATTGTGTCACGTGCGGGAACAGTCATTTCGATTAATATTGAATCTCCGGTGGAATTCATGCTGCACCTAAATCACTGACGTGCAATGCTATGAGTCAAAGGAGTGGATTGTTATCTGTAGCACGCCCCTCGCTTTTCTAATAGTAGAGTATTAGCCAATCAAAAAACCCTTCCCGTGCCTCACCCCGTATGTAGCCTTTTACATGTGTTAAAATGTTTTTCAGATAAATCACTGGATAAATTTCCAATGAACTCGCTCTCCACCATTACTGTCAATAATCATGAGGCGTCAATGAACGACGCAATTGCTTTAAAGAAAGCCATTTCTAATAGAAATTTTCTATATGGAACCCACCAAGATGTATGAACAATCTTTTAAAGTCCTCCTGCTCTGTATCTGCACTGGCAAAGCAATTGATGCACTGGTAAGCTTTTTATCGTATGTGGTTTACAAGACGAATGTCGGAACTGCACCTCTTCCCCTTTAACATTGTAAAATGTAACTCCATTTCTTTCGAAGTAGGTACAACAAAATAAGATAATTCCATTATCGGATATACGTATGAAACGTCATCTTAAGTTTGATTTACCTACATATCTACTCATAGTTATTGAAAGTGGTTAGTTTAGAATAATGGTGTTATCCAAACATCTTACCACCTAGTAGTTTAGTTTCCAGCTGTTCAGTCCTTATAATAGCAGATAACCTTCCCATCTTTCATTTTACTGATGATTGTTTTCCTTATGTGAAAAACTGAAACTTCCACCTTTGGCAACGCGAGTTGCATTCGAACCAAAACTTACCAAACACAAATATTCTACATAGGAAATAAAAGAAAAAGGAACATTAATTATATGTTATATTAATCATCAGCACACAATTAGTTACTCGACTGCATCTTAATGCAGTCTCAGTTAGTAAAGTGAGTCTAAATATTTATGATATTACGAGATGAATTAGTAGGTTGATGAAAGCGATATAAAATGTAATTAAAAGCGAAATAAACCTGGTAGTTTTCTCTGCGCTATAACAACAGGTTCAATACTTCATTTAAAATACACCCCGGGTGCTATTAAATTTTCTCAAACTAGCATAACCAGGTGTTCACGGTTTGCGGATTAACCAAGCATTGCCAACCCTAATTTGTTGGATTTCATTTTTTTTACTTGAAAATAATTACCTACCGCAATGCAAAGAATATTACCGGTAAATTAACTATTTTAATTACATAAAGTACCCTTCTAGTAGATTTTGTTTGAAAACGGATAAGTAATTTACTATACAACATTTTAAGGGAATGAACATGTACCTTTACGGTCGGAAAATTATTCATGGCTAATTCTTGGTATGTATAATCGAAATTAGCTGAGTAAGTGTAAAGAATCATTGAACTGTATATCTATCCATCTATTCACAGCTTTACCTTGCTATCGCAGTCTTCGTAGAAAGGGGTTTGTAAAGCGTTTTCAGTCGCTTAGTGGAACGATTATGTGTGCTTACAGTTCCCCATGAATCATCCCTAACTCACGGCCGTCTAACAAGGTTTTGGCCATCGCCCAAGTTTTACTGAAAGTAATTCACAATGTTTGCTTTTACTTTGTGATACAGAAGATTTAAGGTAGGTAATATGCAAAACACGCTGAAAATATGGCATTCGTTCACTTGTTTCGCCTTTCAATAGTTCTCATGACCCATTAAAAACTTGTATGATTTACAACTGCATTTCATAAATTTGCGCATAATTAATTTCTCAAAGCCACAATTGCGCACAAGAGAAATTAATTTAAAACGGAAGTTATTTCGCTAACAATAATTATGCATAAAATATATTTAATTATACGATGAAAAGAATGTTGGAGGTAAACAATATTTCACGAAGTTAACTTGAATTGCTTTTGTGCCAGACAGCACACCTTGCTGTAATATTCTCTAATATTTAATGTATTTAGTAATTACATGTGAATGTCTGGGAATGACAGTGGTTTCTAAAGCGTTCGTATATGCGTACGACCTCGCAAGGCATTAAATGACGCAGACTATAAATCAAAGACGTTTCGAAACATAGTTAAAATAAATCTAGTTATTAAGAGCTGAAAAAAAATTTTGCAACCTGCTTAAATTAAAGCCTACAATTCGTCGTAATGCCTTATTCATTCATCTTTCAGAAGCACTCTTTTGGGGAAAAATGCTCGATCTAAATCTGCTGAAATGAAACTAAAACGCATAATTCTCTTAATAGTGCTATCCTTCATACCTTTGGACTAACGATAATCTATATAACGTCTGTGCTCTGATCACATGTAAAAGCTAAACCGCTGTTTGAAAATATCTCGTTTTAAGTCTAAGAAAAAAAGGGATTCAATTAGTATTTTTTTTCACTCACGATATTTTCTGTATGTTTCATACTTTAGTAACGTTTACTGTTTATTATTGTGCAGCAATATACGTCGTGTTAGTGTATAAAATTGCATCTCATTCTCCAACATTGTCCTCGAGCCGGATGGCCTAGAAACGAAATTAAAAATTCGGACTTTCAGCGAAACGTAACAATAAATAAACATCAGCTGGGAACAAATTTTCTTCTACATATTAATATAACAACTCCTACCAGCTCCAACTAATGTTCTCCAAAACCATAATTAAAAATTAGCTATCGCTAAACGATGAATCGCGCAGGACTAGTTGGAATAAACATAAGTCGCGTCTTAATGCAACGCTTAGCTGTCATCGTTTTTTACAATAGTGTCACGAAAGAAATGGATTCAATTGTGAGATTTTTAACTGCAGGGGGTGCAAATTCCTTTCAAATTCATAAAAGTGGTGGAGGTAGTTTTAAGTGTTTCTTAATGGGTCTATAAGTTTAAAAATGGACTCGTTCCGCTTTCGCAATAGGTAAGTCACGTAAATCACACCAAAGATCAAGACCTGATTTATCAAAACAGAAAACAGGCGAATTAATCTTGAAGTCATTTCAAAAATGATGTGAGTTCATAATATTGTTGACTGACGAAGTGAAGGAAAAAAGACTTGAAACATGCGTTGCTGAACGAAATGAAAACGACTGAGAAAGTTTTACTAAACACAACTGGTGAAAGCTACAAGCAGCCAATCACGTAGTCACCGAAGGCCAACTCGCTTAAAACCTGGATATTAAGGATGAAAAAAGATTCTCGTTCGGACTTTAGTTCCGGAAAATCGTGTGTAGATGGCACTTGTGCATATTAGTTCCGCTCACCAATCTGTGTGATACGTGATTAATGTTGGGAGCGAATGTTTCGGCGGTATATTGCTGCAGAGATTCGGGCAGGGGATTCCGGGTTTAGAAGCAATACGTCGACAAAGTCCAACGTGTACACTTTGTTGTTGTTGCCTCCAGTTGACCTCTTACAGATCTTATTTAGCTCTCTCAAGGTGTCGCATTCTATCACACAAGCACGACCACCTGCTGCTGGAGCTCCTTTTGGTTCGCAGGATTGCGTATCGCAGAAGTAAAACTTCCCACGAATGGTGAGCTACAGCGTAAGCCTTCTTGTTAGCTATCAGAATGGCACCTATATGATCCTGGAACAGCCGAGTTAATTCCTGAAGCAGTCTAGAGCCGATACCATCCACATTTTGATTATCCTAAAGCGAGCCGAAAATAGCTGGTTCCTCGTCGTACTCGAGCGAAAATGAATAGTCAAAGATTTCGAATTTCAACTTAATGACACAAAAGTTATTGACGAGCAAGTATCTTGTATCCGGATTACGAATTTTGTTATCGCGGAGAAGCGAAATCCTCCCAGGTGATCTCCGCTGAATAATATCTGGTTACAGATGTTGGTGTTGCAGTTTAACGGAGGGAAAAGCTGCATCCTGGCGAGCATGGACAGCACCATTACCGAATATTGAGAACCAGCAAATACAGGGTTAAAAACGCTCAGGTCGGTCTGATTCCACGATACCCTTATCAGTCGCAAAGTGGGACTAATTGAAACGAAGGCACTATGAGGAACTGGTACAGCTTCCGGATTGGCGGTTTCCTCCTCCCTTCGATGTATTCTAACTACGGGTTCTACAGTAGAGCATGCATCGGTAGCATTCGTGACATAGGGGTACAGAGGGTTATTCCGAATGAGGCAATCCAGAGCTCTGTTCAGAAGTTCTCTCGAAACCGTAAATTCCCCAGTCCTGTTGAGATTTTCCAGCTGCTCTACCATTACGACAATCCCAGCAGAATCAGGAGACCTTAAAAGTATTCCAGGAAGACGTACCGCAACTTCAAATATGTCCTGCACGATCTTTGAACTTGTACTGTCCGAACAATCTACTGAACCTGACTATTTTTATAAACGGAATAACACGCGCAAGTTGGACCACTGTGCGTCCGCAAGGATTGTAGCCAAACAGCTTCCACTATTGCTTCATATATGTAATGCCATATTTTCGACCTCGGTAGATGACACCGCGACTGAATTTTGACGTTTAGTGTTGCAGCATACTAAATAATTATCAAAAACCTTAAATAAATAACCTGTGTTACTTCTACGGTTAAATTCATTACTTCCGCAATCCGCATCTACATAACCAACTAATAATTGATTGGTATCAATTTCTACAAAGTAACCTGTAGGTACCTTTAATGTAAGGTAGCATCCGTTTTAAGCACTGCCACAGTTCTTTATTTTATTTTTATTTTGATATTTACTTAACAGGATTAAGGATGTACATAAATTGGGTAGAGTACATAACAAGTATACATTAAACAACCTAACAAATTACGGCAAGGAGCCTTAATAACTTTTTCACTCTGTAGATTGTCATGATTTAACTTTACTGGAAGTAGTACCTATACTTTTACTCGTATTTCATTCAACTCAATCAATGAAAATTTCTGCACAAGATACAGTTTTAAATTTGACATAGTAGTCTAATGTTCTACATCTGGTAGGAAAAGGAAGGAATGTAATAATCACTGTAATAATAACTTGGTCGGCGCAATTCAAATAAACGACCGCGTGATTTTTCTACACGATAATGCTCCCCATGCAGCTCACATTATAAAAAGTGGCTATTCAAAAACTCGATTGTGAGTATATTCCACAACCGCCTTATACTCCTGATATTTCCCAATTATGTTTTCATTTTCTTCTATCTCAAAGGAACTAATCTCCTTTAATCGTCAAGGTGCTCTGCAAAATTAGCTTGTACCTACACTTCTTTAGTTTCAGAACATTGTGAATCAATCGTACGTAATGACGGAGAATATATTATTGATTAATTTCAGTATTTTGTTTATTTAAAATAAAGTAATTTTGGATTTAATAAATTTATCTATCAACAACAACGGTATTGTTGTATTGTATGAGTTCATTATTTCATCCGTAAAGCGCAGGTGGAAGTAAGAACAATAACGAAAAATTTCTTTGGTTCTCACCAATGTAAATGCATTGAGACCTGGTTATGTACGCTACTGGATCCTTTTGGCAGAGTTTTCGTATTTCAAGCGGAATTAATGTTTTGAGTTATGGTACCACAACTACTTGTCTCTTCCGTTTCACTGAACTCGGCAAGTTGATTTTCAAAGTTCTTTCTAAACTGCCATTTGCCCAGGGCCAGTGCAAGTTCTTTGAGAATAGTGATCTTTCTATATCATAAATATATTGTTTGAACATGGATAACTCGTGCTTCGACATTAGCCATATTGATCACTGTATAGAATATAAACATCGTGTTCCTGTGCACCCACACGCCATTTAGCATGTGACTATATTATAATTGATATGTGGCGTTATGGGTGAAGGTATCGTTAAAAAAACTTCTCGGAGCGACTATACGACCTTTTAAGGTTGTCAAAAAATAATTTAATACAAAAGATTGCTCTTCTGGTTAGCGTATACTTAACTCTTTGCTAAATTTCTTCAGAGAACCTTGAAACTAGTCGACACTACCTGATTTCCGATTTCTCGCAGCTTAAAAATGGTTTTTTGCCATTTCCTAGGCTAGCACGCCAAGTGTGTAGCACATTTTTAAATATTTAATAACACAACACAACTCATTCCTTTTCTTATTCACTACATTAAGACCATGCTTATAATTGCTTTTGATTTTTATCATTTCATCAGGATTTGCTTTGTTTGCTTCATTATTAACAAACTTTTGCGCCGTTTAAAAAGATACGCCGTTCTTTTGCCGCACTTCGAAGTTACAAGTTTTTTCCCTTTTAAAACTCATTGAAGTTCTTATAAAAATATAGCCTTTTTCTCTTTCCTCTTTCTCGCAGGCCACCTTGAAACGTGTGTCAAAGTAATATTGTTTGTATGGATAAAAAATTGTTGAATTAGTCCAGTACCTAACACTTGGGTTTTTCTAAATAATATATTAGGTATGTTGCGCGGCTCATACTAAATGAAACCACCAAGTGTTTTCTCTTGACGATTCAATTTATTTGGGTGTTAACCCGACGAGAATAGTACATTAAGTGTCTGAATTCTTACAACAAAAACTTCTACGTCTGTATCTGTCGGAGCGGGGGTTGAGGTATAACAATATAAACTAGTTTGTTGGGGTACGTGCCAACAAGGTATTAAAAACGCATCTTTCTACTTGCGCCAGAACATCTTTAAACAGATCACAAGAAAGTATGTATGTGAAAAAAATTGACCGTTATTAACAACCAACAGCAACTGTTCAATCGGCGCTATAAATTTTGGTAATGAACCTGCTTACCAGTTGAAGAGGTTCTCACATGACCAAAAATCAAAATCATATTGTTTCTTCTCCGCGTATTGTTGCCGAATAAGTTGTGGTTAACATTTTATCATCATTCATAATGTCGCTAGTTTCGTATTATTTAAATATTTCATTTCACACCATTTTTGTATTCTCCTACCACAATTATCTGCGTTTTTGGAGAGATATCAGGTTTACTCCATTTGACCATTAATTATTTCCCTTAAATGCGGACATGGTAAAGTTTAATCGAGATCTGATTTGGATTTTCATTTCAAACGAAAAATATGTGACTAGAGAGTCATCACATCTAGTGTAGCACAAATTTAATGCTTACATACTTTTGAATATATCAGTAATTATACTAAAAGTTTCACTAATGGCTAAAACATAGTCGTTCCTTTTCTATCAACTAGGAAGAGTACGAATTTAGGCGCTTCATAAAGTGTTACTGATGAGGGCTTACTTTACTACAAAGAAAAAAGTATCAATTGAATTTTAATTTCTTTAAGTAATTAAATTAATAATGTGGTAGAGCTCATAAGCTAGCTGCGAGTATTTCAGTTTGTTACGTCTTATTATCGTCCGTAGAAATCGTGAGAATTTAATGCCAAACATTGAATTCGGTTGGGAAATAGTACCTCAAGTAAAATAAGGTATTTGTTGTATGATAGCTCTGCTTTAGTTGTTTACTTACCTAAAATTGATTTTTTGCCTGTTACGCAAGTTACGAAAGAAATTAATGAGATAACATTGGATAGAAGAAAATCAAAATACACAGAAATATAAAAAACTGTTTTGATTGAGGGTTTGAATTAATTGATTGTAGGAGAGTTGCCATCATTGCATTCAAGCTGGCTGAAGCTACTTCCGATACCTTGCCATGACGCTGTAGGTATTGCTTTACTATGGGGTCACTTACTTCGCCACCAACATTGGCAAGTGTGACATTTAGCTTTTCAATCAGAGTTCTTGACACAGTTAAGGAGAGATAGTGTGACATATCGAACTTAGAATCTCGTCCATTAAATGCATAATAGAAGCTTGGTTTATATGGGCACCAGCATTGTCTCATATGAGTGCTGCGTTAACATCCTGGACATACAGGGACTGATCACAAATGACTCGAAGCTCATGTACACTTGTTTCGCAGAGCCCTGCAAATACTAGACGGAGGTTGAAGGTTATCATACCCACGTCAGATAATACCATCTGCAGCTATGACCTTAGTGCACTATATTCTTGTTCTGCTCTCTGGATTTCTTATCGCTTTTGTTACGCTGAGAGAATCAGTCATGTTACGAACGTCTTTCTGCTGTAACCCGATATGTTTTGTTAGAAAAATATTTTTCATCAGTGTAAAAGGTGTTTGCAACTCGATTTCTGATTTCCCCCATCTATGAAAAGAATAGTCGTATTCACTTATTGCGCACGTATATAGTTTTATAAATTACGCTGGATGTGCTCTGTTTTGGGCCTACAGTTTTCTTTACGGAACTTGTCTTAAACTCTCTCTAGCTACATCTTACATTGTGGTGCCTGGATCCCTCGTTTGTTCTCGAAGAATGCTCTGCAATGTCGATACCGGGATCTGTAAGAAGCTATGGACTGGTGAGGAAAGGTCGGACACGGAAGTAGTTTGTCCTGTCAGTGCATGTCGAAGAAGGAGTCGGTGCCGGGCCCCCGCTCCTTCCTGGAGTCCTTATCTTCGCTTATTAATAGAGGAACACCCCCACTCCCATTATTTGGGCTTGAGCTAAATCGGGAATAGGCCCCCTCCTTCTCCTTCCGGTACACGTTCCTTCTGTCCTAGAGTTCAACTATTGCGAAAGAATGAGTTATGATAGTTGTTGATCATCCTTTTAATTTGGAAATAATTACAATTGTTGATTTTTCAAACTTTGGTGGATGCATCACATTTCTCCTGTACCAGGATTGATCATTTCACTGAAGCTGAACTAAAATTCAATTTTTTTCTTTTCTTAATGTCATCCGTATATTTTTTTTCTCAACGAACGGCCATATTTTGTAACAGGTAGTAGTACTTGGCGATACGAGTTAGATAACATTGCACTTGTATAGTCGTTTTTTAACAGAAGTGGTTCATTTCGTAATAATGCCAAAAACCTTCCGCATTCGGGATCTTAGTTTATTCTCGATCGACCGGAATTAGTGGATTCATTCAAAGGTAAAATCTTAGCAATGACTAATCGATGGTAAAATAATTTGAGGTACATGTTCATCTTTGTCATTGAACAATTTTAACCATTACCTAGCACATCCAGAGGCAACAGACATTTTTCCCCACCGGTAAAATGTTCCAATTGATTCTTTTTGTTCATTCTTTAAACATTTTTCCATTTTAAAAACCATTTTTAATTCCATTAGAGGTCAATCTATAGACGTATAAGGATAATTCAGGGTCTCCCGCACCATTGACCTCAATGAGAGCCGCAATTCTTTCGCGTTTCCAAGTAGAATCAGATGTTGATTTTGTAGGATAATTTTGCATGCTTATAAAACTTAAGATGTTGTCTATGGTCACTTCCAATATGCTTATTGCTCTTTCAAGCGACATTAGGGGCTCGATTAACCGTAATGAAGAAGGAACCTTCTTTTGCCAGCTATCAAGGTTGTTTTTGTTTTCCCACAACAGTTAGATCGTGCCGTGGTATTAAAGCGTTTGATCGCGATTTTTATTGTCGGGTTTTCATATTCAGCAGAAATTCATAACACAGGTTTTGTTATGAGTTATAGGCAAAAAGTTGAAACGGCTTGGGTGCATGGTTCCGGATTCTAAACAATTACAAAACAAGTTAATAATTGGTCAAAAGACGAAATAAAATCAAATGTAATACCAGAGAAATAAACTTTATTACTTATAAATTATAATCAACAGTTCGAATTTATAATTTATCATACTTTGACTTCGCTTTGATGGCCCTCGTTTGGTGTTTTTTTTTGTTTCCAGTAACTACCACGCTATGCACATTCTAAATGGCCGATGATTCGCTTTTCCACGATCTACCCCTCCTACATTTTCATTATATTTCTTTGTTGTAAAGGGTTGTGCAAGGAGAAACGAGTATTTTTGTTTTGCGAAAATCGATTCACCTGTAGAGTTAACAGCGATGACAGGTGAACTTGAATTTGTTGTAATCGTAACGATATTATGCTATTTATACTCATATATTATAATATTTCATCTTCTAAGAGTGAGCATTCGAATAAACCCTCTCTCATCTTTTTTGAAAAACTTGAAACATTCAGGAATCCGATTTTCTCGAATTGTTCCAGTAGGTACATTTGAAATATCGTTTTGTTAATTCAGTTAGTAGATAAGGTATTCCTTGTATTCATCAGGAAGTGGAGCGATGCAAACATTCAAATCAGTCAACTGGAAAGGAATTGCTGCTGTACCAGCATTCCCAAGGTGAAACACTCAACGGTGTCGACAGACGACATACTCCGGAGGTATCGACAACGCAGTAAGGTCTCTTTTGGCGATACTCCGGAGGTTGGACACGCAACGGTATCGACACAGCATTGTAAGCTCCTGTGCTGATCTTTGATAGAGGGTTTTGTCCAATTGATAGACACGGCGTGACTTGAGGACCCAATGAGCGTGTCGCATGATAGGGTAGTTTTGCTTTTTATCTTTTGAGGGCGCGGATAGCAGCTTTGTTTCCATGGGTCACATACTTAAGTATTTCCAGAGCTGATTTTGCGAACGGAATACATATACCTTCGTCCACATCAGACTAATTTTGTTCTGGTCAGGGAGCATGGATCATCCAGGCATTCCATTACCAGTTTTAACGTCACTTTAGTAACCTTAACAGCCTTTAGTGTCAAGGGACTGTCATACGGAATAAGTGTTCTTTTATTGACATACTTTCTTTAGACGTTAGAACTACATATATTTCTGCCTGAAGTACAGAACCCAATGCTCTCTAGTCTTCGATCCATTTGTGAGCAAGATTAAGCTACTAGTATTGCTTCAGTGTTGTTTCACACTTTTCTGTTGAATAGCTGAAACGGTTACATCAAGAGTGTTATCCGCTTTAAAACTTAGCTACTTGTTTGGCAGTTTTTGGCATTTGTCTACTTTTGATACGACACATCACGTTTGAAAATTCGTACCTTCTCTTGCACTTTTATGCAATTTATTTTGTCGCCAAGAATGCGGTCGTTTGCGGTGGAAAGCTGATTTTTAGAAAATTGTTGTATTGCTCATTCGATTTCTCGTACATTGATCTAGTCTGAGAAGGAATGATTCGGGTTTTCTTTTTGCATTTATTGTGTAAACGTTATCAGTTCAACTGCATTAAAGCTGTTTTACTTTTATAAACTAAACGGGGCAAATCATTTATGTAATGATTAGACCAAAATGACTTTTTCAATTTATACTGTACTTATTCTATTTTTTATAGTTCATGAAAAATGTTGACAAACACCAAAGGAAACTCTGTTAATTAAGTTAGTCGCAGATCTTTAGTTTTTTACTACAGTATTTGTGGTTCAGTCGGCTTTTGTCCTATAATGTCGCCATACTGTAATGAAAAATAGTGACAGTAACTACGTGGTGCCATTAGTACGTCCAAGTGACGCAAAAGCAGCTTGAAGTTTAATTTATTCATGTATAGCTTTGTTTCTTGTCATCATAAAGCAATTGTGCTTCAGAATCGGGAAAAGATTAAAGAATAGCAGAAATATAGTTATGTTAAGATATTTAAAGCAATATAACCACTAACTGTTCTACACGATTTAATAGACATATTTTGATCCTACTGATATTTTATATGGATACTTTTTACCTTTCTTCTGAGGGGGGGGGGGGGGGGCATTTTGCGGATATATTGATGTTCATTCTTTGACTTTTCTACTGCAGTAATAGGTACCTTTCATCAGGAGCTGTGGAATTAAGGATGAACTGGAGCAACTACATTTTTTACATACCAATTATGAAGGTGAAAAATACAATAATAGCAGCCTTTCTTTAACAATCTTTGACGAATCTCCCTAAAATCTTGCGATCTTCCTATAACCAAATTTATACATATGCTAACGTTTGTCAAAGAGCTTTTTACGTTTGTTACATATTATTAATTGTCACCCTTGTGGGCAAAGAATTTAATGACAAACATTGTTGAAAGCCACTGTTGAAGAGTGTGTATGTCATCAGCACTTTACAAAATTTCTTCTTATCTGTGATATTCCAATGAAAGATTCACTTACAATTCCAGTAATGCATAAAAATTATGGCGCGAGGCCTTTCTATCTATAAAGATGTTATTTCCAAAATTAGTTTTTTTTTATGGTAACTTCGGCTGCAGGGTCCGATAGTTCTATTAGAATTCTCTCTCAAATCATGGGTATCCATCCATTTTGAGGCTCTACCATGTTCCTTAGTTTTGCGGCTTGTTTTAGTACCTTTGAATGGCTCCTTAAGATCCGGTTCGCGTACTTTTTTTAAATCCTTGATTACGGTTCTTATAACATAGAAATATAGATTTATACCTACGCGTCCAATCTTCTGAGCAAGGCTTCGCTCGGATGTTATTGGTGAATTTCTCATCAACATCAGGGTATCGCGTAAACTAAGTCTTCATTTCTTATAATGTATAATTAATGTTTCTTTCCATCCCCATCGTTGGAATCCTTATCATTTTGCATCTCAAATTCATTTACTATTTTTTCGTTAATTATTCTTATTGGATGAATGAATTAATTAATGGTAAAATAATTTGAGGTACTTGCGCAATGAATTAATATATAATAATTGTATAAAATACAAAATGGCCGTTCTTGGGTGGTAGGTTTTCATTTCCAAACAGTCCAATTTTGAAAGTATACCTATTCGATAAAGTTGCTTCGTCAGAGAGAGTTATTTATTGCAACGTCCCAAAGGTTGCATTTTGTATTCCTTAAATATGTCTATCGTTCGTGTAGAATTGTACGCAAACGGCTCTTGAGACAAAAATATGCGTAGATAGGATTCGCTTTTGTTGATATAAACCAAAACAAAGTTTTTCGTTATCTGGCACCCTCCTTAGTGATGAAATTGCTGCGGCGAATTTTTTTTTAATCCTTTCAGTAACACGGTATTTATGAACTCTGGGCATTCTTCCATAATGTACTTATCTATCATGATATTCATTTCGTGGCCCATCATTAAGTGAAGAATTTCCTCATTTTTAGTGGTAGTAAACATACTAAACAGAAATTTACCGTAATATAGATGGCACATCGTTGATGGATGTACCTACATCACAAATAATAATGGTCCGAGAATGGATCCTTGAGGTAGACTACGTTTCACGGAGACTTTTGAGAAAGTACTGTTATTATATAAAACACACTGAGTCCTCTAATTGAAATATGATGCAATTAAGGCGCAACTTAAGTTGCTGAAATTGTATAAATGTTTTGGTTTGTTTACCAAAATATCATATAACATAGTCAAGGGCTTTTGATAAGCTTATCAAGGCAGTAACTCTGAATAAAACTCTTTCGATATTTTATAATGTAAGTACCATTAACAAATTTTGTAATGGGATTGGTTGTACTTTTCCTCTCTGGAAGCCAAACAGGTTAGGATAAGATTACCAATTTGTTAAAAAAAAGTTATTATTTGTTGATGAACTTTTTAAACGAATTTAGAGAAAACCACGGTAGGATTGAAATAGGTCTATAAGTAAGTTGCTTACATCATTTTTACTGCATTTTTTTAAAGAGAGGTGAACCAATGCTGTTTTCATGGCGCCAGGAAATGCTCCTGTATTTATAATAGAATTTATTCTAATCGTTAGAGGTTTAACTAATAGACTGATATTACGTTTTAACAGTTTAGTTGTTAAAACCAAGAATGTCTCTGGCGTTACTACTTTTTAGATTTGGATGTGTGTCACAACGATAATAATAGGTGATATACCTAGGTGGATCAGTAATCCAATGCTCACTAACACAAATGACATCTATTTGTGTGTCAATAATAAATGAATCAAGCACATTTTGTTTATACCATAACGCATAACCTTTTAAGTAATGTGTAAGTGTAAGTAGCTTATAGGATAGAATTGGTCGATTCGGTTAATCTGCTACTTTCGGTTAATCTGCTACTTGACGATCTTCGTAGAAAAAACCGGTTTATACAAGTTCCTTTAGGCCAAATTGATGGGTCCATAATTTGCTCCAAATTTTCGAAGTTAATGGTGAACTTGAAAGACGAATAGTATTCGAGATGCTTAGAATTTTATCGATTCATTAATTTGCTTAGTGGAGGGGAGTTAGCCTTTACCAAGACCAGAATCTGGATTGCGTTCTTTGTATGAGTTATTTTTTTTTTTTGCTAGACTCTCGAAATTTGTTGCAATTGGTTAATTTTATGCTAATTACTTTATTATTGAAACATTTCACCAAGATTGAACACATAAATAACAACAAAACAAATCAGGATAAGATGTAAAAAATTTCTTAATCTTAATATTATTTGGGAATGTTCTTAAAATCAATGCAGCGTTTCCTCGCTATAGAAACTCTTTGTTTCAAGTAAAGTTTAGATCAATCTTGTTTCCTAGATCGTTAAAATTATTTAATCGAATTATGTAAATTAAAAATAGGAAACACATTTAAGTTCTCTTAATAATGTGTGAATCTCCCCAAAGCATGACGATGTTCTTGGAATCTTTATTAGCACCATGACGTCCTACTTTAACGTTTTTTCTTTTTCAGGAAAGTTTGAAATGAAATAAAGAGGTTCCTCAATTCAAAAAGTTGAAAAGATAGAATCAAAATTCGACGTTTCCTTCTCAAACATTGCCGTGCACAATTAAACAGCTCTTCCGCTTCTATTTTAGATATTTTACTGAACACATAAAACAACAATTAACATGTACCTACACCTACTTGGAAATGAAAATATTACCACAAGGGGAGTAACGAAGATTCATCCTACTAAAATACTGGACTTTGTTAATGATACAGGTATCCTCGAAAGGTAGAGAAATAGCGGGAAGCATAACAAATCAAAAGATCGGAGTGTATTAACCGATGGGGACCACTCCTAGAGAAATAATAATAAGAACAACAGAGGGCATAGAGGCATAAATTGTACTTTTACAAATATGCAAGGATTTTCGAAATTTTGCAAACTGATTACGAAAGAGGTTACACAAAGTGAGAAAGATTTCTGATAACGTGTACGAGAATTTTAATTTTAAATTGCATTTGAATTTGTGTCAACAAATTAAGAGGGTAGGAAAGAAGCACACTATATACTACTAAAATGGGACGGAAGTGGCCATTTTGGTAAACTTAGTAACATACGTTATTTACGTTTTTTAAATTAATTAAGTTAAGGTTAAGCTTATTTCATTTCTGAAAACAAGGAAACTGAGGAAGCATCGTTATCGACGTATTAGTAAACCTTTCAGTTTAAAGGACTCTATGAAAAACGTTATAATCTATTTTACAATTAATATTTCTTGAATGGGAATGATGGATATATGCATAATTTGGTTTATGTTCAGGACACGCCGAATCAAATTTATTCCTTCAAAGAATTATACGGTTCGTTAACAATGATATAATTACATATATATCTGCTCAATTTCAATTCTTTGAATTGTGAATAATTGTTCAGTTTTTATGTAGGTCAACTGAAGTTAATTACGTGGTTTAGTTTACACCAAAATTGCAACATTTCGTGTAATTATGTGATCATTGCGAACTCTACTATTATTGAATTCAACGTGCAGTTCTATTTTCATTGTGTAGTTAGTTATACTGCAACTTTGCGCTTTTAATGGTTTTAATACCTAGAAAGAAACACAATAATCGTATATGTATTTTTGGTTGTGATAAGAATTTTAATGTCTGTTAGTTTTATGCAAATTTAAATCCAAACCTGTTGTCGAAGTTAATTTTAATATTCAAATCTAAAAAGTTGATTAATCTATCTTTTTCCATTCAATTTAAAAATTCATCAATAGCTATGAAGGCACTATCAAAACAAGCTAAAATTTCATCGACATAACGAAACTAAAATACGTTGTGTTGCGTTACATTTAAAAGAAGAATTCTGTGGAATTACGTACCTATATGTATTATTGCAATAGATTATTTATGGAGTATCACATGTACGTTTGAAGAATACTAATTATATTATACCAGATACACTAAATTAAATATCTTCTTCTTCCTTACTGTTCATGAAAGCAATAGTACTTTTCAAAATTTGTACCTACATAACAAGTTTGGGAGAAATTTCTTCACACAATTTAACGTTAATCATAACATTTTTGTAGAAATCGTTCTCATATACTTTCCGTTTGTTGCTTGTTACGTCCTCTCTCTCCCCGCTATGCATATTCCTTTGAAAAAAGTGCCAAACGTATTGTCTCGATGTACAAGAACAAACTTTTAACATTTTGCTACGTTAGACATGGTTTGCACCCAAGGGTATCCAAAATCGCAGACACAGTAGGTTCAAAATCTATTTATATAGGTACCAATTTTTATGAAAAACAACCCACTGTGAATTGCGATTTTGGTTAATATTGTTTTCCAAAGTTCCCCTAATGTTTTCTGTTTTCTATTTGTACGCCATATTAAGAATGTGTTTCGAAATAATGCGCCGTGTGCGCAATTTGTACGTCTTCAGTATATGTGCTGCCAAGCTTACTGGATAGAGTTATCGATGCAGCTAATAGCTCTAACACTGTAAGAGAAGTTAATTTACTTAAATTTAATTAACCAAAAGCACTCGTTAAACTTCATTCTCTGCAATCTCTGTATATCACTTACGGTGCAAATCTTAACGCTCTGGTTTCGTTCACATTTCGAAATTTAGCAACTAAAAAAATCGTTCATTTTAATCTATTTAATTCGATAAACGGAAAAGTATTCGGTAACATAATAAATCTAAAGCTTATTTCTTTTGAGATGAATTCGTGACACTATTTATTTCTTTCATGATTACTTCAATTTAAAATGATGGGAAAAAATAATAAATCATGCGAATTTGTATTTTGCAGCATGCAATCAATTAATCTTTCATAAATGACGTGGTTCATTCTCTGTTTGCAAGCTAATATGGTAAGTAAGGAAGGGAACAATTTCGAACTAACTTTTATATGTTTTCGTTCGTTATGAATTGCAGGTATCTGATATTGATCACTTTGTTTACAGCTTCACGGCGCCAGTAGTTGTTATTCTCGATCTTCGGTTAAAGAAGAAACTTATAAAAGTTTTCGGTTTTATTGCCTGAATTGACAATTTTTCCAACTTTTATGTGTGTGAAATATGTCAGTCGAGTTCAGATGAGGAGAACATTTCTGTTTAAGTATTGAAGTATTATTGCATTATTTTTATTATACATAGATCTATTAATGGAATCGTATTTATCGTCATTTCAAATTATTACCTACGCTTTGTATTCGACAATAAATTTTATTGTAAGTAAAATAATCGCTGCGAAAAATTAATTATTTTCATTGATGTTTTAAGATCGCACATGCTATGTAGTCAGTCAACTTGCACAATAACTGCGAAAATAACAGCGAGCAATAGTGACTGACTTGTTATTAAAAACTGGTGGTGTCATTTCACTAAGTGCAGAGATATAAACCTTTTCTAACAAAACTTGTAAAAAGCAATTGTAAAGAATATACTTACAAGCATTCTTTTCGTTCCATTATATCCAAATTTTTATGAAGTTCTCTCTAATGAACAACATTCGTATTTCCTTTAAATGAACGTAGTAATTACGTTACATTTACAAAATTAATTGAATTATGGAATAGTGAAAAAGCCTACTAAACGTATGTATGTACATTAATGACATTCCCACTTCAGTTTTGGTTTCCTGCGTTAACTGTAGTAAATTCTAAAATTAAACATTAACAAATTCATTAATAGAGACTCTACTTACCAAAACATTAAATCCCAATGACTTAAGGGACTTTCCAATCGACGTGTTACTCACACCTTACATGAAAGAGTACCTATGATTTTAATTAATATCAATTTTGCCACTTTACTAATCGATATGATTTTAACGATGCAAGTAAAAAACCCAAACCCAAAAAATCTGCTGGTAGCGATAAGATTACTCCCCATGTTATTAAAGCGTATGCCTATTGCCTCGAAACACCCTCGCTTCATATTTTTAATTTAGCTGCTCAAACATCGACTTTTCCAACCTGTTTAAAGGCGAATTTACTCTTACACTTTCGATGTGCATCGCGGATGATTCATCTGCAGTGAATGTGAAAGATGAAAACCAAAGTGTTTACACCATTCAATGTTTAAATTCATTTCATTAGTTTTTAAAATGACGGCAACTGAGGTAGTGTCTCGGAATTGATTTAATAAGCCTAGCCCTAACTGAAGAATGTCGTAAAATATTAGAAAAGAAAAAAACATCGTCCTCGTCGGTCGTGGGTAAACCTCGGATTCGAGGAGCAGAACAATTGGGACACAACTACTATTGCTCTAAAGCCATATGATTTCCATATACACTCCGAAAGTGTTTCTATATGTTCATCCTTCCACGGAAAAACCATTTTCTAATTTTGTTCGTACCATTTATGTAAAAATCAAAAGAGATCTGATCGCCTGTTTACTTGATCTGGATGTACCCACTTTACAAATACAAGTTTACACTTTCCACTGCCGCTTCACTACGAATGATGATTCATCCATTTGCTTCATCAAAATTAGAGAGTACCTCTACTTTGTTCGCTGGTGATTTTGGATGCACACTTTTGAAGAAACGGAGAGGAAAAAAATATTTAGGTACACATTTCACTGTAGATGAATCATCCGCGATGCACATCAAAAGTGTAAAGACTAAATTCGCCTTAAAGGAAGTGGTGATCTTTAAATCGGGTGATAGATCATGTATTGAAAATTTTAAACCTATAGCAATATTGTCAGCAATTGCTAAGGTATTTGAGCAAATTAGATATATACGATAAAATTTGGAGTCATATTTACCCGCATATAAACGAGCGTCAACACGAATTTGTTATCAAAAAATCAGTAAACACTAATTTAGTAACGTTTGTTCATGACGTTACAATTAATACTTTCAGTGATAAAAACAAACTGATGTGATCTACACCGACTTCAAGAAAGCCTTCGATCGAGTTGACCACGATATTTTATTACAAAACTTGTATAGAAACGGATTAATATCCAAAACTTTGAAGTTGGTATCATCTTATCTGCAGGACATTGGCTTTGTGGTTAAATATGATGGGAATACGCGCGGTAAATATACAGCAAATTCGGGAGTCCCGCATGGATCGAACTTAGGTTCTTTATTGTTTTACAACTCAAGTGTCTGCTATTCGCTGATGACATGAAATTATACCACAAAATTGATAATCTAAATGACTGTAAAATGTTACAAGAAGATGTTGAACGTATCTATCAATGGAGTATAAATTAATAATAAATTGTATTTTAATATTACCAAATGCTCACAGATGACACTATCATTGAAAAAAAATAACATCCAATTTAATTATACAATAAATGGTG
This sequence comes from Pyrocoelia pectoralis, assembly GCA_036250285.1. NCBI lineage: Eukaryota > Metazoa > Arthropoda > Insecta > Coleoptera > Lampyridae > Pyrocoelia > Pyrocoelia pectoralis. Next base: position 32,874,222 of record CM070075.1, on the reverse strand, counting down.
AACCTCTTTCGAAAATTGAATTTGTGAAGGATTTGGGCGTTCAATACAGGGTGATTCGGGAGTGTCGGCGCGTGTGTGTGCGCCGATCTTTATGAAGGAAATGGAACGTGCAGTGGTTTAACGGTTTTTACGAAATTAAACGAAAGAATAAATAACATAAAAAGAATAACAATAACAAAGTAACAAGAACACAAAGTTAAAGAGCGAATGTACGTCACGCACTGTCTTCGTGGGTCGTGCAGATGCAGGGGTCGGCTATGAGGTTCGCTATAGCAGGGTCCAGCGTCGAGGTCGATCGGCACCAGCTTCCATGATGGCCTCTTTGCAGGCGTTGGCGGCAGCGGCGTAACGATAGGTGGTACCGGTGAATAACGTGGTGAACTGGACCGCAGCCGCTTGACTGGCGTACGTGGTAACGGTGTAATGATAGGTGGCACCGGTGAATAACACGGTGAACTGGACCGCAGCTGCTTGAATGGCGTACGAGATAGCGGTGAACGCTTATCCTAACCAGGCTATTAACAACACCGGCGTCGGATGGTGGCCCCATATGACCAGGCTATTAACAACTCCGGTCAGGGGGTAAGAGACTCTTTCCAGGCTATTAACAACTCCGGAAGAAGAGTGACTTTCTGATCGACGCGCGCACGCTTTTATACCCTGTCGGGGGCGCTTCGGCGGTGCTCGGTAGCGATTGTTACCCGAGCGCGCATTCGTTTCTATCATGTGGGGGTTTGACGTCACGTATGGACGCGTCTACCGAGATCGGGGTTCGGCGCGTCATCGTGCGGGCTCGTTTTTGCCGCATTGTTCCCACATACCCCCTTCCTAGTGACGGAGTCATACGTTGAATCTTACGGGATGGTTAATTCTTCTCCCAGAGCGGGTTCTTTTTTCGTAAACCCCTTGTTGGAGTGTGTGACTTTGTGCTTCTGTGAAAGCTGGTTTCACGCGTTCTGCCGTCACTGTGTATGGCGTTCCATCTTTGTTTAATGTGTATGTTCGCTTTCCACGTTTTAAGATTGTGTATGGTCCATAGTATGGTCGCTGTAGGGGTTTTTTAGCTGTGTCGTTTCTTAGAAAAACTTGCGTAGCTTGGCTGAGTTTTTGGAATACAAAACTTTTGCTTGTACCATGTGTTGCTGTTGGTACTGGTTTTAGTGCTTGTATTTGCCGTCGTAGTTGCGCTACGTAGTTTTCTGGTTCTAATGTTTCTTTTCGGTGTTCGTTTAAGAACTCGCCTGGTATTCGGATGGTTTCTCCGTATACCATTTCTGCCGCTGCGCGCTGTGGCGGATAGATCTTCTTTCCATGCCGTTCTTATCCCGAGTAGGACAATTGGTAATGTGTCGTTCCAATTTTTTGTGTCGTGGCACATTAAAGCTGCTTTAAGTTGACGATGGAATCTTTCTATCATGCCATTTGCTTGCGGGTGGTATGCCGTTGTTCTGCATCTCGCGAATCCGGCTACGTTTTCAAGTTGTTTGAAAAGTTTTGATTCGAACTGTCTACCTTGGTCTGTGGTGACTTGTAACGGTGTTCCAAATCTTGCTATCCAGTTAGTGAAGAATGCTCGTGCTACCGTTTCGGCTTCAATGTTTTCTAACGGGATAGCTTCTGGCCAACGTGAGAAACGGTCTATACAAGTAAGGATGTATCTTTGTCCGTTTGATATTGGCAGTGGTTGAATCTTGCTGATGGCGGTTGGAATTTTACTGCTTGTGGTTTGTTGTGTCTAGTCACTTTTGAAGTTTGGCAGTGTATGCACTGCTGTGCCCCATCTTCGGCAATCGTTTTGAATGCCTGGCCATACGAATCTTTGAGACACGAGTCTGGCTGATGCTTTACTTCCTGGGTGTGACAGTTGATGCAGACTTTCGAAAACCTGTCGTCTGAATGGTTTGGTGACGAATGGTCTTGCGTTTGCTGTGGACACGTCGCAGTATATTTCGGTTGTGTGCCCTGGCATTCTTATTTTCTTGAGCTGAAGACTTGTATTATTTAGGCGTAACGCGTCTTGTAGCTCCTTGTCGTTTTGCTGATCTACTCCCATCTCGTTGAAGTTGATTCCTGCCGTGAGTTGATTGACTCTGGACAGTGCGTCTGCCACTACGTTGTCTCTACCTGATATGTGCTGGATATTTCTTGAGCCACATCTGTGCTGTTCGATCGTTTACGGCATAATTGTACATATTTCCAGTGTATCGCAACCCTTGTGAAGGAGATCTACACACTTTTTTGCTTCGGCCAAAGATAGAACACTCTTCGGCTTCCGGAGCGTTCTCAATTTCTATGTCCACGCCTGGGTCATGTATTGATTTACTATTCATTGAGTTTGCATTTTATAGCTACTCGGCTACTGCCAGCTGTACCACAGGGTGGAGAAATGAAATGATTTATTGCAGCAGAGCCCTGCCGAGTTACTTCTTAATCCATAACTTACTCCGCAGCCAGGACAAACAAAAATGAGTACTGAGATACTTAGCTTCACCACTGCTGGCAACAGCGGCTACTAAACCCCCCCACTGCGTGAAGGTGTATCCCTTGGGGGGATTTTTTTCTATATGGGTAATAAGTGATCTAAAAATCAAGAAGAGCGTCAATGAAAGTCATTACATCTCTAGTTAATTCCTCTTTGAAGAATCTGCCGTCGAGTACCCGCTAGCTGCCTTTACACTTATAAGTCGCTTTAACTTCTCTGATTTCGACAGTGGCTTTTAACTGCTGTTTCATTTTGTTCTTTTCTTTGGTCCTCTTACTCATCGCCCCTAATCCACTAAAGATCACGCGATATGTCGTTTTATATTTGGCAGTTGCTCGTGGTTTCTATTCGTCAAGAAATTTAATCTCCCGCTTTTGGATGGTGCAGCTTCCTCACTTTCGTTGTTTTGCACGCTGCTAATCATAAGTTCTACGAATTTGGTCATTTTGACTTCAATGATACACCCAACGAAAAAGTAGCGTAAATATAATAAAAAAACGAATTGAGACAATGAACAAGAACGTTAAAATCATTCCGAAGAACATGTTCATTGTATTAATAAAACAACTTAAAACCTCCCCTTAGACAATGAAGTTTAATGAATCAAAATTTTTAGGAAGCGAAGGATGATGGTTTTTTAGATAAGTACTCGAAAGTACTGAAAGACCAGCCCCATCAATGGCAAAACTGACCGAAAGTGAAATTTAAAAGGATTAATTAGGATTCAAATACCTTGTTTTTGATTAACGTAGGGGAATCCTAAAATAATCCAAAGGGAGCAATCGCCTAGTTATTTAACCTTAAACTAACGTGTGCAAACAAAGAGCGTGACGGACGTATGATGAGACGTACATCTGCACAATTTCTTCAACAGATAACCTTTCGGTGAGGTAGTACTCACATTGCGCCAATTGGAAAGGGGGCTGAGTGAAGAACTCTTCGTGTACAAACCGGAGGTACGCGTCGGAAGGATTAGGAACTGGTCCTGGAGCCATTAATTGGCACAGACCGTTCAATTCATCTTTAACGCAGAACACAAGTGGTTGATCATCTATGTCACCTGGTTTTGGGAAAGGTACGTATGAATAACGTTCACGGGTAATGTCGACTAATTGCCTATAGGAGGCTAGGATATTAGGATCGAGGTTAAACCGGTCTGGGATGTCCTGTCCTGGTCTCGCAGGATATGAAAGTTGGTATTGTATACCATTCCATGTCGAGTAGTAAGATCCAAGAGCGTAAAGGATTTCGCCTATTGGTTGGGGAACATCGAGGGAGCGCCCAATTGAGAGTGGATGTTGGGGACGAGCGCCTAATTGGCTTTCGACTACATCGTGTAATCTCTTGAGAATGAGGGTTCTCATCAACCTTAGAAACTGCGGTTCAGTTATCGGAATGTCAAACATGACACCGGCAACATTTGCTAACGTCCTATGGACGGCAGTGAAAACGCGCATTAAGTTTCCGGGAAGCACTTCGAGTATAACGCGTCGGCGTCGACTCTGTAGTCTCCCGAACTGGAGTCGGAGGTCGGCGGATAACGTCGGCTGGACTATCGTTGGGTTGGGGGTGGGGGCTGTGGCTGAGGGTTGGTCCACCATTATTATGGGATTTAGGTAGGGGTAACACCTCTGCTATGGTTAGTGTAGCTTCAAAGCAACGGACTAAATCTTTTTGAGTCAAAGTCCCTTGTAGGGTCTTATTTCTCTTAAAGTACGCTGATTGCGCTCTGAGAAGAGCGATTCTATCACTGGATGAGAAAGATTGGTGGATGGTACCAATTCGATAGCAACGCATATGATAATACACTGGCTGAGTAAGTCGGTTCGTAAGGTAAGCCTTATCGTCTGATCGAACTCGAAAATTAAAAGGAGCAAACTAATTACTGTTACGGTCTCTTTTTAACCAATGTAATGTTGCTCTTTGCACACCTTAGTTTAAGGTTAAATAACTAGGTGATTGCTCCCTTTGGATTATTTTAGGATTCCCCTACGTTAATCAAAAACGAGGTATTTGAATCCTAATTAATCCTTTTAAATTTCACTTTCGGTCAGTTTTGCCATTGATGGGGCTGGTCTTTCAGTACTTTCGGGTACTTATCTAAAAAACATAAACCATCATCCTTCGCTTCCTAAAAATTTTGATTTATTAAACTTCATTGTCTAAGGGGAGGTTTTAAGTTGTTATATTAATTCAATCACTACCCCTTTTGAGCCTCTGACTCCACCATGGACATGTTCATTGTCTCAATGGATATTTATCACATCTGAATCAACATATTCATTCCTGAATGTAAGGTGCATCATCTTAATGTATTTATTTCACTGATTTTTATGTTCTCTAATTCGTTACGTCAATGGTGTTATAACATTGAAATGATGTAAAATATTAATTAAGTCAAAGTATCAAAGCATTGAAATTGTTACCTTTAATTATTGGTTTAATAAATATCTTCCATTATCCCAACGTTTAAGGTTCAGTGATCCAATGTACAGGGTGTACAACTAAGAAAGGAGGCCGGCCATAACTCGGAAACTATTTGAGATAGAACAGTGAAATAAAAAATCTTATAATAAATGTGGCCAAGAGAAAATGCTGGAAATTATTTTCAATTTCCTACCATTGCCGCCAGAGGGCGTTTCACTGATTTCAACTTGAAATTCCCATTTTTTGGGCAATTTTCCTCAGTAAAGTATTTAAAAAAATATATTCGTTGTAAACTATTGATCAATATGTAAAACTTTGTTTAATGAATTTTTACGATTGCTGTCAAAATAAAGGGAGGGGGAAGTAAATTACGTGTTACTGCTTGAATTTGTCAAGATTGGTCTCGATGTAAAGAGAATACTTGATATTACCAAAAAAATCCAAAGCTGTAAACTAGATAACAAAGTGACATTATGTCTATTTCGGTTGTTGTATTATAAGCAAAAATGCTAATTTCCCATGGAGAAGCATTGCAGCATATTTTGAATGCATGCAAAATGCAACTGTTGCAGGACCACTGAAATTTTGAAAGAAATGAAAGTTCTCATAGCCTACTTTATATTTTATATTAAGCTTACGATTTGTTTATACCTCAAATTGCCTCTTATATTACATATTTTTGACTATATCTTCGGTACTATAAGAGTCTCATCTGGACCATCAGCAAACCTTTTTTTAAATACAGATCTGACAATGTTTTACTCAAAATGTCATAGAAGTGTGAGATGTGATATGTGAATTACTATTTCAAACTTTTCAATAATATAAAATAGGTAATATCGTCAGGTCTGTTCTCAAAAAATTGAAGTTAATGATAGAAACGTCGAATTTGTGTACGGCATTTTATAGAAAAAAATCGATTAAAAAACCTAAATAAAATTTTGTTTAAGTTCGCTAAGACGATAACAACGAATCTGTTAAAAACTTCAATTTAATTGCCATTACAATACGCTACTTACGTGTTTCTAGTTGAAAATCCTTTGTAAGACTTATGGTTATTGATTCTACCTAGCAATAGTGTGAAGACTTGGTTCAGCCTTCATAGGGAATACATATCGGAATTACACCACTCCTATTTCTTCTATACTGTAATTTGTAGGCTGTAGTCTAAGAAAAGAAAATGTATGGATGGTCTAAAAAAAATCCAAATTAATTTTTTTCTATATTAAGACATTTAAAAAGAACAGATAAAATACCTTAAACATGAATATAAAAAAGAAAAATGAGTAAGACTTAATTTTTTTCTTGGCTTAATAAAAATTCTGTCAATTTATGCACTTTAGGAAAGGATTTTTCGGTTTTAATATCATAAAAGTATCTTTGTATAAAGTTCCAAAACATTTGGGCCTTTGGAGGAAAATCTAAATTAAAAACAAAATATTTTGTAACATAGGTACGTTCACAGCTCTTAAAAATTGAGAAAAAGAATATCGAATTCCGTCAAAATATACAAATATTTCTTTAATAGAAAGAACATCTTCGCCTACCGCCAATATAAATGGCTGTATGGCTTGTTTTTGATTTTTTAGAAATTCCAAGTGGTCTTCTAATTGTTGTGGACATTTTTCTACGTATAAAAATGCATGTTGTGAGTCTCTTATGGTAAATTTGGTTGTAACCTTCTTGCCCAGATTGTCGTCTTTTTTGACAATTCTATTTGTGGGGACAAAATAGCCATGGAGCGCCCACATTATTGCTGCATCATGACCATCTAAAATATAGGAGTAAAACTAATCAATAATGATAAAAACTAATAGTTACTTTGACCAATGATATTCTCATGTAAGATGTGGTAAAAGACATCGGAGTCCCTTTTCTTTAAGGTGGTCCTCATCATTTAAAAATGAAACAATTGACATAGAGTATGTTGGCCAATTTTTTAATAACCCGTTGGCATTTTCAAATGCTGCAGTAAAGCAGTAAAATAGGAACATACCAAACGAAAACCCTGTGGGACTTGGGCTATTTTTCCAAAATTTTTACCAATATGGTGTCTTTTTATTACTTTTAAGACATTAAGGTCTACATGTTCAGCTAAAATAGTATATTAAAGTATAAGTGGATAAACAGGTCTTTAAAACACGCGCGAGTTTTCAAGCACGGCGGCGCAGCATTTGAGCAATATCACCCTTCTGTGATGCGTGGATTTATGGCTTTAATACTTCATAACCTGTCTCACACCAGCATTCACCTTGTTCCTTATGACACACAATACAAGCAGCAACCTTCGTGCTTGTGCTTGCCATATGAGATAACGCACTTTGCTCTGTTGAAAGATACTTACTATAAAACGCTAAAATGAATTATCAGCGCTAACTTCGTCTAGATCGCTAGGATTTCGTTTCCGATTGATAATAGAGCTATATGCCATAAAAAACTTATCTTTACTCGTGACATATAGACTTATTATTATTATCCTTTTCAGTGTGAATTGAGATGAAGTCACAAAGATATCGCGTGGGTTTTTGGAAAAGGGAAAGGTGACAAATCTTAAAAGAAATTTGTTCTTAAAGTCATCGAAATGTTGGGTTCATTTTGCGGAAAGTCTAGGACCAAATCAATTCTTTTAAATAAAGATCTACGAACTCTTGATGCAATGTAAGTCTGCAGTTTTGTTGTCGGGTAAAAGACTTTTTTCTACTGCTACTGCAGTTGTTTAAACTAAAAGTAAGTATTGCTTCCACAACCAAGAATACTTATGCTCTTCATTACCGTTGCATTATTTATATCGCTATCTCGACGAAATTCATACACATCCTCACTTGTGCATTGTTTGTCATCAACAGTTCGAGTAATTTGCAACTAAAACGATTACAAAGTTACAGTTAACTGTTTAATTTATATCTACGTATAATACCAATTTCCAACAATTTAGTCAATAAATTCTCATATAACAATGGGTTTTTCAATTTCCGAAAAAGTAAACAGATTTATACAATTTTATGTGTATATTTTAAGATGTGTGTGTGTGTGTATTTTAGCGTTAACAATCAGTTTGCACGTTCAATGAAATGGTTAATTTCGTTTGCCGAACCTATTGTATATTAACTTCTACACAAAGTCTTTACTCTACGTTAAAGCTATGTATATTATCTCAACTTTGAAAGAATATACGCTATTATGTAGTTCTGGAGAAGCAACAGAATAATAAATGTGGCTTCTTTGATAAAAAATGCCTTATTCTTATGCATTTAGAGCATAGGTAAGCTAATAAGCCCTTATTAACAAATAATAAGAAAACGTTTTCAAAAAAGCTCAGTTATAAGGGGCAATCTAATAGGCGTGGGAGTTATGAATAGGGAATTTAAAATTTAGGTTAGCAAATATAGTTAAGTAACTTTAGGGCGCCACGATAGTTCTTTAGGAAGTTAAAGCTGGTAATCAGAACTACGAAGAGCTTAGCAGCTTGTAGTAACAGAGATATGATTTCTGAAAGAAAATGTGGGTATTCGGTAAAGAAATACACTGAAGTAATGGTAGTGGTGGTTATAATGAATCAAATATAACGATTAACACAACAAAATAATTATAAACAAACAAATCTCCACAGGAGTGAAACAATAAAGGGGGTTTAACTTTTACCTTGTAAGGATTGAAGTTTACATAATACAATAATGTTTAATAAATGACACAAAAATACAAGTACATATATCAGCAACCGACTTGGTAGCTGTACAAAAGTCAGTAGTAGATGTAATTATACAACGCTTACCACAATATCCGAATACCGCCGTTGCGCAACGCCAATACTGTTGGATTATCTAAATAAAAGGTTGATTAACATGAAAATTATTAGGGCTGCGACAAGCAGACCGACTGAAATGTAGCAATTACCAACTTTAGTCAGTACTTAGTTTCGAGAGTTGATATTTATGAAAATAGCAATCAGCTTTTGAATTTTTAACTTTAGGCAAATTAAATCTTCAAGGTAAAAGATAATAAACAAATAACAAAAGTAACTTTCAAGGTAGGTAACGAACAAAGTTAATGTAGAAATTAAACAGACAGTAACAAAATGAATTAAATAAGTGATTTAGTTTGAAGCAAAATATGAGATAAGATCAAGTAATTTAGTATGAGCAAATTTTATAGTAAGCAGTAACAAAATTCAAATAAGATTAAACAAAAATGTAAGGTTAAAAACTTATCGATCTTGTTTCCAAAGTTGACACAAGATGGCAGCGTTTAATTCTTTGAAATCAAATAATTTCTTCCTGCAGGAATGCGGAAGTGAGTAAAGATGATTTGATGAACAGGAATTATGCAGCTTATCAAGAGAATAACCATCGATGTTCGACAGCAACGGAGTAGCAATAATTTCAGGTAGTTTTAACCAAATTCTTAACAAAATGGCGGCAACCAATACGTAAGATGTAATCCAAAAGTAAACCAGATAATAAACCAGGTAGTAAACGTAAAACGCTCGAGGGGTTATTATATTAATCCTTGAGCGTAGAAACTTTCACGTGGACCAAAATGCAAAGAGACGTATAATACGTTTTAATGGTATTTAGAATAAGCAGATGATTCTAAATAGGCACTAATATTAGTAGGAAACTTTCACTTAGAGACGATAAATATCGATATTAGAAACTTGTGAAATTTTCGTAGCACTTAGTAACGTTCAGTTAGAAACACAAAGTATGAAAGATACGTAGTTAGAAATCGAGCTGCTATTTACATCAGCGCGGAGATATGTTTTAGTGAAGTACTGGTTCTGAAGAAATGATAAAATATTTTATTTAGGTAGCTATGGATCAACCAATCAGAGACTAATTGACTACACTGACAGCCAATACAATAATTTATAATGCATTTATAGCAATTGTCTTCTCGGCCGAGTAGAAAATCTGTAAGGGAACCGACGCAAACGATGTGATTCGAAGTGACGCTTCGCGTAGAATAGAGCAAATAGCGGAGGAAAAAGTAGTACCATAACAAAAGTATAGAAAGCGAACTCTATTAACAAAATATTGAATTCAGAAATTCGTAATCTGTAATTCTTACTAAAATCAATAGAATTGATTTTTGCGAGTTAGGCAAATAATCGAGGAACGTAACAGTTTCATTTAACTACCGTCTGCGAATAAAATAATATTTACAATGTGAATCAACATTTTTGAATACTCGTATGTGCCAAATCTGTCGATTGAGCACCGAGTAGCTCGAGCCCACAAACTAATGGAGGAACAAAGTAGAAAATGTGAGAACGAATAATTTGGAAGAAGCCTATTTGAAGCGAATTGAATAACTAAAAGTAGAAGCGTAAGAAACCAATTGTACAGAGTGACAAAACATTAATAGGATAAAATATTATATTGTGTGAAATCTAACAACAAATAATAAATATATATTGACAATATAAGTTTTACTAGTTTTTACGGTGCTCCCATCTCCGAAAATTTGAAGAGTACCAGATTTTCTTCGAATTGTTGCGCTCCAAACAGGCGTATTCCGTGAGACAGTGAGCATTAAAGCTACTCAGACTTCAGCCATACAAAATGAAAATTCTGCTTTGATAGGAGAATACAGTTTTGCAAAAGTTATGACAGATTTAATTTCAGCCATAAACCGTCGTCCAAGAGGATCAGGATTAGAGGTTGTTCCAATCACACCTTTCAATATTGCATTGTCCTTCTCAAGAGATGTGGATGGATGAGAATTTACGGTGAAATGTTCGAACCACCCTTTAAGTTGCACCTTTAAATTGGAACGGACATATTTATGATAATCAAGGGAAAAACAACGAATCAACACTTCGCTGACATTCCTTGTACATTACCAAATTGTTCAACACTAAAGGTTTAGAAGTTAGGGTTTTGTGTTCATTCAACAGCAAATACGTCTCTTAGGTGGTAACGCTTAACACTCTTATTGTTCCCCTTTGACCCCTTTTTAACTTGAGAGAAACATTTCAGGGGTTCTTTTAACTCATCCTAACAAATTATGCATTTGTTCCAGTTTAATACATGTCCCCCCTATTCATCCCCCACACTTTTTGTGATTTACTGCGAGAATTTCCCCACTTTCACTCCCCTGCATGTTTGCTGGGCATCGGGAATGTGTCTTTGATTCGGTCAGAGAGTAATATTTGCTACTTACCAATAATTTCTTGAATTTGTAAGTGAGTAACGGCTGAGGTTTGCTTTTGTGAGTTGCAGTTCAAAAATTGACCACCTATAAATATCTAATGTTTGTACCAATTGTCGTATTTCTTTCACTATGTAACGAAGTACTAAAATTGATCACTTGGCGTCTTAAAACAAAACTGTTCACGTAGTACAATCGGTACACCTTCGGGAATTTGTTTTTTAACTGACTAGGTACTCGTTTTTGGTTGTTAATATCGTGTGTTTAACTTAAAAATGTGATGGGTATATTGTTTTTTATACGTCAACGGAATAAATGAATGGCGATGGATGCGTAATTGTTTCAGAACAAGCAATGGAAGAGGTTTAGGTTCAACATCACAATAGAACTGAACTAACTCTACAAGTCCCGTTCTCAATTTTTAACAATACAAAATTACATTCGAGTATATATTTGCAATAAAAATGAAGTAATGACAAGCTGATGGTGTACCAATGAATTAATGTTTAATGACAAACGGTTACCGAAAGTGTAAAATGTTAAATCTGCTGCACAATTGCAGTCCCTATAACTTGTTGACATGCTTGTATATCAGCACGCCCACTAAACGTCAATCTGATTGTTGCATTTATTTTCATACTTTCAACTCTTTATTTTATTTTTATTCTGTATTTTATATCACTATGAGTCATTGTATGCAAATTATACTAAGTGATAACCAAATTCATATAAAGAGATATAGAGATGTAGGTAAGGTTTCAGGGTTATTAATTACAGCAAATAGGTCGGTCTGCGTATAGCCGCAAGCTTTCGAGATACAAATACATACAAACCGTTGTTTAAGCATTAAATATAAGTTGTGTGTCTTGAAGATTTTGGAATTCCACCCCTATCACTGCATACTATGGAGGGTGTTAAAACCTTTTAATGCTGTACATACCTATACACAGTAGAATACGTAATCAAATTGATCCTGGATACATTAACAGTCGTCAGTCATATATCGATTACCTAATTTGGCCTGTTTAATCATGCCATTTTTCAGTATATGGCATTTCTTCTATAGGTGTGCAAAATGTTGATCTGTATAGGGTACTTTAAATTGATAAACTTGAGCCGGTTTAAATAATAATAATAAAAAACACAATAGATCATTATAGAAATTTTTTCAAAACAAATTTTAGGCTAATTACAGCATTAAACATCCTAAAAAGAATAATAGCCTTTATAGATAATCTGTTATACTTCTTCTTTGAAATGTTTTTGTAGTATGCATTGTGGGATAAATTAGTGGTAAGTATTGGTCGTATTTTCTATTTTTGAAGCGCTTAACGTTGCAATTTTCCTCCGAAATTATATTTCTTTGCCTTTAGTTTGGTTACTGTAGGTTCATTCGATTTTATTACTGGTTCACCATTAAGCACGGATTAGTTAAAGTTGATTTAAAAAGAACACTTAGAGACTAGTATACAGAAGATAAATTATAAGAATATGCAAGCCCCATACTATCCATAATAAAAGATCATAACAAATACATGGATGATGATAATTGAAAACGATCCAACCGCCAAATTGGAAAAATTGAGTTAATGGCACCATGCGATAGCCTGATATCCATTTTATGTGTGTAAAAGGTACCAAAAGCCTACTGCAGTTCTAGCGACATCCCAAGCGACTATTAGCTAAAAAGTCGTTTGCTTTTATAGAAAAAGATCCAAGTCATGGTACCATTTATAAAAATATAAGCAATAAACTACTTTTCTTTAATTATTGAAAAGGATCCATCCACCAAAAAACCATTAAGTTTATGTTTTGGCACTGGGAAAAAAGCATGTAATCTTCATCACTATTTACTTCAACACTTCCAACATTGCTATTGAAAAAAAAATTAAGTATGTGGTATATTTTTTAAAAAAACGTGAGTTTTTACATTATCGCGATTACTCACGTTTTACAATTTGGCGCTTGGATCGTTTTCAATTATCATCATCCACATAAAATTGAAAGTAAGTTCAGTTGTGTTATACAAGACCAACGCATAGTACATTATTTAACGAAAAAGCAGACTTGGTTTTCTCGGAACCATCAAATACTACGCGAGTTTTCATTGTAGTACTAGCGGTTTTTATCACTGCATCGCATGGTGCGGCAAGTAGTATTTCAGTTCCGTTTAGAATTTAGAATTTCTGTAATGCGAAACATGTCACCATGTCTTTGGTATTCGTCTAACAATATTACATATTCTTCCCACAAGGATGCTTCGCTCTTCCGGATCTTCAGCATTATCGAACCGTAGAGCAGATAATAAAATTGAAATTCGTCTTATGCCCTTCACACATCTAAGCATTCCTCCACCGGTACCATCTATATCGATTCTTACCATAAAAGTAAGCTGAGTTAGCTTTGTGAAGCGTCACGTCATTTTGATCATCTCCTATTTGCTCTGCGCACTATGCGGACATTTAGAAGCTCTCAGAATGTCGTGGGGACTTATATGGACATATAGAAGTCCTTAGAATGTCTTTGGGACGCCTTTGAAAGATATGTGCTACGTGGGCGGTGTTTCTTTGTATATAGGTTTATGTCAATTACGCCAATTTTAAGTGTAGGTAAATATCTCGACTTACGGACGGTAAACCTCATTTAAACTCCACAGATGTTTGGATAACGTATTTAATAACGTATACGTTAAGTTTGAACAAATTCTGTCATAAATCGTTCCGCGGAGGAACTACCTTAAGTGAATAGGTTACCTCAATGAATAAATTTACTTAGATTGGTTGAGTCAGTCCAAGGTTTATTAAGTGAATAGGTTACCTTAATGAACAAATTTACTTAGATTGGTTGAGTTAGTCTACGTCATCGCCAGTCCTTTCAGACACGCCCACCACTAAATTTGAATGATTATATTCACATTTAATAAGTTTATAAGTGTATGAATTAAATTCTTTGATATTATGTACTTTTTTTTGGAGTAACTAACTGCTGTATTTTCGTTTCATATTTCTATAAAAAAATGCAAATGTGTTATCTACTTATTACAATAAATTATACAAGTAGATCTTTTTGAATTTTAAGGTAATACGAATTCCGTTCCATAACTGAGAAATGATTTTTTTGATACAGCGCTGCATTGCTGATTTCTACCTCAAGAAAGTAACTCCACCTACCTATCGATGCTGCTAATTCGCGTATGCCCTTTTTTCTACACCCACACCAAATTTTAAAATCATTGGCCAGTCAACAAGGGAATGATTTTTCTAAATGTAGTCTACAAACACAGTGCGAGAGAACCGCCTTAATTATTATTTTTGTGGGATCAAATTGTAAGCAGCAAAAAAACTTTCTTTTCGTAGATATTTGTAGCAGTTTTTCTTTTAAATATTTCATTCGTAGGTTAGGTGTGTATTTATTTGTGTATACCTTTCGTAGTTTTTTTTTTTCTTTGAAAACATACTCCTTTATTGAGTCTTAGAATTAGAACAATGTAAAAAAGGTGTAGGTAAATATGAGTGAACTATTTGAAAATATGTATGTACTAATGAAGTGATGAAAAAGACGTATTGAAACAAAATACTGGACAAGACACCGAACATCTCCTGCAAATAGCTACGTTCCTAGAGGATTTTAGAAATTTAGATCAGTTTATGAATAATATCACACTGCAAGTGTGCAACAGACAAATATATTACCTATGCAACAGACTGAGAGCGCGCTATAACATGAAGTGTGGCGGGACTGGCAGTGACGTTGCACCCTCCCTGCAAGCTGCGCGCAATCCCCACAAGCTATGCGATTGGGGCAACCTATTCACTGCTTCCACTAGTCACATATACTGATTTATCTTTTAATTATAGGATACAATTAATTAAATTAATCATAAGCAAATAATAGGTACGCGGGCTTAAGAATACATCATACGAATAAAAAAATGTCTTGTAAACCTTGTTTAATTAGAAGAAAATATACAAAATTAATCACTTTTTCTAATCAATAATTTTATTTATATGAACCGTGTTCTATTTATAACGTGTATACAACTAGTTAATAAACCTAAACGCATTGTTTTTCTAATGTTAATTGATAAATGTGTATATGAGGTAGTTTACATTTCGCGCTGCATATAAAATTCAAAAGTTTTCACCGATCATGCGCATAAGCTCGCAGTACCAATTGTATATCTATCCTTGTTAATCATCTTTGAGCCAACTGATCTGGAGTATGCTCGTTCCAGTGCTATATGTTTTAAGCTTAGACCTCTCTGGCTGGCCGATGATGTTAATATTGTTAATTTTGGTATTAAAAGGGTGATTAGAGTGAAAATTAAGGTATCTCCAACTATGGGTAGGTTTTTGATACCAATCGAATTTTGATCCATCTCTTATAACAAGTGTGTCTAAACATGCAATTTTATTATTTATCTCTAATTCTACAAATTGATTGATTCCATTGTTGGAAAAGCTCTAAATGGGGTGCGTGGTAATACCAAATAATCCAAAATGGGATTAATAAAAACAAAAACTCGCAACCTTCCCCATGGTATGTTTTCTATGAATTGGTTTGATGAAGGCAATTCACTTGTGAAGATGGTACAATAAATTCTTATTTATAAAGCGACATGTTTCGACAACTTAAATTGTTGTCATCATCAGGCTAAATATCTATAATATACGTGATAACTAAGAATAACAAACTTATGTATACTTACATTAAATTAATATATATTAGGTAAGTTTGTGGATTCCTTATTACGCACTTGCTAACCCTACTCTTTTCCAGCGATGAACCCTTTGGGGGCTCTTCTGTTTCTTTAATTTTGTCACCATTTCAATTGCTCACTATCGAATTTTACCTTAAATTTAATGTAAGTATACATAAGTTTGTTATTCTTAGTTATCACGTATATTATAGATATTTAGCCTGATGATGACAACAATTTAAGTTGTCGAAACATGTCGCTTTATAAATAAGAATTTATTGTACCATCTTCACAAGTGAATTGCCTTCATCAAACCAATTCATAGCTTCAACAATTAAAGAAAACATACCATGGGGAAGGTTGCGAGTTTTTGTTTTTATTAATCCCATTTTGGATTATTTGGTACTCTAATTCTACAGTAAATTTTAAATTGGGATGAAAGTTATTAAAGGTTTCTAAAACTTCGTCAATTTTGTTATGTTTTGCGGTTAATAAAATGCCATCAACGTATCTAAAATAGAATGAAGGAGAAAAACTTAAATTTTGTAGGCAAATACCTTCCATAAACTCCATTACTAAATTAGCGATTTTGTGGCTGATGCCTGATATAGGTGAACCCATTGCACAACCATAATTTTGTTTGTAAAAAACATCTAGAAATTTGAAGAAAGTGGTATTTAGACAAAAATTTATTCCTTCGATGAGTTGTTTTTTAGAGAGTTTAGTAAAGTTTTTATCTCATTCCATTTTTTATTAAGGATTTTTTCAATTAAGTTAGTAGGAATGTTAGTGTATAAAGGTAGACACACACATACAGTTTTTCCTCAAGGCAAAACTGTGCAGTCAATGCCTTGAGGATTTCCTTCAAATAAGGCTGCCCCACACACGGACTGAGGTTTAACGTCAGTTCGTGACTCGTAGAGCAATGGCATCTACTAACGATTGATAATACTACGATTGCTGGTTATCTTGTACACATCCTGGTTGGGGGCTGGGCAAACTGGAATAACTCAATGGACTTTGCTGACCGCGGAATACACCTAGTTGTTGGGGTTGAAGATTAGTGTCTGGACGGTAGTAGCGGCCGAATTGACGTTGATTTTGTACAGATGCAGCCTCCTTAACAAGCTAATGCGTCATGGTTAAGTGGCCTATTTTGGAAGCCCTCGTAATTTTATAGCGATAGCTTTTCCAATAATGTCAAACCGGCAAAATACATCATTTACGATACTCAATTGAATGTCGTAATGTTGTACTTTAATAATATAATATGAATAGTAAATAAACACGTTTAGTATACTTTGTTCAGAGCTGGGACAGGAAAACCAGAAGATATACAGTATCACTTTTAATTTCCAATTTTCCTTCATGCTATACTAAGTAAAATTTAAAAACAAAAACAACATCTACGGATGTGAATTTTTTTAATTTACCAAAAAGTTAAATACGTAGCCTTTTTGTCTAAAATAATTAGGGAAACAAATAACCGAATATTAAGATTTTTATACATTAAAATCCCTAATTAATCCCTAATTCTACACCCTATATTACACACATTTAAGTATACACTCTGTGTTAAACCTTACGATACCACCACACACGCCGAGTTTGGCCTGTACAGGCAGGCCTGCGCAGTTATTCACAATGGTTTTTCGGATAGGATTTGTGGACTGTACAGTCCACCGGCGGCCTCAAGGTCTTCACCACACACGTTGAGGAAAATCTAAAGGTTTGGACTGCGCAGTCCGCGCCTTGAGGAAAAACTGTATGTGTGTGGCTACCTTAATGATGTAACATCTAAAGATAGAAGGATATGATCACTTACATTTTTTACTGATTTTGGCCTTTTCTTTAAAATCTATAGAATTCTTTATTGAAAAAGGTTTCTTTCCTAAAATGTTAGTTATAGTTCGGCCGCTGGATCTTTACCGATGTATGTTCACGTTGCTTCTTTGTCCGTGCGCTCATATGCGCACCCGCGAGCCTGCTCTCGGCTCTTGGATCGCGTCACATAAACACGGGGAAGGGTTTCTCCGGCCTGTGAAGCCTTATCACAGTATACGTCTTAAGACGTATACTGTGGCCTTATCGGCCATCCTATTATCACTCCTATGTATTAAAGAAGGCCGTGGGTGCCTGCTGTCTTGTGGATTGTGTTGCAGAAGTCAAACTCCTTGGTCACCTATAACAAACAAGCACAAAAATACCGTTAATATCGCCTTTAGTGTCACCTACCCAGAACTGCTGGGTAACCAGAACGTATGTTAGGACTTGTAAGCCGATCAAGCCTGCTATCACACTGTGGAACCCTCTGCCACCATCATCTCTGCGTCTTCTGCATTGAGTATCATTTTAATTAATATATTTACATCAAGTTACCTTGAAATGTCAATACAGAATTAAATTAAATGAGACTAAGTCTACGCATATAAACTTCACTAATAAAATATTAGATTATCTACCAGTGATAATTAATCATCAAATAATCCCTCATAACAAAACGGTAGATGTGACAGCAGCTCCGCCGCTGGCGCTGGTTAATTAAACACATTTTCGTATTTGTATTTTGAGTGTTAATAAATATCTAGTTTAAATGTCATAAGTGTATCTATTGATTAATAATTAAATAAGCAAGACTTACTCCTCTTTTTTTTTCTTCCCTGATCGCGAAGAGGAAGATTCCTTTTCATCTGATCTGTTATTAGTTCCTCCTATAATTCTAAAACACATACTTAACATAATAATAATGTGGCCTGTATGAATCCAATTATTTTTACATCTTTTTTTCGTCCATTTCTCTATCGCCTATCTAAATTAATTTCTATTGTATACTGGTAGAAGTAGTTTATTGAAGGACTCAAAATATTTGACTTATGTCACCTTGTGATTTCCGAGTTCATTAACCTTGACTAAAGGTAGGTCCCCGTGAGCGGAAACAACGCGTAAAAGCGTAAATGCGGAATGTAATGACGCCATGGGAGATAATATAAGGTATACTTAGGTTATGTTTATCTGTATAAAAATATGGAATATCCGACGCCATTGGGACAGTCAGCCTAAAATAGCATAAGTACGCATTTACGTTTTTACGCGTGAAGTCATTTCCAGATGAGGAATTGTTTTTTTTCACATTCGATGTGCAGAAAATGGAAGGTATAGATTATGGGATATTAAAAGCGAAAGAATTATAATAGTAGCAAGAGATATAAAATTTGATGAGAAATGTTATAGTAAGGAAAATGATACACAAATTGAAATAGACGAGTCTAGGGGCTTCATGCGTGATGGAAACGTCGCTGAAATTTTACAATGCTCAGAGCCATCAGAAGACCGCTAAGCAAAGGGACACTCCCTGGAATTAGTACAGACTAGAAGATAATACGATCAGAACACATTCGCTTTCCCATCGCACTACCGATTATATCGACCCGACCGTCAGCTACCAGCTACCTGCAGATAAAGCCAACCTGCGTTTTACCCACGGCAGTTTCCAGTTCCATCGACCGCTTGCCACATGCAGCATTGTTACCTGGATATATTGTTTTTTTCGCCGTTCTCTTTCTTCTATTGTCGTACAAATGAGCCACTTACAGGTGGACTTCGTACCCCTTTTGTACTGCAAACTACGTATCTTTTATGAAGTAAGCTAACATGTTCTGATCTTTGCACAAAACACAAATTTTGCTTTCGTTGAAGTTTTTGAAGCTACTGAAATGGTTCCATTAAAGAAAAGAGTTTAGTTCGAATTCCTCCTCGCCTTTATGTGACCCTAATACAAAGTTTGCTCTGGTCAATAGTTTTTGATTAATCGAGGAAATAAGATGTTCCCATTTAAAAGAACGGGTTATTTATAAGTCAATTAATTCATAATTGTTACAATAATTTACAAAGAGATCGCAGAGGGAACGTTCTTTTCGTTCAAGTTTTCAAAACGGTTCGGTGCCCAATAGTTTTTTAATAAGGTTTTCCCCATGTAAATTATGAGGTCAAGTTTCGTTAAACGCATACTGGTTCGTTGCTAACTTTACGCACCTCCCCGGAACCTACGTAGAGTTTAATGCCAGTGACAAATAATCTGCATGAACTAAGCAACTAACTCGCGTCCTTGTGGTTACTTTTGTAAAACAGGATTAAAATTTCCTAAGTGACTTCAAGAATATTGAAAACAAATTGCCCTTTTCATCTCATTGGCCGTCTGTATGACGGCTTTAACATGTCCTATCTATTTATTCAGGTATAGATCCCAACGAATGAACCATTCATTCACCTGTGATAATGTACCTACTTATTACGTTTATGATCTGAACCATAATATTGCAGTGTAACAATTTATTCGATATAGTTTCTTTTACATTACTTAATTAATTCAACGATCGTGTGGAAAAGCGAAAGAAAAATAAATTTTCGAACGTACAAAGATTATGCCAAAACTATTGCAATTTCTAAATATCATCACAATCTAACGCGATTTTATTCTCGTTTAATATAATTAATTTTTAATATTAATGACATGAAATATTCCAAATTAAAATTGGAAAAAATATATCTTTGCACCGTCCGATGACGCCATTTTGTGTTGAACATTTCGAAATTCTATATAAAATATGTGTTGGCAGGACACGTTTACCAAACGATAAAACCATTTTTGCATACTTGCATATATTCACATTCGCCATAAATAAAACCTGCAATTCTTAAGGCATACAAGTACCGACACATACACCCACCTATTGAACTTAAAAGTAATATATTAACATTTTAATTTAATTTTAAAGTCGTCTTCGAAGCTATAAAATGAATGTTCGATTAGATGTTTTTTATTGCTACTTTAAAATGCGTGAGGGAAACACTTCTAATTTCATTCGAGAGGTGGTTGTAAAACTTTGAGGACCAATAGTAATGATTGTTTTGGGATTTGTTTTTATACGTAGATTTTCGTTACTATCATAAGGGCGAATATCGAATGTTGAGTGAGTTTAAAACTGTCATTAACAAAACCAAAAATGGCATTTTAGAAAAACTAATTCACTAATATTATAACATAATACGGGCTGAAATGTTTAAGAGATTCCATTTTAAACAATGATTAAATAACAATGGAAGGCTGATATCAAAGGCGAAAACATATGATTGAATTTATCAGACCTTTTAAATGAGGTATAATGCTTAGGTAAAATACTAACCTAAGGGTATATGACTTGATATCTAAAGCCACGTCTAAAGTAGGGAGGGCGTGAATCTGACGTTTATGACATTAGCGCCAAAAAGTGCACCTCACCCTCCCCTGTGTTTTGGCATTTCTTTTTGAAATATTAAGAGTGGGTCCCTTTCAAATGAATACGCAGTGTACCTATACATGTGCAATTATAGAACGAATGTATCCAGATTCCAGATGAAGTGAATCTGACTAAAGGGCGAAGTCCCACAAATAAAACAGCTAAAACAAAGGTATGTTGTAAAGACGTAATATTTAAATGCTGTCAGACAGCTTACCTATGTGTAATGACTGTTCACTTGTAACCACGATGACGGAGGTGTGGGGGTGGTAGGAAAGGGCGCAGATAGAAAAGATTCAACAAAAATATTGGAAGTGGGTGCTAGGGTTGGATAGAGAAATTCCCGGGTACGTGTTGGAGGAGGAGGTTAAGCTGAGGGAAATACCTATAGAAGATACGAGAGGAAGGAGGTATTTGAAAATGTTGGAATAAGGTGAAGAACGGGAGAATACGTCAGGGACAGGAGGAAAAAAGGCGATATTACGAAAGAGGCGGACATGAGGTGGAGAAAGAGGGTGGAGGGACGACATAGCAGCGGAAATAGCAAGGAAAGACGAGGATGTTCAAATACAGGATAGAAGGATGAGGATAAGAGAGGGAAGGTATAATGAAAAATATAAGTACTTAGTGATAGACGAAATACCAAGATACCTGAAGGGAAAAGGAGGCACAGGGAGTATGAAAGTAGTGCCGCGATTCAGGGTGGGAAATGAAGAGAAAGCCAGCAAATAATGGTTGGAGGCGGAGGAGAAGTTGTGCAGACTATGTGGAGAGTAAAGGGAAAAGATCGAACACATGATGGAGAAATGTGTAGAGCTAAGTGGAGGTTGGAGATTAAACTAGTTACATTAGGGGGTAAAAATTTTACATCGAAACCACTTCTTTTCAATATTTTTGAACTTCGATGTGATGGAGCATTATCCATAAGAAGAAGATTTTTTTTGGTAAATTTTTGATTCTAGAAACGTATTCACTTTTGTCACAAATTGTTCATTGAACCACTCTAGAAAAAGGTCCGAATCCATCCAGGCACTTTTTTGATGATTGTAAAAAACTGGCAGAACAGAGGGATTGATATTTTTTAATGCTCGTGGTTTTGCCAACTTACCTATCACCATCAAAGGTGATTGTCATAACAGTTACCCTCTCTCCTTGTTTTTTTTATCGAATGCATTATCCTCTCAATTGCCGACCAACGTTACTAACATTTTAAAATTTAGGCCTGTTTTATCGCAGTTATAGATGTGGTCCAAACAATTATCTTCTTCTGCGATGAAAGAATTTATTTCTTCACAGAAATTTTCAGCAGCTTGTTTATCAGACAATCCATAGGGGTAAAAAGTTTGCTTTTATTTCCCTTATTTTTGCTCATTTCAGTGTACTGTAACACGTAACATCATAACATGGTTTTTTCATTGTTTCTAGCTAACGTGACGGATTTGTTTCTTCTAACTCAAATTTGAAATCATAGTTAATTTTTGTAATACTAAATAATAGGGATGAAACGAGTAGTGATTTTGACGAATACCGAATATTTGGTTAGGCTCTCAGCCGAAGCGCCGAATATTCAGTACATTTCGCGGGTGAGAGGTTCCGACCTACATCATTGAAGTGTGTGTGGTAACTACGCCGTAGGTGTATTTTTTTCATTCGCGATTACTTAGGTCGTGTCACAACACGCGTTATTTGTTAATTGTTACATCAAATTGTGTTACTTATAGTGTATATCTTAAAAAATATCAGTATTTTTTCGCAAAAAGCTTTACGAAATGGCACCATTTAATAAAAGATCACCTTATTTGGAAATACTGGGAATACTATGCTGATTTTTTTGTTAAAATAATTTTTTTTATGACTAATATTATGCGTTTTTTCATGATTTGGTATACGATATACCACGAACGGTAATAAAAGTAGCCAAATAGGCCGAATACCGAATATTCGTGGCATCTCCACTATACAACCTTGAATATGTTTAAAATAAATTCCTAAATAAGAGGATTTCTGTATTACACGTATGTAGTCTTCGGTTTATGCATTTTTAATTAAGATAATCTTATTAAGAGAATAAATTCGCTCGCATTTTTTTAATGCATGAAGTACCTACCTAAGCCGCGTATGTATTTTTGGTATGTAATTAGTATGAAAGCGATTTTCTATTTGAGTAAACTCCGCTGTTCTAAAGGTAGGAAGTTCATTTAGTTCAAATAAATAATTTCCGCTAGATTTTCTGCAGAGTTTGCAGAATCTCTGTTTGAGGAGGATCTGGAAAGGGAATTGCTGGTTACCGCTAGTATAATTAGCTTGTTTTAATTGCAAGCTTTGCAACTTTAGTTTTTGCAGAAAAAGGGTTAAAATACGTCAAAAGGAAAGTACGAAAATTTATTACTTTCATTTACGATTGATTAGCTGGTAATCTGGAATTACTTCGCGATAAATTATTCGTAACGGTCGATTGTGCGAAGTAATAGTGCGGTTGTAACGTGTCACATTTTCAGTGTAATAGATTACTTTAACGCAAATGGAGAGAAATACAGGTATTTTCACATAATAAAAATGTTAACTAAACTAGGCGTATAATAGGTATCCTTTTATAACAAAAGATGCTACATACACCGGAATTCCAGAATCACCACGACAAACTGTCATAAAGGAAGCATTTATACCGTAATTTAAAACTCCGGTTAATCATTTTCAATTTTTTTAACGATATTCCTATTAATTAGTGGCGGTTGAATCGGCGTTACACGAGAATTATGAGGAGGTATAATTTAATTAGCGATTTAAATATTGTTCGCCACAAGAATAGTCGCGAGTATTAAAATGGCATTTTAAGTAAAACCTTAATTGAAGTAAATCATTTAATTAGCTGTAGACTTCGGAAGCGGTAGTTTAATTCAAGATCCGTTTAAGCGCTAATGGGGAGCCACCAGTAGAAGTAATTTCCCGCGGGGGTCATGAGGCTATAAACAAATAAATACAAGTGTGCTTACGTAGACTTTTCATTTTGCAAACATTTACTATTTTGGAAAAGGGAAATTGTTAGATCGCAATTAAAATCACGAAAACCAACCCGATATTTGATTATAGTATTATAGAAACATAAGATTAGATAATGGGATATTTTATTTAAATGAAACCCTTTTTGCGGAGGAAACGTTTAGATAATCAACTCGGTTTCATTTGATTCTACGTTTTTAGAAGCATAGCTGTTGAAATTACGAGTTTTTAATTATACTGAATGGCGCGCGGCGTAGGAAAAGGGCTACGCCAGTATTTTGGATGCTATTAGATGTTATTAGAGAGGATTCGCGACTTCGTTTCAGCCAAACAAAGCTCACTAAAACTTTCATTAAACTCGAATTCAATGTAAATTACATTCGGCGGTCAGTAGCGCGCTTTTAACGGGGTAAGATAGTCGAGTAGCCGAGTTATCGATTTGAGTACTTCACTTCGGATAAAAGGGTCAACACGTTTCCAGCCAGTCGTGTTCTTTATTACTCTTTCGGTAGCACGCATTCTGGCAACCCGAGGGGGCCGTACATTAGGGGCACCTGCTAGGCTTGCACGCATCCATCATCATCTACGCCTACAGGACATTTCCTATTAATGGATGCTGTATCCTGCATGGATAATCAATATCGTATTGTTTTAATTTTTCCCGAAATGCGTAATTTATTATTCGCCAAAAGAATTTATTAGCAACTCCACATTTTATATATCCAAAGCCTTTTCCAATAAACGTAATTGGTTTATACTACATTCATTATCAAATAACAATAGATAATTTATTTGGTCTACCGATTTTTAATCAATTTGTTTAGGTGAGGATTTAATAATTTCTTATGTAGGTTTTAGTAAACAAAAGTAACAGAGTCCAGCAAATACACGTCTTTCGTTATGTAAAATGAGAAGAATATTGGACCACGGATTCAAAAAACTTATTTATTTCTTATCAAAGTACACTTTCTTATCAGGAAACAATTGAAAAATTGAAACACATGGACAAAAATAGTTTGTCAGGAGAAAACGGTTTGGGTACGGAGGGACCTAGTTCGATCCTTTAAATTATGATTGTTATGGATCAATTATATCACAATTCTCTCCCTTTTCCCTTTTAAAACGAGTTTTGGCATTTTAAAAATGTACACTTGGACTGCCCTAAACTGTAACACAGTAACTGACTAAAGTTAACGTTTTCACAAAAGAAAGGTTTGTAAGAAGTCACAGTTTTCCTACATTTAATTACATCTTGTATTTGACATATGATCCATACTCAATCTTGGCTTCTTGATAGTCACATCGGAAAACGTAATATAATTATGTAAGAAGAGGTAGGTATGTTTGGAACAGTGGCGGCGATAACGGGCCCGCAGCGCGGTGGGGCCCGGCAATACTCGGGGCCCCCGACAAGCACCAACTTTAATGCTAGTAATTTTTTTCAAAAAGCATTTTAATGATATATAATGTAATTATATATATATTTACCACACATAATATTAAGTAAGAACGAGACCAAAGCATACAATGAATTATATGTTCACTCTCCGCGTGCATGCCGTCAGTCAGTCAGTCGTCTGCCAGCCACTCACCGTGTCAGGTGCATTGTTGCTTGTATCTTTATTGTCATATTTGGTTTATATATGTATGGTGAGTTCGAATATAAAACTGTAAAAGTGTATATTTTATCTGTTTACTATGGAAAAAAGCGTGTATATTTGAGTGGTTCTGAGAAACGTAAGTTACAACAGCAGAAGTTGAATGAGGCCCGCAAACTTAAGAAACTGGACTCGTATTTTATAAAATCTACTTCTACCAATGTAAGTGAAACTGTAATTCACACTGAACCTGATACTGATAACAATCAACCAAGTACGAGTACTAGCGTAAGTACTTTTCACTTACCTGAAGAATTTCAAGATAATAGTGCTAATACTTACTCTGACGAAGCATGTTTACAAAATTGTTTGAAGTTAAGTTTTGATACTAACATAGGTAATTTTCAAGGACCTTTAAACATAGAGACAAAGCAGCTAATATTGGCATCTAAACCATGCCAACCGAAAGGGCCGTTCCCTAAAGATATAATTAGTAAGCGATCTTTTCGCACTGAGTACTATACGTATATAAAAATAAAACCGGAGAAAAAGTAGACAGATTATGGATATGCTATTCACCAACTTTAAATGGTGCTTATTGTGAGCCCTGTTGGCTCTTTAGTGAGTGTCCTGAAAGTCACAATTGGCGTGATGGAAAAATTTGTGATTGGCAGGGATGGAGCAAGAAAATTAAAAAACATGAAAGTAGCGCTGCTCATCTTCAAGCTTGTTACGTATATACTTCATGGAAAAAAAATAAAACCATTGCCGATCAAATTTCTGATGAGCGGAGAAAATGGAAAGATATTTTTGTTAGAATCGTATATGTTGTGCGTACATTGGCAATATGCTATACAGGGTGTCTCACGGTGACCGTCGGTTAGAAGTATATCAAGAACTGTAAAAGCTAGAAATTTGAAATTTTGCATATGCGACATGGAGTGTTTAATCTATTAAGTAAAAAATTTTCCAAATGGCAGCACTTCCGGAAATACCGGAAGTGACCATCAACTTCTTTATTTTAAATACAAACCAGGCAATTTTTTTTCACATTCTGATGTGTCATAAAATGTTTAGTAAGTATGCTCAAAATAATCGGCGTATCAATTTGGATTGTTGAGAAAAAAAATTTTTTCCACTGAAAAATGTCAAAATCTTGTTTAGGAAATAAAATTGAAAGTCGAAAGTGGTAAAAGTTAGGGAAATGGGATTTTAGGTTCTCAATGTCAAAAGATTGAGACACAATTGTCTGTCATGGATTATAAAAAATTGCCCGCGGTTACGTATCTATTTGACGTTATTTCCAGACTTAAGAAAAACTTTAAAAAGTCTCTTTTTTTAAATGGAATGCCTATTTAATTATCGGCCCATTCGATGCAGAAATAAATTTGCTTTAAATTGATATACCATGTTCCTATACCTAAAATCAATGATTACAGAGTTATTTACATTTTTCTAATTAAATTTATAATTACATACTTTACAAAACATGGTTGGCTTTGAAAATTTTCAAAAAAATTTTATTCAAATGTTTCTTATGCTTTTATGATTATTTAAAATTCTATCTATGCAACTTCTTGACTATCCAAGGTCTCTTTCCGCCGAACGAACAGAACTTTCAAGGAAAACATTAAAATATCCCAATGCATTGGTTTCTGCAGCGTCATTGGGGACAATTGGCTTTTCCAAATTTCGTGGCGTATTTACTTCGCCCAAATTTAGAATATTCTTTTCATCATCCTGATTTTTTGTTCTGTCATTGTAGGTAAATGCGGATATCTTTCGTTAAAGTGTTGAGTGATTCTTTATTCAATGGTTAAAGGTTCTGCAGATCCGAAAAGTAATACGAGCAGACTCGCCATGAATGTAAAACAAATTTAGAATATCAGCGTTTGTGTATTCCATATTTCCCAATTAAAAACAAATATTAAGCGCAAAAATCAAAATTCAAACAGATAACACTGATAACAAACGTAAATGTAGCGTAAACTTTCAAACTGATAGCTAACTGACAACTGTCATCATAAGAAACAATTGAATAAAATTTTTTTGAACATTTTCAAAGCCAACCATGTTTTGTAAAGTATGTAATTATAAATTTAAATAGAAAAATGTAAATAACTCTGTAATCATTGATTTTAGGTATAGGAACATGGTATATCAATTTAAAGCAAATTTATTTCTGCATCGAATGGGCCGATAATTAAATAGGCATTCTATTTAAAAAAAGAGACTTTTTAAAGTTTTTCTTAAGTCTGGAAATAACGTCAAATAGATACGTAACCGCGGGCAATTTTTTATAATCCATGACAGATAATTGTGTCTCAATCTTTTGACATTGAGAACCTAAAATTCCATTTCCCTAACTTTTTCCACTTTCGACTTTCAATTTTATTTCCTAAACAAGATTTTGACATTTTTCAGTGAAAAAAAAATTTTTTCTCAACAATCAAAATTAATACGCCGGTTATTTTGAGCATACTTACTAAACATTTTATGACACATCAGAATGTGAAAAAAAATTGCCTGGTTTGTATTTAAAATAAAGAAGTTGATGGCCACTTCCGGTATTTCCGGAAGTGCTGCCATTTGGAAAATATTTTTACTTAATAGATTAAACACTCCATGTCGCATATGCAAAATTTCAAATTTCTAGCTTTTACAGTTCTTGATATACTTCTAACCGACGGTCACCGTGAGACACCCTGTATACCGTTTCGCGGCCACAGGGAAGATATCAGTAAAATAGGACAACCTCAGAGTGGAAATTTTCTTAACATCATAGACCTATTATCTCGATACGATTCCCTATTAAAACCCCATATCGCAAGTGAGAAGTCAAGGTCGAAATATTTACATCACGATTTTCAAAACCAAATTATCAATCTATTAGCTGGTTCTGTAGTAGAATCTTTACTTTCGAAGATACATTCAACTCCTTTTTATTCAATTATTGTTGACACTACTCAAGATATTTCCAAAGTAGAACAGATGAGTATTGTTATCAGATATGTAACAATATCTGAAAAATCTAATGGTGGAAATGAACTAAAAATAAATGAGTCCTTTCTCGGTTTCTGGGAACTAAGCGATCAAAGCAGTGAAGGATATGAGAACAAAATTTTGAGTATTTTGGAACAGCATGGAATCGATGTAGTAAAATGCAGGGGGCAAGGGTATGATGGTGCTGCCACAATGAGTGGCCAATATTCTGGTTTGCAGAAAAGAATCAAAGCAAAAGCTCCACGTGCAGAATATGTTCATTGTGCATCCCATAGTTTGAATTTAGTAGTAAATGATGCAGTATCACATGTACCCCAAATTGCTCAGTTTTCGATATTGTGCAGAAAGTGTATGTCTTCTTTAGTGAAAGCTTGCCACGCTGGCAAAGATTAAATGAAACCGTTAGTGAAGATATAAGTGTAAAAAACCTTACATTGAAAAATGATTTTAAATCTGTCATGAAATGTCTTACTGAAATTTTACTACACCACACGAAGAATAAAGTTAGAGAGGAAGCTCTATCAATCAGGAATCACCTAGACGACTTTGACTTCATACTCTTACTTACTCTTGAAGGTAAAGTGCTAGAAACCATTAACGTTGCTTCAAAATGTTTACAGAAAAATACAGTAGATTTGAATGAAGCAAATTCGTGGAGTATATCGTATGAAATGAGACAAAAGCGTCAGCGTATTGTCAAGAAGTTTCACGATGAGATTCTTTCTGACCATAGAATTGAAGATCCACTTAAAGCTTTTGAGGTAAAAGTATTCAATGCGTCTCTAGATGTTGTCATAAATCAACTTGAAATGAGATTTAATGGTCTACAAATTATTGTCCAGCACTTTTCTTTCTTGTCACCACAAAATTTAAGTAATTTGTCAAATAAAGATATCAGTGAAAAGGCAAGAGCACTTGTAAGGAAATATCCTTCTGACATATCTGACAACTTAGAAGACCAAGTTATTTCTTTTAAATCTCTACTTTACAACGAAATTGCACAGAAGAAAAGCGTCAAAGAAATTGCAATCTTACTAATTGAAGAAAATGCTTGCCTTTCATCGTGCCTCCCAGACCTCACCTCTGCACTTCAGCTATATTTAACATTACCTGTCACCGCAGCGACAGCTGAGCGAAGCTTCTCAAAACTGAAGCTGATAAAATCATATTTGAGAAGCTCTATGTCACAAATGCGCCTTAGTGATCTAGCAGTTTTAAGTATAGAAAATGAAGCAACTCGCAAGATAGACATATATCAAGTAGTGGACAAATTTCTTTTGTTAAAAAGAGAAGATTGGGTGGAACAATTTAAAACCTTTATAAGTATTAAACAATATTCTAAAAGCAAACTGCTCATATAGTGTGACTCATTTAGATTAGAAACACACACGTAAAATCTGAAGTTATTTACCGATTTTGACCAATTTTTTTTTAAAATGTCAAATAATGAAACATCTACTTTGGGACAAAATTTTAAATGTTTATTCCAATTTTCAGGGCATACTACAATAACTTTTTCGTACTCGAAATGGAGAATTGTTATTAGCGATTTGTTTATAAAAAAAATATCTACGCCACTGGATTCAGAATGCTTTCAAATAGCCGTGGCCAAAATTTTATAAAAATATATTTATTATTAACATTAACACAATTTAAGAATTATTAACATAATTACCATGACCATCTATTCATACAGGGTGTTGTTTTGCAACAGTTAGCTTAGAAAGTTTTCGAACTTTAAGTTGTCATAACTTTGTTATTAATAAATATATTTTTGTAAAATTTTGGTGACAGCTATTTGGAAACATTCTGAATCCAGTGGCGTAGATATTTTTTTTATGCCGCTAATAACAATTCTCCATTCCGAGTACGAAAAAGTTATCGTAGTATGCCCTGAAAATTGGAATAAACATTTAAAATTTTGTCCCAAAGTAGATGTTTCATTATTTGACATTTAAAAAAAAAATTGGTCAAAATCGGTAAATAACTTCAGATTTTATATGTGTGTTTCCAATCTAAATGAGTCACACTGTATATGATTAAAAGTTTTCAAACAAACATAAATAACAATTGATTTAAGAATTTGTCTGTATGTATGGGTGTATGTTATATCTGTTTTGTGTATGTATAAGTTAACACTACTAAATCACAAATACATATTTTAATTTTTTTTTGTAATTTTCTCCATATTGCCATGTATTCCATCTGCAGACGAAGTGCGTATGGCTCTTTATGAGATACTTAATGGTGATTTTTATGTTGGCCACTGCAATTATATGCCCAAAACGTAAATTTTAGTGCATATCGCTTTTCAAATGCTGTACACATAAGACGTAGTCCACAATGGTTTCAGCTTTTCGCCCACAAAGCCTTAGTGTCAAAGAACGCAATAACTCTACTATTTTTTCAATAATGTACGTGTAATTGAGAATATTCAACGGTTTCAGTAAATTTTTTCCTTCATTTATTTTGACCGCCGCCGCCGTTGGGTGCATTGTACTGAACATAACATAACATAACATTTTTACGCAACTTTCCTTAATAGTTGTTAACTCTTACATCAAATCAATCTTTTTTGAATGTCATAGTGGAATATAAAGGTTTGCGCATGTCTCTCACGGATAACGGTATATCCCGTCGTTGGCGGTTTACATTTCCTACCATCTTGGCTTTTAGGGTTTGACAGACGTAAAGAAACTGTCAGTGATGATACTTCGCCCTTTTCCCACAAACGGCGCCACTGGACGGAGGAGAACATTTTCACCAAGCGGATTAGCTTTTTGGTCGCAATTTATCCTTTCCTGGATATGGGAACCCATTACATATAGATACGTATATACTTGGTATAGACTGCAAGCCAAAATTTTATACCGAATTTATCGGCTTTACTAGCAATCTATTGTGTGAGTGAACAGCGAAGTTGCTCGACAATAGTAATGTTGGGCCCTGGAATAAAGGATAAAATAAACGTAGCTGTAGCCAAACACTTCTTCTTCTCGTGCTGCGAATATCAAAACGGATAATTTCAATATTTCTAAAAATCTGTCACGGAGCACAATGTTTCAAAGAAACATTTATGATTCCACTAATGACTAAAGTCACAGATATTGCATTAGACTTAAACCTTATAAGCGATGCATGCAAATTTATAACGACTTAAATAATCCAAACCCTCTGAAGTTCGAAGGGTGCATGAACGACAATATCTTAAATTTGTAAAAGTAGTAGGTACCATGTCTGCACTTGTCTGTTGTGATAACTTTCTTGTAATTAAAAGAAAACAAGAGAAGGCGAATAGAAATATATTTCTTTGGAGTATTTTTAAACCCCAACAGTGATCAATGGAAATCATGCTATTTAGTGATTCAATTTTTGTATTAGTGTTCCAAAAAAAATTGACCTACGCAAATTTTTACATATCTTTGCGTTTCTGAATACGTAGATTCAAAAAATGAAAAAAATTTCCGTGTATAGTCTATAGTCTGTCCGTACACATTCCTTGCAACGCTCTAAACTCAGAAACTATTAAAGTTATCGAGATGCGGTTTTCGCCAATCGATTGCATTCGGGCCAAGGACGAAAATGCTGATATTACCTTTGATGACGTCACTTCCGGTATAAGCTAAAATCGCGGCACTAATTTTTTTTATAAGATAAAGTTGCAGTTTTTTTATATTGTTTAAAAGAGTATTTTTTTCTGAATTCAGCAATTGTGTTATACTTATTTTTTGAAAAGTGTTAAACAAAATCATTTTTAAAAAATGACTGCAACGCTCTATACTCAGAAACTATTAAAGTTATCGAAATGCGGTTTTCGCCAATCGACTGCATTCGGGCCAAGGACGAAAATTCTGATATTACCTTTGATGACGTCACTTCCGGTGTAAGCTAAAATGGCGGCACTCATTTTTTTTATAAGATAAAGTTGCAGTTTTTTTATGTAGTTTGAGTATTTTTTTCTGAATTCAGCAATATATATTGTGCTATATTTATTTTTTGAAAAAGTGTTAATACGAGGGAAGTCTCGTGGCAACTTGCCAGAATTTTTCATTTCTATAACATCGATTTTATTTTATTATTGTAATTTGCTAGAAATTGAGAACTGCATCAAAGGATGCCATAATAGCTTTATAGGTATACTTCTGATTCTGTTGGACAAATTGACATAATAATAATTTACCAGTCTTTCGCCCTTTGAGGATTTATCAAACAGCTAGTTTTCCGATACTTGATCTATGGCTAATACTGAAAAAGCACAATAAAGACAATTTGGAAAAATGTTAGAATGAATATGTTGATAAAGGATTAGCGTTTTTTATTAAAATTTTAAATAGAATTGGGTCAAAAATACTGAGTGCTCGAATTTTTATTGAAAAATCACGTTAACCTTTATCTTCACTATAATCATGTTTAATTATGTACTTTCAGCTAATTATTGAGAACAAGTTAGTCACTAAATGTTCACTAACTATATACGCATTAACGATAAAAAGTTGAATGTAAAAACTCGTTAATCCTTTTATGGTGGTCATTATTTTCAATGTAAATGACGTCACTTAGTCGGATTTCAGCAAAACCTGCTAAATTACCCTACAGCGATTACAACCTTCTTCTACAAAACTAAAACGATAAACGATGTCTAAAACATAAAACGACCCTCCTGTAAAAGTACAGTCAAGCGTCAAACACGCGTACAACTTGATTTTCCAAATTCCTCTAACATTAGTGAAACATAAAAGAAAGAACAAAAAGAATAACATTGTTTCATATTAACTTTGAAATTACTCAACTTTTCGCTTATCGCAGTTTATTTATTGATTTTTTATAGATTCTAGTTTAGTTTCCCAAAGAGAAATTGTACAGATAAAGCATAAGGGATTCTATTTCCGATTATATAATATATATATACCTACATCTATATTTCGTTCTACGCTTTGATCGACTGATCGTTCTTAGTTTTCGAAGTATGATGAGATAAACCTATAAATTGGCGACTTCAATTTTTTTTCTATTTTTGCAATACAATAAAAGATAAACTCCAATCGTAAGCCGTTTTAGCTTATTTATTATTGTTAGATCTATAAACGTTTTAAAAATGAGTAGTGGCGCGATATATTTTCTCGAATTATATTGAAAACTGGTTGCGGATCTTTAGAACTCCTTTGTGTTCTTTGGCGTCTTTATTCACGTATCCAAACGTAATTAAAAATCTAAGGTGTAATTATCCATTCCAATTGCTTCCGAATCTCGGCCATCCATCAAAAAGTGACAGTTTTGCTAATGCCAATGTGTTCGTTTATCTTGCAATTCGGCTTATATACACTTGTAGGATATGATTTCTGTTTTTTCTAGCGTTGCACTCTTATCCATTTGCAAATTGTTAGTGTAATATGCATACCAAAAAATGGAGAGTAACAAAAATAATTAAATTTCAAGTTGGAAATTCATTAGTCAGTTATTGGCTTCATCAGATACGAAGTGAAGTGCTTTAAGGTATCTAGGAAGGTATGTGAGGTCATTTAATATATCGTTTCATTTTGAGCACCACATTGTCAAGAACCAGTGATCAGTGAAGGAAAGGTAAGCGCTAAGCATTTGTCATAGAAACAAATCTGCCGCGACTGCTTCTACAATCTACGAGGCATGTTTTTTAAGTACCGTTTTGGAATATACAAAATACAAGTAGACTTTTTCTAACAATTTTATTTTTTCATGAAAGCCTGTAGGTACTTTAATCTACTTTTCAACATAATTTCCACCAATATTAGGCACTTATCGTATCGTACAACCAGCTTTTGAATACCATCGCCGTAGAAATCTGCCGCCTGATTGAAAAACCACTGCAACGTTTTGTCATTATTTCATAAACCACACTTCTTGAAACTCTAGGAAACTGATCAGATAATCGTAAAGCGTCTGTCCTCTCTCACTTTTTGAGAAATAATAAAAGGAGGACTGAATCACTGTTGGTTAACAGGAACGTTTTTGCTCCACTTTTCAACTGCACTGGTTGCACAATAATGCGCAGCTTTGCTCACCATGTCGGTAAAGTAAATTCCTTTAAGAACGGTCGAGAATTGTGCTTCTACAATAAGTTTTAGAGTAACAGTAACCCCATAATTTTTCCTATCAATCAAAATATTATCCAAAGTGAAATACAAATTTTTATAATGGTATTGCCAAATTAGTTGTAATCTTTTTAAAAAGATGATTCCAAAAAAATTTGTTTGATGCGCTTGCCGGATGCGCCGCTTTTCAACTGGCCTGGTTTCTGTTTTAGAATGTCTTGTATTGTCGACCTCCCCAACCTGCAAGATTTTCAAAAGTTCCTTCGGAACAAGGACGCCGATAGAGGGGGTAATTATTCCTCTCAAGGACCATAATAATAAAATAAAACTCAAAATATTACGAATACCTCTAACTAAAAAATAAAATTTAGAAAACATGGCAACAGCGTATTTTGTAACATAATGTGGGAAGCGATTCGACTTTATTTAAGATCTTGTGTGATGTTATTGCATCCCCCCCCAAATACCTACACCCTTGCTTCGGAAAAATGAAAGTTTGAATTAGGAAATGAAAAGTGATCAACTTATATCTATTTCCAGAGTAGATCAATATTTTATCGTAAATAAAACTTCAGGGGATGCAAAAGTGGCAATATTATTAAGTGCGGCCGGTGATCAACGATGATACTTTAAAAGTAATACCACTCCATAAAAAAGGAGATATTAATGACGTTTCCAACTATCGTCCGACATCCATACTGTCATAAGGTTTATGAGTAGTTAGATTGTAGTTAATTAATAAATGCAAATCTCGAAATACTTTGAGGAAAACAATCTTTTTTATCTGAATCAGTTTGGTTTTCGTTAAGGAAAGTGTACAGCTGATTCCTTATCCTCATTTGTCAAAATAACTCTTGAATGTTTTGAAAGGGGGAGAACACAAGGTGCCGTATTTTTAGACCTGTCTCGTCGTTTTGAGAACGTATCTCATGAAATCTTACTAAACAAACTTGACAGCGTTTACAACTTTGATTTAACTAGTAGATCCTTAATTAAATCATATCTGTCGAATCGATATCAATGTGTTAGGATTAATAATAATGTGTGTTCGACTAAACCCCGTTAACAAAGGACGTGCCACAAGGCAGCATACTTCGGCCGCTGCTGTTTCTAATTTACATCAATGATTTTCCCAACTATATATCCGAATCTAAAATTAAATACACCGCATGGGATTGGTCGGATCACCATCCTGTAGAGAATGCTACACAGACGGCCACATACTTCGTCCGTACTTGTCAAATTAAGACGATCCATGTTGTGGGAATCCTGGCCCGACATGGCTACGAATAGAGCCGCTTCCTCTTCCAGCATCCTCAGATTTATCTCACGTGTGGGATGGCTTGAGTGACGTTGCGGGGTCGCATGACTCTAGTTAGAGAGGTAGTACAAAGGACCCGAATTTGAGGCTTATGTACGTGTGAACTATGTCCACCCTCCTATCGCAATCCAGAATCCAGAACACTCCGGAGATACCTACTTCAAATTTCTACCCCCGTATTCAATGATTTTTGAAGTTTATGTCCTTTTACAGATGCTTGAAGCACTAATACAAAGTGTGTAGCTCCGAAATACAGAGGAAGTTTTTGAAGTACGTGTGTCGGAGGGGTTAATGCAATGCACGTAATAGTTTTTATTCACGCACGTTGCATATAATTTGCTGAGAATTGAAAGTCAAAGTACGATTTGTATCAAGGCATTGCTGTTGAACGATATGGGACAATGTTAACATGAAAGGTTTAATTTAATCAAGACTTATATTGGTGTTCTGTTATCCCTAATACACCCTCGATGAATGTGTATGCTTTGTGTCGGTCACGTGTCATTATGAGAATTTCAAGTAAAACTCCAATTAGAGCAACAACGCAATATTGGCTCTTTGGTTAAGTATTATTTCCGAATATCGTACATCATTACGAATTACACCGATGAATGGGAAATTGTTTCAAGACAGAGAAAGTTTTGATATATGACAATTACTTGTAAGTAGAATGGGTTAAAAAAGCATTTTTACAATTGACGAAGGCGACATTTTTGCGACACATCGTATGTGCTGTACGCCAACTTTCCCCATTTCTTAGCTTCACATGCCCCTATTTCAATTGTTGGATGGGAAGTTGAAGTAGTCTTTGTACTGATGAATTCCCTTTCGATAGTGAACGTTACGCTGACTGTATGAACTATGGCACGATCCAATTACAGAAAGCGTGATTTCTTTTCATTGCGTCTGAAGTGTATAAGTCCTCATATTTCAAACTTTGATTATAGTATATCGCTCAGGGTAATGAAATTGTGAGTTTGACGTTTCGAAAATTAAAATATATTTATGACGTTCATTATGTAAAACCCTTCAAAATTTATTTTTTGATAATGTAAAGTTAGAATAAATCTAGATTGGAAAATGCGAGCATAATTACTATGTTTTAATTATTAAAACATTAATTTAAATTTAAGGTTAAAAATCAATGCGCAGTAGGTTTTTTAAATGAAAAAAAAAATAAGTTGAAAGATTCATAGCATCCCACATAGGCGGTATTTAGACTTGATGAACCCTATATCCTCAAAATCCTATTCAACGTGAAAAATTTATTAGCTAATGTTGGTGTGAGTGGCCCATTTGCATTTTTTATTGCAGTGTTTTAGGTTGGAAATAAAGAGACGACACTGTTCTATTATCTCGTTAATGTAGTAGCTTCGTAAAAATATTTTAATGACTTTCTCTGAGCCACATTCCTATCAATATCACAAAAAATGCGGTACAAAGATTTTACAATTCGTCCTTTATTAGACGATAGAAGAGTTGTTCCTTATACGTCAAACGTTTTTGGTAATCAAAATCATGTATGTATATCAGTATTTTAGCGGG
Source organism: Pyrocoelia pectoralis (assembly GCA_036250285.1). NCBI lineage: Eukaryota > Metazoa > Arthropoda > Insecta > Coleoptera > Lampyridae > Pyrocoelia > Pyrocoelia pectoralis. Next base: position 32,836,653 of record CM070075.1, on the reverse strand, counting down.
TATTTTATCATAATGAAACAAATCCTTTAAAGTGCTTTTTTTGCCAACGTTACCTATTTCATTTCAATTTACGTTGTAAAACTTACCTACATAGTTTTTTTTTTATTTAAATTTGGCTGTATCGGGAACTTGTCCGCATGTGGCCTAGGTAGAGTCGTCATGCTAATTTACCACTACATCAACCCCTTCCTGTCTGCCAAATACATCATCAAAAGTTTGTACACTCTAATATCGTTCGAGCTGAGATTTGTAGGCAATGGTATGTTCAGCTCCCCTAGTTTATTTAACAGGGTATTAATCTGCGGTAAATGATTATTATAAGTCAGAAAGATATGATTCAGATCCGCCACCACATCACCACATGTACAATTTGGAGAATCCACAATATTTATCCTGGTAAAATAAAACTCTCGCAACCTCCCCTTAAATGATTTAATGAAAGGTGAAAGTTATGTTTTTTGTCAGTGTCTAAACTAGTGACAGTAGTGACAATGCAAATCACTAGGATAAAAAGTTGACATTAAAATCGTTCCTTTTCAACACTTGTGAACCTCGGAAACGAATAAATTAAATATGATAAAATTAGGGCAATGGCGGCATTTTCAAGCCAATAACATAAGTAGATGAAGAAATGAAAGCTGTGAGGGGAAAACCACACTTAAATTAACGTTCAATGATAAAAATTACATATTGATGCGCTTGTTACATTATTATTTATATTAAGAAAATGATCCTAACAGGATTAATTTAGATGAAGTTTAAAAATGTTGTATCAATCGATTATTGGTCACGTTTTACAAATGTCACCTCGAAATAGTTAATTATGTTTTATCTAAATTAATCAGCCTGTTAGGCTCATTTTCTTAATATAAATAATCTAACTAGCGTATCAATATGTAATTTTTATCATAAATAAATAAAATCACATACAAAACTACATGTCCATTTCGTAAAAATGAGCATTTCACAAATCAATGTCCGGATCTCTTACAACTGTCGGCCTCGCAGTCGCAACGGATCAATGAGTCAATAAATTAAAACTTTGCATAAACTGTGCATCTTAATCATAACGTAACTGCCTGCGTTTCAAAATTCTCACGTAAGGATTTAAGGAATGCAGTCAAAAACGTACTCTATTGCACACTTCAACTAATTTATTGACGTTTATTCTGGTGATCATTGAATTTATTTTTACTTTTTATTTTTTTTAACGTTAAAAACAATAAGACTACAAATACAATATAAAATTGGAAACATGTAAATATACAAAACAGGCTTTGATACAAAATTACAACTAATCTAATACTACTTTTTTCTTCCTAACAAGAAATGTCCTGTTGCATTGACTCTAAGATCTGGTTCTTCTGTTCCCCCCTTTTCATCTTCTAGACGAAGATCTTCGACTCTTCTCCATGCTACTGTTCCCATCTGAAGTTTGCCCGAGTTGCTTCTCAGAATTTTTGCTCACAGTACCTCGGATAGGGAACTAATAAGTTCTTGTAAAGTCCTCCTCTATGCTCTAGTTCTGACTTTTGCAGAGATTTGCTCGAAAAACTCTTCAGAAAAGTTCTGTGTTCCCACTAAATACAGGGATAGCAGCTGTTTACACGTAAGCCGTGGCTAACAAACCTGTTTGGTTCGCCCTACTTAACTTTGAATAGTAAATATATACTCTTTATCAGTTTCACTCCCGCAGCATTTCTCGAATTGTTCATCCCTTGGAATTGCTTCCCCATCTCCTCTCTAATGTGCCATGTGACTCTATTTGTTATCTGAGAGATAATGCTAAGATTTTCTCTGGGGGCATGAACGTCGTTGAAATCACTATATAATTTCCCATCTTCTAACTATCTGTTTTTCCTCCAGAAAACTTTGTACTCATTATTAATTGTGTAAACATACATAATGGGAGACTATAATAGCTTGTCGGGATGTTGTTATCAGTATTATATCTGCCAGTATGATGATTAAAGGCTTTATCTCAGCAGCTGTTTCCCTTTAACAACCTGGATTATATCATCGATGCAAGGGATATGTGCCAGTACTTCCCATTTTCATACATATTGAATTGCTGACCGAATCAAGCACAGCATTATAGTCATAGGCCCTAAACTTTGAGCCATTGAGCTCCTATGTTCCGGTGGGTAGGTGCACCCTTCAAGGAGTACATGGTGGCTCCCATATAACCCATATGCAGTATATTATGACCTAATCTAAATTCGGACAACCTAAGCCCAAAAGAAGCGAAGAAGTTCAAAGAAGGAGCAGCTGACCCAAACCAGTAACGCACCCCTTATACCAAGGTTGTAAAGTTTGCAACACACATTTTCAGCTTGTATGGTGTCAAACGCAAGACTTCAAGTTAAGGAAAAGCACTCCGATCAAGTTGTTTCTGTCTAGTTCTGAATGAATGTATGTGAGCAAGTGAAACGCGGCAATTTCTGTGGATCTGCCTGAACGAAAACCATATTGCGAGGAAGACAGATCACAATTTTTTCCAATAAGTGTCGAGAAGACACTTACATCGATATTGGACGGTAATTTTCGATACAATTTTCTTTAAAACCGTGCAAACGCAGGCAGTCTAGCGCTTTTGGGATTACACACGCAGCTAGGGAAGTCTTATACGTATAGATTCACAAGCACTGGGGAAATCACTATTAACACAGAAAATAAAATTCGGTGGTTTTTGCCAGGTTTTCCCTGAAGCTTTTTCTTTTTGGCCTCCAGTAAATAAGTGTGGGTAAAAACTCTCTTCCTCTCCTTTTTTGCCTCATCCTTCTTCTGGATTTCTAAGTGATTTTGGTAATTTCTATAGGTATGGACTTCTTGCATAATGTCGTAAATTATTATTATCAATGTTAAGATTATCGATTCCTCCTATGACTAACTATCATACACTTGTCTGACAATTGGGCTTGTTTCAAGGCAAGTTTGTCAACCAAAGTTACTTTATTTATGGAAAAAGCAATTTGTGTCGTATTCTAGAAACACCGTTTATATGGAATTTGCTTTTCAGGTGTCTGACAATTGCTTGCCTACCCACATAACAGAGTTTTATGTTTTTCATGCAAATTTCGAAATGTTTTACCCACTCTGAACGATGGCCTTATTCACCCAGTCACAATGAAATAGTGTTTTTTCTGCACAAAATAAAACCTTAAAATGTAGACACATTAATGACGCCTCGTATTTACATACTTTTAAAAAATAAAACTCGTTGATTTTTCCTTTATTAATAGATAATGAAATAATAATAACTTTTTCATTAAAATACAACATTAATTAATCATCTTTTTTACAACTTAACAGATTCCCTGACTTTTTCACGTTTTGCAAGTTTTCCAGGTCACTGCAAACCCTGAATCCATAGCCCATACTGTGAAACAAATTTACAATTTTTCGATGCGGCCGTTTTAAAACTTTAAAATGATATACATACTTCTTTCACAAATTTTGTATCATCCTGTATCTCGAAAACGAAGCTTTCTTGGGATATAAGTTATTATTTTAACGTTTTTCAATTTTTGACGAAGTCCCGCTGTTATAAACTGGACCCCACCTTGTATATGTATCTATGGTGCATTGAATATGTTTACTTGGGCAATTGCAGACAACTTATAGTGAAAATGTCAACAATGCATTTAGGTATGTAGGCCCGTGTCCTGATTATAATTCAACATGTTTAAGTGTTCAATTAACAAGCCGTGTGATCAGGGTTGATAGGTATATTATACCGGTGTCTAAGTGTTCAAAACATCCCAAATATGAATAATATGCTAATCAGTCGTACTGGAATTTCACGTTAAAATCGGACAATTCAAGACCCAGATATCTTTCATTGAAAATTTCGAACGAACAAAATTGTTATTTCCGGTGCGGTTGTAAGAACGAAATAATTGCTTTTGTTTTTATCGTGAGCGAAAGGATCAACGCAGCTAAAGCGATTTTTTGTACTGTGGCATACATTCATTTGTAATCTTTCAGAAGGTGTATCTTGTTTAATAGAAGCAGAACTATAAATACTCAGCTACTAGGTTACCACAAATATTCGATTTTATACGAGAAACTTTTGTTCGAAATTTTTACTATGTACCATAAACGTTTCGCGTTACGGTTCGTGTGTTTATTACACGAACAATGTACAATAATAATTAAAAGAATAAGAACAGTAAAGGAGTCAAAAACAACCGCTTTCTTTTACTGAAATTCTATTATTTTGTTATTTTATCTAGAGAGTCTGGATTTAACATCGCATATTACAACGTTGGTACATGATTAAATGTGAAAATTAATTGCATTTATGACCTAAGGAACAAACGTGTCAACTTCCAAGCTCAAGATTACTAGATTTTATAGTTTCTACTTTACGGCTACAGTAAAATACTTTACATACTGTCATTAATAATTCATTTGAACTACTAGACAGGTAAAATAAATTCTAAACGGCTACCATAGAAACAAAACTTTTGCAATCCATAGTGGACTCAGAAAGCTTAATGTTTTAGAGATCTCTATGTTTCTGCATATGTGGAAGCAAATTTAATTAACTGTATTGTACACGAATAATCACACATCACATAGTTCATTTTGTCACACATTCCATAAGCCGGAGATCCCAAAATTTAATTATGAATGTACGAGGATAATATTTTTCACACAATTTGTTGACAATTATTATGGTTACAAAAGAAACGTGAATACAGAAATATTACATTTTATTTAATAAGATGAATATGTTTATAAAATGAACCTTAGAAAGAGATGGAATACTTTTTTTGCCAAAGAAGCAATAAGTAGTTTTTGGCTTCTCTGTCTTGTTTCTTGCAATGCCGGCCAAGAATTTATTGTCACTATACCTTTTTGTCTGGTTCGGCTGTTATTTTAGTAAATCGTGTCCTCCACTAGAATATTTAACGAATCTGCTCCAGAGAGCTGGAAATCATCAGGAAGAAGTATAAAATATCGAAAGACATCATGACACTAACGGAACAATTAATTAATCTACACAGGACAGCGATACAAACAAGTCGATGGGGTACCAATGGGATCACCACTATCACCTGTGATAGCCAACTTATTCATGCAGGAGTTGGAAACGGAGATTTTAAACAGTGTTACTCTCAAACCAAAACTATGGTTGAGATACGTCGACGACACCTTCGTCATAGGGCCGCATTGTGGAGAACAACTCAATAAGTTCTTAGAATGCATAAACAGTGCCCACAATAAAATCAAGTTCATACCATGGAAGCAAGTGGTGGAAGACAAGCAGCTACAATTCCTGGACGTATTGATCTACAAGAGGGTGAATGGGTACGTCGGCCACACAGTGTACTGGAAATCGACGTACACTCACACCATCATCCTTCGCACCTGCAGTTGGTTGTAAAAACACTGGTGACGAGATCAACGAGACTCACGAGTTCCGCTCACAAGAAAGAGGAGATGGCAACTCTTACAACAGCTCTACTACAAAATGGATTTACAATGAGGAGCGTCCGGAACACCTCAAGATCAGGAAATCCGAAACCCACAGAAGAGGAGGAACCACCAGCAGAGAAGGTCACACTTCCTTACGTAAAGGGAACGACAGATAAGACTTCGGAAATCTACAACATCCCTTGCGGGACATGTGACAAGGTGTACATAGGTACTAAGAGCATTATGAGCAAAACATCGACAGTGTGTTTGTAGTTAATACCCGTGGTACTTTCAACGTTTCATGTCGTAACAGAATTCTACAAAAATTCTATACAAGCATGAAAATTAATGTGAAGACGTCTGTATGTTAGGACTAGGTATACCTGGATGAAATAAAATTAGTTGGCATCTGTCGTTACAAATTAAAAATATTAATAAATAAAGGGACTTAAAAGCATTTCAATTTAAGCGTGATATATTCTACTTTGTGTTGCATGTTACTTCATATACCAAACTCTACAATACGATTTTAGATTAATAGAAAAAAGTCGTCACTGTCACTTCTCGGTGTCACTAGCTCATGATTTTTACCCGTATTTAATAAAGGTGGTGTAGCTGTTGAATACTATTTTTAGAGTATTAAATTATATAAACATTCCCTGGCGTTGGAATTTAGTTTTGTTCGTTACTTATGAACAAAATGCAAAGCAGTTTCAGAAACTGAGCTTACTGCTACGGTCACATACAGGGTGGAAGTTATAATTTTATACTCGAGAGAGGCACGATTTTATAGTAGTTTTGATAAATAGGCTTACTCCTTGTCAGGAGCAAACGTCAACCTCGAAAAACACAAAAAGCAAGTAAAGTAATACATTGCCTTTGTGAGGTGATGTATGACGTTTTAGTGTTGGTAATTATTAAATAAAATTTATTTTAAGTAATATACCAATATGCTACATAATCTTAGATAAGCGCTAAATAGACAAAAACGGCTAAAAAGATAACATAATCTCACCCATTCGCTGTGGATTGGCTGCATTCTGCACGACCTTCATCTTCACTTCTTCATCGTCTTAACTCCGGTTTGCCGACACTTTCAGACGACGTATCATCAGGTACTTGTTTTGTCTTGCTCTTTCTGTCCTTTCTATGTTTAATACTAATCCAATATGTTGCGATGTTTTGCAAACCTATCTATCTTGCCAGGTATAATGGAAGAGTTCGGAGGTTAAACGCTGGCATTGCTTGGTTGCGAAGTCTCTTTTGAACGTCCAATATGAGGAGGCTCTATAGCTGTAGGTTCGAAAGTAAGACCGAAGTGGTCGAAGTCATAATCCCGAAAAAAAACTTTACATATATCTACGTAATTTGACTGTTTATATTTTCATATCTTACAGTCATCGATTGGGATGCCACCAGGTGGCGCTTCTGTTAGCATACATTTTCTATACTAGCAAGTAATACAGCATGATCAATATCACTCTCTTTGTGCAAAAGTGAAATTAGGTTTCGCATAATAATTTAAAGTATGTTTTTCTTTCTTTAAATGTGCTAAAATTTTAATTAGAGAAAGTGTATCCTAACCATTATTCACAAAATATGCTGTCAGTTGAATGATTAAAAGTGCGGTACACGAAATGGGTTTGCCAGTTAAAACAGATAAGATATTCATTTATAATATAATAACGCTAACATGTACGCATTTGAAAATTAAATATGATACCTACGTGCTATTTCGTTATTTGGCTAGGAAAAATGACTTTAAAAGCAGAGTACATTAAGTATATTTCTTATACGTTGAAAGCTACAATTCACATTCGTTCCATATTTTGCGATAAATTGCGTAAGAATGTTCGAGTATATGAAGCACTAGAACTGCAAGACCGTCGTCAATGCTTTCCGCTGATCCTGACGATCTTGTTCCCTTCACGCCCGGACACTTTTTGGTGGGTCGACCGTTGGCAGCAATGTCTGACCACAATTATATACCGATGCGAGAAAACAGACTATATATTCCAAAGAGCTCAAGTGCTGTCTCAACATTTTTCGAAGCGCTGGAAAAAAGAAGTTGTTCCTTCTTATGGATTAGAAATCTTCCTGACCTCCTGCACATCAACTCCGTTGTGCTCTTGCAGGACAACGATCTACCACCCCTTCAGTGGCGGCTCGGTTTAATCACTGATGCCGTGGTAGCTCAGTTGGAAGAGCATCACCCTAGCGAGGACGACGTGAAGGCCCGGGTTCGAATCCCGGTCGCGGTGTAAATTTTCTATATGTATCATGTTAAATTATGATTAAAAACATTAGTTATTGTGTTTGTTGCCCTAAACAGGTCTCTATCTTTTTCTTTTATAAACGATAAGATGTGTCCTACGCCTGCTAGCAATTTGTTTATCGGGATGGTTTTGGCAGTATATTAAATTAAATAACATGGAAAAAAAATTTTCTTCGAATAAATGCCAGACTTGAATTTAATTGAGCTCATATTATCTTCTAGTTCTTAAAATTGGTAGTTAATAAAAATTTTCAATTTTCAATCATGGAAACTGAACTGAACATAATTATCTACTCCTTAGTTGACAATAAACTCTTACAGTAATACAGGATTCAAATTATCTTATACATAATTCTCTTTCGAAAAACTTCATTGTGCATAGCTGTATTCTTTGTAGCAATTTCACGATATAAGGCTTTAGTAACGGTAATGTTTTATTCATAGCGTCTGATCATGTAAAGGATCTTTATTTTTTGTATTAGATTTGAACTTCATGATTAGATTGTACTAACGTGTACATTTTAATTTCGAGTAATTCCGTTTCGTTATCCTTTTCTTAGTAAGATTGCGGCATTTAAAGGGTTGGTAAATTTCCAACACAGCATTTAAAGTTTAATGTACCATTACATATTGCTAAACAACTGTGCACGGCTTTTCTATATGCATGAATATAAAATCACGTACGACTCAACAAGCATAAACATTTTTAAGTAATCGCCTTTGTAAGCATAAACGATGCCAAATGTGATTTTAAAATTGGAAAAAAAATTAAAACATTGTTATGGAAAGGACTTTAACGCATTATAATTCATAGCAGATGTTCCTAAAAAGCATCATATCCCACCGATTAATAACAATTATTTCGAAATCGAAGATAACGCCTATGCTGTAAATGACAATTCAATTACCGGTTTAATACTTCAGTTACCCAATTTTAAAATATTTTATGTAGCTTAAAGCGAGTGTATAACTTTTAATTGACATGTAATCAGTAACTTAATTATGAGAGAACCGTTAATTTTAACATTGATTGTTTTCGGCAATATCACACCTAGATATAATATACACCCTCTTTCATAATTCTGTGAAACATTTTAAAATTAATTTATAAGCAAATTATACAACGGATCATTCTAATTCTTATGCCGTTAGAACCAGAAACTCTCCAATTTTGTTTTCATACATCACAAATCGTCAATGTGTCCACCCTGGCTGACACGGCGGACATCTAATCGATAATCAAATTCATTCCACACACGTGTCAGCATCTCACGATCAATCAGTGCCACAGCCGCGGTGATACGGCCGCGAAGTTCTTCATGATTAACGGAGAGTGGAGATTAGGAATGGACTCGGGCTCGAATCCGGCTCGGGCCGGACCAAACTTTTTCCAGGCCGGGCCGGGCCAAAGAGCTCGGGTTTTTCGGGCCGGCCCGAAACCGATACACCTACTATAACGAGAAGGATTATGTGTTCAAAGTTTAGTGCGCACCATTGCTGACATTGTTCATGCTAACTTTGTTATCGTTGTAATTACGATTTCGATTAAATGATCAAATTAGTAGTATTGTTTACGTGAAAGCAGAGAAACAAATAAACAATTGTTTATCGGATTTGTTTATGATACTCAATAACAAAAACCATTATAGTAGATGTTCAAAAGCGTCCCCTCTTCCATCAATAGTTCAATACATTTTTGAGCTCTATTGAGGACACTGTTGGTAGCTTTCAGAACCGTTTTACCGTGAGTCTAATTTATTAATTCGGTATCGATTATCCTATTTTGTAATTACTCAACAGTCTCGTTTCACGTAATTATGAAAGACGTTGTAGGTACAGGGTTTTCATAATTGACCGTCCCCACGTTTTTGCAGGTGCTTAGGCAACTAAAGATACACGATTGGCAACTCATTAATTTCCATATTAATTTCCCCTAGACTGGTTACTAGTGTTTACATCAGATTAAATAAATTAATTTAACCTAAAAGATGTTTACAAAGAAACGCGATTTAGAAAATCAAGAATAGAATTTATTATTTATTGCCATTTACAAAAGGTGCTCAAAATGACCACCATTCATTTCTAAACATAAATTAACTCTTCGCTTCATATTTTCAAACACACGTTCAAGTTCAATTGGCGTTTTATTGTTAATCTCTTGTTGTATTGCTCCTTCCAATTCTTCGAGAGTATGCAGTCGATTTTTAAATACATTAGTTTTAATTCGCCCAAACAGAAAAAAATCTAACGGCGTGAGATCAGGACTTCTTGGAGGCCACAAACTGGTACTAATTATTCGGTCGATTCATTAGCGGTGTGTGCACTAGCTCCATCTTGCTGGAAAAAACCTCGTTGTTGTTCATCATCATGTAAATTTTGTTCAATAGCTTGACGCAGAATATCACGGTATCGTTCTCCGTTTATGGTATCATAAAAGAAAATGGGGCCAATTATCCTCCTTCTTGACATAGCCACCCAAATGCCAACTTTTTGGGGATGTAGAGGTATTTCGATGTAAATGTGTGGATTTTCTGCTGCCCAAATTCTGTAATTTTGGCTATTGACATAACTTGACAAATGTACCCATGCTTCGTCTGAATAAAATGTTAAGTCTAACAAATTATTGTTGTTTAAACGTTCGTTGAACCATTGACAATATTGTACTCGAAGATTATAGTCAGGTGCATGTAATTGTTGTACAGAAAAAATTTTGTAAGGATGCAAATGTAACCTCTTTTTTAAAGGTTTGTGGAAAGTACCAGTAGACAAACCTGTAAAAAAATTATGTTCATATTTTTCGTTACATAAACACAGTAGCTTATTTAATCGTACCTGTTTGAGCGGATAATTGTGGAATACATTTTTTAGGACTTTGTTGTATTCTTTGTTGAATGTCATTAACAACTTCTCGGTTAAAACGGTCGGCCTGCCCGTTGACTTGCCTTTACAAATACAGTGCTTGTTTTCGTACCTTGCAATAAGACGTAACCTATGCTTTTTAAATGCATCATATTCGATGTTAACATCGGGAAAAGCTTCTGAAAACTGGTCAATACAGGACTGCAACGAATAGCTCCAAGTTCCATCAGGGTTTCGGGTACCACTGCGGAAATGTGCCATTAAAATAAAGGCATCTTGTTCTGATGTAAACACCATCGTTGTACAATATCACTATAGCAATTCAAATTAAATTAATTTATATTTAACGACTGGCTAAGCCGCTCATAACTGACTCCACTGGTAACGAAAAAGTAGATTTAGTAGCCAAAATGGGAGCCAGCAAATCGAACTCGCTAACCGTGGGTGATCTAACTTTAATATCGAACAAAAGAATTATCGTGGAATGGGAAAGAGTAGGTATGGGAACTGAAAACCATCTAAGGAAAATATCACACCTTCCGAGAAAGACCCAAAACACGGACAAATGAACCAGAAAAGAGAAAAGACCAAATAATAATGTTCAAACTAATAAAATTGGACACACAAGAATTACTCACGATTATATTATGAACAAATCAGAGAAATGCGAGAACTGTTTAGAAAATCTGACAGTAGAACATATCATAATACAATGCAAAAAGTATACCAAAAAGAGGGAAAACTTCAATTTCCAAAGCGATCTAGGACCTATTCTAAACGAAAATAAGAAGAATTTAATGAAATTCCCGAAAAGCATAGCAATTTACATAATATAATAAAATATTTAAACGCCATGGCAGTATAGTAAATAAAAAAAATTATATTCGAATGAAATTTGATGTTTAGGTATAGGTAATTCGTTATGAAATATTAAACACAAAAGACCATACATTTGTACGAAACATTAAGTTAATTAGCTGGAATTATTTGAAAAACAATTTTGTTTTGTTACCTATAAAATGAAATAATTTATAAGCGGATTACAGATACAGGACTAATCCAGCTGCACGTAAGTTTTCAATTAATTCAAGCTGTTAGTAAAATCTAATTACCATTATCAATTGTGTTAAAAGCTGTAGCTTGTTTTATACCTAAGGGCCTATAAAGTGGCGTTTAAAAGTACACCACTGATGGAAGGAAGGGAGTTGAAAACGTGCTTCAACATCAATTTGTTTAATAACAGCGTAACGTCGTCGGATATAACCAACGTATTATGTGTATTGAGTAGGAACATAAAATAAATGTGATATCCATCATTAAACTACCTTCAGTACCTTTTCACGTTATCTAAAATCAACCCTTAATCGTGTTACCTAAAATGCACCTCTATAATGATGGATCACAAAAATATAGTCCGCCTGTATACTTCCCTCATATTTTATACTTTGACAAACATTGCTAAAGGAGATGTCAGCAAATACGTGCCAGATTTTTATAAAACTGATCTGTAATCCACCATATAGGGGTGGACAAGCAAAGGATTACGATTCGTGATTTATGTTCTTTATCTTTTCTGACACAAAAAAAATTTTGCAGCGACCAACTAAAAACGTTATTTCCTTATCAATGCTTTATTACGTTTATTTTAACACGTTTTTTAAATAGTTCGATATTTTTCTTTTAAAAACGTACGTAGGTTAAAAAAGGGGATAAAAACCCTTATACGCTACTAGTACACAATCCTTGCACGTAGAAGGAATGCCTCGCCCAGGTTTGTTACATGACAGGATTACTTAACCTCGACTCTGCGTTACTGAAAACCAAAATGTGCTTTATTGAATTTTCATGATTCGATTTTACCTTTAAACTAGTTTTCTTGACGTATTGTAAAGAAGCTTACACGAGCGGCTTATACCAGAAACGTTGCGGTAGGTAAATATGTAGAAACATACATTTCAACGTTGATTTACAGTGTAAAACTACCATCTACATCCTGAAAATGTAATTTTACAAACGATAAAAGGAAAAGGAAAAGCGGTGAACTCAAAGTTAAACTTTTAATACAGAACTAACAAACGGCGACGAAAATTTCCCGTATTATCTTTTAAATGCCCTCTTCTCTTCCGTATTCTTTCAAATGGGATAAAAAGCTTTAGGTTTCCGGAACGCGATACAGAAACGCAAAGAGAATTTTATGCGAACCGTTATGGAGAGAATGATGAAAATTTGTTACGTTTTAAAAGGATTTGTATATGTATCAAACCTTATAAGTGTGTATAAGTTTTCAATTTAGTAATTTAAAACGGTATTAATAAAATATACGATGCCGCAATTTCAATTTTCTCGACGGTGAAAAGACTTTCTGATCTAAAGAAAAGCGTTCAGGCACTAAATTTATTACGTTAGGTTGTGACACGGGTAAGAGAAGACATATCGAGCTAAGAAGGATACATTGACGGTTGAAGTAGAGATGTGGAGGCCGTGCATCGAGTCACTTCCTGGTGAAAATGTATCAGATTACATTGCCTTTAGTGGAAAACTAGAAGAAATGCGTGAGAAGTATATGGACTTATATTCTTTCAGGAAGACAAATGAGCTATTCCATCAACTTATGTACAATGTTATTGCACTGACTGAAATATAAATGAAGTGATCCTTGTATATCCGTTTTCACCCAAAATACAATGCTCAAATTCCTTTCTGTGAAAATAAAAATAAGTGCAAAAATTTCGCAGTTTTTGAGATATTCAAAAGTGCTCCGGAGGGCTGCCGAGGTCAAAAACTTGGATTCTGCATCACAGACACATCCCAAACAAAAAAAAACGAAACTAACTACCCCCACTTGATGCAACTTGTGATGTACTAGGTTACTGGACACTGGACTACTACACATGTAGAGAAGGAAATTCTCAAAATATTACAAACATTTCAAATAAGGTCATCTTAAGACTCAACTCCAATTCTTTAATATTCGTATGTATCTGTTTTAAGCAGTTTTATGACAAAAATCGCTACTACCTGTAAAATTGAAAAAGAAATGTTCAAGATTTACCTACTCGGAAAGTTGGTGTCGGTTGACGGGAGGAACTCTCCTCGTCTCCACATTGTCACCGCAGCCCCACCAACGCATGGAGGTGGGGCTTGTCTTAACGGGATCCCCGGCGGGTCAGGGAATAAACGCACGGCCCACGCTTCGATCTTCATTCTCTGTCGAGTAGCATCACAGAGATCATACACCCTAGGAGTAGGCAGATTGAGGCCTAGGGATCTCCGACTAGCAATCCGAATCGCAAACGATATCCGACGTGTACATTTGTATATATATCTATTTAGTGTATATATTGTATTTGTCAATACAACTTATTTTTAGTATCTGTATATATGTTCATCAGCATGTGTATTTATTAATATACTTTTCCAACACCTGTACGTTTCCTCCATCCACCTCGCTACCAGTTACCCCCACCGACAGCCACCCGGTAACAACATCCTACGTCCTGAAACAATACTTAGTGTCATTACAAGAATTACAAGAGAAAGATGTTTTATCAGTTTACTTAAAATACGTATTATGTTTGTAACAAGTATTTTGAAAATCATTATTTAGTACCTGGTACATAGGGTTGCCATACGTCCCGATTTATCGGGATTGTTCCGATTTGGAGACCTTTGTCCCGAAAGAAAATTGCGTCCCGAAATGTCCCGATTTACATAGTGTATTACTGAAATGTACCGAAACACTTGATATCACGCGAGGCGAGGCTGAAAGGGTTGTAGTATGTTCGCCTGTGAGTATCCGCTTACAATTGTAAGGATATAACATTATAACATGCACTGAATTCTACAATAAATTGCTTAACATTGAAAATAGAAATTTGCTGGCGCAAATAGCTAAATCGGAGTAAAAGTAAGACTAATAAGGAATATAAACTGCATTAATATGAATTATTAATATTAATACAAAAAACTCAAATTAGTGTATAGGAATTTTTTTTATTATTTCATGGCCCTCTATCGCGTGGTAATATGCATTGTAGTTTTTTCAATGTCACCCTGTATATATAAATATAAAATACTAAAACTCCCTTTGGAACAACTGAGGGTGTTTCAACATTCCAAAAAAAAAATATTAATTAAATATACTAATTAAATATAGGTACTAAAGAACAAAGAAACATTCCAACAATAACGCTCTACTAATTCTAATTAAACTACTTATTAAGCTAATAATTAAACAATGTTTAAAGTTCACCACCCGAGGGCAAAACACACACTCGGCGCACTGACCGTTTTATAATATTTTTGTTTACCAGGCGCAACGACACTGAACGCACGATATTGTCAGTATTGCTGTGGAGCTCAGTATCGCGTCCCAACAACCATTTTTGAGGAGGCAATCCATCTTCTTGAATAAGAACCACCGAATCGATTTTGATCGGTGGGCATCGGTGTTGAAACCATTTCGTTAGGCGTTGCAACTCTGGTACCACTTCTCGACTCCAACGCTTCCAAAGGTGAGCCGCTAATTGTTGGGCTCGTTGGTAAGCCGACAACCTGTTTTCGGCAACGTCTGTCAGGTCGGGGCTTGGCGTCGAAGTCAGCGGACGACCAATTAAGAAGTGGCCAGGAGTTAGCGGTTGCACGTCATTTGGATCAGTGGAAAGGTAGGACAAAGGTCGTGAATTTAAAACGGCCTCTATTAAGGTTAGCGTAGTATAGAAGTCCTCAAATACAAGTCTTGAGTCTCCTAGAATTCGCTTCAAGTGTCCCTTAACTGACTTTACACCACTCTGCCACATAGTGGCATCTGTACACGACAAAAAATTGCAATATACGGCGTTTGATGATTAAAAGGTTTCCATTGGCAGAGTGAATAGTTAGAACCCTTAGATCATTTTACGAAGGAGAGCCATCCAAATTTTTGATGTGGGGGGTGAGGGGGAGGTCTTTTGTTAATAAGCGCTTTTTTAGGTTACAAAATTAAGTTTAGTATCATTTTCGACTAAACTCCTTAGACCATATACTACTGGACCGCCGGACAAACGTTAAATCATAAGCCAAATAGAAAAGAGAGAAAAGATACTTCTGTCCCTTTGGATACATAAAGTAAGGTTAAAGTAACCCAGTAATACCACTACCACCCCAGTATACATGCGGTGCTACCACCACTAGATAACTAATCTTTTACTAAAAGTAAGGTTGGGGCTAAAATTTAAATTTAAATCCTTCGTCTGTCAATTAGTGAATATATTTAATTGTGTATCTTTTTTATGTTTTGTGTCAAGTGCGTGATAAACAGCGAATAACATTAGTGTAGTGAGACGTACCTACAGATTGTAGTTTTAGATATGGGTCTCCATTGCCTTGTATGTAAAAATAACTCGTCAAACCAAGATTTATATCCTTTCCAAATTTCATAGGTTAATTAACTTTACAAATCAATAAAGAATATTATAAAAGAGTTACTTTTACTTTCCCATATTCAAACGGGTGGCCTAGTCCTATCCGTGTGCAATAACCATCGAATGTTTATATGATATCATATTTGGTAGTCAAACGCAATTACAAATAACTTACCGTACCTACTCTCAGTTTCCCGCTCCTTAATCTAATTGAACGTTTTTCACTTTCATCCTTTATTTAGTTGAAAATTACCTTTACCAGTTGTAAAAAAAACTGCAAAGTGCAAAAGTTAAAATTGAAAGTTTGATGTTATCTGTCTATGAGGTTATCATTTGTAGGAAACATAACCAAAGAATAAATACGTTCGGTTCCTTTCGGTTCGTATAATAAGTATTTAATCTTTGACATAACATGAACATAACCTATAAAAATGTATCCAAAAGGATGCAAAATACTGCTCTCTCGCTTGCAAGTGGCTGATTTTTTTTACATTAGGTTAATAGGGAACCGGCAGTCCAGTAGTATATGGTCTAAGCTAAACTCGAATGGTAGAATCCATTTATGAAATAATATTCATAGTATTTAATATAAAAAACTCGAAAGAAAAAGAAAATTAATAAAAATATTCACTTTTGCCTTGAAAGGGTTGCAATGTTTTGGCACGATAATTTAATTAAAGTTAGATGTGCCGGTTCCGATGTTCCGAACGGCTCACTAAGCTTCGGTCAAGGTCATCGCCCGCTTGCATGCCGCGCATATCGCTCCCTCTCTTTCTCGCTTGCGTTCCCCGCATATGCGCTTGTACCTACTTGCGCGCACTGCCGACTGCGCGGCGCGCGAAGTCAGTTTCTATTGAGGTGTTACCGTGTGATACTGTTTCAACGTTTCATTCTAAGGGTAAAACGTTAACGTGGAATACTTGGCAGCGATATCCCGAGGTTACTGTTGCTTTCAAAGCCTTATCTAACCCACTAGAAGAACTGGTCCAGAATGTATTTAATACACTAGAAAAATATGCGGTGCGGCTTTACTGCGGAGACGTTGACATCATTAGTGCATCTAAAAATAGGTCTCTGCAGAATATTCCTCCAACAAAAGATGCTCTCAAGATGCACATCATGCGGACATCTTATCAGGCAGGCCATATATGGGGGCAAGCCTTTGAATCATTGTCTCGCAGGCGGACTGCGAATGGACTGACACAGGAGAAGTATGGAAGCCGACATAGACTACCCACTTACCCAGGCCTATATCTGGGAATCTGTCAGTCAGTTAACCAAATGTTCCTGTAAGGAAGGTTGCAGGGGACAGAGGATTAATCTCTATTCATATTCATAGAACTTCTTTGTATAAACGTGGATTTGCCTATCAACTTCCGACTATGTACAACAGTTTGCCAGAATTCATAAAATCATATCACACGATCACTACCTTTAAATACAAATTGTACCGAATGTTACTGTCCCAACAATGTATTAATTAATCTAATGATTGTCTACAATCTTTTTTCTAACCGTTTTATCTACTTCCTTTGTGTCAGTTCTATTGCGTTACTTTGCGTTACGTCGCACAATAATTATGTGAATGCTTTCCTTTTTCGCCAAGGTTCAGTGGAAGAGCAAAAGATTTCTTTTCTTTTGAACTGCGCCTTGAGATTATTTGTTTCACTTGTCTTGTTCATAATTAATTGTGTGTTTACCTACTGAAGCAAATAATAAAGACATTATTCATCGAAGAGTCGCAATGCACGCAGCTATGTAACTGCAGAGAGAACTGCGATAATTCGAGGTACGATTTTTATGGTTCACGAATTACTTACATATTTGAATGGCTTTTTTAATAATTCATTATCTTTGGCATTTATCCTTATTTCAATTCTTACAGTGTAATAGACAGCGGGGCACTCTTAGACGACGCCGACGTGGAAGACGATATTCCAGACTAATGTACCTCGTTTATTTTGATTTTTTAAATTTAATAATTAAAAAATTTAAAAATAAGGCGTTATAGTTTATTTTATTACTACCTGCGGCCTTATCAATAACAGACATTATTTAGACACGCCTGCTCTATCTTAAACTGCACCATCTTTTCCTGTCAGATGAGTTTGTGGTCGAAAGCAATATAGTGTTCTTGATACTGTGACGAGAATTTTTTTTGTCCATATTGCTGAAACCAATACATCATGTCATGTGGGTACTTTTTAATAAGATGATTAAATAGGCTTTCTAAATAAGTGGTTCTTATTTTATTATCAATTCAAATATAATAGATATGGCCGATTTTGTACAAAAAATTGGAAAATGTTGATTTTTTTTGAATTTTTTGACTGTTTCTGTGAAAAATATTGCAAACTAAATATCAGCAATGAATTCTACATGTTTGATTTATTTGAAAATGACACCAAAATTGACGTTCCAGCTACGAGTTAGACAGGACCCCCACCCCCCGCCCCCAATTAAAAAATTAATGGCTCCCCTTCTTAAATCATTCTTTTCGTCCTAAAGATCAACTCGGCAAAAGGACATGTCTTAATCATTAATCGCCGTATAATTTAGTGTACACCAGCAACATGCCTCCTTCATGAGGAGAACGAGGGTTAATAAATTCCCATTTTATTGCACGTGAACTTAAATAATCGCATACAGTTTCTTTAAATTCTGTTTTCTTAAATAGTTTTTGACATTCGTCAAGACTATTTTTTGTTCCACGAAAATATGCTGCGTTATCGCTAGTGATAGCATACGGTAACCCTCTACGAGCAATAAATCGCTTCAAACAATTGAGGAAGGCTTCCGTAGTACAAGAAGTCATTAATTCTAAATGCATGGCTTTGGTCGTCAAACAGGCGAAAATGCAAATATAACCTTTGATTAAACGCGCTGCTCTCGTGCGTTTGTCCTTTATTAGGATAGGACCAGCCAAGCCCGTTCCAAAGCTATGAAAGGGATGAGCATTTGCTTGCAAACATTTGGTAGGGAGATCTACCATAAATTGGGTGTGTTACACGAGGTTTTACCTTGAAACATATAACACAGGTTCTAACGAATTTCTTTGTCATGTCCCGGTCTGATATGGGCCAAAACTTCTCTCTAATAACCGCGAGCAACTGCTGAGGGCCACAATGTAAAAATTGACGGTGGTATTTATCGATTACTAATGTAGTAAATTTGTGAATTTTTGGGAGGAGCAAGGAATGCCTTTTATCATAAAGCAAATGGCGAATTTTTTATCCTACCCCCCACTTTAATGCAACCATTTTCGTCGATAAACGGACGCAACGCCTGTATATGAGTATTCTTGATAGGTTTTGCCCTTTGCAGTAATTCAATTTCGTTGGAAAATGTATCGTTTTGGCATAATTTGGTTAAAACAATGGAAGATCTGCTGAGCTCCCCAACCGATAAACTGCCTGTCTTACGTGATGTTTTATTACCTTTTAGGTTATTGATGAACCGAAGAACATATGCATGGAACTTGTATTTAACTAACTGTTAGATCACAAAACAGATTAATATTTTTTGTCATACTAACTTATATTTATTATGTCACCTTAACAACTGTTGAAACATTAATGACTAAATAACGCCTTCTTTACATGAAACATGACAACCGTATTTTAGTAGCAACGGCCAATACTCGCTCTCAGCTGAATATTAATTTACTTCTTTTTAAACCTCGTATGATTATTAGAAACTTCATAAACTGACGCAAGAGTTTGTTTTTGATCAGTTGTTGTTGATAAATCTTTACGCTTGTTATATAAATCATTTGTGCGAACTTTCACCGAATCTTGATTGGTTATACGAACAAAATTGATGTGAAGGTGACTGTATTCTGTATTATGTAAGTCTTTTTGATGCACTGAACTCAATAATATATAGAGTTCAGTGTTTTTGATGTAGATCCGTTGTCAGATAATAGCAAATCCGGTTTACCATGTCTCGCAAAAATACTTTTCATGTTATCAATCACATATGTATACGTTGTATTGTTTTTTTAAATTTACTACTTCAGGATATTTAGAAAAAACATCCACTATAAATTGGGCTCCTTTAAAATTAAATAAGTCTGTTGCTACTATTTGCCACGGTCGTTCCGGTATCTTTCTATTCGTATGTTCTTCTCTTTGTTGACTATTTTGGTAGATTAGACACGCTTCACAATTCTTGATAACATCTGTAATTTTTTTGTTCATAAATGGCCAAAAAACTAGTTCTTGAGCTTTATTTATTATTTTCTGAATTTCCATATGGTTATAATGAAGTCTCGTAATGATGTCGCGTCTCGGCGATTTAGGAATTACTAACTGTTCTGCTTTAAATATTACTTGTTTCATTTCGGTAAGATTATCTTGGAATTTCCAGTATGGCTTTATTATGTCTTGAACTTGATTTTTGGAGTAGGGCCATCCTTCTCTTATCATCTTTAACAATTCTTGAAGTTCTTCTGATTTTTGTGTTTCTTCTTGTAATAGGTTGAATTTTTTAGGGCTAATGCTGATATAATTAATTAAATCTACTTGCGCTTCAACCTCAGTTTCTATCAGGTTAAATTCTTGGTCATCGTAACTTGCTCTTGATAAAGCGTCTGCAAAATATAGTTGCTTTCCAGGTTTAAATTTTACAGTAAAGTCAAAAGGTTGTAGGCTGATCTTTGTAACCTAAATGGCACTTCGTTTAATGGCTTCTTAAAAATTATTTCTAAGGGCTTATGATCAGATTCGATTAAAAATCTTTTTCCGTACAAATACGGATAAAATCGTTGGCAACCAAATAAATTATTGCTAAGGTTTCTTTTTCGATTTGCGAATAAAGTTGTTGTGTTGGTGTCAGCGATTTGGACGCATACGCTACTGGTCTTTGATTTTGTATAATTACAGCTCCTTAGTCCGTTTTTAGAACTATCTACCGACAGGATTATTGGTTCAGTTTCATTATAAAATTGCAATACAGGATTTCTGCATAGCACTTCTTTTAGACTATTAAATTCATCTTGATGTTTGGGCAACCACTCCCATATTACATCCTTCTTTGTTAACTGTCTCATGCTATAATATGTAATTGTTATCAAGTTTGGTATAAATTTCGCAACATAAGTTGCCATTCCTAATACTCGAGAAACTTTTTTTCGGTTTTGTGGAACAGGGATTTCTTTAATAGCCTCTATTTTGTGTGGGTCTGGTTTAATACCTTCGCCAGTTAAAATGTGTCTTACGTATTTTATTTCTGATAATTTAAATTTACATTTTTCTTTATTGAATTTTACGCCATTTGCTTTTGCTAATTTTAAAATTTGTTTCAGTATTTGATTGTCTTCCTGAGAAGTTTTTGCAAAGATGATTATATCATCTATGTATATCTTAACTCCCTCAATTTGACCGAATATTTCCATAAAGCTTTCATGAAAAATTTCAGGTGCAACTGATATTCCAAAAGGAAGACGTAAGAAACGGTATCTTCCATAGGGTGTTGCAAAAGTTGTTAATTTAGATGCTTGATCAGTAAGATTAATTTGCCAAAATCCTTGATTGGCATCAAGAATGGTGAAAAATTTTGAATTTTTTAAATTATATGTTAATTCCTCAAACGTTGGTAATGTGTAATGTTCACGCATTAAGGATTCATTCAAATATTTTGGATCTAAGCAAATACGTATCTTTTCAGAGTTTGGTTTTTTCACTATTACAATTGGGTGCACAAATTCTGTCGCTTCTTTAATCGGAACTGTTACGCCACCTTTTTCCATCTTTTCTAATTCAATTTTTAATGGTTTTAATAATTTGAAAGCTATTTTCCTGCAAGGAACTATTTTGGGGTGATAATTAGGTTGTAGCTTAAATTCTACCGGACTTATGGAAATATTTCCCAACCCTCTAAACAAATTACTATAATATTGTTCATATTTAAGGACATTTTGTCATGATTTTCATCAATATTCACTTCATCAATTTTGTCCCTTTTACATAGTAAATTTAAAGTTTGAATGCTTTCTATTCCTAGTACTGGAGCAGCTTTCCTATCTCTCTCCACTACTAGAAATTTTAAATGGTAATTCGTACTATTATAGGTTACAGAAAGGGAACATGAACCGATTACATTTAATTTATCTCCCGCATATAGCTTGAAACTGTTGCGTTTGACTTGGTTAATCTTTCTCGTAAGTCTAATTTATTAAATATACATATAAAATGGAATTACATTTACGTGTGCCCCTGTGTCCAATTTAAATTTGACACTTTTTTACAGTCATTTAATAACAAAAGTTCATACCAATCGTTAGCTTTGATTGTGTTTACTGTTAGACAACCAAGCATATATTCATTTACATCTAGATCATTTTCATCGTCGATATTGTTAGTTATCATCTAGCACATGCACATTTTTTATCGCATATGTTTTACACACACTAGCAAATGGTTACGCAAGTGGCACTTACCGCACAATTTCCTTACTGCTGGACAGCTGTTTCTCGTGTGGGCTGCACCTCAACATCTAAAGCATGATGAGTGTCGACCTTGGGTGATTTGAGAACGGTTTACTTGTCGTTCATTTTGTTGTTTGTATGTTCCAAATGTAGGTCTAGCTTGAACTTGATGATAGCGATTAATCTTGGCTGCTTGCTGTTGTCGATTTCCTACTTTTACAGATGCCACCATTGATGGTGTACATTTTTGTAAAATTTTGGTGACAGCTATTTGGAAGCATTCTGAATCCAGTGGCGTAGATAATTTTTTTATAAACAAATCGCTAATAGCAATTCTCCATTCGAGTACGAAAAAGTTATCGTAGTATGCCCTGAAAATTAGAATAAACATTTAAAATTTTGTCCCAAAGTAGATATTTCATTGCTTGACATTTTAAAAAAAATTGGTTAAAATCGGTAAATAACTTCAGATTTTACATGTGTGTTTCCAATCTAAATGAGTCACACTGTATGTATAATAGCACTGAATGTTTTCATTTTTCATTTCATGCATCATGTACTTGCCTCCAGTATGTTATCTTCCACTTCATTTACATGGACGTTACCATCAGCTGGAGGCTCTGCATTTTCAACAGGTCTTGATGCGCTATCGAAAAAAATGAAGATTTTTTCCTTTTAAAATATTAAATTTGTAAGTATACCGCTTGCGAGCAGTCCTCTTCTTGGTATGCTTCAAAACACCTTTAAAAATCGCACAATTCTTTTGATGGGTATGCAAGTGAAATAACTTCGAAAAAAACTCCCAGTATTCCGTCCAATATTTGGAAGGTTTTTTTTTCTCCTGATTTTCCCCTGCATATACCAGTCCACGAGTAATACATAAAAACTTCAGATGTGAATACATGATCGATAACTTTGTAGGCAACCTTTGAACCATCTTCCACTCCAGTTCGGCCACCAATTTTTGACAGAAATTCAATCTGCAACAATGAATGAACATTCTGCACACGACATTAATGGGAATCGTCCTGAAGTAAATATTGTTTTGCAATCATAGTTCTGATTTGTTTATTAGGGTCATCGTGATTATTGAGTACCTATGTCGAATATTTTATTCAGGTTCAGTTTGATTTTACCATATTCGTCTTGATGGTTTTGTTTAGATCTAGTTTAAATTGAGAGAACTCTTGTTTTAAAAGGGAGATATCATCCTTAATTTCTCTTATAACATCCTCCGGATGTAAAATCTGCGCTGGTGATTCAACTAGAAGATAATATATGTATCTAAGAAAATAAGTTTATGAGCAAGTTATTTATATGCATGCACCATTGTTCGATAGATTCATATCAATAGTCCCGACGTCCGATTCCAAAATTATTGTCTTAAAAGGTTGGTCCTCTATTATTGCAGCAACCTCAGAAGCAATATCAAACTCCAGTATTTCATGTGATAGGCTGATTTTATTAGGGTCCGTTGACTTGTTGGAACACTGAGTGAACATATAGATCTGATCTGTTATCTTTTGCTCGTAAATTTTATCTTCGATACGCTTTTTGTCTAGAAACAATCTACAAAAATAGTGACCATTGAGAGTGGTAGTACGGGAGCTACGGGCATGTTTGGCTAGTGAAAGTATACACTATAAATTTTTCACCATAGGTAGTTCTCTTAGTGTTAATAAAGTAACTGACCTCAGACCTTTGGGAGGCGGTAAATTACGATGCAGCAGGCTGACGAAGTTGTGAAAAAGTGTCAAAAAACACACTTTCGTGAAAAAGGCCCAAAGGGGGCCGAAATCATTAAAACATAAATAAATCATTCCGATTCCAATTGACATTGATGCAAATCCTATAGTCATGACCACTGAAATTAAAAAAAATTGTTAGATTAATTATTAAATTATTAGAATAATAATAATAATAAGTAGCCGCTAATATGGCAAGCCGTGCTTTAGTTTTTATTATACCTTAAACATAGGTACATCTCATTTTATGGGAATCTTTGGTCGAGTATTTTAGATAAGGAAAATTTGTCAATTTCAATTACCTATCCTTAACCAAAACTGCATTTTTATGCAGATTTTTCAACTCACAATACTATCCTCACTCACTATCGCTCGTGAATATACAATGTATTGCTCGTTGAAAAATCAGTCCCTTTCATCACCTGTATTGTAATATACTATTGTTAAAAATTGCACAAATTAAGATTGTTCATTTCTCTTCTATGTAACACTCACTACAAGCAAAAATATGTGTACGATGTAAAAAAAACATCATTACCCACAAAGATTATTTAAGCTTCGAGTCGAACTCCTTACAATAAATTTAGCATGCATTCGATACTAAAAGTAAATAAAAAATCGCAATGCGATGCACACAATCCATTCGTGTCAGATTGATTGACGCAACGCAACTCCAAATATATTTTGATAAGGATTTTATCAATGCAATAGAAGTGAATGTGGCGGAATGGAAACAATTACATAGATATAGAATAATTTTTTTTTACACAAATGTACAAATACTACATGGGAGCATAATTTTTGGGAAATTCAGTGTACTCTAATGTGACCGACCATTCGTCCCGCATTAGGCGGGATTGTCCCGTTTTGAAATTTAGAAACCCGCAGAGAGAATGTCCGCAAAATGTCCCTCATAATTGTAATATGTCATAGTGTATAATAATCCATGGTAATAAATAACACTGCTAGTCCAGTCATTTTAAACATGAACATTGCAAAAAATCCTATATTAGGTTTGACTTTTTTATGTTGTTAGGTTCAGTCCCAGTAGTAAATACTCAATTTTGCAACTTCGAAAAACTTGTGGAAACTGGGGGGGGGGCGCCAAAAACCGCGATTTTTTCGGACTTTTTTCAGTTTTAGCCTCGTAGCTCAAAAACTACGAGTTATAGTGCAAAGAATACGGTTACCTTTTTTAAACTAGACTAAATTTGCTACAATTTGAGCCTAACCGGAAGTCTGTAAGTATAATAGTTTCCGAGATACAGCTCTTCAAAAATAGGCAATTTTTCCCAAAATCTTTTTTCAACGTATCATCCATGTTTCGAGCCAGATATTGCCATAACGACGTGCCCTACGACTCTTGTCACGGAGAAAAAAATTGTAGGACATTTTATCACCTTTTATTTAAGCATAGATGCATTCCTGTGGGCGTAACAGTTCATGAGAAAAAGACGGAAAACCGGAAAACAGTGAAATCCTCCACATATATGTAATAGCATTAGTATGATTAGAAGACATTTTCTGATTATTCTTATTTAGCCTAGCGAACGAACGCTCAAAAAGGCCTTGTAGACAGACTTTTTGATCCTAATGATTTGATTTCTAAGATGTGTTTGGAGGTGTTTGGTATAATTAATTATACGAAAAGTCCCCGGCCCTACCGTATGAGCTAACTCCGTAGCGTAACAAAATTTGCGGATTTGTTAAGTTTTCCCTTTGTATCTCTTGAATAGGCGATCGTAGTGGGAAATGGCCAATATAAAATAAAAGCTGCCTTGAGAAAATACTTTTGTTCTTTTCGTCAAACATTAACCCTATGATAAATGTATTTAGAAAAGACTAGAGACCATTAAACATTGTGGTGCATAAGACTGAAATTGTTTGGCTAAGGATGCAGGTAATCTGTATTTAATACTCACATATCAGATTTAGCTCAAAACCTCCCACAAAATTAGTTGTTCTCTAGTGCCCTCTATTCCATCTTGAACTCAACGTTTTTTTTAAATAACTATAACATCTAATCTATTTGAGATAAAATATTAAACGGTATATGTATTTTATAGGAAATTTTATGGTCTACAACTTTTATTTCGGCAGTTTTTGCTATAAACCCAATACTTTAGGAGCTAGGACACAATATTTGCCGAAAAACGTCGTGTAAAAGCGATTTTCAAAAAAAATGTCAATTCTTGACAGCGAATATCTCTTCAACGGATAGAGATAGAGAAAAAACGCATAGAAGCAAACTTGTAGAAAAGTTAATCAGCTTTTTTTAATAATTGGCCATTTCCCACTACGATGGCCTGTTCAAGAGATGTAAACGGAAAACCAAACAAATCCGCACATTTTGTTACGCTACTTTTCGTATAATCATCACCAAACACATCCCAGAAATAAAATCTTTAGGATCAAAAAGTCTGTCTACAAGCCCTTTTTGAGCGTTCGTTCGCTAGGCTAAATAAGAATAATCACAAGATGTCTTCTAATCATATTAATGCTATTACATATATGTGGAGTCGTAGCGATTTCACTGTTTTCCGGTTTTCCGTCTTTTTCTCGAGAACTGTTAGGCCTACAGAAATGCATCTAAGCTTAAATAAAAGGTGATAAAATGTCCTACAATTTTTTCCTCCATGACAACGGTCGTAGGGTACGTCGATGTGGCAATATCTGGCTCGAATCATGGATGATACGTTAAAAACAGATTTAGGGAAAATGCTTATTTTTGAAGAGCTGTATCTCGGAAACTATTATACTTACAGACTTCCGGTTAGTCTCAAATGGTAGAAAATTTAGTCCAGTTTAAAAAAGATAATCATATTCTTTACACTAAAACTCATAGTTTTTGATCTACGAGGCTAAAACTGAAAAAAGTCCGAAAAAATCGCGGTTTTTGGTGCCCCCCCCAGTTTCCACAAGTTTTTCGAAGTTGCAAAATCGAGTATTTACTACTGGGACCGAACCTAACACCATGAAAAAAGCAAACCTAACATAGGATTTTTTGCAATGTTTGTATATTTTTGTGTTTAAATTGACTGTACTATGCTTTGAGTGCGCTGGTTTAACTTTGATTTCTATTAAATAGAAACGAACACAAAACACCCCTCTCTACTTAACCGATTTATTTACGTAGTAACCTAGTAAAACATAACTTTGTGAAGATTTTTAGGAGAAAATCGTAATTCAACGGGGAGGGGGGGGGGGCATTCGGAAAGCACAACTCATAATCATTAACTTTATAGAAAAGTTTGTACATTTTACGGTCCTGGACTTCTCCCTCTGTGTGGGGGGGGGGGGGGGGCTCCCGGTGTCCCGCATGGATTTCATTTACATATGGTCACATTAGTGTACTCAATAGCATATGGTGACATCCCCGCTAGATTACCTGTTCCCAATTAACATCAATACGACTGCTTCATTTTTAGAAAAATGAACATATTCTAATAATATATAGGTAATAATAATATACTTACCACATCCCCACTTCCATCCTACATTGCGTCGATATCTAGAAGCAAAAAGGATTGTAAATCGTATGTTTTTATATGTTTCTAATTAAAAGGTAAATGGCTTCTCTCTTGACGTAAATTGGTAATAGTACATTAAGAAACAAGTTTGATAAGAGAAGCTATATTATCGCAAGAGTTCAAGTTTATACTATTCTATCCTTGTACTATTCTTGTTTCGTGTTTATATGACCTTCACAATTGAACTGTCCTTGCGATGCAATTTCTACATACCGGGATGATACACCTATTCTTAACGCTTTACGACAATTATTTTTAATTTGCAAGCAATCGTTGCCCCGTTGAACTGTCTCCTTGCGATGCAATTTCTACCTACATATACCAGGGTGATACAACTATTATAGCTTGAAATTGCAATACTAACTAGCATTTAGAATCGTGATAGCAGGTTTGTGGTTGGGGAACGAAAACACAACAATTTGTTGTTATCGTTTATTGTTTATGCTTGATAGATGTGGTACATCATATAGCATATAGGCATGAATCCATGGTTTGGGGTCACACTCACAAAGGGGTTGATTCAATAAATAAAACAAGGACTACCTCCCCTTAAGCAATGAAATTTAATGATGAAAAATTGTTATGTTTTTAATAAAGCACCCAAAGGTATTGAAACCACCAGTGAAGGCAAATCTGGCAGGTGGTAAAATTTTGACAGATAACTAATTCTATGCTAATTATTGTCTTCGAATATATAACAAATGTTCGAAGATTATTGTGATACCTGGTAACTGACTTTAACCAAAGTTGAAACAAAATTATACAAAAACCCGAAGGTACCTAACAATTAATTACTTAAAATGGAATTAAGTTAAATGGGCGACATGTTTCGAAACATCCTAGTTTCATTATCAAGCATACAATTGGAAAGTTATCGCTATACATTTGGAATAAGTCATCACTTAATTGTTGTCGTTTAGGTGCATTAATAATGCCCGCAAACGAAAATAATCGTTCAACGGGGGCTTTCGTTTTGGCAAGCTTATTCATTGTTCCACTTCTTTTGCTACCCCTGCACCATGAAATCTGATTTTAAAATCTGTTTTGAATACACGGAATCAAATATTTTGAATACCTGGATTCATTAGCTTTCTTTGTGAATACGAGGATTCAATTTTGAATCCAGGTATTCAAAGTATTTCAATACTGGAGCAATATTCAAATACGAAACCAGAATATGGGTTAAAAAAGTTGTCGCTTGAATACGAATACCCAAGTTAAAGTTATATTCGAATACTATTTGAATATCGCTTATTACAAAGTATTCGAATACTACCCAAGTCTGGGTGGGACGAAGTAGTACCCATGCACGTATTTACCATATGGCAACAGTTTTGCTCCCAAGTATCCATAATAGCAACATATGTCATTCCTCGTTGCATCATAAAGTCCCCATTTATAGCTACATTTGAAATTCATGGTTTCTGCGACGCTTCTGAGAGGGCATATGGTGCTTGCGTATATATAAAATCAATCAAGCAGAATCAAAGTGTAAAAACTCAATTATTATGCGCCAAATCCAAAGCAAAGCTTTACGGAATTCCATGAAGATACTGCGGTGCAACTCGATCATTTTTAAGTGCTCCTTAAATTTTAAGTAACCCATAACTATTCTAAACTTAAGCGTTGTGCGAGGAAAACGGCCATTATTGTTTTGTTAAATTAAAAAAGGGAGATGTTAGGCATCACACCATACATGCATGCATTATACATGTATAGTTATAAGAATCCTGTATTGCAATAATTAATAATAACGACACTCTCTCGTACACGACTTCATACAATAAGATATACAACACTTACTTTCTGATTCCTCTCCTGCGCCTCTCAGCTGTCATCCACGTTGAAACTTGTTTAATGGTGAGATTTGCTCTCATACATAATAATAATTTTACATCTTCTGAAGGATACGGGTTATTTATATGTTCGTTAAACCAGGTTTTTAGGATGAAACATTGTAATTGTGTAAATTTGTGCCCGCGCCCTGCCATATTTATAAAACATGCGATTAAAAAAATGTCATAAAAGTCAAACAAATGTAAAAAATAATATAAATAAACGAAGTCTATGATCTTATTTAATAAATTAGATCTTCATTAATTACGTTTAACGGATGACTACCCAGCCAACACAGCGATGTATTTGAGAGTTCTATGGGAATCTCATTCAGGTAACAGTTCACACTTGCGAGTATTGTTTAGAGTCCCCTTGAACTCCCATAGGCCTCTATGTCAGTGCTCAATGTCCGCATTTGTGAAGTCGCACGCGTACTCACAAAGCGATTTCTGTGAGAATACTATGAGATACTCGCATTAATGTACAACCCGATTTCTATGCGACATTTTTTAACTCAAATATTGCAACACATCTTGCTTATTTCGCTGAGATTTCTATGCGATGATGAGATAAAACTCCTTTTCAAATTCTATGTGATTTCCTTGAACTCACATGGAGTGCAGGGGAAGGGGATTACCAATTGTATGGTCCTTTGAATGTAAGAGAGTACTCGATGTGTTATAAATATTAGTATATATTATTAACATACATTACAGTGTCAAGAATAAGTAAGAACAAAATGTTGTATAAATACCTAAGGTCCTAAAATAAAATTCTTAGATTAAGATTTTTTGCCCCCTCTCCTTTCGTTGCTTTGCATGACTCAAATCATTGGTGACAACAATTGGTTAAAAGTATTAATTAAAAATAAAACAAAATTCATAATATTTTGTTAACTGAATCTTTCCAACAACTTTTAAACACTTTGGGTTACTTCTCGCGACTACTTACGCCATGCAAAGCAACGAAAGGAGAGGGAGCAAAAAAGTGTCTCTTCTAATCACATCCAATAAAACAAACCATAGCATTGGCCATATTTGTTCGTTGGGTGGTAGATTATATACTAAAATTTTAACAATAAGATTGAAGATGAAAACATTATATAGATAGGTATACCTCATGAGTAATGAACTATCTATGCGGAAGCGTCAAGTCTTGAATTGCTTCGGGTACAAAATGTTCACTGTCTCTCATGTAAGGATTTTATGACCATAATTGAGCTGCTTCCTCGGTGAAGTGTTCACTATCTAGAAAGTAAAACTCACAGTAATGATACTACCTCGGATACTGATACTACTAGAAATATAAAACAACTAAATTTGATATCAATTTACCCTGTATTAAGTTGAAACAATTTTTTAAAATAAATATCCATTCGCTATAGTATAGGTACTTGAAGGGGTCACCCATCCAAATACTGACCAGAGCACGAACTGCTTTTTCAATACCTGTATGGATTGTGTATATCTACTCTGTCGTACTGCTGGCAATTTTTCTTTAAGTAACAAGAGATAATTAATGACACTGCATGTTTCCCAGTATTATACCGGGTGCTGATCTGGCCGTACAATTTTGGTAGGAGAGAACATACCATTCGGGTAGCATTTTTAGTTTTGAAGACTTTTACACTCTCATGTTTTGGTCCTAAAACAATTAGGAGAGCAGAAAATTGCATAGATAAGATTTTACATGTAAAATGCTATTACCGAGTGGCCGGAGATCAGCACCCGGTATATATTATTGCATATAAACACGGTTTATAATAAGAAATTAATTATATTCACCTTTATTGTAAGTGTCCTCATCATCAAACTGAGGTGGTGAGGGACAAGTTGTGTAGGAATTGACTAGAATTTGTTACATCATTTTTTTTATTTCCGGCCTATGTCGATATCCGAAGTCGTGCAGCTTCCATCTTGGAGATTCCATACACATTTATTCCGGGCTTCTCTAGATCCTGTAATTCATTTTTTTAACACCACTAAAAAATATATTAGCCACCTTACCGAATATACATTCTTGTAAATTTAAAACGATCGGCATATCATTCATGGCACATACAGTACTACAAGGTTGAAAAATAACAAGTCCGTAGGTTTGAGGCATGGAGAAAGTGTGAGGTTAAGACGGGGTATTTTATGATTTTCTATTACCCTTGTTTATAAACAAAGGCTATTACCTCGGCTATTACACAAGCTACAAGGGCAAACTTAAATCAAACAAGTAACAGCAATAAAAATCATCTGAGTTTATGTTAATAATACAGATAAAGTAGGCACGGTACATAACATTTATATAACTTGTTAAGTCGGTTGATTTTAAAAATAACTCTGAAATCACAAACATAAAACGATGCTAAGAAATAATAACCGATTGTCACTTGTCAGCATCAGTTTATTTCGTATCACGCGTCACAAATATGCGAACTCGCAGTTTATATTCACATGGGCGAGTTTATTTAACTCTATATGAGATGTCTTAAAGAACTCTTTAACATTGCAATATGTAATTCTTAAAAGTAACTCTATGAGAGGTCAAAACAGAATAAAGAATATAAAATTTCATGGCATTGTACTCCCCGCGAAGTAACAATAGTTACTCTCAGTCGGCACTGAATGAGATATAATGCGATATCGCAGCGATGTCTTGTGTTGGCTGGGTAATCCATAGAAGGCGAACTATAAAAACAGCATTACATCAAAATGGATACTCTTTTAAACAAATTAACAGAATTATAAAAGATTGCAACAATTTTACTAAAGAACCAAACACTGATGAGAATGAACTTAAGAAACCATTCCCAATGAACAAATTATATGACTTATGGTGTCACCTAGTTTTATAAGAAATATATAGCTGCGCTGTAGTTATATAAAGTGGAAATGAAGTGTTATAAGGGTTCTAATGGCAACCTTTGTTTTGTAAAGGTGATATTGCACTCCTAGAAGTAAATAGTTCCCATGTTTTATAATTGTAGTGGTGTAAACGTGTTGGAAACTATCTTTTAAACCTTTTGGTAATAGTGACTTTAAGTGATGTAGTGAAGTTTTGTAATGGTGTATAATGTATATCACTTTGCTTATATCACTATCAGTGTTGAATTTTATTAGTATTATTCAAGATACTTCAATAAAACTATACTGCCGTGTTAATTCAAATACAATAACATAAAAACTGAGAAAATTGACTTTTAATATCTTTAATGCCATCAAATCATTTATGTATAGAGGAATTTTAATTTTATACTATTGAATATAATACTGGCAGCAAGTACTGTGAGTACACAGTGTACAGATGCAACCTTTTCAACTAACAAAATCATATACGCCTTTTTAATCTAACAAAGGCGGCTAATTTGTAGATACGCCTTTTTTTAAAAGCGAGTTATCGCCTATATAACATCGAGATTTCTTTTTAACACATACATAGTACTTTTAAAGAGGATTCTAAAAATGCGTCTAACTCAATTTCTGTAGAATTTGCAGGCCCTTTTGAATTAACACGGCAGTATAATAGTGCTATTAGCAATTTGTGACTCTTTTACATAACTGTAGTATTACTATAAGTTCTATAATAGTCATATTGAGGCTCTTACAGTTTTATTGCGGTTATTTTGAAGGGTTTGGGCCATGTTTGGGCATTTAAAGATTACCATTGCCATATGTTATAACCTTTCCGAAAAAATGGATTCCATCTTATACATGAACGTCAGAGGCGGCGGCGAAAAAAGTTCTAGACAATAAACGTTAATCGAATCACGACCTGGGGCTTTATTAGTTTTAAGCGATTTGATTATGTCACTAACTTCAAAGATTGTAGTTGGTTTTAAATAAAAAGAATTTGGTGTAACGTAGTTAGGAAAGGGTAGTCCATTAGGTTTTCCAATATTTTCCGCTAACTTTTGGCCAATATTTGCATAAAATTCATTAAAACAATTCGCAATGCCATTTGAGTTTTCGAAGACCTCACCATTATCTGATATAATTTTACCAATGCTTTTTTGTGGCGATTTGTTAGGATTACTAATATGCTTAATAGTATCCCACAACCCTTTTGTGTTATCTGTACTTAAATTTATTTGGTTTCTATAATAAGTTGCTTATTAATTGACATAAATAATTTCTATAATTAATATAGCTTTGCTTAAGCAAGGTATTTTGTGGAAATTTGCACATTTCTTTATATAATGCATCACGTTTATTAATTGACCTAACTATTAACGCAGGTGTAATCCACTCCTTTCTCCTTTTCTCATTAGATTTTATACGAACACTTGTTACATTAGCGTTAAGTAAATTGTTTAAAACCTCAAGCAAATAATCGGTGCCATGGTGCACATTGTTAATTTTATAGTAATCCGACCAATGAAATCTTTGTAAGTCGCATTTAAGTTTACTTTCATCAATATATTTAACACATTTAGGTTTTCTGTTTATTAGTGGTACACTTTTACAGGATTTTAATAACCATTACGGCATAATGATCAGAAACTGATATCTTTAGGACGACTGATATCAAATACTGTATTTCAAATACTGCCCAACCCTGTAGCGTATCTGTCCTTAGTAAACGTAACTGTTGGCCATTAGCCGCTTGTATGAACCATAATGCGGATGTATAACCGGTACGTTGGTATAATAAAACGTCATTCTGACGGCATAGATCACGTGGTTGCAAAAAGAGTTTACATAGACTATAACTAGCTTTGCTTGTAATTATCATTGGGCGGGGGAGTTGACTGTTTATTTAATGATACCGTTATATGATAAAGTGAGGTAGGTCGTGCGAGTCCTTCTATCCTACATGTTTGTAAATCCGCAATAGATAAGAAAAAAAATAAACAATTTCAGCCCGATGGCGAGATAAAAAGGACGTGGTTTAAATCATCATAGTAATAATGGTGTGGTGTTCCTTTCCTAGACCACAACATAGACAATGGGTGGGGAAAGGAGAGCGAAGAGGTGATAGATAAAAAAACATAGATGTATTATAGCAAATACATTCAATAGTAATACGTGCAACCACGCTACACTAGCGCCGTAGTGGTAGGAGTTGAGAACTACCATCCTCATTCAATGTTTTAGTTAAATCAAATACAAATATTTGCTTTAAATTAATACATACTTTAATAAACTTTAATTACAAGATGTCCTCCTATAAAGTTGGTTCAGTGTGTGCAATTTATGGCTGTAATAATTATAAACAGCAAAAGGAAGTAATAATATATTAAAAAACAAGTTTCATAAGGCAGGTTTTATGGCACGAATCAAAGTTTAGAAAACGAGTGGCGCAGCCACGAGTTTTCTTAATGATGAGTGCCATAAAAGCCTTATGAATGAGTTTTTTATACTATTTTTTAGAATTTGCGCCTTTTGTAAACAATTTGAAATAAATACATATTGAAATTATAAAAATCTAGGGAAATTTTTTATAGGTTGGCACTACTACTCTTCAAATTATTTGTCAATTCAAACTAAAAATTTGAACAGTTAATTTTTAATTATTTTTATTATTAAATCTTTGTAATTAAGCAAATAATGAGTGGAAGACAATATTATGGGTACACCCCCTGAACTACGAGAACTTGCTGACAACAGTGTCACAAATCTATTACCAGATACTAAATCTCGTTTGGCTTATGAAATAGTATATTAAACAACTAGTTTCATAAGTCGTACTGTAGGATCAGATGTTCTATGAGGATGGTTGCCAACGCAACGAAGGAGAATTATTATGAACAGAATTAGAACCGTCAGTTGATGATTTGTAACATTAAAATAAATACTTAATTCTCATACCTTTTAACATTATTATTGAATCCCACATATTTTGGGGGCTCGTCCGGGATATAAACTGTTAGAAATTGAGAATTTTGTATTTGTGTTCGCGGGTGTTCGCGGCGTGTAGAGGGTGAATTGTGTGTATAGACGTGACGTATCTATTTTTTGTGAGCAAGAGTATTAATTGTGACGATTACTATATTGCACTGACGATGGAGAATTTAAGTAAAATTGAAAAAGTAGGTAGCTAACAACATTTCGACGGTGAGCTTTTCGACGATTAAGACGTTCTATAAATTAATTTTTGAGACGGATGGAGACCGATTAAGCCGAAAGCGATTAAAAGAATTTTCTGGTTTCAAGTTTGGGTTTGGTACTTCAGATGATTTTACAGAAAAGATGACGTTTATTGAAGCTAATTTTGTGACAGCCGATCTGATTTCCATTTGTAATATTCTTAATTTAGATTACACAGGAGATCTTAAAACCTTAGCATCTAGAATCTGTGAGCATTTAATCGACTTAAACTTATTAAATGAAGTAAATAGTGGTACCATAGACGATGATGACGAAATAGATGATCAATGCAGTGATGAGGACAGCAAGTTAACTTCGTCTGTGAGAACAAAGCCTAAGTTTGTCATGAGTTTTCGAGACGTTGAAGATTCTGTAAGACCATTTAGCGGTGATGAATCATGCGAGGTTAATAGGTGGATCACAGAATTTGAGGAGCTGTCAATTCTCTTAGGTTGGAATGAACTCCAAAAATTTGTGTTTGCCAAAAAGTCGCTGAAAGGTCTGGCGAAGTTATTTATTCAAAGTGAATCTAGGATTTTGACGTGGACTAGGTTAAAGACAGCTTTGCAAAAAGAATTTTCGCGTACAATAAATAGTGCAAAGTTACATCAGCAACTACAACAACGAAAGTTCAAAAAAGGAGAGACGTTGCAAGAATATTATCTTGTGATGAAAGAAATTGCGTCAAGAGGCATTATAGAATCTGATGCTCTAATACAGTATATAATTGACGGCATATCTGACGACACTTCGAACAAAAATGTGCTGTATGGAGCCACAAATCTTGATGAGTTTAAGAAAAAGTTAAGACTTTATGAGACAATTGAAGAAAAAATTCAAAAAAATATCCAAGCGAGTCAAAAACCGACAGGAAAAGATTCGAAAAACAATATGACCAACCGAAAAGACGTTCGATGCTACAATTGCGGCATGATGGGACACATTTCAGCAAAATGTGCTCATAAAGAAAAGGGATTAAGATGTTTTTCTTGTAAAAACTTTGGACACCGTTCTAGCGAATGCCCAAAGAAAAACCAAGAACAACCAACAAGCGAAATCTTAACAATTGTGGCCAATGCCAATGTAAAAGAAATAAAAATTTTGAATAATCCCGTATTAGCCTTAATCGATACAGGAAGTAATGTAACTTTAGTGAGAGATGATGTTTACACGCAACTAGGATCGCCACGGCTACAATTACCAAGTTTAGTTTTGAGTGGATTTGGAAACAGTCAAGTTCACACACGAGGATTTTTTAATGAAAATATAAATATTGATGGTGAGGAGTTTCGAGTTAAAATTCATGTTGTTCCAAAAAGGAACATGAGTTACCAAGTAATTATTGGAAATGATTTACTGAAACAGGCAATATTAAATATTGATTGCTCTGGAATCCATGTCACAAAACCGACAACCAAACTTGAATTACCTGATGTGATGAAAATCGAAATAATAATACCAGAAGTACTGGATATTGACGATGCGGCGAATTCATCGGCAAAAAACGCTGTAAAACAGATGATTAATGCATATTTACCTCAGAAAACTAAGACGACCAACGTTGAAATGAAGATTGTGTTAAGGGATGATACACCAGTTTATCACAGACCGAGACGACTGCCCTTCGCGGAAAGAGAAATTGTCGAAAAACAAGTGGAAGAATGGCTCAAAGAAGGGATAGTCGAAGAAAGTTGTTCAGATTACGCAAGTGCTGTTCTTGTGGTAAAGAAGAAAGATGGATCATCAAGAGTCTGCATTGATTATCGCGATCTGAACAAGCGGGTAGTCAAAGACCGATTCCCGTTGCCACTAATAGAAAATCAGCTTGATAAACTACAAAGTTCGCGAGTGTTTAATACAATAGACTTGAAAAATGGGTTTCACCACGTTAAAGTTGAGGACGAAAGTAAAAAATATACCTCGTTTGTTACTCACAGTGGTCAATATAATTTTAAACGAGTTCCATTTGGTTTTTGCAATGGACCAAGTGTATTCCAGCGTTTTATTAACCAAATTTTCCGGCAATTGATTATTGAAGGACTTGTATTACCTTATCTGGACGATTTGATTGTGACTTCATACAATGTTGACGACGGCCTTGAAAATTTGCGATTGGTTTTGAAAACAGCTTCAGAGTATGGTCTTATATTGAACGTTAAAAAATGCCAATTTCTTAAAACCCGAGTTGAATTTTTAGGTCATCTTATTGAAAATGGAAAAATTTACCCATCACCAGAGAAGATTAAAGCTGCTTTGCATTTTCCTGAACCGAAGACTGTCCGACAACTACAAAGTTTCTTGGGAGTGACAGGTTATTTTCGAAAATTTATATCATCATATTCTAAAATAGCTAAACCTTTGAGTGACCTACTAAAGAAGAATAAAGATTTTAAAATCGAGAACGAACAAAAAATGGCATTTGATTGTTTGAAACGTGCATTGAGTGAAAAACCTGTGTTGCAAATGTACAATCGAGATGCAGACACACAGCTTCACACAGATGCCAGTATTGACGGTTATGGAGCAATCCTTCAAAAATCAAATGAAGACAACGAATTTCATCCCGTGTATTATCTAAGCCGTAAAACATCAGATGCAGAAAGAAAGTATACAAGTTACGAATTAGAAGTATTGGCAGTGATCGAAGCATTGAAAAAGTTTAGAGTATACTTGCTGGGAAAGAAATTTCTTGTTGTAACAGATTGTTCCGCTTTCCAAAAAACTATGGATAAAAAAGAGTTAAGTACGAGAGTGGCTCGTTGGATCTTACTTCTATCAGAATTCCAATACGAAATTGAGCATCGAAGTGGTACAAGAATGAGACACGTTGCGCACTTAGTCGTTATCCCGTGATGAACATTACAACTGTTGACGATAATGTGACGATTAGAATAAAAAAATCACAGGAAAATGACGACAATTTGCAGGCAATAAAGGAAGTTTTGAAAGAGACGCCGTATGAAGATTACTTTATGAAAAGTGACATTCTGTATAAATTTTGTGAAGGACGTGAATTACTAGTTGTTCCTGAAAGTATGCAAAAGGATGTAATTTTTACTGAACATTCAAAAGGACATTATTCGGTGAAACGAACAGAGGAGGGATTAAAACAAAATTATTACATACCAAAGATGCGAGGAAAAATTGAAAAATGCATAACCAATTGTGTGCCTTGCATTGTTTCTAATCGAAAAGCAGGAAAGAAAGAGGGTATTCTACATCCTATACCAAAGGATATCGCACCGTTACATACTTACCATGTTGATCATTTAGGGCCGTTGGAGTCTACATCTAAAAATTATAAGCATATTATGGTTGTAATTGATGCATTTACCAAGTTTGTTTGGATATATCCCACGAAGTCGACTACCTCACATGAAGTTATTGCGAAGTTAGAACTTCAGAAGATTACATTTGGCAACCCAGCAAGAATTATAACTGACCGAGGATCTGCTTTCACCTCAGACGAATTTCGATCTTATTGCAAAGATGAAGGCATAGAGCTAATTTTTATTACGACAGGATTGCCACGCTCGAATGGACAGGTTGAGAGAACTAATCGAACCATCATTCCGATTTTGACTAAACTGTCACTTGAAGACCATACTAAATGGTACAAGCACATCACTCGACTTCAGCAAGTGTATAATTCAACTTTTCATAGAAGCATTGGAGTGACGCCATTTGAATTACTGATTGGTGTTAAAATGAAGTGTAAAGAAGATTTGGAACTTCTGAAACTTTTGGAAGAAGAATGGATTGAAGATTTTCAAGAAGAACGTGAAGGATTGCGACATAAAGCAAAAGAGCAAATTTTGAGGACCCAGGAGGAGAATAGAAAAACGTACAATCTACGAAGAAGAAAACCTAATAGTTACCAAATAGGAGACTTAGTTGCTATTAAACGTGTTCAAGGGGGACCGGGTAATAAACTCAAAACAAAGTATTTCGGTCCATATAGAGTAGAAAAGTCAAAGTATTGTGATACATATGACGTTATTAAGGAGGGTAACCATGAAGGTCCTGTCAAAACTACCACATGTGCCGAATACATGAAGCCCTGGCTGAACGATGAATCCGAGGCGGATCATCACCAGGATGGCCGAATGTAGGATCAGATGTTCTATGAGGATGGTTGCCAACGCAACGAAGGAGAATTATTATGAATTAGAACCGTCAGTTGATGATTTGTAACATTAAAATAAATATTTAATTCTCATACCTTTTAACATTATTATTGAATCCCACAGTACATTGCAGCACGCGTCCAAAATTGAAAAACGAGCCGTGTTGGAACTAAACAGCTGTGCTTGTGCTGTGCTTTGCAAATGGCGACTGTTGATGTTGCAAAAGCATTTGATTCAGTACCTCATTCTTGGTTACAAAAAATACTATTGCTGTACAAAATTAGCAACATCACACAATTTCTCACTCACATAATGTCATGTAGGAACACCACCCTAACACTTACGCTAAATGATACCCAACTCATCACAAACACAATACAAATTAAGAGGGGCATCTTTCAGGGTGATTCTTTGAGTCCACTTTGGTTTTGTCTTTCTCTTAATCCTCTTTCACACATGTTGAATAACACAAATTTTGGTTATAACTTAAAACACAATCATGAAATACATCACAACATTACACATTTATTTTACATGGATGATCTTAAATTATACGCCTCTACAAGCACAAAACTTAACCACTTATTACATATCGCTGAAACATTTTCACATGATATACACATGGAGTTTGGTATTGACAAATGCAAAACACAACACATCACTGCTGGTAAGAGAGAATTTGTGGATTTCAAACTCGAACATGGTGACCATGGACGAGAATGAAACTTACAAGTATCTTGGTTTTCAGCAAAACACACACATAAAACATACACAAATAAAACGAAATCTAATCACACAATATTTACACCGATTACGCAGTATACTTAAAACACAACTACATGGTAGAAACACTGTGAAAGCTATTAACACATATGCTACACCGGCCCTTACTTATTCCTTTGGAATAATAAAGTGGACCAATACAGATTTGGAACAGATACACCGAAACACACGTACATTACTCACTAAACACCGAATACATCATCCACATGCCTCAACAGTAAGACTATACCTTCCTCGTTCACGAGGAGGTAGAGGATTCAGACATAGCCCTGTTACACCAAACACAAATATACAAACTAGGAGAATACTTTTATAACAAATCACACATTTCAGGGCTACACAAAACAGTCACGCATGCAGACAAATCTTACACACCCTTAAATATGAGTAATAGAAACATCACAGCACCAATGAGTAGGGATATGTACACCACACATAACATGCAAACTTGGACACAAAAGACTTTACACGGACGATATCCACAGGAGATTAACGGAGACTGTGTTGATACTATAGCAACGCATGCTTGGTTAACCAAATGTGATATTTTCCCGGAGTCAGAGGGTTTCATGTTTGCCATACAAGATCAGGTCATTTACACACGAAATTACAGAAAACACATAATTAAAGATAGGACGATTACACATGATCTTTGTAGACAATGTTCGCAAAGACCAGAAACCATACAACACATTATATCAGCATGTACACGTCTAGCACAAACAGAATACAAACCCAGACACGATCAGGTAGCTAAGATAATACACCAAAAACTCGCCACAAAACATAACCTTTCTACTGATAACACACCCTATTACAAATATACACCGCAAGTTGTACTTGAAAACACCACACACAAACTATATTGGGATAGGACACTACTCACAGATAAAACTGTATATAACAATAGACCAGATATAACACTTATAGATAAAACAAAAAAAAATCGTATACATAATAGATATTGCCGTTCCCAACACAAACAATTTAGACAATACACATACAGAGAAACACCGCAAATACACTGATATAGCTCAGGAACTTAAAACGCAATGGAGAATGGGAACTGCTCTTACAGTACCCATTGTTCTTAGTGCAACCGGAATTATACCAAAAACAATACATCACAGTTTACACATTTTAGGTTTAGATAAGAACATATACATACAATTACAAAAGGCAGTCATCATCAACACTTGCCACATAGTTAGAAAATTTCTAAACATAACGGAAGATACCGCACATCACTCAGAACCACATCACACACTTTCAACTAATATCATTCAAACACAAAATGAAACACAACACTCAATCCTCCCTTCACAAATTGAAACTCTGTTGCATACACAACATAACATTACAGAAAGTCCATTACCAACACACAACACTTCAACAATCACTCATGTCACACCTCTAACTCGTTCACATACACCCAAACACAAACACACAATAAATTCACAATTAACACAAAACACAAACAATACATTACCCACTCGAGTGCAACCTATGCGCCGAGCTAAACAACTAACATTTACACAATAAACTCTTGACACTTCTGCTTGGTCGGGCCATGTAATATATTTTGATTGCAAAGATAATAACTTTGAAAGTATGAAATTTGTGCAATTATAAACAGTGCTCAAACTGACATCAAATCTATCTGCCACAGAAATTAATGTCTCTCCCTTACCTAACCACCAAATCGTTAACAAAAGCTGTTTCCGGCCAGGAATTTGATGTTCTCCTCCAGCGTAGTGCTTGTTCAACATAACTGAATAGTCATTATTATCGTCTGATTGTTGCATTACATTTAGTAGGTAGTAAAAGTAATAGCATGGATTCGTTTTCGAATTCAGTTATCAACTGTAACCCTTGATTATAATCCATTTTTGAGGTGCAAAGAAACTAACAGAGGTTATGCCAAGGTATGTTTTATTAGAATTTATTTATTAGAAAAAAAAAAAAAATTAGCGATCACGATGATATGTCTCAGTTCTACGCCTTCTTTCTCTTGCTCCTCTGCGCCTCGATCGAGACCTATCTCTACGATCCCTATCCCGACGCCGGCGCCGTCCAATATTTTTTCTGAAGATTTGTCGTCTACGCCGCGACATACGTCGCCATATAATGCGGGCAAATACTCACTATCTCGTTTATTGTAAAATACTGAGTAATTAATCTATTTGTAGCCATGAAAAAATTCAAAAATTTGGGTCAATGACACTGGCATTTTGATCGTTTATTACAAAAACAAAATAGCCACCCTTAGATCTAAATTTACTACTGCTCTACATCCGATCAGGAGGAATTTAGTTTAAAAAGTGGTTGTATTTTTAGGCGATGTAGCCGCCACTTTTTTTTACAAAACAAAATGTCGGCAGTTAAATTTAATGTAGACAGGCTGTCAGCGGAAGAGTCGTCATATGAGCATGAGCTACACATTAGAGGGATAGCTAGATGTAGGGACTGTAAATGAAATGCGTAAAGCTCTACGTATCCTCTTGTTCTAT
Source organism: Pyrocoelia pectoralis (assembly GCA_036250285.1). NCBI lineage: Eukaryota > Metazoa > Arthropoda > Insecta > Coleoptera > Lampyridae > Pyrocoelia > Pyrocoelia pectoralis. The sequence goes on along the minus strand of CM070075.1, from coordinate 32,793,658 downwards.
GTTATGTAACTTTATTTCCTCTTGAGAAAAATTTGATTGTAACTGAAATTCCAATCGCTTAATACGATCTTGTAATTGTATTCGTACAGAACTCCCAAGTTGAGAGTCAGACGAAGGTACATAATTATTAATTATATTGTTTTAAAGGTAGGTAATCGTTTAAAACAAACATTAAACATTAAAAGATTCATCTTCAAAACATATAAGTTTTTATGAAGGTTGTAAAGGTCAGTGTAGCCAACCTTGTTAAATGTACGTATAAAAACCAACGTAACGTTAAAAAACAACGGGTAACTTATAAGGGGAAATGCCTTGATCGTACCGCCTCTTTATCGTACTACCACAAATTATCCCACTTGCAGTTCTGCCGTACCAATCAAACAACGACCGTGGGTACTTCCCATTGGTTGCAGAGACCTTCCGAAATTTTACGTCTTTGGTTGTAGTCGTTACTTTTTATGAAATATTGTGAGTTTGTGGACATGCTGATGTGAGATTTTACCATCGTCTGTAAGATCACGGATCTTTAACTTAGCTATTTCTTCTTTATTTCGGAGAGAAGTATTTAAAGTTGCGTATATGCAATGAAATTAAGTTTCATTGCTAAATAAACCAGTTCGTATTTCAAGATAAGGATGAACGTTTATCGTGGTTATCTAAATGTAATTTTTAAAGATGAGTAGATTGGATATTAATAGGTGACTGCTTATAATTGAAATATCTTTCTCTATGAAACATTTTATATTGCCTACCGTCAACACAAAATTATCAGCCAGAGGGTTTAAATCGTATGTAGGTTAAAGTTTAAATTATTGATTAGTGCAGCGCGTTTCCATCGTCGTATCACTTTGAGCTTCCTTGATCGTACCGGTATTTTGTTGTCGATCATACCGGTCACTTTCATGTCTAAGAATATTTGCCAAATGCATTTTAGAAAGTTAATAGGTAGGCACTGATTACGTATTTCAGATGGCAAAAAGAAAATATGGAGCATGGAACGAAGACGCCATGCATCGGTCGTTTCACGTTTTCCGTAATGGTGGCACATGGGATTTAACGAATATACTGTCGCCAATATAATATTCCTAAAGCAACTTTCAACCGAAATCTGAAGGAGGTAAATATTACTGCTAATTGAAGCTATGCACATTATCCCCAGAAATAGAAAAAGCATTAGTAAACCATATCTTACTTCCGCAAAAACTTAATGCTTGGCCTAACAATAACTGACGTAAGAAAATTAGCATTTCAGATTGCCGAAAAGAACAATACCTACCTCACAATTTCAACAAAGAAACTAGCTGGGAATAAATGGTTCTATGCATTTAAGGCTCGGCATAATGAAATCAGTTTACGAGAACTCCATGCCACGTCCATATTACCGTGTTAAGGCATTTAACAAAGAAAATGTGTATGGATTTTTCGAAATCCTTGACGAACTCGTTGATGAAAACAAGATTGACACCACGCGTATCTATAGGTAATGTTAATGAGTCAAGACTAAGCACTGTTCAAAATAAGTGTCAGAAGGTACTTGGTCAGAAAGGGAAAAAACAAATTCGATTGGTTTCAAGGGGTAAGCGTTGAACACTACATTTTGTAGCTGTAGTGCATCTGGCAACCATGTGCCACCCATGTTTGGTTGACATTTCCAAATCTGGGTACGCGATCTATTTGTTAAGTGACTTAGGTATTTTATCGAGTCAGTAAAACCAACCAATGACAAAAAGTTATAATTAGTTTTCGATGGCCACACTACACACTCAAAAGAATTTAGAGGCAATCGAAATGACTAGAAAACATGTTGTAATAATGTTACAATTACGTGAACATACAACTCATCGAGTTCAACTCCTTAATAGAACTGTTATAGAACATTGAAAAGTAACTTTAACCGAGCTATGGAAAGATCGATTCCTGGACTGTGTGCGGGGTGGATTATGTGCAAAGACGTATAGAAAAACGCAACCAACGAATTTCGAGTAAGAGGAGCCGGTTGACCGTACAGTATATCAAGACTGTGACTTTGCTGTACCTGAAAATCTGAGCCAAATTTCAACTTTGAGTTGAGTTTTGAAAAACCATTATGTTAGCTCTTAGTGTCAAGTGGATCGCTCTCTCCTGTACCAAAACCACACTCAAAATCCAAAAAGGCCGGGGCAATATAAAAAGCAACAATTTTGACTAGTATCCAATACAAAAATGCACTAGAACTAGCCAAGAGAATTTCGGCTGACCCATGAGAAGGTCAAAGCATTGAAAGAAAAGATGGGGAGACTCAGACCAAAAGTTTGCGTCAAAAAAGGAAAAGCCAAAACAGCTGTCAAGGAAAAACCATAGATTAGATGGAAAATCAGCAAATCTTGCTTCTAAGACTCGAGTTAACATGGCATCTTCTTTGAAACAACCTGATGTTGTGTGATAGAGGTGCAACCACAAGAACGGTAGGTATTGTTTCCTGTGCGAATCTAACAAAGTTGAAGACATGATTCAATGTCAAATCTGTAGTTTGTGGGTGCATGATTTTTGTTTAGGTATCAAGAGCCGAGATAGAGCTCAACAGTTTGTGCGTGTGAATTGTAAGTAAAGAGCAGTCGGAGACACAAATGTCGATTACTGTGGCATGTTAACTTTTCCCGCATACTAATTATTATAATTGTGAAATTTGCTACTTCATTAGTGATTGTATTACAAAATCATTTTGTTGTTTCCGTTCTATATCTACTAATTTTCGTAATAATTATCCTAACCCAATAAGTCAACTAAGTAGTTTCCTTCATTTTATTACTTACAGTGTCTTACTTATTTTTATTTTTGAAGTACTAAATTAAGTTATATCATTTAGTGCAGTTAAGTGAGGTCACTCAACGGCCAGGAAGGCCCATTTGTGGATATAGCTTTTGAATTTAAACTAACCGCATGACGAGAGTGAAGAGAGCGGCCTCTGGCGAGGACGAGGGGAGAGAACTGGGTTTTTTGGTGTGTGTTCGGCAAGCCATTATTGAATTTTTAGTTAGTGAGCCCTTACGTTTTTGTGAATATAACAGCTTTAGAAATGTTTATTGCTATCCTACAATTGTAATAAATAGGACATCGTTCCCTACCTTTCTTAGGCAGTTCATCCCACTCAAGCGTTTTGATCGGTTCATTTCGATTAATAAAGAGATAGAATTTTATTATTAATCGTAATTCTGTTCAATATATAGCCTGAAAATGTTTCTGCCTACACACTTTTCGTAAATTTAATTAAATGTAATCACGACTGATTTTGACGTTAATCTTTTTTCGGAAGCATATATGAAATAATGTTATATTTCGTCTATGAAAATTGGTTTTTGTATAAGGAATTTAAATGGAAACTGTTTAATTTTAATTAATTTTACGTTATAACATTATTATTTTAACATCATTTCTCTGGCGTTAAACTTAATGATTATTTAAATTGAAGTTGTTACGTTCTATATAAAATCTTTTTGTGCTATACGGAATACGGTGCCGTGATACGCAATAGACGTACATTTTAAACCGGAAAACTGCTGCCTGAAACGTTCTACATTTTATAGTAACAGATTCAGATTATGAACTTCCTTTGGCATGTGATGTGAGGAATCCTTGGGTTTCATAATATGGTAGGTGGCTGATAGTAGGGGAAGTCCCGTTTCTGACGTGAAAGGAAACTGCACTTCGCGTTACAGTTGTGACAAATGACTACGTTTTAACAATAGAAACTCACTCAGTCAGTTCTCCTTAAAATGTTTCCGTCCTTATTTCTCTTAAATGCAACATGAATTATTTTATTCTGACGTTATAGGAAAGAAAAATTCGCGATGGTTGGGGAAAAGCGCAATCTTTATGAGTTATATTTGTGAAAAATTTACGCTATACCGACCATTGAAATTGTTTAAGCAATTCAAGTTTGGTATAAAACTCCCAAAGATAAATTCTTCCCAGTTGTATACAAAATAATATATCTCCTTAAAATAGTATTTTGTTGACACAGTATTTCATTTGGCGGCAATGCGTCACTAGCGTGGGAAATCTAATTCTATTTCTAAAGATAATGGAATAAATATTGTAGCTGAGCAGGTTATTGAAGTTTAAGAAGCCTACGTCAAGAATAATTAATTTATTCTATTCTAAAGCTGGGAAGTAAACGTGTCAACTCCAGTCGCGATATGAAAATTTTATATTTTCCCAAGGTAGACAAAATAACTACGTTATCGTAATAATGCAGTGATGTGCTCGAAGAATTTCTACAGTAATTTCGTCTTTGTTATTAAATTATCTGACAACTTTTCCCTACTGAACTTCGCTTTATCTGCGTTTTCCACTTCACTGGAATCGGGTCGGGTGGCGCCGTTCTTTCGGACGCCTTTCCACTTTCAGGTGAAGCCAGCCAGGATAAGATTAGAATTAGAATGCCATAATATTAGACTTTACTTGTTAAAATTTGGATTATAAATGGTAATTTGATTTATTCGCGTCTCATGAAAATCGTAAATTGATGGTAACATTTCATTCCGAAATTTGATAACTCAAATTTTACTTACATCTTCATGTAAAATACATATAATATAAATTACGACATTCATCTGTGTTGTTCTCTACGATTTTTAAACGTATCGTAATAAACCTGTAAAAACAGTTTCAAAATATCTCAAAACATCATTCGACGATATTGGCATAAAATGAAAAATAAAGAAAACATACGTAGCTAACAATATATACTAAAATTGTTTCGTTATTCGTTTATATTATAGTCTAATATGTCAAATCAAAAACATTAAAGGAAACTCATTTTCGGAAAATCAAAATAAAAACGAAATGTTTTTGAACTGTTCCTTTATATTAAATTATTAGATTTTTCAATTTATGAGTAGTCAGACAATGTTTAGATATGTGACACTATGTGAAAGTGAAATAAGGAAGTGCCTTAAGAAATACGTTACAATTAATTACAGTTAAATAACCCAAGTTAAATGTGAATAATCGTAAACAAAGGTAAAGCACAAAGCAGTGTCCCCTATGAAATAAAATAAAAATAGCGATTGATCAGTCCAACGACTCTTATTGAAATCATTTTGTGCGTGAGTTCAACGAAAAAACAACCGCTTGTGTCGTCACGGTTTGTTTTTATGGATATTATCGCGAACGATAGTGCAGATGAAGTTGTTTTGCAACGGGGAGAGGAGGCAAAGTCCCTCTAGAAAAAGAAATGAGTTGGAACGAGGAAGAGGAGCAATCCATTCAGAAAGGCACCACTAAATGAAAGGATCTGAGAGAGGACATTCCCATGCCGGACCCAACGCGTTTCAACCGCCAAACGAGAAAATTGTACAACTTATAAATAAGGTAACCAATGAAATAACACGGGGACTTAACCAAAAATACGGTTAAGATATCAAAGAGATAACGCAGGAACTGGTTAGCGCAGCGTTCCAACTGGTCGCAGAGGACTTCGTGAAGGGTTACAGACCACCGCTACCCGTAAAGAGACGGAAGGCATAGGCCGAGGGAGAGACAAATGTACGTATAAAAAATGTACTACAACAGATGTAAAAAGTAATGAAAGAAGAGGACATTCTCCATGAACAACTTCAAACGAAGACTGAAGAATGCGATAGCTTTGCGAAGGCGTGGGCGCAGTAGCTCGAGTAGAATTGCCGGAGGGTACAACAAGATGAGAAAAGAGGAACGACGGGGTGCAGAAAAAAATAACCCTGTATGGTAGATGGGGGCCGCCACTCCGAGTTCCGGGAAAAGATAAAAAAGATGCAAACATATAGGGGTGGAACGACAACCTTTAGAAAGTGTGAATCTGTCATAGTAGAGGATGAAGAATATGAAACGGATGGGAAAGGTTCCTGTTCCTAGCCGCGGTAGAGGGAAAAATCGAGGAAGAATGCGCGAGAAATATTTATGAAACAATGGAGAAGGTCGCAAAAAAACTACTGGCTGCAAAGCAACAAAATGTTAAGATATTTACAAACCCATCGATAAGGAAGGTAACGTATAAGCTGGCAGAGTGCATATATTATATTAAAAGTGTAAACTTCTGTATTGACGGTCAGAATCCAACACCGGATGGAAGCAGCAAGTGCCAATAATAGTTAAGGATTGTGAAAAGACATACGCAGACTTAGTTAAGAGAGCGCGAAACGCCTTCGCGAGTAAGGAAAAAGAGTCGCTAAAATCAACTTACAAAACTAAAGATGGATATCTGAAAGTAATCGTGGACCAAAAGAAAGGCAATGTGAATGTCCTGATAGAAAAATTATGCAGAAAACTAGGGAAGGGTGTAAACTGCAGAGTAAGCGAGGAAAGTGCAACTATACGAGATTTTCGACTCTGTCCATTTTCTCATATTTTCTAACGGCTCACACAAAGGCCTTCTTTTCTTATTAAATGCTTCCTTTGTTAAGGCTGTTCTAATTTTGATCTCTTTTGATGATTTGAGATCCTCTATTAGCATGGTTCCTAAATACTTAAAATGTTCAACCTGCTCGATTTCTTCTCCCTCGATACTGATGTTGCAGTTTCATTTCTTCCTCCCTATTACTACTAGTCCGGGAGCCGGCAACCTTTTTTGCAATCAATTAGTAGGTATACTTTTTATATTTCGTGAGCGGCTTTATTTTAACGAGACGCCAACATTTTCCTCTGCGAAAATGTTCGGAAATGGGGGTGTGCAGGGAAAAACACGTTGATTTGGAAATTACAAAAAATGGATGAATATCATGGGAAAACGGCCCAATTAATTTGTAGGACAAAGTGGGCATTTAATTATGCAAATATTTACTAAGCTACAGAAAAAAAATCAGTTTGATATTCATTATTTTTGTTAATGTAATAATATCTACATGTATCTGAGATGGGGACACTCTTGATGGACTCATTTTTGTTGTAGGACAAATGTTATTTTGAATCAAAAAAACTTATCAGTTAGCTAAAAAATTAAGTGATTAGTCAATTTTTTGTAATTACCACATCAACGTGTTTTGCCCCTGCGCACCCCGTAGGACCCATTTGCGAAAATTTTCGCAGAGGAAAAAGTTTGGCGTCTCGTTAAAATAAAGCCGCTCACGAAGTCTAAAAAGCATACTAATTGATTGCAAAAAAGGTAGCCGGCTCCCGGACCACACGCTTTTCGTTTTCTTGATGTTTATCTTCATACCACATTCCTCACAAACATTTCCAGAAATTCCCTTCTGCTCTCTGCCAACAGTATCATGTTATCTGCAAATATGAGGCATTCTATTCTTTTTCCTCCTATCACTCACTACTCCTCTTTTTCCATCAATTACCTTTTCTATTAATTCATAGAAATACAGGTGTTGAACAATGTGGCTGATAGGCTACTTTCTCGACACGCCCCTGATTCTATTCAAGTTCAATGTTATATATTTCACTAATTAATTTAAGTAGAAACTTTTTATTGCATCTCAGAGTAGATAATGATCTTTTTAAAAATAATTTATTTTTCGAACAACGATAATTCAGGAAGTAGGTATACCCCGATAAAGTTAAACAAACAAGTTAGTTAAGTTTAAAGCTTCCTTCATCTTACATAAAATGACAAAAGATTTTAAATTGTAATTAAAGCTTGGACGTCTTGCAGCGAAATTAAAGTTTTCAATCTTTTATTGTACCTACGCGTATAATTTCTCAGCTCGATTATTTTCTTTAGAAAAAGAATTTGCTTGGTACGAGTATACATTTTGTGGATAACCCGATAGTTCCTTTATGAAAGAATGATAAACGATACAATTCTATAAAAACATTCGGTTATTCTCAAGACAGGCAATTTTTCAGGCAATCTGACTTTAACGTGAAGAATAAAAGGTTGCTGTCTAATTTTAATTTGTTGCCGCTACGATTCCTCACTTGAAACGAATTTGGACGTTAAAATATCAGGAGTCAGGCGGAAAGAATTAATAATTTTTTAAATAAAATAAACCGGTTGCCTCTTCTTATTATTTCGTTGATACACAAAAAAAAGCAGAAAAAGTTATTTTTTATTCCCGAAGAAGCTCTAATTGTAAAATACTTTTCACCTACGTCGACTGCCTGAAATATTAGCTAAATACAAATCATTCTTCTCACTCAACCCAAGATACAGACTTGGGATTCGAACTCGCGCCTTTACACCTACAGACAATTTTTTATCGACAAAGTTACATCAATCTTTTTTTTCTGAATGGAAAATAAATAATTTATTGCGCATATGGAAAAGATATTCAGTCCATAAGAGCCGCCATTAAATCAAATTTAATACGAACAGGTTACACCTTTTAGGAGACCTGTGAATTTTTCTGTATTAAATTTAAATAGTAAAACAGATTACGTCATTCGTCGTAAAAATTGCCACTTGTATTGCCTTATGATACCTACGGTATTAATTTTTAGAAAAAAATTAAATAATGGCAATTTATTAAATGGTTTCATCATTCAATACTGTTATTTGGTCGTTTTCTCAGGAAAATTTGGTGCAGTAGGTTTCTTGTTGGATCCATGTTTTGTAGAGTGCTGAATCCGAATCTGAAGCTTATCGACTCTGGAAAGGTTGTGAAAAATTTTAATTGCTATGCCATTAACGTTTCTTCAAATATTTTATTGTAACTCCGATACATACCGAGATAGTCTTGTAGTCTTGATGTGAGATTGGAAGATTTTACCGTTCCAATTAGTGAACACCAGGGTTGATTGTGCTTTTTCTTAAGTTTTTTTGGTGTGTCTATCCAAATTACTTACGTTTCCGTAGTTTCTGGTGGTTACGCGATTTCCTAGTTTTGGGTTGGGCATTGTCTTCTTTAAATTGAACGATTAAATTAGCTTCATTATCCACAAAGCGCAGTGTGGAAAATAAAATAATTGAAACAAACAAATAATATTAAGAAGTGACTTTCGATTTGAATTGTGCGTTATAATTAAGGAAGATTCGATTATGCTTCATCACTGGTGTTTACGATGTTGAAATCATCGTTGGGTCACATTCTGATAGGATCAGGCCCGTAGGCAGTATGAAGTAGCATAGGTGGCAAACAGTTTTGTAGGTGGGGCTTAAAAACAGTATTGAACGAAATTTTTTTTCAAAATAATTGTAATTTTCGATTTTTCAAGTTATTACATTTACGGAGTACCTACCCTCTCAAATCAATTTTTTGTGTACTTTCGTTTTCAAAGGCTAGAAATGACAAATTGGACAGCCTTTGAGGTTTATTTATCCTTGTCCTCGTCCTGCCCCTGCCTGTGTGCAATTCTGCAATTTTGTTTGGATAGATAGCAAAATACTTGTGAAGATGTTGATGTTATTGCTAAATTTATATTAACCATTAAACCATATTGTCCAGATGGAGCCAGACCATGCTGTAGGTGGGGCTCACCTTCTTACAAAGGAAGCTCAACTAGCCAAAAGACTAAACTTACCGGTCAGCAGCCACCTGCTACTCATCCTTGTTAGACTCAGGTTCTTCGTCCGATACGATATCAGCGCTACCATCCATTAATTTACAGACAGCCGCTCGTCTGGCCAACCCAAAACATCAACTAGCTATTTCAGGTATTAGAACTCTTCAATACCAAATAGATGTAGATAAAGAACAAAGTGAGTTCTTGGTTTCAAATCTTGTCAAATAAGACACCAAGATCATGGGCGCTGTTCCATTGAAGTACGTTAATAGAGTTTATAGTGTATTTGTAATGAATTCGTGTAATTACATTAAAGGGAGACTCGCTCTGCTTCTGGTTATTTTAGCTAAACTGAAATCTGTACTGTACTTTGTCGATATTTGCACTTTTTTCTGGATTGACGATTGTGAACTGCAATTTCCACTTTTTTTCTCTTTTTGTTGTTTCGCTTCTGACCGTGGTCCTTGCTACTTGCTTTTTCAGGTATTCGGTAACGTTTGAGAATCATCTCTAGTGGTCACGTTAATCGGCGTTTAGGGCTTAGAATAGTGGAAGAAATTTTGAATATCGGTTTTCGGTATTCAATCAATGTGAATCCCGGGATCCCGGTACTGACTTTTTTGACTGCTGAAACTATAAAAGAGAAATAAAAAACGCAAAACTTAGAAAATTCAAGTTGTAAATATAAAATGAAAATTAAATAAATACTCGTAAAATTCAAAAATTTCGTATTCAAAATATAAATTTGAAATAAAAGTGTTCGTATAAGTGCGTCCGACAAGTTACTGAGAAAATGGAGTGCCCGTTTTCGTGCAGGCCATTTGGTTGATGATCCGAGACCAGGCCAGGAAAACACAGTCATCACGAGCGATAAAAAATTCAAAGTCGCGTCGTTAGCAGGCAAGGTGTTACTCACCGTCTTTTTCGACGTCCAAGGTCCACTACTTGTTGGAAGTCCTAGGACACAGAAGAACCATTAACACATGCGGAACTGGCCAAGTTCTAGTGGGAGCAGCTGGACCATCCACCCTACGGCCCTGTGATTTCCATGTGTTTGGTCCCCTGAAAAAACATCTGAAAGGGCAGCTCTTCAACTCGGACAACGAACTCAAGGACGGTGTGAAGGACCGGGATCCTTTGGCTCGTTAATCAATGGGATCGTTGTGCTCTGGCCTAAGGTGTATACTTTGAATAAAATATTCATTTATACCCACAGTGTCGTTTCGTACCTTTTCATTTGAACACCCCTGGTATATTTTGTTTAATTTTTTTTGTATTTTTTTATTTTATTTCCAAACATGGGGCAACTTAGTTTATACTTTAGTAGATGACTTAAAATTGTGGTAGCATAAGTATTCTTTAAATTTTTGCATAATCAACTCAGAATCTCATTTTTTAATAAAATATAATTCATCGCGTATTAGCGATCTTCGTCCTCAACATTACCTATTTCCAGGTGTATATCATTCAAATTATTACAGGGAAGATATAAACCCTACACATATTTCAATTAGTACTAGAAGCAATAAATCTCAGTTGTTTAATTGGATTAAGCTGATGTCTTACATGCTCCATCCCCGTTACTCGTTTTAGTAACTTTCATTTCAGTGTAATCGCTTGAAATATCTCATCGTTTATAAAATTAACCAACATTAATTAAAACTATTCCATCCGTATAAATGTAATATGTTTGTTTGGTATTATTTTTTCATTTATACATCGGTAATTAAAGTTGTTAACATTTTAGAAAAACTCTCTCTTAATTTCGAGAGTACATTCTGCTTCGCTGCGACATTAATTTAAGTTTTAAATGAAACCTTTATGTAATTTTCACTCATTATTTTATCTCGAAACTCTATTTAAATATCAAGCCGACACGTTCAGCAAAAACAATAAATAAAACTGAAAAGTTAAATTACTTTGAAAAGTTATATCTGACATTGCAAAATTGTATTATATTTTATTACGTTTATATTTTCTTACTTTCGAGATATTGAAGTTGATGTTTAAAAAAAAAATAGTTCACGTAACTGCAGAAAGGTATTGATGGGATTCTATTTCAATCAGCCACCAATTATTATGAAAATATATGCGGGGAAGTTGGTTAATTAAGTTTACGTTTTATATAAAGTTTTGTAGGAATACTTAATTACACAAAATGTGTACTGGTTACTTTGCAAAAAAGATGTGACTTTTTAAAGTTAGGCAATAACTTACTGTCACGAATATTTTTATATTAACTACGAAATGAAGGGGTAGAAGGGGGGGGGGGGTATTTCTAGCTACGTTGCGTTTTGAAAGACAATCTGTTTCTTATGCTTATGAGTACATTAAATCTTTTATTTTTACGAAAATCGATCATTGTGAACTCAGCCACCTCCCTACTCCACCATCGTTTTCGTACCAAACATTAATATTCTTATGACTTACTTTATGTATTCACATGTAATTGAAAACCGAAAACATTAAGTAAATTGTATGGTGATTGTGATAGGGCCATTTATGCTTACTTGACTAACGTTGCACCTTTGCTGTGAAGAATTGGTAATCCGTATTTGATATTATGCTAATAGAGGTTGGAAAATGAATACTCGCATAGCGTTATGCAAATCTAATCACTAGAGCCCGGAAAATATGCAAAGAAATTTTGAAAAATATGCGCATATATATGCATTGTTTTTAGCGAAAATATGCCGAAATATATGCAAAATATGCCGATATATAATGCAAAATATGCTTACTGAAAAGAGAAAAATTTAAAAGATGTATTTTTCTCAGTCCGAAGAGGATTTTATTGAAATTAAATTATTAATTAATATTAAAGTTCTTTACAATACAATAATATTTATGACGATACTCGATACTTGTACAAACTATTGCGTTACCGATAGTCCTATACTTAAAAAATATCGCAATACTTTTGATTTAATTTAATTTACGACAACTTGAATCTTAGGGTTAAAATAAATTTTAAACAACCATTCTTAATCTAGGTAGGTACTTTAGCTAAAGATAAAAGGATAAAAATAGATACCTACGTAAAACCCTTCGCGTAGATTGCAAATATTTTCAGGTAGTATCTACATCTAGTATCCATAAAAACAATTAACTAACTAGTTTCCTTGAAAAAATAGTCAAAAGCATTGAATTTCAATACAAAATAGGTACACAATAACTGCAATTTATTTATTTAAATGGGTACCGGTTTGGTCTTACTGTTTCTTGTTTTGTTACTTAAGCTGACGTTGACAAGACTTCAGAATTATGAATTCATTCTTTGGGTTTTTCGTGTATTTACTTTTAAATTTAATCCTCATGGAATTTGTTTTGTTTTTTGTAAAAATGTGAGACGCATTTTATTATAGGTACGAGTACGAGATGCATAAATATGCCAAGAAGGCAAATTTTTACGAAAAAATGCAAGAAAAGTACAAATATGCAAAATATGCAATATAAAATTAGTGTCAATCGGTTCGTAATCGTGAAAATCGTAAAGATTTGACGACATACAACTAGATATGCTAAAAACAAAGAATATGCATTTTTCATATTTTCCGGCCTCTACTAATCACTGATGAGTTGATGACATAGCGAATATACATTCTAGAGCAAGAGAAAGACACAGAGTGGACGGTATCAAATAGTTGGCATTTTCGAATAGTACATGGTTATGGGGGGGGGGGGGGGGGGGGGCTCCGCAATAGTTTTGCCTGTTCCCGGTATTGTCTCTGGTGATGACAATTATAATGGTTTTATTGGACACTTTGAAGAACCGTATCCAGAATCAGATTCTAGTTATTATCCTCTAGAAAATTCTGAAATTGTATCAGCAGGAGCCAGCAACAGTTTACACAAAGAACAAGCAGTGCAACCCCTGAGTGCAACAAACTAATGGAGAAGAAAGAAGTTACTCCAGCACACTACGCCGTACATGAGCATGGATTGCACAATGCACATGACCATAGTACAATAGCTTTAGCCTGTTTATAATTACACTATTACGGAGTGTAGGCAATAGTAGTGTAACAACAATAATTTAAGCTCTGAGATTGCGCTACAATGTTTAGCTCAATTTAGTTTTGCATCAAAATAAACGCCTAAAACTTTAATATCTGCGCATAAGTTTGTATTGGTCTTATTGTAGGTACTCATTACAGTAGAACCTCTATTATCCGTGCTCCATGGGACCGAACGGGGCACGGAAAATTGAAAAGCACGGATAATCCGAACATTTATTTCTTACACATGTATGTATACATAAATGTACTACATTAAAAATATGATTCATTTCTGGATCTTCTCGTGTAGGTATATCTTACAATTCTTCTATACGTTTCCAGAAATGAATCATATTTTTAATAATACAGCTCGTGGAAACCTAAACAACAATATAAATGTACTATTGTATATATACATACTACAAAAAAATAGAAGAAAATAGATCTCTAAGTTCAAACTAACTTTTAAATTGCATAAAAAGATAACAGAATAATGAACTGGCCGGTCTAGGACATTAGGGCGCGGCCGATACGGCGCGAGGACATAAGGGCGCGGGAAAAATAAAACTTGTAAATTTTTCGTTGTTCAGACGCAAACTGTAAGTGCTGTAGTTTATGATCTTCAACATAACAATAAAAAAAGTAGGCACCTACTTAATAAAACCATCATCAGTAAAGTAAAAATAGTTTTATTCAAAAATATTATTAGTAATTAAAACTTTAGTTTTAGCGGAAATTAAAGCAGCTAAAAAAAATTGACAGACGATGAAAAAATTTCATTGAAATCTTGCTTAATTTACGAAAAAGAGCACTTTTAGAATTTAGACAATTTGGAAAAACGCCATTTCCTACCTAAGTGAAAATCACTCGGTATATCTCATAGGGGCTAAATAGGTTTTTAGACTAGCACAAATTATTGCCGTAAAAAGATTTTTTAAAAAATTAAACATAAAAAAAATCCATTTGGTGCCGACTATTTGGCGAGCACTGTATACTACAGCACTTACAGTTTACGTCTGAACAACGGAAAATTTACAAGTTTTATTTTTCCCGCGCCCTACTGTCCTCGCACCCTTATGTACTCGCGCCCTTATGTCCTCGCGCCCTAATGTCCGGCTTCGAGGTACTGGCGACTTCAATATTGCGTATTGAGAGATTCCGTTGAGTGATTTACGGTAACATTATTTTGATAATGAAACTTCTAAAATGCAATTTCAGTATAATTTAATATTAAGTTAGGTGTAGATATCATGTATAAATTTTATATACAGCGTGTCCTGACTAAGTTAGTCAAGTCAGAAATTACGTATGTCAATAATAAATGTTTTGCCGATTCAGAGATTACTAAAGTGAACGTTACTTGTTCAAATTAGTTCATATTAGTGAATACCGTTTTACAAGTACTTCTTGATACATTAATTTCAAGATACTTCAGTATAATTTAATATTAAATTAGGTGCAGATATCATTTATAAATTTTATATACAGCGTGTCCTTTATACTTGAATTTAATGTTATTTATAATTAAATATTATTCTAATTGTTGCCTTCAGTTTAAAATGTTTGTTTTCTGTATATTATGTGGTGGAGCCCATAATTTTTTGACTTATCGATCCCTCTTAGCTAGCCTGGACCTATTTTTCCGTACATTTCGTCCCTCGACAACTTTTAAAATTCCCCAGTCGAGCAGAAGGTGCCGTAAAGCTCGACCGTGCTCTAGCAATGTTGTACCTGTGGTTTCTAAACGAGTAGCTGTCGCAAAAAGGCAACTGTTTGGTTTTTGTTAAATTGGTTTAACCGTCGTAATTAAACAAAACTCCTTAAGAACCTAATCAGTGAGTAAAGATTTCTTAACGTCAAAACAAATTTGCAATTGACTAAATGAAGACTGTAAAAGGGCTGCAAAAGTCAATAGTACCCTAGAAAAGTGTTTTCTCGACGACTACTTTAGTGCACTTTAAACTTTTAAATGCATTGATTTTGTAGCGAAGCTGATTAAGGACATCAAGCACTGATAGGATTATAGCAATCAGATTTACTTTGCCGTATTTACACGGATCTGAAAACTTGATTAGAGCACGTTGCGGTGTTAAAACGGGCATTTCAAAGTATAAATTTTAACTAGTAATTACAGATCGTTTCTTATACAAATAGTACTTAAATGATTTGGGTAAGTAGCGTAGACAGAAAATAAGACAGAATTGACGATGTTCAATCCCATTCGAAATTTTTCATTCGTCCAATTAAATGCAGTAGGATGACGAAGAGCAAAACTAATTAAGGTAGTTTTATTCGTTCGACAATTTTTACATTTTATGCTCGTCATGAATAGTTTGGCGTCTTTAAGGAATTTTTAGATTAATAGATTGTGTGAGAAAATGAATTCCGGTGGTTATATTGGAATTCGGATCGTGTAAATGAATACCACTAAAATGACGGAAACTCGACGAAGCTGCATTGAAATATTTATAATGTGATGCATTAGAGTGTAGTTTATAAATAATTATCCTCGCGTGAATTGTAAATAAAATCTTTTATGATGATAATACTAAATAAAAGTTAAAGCGAAAAATGGAAATAAAAATTTATACAATGCGATTACCCTTTTAAATCACATTCAAGTCGTTTTCGCAAGTTTCTAGTTTTGTGTTTATTATATTCGCCGTTTTTCTTGATTATTTAACAAACAACTATGCTCTTTAGCAGTATTTTTGATTCTTTCTTGTCCTTCAGTAAGTGGCACATATTTCAAGCATGTAACGTCAGTAAATAACAAACAAGTTGGCCTGAGTAAGTTGATCTCGTTTGATCTAATGTAAATTTTGTTGGAATAAATCGTCCATCTTCGGTACGAAACGTACTCGCAAATCTACAAAATCAATTAAATAAAGATATTATTGGAGTTGACTGCCCAGCTCATGTACTAATCGTAATTTCAGCAATTGTTTCGGAAGTTTCATTTGGGGTACTATTAATATCCAATAATGTTGTTTGAATTCCTCCATTCTGGCAAGCAAAATACTGAATCAATCTTTTCGGAGCCATGATTGCTTCCGTTTGTAGAAACTGCAAGATAGTAAATATGTTCCAAAGAAGTAGTCAAATTGTTAACAACCCATGTAACTATCACACCTTTGATGATTACTTCGGTTTTGGTTCTTGAGCAATTCTTCTCGTTCGCAATATTAGAGTCGGGAATTATTACTTTCAACAGTCGCCCAGTACACTCCATAGAATTATATGATTGGTGGTGGTTAACGGTATGAAAAGCATCAGCTTCAGCAGTAGGTAGACTGTTTTTGTTCTAAATGGTCTAAAGCCAAACAAGACACTAAATAAAAAAACAAAGCGTCCGGCGTAGGCACAGAAAGGTGGAGAAGAAGTGAGCGGTGGGAGATAAGCAAACTCGCCTCCCGCGTTCATTCGAACACACGCACAAGAAAATTCTAGAGTTCGCTTGTTTTTCTCACATAACAACATTAACATTACACATGGTGATTTTTAACCTCCTGACCAAAATGAAAGGGCAACTGGGGGAGATCAAAATAAAGTTTTTTTCCACTACTAGCTGTGAAGTTGACAATTATTGCGTATCCTAGACAACTGAGAAGTTTAATTTCTCTACCTAGTGGTCAATAATTTTTTATTATTATCCTAGGTTAATAATGGACAAATTCAAATTTTTTGAGAATCCAGGGATAGTTGTTTAACAAAAACTTGTGCAACATAATTTTGTATACCCAGGAGATTGTCTTTAACATATTGTCTGCTTGAAATTACCTCACACGATAAAATTATTTGAATAAAAAATGCCATTAGTTCAAGCTCAACCAATAATGACTGATGACATCCCGTAACGACAACATGGCGGAATGCGAGAGCAGGACATAGCCAGAACTTGTTTATGTTAGTAAACTAAACAACAGAACTTTATTTAAACAAGTATTAATACAATGAACACAAATTATTGTTTCCCAAAGTTATAATTAATTGTGCAATTGTGGCAAGTCATAGTGATTGTTGCACCCGATGTGTTTGTTAGACCTGTAGTTCGTAAATTGATAACCGTATTATGTAGAGTACTGGTTTCATTGATGGTATTAGGTGGAACTCTTAGCGCTGCAGATGAGGTTGATGGAAATGCCACCGACGAGGGTGAACGCTGTGACTCGACTGATAAAGCCGCACAAGTCGAAGATGTAGAAGGTGAAGGCCCTTGGAGCATTTCTGCGATTGACTTTTTGAGTATCAGTGACTCCTCAATGTAACCTTCTGCCACTGTTGCAGATTTCCAAACCCCATGTTGTTTAAGTTGTAGTGTGTTACCGCCACTAGCCGCTAAAATAGTGGCAGAAGTTCTTCGAAAGCTATGACCAGTGAAGGAACCAGGGTCTGCCAAATTCAGGAAAGTTGCAATTTTATTAGGCATTTGTGCAATTGTATTATGGCAAATATACTGCCTTATTGTAGCTTTTCCATTCCTAATCCCAACAAATAATCGAGGTAAGTTCATATGTGATCTGCATTTTAAATATTTCTTTATAATTTCAATCCACAGAGCATCTGTGACAATAAATTTTCGTGAAGATCCATTTTTACTCTGACGAATATTTATAACAATTATATCGTCTTTGTTCACAACATCAGTCATTAGTAAATTGCAGAGTTCGTCTCCACGGCATGCCCCCGCAACACCTATTACAAGAACTGCCTGTAATTAAGGAATATATTAATATCAATAAACAATATTATGTAAACGTGCACTTACTTTAATCGCCAGGTAAAGGTCGTCAACCGCATGCGTTAAAAATTTTGTAATGTCTTCTTTTGAAAACACAGAGGATTTTCTTGGTATATAATTCTTATTTTGTCTTTTTAAATAACCGATTAATTTAAAGAATTTCGAAATGTCAATGTTTTCTTTGAGTTTAATGGTGGCTTTCAGCATGGAATAGTGCGCCCATAGAGTAGATGCCTTCTTGTCATTTGCGTATTCATTGAAATACGCTAGAAGTACGTTTTCACTAATTCCACCAGCGCCTTTACTTACACACCAATGTTTAAAAGTTTCGTAACTTTTCAAATATACACTTTTCGATTTTTGGGGCAGTAGTTCTTCGGTTAACTGCTCTGCAGCGTCCCGCATTTCAGGCGGTGAACAACTCATTTCTAACATGTCCATAGGTATTCAAAAAAGCACCCAAACACGATAATAATTACAAACGTTTGAAGTATTATAATAGTGGAAATGTCAATCTGCATCAAATCACTTGATTTTTATTTTATTAGTGGAAAGGCGAATTTGCATTCCTGTGCTACCTACTTGATTTTTACAAGAACATTTTTAATTTTTAATTTGTGTCTTAAATTTGACTAGTAGTGGAAAAAATTGTATATAGACCACGGTGGTGAAGACATTTATAGGCCTCGCACCTTATTCCGCTCGGGGCAAAGCCCCTCGCGAAATAATCTTGCTGCTCGGTCAATAATGAAAGTCTTCACCACCTTGGTGTATAATATACTATTTAATACAATTTTGATCAAATTGTAATAAGAAAGTTACAAGTGTTTAAAGTTCTTAGATACGTCTTGCGCGTCTTACGTTTCCTTCAGCAACTCCATACACCATAATCATGTCTACGTATTCTTCATTACTGAAATTCACCATTTCAGACGAATTATTGATTTGACAAATAATAATTAACCTACTTAAATTCTGGCATTTTTGTAATATTGACGTACATGATTAAATTAAATAAATCAGATTCAGATTTACATGCTTTCCGCTTTCCGTCGATTGCGCCAAGGCAGTTGGGAAAATTCCATTTGTGCATAAAGTCATCAGCAACCTTGTTCCAATCTGCTTCTGTATTCGCCATCTGAAAAAAATTGAAATACGTTGTTAAGAATGCAAATAAAAATTCGCTAAACCCCGAAATGAATCGTCCACATTCACGAGCATATAGCAAACGAGCTCCGATTACTTCGAACAGCCCCTAATTTACTATTGAAACTGAAAAATGCAATTCAGAAATCTATTTTGGACATTAGTTGTGTGTCAGCATCCGATTGTTCAAGTTCACATGCACAATTATCTACATCAGCAGCCTGTTTGGATTTTGAACAAGACACCTTAAAACAGTTTCATCAGACGAACAGCTTTTGTTTTGGTCATAAATACAGTTATATTAAAAATTTGTTGATTTACCTTTAAATATTCATCCTTTAAAACATCATAAATCGCCTGGCATACTTGTGGTACAATCAATGAAATTGTGTTTGCAGGTACTCCAAAAAGGTACTTTAGCGATCTATAGCTGTCACCTAAAAATTATTTTCCTATTTAATATCTGCATTAAACCCAACGCAAATTAAATGTACCTGTAGTCAAATATCTTAAAGTTATAATAAGGCGTTCCTTTGATGTAATGGCTCGTCTCATCCAAGTGCCTCCTAATTCGCGGACTTACTTTTTCTAAGATATAGTCAAAGTCCACTTTTTCTATACGTAGGAGATTTTTAAAATGCCACTCGTCTTGATCCCACAATTCAGTTATTAAATTAAAAGCACCCAACTGTTCATGCCTCTTTATCCACCCCCTGACCCACACTCTAGTTTTTTTCTTTCGCCGCTTTTGCTTCGCCGACAAAGTCTTATACAGGGTGTTTAAAAAATACGTTCGAATATTTGGCCCACTTATAGATCTCATCAGTACAAACAAAAAAGTCAAAATAAACATAAGTCCAAAAATCAGCCGTTTCCTAATTACAGCCTGTTTTTCAAATTAAAATAATTGTATGGCAAAGCCATTTTTTTTTTTTGCATTTGGGGGTATTTAAAGACATTAGTTTATTCAAATCCTGTGAATAATTTAGATGAGTTGCGAGAACGAATTGAACATGCCTGCCAGACTGTTCGTATAAATCCGGGACTCTTTGAGAGAGTGCGGCGTTCACTTTTACGGAGATGTGAAATGTGTATACAAATGGAAGGAGGACATTTTGAACATCTTCTTTAAGAATCATTAATTTGTAATAATTAAAATGTATTTATATGTACTGATATTTGTTCATGTTCTAGTAGAAACCTCGTTGAAATACTCCTACTGAGTGTAAATTATTTTAATTTGAAAAACAGGCTGTAATTAGGAAACGGCTGATTTTTGGACTTATGTTTATTTTGACTTTTTTGTTTGTACTGATGAGATGTATAAGTGGGCCAAATATTCGAACGTATTTTTTAAACACCCAGTATAAATAACATGCTGCCGCTACAACTACTACGTTATCCTCATCCATTATATAAACAACAGTTTCCCACAACGTACACGAATAAACTACAGCTGCAACCAGAACATGTTGCAAAAGTAGCGCTGTGTGAACGCATGTGCAACCTCTAGTCTCGACCTGCAACTGTTGTAGCAGATGCAGCATAAAAACTGCGCGTTTTGCGCTACTTTTGACTTGTGTGTGAACACGGTACGCAACTTTTACAGCCGCTGCAAAAAAACTGCGCAGCAAAAGTAGTGATGTCTGATACTACCTTAAATGTCTTCGCTGCGTTAGTTATACCGTTAACCGTATTACAATGCCCGAAATGAAAGAAAAGTGAGGTAGGTACCTTTCACTGAATGTCGTTAGAAACTCCAATCCTGAGACTATGATACATGGTACTAATTGAGAGAACGTTTTTATCGTTACAGGTACGTTGTAAACTTAATCGATTAAATGGCGATAAAATAATTTTATGGACCTACCGAGTTATCTTTATTGATCTGACTAAGCTAAATTAAGTACATTAATCCGTCGATACCAATGTATACAAAGCTGATAATTGTTGTGATATGGGAGCATAGAGTAACATAATCAGGAATAATTAGATTCATGGCCTTCCGTATTGTAAGCGGTTTGATACAGTCGCCCTTGATGAGATACGAATATCAGCATTCCTCAGCAGTTGTCTATCCCAGATAGCACGCAAGCTTACGGCAAGCTGTATTTTGATTCGATTTTGGCTTGATTATCCAGCTTAACGTGACTAGTTTAGATCAAGCTTACTCTAAGCTTGCAATTCTAGCATAATATAATACCTTTTAAGCGACAAGGTAAGCAAGGTTGTATCAAGCATAGTACAAGCTTACACTTTTAACAAACCGGAGGTTAAATTTTAGCCTAACCCCGCTTCTCGAGACGCTAATGCATAGCGCAAGCGTTTTACATTACTTGAAGTCATTTTGCATTTTATATTCGCTTTTCTTCTCACTACTAACCTTTTGGCCTTTACCCAGAGATAATCAAAACCTTTACCTACCTAAGTCGTTTTCCGTTTGTCGTGTCGTGTTCTCGTGTTTGCTTAAAGTTACTGTTTTCCGTTTTGATTTTGTCGACATTGTTATTAGTTGTTTGTTATTATTTGTTTCATATTTGTTATTATCATTGTTGTTACTTAGTATAGTTAGTTAAAAACACTTTAGTGCCCAATTCCATTTGGTGAACACGTGTTTCTGCAGAACGCAGGTAAGTTTTTCGTTTAAGTTAATTTTTGTATCTTTCATGATTCATATTTTTGATTTTATTACATGACAATGCATATTTTTAAAAGTTTTGAGAAAAGTTTCTTAAACAGACAGCACCATATAGGAACCGGATTTAAGGGTTTAAAATAAATTGTTATTGAAAAATAGAGACGTAGAAAGCGGTATTTCCAGGTATAAGCAATATGTAGAATAACAATGATACAAAAATAACCCCATTCTTTATTTAAAATTTTGGTGAATCACTAAGTCCTTTGTCTAAATTATTATTCAATGATAGTCTGAAATTTTAATTGTAAACTGTTACAAAAATTATAATTTAGATTAAGGTAATAAAAATGTAATTATTTTTGTGTATCAAAATATTGGTATTATGTACCTATTTCTATTTTTGTTTGAGCATAATTACAAACTTTTTCGTGCACCGTGTAGTTATTGGTGTATTAATGACGATATTAATGTATTCGTTTGGTTTAAAAGGGATGCGTAAATAATGCGTATTCTAGTTCAAAAATTCACTTAAGAAATGTGTTATATTTCTACTTAGCACGGTTACTAAGTGGCAAATTTCAAATTTACATTGCTAATGAGGAAACTTACTCAATCAGTACTTAAGGTTTGCATTGATCATAGTCCACATTTGTTTTGAGATTGAACAAAATCCTCCTATATAATATGACATTAATTTTTTGTTTTTTCTTTACAGAGATCAACGTCTCCAGAAAAAGATGTAAATATTTTGTTATTATAATATAATAATTAGATATGTAATTACAATTGTAACATATTAATGTTAAAAATTAAAAAATAAAACCATCGCAGTATGCAGTATGTTGTTAAATTTGTTACCTACTTTGTTTTGGAGAGATGCGAAAGCCAATTCATATATAGGTACACATTGGGTAAAATTAATTCATTCTTGAATCAAGGTTAATATAGGCTTAATAGGTTTGAACAATGAGCGTTATGCAAGCTGATAAAGTAAGCTTAACACACGCTTGATGCGTGTAAAATAGAAATAGCATACTTGATTTGAGTTGGATACAGCTTGGCATTACGTGACAAGCTGGAAACTAAGCTGGCACAGCAACCTTGATTCCAGCTTTTAAATTAAGCGTGACACAAACTTGATGTGTGTAAAGTTGGATGCATGATTTCAGTTGGATACAAGCTTGACAGCTTTACGCTTCGAACATATAACAAAATATATTCGAAGGCTTTACGTGACAAGCTGGAAGTAAGCTGGCATGGCAACCTTGATTTTAGCTTGTAAATTAAGCGTGACACGAGCTTGATGCGTGTAAAGATGGATGCTTGATTTCAGTTCGATATAAGCTTGACAGCTGTACGTGGCAACCTTGAAACAAGCTCGCATGGCAATTTTGAAGCAAGCTCACATGGCAACCTTGAAGCAAGCTCGCATGGCAACCTTGAAGCAAGCTGGCATGGCAAGCTTAATTCCAGCTTGTAAAGTAAGTGTGACATAAGCTTGATGTGTGTCAAGTTTTATGCTTGATTTCAGTTGGATATAAGCTTGGCAGCTTTACATGACAAGCTGGAAACAAGCTGCCACTGCTGGCATGGCAACCTTGATTTCAGCTTGTTTCAAACCATTTTTGCTATCTGGGATGATGCCAAACATTGCTAAGTATAATTGTAACTAAACACTTAAATTTTGATACAGTTTCTTGTAACGTAGGGTACTAACAGAGCTCGGAAATTTATTTAGTATTACATTAGGTATTACTATAAAGTGTTATATCATGTGTATCCATTATTATTCTAAACAATATCTGTTCCATTCAGAAGGCAAAGACCTTTCACGGTATTTTTATAGCAAATCAGAATTTTACTAGTATTCGTTTCACTTTGATATTGAAATGAACAAGAATCACTTGTAGCTAAAAGTTTCGATAACTTCGACTTGAAGGAATTTACATCAGAAAGCGGTATTAATATTAATGTAATTTTAAGTTATGGTAACTAAAACCAGACATAATACATTTCATCAAAAGATTTCTGTTAAGTAGGTAAAGAGTTATAACTTAGTTTTGTCTCTCTAATACACGGTAAAAGTATTTTACTTTTCCCCATTATTTCTAGTTGCATATTTGCTTACTTGCATATAACTAAATGGCCATTCTCAGTTACTTTATTACAGCCATAACGTATTCACATACTTTCAAGTAATCCAAACAGCCACCAATGGAGCATTTCTATCCATTTTTAAAGCAATTAAAGTTCAGATGTAGTAGCTCTGCATCATACAATTCGTTGAACTACTCCATTTTGTATTTTGGCACTAATAGACTAAGCGGCAGCGACAGAAAAAGTGGCGTCATTGACTCCCGTCTGCCAATTTTGGCTTAAATAATTTATAATTTTTTGAACTAATTAAAGCTATTTCCAAGTATTACTCGTGGATACCTCGGGCCGTAATCGGTTTTGAAATTGTAACAGATTAGCTATTTTTGAATGATCTCTTACCGTCTGCCACCTACATAAAATGAAAATTAAAAAAAAAATAGTTGGCGGACGTTTATCGGCAGATAAATTCCATAGATATCAAGTTTGATACACCCCACGATAAAATGTAAATAAAATACGACTCACCGAATAATTTCTTCCCATCTGCCAGTGCGTCGATATTGTTATTCATGTCTCTGAAGTTGAGAAAAAGCAAGCGGCAGACACTTAGTCCGTACAGGGTGTCGAGGCGTTTTATTAAGATCATATTTTATATTCTTGATAATACTATATACTGTTTATTGAAAAATACGAAAGTTCCTCCCCTATCGCCAACAACTCGTTTTTAATGCGAATCACTAATAATTCAAACTAAAAACTATGAAAAATTAACACACGCACAGAAATATTATTAATGACTACTGCTACGATTTTTTATAATAATAAAACAAACTTATATCTAATGGTCGTTTTTGTTCATAACATACTCCCCCTCCTGAGGAGTCGGTGATGAATACTGCTCAGGAACCAAAACTACAACTCTTGAAATTGTTACGACTCGAACAATGCCACTGGCATCCGGATAAACTTCCTTTCCTCGATGACTGCCTTTGGCCACTTCGCTGGTTTGCTATTATCTTAAAATCGAGAAAACTTGCTTACATCTCCGTTGAACTTACGTAATTCAATACGAGGTAAACTAGCAACGTTACTTACCACCGACGTGGATAAAAAATCGCTAATTAACGTCGGATTCGCGATCCAGTCCCAGTCGCGGGCGGAATACCAGTATCATTTGCCATTCGCAAAGCAGTTACCACATTCGTATGTGTCTTTCGATGAGCTGCCAACTGCTCGATAATTTCATCTCCTCATCTTCCGGATTGCAAGACTGACCTAACCGATTTAAAACTTCTCTAATGTTAACCTTCTAATAACTATGGATAACAAACTAGAACTTATATTGATTTAAAACAGTTCATATCTCTAAGTATTTAGGGATTGGAAGTATTACCTGTTGCTATTGTTCTTAATACATTAGCCAGATCGTTAATGACATTAGCTTGAGAGGACGGGCCAGGATCAGACGCACGCCCATGTTGTTGGAGATAGTCTCTCACAACAGGATCTCCAATAGGTCCTCCTATGAATTGGAGTTTGACTTTCAATTTCTCCAGAAGAAATGATTTAGATACAGTTAAGGGGAGATCTCTATCTCCCAAATAATTTCGCCAGGAGTTACTTCCTGATAGTTTTTGGTATTGGATTGCACAAAAAGCTAAATCTGGGTAATTCGCCATGTCAAATTTTGTATCCCTGGGATTAAAAGCATAGTAAAAAATTGGTCTATAAGGCTTCCCGCTCATTTCTTGTAAAAGAGATGTATGTGTGGCTAGTTTCCCAGTCTCTAGAAAAAAGTCGTAGTTCGTTTCAATGGTCGAAAAATGGATTTCTGATGCGGGTATCTTTAACGATTCCAATATTTCAGCCGCTTCACGGACAAAATTGCGTTTTAAGAAACGATAGTTGCGATCCGTTTCTTCCGTCATGATGTAAGATGAAACCAAACAAGGAAAAACTACCTACGGTTCCAAAGTTTAAACTCACTTCCCGGGTTTCGGTACCAAAATGTTTATTGAAAAATGCGAAAGTTCCTCCCCTATCGCCAACAACTCGTTTTTAATCAGAATCACTAACACTTCGAAACTAAAAACTATGAAAAATTAACACACGAACAAAAATATTAATGACAACTACTGCTACGATTTTTTATAATAATAAAACAAACTTATATCTAATGGTCGCTTTTGTTCATAACATATACTTCCTTGTAATTTTTGTCTTAAAACTGGAATGATATTCTGTTGGGCAAATAAATAAATAAGAGAATACATCACTATCAAATAAGTTGGTTATGGATATACTGGGTGTCCCATTTTAATCTTAACAGGGGAATTTCTTGAAATAAGTACATCTGACAAGAAAAGTTAATGATTTGGAGGGGGATGTCCGAATCTGTAACCCCCCCGACATTCAGGAGGGGTGACCTATGAAGGTTTTATATGGGTACTTTTTTATTTGCAACAGGTGGAATTCTTGAAAATGTTGTGTCTCCAAATAGTGTCGTATGCTTTTTGGAGGTCGAAGAATATCGCATTTTTCGCTTCATTTTCGAAAACTGTGTTCCCCCAAATGTGGTTATACAGTGATAGAAGTTTTCCCTTTGCTTGGGAGATTTACAATCATCATAAATGTTCATCAAAAAGTACGCTTCATTAAGACGGAGAGATATGCAAAAGAGAAGATTTTTTTTGAAATATCAAAATGGGAAGTGCTACAGAAATGTTATGGGGATTCATACGATCAGTGCTGCACCCGGAAAGTCGCTAAATTTCTAAAATTAAGTAATGTTCAAGAATATATGGGTCACGATTTAAAGCGTACTTTCGGGTACATTATTGATCGATGGTAGAGGAAGTATGGATTCGTTGAAGCGCCAAGGCGGTTGGAGATCGAAAATCCGTTGCACGTCATATAATGTGAGTGACGTAGATTGGGGGCAATGTTGCCAGATTGTAAATGAAAGAAGGTAACGCAAACAAAACTTCTGAGTTCACTCGTAACTTTAGTTATAATAAATAAAAAACCAAATCGAAACTTCAAAATTGTGACAGTCAAAACATAACCACAACAAAACATTACAAAATCGATACCTTATGGAATTGGCATTGGCAACGTTGCTGAAAACAATCCATGGTTACCAACGTGGCGATCATAAAATTCTGATGAAATTAATTTTTACAGGTCGAATTTTCACGATTTTTATGCCGTTACATTTACGGCAGAGACGTCAATTATCAGCTGATTGCTGACGTGCAACGGATTTTGTTTGGCGTTTACTGTAAAAGAGTCGATTCGCAACAAGAGAATGCTACGCGAATATTAAATTTAAACGAAATTGTGGTAACGGAAATAGACGCAGGAAATGTAATACCATCGCCATCGTCCAAATTGACAGTTATACCATCAGTAAATACTTTAACAGAGTCTACTTCATCGGTGCACGGTTTCAACGTTCAAAATGCAACACTTACCAATTGTACAGTTAATATTACATTAATGAATAGACCTTCGCAGACACGAAAAGGAACAGTAAAATGTGCTCTAGCGGAAATGTCATCTTTACGTATGCTACTCACCTAATATTTTGAACGTTTGAAGAAAATAGTATACAATTATTCAACGAGCATTGGCTCGTGTAGTAAACTTCATCTGAGTGAGTAATAGGCATTACATGGGAGTAGAATACTATACCTTTTCTGCGACTTGCTTTGTATAGAGCGATAATACCTACGTAATATTCAAAAATACAGGTTTACAGGGTTAGTAAAAAGAACCGGAACGGTCGAATATCTACGTTTTTAAAGTCGGATTTTGTTAAGATTTGGCATTCAAGTATGATCGAAATTGGCGCATATACAATATGCAATGTTGTCATATTTTTATCATTTCTAGAATAGTAGGAAAAAATTCCAACTCGATATTTTTAAATGGGTCACACCTGGTATAGGTATTTGTTTAATTAACTTGCGATATACGCTGACAGCAGTCTACTTGCAAAAATCAACAACTTCTTCATAATTACAAATAGTTTTTCCGGAAAATCCGGAAGTCTACAGGTTACGGTTTCCGTCTTACGTATTCCTTTTCCTGTGAACTAATATATCTTGTGTCTTAGTAATAAAAATAAGAATAAAAATAATACTTAAAAGAAACAAAAAGGAGAATATAAAGGATCTCCACCTGCTACTCTCCTATTATCCTAGAGTGAGAATATGGCAAGTCAATTGTATAAGTATGGATCTCTATCGCGTGCTAACGAGATAAGAGCATATCCAGATATGGCAGTTCATCTGGTAGGAAATCCCCCAAAAACTAAAAAGTTGGCTTTTATAGAACAACATATTACGGTGGTGACTACACACCCCTTAACAAATACTAACTTCAATTTTGTTTTGGGCTACTATGTTTCTAGATTTTATGATCTAACCGGACATCATGACATTCGCAAGGAGCGTCTAGTTGCAAGCATCGTTAAGCATAATTACAGAGATGACAATTGATGAGTTCAGGGTCTCTGTTCATCAGGATCAACGATATGCTCAATTTCAACAATTATGGGAGGGTGACTTCCAATTGTATGATGTCACAAACCCACACAATATTCATTTTAGCTAGTACTATAATCATGACAAAATTTTTAGACGATAATAATTTTGAATCTTGGATGACCAGACGTATCCTAACATTTTCAGGAACAACTGGAGATGCCTGGACTCCAGACAATAGCAATCCAGAAATGTTTCCAGAACTTTCAGAGCTCAAAACATTGCACACGTTTGTATCATCAGAACATCAACTTAGAAAAGCCTTATATATTGAGATCACCTCTATAGGCCACCAAAAGACTAATTTCATTTCCTCTGCATTTGCTGAGATTCACCATCTCATGAGGGGACATGAAATGCAACACTTAATCCTTATAGACAAGTACATAATGGAGGAACACCCTGAGTTCTTACAAACAGTTCTGTTGAGAGGGCTTAAGCAAAGATTTGCATCTGCAATATCATTGCTTAGAACTGTGCCTGATAATGAGAAGCTGTACTTCAAGTTGTATAGGGATAAAGATGAGAGCTCATTACTTGGTAGACGAATATTTGAAGTTGCGGCAACAGTAGCTACAACCATCGCTCAATACAGGAATAGCACTTTCAATAACTTTTTTGTGAACAAAACTGAATCTCACCTACGGGTGGCAGATATGACCAGGGAATATCTAGTATTAAGAGATAATTTAATACAACAGGCTCTTTCAGAAAGTGATCGACATATGCAAGGTGAAGAACGTGCACAATATTTACGACTAGCTTTACAGAATCTAGAGAGAAAATATCTTCAAGACGGACCCTTAATGGATGATGGGGATGCACTAATCATACCGTCAAATTCAAACAATATCGTGTAATATTCACAGATACCTTTATTATCAAAAAATCTTATCTCTTTATATTTTATTAAATTATGTTCTAGATTGTACGTGTTCTTTATACTTAAACCTTAATGAAAAATTTGAGTTACAATTAGGTTACTCATATGTGAACTAACATCTATTTTTTTATTCAAACATAACATTAATCTATGTGGTAGTTATATATATTTGTTCATGACATATTCAATCATTTAAAATAAGATTACACATTTATATCCATTTATATCCATAACTATTCAGAATTGACCATACAAAATGCATATCTATCAGTGGAAAGCTTATAAAAAACTTAATCGACTCGTGAACAGAAATACAGGATGTTCCGTTTATAAAAAACGATTATTCGACATTTTGCGTTTCAGCACACCCTGTATAGTGTGTGCATACATGGACCAAAAGTCGACTATTTATTAAAATTCCAAGTTATTCTAAAATTTTCTGTGGTAAGTTTGTCGAAAAACATCCATGGCCTACTGAGCAGTGATCCATCAAATATGAGCCTTTTTTCGAACAAAACGTTCAATAACGCCGAAACGGAGAGAGCTAGACCCACAGTGACCTATACAAAGTCCCATTCTTTTTCCATGTAAATGTATAGGGTGTCCCATTTAAAAAAAAAAACATAACTTTGGTTTACCACCCCGTATAGGAACATTCTTTATGTAATTAAAATATTTTTATAATGTGCAGTATAATTAGTATGCTTATTTGGCGGTGAAAACCGCATGTCGATATCTTGAATAGCAAAAAAGTTATGGACCAATCACACAGCTCTGGGTCACTCTGTATAAAATAACAGTGATTTATTTTTATTAATCTCGTTGCTAATGACGATAACAGTGATTAATGAAAATTAGTGTGTAATGTATGCTATTACTAGTATTATCTGCCAAGACATTAACATGTACTATAGTATATTTACCTGACTGTAAAATAAAGTGATTGTTTACTTCTACAAATCACTATGGTAATACATCGCTTTATAGACTGTTGACGATAAAAATATTGTATTTCATGTAATATACAACTACATACTATTGGTTTCAGTGGAAATTAGTAATAAAGGATAAAAAAATATTTTTTATAGTTGTATGTTCCACGTTGTCGAATCTAGAACACTTTCCCCTAAGTTAGTGAAATGAATTAATTTTGGATTTAATAAAAACACTACTAACTTATGCGACACCCTATATTAATAAATAGAAGTATTCAATATTGAAAGATTATTATTCTTTACATTCTTCTTCTACAAAAGGAAGACGTTATTTTAATTTAGGTGCAATTACGTTTTCGTTTTCGACATCGTTAATCGTGTTCAATGTGTGAAATGTTCAATAAAACCACGTTAAAATAGAATGATTAAAAGATAAAGTTTGTAAAATGTTTGTGAGTAACTAAGGAAATCGTAATTATACGCAAAATCCAATACACGCGTAAATTAATACGGTTTCCAATCTTCTCGGCTTTGTCGAAATCTACACAACATTTTTGGAATTAAATTGATGTTCAGTGTTGTGGAGTGTTGAGATTAAATTTAATACTTGTATAATAATAACATTAATCGAGTGGATAAAGCAAAATCAGTAACGGGAATTTGAAAAGGTGAAATATGCAAGGATACCGGATAACTAACTAGGGCATGTAACGTGAATTCGTCTATCAGTATTGTCATTATCTCTCCGCCGACAAAAGCCAAAGGGAAACATCAATCATGAATCGTTGTTAGATAAACAAGCGGAGGATCGTATGTAAAAAATACGTAATATACAGCGGTAACGATGATATCCTATTAATTATAGCTCGCAAACAACACATCGGATAAAGGAGAGAATTTCAACGGAATTGTCTGGGGAATACCTACGAACCTACGTACGAGATTCTAACATGTATTAATAAGATAAAAACACGTCACTAATTAATTTAGAATTGATTTATTTTGCTTTCATAAAGATATTTTTGGTTCATTTACATTTCTGAATTTGTTGGGAGTTACGGCTGATTTTCCTTTCTAACGCGAAATCTCCTAAAAAAGCCACGTCCTGTACAACATGCTATTTTGCTATTAGTGAATCCCTCTTTCATCGATCAGCACTTGTACCTTTTTTCTTTCAATCTTAGAGCAATATTACGCTCTATCTCATAAATAAATTTATCGATTTGTACGTTATTGCTTATAGGTGCAACTTCTAGCTACCTTCAACAACAGTATCACGTAATTAAGTTAACATGATACAAAACTTATATTTCTTGCAAAAGTTTTATGGAATAAATTACAGACAACGAAAGTATTGTAAATAAAGTCCATTCGTGTGAAAATTACAGTCAATTTAATCTCCGCGCCGTGCCGACTGCCAATTTCACTAGCTGAATAAATGCCATTGTTTATATTTTATTCGTAGTTACTTAAAAATAAAATAAAATATTTATATCCATGCGGAATTTTTATTCCATAAAAATCTATCCTTTTGCATTAAAAGTAACATTTTATTTTTTCGCATATTGCCTATTTTATGCACCAGTGCTTGTCCGTCTCTGTAGTAGTTTAGTTTACTTTCATGTATATGGAAGCTGTCAACTAAGTATTATTGCTTCGGACACGTAGAACGGTATAATGGAAGGTGTTAACCCGCTAAATTCAAATAAGAAGACTCTACAATGGTGAAAAGAATAAAGTGAATTCAATCTGGGATCAGTATGAGAAAATGTGGCGGGAATAATGTGATCTTTGTGATGTATTATCAAAGTGAGGTAATGTTGAACCAATCTGGAAGATTCGTAGCTTGACTTTACCCCCAGTGGTCGGTCTCAAGAAGGAATTGTAACAATCATTAGGATACTTAGCCTCAGCAGCAACTAAATCATATTCAAACCCAATTCGAGCAGTAACAGCTTTTGCTATACATCCATCATCGGAACGAGTCTGAGCTACGATAATCCAGTGCTTTTTTCTTTTCATACTCTTCATTCACTTCATTGTCGCAAATAAAGCAAAACTCTTTAAAACAAAAAGCTGATTCACTTACACGTGCTCTAGTACGAGGAGGACTTATTTAAGATGTACTGGCTGTTCTT
Source organism: Pyrocoelia pectoralis (assembly GCA_036250285.1). Classification (NCBI taxonomy): domain Eukaryota; kingdom Metazoa; phylum Arthropoda; class Insecta; order Coleoptera; family Lampyridae; genus Pyrocoelia; species Pyrocoelia pectoralis. Next base: position 32,761,127 of record CM070075.1, on the reverse strand, counting down.
CTTCGTGTTGTCTTTTAACTGCAGCAATAGTACTCTTTTGAGTGTACTTTTTACGACACTGTACACGAATTGTCACAGATTTCTGGTCTTCATCACTTTTTTCAACACTTGCATCGATCAACGTCTTCATGCCACCATCAACAGTAACAATTTCATTTTCAATCAACGGTTTACTGTAAATAAAGCAAAATTGCGACTTTTTTTTAAAACTAAAAACGGCACAAACTTTGCTAGGAAATATTAGCAATAACCACATGTTTTCACTACGAAGGAACGTTTAAGGCTAATAGTATTGCAAAAAAAACATATTTGCGAACTTTCACCTTGAATAAATTTGTTTGATGATGTGGGATCGATGGAGACTTTTCACATTTCATTTATAATGGTTTTCCCAACATTTGTAAAAATTTTCAGCTCTACAAGAATGATTGTAACCTTGAATGTCTATACTTTGACCGGACTACTGAAATTATTTCCATTTATCATAACTCTCGATAAGATTTGAAGTACATTTAAATTATATTTCACCCTACTACGAAAGCGAGCGACCAGACTGAGTAAATTCAATATTCGTTGAATCCATATTCAAAGATGAAGGTTAAGGGTTAAAATTAAAGTTGATTCCTCAAAATGGAGGAGACTAGATGATAATAAGAGATGTTCTATTTGACATCCAATAAATAGAATAGATAGATTATGGTTAAAAGACAAATTTCGACAAACGGTGTTGACATCATCAGGCTTCTAAAATACAACTTAATGGTAGAGCTATAAAACCAAAATATACTTGCTTACATATAATTACTTAATAATGAAATGGTAAATAAATTAAGTCAGACAAGGCATCGTTACATTAGATTGAAAATTAAGTAAATTCAATTACGGTACTTCAATAGTTTTACGGTTCAAACCGTAATTATTCCAACTACTCTCTATTAGGCAGGTGACCGGGCTCAAACATCGAAAACTGGCGTAGCCAGGGTAGAGGTATTTCTCAATCAATATGTTTCGGTTGGAGCACGGCATAAACTATTGATTGACATTAGGATCTTGATCCAGTGAGAGAATAATTACCGTTTTTAATAGAATTTCCACATCTGGAAGACCCCCAATAACAAGTCATAGTCCATAGATAACGTAACTGTGTGATAAGATAGTTCTATCGTAGACAGATGTGCTTACCAGGCACATTTTAACAGCGAATGTTTACAGTTTACACAAGTGTACCAGTATTGCCAAAACATTTCGGGGTTTCGCCCACCACCACTCGAGCGTTTTAATAATCTGAATTAATCGTAAGTATAAATAAATAAATTCTCAAAACCGATTAATTTTTAATTGGGTAAACCTGTTAGAAAGCTAGCCATTTCTGCGCAGCTAACTGCTAAAATAATAAAATTACGTGAACCACTCCCAGGACTGCGGTAAGTGTCTTACAAATCACTTAAACAAGCATTCATATTTTTGAAATGTTAGACTAAAAGGAACATTACAGTGCGAATATTCTTAAGTCTTTGGTGGGTGCTGCGGTCATGTGGCCACCCCTTAGGTTCATGCTCGACTATTCAAGAACGCCAAGAATAAAGCATCAACCATTCACTTGACAACAAGAATGTATGGTTTCTTAGTTGAGAAGTTATATTAGAAAAACACGTCAGTAAGGATGAAGATATATGAAAGAATAATGTAACAAAATTATTCCAAATTAGATAAGCACTTTAGTACTTTCAAGAGAAGTTGTTTGGTCAATAACAATAAGAAATTGGCCTCAGGAAACGTAATTTATTTTCATAAACTGTTCTACTAAACTTGTTTTTCATCATCAATCTGTATTTTCTGTGCGCTTCTTTCTTTTCTTAAAATAATGGTTTCGTTATCATTCTTTTTTAAGTAGCTGCATTTTATATCAAACTCGACTGTTGTTGGCGTCTCTAAATTAATACAAGAGGTTCGCATAGCAGAATAGAAATCCATTATTACTCATCGCACACGGTGCATAATTCATAGAAAACGCTGCAATTTAATCGAATCGGACAGTCGGATTTCCACTCTCTCATCAAAAGCGAATCATAAAATTTGCGGTTGCCCGTTCACTTGCATTTCGCAAAGTTCATGCACTTGACGTTTCAATTAAATATGTCGGAGCAATGTTTGCAGAACTATTGAGAAAAAACAATGAAATGCCCTTATTTTAATAGACTCGGAAGATTTCATATACGTATGTTGGTTTATAATGCAGGTAGATTTCCCATTTATAATTCCCAATTCGTCATTATTTGTTAAAATCCTCATATGAAAAGTGGTGCTTATATACAGTGTGTAATAATAACTTTGAATTATTGCACGGTTCGCTAAAATTATGCTGGTGCAAGATTGAGATTGTTTTTGGCGAGTTTATTTTTGAATTAAGCGAACTCTACGGAAAATCATTGTAGAACGCGGATATAAAATAAAATTTAGTTTAGAACGTACGAAATAAAAGATAAATAATTACGCCACCCAAAGAACTTGCCCGAAATACAGAGATTGTTAAACATAGGTGTAGCCCTGCCATTGCTAAAAATGGAAGACCAATAGTCCTAGAATAATTTGGAACTCCTGTAACCAAATTCTTTATCTTAACACCACGAATTTAAACGCAAGAAACGATAGAAGCGGAAGAGAAAGTAAACAAGAATCAACATCAACAATATTGACGAAACGTCAATACGGTCGGATGGAGAAGAGGAAGAGGTAGGATGTGGATCACCTCGAGTGGAGGTATGATCGAACCGATCCCCTTCAATTTACAAAAACCATTTCTCAATTTACCAACATTTTCAATTGTTGCTATGATCCTTCAACTTTTCACTTGATTTACTTAGCTCCATATGACTTCCAAACTGTTTATACAAAAATAATTCAAGATATGTTACTTTTGTAATAAAACGAAGCGATTAAAAAAGTCCTGTTTTTAACCCTAGGATGCATGGGTAAATGTATCAACAAGAATGCATAACGTGAGTTTCGAAGACTCCTATATTAAATACGAGATACAGTGAAAACTACAATAACTAATACTATTATATATTTTCATTTACAATTAATACAGTTGAAACATAAAAACAATAATACATAATTAAAAAAGTAAAAAACTATAAATTACAATTCTTGCACACTATTTCACTATGTCCTTGCAAGTGGGTTTTTAATGTTCTCATACGAGTCATACGTCCAATGTGTGTAGGACATTCGGAACATGAGACTGCAGTAGATATGTTTGTTGTGGGTTCCTCAAAAGTTATAAAGTTCATATCACTTCAAATACTCCTCGTTAATTTTGGATTTTGGGCTCTCCGTTTCATGAACTGAATTACCAATTCTAATGATAATTCCTTTATGAAGAATCTTCGCTTAGTTGTTTTTCCTGTTGCAAAATCTTGGTGCTCGTGTATTTAAAGAAAAACGCATTCAGAGCTCCTACATCCATAATGTTGCACCAAACTGCAACAGGCCATCTTCTCCTTTGTATTTTTTGTGTAGTTTCCAACCATTTGATCCATATGACCAACCTCTCCTTTAGTTTTGTTGTAAAATTTTATAATTTCGGGTTTCTTCTTCTCACTCGACATCAAAATCTTTGGAGTGATGCATAGAACTTAGAAGAAGTACAGCTCGGTTTTTCTTTGGGATATAGCTCACGAGTGTTAGATTTTCGTTGAAAATTAGAAGAATAAACAGATCGATCCTTTGATCTTGAAAAAGACTTGGAATTTATTTTTTTGTTTTTTCTTAAGGTGCCAACACATGTAACTCCTTCAAGCAGTAAATGTTGCACCAAAGGAATGCTCGTACAAAAATTGTCTATGGTCAAATTACACCCCAACTTCTTTATGGACAAAATTAACTTATGTGCATTTTCACCAGACTATCGACCAAGGTACACTTATCCATCAATTGCGTAACCTGTTTCACTTTCACAAACCCAAATACGCATGTACCTCTAAACGCCAACAAATTTCATGATATTTTCAAAGCGATTGACCAACATTGTAGATCTATACCGTGTGACAAGTTTCAAAGCGGGACATAGCCGAATAGCATGGGAAATCACATATTTGCAGTTTGCTGCTCACCAATTATATCTACAAGAATGGTAATGATGTCTATCGAAAGAGCATTATTTTCTGAGCCTGTTTATACCAAATATTTTACCTATTTACTAATTCACTGCTTTTTAATTAGGAAAATATAATTTTCAAAAGTTAAAAATATGAGTGGCCATGGCATGTCAAATTCGAATAATTTTGAATATTATCAATTCAAACATTTTCAATTATGTAATATGGCATTTTCCTGAAAAATTTAACCGTGAATAATGATAGATAATAATAGTTATTATAACAAGGAACGAGTGTTTAAATAGGCAACAGGTCTAAAAATTAATACATATTAAACATTATTTGAATTTGACATGTCATGGCTGCTCATATTTTTTAACTTTTGAAAATTATTTTTTAATTAAAAAAGCAGTGAATTAGTAATTATACCAAACAATTTGGTATAAACAGGCTCAGAAAATAATGCTTTTTCGGTAGACATCATTACCGTTCTTGTAGATGAAACTGGTGAGCAACAAACTGCAAATATGTGATTTTCCATGCTATTCGGCTGTCCCGCTTTGAAACTTGTCACACGGTATAATGGATTTGACATTTTATCAAGAAATAACTCCCAGATGGGAGTATCGCAGTTCTTCTTCACACCGACTAACAATATTAGAAAAAAAAAATGGATTCATTTCATCTCGTTCTATCCTTGACCAAATTTTATTTTTTCGCAAATTCACGGGTGGCCTCTCTGTTTCCACTATTTCGGGAGTGATGAATTTTCCCATGCATCTTTTACATACAAAATTTCATTTCTTACTGCAGGTGCAGATGTAAACCCAACAATATTGTGTGCCCTTATTTTACCTTGTTGAAGAAGAACAGGACTCCACACAAAATTATTTCTTCCCACAAATAAATCATGTGAAGCACTTACAGTTTCGGGATTTTCTGAAGATGAGCTTTCTTCTTCGCTATCTGAGGTACTTTCCAGCGATTCTTGAGAAGTATTATTACCGATTTCAGGTAGCTGATATTCTTTGTCATCGTCTTAGGTTTCACTGGTACTGCTAGCAATAGAGGCAGCATCATCTTCCTCATACCAAGCAATCAAAGTTTTTTCAAAATCTGGGTTCCCGAAACGTACCTTTTTACTGCTCCTTGACGACATCTTTGAAAATAGAACAAAACATTACATTCTATAATAAATTCAGAATAAGTTAAAAGTACATATTGTAAAAAAATATAAAAGAACTCGCCAATAATGAATAAAATCAAGTACCGAACACCCTAAATGTATAAACTCACCTAAACATTTTCTATTAATAGATACCCCGTCGTCGATACAGTGTGGTTCTGGTTTATTATTTATCTATTTTACTCTGTGCAAACCAATGCTTAGTCTGCCAGACTCATGTTATGCTTTAAAGAGGTACAAATGAAAACTATGTTATGTATTTTTTTATAAATTTTGCCAGGGTTGTCTTATTTGTAAATACACAGTAAACGCATTCCTTAGATCAGCATGTTTCTAGTACAATATGTCAAAAGTTATGCAGTTTTAAATATCACGCGGAGTGTCTAGAAGAACTGCAGTGACAATTCATCATTTGAATGACTATCAATAATTCTGTTCTCCACATACAGGTAACAATAATATCAAACTGTATCCAAAAAAAGAGTTAAAATGGCAAGAGGCTTTTGCAAGAGGACCACACACTGGTAATACTGATAATAAATGCAGTAAAAATGAGTAAACAAAATTGTTTGTAAAATTATTATTATATATTATTATAATTGGGAAATCACCAATTTCACTTTATCATTACCTACATTGTCGTCTTCTTCAACTTTCAAAAGCGGAATATTATTTTCGCGGTGCTGCCGATCTGGTATCGTCATAATACCTCATTTCTTTAGTATTAGAATGTTGTGATTTCATTCTTGTTGTTTGAGTTCCATAATTTCAGATCGTAAACTCCATTATTAATTATTAGTTCCTTAATTTCGACACGAACAGGACGACATGTAAAGCAATTATACTTTAGTTTGAATCCAGTACAACTCTCGAAAGAATTTTCCCTATAATTGTGTGAATTACATAAAAACATTAGTATAAACACCCTCCATATAAAAAAAATGAAAAGAGGAGACTTAAAGTAATGATTTTGAAAGAAAATTATGGAGGTTTTTTATTTTTTCTTCGAAATTTAAATAAAGCCCAAGTTTATTTAAATTTGTTAGCAAGCCTATCTGGTTGTAAACATGTTGTATGTATATACGTTCTACTTTATTGAATGCACACAAGCTTGCTTTTGCAATAGGGAAAGACGTACAAATCTTCATAAAAAGCAAATATTGAAAGTACATATACAAGGAAAATTGGTGTGTGTTTAAAGTAAAATTGAGAAAATCATTTTTTTTACAAAGAGAAAAACGTTTCAAAGAGCAAAATCAGTTTTGTGCTACATTGAAAGAATCATAAATAGATTCTTTTGGAAAGAAAATTAATGTAAATTAAAACTTGTAAAATTCTTTTATTGTAAATGTGTGCTTGTTAATTTTAGTATAAGTAGTTAAAATAAAAGGTAGAAGAACGCCGTTCGTTATCAACGTTGGAGAGCTCGTCAGAAGATTTTACAAAGTTAAATATTTGAACACAACTTGTAGTAAGTAAGGTTAAACGCTTGTGAGTGCCAGATAACCAGCCAAATTTATTCTGCACCTTAGCTCACCTTTACGAAGACGCGAAAAGAAAATACTCATTTACATATTAAAGCATAATCTGCTTTCTCCGTGCCCGATGCGCTTTTATCACGTTCTCTACAAGACATAGGGAACTTTGATTAAGAACCATAACGAACACTTATTTATACGTTAAACATGTATTTATTTGCCCCACATAGGCGGTTACTTTTCACTTTGCGCAATTTATGGCTTCCAGACAATGGAATAACTTAAACGTTTGAAAAGGAAGTGAAATATTAAATTATCCTTTTTTAGTTTCTTTTTTTGTTACTGTTTAGTATTATGATATTTAGAAATTTCAATGGTTTTGGCGTAATCTTGGTACATATCGAATATTTGTTTTTTTTCTTTTCTTTGAATTATTTAATTAATGTATAGGAAATTATATCGATTAGCGTTAAATTTCAATATTATGTTTCATAAAAGGTGTACGTACATTCTCATGTCCGCATCTGTTATCGGCCTTAACAGAGCTTGCATTGTAATCTTGAGTACTTAAATAAAATAAATATGTTTATTTGTTTATACATAGGTACGCAAAGACTTCACGCATATACGAACCCTCTTCTTAAGTTTGTCCTTGCTGCGTAATCGACAAGGCCTATTATACAGGGTGTCTCACGGTGACCGTCGCGTCTGTCAGTTTTAGCTTACCGAACAATCTCATGACCAGAAAATATTTTTTTTCTACAAACGTCAAAACATGACAAGGTTTGCGCATCGATAACAATACGCGAAGTGACCCTTTTTTTCACTTACCTACGTTACCATGACAGCGTGCCCGAAATGACGTCATGCGCGAAGTACGCACTACACGCAAACTAGATGAGAGTTTTGTATTTTAACGTTAAAATAATTGTCAAATTCTTCACGTTTCGTTTGCGTTTGTAGAAAAAATTTTGTTTGCAACTCGTGCGCGAAATACTTTTGGTGATCTCGACTATTTTTTTACAACAAATCAGTTCTCGATCACCAAAGTAGCATTTCGCGCACTAGATACAAAAATAACTATTTTCCTTTAACTTCCGTTAAAACTAATGTTTTAATTTTTTGCAACATTTTCAAATTTTCACATACCAAGACATGATTTCAAAATTCAATTTGATTTCGTTAAAAACAAACGTTAAAGATTTATAATTGGAAAAAACAATAGAAATTGCTAATTATTCCTTTACACTTGTTATTATTTACAGAAAAGTAATATTGTTGCATAGTCTTTACGTTTTTGGTGCAAGATACTTTATGGGAGAAATGTTCTTCAATGATAATGAATATCTATTTGCGTGGCTTCTAAAACTCTAATTTACCCTTGCTGATTAATTACTCTCACAAAAATCCTGTAAATGTTCTTTTACAGTTGCCTAAACGAGGAGATTTTTTTAATTCAGTTTACATGATTCAGTCAATTAAATAGTAAAACAATCCACACAGCCGTCTCATATTCTGTCTACTGCCTTCAAAATAAAACATTCGGCAAGAAATGTCACAATTTCGGTACAAATCTATAAACGTATCTATATTTTTTTAGATAACAATTAATGCTTTTCTGTAGCGAAAAATCAACAACAACTGTGGTTAAAGGACACTGATCCGTGACAAAAAAAAAAATTTAATTAAGTGAAGTTGAATTATTCTCCAACATATAAAAATGTTTACAGTGTAATTATACAGTGTGTCCCCGGATGGAGTTGTCAAGAGGAAAAAAATTTTTATTATTGATTTTACGACAAAAAGTCATTCTTTATAAAAAGTTCTGCTTGTTGAGTAGATAAAATAACCATCGGAAAATTTAAATTATATTAAGAGTAAGTCAATAAAAATTACTCTACAAGGCCACCTCCAACTTCCACACATACCTCCGCCCTTTTAAGAAATTCGCCATAGACTTTTCGTATGATTTGTGGTCTATTTATCTCATTCACGGCATCCTATATTTTTCCTTTTAGTATTTCCTTGTCATGCGGCAGGTCATTTTTGCTTTAAGATACTCCACAAAAAAAATCAATAGGTGTCAGGTCAGGGGATCTAGCAGGAAAATTTATTGGTCCAAATCTTCCCATCCATCTTTCTCCGAACTGATCGGTCAACCACTGCCGTACCAAAAGCGTCGAATGAGCAGGACATCCGTCTTGTTGCCAGAAAATCTCACGTCGCATTTCTAGAGGTAAATTATCTAGAAACGGTAATAGATAAGTTTCTAAAAGACGCACATAAACGTGTTGATTCAAATTCTCGTCAATAAAATATGGTCCAACGATTCGATCGTACAAAATTCCGCACCAAACATTTACTTTTTTATAACGTTGACTTCGTTTTTGAATGACGTACTTTGGATTATCAAAAGCCCAATAGCGACTATTTTGTGATGAAACATGACCATTGGTGCAGAAGGTTGCTTCATCAGTAAAAAATATCATTCTATGTGCATCTACAAGGTAATTCTCACCAACCCATAAACAAAAATCCAATCGCTTCTCTTCATCTCCATTTTCAAGTGTATGTCGGAACTGTGGTTTAAACGGCCGAACTTTGTTTTCTACATAAATTCTCTGCAAATGAGATTTACTAATATTCAGTCTTTGTGATCGTTTCCGTAAGGATAAGTGGAGCATTTTATTGTAATGGTGCTGTGCTTCTTGCAAATATTTCCTGCTGCATCCCTGGCAAACTGATTTTTTTCTGTTATTTTTGTATCTACCACACATGTAACAAATACCAGGTCATCATCTCCAACAGGTGGTTCGTTCTTGTATTTTTCCAGAAAAATTTGGATGTCTTTTGGGAGACTTTGAACCAGAAAAAATTTTGCTTATCCATAGAATTTCTTGATCCCTTCCTATATAAAACCGATAACCTCCTTGAACCGGTTGCTTCCATTCGTTACCATCATCATCGTGCTCATCTGCTGATAATTCTGAATCACTACTGTGTCTATCTAGTTCTATCTAGAAAGATGAAATGAGTGAAAAAAAAAACAAGGCACTCGACAAATACAAACGTACACATCTCTTACACTTGAATTTTATGCTGTGGATGCCAAAAAACTAGAATTCTCGTAAAAATATTGAGAAAAAGGTGTACTTACATGACAGGGCGCGTAGCGGCAAACACACCGCAAAATGAACTCCACCGTATAAAGCCCTAACAGGAAACTGATCAGTAAGGACCTGCATCGCACAAAGCGTATGGGGTGGGGGTATTATGTGTGAGTGAGGAATACCTAGATGCACGAGGGTGCAAGTGCAACGCTAACTCTGTTAGAAACAAAAATATTAAAAATGCGGCAATTTGCCGCCGGCGCACCCACCGGAGGGTTAATATCTACTACAGATCCAGTTAAATCAAATTTTTGCACAAGTTTGCGCAATGCTTCACACGATAATGCAGTGTTTGGGAATTTTTCGTGAAACATGTCTGTAGCGTATCGATAGGATACGTTTCCAATTCCATAACATTTAATCAAATAAATACGTTCTTCGATACTTAACATTTTGCAACTCCAACGGGAAGTAGCTGACAAATCTACAATTAATGACGTTTGACAGTTCAATATTATTAGACAATGCAACGCAACCTTCGATGGTCAAGATTAATTATTATTATTACCTGCATTAATTTCCAGATAACCCGTTATCTCAATTAAACTTACCAACATACAATCATAATACTCAAACTTTACACTTAAGATTTTGTATTTTTTACTAATTTTATGTTCTTAAAGAACTTTTTCTGTCAACAGTAAACTCTAAAATGCAATGAATGATATTGTTCTGTTGAAGCATTTTCATGTTATCTTAATTTGTGGACATTCTGTACATTTAATCTTAGATTTTCCGATTGTTATTTTGTCTACTCAACAAGCAGAACTTTTTATAAAGAATGACTTTTTATCGTAAAATCAATAATAAAAATTTTTCCCCTCTTGTCAACTCCATCCGGGGACACACTGTATAAAAAATCGATAAAATGCACTTACCTGCTGTAGAATATTCGATAGGGATTGCATTCTTCTGTAGCAAATGTTCTTGACATATCAATTTATTACCTAAACTATACTATCTTTTAAAGCTATTTCTATATTGCTGCAATTTTTTTACCACTACTTTTTTATAGGAAATCTAAAAAATCTATGTTTTTGTTGCAATTATTGTAAACACAAACGTGATTAGATGAAACACTCATTTTCATAACGCATTGCACAAAATTAAAAGTTCTACAGTACGTATTTCTTTAAACGGTGCTGCTACACGAACGCTTAGATAGAACTGAACCGTTGAATGAGAAATTGAACTCTCAGACCCAAATATATTTTTACGCATATTGCAACATCCACATTTCAGACCCATCAGGAGCGACGTTAAAACGACTGTAGTTTCGACTCTTTATACTTTTCATTCAACGCCAGAAGATGAAAGGAAGGTCATAAAATCATATCAAGGTTATTGTAGACCTATGCGAAATAAAACTTTCGAAAGGAATAAATTTTCTATGAAGACGCAGCAGAACAGTGAGAGTTTCGAAAATTTTTTAACTGACATTAAAGTTTTAGTCACAAATTGCAATTTTGGTGTACTCAAAGACTTTAATACGATACAGGATCGTTAGTGATAATTTCAAAACTCACAATGCAAGAAAGACTACATCAAGTTTATCATTTGGATATACAAAAAGCAGAAAATATTGCGGAGGTTAGTTGATTTCAAGTGAAACAATAAATTAATACAAGAAAAAAAAGTCGATGCTGATTTCCGCATTTAACCCGTTGTTCCAGTGCCACAGATTTTCTATGGGGTTCAAATCAGGTGATTTTGCACGCCAATCGAGATGTAATAGGGTCGTGTGTCTTCATTCTTCCAGCCCGATGTACTTTGCTGTTGTCATCTAAAAAAATAGGAAATCATGCTCAGCCTACCTTGGTGAGTGGACGCAATCCATAATAAGAAAAGACCCCCAAAACATCGCGGACCCACCTCCGGCTTGAACCTGACCTTAAACACATTCGGGATGAAATGCTTCATTTGCCCCTCTATGCACTCGACGACGTGCGTCATTTGAATACAGGCAACAACATGATTCGCCAGACCACATTATATTCCCCCAGTCAGTTACTGTCCACGTTCGGCGACTCCGGCCCATTGAAGACGCGCATCTGTGTGTGCTTGTGTGAGCAATGGCCTCTTGCGAACTGCCCGACTCCAAATGTTCATTGCATTCAATTCCCGACGCAAACTTATCTCGCAACCCGAAACTAAAACAAACTCTCCTGCCAACTGAGAACCCAAGCATATGATCGTCAAACTACAAACCTGTCAAGTGGTAGGACTGTACGTTGTAGACGAGTTGCTCGAGGACGTGTGGATACTGCTCTTATAAGGATCGATTAGGCAAACATAATTAAAACATAAGAATAATAAAAACTTCAAACAAAAGATGCACTCTCAAAGAGGCACAGAAAAAGTTATTATCAATGCTAAATGTGCTCAAAGATTACATTAACTTTCCACACAATTTGAGATATAGAGCTATAGAAAACCCTCCAGGATATTTCATATTTACATTGTGGTTCTGGAACCCATACAGTATTCAAGATTTAAGGGATGTAAAATTTAAACACATCCTATGCTTTAAAAAAGTATAGAGTAGTGACAGAATACCGGCAACTCACAGAAAGAAACATATTACACCCCCATAAAAAACCCATGACGTCAATCGCTTACAATGCTACAAAGTAATCAATTACAAACTATTATAGGTTATAAATAAACCTGCTGTATGTAATGCACAAATGTTCGATCTCGCATTCACTATCTCGTGATACTTGCGTACCACAAAGCATCCCTTGCACAACACCCAACATACACATAGCAAATAATAAAGCTCTCTCCTAAGTCAAAATGTGACAACTAATTACGGAGTAAACTTGCAACATTGCGCAACATGTACAACTGTACAACTGTACAAATTTAAAATTTGTTATAGTAGGTACTTACTAAATAAAACAGGAGATCGTACAATGATACATTTAAAGTAGGTACACATATAATATTATAAAATTATAAAAATAACAAAACGATACCTTCCATCTTTTTTCTCCCCGGGACCAAACAACCTCTTTCACCCCTTACATAATTTCACGCTTTCAGCAGATTCTATTATATTCTTACGTTAAATTTTCAGTGGTATAACTGTCGTGTCTCTACTGTTTACAAATCGGACAAACTGTACAACGGGAAGCATGTAAATTTAAATCTGCCAGGTGCGTTACATCACATGTTTAAACCTATAATTAGTAAAAAAAAAACTTTTAAAGCTTTTACTCTGATAGTAGCGGATTCCACAAAAAAATGTTAATATTTAATATTGTACTTAACACAGTTATACGATTAAAATAAACAAAAAGTCACTGTCGGTGCACATTATTCTGTATGGAAACATATCTTGATTTGTTTGTTGGTCAAGTCGTAAAGAGGCCATAAAAAAAATGTTAATTCTAAACTACAAAATCATGAAACAAACCAGGAAGTGCTAGCGAGTGTGAAAGTTTTTGTAATGTGTAATGTATATATTTATTTCCAATATGTAGTAGAAATTGATTAACGGAAAAAAGAAATCATTTTCCTATTTGCTTTCTTTTTGTTGGTCAAACACTAATAAAGATCGTTTATTTGATAAAATAAATGAACAAAGTTTCATTCATTCTCAAGATTCCTATTTTTTGTATAACGGTTTTAACCAATAATGACGGGTGATTCTAAAAGACCTTTAAATACACTCGGGGTTAAAAGGTACACGTAGTAACTTTACAAAGTTTCTCAACTTTGTTTCTAGGGTACGCTTCGGTAATTTCGGCAGCTTGAAATTTACGAAACAAAGATAATATTGTCGCGAGAGATGAATAAAAAAATAATTTCATTAAGTGTTCCTAAATATTCTCCATTTACTCCCGGATATCATTAATATACCTAATCCAGCTTACGTATAATAGAAATGGTAGTTTGAGAAGCAAAATAGGCCGTGATTAATGTCACGATTTATGATAATCCACGCTATCGTAGTTGCATATACAACGCTTAGTTAGTGATAAGATTGATAATAGATGATACCTGATGAACTAGTCATTGTTAGATAATAGTGCACGAGCTTTGATGAATAGCCTGTTTTGTAGTGTAGTTTCCTGAATAAATGAAGCAAGGAGCATCTATTATAAGATGAGACGTGGTAATTGAAATGCCAATATAAACGTACCTACTGACTTTAACTTGAAGAATTTTCTAATAAGAGTTTGTAAGAAAATTTTTAAATTAACTTACAATATGTTCATTTTCGCGTTTCAAGGAGTGCTTGACGGTAATGTAATAAAACTCTGCATGCTGTGTATAAGAATACAGCTTTGTTTGACTTTTATTGCAACTTTATATTTAATTTCGCTCGTTTCTGAGTGACAGGCGGGAAAAATTAACATTTCCCTAAACTTGCATATCAACGTTATGTAACGTTATAAATTCCATATTTAAAAACTTTTTTCTTACATTTTTAATACACTCGTCATTTTCTATATCAGAATTTTGAAATAAGTAATAATGCAAAGACCCCAATATGTGAAATATTTACAACACGTACTAATTAAATAACACGTAGGTACAAAGCTGGGCGCTTTGTTAGAAGCTTTAATGGTGGTTGTATTACTGTTGTTTTGTTAAATACGAACATCAGTTTCCGTGTAGTTCAAGGAACACCTATTTGGTTCGTACACAATACAAGATACGTAAAAATTTAAACCAAAGGAACAAAATTAGGTCGAGATTTGTCAACAAAACATATTGATAACAGGAAACGTAACGATTTAAGATTGTGCTGTTGTCCTATGATGAATTTACTCAGAAATGATGATCAGAGAATAACTTCTGATACTTGGGAAAGTCAAAACAATTTTCTTCGTCTCAAAAGTAGCTACAATTTCTGTAAAAATTAAACATTACCTGTATCTTCAATCGTCAGTTTCTCGTCGCTGTTTACAGAAAAACATACGCGACAAAGTGTTTTTTATAGCAAATTTTGTAAGCTTTCAATTAGGTTATATGTATAGAAGTTTGTCGTAAAATAAATGGAAACGAAGATATTTAAGAAAAACTGAATACAAATTAAATTTAGTTAAATTCTGTGAAAATATATAGTTTTCAAAGATGTATTTTTACAATAAAGGGCAACTTGGCATGGCCTCCTCAAATAAAATAATGGCGTCTACGTAACACTTCCGGTTCTTCCGGAAATGACACCAACTTTGTTATTTTAAATGTAACACCCTATATATTATTCCGATTTTGGATTCTACGTAAAATTTTAAGTGGACTTTCATCAAGTTTTCTTATTCTTAAAATTAACCGTTTCCGAGATATTTAATTTTTTTAATAAAAATTAAAATAAACACTAGCTTAAAACCATGTTAATTCTACAGCAAAAAAGATAAAGGAACCATATTCACACGAGAGATAGCTGGACCCCTAAGCTCCCCATCCGTACTTTCAAAGTGGCTTAATTGCATACAGAGTGGTGGAAATTTAATGCCGAAGTTTAACTTCAAATCATCATAAGTTGGTTTTTTCAAATGGAACACCCTGTATGTTTCGTTGTAGTCTGATGCACAATTTCATTCTCTTTCGAACAGTACCATGGTTCCCTATACCTATCTCTTCTAATTTTTGAGATATCTACTATTTGTTTGTGCAGTCAACTAAGGTCATTCAATTTCTTGCGAAAATGGCTTACCAGAACTTCAAAACAATCGATTGTTCTATCACCAGTTATTAGTTGTCACGTTGTCAGTCGAACACCACTAGTGACAGTTGAAAACAACACGTATTCAAATGCAGACATTCTAACTTATTTATTCATGGAGAATCTAACAAGATACTAAATAGAACTTGCAGGGTGCAGTTCTATCTGTTATCAAAAGAGTATCTAAATCTTTGCTGTTATTAAATAATAATTATTATTCTCGTTCTTATCACTGATACATTTACTAATTAATTAATTATCCAATATTTTTTACTATTAAGATCATATTTGATAGGTTAATGTCTTTACCGATGATGGTAATATTAGTAACTAACTTCTTAAAATTCTGGTAAATGAGGGTCTCTCATTAAACACTCTGCAATCTGTATTTATTATCTTGTTTCATTCTCCATGAATAATTAATAAATTTAGAATACCTGCGTTTGAATACGTGTTGTTGTTTTCCATTTTTTTTAAATTAATAGTATTCAATTCAACTGTCACTATTACTATTAGTGTTAGACTGACAACTAATAGCCGGTGATAGTAGTTTGTTTTGAAGTTGTGCTAAGCCATTTTCGCAAGAAATTGAATGACCTTAGTTGACTGCACAAACAAACAGTAGATATCTCAAAGAGATCTAGAAGAGATAGGTATAGAGAACCATGGTACCGTTCGAAAGAGAATGAAATTGTGCATCAAACTACGACGAAACATACAGGGTGTTCCATTTGAAAAAACCAACTTATGATGATTTGAAGTTAACCCATTACCTCCCAAGATTCGAAAAATTGAAAAATTTCTTTTTTTCCTACTATTTCTTATTCAAAGCAGTCTTCTGATGGTAATTTAACAAAAAAAAATAATTTGATCACAATGAAACTCCATGATGCGTTTACGCAACATTGGGAATATATGTGAACCGGAATAAAACATTATTTTTAAATTAAATTGTTTAATAACTTGTAGAAGTCGGAGCTCGAAATTGTAAATAAATGACGGTTGTTGTTTCGGGCATATTTCAATGAAAAGTTCACTATCATATCAACTATCGTATCGTCAAAAAGAAGATAAAATATATCTATAAAGGCGTTTTCCCACGTAGTTCTTCAATTATGGAGTGGGAGTCTATTGACTCTTTTTCGAATGAGTATCCTGAATTTCGTCAATAATCCATTTAGGTTCATTGCAAATTTGAGCAGTCCATGATAACTTGCGTTTTTTAGAAGCAAGAGTTTCATCATCAGATGAATCTAACTTTCATTTGTGTCTTCAGAAAAACAAGGCAACTGCAATTCAAACGTCCCGGCAATGTCGGCATTTTCTGTATTATTTTCAGGGTCAAGATTTTCATGATCAAAATTCTCTTCGTCTGTGAGTTCGTCTACTTCGGGCCTCGGGGGTATGTAAACTGCATCAACCGCATCTCTTGCTATTGCTAGTTCTTCAGTCACCTCTTGCACAGCTAGTTCTAATTCCCTTTGTGTTAAATATTTTGTTACATAGTGCCATTTTCAAATAAGTGCAGGTTTTGACCACTCTCGAACAGTTATCGAAATAATAATGTACTTTTAGAAAGTATCCCTTTTATAGACTTTTATAGACAATTCTCCGTTACGAATGGAATTATTAGGGATTCTCAAATTGTAATACGTAAATAAAGTCTGATAAGATTAGAGACAAAAATAATGGAAAAATGTAATTTTATATTCTATTCATTGTAGGCGATTACATTCATTGATATCTGCATTCATAAACAGAAAGGAACTCATAATAATTACATGTTTTGGTAGTAAGCAAATTTTACACATCTTCCCAATGATGCGTAAACGCAACATCAAACTTTATCAATGGTTGTACTTTTACTGATAAAGGTATTTAAATATTTTGTATACATAAAACATACCGATAAGTCTTGGGAATAGAACTATTTGAAAACTTTGAAAAAATGTGATATGCGAAATATTTTATTGAATAAAATATACACAAATGTTTTTACGCCATGTTAACGCAACGTTGGGAGGTAATGGGTTAACTAAACTCGGCATTAAATTTCCACCACCCTGTATGCAATTAAGCCACTTTGAAAGTATGGATGGGAAGCTTAGGGGTCCAGCTATCTCTCGTATGAATATGGTTCCTTTATCTTTCTTGCTGTAGAATTCACACGTTTTTAAGCTAGATAGTGTTTATATTAATTTTTATTAAAAAAATTAAATATCTCGGAAACGGTTAATTTTAGGAATAAGAAAACTTGAAAGTCCACCTAAAATTTTACGTAGAATCCAAAATCGGAATAATATATAGGGTGTTACATTTAAAATAACAAAGTTGGTGTCATTTCCGGAAAAACCGGAAGTGTTATGTAGACGCCATTATTTTACTTGAGGAGGGCATGCCCGAAAACCCCATTACCCAAATTTTCAAAATTCAGATCATAGTAGTTTCTGAAATATTCTAATGGGTGGTCACCGTGAGACACCATAAGTAAAAGAGTACAAAAGACGAAAAGCGAAAGAAAAACGGATGGTTATGACGATTATACAACTGATGTATGTAGGCAAAAGAAAGAACCCCTCTGCAAGGCTTTTGGTACTTTTTGTCAAAATTCCCAAAACAAACAGAAGAAAAAAAGATAAAGAAAGGAGGGGAAACTGGATGTAACAGAAAATGGAAATGTATCGCTGTGTGTAGGTTTAGCGGCAGGATTCGGTTTGCTGGTAATTTTAGCTCACAGACACACTATTAATATTGAGTGATACAAAATTAAGTGTAACACCTGCCAAATATACATACATCATGTATAAATTTAAATTCATCGCCCATGGAAGGGCGAATGGTAACTCTTCTGCGATCGTACCTCTCCTGCATATTGGAATTGAAACGGCTTTGCAACATGTCTCGAAGATTCGGTGTGGCATGTATGTGTCTCTTCACTCTTCAACTAATTTCGTAAGAATTTTTGGACATAATGGACACGGAAATTATAAAAATCTTCAGCCTGATACCAAAATGAGTAATATGCCATCATTTAGTGTCAATAGTTAACGAAATGGTGAGCTTATGGATAACAATATTAAACATTTTGGTCCACCTTCACTATACGATTTATACAAATTGTTATAATTAAACATCTCATTGTATTGTATTGTATTGTATTGTATTGTATTGTATTGTATTGTATTGTATTGTATTGTATATTTATTATTATGCTTTGACTATATGTATTAATAGTTTAACATTAATCAGACAAGTTATAGTAAATATTAATATGTAGATATAGAGATGGCATAACACATACTCATATTAAAATACAATTCATAGATATACAATAACGAGCCCCCAAGGTAGCAAGAGACAAGCATAAATGTAACACAATTATATAACTAAATGAACTTAAATTAACATTGACTAACAAATTTAATGATTAAACTAGACTGTCGTGGAAAAGGGGGTGTTTAAGTACTCATGTATTGAATAAAACAAAATTTTAGTATACATATTATGTTTCTTAACGTAATTTTTAAAGTGATATTCTGCCATCATTTTTATTATTCATAAGGGACTTTCTGTTGTGTGTGAGTAGTTTGTAAGACGAAATCTACTTTATCGTTATTGATGTGTCAGAATCTAATTTAAAATGATGAGAAGCAATAATAATTATTTCAACTGATTATATTTTGGATTCTAAATAAAGATAATAAAAGTTACATATTTTTTAATATAAAGAAAAATCCACTGCATATTTGCCGGATGAACAACACTTACAGTATATGGAAGAAATATAATGGGTGTTTCTAAATGAACTTGTTCCTAATCGCTACTCAATTACATACAAACCGTCACATTTTAATATAATTAGCGCGCTATTTCATTGATATTATACCAATTCTCAGTTACAAATATAGAAGTTTTTATGTTTCTGTATTCTGGTGTGATTAAGAGAAAAAATATATTTTATTTATTTCCTAATACGCAAACGTCAAGTAAAGTGACACCAATTTCTTCGAGATGTTTACTGTCAATGATTTCACGTCACCCCGAAATATAAATTGAGACGCCTCGTCTCTATGATGTGTCTATAGTGGGTCAGATACGATTTATGGCAATTTTATGAATGGGTTGTAAAGTCGAAACAAATATGTATTCGAAAGTGACCTGAAACAAAATAAAGAAATATTGAGTTTAACGTATACAAGCTTAGAAAGCGACAAATGAACTATAAAGTACCATTTGTTTGACGAAAGTCTTGAGTAAATATAAGCAGGTGATAAAACTGAATAGAAAGTGAGTTGTGCCATTTTGTTTCCCAAAATTGCAAAAACGCTTCCGACAATTGCACAGTAATTTCGAATAAGCAAATTAGGAATCGAACAATATGGAGTAATACAGATTAATGTTTCAATAACCAGTATCCATGTGTTCTATATGTCATAAATTACATTTTCAGACGATAAACATGTTAGGCACATTGGCACATATATACCTAATTACTTATCTGTAACAATTTATACAATAATTAATTGAAACAACTTTAAAAGCAAATTTACGCAGCGCTCGTAAAATTGTTTGTAACGAAGCGCTTCAACAGTCCATTTATGTGATTAAATCAATAACGATGTTAAAGTTCAATCCTTGTGACGTGAAAAATAATAAAAGTGACAAAAAAGCGTGAATATATGCTGGAAAATGTTTTATCACCCACGTTCGTAGACTTTTATACCGATTTTCATTCGATTGAACACTAAAAAACGAATCAAAAACTCAGTAAAGGAATATATAGAGGTGAAAAACCGGGACAATCCACCGATATAGTTGTCCACTTGACATATGGCTCTATTCATGAAAATATATGCAGATATAAAAAAAGCTTCCTTCATTTTTTCCTTTTCTTAAAATGTAGATATTTCCGCATGAGCTCAATCGAACAGGATTGGAACAACGGTTCCTCGTGTTAGCGATAGCGCTATTCGAAATATAAGCGGATTAAGGGTAGTTTGCTAATGCTAATGTTACTGCAAACAATCAATCATCGTTATTAATACACGTAATAACAAATTACAGTTGAGCACACAAATCACAAATTTTAGCAGCGGAGTACTAGAAAAAGGAATTCAATCAAATAGTATGTATTTGAAGGTATTTTATGTTACAATGAAACGTTTCTCGCATTACGTGAAACCAAACTAGAACGAATTGAAAATTTACATTAGGTATATGTATTTTCGTTAGCTTTTGATGTTAGCTATACAGTAAACAGAATTGAAAAGATTCGTTTTTATACCTATTATTAAAGGAGACATGAATCTAATGAGCAGAAATTAGTTTAAATGAGTAAGTAATAAAGTTACCCCATACGAAATTATGAGAAAGTATTTCACAGAAACCTTTTCTCATCCTCAGTGATAAACTATTGGTGGTACTGAAGTAAACTTAGCAAGAAAGCTTTAAGAAATTAAGAAAAGATGAAACAGGCGTCAACATTTCCAAAGTAAGATAATTGCTATGAGAGACTGTTAACAGTGGGAACTATGACGTTAGGAGAACGCGGACAATTAATAACTGTAGTATTGTCATTCTCCTCTGCAGGTCCGTGCGTCCTTTCTTGATTTTTTTGACATGTCAGGATGAAGACTGAATTACTGGCGCATCTGTTGGAACATAGCTGCATGCCATCCGCTTGGCAATCTACCATTTTTATTAAATGACTGAAACGTTTTAAGCATGCCAAACTATCAAAAGAAGATGCAGTTGTGCTCCTTTTGGGCGGTTACGCTATTCAACACGAAAAACATCGAATTGAACGAGTTCGCAAACAATAATGGATTCATTTTCCTTCTCACTGCGCCTAAACCCCGGTGATATTAATGTATTAAGGAATTTGGAAAATGCAGTAAAAGTCAAGACCTCGAAAACCCAGTATGTGAAACGTAAGAGTGTGAGATTAAAAACACAAAAATGAGAAATCGGCTAAACGAAAAATCGAGTTTAGTTCAGAAAAGTACAAAGAACACGCCCTAAATTTTCTGCACGTATCACCAGAAAAGATAAATTTGAACCGTTTCAGCCTTAAGCAGCGAGCACATAGAGAACGGAACGTACCAGCACAGCACGGAACGTCACAACACACCCGCACATTGAGAACGGCAACGGCATTCAGCAGTCGAATGAACTTCTTAATAAATACATAATAATGTAAGAATGGATAATTAATTTTTAAATTGCATACAATACAATGTAATGTAAAAATTGATTACCTGATAATTTTACTTTTTCGGAAATATCTTCCCTTTACGCTGATTATCATGGTAATATTTATCCGAGGCATCGTAGATTATGGGATATTGCCGAACTAATTCAATGATAGTTTCGTCTATTGAGCACATTCTGCATGTGTTGCACCTGTCGTGAGTGTTTGTGAATCATCTGTAATCCATCCGACACCGGCAAAGTTGCCCTATCGAGAATATTTGCCGTTGCCGTTCGCTGCAGGTCGTTGCCGTTACGCTCCCTGCTGTTCTGTATGTGCGGTTCCCCATTTGATTCAATGTAAAGCAACTGGATCAGCAGTGCCGTGCTGGTCCGCTCCGTTCCGTTCTCTATGTGCAGTTTATGCGAACTTTTAGTTAATGAAGGTACTGATTACGAACAATTTTAAATGAAGTCGAATCGCTGACGGTGATATTGGTGAAGCCTTCTACATTATATGCTGTAGTTGGCCTTGTGTTGCTGATTGTAGGGGATTTGACTAATGTCGGAAAGCCGGGGTGGACTATCCGTAACCGCATCCTTTCGGTCGATATTATGTTTTATGTGTGTCATTATGTAAATTGTACTATTGCCTCCATAGGCAACGTTGGTGTAGTCTTTGGTAATTCTTAGAAAGAGTTGACATTGCATGCAATCCAGGATCCCTAAATTTCCGCGTCATACACGGCCTGTCTTATCACTTGTATAACTGCCATCGCGTAACCCTCGATATCCCCAGTCGAGACTGTCGGCGAATTATTTTTCTTTGGGCACTTTGGCCAAGATACCTTAATGACAGGGCTTGGAGTTTTGTTGCCGTTGAATGTCAGACTGCTAGAAAAAAGATGTTCTGTTTTCTCTTGGTTACAGTCGGCCCAATTTCTTGTGGCCCATTCTGTCACGCATGCCAAACCTTTGATCATGCGACCTCAATTTTCTTTGATTGTCCGCGAGCGCAATTGGGCGAGTGTATATCCGTACGTGTCTGTGTTTTCTGCAGCCATTCCTCAATCGGTATTTGCTACATAAATGGTCCCAGTCATAAGCCTTGTGACATCTCGACCTCGAGGTTATCTTTCGATTTTATTGGAAATTGAAAATTAATCCGAGTGTGCCGCTATAACCCTCTTAACAATAGGATCACCGTCAGTCCATCGAGACTTAGTGCCCCGTGATTCTTTCCTACTGTAAGTATATTTTGAAGTTCGTCATAAGTAAAGTCAGGATCGTTCTGCAACAACTTGCCCGATAATATATTTCACTTTGAAAGTGCAGATTGGCATTTTCACCTCCCTTTCCGAATTTGTCCTATATTTATCACTTAATTCATTTATTGTTGTTATACTGTTCTAACACTGGTTATAGTGAAGTCTGTGAAATTAAATCTTCAAGATGTAAAGAAATGCACGTAACAATCTGTAACACTGTTTATGTCGATTATGGCAATCTGGCGTTCTGCAACTGAAACTTCTTTCTGTTTTTTTCTGGTTGTAGATTCATGGTATGGATTAATCGGTAATCTATTTCTAATATTTTCTGCTCAAGTTAAAGGCGTTATTGTTGGACATATATAAATATGTTTCTCCAGTACATGAGTTATCAGAGGTAACTTTTGACTTGCGGATTGAGAATTAATGCAAAGGTGGTACCACAGTGACTCCCTCTGTCAACCATCTTTTAAATATTCCACTCCACTGTAATGCTAAAGTCCACTAGGTTTCCTAGTGTAAAAAATTATGTTGTTAATGTTGTAACGTTTATTTATATCAAACAGTATTTACAAAAACTTAAACCTAAGACTATGTTACCCGATTGTGTTTTTTAATATTTATTAAATTTTATGTTCGGTGATCGTCCTAAACATACATCAAGGAAATCATGGGCCTGATGGATTACACCGTATGCAATTTTCTCCTCTTAGATAAATACGTGCTCTCCTCATTCACACGAAATGTTTCAAAGAGAATTAATCTGTTCAATTTATTTCATCCAAATTGGTATTCTACTAAAACTTGGAAAATGGGGTGGATGCCATGGTGCCATTAGCACTATCAAACTATTGTCTGAGCCATCAATAAGTAGTTGCTGTACGACCAAGGGTGAGTTTTTATGAACGCTATTTACTGATCATCTTCGCTGTACTACTTTTTGTGGATATCCATTTTGTTTTTGTAGGTTGTGGTGATAATGTAACATTATTATAAACATTATAATTCACTTCCAAACAAAAGTAAACATAACCTCGTTACAATAGTTAATGGAATTGAAGGATAGATACCCCAGATATACGAACACTAAAACATTGCTAATGCTATGGTTGTAGATAAAAGGATGTAGTAAAGCTTAGACATTACAAATGCGATGTAAAGATAATAGGACTTGTATGACCACGGCATGGGGTGGGGAGTGCGGTATCAGTATGTCTTACTGTTTTCGCGACTCAGCGGATGCGTCTATGATACTTACGCGCAACAATCTTGGCGCATTTTTAAAATTGTCCTAGTATTAAATGTAAATATATTTATGTCATTTTTATCTACCAGCTGGGTAACTAATTGCAGTTTAACAAATTTTGATCTAGGTGAAAATTTTGACTAGGTTTGTATAAGTGTTACACTGACTATACGTATGGTACGGGTTACTTTCCATTGTTTCCAGAAATGTCTTACACTGTTACTTAATCAATGTTTCGAAATTAACTATGCCATGCAAACTAATTGGGCTTCTTTATGAAAGTCGTGAAAAATGTCCCTTATCATCACTTGGATAGAAACTGGACACCAAGCGTAAATCGAACGTAGCACTGCCGATTTAGCGCAATCTTATTTGATGGTGTATTTCAGAACGATGACAGCTTTATATCTTTCTACCTTAGCTTTATGTTAATATCTTTAGATCTATCCCACAAAGTCAGTCCTGTAGCTAATAGAATGGTGAAAACCGAACATATTTTCCATAAGCCGCGGCGGGGAGGGGGGGGGGGGGTGAAGGATAGAGAAACCAGTTTGGTTTCGAAACATGTCGCCACCTATTTAATTAATCATTTAAATTTTAATATACCTTAGTTCATAAACTTCCTCGCATATAATTTTGGTTTTTAATTTAATCCATAGAAAAATACAAGATCTTTTCGGGATCGATCTCATATTGCCATTATTTAATTTTGATAATGTACTAACTGGAGGCCATAGAATCTTACACTCTTACACATATTTTTTATTTGATTCGTGTAATTTCGTCTATAATTATCACAACAAAGTCCACCTGAATGATTAAATCCTTCACGTAAAAGGAGTATTTCGAATTTTAATAACGGTGATGAATTAAACTGTCCACTAAACTAAGGGTAACTGTTAAAAAACGTATGTATTAAGACTAATATGTTGTGTTGAAAAGTTTAAGATCAAAGTGTAATTAGCGACGAATTAATTTATTTAACCCGTATACATCGAGATAGAGCATTGATGGAGAAATCTACTTAGGCTGCAGCTAAATACAAATTTAGTTTAGATTGAAGTAGGTGGTGGTAACATCTAAGAGTGCAGTAAGCAGATTAGTACTACATGAACATGCATTATGGGGATTCGTTAAGATGTGTATAGGGCGTAAGTAAATTACAGTGGCGTCATTTCCAGCTCTAATTGATATATTCAAATACCATGTACAGGGATGCGCTTCGCATGTTAATGCAAACACCAAATGGCATGGAAAACGTGGCACGTGTTTGGGATTATACAGCAGGTAGCTTTGATTACTAATCGAACTCAAATGTATTTACATATGCAATATCAAAAAGGCAAAATGCCTGTCTTTCAGTCTATAAATCATTTATGTTGTTTTTTTTAAGTTTTAAATGGGAAATTTGACTAGTTCTGTATAGTTAATTTACGACAGATTTATAATGTTTGAATTTTATCTTTAGCTTCCTCCAATCTATGCTCAAATTTTCATATCAGCTGTAACTCAAATATGAATGTCACAAATAAATTTTCGTTATTGTTAAAAAATCTAGTTTAACGGGGAAGTGGGAAAAAGTGAGAAAAAAATAAAGTAACAGATGTACTTTTATTGTTGGACACTATATCTCATGCCACTTTTGATTTGTGTTATGGTTTTTTTCCTTTCGTTTTACTGCGGGTTGCAGGTCATGTGTATGTATTTGTGACTTGTAGTGGATTGTGAGCAGTGTCATATGGTAATTGTGAGTTATTTTGATTCTTCCTACTATTAGTTTCCATAGTGGTGATAATCTAAGAACCATCGTGTTGTTTCTTCAATGCTAAGGGACGATTCTCAATTTCAATAGCTTCTCTTGTTATTCGTAATGTATACCGAAAAAAAGAATTTAATTTTGTCGGTATGAATACTATAGCTGATCCTAAACGGTATCTTGGGGTGATTCGGTACCTCGAATGTTTGAAACAGGAACTAGGTTTTAACAAGAAACCTCAACTCTCGCCAGCTTAAACTACACTACTGTTCCAACAATTACCCGAAACAAAAAGAAAAAAATCAAAAATAATTTCTTCTCTATAACAAAAAACAGTTTCCGAGCGGTGTCGCGGAACCCCACGTAATTTTTTCGTAATTGTCTGGTAATACTCTCTTAGGGAAAAACCTGAGATGGATTTTATTCAACTTTCCTATAGAAACTATTATCATTAATGTAGAAATAGCATTAACCATTATGGAACAACTTATTGCCGATGAAATCAGATTAGCTATAGCTAACTTAGCAAAAGCTCGTGGATTAGCTAAAAATGTAACTAAAAAATAACTCGATGCTTTAAAAGAATTAAAACATTACAACGACGTCTGAATACTTCCAGCATGCTACAGCAATAGTTAACAACAATGAATATTATCAGAAAATGATAACTGGAAAAGAAACACTTAGCACGCTTCGTCCAGCCACCGTACTTCGAGAGGCTATCGTCTCTGTTCAACCCGAATGAGGCCACGTTTCTGAATTTGGCACTCTTGGCCGGACCTAGGTCATTTTTGAACCTGTACCACTGTTTGATCTCACTATACTTACTGCGTCTCGAAAACTGGGCAATTCCTCGCTATACATTCGAATGATGGTCTTCCACTTAAAATCCGGAACAATTTTAAGGGCTCATCCTACAAGTAGTCAAGGCAGTTATTACGGTGCCTACCGCTTGTTCCATAGTTCATCGTAGACGAAGTGCTTCCTTCAGGTGGAAGAATACGAATTCAATGTTCAGTCACTGTTGGATTGTAACATCATCGATAACAGATCCATATATCTTCTTGAATCGTTCGCATTCCTCGGGTTTTTATCTCGAGAATTATTTTTGATGCAAAATCAGTCGTCATATTTCCTTGTTTGAGTACTGAGAGGTAGACATGAACAATCATTGTAAGACAATTGTTGGTGACGCTGATAAACAATTATATCACGCCACAATTAACGTGACACACTCGGGTGTAATCAATGAGAAAACGCGCTAGCACTAATAACTCGTTTATTTACTATTGCTAGTTAAGTGACATACAAATGAATTCTCTTCTTTACATTGGGTTTACATCCTATTTAATAACTCTGTAACAAGGGGTGGAAAAATACAGTATTCTGATTGGTTGACGTTGACTCTTACAGTTAAGGGAAATCGGGCAATAGGTACCAACACGTACCAACTTCACAGGTGGTAAATGGAACTGCATGCTGAGGCTTAAGTTAAGGCTGATTGACGTTTGAAGAACATTGTTTAAAAGGGTAGTACGCTTGACTGAATATTTATGAGTTATGATATGACTAAAGCTAAGGAGTTTCGTGGGAATGTCAAACTAAACTAATACGTAATACTAAGTGGTACAAGAACATGAATATCTTAAATAACGAAAAACAATAACTATCTATTATATGAATCGTACAACAATCTATTTTTAAAGGATTTGTAATGTTCTCTGCTAGAAGTTTCAGGACAACCATTGCCACAATTGAATCATTAACCAAAGGGCCACTTGCAGTTAGTTTATATATTTCATCCTCAACGACTGGTGCAACTTCCTTCGGTGGAATGTCGCATCTGCTAGCTTGTTTTCACACGATCTTCCTTTGTGAATGCCCTTATTTGTTCAGATGCGTTTATTGCGGCGACCGCGCTTCGGATTGCGACATGAACATGTTTGGCGGTAAGTATTAAGGACCTATTAGATCGGGCCAGCTTCCAATTCTTGCCGTGGTACGATCCAAACGTTCTCCATGTAATGACCGCACCATGCGAGATATGACGTTGTTGGGACCGAATCGTCATCGAAATCCACATGGAAAGGAGCAATGTGCGTCATGATCAAAAATATCTTCCGCAGGAAAGTAGATGTACCCATCCACTTTGCATAAAATGCGACAGAATCAGTAGCTCCAAATTCGCGTATTCATTGCCCCTCGATAACTGGTCCAATATTTTGATGCAAAGAGCACGCGAAAACTCCGCAGTATTCGTAGGACAAGACGTACAAAATAGATAACGAACAAAGATTTTAAAACAATATATTTTGATGTGTATACACTGTGTCCAAGATAAGGAGGGCCACTATGGGGATTTCGGAAACGGTAAGAGATAGAGTTTCGGTTAAATGGGAGAAAAGTTGGGCAATTTTGAGTTTAGTACAATGAAATTTTTAAACTGACGAAATTCCGAACCGTTCCGAAGTTATGCGACAAAAAGCGAATTTTCAGGATTTCGTTTTTGACAAATTGTTACTTTGTCGTTGATGTTAACTAAAAAGTAAAAGAACCTTCTACAGGTACTTTTTAACGTTCTTTAACCTGGCATACAGCAAATTGGAATCCGACGTTTCGTTTTCGAGCAACCATCATCAACTTCGTTTTTTTAAATACGGTCCTGATTTTTTATGCACAATATTAGAAGAGCTTTTTATTCTGCATTCAAGCATGTATCACACTTTATGGTTTAATTGCGATTTCATACTTACTTTACGATTAGCAGAAAAAATCCTAAGTACGAACCTGTATCTCCCCTCAATAACATTCAAACTGAATTTTATTTATAAATGGACTTTTACTAACTGTGCTTTCCTCATCAAATTAATGAAATGACACAGAATTTTCAATTTTGAACACAAATTTTCTAACCAAGTACATAATTACAAACAATCAACAACACATCATAAATGAACAGAAAACATTTGATGAAACGAAAATTTAAACATGACATATCAATAATGAGAAAAAAATTATAATAAATGCTCGCAAAGCCCTCTTTCGTACTCCAATCGTCAATAGCATCTTCTAACTGTAGTATCCAAAGCATTCTTTAACATTGCAGGTGTTACAGTTTGGAATGTGTTAAGTACAAACTTTCGGAGTTCTTCTATTCTATCTTTGTAAACATAATTTCTTATGTACCCCCAAAGAAAAAAATTCGGCGGGGTTATTTCGGAAGAATGAGCTGGCCAAGGTGTTTCAGAATTGATGCTTAAAACTCTTTCGGCAAACCTATTTGAAAGGTAATCCTTAACCACCCGTGAATTGTGCGCAAGTGCACCATCCTGCTGAAACCAACAATTGCGTATTACGGCTTAGGGTAAAATATCAAGAGCACCTTCCAAAGTAGAATCTAGTAAATTTAAGTACAATAGTAAAATAAGTATAAAATCGCAATTAAACCATAAAGTATGATACATGCTTGAATGCAGAATAAAAAGCTCTTCTAATATTGTGCATAAAAAAATCAGGACCGTATTTAAAAAAACGAAGTTGATGATGGTTGCTCGAAAACGAAACGTCGGATTCCAATTTGCTGTATGCCAGGTTAAAGAACGTTAAAAAGTACCTGTAGAAGGTTCTTTTATTTTTTAGTTAACATCAACGACAAAGTAACAATTTGTCAAAAACGAAATCCTGAAAATTCGCTTTTTGTCGTATAACTTCGGAACGGTTCGGAATTTCGTCAGTTTAAAAATTTCATTGTACTAAACTCAAAATTGCCCAACTTTTCTCCCATTTAACCGAAACTCTATCTCTTACCGTTTCCGAAATCCCCATAGTGGCCCTCCTTATCTTGGACACAGTGTATATACAGTGCGTACCAAATGTATGGAACCGCCCTTGTTATTTCAAAACTATTCAAGCAAAACGATAAAATTTAATATGCATGCTGCTTACAAAGCTTTGTATTATTTCCAATGTTTTGTTATTTTTTTATCTGACAAAGACGGGAGCTGCACCGCCAACTTGATTTTTTTAAATAGGAAAGAGAGTTTGAAAGGTATTTTCAAGTAAAATTTATTGTGTTTAAGGTAACATAAGATTGTTGAAAGCGTGTTTGAAGTTTATGAAGTTCATCTAGTACAAGAATCATTTATAAGCGATGCTCGAACTGTTCCCCATTCGCCTCTTGGTAGTAATAAATTCGATTAGAAAATCCTTCAACTGAATTCAAAATTATCAATTGGTGCTTATTTAAACAACGTTTTTTCCGGAAAGGTGGATTGGACGTCGGAGACGTATTGAATGGTCACCGCCATCACTTGACGTAACCCCACCAGATTTCTTCTTATGGCGTTGCCTGAAGACTCGTATTTACCTCGATAAACCAAATAACTTGAATGAACTAGTCCTAGTGCAACGAATTCAAGAAGAAACAGCAAATATTCCTGGCGAATATAGCAAGTTATTGTACATAGATATATGTAGACAGTCTTATATACCGCTTCTCCGTATCCGACATATATGAAAGTATGAAAGAGGACATTGATAAATTCGATACTTCCGATTACAGGTCAGACAACAATTTCGGAATTCCATTAGTAAATAAGAAAGTTCTGGGTTTAATGAAAGATGGAGAGTAAATTTAATAATATACAGGTCTGATTTGACTAATATTAAGGAGTTTGCCACATATCAGGTACCTCCCGTTTTGCGTATTTCATTTATGAGGCTCTCCTTGGAGCACACGTGCCCGTATGGTAGTACGCTGGTTGGGGCTATTCCAAGATGTTTCTGCCATATTGCATATCTTGGTAAGGAAGGGCGTGCTTCTTCTACTGACTACAACATGTACAACTTGTAGGTACTAAAAGTAATGGCACACAAAAAATTACCTTGATTATATTGAAGAATGAGATCGTGCTACCCATTATTAAGTATAGGTAACTCAATAAATATACAAAAACGAACATTTTTCAATAATATCGTATTTTCAATTTTGAAAGATTATCATGTATTAGCCACAAATCATTACAATCGAATGATAAAGAGGGATATTTGTCAATACATTCAAATAATATACAAAGAATATATTAAATATGCCCAAATAATCCATCATTGTGCTTTTAAATGAGCGCGGAGCTATTTATATGTTCAAATCTATTGAGTTAAAAATAATATCATGTGACCCTAGACAACCAAAATAGATAGCTATCTGCAATAACATAAAATTGGCCGATACAGCCGCCCTCTTTCAGTTTGGAAGAAAGTTTTGAGAACACGCTATTGGGGGTTAGGGGCTAACTTTCATTGGCCTATATAAACGGAGGCATTTTTAAAATAACTAAATTATTTTTTAGAATTCGCGTCATTTGAGTGCTTTAATAGATCCTATTAAAGCACTCAAATGACGTCATTTGCGTGCTTTAATAGACATTTGGGTGTTTTAATAAAACCGGTACAATTTAATTTTACTAAGATGGTATTTACCGAATTAATTCATAGCAAATACTGTAGTTAACCTTTAAATAAATTTTAAATTGACAATTTGAAAAGTAGTATATAGTTCCAATCTCTAAAAAATTCCCTAGATTTTGATAATGTCAAATATTTATTTAAAATTGCTTGCAAAAGGCGCAAATTCTAAAAAATAGTATAAAAAACTCATTCATAAGGCTTTTATGGCACTCATCATTAAGAAAACTCGTGGCTGCGCCACTCGTTTTCTAAACTTTGATTCGTGCCATAAAACGTACCTTATGAAACTTGTTTTTTAATATACTATTAGAAAATGCTTATTCACGTACTATGAAAAACCGTAAACTTTGTAATATTATATTTAAACAGATAAAAATGTACAATAAATAAAAATAGTTATATTTTTAATGACTTTTTTGAATATTTCTTTAATGCTACTGCCCTTGTCTTGTGGTATAACCTCGGGGTTGCAAATGGTAATTTTCTCGCATCTTTTAAATTTAATATGTTATTGATTTGTTTGATTATGTTAAATATATTTAGTCTTATAAATGTTTGTAAAATAACTTAATTCAAATGCGCATGTTGAGTGCACGTTATCTTTACATGTAAATTTCTTAAATGGGTATTACAAAAATGCCCTTTCTGTAGATACTTTCACTCAACTAAATTTTGGTACCTTTATAGACTCGTCTCATTTCTTTTTGCATTTTTTTGTCTACTCGTCAGGGCCATTACTAAACACCCTTGCCTTGCAACTTCCACAGTCCTTTAGAAGTGGTTTTACTTTTTTCAATATAAAACCTGTAACATAATTTAATGCCTGTCTCTCAAAGTAGGGTATAAATAGCAGGTACCTCAAGCAAATTAATTTGTATATTCTCCTCTTAACAAAACAAAAAAGACGTCAAACGTCATATTGCCTGTAACGCCACCTCGCGGTTTGGAAGAAACTATAAACAATGTTCAAATGTACCTTATTGCAGATATTCATCTATTTTTGTTTGTCTAGATATGTAACTTCGTTAATAAAAAATTCTGCAAGTATTGCCACGAGACTTCCCTCGTAGTACCAAAAAACTACAACTTTATCTTATAAAAAAAATGAGTGCCGCCATTTTAGCTTATATCGGAAGCGACGTCATCAAAGGTAATATCAGCATTTTCGTCCTTGGTCCGAATGTAATCGATTGGCGAAAACCGCATTTCGATAACTTTAAGTTTCCGAGTATAGAGCGTTGCAAAAAAATGTGTACGGACAGACTAGGCTACAGACGACAGACGGATTTTTTTAAATTTTTGGAATCTACGTATTCAGAAGGGCAAAGATATGTAAAAATTTGCATAGGTCAATTTTATTTTTGGAACACTAATACAATATGTACTTCCCTTTTACTTCGTAATGCCCATAATGCCAGAAGCTGTTCCCGTTCCTTTTCGTAATAAGGTATACCTAAAATATGGTTATTCAAAGCTATTGTTAAACCTCACAGGTTAACATACTTTTAAAAGAAAATAAGTTGTCACTTTCGGCTATGTGTGGTAAATACATGGGTTGTTTCTTTAGTTCTGGCAATAATAATATGGAATCCAAATAAAACTAAGGTTGGCAATTCAGTTTATTGCACGTGTAGTTTAGGTGCCTCCCCTCCATCCGAGCATATGGATTCGAATCTTTTCCCCCTACCCTCCTCACGTAACACTCAGCCGAAGGTTAGCCGTTGAGATCTACGCGTCCCGTCGCAGTAACCTAGTACAATTTTTTCAAAGCAGGAGCAGAGAATCTGGCTGAAAATGGAATGTGCTAGAGGTAGAAATGCACGACAGACAAGGATTGCGAGAGGCTTGTGGTGCAGGTGCATTGCCGTACCGAACAGTGGCAAGGTGGGCACACGCCTTTAAAAGGACGACGCGAAATGTGTCACATATGCTTAGATCTGGTCATCCGCGAATAACCATAGTTCGGCAGACCGCTACGAATGTGCAAAGGATGCTAATCCTAGCCTACGATTGGAACATCTTAAAAAATGTCGTTCCCCCAAGACAGACCGTCAAGTGCAGAGTACTATTGTTCGTTTCTGAAAAATAATCTGCGAGCAGCGTTAAGAAGAACAGGACAACACTTCATGGCTATTCTACCCATCACTCTGCATGACAATGGAAGGGCCCATGTAACAGCAGCGGTGGCTGATTTGTTCAATCGCTGGGGTTAGGAGGTGCTCTACCCCACCCTCCATGCTCACCGGACATAAGTCCCTATGACTTCGACCTCATTCCTAAGCTAAAGGAACCACTGCGTGGGAACAAATTCAGAACAGTGGACCATATTCTGAGTGCAGTTGATCGGTCTCTACGGACCATCCAGAGATTAGGCAGTGCCGACGGCATTCGGTGGCTAGCACATGCTAGGAACGCACTGTAGGCAATACTGGTGACGACATTGAAGGCCTCTAGAACTGATGTATGGTATGTATCCAGAAAATAAATAAATAGTTGCCAGAACTAAAGAAATAACCCATGTATAACCCCAAGACGCTTTAAACGCTACACGCGTGCAAGACTGTAATGAAATAATCCTCGCACAATATGCTAGTACACTTCTGAAAAGGTACTGAGACGTATGCTCCGAAAAGTACAGCCAAAACAAAAATTTTACATTTTTAAGTCACATGGGGGTTACATTTACCACACTTGGCCGACGCGACGCCGGGTTTAATTATTATTATCACAATAATCACTTCAATCGATGTCCACATTGAAAGGAGTAATGTTCGCCATTCTCGGCAATATCTTATGCAGTGCATAAAATGCGACAGAATCGCAGGTTCAAATTCGCGTATTCGTTGCTCCTTCCTAACTGGTCCTATATTTTGAGGCAAAGAGCACGCGGAAACCCGACAGTATACGTAATTCTCCACTAGGATAAGACGTACAAAATTTATATTATTAAACGTATTATTGATTTCTATTATTATTAGTAAATTAGACAGCGTTACGAAACAACAATGGGAAAAATCGGCAGTAAATAAACAGTAATTGCCCACGTTAAACGAATTAATCAATTTTTGACAGAACGATCGGAAGTGTTAGAAACAATAAATAATGACGACGAACAATCAGTTACGCAAATACACGTTAAAAAAATCCTTTACGGTAAGCCATCAGCAACCAAACGATAAATTTTCATGTCATTATTCTAAAGGCAATCATCTCTTATATGAATGCATTGAATTCCAAAAATTGTTTGTTCTTGGTAGATGGAAGGAGGCGAAGAAATTTCAACTCTATATAAACTGTTTTAGATCTAATCACTATAATTATGAATGTTGTTCCACGCATTGCAATAGGTGTAATAAAAGTAACAACACCCTATTACATAACGATGAATATGACCCGAAACCCCATAAAAAATCACTCAACTGGTAGAGAAGTTATTTCAAAGGTACAATCCTCATCCTTTCAATATTACATATCGTAAACTGCACACAATGACGAATTTATTCACAGTAATTGAAAAAATGATCCGTATGTTATTCTATCGACAGTTCAAGTGATTCAAAGGGAAATTATGTTCGATATCGAGCCCTATTCGACTCAGGTTCACCATATTTCATACGCACAACTTGTACCAAAGATGAGGTGAAATCAGGATATGTATGCCTGTCGCAGGTATTAATCAAGTGACCACAAAATCCAAGAAAACCAATGCAAATATACGCTCGATTCATGGCCATTTTAATTGCGACTTATGATTTTTTGTCTAATTTTAAATAATATAACTGGAAATATACCGGACGTTAACTTACATATAAGTACATAGTTTAAAATAGCGGGTAATATAAAGCTAGCGGACGACAAGTTTCATATTTGCGATAAAATTGGTCTCGTACTGGGATCTAATCTATTTTGGAATTTATTAGGTATCAGACAAATTTGAAATTAGTACCTATTAATAACAGCCTTTGAATGCAAAAAACTAGATTACTGTCGGCGCAGAAAGTATGTGTACTCGAGATAAAGAAAAAAAAAGGAACAAAAAGAAGAAGTAGCGTATCAATTGCAAGATCAATTAATAGGCAAGATAACCAAATAAGACCAACCGAGTCAAGAAGCGAGCAACTACGACAAGTGGGTCAGACCCATTGAATTATACTACAACTGGAACGACTGTGCATCGCAGTTTGCCGAACGAAAACCGAAGCTCGATGTTAGAATAGTACGGCTGCATAGCGTGTATTTCTGTCTCACTTGTGTAGGCGTGTTTTAATGGAGAAGTAATGAAAACGTTTAAAAACAGGTGCAGTGCCTACCATCTTCAATTTTCCAAGCTATTATCAAACTTATCCAAATCCTAAACGGAGAAGGTTAAAACGTGAACCGAGAGAGGCAGTAGAAAACGTAATTTATTGTGAATGATCTTTAGCTTATAATAATTATCTATTTCAGGTACAATTGGTTCAAAGTAGCAACCCACTCAGCGCACCACTTACTCAGAATTATTCTTCCTATTTCTGTTTCTTTCACTTCTATTATCTATTCCATTTAAGAAGGTAGTGAAGGAAAGCATAGGGCAGCTTTGATATTCATTCTCATTGGTTAATATGCAAACCAGTTTTACACAAACAAACGTATTTTCATGAAATAGTGATATTTGAAGTAAAATTCAAGTTATATTGGTGAAATTGTTTGCCGTACATGGTACTGTCAAAGTTTTGTCAACTCCATTATTTTGTGTTCTTTGTAATCCTCTTGTCTTTCATATTTTATATTCTCCTATCCGTTCTAATAGTTCCTTGTAGAACTCCATCGCACTTGCATCATTTATGTATGTACCCCAATCTTTTTTTTTCAAATATGAAATAAATATGCTTTAGTGTTCCCATATTTTGTGTATTATGGCAGAACAATTACCGTTTAAGAACAATAAGGGTAAATTAGTACGAAGTGGTCAAAGACTTATAGGGTATAACATTTATTTACGAAACAAAGTAAACAGAAGTAAATCGGAAGCTGTTAAATTAACATCTATTGGTCCGGCCTTGGTGAGCGAATGTTGTGGAACATTATCAAAGAAATAGAGAGTTCTGGTACCGCGCGTTCCCCTAAAAAGACACGAACCCGTCAAAGTCAATATACACGACTTCAAGATTTTGAAAAATCACGCATCCGAAAGCATGTGCATTCGTTCTTTTTTAAAAATGAACTGCCCACTTTAGAAAAAGTCTTAAGAGCTATAAATGATGATGATTCACTACCAGATTTCAAACGCACGAGTTTGTGGAGAGTATTGCGAAAGTTGGGATTCAAATATCAGAACCGAAGCAGAAAAACTATTTTAATTGAAAAAAAAGAAATTGTTTTATGGAGACGCAAATATTTAACTTCTATCAAAAAGCATGTAAAAAATAAGATTTGGAACGATACTACTGTGACAACTGCAAGGCAAGCACACTTGCAGGGTCTTTCAAGCGGCATCAACGATCCATCGGGCAAAGGAAAACGTTTGATTGTTGTGCACATGGGTAGCAACTCAGGTTTTGTTGAGGGTGCTTAAATTTCCCTCTACCAATTGCTTTAGGTGATTACCATGAAGAAATGAATGGTGAGGTGTATAAAAAGTGGTTGGAAAGTGTTCTACCGCTTTTAGAAGACAATTGTGTGATCATAATGGACAATGCTCCTTATCACAGCATTAAAGCTGAAAAAGTTCCTACTCAAAGTTGGCGAAAAGGCGATATCATCGAGTGGCTTCACAGCAAAGCTGTAATACCAGACAGTTATTAAAAGTAGAACTATTGCAATTAGTAAAGCAATATTCCCAATCTCATCCAACTCCTTACGTTATTGATGAAATAATCAAGAACAGCGGAAGAATCGAATTGCGATTGCCCCCATACCACTGTAATTTAAATCCGATTGAACTGGTATGGGCACAAGTTAAACATTACGTAGCAGCCAATAATACGACATACAAAATTTCCGATGTAAAAAACTTGTTGGATGAAGGTATAGTTAATGTTACAGCACAAAAATGGTATGATTGTGTGGAACATGTAATTAATGAGGAAAAGCGAATGTGGGATTTAGATGGTATAATAGAAAATATGTTGGAAGTAGTTATAAATTTGCATTCTGATAGTAGTTCTTCAAATGAATCAAGTGACGAAGATTTGTAACTTGTAACCCTAAGTGATTATAGATTTGTGATTACTGGAAACTCATGTTTTTGACTTGTGTAAAATTGTAAATTAGAATGGGGGATGGGACCTAAAGTCCACGCGTACGTAGGCCTCATTCGGACCCTTTGTACTACCCCCTCCCGGGACACACCGAGCCACAGAATGAACCGGTCACCCATCCAAGTACTGACCAGAGCGCGAGTTGCTTAACTGTCAATACCTGCATGGATTGTGACTGTACATTCTGCCGTACTGCCGGCTGACTGACTTGTGTAGTACACAGAGAAGAAGAAGATTGAGTAGTGGGAGTTGGGTACGGTGGCATTGTAAGAAAAATTTTAGTCACCGATCCTCAAATTCATCCATACAAGTTTGCAGTATGTCATCAATTGTGACTACCAGATAAGAGACAGCGTGTAGAATTTGGTCACCAAATGATGGAAATTTTAGATAACAACGACGGAGCTGTAATTCCTATGCGGGATGAGGTTCATTTTCATGTGGACGGTGCTTTAAATAAACAGATCTTTCCATTTTGGTGTCTAGCAAAGCCACGAATTGTGAGTGAGAGACCTCCACACAGCTTACATGTAACTGTATGGTGTGCGGGGAAGTGGGGATTATCGGTCCTTTAGTTTTTTGAGAACAACAATGGTAATGCAGTTGCGGTGAATGCACAACGGTACGTGGAAATGTTGGAAACTTATTTCTTGCCTGAACTGCGTCGTCGTCGCATTGCAATCCGTGATATATGGTTTCAGCAGAGATGGGGGCAACAGCCCATACTGCTCGGATTTCTATGGACCTTCTCAAACGAACATTTCCTGGAAGAGTTATTTCTTGGTGATGTCACTTGATCCCCCGTTCACCAGACCTTCCAATTCAAGATATTTTTCTATGAGGACATTTAAAATCTCGAGTCTTTAACAAGCTGCGCACTATACTGGAACTAAAAGAAGCTATTCGCCAAGCATCCCTAGAGAAATGTTAGAAAATTCAATGCTTCAATATTGTATTCAAACAGAAGGAGGCCATCTTACAGATATAATTTTCAAACATTTAAGTTGAAGTTCAAGTGTGTTCAACTTGCATACTTTATTATGCAACATATTGATAAATGTAAATAAAAAATGTTGTTCATAACGAAGTCCACCATTACAATTCTTTCATCAATGGCAATGCACAATCTCATATAACACATTTTATTTGAAACACACACCTATTTCAATCATATACCGGCTAATAAAACAAATAAAATCCACTGATTTATTAAACAGGTTTCTAAAATATATGACGTTTACAAAATTACACTATTTTTAAATTTTCCCGCATTTTAAAAATAACCAAAAAACGTAGCTGTGTAAACTTGCCCTCAGAGGTTGCGCCATCTACTACCTTCTTAAATGGAATAGATAATAGTACAACCTATTCCAGACTCACATTACATTTTACACCGCTAACACCTTTAGTTCCATATAACCGCCTGAGAGGAAAAGAGATAGAGATACAGCGCTATGACGCAGTTCCATTCTAACATCGCGGACCGTATTTTGAACATGGCGCAGTCGTTACAGTTTTAGCATAATTCAGTGGTCAGACCAATACCATCGAAATAAACAAGGGAAGTATTTTGGTATATGTAAAGGAGATAAGCAACATTAAAGAAAAATTAGACAAGAAAATCAACGATGAAATTGCTATTTGGGATGCTAAGATGACACAAATGAATCGTCGATCCGAATCTGCATGTACTAGAGTTAGTTATACAAATTAGTGAAGAAAGGCCTGGTCTGTTACTTAATTGAATGTAAGTTAGAAATGAAAGATAAGGATGTTTTTGTCAACAAATTTTATCCGATCCTATACACAAAGCGAGCGCCAGTCAAGGAAAAAATTAAACGCATGATGGATTGGGGGGTAATTGAACGATCAACATCTCCCTATCCCGATCCTATCGTTATACTCCCAAAGATGTGTGAATGAAGAGAAAATTATAGGATTTATATTATAAGAAAAGCACAAAGGGAGAAGAACTATGGTTAATATGCATACTATCCAGCTTAGTAAACAAACAATCTGGGAATATGATCGAATGTACGGACATTTCGGACCAAGAGAGTGTACAGCGTTAGTAAGTGAAACTTGCTATGCATATGGTCTGGATCTGAAGCGAAGGTGTGAAGCTGTTCTATCGACATGTGATTAGTGTCAGAAATCCAAGAGTTGGTAGTGATACGAGGAACAAGGGGGAAATGAAAATTGTAAGTGCCGAGAATCCGTTGGAGCTGGTGGCAGTCTATCTGTTTGGACCTTTACCCATAGGAAGAGGTGGTGTATCATAAATTTTTGTAGTTAGGGATGTGTTTACTAAATATGTAATTAAATATGAAAACTAAGAGAAATATATGGTTTGTAAAAGTGATATAAGTGGTAAAAGAGGTCCTGTAGAGAAAGAGACATTATATCGATAAAGAAAGTTACAATATTGTCAAGCAAAGACAAGTAAGGCAGTTACAGGGTGTATGTTTTTGTGGTTGCCACAGTTTTAATTCTAATGTTTTTAACAGTTCGTTATTGTCATACTCATTTTTCTTGTTATTGTCCTACGGAAAATAAATCGATGAAACAGTTGTGCTTAAAAACCCTCGCAATTGAAAATAGAGCTAAGGAAAAGAATTGAAAAGCTCAGAGTTTCGAGCAGAAATTGCATCCGAAGGAAAAGGAAAGATTCAGTACAATTCCTAAAAGGACCAACCAAAACGTCCCCCTAATATTAATTGAGCTAAACTGACTGACAATCCAAGTTTGAGGTCTCATCACTAAATGCTATGGTTATAATAATAATAATAGTGTACTACATCAAAAACCATAAATATGAGAAGAAAAATTGAAATTACAATAAATTAAACTTAATACTAATAACCTACGATAAATTATTTTAGAATCGATGAAAATTAGTGATGGTCAATATAAAAACGCGTAATGAGAAATGAACAGGTTACAAATAATGAAAATGATATACTTACTGATTTGTTATAAAAATCCATTGAGTCATTTTTGCAATTTTGCTTAAACTTATTACACATTTTGGACAAAAAGCCAATTTTAAAATATATTTTCTTTTTACAATCCGCACATAAATGGGGCACATGTTTTGAAAAATAAAAGAATCTGGTTAATTAATTGACCAAAGTTCAAGCGAGAAAAAGTTTCTGAAAAGGTATGTTAGTTCTAACAAGATCTACACCGCATATAAAGTTGAGCATTTTGTCAGTAAATACACCCTCTATTAAATATAGCACAGTGTTGTTATTATTATTATTATTACAAAAACAAATGTTTGATACTGATGTTCGTGAAATTTGGAAAAGCATATCTCGTTTAATTTAAGTAAAACAAAATTTTGATATAGGTAACGAATTAGAAAAACAAAACTTCATTAAATATTTTGATAAATTTTAAAATACGAATATAAATTTAATCGCTCTTTTACAAATGTCTTTTTTTAGCATCCCTTCAATTTCAAAACGGAAAGTTATAAAATTGCTGATGTCGGCAATAACTCATCTCTTTGTGTTTGAAAAGTCGCAAAGTGCTTCTACCATAAAAGTTCTAAAAGGACGAGTAGTGACACCCACGAGATAGACGTTGTCCATGTCGAAATAAGGATATTTTAAATTGCACGAAAAATACGTAGGCGTCATTTTTAATCGTTTAAAAAACAATATATGTATAGTATGAAGATGTAATGCTTTTTTAATCATGACGCTACATGTTTATGAAATACTTCATGAAAGCGCGAACTTTGCATGACGTCCTATATTTTAAGGTATTGCTGGGGATTTAAACTGTTCACGGAGTTGGAAATCTATTCAGCAATAACGTGTATTTTTTTCCTTTTCGTTGTATTTATATTGTGTATTCTTGTTTGTTTCCACCCTCTGAAGTTATTGAAATTAGAAATGTTAGGGCCACCTCGTAGAGGGTAATTTGTCGAAATTCAAAGCAGAAAATTTCAATGTGTATTTACCAAATACGTCTCTTAATACGCGTTACAAAACGAAACCAATTTCGAAATATACGATCCTAAACTTTGTATACACATCAAAGAGTAAAAGTTTATATAGGAAAAACCTCTGAACGATTGCTTTTATCAGAATCAGAAATCTGTTTTATGGGTGTAAAAAGAGTCAATTCTATTTTATCAATAATATCCACTTAATACTCATTCCTAAAATACGAAATGAATGGTATAAAAGGGAATATTTATAATTGTGCTCAACGACTTTTTCGTTTAGGATTTTCTTTCTCCTTAATTAGCTATTGTCTTCTGCTTACTACTAAAATAAATTTTATCATTCCAGTTTTGGCCTAAAACATCTGTTCACTAATTGTCGTCCATTCTTTAAGCAGCTTAAATTGAGCACCTTTTTCCTTTATAAATAGGTGGTTACAATTTTAGCTTGTGTCACCTTCTAATTATTGATATGCCTGTTATTTTTGTTTTCAACGATAGAAAAGAATAAGAACTACAGATAAACAGATTATGATAGAATTTCGTTAAAAAAAATTATTCAAACTTGCTTACAGTATTTGTTATCTTTAACATACAATAGTCGCCAATAATGGTGGAAGTTCTTGTAAGTAGTTGACAAATAACATCATCTCAATACTGCAGTTGTGGCCGTCTTTGGTCTTGAAAATGAAGAGGAGAACCTCTATGTCGTCACTCTACGCTTTGCATTTTCGATATCGAGACAAGGGATTTGTCTAAACAACTTTAAATCGGCCTCAAACCAATTTTTAACTAAGATTTTTGTTCAAGTGACAGTATTCGAAGGACCCATGAGAATGTTTCCAGTGGTACCATAGAAAATGCCTGTTTTCTCTGCACGTCTCCTAGTCGACGATCTTTCATGACCAAATCTTTAAAACGACCGATATTTCCTTGCGTGCATACTGGGCGTGGCCCTATATCTATAGGCGATAAACCTTTATCATGAAGATATTTTCTATGTTTCCTGAACTTAAATCTAACCTGTAGAAGGTATTTAAAAATCCACAATAACCAAGCCATTATGCATTCCCTTCAAATAGTAGGGTAAACCACCAAATTATTGGCACTGTAAGGTAATTCTTCGATTAAATTTACTTATATATTTGAAATTCTTGTAAATATACTTTATTGTTTTATTTATAATTAGCGTTGTTATATATAGTTTTGTGAACTAGGTTTTAAAGTGCATCAGCTACTGAGATTATTAGCACTTTTCGAACTTAGGCATTAGTATCCTTCACTTTTCTTATTTTATAATTTGCTTAGGAGACCACACTCCTCCAAAAATGCGATAATTTTCATTACGCCTTGGTGGTTGTAGCTAAGAACATCTTTCATGGAATGATTGGAGTTAATTCCCTCTCGCTTCTTCTAGATTTTGGCAGTCCATAATTATATGTCGAACGGTAAGACCGCTCTAACATCTTTGACAAATTCGGGGGGGGGGGGGGGGGGGGCACCTTTCACGAGGTACGACGAAGTGACCTTTGTGTGTGTCGCAGCCTCAGCCTAGTTTGGTACAATGAATTTTTTTAAATTTCTAACCCCCTAACAATGCCCCGCCACTGGTTGGATTTTGC
Source organism: Pyrocoelia pectoralis (assembly GCA_036250285.1). Classification (NCBI taxonomy): domain Eukaryota; kingdom Metazoa; phylum Arthropoda; class Insecta; order Coleoptera; family Lampyridae; genus Pyrocoelia; species Pyrocoelia pectoralis. The sequence goes on along the minus strand of CM070075.1, from coordinate 32,717,775 downwards.
TGATTAACGAACTTGATCTAGATGTTATGGCAAAGAATTTTTGTACCAAATTTCATATAATAAGAAATAATAAGAAATCTGACAAGTTGGTCCGACTCGCCTCAAAACAGCCGTTTTATGGTCCAGAGCCGGGCCTTCCACTTAGTATCAACTGTAAACAACTGAACAACTCTTGACACTCAAGCCCAACACATGATTAAGTGGAACTTGATGTTAGATTGCAGTCATGCGAGAGGGTATACTTTCGGAGCACTGTAAATTAAACAATCACATGCACCGCATGGGCTTGGTCGAATCACCATCGTGTACGTAGAGGTTGCTACGTATAGAAGACGACGAGGCGGCCCACCACATACTTTGTGAGTGTTCCGTACTTGTTGGGGGCATCCTGGCTACCATTCATGATCGTGTTCCCAGTCCAAGGCATAACTATACAGGGTGTCACGGGAAATATAGCCAAAGTTTCCCACAAATCTTTAGGAACTCTACAAATTGAACAAAGTGTTCACGAATGGTAATAAAGAAGATAAATCCTATGGTAATGCGAATGATGTGGTAATGTATGAAAAGTACACATTGATGTAAAACAAAGAGAAATAGAGTTTGTACATGACGATAACGATTTTTATTTGAAGTTTCTAAACCAAGATGAAAATAACAAGACATTGTCGAAGTTAAAATTAATGGAAACATACGATAAGAGTAACAAGGGTTAATAATGCAATGGTTTTTAATACTGAGTTAGATCGGCAATGGAGGAAGTGTGAATCAATTTTGGAATCCCTTTGCGTGGAAAATAGCGAATTAAGCAAGAGTTACCCGAGATTAATGGGTAGAAAGTGCAAAACGAGCATCAAGAATGGGAAGAAAATTTGATTAAATTCAAACAAGAAGATGTATACACTGTGTCCCAATTTCGATGCTCACCAATGGTATCTCGGTTGTTAGAAGACATAGGGCAACGGTTAAATGGGGAAAGTTTTGCAGAATTTAATACTTACGACAAATATCATTTCAAATTTGACCTAACTTTTTTAATTTTTAAAATATGTTGGAAAAACCAAAATTTGCCGATTTTAATTTTCCTCAATAACTCTTTAACGCTTAATCTGACCTCTTTTAAAGTTTTATATTATTCAAACACTTTTTTAAGACAAATTATTTGATTTAAACAGAAGCCCCCGATTGTCATTTGTTTTTAAGTTATTAGTGCTATCTTTTGTTTTTCATATGGCGGCCATATTGGATTTTTGGTTGGTTAGATAGTCTTTAAAAAGAGCTTTTCAACGATGTATATCATGCCTGAAAAATATTTAGTTATAATTTGTCCCACGAGAGCTCGGGTGTGACTCATTAGTTATTGCTGTGTGAATTAACGCAAATTATTAGTTTGTCTTGTCATACTTACAAAAAGTACCTAATGGAAAAGAGAGCGAATATTGAAATCAGTGGAATCCATTGTTCTCTTGTACTCCAAATGGGAAGATCGATTTGTCGTGAAATAAATTTTTACACAAAACCTTTCCCCATAGACTTTAATGGTTACATAAAAAATTAATCTTGAAACATAAAAATAAAAAGTAGGCTACAAGTTTCGACAACAATTAGTCGTCATCATCAGGCCATTAAAATTATTGAGTTGAAAACATTTAAAAATTCAAATTGGAAGGAGAATCATGATGGTGGTGAAACGATATTAAAAGACCAAAGTCTAGATAATTTATTTCATCCCCGACATAGGGAAAAAAACGTGCTCAAATCAGGGTAAAAACCTGGATGAACGATTAAATTAAGCCATGGGGAAACAAAATGTAAAAGGTCAAAAAACTAAAGGGGGAGCATCACACCCTAGAAACGGGGCCACCACCCGTGGAGGAAATATAATTCTAAAGACGTCGAAGAAAGTAACATGCGGCGTGAAGTGATAAGACAGAACAGAAATCCAATAGAATTTCTGTTCTGGGACACAATGTATAGTTCTAAATAAGACGCTCCTACCTTATTTGAAGACCTCGAAGAGACTGCAAAATTGAATAATCAAAATAATGAACTCTCTCATGAGCGTAATTACTCCTATGGCTACAGTAATGTTCACTTTGCATTTCGAAGAAGTTTTTTGAGTTTTGTAAATTTTTTTTACTTTTCTCTCAATCAATTCTGTTATTCTAAAAACAGAAAGGAGCACTGATTATGTAGAAAAAATGTTATGTGTGCCAATTTTGTAACTTGAAGTTCAGAGTCAGAGGGAACCGTTACATTAGCCGCTTACTATTACCCCAGAGAAAATCGTCAGAAACTCATTGGGGAGGGGGGGGGGGGCTTCAGGAAGAAAAAAGTGCTAAAGATTTTCTGACGGGGCCAGGGATCGAACTCGTCTTAACGGCGTTATAGTCTAGCGATCGGTAATTAGACATTACTTTTGAAATCACATATTTGTTTCTTTTCTTTTTCATTCATAAAATATGCCGGAATATGTTATGACGTTTCGTGCAAAGCACTACAATGAATTATATCACAATTGATTGGGTCCGAGCTATATTTAGTAATAAATTTAACGTTTTGTATATAATAGTTACAAAAGACAACAGTGGACACAAGCCTATCGTAAATTGTTGGAGAGAACAGTTTCAATAGTTTCATGGAAGAAAACACAATTACGTAGTGCAATTACTTTTGAAAAATACGATTAGTACTTTTATGATTTATGCACATACATACATAGGTATATAAAAAAGAAACTACAAAATTATTTATTCTAATATTAAAAAGTGGTGTATTACGCGATCCACTTATGGTCAGTCTACCTTTGTTTTTTTGATCAAATTGAGCGAACGTTTAAAATTCACAACTAGAGTTTAACTTTATAGAGAAAATAAAAGCATTTATACAAGTGTTGGGATTTTAATGGATCAATTGCTTTTTAATTGGAAAACTTAAATCTACTGCGTTTAAATAAGCATTAAATGAAAATTAAAATAAAACGCTCGCGTTTTGTCAAAGCACACCTTTATTTAATTTAATTCAGGTATTAAATGGTAATTGCCGGATACTGCAGTATTATTGTTAAATATAATACCGTATTGTAAATGTAAAATGTGGCCACGAATAAGAATTAGTAAAAAGAAGACATTTGTAATGATTGATTGATTATAAATTCCAAAACCTGTGTGAAAGGTGTGTTCTCATAGTCTTACAACTTTTTGACTAAATGGTATAATGGAGTGAAAAGGATTACACTGAAATGGTCACGTGGAAAAATTACGAATCTGATACGACGCGACGTATTAACAGAGGATTTAATAGTAAACAGGTTCAGTGTACTAATTGAAATACATACGTTTAAAAATAAAACATTAAATTATCTACAAGATACAATGGACGTTACGAACATCTTTTACTGTTTGATAATGTTTGGAGCATGTCCAACGGAACATTATGATTTTCACATCACTCTATTAGTAGAAATGAACTCGCTTCACACAATTTTTGCATTTATTATCCTCTGTTGCGCCAAAGAACATGACTACACGAGATAGACGACGCGACGCCTGTCCTCCTACGGATCAGGGGCTGTATTATTGATGCCCTTTGAACCAATTTGTATTTCAACGATTACATAATTAATCAGGACACTGCATGAGTATTCATGCAAAATTGTATGCTCCTACACGAAAACGTCCAGTTTAATTTGGGAAAACCCCCTTACCTGTGACATAAAGAAAGTGATGGAAGCTCGTTTTAGTTTTAATTTTAACGAATCGTCAGGTACAGGCTCTGTAAAATAGCCACTGCATAAGGGTTTACGATTTGCTCCATTCGTTACTATTAAGCTTGTCTGTTTCCTCGTTTTATGTGTTTGCATAGCCGCAGAGCAAAACGTAACATTCCAATATTAGAAATAGCACTTTGTTATAAATGTTATAATATAATGTAGACCTTTAATAAAACAGTGTATGTTTTTTATAAAATGCCACTTTGGTATGATTAGAAACTGTAGTGCTACACGATCATGTGGCGCGTGAGCTGCATTTTAAAAGAGTAGATCCAAATCGCATCTATTTAGAAGTTCTAATCCTACGGCATATACTGAAATCGAGACGAGACTATAGAGTCTACAAATGAAGACAAGTGCGAAGGTGAACTTGGAAACACATTCCCTAAACCTTCCACCTCTACTGTTACTGAGCAAGAGGAAGATATTGTCAGTCCGAAAATACAGAAGTGACTGCCAGATATCACCAACCTGCCTATTCAAACAGAACAGCAGAGAGTGAAGCAAAGCCTACCATTAGATTGCTCTCCTAAATAAATCTCCTAAGGCCTACAAATTTTGAAACAAACTGTCAAAGTTGTTTTGCATAAACACACGCAGAAATTGGATTGGCACGCCCAACAAGTGTCGGCCTGGATTTAATCCAAGGTTCTTCATCGAAAGTTTTCCAGCTAACATAAGCTATCAACTCTTGAATGTCTCCTTCTGATATGTACACAATGTAAGTGAATTCATCGCCGCTGGTTACTGCAGCTTGGTGAGACTATCCACTGCAGAGTGATCCTCCTACTAGTCAACTCCATGTCTTGATCTCCTACACGGATTAAAAGCTCTTTGGCTACATATCGCAGGTTCGCATATCTGCTGCTTCGAACTGGTCCAAGGTCTTTGTTGAAGCCATACCAGATATTGTTGTCTACCTTGAGACCTGCATTGCAAAAAACTGTCCATTCATCTTCACATCCAATTTTAAGGATTCAAAATTACGTATAACCTGCATGGTAGAGTTAAGCGTAACCGTAAGACTTTGGCTGGCAGCATTGATCTCCACTTAGCCACTATTTCTGGAATATTCTTATCATCGACAAAAATCCCGTATTGCTTGCAGAAGTTAATACACGCGACAATAGAAATAGATAAACCACTGATGCCTAAATCATCGGCCATGTCACGTGATATTATGACGGCCAAGATAACTGTCATGTTGCCTCGTCTAAGAATTGCGGCATATACCTGGACTAAGAATGGGGCGCTACCGATCCTTATGCTGGCACGCAGTGTTCCGATATAATTTCTAGCAAACGCATATAACACTCGGGTATATTGCTATAAAGCGTCCAAACCTCCAAATGCAGTATGGGTTCTTATGGAGTAACTCTCTCTTTTACTATCTTTAATTATTCCCAAATAACGGTATCCTTGTTCTTCACAGTAATGTTGTCAAAGGTAAAATGTAATTTAATAACACATCAACTGTCATCAGCTCCTTGTAGCTACTGTCAAATTATTCCTCGCTTCTTTTACGATATTTATCGAATTAAACTAACTCCATTTATTAAAAATCGTTCTTTGCAGAACGCCTACATCTCATTCACGCGTCTTATATAAGGTAATGTTGAATATTGAAGTTATTTTGTATTAGAAATTGTGTCTCTCGTACCGTAGAGACAGTATTATTATAACCGTATTACGGTATTATAGGTGCAGTAATCTATTGGTATAATAAGTTTGCCAATCCTGCACGGTTTTCCCATAAGACCCATACTGCATTTGGAGGTTTGGACGCTCTATAGTCAAAACTTCTTCGGCCTTATAGAAGAGAGCACGAGTAGGATCAGCCGAATCCGGACATTTTCAAAAATTCCCCCGAATTACTTGAGGTCGTAAGAGAACACACTCCATCATTAAGGCCGTGCATCTTCTTCTGTCATTTCATAACTTGACTGTCTTTGTGGTCCCAGAATATTGGCCCAAGCTCCAACCAAACATTGTTCTTTATCTGGTGTGACTATCCCTTTCATACCCAAGCCAGATGTCACATTATCGCTCTCCCACTCGGATAGATATGGCTCAATATTAACTGAGCACATAATGAGTTCTTTTAGGAACTTAGGGGTTGTTAGCCGCTTATCGTAGAACGCCTGCCCGTCACACGGAGCGAATTTCCTATCGCCGGCGCCGGCTCTGTACACTCCTTCCGCAGTTTCAAAAGGTATATGTCGTCAATGTCGCTTAGCAACAAATACAGTTTTAAAACGATAAGTTTATAAGATGTATCTTACCATCTAGTCTCAAGCTTAAAACAGTACCCATGGAACAGACTCAGTAAAATGTGTACTGAGGTGGTGTTTAAGCTAGATGGACATTCAAGCTAGGTAGGTACATTAAATGCAAAAGGTACGATCCATAAAATAACTTTCAACGAGAGCTGATGAGAGAGATAACTACCTTGAGTCTTCCCGAGTCTTCCGCATTCATGAAAGGTACCATTATAGCGGAGCAAGGAAAGACTAAAGGATAAACAGAGTGGAGGAGTGGTATTGGGGGTACAAAGTATGGGGCGATGGTATACGCGGATGATGTTGTGGTGGTGGCAAGTACAGGAGGGGAAATGAGGGATATAATGGTGACAGTGAACGACATTTTAGAAAAACGAGAAATGAAGTTGAATGTGAAGATGGGGAAGAAGGGGAGATGAAGAAAGAGAAAGGAGGAGTGGAAGTGGGGTAGCGAGAGAGCATTGTAATATCTAGAAATAAGGATCTTTATCAAAATTAGTTATCAATGACAAATAAAGAATACATAGGTACATAGTTTTATGGCCAAGTTCTGGTTGTGAGCTCGTCGATTCATCTACTTAATTTAATTTAATTTAATTTAATCGATGCGATGTGCATTGAAACTTGAGTGTTTCATTACACGAAGTTCAGTTGTTGATTACAGCAAATAACGCCATATTGAGGGATTCTTAACTCGTAAATGGGTTCAAAGGAATTGAATGAAAGACCATCTTACATCATTCAAAATTCGATTTATTGTAATTACGAAAACAATTCCGTGATAACACGCATAATGATATAAGTAGATGTTGTTTAAATAAGGATGATCTTGTTAGTGTGATTAAAAAACTAAGTGATATTCTAAAAAAAAAGTGAAAAGTGACAATTTAAACTGTTGCGAGCAATACTTACGTTTTAGAACGACAATTATAAAGAAAAGGGTCACCTCCCCCTTAAACCAATGTAATGATGAATATAATTCAGTCAGTTATAGTATTTAAGCTGCTAACGATAAGTAGCAGTAGATAATGTTGACAGTTTTCATAACTTCACCTATCATCGCTTGATATAGTCGTAGCGGTACATCGAGAAAATCGCAAATGTCTGTCAAATTGTGCGGGAAGTGTGAAATTAGATACACTTATTAATTAGATCAAAATAAACGATTTGACCCGCAGCACCCCTATTTTCAACCCTTAGTTTTCAAAAGTGCCCCGTATTTAGTTTTTTCCATCCCCTAACGATAACTCCTTTGTTTACAACTTTTAGAAAAAATTACATTAATAAAAGTTTTAGCAATTCTTATAAGGAACATTTTATATAAGGATAAAATTTTCACAAATATCAACCCTTATCGAGATATGTGGAAAAAACTGATTTTTGCAGTTTCATTACAAAATCGGTCATAGTTTTCTTGTTTATCGTTTCTCAGAAAAATTATTTAAGTAAAAGATGTAGATATTAATATGATCAATATTTTAGGTATATATAATATTTTCACAAAAAGCAACCCTTAACAAGTTATTTCGATATTTCTGAAAGTAAGCAACCCTTAAGTATGAAATCGCTCGTATCTTTTTTATTTGTAACTTATGTGGAAAAACATGTGAATAAATATTATAGAAAATTATCTTTTGGGCATTTTATGTGGGTATGAAAATTTCTCAAAAGTCAACCCTTAACGAGATATATCGAAAAAACCAAAAACTGTCAATTTTCACATAAAATCGAGCATAACTTTTCTATATTTCACTACAGTGACATTATTGTTATATAATTCGGTAGGTATATGGATGTAGAAAATATAAGTAAGGGGTAATTTTTTTACAAAAACTCACCCTTAGCGAGATATTTTGACAAAAACAAACTTTCGGCCCTTTTTAGAAAAGTTTTCGTAACTTTTTCAATTACGATGGTTAATATTATTTCTTCGCGGTTAATAATAGCCAATTACAGTGTATTTCATGAAATCATAGTGATTTTGCACCATATCACACTGGTGGGGGAATTTTCAACGTACAAAGTGTAAGGTTTATTCGCGGTAATATAATTAAAAAGAAACAATCTAATTGTACCCAAAATGCAAACATAGGTCGATTTTTATATCAAGGAAGACATATTTTGATGTTATTTTCTTGGGGGTGGTTCTCACCTCCAGCGCTTCACAGGGGGTAACATTGAAATTTCGTCGCGGCGTATGGTTTCGCTCGGGGGTGTCGCATCTCCTTTTTAGTCTTCTATTTGGTTGTTCTCACTGAAATAGGAGTCGGTGAGATAATACTAACTTGCTGTTGAAGTGCTTACCTTTTATTTTCGCATGTAAAATGTCTAAAGGAGATGCGATACCCGAGCGAAACCATACGCCGCGACGTAACGAGCTCGCGCACTTAAGCCAAATGTGTTTAAATAAATATTTCAGTATTTTACTTAGCTACTGATAGAAATAAAGTGAAAAAAACGCAAAAATGAAAAGGCCAAGGAATTAGCTTTCCAATGATGTATCACATGACCCGCCTTTTCCTATTTGAAATTTCAATGTTACCCCCTGTGAAGCGCTGGAGGTGAGAACCACCCCCAAGAAAATAACATCAAAATATGTCTTCCTTGATATAAAAATCGACCTATGTTTGCATTTTGGGTACAATTAGATTGTTTCTTTTTAATTATATTACCGCGAATAAACCTTACACTTTGTACGTTGAAAAGTCCCCCACCAGTGTGATAATGGTGCAAAATCACTATGATTTCATGAAATACACTGTAATTGGCTATTATTATCCGCGAAGAAATAATATTAACCATCGTAATTGAAAAAGTTACGAAGACTTTTCTAAAAAGGGCCGAAAGTTTGTTTTTGTCAAAATATCTCGCTAAGGGTGAGTTTTTGTAAAAAAATTACCCCTTACTTATATTTTCTACATATACCTACCGAATTATATAACAATAATGTCACTGTAGTGAAATATAGAAAAGTTATGCTCGATTTTATGTGAAAATTGACAGTTTTGGGTTTTTTCGATATATCTCGTTAAGGGTTGACTTTTGAGAAATTTTCACACCAACATAAAATGTCCAAAAGATAATTTTCCATAATATTTATTCACATGTTTTTCCACATAAGTTACAAATAAAAAAGATACGAGCGATTTCATACTTAAGGGTTGCTTACTTTCAGAAATATCGAAATAACTTGTTAAGGGTTGCTTTTTGTGAAAATATTATATATACCTAAAATATTGATCATATTAATATCTACATCTTTTACTTGAATAATTTTTCTGAGAAACGATAAACAAGAAAACTATGACCGATTTTGTAATGAAACTGCAAAAATCAGTTTTTTCCACATATCTCGATAAGGGTTGATATTTGCGAAAATGTTATCCTTATATAAAATGTTCCTTATAAGAATTCCTAAAACTTTTATTAATGTAATTTTTTCTAAAAGTTGTAAACAAAGGAGTTATCGTTAGAGGATGGAAAAAACTAAATACGGGGTACTTTTCAAAACTAAGGGTTGAAAATAGGGGTGCTGCGGGTCAAATCGTTTATTTTGATCTAATTAATAAGTGTACCTAATTTCACAGTTCCAGCACAATTTGACAGACATTTAGATGTACCGCTACGACTATAATGGAACTTGTATAGCTCCGAAACATGTCGCTCTAGACTTTATAACTGTCAACATTTATCTACTGCTACTTATCGGTAGCAGCTTAAATACTATAACTGATTTAATTATATTCATCATTACATTGGTTTAAGGGGGAGGCTGAGAGTCTTTCATTCAACTACAGCAAATAACTTAAGAGGAACAATCCATTTAAAAGAACAAAAAAATATTACGTTAGAGTTATGTACAAAATTAGTTATTGCATAAGCACAACAAAAATTTTCCTATTTCTACAAAATTCAACTATACTTAACTGGTTCAAAAAAAATTATTCATTTAGTATAAAAGATCTTAATTTTAACATTTCTATTGTATAATTAAAAACTAGATTATTGATTCTTCTGTTATAATGAATAAGTTTGTAAAATTATTTTCATTCAGAAAGTTAAGGTTTTTAAAAAATTTGTTTCTAATAGGTTTATAAATTGGACATTCAGCATACAAATGGTATAAATTTTCGTTCACATGCATGTTGCAGATAGTGCAATTCTCGTTAGTGTTCATCTTGTGTGCAACTCCTGACACGTAAAATCGTAAACAGTTTTTGTGTGAAAGTTATTATTTGACCCTTTTTTTTATAATTGTCATTCTAAAACGTAAGTATTGCTCGCAACAGTTTAAATTATCACTTTTCGCTTTCAAGCAAATATCACTATATCTCGTACATTGTAATGCATTAATATCTTGTTGTTTTAGAATATCACTTAGTTTTTTAATCACACTATTAATATCATCCTTACTTAAACAACATCTACTTATATCATTATGCGTGTTATCACGGAATTGTTTTCGTAATTATAATAAATCGAATTTTGAATGATGATGTAAGATGGTTTTTCACCCTCATTCAATACGTTCTTGCATACCAGAAATAAACTGCTTCAATGAATTTTTGCTTACTTACTATTATTAGATTCTTATCATAGAAGCTTCTTGAAGTGATGAAGAGGTATTTAATAACGTAAAGAAACGAAGTGTAGGAGTAAATAAGCCTGCTAATGTTAAAACAAATTATTTATACAGGTTTATTCCACTCTCAGTCCCACTCAATACGACTCACACCTATTGGGGGAATAGCAGGGAGAAGGTAATATAAAGCCAAAATCCGACGCTAGAGCCAGTATATTTATTTTAATCCTGTTAATCAAATTCATATTGTAGATTTGGACCTAGTCCGAAACAGATTAATAGCAGTAGTGTGGGAATATAATAGTATGAGGTAACCGTAATAGGGGTAAGCCTTAATTATAAAAACATGTCGGACAACTGTAGTTACAGATTCGTATTTCATTTACTCTGCATTCAACTTTTTGTTAAAACATAGGTCCGCGCACTATATTACATTAAGATAAACCTTCAAGTTCTCTGGATCCCCGAAACTGGATCTAGGAATTTGATAAAAATTTGCGAGCGGCCCCGTATTCGCAATTCATCACGATCGCCATGGGAGTAGCGTTCGGACGGTTTTGTCGCGTCAGTGTCAAAAGGCACTTTTTGTTTAGCATTTAAGGTGAGTTTATGCTCAACTAAGAACTAACCACTAACAAATAACCACTAATAATTAACAATTAGCCATTAATCATAACATAACCCGTTTATACTCCACTAAAGAAAATGACAGAAAAATGACATTTGAGGTTGATATTGCGTGGCTGTCAAAATAATAAATTGTGAAAATAGAATAGATTATTGACACCTGTGATTAGTGAAGTAATTTTGGTTGTTTCACCATCATTCTGTTATAGAGACAAATCGCCTAGTTATCTGTGGATTTGTAGCGCTTTTAGGAATTATTATCTCCGTATTGACAAATAAATCAAATATGAAACCGATTAGAAGGCGAAGACATTCCATCAGGTCTTTAAACCAAAACAGAAAGCAACTGAGAAATTTTGCAGCACTTTTTAAAACAATGAAATCTATCGATCTCGAACAATTTTTCGTTTATACACGAATGTCACGAGATATGTTCGATCATCTTCTCGAACTTGTTGGTCCCCATTTACAAAAAAGAGGAACAATGTATAACAATATCGCCTGAACAACGATTGTGCATTACTTTACAGTGAGTTGAAGTTTTTACACAGGCATCTACTGGCTAAACATATCTCATTTTCAGCTATTTATCGGAGGATTGTTCGATACAGGAGATGGCGTTCAACTTTCAATTAGGAAAATCAACAATACATTGCATCATGAAAGAAACAACCGAAGTTCTATGGAATATTTTATCACCTGAGTACTTCCCCTATCCGTCAAGAACAGATTTGCAAAACATAACGACTTCTTTTTTTAAGCGTTGCAATATGCCAAATTGTTGTGGTGCGATCGATGGAAAACACGTGGCCCTTCAGTCACCACAGTATTCTGGATCAGATTATTTTAATTATCATTCACCATTCAGCTTTGTGTCCTCTCTCTACGTACCTACTTAGCTACCTATTATAAAATTCCAATTTATTTTAGTACGGTACTAATGGCTTCTTGTGATGCTTTCTACAAATTTACACGAGTGTTGACATAGGATGCCCTGGATCAAATCATGATAGCAATGTTTTCCGAGAATCAGGTTTCGGAGAAGCTATTTTGAATGAAACACTCGAATTTCCGGATGGCCGAAAATTACCTAGGACAGAAGTTTCGATGCCAGTATTTTTTGTAGCAGACCAAGCGTTTCCTTTACATGCAAGAATAATGAGACCGTTTCCGGGACAAAATCTTGGGGAAAAAATTTAATTATCGCTTATCAATGGCACGCAGAATGATAGAGAACACTTTTGGTATTCTGGTTCAAAGGTGGCGTATTTTTCGAAAGGCAATAATTGGCAATGTTGAGATGTGTGAAAATATAATTAAGGCCGCAGTAGTGTTGCACAACTATGTACAAACATCGGAATTAGACATACGTGAAGAACAAAGAAGATATTGCCCAACAGGATATGCCGACTATGAAAATGATGATGGAATAATCCCAGGAGCGTGGAGAAAAGATGGTGTTGTTTTAAAATCAATAAGACGTTTAGGGTCAAATAATAGCTCTGTGAAAGTTAAAAAAATGCGCGATATCTTAGCTGTTGTAAGCAGCAATTTTTATTTTTTTGCATAAAAATTGTCAATACCAACCTACATGTTATCATTATTACATAACCGAACCTACCTACAGTGAATAAATGGAACTTTGTTATTTATAGTAGTTTATTTTAAAGAATAACGCAGCAAAAAAGTCTCGAATAAAGTTTAAAAAATAAGTATTATAAAAAAGCGTGTTACAAAAAACAGTCTATTCGGTATCACTTTCACTACCGTGTATCATAGCTATGTTCAATATTTCCTTCATGGCTCTCTTACGCCTTCGCTTTCCTTTAATATTTTTCAGCATTGCAGAAATCGTATTCCCAAATGATTTTTCCACGTCATTTTCTTCACATTTGGAGGATTCTTTCTGCAAATAATTACTTAACCCTGCCATAGCCTCAGTCGTGGCCTTTGTTAAGCTGTTCAAGGCCCGTCTTTTGCTTATGTGTCATTTGCTCCGTATTTGGAGCAGCTAATGGTGATGGAGGTAGCGGTGAACTGGAAGAACTGCATCCAGGCTGGCTAATAATTTTGTTAAATGAATCGTATACTGATGTTGGCGATTGCACATCCTGATAATTGTCTGTATTATTAATTTAACTAGGCAGCCATGATTTTTCTTATAGAGTTATGTTCAAACTATAATTTGGTTATAGTTTGAAGCTGTTACTCGATAGGTACAGAAACGTGCCAAAAAATATTCAGGAGAGAGGACATGGCGAATTTCTGCACAAGTTCCGCCCAGGCAGTCAAAGATTTTATGGATGGTCTGTATAAGTACTAAAACGTTAAAATTTGGAGATCATTAAAGATCTTGCTTTGATAACTGGCATTTTAGAGGAACTTTCAGTTACTTCGCATACACTTCAGAGCAGAGACGTTATATTAGCGAAAGCGGATCGGTTCAAAAGAACTACACATTCATTTCGGGAAGTCGTTAACAACTTCTGAGGCAAGTTACTTCATCTAATTCCTACAAAATATTCAGTTCGTATCAATTGAAATAAAGAGATTATGAAATCGCACTGTACGAAAATATAATCATGCTCGTACTGTATTCTTGTTTGTACCATTTTGCTTTCAAAATGTAAATGAGATGGAAAAATAGGCAAGAAAGTAGGAAACTCATTAAATAAAATTAGCAGCGTTGTAATATATAAGTCATTATATTACACTATATAGCATGTTGTCAATTTAAGAAGAAAGTAAAAAAAGTTTGTTTAACGGGCTTCTTAATATTGTTGTAATATAGAGACAAGCCGAATTTGTATCAGTTTGTAGATTAATAAACCAATCTACTGTATAGTTTTCGTAACAATATTAAAACGGGACACGCTTCAAAGTGTCTCTGTGTAATATCATCTCCTACATGCCAACCTTCTCATATCATCTCCACCGGCACAATTTACTTTACTTTGTTGTTAATATACCATTTTACAGCTATCGTAACGATAAAACTGTATATTACATCCCTACATTGATAGCACGCGCACTCTCATAGTCGTTTCGCACTAATTACGCAATTATTTAGCAAATTTGTTTTTTCCATAACGATGACGGTAACCAATTTTAAAACGTCCTATTTCGTCTTTTAGTAACCTCCTGAGATCCACTTTATTCAGCTATACTGTTCATATTTTAGGATCGATCGATTGTAATTGAATCGGAGTTATTTCGTCGTAATAGTAGATTTTGAGAAGAGCCATGGGGGGGATCAAGGATTTAACGAATGCTTACCAGCTCCCCACTGCAGTACAATCGGATTCAATGGCAGTTTGTGATTCAGAATGTTCCAATTTCGTGTTTACAGTTTAAAAGTATAAAACAACTAGACTGTTTTCCCGATTCTAACGCATCGGGAATTAAGTTAAATGATTTAAAAAAATGACCAGAAATGTAGAATCTAAGCAAAAAAACAACATAATAAAGTTAATACGTACGTTTCATACAGGTACTTTATTTAATTTAAATAGTATTCAAAAGTAAAGCCGTGAGAATCAATAAAAAAATATTACAAAACAACATTTTTAGCAAACATTTCACAGTTTGATAAAAGCTTTCCTTGTAGAGGGGTGTCCACGACCATCACCATGGCATTACTTCTCTACTTCACTCTTGAAAAGGCTAAATTCCTATAAGGAAAAGATAAATGAAGAAAAAATTAATTATTTTATTTATCCCATATCAATCCTCTTGTGTTAATGTAGTTGCCTCTTTTTCCATCATTTTATTATACAGGGTTGGGATAAAGTATGGAACCAAGTAAATATCTTTAAAACGATAGGGGCGATATTTATGAAATTTTGCAGGAAGGTTCAATGACGCATAATGCATCTGACGCCATATTTTTTGTTACTACTGTACTTCCGGTTTCACCGGAAATACCCTCAACTTTTTTAATTTAAATGGGACGCCCTGTATATTTTTGCACATTTTAATAGATCTTGTTTTTCTGAATCCGTACATACTAAGTTTAGTGAAAATAATTTGCAAGAATCAGAAATAAATCACTTTACAGTTAAAGAATAGGTGAATTTATTATTTACAATCTAGTAGGTAACTTTTGCCAAACAAATTGATAGAAATAAATTGTACGATTAAGAATAGTTCATTTAAATGAAAAAGATCGTATTGAAATATTAATGATGATCGGTTATGGTGATCTTTTTCACTTAAATGAACCATTCTTAATTTGTACAATTTATTTCTATCAATTAATATCGTCCCTATCGTTTTAAAGATATTTACTTGGTTCCATACTTTATCCCAACCCTGTATAATCTGAAATAGAAAATTAAAATGATTAAATAAATATACCTCACTAGACATTTCTTTTCTAGACTCAACGAGCTCGGGCAACAAACAGTTCATGGAAAATGAAATCAATTTTTCTTCCATTTGGTTTTTCTAACAGTTGTGTCTTTATAAGTGGTTCTGTTTTTACTCCATGTGGTATCCATACCGCAAATACGCAATATTCCTTTTGAGTAACGTGCGGTTGTCCTTCTATTTGGTAAAACCAGTTGTGTTTTTCATTTACGTTATCATTGGTCCAAAATGGGATTTTCTTCTTGCTAATTTCCTCTGGAGTCATGTTTCTAACTCACCATGGGCATTTCACTTCGAGTGTACCCCGATCCCCAATTAAATACATTGGGGATTCCGCACACAGAAATTTAATATTCGGTGGCGTGAGTCAAGAAGAGACGTTTTAGATTCATGCACGTTATTTAACATAATTAACGGAATGATTGACTGTCCAAACTTGCTGTCATGTGCAATTGGCCTATAGCTCACGATTTACGAGACATTTGTCAACTTATTTCACATGGAATTGGCTAAGTCCAATTTTAACTATAAGAACAGCTTACCAGTCTTGGCGAGAATACTTTGAGTTGAGAGTACGAAATGCACAATGCAGAGTACTTTTTTGATTTAATGAAGTACAGAGTACAGAGTAAAGAGTACTTTGGCCAGGTGTACAAAATACAAAATACAGAGTACTTTCTCCTTCACCTTTACAGAGTAAAAGTATAGAATATTTTCTCAGAAAATACAGAATTCAAGTCAAAGCATTTATTTCTAGAATAATTATCATAAAAATCATAGAAAATAAAAATCTACCAAATATTGTTCACCTTAAGTAGCAATTGTTGCTCAGCATTATTGTCTGTCAGACGCTGCCGTCGTGGTGAAAGTATTATTTCAGCAAAACTGAAGAACCTTTCAACAGCAGCTGAGGAAGGCATGGGAGCATTAAATTTGATATTTTTACTAAAGGGTAACGCGGCAGTATGGAAATATCGTGCTCCGGAGATGTGAGATATGTATCAATCTCCGTCCTAGCACTTCTCTGTTCATTAGGAAATGTTGCTTACAATCCAAAATCCCTTTCAAACATGATTTCGTCATCGGCATTTGCCGAGGAGACTGAAGGCTGTGGATCTGCTGTGTCCTGCCGCATGGCCGCATTCTCTTCTTGCTCCATAACAACGCTGAAAAACATGTCCTTCAGAGCCTGCAGTTTTATAGCAGCAGCCCATCTCAATTTGTATTTGGGATCACAGATAGTGGATACTTCCATTGCTTTTGTGTTAGGGCATTGAGCCGACGTTCTGTGTCCCGTAAGACAGGGATAAGTATACCATAAAACTCATCCCCTTGAAAAACATTTCGCAATTGCACTCGTGTGGTACTTGGAGAGAGTGCCAGCATTGCCAAGGTCGGTGTGGTACTTATCAAATTTAAGGAATGGCTTCCACACTTTCCGTGCGGGGGAAGATGATAATCATCATCTTCATTCTCCATCTCTTGATGACTAAGAATTTCCACTAAATCTTCCCCCGTGATATTATCATCATCTTCAGAATCATTATCATCGTTTTCAGATGCCTGGGCGACTTTCTCCTCATGGAAAAATTCGGAATACTTTGATGAAATTTGATCCATTCTCTGTGGTCGCTTTCACTACCTTCTGCAAAGGAATATAATTGTGACCAAATTGACTAACTCCGTGATTTTGCAATATCGGTGTTCCCCTTCAAAACGGCGAAATGCAAGAGCAAAGGACTGTCGATTGTAGATGCTTATCGATCTATAATTAAATTTGAAGTTACGGAAATTAAAAAATAAAATTTAATTTGATGTTCACAAACCTAATGGACAGTAATTCCCAATAAACTTCTTGTCATTCCTTTGACAGACCATATGTCTATCGTAGTTGATACAAATTCTTCTTTCTTTATCATTTCTATTAAGTGAACTTTCATGGATGTAAAGGTCAATTTTACTTTTTCCGTCAAAGTTTGGCGTGAGAAGTATCATTTAAAAAAATAAAATTATAATTTTCAGCTTGGCAGTAATTTTACCCCCGTCGTCTTGTGCAACAGAAAAGTATTTGCCTTGCAAAATAAAAGTATAACAATTCTGCAAAATTTCACAATTTATATTATAATTAATTGGCCAAAAAAGAAAATCTTACCTCTGAATCCATGAAGACGATTGCAATTATGGTTTATTTTAATTTAGGAAATTTAAGCAAAGCCCAAAACAGGAATTGAACTTTTTTGAGTTATGTTATTTTGGGTATTATTTAAATTACCTATTCAAGATTTTAAACAAAAAACATTTAAGGCTGGGGTTTCCTCCTCAGTATTCCTTTCGACATACATAGTTTGTTTAAAACTTAATAGTTTTAAATGAAACTTGGAAATCGTGTAGTTGAAAGTCTGTTCAACAACATGAGCTATTTTATTGTTCATGCAAATGTAAAGATATAATTGAAAAAATTATGAAATTTGACATATAATTTTCTAAAACGTTTTAAAATAGCTTAAATCGTATAACATAGTGTGCAGTAGCATCATATGTAATATGAATGGATTTTGTGGAACCATTTTGAAACTGTGTATGTCGTAAGTTTTTCCCATAAGCGCAATGTAAAATTGAATAAAAATAAAGTGCCATTATTTAGTCACGAAACGCACTCGCAGGAGTGTACAGTATTGCCCACAGATTGCAGCACCTGTGAAATGCAAAAGTGGATGAACACGGATGCTTTTCATGAAATTCGTACGTTTTTCTTGTAGTTCCTTTTTTAATATACAAAGACAACAATATTATTCTGTGCAATACAGTAACTGATAGCGATCCACTTCTTGTTCTTTTAGGTATTAGATTACCGATGCGGTCATGCTTTTTTTGTGGTGCAAACGTTCTTTGCCTTTAGATATTATTTCATTTTTATGTAAATAAATATAACTCAATGATTCTTAAATACCTATTTTAATATAGGTAAGTCACGATTTTAATGAGAGTATGTAGTTAAAATACAAAGGTATAAGTTAATAAATCGTAATGTTTTACATATTATAATATTATATTATGTTACACAGTTTAGTACCTAAAGTGTTAATTAGACTGTTTTCGTTATTCGTCGAAGATGAATCACTTAAATATAATCTATAATAATCTAATTATACCTATACGATAATTACGTTTTAACGAGAAATAAAGCGCTAAAATAAGCCAAACCTACCAAATTTTTGTTATAAGACCGATTGAGATGAGGTTTTTTGCATTCGCTTCCTAAATTCAATAGGAAACTTTGTACCTACTTTTGATCATGCTTTTTTTTTCCAAATTGCATTTGTGCAGTGGAAAATGCATCCTGAAAAATGCATTTCATAGAAAAAATTCATAACTTCGTTATAAACTTCTAGAATCGACTCATATTCGTGTTTGCAGAGGTTTTCAAGGTCGCTGATCCCGAATATGACCTCCAAATTTACTCACCGCCCACCTGGAGCTCAGGATGGCAGAGAGACGTCATCTCCGAAGCTTTTTCTGAAATTCACTCTCAAATGGTTTTAGACATCTCATCCGGGGTTTTTTTAGGTTACTGATTCCAAATCTGGTATCGACAATCGTCCCCCGCGTTGCCGCGTACTATGGTGCCCCGCGTCCGCGCATCAATGTCACTCTTTGGAGTTTCACTCAAGTTTCAGTCCTATAGGGAACAGAAAATTGTTTCCGGAGTTTTTTGGGTCGCTTAGATTGAATCTGGCACCGGATACTTTCTAGCGGATACCTGGTACACCACACCGGGGCATCAACGTCATCCTCTGGAGTTTCGCTTGCATTTTCGCTCTTACAACAAAAATTTGGTAGGTTCAGTGTGGTTCAGTGCTTTATTTCCTCGCCTATTTCTGATCATTTATAAAATAAATTAGCAACATTATTCAGCACATAATATTCATTATCTTACTTTACAAAAATTCATATGTACTAATAATTTTTCAAATGTGAACCTTGTAATTTATTTCCTTTGCGATATACAATTTGTTACCCCGAACTAAAAAGCGCTCCACGGCACCTGACCTTTGCAAAGTTGTAAAAAATGTTTATAGCGGCATAGGAGTGTAACATATGCAATATTTTGGTACATTTTTGTAGGTCTCTCAAAAATTGTGAGAATCGAAAATTGATTAATCGATTTCTGAAAAAATCGATCGGGATTAGTCTAAAATCGCGATTAAATCGATTTCCGTGTCTATGAAAATCGTTCGCTAATCGTGTTCGAACGAATCGATTAATCGATTTGTTTGAAATTTTTGCCAGCACTTGCATACATCAATTTAGGAATTTTAACAAAGTTAATTTAAGTACAGAATTTTTTGACGCAGTAAGGTTCCAAAGATGGAATAGAATATGTATTATTATAAAACCACAGTTTTACATCAAAATTTGATATGGCGTCTAGCCGGAATTTTGGATTTTGCGTTTACCCATTTTTCAGGTTTATTTTGCATTTCTCGCTGAAAATGGTAGTAACCAAATTTGTAGATAATTAAATTCTCTAACTTTTGTCTTAACAATTTTGTTGTAAAATGATTATTTATTGCTAATAATGAGCAAAGTGTGAAAAATTAGGACATTGACCGAGTTTTTTCAATTTTTGGACCATTTTTATTAAAAATAGGTGACACATTCAAATGACAAAGTTGTAGAGGACTAAATTCGCTACAACTGTCGTAGAAACAAGTTTTTCGTACGACGCATGAATCACGCCCGGAAATATGCTGAACACACAGGCATGACAGAAACGACCCAACTCATTTCCGCACCACCGCACAGTAGGTCAGTAGAGGTAGAGTTTTCGGTGCATTTTTTTATTTGGTTTCCCCAGTTTCTTCGAAGCAATTCTTCTGTAATTGCACAGTCAAATCGTCAATACTTTCTGTGTCATATTCCTTGTCGATTTCATTGGGAAATAAATTGAAATTGAAATTGATTTCGCTGGTCACAAGAGTGCACGAATAAAATAAAATAAAATGGAGCAATGTCCTAATTTTTTAGACTTTTTGCTCATTATTAGCAATAAATAATCATTATACAACAAAATTGTTAAGACAAAAAAGATAGAGAATTTAATTCTCTTCAAATTTGGATACTACCATTTTCAGCGAGAAATGCAAAATACGCCTGCCAAATGAATAAACGCAAAATCCAAAATTCCGGCTTGCGCTTGACGCCATACCAAATTTTGGTGTAAAACTGTGGTTTTACATATGATGGAATGTTGTCGAGGATGATTGGGATAATAAAAGTATCAGATATCGTCGCGTTTGGCAGAAATAATAAATTTATCCCTTGCTTTAATGAATTTGTGAAAATCAACAGTATACACGTCTCTATTTTTAGATCATTTCCTTCATGTTTCAAACTTTCAAATAAATCAGTGTATAAAATTTATTTCCTAATATCATAATTATGTAATACCTATCAACTTCGTTTATTCATTTGATATTTCGCTTTCAAAGCGTTAAGTCGTAAGTGTGCGTTGGCGTAAATGTAAGATACATAGAAGACCTTGACCTGCTCATTATGATTATAGAAGATTCATACCAGGAAAGCATTAACCGATACCAGTAATTTTGCATTCTCTGCATAATATCTTTCACTCAACGATATTACGCATCCTGATTTACAGAATTGCAAAGGGTGACACCTACAGCATATTTATTAAAATTCATATATTTTTCTGTAATTTTAATATCTGATTTATGTGTTGCCTAACACATAGAACCGATGCGAGCGCTCATTGTGGTCATGAATCGTTACAGCTGTTGGAGACCCCAGCCTTAATAATAAATTCAAATGATTGCCGTTGAGAATTTTGTTGATGGTGAGCGATAAATACTTACATCAAAGAATGGAGATTCAGACAATGGCGTTTCCAGCCAACTGGCTTAGGGCGGCGGGGGTACTTTTTAAAAAAATATCGGGTATCGTATCGGTCCCTTCCACGACTCGTTCAGCAGTTTTGCAAAAATTCACCGTCATAGATCGCCGACTAGATTCACCACAACTTAACTTGTTTGTTTGAAATCTAGGTAATTTTTAATATATATAATAAAAATAAATAAGCGAACGAAAAATTCTTGGGGGGGGGGGAGGGGTTAATAACCCACTTTCCCAAAAATATGCGATAATAATAATAATAATAATGTTTATTTGCCCAACAGATATAAAGCATCCATCAAATGGACAAATTCAAATTATGAACATACCGCAAGTATAAATTAATAGTCATAATGCTAAATACATACGATAATGATAAGCAATAATCATTTTTATATGTGACCGTGAAAAAAAGTGAATATGTGAAGGTAAAGGGAGGTCCTTTGTGACTGTTTAACGTTTCGAGTTGTTCGAAAAGGCATTAGATAATGTCACGTTGTCATTGCGTGTTAATTGTGAGTTCTGACATTGTGAGTGTATTGTGTGTTTGCATTTGCAACATACACTCAAATGAGTATATTTGAACGAGTTAGATGTGTGAAATGAGTGGTTGTTGACGTGTTATGTGTTTGTAATGAACTCTCTGTACTGCTATGTTGGGTATGAAACATAGTATCGGTTTGTAAAGGGAGGATTGAGTGTTGTGTTTCAGTTTGTGTTTAAAAGGTACCTATTAATTGAAATTGTGCGATATGGTTCTGAGTGATATATATCTCGATTACTCATCATTGGTTTTAATCCTCCTCGAACATTATTCCTGTATACATGGGCTCAAGATGCTGTTCTCATTAACCATTAACGTGTAACACGTATTTGTGCATTCAAAGATTACGTCTATAAGTTTCTACACGCTGATAACATCAAGTATGACATTTCTTTGTTGTCCTATAACATTAGGTAACTCCCGTGTTTACTTACAGCATTTTGTACAGGGTTTTGTACATAATTTCAATACCCTCTTACAATACCTTACCTGTTCTACGTTCTACTTTCACCTACGTCACTTGCCGTTGTCGATATCTAAACTATCGATCGAAACTACCGATTATCTTCATTCATCGACTAGACGACCACGACAAGAAATCACAACATTGGGTTGTACCTTATTGCATCCAATGCGAAGATGAACTAATCATCGACCGTTAAGTTTTTACTTTGAACGGGTCTATATCACAACGGCCACCCCGGTTTTTGCTATTTCATAACGGCCACCTTGATCATAACGTGAACAAGGTGGCCGTTATGATCAAACAGTATTAGGGGCCGTTGTGATTAAAAGTGACCCTTATGAAATAACAATAACCTAGGTGGCCGTTATGATCAGTGGCCGTTGTTATCAGGTCCCCTTTGAACTACAAATCTGTTACTTAACTCTCTGACTTTGCTTGTTAAATTTGTTACTTAATTCACTTATTTTGCTATAACCCATTCAGTTACTTTACTTCAATTCAATAACTTAAAGATCGTTTATTTTCATTGTTACAATTTACTTTGGAACGATTCGTTACCAATCGCTAACGTAAATTTAATTCCTTGTACAGATACAAGTTGTTTCAGAGTAGTTTGATTACCCGTTGCTCGTTAATACTTGATCATTATTCGAGTTGCAATTCGTTTGTATAAGTAAATATACAATAGCGAGAGTTGTATATATTTTTAGAGACCATTTATAAACATTATACATTTTTGGGCCGCTTGTAGCAACTTACTGGTTCGCTATTGTCAGAAATGTGGCAGAAGAGGAAGGCGTTTTTGAAAAAATACAATCAACATTCTAAAACATAAAAGATAGCATTATGTAATATGGAACGAAAACAAATAACGCAATATTTATTTTATTCTACTTACCTCGTAACTTATTTGAGCATTAGTAGTAGCAGTATTAATAGTCTTTTCCGTTTCTGCGGTGTCGGATGTAGCATTCTAAAATGGAAATATTCAAAATTTTAGATGAATGACAAATAGGGATATACCTAAAAAGTAATTTGGCAATGTTTTTTTCTCCTTTCTATAAGTAGACAAGTGCAAACGTGTTTTATTATTAAAAAAATTCGTGAATAATATTGTATTTTTATATATCTACATGAATGTGCAACAACAACAACAAAATTATAAAAGAATTTAGAGAATTCATTCGAACCAATGTTGTATTGATGAAAAATTAATATGTATTTTTGTTCCATTTGGGTACATTGCATAAGCCGGCTCTGAATAAAAACAAGAATTAAGGAACTGCGTTATAGTGAATATCCGTAGATTGCCGTTGCGTTTACGAATGTTATGTTATGGTACATGCCTCCTTCTATTGCATATTAATATACCCCTTGTTTCCCTGAAAAACTTCTCTCGTTTGAGTTTGACTTTTTTTTAAATGTCAGCATCTCCTTGTTTTTTAAAGTAAAACAGCTCATTGCTTCACCTAACTTTGCGAATAACAATTTCGGTGACTTGTTTAAAGGGAAATCATTAGACAGAATCGGCAGCAATATAGACATTAACATTAAGAAAACTGTTTGCATTGATTTGACTTTCTAACTTTCTTTATTATGTGTTGACACAGTATTGCTTTGCCTTAAAATTACTAGTGGTTTAAAACATTTCTGCAGTCATTTTAATTTTCGTTTAAAAACAGTGGCGCTAGTTAATTGTTTCTAGTAACTACTTAACAAATTATTGTATTAGTCAGTATCGACTTACATCCAACAAATAAATTTAAATTGCTTTACTTTTAACACCTATCATGAGGGGAATAAACACGTTCAACGTGGAAGTTCCAAATCTATTATGGAGGATAATCGCTAAAATTCGACGTAATCATAATGTATTCGATAAATGAATAAATGTATACGTCGAATAAATGAAATTCATTGTATGGTTGAATATACTCGTGCTATACAAGTCAATTTAACCCTTAACCACAGTCCAATTAGTGCAGATGTAAGGTCTAAGAGACCAATTTATTTTTAATTGTAATTTGCACATTTAATTTATTTTTTCTACAAACGTGACCCTTTTTTTCACTTTCCTACGTTACCATGACACCGTGCGCGAAATACTTATTTCGTGCACTGCATGTAAATTATGTGAGAATTTTGTATTTTAACGTTCACTTTTTCACGTTTGTAGAAAAACTTTTGTGCACTAAATACTTCGGTGATCTCGACTATTTTTTAACTCTGCTGTGCTTCATTAAAAAGATCAGTTCTCGATCACCAAAGTGGCATTTCGCACACTAGATACAAAAATAACTAAGTCTAATGATCAAATATGAATCAAAACATAACCTCGGCATTACTACTATGATTAAATGAAAATCCACATGTACGTAAAAATGTTTTTAGGCGGCTATTACATAAATAGTTGTTTTACGTATCTTTTGAAAGCCGTAAAGTATAACTTTTTTTTAACATCTCTCATAAACAACTTTACGGCCGCATTTACTTTACAACCGCTTTTTGTTGTCCAGGTGACGGAGCAAAGCACTCTGTAAGTGACATGAATAATCAAATATATGATTGTATTTGTGGGGGTAACTGTCACTGTCATAATTATGAAATTGATTTTTAAATTAAAGTTTATATCTTTTTGTGATAGTCGCCTAAAAAATGTTGTGTGCACCTCGGTTAAAAGTTCTTTTTTAACCTCACCTGATTTGTTAGCCTCGGCTTTCGCCTCGGCTGCAATCATCAGATTCGGTCAAAAAAGATCACTTTTACAACCTTGATACACCAATAACTATTATAATCACTAGGTATCGTAAAAAAAGTCCGAATTTAAACATAACAAGCAAGTACAGAAATATGCATGCCCTCACATTCCTACTTACCCGTCGATTTGTGCAACGGCATTGTAACTCTGGTGCTATAAGTTCAAAACCCAAAGTCTTTGTAAATTCACATCGTGTTAATTGCCTGAAAAATACTGATGTATAGCAAGTTCGAATTCACTGACGAAATATCTAGGATTATAAAGGAAAAACACATGATTTTGATTGTTATATTTCAAGTTTTCCTTGCTTATTCTTAGATTGGTCCATCGTTGACAATTTTTAAAATCTCATCGGTAATTAAAGTGTTCCATACAGATAAAGGACTCCCTTTCTTATCCCCGTAAAATATACATTTAATTCCGGGTAATTTTGAAACATTATGTTTGTACGTGTGTATTTACTGATTGCTGACTCTTTTGACCGTTTAGATCGGCCTTTTCTATAAAAGTAGTTGCTCCTTACTTCATCCTGCTCGAATTCTCTTGATTTTTGTTCATCTTTACTGTCGTTTTCTGTTCTATTGTGATTAATAGCTTCAAATGTATCTTCTTGTTCACTTTCTGTGTCGTGCTCTGATAATAATTTATCACAAACACTTTCTTTGTCACTATTATCTAAATCAATGTCATTAAACCACCAAATGCAAACGTTTATGCGATAAAAAATAATTATACAATTTGTTTCACTTACACAGAGGTGAGATCTGTCATGCCACGTAACGTACTGTTGACTGTCAAGATTTGACCAAATGACGGAAGGGTAGACGAAACCGCGATCAACTTTTATGGGGTTTTATTGTAATAATCCCTATGCAACTGAATATCAGGAATATATGCAGCGTTTCCACGATTAAGAATGAGTATAGCCAGACTAGCTTCACCTGGCTCTTAGAATTATGCTTTATGGCCACGAGCATACTATGTGCCTTCTGTTACAAAATTCAATGAAGTGATTTTTCATACCATTGCGACAGGCGTGTTCCACTGCCCATTTGTACATAACATGTGGAACATGGAAAACTGTCAAAATAAAGTAAAATTTAAAGCAAAGGCGAAATTTGTTGCCAAATTCTAGTCTGGTGCGCGATTTCAGATGTTGAAGTTTCGGCACCCTATGTCGGGTGTGCTTGTACCCAAAGATTCTGCTTAATTTAATTAACACTCATTATCAGAACGGCGTGATTTCGTTTCGTGCCATTACGCTTGAGAATTTTTAGAACAGAATAATGTTAATTATGAGATAAAACAACACCTCAAATGTACGACAATCAATCCAAAAATGTTGGTCGTTCACTTTATCAAAAGTTTTATGGCAACATATGGGAAGCCCAAAATGAATAACAAATTGCGAGCGCGTATGTTCTGAAAATTCGGGAAATAAACTTGAACATTGTCCAACGAAAGATGAGACAAATCAACACCAAATTGCGTGTCATTGAGGATCATCGTCCGCTATCAGTCTTATGGAATAGTTTTCATGTTGTCAGAATATGTAAAATGTAAAAATAGTATTTGATTTGAATAAAATTTCGTTACTTCGTTGATTAAACCTGCTGCGTTTTTGCTCACAACTTAAGTCTCATACGTTATATACCACGTGACACGTTACTACTACTCAATACACGACAAGATAATATTGTCCTTCCTTGACGAAACATATTTGAAAGATTTCGAGTATTCTTATTCAAAGCATAAACTGATGAATAGACCTCTACGACAGTCTCTTTAATAGAGACACTGTGGCACTCGATTTCTTTTTGTAACTGAGTGAAAGTATGTAATTCAAATAATGAACACAGTTGCTGTACTTTCAACATATCACAAAAAAGCCCGAGCTCTTCCTTTTTGCCGGCCCTTTTTATTTGAACGAATAACTCATTATTCATCTGCCAACATAGTTACGGACGAAAGACAAACACTTTTTATATAATGTAAGTAAATGAAGGCCCAACATAAAAAGTTATTGAAAATTTAAATTGGCGATTTTTCGTTTTTTTAATAAGAAAAAAAACAATTTATTTGATATATTTTCAATAATTCTTTTACCATTTTATAAATGGAAACCGGTGTTGGAAACCAATTATACGATATCAAAGGGCAATTCATCTTTTACAAACAAACCCGCACCTCAGGGAACTGATTGAAAACTGCTGATGTTGCCAAGCAAACAAGCAATAACGGATACAGGGTGGTTTCTGCACTATAAAGAGTTAATTACTTTCACAAAGGATAAATCGAAACCTTTCAGAAACTGTAGTGTAAATTGCATTGCCTTATTAAAAAATCAAAGAAATACGATAAAGTCTTTAAAAATAAAGCGGCGGTAGATGTAACGAATAAAATTTATTCTATACAAGAATTTTCTATATTAAACTGAGAATTTTGCAGTTATCGGTCTGTAAACGAACAAATGATTTATTTTCATTACGACCATTATAGACATCGCAATTCGCTGAACGAACTTAATTTAAATCAAATTAGCAGGGAGTTTGTAAATTAGTTTTCTAACTACGACGACTAAGTTGCCAAGTGAAGTGTAAAGAATGCTACTGTAATCTGATTATATGGAAAATTAAGTATTGTTTGATGATATAATTAATTCAGAAAATTTCTCCTTCTCCACGCGATCGCGTTTTCTAATAATTTATTTTACATTCACTAAAACTTGTAATATAAACAATACAGAAATTATTCTCAATTTGTGTAAAAAAAGATATTTACAAATCGTGATTAATTTGCTGAAATGAAACCTTTTGTCAAATGATTAGTGTAATGTGTAATGAACATGAACACTGCTGACTATCGATTGAAATAGGGTTGTTTACATGAAATTACTACGCTCTTCATTGTACACATGTGCTTTTATCAATAGCTCTGTGACGTCTACAAGTAAACGAGAGTATCCAAAAAGGCATTCATTTAATTGCAATTATAACGGTAATTAGTTTGCTCCCTATTGATAACACAGATGGTACCCACATTAATAAACAATTTAATGAATAATAATTGTTCAATAACGTTCATTCTTATTTCTCAAGAACGAATCGACAAAAATTAAAAACAAAAATAGTCACGTAGAGACTGAAATTGGCTTTCAATAAAGGTATTACTCGACCCTCCTTCCTATTTGAAAAATGTCATAGGGTGGTTGTGGGGGTTAGGGAGATGAAGTGAGAGAAACGCACGGTATGTCATAATGTTTCCTTTGATATCAAATTTAACGTGTCTCGCCGTTTTTGGCCAGGAAATTGATTTACAAAAATTTGTAGGGTGGGACTGTTTTCCCTGGGACACCTTGTTTTGGTAGTCACCAAATTATCAATTTTACTTTCATTGTACTATAATACTTTGCTCTCGAATTTCTATTTAAGCTGTAAATACAGTATGTCCCCGGATTGTTTGTACTTACAGAAGTAATACTTATCCTTCAAAACTCGATGGATATACGACTTGCTTATGTTCAGTTCAGTTCAGTTCGGGAACCTGCGCCGTAAAAGTGTTTGAAGTTGGTCACGTACAGAATCCACTACATTTTCATCGTGCAATTTCTTTTCCTTTTTCTTGTGTTCATTTGTGCTTGTGTACGGGAACGTCATCTTATTGTACAATAAAGCAAAATAACTGTAGATCAAGGCAATAATTATTTGATAAACTAGTGCTGATGTATTGTCATATTGTCAGTATTAATGTGATAAATTTAATATTTATTGGGAAACACAAAAACAAAATTTTTCTTCTCTTCCTCTTGTACAAACAATACGGGAACATACTGTATAAATGTATTTTAAAATCCTAAATAATATGTCTCAATAACAAAAATGTTGCCATTTTTGGACTGAACGAAATCAGAATCGCTTAACCGTCACCCGCATGACAGGATACCCGGGTGCTATTTTGGTTTTAAATGGGAGATATTTTAAGCTTTTTATTCAACAATTTCAGCAAATAAAATTTCTATGTAATTTTGAAACCGTCGTAGGTAGTATTTTATTACAAAATATAAATATGGCTATTTCTGACAGCTGCGGTACCGAATACCTTGTAAGAAATTTTATTTTTTTAAGTTTTGAGGGACACCTCAAAGTAGAAGTGTATAGGCATTGTTTGCTTTATCTATAGAACTTGCGTGGCGCCCTTCTCTTATCAAACATGTCATTCTGAACGGCTGTACACACAAAAGGTAAGTCCCTTCAAATTACTAGCTCACTCCCAATCTTGCCCCTGGTACTGAGCTTCCCGTGGATTACCTCTCCTAACATTTTGTTGCAATCAATTCTTCCCGTAACATAATTGTATTTCCAGAGGATTTCGTTGGTTTTCTTTCCTACCGTAGTAGTAGGGTTTTGGTTTTGGAGGATCCATTTAATTAAAAATTAAAAGGAAGTGGATAGCTGAAAGGTTTGCTAGGATGCGAACTTCGCTCATACACTATAAAAGTGGGTGTGGAAGGGGTAGAATTGCGATGTGTACAAAAGTTACCTAAGCATTTATACAAAGTACTCCTTTGTTTTAAATTTTGTTCTGGAATATTTTATACCTTGTACTTAAACGAACAGCTATCGCCACCTATTGGCAATAAAAAGAATTAGCAGAGCTAAACGGTATAATTTGGAATTGGTAAGCAAGATACTACAACAAAAGCTTCTTATTAGAAAGGAATGGCGGTAATTGTGCCAGAATGTAACAAACTCAGAGATGAAGATTGGAAGAAAATAATGAACTAATACAAATTTCGATTGCTATTCAAGTGAGTAATAGAAATATGGATTGAAGAAAAGTTTTGTAGTGTCAACCTTTTTATTTTTATCGTACGCTTCTATAACTATTTGAATAGCAAATGTGAAATAGATAGATTTATTAAAAAATAATTTGAAGGAAACGAGAATGACTGATCGGCAGTTTATGCTCGTCCGGAAATTTATTGCTTATCAAATTCCTACCAATTTTGAGTTGTAATTTACTGTATAAGTACTGCGTAGCCATATATACGTGCTAGATGAACCACGTCTTAGTTTTCCTAAGGTGAAGTTCTGATGCCCTTATAAATTCATGACCTAAGCGGTATAAGCCGGGTCATTATACAATACGTACCCAACCCATCTGTGTTCGTTCTCTTTTGAACTAAATCCGTAATTATGTCCACTATTAAATAACATAGTTATTAATTATTATAATTACCTTAAGGGTGAAATTTAGGATTAGAAATTTACAATTATCCTCATTCAGTTCAATTAACCGTTTACTTTAAATTTCAGGTATGTAACCAAATAAGTTCGTGCGTTTTTTTTATGGTAAAATAAAAATATTTATTAACAAACGATAATACATTATTAAATCCATTGAAGGTCAGATATCACAAAGGGGGTAAATTGTAATAAATAAAACAGCTCTAAACCTCCCCTTAGACGATGAAATTTAATGAAGTAAAGTCAAACTTGATGAAAAATGAAGGTGGTCATGTTTTTTGTTACGTACATAAATGTACTAAACACTAGCCCCAATAAATGGCAACACTAGCGGTAATGAAATTTAATTGATTAATTGGCAGCTCCTCGTGAGAACATCAACGTAGGAGACAAACCAGCATTAATCAGAAGAATTAAATTAATATTTTGAAAAAACGCCCCGTTCTTTAACCTAGAACGAAGGTGAAACCGACAAAAGTAAGAATAACTATAAAATTAAATTTTGAAGGGACAGCGACATGTTTCGAGGCCAACTGGTTTCATAATTTTCCTTTGAATTCGCTTGATAAGATTTTCAGCCCTGCGTCGGCTGAAATCGTGACTCAGCAGCCACTGACCTAAGATCGTCTTGTGGGACTCGCGTTAATGCATTTGCATCAATATACTCAAATGATACCCAAAATGATATTAGATAGTCAAAAAATCAACGTTGTTACAGTATTCTAAGTATTTATAAATATATCTGAAAATCTGATTCTTTTAACCCTCTTCTTTTCCCAGGTCGGTAGGTACTGAGTACCGACCCATTAGTCGGCATCGTCGATGTACTAACTAATTAGTTAAATCATATGTTTTATCGCCAACCGGCAATAGACCCATGCATTACCATAGCGATTTTCGGAAGTAAACAAACTGTAAAAATGAAACATTTTACCTGTCGCTAATATTTATCAATATACCAATGACTGTTTGACAGAAATCGTTTGTCACTGTCCAACAGTAAAAGTTTTGTCACGAATTATTTATAAAAAGTAATGGAAGAAGACGTTCGACGTTCAGTGCACGCCGCCTGAAATTCAGAAGAAGTCGTTAGAGACGGCTTTCGAAATTCTGCCACAAAAATCAGTCGAAAAATACAATCGCCAGTATGACATATTCATGGAATGGTGCAAAAAACGCGGAATTGAAAAATATAGTGAAAACGTTTTACTGGCGTATTTTTCCGATTTATCGAAAGAGTATTCTCCTTCTTCGATGTGGTCGTATTATTCCATGGTGAAAACAACCCTTTCAGCAAAAAATGACGTTGACATTAGTAAATATAAAAAACTTTACGACTTTTTTAAAACAAAAAGGACGAAATCATATTCCAAAAAAGCCCAAACCCTTGCACAAGAAGAGATACTAATATTTTTACTAATTGCACCGGATGAAATCTACTTGATGATGAAGGTAATTTATGCAAACTTTTCAAAACCAATTTGGTATGAATGTACTAATTATTTTAGATTTGTGTTGTATTTGGCATTGCCGGGGCTTTACGAAATGAAGAACTTTTGAATTTAAAAGTAAGTGACATAACAAAGTTTTACATATTGATCACTAGTTCATAATGAATATATTTTTTTAAATAGGTATGAAATTGAAAATAATTTCCAGCATTTTCTCTTGACCACATTTTATTATAAGATTTTTTATTTCACTGTTCTATCTCAAATAGTTTCAGAGTTATGGCCGGCCTCCTTTCTTAGTTGTACATCCTGTACACAAAGAAATCAGCAACTGACATCCTACACAGCCGCCCAAGATCAAATTAAATTACTTGCATTACTTTTTTAAAGAAAATATCAACCTTTTATGGTATTTATAATTTAATTCCTGTTTTTCAAGATACCCCATACCCGCCACTGTATCTCGGAAACCAGTCATAGGATCGCTTTGGGCCCATGAGACTTTTTGGTCAGAAAGTCGATATCTACAATATACTAAAATTTTATCAAATTCCGTCATTTTTGGAAATCTCATTAAAAGTG
The DNA here is from genome assembly GCA_036250285.1 of Pyrocoelia pectoralis. Classification (NCBI taxonomy): domain Eukaryota; kingdom Metazoa; phylum Arthropoda; class Insecta; order Coleoptera; family Lampyridae; genus Pyrocoelia; species Pyrocoelia pectoralis. The sequence goes on along the minus strand of CM070075.1, from coordinate 32,685,187 downwards.
TGCATCCTCCTTTATCTAAGGTGTTGATTCTCGAGTTTGTAACCATGGTAATAAAATTTTCGTGTAAAAAGCAATTTTATCGATAAAAAATCAACATCTTATGTATTTACCCCCGATAATTCTACTAAAGATTTACAAATTATTATTAACAGAGATAATAATCCTCAAACATTTTCAATTGAATCTCCTTCGACTTCAAGAATCAATTTTTATAATGCGTCAGGGTGTAGGTTTAATATAACAATTAATAAGTAGATTTGTTTTGTATTCGCTGCTATTTTTCTATTTCTTTACTTTGTTATAATAAAATGTGATGAGTTATAATATCTCAATTTCTTTAAATTAGAATTTTTTACGGTTGGCGATAAAAGTTTGTATGCGTGTCTTTATCGAACTCGCCTGTTACTCGCCTCGCTCGCCTCATAATCTCAGACGAGTTCGATAAAGACTAACTTTACTGACGTGGTACATAAATAACTATTATATCACGTTATACTGAAGTATAATGAAAATTATTTTTAGTTAACTACATGATTTTCCCATTTTCCGTTATTTTTTCACCTTGCATACGCAATTACGAAAATCACGAGTAAGATTTTGACTTTCTGGATTTATAAATGTTTTTTGATGTTTTCGCACAAAGTTTAAAGGTAATTGTTGTTGTTAATTAATTAAAACTACAAAGAATAAAAATTTACTACCGAAATATTCGTTCCATTGTGAACTTTGACTGAACCCAAAGCGTTTAAATAATAAAAAAATCAAATCCATTTAACACAATTTCATGTTTCAACTTTACATTTACATATACTTCCATTACTTTTTATAATAATAATAATCTTTCAATTCCAAATTTTACATTTCTTTACGGGGTTCATCTTTGAACCAGACGGACACTTAAAATCTTTGGAAAATTCTTCTGAATTCATTAGCGATACCTGTACTCTATACATTTCACGAGAGTATTCATTTGTGGTAAGAACGTTATTTAAATAATCCTCTGATGCTATCTCACACCACAATCGTCCAAAGGAAATCCAAAATAATTGGTTTGGTGTATATTTGCTTAAAGATGGTAAGCGACCTTCATCAGAATGAGATTGTATCCAACTTTGATACGCTAAATACCCGGCTACAATGCCCGTTGCATCGACCTGATCTTCTCTGCTGGTGCGCCTTGCCATCGCCTAAAGAAAGTTGCATTAATACTAGTTACAGTAGTAAGTAAGTAATAATCAAAACTGTTTGTCCTACTGAACTGTTTAAGACAACAATCCCCACTGGTACGACTGCGAGAATAATTCCATTTAAGTAAATTTGAATGGAATCGTATATTACGTAAGACGTTTCCAAAACCGCTAAGGACAGTAGCCATGGGCCTGGTGTGTACGGGAGTAATAGAGCTGCAGAATCTCTGAAAGCGTCGGACAAAAGGTGACCGTGTTACAAGTCGAAGTATATGCAATCCTGACAGCGGCTGCTTAGCCAGCTATTAAAATAGAACCTTCCCACAAGGAAAATCTTAATACAGACAGCAAATCAGCGATTGCAGCAGTAGATTTATATGTGTGTAAATTAGGGGCTAGTCCTTGAATGTACACAAGACAAGTGTAATACTGTCACACCAGTAAGAGCACTTAGCAGCGTCCATTTTAAAGTTAAGTAGGACGAACATAAAACTGGCAATAGACATGTTCATAGGCACCTGTCGTCTGAACAAACGCGTACACTACATTGGACTGGCCAGCAGCCCGTTATGCAGAGGTTGTGGTGAGAAAGAAGAAACACCATAACACGTCATCTTTCAATGCGAAGCATACAGAAAAGCTGGACTTTGTTAAAGATAGGTTTTGTCGCAGGGTAATAACGGAGAGCACAATAGACCAAAATATCGCAGTGCATAAACCAATCGGAACCACTCCTAGAATAAATAATAATTATAATAAGTAAAGTAATACCTCGTCGTGATGCTTCTGGACATATTGTGAACGCAAGCAATTAATCCTTTCATTTAATTTCGCAAGAGCCTGATCTGAGACCCAACTTCTCCTCAGACCATTTTCGTCATATCCTAATCCCGCACCACTCAGTCCATAATTGATGGTGCGAGCAACCGTAAATCCCATTGATGCATAATTCATGTAGTTTGGGAAGTTTGGATTATAAAAAGGATTCGAAATAAATCCTGCCAAAATTTCTACAAAATACACAAGTAATTCATACGGCATAGTCGAGAATCGACTTAGTCATACGTATTGCATTTTCATAGAAATTATAATATATTAAATTGTCTGTAACAGAAGCGTATCTTTCCCACTCATCTCTCTTCGGAACAGTTCTAAACTTGCTATACTTTGCATTATTAATACTTTTAGAAATGCTTAAAAAGAGTTCTAGGAAATTTTCTTTATACTCCACCTGCAAAACATTTTTCAGTATGTGGAAAATGTACCTATAGCAGTATACGTACTGGTTCGTAGTATTTGTCCACTATCTCATCATCAAGAAGTTCCTCAGGGTAAGCAACAAGGTCGTACAGATGTTCTATTTTTTTAATAGCAGCGTCCTTTGTTACATCATCTACCCATTCATTAGCGTGAATTAGAGACAAAAAAGATGATTTAACGTTTCCTACTAATTCGGTCATCTGCTGTTTTATTGTTTTGGGAACATATTTTCTTACATATAAAGCTGATAGAGCAATGGATAATCTACAAAACTACTCTTAAATTCAACATTATATTAATATTAATACATACTTATCCTTAATTAATTCGCGACAATGCTGGTCTGGTTTGCTATCTATGTTATGCATGAATCGCAAACCAACGGCGCTCAGCAATTCGGCAATTGCCCGAAACTGGACATATGAAACTAGGGTTCTGATAAAAAGTATATGTTAGTATAATACCAATAGTATATCTGCACGTGGTATACTATTATCAAACAGTGTTCCAAGTTAAAGATTGTTAAAATAGTCCCAGTCTGTTTTTTAATGGCCTTCAAGATAAAAAACGGAGCAAAAAATCGAACCGTTAATCGCCAAATATGCTTTACGCTCCCTAATTACATGCTGAAATTCCAGGATGTTATATATACTATACGATCACCATTATTTATTTATGTTTCATAAAAACCATGCAAGTGTCTGAAACCTGCACAGAACATTTTTTTAATAGAGCGTCGGTTGTCGATTTAAACCTAATGCTAATAGTCTGGTGCACGGTCTAATTCCCAACAACCTTTATGTTTATACAGGGTGATTCACGACTATTCCCTCGGTCTCTTATGCCTAAAGGGTACAAGATATCAGCGTCATTTTTTGGTGACATATGTAAATTGATATCGACTATTTTTTAAAATTATTTTCAATTATACAGGATGCTTCACAAAATTGTAATATATTAAAGTTAGGTTTTTTTAAATGCAACCCCCTGTATTTTTATACATTTTTAGATTATACGTTAAAAACTAAGGTAACTTTATTAAACGTTCCCTATACCTATCGCTTACCAATTTTGAGAAAATTGTGATTTTAAGAAAAATATTCAATTTAAACAACCCCTAATAACACGGAAACCACTTACTTTTAGTAACGCAAATTTATATCGATTTATCTGGACCTTTAAGGCTTTTATTTGCACTACGTAGGATTTCGATTTTTTGTACAGGGCGTTTAGAAAAAGGATTCGTATTTTATATTTTTCAAACATCAAAAACTCACTTAATTTAAATGGAACACCCTGTATGTTTTTATTCTATGTTGAATAACTTTTCATTTTCTATCAAAAACTATGAGTAATAGATATGTCTAAAATCAACGATTAAAAAGTTATTAAGATTTTTCTCTAAAATTTGTATGAAAATGGTTTTGTTTGCATTCTAGTAGGCAATGATTTTTTTATTGTACTTGATAATTAGATATGGGATCATAACTTAATTAAAAATGAAATTAATAACAAGAAGTAATCATTTATGGAAAAAAATGGTATAGTAAATGCTCAATATGATGACCATTTTCTTCTATGCACAACCGTACTCGATTTTCAAAAGATCTAACGTTTCTCAGGATATCTGGTGTTATAATAGCAAACGCATCCTTTATTGTAATCTTTATGATCAGCAGTGGTAGGTGGAGTGTTGTGGACCCCTCCTTCCAATCCATTTATTGAGGAATTGTCTATCTAAATATTTTTGAAAAAAACATAAACACCATTCTTATCACATTCAACTTCACCAGAATTTATATGGACGAGGCTTTCAACGAAGGTTGAATTTTTATTTATGGAGTCTCGAAAAAGTTGGAGAAGAAGATAAATTCTTTAAATATGTTTTATTTACCGACGAATTCACTTTCCACAACATAACGGCTTGGTAAACTGACATAACTTTCATTACTAAATCGTCACCTGTATCGCACTGTTGACCGCCAAAACCGGTGCAGTCTCAATGTATTTGGGAGAATTTTGATTTTTTGATGGAAACTTGAACGGAGTAAAATTTTTACGGATTTTAGAACAACACTTTTTCGAGTCTTCTTGATGAAGTTTGTTTAGATATTATTATTATTATTATTAAAACTTTAGTTTACAACGCCCCACCTACCACTGCTGACGACATGAAGATTAGAATAAAGGATGCGTTTGCTACTATAACACCATAACGTTAGAAGTTCTCTTGAAAACGAGTGCGGTTATGCATAGGAAAAAAAGGCATTTAGGTACTACAGTATTTTTTCCATTGCTTCAATTTCATTTTTAATTAAGTTTTGATCACATATCTAATTATCAACTACAATAAAAAAAATCATGGCCTACTAGAATGCAAACAAAAACCATTTCCATAGAAATTTTAGAGAAAAATCTTAATAACTTTTTAATCGTTGATTTTAGACATATCTATTATTCATAGTTTTTGATAGAAAATGAAAAGTTATTCAAGATAGAATAAAAACATACAGGGTGTTCCATTTAAGTTAAGTGAGTTTTTGATGTTTGAAAAATATAAAATACGAATCCTTTTTCTAAACACCCTGTACAAAAAATCGAAATCCTACGTAGTGCAAATAAAAGTCTTAAAGGTCAAGATAAATCGATATAAATTTGCGTTACTAAAAGTAAGTGGTTTCCGTGTTATTAGGGGTTGTTTAAATTGAATATTTTTCTTAAAATCACAATTTTCTCAAAATTGGTAAGCGATAGGTATAGGGAACGTTTAATAAAGTTACCTTAGTTTTTAACGTATAATCTAAAAATGTAATAAAATACAGGGGGTTGCATTTAAAAAAAACCTAACTTTAATATATTACAATTTTGTGAAGCATCCTGTATAATTGAAAATAATTTTAAAAAATAGTCGATATCAATTTACATATGTCACCAAAAAATGAAGCTGATATCTTGTACCCTTTAGGCATAAGAGACCGAGGGAATAGTCGTGAATCACCCTGTATATACAGTATTTAAAGACCAAAATACTCGCATCAACTATAACGTAAGTATGTTACAATTTATTAAAATTTAAGGGTGTCTGGCAGGGGGTTGCCACGATACTAAGTGGCTGGCAATACATCACGTGATTTCTAATATTATCCCGAAGAAAATGTATAAAAATGACACTTATACGAATTTGGGGAATAATTTTATACACCTTTATTACCTGCTACCTGCCAAAACCACGATTATCCAAACGTCATAGTCGCCAATCGTTCTTATCTGTGTTGGGAACATGCGCAGAGAAACTGTCAGCTATTATAAAATAAGGAAGGTATGGAAGTCACGGGCTGTTGCTCTAAAAGGGTGCGTATGGAACAAGAGGTGAGAGGATAAATTTATAAAGGGGCATCGAATTCGACTAATTATGGAAATTTTACGAGTAAAGTTAATGGAGAAAAACCTTTAGAGAAGAAACCATACCAGCGGAAATGTTATAACTGTGGTGAAAAGGGGAATATTGTGGTGAATTGCACTAAACCAAAGATGGAACCTCAATGTTATTACTGCCGAAACACAGGACATTTCATTAGTGAATGTCTAAAATTGAAGGAGAAAAACGCGCAATTAAAACAACAGTCATCTTCGATATGGTAAATCCAAGTTAATCAATATCAAACGTACGTTATAAAACCAATTGGGCATTAGTTGTGCGAAATCTATGTTTGACACGGGTATCGGGTAGTCCAATTTCGTGATTGAAGGAATCGTTGGCCAAAAACGTCAATGTTCAATGGAGACCATCTGGGACTGATCAAAACCGCTACACCGGAGTAAATGGTTCGGTAATACAAGTTTTGAGTAAGTGACAGACTAAAATTAAAGTTGAAGAAGGATGTACTGTGGAGATTGATTTTAATATTGTACCCGATAAGGCCATGTCATTTGAATGCATTTTAGGATTTCAGATGATAACTTAGATGGTACTTCTGGTAATAAGGATGTTACTGTTAGGGCGAAGTCTGAGAAATCTGAAACTGAAAATGTGATTTTACCGGAAAGCATTTTAGTTGAGCTTGATATTTGTAAATATTTGTAAATAAACACTGCACTGGATGAAAATTATCGTATAAGGATGCGTAAGGTAATGAATGTGGTTTATATAAAACCTAAAAGATTTAACGATGCGAAGACAAAATTAGAATTGAAGTTAGAAATAATAAATAATCAAGGTCCATTTATTGCGAAGAGGTATTATAAGAACTAGTAAATCCCAGTATTGTTCGCCAATTGTGTTGTTAAAACGTAAAAATGGTAAATATTGCATGGCTGTTGATTATCGTGAATTAAATAAGAGAACTGCAAAGGATATTCCTATTCGGCATATTGAAGATCAAATGGATGCTTTACGTGGAAAAGCATATTTCACTAAATTGGAGGACATGAAGGATAATTTTCATCATATTCAATTAGCTTACGAATCATTTTGTGACATATTTGGGTCAATTTGAATATATAAAAACACCTTTTGGTTTGAAAAACGAAAGTTCTTTCTTTACGCGTTATATTAATGCTGTTTTTAGAGATAAGATTAATGAAGAAAGAAGAAAATACAAGAATTTTGAGATGGTCATTAATTTTACGAAATTATGATTTTACTATTGAACATCGTGGAAGTGAAATGATGAAACATGCTGATACATTAAATAGACAACATGTATTGGTCGTTACGGAGAATAATTTTAGGAGAAATTTGATTCTTTTCAAAATTTAGATCCGAAAATTGTTGAGTTAAAGAAGAAATTGGAAACAACTCAGGATACGAATTTTGAAATGAACAATGAGATATTGTACAAAAAGTATGAAGATGGATTATTATTGTGTGTTCAAAAAATTACGGAAGACAATGTAATATGGATTTGTAATGAAAATATTGATCATCAAGGTATTGACGAGACCTTCGAGTATTTGCGATAAGTTTATTGGTTTAAAAATGCACGAGAAAAAGTTAAATGTTTTAAATTTATTTATTTATTTATTTATTCCATGTACAAAGTTACATTATGTTTACTTGATTAACATTTTGTGAAGTCACAAAATATATTACTTACAGCAATATTGCTAATCGTGCTGAAGGAACTATGCATTGCCCGAAAATTATATAAACATTTGAATCATGATGGTCCTTTAGAGAGATCGTCTAGGCGATATATTTGAAATCAAAGATGCTTTTACTAGATTTGTTTGTTCGATTTTATGCTGTGGTTTCGACCAAAACAGATGAAGTATTGAAGCATTTAAAAGATTATTTCAGAAATTATAGTAGACCTGCTCGAATTATGTCTAATAGAATAGAGGAAGTTGTTTCACTTCGAAAGATTGTGAAGATTTTTTAATAATCTTGGAATAGCACACGTGAAAGAAGTGGCTACTCATACTCCTCATGCGAATGGACAAATTGAACAAGTGAATAGAACTATAACACTATTGTTAGCTAAGGCCATGTCTTCAATAAAATTGTGGAATCGCAATCTGAATGAAATAGAATACGGAATAATTAATAACACTACAAATCGTTATTTTATTAGAGTTGTTTCAAAATCTCGTGGTAATAGATGCGCGGCGGGATTTTGTACGATACTAATATGAAGTTCTATAAATAATTACACCTAGGTGTATTTATTTACTCTACATATTTAGGTTGGCATTTTACCTACCGATGTTTCTCGACGTATAACGTTGTGTCGAAATTGTTTTAAATCTCGCCGCGCATCTCGAATGCCACTTTATTTTGCAACTGCTCCACCTATGTATTTTCTTAGTTATAATAATACAATTTTGATGTGAAGCTTAAGGGGCTAAGCTTAGGTCAGGAAGGCCGAATTGTAGTAGATAGTTGTCAGATAATTGTGTTTACATTCGAGGAATATAAAATACATGGAACATTTAGTAAAAAATATTTATATTATTACAGCAATAAGCATGGGCGCCCATGGGAGGCAAAAGGGAGCAGTTGCCCCACCCCCCCTGAACTCGGACTCTAAGCAGTAATAATTTCTTAAATAACGAAACGCTTTTTTAATTTGCTTCATATTGTTGAAAGGCTAATGATCTTCCCCAAATTGCCCCCCCCCCCCCATGAAATTACTGTATGGGCGCCCATGGCTATAAGGTTTGGACGTTTTGTTATAGTCTTAACGTACAAACTCGGAGACGCGTGTTTAAATTGAACTCGTGACCGAAAAATGTATACACAATAAGCGTGTTTCTAAGTTTTTTTGAAAAACCGATTTGGAAAAATGTCACTATAGTCTATACCACGTTAAATGTCCTCTGTCGGATTAAACGCTCCTAAAGGTAAGGCAAGGTAAAACGTATATGGTAACCTTTTCTTCCTTTATTACGTATACCTACCATTCAAAGTGGGATGAATGAATGGTAGGTATGCCTAATAAGGAAGAAAAAGTTACCATATACGTTTTACCTTGTTTTACATTTAGGGGCGTTTAATTCGATCAATGATGTTTATTCCAATTCGCTATTTTTTATTTACCTTTGCGGAGTAATACTGAGGATATCGAAAATTTTACTTAACCATTCCGTTCCATAAAAGAACACGGTATCATCATCGTTTATATTATCTATATTTGTCATCTTTGATAAATATGTTTTCCAACTGATACCGGGATATTTTGTTTGAAGCTCGCTTACTGACATTTGATTAAGTTTGTTTTCTGTTTTTATCTACAAAAACTATAGCATAACAAAAAGTAATAATTTTACCACATTTTACTTGTGCCAATTTTCTTTCTAGTTCAATAATTTTTTTTGCCTCTTCCATTGCGTATGAAAAATTCGTAGCACCCATAGCTACCACCAAGGACGCTATGTCATTAAAATAGTATATTAGGTTCGGTCCATAGAAATCTTGTTCTAAAATATTGGAGGAAACAAGAGGGTCAGGTTTTGTGAGCTAAAATAGCAACGCTTTCAAAAGGTTTAGCTAATTCCTAAATTTACCTGTAGTGCATACTTTTGTCTATCCGTTATGGATAGAGGTAGAAATATATTCGCATTAAAACCAATAGCAGAAAGTTTGAAGGCTATTTCAGTCCAGTCAACCGTTGGCAAATCCCCTTCCTTAGCCGCTATCCAACCACCAAATTCTTCGAATACCTCCTTCGCCTTATCCAATGCCAAATTCATATTACGGTAACTTTTTACACAACCATCATGTAAACGATATACTAATTCTGCAGGTTTAGATTTGGAAGAAGTGAGTTCATTAAGAAATGTAGTTAATTTATTAGATTGATCATTTGACATAGCAATAAAATCATTATAAACTGTATGACCTTCTGGTAATTTTTGTTTGATATAATTATTGCATGTAAATGCATAAAAGTCGTCACATGGATCTACACTTTCATCAAGACCACTGCGTATATAGTCAGTTGCATCGAAGCAATTTGGCGCATAACACATGGTTCTAAATTAAAAATAAAATTGAAAATTCAGTCAAAACAAATTTTTTTGTCACTACTTACGGAGCTTCTTTCGAATAATGAGACATGGTCAATGTGGTGCAGAGAAAAACTATGAATATTTTTAAAATCATTTTCGCTATCACGCTTTTAATTGCTTCAGTGCGTGAGTTTTCTTTTTATACTTTAGATACCAGTATCAAACTTTATCTTTATATATCCATACATATTTACGCCTTCACCAAGGTAAGATAATATCTAAGTGATAGTAGAAGTTATATGTATTAACCTGTTTTTGTACATATGTGTACATTAACCACTTCAATCGATATGATATAGGTTTTCAAATAAAAGGAACTGATTTTGGAAATCATCATCAACTTGATAGAATACTGTTACTTCCCATAATAATGATATAAATGGAAAATCCGATAAAGAAACTCCATCGAAAATTGGCAATATCAATACCTTCATTAACAGCGAAATAGAAGACGGGTCTGTGGTACATAGAGTGGTATTACACCTTATAGTACGGGAGCTACGGGCATTTTTGGCTAGGGAAAATTTTTCACCATAGGTAGTTCTCTTACTATTTTAATAATGTAACTGACCGTCAGACCTTTGGGAGGCGGTAAATTAAGATGCAGGAGGCTGACGAAGTTGAGAAAAGTGTCAAAAAACACGTTTTCGTAAATAACTGAAAAAGTATCAATTTTATCAAAAACAAACACGTTAATAAAGTTGTAGCTGACAAAATTCCGCACACTTTGATGTTTTATTTTTATCTCTACGACCAATAGGAGCTCAGATAGATTTTTTTTTAATGTCGACTGTTTTGCCGCGAAACGGTAACACGTGCGCGCATCGCGCGTATTTCGCTTATATCTCGAGAATGGCTATGCGTATCGCAAAATGCTTCAAATAAAAGTTGTAGAGAATTTAATTACGAATAATTTTCTTTTTTAAACATTTCCATACGATTAATATTGACAGAGATATAATCACTTAAACCTTTTTCTAAGACACAATCGCTGCTCGTTTTGCATAATAAAATCAATAATAAGTGGAAAACTGTTGATTCTATAGTAGTAATTACGAGAGCTCGAGTATGACTCATGTAAGTAAGCAACGAGAATTAACCAATAACATTTATCTATCTCTGTTACACTTGAAGAATTGCATTTATAGAAAAGAAATAACAAATAATAAATATGTCTACCCATGCTTTCAATGGAACGTGTGTCCGTTTTAAAACCATATATGTATTCACTATCATCAGCTGTTCAAAACGTCACCTAAAATTTGCGCATTGTTTTTTTTCGACTTTATTCTGATATATTATTAAAAGTAGATATTATATTTATAAAAACAGTTCCTATTACCTATATTAATTAGTGGTTTAAGATGTCGCTTACTAATAAATAATTAAAAGTACTTAGTGTAAATATACAGATTAAAGTTTTGTTTTATTTTTATAAGTACGTAAGTATTATATTGTATCTGAATTTATAAAAAGGGAATTTCCTAAAAATTTGAAATTTCGTTCTTGTAGCTTTTTTAGATAAACTAGCTTTTATTTCATTAGTTAGGCATAAGAAATCAAAATCAGACATACAGAACCCAGACCCAAAATTCGTGTTGACTTGTACTATTGATGTGATGTACCTATATTTTATGAAGTAAAACACTTTTATTTTGTATCGTAATAATAAAATTATGCAACGTTTATTTTGTGTCTTCTCTTCGTCAGTCGTTTTCAAATTACTCCCATTTTGTTCGAACCTACGTTTAAACTCGTGTTTCGTGCATTAGCATTATAGTAAAGACTTTAGGTGTAGCAAACTCGAACACAAAACATAACCTGAACCTCAAATTTTGCACTATTTTAAGAATGAATGTCATGAATGTCATGATTAATATTATAGGTTATGTTATTTTATTAAAAAGAACTATGCGACATACGTTTCCTATTATTTCATTCATATGCTTTTAAGCGATGAGTCATACTCGAGCTCTCGTGATTATTACTATACGTACTTAGTGCATATAATAAAAGTTGTAGAGAATTAAATGTTGAATCTACACGTATACACGAAATATCATTTTGGTGATCTTTACAAGGCGATGGAGGAAGAAATACCTGTAAAATGATGAGCGTCGGCAGAACTTCTGCAAAACGAGCAGCGATTGTGTCTTAGAAAAAGGTTTAAGTGATTATATCTCTGTCAATATTAATCGTATGGAAATGTTTAAAAAAGAAAATTATTCGTAATTAAATTCTCTACAACTTTTATTTGAAGCATTTTGCGATACGAATGGCCATTCTCGAGATATAAGCGAAATACGCGCGATGCGCGCACGTGTTACCGTTTCGCGGCAAAATAGTCGACATTTAAAAAAAATCTATCTGGGCTCCTATTGGTCGTAGAGATAAAAATAAAACATCAAAGTGTGCGGAATTTTGTCAGCTACAACTTTATTAACGTGTTTGTTTTTGATAAAATTGATACTTTTTCAGTTATTAACGAAAACGTGTTTTTTGACACTTTTCTCAACTTCGTCAGCCTCCTGCATCTTAATTTACCGCCTCCCAAAGGTCTGACGGCCAGTTACATTATTAACAGTAAGAGAACTACCTATGGTGAAAAATTTATAGTGTATACTTTCCCTAGCCAAAAATGCCCGTAGCTCCCGTAGAAGAATTTACGTGAAGTGGAATAGGGGCGAAGGCATTTTTCACCGATTTTCACTTAAAAATATACAGAATGGATCATATTGCTACTGCATCTGCTCACTGACGTCAAAGTCCACACATTTTTTTGTACAACAGCATGACCAACCTCCAACTAAAGGTGCAACCATTGAAGCTAGAGCTATCCGATATGTTATAACGAAGACGATAAACTATAGGGAAGAGGAATATTGTTTATGTTGCACTGTACTTAAATTAACACACACGTAAAAATTTATAATAGTTCACTCATTAGAGTTAAAAAAGTTGTCACCGTCCAAAATTTGCCGCCGTTCGGAAATCCATCACTGTATCTGTATAGACCGTCTCAAGGTGACTAGACAGCGTGGAAAGTATAGGTAACGTTTTCCTTATGGGAATTTCGCTGCGACGTTTCCAGTTCTATGCAACGGGTGATGGTATATATTGACTGAAGTAAACGAAAACCAGAAGTTCCCAATAAACAAACATGCCAGGTAATGGGGGATGTTTATTTCTGATCAATGCGTTTTTTCTACAGAACATTTTTGTGGAGACATTTGGCATCGTTGTGTGCCATAAGGCCCTATACTGTTTAGTCGCCTTTATTCCATTTAAGAACGTAGTAGATGGCGCTACATCTGAGGGCAAGTTTACACAGCTATGTTTTTTGGTAATTTTCAAAATGCGGCAAAATTTAAAAATAGTATAATTTTGAAAACGTCATATATTTTAGAAACCTCTTTAATAAATCAGTGAATTTCTTTTATTAGCTAGTACATGATTGAAATAAGTGCGTTTCAAATAAAATGTGTTATATGAGATTGTAGATTGCCACTGACGAAACGAATTGTAATGGAGAACTTTGTGAACACATATGTAATTACATACAGGGTGATCCGGGAGGAAATGGAAGTATTTCAAAGACATGTCCAGGAAGCTAAAATAAGCAAAATAAGCTCATATGTTCAAATCCGATTTTCATTTGTTTGAGAGATAATTAGGTTTTTCTTTTTAAAAAGTTAATAAAGTTAAATATGACAACGTTGTCCTATTTGCCAATTTGAAACAAAATATTAATTAAGTTAATGTCATAAAAAGTGACAGTTGTAGTTGTTTTACAAGATTTCAAAAATGCCCCATATTTTCAGTCATAGAGAATATGCTGATATGATGCTTGTCTATGGATTTTGTAATAGCAATTCTGTTCATTCAGTAGAAGAGTATCGACGTCGTTTTCCGAATAGAATTCCTAATGGGGAACTGTTTCAAAATGTTTTTAGACGTGCTAGCGAAACTGGAATGTTCCCAAGTGCACGTATTGCTCCTGAAAAACTTGATTAACTTTATAAAAAGAAAAACCTAATTATCTCTGAAACAAATGAAAATCGGATTTGAACATATGAGCTTATTTTGTTTATTTTAGCTCCCTGAACACGTCTTTGAAATACTTCCATTTCCTCCCGAATCACCCTGTATAAAGCAAAACACAAGCAGGTGACATGAAGTTGATAATGTGTTATTTACAACGAATTCATCCGCTCAATGAATCGTGAAAACTTATATGCAAAAATAGTTATTTTTGTATCTAGTGCGCGAAATGCCACTTTGGTGATCGAGAACTGATTTATTTAACGAGGCGCAGCCGAGTTAAAAAAATAGTCGAGATCACCAAAGTATTTCGCCCACGAGTTGCAAACAAAATTTTTTCTACAAACGTGAAAAAATTATAACAATTATTTTAACGTTAAAATACAACACTCTCATCTAGTTTGCGTCGTCATTTCGCGCACGCTGTCATGGTAAAGTAGGAAAGTGAAAAAAAGGGTCACTTCGCGTATTGTTATCGATGCGCAAACCTTGTCATTTTTTGACGTTTGTAGAAAAATAATATTTCATATGACCATCAGATGTGGCCCATTTTACTCAAAAGGTTTTGAGTTAATGTCGTTAACACTTTACACAAAATGACCAAAAAAATGTTCTTATTGAGTGAGTAATATGTAGTAAAAATGGCGGATAGGAGAATATAAATGAAAAACACGAGCATTACAAAGAATACAAAATAATGGAGTTGACAAAACTCTATCTGACAGCAGGACAAAGAAGTCTGTCAACATTGGTAAACAAACGTATTTTCATAAAAATAGTGATATTTGAAGTAAAATTCAAGTTATATTGGTAAAATTGTTTGTCCTGCTGTCAGATAGAGATAATGGAGTTGACAACTCTATCTGACAGCAGGACAAACAATTTTACCAATATAACTTGAATTTTACTTCAAATGTCACTATTTTATGACAATACGTTTGTGTGTTTAAAACTGGTTTGCATATTAAGCAATGAGAATGAAGGTCAAGGCTGTCCTATGTTTACCTTCACTACCTTCTTAAATCTTACCACACTTTTGAAACCGTGTATTTCCGCCTCATGCGCATAGTAAGATACGTTTCGTCTAACCTGCTCGAAATTGTTTTCTGCTTTCCAGATACTAATTTCTACATCTGCATTCTGTCCACTGAGATAGATTTTGGCTTAAGTCGTTTCCCATGAAAAATATTTTCCACGAATCGCGTTTCAGTGATCTTGGAAAACTCTTGGTTATCCTTTAGAGCAGCACGACTTTTCTTTGTTGTAGGTACCATTGTCAGCCATGAGGAGGTTTTCAGAGCGGTAAGGAGGGTCCCCAGGAGAAAGGCACCGGGCTCGGACTCAAGAGAATTCCGGTTTGAATGTGGAAGTGTTCGACAGAAAGTGCCACCATGTTGCCCATTTCAAAAAAATAGGCCGGGTCGGTTACGTCAATCTCCCTCATCAGTCACCCGACTGAACTGATGGAAAGAGTAGGTACTGGCGGGAGACTGGAGAAATACGTACACCTGTCGTCGTCCTAATTTGGATTCAGGAGAGGGGAGGATTCCAAGGCACGTGGAGGTGACCATCATTCGCTTCAAAAGTCATGGAGCAACTAAAGAGAACAGGAACACCAGAGTACCAGAAAATGTTAGTACATACATAGCTATCTCACAAACGGGGAAAACGATGTAAGATTAGCATCCGGCCAAAGATGCAGTTATGTGGTGAATGGCGGCATGCCTCAGGAGTGAGTGGTGGGGTAGCTGCTCTGGAACGTGGTGCACTGAGGGGTTTTACGACTGGAGTTCTCGGCAGGAGTGACGTTAGTAACGTACAACGATGACGTGACTGTGGTGACTGTAGATAGAGGGCTGCTGCCGCGCGGGGTGACGAAACCAGAAGCGGCGAAGGATGAAAAAGCCCTATGACTGGTAATGAAGACCAAGGGTATCCTAGTGGCAGATCGAAGAAGGCTCCCCCCAGCCAATATCATAATAGATGGGGCGAGTCCCGCTCGAGAAAAGTCAATAACATATTAGTCATAAGAATCGTCAGAAGCCTCATCTACGTGGAGATGCGGAAAGGGTCGTGGAGAAGGCCACCAAAGTGGTAGATCAGATCCGTAGGCTGATGTGAACTATGGCGGTCCTCGGGAGAGTGGTTGTCGCAGTAATCAATAACATCGTACTGTACGATAGTAAGATATGGGGGAGCGAGATCAAGAGTGAGAGTCACGGCGGCCTATCGTACAGTGTGCACGATTGACTTGTTCGTGGTAGCTAACTCTCCACCCCTCATAGTGAAGATGAGACGCGAGGGGACCGAAAAACGATGTACTGGAGGAGAAGAGTCGAGAAGTAGGCAATATTAGACTAGAATACTTGTTTCGAAGGAAACACGGGGAGGTGATCTACCATGTTACACACTGTCTCCCCGGACATGGAAAATGGGGTGTATTTTTAAAAAATCGAAAAAGCGAACTGTCAGCGCGGGGAACAGCGTGCTGCAGTGTCGAAGGAGCAAAAAAAGAACGCTAACGCGTGGCATTTCAAATAGGGAAGGTAGTAGAAGAAAATAACATAATGCGATTGATGGGATATTATCTCCAAATTTATAGAAAAGGTAATAAGTACGAATGAATTGGAGGCCAGAAATAGGAGCATAACGACGTAATGATGAAAAATTACACAGAAGAATGTGAGAACGATACTTGCAGCCGATTCTACGAATTACAGTTTTGGTTTCCTCGTCGATTTCTTTTGGTGGTCTTGGTCTTGATTATGTAACGATTTCACACAATTTCAAAATTATAATAAAACAAATCTATTAATTCTTTACAAGAAGTTTAACGAAGATTCAATTAAATGTTAGCAATTTTACAAGTTTGAAAAATCTTATACCATGGTTGCTCAAACACCAAAAAAGGCACCATTTGAAATGAAATTTGAAATATTTTTTTAATTTCTTTTTTTACGTCTTTGAATTTTCTTTTTTTTATTTATGTTTGTTGTGAAATGTATTAAAAATAGCGTTTTGGTGCAGTTCCCAATTAGTGTGATAACAGTTCTATGGCGTCTGTATTTTGTTTTACTTCAAATATCCAATTCTCAAAGTAAGAACCGGGAATTGTATTTCCATTGTGTTTTCACAATAAATATTTGTTAGTTTTATCCAAGAAAATTCCTGTATAAAAAATGTTATTGGAAAGCTGATTACGTGATCAGGCATTTAATGTATACAGGTATGGAAAAATATTATCGGTGGATTGACTTATAATGAACTAGAAAGAGACCCAATAAGCATTATATGAATGTGAGAGAGACATAACGTTACCGATGTTGCCATTTGTAGATGTATATTTGCATGTAGTTATTAATACCAGCCTACTCAATAGACGCATGTATGGCATCAGCGCTTTTAGTTTGTTGTGTATTCTATCTCACTTAGCACTAGTGAATTCATTGCACTGTCTTTGTTTTACTTATTATAAGTCAATCCACCGATAATATTTTTCCATACCTGTATGTATATTAGTTCTGTTAAACAGCACAGCACTTCTTTTATAGTTTATAAAAATAAATCTGAATTCTAGCAAAGATACTACTTTACCAGGCCAAACGGAATATTAATACAAATTGTCGCGTAATTTCATTGAAAATTGACATTATTGCACAACACTGATTTATATTTGGTAGCAGTAAACAAAACACTTAACTAAACGTGATAAGTGTTATATAAATGATTAGATTGATCTATATTTAAAATTTTAAAATGGAATTTTACGTGTCGTAAATTCTTCAAATGAGAAGTGTAAACAGAAAGAAATGCAATCAAGGAAGTTGACATCAAAGCAACTAACGTATACAGCGTGTCTCACGGTGACCATCCATTAGAATATTTCAGAAACTATTACGATTTGAATTTTGAAAATTTGGGTGATGGGGTTTTCGGGCGTGGCCTCCTCAAATAAAATAATGGCGTCTACGTAACACTTCCGGTTTTTCCGGAAATGACACCAACTTTGCTATTTTAAATGTAACACCCTATATATTATTCCGATTTTGGATTCTACGTAAAATTTTAGGTGGACTTTCATCAAGTTTTCTTATTCCTAAAATTAACCGTTTCCGAGATATTTAATTTTTTTAATAAAAATTAAAATAAACATCCTCTGAAGTTTCACTAAAGTTTCAAGACTATAGGGAACCGAAAATTGTTTCCGGGGTTTTTTGGGTAGCTTAGGTCGAATGTGGCACCAGATACTTGCTAACGGACACCTGGTGCATCACACCGCGGCGACACCAACGTCATCCTCTGGAGTTTCACTAAAATTTCAAGCCTAGTGAACCGAAAATAATTTGTAATTGCTAGGACGGGGTTCTTCCAGGACCTCTATCCGGACCTGACCAGCCGTGCATGGTACATAGCCCGCCTGCAGAGGCGGATTCCGAAGTTCTCCACGAGATTTTGAAACTACTCTAACTACCAACCTTATATTAGGCGTTTTACATACAAATTTAATCTGTAATAAAAGGAACAAATTAAATTAAATTTAATTTAAACTAAATATTTTATAATATTAACTTTATACATTTGGATGATAATGTTATTAAACAAAACTTACATTTTTTTATATATGTATATCTCAATTTTATTTCACAAAATGAAAATGTCCACATCTATTCAAATGTTCCATTATAAGTTTTACCTCAAGATTTCCTGATATGATGAAACAAGCATTAGAATGAAAGCATTTGAGCGAAAATTTCAAGCGAAACTCCAGAGGATGACGTTGATGCCGCCGCGGTGTGGTGCACCAGGTATCCGTTAGAAAGTATCCGGGACCAGATTCGATCTGAGCGACCCAAAAAACCCGGAAACAATTTTTGGTTCCTTATAGGCTTGAAACTTCAGTGAAACTCAAGAGGATGACGTTGATGCTTGGATGTGGGGCACCAGGTAGGCGGAGGACGGTTTCCAATGATTTGAGCGTGAATTTCAGAAAAAGCTTCGGAGATGACGTTGCTCAGCCATCCTGAGCTCCAGGTGGGCGATGAGGCAATTTGGAGGTCATATTCGGGATCAGCGACCTCGAAAACCCCCTTGTACCCGAATTGAGTCGATTCTAGAAGCTTATAACGAAGTTATGAATTTTTTCTATGAAAATGCATTTTTCAGGATGCATTTTCGACTGAACAAATGCAATTTCGAAAAAAAACATGATGAAAAGTAGGTCAAAGTTTCCTATTAAATTTAGGAAGCGAATGCAAAAAAACCCATCTCAATCCGTCTTACTACAACATTTTGGTAGGTTCAGTGCTTTATTTCCTCGACTATAAGGAAACTTTTTAAAATAAGCAATTTAAAGTTGAACACTACAGAAAATAATTGTAGCGAATTTATTGTTATATAGGTACCTATATGTCGCATAAAAAAATATAAATATAATTTTGTGGGAAACAACATTTTTTAACTAATTATGCGATGATTTCTTCTTTCTTCACGGTATATTTATCTTCTACAAATAGAAATGTTTCTAAGCCATTTCTTATATTTGACTCCATTCCTTTTACAAGGTTTGTCTATAAAACGTTCTATTTCGTTTGGCGCCAGCCTTGGCCTTAATGCTTTTATTAATAATGACTATATTATTCCGTAACCTCATTTGTCATAAACTTCTTTCGTATCAGCACTGGAAATTGTGCTTGTCTCGTCTTCAGAGAAACTTACAGTTGTGATACTCTTACCTTATTCAAGATTGAACTTTTTTTCTTATTTCTTTTCCAAGTCTGGTCGCTTTCTCTCTGATTTTTAGGAAATCGGTCAAAATCTATGTTAACGCCTGCTATGTTTTAGTCCGAAAGCTTCTTTAGAGCCATAATTGCAGTCTACTGGAAAATACCAATTGGATCAAAACCGAAGGATGAGGTCACTTCCAATTGTGGAAGCGATCCCAAGATTACCTTTCGGGTCAGATTCAGGAATTTGAGAAACAATGTCTTTGATAGAACGCCACCTTTTTGGTTCTCCAACTTCCATTAAAAAAGGGTTCATTTCAGAATCTTAGAACCATGACAAAGACACTGCCGGCAACAATAAATTCTTGCTTTTGTGCCTTATTCCGAGTAACTCAACCGCATTTTTGAAATGATTCAAGTCTCTTACTAAATCATTCATCTCCTCCTGAGAAAACAGTTTTGGTCTTGTATCATCTTCAACCTTGATTCATCATCTGCTTCAGGTATGATTCCACCTTCATCAAAGCTAGTTATTTCTTCCAAAATAGCAGGAGTGTTGAGTATGTGTATATCCATTGTATGGGGATGGGACGAATTGCTAAGTGAAGATTGTTGGGTTTCCAGTTCATCAATTTCTATTGATTGAATCCGTCTAAGGCGCAGTTCGACTCCAAACGAGAAAACGATGATTTAAATTATAATAGACTTTAACACCCCCCCCCCTCATTGTTTTTTTTTATTAAAATATTTAAAATACAGGGTGAGCCATTGAAAAGGAAACACGCCTGTTTTGGGACACTTACACACCAGTTTCTTAAAAAAACGCTCGGACACGTCGATTTTTTATTTTTGGGGGACAACGTTTGATGTCAAACTTAACATTGACACATCAACCCCCTAACCCCAGTAACCCCTAACTCAAGAATTTAAATAGAGAAAGGGAGTCGAGCGACCCCTCATTTGAAGCGTCTTTTAATTGTCTAGTCGACAGTATGAATGAAAATGAGTTTTATTCAATTTTTTTTCGCCCCCATGAAAAGCACCCTCCAGATTAACTAAAGTGGGGGTGTTGTTTAGAAAAATCATGAAACACGCCACCTTTGACCTTTTGAACGGCACATTTCAGGATTTTTCCTAAACAACACCCCCACCTTAGTTAATCTAGAGGGTGCTTTTCATGGAGGCGAAAAAAAATTGAATAAAACTAATTTCGGTCATACTGTCGAATAGAGAATTAAAAGACACTTCAAATGAGGGTTTTCACTTTCCGGGTTTATGAATATTTTTGGATGTTTTTACACAAAGTTTAAAGGTAATTGTTGTTGTCGATTAATAAAATTAATGAAAGCTACATAGAATGAAAATTTCCTGCCGAAATATCTGTTCTATTGTGAACTTTGACTGAGCCCAAATCGTTTAAATAATAAAATAATTCAATCCGTGTAACACAATTTAATTCAATTCACAATTCAACTTTACATTTACATAACCTTCCATTACTTTTTACAATAGCCGTAAATATAATCTTTCAATTCCAAATTTTACATTTCTTTACGGGATTCATCTTTGAACCAGGCGGACACTTGAAATCTTTGGAAAATTCTTCTGAATTCATTGCCGGTATCTGTACTCTATACATACTACGAGAGTATTCATTTCTGGTAAAGTAGTTATTTAAATAATCCTCTGATTCTATCTCGCACCAAAATCGTCCAAAGGAAATCCAAAATAATTGGTTTGGTGTATATTTGCCTAAAGAAGGTAAGCGACCTTCCTCAGAATGAAATTTTATCCAACTTTGATACGCGAAGTACCCGGCAATAATGCCCGTTGCATCGGCCTGATCTTCTCTACTGGTGCGCCTGGCCATTGCCTAAAGAAAGTTGCGTTAATACTAGTCATAGTAGTAAGTAAAGTAATAATCAAAACATTTTGTTCTATTAAACTGTTTAAGACAACAATCGGTACGAGTGGGAGAATAATTCCAGTAAAGTAAAGTCGAATGGAATTCTGTATTACATAGGCGGCTCTAAAACCACTAACGATATTGGCTCTGGAGTGTATGGGAGTAACGGAGAGGACTGCAGAATCTCTGCAAGTCTGGGACAAAAAGGGACTGTGTTCCAAGTCGAAGTATATGCAATCCTGACAGCGGCTGCTCAGCTACTAAAAGAGCATCTTACCAAAATACAAACGTTTGCCTGATTAGTACCCTTCTTGGACGCCAGGTTTTTCCTAAAGCGGGCATCTACTATCGGAGTAAAAATGCAAGGCCTCTGACTTTAAGTGATCATAACAAAAAAACTGAGGGGTGAAATTTCTTCATTTTTGGGCAGTACATTAGTCATTTATATATGTTTAACATGTGTAAAAACCAAAATGCTAGAATCAGTTGTTCAACTTTTATTTTAATTAACAGCAATAAAAACGCTGTATGTAGTATTTTCCTGGCTGACGGTCAGTTTTAACTTATCATAAAATTGTTATTGTTTCATAAATTGTTACCAAATTTACAAATGTTGTAGCACACATACTTCTGAAAAGTCGACAGCCAATAAATATTGATTATTCATATGATTAACTGGTTTTATAAGCCCTAACCGAAAATGTGCTATTTTGCAATTTACGGAAGTTAAAGAAAAAATTCTTGTTTTAAATGCTAAATTTGATATTACTTAAATCTAACTGCATTATTCTCTTATTGAAAATAAAATTTGTTTTCTTGTAATTCAAAGTAAAACGCACGTAAAACGTTATGTTTATCGCGAAAGAAAGACGCACATATTCCCGCGAGAGGTAATCTACCACATCGTAAGCAGCGAGCGGCAACTCACAACAATGTGATTATTCTTTTGCATTGTACAAAACCATGCGCTTTATAGCAATAGTGTACGACAACAGCTACCCCGCGCGGCCGCGCTTCTCCCCTCCAACTGGTGCATGCATCCTTTTTTCAAAATTTCTTTAAAAAAAAACGATGTATAATGACATTATTTTTGTGAATCGTGTTAGACCACAGTATAATTGCTTTAACCTTGTTATGTTACTGTCAAATTGTTAATATCGAACGTTCAGGTACTGAGTTACATAAGATGTCGTTTTTTCATTATAGCTTTAATAATAAACCAATTGGCCTCAAAAGCATCTCACATAGACAAAAAAGTATACATTTTTCAAATATATAAGTATCTACCACTCAGTTTCAATAATATAGCCGTAATTAATTTTTAAAGTGGAGCGCTTGTGCGATTTGAGTCATAATTAGCGCTTTTTCTCACATACACTGATACAGAAAATTAACGATGTATTGTAAAAATCTAAAACTGTACACCTTTTTGTAGAAATAAATGGTCTTTTAAGTGCACTTTATTTCATTAAATTATGATTGCTAATTACTGAGATACAAGCTTCTAAAGTCAGACGCCTTGCATTTTTACTCCGATAGTAGTTACATATAACATAGCCCAAAGGGAAACTAAGCAATGCTCACAAAAGAACACTGCAGACACTGGTCGAAAATTCTATGACACACAACTATTCCAAGATCTTTCTAGAAAACCCAAACCGGCACTTATTGGAGTCCATCTTAAACTTAAGTAGGACGAACATAAAACTGGCGACAGAGATGTTCACAGGCCACCGTCGTCTGAACAAACACCTGCACAAAGGCAAGGTAACATCTATTTGGTAATGAAAATATTACACAAGAGGGAGTGAGGGAGATTCGCTCTACTAGAATCTTGGACTTTGTTGAAGATACAGGTATTCTCAAAGGGTAAACAATATCGGGCACCACAATAGACCAAAAGGTCGCACTGGGGAACAAATAGGGACCACCCCTAGAATAAATAACAATAAGTAAAGTAGTACCTCGTCGTTGTGCTTCTGTACATATTGTGAATGCAAGCAATTAATCGTTTCATTTAATTTCGCAAGAGCCTGATCTGAGGCCCAAAATCTCTTGAGACCATTTTCGTCATATTCTAATCCTGTACCACTCAGTCCATGATTGATTTCGTGGCCAACCACAGTTCCCATTGATGCATAATTCATGTAGTTTGGGAAGTTTGGATTATAAAAAGGACTAGCAATCATTCCCGCCAAAATTTCTGAAAAATACACAAGTAATTCATACGGCATAGTCGATAATCGGCTTAGCCATACCTATTGAATTTGTAAAGGCACTATAATATGCGTTAATGTCTGTAACAGAAGCGTAATTTTCCCACTCATCTCTCTTCGGAACAGTTATAAACTTGCTATACATAGCATTATTAGTAGTTTTAGAAACGCTTAAAAGGAATTCTAGGAAATTTTCTTTATATTCCACCTGCAAAATACATTTCAGTATGTAGAAAAAGTAAAGTCTGTTCAGAAACGAAGCGAAGTAATAAATCAACATATTTAACACTATAGTATGGAAGCGGCGTTATATCCTAAAACTAGTTTTAAAAGTATTTCATACAAAATCGTGACGCTTATATGTAAAATAAATGAACTATTTTAATTTATTACTTCGCTTCGTACAGACTTTAACTAAAGTAGTATACGTACTGGTTCGTAGTATTTGTCCACTATCTTATCATCAAGAAGTTCGTCGGGATAAGCGACAAGGTCGTACTGATGTTCTATTTTTTTAATAGCAGCGCCCTTTGTTGCATCATCTACCCATTCATTAGCGTGAATTAGAGACAAAAAACTTGATTTAGCGTTTTCTACTAATTCCGTTATCTGCTGTTTTATATCTTTGGTAATATATTTTCTTACATATAAAGCTGATATAGCAATGGGTAATCTACACAACTACTCTTAAATTCAACATTACATTTATGTTACTACATACTTATTTTTAATTAATTCGCGACAATGCTCGTCTGGTTTGACACCTATTGAAGTCGTCACATGAAAACCAACAAGGCTCGTCAATTCGGCAATTGCTCGATACTGGGCATATGAAGCTAGCGTTCTGCCAAAAAGTATACATTAGTTTAATGCCATAGCATATCTGTACGTGGTATACTATTATCTTAGATTATTCTAAGACTATTATCAACAAAATACCATTAGAAAAGTACAGTGTTCCATTAGAAACGAATCAAAAAAATAGAACCTTAAGTGCCAAATATACTGTACGTTAGAATAATATCAGAGGTACTCAAAACTCACTGTACGTTTCCTAATTACATGCTGAAATTTCAAGGTGTTATATCCTCAAAAGAAATGAAATCGAAATGTTATGAATATGTGATTAAAAACGTTGTCCTAGGAAGATACGATCACCAAAACAGTGGCTATTATTTATTTTTCATAAAAACCATGCAAGCATTTATTTTCCATCTAAAATGAAACCGCAAATTTCCATTGAATACTGATGAACTAGAACAACACCAATTATACTTCGAAAAAACGCTTAAACCAAAACGTTACAATTCCTAAATTTAAAATTAAAATGTGAAATAATGAAAAAGAAATAGAAGAGAAACATAAAACGGGAAAAAAGCAATTTCTTGCTGCGGGGGGATCAAAAAGCAAATTAGTCGATCTGAAAAAAGTGAAATCATAAACGTGCATAGAGGGGCGGGGGGGAGGCACTAAGATTTTGATTACAATTGTGAAAAGCATAGATTGGCTGAGAACACATTTTCTTACACATATACGGACTTTTTAAAATGTTTAGGGGGATATTCTATGATCCTGCAGATGGATCCAAAAACTACTCAACACAATGATGTTTGGAGAGCTTTTAGGTGACGTGTGAGGAAAATCAGCAACAGTTAAAACAATGCAAAGTTTGGCATTCGAGGCGACAAAACACACAAAATACCCAATCCTGCTTTCTTATTGTAAGAAACAAATCGTCCAGTTCCAACTCTAATTCCAGAAATTGAGCAACCAACAACATCCAATATACTAGAATGTTTCTAACCTAGACAAGAAATCGATCAAAACTGAACAAATAGGAAGATCACCGTTGCTATACCTGCGTCAGAATAAATAAAAGATAGAGGACGCGAAGCATAAAAGATAAACTGTGTAAAGTTGCACTAAAGAAGCTTTTAAAATAAATCTGTGCGCCAGTTCAGAATCAGAATACTCATTAGATTATTAAATAATTCTTCCAGTCACTAACAATAATTTAGCGGCAATGTGAACGAGTATGTGGACTGTAATGAAGATTACCACAAAGAACACGACTACACTGTGTTGTGGGCCATCGCTGAGTTCATTTGAAAACATCTGCCAAAACGGTGGTAACCCTGCATCAAAGAAGGTGACGTAAAAACGATATGTATACATCTCCTACTACAAGAGGCCCGGTTCCTCCTATCATGGAGAGGAAAAATTTTTTATTTTTATAAGGTTAACTAAAAATGGCGATGTTTAGTATTTGAAAACGAGTCTTACATCTCCAAAAATTGTACTTTTCAAACTAGAAGGTTTGGATGGACCTTGTGGAATAGTCTTAACCTACAAATTCGGAGACGGGGGTTTAACTGAATTATATGACCAACTCGTGATCGAAAAATATATACTTGCACTTTATCACAGAACAAGCGTGTTTCTAGATATTCCTTTTTTTGGAAAACCGATTTTCCGAACAATCTTCCAACTCACTGTTTTTTAATTTACCTTTGGGGAGTAGTTCTGAGGATATCGGAAATTTTACTTAAGCTTTCCCTTCCACGAAACAACACAGTATCATCATCGTTTATATCTATGCTTGTCATTTTTGATAAATATGTTTTCCAATTGATAGCGGGATATTTTGTTTGAAGCTCGCTTACTGACATTTGATCAAAATTGCGTTCTTTTTGTATCTACAAAAATCATGGCATAACAAAAGTAATAATTGTTACCCGTTGAAAGTTTTACTTGTGACAATTTTCTTTCTACTTCAATAATTTTTTTTGCCTCTTCTTCGGCGTATGAAACATTCGTAGCACCCATATCTGCTGCCAATTTCACTATGTCAGTTATATACATTTTCATGTATGGTCCATCGAAATCTTGTTCTAAAATATAGGGGTTAGCAAGAACGCCAGGTGTTGTGAGCTAAAATAGTAAAGCTTTCAGAAGGTTTAGAACTAATTCCTAAGTTTACCCCTAGTGCATGCTTTTCTTTATCGTATATGTTATGCGTTATTATAATAGGTAGAAATATCTTTGCATTAAAACCATTAGCAGAAAGTTTGAAGGCTATTTCAGTCCAGTCAACTTTTGGCAAGTCCCCTTCATTCGCCGCTACCCAACCACCAAATTCTTCTAATATATCCTTTGCCTTGTCCAATGCCAACTGTTTGTTACCGTAACTTTTGACGCAACCATCATGTAAACGATGTATTAATTCTGCAGATTTAGATTTGGAAGAATGACTGTTTTTGTTAGTGAGTTCATTAAGAAATGTAGTTAATTTATTAGATTGATCATTATAGATAGTAACAAACTCATTATAAGCTTTATAGCCGTCTGGTATTTGTTTTTTGATATAATTATTGCATGTAAATGCATAAAAGTCGTCACATGGATCTACACTTTCATCAAGACCACTGCGTATATAGTCAGCTGCATTGAAGCAACTTGGCGTATAACACATAGTTCTAAATTAAAAAGAAAATTGAAAAACCAATAGTAAAAGAAAATTTTGTTTACTACTTACGGAGCTTGTTTCAAATAAAAAGACATCGTCAATGTCGCACAGAGAAAAACTATGAGTATCTTTAAAATCATTTTCTCTATCTCTATTGGAGAACGCTTTGCAAATCTTTTAATAATTGCTTCAGTACGTGACGATCTTTTTTATACTTTCAGATACAAGTATCAAACCTTATCTTTATATAACCATACATATATACGCCTTTACCAAGGCAAGATAATAATCTAAATGATAGTAATTATCTGTATTAAACTGTTTTTGTAAATGTGTGCACGTTAACCACTTCAATCGATATGATATAGGTTTTAAAATGAAAGGAAATGATTTTGGAAAACAATGGTCGTTCCTCATCTAAAGGACTATCCACCTTCGCATCCTAATCCAGAATCCAAAATCATTGCGAAAATAGGAGCACTACTTTTCCAAATAAAATAAAAACTGTGGCATTGTAACCAACGCGAGGATAATGGAAACAAAACACGTGTGTACATACAAAAATCCTTGATATGATAGAATATGACGTGAGTAAAGGGGTAGTTGTTTATATGCCAACATTAAATTACTAATGCTTCAAGAGTTTCTTTATTTACGACGTTTCGAGTTTCGCCAACATATCTGCTTTATAAAGTATAATATGAATGATGATTTAAGAGTTGTAAAATACATAATAAGTATAAAGTTTGGGTAGCATGTAACGTGGATGTAATCATATAACCTTACTTTGATTACAACCACGTTACATGCTAACCAAACTTTATGTTATGTATTTTACAATTCTTAAATCATCATTCATATTATACTTGATAAAGTCGATATGTTGTCAAAACGTAGTAAATCAAGAAAATCTTGAAGCATATTAATAATTTAATATTGGCATATAAATAACTACCCCTTTACCCACATCATACCACAACCTCAAGGGCCGTTTTACTTAGTACCATGATAGAAGATAAACTAAGAAATGATTAGAAATAAGGTTAATAACTACTTTAGTGAACATTTACTACTAAGTTTTAAACCGTTGCTGTACAAATTCAAGTTATATGAATGAACCTATAATTTGTGCTTCTCGTGTTACTCTCAATTTGTAAATATAGCTTCAGATTATATTATTTATCGCCTTTCGTTGTAATTTGACTACATGGGTTGGGTAAACAAGATTTTCAGGTGTTAGTAGAGCGTATCGAATAACGTTGACTCTAGAAACACTCGTGAAGTTATTACCAACATTTTGCTGGTCGGCAAAATGTAGAAGTTGACATATAGGGACTGTGTATGTAGATCGCCCACAGAATCTCCGAGCATACTCCGATTAAGGTTTCTAGAGTTTTTGTGGTTCGTGAAACACGATATATAAATGCGAACTCTTGAATATACAACTGAATAATTTAACTGTCGACTTTGTATGTTAGAGCAGATATACTTTTCCCCTTGCGTCTAGCATTTCAACGGTATCAAATACTAAAATGAAGATTTACGAAACCTAATATCTTTGTAATGTACATTGAACAAAATTCCAATTTTTTAATTAACAAAATTCGCCTTAAAGCAACGAGCACACCAGAGCAAATCCCGACTGTTAGTGTCGTCCAGCTCAGTGCTGCATCCGAAGGGATTAAATATAACAAAACCCCAGGTCCAGATGGGATCCCAGTGGCGGTAATTAAATACATAACGTGTAAGCACGCTGAGGGAGTAGCGGAGATTATGATACGTAAAGTACCGTCGAGTTTTCCGACAAAGCTAGTGATGATAGAGAAGGAGAATAAAAGCACCGAGTATGAGAAAAATATGGGGCCAATTTTTGTTATAGACCAACTCCTAGAGATTGTCATTGAAAACTGTCCTGAACGCATTCACGAAAATCGGTTTGAAGTGCAGATCAGTGCTAGACGCCATAGAGAAGTTGGGAGACTCACCGCATCATAACCATAAAAGTATCCAAAAAATAGGGAACTACGATAACCGTTAAATGAGCACCGTGGATTTGTTAATCCCACGAAACGAGCAAAAATAACAATATGGAAGATTATAACAGTGGGCGAAAAGGTGAGGGCAGTTACGAGTGAAGCTCCCAATTGAGTAAGCGCCATATCAAGTACATGAGAGCCCACGTAAAGAAAACGGACCAGAAACCAAATCACGTTCTGGGGATACTGAGTAAAGGAGTAAAGGTCGGAAGGCCTCAAAAAGGAAAAGGTACTGTCAACTATGGCGTTCTCCATAGAAATGTAGGGCGCCGCTATATGAAGCTGCGCTATAAGCACTATGAGGCACTACTTTCAAAAACAAATACGAAAATGGCGCACGTCAGTATTATACTACTGCCTATTCTTAGCCAGGAATTCTGCACTTCCAAACGTCACTCAACCACTTTGGGTCCCATCGGTACATCAAATGGCAGTTTTACGGAGCCTAGGAAGGCAGTCTGCCTGTACTACCTTTAGCAGTGTATTGTACACCCTCCCACAATGATTTTGTAACATACCCGCTCTGATTAGTCATCATACCAGTCGGTGAGTAGTGTTTGGTTGAGGCTGTGATCGTTCCTTCTTGCCCGTAGGTTAGGGTCGGTGTTGAGTCGTCCAACCATTGTTCCTTTTTTTCTACGCCTGCCCGTTTTCCTACCTAATCGGAGTTAAGCTAGAAGTTAGAGCGGCCTGTCTCTAGGTCGAGCTTGACCCGCGGTACGTCGTCCGTTGGAGGACGGTGTTGGACCAGTTTTACCTAATTGGCCATGACTTTCTTCCTCCTTTTTTTTCGGCGCCAGAGATACGGTTACCTTTTTTATGCCGTTCTAGTTGATGCTCGATAATTAAAGTTTCATGCCTCAGTGGGTACCCATATCGGAGCCCAACAAGGGGACGTCTATACAGGACCCAGGGCTGCTAGAAGGATAAAGCTTTCAAGGGTTGAAGAAAGCAGGGCGGATATCGCTTCCGAGTAGGCCTCCTATGTGAAATTCCGATCAAAGTAGTGTGTGGTGTGACTCAACCAGTTCATCCACTATTTATGGATCGCTTCGCACCGCACAAATACGGTGGTGTTGTAGTTGTATTTAGTCTGAATTTTCACTAAATCACTCGAGCCACACAACCACGTCAAGGTAAGAACATGGAGGAAAAGAGAACACGTGGAGGAGATTCTGTAGAAGAGGATACGGGGATAGAAAGAGCGGTCATAATGGAACGCAATCATTGTGAAATTAGGGAAAGATACGCTTTGTGACGAAGTTTATAAAAAATAAGAAGATGGTGAATGGTAGTAAAAACATTAGGTACAGTCGTAGTCAACTAAGAAGGCGAATTTACGCTGCTTGTAAAATTGGCGCGTATTTATAAGTCAGTGTGCTTTCATGTTGTTTTTGTAGATATGTTTATTCATCACTAAATATGAACATTAATATTATTTATTGAATTATAATTACAGGATAATTACACATTTTAGTAATATAATCACATTCGAATTAAGGTTATTCATAAAAATGCACTTGTGGGAAGGCATTTATTATGCATAATAACAATATGTAAATGAAGATATAAACGCAACTGACTTGTATTTTTGTAGTAGTCGGCTTTTGGAATCATGAATCGAGTTGCGCCGGTTGCCGCCTTCTTAGGTGACTAACACTGTACCTAGCTGAAAGGTTGACCCACACACAGTAAAAAGTTTCGTGTAAGAATCAACACGAAAAGTGGTCGATATACGACCACACGAAAAATGGTAGACTGTACCACATCAATTTTGGTAAAGTTTACCAAATGAAAATGGTAAAATTTTACCCCACATTGGTGTAGGTGTTTTCACACGACGCTGTGTACGGTTTACACACAGTTTTTCGTTAAATTAAGGTCAAGGTAACCATTTTCCGTGTAGAAATTTCTACGAATTTTCGTGTTAACTATACACGCAAATCAGTGTTCCTTTCAATCTAAATAGTGTGAGGGGCGAAGGGGACAATATTTGTTACTAGAACTTTTTAATAAGTCTATTTATTTAAAAAATATAAATAATATAATAATAGAAAATAAGTACTAATATACATAACAAACAAAAATGAACTCTATGAACGAGAAATTAAAATAAAAACAATTCTTTGGAATATTACAGACCAGTTTTATTGCTTATGATTAGTATAAGTATAAGAAGTAAAAACTGATGATTATCATGACATGAAATCAAAAATAAAAAATATGCCTCGGTACAATGAGCTCCTTCTGTGACATGCTGTCTGTTGCAATAAAGTGTTGAGATCAAAAGTTCCGAATGTGAATCTCGCTCGTTATAAGGGCCAGCCCTACCCACAACTAAATTGCACAGTATTTATTGAGAAGCAAGAATCTTCAAATAAATAATAATCTTACCTTTATCCACAACTACTTTTGTTACGGAGTAACAGGGGTTGCTCATAAACTTTAGAATTGTGTAAAAAGACTGACTTAAGTAGGTACTGTAAATAATCAACATGTCAAGTGACAATGACAAGCATGTGCGCCCTTATATTGTTAAAACGTCATTTTAATGTATAGTTAATAGGTTTGTAGCATGTGTATTAGATTAAGAAACGAAATTGTACGCTTTCGAAACATTACCATTTAAGAAATCTATTCATCCGTAAAAAACCCTTTTTACAGCAAATTTATGTACATAATATTCATTTGACATTTTGTTATACCTAACTGCACGTTATTGCATCTCAATGAAGACAATCACTTTCTCCTCATAATTCACCCTTTACGGGTTACATTTTTATGGCCACCACAGACGTGCAGTCTTTGTATCTTAATGCCCACGCCCACGCATAAGTGATAAAAGGGCTGACAAAACGTAAATTAGGAGTTGTTGTTCCGCAATCTTCCGAGTAGTTGTTATCTAATCTTCGCAGAGAGTTGTTCTGCAATCTTCCGGGAGTTGTTATGTAATCTTCGGAGAGTGGAAATGTAATCTTCGGACGGTTAATATGTAACTTTCAATAATTGTAATTGTAGATGTAACCTTTGAAGCTGAAAGAGTTTAAATGTAAACTCTGACGCTATAACTTTCGTGTAAATTAACAACTGTGTATTCGGTTATCTTAAATGTAAGATAAAAAAATGCAAATAAACAATTAAGAGTTTTGAACCAGTGAAGATTTACTTGGGGTGTCCGTCCATGGTGGGTGCACTTCCAACACAATCAACAACATTAGTATGGTCCTTCGAGCCGGATGATTCATCTTCCAATAAGTGAATCGCCAATACGTTTAATTTGGATATTTGGGTGAGAGCATTCCATTCTTATTAATTCATTCCTTTGTGCTATTGTGTGAACCTATCCTATCGTTGCTACCCCTTTACCAAAAATGACTCAAAACGGTGAAGCGGGAATTGACTTAACTTTGATTAATAAAATGAATGCCCTCTGTCGGAAGCGTCGTACGCTAAATGCAAAATGTGACACATTCAGGGACTACGTTGATCTCGTGAATGCGCATTTTCAAGAAAATGGAAATCTTTCGATCGAAATGGCTAATAATTTAGATTCTCGTCGTGAATTATTCAGTCCTATATTAACTCAATTCGAAGAAGTGCAAACCGAAATTGATACGGTAGAATCAGTTGACTTCGATGAGCAGTTAAAAATACGTGCTACCTTTGAGCATACATACTTTGAATTACTTGCGGTATCTAAGAAATTATCCGACTTGCGGATGATTAAATCGAAAGAAGTGGAATTAAATGACGGTAATTCCATTCACTCTCAATCGCATGTACAACCCTTTGTTGCCAAATTGCCGCAAATAAACTTGCCCACTTTCGATGGGACTCTCGACGAATGGTTAGAATTTCGCGATACGTTTGTCTCGTTGATCCACGATACTCCGTTAGGCGATATGCAAAAATACCATTACCTTCGCGCGGCAGTAAAGGGAACGGCTGGTCAGGTGATTAGGTCAATTCCGTTCTCAACTCCGCATTATGTTGACGCCTGGAACAGCTTACGCGAGAGGTACGATAATGAACCCCTCCTTATACAAAATCATGTAAAGGCCTTGATTAACTTAACGCCGATTCACAAGGAATCGTCTCGTGAAATACGTACTTTCTACGACGCGGTACTAAAGCACATTAACGCGCTGAAAACTCTTCATCAACCCGTTGAACAGTGGGATACGTTACTCAATCAAATATTATTAGCGAAACTCGACAAATGTACCTTACGTGAATGGGAAAGTAGTCGCGATCCAAAGTCACTCGCAACTTTTGATCAATTACGAGAATTCCTAAAGAAACGCGCGGAAATGCTAGAGAACTTAGATTCATGCAATAATAAAGAAGCAAAACCGGAGCGGAAATTGGATAGCAAATCGGCTCCAAAAATGTCGTATTCTGTACAAGAAGTAAACCCAAGTTGCACATATTGTAATAAGTCTCATACGATTTACAATTGTCCTGAGTTTGCCGCCCTAAGTGTAAATTGTAGGTTTGAGCATAGTAAGAAATCGGGACTATGCATTAATTGCTTAAAAGCTGGTCATATATCTAAGAATTGTAAGTCCATGAAATGTCGTAAGTGTAAGTCTTCTCATCACACCTTATTACATTACGAGCGCGTTACCTCGCAAGATTCGGAAGGATCGTCGGATACGGCTGGTGTAGATACGCCAGTACCGCAACAATCCCGTCCTCCTAGCAGTAATCATAACGCATCAATTGTCGCTAATCAATATCTCAATGTCCTGTTGTCCACGGCTCAGGTGTGCATTGCAGATAAGAACGGCCAGTCT
Source organism: Pyrocoelia pectoralis (assembly GCA_036250285.1). Classification (NCBI taxonomy): domain Eukaryota; kingdom Metazoa; phylum Arthropoda; class Insecta; order Coleoptera; family Lampyridae; genus Pyrocoelia; species Pyrocoelia pectoralis. The sequence goes on along the minus strand of CM070075.1, from coordinate 32,651,047 downwards.
CACACGTGCCGTGCACTTCTCGATTCGGGCGCTCAGTCAAACTTCATAACTAGCGCACTTTGTCAGAAATTAGAACTTGTTAAGGAAAGCGTTAATACCTCTATCGTTGGTATTAATCAAGTCGTTTCTAGTATCCCGTTCAAATGTAGTGCGAATATTCAATCATCAATTGGCAATTATTCAGAAACAGTCTCTTGTTTGATAATGGATCGTATCACTAGCCCACTACCCAGTGCTCCATTGAATTTAACCACAATCAAAATTCCAGCTCATCTTAAACTTGCAGATCTTAAATTCAATATCCCTGGGGAGGTCGACATGCTCATTGGTGCGGGAATTTTCTGGAACTTATTGTGCGTGGGTCAGTTTAAATTAGCACCGAACGGTCCTCTCATGCAAAAAACAAAGTTGGGATGGGTGGTAACAGGGCATCTACCTTGCACTCAATTATTTGTCGCACAATCTCATTGTGGGTTTACAAGGGAAGTAGATTTGCGGGAACAGTTAGAACGCTTTTGGTTACTTGAGGAACTCCCCAAGACACAGAAATCCTTGACGCCTAATGAAATTGCATGCGAAAATTCATTTAGGGAAACAACTAAGCGGGATAATGTTAGTAGATTTGTCGTTCGTATTCCTCTAAAGGCGGATGCATCAAGTCGAGGTGATTCTCAACGGCGCGCGCGAAACAGATTATTTGCACTAGAACGAAAATTTATTCGTACCCCTTCGTTCCAACAACAATACGTTGAATTCCTGCGCGAAGACGGACGACTAGGTCACATGGTTAAAGCTTCGCCAACACTGGCACAGTTAGCCGCTCCCACAAAAAAGGCCCTTGTAATAAGCGAAGGTAACTGCCTTCTTTGGTCCGACTCGACAGTAGTGTTGCATTGGATTAACACTCATTCCGCCCTGTTGCAAACTTTCGTATCAAACAGAGTATCCCTCATTCAAGAATCATCTCAGCCCCGCATGTGGAATCATGTGAGCAGCGCTGACAATCCTGCAGATTTGCTTTCGCGAGGAACTTCACCCTCAGATTTGGTACAAAATAACCTCTGGTGGCAAGGCCCCACATGGTTGAAGGCTTCTCCGGAAGAGTGGCCTATCAAACTCATTCGATTTGATGATCTCCAATTAGCAGAGAGTCGAGAGCCAAGAGTTCTAGTTACTGAAGTTCAATCCATCGATTTTCCCTTTGATGCCTTTTCGTCCCTCAATCGCATAAAGCGCGTAACGGCCCATTGCATACGCTTCGCAAGAAATACCCGTAACGCCCCGCACAGTCGGCACACTAGCGCATTAACAAGTGATGAACTTCAGCATGCTTTGTTGGTCCTAGCAAGGATGGCTCAGAAAGATGACTTTCGATCCGAGTTGAGGTCCTTACAGGATCAAAGACCTTTAGAGTCACACAGCAAACTTCGTCGCCTTACGCCTTTCCTGGATTCATTCGGCCTAATTCGTGTAGGTGGACGGCTAATGAATTCAGCGTTTTGCTACGACAAAAAATTTCCAATCGTGTTAAGCTCTTCCCACATACTCACAAAACTGCTAATGCTTCACGAACATAATATCCTCGGACACGCTGGTCCTCAGTTGCTCCTTGCATCGCTACGCGATCTATTTTGGCCGTTGTCGGGAAGGAGTGTAGCTCGGAAAATCGTGCATGGCTGCGTAACTTGTTCGCGCATGAAACCTCGTGTAATTAATCCCCTCATGGGTCACTTGCCAATCCACCGAACAACTACGTCACCACCATTCAGCGTTACTGGGGTAGACTATTTCGGCCCAGTCGCCATCAAAGATAGGATCGGACGCGGATGTAAGGTAACAAAGGGTTATGTTGCCCTGTTTGTTTGCTTCGCTGTCAAGGCAGTGCACTTGGAATTGGTCACAGACCTATCTACTAACGCGTTTTTGGCTGCTCTTCGAAGATTTACCGCGCGTAGAGGCAAACCAAGCCACATTCATTCCGATAACGGAAGGAATTTTGTAGGAGCTAACGCGGAATTAAAAAGATTAAGCTCATTTCTTGCGCGGTCGGGACAAGATATTGGTAACTCGCTTGCGAATGACGGCATTACTTGGCATTCCACACCCCCTTACTCGCCAAACTTCGGCGGCTTATGGGAGGCAGGGGTGAAATCCTCAAAGCATCACATGCTTAGAATTTTGCGCGATCGTAAACTCACATACGAACAGTTCTCCACCGTATTGAACCAGGTAGAAGCTATCCTTAACTCCCGACCCATTACACCTCTTTCCTCAGATCCTAACGACTTGGAAGCTCTCACTCCTGGCCACTTTCTGGTCGGAAGAAGGTTAACGGCCGTACCAGACCCAGACGTTACCGACATAGTGGAAAGCCGTCTATCCAAGTTCCAGCAGCTTCAAGCTCTGCAACAACACTTTTGGGTACGTTGGTCAAGAGAGTACGTGTCCGAATTGCATACACGTTCAAAATGGAACAAATCCGATGAGTCACTGGAAGTCGGAGACTTAGTGCTGATTAAAAATGAAAATCAACCGCCGTTGTATTGGAAATTAGGACGTGTCATCGCACTCCATCCTGGCAAGGACAACGTGTCGAGAGTCGCTAGTGTCAAGACATCCAATGGTGTAGTGAAGCGCTCCGTCAGATGCTTTTGTCCACTACCACAGGAGAGACAATAGTGATAAGTGAACCCAGTGTCAGTTCTAATTGAACGGTGATCCCTTCAAGGTGGGGGGTATGTTACGGAGTAACAGGGGTTGCTCATAAACTTTAGAATTGTGTAAAAAGACTGACTTAAGTAGGTACTGTAAATAATCAACATGTCAAGTGACAATGACAAGCATGTGCGCCCTTATATTGTTAAAACGTCATTTTAATGTATAGTTAATAGGTTTGTAGCATGTGTATTAGATTAAGAAACGAAATTGTACGCTTTCGAAACATTACCATTTAAGAAATCTATTCATCCGTAAAAAACCCTTTTTACAGCAAATTTATGTACATAATATTCATTTGACATTTTGTTATACCTAACTGCACGTTATTGCATCTCAATGAAGACAATCACTTTCTCCTCATAATTCACCCTTTACGGGTTACATTTTTATGGCCACCACAGACGTGCAGTCTTTGTATCTTAATGCCCACGCCCACGCATAAGTGATAAAAGGGCTGACAAAACGTAAATTAGGAGTTGTTGTTCCGCAATCTTCCGAGTAGTTGTTATCTAATCTTCGCAGAGAGTTGTTCTGCAATCTTCCGGGAGTTGTTATGTAATCTTCGGAGAGTGGAAATGTAATCTTCGGACGGTTAATATGTAACTTTCAATAATTGTAATTGTAGATGTAACCTTTGAAGCTGAAAGAGTTTAAATGTAAACTCTGACGCTATAACTTTCGTGTAAATTAACAACTGTGTATTCGGTTATCTTAAATGTAAGATAAAAAAATGCAAATAAACAATTAAGAGTTTTGAACCAGTGAAGATTTACTTGGGGTGTCCGTCCATGGTGGGTGCACTTCCAACACAATCAACAACAACTTTATATGTGTCATCTTCTGCAGATGATGGGATCATTAACCATTTCACAACATTTTTATAACTAACTTTTACAGCGTTCATTTTCAATTTTTTAACACCGTTAAAAGTTACATTACCTATATGACAATTGTAACGATACAATAATTAAATTTATTGTCTTGACAGGTTTGATTTTATTTTCCACAAACACCGCACCAAACTTAACCAGCAGCAGGTATAATAAATAATACAATTAATATAATTACGTACACTATGGAGTATGGACGATTGGCCGCTTATAGAAGCTTTACCTACCGAAGTGGCTGGTTCTGGGTCATTTTTTGCACGGAGTATAGAGACAACACAATATTGAGTTTATTTACACACGCTGGTGTTAATGTAACGAACAATCCGTGTATTCTTTACACTGTCGAAGAAAAATTACACCACACTGAGTACTTATACGCATTACAGTGTAAGCCTTACAAATTTCTACACAACTACGTTTTACCAGTCGCTTCGTGGTTAGAAGGTGTAAATCTTACCAGATTTGGTGTGGCATTATACACGAAAACAACATACACTTTGCATTTTCAACTTTACACCGAAAAATTTTTAACTGTGCACACTTCCCTCTATAGAGAGCCAAGTTAATAAATTATCTGGATAGCATATTTTTAACGTATCACCGAGTATAAAATAATGTTTGCAAAAATAACAATGCTAATTAAAAAGTAAAACAAAAGAATTGAGTATGAAATTACCTATTAACACGAGGAACGCACTAAAAATTATTTTTGATACATATCAATAAGTTTCAAATTTTATTGCGTCAATTACTGCAAACTGTGATTCTGTAAGGTTTTGGAGTCCTTCAAATAAATACGACAAATTGGTGTAAGTAGCGTTATCCTTGCTACTGACATTCTATTGAAAATTTGTTAAGCTTTCGTTCGGTGTAAAGTAAAAGTGGATTACTGAAGACTTTAATTAATTGTTCAAATTCATTTTTACACCACTTTGTCCTTTTAAGACGAAGATTCACAGACGAAACAAGCAAACTTGCGTCCAAAACTTAAAATGATCACAGATTCGTGTAAAGTCAAGAATTGTTTAACTGAGGACGGTAATATTTCAGGTGAAAACTAAAGGAGGCGGTTTAAAGTTTTAAGTTTAATTTGCACCTTGTCTAAAGTTTGTAACTTAACTATACCAAAATAATTCATGAACTATGTAAAATAATTACACCCGTGAGATTTCATACGATATCACCCAAAACCAATTCTCTGGCAAAATTATTTTACTAAACTATAATTACGTTTGGCTTGGTGCGAGGAACAACTTATCATATGTCTAACACTAATACAGTATCTCCACAATTGAAACTGTCAGTCCATACAGAGTAACTATTTTGTTTTGAAATTGAACACAACCAAGCTTGTAATGAAATCAACCCTGTTCTCATATCACAATGTCAGATCATGATGTATGTTTCGTTTGTGGGAAACTCACGTAATTAGTAATTACTAATACTGTATTTCGCCCTATCTGTAATAAAACAGTACGCAGGCTGTGCGAAAGGGAAATTTTAACGTATTGTGCGGGTGTAAACAAATTTAGAAAAGGGTCGAGGATTGATTTCATATATCTAACAATTTTATCAGTTGTCAATCGAGGGAGATACATCAGAGGAATATTGGTAAACTGTTCGAAATTACAAGCGAATTTTAACTGAAAAAGTTTTGCAAAATTTTACTCGAGTGCAATTGTTTACGGATAATAACATTGTCAGCAAAACAAATGAATACAAAGTAATGCTTCAATGCTTTTATCTGTTCTTTGCCCGCAGCGTTCCACGTTTCATTATTGTAGCACGGATGTAAATTAAACACGTAACAGGAGCAAGACGTTTAAGAATAAAATTACTTTGTTTGTGCCAAGAAACTTATACTTTAGTTTTATTCGTATGAGGGTTGCATTAATTATTTACAGTAAATACATATTAACGTTTCTGAATTAACTGGAACCAATTTGATTTACCGTTATTTACGAGGCAACGTTTTGCAATATTAGTAGTGATTGCAACTGTCATACTGATCAGTTTATTTCGTTTATACCTGATAGAGATTTTAAATACATATTTATGGCTTTGAAATTGAATTTGTTTCCAAGAATCCATTCAGTGAGATCATTCAATGTTTATGTGCTGAAGGTGTGTACACAACCATTGCAAATTTACAGGCGAATGCAAGGTAGTACGTGAAAAAGCATATATAGAAAGAGACAACGAATAATGACAATGTCTTGCACTCAATAGGGGAATTTATAGAAATGGCCCACACTTTTGAGGGATTCCCAGACATCGCGATCAATTGTAGGTACTCTGAAATGAGTACGAGTGATATAAAAGATTTGTTCGAAATGACGGGTGGATTTCGATGAAATTGGAATGGCCAAAAGAGATGAAGAAAGTAAGTATACGATGCACTTGTATTAAAAACTTAATCTTGAGCTACGATTAAAATAATATTATAGAGTCACATCGCCCTTTATAAAAACTTTTTTTAAAAACAATGCATATTTAATTAACTTAATTGACAATTACCTAACTAAAACTTCGGAGAAGCGAATATGACATGAGAAATGTTTTTATAAGGAGCAGCGAGGAGCTAATGACAACATAAAACGAACTTACCGCTACATCGATTTCAAATATTTAAAATGTTTCTATGGAGTTTTTAGCAACATTTTTGTAATTTGCCTCCATTTTGATTCTTTAATAGACATTAACGAACGCGACGTCATCATTTGCGATGTCCTTATGCAAATGAAAAAAAACAGTATAAAAAACATGTTTCATAAGACCTTGAAGCACTTGTTTTTTAAACTTGAAAAGAAACTAATTGAGCGACACATTAGGGAAAAAGTGCTGGGACTTAAGCCCATCAGCAAATACCAATGTGCCTATCAACCAGGCAGATCCTGTGAACTCGCCATCCACAGAGTAGTGGACATAGCGGAAAGGGCGATCTTCTGTAAGGAGGCTTGGAAATGAAAAGATTACACAAGAGGAAGTAACGAAGATTCGCCCTACTAAAATCCTGGACTTTGTGAAAGATACAGGTTTTCTTGAAGGGTAGACAACACCGGGGAGCGTAATAGACCAAAAGGTCGCAGTGCGGGAACCTATTGGCATCGCCCCTAGTATCAATAATAATAATAATAATAATTTAAGAAATAAAACTTGACATTTTTTCAAATTTTCGGACTAATAATGCTCGGTCGGCGACACAACAACTATTAATCCCTTTGTGATTCCGGACTTCATCATGTTGAATAATAATAATATTATTATATTACATTATATCAGCATGTACAGGTCGGACGCGATAAAGAAAACGAGTGTTGCATTCGGAATGGTCCTATGGAGGGGATATTAGCGTGGGTAATTTGAAAATACGCAGTGGCGGGGTATGCTTAAAGTTTAAAATATGCAAGAAAATATAATATTAATAAATCCAGTGAATAATAAAGTAAACAATGCTTCTTTGAGGTTTTGTATTTCACATTTACTTTATTGACATGAATCCGTGTGATAGTTTGGTGGCCTATACTACATTATACGTTGCAAGCAATATTTTACTACGGCACTGTATACTCCACATTTACTCATTAGCAACCCGATTCGACTTCGGCATACGTCGTTTACGTTTTCCCTATCGCGTCTCACCTGTACACGTCTAGCACAAACAGAATACAAACACAGACACGATCAGGTAGCTAAGATAATACACCAAAAACTCGCCACAAAACATAACCTTTCTACTGATAACACACCCTATTACAAATATACACCGCAAGTTGTACTTGAAAACACCACACACAAACTATATTGGGATAGGACACTACTCACAGATAAAACTGTATATAACAATAGGCCAGATATAACACTTATAGATAAAACACAAAAAATCATATACATAATAGATATTGCCGTTCCCAACACAAACAATTTAGCCAATACACACGCAGAGAAACATCGCAAATACACTGATATAGCTCAGGAACTTAAAGCGCAATGTAGAATGGGAACTGCTCTTACAGTACCCATTGTTCTTAGTGCCAACCGGAGTTATACCAAAAACAATACATCACAGTTTGCACATTTTAGGGTTAGATAAGAACATATACATACAATTACAAAAGGCAGTCATTATCAACACTTGCCACATAGTTAGAAAATTTCTAAACATAACGGAAGATACCGCACATCACTCAGAACCACATCACACACTTTCAACTAATACCATTCAAACACAAAATGAAACACAACACTCAATCCTCCCTTCACAAATTGAAACTCTGTTGCATACACAACATAACATTATAGAAAGTCCATTACCAACACACAACACTTCAACAATCACTCATGTAACACCTCTAACTCGTTCTCATGCACTCAAACGTAAACGCACAATATACTCACAGTATCAGAATTCGCAATTAACACAAAACACAAACAACACATTACCCACTCGAGTGCAACCTATGCGTCGAGCTAAACAACAAAAAACGCTTACACAATAACCATAACACTTTTTCAAAACATACATATGTTCATTTTTTCTTTTCTATAAAAAGTCACTAAGTCACGAATAAGTGACGCCAACGGAGAAGCCTAGGAATATAGGGTCTCTTTTTGTTATTGATGCGCGACGCTGCGTTCATGTTAATGCCTTCGCGGAAAGAGGGTCGACGGGACGTGGCTTTTACAAATTGGGATCAAATACACCGAGGCTTCTCAAACAAATACATTATCTAAAATGTGATCAGCGTTGGTTTTATCAACGTCATTTAATTTAATGAACATAATATGTGTATAGTATTTAGTATGTTCACTTTTTAACAGCACCTTCAAATTTATATTGTATATGTACAAGGTGGTGCAGAGGAAACGCATGTTTTTCGAACCGCTAGTACGCGGCGACGGGAGAGGGTATTGACCTTGAACGAATGTTGGCAGACGGCCCATACAATGCCGTTTCAGTCGCTATGGAGCGTTGGAGCGTACAACATCGTGTGTTCGTTGTCGAGCAGTTTTTTAGAAACAATGATTCTGTAGTGACAGTGCAACGTCTTTTCCGTCAATATTTTAGAGTTGGACGTCGAGGTGCAGTGCCTGATCGAAATACCGTACTCCGATGGGTTGCAGCGTTTAGAAGTACTGGTTCTGTGATGAAAAAGAAACCACCTGGTCTTCCCCGTTCAGTTCGTACTCCGGAAAATGTAGACCGAGTCAGAACGGCAGTTGTTACTAGTCCTACACGATCAACTAGACGACATGCTGTAGCGCTGGATATGTCACGTCGTTCGCTTCACCGCATCTTACATGATGACCTCAAGTTCCATCCGTACAAAATAATGATCGTCCAGCAGCTTAATGAAGGGGATTTTGTACAGCGCAGAGAGTTTTGTCGCATAATGGATGAAATGTTTACGGAAGATCCCGATGCTACAGTCTTCATGAGTGATGAAGCACATTTTCATCTTGACGGTTACGTCAATGTTCAAAACTGTCGGTATTGGGCATCGGAGAACCCACAAGAATTACACCAAAGACCTCTGCACAGTTTAAAGGTAACAGTGTGGTGCTGCATTTCAAAGTTGGGGATTGTTGGACCCTATTTTTTTGAAGAAGAAGGATTAGCAGTTACTGTTACATCAGGTCGCTACGTTGAAATGTTAAACAACTTCCTTCGTCCAGAACTTGAAAGGCGTCAAGTGAACATGAGAGACATTTGGTTTCAACAGGATGGTGCAACAGCTCACACGGCGAGAGCATCCATGGAAGTGGTTCGACAAACGTTCCCAGGACATGTGATTTCGACATTTGGTGATGTTCACTGGCCCCCTCGCTCACCCGACCTGTCGATATGTGACTTCTTTTTGTGGGGATATTTGAAATCAAAAGTATACATCAACAAGCCTCGCACACTCGATGACCTTAAGAATTCCATTCGTCAGGAAATTGAAGCCGTGCCGAATGAAATGTTGGAGAGAGCCGTCCGTAATTTTCAGAAGAGGATCCAAATTTGTATCCAGCAAGAAGGACGTCATCTCAAAGACATTATTTTCCGAACCTAAATATGGTATGTAATTTCAAAAACTGCATTAAAAAACCTATCATTTAATACTTGTTTTTATTATTTTCAACCCATTGTGTCCCAGTAATTCAATATTGAAAAACATGCGTTTCCTCTGCACCACCTTGTATTAGTAGGACTAATCGTTACTTGATTTCGATCCGTGCGATTAGTTAACCAGGTTTGGCCTGAGTATCGATAACACTCGAAGTACATAATAATAAACCTGAATTCGTGCTGTAAGATTGGTCTTATGAAATTTGTCTTTTACACGTATCAAAATCAATGCTGGAATACTAAGATCTAAGGAGACCTCACTCACTACCAAGGAACGTTCGCCTATGGACCAATTAGATTCTTTGAACCTAGTGGTACCTACTCCGTTCATGACAGGTGTCGACCCAATTGGTGACGTGGATTCAAAGGATCAAGGTCAAATTCATCTTATAATGCACAAGGCCACTGTGATCGCGACCCTTCCGACAATCACTATTTATATGAGACATCACTCGCTCCAGCGACGTTAGCCCAACGCTTACAATATGATATTCCTATACTAATTTAAAATTCGAATTTTTGCGCCTTTCGTCCTATTTTGATAAGAAGCTTTTTTTGCCGATGAAAGAATCGACACTTCTGTTTATTTATTTATGTATTTATTTATTTATTTATTTTACAACAAAAGTTTCATATGATCCACACGACGGAAGTTAGTTCAGATTACTACAAATATTAAATTACCACACGTATCTAGTAATTTCAATTAAATAACCCCTTAGTTCCCTCAACATATGTATATGACTATCAACACTCTCGTGATCAGAATCTACAGCACTTTTTACCAACTCAATTGCAGTTTCTTCAGTCTCATTTTCTACCCATAGATTCAGCAGTTCCTGTTATCTTTCGTAATAAGACAATTTTATAAATAATAAAAAACACCATGATTGCGTTTTTCCAAATATGCATAAGATATAAGATGATCTATTACGTGTGTGGAAGTAAAAAAAGATCAGTTGTTAGCTGTCGAAGAAAAACTAATTACAGATGCAGATGCGTTTGAAAATTGACCTAAATGAACGTACTCAAATGCAATAATAGGAGAAGATCCTCGCTGATGATGACAGTTTTGCTGATGAAACGCGTACGGTTTAATAAAATAATATTGTCGTTGTGGCAATACTGATTTTATTGAGTGTCCGGACACTTAATCACGCGAACATTGAACATTTAATCACACGGACAAATAAACACATTACGTTTGAAGTAAATTCGGAATAGTAATAGCGTGTTAAGTAACGTACAGAAACATAACTTAATCTTACCCAAGACTGCACAGTAACATTAAAATATAAAAAAATGATTTATTTAGTATTATTCACAATATTATTTATACATGCATACAAAATACATGGGCAAGGATTCGATTTTATTAACCGGATCGTACTTAGCTTGCAACTATTCGTTCGACTCTGGTGTGAATATCTCTGTACTAGGTAGGTATTTCTTCTGCGGAATGCGTTGACCACTAATATGCTGTAAATAATATGAGTGTTGCAACGAAATTTCTTTTCGTAGTCCATCGAGAAATCGGTAGTATGACTGCATTGAAATAACGACTTCAATCGAAAATGCCAACCTTCTATTGAATTGGTCGTCCTTGCAATTGCTGACCCTTCTGTGACAGATGGTGTGGTGATTCCAAATTTCTAAAAGCGTATTCCGATGTCGACCGGTCGCGAACGTAAGTGAATTCGAAGTAATTGAAAAAAAAATCTGTTCCATCTGTAACATTATCAAGAATAAGTTATATATCGTTATTATTAAACGTACGTCATACATACCAACTTCTGGAAATTGTTCTGCAACTTGTAAAAATCCATGTGAATGCTGTGTAATTGAAAAAAGAGCTCTGCTGCTACTTTAACTTGCCATGAAGAACTTGATTCCAAAAAACAGAGAAGATCTGCATGACTAAATGTTAATATTCTGTGTTTGCCCTCTCGACCGGAATCATGCAACAAACAATAATTGCCGTATTCTGGAGTTATTTCTTTATTTTTTATTCGTGGAGGTACTTGAACGTTTTGTTTTTCTTTAGTAAGCTCAAGCGCCTTCTGCAACGTAGGTCTCTTGGGAAGTACGCATTTTACGGCATTCGCGAAACAGCTTTTGGAGTTACACTAACTTGTAACATCAACTCCTTCATTCTTGCAACAGTATTAATAGCTTCAACCTAAGAAAACGGTAGATATTACGATCAATGTGTTAAACAAATGACAACGTAATGTGAAAATGCAAAGCAAGTTTAAAATACTTACTCGAAAAGGCTGTGTGTTGTGGTTGTGGTCACTTGTTTGTTTTACAATTGTGTTTTCATTTGTATGAATGACACTATTGCATTTCGCACTTTACTTCTCCACGGAACATTGCCGGAACATGTTTCGCGTAGCCCTACATTCTCGTTATTATGATATTAAATTGTTGGTTTTTCTTTTGTACTTTTTCGAAATTTGAAATCCATGTTAAACACTGTCACTGTGACGATGCAGCACAAATACTGATATCAATAGGAAATTTTGAACCTGTACACCTTCCAAAGAAGTCTAAAGGCGAAATTACATTTATTAATTGTTAATTGTCGTTACTCTATTGAATTTCTAAGGTAACATTAAGTTGAGCACATTAATGTGAACGATCATATTTAGTGGGCACAGATTACTTTCTAAGATAAGAAAGAATTCACTTCAAACTATGTGTTAATGAAGTTGCTTGGCACTTCTACCGAAATTTATTTTTAATTAGTATTCTTTTTCAAAAATGTGCTTATGGCTCAGTGTTTAAATGTCCGTGTGATTAAGTGTCGGCGTGTTTAACTGTCCTCGCATAAATGTCCCATGATTATGTGTCGCTTGATTAAGTGTCCTAAATGTGTTGCATCTTTACTTAAACTATTGACCTTTCCTCGTAACCTGTTATGGTGTCTTTGCTCTTATTGTTTCTTTGCCATGCAAGAGTATTAAATAATGACTCTATATGTGATTATGATCCATTATAAATGAACGTTGTAACGTCATGTTATTATTAAATATTGACCTAAATCTATATATCGTCGTATACCTAATTAAGAAAATACACAAAGAGGAAAAGAATATAACCTATTATTCAAATAATTCTTTAAACTGCTCGACAAGAGCTTGTACCTCATTGGCACCATCCGCAGGAGTATTGACTTCCTCTGCTTCTGTAACAGGTTTTTGTTCATACTCTACAATGATTGCATCAACCACAGCTTGTTCTTTAGCACGGGCAGTCCATCCTTGGAATCTTCGAAGCCCAGCTTCTCCTCCTATTCTCGCTAGAAGCTCCTTTGCTACCCAAGCAATATTATTGTATTTGGTGGACTTAACCGGCCCTAACTCTTTGTTGAATCCATAATACTCGTTGCCGTCCACAGCAATGAGGGCATTTCTGTAGTTTGTCCATTCGTCTTTATAGATCGATGCAATTCGATGCCACGGGAAATCACGATACTGATGAATTGCACGTCCTATTACAACAAATGACGTTAATCCCGCATTGACAGCCTGTTGTACCATTAAACTCAACCTTAATGCTTGCACTGGTGACATGTTCCTCCAATGTTGAGTTATAGCTTCAATGGTAGATGATGAGATACCATCACTAAAATGTTTGTAGAAATAATCAACAGCGGAAGGTCTAATAGTAATTGAGATTCCGGTATCAGCTCCTACGCCTTCAGCAACCTTGGTGGCGGACTCCTGGGTTAAATGTCCTCTCTTAAGGACCGATAGATAGACATGAACCAGACTGGTAACCCCATTGAATTGAAACATGGGTTTAGTTAGATCAATTAGAACCAACAGGAACTTCCAAGATAATGGTCCGTTTCCTGCTAAGGATGTTGTTAAGGCGAGAACTTTACCTTCAGGCATGGTTGCTGTCATTTTAGTCAAAATATCTTGTCGCGTTGTATTGTCAGTTAGCCGGACAATTGTGTCCTCATCATTCCATATTGCATTCATTGCATGGGTAAATGATATTCTGGCCTCAGCTGTTTCTAAGAAGCTATCTACTGGCAAATATGGTGCAAGATACTCAGCCAAAGATACAGCATAAAGATCATCAGTAGATGCTCTTGTCATTTTCTAGAGGAGAGCTCTTCCGGGTCTTAGTTCGAGCCCTCAGTTTGCTGCGCCATATTGTAACGTTGGTTACTATTTATTCGTTATCCGGTTGGAGATTCTTGATCTTCGATCCCCCGGTAGTACGCATGAACCTACCTCTCGTACTACTAATTTGTTGCTTTTGTTTTTTTTTTTAGGGCATGATTCTTAAAGTTACCAATTACATCAGCCGCATAACTTCGGACAGGTTTTTGGTGTATAAAAGATTTACATTTGTTTGTAAATTTATAATGCAAAATAACGTACGGTAAATCAAAATCAATCAAACTAACTAAGGTTGTTACATTTAACTGGAAAACCTTATCATGCAGGTAATATAATATGCAATGCACATTTCCGCGATTTTTGCTCTCCTAATATAACTAAATTCTATAATTTATTCGAAACTGTCCGTTAAAATAAATCGCGGTTACTTTTATACTGTTTATATCGAATATTGTGCAAAAATATAACTTGTTTAAACGTTCAAAAGAGGTATTACAGTACCTGACCTTAATTGTTTTTTCGTCCTCACTCCGGCCGCGTACGACAGAAGTACCTTCAAGTAGCCGCGTTTCTTCAGGTCGGTGGAAATCGCTCTCCTTTAAACTCGTGCCGGCTTCCTTCACTTAATTCACTTTCACACGCGAACTTTTCCCTTTAGTTTTTTTTATCACTTCCCATGTTAATGTTCTTATGATCTTTTCCGGTATCTCCCAGATTTTTAATCGCAACCCTGATAACCGCCATAATCACCATCCCTTCAAAAATCGCTCACTTTTTTTCGCGGTCGATCCACACGTTTTCTTTAACGTTTTTCCTTCAACTATCCACTACTGACTCCATCCAATCTCCATTCTCCTCTTCGCTTAAGTCGCCAATTTCTTCGATGATTACTTTGGCATCAATATTCCTGCTGCTATCTTCCTGCTCTTCTTCGACAGTCATTAGTTCCTGATATCGTTCTTCTGTTTCTCCGAACTCGTCTTCTTCTGTGGTCAATAATTCTTGAAATCGTTCCCTCAATTCTAGAAATTCTTCTTCTCCCTCAGGTTTTAGGTAATTATATATTATAGGGGACCATGCACCAACCCGTTTCAACTTTTCCCCTATAAGAAAGAAAGGATTACTAGAAAACTAAGAAAAACTATAACATAATGGGCGCAAGTCACTCAATTGTTTAAAAATGCAATAAATAAATAGTAGCAATTTAATAGCTTGATGTAAAACTTGGTTGATTTCTCTATAGGTGGCGTTATCATAAAAAATGCAAAATACAGTTCCACGGATCGATATTTACAAGGGAATAGGTATTATGGCGCATGCACGCACGCCACCGATCAAAAAATTGTACGAGGTTTAAATATATATGCGCATGCCTGCCTTACACAAATCGTCCACGTCCATAATTGTTAAGTAGAATTGTTAGAAGACGGTAAAAGCGTTGAATGAAAACAAAAACCGAAATATGACACTCAACGGCGTTTGAAACTAACAAAGTAATGCTTACGACAGCGTGGATTGTCACGAAAGCGCTTAGGTTATTGCAGGTTTAGTATATTTTTTTTCAATTTTGCGGTCCGATAATACACAGCCAAGAACCGTTATTTTGTTGTTTATTGTTACTAATAGAGCTCATATAAGGAAAGTTATAGGTTATAGGTTATTTTTGTTGTTTATTATTACAAATAATACGAACGCCCGAAGAAATTTGACGGAAATATCCGAAACAATCATCCAATCAACTTCGTCAAAGCATTGGAGGGTTACTTACATCATTTCGAGGCCACAGAACAGGAGAAAATTGACAGTATCCGGGAACTTCTAGAAGGGAACGCAAGATCATGGGCTGAACTACACAGCAGGAATTGGAGCAATTTCCAGAATTTCAAGGAAGAATTCCTAAAACAGTTTTAGTCAGAGGAGATCCAAGACAAAATCAGACTAAGGGTAGCCACTCCAAAGTTATATAACCCTAGAAATGGTACGTTTGTAGACCACATATGGTACTGGGTGAGTAAGACGGCCCATCTCAACCCACCGATGAGAGAAGAGCAGTTAGTGGGTGCATTATCAAGACATTTTCCCAATGAAGTCGAGAACATCCTCATAGGATCGGGAAGCCAAACCATACAGCAACTGGTAAGAACCGTGGAAAGAATCCAAGAAGCAAATCAAGACTCAAGAAGATGTTATCAGGAACGAAGACAAACTCGAGACGATAGGAACACTCGAGAGGATAACGGAGGGAATAATTCTCGGGATGAGCAACGCCGCCCATATGAAAGGGTCAACCAAGTCAACCATACCCATTGGGAAGAGAGGAGCGATAATCATCATAGAGGAGATAGGAGAGGTTGGCCAAGAAGAGGACCATCTAGCTACCGAGGAAGGGGGAGAGGGGAGAGCTACCCTCAAGGATCCCAAGAGACTTTAAACTAAAATCGCAGTCACAGCGAGCCCCGGCTGGGGACTGCTGGATGAAGAGGGAGCAACGATGACACGCGCAATACACTAAGGAATTTCTACAACGACAAAGACACCCCGTCCATAGAATGGATGAAGTCGGTTCGGAGGAAGGAAGCGAACCGGGAATACCAAGAAATGGAGCACCGACCAATATTGTACCAAGAGTTGCGGTAAAGCTACAAGGAATTGAGTATATGGCCCTTGTAGACACGGGAAGTGCGATCAGCGTCATATCAGAGGAGGTCTTCGAGAATATTAGGAAGAAAGAGGGAGGAGTCCTAACACTCCCAGCCGTTGGAATATCAATCCAAGGGGTTACTGGAAAAATCATAAAGATAAAAACCCAACCACTCGTAACGGTCGAGATGGGGGGTGGCAAACAGGAAGTGGTCTTCCTAGTGGCAGGACATGTTCACATCCCTTGTATCCTTGGAATGGACTGGTTGTCACGGAAGCAAGCCCATATCGACATTAGCCAGATGGAATTACACTTCCTCGATAAAGGAAGGCAGGTAAAGGTGCCAATCGACGGTCACGCACAGGGGAGTGCTGATTCGAGCCAATTGAGAATTGAAGAGCCAAGAGGATACGAGACCATGGAAGTCCCGGATTTTAGAATTGGAGTGAGCAAAGAAGAGGAACTATTGAGTGCATTGAAGGATCTAGAGGTTCAAGTCGAAGAGGAACGCTTGCAAGCTGAGCTGACACAAGAGCTGCTGAAAATAAAACCTGAGGGAGAAGAAGAATTTCTAGAATTGAGGGAACGATTTCAAGAATTATTGACCACAGAAGAAGACGAGTTCGGAGAAACAGAAGAACGATATCAGGAACTAATGACTGTCGAAGAAGAGCAGGAATATTGATGCCAAAGTAATCATCGAAGAAATTGGCGACTTAAGCGAAGAGGAGAATGGAGATTGGATGGAGTCAGTAGTGGATAGTTGAAGGAAAAACGTTAAAGAAAACGTGTGGATCGACCGCGAAAAAAAGTGAGCGATTTTTGAAGGGATGGTGATTATGGCGGTTATCAGGGTTGCGGGTCGCGATTAAAAATCTGGGAGATACCGGAAAAGATCATAAGAACACTAACATGGGAAGTGATAAAAAAAAACTAAAGGGAAAAGTTCGCGTGTGAAAGTGAATTAAGTGAAGGAAGCCGGCACGAGTTTAAAGGAGAGCGATTTCCACCGACCTGAAGAAACGCGGCTACTTGAAGGTACTTCTGTCGTGCGCGGCCGGAGTGAGGACGAAAAAACAATTAAGGTCAGGTACTGTAATACTTCTTTTGAACGTTTAAACAAGTTATATTTTTGCACAATATTCGATATAAACAGTATAAAAGTAACCGCGTTAACGGACAGTGTCGAATAAATTATAGAATTTAGTTATATTAGGAGAGCAAAAATCGCGGAAATGTGCATTGCATATTATATTACCTGCATGATAAGGTTTTCCAGTTAAATGTAACAACCTTAGTTAGTTTGATTGATTTTGATTTACCGTACGTTATTTTGCATTATAAATTTACAAACAAATGTAAATCTTTTATACACCAAAAACCTGTCCGAAGTTATGCGGCTGATGTAATTGGTAACTTTAAGAATCATGCCCTAAAAAAAAAAACAAAAGCCACAAATTAGTAGTACGAGAGGTAGGTTCATGCGTACTACCGGGGGATCGAAGATCAAGAATCTCCAACCGGATAACGAATAAATAGTAACCAACGTTACAACGTCAGACACATCATTCGCTTATTTGTAAATGAAGTACCTAAAATATGTTAATACTATTGGTTCACAATACAATTATTAAATATTTAGCGCCTTACTTACATCCTCTCCATTGATTATATTAACGTACGACGAAATAGTCTCTGTCGAGTCCAACAAATGATTACGTAATGTTAGTAACGAAATTAACTCGATAACAGTAGATTGGGGACTACGCACATTTGATAATAGCGAGCCTAATCAACCTTTATTGGTATTTAATGAATAATAATAACTATAATTTCACGCAGTTAGCTTGATGTTTCTACCCCGTAATAACAGCGGCTGTGTAACCAGTTTAGAAGGCAGGAGAACTAAATTACATACATAAAGCATAATAACAATCCGCTTCAGTGGTACCTATAAATATTTGCTTACAATGATTATAGGTAGTGTAGTAATTAATCATACATTTATACGAGATAAACCTTATTATATCAAACATAAATGGAACATATAAATACATCGCTTACTACGCAGTATACTTAGACAAGTCAATTTGTGATTCTAACTGGTAAGTTTTGGAGTAGTTTTGGAAATGTACGAATTTTGAACTTCTCACCAAAAACTTGGCCGAAAAATGTGTCAAATTTATAAAAAACCGCTGGAAACGCGAATTTTTTATAGTTTTTTGATTGTAATCAAATAATAATTCACACAAGCTTCCCCATAGTTTCATATATTTGAATAAACTTGTTAAAGATGAAATTTAAAACTATAAAGTTAACGGTTTTAATTGTATTGTGATAATAATTAATATTATTAATACATCGCTGCCTTGGGTCAAAACTATCGAATGTCCAAAAAAGAAACTTTTCAGGAGAAGCGTTTTAAGTTTTCATTTAATTCTATGAAGTAGTTCTAATAATTTTTTAGACATTCTGAAAAAATTACAGTTATATCAAGGCGATATATGAGTATTTTGTAATAAAAAATGACAAAATGACTTTAGTTTTGCCAAAACGATGGACATACGATAAGATTTTTTTTGTAAATTGATGCAGAACTACCTCAGATGGACATACGATATGTTATTATATAGTAACATATTACTATTCTTAGGCGAAACTATCTTAAACAGCGGACTACCGATAGTGTTGCTGTGAAAATAAGAAAATTATTATTTTGATAATTAATATTATTAGTATGTATTTTAATAAAACAAAACAATGAAATGCCATTTTTATTTAAGTAAATAAAACATCCATCAGAACGAGTATTTTTATAAAAAATTTGTAAAAAAATATAAGTTATTTTAATCATCATCATCATGTTCATTACTGGACGTCTTATTGTCATGTTTTAAGGCACTGTAAAATCCGTGGTATTGAGAAGGAATAGCCAGTTCTTCGCAACTTTTCTGGAGATGTTTAAACTTTTTTGTATTTATAGGAAGTAATGATTCATAGGCGGCTTCAAATTTCGACTCTCTTAAGGGAATTAATCTTTTTCTCGTGCGTGTAGAGATATTAATTTGCTTATAAATTGTTTCAAAGTAATTATATTTAACGTAAATAATGTTTGGTGTATCTGGCATTACCATAATAATTTTTACATTATTCCAATTAATTTTCTCTCCCTCTGCACTAAATCCCATTTGATTAAAACAACTTTCTCTGAATTTAGTAATATTTAAAAAATCATTAAATTCTTTTACAATGTACGGTTTCTTTTTACAAGCAGTACGAGCAAGTGTATACCATTGCGCTGGAATAAAAACATCAATATTCCTAGAAGCTTTCTCTATGTTACTGTGGATGGAATCACCTTCGTTTTGGGTGTGTCCTTTTTCCAGAAAATAATGCGTTATTTTTAAAGAAAACTGAACTGCACAATACAGGTATATTGCTACCATATTTCTATTCCTATTTTGGCCACCACAATTGTCGGAAAAGAAACTGAACTCTGTTATTTGAGCACCCTCTACCTTATCCCTAATGAAGGATAGAACACATGAAGCAATTTCTACAGACCCTCTGTGACCCAATGCCTCATTCCACATATAGCAATAACCCTGAGTATCGTTTAACGTACAGAATGTCAAATTATAAGTTGATAATTTGCTTCTGTAATACTGCTCAGAAACCTCGCATTTTGGAGTTTGCAAAACTTGTTCTAAGTCAAAGACAGCTGCACATAAGTATTGATCGTTCTTAGCTCTCTCTTTTTCATCTAGTTTTTTTTCCCTGCTTAGATTTTTATTTTTAATGTGATTCTCCATTTCATTTTCTATAGCAGCTTTCTGTTCCATAGAAGAATTTTTATATTTTTCACAAAAGCCACATAAATCCTTTTTTGGTTTGAAAAAATGCAAATTAAACTGCGTGTTGAATATTCGCCTGTACATGGATTCTTTTGCCAAATTGTTTATATTATTTTGGAAACAATAATCTTTATAGAGTAAATACATTTTACTTAAATTCAGATGTGACGGTAAATATTCTCGTTCAGTATCTCTTCGACAATAGTGTGATTCTACCTTATCAAATTTATTAATATGGTCTATCACACTTCTGCTAACAGAATTATGAATTCTGGTCATGGTTTTACTACCTCGCAAATCTTTTTCAACGACCCCTGTGTGGTACTTCTTGAAAGTTGTTTTAACCACTTGTTCTGATATAGACAAAGTATCTAGAAAGAATTTCTTACAAACTGTTACCTGTTGATTCGTATCATCTACTAAAAAATAGGAAAAAGTGAGGTGTCTCCTGCTCTTTTTGTTGCCTTCTTCCATATCATTCAGTTCTATTATTTCTGAATTACTTTTAGCAAGTGATTGTTCTCTAAGTCTTTCTCTGTGTTTTTTTGATACTTTAACATATGTTACTATAAAGTCTCTTTGTCTATTTACATCTCCCAATTCCCAATACTTATTAAAAAGAGCTTGTCTCTGCTCTAAATCAATTTTATCTCCACATTTCCTCTTACAGCCTTGACAACCCTTTTTAATTTTTCTTGCGGGTACCTTTTTACCAGACCAACTGGTATATTCTTTACCATGATTTCGGTTTGTCTTGATTATATTTCGTTTCCATTGGGAAGTTTTTATTATTCTTTTTCGGGTTTTATTGTTTTTGTTCTCTTTGTTACCTAATAAAAATAAAAATGAAATAAAATGAACTAAATAAAGATGTTTTATTTTCTTACCAGTCTCTTCAATACTGATGGAAGTAACTTCCTGTGTTGGTGCAACGTTTTCTTTTTCACCTACATGACTACCCTCATCTTCTGATACTAAAAATAATACCTATTATGACATTTTCCCTTTTAATCATCATAAACTCTTTACTCACACTCATTTTCTTGGATATAGTCCGGATCTTTGATGGAATCATCACTATTTTCAGACAGATCATTCAAAGCAGTTTCGCTTCCGCAGAAATTTATTTCATTTGTTATTTCATAATTATCTTTGATTGTAACAGTCTCATTGACTACAATTTCGCCATCTGTATTACTGTCAGTAATTTCTAAAAAAATAATTTTTAAATTTATTTTATTGTGTTTTGGTATTTATTGTTATTATGTATCTGTTATCACATTTATTTTATTTATTATTACTATTAAATAATTTTCTTACCTATTTCATTCACTTGGCTAACTTCTTGTCCAAGTGAATAGTTTACAAAACCTGCAGCCTGACACTCTCTTATCCGAAATCCAGAATTTATATTTTCGGATATTTCCATAAATTCACCCTCATACTTTGGTGAACTGTTTTGACTGTTATCAACATCTTCTTTATAACAATTGGCTGTTTTATAGGATTCATTATCAACAGTACATTTTACGACAGACGGTGTATTTTCTAAAATTGTTTTACGTTATTATAGATTTCATAATTGAAATAAAATTAAGCAATACAGTTACTCAAATGTATTCAAATCTCACAACTCCAATAATTTAATTCGTTAATGTTCATAATACCAAAATATACTAAATTCGTTGTTTTATCAACTGTAAATATTTTATGAAAACATAGGAAATTTAATTCACAACGACAACATTGCAGTTCAGTTCAAAATTATTCTAGGTTAGAAATCTACAAAATTGTCATAATTATTAGAACATACCTGATGAATTACACACATCTGATGCTGTAGCCATATTAATAATCCTTTGGGTACGACTTGCATAATTGACACGTTTCATTTTTAGGAAAGCCCTTTTAACAGAGTTTTAGTCTGTCTATCAACGTTGCAAGATTGCAAACAATATTTTCTAGTGGACATACGATACATTTGACGATTGCGCACGCAGCGATCATCATACGAACTATCTTAGCAGTCGGAGATAAGATTGTTCTGCTTTCAATATTAGACGCATAAAAAATATTTTTTAATATTAAGTCCAACAAAGATAGTTTAGTACCGAAATTATTTGGCACATTGGACATACGATTAAACCGATTTATATTTTTTAAAAATTCATATTAACAGATAGGTAACTATAGTTCTGCAGGAAGATAAATCACTTCAAATGTTAAGACAGTAGTATATTATCTCCAAAATGAAAAAAATGGACATACGATAGTTTTGTTCCAAGCCAACGACATGTTTCGACGTTAAGTCGTCCTTAGACTAGAATACAATGTATAAGCTACAGAATTTTAAGAATTACATAGGTACTTACTTAACATTTTAAAGTTTACTTGTATTAGTAAGATGGATCAAATAGAGGCGAATGAAATGAAGTTAAATTATTTATACAAATCAAAAGTCAAATTGGTATCTCTCGAATTTGGTCATCTTCAGGCTAATAAAACATACGAACCTAATAAGTCTTCTATATGAAGAAAAGACAATTATATTCTTTTAAATGATGAAACACCTTAATTAATGACAAATATAGATGAAAAAGTTTTACATTTTAAAAAGGATCAGGTATGAATCTAAACATTTTTAGTTTAGGCAACAATAAGCGTAAAATTAAATGCTTACACGGATATACGACTTATCACCAAACTTACAGATGTTCCCCCTTTCCTAAAAAATAAAGTATTGTTGATAAGGAAGCAAATGAATGTTTGTCAGGAGACTTGATTGCATAAACATTTGTAGTATGAAAGTATGAAAATGTAAATAAAGTTTCCAAAAAAAAACAAAAATTTATATTTACAAATTACAAAAAAATCGAATAAATTTTATATTATTTAACAAAAAAATAGTGAATAAATTGTAACTATCAATATTTATGTAAAATTGAATGATTTCATTTTAGATATAATTATTAAGTTGGCTGTTTTGTATAGTTTCGCTTATGTCAAAATAAGAATTAGAAAAAAATCATTAAGTTTATTATATTATTGTGTCTTAGCGTTCGTTAAGTAAGATACTATTAAAACCGATTTTCTTTTAAGGTAAGATGTTATGTAGTTAATTTGTTAATAAATGATCTTCTTTTAAGGAGAAAAAACGGTTGATAGTTATTACCTTACCTCCAAAGGATTTAACATTATAAATCGGTTTTAATAGTATCTTACTTAACGAACGCTAAGACACAATAATATAATAAACTTAATGATTTTTTTCTAATTCTTATTTTGACATAAGCGAAACTATACAAAACAGCCAACTTAATAATTATATCTAAAATGAAATCATTCAATTTTACATCTCCCCCCCTCGAAAAGGCATTAATAAATTCAAAAATTATAGAAGACATTAAAGATAAAATGTGGGAAAATGATCAAACATTTAAAACAATTAGTGGTGTGCAAAAATGTTACAATAAAATAAAATTACCTATAAGGATCCATAAAATAGAACAAGAAATCGAAGTCAATGTAATTAAGAATGATAATTTTTCATATGATATATTACTGGGTCTAGATGCAATTCAGAAATTTCATTTAATGCAAGATGATTATTTGAATATTTTCCAAAGGGTAAATGATAATAGTATAGAA
The DNA here is from genome assembly GCA_036250285.1 of Pyrocoelia pectoralis. Lineage (NCBI taxonomy): Eukaryota > Metazoa > Arthropoda > Insecta > Coleoptera > Lampyridae > Pyrocoelia > Pyrocoelia pectoralis. The sequence continues at coordinate 32,627,048 of CM070075.1, read as the reverse complement.
CATATTGAAAAACTAACAGATAAGAATATTCGGTGGGGGAACATTAATTATAATGAGCCAAGAAAATTAGATAACGTAATGGATAAGAACATTAAAAAAAACTCTTCGAATTATTTAAATAAAATAGAACATTTAACTGAAGATGAGATAAGGAGACTTTCTGATATAATCAATGAACACTTATCAGTTTTTGCGAAGCATAAATATGATGTAGGGCATGTAAATAATCAAGAGGCTCATATCAAACTTTTGGAAAATAAATACATTTCAAAAAAACCTTATAGATGCTCCATTCCGGATGAACAAGAAATAGAGGGACAAATTATAAAGTTGCTTGAAGCAGGATTGATAGAAGAATCTCAATCTCCCTTTGCTGCACCAGTAACTTTGGCATATAAGAAAGAAGAAGGAAGACGATCAAGACTTTGCATTGATTTCCGTGAATTGAATAAAATTTTAGTGCCGGAATCACAACCTTTTCCTAGAATTGAAGACATTATAGTAAAGGCACGAAATTGCAAATGGTACTCAGTTTTGGATATTAACTCCGCATTTTGGTCGATACGAGTTAGATCAAAAGATCGTTATAAGACAGCTTTTGTTACACAATCTGGTCGGAAGTCTCTACCATTTGGTCTAAAAATTTCGCCTGCTATTTTTCAACGAATTCTAGCTACCACTATTCGTAGATATCAACTTCAAGATTTTTGCATTAACTATATAGATGATATTTTAATATTTTCGTCAGATTTTGATGAGCATTTAAATCACATAAATAAATTACTTTATGCACTTAATTTGGAAGGATTCCGATTAAAATTATCAAAATGTAATTTTGCTCAGTTGTCGGTGACATATTTAGGTCATGTTCTGACTCACAATACAGTGCAACCACACCATGATAACTTGAAAGCAATCAAAGATTTTCCTAAACCTCAAAATAAAAAAAATATTCGTCAGTTCTTAGGGAAAATAAACTTTTATCATAAATACATTGCAGATTACACAAGAATAATGGAACCAATACATCAACTTTTAAGAAAAAATACAGAATTCAAATGGAATAACCAATGTGACGTCACATTTACTAAAATAAAAGAATATTTATGTCAAAGTCCTATTTTATCAATTTTTGATCCACAGAGAAAGACGTTTCTATTTACTGATGCAAGTTCTTTAGGAGTGGGGGCAGTTTTGAAACAAATTCAAGATAACGGTGAACTACACCCTGTAGCATATTTTTTAAAAAAATTTACCCCATCTCAAGCTAAAAAGAAGGCTGTTTATCTTGAATGCCTTGCAATAAAAGAAGCGTTACGCTATTGGCAACATTGGTTAATAGGTCATAAATTCCAAGTATTTTCAGATCATAAGCCTTTAGAAAATCTAAAAATAAAAGCTAGAACTGATGAAGAATTGGGAGATCTAGTATACTATCTCTCGCAATATGATTTCACTATAAAATATTCATCAGGGAAAACAAATCAAGAAGCGGATGCCCTTTCAAGAAATCCAGTTTTGCAGTCTTTTGAAAACTCAGATGACGTTCTTCAAGTAGTTAATTCAATAACAATCAATGATCTAAAACAAGATCAATTAAATAACCCAGAAGAATTTTCTCTCGACAAAAAAACATATAAAAAGGGTGAACTTTTATACAAAAGGTTAAGAAATAGAGAGCGTATTTTTGTATCTAAGAATTTTGGTTTAGAATTAGTAAAGAAGATTCATTCACACTATGGACATATTGGTAGCAGTCACATGATTGCTAAAATAAGGCCTTTTTATTATTTTAAACATATGGATGAAATTATAATACAATTTTGTAACCAATGTGATATTTGTATGAGAAATAAATCGAGAAGAGGTCGGGAAATTGGGAAGCTATCACAGTTAGGTCCAGCGAAAGAACCATATGAAATCATGTCACTTGATACTATTGGAGGTTTCTCGAACAATCGTTCACCAAAACGTTACCTTCATCTTTTGGCTGACCATTTTACTAGATTTGCATATACACATTCTTCCAAAGGCCAACAGGCAAAAGACCTAATTAAATTCTTACAACCTATTTTTAAGAAGAATAATGTAAAAATTCTTTTAGTAGATCGATACGCCAGTATTACTTCAAAACAGTTTAAAAACTTTCTGCGTAGCTATGGTGTCACTGTAATTTATACAGCTGTAGACTGTCCTTTTTCAAACGGTTTAAACGAACGTCTAAATCAAACATTAGTAAACCGCATTCGCTGTAAAATTGATGAAAATTCACAACGTCCGTGGTCCACTTTAGCGGATGAATGTACAGAAGAATACAATCGTACTACCCACAGTGTAACGAAATTTTCCCCAAGGTATTTACTTACAGGAAAACAATCCTTGATAATTCCACCAACTCTTTGTCAACAACAAGATTTGGCACAGGACAGAAAACAGGCACTAACGAATTCTCAGAAATGTCACACAACAAATAAATTTAGAGTTGACAAAAATAAAAAAGAATATAATTTTCAAGTGGGCGAATTAGTTTATGTCGAATTGGGTAACCGTCTTAATAGATCAAAGTTAGATCCAATTCGAAGAGGACCCTTTAAAATTTTAAACCAAGTATCTTCAACCATTTATGAGGTTAGTGGTGGCAATCGCTCATCCAACAATTTTGTACATAGTAGTAAGCTCTTGCCTTTTCGAGGGGGGGAGATGTAAAATTGAATGATTTCATTTTAGATATAATTATTAAGTTGGCTGTTTTTGTATAGTTTCGCTTATGTCAAAATAAGAATTAGAAAAAATCATTAAGTTTATTATATTACTAGTTGATCCGGCGAACTTTGTTCCGCCTTATGATACACGACATTTTTTGTTTTATTATCAGGCGCAAAAACAAACAACGCAGATGGTCTTCCGACCCGTGAACATGCCACGTATAATTGACCATGGGAAAAACATGAATGTTCTAGATTTAAACCACAAACTTTTAAGGATTGGCCTTGTGATTTGTTGATGGTCATGGCAAATGCAAGACGTATCGGAAATTGAAGTCTTTTAAATTCAAACGGCATATCGGTTGGGATCATTTTGAATTGCCATTGCCCATCCGTAAAAAGTGAAGTGAACTATAAAACTCGGTATGGTTGAAAATTTAATAGAAATATTTTTATTATTGATTTCTTACAAATATCAAATTGTCATCCATACGTCATTACATATCTGTCATTATACGTCAATTACATAGCTGTCATGTGCGTTTTGTTATTCCAAGTCTGATTTTTTTTTGTTATACCTACCACGTTTTATAGTGACTGACGTTTCATGTCAAGTCACACGTGAATGCTGTCGAACGGGATAAAAAGTATCCTATGTCCTTCTCCGGGCTCTAAACTACCTCCCTGCCAATTTTCAGCTAAATCGGTTCAGCCGTTCTTGAGTTATAAGTGGAGTAACTAACACGACTTTCTTTTATATACAGGGTGAGTTTTTTTTCATTATTTGTATGGGGATCTCGGAAACCATAAGAGTTACACATTTGCTTAAATAGGGAAAGATTTGCTTCTTTCGAAGACTAATCCAGATACGCTTTTGTTGATGTAAGAAAATGCATGGCTTACTAGATATTTGTAAAAAAGTAAAATTCTCCAAAATCGTTTCAGCCCTTTAATTCGTTTATTTCTAAAGATAGACAAAAATTGTTCAAATACAATTTGTAGATAATTTTGTGCCGAATAACGTCACCGTACTAGTTTTTTAATTTTGCTTAGCATTTTGAGGTTATGAAGCAAAGTTGAATTTTTTTAAATGGAAACAATAGTTGGCTATGACGTATTTTAATAGTGAATTTTTTTCTGATTGTAATGATGTAAAGGTTGTATCACTTATTTTGATAAATAAAGGCACAATACACGTTTTCCTATTATTAGGTCTACCAAAAATCATATCCTGCCATGGAAAACAAATGAAATTATTATCGATACACATTGTGACACCTTTTCAACATGGAGTTAACAGCTTTCCCAATTTTACGCCCATTTACATCTAATCCGCTAAACGCATTAATAACAACTCCTGCATCTTTTATTCCTCCAAATACAAAAAACTCTAAAGGTGTGTCGATAATAATTGTGTACATTTCGAACACTTACTGTAAATTTCATTTGTTTTCCATGGCAAGATGTGATTTTTGGTAGACCTAATAATAGGAAAACGTGTATTGTACCTTTATTTATCAAAATAAGTGATACAACCCTTACATCATTACAATCAGAAAAAAATGCACTATTAAAATACGTCATAGCCAACTATTGATTCCATTTAAAAAAATTCAACTTTGCTTCATAACCTCAAAATGCTAAGCAAAATTAAAAAACTAGTACGGTGACGTTATTCGGCACAAAATTATCTACAAAATGTATTTGAACAATTTTTGTCTATCTTTAGAAATAAACGAATTAAAGGGCTGAAACGATTTTGGAGAATTTTACTTTTTAACAAATATCTAGTAAGCCATGCATTTTCTTAAATCAACAAAAGCGTATCTGGATTAGTCTCCCAAAGAAGCAAATCTTTCCCCATTTAAGCAAATGTGTAACTCTTATGGTTTCCGAGATCCCCATACAAATAATGAAAAAAAACTCACCCTGTATATAAGATTGTGTCTTAGCGTTCGTTAAGTAAGATACTATTAAAACCGATTTTCTTTTAAGGTAAGATGTTATGTAGTTAATTTGTTAATAAATGATCTTCTTTTAAGGAGAAAAAACGGTTGATAGTTATTACCTTACCTCCAAAGGATTTAACATTATATTTATATTATTTACCAAAAAAATTAAATAAGTTATAATTAACAATATTTACATGTACAAAATAACAAAGAAATTAAAGATATTAATAAAATTCGATTGAGTAAGAAAAGGTAAATGTTGTTGTGAATTTGGGACAATCGCTTCATAATGATTGGAACCCGATTGTAAAGCTATTCCATTTGAAGAACAATGAATTACTGCAAGTGACTCGCGCTCTAAATAATATTAAATATTTAAGTTTATAATTAAAATGATATATCAAAATGTGTTCAACAGCAAATTTATTCATATCAAAAATGTCCTGAGAGTCAACATATTAATCGTTAAAGATATATGGGGAAAAACCTATAAAATTACAAGAGAAAGGTTGGACCTCCAGAGACCTGTCCACCTTGATGGCCCACAAGTCGATGCACAGATGAGCAATCTGTTCCCTACGCATCGGAGCAAATTTTGAGAAAGGGTATCCCTGAATCAGGGAAGAAAATACATACCAATCCGTCTCCTTGACGTCATAGGGAAACTCGTGGAAAGAATAATCCAAAATCGCCTAGAAAAGGAAATGTTTAGAAATATCCTTAATCAGAAGAAGAAAAAAACACTTCTCCTAAAGTAATGTCTCAGGATGGGTTCAAGGGAATGTGCTGCTGCCATTGAACGGAGGGAAGGTTTTAGTGACTCCCACACTATTTCCACAGTAGACCTATGTGGAGGGTCCGTACGGATTTCTCAATTCCCATTAAAAAATGTGTCCTGTATGACTGTGTTACATAGTTGCTTAGTGTAGAAAAAAATTCCTCACAATAACACGTCTAGGTACTCTGGTGTCATAGGAGAGACCTTCCAAACCAAATTACAAGGCAAACGGTCGCTTTTTCATGGATGGCCGAGATCCAAAAACAATTGGAATGGATAATACACATAAATGTATTAAAAGCTATGTTGCCTTTATTACATTTATGTGTATTATCCATTCCAAATTTATGTCAATCGATATTAAGGAAAATTGTGGTGTTTCAAAACTTACGATAAAATACAAACAAGAGCTTCTGGATCTGGATCTGGATTACGATGGGAGGGTGGTCAAAAAAGTCCACGCGCACTTAGGCCACCTATTCGGGCCCTTTGTGCTGCCTCCCTGATTAGAGTCGTTCGACCCCGCAGCATCACTCAAGCCATCCCACACGTGAGATAAACCTGAGGATGCTGGACGGGGAAGCGGCTCTAATCTTAGCCATGTCCGGCCAGGAGTCCCCCAACATGGATCGTCTTAATTCGACAAGTACGGGACACTCACAAAGTATGTGTTGCGCCGTCTCATCTTCTGTGTAGCATCCTCTACAGGATGGTGATTCAACCAAGCCCATGCGGTGCATGTGCTTGTTAAGTTTACAGTGCCCAGAAAGTATGCCCACAAGTAGCCGCAGGTTCTTTCTGGATAGCCCTGTGCAAAAACGCGCCAGGCTACGAGATGGTCCTCTGAAGGCCTCTCTCGCGTGACGGCATTCTGACATCAAGTTCCACCTAACCCTATGCTGGGCTTGGGTGTCTTGAGTTATTAAGTTGTTTACAGTTGATACTGTAAGTGGAAGAGCCGGCTCTGGACCATAAAACAGTTGTTTTGAGGCCAGTCGGGCTAACTTATCGGCTTTTTCATTGCCTGTTGTTCCAGCATGCCCTTTAACCCATACCAGTTCAAGGGTATTGCTGTTTGTCAGTTGCTCCAGTATTTCGTGACACTCGGAAACCAGCCTGGAGGTAATTTTGTGTTGACCTAGTGCCTGCAGAGCGGCTCTGCTGTCACTGGAAATTCTAATGCTTTTATTCTTTATGCTGTGCATAAGAATTATTCTTGCACTAAGCGTTATTCCTGCTAGTTCTGCCTGAAAGACAGTCGAAATTTTGCCTAGTGGTTGGCTGATATGGAGGTTCAGTTCTTTGGAATAAATTCCGGTGCCTGTTCCTTCCATTGTTTTAGATCCGTCCGTGAAGATGGATATGTCTGGTTGGGATGCCACTTCCGCATCAAAAAAGATGCGGTAGTTTTTCCCTAGTATAAATCGAGGGATGAGTGAGTCAGATCGTCCTTCTAGTATAGGCAGTCGCTTGACTGCCTCACCCAGAATTCGAGAGTGTCCCACCTCAGTACCTCTGCTGTTCAACAACCCTTTATTTTTCAGACGCAAGGCTGCCACCGTGGCCTGCTCTCTCACGTGGAGATCCAGTGGAGGCAGACCCAGGAGGGCCTCCATGACGGCTGTGGGGGTCGTTCGCATTGCGCCCGTGCACGAAAGGCACGCTAGTCTTTGCACATGGTTAAGAAGTGCTATGGTTGTGGAGAGTCTGGTTCTAGGCCACCAGACAATTGCTCCGTAACAAAACATAGGTCTAATCACAGCGGTGTACAGCCACAGGACAGCCTTTGGGGATGGACCCCAAAGTCTTCCCATTGCGCGGCGACATTGCCAGAAGGCCCTATTTGTTTTCTCCGCTTTAAGCTGGATGTGTTTGCTCCAGTTCAGTTTTTTGTCAAGTGTAATACCTAGATACTTCACTGACTCTGAAAACTGGAGGTGTTTTTGGAAGAGTAGAGGAGCTCGAAGGCCCTGAGTCTTCCTTTTCCTTGTGAATAGAACTAGCTCCGTTTTTGTCGGGTTTATGGACAGGGAGTGTTCCTTACACCATTCTTCGGTTACTCTGAGGGCTGCTTGCATAAGACTGCACAGAGTAGCCTCAAACTTGCCGGTTATTAGGATAGATATATCATCCGCATAGCCCAGCGTATAGTAGCCGCTGTCGTTGAGACGACAGAGCAGGCTGTTTACAGTTAAGTTCCACAGAAGTGGTGACAGCACCCCACCTTGGGGGCATCCTCTCACTACTGTGCACCTCATCGTTATGTCGCCTACGCTGATGTGCACTGCTCTGAATTTCAGTAGCTGCACAATCCAGCTTCGTACGACCTCAGTTACGCCATGGTGGCGTAGTGCAGCTTCAATTGTTTCGAAGGTTGTTTTGTCAAACGCCCCTTCTATGTCTATGAATGCTCCCAGGGTGGACTCATTATAGTCCAGCGATCTCTCGATCCTCCCCACGACGGAATGTAGGGCTGATTCTGTGGATCTTCCTGGAGAGTATGCATGTTGATTAGGGTGAAGCGGGACTCGTGCAAGCGCTGTATCCCTTATATGTCTGTCGCACAATCTTTCAAGTGTCTTAAGGAGAAAAGACATTAGACTGATTGGACGATATGATTTAGGTGTGGAGTAATCACCTTTTCCAGGTTTGGGGATAAAAACAATTTTTATCTCCCTCCATTGTTTTGGTATGTATCTAAAGGCGATACAGCCCGTATAAATTCTCACCAGGTGGACAACAATAACATCCAGTCCCCACTGTAGGAGAGCCGGTATTATGCCGTCCAATCCTGGTGATTTGTGTGCTGAGAACGTCTTTACCGCCCAGGTGACCCTTGCCACATCCACTATCTGATCAGCAGTCGCCCAATCATCCCTCGTGGGGGTGAGGGGGACCACCTCTGGCCAGATAGGGTGTGGCATGATGGCAGCTCCAGGAAAGTGAACGTCTCTTAGCACTTTAGCTGTCTCGGAGAGGTTGTCCGTATAGGAACCATCCTCTCTTCTGAGGCTAGCTGGGTTGTAATATGGATCTTTTGTTAGGATTTTGTTTAGGCGCGATGCAGAGGAGGTGGATTCTATGGAGCCGCAAAAACTCCTCCATGCCTCTCTCTGACGCCTCCTAATATCCTTCTTGTATAGCCTTAGGTTTGCCTTGTAGGCCTCCCAGTCGGTTGTGGCTTTGGTCTTCCTTGCCTTGTTGAACAGTTTGCCCAACCGAGTTTTCTGCCTTTCGAGCGCCCTGCACCACCAGGGATGGTTGTAGGGTGTCTTAGCAGTTCTCAGAGGACATGCCTGTTCAAATGACTCTACAATAGAATCGGAAAGAAGATCCACTTCGTCCTGTATGTCGACAGGACTCGAGAGACGTCCCCCAGAAGGGTGCTCTCTAAGTTTTTCTCCAAGGAGATGTTTATAGAGGGGAATATCCGTTACCCTAGGGTTGCGGTAACCCTTTTGGACGGCCCTCTTGCAGTTGATTTCAAAAGAAATCATTCTGTGGTCCGACATAGTCGCTTCAGAAGTGACTTGCCAGTTCGTAATGTGGTCAGAGATACTCACTGAGGCCAGACTTATGTCAATCACAGTCTGGCTTCGGGTAGTTACGAACGTGGGTTCACTGCCCCGATTGAGTAGCTCTAGGTTAGTACTTGTCAGATATTCAAGTAACGTTTTACCCCTAGAGTTGACGTCAGTGCTCCCCCAAGTAGTATGGTGAGCATTTGAGTCACACCCTATAATGAGATGTTTGTTGTTTTTCTCGCAGTGTTCTATCAGCTCCACCATCTCATTACTGGGAGGTGGATCGACAGAATCTCCTGGGAGATATATAGAAGCAATAACTAGTTCAGCCCTACCCTGTATGTCACAACTTACCTGTATAGCCGTGATATCACGACCACACAGGTGTGGCAGTAGGAGAGCCTTAATGTGGCTAGGAACATATATGCATGTCCTAGGTTTTTCTTGCCGTTTATCAACATAAACGGTTCCTTTTGTGCCCCCTAGACCGGAAACCCTTGATTTAACAATCCAAGGTTCTTGAATGAGGGCAATGTCCTGCTTTACCGCCAGGTGCCTGCTTAAAGTGGCAGCAGCCGCCCGACAGTGTTGCAGGTTTGTTTGTACAAAATATTCTTTCATACTCATGTATGTAGACATAATTGTCTTTTATTTATTTGACGGCGTCGTTGGAATCAGTCTCCAACAACGCCTCGATGTTTGCGAACTCCTCCCAGTTCGAAAACGGACCGGGTGAGTTGCTAACACTCGAGCAAGCACTAGCCACAGGTTGCCTTCGCAGCCTGGGTGGTGATGCTACTGTAGCTTCCGGCAGTTGCTCCTGTGGCAGCTGCGGGTGCTGTGGTTGTGGTGGCTGTACTGACGTACTCGCCACCTCGGGCTTCGTGGGGTTACTAACCTTCACCTTTAGAGTGGAAAACCCGTAGCCGAGCCTTCCTCCCCTGGCGATTAGGTTGGTCTGGTCCATCTCCTCAATGCCGAAAACTACCAGCCTCCCTTGAGGCTGGTCCTTCACGGCTGTGTGGAAGACACACCAGCTGCCCACTCTTGCCCAGGAATTCTGCGTCTCCAGGCGCTGCCTGACTACCACCAAGTCCTCAGGTTCCCCCGGGACCCAAATGGCAGCCCTGCAAAGCCTAGGAAGGCAGTCTTCCTGTACTACCATTAGGTGTGCAGCCTCCCACAGTGGTGGGAGGTTGCCAACCGCCTTCTTTAACCACTCAAGGGAATGGTTGTTGTCACACGAGATTCTCAGAATCTCGCCCGAGTACCTCCATCCCCTAAAAGTGGGTGCTAGGGTAGCGCCTGTTAAGGCGAATAAATGCTGGTCAAGAACCTTGGCCAGGTGGCTTTGTACCATACCCGCCTGGTTAGCTGTTAGCTTACCCAGTGGGTTGTTAGAGTCAATTATTGCTACTCTGAGTTGCCTTTCGACAGCTTGCTTGTAGCTAAGATTGCGGGGTGGTTCAGCCTTGCTGCTCCCCGCCTTTGGTTCGGGCTGTGTTGGGCCCTTCTTTGTCGGCGGTTGGGTCGGAGTTGAATCGTCCGACCTCTGCCTCTTTTTTCCCTCGCCTACCCGTTGGCCTGCCTGATCGGAGTTGGCTCTAGGAGCCTGCCTCCGAGTTGGAGCTGTGCCACGGGAGGTGGTCGGTTTGGAGGACGGTGTTGGGCCAGTTTGGCCCATTTGGGCCAGCCTGGCTTTCTTCCTCCTCTTTTGCTCGGCGCCGGATATGCGCTTACTTTTTTTGGTTTTGTTTAGCTGAGGCTTGGTAACCTGCAGCTGAGTTTGAGGGGTGTCCTGGGACGCTCCCTTTGGAATTGGTGTTGTGGTTACGTTGTCCATGTTGGATCTTTTAGTTTCATCTCCCTAGCTCCCCACCCACCACGGAGCCCAACAAGGGGGCGTCTATTCAGACGCCAGGGCTACTAGAGAGATATAGCTTCCCAGGGTAGCAGAAAACAGGCCTGGTTTCGCTTTCGCTAGTCAGTCTGCTGCCACTACCCTACAAAAGCTCACCCAGTCGGCGGTCTGACCCGACGACACAGCCGCTTGATCGAGATGGGTTAGTCACGACCTCCCGTCTTAAGTGAAATTCCGGCCAAAGTAGTGTGTTGTCGCCCTTGGAGATCTCAAACCGCCCCAAGGTTGACTCAACTACCAGGACCCGTTCATCCACTATTACGGGTCGCCTCGCACGGCACAAACACGAGGGTGTTGTCTTTAGTCTGGATTCTCACTTAGGGCCGCCGTACGCCAGGACAAGCCTGCCGTTACACGCCCCACCGATCACTGAACCACTCAAGCCCCACAACCACGTCAAGGTAGCAACACTGTGTGGGGAAACAAGAGCTTATTTAAGATTTATTCTGTAACAATTTTAATTAGAGCGGAACAATTAAAAACTGAAACAAAATTCATTACTTAACCGTAATCTGAATCGTAATTTAATTATAGCTTTGTAAATTTAATATCAAATCGCCAACGAAACCATCTCGTTATCTTTTAAACAGCGGATAATCTGTTGTGCTAACTCTTTCTAGGATTATGAACAATTAAGAAAGTTTGGTAGCTCAAACTAAGTTGACAAATTCCTTTAACTACTCTGTTACGGGTAAATTATAAAAGCAATTTTGCTTAGAATGGTGAATGGATTGCCTTGAAAAGGATCAACGATCCAAAGGTTTATTGTAAGATAAAGGGTTTGATTAAATAATAATTTGTTTAGGCACCTAGTAATATTTAAAGTAATTTTTTGTGTAATAAAAGGTGAAATGTGACTGAAAAAACAACCTATTACGGAAGTATAAGTTTGTTGTGAATGTGTAATTAAACTCACCAAACAACTTGATTTTTATATGGTTTGTTTATCGTGTATAGGTTAAAAAAACTTTGAAACTTCCTCTTTTCATTGGTATAAAGATTGTTCATTTTGAATTTGTCTCTTTTGTTTTGGAATAATGAGAATAATATTTTTGTTTTCACATACATACGAAATAAAATTAAGTTAAATTAAATTAAGTAGCGGTGCATAAATCCACCACTACAAGTAAAATGGTGTTACGTCCTCTACATCTTGGACATCGCTTATATTCTCGAATTGTACGTATGATGTAGGGGGCGCAATAAAAATTCCCGCACCGAGTGGCCATTATACAGTTTTCTAAAAAAATTGTGGCAAATAGCGTATTTTGGACAGTTTTCCTCGTAGAGCTAAAAATTGTACTTGTCAGAAACAGACTTACAGTATGAAATAAAATACGTTACAATACACGTCCGGTAGTACTTGTAACAGTACTCGTTCAGGCGTTCTTAACTCGACTCCTAACGTGGCGTCGCCTCGTCTAGAATCTCTAACTCGTACAAGTAAAGAATATTGGCTGGTGGGTTCATACTCACAAAGGGGTGTGAATGAAATAAATGAAACACAACACTACCTCCCCTTAACCTTGCGGAAGATTAAGGTGAGGTAGTGTTGTGTTTCATTTATTTCGTACAAGTAACCTACCGGACTTATAACGTAAATAACTATGGTTTCTACATAACGAACAAATACGTCGGAATTGATTATTTTCATTTTACTTCTTCATGGATTAAAATAACAGAACTATACCTTATCCAACGAGAGAAAGGACTTGCGCTCGGACGAAAATTCGTATGTTTCAGTTGAATCGCCGCCTATTCATTACTCCTACTTCGACGAAGTCATACCTTGCGCCGATACCTATAAAGGTACCTCTTTATAGATGAATACCTGATCCCAGTTTCCTCCCACTTTAATCTCCAATGCGCAAACCAAGTCCTTTCTCTCGTTGGATAAGGTATAGATTTATATCAGATACCTTACTTTAGTTGGAGAGGACATATAAATAAGCCTTTATCAGCTTTCGTTTGGCCAACACACTCTTCATGCGCCCAATATTCACAAACATAACACCTTCGCATATCAGCTATGTACTCCATATAACATGCAATACAATCCCATTTTTTAGTTGGCTGTTTCGACGTGGAAGGAATCGGGAATTTATTTCGGGAAACGGTAAGGTGGTCTGATTTAATTTTCACAGGATTTGCCTTCGATTTCCTGTGTTCTTTGTTACCATTCTCTTTTTCTATTTTCTTTTTCTTGTATCCAATACTTTTTTTTCTTTCTTCTTATAATACTCTTGCCACTGTTCGCTTCATGCAACGGCTGGAACTTTAACTTTGAGTTTTCTTTTTGCGTCAGTTACTTGTAGTGTAGGCCAAAATAGTGATTTTTTAAACGAAGTAGGTACTTGTTCGAGCAAATTGTTTTGGTCTGTTTCTTGCAAGGGAGTTTCGTGCGTTCAAAGGACTTTAATTTGTTCATCACCTTCATTTTCTTTATTCGCATTCTTATATAATTCTTCGCAGTCTTGTTTCTCTGGTGTAGATAGTACTTAATCGTTTTCAAATAATTTGTTCGTAAGTCTCATAACTTGGAAGTCCTAAATCACGATAAGTTTCCATTATATTTTCACACGTTTCAGTTAACACTATGAGTGTAAAAAAAGTATTGCATTGATTTTATTACAGAAACCTTATTATTTCAGTTTTAATCGCTCATGTGCCAATAATTGGTACAGACGACAGACCATTGAGAACTGACTTGAATAAATTTTACCTTAAAGAATCGTTAAAAAGTCAATGAAAACGCAAAAAATAAATGGTCTGTACTGAAATGATTGATTTTTTAAATGAAAAAGGGTATTTTTATTAAGTTTCTCACTCCAGACATTCATCGTTTCATGATACATCACATTAAGTCATTAATTATTATCTACTTATTTCTTACCAAAAAGCCATAAAGAAAGCAATATAATATGAGAGGTTTAAAGTAAACAATTGTACAATATACGTCCATGAAATACATCTTGAATCTGAGCTGTTTCATGCTTTATTAACAGGCAAACTAGGAAAGTGTTGGTAAAGAACGGAACTTTTGTTTTAGAATTTATTTTAAAGAAACAATGTTGACACTTTCTCGAGTTAATTGTTTGTTATATAAGAAATTTGAACGAACAACATTAGATTAAAATCAATTTTTAACCCTCAGCGGCTAACGCTAAGAAAATTGGATTTTTATGAATAATTTTCTTCGTGAAACATGTGAATAAAATGTAGTTCTGTAGAGATCCCATAGAAAAATCGTTATCTGCGTACTGTCCAACACATCTTTCACTCTTAGGTTAGATAGTTAGAATATATATAGGCCACTCAATGGCAACGTTTGTTTTTGCAATTTTTCGTCATCTATTGAAATAAATATTTATTTAGAGTAAATTGAATTACGGATAGTTGATGATACCAAACATATAGATAAGTGTACTTTCATTAAACAATATTATTAATATTAGTTACAAACAAATTAATTAATTAAAATCAAACAAATTTTGATTTTTTAAATAAAAATCAAATTTTGCCCTACGCTGCATATTGTACATAATACTGATACCTGCAATTGGAGTAGCACTTCGTTCATTGTCTATATCTATTGCATTGGTCTTCACAATTACAATATCTGTTGAATCTACCTGCAAATGATAGAGAATATTAATCATTAATGTTTAATGTACATTTATAAACACACATTTACCTATAGAAGAGGCAACAGGAATTTCCTCAGCAAGTTCGACTGTAGCACGTGGAGTAGTAGAGGAACAAGCTTCTTCCATATCTAAAAACACAATGTGCTTAAGTATATTTGCCCTTTAAGGAAGTATTAATTCATCATCATGCATGTTTAGATGTAGCCACACAAATATGGCAAAGTACATGCTTTATATTAATTACCTTCACTTGGACGATGACGTTCTATAGCCATGGTATGCGGAATGTTTGTTGAAGGTAAAGCTCTACTGATGAGGTACATATTGCTTGCTCGATCTTCTTTCACAAAATGTTGATTGCATACACGGTAATGATTAAAAACACGGACGGAAGAGATCTACATTCTTTAGTTTTTCATTACCAATTAGTTTTATCCACATTCTAAATCTTTCAACATCTTTTAGATAATTAGGAAACCTATGCCTAGTGGACGTTTTGTCTTCGCAGACAGGGACTGCACAAGTAAACACCATGTTTGTGTTAATACGATTATTTCACTTGATTACATACTTTATGATATACTTAACTAATCAACATTCACAATAGTTCACACAACTATTACAAACAATCACAGAAAAAATGCAAACAATTAATTACTATTAGCTGAAGTCTCAAACAAATAAAAGACGCTTAAACATGCATATAATACACAATGCGCTTAATTACAAATTGCAATCAAACCATAAATTTTTAATTTATGAAAGCTATAAAGTAAAAACATCAAAAGTTAATTTAAATATGTAGGTTAGATACATACAATACTTAGGTTAGGATCTTAGGTTAGATACAAAATATACTAAAGTAGGTTAAAATCAAAATCTACTTTATCGATTTTCTTAATTGTGGGCAATCTATTGAAATGTAGTTGAACTAGATACGCAACAACAAAATAAAGTAAGGCAGTGCCTATACCCTGCTTTCACTTTCATGGCAGTTCTGATACGCTGAGCTTCCCATATTCCAGTACAGCGTGTTCCTTGTCTTCATCTCCGAACTCATTGCAGCCTTCATACGTCCTTTTGGAGATCTTCACAAAGTATATCCAGTCTTCCCAGAGACCAGTTAGGAACTGAGTAAGTGTCTTTTACTTATCCAGCGTTTAAGGTTCGGTATCAGTCTACTAGTACACACGGATCTCTTCGCTCGTGTCAAACCTACCTCTCCCTAACATTCTTAGGGTAACCGTGCTGACCTCCACGGTTGAGTATGCCGCTGCGACTCTGACTGACATTTTCCGCTGGGTTTTATCTAGCGCTTCGCAGATACCTGCAAAAGTGCAGTTTCTAGCCTAGTGATACAAATAACTATTATTATAGCAATAAATTATTTAGACAGATTAGATCTCATAGTGAGTGAATCAGAAACGTGTAGGAAGTATTTTGTTTTTGTTCTAACTTTTCTAACAATTTTAAATTATTTATAGGGGAAATGAAATATATTATTACACGTTTTTTAATTATGTCAAGAAGTTGAGTAACTTCCATGGTGTTTTTCGTACACAACGGATGGCACCTTTGAAATAACAATGTTTTGCGAATTAATATGCAGTTTTAAATTATAAATTGGAAGATGTTTGTTTGAAAAGAATTTAAATGTCAAAATTGAGAGTGAGAGGATCGCCCTAAAAACTTCCATAAATTTACTTACACCTAAAATCAAAACAATGTATCTACTTTTTCACGATAATTCAATCTTTAGCTTCTCGGAAAATTTTGATCAATCTACATTTTACATTTAGACTCTTTACTATATTCATAACTTCATCCAATTCGTGAAATCCGCCTTCTATTAGAATAATATCAAAATATGCAATATGCTAACTTTGTGAAGTATCTACAATTATTTTAATTCTGACAGCTGTTTCTCTTGTAAATCCCTTTTATTAAAATTGAAAAGTTACAAGTATAACGAAGTTTGAAATACAAGAAGGTAAAAGTTATTAGCGAAATTTATTTCAACTTCAACATTGTTTCCAAGTGCATTAACTTTTAAAATTTGAATTATATTAAGGTAAGCAAATTTTAACATTTTATGAATCAAACATTTCATTCAGAATATTTTTAAATTGCAGATAAATGAGAAGAACTTTTTTCGTTGTTCTAATTATTAAATCGCTTTGTTATAGGTTTGAGTTATTCAATTATTTATTGCTCAAGTATCTTAACAATTTTATCGTATAAGTAAATGCCAACAGTTTTGAAGAATGTAAAAAAATAAGATATAGAAAGGAATTTGTATGTAACTTTGAGTAGGTGACATCTGTCGCTCTTCACTCGAAAATAACTAAGGTTAAGTTGTGAAGGTAAACAAATGAATTCAAGTACAGCTCATAGGGGTATTATAGGTGTTATGATTTGTCATAGTAAGTGCAAAGTTGCATTTCAGAAAAATAGGGCAGGTACTTCAAAAATCGGTTATATCATTTTGAAGATCTAAGACAATTCAAAAGTATTATAATAAAATTTCTGTCAACAGGGTATTACTTTCCATGTAATGAGCAAATACATTGAGCATCAGAAATTTAAATGTTACTCGGAATGTCTGGACTATATGAAGTCATGGAGCATGTGTAAGCACGACGTGCATCCCGTGAATATCAACCTATCAGTATCGGCGGCTATTTACTCTACAACTAGTAGGCGGACTTATGCTTAAATTCTCAACCTTCACGCTAGCGAAATTCACATGCGTTAAAAATCATTACAAAGATAACATGAAAACAAATATGCGCGAATGGACAAGGGAATGAGCATTTATGCAGCGGCAATTGCCCATTCCATACCTCGAGCAACGCTGCTTCGGAAGTCACAAAAACAAGATACTGCCCATAGTTTTAAGTATGGAGCACGAAGAAATAATCATGTTTTGATTTAAAACCATAAGCCATGGGCTCTGCGTCAACGTTCAGATTCACACAAATAACGTGTGATCTGGATCCCTTAATAATAGGGGTGACAAGCAGGTCGGGGATTTCACTTGTAGGTATTTTACCTCCTTGGAAATCAACAGAATGAAATCATTGGCAAACGTCACGCATTCAATGAACCGTGGGAGCCACTTCGGTCTTCCCTCACGAGGGAAGAAAGCCTGAGTCCAGCGTACTGACGCGTTATGAGATAGTTAAGTGGCAGGCGGGGAAACCCACCCAGATGCGATTGTTAACCGCGTCGAGGAGTTGACTATCGTTGGACAGCGCGGAGGAAATCTTCCTCTAGCTCTGCCTCCTCTGCCCATTCTTTGAGGTTCTCAAAGTGAGAAACAGTCACGATACCTTATTTTATTAAAGCAGGTGTGTGAAGGTTGTGCGAAATTCGTGCGATCGCCTCATCGCTGATTAACGATGACGGCTTTTACAGAGGTGGACGTGATCTCCAGCTTGGAGCAAAACTTACCCCAGGCTTTGTAACGCTCTACAGCTCTTAAACAGTCGCCAACCGCTACCTTGGCCAGCCGTAAGACGGGAAGAAGGCTTTGTCCCGGGATTCGCTTTCCCCTTGGACTGCGGATAGGCGCAGCCTCGGCGGTCCAACAATCGATGAGTGCCCGTGAAAGGGAACCGATCTTCGCAGCACACTCGGCCGCAACCGAAGGGGCGGGGGTGTACGTTACTCGCTTCGCAGTAGGTATTGGGAAGCGTGCACACGTCGCAGCTACGATAGATTCGTAGCCTGCGGCGCTTACACGCGAACCTACCCCAGCGGGGTTGTACGTGACTCGCTTCGCAGTAGGTATCGCGAAGCGTGCACACGTCGCAACTACGATAGATTCGTAGTCTGCGGCGCTTACACGCGAACCTACCCCAGCGGGGGTGTACGTGACTCGCTTCGTAGTAGGTATTGGGAAGCGTGCACACGTCGCAGCTACGATAGATTCGTAGTCTGCGGCGCTTACACGCGAACCTACCCCAGCGGGGGTGTACGTGACTCGCTTCGCAGTAGGTATCGCGAAGCGTGCACACGTCACAACTACGATAAATTCGTAGTCTGCGGCACTTACACGCGAAACTACCCCAGCGGGGGTGTACGTGACTCGCTTCGCAGTAGGTATTGCAAAGCGTGCACACGTCGCAACTACGATAGATTCGTAGTCTGCGGCGCTTACACGCGAACCTACCCCAGCGGGGGTGTACGTGACTCGCTTCGCAGTAGATATTGCGAAGCGTGCACACGTCGCAACTACGATAGATTCGTAGTCTGCGGCGCTTACACGCGAACCTACCCCAGCGGGGGTGTACGTGACTCGCTTCGCAGTAGGTATTGCGAAGCGTGCACACGTCGCAACTACGATAGATTCGTAGTCTTCGGCGCTTACACGCGAACCTACCCCAGGATTCATTGCTTCCATAGCTTTGCGGATTGCAACTCAATCCTGCAAGGTCACTTGACCCTGTTCGCCTCGGTTGCCAACTCCAGGACTGGTAGCAGCTCGGGAAATTATATCCTCTTGCTGTCCCATCGGGGGTCGGACTGGGGATTCAGACAATCGTCTGGATTGCCTCAGCCATTGAAGTCAGTTGCGTGAAAAACAACAAGAGCAGGATTTCCTGCAACTAAAGAAACCTTGCTCTGCAGCGTGGAGAAGTTCGCAAATGACATTGAAGTGATCTTTGCAGAGGGAAAAACAAAGCTAGGCAGAAAATGGTGTGAATATTTTCGAAAATGTTTAACGCAAATCAGTGATCGAACAAACCAAAATTTTACGGCACGGAGAAGAGATATCCAAAAAGATTCTGAAAGGTGGTTCAACAAGGTTGGCGGCTACATAAAGGAAAAACATGAACCAGCATTTGAAGACCCTAATAAAAAATTAAAAACTCGTCACGCACATGTTGCGCACTATACTTTTTCTACGACCGTACGAAAAAAACAAATTTAAGACAAAAGCAATTAAAATAAGTTATTTAATTTTCTTTATTATAATAATTAATAATTATTAAACAGTAATGCTGCAATTTGTTAGATGCTCGAATCTTCGCTGCTGATGAAGTTACGTTCACAACAGTATTTTTGTTTGCATTGTGAATGGACAAAATTCTGTGAGAAATATAATTTTTTTTATTCGAGGAGTTCTCTATGCTTCCCTCCGCCACAGCGGAACTCTTCCAGCGTCCGTGCTGTTTAAGCGTTAATAAATCTGCCCCAGTTTCCACCAGTAAGGAGGCAGAGGCGCGCCTGAAGCAGTGACCCGTGTACTGCTCTGGATCAGGCAGTTTTAAAAATTTCGTAACGTCGGAAGGTACTCTTCCAATGTTATTAATGCTTATGACTTGACGAGTACATTTTCCTCTTTGGTAATTAATAAAAAATTTCTTTTCTTACTAATTTTGAGGGCGAAGAGCCACATATTTTCTGTAAACTTGACAGTTAGTCGTATTATAATAAATTTTTTTTTATTGTTAATCATGGCTACTTGTTGTTATACATCGTTGAAAAGAGAAAAAAACCCATTTAATTGTGTAAAAATCCTATATGGCGCCCATTTAAAATAAGAAAGTTGCTATTAATATCTTGGAAACCGCCATCTTGAATTTTATTTTGACATCATTTTTAAGTGTGCCTCATTGAAGTGACTAACTTTGATCTGAAACTTTTTTTTCATATCATTTATAATTACGGAGATATTTGCGTTTTTAGAAATCGGCGATTTTTGGTTTTTTTAAAATAATTTCGAAACTGTTTGGATATTGAAATGTTTCTCAACGGAATCGAACTCTGTCCCAAAAATGGCACAATATTGGCCATTTAACCAAATCTCTATCTTTAATAATAAGAAAGATCCTACTCTATTTGAGACACCCTGTATATTGTTTATTGAATGGAAAAAGATGCATTTGAGAAAAGAAGAAAAGAAGAAGTCCATAGAAAATATATTTTAAATAAGACAAATGAGATAAATCCTACTACAACTTAAAATACTTACATAAACTAATTTTACTTCTAACAAACAAAACAACATGGGCGAGTAATTTTCTCAGAAAGATATAGACACATTTCAAAGAACGTAAATAAATAAATAAATAAAGCAACTTTTATATCTTAAAGAAGAACTCAAAGAATAACAACAGAATAAATTTTATTAAAACTATACCTACCTACCTATAAATGCTAAATTCTTGCTATAAGTGTAACCATAAATTAATGTAATATTTTATAAGAAACAAAAAAACCTGAACGAATGAATTTTTAAGAAAACAATTTTAAAATTGTTAAAAGTTAGGCTCGTCTACTGGTGATTTGCTACCAGGATGACTATGCTGTTTATAAACTAAGCAAACGCTGCAGTCGTAGAGGTCGCGAAACTAATGTTCTCTTTGTCAAAAACTCTTCAATATGTCTCATAACTCAGTTTATTATGTTTTCAGTTAAAGTTATTATGCGTATCCTTAATGGATAGGTCTGATGACAAATACCTTCTGTGTGGGGCATGGTTCAAATTATTACACAATACTTGGGGATAGTAAGAGTCAATATGCAATTTAATTTTTTTATAACTTCCTTCAGAAATTTCTTCATTTGTGCCCGTCGTTTACTTCCTCTTTGGTCTTTCAAGGAAGGCATAACATCGTTTGGTGTTCTTCTGAAGAAATTAGTTATAATACTATCCCATTGTAGCCCAATCGTATGAATAAACATAGTTTTACAAACAAATTGTAACACATGTTCTGGTTTAGTGGCGTTTGATTGATTAGGGGTGTTACTTGGATCAATAGGAACATTGTTTGACTCTATAGATGTTCCGCTTGGTTGAGGCATATGACAATTTTGTTATATTTTTATTGTACAAGGTTAGCAATCAGTGGCAGTTGATACTACGGAAAATTGTTTGTTTGTCGCCTCATCAACTTTTCTATATTTGACGTCCATTTTAATAATATGTTTGTCTAAAAACATTTGTCGTTATCCATAATCTAGTTTTTGGAAGTAGTCAAAAATGCAGTGAATCGTTCAAAACCTTTTTTTCCACATGTTATTTTACATGCGAGCAGTAACACTTTTTCAGTAGTAGTTTTTACATTTTTAACTCTTCCTAGTTCTACAGTACCTATTACTATCAATTTTGCTATTAGATGCTTTCACTAAATTTCGTTCTTGATCCAATTGGACTCGACTGGATTGAATCGACGAGTCATTCAAATTATTATCCAGGCCAAAGGAAGTTTCGCCAATATTTTCAACCCTGTTAACTAAATTATGAAAGAAATAAACACAGAGAAGAGGACGATACAGACAAAGTACAAGGAAGTCCAAGCATACCTTGAAAATGCTAATACCAAGATCGCAACAGGAACATTGTAGTATGCGAGGACATAGATAAAGACGTCTGGGGATTAGGCTATAAAATAGTAACCAAAAAGCTAAAAAGGACACCTCCGATAAAACTGACTATTGACAAAATTCAGGATATAGCTAAAGCACCACGACATGAGGACTTGTCGCGAACAAAAGTGACAGTTGAAGAAGTACCAGAAATAACAAAGGAAAAGTTGGATAGAGCAGGGGGGAACGCATTAAGCAGCTTAAAGCACCAGACGTAGTAAAGATTACCATAAACGCGAATCTGGAGGCGATCCTAAACGTCATGAATAAAATCTTCTAAACTGGGGAATTCCCAAGTATTTGGAAAACGCAATCGTAGGAAGAGGGGACGAGTGCTGATTTCTCTTGCCGGAGAATCAAGTTCTTAGGTAAGGTAAGGTAAGGTAAGGAGGTAGGAGGTAAGGAGGATTCCACGAAATGCTACATGTTTATGCTTGTGGGTGGGGGCTTCAGTAGATTTCTTTGCCTTCTCTACTTTGTGGCCTTTATGGAGACGAGGTTTAGAGGTTTCGATGTCCAAGTCTCTGACTTTTTCGATTTGAAGGTCAATTTCAAAAGTCTGTTCCAATTTGCGTTGAAATGCTGAATAGAGTGATAAGTTTAGTGACAGTTTTATAAGTTTATAAAACCGATGAAGGCTTACGTGGAGGTTAGTAGCTTCTATGTATGAATGGAAACTGACAGGAAATAATCACGCAACATGACCAGATAGCGATCTGTGTTAACAGTCCGTTTTTCCGAAAAAAAGAAGGTTCAATAATGCAAGTTCGGGATACGCCACACCATACTCTCTCGTTGTGCAGAGGTCGCTGATGCAGTTCTTGTGGGTTTATTTACCGTCCTCGTCCCTCGATAAATGGAAATGGGACTCTTCATTCATGATCAAAACGAGATCTTTTCTCAGTAATTCTAACATCCTTTCTTCGAACCCGAGTCTTCTCGTGAAGTCGTTCTGCTACAATTCTTGAATAACCATAAGTTTATATACAGGAAGGCCAATATTTCATTCAATATCATAAGGATTAAAAATGTTTCGAATAAAAGTTGTGGGATACCATTGCATATTTGTAAAATATTTATAAACATACAGGATGCTTCGTTCCTGGTCTCAAAGATCCTGTTGTTTGAAAATTATTCATCCCCTTTAGTAGTAGTAGTAGTAAGTTTAGAGAAAATTAACTTTATGACTCTCTAACACTTGGAGTAGACCAATATTGTTTAATTTGTTACCTGTATTTTTGTTAGAAAATCTTCTATGTCTCATTAAAAGTCGTATTATTGTAATTTTGGGTAAAAATTGGGGTGAACAAGTCACAATAATCCATAATTAATATTTCATAAAATATCGGCTTACGTGAATGGTGCATGATGCTTGAAATACGTTTGTTATGCGTCCTATAAAATTAGTCTAAAAGGAGGTAAATCGACGCTATGCTATTTTCAGTGAAAGAAATTTCTGATAATCCTAAACATGTTAGAGACAGATTAATATGAAACATTTTTTGCTAAAATTTCTACTGTAAGAGAATGAATCTTAAAAAGAACGATCACTTTGGCTAATTATTTTGATTAGTGTCGTCGGCGTGTTATGCATAGGGCATTTAAACCATCTACGTTTATTATACTTTAGAGCAAAATTTATCACACGCGTTTTTATTAAGGGTAAAAAATGTACCGTGTGGAATAAAAAATAAACAAAAAAATGTGATAGACTTTCCCCATTCATTCAATTTAGTTCGTTTGCCACCTAAGCAGTTTTCACTTTTTGCTCAATACAAAGAAGTTTAGAGTAGAGGTTTTATTTAATAAAGCCTTATTTAATTTGATATTTACTTATATAAAATATGTACACGAGAGAATCAAAAACGTTTAGAGATCGTAAATTATGGAAGGCGTGTACAAATCCAAGTAGAAGATTTTAAAAAGAAAATAGAATAGAGGACTCAGTTTCGTTCAAATTAAACGATATAAATCTTGGTTTGGGCTAGTCCGTTTCTCTGCCGATGTTCATTAGTTGGAGTTTGGACCACCAAAGCGAGGGGTTATTCCCTTTCCCAAGGGTCAACTGCGATGTGCGCACTTATTTTCCGGTTGACAACTTGTTGATCTTCCATTTATGTTTTGCCGTTCAATTAAAGTAAACCAAAGAATTAGAGCTTTTCTCGTGAGAAATTTGGAATGATTTTAATTATTCGTGCTTGGCTTATGGGGAGTGGAGGTGCCTTGTTACCCCTTGTTATAAGATGACGCGTCGCTCCTGCGTAATTTGTTAGGGTAATGCCCTCTTGTGTGTAAAGTGCGTGGCGTTATTTACTCGAAGTAGCGTACATAGGGTAATAGTTAAACAAAGTTAATGGATTGTATTATCTTTACTAAATACTAATCGATACGTTACGTGCCGCGGTTTTTAGTGTCTACCAAAATTCGGTTAACGCTTAAGAGATAATTTTCTTTTCAAATTAGAAAATTTTGTACAAAGTTAAAGTGAATAACGACTCGACAATTTAGTTAGTATAAGAAACGAAAATTTTATCAGTTGTTCCATTAGTCGCTTCCGTGTCGTAGACATTTTCAGTAAAATTCGGCAACGGCATCTGCTAATTTCTCTAATAAATACAGAGGATCGCTTAATAATCCAAAGTTAATTGGAGCAAAACTAAATTAAGACAAACTTTTCTAACAAGCTGGAGATATTCCAGACGAAATCGTTTTAATTATTCCAACATCTTCAACAAATCTCATGAGTTAAAAGATACTGCGAAAGATTGAAATAAAATTCAGCGCTCATTTTAAATTTTTGGTGCGGTGCCAAGATTAAGGCAATGCTACAAAAGCGAACAGCTGTTCTCTTGTACTAGTTGACAAAAAGCCAGTTCGCACTTGATTGAACGTATTTCTTGCTCACACGTAGTTAATATCGGGGGAACATTACACGACGTTAATAAATTACGCTGTTCTAACATGTTGTGTCGGTATGCGATAGCATCTCTCCAAACCTTTGCAGCCCTGTTTATAAAGTGTTTATTCAATAACCTTGAGTGATGGGTCATGTTTTACCATCCCATCATTGTCGGTTATTATCAGATTAATGATTGAAATTGTCTTCAGGTGTAAGGATAGTTTCGAGTAAAATCGGCCTACGTCGGTGAGCTTTCCGAAAGAAGGATTTCCTCCCCAAAGCGCTAGAAAGCTCGGCGTCAGTAGCGCACCGGGTATGTTAAGGGTGGCATTTTTCCACCTTTTTCAATTCGTACGATAAAATTGTTTGATTGAAGTTTATATAGACGGTTCGCTCGCGGTGACGTTTACTATAATTAAACTGGAATTTGCATGTGTCCACTTTACGTATTAGTACAGAGTGAGTACTGTGTTTATGTGGAGTGAAATGTCGCGTGGTTTTGTATTAATTCTAACTGGACTAATTTGTGTTACTGCTCAAACTCCATCTCAGGACGAGGAAGAGCCGTCAGGTTGGTGGTTACAATTTTTATTTTTATTTAAATTAAAGTGCGAGATTACAATCAATTATCGAGTATCACGAAAAATCGATAATTTATTTAATATTTGCCAGGAAATTAGTTTGTCGATTTAACAACTTACCCCTGCGGCTTTGCAAAAATAATTTTCCATTTACCTTTTTTTTTGTAAAATACCACCACTTTATCAGAGCTAACGATTTTTATCGACAATATAAACAGACATGCCACGAATTTTAAACTATCTACCCACCTTTTCCAACGACCACTTTATTTTCCTATAAAGGCGAAACAAACAATTGTTTGCTTTAAATTTGCACTGTTTTGTTACCGCGCTCAAACTGTAAGAAATTACGACGACGTCTTTGTATATTCCGATCTTGCAACCAATTACAAATTAATGGAATAATGAAAATTAATGTTACTTCCAAGGCCAACAACTAGACCATAACGATCATTTTCCTAAGGAAATCTTTTAGAGTTTTCTATTCCATCAAGTTTAAATAAGCTTTAGGCTTCACGTTTCTTATAAACGAGAAGCATTTCAAGAATATTTACGCTATGTTTCAAACTCTGGCAGAATTTCATACAGGTATGCTTTTGTGGTGAAAAGAAAGGCGTTTATTATTTCTTTATAAGTTTTGTGTGCAGATCCTTGAAGCTTAAACTCTGATTGGTATTTTTATTACTAGAGCTTGTAATTAAAAATAGTTATTTATCCTAACATCTATAGCAAGGAAAAGCAGAGTTGAGTTAACGTAATAAAGTGCAATAATAAAAGCAGTTGGTTTCAAACGGATGCAATAAAATCAGAAAAATACGCAGCCTGTTACTTTGCTTGAAATCTCGTAAAATTTCTGTTTCCAACTTATAAATACGTTTACCACTTTTTACTCACAGAGCTAATTTTTATAAACTGTAATTTGGTTAAAAGTTCTACAATACCAAGGAATCGTATCAAATTAATTGGTGCCGAACTTCTCTAATGAATATTAACACAGACACTTACGTCCTTTATTAATAGAAATAAGGGTCTATTACCCTTATTGATATAAATGAGGTTCGTGTCAAAAACTATCAAACAAATAGCAACAATGACGTCAAATTCCTAATTTATACATTACACTCTTCATGTTCATGATTTTGTTAGTCATAACTTTTGAGCTCCCCCTTAAACATATTATTCGTCCATATGTTTATATTGTCACGAAACTAAACAGCGGGATAGGGTATGACTGTTTAATTTTAATTATTTTGCGGTATTAGTCATGTCGGTAATAACAAGAATTTCTCTCCCCATTATTAGTCACAGGTTAATAAGTTTATCGAATTATGAGTGGGTTTTGACTATTTGCATATTGTCACACATGCAAACATTATTATAACAAATTAAGCAAAAAAATCTTTGATTTAAAACACAAAAATGTTGTGAAGATGAATTAATTAATCCTTACCAATCGACCGGTCTACTTGCATATAACATCCATGGTTTCTTACACCTTGTTTTTTTATGCTTTCAATAACTACCTAAACTCAGGAATTAGGGAAATACAATTTTTAACTTAATCTCTTAATGTTTCTCGTCCCTTATTATTACCCATTAAGCAAGTAAAGAATGGGCCAAAGTTCGATTGAATTGTCTAAACTTGTATCATTAAAAATTTCCGTATGAAAAATTCTTGATATAAAAACTCAAATACAAATGAGAGCGTGTTCTATCTTGTTAAGACGATAGTTGTTCAGCACGAATACTAACCGTGCTTAAAAATTACGTTTCAAGTTCAATTTCAGAATGAAATTAATTCCACGTACAGCTTCAAAATTTACTACTGTAATTGTGTAGGATTTCGTAATTTTGTATTGCAAAGAATAATAATTAGTGCGTCTGTAATATTTTTTTGTAATTCATCGTATTTATAACCTAAATGGTATTTTCTATTCATTTTCTCTCGTTTCGTCTATTCTCCAAGCTTCCTTACAACGCACTTGCCTCAATTGGTGTATCGCTACTGTTTGGAACATTTATTTAAGAATTCGTTGTATATACAGCGCTCCTAAGCAAACATGAAAATGGGATGTGGGGATAATGGCGCTAACTACATTCTTGTACATTCAATGGTAAAAAGATTTTGGCGGTAGATTTAAATCCCTATGGGCTGCATTAATAATACTAATATAATAATAAACTCCGATTCTAATAATTGTTAAAAACACAACAGTTTGTTTTTACTAACCAAACAATACAAAAGTAAGGATTTAACTACAGTATCAGTAATCATTAAAGTCAAGAAATCGAATTTACATTTCACCTAGTAATTTTGAACGCTAATAGCAAAACTATTAATGTAAAAACAATCACTACTTATTTATGCTAAAGAAATTTCATTGTATTCATCATCGTCTTTTTGACTACTGTCTTCACTTCCGTCAGAAGATCCAGTGTTAACTGTAAATGACCAACTTTTGAGAACTTTGTCTACGTATCTATTTTTCTTCAGCTAGATGTTTAACGTGATTACAATGCTTCTGCCAACCTGAAGCACCTATTTCTTCGAAAGCACTTCAAACTAACTGTCCAATTTCTGGACCACTCCGATCTATATGATTCATACAAACTTTGTGTTTCATTAAACTCCAAATAAGTTCTATCGGATTTAAATCGCAGTGGTGTGGAGGTAAACGGAACACTATGTGTCCATGTTTCTTTAAAAGCTCATCAACATAACAAGACTTTGCATGGTTAACTACTTTACTTTTAAGCAACATTACTAACTTCTCCCATTACGTCTAGCCACTCTCCTGTCGTAGTTTAACGTGCTGCTTGACTCGGTGGTTTATTGATCTGAACGCTTTGGTATGGTACGTTGTCCATCACGACAATACCGTTTGGTTGCAAATTTGGTATCAGTTGATTTTCTAACCATTGCACAAAATTGATATGGTTCATTTCGTTGTGGTAGTTTCCTGATTTAGTTTTTGGTTTCAATTTTAATAAGCTATTTTTTACGAACGATACTCTCCACCAGCGTGAACAATTATATGTCGTTGACCAGCTCGATCGGATTACACACTCCAGGCTTCATCGTCTGATTGCCAAAGTTGGAAATACCGTATGATGGATGTATATGGGTATATATTTCTCATCTAAGTCACCTAAAGCGTCGTTTTCTCGTGGCCTTCGCAGATAACGAGCTCTCTATGCTGCAATATCGTTGCGCTCCATTAAAAGCTACTTCCGCGGCTTTATTGAAACTATAAACCTCCATTAACCAGCAGCTTTCTGATTATCGAAAAATTCCACTACATTTGTTATAATGTTTTTTTGCTTCTGAGTTTTCTTCCACATATTACCAAAAATTAAATTAAAAAAACATGTAAATAACACATAATTATTTTGAGGTTAAATTTGAACAAAATGTTTTAAAAAAAGATTACATACCTACCGTTTTTATCAAACGAAACTAACAATTTTAAACAAGACGATTTTTTATAAAGACAATTGAAATGCAAGTGAAAACGAACGAAATCAAACTATACGAGACGGCAACAATGACAATAAAAAAGTAGTGCGTCGTTTTGACTTATCCATCACTTTTGTCACAGAAAGTACATACTAAATATGATTGGGTGATGTTTTACGCTCACGATATTTTAAAATTAGTTGGCATATATCTCGTTTCCATGTTTGCTTAGGGGCGCTGTATCTTTTTAAGATTCCATTAGCGAAACAAACTTTAATTCCCGAAAATTTTTTATTAATGTTTTGGAACAACTCTAGATTTGTATTTTAAAAAAGGTACATATAAGCAGTAAGCACATTCAAAACGATCGAATTTCTTCAATACCTACCTCTTCAGTTTTACACCGAGCTATAACTTTTTCTGAATATCAGTAACTTTATAATTTCAATATACACATGTTTCATATCGATTTGACGAAGTTTTAACCCTTGTTTGGCAAAGACATATTCTGTAAGTTTGAAAAGTTATTAATTTAGGTCTTCTTAACTAGCTAGTACCACCAAAAATAAGAAGGTGGTAACGGCTTTTGGGAAAAAAATGTTGCCTACAAGCAACATTGCGAACGTAAACGTCTCGGAAACTTTTTAAGGATTTTGACATATTTAGAAAAAAATAATAGGAATGCTTAAATTCTGATGATACATTAAAGATAAAGTACATATAAGGAAATGTTACAAAATTTATTTATTATGAAGTGAAATAAAAGTTTCGTGATGGTACAAAGCAAAGAAACAAATTCCATTTAGTATTTCGTACTATTGAAAATACAGATTTTCAGTGCCGACAACGCCCTTTGGTCCCATGAGCTGGCCAATGTTTCATCGTACCGTGAGTCTTCAACAGGGACCGATATCACTGCTCTTCTTTGGGCGCGAACTTGTTCTAGAATTCACATTACTCATCAATGATAAACAAACGTAGCATTCATGTGAAGTTTTTATACAGACCTTATGAGCGAGTTCGGTTCGTTCAAAGTCGGAAAGTGTTGCTTGTATACCATTACCAGTGCAGCATATCATTTTTATTCAGCTACACATAAGTGCCTATCGAAAATAATGTTGCCTGAGACTCAAATAAAGGGTTAAATGGTTGCTGTTACATTTCCCATCTTTCTGTCGAAGCATTAAAACATGTAAATAGATGTACGAGGGTGTTACAAAAATTAGTACTTTTGGAACACATGCAGTGACTTGTATTTGAACGCAAGGTTTTAGTCTATGGATTTAGATAGCATGATCTCGATGGCCAATTGATGTCGCCTCTCTGAGAGACAACATGACCAGGAAATTCGATTTGAAGTAAAGTGAGTGTTTCACATGCTGTGTGACATGTGGCTCCATCCTGCTGAAACCAAATGTCATTTAAGTTCATATCGTTGGTTTCATTGAAAAAAAAGTTGTTTAGCATCCTCCCGATAGCGTACACCATTGACGCAGGAACAACGTTACCAGCGTTGTCCATAAGAAAGTACGGGCCAATGATCCCTCCAGCCCCTAGTGGACACCAAACAGTGCATTTTTGTGGATGCATTGGTTTTTCTTGAATAGCATGTGGGTTTTCAGTAGGTATTAACAAACACATTCAAAAGAAAATGAGTTTCATCGTTCCATATGATTTTTTTTGCAAAAATCAGCATCAATTTCTGTGTTTTCTAAAACCCAGTCCCCACAAATGTACGGCGTTTCAGGTGGTTCGCTGCTTTCAGTTCTTGTGTGAGTTGAATTTTTACGACATTGAATGCAGGTCTTTTTTTGAAATCCCTTAATTAGGTAACCAATTATTAATTAACTTCTAAAGCAGCAATACGTATTTTAACATTATGAATTCCAAATAGCCAGGTGTAGGTACAGTTGAAAGTACTCCATTGCCTTTACGTATTAAAACAATATTGTCAGCATAATTCGCAAAATGCCTACTCCGTCTAGAAGATGCTAAAAACTGATTTGCTTCGAAATAATTAAAACTTGTTGAATGACATTTTATATTTATATTTAATTCGGCTCGTGAAATTAATGTTTAAATTTTTCGCCTATAGTTTTGCAATTTTTGCTTTTTATTACTGTTTTGTGGTTATATGATTCTAAAACAACCTTTATTGAAAATAATACAACTGTATTAAAACAAACTACTCTAAAATATCTAAAATAACTAAATAATATAATGTTAAAAGAAAGAAGTTCTGCAAACATTTCAACTGCAAGTCAAATAGAAGAGTACCTAAGCTGTCATAAAATAATGATCAAATTTTCCTTTTCTTTTATGCCAAGTCTGTTTTTGTACAACGGTGGCTGTTGCGTTAGATTGTATAGATTACTCTCGAAGGACCATAGACTTGTTTCAGAGGTTTTATTCGAATAATAATAACACAATTTTTACCAATTTATTGACGTTTAAATATTCCAATAGCAATCCAATAAATAATATTTAATAATAATTTATTAATAATTTTATTTAATTCTATTTTAGACTTTATAATGTTAACATTATAATTATATATTATTATTATTTTATAACATTATAATGTTGCGTTAGATTGTATAGATTACCCTCGAAGGACCATAGATTTGATTCAGAAGTATGATTTGAATAATAACACAATTCTTTACTAAATTTATTGACGTTTTAATTTCGTGCAGAATTGATTTTTTTTTTTTAATTGTCGTGAAAGAATGAGAAGAAAATGAAATTATGATAATAGAAACCTTAGCAGACAAATGCAACTGCACGGAAAAGAAAGAAATTTGTTAAGTTTGTTGACGTTGATAACAGAATGATGAATCAATCAATCACAAAATGATGATGTTTTGTTAACGACAAATCTTATAGTAGTAATAATTAGTCTACGCAAGAATCTTATTAATGAAGTTAATAAACGAATTGACGCTAAGAAAGGACAAGTGACCTTACAACGCGTAATCGTCGGAGGATCGAAGACACCAGTGATAGAAGTTTTATCTCTAGTATCGCAATATCGATCTTTAATGTTATAAGGAGAAGTAGTGAAATAGCCATTGAAAGAATGAAAAAGTCGAATCATGATGACGTCAGAGATGGCATATTTCACTACTTCTCCTTATAACATTAAAGATCGATATTGCGATACTAGAGATAAATCTACTATCACTGGTGTCTTCGATCCTCCGACGATTACGCGTTGTAAGGTCACTTGTCCTTTCTTAGCGTCAATTCGTTTATTAACTTCATTAATAAGATTCTTGCAAATTAAAATTTTATGGCAAATTTTCGTTGTTCACACTATTCAGATTGATACCTATCGGTTTGGGAAACCTTTCCATTCCACTTCAGAATGACTTATTTAAGAAAGAAGATTGACCTTTGAAAAAATCGTGCGACAAGTACTTCACCTTGTATGGATCTTTAAAGAAACGGTTTCATAACTTAAGACATAGTCGGCAGGGACATTGATTTTTAATTTTTCGATAGTTCTTCATCATGTTACCCCTTCGCGCTAAAATATTGAAATTCTTCATTTGCATTTCTTCTACAAACTTTGTTTTTCATACAATTTTGAAGGCATTTCCTGAACGACACTCGTGATGTGTTTAGTAGCTATATTTTGAGGATCTCCAAGTGTCTAATTAATGTGGTGACTTGAACAGAGTTGGATTATTACATATTATATTATATATTATATAGGTAGTAGTGAGGGGTAACGCAAAATGAGGACGGTATGGGACTAATCCAACACTTTAAAGGGTTCTAGGGCGAGGTTCTGTGCGTCCTCGGCATGTTTGGGCCCTCTTGAAACTAACTGCTTGATAGCAACTAACCACAGTGCTGACACTTGTGTTGGTTTTCGTGGCAATATCTCTGTCGGCATCCCTCACAGTCGCTATTCGTGCTTTATCAAACTCGCTAAGTTGATGGAAGGTAGTTTTCTCGTCCAAAAAAATTATGCTCGACTTTCTTATTTGTAATTAACAGCAGAAATAATGCTAAGTGAATTTTTTAAATACTTTTGCTATGTATAATGCTTGCAAAACATAGTTAAATAATAATGACACCATTTTACACAACACTGACTTTATTACAATTAAAATAGTAACCGTGCGGATAACGCACATTTACAATCAAAGCTTAATATGTAACTATATACGCTGAACTCCAAAGACACAAATACAGTTATAATACGGCAAGGAAGTAGAAAAAATGTATAGGTGATAACAATAATAACATTGGATTAGGTAACACGTATAAGCACAACTAACGATGAACGCTATTCGGTAAGTAGAACTCAATCTAAATTTTATTCTTTTTTTCTGTCTAATAAAAATTAAACATAATTAATAAATTGATTAGTTGGGTGCCAAACTGTGGTCTTCTGGGAAACAGACAGGGTTAAATTGAGTTAAAATGCTATTTAAGTTATATATGCCTAGTTGTACTTCAGAGTAGTTTTAGAGGAACACCTTTAAAAATATGAAATTTTTACGCTCAAACTTCCGGTTTTGACTGGGGTCGTCTAAGGCCATCAATCATATTAAATTATAATGTAACATCATTCAACTCCTCTTAAACTTTTTCCTCTTGGAAATTGGGAAATGTGTCAAAAATCTTTTAAATATTATAGTAGTAAGCATAAAAATTTCACATTTTTAAAGGTGTTCCTCTAAAACTGCTCTGAAGTACAACTACGCAGCATTTTCCCTAAATTTAACCCCCCTTGTGACCCAGATGACCACAGTTTGGCACCCAAAATTATGTTCAATTTTTAATAGACAACCTAGACTATAGGAAAAAAATAATAAAATTTAGAGCTTACCAAATAGTGTTCATTGTAAGATAATAAGATAAATTTGCTATAACTAAAATTGTTATTCATCATCTCAATCTTCCGTGACCTGTAGGATTACAGCACCTCCACTCCTATTCAATTCAATTTCAGCGTCTCGAAAACTTGACAGTCTCGATGTTCTCCTTATTACATTCTTGTTGTACTTCGTCAAGGCTGAGGTATCTGAGCACCTGTAAAAATAAAAAAGGTTTAGCTTACTCCTTATCAATTCATGCACATGTAGTAGAATACAAGCTTCATTAATACTTCCTTACACACACTACATGAGAACACATTCCAACAGTACGAGCACCCATTTTACACTTACAATACCATACAACAATGCAACTGATCGTGTTATCGTTCGGCACATACTGGAGCCACACAGTAATTTCCACTACTCGAATGTGTTGGAATAGATTTGAACACTGACTATACTAAGTTCACCTCGGTACGATGCAGTCTAATCTGAAAATTCCCCGTGTTGTAGATGTTGATTAATATAGTGCAGTGTCATCTTCAGTTGGTACGGGTCCAAATTCAACTTTTCTAAGTTGTCCAAATATGGGTTCAGGAAGTCCGTGGATGACGATGCATCGTACCAAGCCGATTTCAAACGTGCTAGATTCTTCTCAAGTATCATCATTTGTAGTTAATTTTTAGATTGCGCCTTTTCCAGTGACAACCTTGTCATACTCTAAACGCTTCTCCGTAACAAAATATAATAATTATAACGAACGGCAATTTTACTGATATTACGTCCGTGCAGCAGCATTCTATGAATATTGTGTTTGTGTGTCCGATGAATATGCAGAACGGACTTCAATTACTTACCTATCCGATGTGATGCAAAATATGTACCTATTTGTCCATGGTGGACTACATTCTATATTCAGGAAAAGTTTAAAACGCTGAATGTAAAATATTCATCTCCACTGTACTATGTCTGTCATTTATGGCCACTAATTGCCTTAACTCAGTTTCTCGGGGCTGTTGAGGTACGTATTGAATTAATCTTATCACAGCGTTCAATACTATATAAACACGTATCTAATTAAATTGAGGAACTAGAAAACGTCTATTATATTAATCAAAATGTTAAACATTAACTATTACCTAGATACGGTAACATACATACTTGATATATTGATATAGATACTCAAATACTACTATTTCAACAGGGGCCAATTTTCGGGACACACCGGAAGTGAGTAAGTAGTTGAATATTGATCAGATGTATGGTGATCTGATAACTATATACTATAAATATAATATAATAATTACTTTTTGGATGAAGAATTATTTTATTAAGATGTCAATGTTGTTTTTAATTTTACAAATCTTCTATGTACCTACCTTTATTTACTATTTTCTACTATTTACTATTTTTATTAATTTATAATAATTTCCAGTCGTCCAACTACTGGTAGGCTTTATCAAGTCATAAATGATGACAGATGTCGGCGGTTAACGTAGTCTACTGGATTCAATTTTTGAACCATCGCATCACTATTTTGAATGGATGAAAATTCAAATCAAAATGCAGAATTCTCCTCAAACTGCAGTCTGAAATCACCAATGTAATAGCATGCCTTCGAGCGGAACTTCTTGGCGACTGTTCAACTGCTGCACATTGGCTGGTGTTCTGATGGATCTGTGTCGTCCATGAGTATCTCTTCTTAATTTGCTACCAGTTTCTTCCAACAGCCGAACACAAGATCGAATTGTGTTTGCATTAGGAACGGCATTGTTGAACCGTCGGCGAAAAGCTCTTTGCGTCGCTATTTAAAATACACACGATGTGCTCCGGTGTAAACCATGTTGGCCACTGAAAACTGAAATAGGATCGTCGATGAAACAAAGAGGGACCACGCGCAACTGTTTACTCCCACCACCGCTCAAGAAGCTATCGATCAAAACTCCTTAGTCGGTTCTGCCGCATCCTGTAGTTCTTGATTCTTCACTTCGTTGGCGTTTCTTTTGTGTAAGAGGTTTATTGCGATTTCTTTTAATAACGTTAATAGACGACCAACCATCAATACCAAAAGTATTTTGTCTATAAGTAATAGTCGTACACTATCGTAAAATGTACATAGATAACAAAAATGAGAAATAATGCTATTAGTACTTTTAGGGAAGGAAAACAAGTACTTACAGTCGGTGCACCCCACAAGTTTGTAGAAACAAGGTAAACAAAACAGTGCAAGGCACTAAACGTAAGGCGTATGCCAAACTGCACGGGCGGCAGATTTTATTGCTTTATCAGTTGCAAACTTCGCGTGAAGTAGTCATTTGCACAATTACTGTAATCTACCCACACACGTAACGGGTAGTTTTTAACCAGTTATAAATGTGTGTTTTGTTAATTTTACGTGCAGATAGAGCCATTGATCGTGCAATTAATAATTAAAAAGTGCATGTTGTAACCCTTAAAGTTCTTATTTTATGTTTTTATTATATTTCTATTATTTTTTAATTTCAAACCGCAATTCCTTTAAACCCTATATTCTGTTTCTTATATAGGTTACCCTGTTTAAATACATTGACAATATGTGAATATATATTCTCCCCCTTTGGATTTAAATAATGAAGGAAATGGCGAAGTTCACTAATGAACGCCATTTACCCATTATGCTACTTAATGTAAATAAGATACAAGCCTATCACTTAATAGAGTTTGGTATTGCCAAGATCATTTTCATGTACACTATTATGTACATAATAAACATTATTATTACTAAAAAAACACTTTTGAGCGTACATATAGATATAACAGGTACAATTTTAGATTTATCTTGAAAATAATTTGGTGTAACGCCGTCCACATCAATATATTATTCAACACTGGAGCAACAGAGAAGATGAGTGCTCATTAACTTGGTCAATGCAGAGAAATTTTCCAATCGATTCGATCTGAACCGGGATAAAAATGGGCGACACTAAATTTATGGAAAGCTACTCTCGTTGGTGGTGCCAAAGAAAACTTAAAAACTGTTCGTGCAAGAGAAAATAGAGAAAGACAAATATGGGACTACTAACTTATATATTTAATAATACAATAATATGACAATGGAAATTCATGCCTCAAGGACAATTTAGGCTTCAGCCGACGGCAGAGCTTAATTCTCACTGACAACTCGTAAAATAAAATATTAAACGAATGGTCTAACTTTATGAAACTCTCTTAAATTAGTTCTTTAAATTATATTTAAAATTTAAACAGTGCTAGTGCGAATTAAACTTAAAGGACAATATATAAATGCTACTACTAAAGTACAAACTAATTGGCAGAAGGTGTTAGTGAATCAGTCAAAATTATCGTAGACACGACACAAAAAGGTTAAAATAATACCTTTTTTTTCTATTATTGTAGGGTATTACTTCACCGCTATTTAAAAAATGTCATTACATGATCATTGTAAATTTAGATCAATAAGTATGATTCGATTATTTAACAGAAATCTTGTATATGAAAAGGGACGAAATTTAAATAAATCCAATTTGGTAGTCTGATAGGTAGAGTCTTATAAGTTTGAAATTAATAAATGAATGAAAGGGAAAATCACAGCTTTGTTTCAGATTGTAGAACGGCAACAGAAAATCACGGAAGGTTTAAAAAGTTTGACGATCTTCTCCAAGACAGACTCTCGAAACATGACCGCATAAAGGGGGCATGAATATTTATCCTGAATCCTAAAGGCGACTTTGTGAGGAGGAGCTGTATTTTGTGGACGTTTGTAAGATTTGAGTCCCAGCTCCTTTTTTAGTCATTTGTTGCATTTACCAATCACTAATACCAATTATAATCACCTCATGAGTGTATGTTTGGTTGGCACTAGGCAGCCAACCCAACATATGATTGCCAGTGGAGCCCGCACCCGAAGCGGCCAAGAATTCTTGGCTGCAGCAGCCGTTGAATGCATATGATTACACGGCAGCCAAGTGGCTGCCGCAGCCTGGCTGCTACAGCCAGACTGCCTAGTGCGCGGCAGGCCTTAAATGTGCAATTCATTTCTAACAAAATTGAGGAATTTATTTAATTGACTAAATAAAACAGTTTATTTATATTTAGTTTGTTTCTCCAAGTAAATATGACTGCAACCGTAATGAATTCGAAGTAAATTATTTAGGCCTGCCGCGCACTAGGCAGCCTGGCTGCAGCAGCCAGGCTGATATTTCGCAACTATTCTCAAATATAAAAAATTTTCGCATAAATTCGCATCTATTTCGTAAAAACGAAAATTCCGTACCTCTATAATGATATTGGGTTTACCTTAGCTCTGGTTGCAATATAAATTTCGATATACACATTGTAAATATCAAGGATTAGGTGGTAGATCAGCAAGCTCTTATCAATAGAGCAAGCTGAACTTCTTGAGATTGAAATATTCTGTCTAATTTAAGTAGGAAACACAAATGTACGATACTTGAATATTCAATAAAGACGTTATTATTATTAAGTGCTGCTGCAGCATAAAACTAAAAAGGTTATTGTATGTTGGTGGCGATCTAAATATTCATTCCTTGTCAGATTCCGTGAAATCTCAAGATTTAAAAAATTTATTTAGTACGTATGGCTTAGTTAGTTTTAGTGAATGAACCCATCACAAAAACGTCGGCAAAAATAAAAAATGTGTTCGAAGGTTATAAAAACTACAATGCCAGACAATTTTGGTCAACTTTTTATTGTCAATGAGATACAAAAGCAAAAAATAAATACAGAGTGACTAGAATATTTAAGAAACAGAATTACAATCTATTACACTTCTTGAAAGCAAGATTGGGAGCTGAGTGGTTACATTCCCAACATTCACTGAGACGGAGCTGTATGATACCTTACAATTTAAATCTATTATGGATGAGGTTGGCAATTCCTCTATTTTTTTCACGGATGGTTCCAAAACTAAACTGGGAGCTGGGCGTGCATATTTAATTACAGCCCTTCAGACAATATAGAAAAGGCCTTTAAATTAAACAATTTAACTTCAACGTTTTCTGTCGAAGCCGTAGCTATTTTAGAAGTGTTAAAATTGGTTGAAACGTGGGGTTCCTAAGTCAATTATGATCATGTCGGATTCTAAGAGCATCCTCATGTGCCTGCGACAACAAATCCAGCGGTTTACCACTTATCCATTGATAAGGCATATACTCACATTGCACGCTCGTTTAAGTTCTCTACTTTTTAATATTGAATATATCTGGGTTAAAGCCCATGAATTTGTGGACAAGTTAGCGAAAAAGGCGGTGGAGTTTGGCGAGAGTTATGATAACTAAATCTCTCCCAGAGACCTAACGATTAGTCGAATGTTAGGCGTTCACTGGCAAACATATCTGGAAGAATCGTATGCTAATCACCATACACAATACGCTGTAATACATCCAACAGTCATCAAAAAACAATGGTTAGATGGATATAAGGTTAGTAAAGTGTTCAACGGGATTATAGCAAGGGTGAAATTTACTTAATGGTCAATTCCCTGTTCACCTGCTCAGGATAAATAATGTGGATTCTCCAAATTGTACATGTAGTGGCGGATCTGAATCATATCTTCCTCTCTTGCAATAATCATTTACCGTAGATCAATACCCTGTTAAATAAACTAATAGAGCTGAACATGCCTTTGCCTACAAATGTGAGAGCGTTACTGAGCTCGAACGGTATTAGTTTTGTACACTCTAATACCGTTCGAGCTCAGTTGATGATGTATTTGGCAGACATTAAGAGGTTGATATAGTGGTAAAGTAGTATGACTCTACCTTGGCCACATAGGACAAGTTCCCGATAGGGTCAAATTTAAATAAAAAAAGGAAGATTGGAATTCTGTACTATCTAACAATGTCAATATAGCGTACACAACATTCATACAAACTCCTAAAACAACTTTCCGTATAAGAAGATAAATTGTAATGCAAAAAATATGACAAAAGTATGGTTAACTAAGGGTTTGAAAATATCGTCACAAAACTTAAAGCAGCTGCACAAAAAAACCCAGAAAAAGCAACGAGAATGATATGAATTATTACAAGCAATATAACAAAATTTACAGACAAATATTGGTAATAAATTTACTCATTGATGGTTTTGTGTACACAAGTTGCACCTAAATGTTTAGAAAACTACGTTTATAGATTTCAAGGCAAAGCAACCACCACCAAGAAATGTATTTAAGGGCCTTACTCCAACGAGGGATACTTACATCCACCTGTGCACCGTCGACTATTTAGGGATAATTGATATCGGTGCACTGCCCACTTACGATCTCCCAGTCGAATGGTCTTATAGCTGAGGACATTTCCCGGTGGACGGCTATAGGACCATCTTGTCCTAACCCGGGCACCAAGTGTGTTTCGTTGGTGGAAAGTGTGTGTTCCCATTCTGTTAGTCAAAAACATACCTGGTGCCAGTCACTAAAAACGGGTGGGGTTTTTAGCGTCCCACACAAGTTATTTGTGTCATCAAGTTATTAAAGGGCCCAAAATATTATTAATTTTACTCATTCGTTTTGTCTAAACAAGTTATAAATATTGAGAAAACTACGTTTATATTCAAAGTAAAGCAACCACAATATTCAGAAAATTGTCTTAATACAAAGAAATGGCAAATCGGTAATGCAAGTTAGTACCACAAATTTTTAGGTACAGAACAATTAAAAAATGTGATGTTCATGTAATTATTTGTGTAAAATGTTATCATCAGTTATGCTGTGTATAGATTACGATTAATAACAAACAGGAATATTATTGTGTCCTATTACTATGCTAACTTCTATTCAAAAATTATAGCATTATATTTTGGGGATCTTTTTAGTTATGCTCTCAGAGTCTTCAAAATTCAATCAAAAGTTCGATATATGGCTGGTGTAACTCCCGGAACTTTTTGTAAGACGTTGTTTAAAACATAAAATTTTAACGTTACCTTCAACAAATATATTATAAAAAGAATATTACCCCTTGTTTATAGCAATAAAAGCTGAATGCTACCAGAAACGAAATTAATTATTCAATATCCATACATCATACTAGTGCTTACGAAGGGAATTCGACGTATGTAGCGACAAAATATAATATAGTATAAATAGAACGCTTGTCTGAAATGTACACTTGTACAGCTTTAAGACGAGCACGTTTATCGATAATATATTTTATGTATAGTAAACTCAAAAAGGGGTTTAAAGGTAAATAACAGAGAAAAACTCAAAGCCTCCCCTTGAAAACAGTATATTGAGGTAAAGATGATGTTGATAAAAGATGGTTATTTTTTTATTTTTTTAAATAAAAGTACCGAAGTACTGAAACTGACGCCGATACAAAACGTCAGGGTTAA
Organism: Pyrocoelia pectoralis; assembly: GCA_036250285.1. NCBI lineage: Eukaryota > Metazoa > Arthropoda > Insecta > Coleoptera > Lampyridae > Pyrocoelia > Pyrocoelia pectoralis. Next base: position 32,586,028 of record CM070075.1, on the reverse strand, counting down.
AATGTTTAAATAAGTGGATGCTGACACAGCTTATCCAATGATAGCCTACTGTGACTAGCCGTCTCGATCAAAAAGTAATGGTAAGTGAAAAATTAAAGTTTAGAAAAGTATGGAGGGTAATGCTAACATGTTTCGACGCCTTACTGGCATCATTATCAAGCCAACTATCAATTACAAAGTTAAGAGGGCTGAAAAGAATGAATTAATATCAAATACTTAACACCTCAATATACTGTTTTCAAGGGGAGGCTTTGAGCTTTTCTCTGTTATTTATATTTTATGTAGATAGCGTTAATTTGTTCATTGATATGTTAAGCTGTATTTGTCGTGATAGTAGGCAGCGGTATGCATTTACCTCATCCATAACTTTACCTGCTAAAATAAACAGTTCCTGAACAATGACAGATACATCATAGCAAATGGCAAAGTTGCGTTAGAGGCCCAGGTACATTTTTCTTGAAAACTTTTTTGACGAAATTAATTCCTGTAAATAAATTTTCCATAATTAATGAAAAACGAGTAAATAAATAATGATTAACTAGAATGGAAAACTAAGCAATAGTAAGGACAAATCAAGTGTAATCAGAGTCCAAGCCCTAACAATATCATCTCGTAGGGAATCGTATCAAATAACAAGTTGCGACGATCATTATACAACGAGGATTCACATCCTATATTCCGGAATTTTGCATTCATGTACTAACAATTCAATAACTGCGAGTTGTTAATAATTGAGTCAAGAACATGACATATAAACTTGCGGTTTCAAACTTTCTGCTAGAGCTATTGGAGTATACAAACTCTCCAAGCAATTGATTGACAGTCGTCAATAAATTATATTAAAAATAGAAACCGATAGGTAATAAAGTAATGGAGACACGCAAACGTTAATTACGACATTTAAAAGTTCAGCATCGGTTTCTAATCCTGTAAAAAACTAATTACATACGTGCTTTATAGAAGGTGCTAAAGTTATGTGTTACACTAATTCATGATTTGCCCTGTTAGTTCTCCGTATTTAGCATTCATGAACTTTTAGAAACGAGGACTTGCTGCTATGGTCTCTATTATGTTTTTACCCATTCAAACAGTGTTTTTCGGCAACAGAAATGAAAGGTGTTTGATGTTACGTATTTATATCAACGCATTTGGATTGTACGAGGTCAGGTCAATAAGACCGTGGCAGTTCGAACGAAACGTACGTTTTCCAGCAAAAAAACAGTTTGGTTTCTCAAAGTTTGTTAGAGGAATGATTTCACCTATTTCCGCTGCCTCATTTCTTGAGGTTTGAAATTAGAACATTGCTACTAGGAGGCTAAATCCGGAGAAAACGGCGGATGGAGCAATACGGTGTTTTTCCTTCAAAATTATTTTTCCCTTTTGAAGGTAATCGATGTAAATTATACCGTAGAAATCCCAAAACTGGCCTCCTTTTGGTTCCAATGGCGGAACATATCGCTTGCCTACCTGCGTATTAAAACGTAAGCAGAAATCGTTTCAAAGTGTTGGCACACAATGTGCGTAAAGTATAGGCTTAGGACTGTTGCAAAGACGTATTTCATTCTTAAGTGACCTAATTTATCTCTACATTACATAAAATAGAACTGATTACAAGTGGTACTTTGTTAACGAACAATAGAGCTTACTATCAGTCTTTATATTAGGAACAGGTTTCACTCATAATACAGATAAATGTTTCGTAATTCAAATAATAGGATAAATTACGCTTAAAGCGTTATAATTGGATAATGCGTGACAATTATAATCCTTTTTTTTTTCACTGATGAAATCGTTTTTATTCATTATTTGAATGCACAATTTTTATTTTTTGTTTAATTTCGTTTAAAGATAATTAGGAACATTTATTGGGAAGATAGTGCTCAATTACAGGGCGAATTAGTGCTCTGTCATACTTGAACTTGGTTAAAACTATTTTCTCTTAGATTTACACACGATCCGTAAGAAAATATTCCAAAAAAATGTCTTCGTCCCAACGGGTATTCTCCATCCAAGCTTCATGCATGAGCAATTTGGGTCCAATCATAGCAGGAGATACCTATAATTGGAAATAAATCAAATACACGTTGGATAAATGACAATATTGCCCAAGGAAAGCTACCACTTCACAAATTTGTTAATTGTGCCTGAGACAGTACCATGCCATATCATCTTCAATCAGAGCCACTTATCTTGGTTTCTATTGGAGCATAAACATGGTGCCGAACACCAAGTTGACAAAAATGAGCAATGCTCACAGTCAAATAAAGTGACTTACGCCATTTCAGAAATTATTGTTTTCGCCACCACTGAAAAGAGCACATTTTTTTTACTAGAATCATCTTGGTTCATCTTAGATTCGATTCAGCAAAGCGATGAAAAATAAGGCTGAAAATCGCTCATAATGCACTGTGGTAATAAAGTGGTACGATGCGTTAAACTCAACGATCAAGATGGATAAAACTAACCATTAGCAGTTTGCTGATGTTGCTCATTAACATTAAACTGTCCAATGGATCTATCAGCTACAATCGTCCCCTGATATTGAGACTAGCTGTTGGGCCACAATTCAAATCTGTGATAAAATGAAAATGGATACTTGCACTGAAACTCAGTTGCATTCAAGCTTTGGTCAAGATAATACACATTTCTGGTAACCAATTATATCTCACAGGTCCATCATAACTGTACCACTACCAGTTCTGTTGGAAATTATTCTATAGAATCAGCATCACCATTTCCAAGACGCCGCGCAATAGTAAGGCATACCCAGTCAAAGGTGGGTTCACTTTTTTCAGAGGTTCCCAAGCCTCCATGTTGGTTTCTTATCTAGATTCCAAAGACTCAAGTGGATTTCTTCATCTTGGTTCCCAAGCCATATTGTTGGTCTCTTCATCTAGGTTCCCAAGCCATATTGTTGGTTTCTTCATCTAGGTTCCAAAGCCTCAAGTGGGTTTCTCCATCTTGTTTCCCAAGGAATATTGTTGATATCTTCATTTCGGTTCCAAAGCCTCAAGTGAGTTTCTTGATCTTGGTTCCCAAGCCATATTGTTGGTGTCTTTATCTAGGTTCTAAAGCCTCGTTGTTGGTTTCTTCATTTAGGTTCCAAATCCTCAAGTAAATCCTTTATTTCATTTATTTAATAGATCGTCATTTTTTTCATTTCATTTTCTGTACTTATTGTCAGTAGTCAAATTCATGGATTTCGTCCTATGTCCCCTCCACATTATTGATAATGTTTTTTGTAAAGAAAGTTCCGGAAGTGGGTTGTTAGAACCTTGCTAGACCATATCCAATCATACAAAGGAATATCGGGTGACTTACATTGCGTAAAGGAGTCAGTAGACCGGGTCCAAGAACCTACTATCTCTCAACTCAGAAAATTCTAATCACTATTCCAAAAAAGAAAACCGAGGACTATGCGAAATGAAACCGGATATAACTTACGGTATGCACCACGACAGGAGTTTAATGGAAAAGACTTAAGTAGTGCTCACCCGATTGAGAATCGGACATGCACATTTAACTCGCAGAAATCTGCTTAACGGAAATCCCGTTTCACAATGTCTAAAGTGAGACAGTTGATCATATCGTTCAGAATTGTTGTGAAACTAGAGATAAAGCATGAGATAAGAGAATAAATACTAAACGCGTAGAGAAGTATGTCAAAAATGAACAGAAAAAGAGCTATTAGATGTCTTTCGAGCGTTGAAATGTTACAATAGGATATAAAACAGAAAAATATGAGTAATAAGTAATAAGGGATGTGTACGTACCTGACCAGAGAAAGATTATATGATGTACAATAAATACTTACCTGTACCGCAAATATCCCTTACCAGTTGATGAGGTCTGTATTAAAATAAATAATAATAATATACATTTATTTATTGAATCATTATCATACTAGCTACAAAAATTAACTTAGCAATTCTATATTTGTTAGCATTTTTTGCTACTGTATGAAGTTTGCAAGTGGTTTGATCAACAAGCTACGTTAGCTACTTTAGACAAAGAAATTTTTAGTCCAGTACAGAGCACTTTGAAGAAAAATCTTCAGAAATTGGTGAAAAAGCAAGAGTGGATGAGACAAATAAAACCCGCTTCGAAAAAATTATCGTGAATTTAATGCATCAGATTCTTTGCAGGACCCAAAGAAAGCAAACCAAGATCGAAACCATTTGTAGTGGGTATAACAATAGAATAACTTTTAGCCTCAACTCGGAGAATCGGAAAAATTAGAAGAAAACAACAACTTTATAGTAGAGAAGGTTGACTATCTGAATTTTTTAAATTAAACTAGTGTTCGAGATGTGGATTAGTATGATGATGGGGATATCGAGGTTGCTGGGTTTTGAAAAGGTGACGTATATGTGACAGAGTTTGTTGAAGCACAAGACTCAAAAAATCTATGATAATATATAGTTCTGAAAAACCTTACATTTCAAGGGGCTAAAACTTATGCAGTTCTTAATTTCGAAAGTAAATTGATTAATATACTGAACAGAACTACCACAATCAGAATGTGAAAGGCATATTCTCCAAATTGCTTGTACATACCAACACTAACACAATGAAAGTAACAATAGCCATGTTCCTTCTCCATTTTCTATAGATCGGAGTACCAAATTTTACCTATTATAACAAGGGAAAAAATTTGAAACGATGTTCATAAAGCGTGAGTACAGTGAACTAATAATTGTCGTAACTAGACGATAGTTCACACGAAAAAAAAAACAACTTAATGGCGATGTGTCAGTTATTCATTGAAAGGTTATCTAATTTCAAAAATAATCCATTTAGTTAACGTACGAAGGGCAAATTCAAATCTGTGAAGATTAATGACCTCTTTGATAACCCAATTTATTCAATTAGAATGATAGGAGATTTATGATGTAACAAGACGTGTAAGACGGCCCTGATAAAATTGGAGATAAAAGTTTAATAGAGGGACATTATAACGTAAGAGTGAGAAACTTATTAGCCTAAAGAGAACAGGTAAGGCGTGATTAAAACTTTCTCATCGCGCTGCAAATGTTAACCTTCGGAACGCCTTTCGATTCTAAAGGTTTCAATTTTCAAAATTTACAGTTTAGGAAAAGTAATTCCTACAAAAGTAACATTCGCGTTTCTCTATCCGACTTATTAAAATTACATTCGCTCTTAAATTCAATTAGCTCCGGAATGCATTTTGGAATTAGAATAACTAAAATTAATAATATTAGGAAACTGAAATTAGTTGAGAATTAATTAATATTCGTCGTTTGAATTATACTAACAATATTATAATTAAATTAAAAAGACTAGCATGATTGTCAACACAATCTGTGACAAGTTGTTGTAGTTCGGCGTAAGGTGGGTCCACATTCTCGTGCTCGCGCTCGTGCTCGGGCATGAGCTTGTGCTCGACAAGTTTGCGAGGCTTGCAAGTCTGCAGTCTACATTTACTTGTCAGTTCGTCAAAAGACTTGGGCGCGAACGGTTCGGTGTATGTCTTTTTCTAATTATTTTTATATTATATATAATAATAATAATAATAATAATCACACACTTTCAACTAATACCATTCAAACACAAAATGAAACACAACACTCAATCCTCCCTTCACAAATTGAAACTCTGTTTCATACACAACATAACATTATAGAAAGTCCATTACCAACACACAACACTTCAACAATCACTCATGTAACACCTCTGACTCGTTCTCATGCACTCAAACGTAAACACACAATATACTCACAGTATCAGAATTCGCAATTAACACAAAACACAAACAACACATTACCCACTCGAGTGCAACCTATGCGTCGAGCTAAACAACAAAAAACGCTTACACAATAATCATAACACTTTTTCAAAACATACATATTATGTTCATTTTTTTCTTTTCTATAAAAAGTCACTAAGTCACGAATAAGTGACGCCAACGGAGAAGCCTAGGAATATAGGGTCTCTTTTTGTTATTGATGCGCGACGCTGCGTTCATGTTAATGCCTTCGCGGAAAGAGGGTCGACGGGACGTGGCTTTTACAAATTGGGATCAAATACACCGAGGCTTCTCAAACAAATACATTATCTAAAATGTGATCAGCGTTGGTTTTATCAACGTCATTTAATTTAATGAACATAATATGTGTATAGTATTTAGTATGTTCACTTTTTAACAGCAACTTCAAATTTATATTGTATAGATATATGTATTAGTAGGACTTGATCTCGATCCGTGCGATTAGTTAACCAGGCTTGGCCTGAGTATCGATAACAATCGAAGTAGGTACATAATAATAATAATAATAATAGATTTATTGCCCAACAGAAAAAAATTTCCAATTATCGGACATTTAGCTACAAGAAAACATAAAGTAAAGTATACAACTAATTAAATTGCTACAGTAACTGCAATGGAACATTAAAGATTTAACGCTGCAACAAGATGGCTTAAAGAATAGTGATGGATGTCCACCGAATGTGGTAGAGAGTGATAGATCCTAATCATGCTTAGAATAGGCGAGGTGCTTAGCATGTTGGTATGAGGTGCAGGATGATAAAAAGTACGATGGTGTCGTGAAGTATGAGAAGGTACATGATAACTAATAAGTGATAGTAACTCAGGACAATCAATGAAGTTATTCAACAGTTTGTACAAAAACGTAACAGATATTTTCTTACGTCTAGACTCTAATGATATGAAATTAAAGCGAGACAACAATAACTGATGGTCAAAGCCTCTGGGAGGATAGATAAAAATGAGTCCCATGCATCAGTTTTTCTATGGGTCATTTTGTAAAATTTATTAGCACTGTCCCACAAAACAGGATGTTTTTCATAATAACCAATAAATTCAATAACTAATTCATTTGTCCACTCCATTTCGTTTTTGTCACTAAACTAACTAACTAACAAGGAATATAGAAACCTATCGTGTGCCGAAACACAAATTAGCTGTAACTCATATGTCAGCTCACAACATGTGCATAAAAATATATAACCACCTACCAAGTAACATTACAAGGATAAGTAATACCTGTAAATTTAAGACCGCTTTAAAAAAGTATCTTGTAAATCTAGAACCTTATAATTTAAATGAGTTTTTTAACTAATACTTGTTTCTGCAGTATCTACCTACGTTGTTTCAATTGTTGTTATACAATATGTGCAATTGTTAATTTTTAATTCAAATTTTTAATTTCATTATTATAATCTGTATACATATTATTATATAATTATGACGTATTTTCACTCATTTCACCATTTTTTTATGTTGTACTCGGATGAAAATAAATGTGTATCTTATCTTATCTTATATAATAATAGAAATTATTCAAAACTCACGCGGTCGGCGCCGTGCAGTATTTGTTTTTTAAAATAATAATGAATATAAAATAACAAATTACGTCTGAATGCAGCGAGTGTCTCAAGACAACTAAAAAAATTTTATCGCCGTCCATAGGCTTGCAAGTCTACACACGCGTTTTCTTTGAAGTACCGCCTCTGTAGCGAACCCTGCGAGTCAGCGGCTCGTGTTGCTCGTGCGATTTGTGTTGCGACTCGTATTCCCGTCCACATTATGTGTGAGCCACGAGCCGAACCACGCGCTCGAGCCCGAGCACGAGAATGTGGACGCCGCTGTAGAATGGTAATTTCGTACGAAATTCTAAACCTAAGCTGGACTTGACAAGGCTCGGTAAGATCCTACGTTGGAATACGTCGTCCTGAGTAAACATATGTAGTTTGAATGTATTGTGTGCATTCCGCTTCAAATTCCTAATGGATATTGCATTGCCGCTGTCACGAATATTATTCCTATGTAGTTATTTCAAGAGAGTCGTATTATCAAGATTATATTTAATAAGTGGTAAAGTGTTTTAAATAAATTACGAAGCTTAACGTTTATTAACTTTAAAATAGTTTGTAGGATATATAAAACGACTAATTAAATTCTTTTATTTTCCTACTTGGCCCATTAAAAATAATTTATTAGGATCTACTTTTAAAATGACATAATAATAAAGTATGTAGGAAAAAGTTTTAATGGTTTTATTCAGCAAATTGCTGAAAGTTCATTTTGCTTTCTCCAGAGAAACATCGCACCGCAATCTTGATTTTGTTATTTCTAAAGTAAATTCAGAAAACTCCGTACCTTAGACACTGATTGCGTGTGAAAACAGCATTAAATTTCGCGTTTATTTTTGTTTTTAATTTATTTGCGATAAGGTACGCTGTCTATCTTACTCAACTTTTTTTACTAGCATTAAACGTTAATTATTTAAAATATCATTTTCTTTTCTCTTTATCTCTAATTACGTTTTTTATTAAGGTAGTTTTCGAAAGCTGTATAAATTTGTGTCAGCAAATGAAATATTCATGTCAACCTTCGTAATCTATAGAGCAGGCAGTTTCAGAATTATAATTAATTAATTCTGGTAATCTATTGAAAATTTATGGAGGCATTCATTCCGTTGCTTTACGTATTTTAAAACAATTTGAGGTTCGTCAGAATTACGATTTGAAGAAGTGCTTATTCTCATATTGGATAGAACCAAAACTAATTCAAATTATTGGCGCGATACACCAAACTTGAAGATAACACAAATGCATGAAGCGAATGCAAAATTCTAAACATTTTTAAGGATATATTGCACCTAGAAAAGGAAAATAAAATTTGTTAATTTCCGAATTTTTTTATAATGTCCTAGGTAATTCATGTTCTTGGAACAAAAGATAAAAGGTTGGATTAAGTTACATTATTATTTGTCCGCATTTGGCAAACAAATTACAGATCTTAAAATGAAATTCGAACATCGAAGTGTGATAGTAGGATAGTTATTTTTTAATACAATCTATTAATAGATATTTGTCAAAGTTTGATGAAGAAGGTGCTAAACGCGTATTTTCAAAACGAAGAAAACAGAAGATCGTTTAGCGACTAAAATTGATCAAATTCATGAAACATTACAGTGTTGAAACTTTTCCAAGAATGAATAATTAAATTACACATCGTAATTAAAAGTATAATAAACAATGATAATTGAAATTATGCCGCATTGTTTTCTGAGAATACTGTACAGATCTATTAAATGTAAAAAATCGAGGAAATCTGTATGTTAGCTAATGAAATTCACTGGCAGCTGTCTAAGCTCTTTTGCAGGTGGAATTCTATAATATTTAACGTCGGTTAGACAATCTTAATAACTCCTCTTCCCTCCTTTGTACTAATTAAGTAATAACTAATTAGTAAACAAAATTAACCGAAATACATATGAACAAAAAATTGTACCTTTAAAGAGACTGTCATGTCGATTTTTTGTGAATTTCATTTTTATGTTCAGTTTAATATGATATTGTCCTTTAACATGTCGTAAAATGCACATTTATATGTGAGGAATATGTGTAATCTTGAAGCTATAAAAAATTCTCAAATACTGTAAACACGGAAGAACGTTCTTAAATTAGATGTGGTTAAAAAAATATTTATAGTGCTGGGTTCAGGTAACATACAAAATCTTTACGTTTAGTAAAATAACTTCATTAATCTTCTGAGGAGGATCGTTTAATATATCCGGAATGTAAGAACTCTATAATTTGTAATTTTATTGAAGACCCGTTTGATGTCTCGAACTTAAATTACATAGGTACAGCAATTCAATCTCTTCTAAATGGACCAGTGTAAAGAAACTAATTCATTAATTCTATTAATGAACTACAATAAAGGGTTCAAATTAAAATAAGTGAAACTACCGGTTAGCTGTGAGTCGTGGTACAACTTTTCATATTATGAAGGAATAAACAGATGGTTAGATAACATACTGTACTGACTAATCTTTATGCCTACATACAGGGTAATTCAAAAATGATTTTAAAAACTTTGGGCGCAGGTTCCTTACACAAGGAACAATCTTTACATAAAGCACGTGCAGCGTGAGCTTTTCCGTTATATATGTAATTTTATATGCAAAACATCACTTACATACATTGACAATTTGAAAGTGTTATTAACTCAGAAACGCATAATAAATGTTCAAAATGTCCACACATGCATCCACTTGCCGAATCATGGACTGTCGCACCTTTTGAAAATACTTCCTGGCGGTGTCGAACACTTGCAGGTCTCCATCATACGTCCATGTAGACAACCTGTAAGACATACCAGACGGTCATACACAATTCCAGCTCATACATTAACTTTAAACTAATGCTAATGTATATCCTGAACTGTTGTATGATTATTTTAATCGGTCCAAATGTGTCGGTTGTGGAAATTTTTAATCCGTCTTTTTCAAACATTGCTTCGTCCGTAAACAAAACTGAACAGACAAGCAACGAATTTGCAGTTTGTACAATAAACCATCGGCACAGAAATCAGCATACTCCGCACACGTAGAAGCGAGCTTACCGGAAATATTCTCCATACCGAACTTTGAGATATACCACATCCCAAGCCCACTTGGTTTGTGCTGATACCTGGAGCTTCCTCGGCAACCTGTAGAAATGTGTTGTTCTTCAGTAGGCGTACGAGCAACTCTTGGTATTCCTCAATCAATAGTCTGTGATGCTCCTGACTCGGCAACGCGACAAACAGCAGCAAAACTTGAACGATTCGACTGTCTTCGACCTGGAAATGTCATCTGATACAGTCGTGCCGTCTCAGATCTATTACTATTTTCGCAGCCGTACATAAAATCATGTCGACTTCATTACATAACGAAAATTTTCTGCCATGGTTGAACGCGACACTTTCATTTAGCTCCCTAGAGATATACAAATTTGAAACGTTGAAATCAACACATCAAAGTATGTTACGAATCTACTACGATGCAATGGATAGCATTCTATAACTGTATAGATAAAGGAAGTTTGGTTGTATCTGTAAACTCCATAAATAGTTATAATAATAATGTGGTGTTAAAAATACCTCCGGACATGGATATTTGTAATCGTATAGTGCTAATAACTACAGCTGTTGATGTCCTCAACTCCCCTTCAGTGGGCGGACAAAAAAATAATAACAAGTAAATAGTACTTTTTAATTAACGTGTGAACCTCTTTAGATATCAAGAATGTACTCGATTAATCTCAGTGCAACACTTTTGAAATTTTTGAAAAAATAAACATTATTTGAAGCCGGGAATTCAAAATGTATCGTATTAAGACCAAAAATAAATAAAATACAAAAATTGAAAATGTAACGAGCTTAATAATCTAATGCGAATATTTGCCGGGACATATTTGGCCATTAAATTAAATGATTAAAGGTGTGACATGAGTAATTTTTAAGATATCGATGCAATTCCAAATTTTGCTAAAATTCCATAGAATTACAGTCAATTTTCAGAGTACTTAGATGAATTAATTTTCTTATTAGTCTTGGAATTACATTAAGAATTAGAAAAATGACAAGCAATATCTTTTAAAATTTTTCTTTCAAAAGCAGTTCAGCAGTTCTGTGACCCCCATACGAAAGTGGGCGAAACGTTGACTTTTCGTTCCAATTTTCACACGGTCTCTGGAAGTCGATTTTATTTATTAACTCTGATCGTAGAAGCACAAGCTCCGACAACTGTAGAAAAGCATAAAAAAATGTTGCCATTGTTGTGTTATTATATATCCAGCTTTCAAGCCCTTATTGTCTGAAATATATTCCGAATACAATTCTCATTTACATTGTTCGATAGCCCTTATTGACCTAATCATGACTTACCCCGTCGATGTGTAAATTAAGTTTCTAAGAATTTTCACAAATGTTGCATCATAATTGCGCGACAACTTCCAATAGAATTTATATTTTTAATTAAAGCGATTACAAAACGACTAAGTGTTAGCAACGAATACTGTGTAGAAGGTTTGACGGACAGCTGACTTGTCACGCAATTCATAATGTCCGTGAGAACACGTTGCAAATAATTAAAGAGCTACTACACAAAATGTTTTAATTATGTAGAACATTACCGAACGTGTAATTTGAGTTTTCAACAATCTGATAAATTGTTAGATACAACGTTGATTTAGTATTTTACTAAATCATTAATTAGTGGCTCTATTTTAACATTCAGTTTACACATTATTTCAATTAAAACTGTTTAGCTAAATGATATAACTAAATTAAGTTGCAATTAAATTTTTTAATTATCTTTAATATTGAATTCTTCATTACCAAGTTTTAATTTAATTTTAGATGTCGACTACAGTTTCCTAGTAGTATTTAAAATTGAATACACCGGCAGTTTACTTTTAATATTCGCATAAGGAGGATACTCAACTTCAATGGTTTTTCTATTTGATCATGAAATTTTTTCGTAATGAGCTTCCATCTGCAACTTCATTTTTGGAAACAAAGGTCAATACATTAAACTGAGGTGAAAATCTACTCAGTAAAAACTAGGAATGAAATTGAATTGATATATTATCATGGTGCAAGGTTCAAGGGAGGTCTAACTCATGTCGCCCACGGTCAAGAGCATACAGTATAGTTTATGCTAGTAACCCTCCAACAGAATACTGTAGATATAATCCTCGACAAGTGGTGCTATTAAAGTACAGTAAAAATAGCTACTGATATATCATACAAGGTAGTGTATGAAGAGCTTGTAGAGATACATTAGAGGTAGAAATAATGAAAAAAGATCATTGAAATTTTTGATCTGCCTTTGTATAAGATGAACCACCCAACTGTCGTTTCTGCCACCGTTAGCGATGAGAATACCACCCCCAACCGTGGGTGAGCTTCCGCATCTGGACTATCAACTACGGTCAAGGAGGCAGGTGCACCTCGGGCGTGCAGTGTGTGCTACTACGCAACCACGAGTCACGACACTAAAAGTAGGTTCGTTACACTGCACCCAATGGCCAACACACAAGCTAACCTATGCACGTTGCTCAAGGACTACCCCCCCCCCCCCCCCCCCCCCCCCCCCCGGACCCTGAGGGCCGACCGCCACAGCGATATTACCCGGCGAGTCCGATAGTCCAGAAACACAATGACAGCGAACTGGGTTCTGTGTCAAGTACAGAAAACTGAATAAGGTCACTGTTAGTGATGCTTATCCGCTCCCACAGGTCACCGCAACTTTAGGTAAACTTAGAAATACCAAATATCTCACCAGTATTGATATTAAATCAGCCTTCTACCAGATACCACTAGAAGAGGGGTCAAAGCAGTTCACGGCCTTCACTTGTACCCAATAGGGAGCTTATTTCAATTCACGAGACCCCCATTTAGTCTATCCAATTCACCAGCAACTCGGCAAAGGTTCATAGGTAGAGTCATCACTCATGATCTCGAACCATTCGTTTTCGTGTACATGGACGACATCATTATACTATCAGAAGAGTTCGATAAACACCTCTCATTAATTCAAGACGTAATCAATCGCCTAAAATCAGCGGGATTAACAATTAACAGAGATAAATGCATATTCTGCAGGCACGAACTGAAATACCTTGGTTACGTAGTAAACGCTAACGGCCTACATGTCGACCAAGAGAAGGTCCGATCGGTCGCGAAATAAAAAACCACCCGCGCAAAAATAAAATCGGATGAAACTTTGCGCATATGTACTGCGCAGCGTCTCTAGTATGACCTTCAATCACGCCGCGTCACTTCGTTTAGTTGTGAACACACAGCTAGCACATAAACATGTCTACAATAGCATCTCCCGCCAAGTGTGCGGTAATTCGATTTCTTCAGGCTGAGGGGTGTAATGCAGCCGAAATTCATCGACGAATAAGTAATATGTACAGTGAAACTTCAATGAGTGACAGCAGAGTATAACAATGGTGAAGGAACTTCAAATCATAGCATACAGATGTTCATGATGCAGGCGGTCAGGGAAGGCAGCGAGTGTCAACCGATGCTCTCGTTGAGGACGTGGCTCCAACCGATTTTCACCTCTTTGCTCACATGAAACATTGGCTAGGAGGACAACATTTTGACACAGTCATCGAGTTGCAGACCAACGTAGAAAAATGGCTGAAAACACAGGCGGCTATGTTCTATGCCAAGGGTATTGGAAAGTTGGTAGCACGCTACGACAAACCTCTAAATCGGAGTGGCGACTATGTAAGTACTTATTACAAATAAAACAATTTTATTTTCACTGTGGTTTTAATTTTGTGACCGATCGAACCTTGAAAAATAGCTCTCGTGTATTATTGTAGTGGATACAGATACGGTTTTCGCTGTACACCAAAATTTAGATTGTCCAGATTGACCAGACCCGTCAAATGTACATGGAAGAGGTGTATGTCACAAAATATTCGAGAAATTTGACCTCAAGAGTCCTTCCTTTTCGACTCCATTCCGCGTTATGAAGTTGTAGGAGTGAATTCTTCAAATGTGTCAATTTTATGAAGTCAATCAGCAAAGTCATCCTATTCAAGTTTTTCGTATTGGTCGCAATGAATTTAATTCTCAGTGATATGGACGACGCGACGGTGTAAATCTTCGTGTTCAATCATCTCTGCTTTTTTTAAGTTGCAGTTGACAACATATTTTAGGCAATGGTAAACCAGCAGATGAGTTTATCTTTGCATATATTTCTGTATATGATTGACAAGGTGACAACAGTTTACTACTGCCTTAATTGACTTCTTTAAGGATGGGTTCAATTGTCCTAAGTAATAAAAATTTCATAATCGCACTCCCATATAAAAGCCATGTTAAAATTTGACTTTGGCATGCATTTCTGGACGACTCGCGCTGATCATAGTTTTGCTCCGATCATGGAGTTTTATGTCTCAAAATGACCCTAAGAACATGCCACGGCTCATATGCCTAGTTTTAGCAAAAAGTATAATGTTTGAAGCTGTCTAGGATGTGTCAAAGTGAGACAGATACTGTTTTCTTGCGATATTTTGCGATTCTTTCAAAGTTACAATAGAAATAGCATACCCCAATGCGATATCGACAGGCATAACTGCCGTGAAGGTTCATTGGGGTCATTTTCAGATATAAAAGTCAACAATCCGACCAATGCAGTGGTCACAGCGAGTTTTCCAAAAAATGAAGTCCGAGTATTTTCCAATGGCGAGTGAACTTTTGGCGTACTAGCAGGAAAAATTGTCGTTCCATCACAACTCTTTACCTCAGGCTAAATTTCCTCGTAAATTGCTCGCATTATTCGAAAATTTCGGAATTGATCAAACAAATGAGTAGAGATTTCTTCAGTGGAATGGCCCAATGTAAACCAAGATCGGTGCGTGCAGGTGAAAGAGAGGTTGCTAAGAAGAACACCAAACTGGGCAGACGTAAGAGAGCTTTGGAGGCCTTCAACGCGACAGAAATCAGGGTCAATATTGGATCGAAAAAAGTTCTTGAACCCCCCCTTAAGAATAGTTCAATCGTCAGTCACCCATATATCCATTTCCCCTGAAACATTAATTAAACTTTCAAAATCACTGAAGTAATCGACAGTCGTCTACATTCCACCTTCTAAATGAAACAACGAAATTCGTTATCATAATTTGGAAATGTATTAATTCCGTCGTATACTTTAATATTTTGGAAGTAATAAATCTACTCCACTTCCCCTTACAAAAACTTTGTTTATATCTTTTGGAATGCTAAAAGATTCAACAGAGCTGACTTGTATATTTTTGAAAACTTTGCCAAGTTAGGAATTGATAAAATAATTGCATTACGGAATAAAGTGCTTTTTAATCCCTTGTGTCATTATTACTCCAGCTTACGCTCGGTGAAATAAACTTCACTCCGGAGATTAAAAGATGCATAGGGGATTACGTTGTTATAAAGGTGTTTGTATTTGAAACATTAGTATGATTTTTTAAACCTGATATAACTAATAGTTGCTTCTAGGCAGTTATCGAGTTTGTAACTGGACATATAATGGGAATAAATCCAGTTAAATTGAGATCCCAAATATGTCAACATCAAATAACGGGTACTAAAAAGTTGGAAAGTTCATAATACGTAAAAGCTTGGTAAATATAAATTTATAGCCTTCGTGGCTATTAAGGATCTGTTTCTAAACACATTTTATTTTATTATATTTTCTAAGTTGAGAATTTAGGGTTGTTCTTCTAAGTTTTGTGTAATTATTTAATTATAATGGATTTTTGATGAATGAAAAAGGACCATAATCTGGATAACATAGATTTTTTCACGACATTTCGGTTTTATATTATATTTTACACTGACTGTATAAAAAATAATGCTTAACTCGCAGAACCTAAACGAAAGCCTACAAATGACATTTTTTATTATGAATTATATATCTCGCCCAGTAATGACGCGTGATAATTACTTTTGAATTGATTTTTTTCTACGTTGAAAGTATATATTTACAGCACTTGAAAATAAATTGTTTTCAAATTGTAAGGCTCACTTTATTAATGATACTAATACATTTTCCGAATTTACAGAATTAAAGTAGCGATAAATTATTGTTTCAATGTTATATTTCTTATGGTTTCGTGTAATTCAACTGTTCTTAAACCTGTCAACGATATATTTATTCTATTACGAACGTAAATTAAATAATTTCAAAATTAGGTTAATTTCCTTCGATATCGATGTTATTTAATGCAATTTATGAGGTCTTATCCTTTATCATTGGAGAGTGTAAAGCATCGCTCTTTTCCCCTGTGAACTAATCTAATATTATACAGTCTTCTTTTTCTAAAATTCTCGTTTGAGCATAATAATCAGCTTTTTTGCTCGTCTGCATATTTTATTCATTCGCCCCGAAAATACACAACCAAATTAAACGAGGTCGGTGTACGAGGTTTGATCAAAATCGAACGAGAATGGACCAACAAGTATTGAGCATTATCAGCGGGTTAACTGTGGCGACGCAATTTCCACGAGTTTATTTTTCCACATTTCTAGGCGTTTTCTAAGATTGCTAGCATCGCATAACTTCCATATATAATTCCTTAATGGCTGTACGACCACACGACAGCAACTCATAAGACACTACCCCATGGAAATCTAAACAACCTTCAGATTCGTTTCCGCTTCTCTCTTTTAAACGTTTGCATCTCTCGTAAATTCTTGCTTTACTCATTATAGATGACAGTCAAGATTTTCAATGCGATGCAGCACTCCATTGCATTGTTCAAGAAAAATTTAATAAAATTCTTTGATCGTTTTTTTCTTAAACTGAAAAAAATCGCCGAACACCCTCAACCACTGAACGGTCAACAAATAAACAAAACATCCAATGTCGCTACAAATTTCGGCATATGGGGTGGGGGTGGGGTGGGGGGTATTTTTTATATTATATAATAAATAAAGTTTATTTAACTTCTCTGCGACAACAATTAATCAGTGTAATAACGGTTTTTTAAGTGTGAAATCGTTTATTAACAGTTCAGTAGTATATAATTCATTACATGGAAACATGTACAAGGCATGTTTTAAGTCTTGCTTAGTTTCGCAGGACTAACTTGATGTCGATGCGGTCTTCTCCCAGGCGTTCAAGGAGTTTAAATCTCTGATCACTCATTGTGAAAACATAATTCTTAATTTCATTTTTGAAAATGTACGTTCATTTGACGAGACCGACACTGGGGCGGTAGCAGCAAAACGACATGAACTTTCTACCAACACCAACATTCCCTTTAAGCCAAAGTCTGCCAAAATTCAGCCAGTAGAGAAGTAAATGACATAGTTTCTCAACCTTCTGCATTGAAAGATTATCCCTTGAAAATGGAATCTTAAAATAATACACTATGAATGGGGCGGATAGTTTCAATGTATAACAGAAGGTTTCTCTGCATGCGTTGAGGTTGAACAAATTGAAGAGGTAGAAGAGCAAACATTGAAAACGATGAAAACAATAGCTTACCAGTTCCTCAAAGAAATGAGGCGTGAACCAGGAAGACCGCAGAGGGAGATTCATACGGTTCCGAACGAAGCAGGAAATGTTTCAAAAGTTCAAAAGATGGAGCGTGTTAACTGCAGAAGTTCCGTGGAATCAAGCGTTAATGAGTAGGAGATTGGTATGAAGCCATAGCCAACAATAAAGAATTACACGTGGATATTACTTGAGCGACTTGTAGACCAAGATATAATTTGGAGTCGTATCATCGTATCATATTGTGGAACAAATTCAACGCAGATAGTGTTTTAGAAAAGAGAAAGGCCTTTGCACATGGGTTCAATCAACCACCAGGCGTTCATTTAAACCAGACATTTGCCCCGGTTGTACGTCTTAGTTCAGTTACTGCACTAACAGTACGTGCCTACTTAAGAAGTCATTGTACGTACTTCGCCATGCGGGAAGAAGATGGCATTCTAAAGTTTAACGCGCACTAGCACATTCCGTCACGTTGACGGCCGTCGACGGATTGTTCTCACGTAGCTTATGGAAGGCGACGGAACGGACAAGTGCGCGCCGCATGATTTCATTCAGTGTATTTAATCTTGAACTTTTTGTGACGGTCCGTGTCGTGACGGAACGTGATGGGCTAGTGCGCGTTAATCTTAAATTGGACGAAGTTCTCCAGCGCTATGGTGCGAAACCAAGCAATTCCTGCATGTATCAAATTGGGAAGGGAGAAGATTCAACTTGGTCGTCTATGTTGATTGTTAAGAATGTTCTAGACTCGATATTAAATATGTATAGATAGTAGTTAGTAATTACCTATGAAAGGTAGTTGCTATGGTATAGAGTTGTTGTTAATCAATAAAAAAATATTTGTGTTCCATCATCGTTTTTCAATCAGCATTTTATTACGATCCATAGTACCTTTTAACATTGATGATATTCTTATCACAACATGAAACTTAGAAGACATTAACACATTAATTCGAAAAATATCTATTTGATGTAACAGATATTGGAGAGAAGTAGGTTATTGCTTGGAAATAGGAGTTCCAAAGAACCGCAAAAGAAATTGGACTCTATCAAAGAGGATTCATAGGCGATGTACTGAATGGTTTTGGAATGTGTGATGGGAAACCTGTGAGCACACCTTTGAAAAACACAAATTGCAGAAACCTAATGAACCTGTCAGTGGAACTAAATTGTCATATCGAAAGTTAATTCGTGCTCTAATAAATTATCTATCAATGCCAACAAGACTTGATATTAACTACGCTGTAAACTATTTGAGTCAGTTCAACAACTGCTGCTCAAAGGCACATTGGATCGCAGCAAAGCGGATTTCACGTTATTTCAAAAGATCAATGAACCTTGGAATCATCTTTATACGAACAAGCAAAGATGGATCAAAGGTTATTGTTGATGAAGATTGGAGTGGTTCGACCTTCTTATACAGGATTTACCTTCATGCTACCCGGTGGTCCCATCTCATGGGAATCCAAGAAACAGAAGACGGTTGTTTTGTCTTCATCCGAAGCAGAGTACGTGGGAATGACAGAAGCATTGAAAGAGGGTAGTCATCTACGAAATGTGTTTTCAGAATTGCGATAAAACTTTCAGATAACCCTACCTTTAATGCACGTACTAAACACATTGACATCCGTTATCACTTCATCCGCCAAACTTTGAAAAGTGGTATCATCACTGTCGGTCACGTATTAAAGGAGAATATGGTATCGGAGATATCTTAACCAAAGGATTACCTCGAAATAAACACGAGAATTGCGTCATAATTATGGGATTGAAGTCGTATTATGATGAAGACCACTCTGCGACTCGAGGGGAAGTGTTGGAATGCGAATCGATATAGCGAGTCACACATGATCGTGTATGAAGTAATCAAGATTGACGTCATATATTAAAAAAAAAACTGTAATAAAGTTAAGGTTTTCACTGAATAAATATTAATTGCAAGCTCTGTCACTCCAATATCTCACAGTTAAACTTATTTCTATTGCACGAAAATGTAGACCCGTTAATAAGCGCGCCCTACTTAGAATGAGAAACAATTTCAAAGAGTGACATTTCCATGACAAATAAAAAACGGGATGACTGTCATAGATTCACAAAGGTTTTCCCTTTCGCCGACGAAAATTGAAGTTTGCGTTAAGCGCAATTTCTAATTTGATGCTTTTTGCAAAATTTCCATCGACAAGAGAAAATATTAATAAATACAATAATTATGCAACATATGACTGCCAAAAAAATGTTGAATACTTCTTCCTCCAAGGTATCTTAGACGTATTTACACTTCGTTGACAAAAAATTTATTCACATTTAAAAACTTAATTTGACTAAGTACACAAAATGCATGGAGATTGGCTCCTTCACAATTTTATTGTTCGTAATCAGATACCTTCATTAAATAAAATTTCGCAGTACAAATGATACGGTTCACATTTATTTTCTATTATTTTAAATCAAACGAATTTGCAGGTAAGCTTTTGTTATTTAAAAATTCTCTGCGATAAGAGGCGTAAGTTGTATTTCTTCTATTCTCACAGTGATGAATTTTACACACATCAAAATATCTCAATAAAATTTCCACCACTCGGTGTTTACATAAAATACGCCTTAACTCAATTTAGGATATCGAATACGAAATGCAATTGTAAAATTCACTCATTCGATTCGTAAATTCACTCTTGGCATGCGTTAAGACTTTTCTTTTATAATAGAGGAGCATATCAAATTCCTCTTAAAGTGGTGGTCAAGATTTCAAATTGAGCGTGGCTTTGCGTTGAAAACAATTATGATCACATGCGAATTTCTCGTCTTCTCTCATCTTCCGTTCACAATAAGAAAATCGCTGATTGGATAAGACAAGAAAAACACGGGTTTAATTAATTACAAGGCAATCTGTTTTTTCGGCTGCTTTCTCGTTGCCTTTCGGTCCGGCATGCCCTTTATACAAGCTCAAGGGTGTTGCTGCTTGCTACTTGCTCTTACGTGGTGACATTCGGAAACGAACCTAGAGGTAATTTTACAGTGACCATGTGCCTGCAGGACAGCCCTACTGTCACTGGGAATTCTAATAGTTGTGTTCTTTGTGTCATGCGTAAGAACTTCTTGCACTAAGCGTTAATGCTACCAATTCTGACTGGAATACAGTCGAAAATTTACCTAGTGGTTGGGTGATAGAAGTCCAGTTCTTTGGAGTAAACACCAGTACCTGTTCTTTCCATTGGGTTAGATGTATCCGTCAAAATGAATATGTCAGAATGGGATACCACTTCCGCATCTAAGAAGATGCGGTAGTCTTTCCCTAATACAAATGGATGAGTGAGTCAGATCGCCCCTCTAGGATAGGCCGTCGCTTATGCTTCGCCCAGAATTCGAGAGTGGCTCACCTCATTACTACAGCTATTCAACAACCCCTTCGTTTTCAGACGCAAAGTTGCCAGCATAGCCTGCTTTCTCACGTAGAGATCTAGTGGAGGTAGGCCTAGAAGGGCCTCCATGATGGCTGTAGAGGTTGTTCACATTGCGCCCGTGCACGCAAGGCACGCTAGTCTTTGCACGTGATTAAGAAGTGGTTGAACTGGGCCAGTTCCGCGTGTGTGACCCTAGACGTGTGGACGCGCGTTATCATAGAGCAGAACCACACCCTTCGTAAGCAGCCTCGGTCTTTTGCTCTTGATGGAGCTGCGTAGTTTTCGGAGTGTCTCGGAATTAATGGTTCTTCTGTGCTCGAGGAATTCAAGTAGTGGACCTTGGACGTCTAAAAAGACGGTGAGAAACGCCTTGCCTGCTTACGCCACGGCTTTGAACTTTTTAGGAGGTGACGACGCATGCGTCAACTGCAACTGCATGCTGTCCCGCTTTGTCTCTGGCTCGTAGTGATGGTACCAGCTCTCATTAGCTGTGACGATCAGCTCCAGGAAAGTGGAGTCTTCATGATACCGTAACAGATGTTGAAAGTGCGAGAGCCCCATACGCAGTCCATTCAACTGGCCGGTGAGCTGCTTCGGAATTTTTTTTTATTTAAACGGCACATAGTCAATTAACACGGTTTTAGTACGACGCCGGGGTTGCATTTTCTTATTACATTAGGTATTATAGGTTCCTTTTTATTTTGGATAAAATGATTCACCCAATAGGCAACGAGCGATATAGCAGAAATGGCTCCATTTGTTGAACTAACCTACTTTTGTTTAGTTTTACAATGTACACTGTACACCTATAACAACATTGTATAAATAAGTTTTTAATACTTGTTTCGTCGTGCATTTCCATAAGTAAGTATAAGCGAAAATAGAGGACTGTTTGCCATGTCCGAAATGACTATTACCATTAATGTGAAATTAGAGTAAATTTTCAATGTATTAAAGCCGAATTTATTTACTGCTCAAAAATAAATGCCGCCACATAGATCTATATACCAAATGAAATATTAATTCATCTTACATAAAGCTGCATTACGGAAATTGCACGAAACGTCATAATTAAAGAAAAATTGAGCTTAAAAAGTACAACACCAAATTCCATTAAAATGCTTTTCGACATCTTTTGAATGCAAGAAAGCAAATATAAAAAATTTAAGGAAGTGAAAGAAATCGCTTTATGGATTTCTGCCTCAAATTTAGGGTTATGTTTTGTGAATATCGTGTTTGATTATTACAAACACGTCTTGTAAATTATTGTTATTTTTTTTCCTTTTTTTTATTTTGGTAATGGATTATTTTAAAACTCATCGTACTCTGAAAATAAATTTCTAATGAAATGATCACTTTTACATTTCAATGACCAATAAAAAATTCTCGTAGCTTTGCTGTACCTCTATATTATATACCTTGGATTATCAACTTTGAGTATAGCATCAGTGGCGTCGCTAGGTGAAATGGCCCCCTTTAACATTGTAATTTCAGTTACTATTTTCTATTTTGGGCCCATAACTCGTTGAGTTTCATCTATTTATAGAACTCAACGTGAATGGGAAAGTATAACGAGATTATAAATGTAGGAAGATGGCTGTTCGTTCATTCATAAAGTTATTTTTGTATCTCGTTACGTGAAAATGGGCATTCCCGTGCCATTTATCACCTATTATTAGATGTGGAATGTTTCGTATTTGTGGTATATTTAAAAGGCCACAAGTTTGTATATGTTGTAATCTGTTGCTACGATATGGATTATTCCCATGTGGATAATGGATTAATGTCCATATGTACGGGAACCTCATTCTACAAATTTACGGAGGCTAATTAATTATGTATCAATATTAGTTTAGAATTAATACAGAATTTATTGTGAATCAATTTTTTTCACTTCATTTGCCGGCGTTTAATTATGATAGCCCTGCAGCAACTTTTTACATCGATCAAATTTCTTGGTAATAAACATTCTTTTCTAAAAATAAGGGTAGAAAAACGATATCGGAATCCGACATTCTTCTTGAATTAATTACAGCCCTTGTGGTCATCAGCAGTTGAGTCTCTGATGTTTTTGATGGTGATTATTTATGCATCAATTCAATTACGTCGTGTTCTGTAGAAGGAATACCAGTGAAATTCATTATTATTATAAATACAATAATGAAAATCTGCAAGTTCTCGGAAACCGGATCTCAGAATTTGATAATATTTTGCAAGCACCCCCTTATTCGTTCGGAATTCATCGCCGGGGATCCCGTTTGGACGGTTTTGTCGCGTCGGTGTCAAAACATGTTGTTTATCTCTGGAATTTCTTTCCTCGTTCTTTTCTAGTGTTACATGATTCTAGTGATGTTATTTGTTCAAGAATCGTAAGAAGAAATATGGAGCAGCAGTGCCATCCCTCAAATCGAATTTTTTGACCTCAAGATCAAATACTTTTGCTGATTACGCAAGTTTCGGCAGCTTCATAATTAATTGTGTATTGGTTTCCTATAGATGTTACTTTGAATTGAATTTGAACCCTTTTCCTTTTGCTTTTCTCTCTGCATTCCCTTGAATTCCGTTTGCCTGTTGTCTGAGATTGTTGAATAGTGAAAATTATATTTTTTATCTGATTGGCAATATTGACGTTTTCTAAATTAGGATCAGCTGCCTTTACCATTGCACCATGTATTCTTTAATAAGAGTTAAGAATGAATTGAAGACATTTTACTTTCTTGATGGGGAGTTTTGGGACTCTTTTGTAGCTTCAGATAATGTTTCCATCGTCAAGGTTTCTCTTAATTACAGCTCTACTTGACTCTGCCATGTGATCATCAGACATTAAACTCATTTTTGATTTGGTTAGCAGAAAGCTTTCTTAAGAGTCGGTTCATACTCCTTCCACAATGCTCAATAAGATCAATATACATACTTATTGTTAGATTGTAATTAACTAATAAATACCTACAGAAATATAAGTAACAGATCTTCTACTGCCACTTGAAGATGCATATGTCGACATTATTTTAAGTAGGTTGCATAGACGGTAACCATACTATTTCATAAATCTCGGCCTTCTCGAAATATGTCTGACGCTCCGTTTTAAGTTTACTAATAGCAGTTGTGTTAGTTACGGTTCGTAAAATACAGTTATATGCAATCGTGTTGCAAATTGCGGGTTATTGCATTGCATTTACTCCTTAGGACATTTTTTATTGTAAATGGAGGTGTCTTTCAACATATTAATAATAATAACAATCATAAACAAATTTGATTGCACTGAATTACAAATGGAAGAAACAAAACCAATAAACAAATTAATGAGAATGTATAAAGGTGAATGCCAGTAATTAAAACTTACTCCCTTAACGATATGAAGGTTAATATACAGGGTATCCAGAAATGAAGGTGCCAAACGAAAATCCCAGTTAGTAGACATTATTTTATGTCGATTTAACCCAAATTACCTTAGTCCAAAAATGCTTCTTAAGCGAGCTGGAGCTCCTTATAAATGGTGCCATGAAGTACTTTTTTTTGCAATATCTCAAAAACGTTTCGACCGAAAATGTCCAAACTTTGCACAATGACTTACCTTCTGATCACACATCGGTCGCTGTAAATAATACTTCCTTGCTGCGGCCATTAGCGTCTCATGTGGGAGGGCCGCAAACATTTTGGATGGTATTTTTTTACATTTATTTTTTTGACATTTTTTGTGTCAAATTCGAATTCTCTAGGGTCTTTTCTAAAAAGAATGTGCTCTTGTTTCAAATCGAGAAAAATAAATAACTAATTTATTAATTTACTTAACTAAATTACTCTTATGTTAAGTTATATCAAAAACAACAAATTTTACAGTACGTGCTCTACATGACGGCCGCCTGTTTCAATACATCTTACAAAAAATGTACTTCGTGGCACCATCTATAAGGAGCTCCAGCTCGCTTAAGAAGCGCTTTTGGACTAAGGTAATTTGGGTTAAATCGACATAAAATAATATCTACTAACTGGGAATTTCGTTTGGCACCTTCATTTCTGGACACCCTGTATAAAGATTAATGAACAGTGTAAAATAATATAAATTGTAATAGTTTAAAGTATAAGACAGATCACATTAAATGTGTTGTCATATTCGAGTGTAAAGTCGTGTGGGGTAGCATGCTACGCACCAGCGTGACTGATGACGTATGATGAAACGTACATTTGTACGATGTCACCTCAGTGAGGTAATACTTACATTGATTTACGGCAAAAGGTGGTTACGTAAACACTTCTTCATAAACGAATATTAAGTAAGCGTCAGACGCTTGTGGAACTGGTCCTGGTGCCATAATTTGGCAAAGGCCATCCTGTTCATTCTTGGTACAAAACATTAATGGTTGGCCATTAATATCAGTGGGTTTGAACAAAAAAATTTCGAAAAAGAAGGAACTACAAAGGGATGCAATAGTATGTTTTTCAAAAAACTGTAAAATTGTTAGTGTTGGGGGTAGAGGGATAAAAATGGAAAGAGAAATATTGGTAAATGGTTTATGAAAAATTAGCCTAATTATCAAAAATTGTTTCGCATGACTCGCACAACTCAACCCAATTCCTCCTTTAACGGACCTGGAAAAGAGGGAAATTTTAATCATTCTATTTGCAAGAATTGAAAATTTTTAAGTACTCACCAAACGCACGGGCGACACTAGCAGTTAGCGTTCCTCACGCACGATCCCTTCTCTTGCATAAACCGTAAGCGATGAAAGAGCAAACACCAGCATTAATATTCACCTTTTAACTTTGATTGAATTCGTTCTGAACCTACGGGTTACATACTTCTATCGTCCTCCTACTTTCTGATATTATCTCCTCATATTTTACATTGTACTTTCCCTCCCTTACTCTGCCCCATGTTTGCTGATTCTACGTGTCTACGTCTCTTATTGCTATCTCCTCTCATGTGGCCTCCCCCCTTCCCATTTCCCTTTCCTTCTTACTTCCTTTCTTGCGTATCTCATTCTCGTTATTACGAGAGGGGCGACACTTTCATTTTTCTTGTCCGTATCCTATCATTCCTTCCCTCGCCTCTTTCCAACAACTCTGCAGTATCCTCTCTCCTCTTCCCCTTTCCATTCCTTCCTCATACTTCATCGCCAGCTTTCCCATCTGTACTCTTAATCTTTTCCCGTTTTACTTCTGCTTGCAGTATATACCCTGGTATCCTTTTCTATTCGACGGTTCTTTCGGGATGCTGCAAACAGTATCGAATAACGCATAGAAAAGGATAGATAGGTAGCGCTGTTGCCGCTTTTGGAATTTTCGGTCGTAGTACGCTTTTAAAAGGACAGTTCGGGAAATTTGTTGTTGCGTCGGAAATACCGTATCGAAATTATCATATACCTAATGATTTATCTCGACGTAGAATCTTTCCCTCTACAACTTTTATACTGAACATTTTTCGATATAACTTACCGTGTTTTAAATAATAGTGAAAGAAGCAAAATACACAGGAATTCCCACCGTTTTTTATCAATTTTTTCCCCTGAGAATTTGAATGTAGTACCTGAGGTACTAACTAACGTTGACTGGACTACCACTCAATTGCAATAATGAAATAAAGCAGCAGGCGAATTACTGATTTCTCCTTCTAAAGCAGGACGCGCACTGAATCCGCTCAGCTCGGCTCGGCACAGCTCAGCACAATCAGCAGTTTTGCTATACATGGGAACAAATGAAGTCCCGCGCACTGAATCGGCTCGGACCGGTACGGACCTTTCCGTTCAGTTCAGCTCAGCACAGATTGCTCGAGGTAGCAACTTTTCCGAACGGGCGGATAGCTTTCAATAGTTTAGTCAGTGCAGTAGGTGCATCGGCCTTAATAGAAATTAAAATTATTAAAAGAAGATCACTGTACGCCAATGCGTTTTGTAAATAAAGACTAAACGTTCCGAAAGGACTGAATCAGTGCGCGGACGGGCGTGAATGCTGATTGTGCCGAGCTGTGCCGAGCCGAGCTGAGCGGATTCAGTGCGCGTCCTGCTTAAGAGGTTTATAACTAACAATTTAAATGTATGACCACAAAAGAAAATTCTCAAATTCAGAGATGGTGCGATTAAATTAAAATATTATTATCTACGAGTTACATTCGCAATTTCCTACACTATTATTTAAAATGGTAAAATTAAGACTTTGAATTAATACTGAAAAGTAAATTTATGAGAATACACCTAACCAATAAATAAAAACAGACATACAACGATACAAAAATAGTCAATGTGATTATGTCTATTCCACTTCCAATCCTTTGCACTAAAGTGATAGACATAAGATTTCCGTACGTCATTCAAAATTTTTCGCGCTGTTCACCCAAATCACTTTAGGAAAAGAAAAGGGAAAATAGGTTTATCTCGGCCTAAGCGAATTAAGATTTTCTTAAACCTCTACAAATACGAAATAAATAATACTATATAATACAATACGTAGTTGGTATTACGAAGTAAAATATCATTTTAAGAAAATAAATACGTAAAAAGGAAAATTTATTTTGTAAGAACGCACTTTAAAATTATAAATTTAAAGTGGGAAAATATTCTTTAAGCCAAAAACCCTGAGGCTATTTATTGTACATATGAAACTAAATCCTGAATTTTTATATTACGCCTTCTGCTTTATTATGTTCTCCATTTTTCCACATAGAGAACAACAATGGATGTGTAGCAAAAGGTAATCGCAAGATACCTATACTTATTATTGATAGTACGTGATAAATGAACCTCGCAATAAGAACAGCATCATTCGTCATCACTTCCAAGATTTGTGCGACCCCTAAAAGCATTGTTGCAACTCTGTGCACGTCATTTACAGACCGGAAGCGTGCTGCACCTCAACAGTTTGATGGTTACAATCGTATCTCAATTTCCAATTGAGATAAGAGAGTGGGACGTATTCCACGTGCACGTAAGTCTCATCCAGTTTCTTTGTGCTATCTCCCTGATTTAGAGTCATCTGATCGCGCAACATCCCCTCAAGCCACCCTACACATCAGATATACCTAAAGAAGTTGACAGCGACTTATGCCCGGTCAAGATTTCCTCAACATGGTTCTCCTAAGTTGAACAAGTGCAGAACCCTCACAAAATTACTTATGTTACTTTCCTCTCACTAAGCGTTATTCCTAAAAATAAAAGCAATTTGTTGTACAGAATGAGCAAAGTGTAATCGTCATTGTAGCCAATTTAGAGAAAATCACTAGAACAAAAACTGTATGCCTCCTACAATAGAGCATCTCCAACTCTATCATCAAGTGTGATTCATGGATTGGGCGTATATTATTTTTCAAATAGCGGACTCCATTAAAACATTGAGAATATTTAAGTTATCAAGACCCGGTCAAGAGCAAATTCATATCCTAAGATGATAATGCATTTGTCAGAAACTGTTTAGCCATGACTTGCTTAATAAATAAAATTAACACGCCTTGCCATCTCCGAATCTTCGCCCATTTCAAATTGCCAGTAATTCCGCCTAGAGGATGATGAAAACACAAATCCTAAACTGAAATTGAGCAAATAAGTGAGAGTAATTCATCAATGGATATATCCGAATCCTTTCGCTACCGTTTCCTGAATCGCGCAAATACGTGTTGGTATTGCACAATACTTGCCGTTTCTTTTCAATGGTTTACAAAATACTTCAAGGAAAACAATATCGAAAAATGTGCGTTAATCCAAAATCCTTCTCATGTTCAAGCGTCACCGGAATTCACCTCACAGGAAGAGGAGAGTTATTAAATCTGTTGCGACAAGAGCTTGAATACAAAATTTACTTCTTTGAACCAACTTAGTTGTGTTAAGGGGATTTTCAAATTTAGCTGTAACCGTTCAGTGTGGATGAAGAAATGAGGTTAGAAGATAATATTTCTAATCTGTCCAAGGGCAGAAATTAATTAAATTAATATTAATAATTACATAAAAAAAAGTTTAAATGTCAGTACATTGTACAAACTGAAGTTTAATTAGCAAAGCTGGACAGCAGTTGTAGAGTTAATAAGAAAATCTTAATCTACTACACCTTCACGTAAGCGCATGTAACTGCTCGTTGATTAACTTAATTCTGAATTATTCATTAAGTACTTACACACGTACGTGGAATATCTCAATTGATGGATGAATATTTCATTCGCCACGAACAGTCGTACTATTTCTACGAGTATGTTTTAGGTAGTAAAACTGGAAACGACGAACTTGCACGTATGAATAAGAAAAATATTGACCATTCTGGAAATTCTGACTGAAATTCAAATAATTATTAATCCCCCATGCATGTTCACCGATAAAAAAGAATTTATAAATTTACAAGATATCTGCACTTATAAAAATATATTTAGTCAGATGTGATCTTAAAACATTTATAGCCACTAAAAAAGAGGTTTAAAATCCAATACTCAATTTATGAGGCAACGCGATCATAATTTTTAAAACCGATGTTTTTTATTATTATGATAAATTAGGGTAGATCAATTCTGTGTAAAAGGGCCTTATATCTTAGGAATTTATATAAGTTATAAAAAAAAATTAAAATATATAGTCCATAGAGGTATTATTTATATCAGTCCTTTGCAGATTATTAATCAGAAGATCGTATAAAAATTTTTGTGCGAGCACGTAGCCCGAAGCTGGGGTACCGATAGATAGTGTACCATCCTAGGGCACGTTCCGCTCATTCAGGCATAGATGACGGCGTTAAGGTTACGTGTTCTGAGATAGCGTAGACCGGCTTGGTTCTTATTTCTGTATATAAAATGCCCCGCAGTTCGGTCCGATGATGATCAATAGAGCCTATATCAAACCATCCTCTTTATTTTTCATCCTAAGGTTTACACTTGAGTTTTCACGTAGCGGGTATAATACACTTTTTTACAGCTTCAAAACTCTAAAGCTTTACGCTATCACACACACGTACCCTTCGATATGCGTATACATAATACGACCAAACTTAAAGGGAAGAAGAGGTACGGTATCTTAAAAATTTATTGTTTCGATGAAAGGAAAATGAATATAGTAAATTTTGCCTGAAAAGTAACGAAAACTTGAAGAACTAACCTCTTAATGCTTACCGGCTTAGAGAATTAAAATCGATAACAGCTTTGGAAATAAGTTCGCCTACCTACCGAATTTATTTCCCTGCTTATTTGCAGTGAATCTGAAATATAGAATTGGGAATTAATACGAACACGTTCTTGAAAATATGACTTTTTACTAAGTATTTATCAACTACAGAACATATGGTTTCTAATAGTTCTAATATTTGAAACAAGATTAAAAAAACGAAATGCAAATATTTCATCGTGCTTATGGAAGGCGATGAATGAACGAATGAAATTAATAATTTAAGTGCAAATAATCTAGATTACGTTCAATATTTTTTCAGTACGCTTCAACTTCAGAATGATGTTTAATAATAAATCACCTGAAAGTGTTTTTCAAGCGATTTATTTCTAAAACGTATTTTGGTATTTCGGGAAATATATTCACAGTAGAATATTCCATTTCGAAAGCTTAAAAATACAAGTGTTCACTCTCGAAAGTTGTCTATAATTACGTTTCAGGACTTTTCGAATCGTTTGCATGTTCGTGTTTTGAGGCCTTGCGACATTTTCCACTCAATAATCTCAATGGCATATTCATAAACGTACGATCATGGTGCACTTAGCAAAAGGACAAAATGAGTGCTTGTTATGGCTCTTATGGCTTAAACGATTCCAAAATGTAGCACTAGAACAATGTTGTCGATTACCAATAAGCAAGTTCATCGAAAGGTGCTATGAGAAGATATTAACCAGAGAGTGGAAAATCGAGAAGTGTATAAAGATTCTTTTACGTGTTATTTGATACGTTATCTGTGTTCTGTGTACAAAATGACTTAAGCGAAAATATTGAAAGTTTAATCTGAATGATTTCGGAAGCTCCGAATTGTACTGCTGCAATTTTATGTTAGCCAATGACATAATCGAGGAAAATAAGAAAAAGGTTACTTTCTTGTTTGCACAAAAAGTATGAAATCTAGAAACCTAGAAAATTTACTAAATGGTGCCGACCTTGTGCGTATATTCCACCTTCCTCATTATTCCGTTATAGTTTCTTGGATTACAATATAAATGAAATATTTGATAACATAATCCAATAATTGACCTATTTTATTACTTCCTCCATGTGGTAAATTTTGATTAAATGACGTAAAAGTAGTAAACCAATGTTAACATAACCACGTGCCTTACATACAACGCATAGTTTCATTCAATTTTTTTGAGTTCCTCAGCAGAACTGATTACTTTGTTGTATTCATGATTACTTTTTTATTTTCAACTAACAATCTATTCTTCTAATGTTAACAAGTTCGCTAGGCGATCGTCGATATTTTAAAGGTAATAGGTAACACTAATAAATTATATTTAAAATTGATCACTATGATTCGTATGATTTAGTAGGAGTAATCGGTCAATACGGCAACTTAGCCAAAATTGTATACTTTTAAACAGCAGCGGCGAAACAAAGGTTGCATACTATGCCTCAAACTTCTATGCATGTGTAATGAGAGTACTTTTTGCTTCATTCCTACTACTAGTATGGCCAACATCAGAACTAACCAGCTAAGCCTATATCACCCAACCCCTGGATTAATAAGTTAAACAGTTTTCCATAAAAATAGAAATGGAGCAAATGCAACTGACATTTTTCTAACCTATTGATAAACTCCTGTGGGATATCTTGTCACAATACTCTTGGAAATGAATGGACAACGGATTATCCAACAAACATTCCTTTGTTTTACAGAAACTACTTATGTCCCAGTTTGCAACTCCATGTGACCTTTTTTCCAAGAATACAGAACCATGTCCATCTTCCTAGGGTATGATAAATATCCTTCATGTCTAGAATTTCCAAATGCAGCCATTACCATTCCTTTGGTGTATCTCTCCCCGAAGATCATGGAGCCCTCTGTTAATCTTGGAAGATAGCCATGTTGCATCCTTAGCTGTGTTTTCTTTCATTATAGAGTGCTCTTGGGTTATTCTTACCCATGTGAAGCACTTTCAACTTATTCACGTTCAGCACGTGTGTTGGAATTGTATTTAGGTCTGCTTGAAGGCTATCTTGTTGAATAGAAGGGTCGCCAAAGATTTTAGTATCATCGTGAGCAAATGCGAGCTTAAAATTAGTAACAGAGCGCTGACGTATGCAATGAATATGAAGGGTCCGAGCACCGAGTCTTGAGGAACTCCACTTATAAACTGGTCGCTCATTGGAAAATTCGTGACCAACTCTAACTCTAAAATATCTATGTGTTGAAAAATTTGATATCCAATCTTTGAGATTCCCTCTAATGCTAAAATGTTTTAACTTACGTAAAAGTCTTTGATGGAGCACTTTGTCATTACTTACATTTAAAATGGGTGTCATGAGGTACGCGATGTTTCGGATTGAGTCGTTTATTAGTAAGTATGTAGAGCTCGTCCATTTTCTGAAGAACAGTGAGATGCGCGCGGGATAAATGTTCAAAGCACCTAAACATAACATTTTAAAGTAACTGCGAGTCGAGGCTTAAAACAACTACACATCCTGAAGGGTTTACTGTACGTTTTTCTAGTTGCTTTAACTGTTTATTAACGTATAATTGTGTTGAGGTACTTTAAAAATTTATCCCGCGCGCATCTCGCTGTTCTTTAGAAAATGAACCCACTTTACAGTGATTTTTAATAGGCCTTATAGTATTCAATTTCTCTTACGTACTAGGTTTTGGTATCAGATATTTAAGCGGACCAATTTTTCCAGTAAAGTCATTATAGTACACCGAAATTAGCAAAAATAAGGGAAATAAAAGCAAACTTTACCACCCTTTTAGATTTCCACTGTTAACTATTATAGTCTCTCTTAATTTTAGAGCCGTTAAAGTCGCCCTTAGGGTGTACGGTCGCGGTTTTTGCCATTTTTCACGAAACTGTTAACATTTGTTCTAATCTTCTATAATAAAATGTTCCTTATAGAATTTGTGACAAAATCTGTCCCAACATTTTTTCGATATGGGCACTTGTTCTTGTTCTCATTTTATGAGAGATCTAATCAGAAAGTCGTTTTTTTTTATTTTTGATATTCAGGTTTAAAGAGTTTAAGTATAATTGGGTAACGGCGATTTTCGTATTAATAATGAATTTATATTATTATTCCATTGTTAACCTACGGTATTAACATTCATGCAATTTCTTCATCTTGGCGCCGCATGGCATGAAGTACTTCTTTCAGACTCATATTCCGTTATCCGATAGAGCCTGGAACAATAATTTTAATGCATTGTTTATAAATTATTTTTTTCCTGCGTATATCACGTACATAGACATCATGAAGTAGTGGTTCGGAACTCAAAATAAGGGAGCAAGAACAGGTAAATTCAGAAAAAGACTCGAAGCCTCCCTTTATATCATTTAATCTCCAATATTAAGTTGCGTATTAGTAAAAAAGTGTGATGATAGACGATGAGATGAGATGACGTTTTTATGTTTTTTAGATAAGGCGCCGAAGCACCTGACACGTGAGCCAATGCAAAACTCACAAATTGAAATTTTGAGAAAGGAATACCAGGGTTTATTTAAAAACCATCTGGGACCATTACATCCTTGGGATTGTGGCGATCATCATACAGATGTTAAAACATGAGCCAATGCAAAACTCACAAATTAAAATTTATGAAAAAGGAATACCAGGGTTTATTTAAAAACCATCTGGGACCATTACATCCTTGGGAAAGTGGCGATCATCAAACAAATGTTAAAACGTGAAGCGAAATAATGGAAATTGAAAGGTTTTAAAGTTAAAAATTATAGATAATTATAAATAAGCGCTACATGTTTCGAAGCCATACTGGCTTCATTTTCAAGCGGGTAAGAGAAAATTTAAGCTAAAACAATAAACAACTATTAGCAAACAATAATGTACTTAACCTAACACTCACCTTAAGGGGAAATTTTGAACAATATTACAAATTGAAGTATTTAAACGGTCAAAGACCAACTAAGAACATCCCCTGAACATCAGGAATAAGATATAGGACCGGAAGGGCCGCTGATTAACACAGATTAAAAAGTTTAAATATTAAACATAATTACAACCACCATCACATTATATGATGGAAAAGATAGGACAAAATGTAAAACATCTAGATGGCGCTTAACGTTAACAAATTTTAGCAAACTAACCTTGAGTAACACGTGATACATCAAATAAATATACAGAATAAACAGTAAGAAACTACATGTTAAAGCAGACAAGGGCAAACTAGTGAATGAAACTAAGGCTAATATAATCGTTTTGAAAATCCGTGATTTCATTTAGCAATTCCGGTTGATTTTTGTGTTTGACAATTTCAAAAGTTTCGAGGGTGTTCATAAGGTGGCCTTTCTTACAATTGTGAAGGATTTTATAATCGGAATTTGGATTAAAGTCATGACCCGTCTTAAGGATATGGTCGGCAAAGGTGGATTTATGATCGAGGTTGTTAGAACGGATGGAAAGGAAATGCTCTTTGAATCTAGTAGAAAAGGAACGACCCGTTTGGCCTATGTAAATGAAATTACAAGATTGACAATTTAATTTATAGATGCCTGATTTATCGAGCTTGTGAATAGGATCCTTATTCCTGACCAAAGAGGTGTGTAAAGTATTGGAATTCGAAAAGGAAATGGTAATGTTAAATTTGGTAAAAATGTTTCTGATGTTGTACGAGAGGTCCGGATAAAAGGTTAAAGAACGATAGCAAGGGTTTTTAGGTTCTAGGGGGGCCGGAGTTAGGAGGGTGGGGTTGAGGGAACGTTTGATTCTATAACACGTACATACAGGCAATTTAGGGCCTCCTCCAATAGCAGCTCACCACCTTGTCCTTCTGCAGCATTTTTTTTTGTACATTGACGTGCATTGCGGGATTTTGAGACATTTGCTTCGAATGCCACATTTGCGTTTGCAGTTGCATCTTATCAGGGACAGGATTGAATCTGGTACTGGTAGTTCATAAGTGTACATTCGAACAAGAGCATTCCCAGTCTTTCCACCCCCGAACCTCAGGATCCATGTTTTGTGCATATCATGCCTGATCCTGCATGTACACTGAAATACAGGAAGCAGAGCTGTAACATACTTAAGATGAAGATTCCCGTTCCCCATGCGTTCTGTCTCGATGAAACGGATGGTGACATATTCAAAATACAATACAATGCAGCCGTTTCCCCCGTTTTTTGTTTGTTGAAAAAAGGTTATCGCTCTCGTAACCTGGAAACTGCTCATCAGCAATGTGCGCGTCGATAGTCGTTCCATATTTTTCAGACTGAAGGGTCTGGTAAAAACCCCGACTTAAGAGCTGCAGGGCTCTATTCATTTGAGGGAGACTTTATAATATGTACTTAACAGTGGCACGTTCTGCAACGAAATCCGAAAGGGCTTAAAGTGTGCTTTTATTTTCCCCTTTTTGGTCTAATTTCAGTGTATGTACTCTTGAAACAGTTACCGTTCATCTACCACATTACAACGAACATATTGAACAATGCCGGGGTTGCTCTATGCTCTCGGCGAAAATATTTTCTCTATTTTAAGTGGTGCGCCATGCGAGATTGCTTTTTGTACTGCCTTAAAAAAATTCTCCGGTTTTGCTTTGACATTTACCTAAAGCAAAGTTTTGTTGTGGTTCAGCTTGGTTGATCGCAAATATGTTTTAGATGGAAGAAGATAGTGTTGCTCATTGTCTCTATTTCTACAACAACATTGTTGTTTAGCATCACTGTTAGAGATGTGTATTTTGCAACATTTTTGTATCTCTCCAGTGTGTTAGGCGAATACTTCAGGACAGCTGTAATTATCAAATTCTACACTCAGATGATGCAATGACAACTACAAATTTAAACATCGATTTGGCTACGAATAGGTAATATTCGGTATAATGTTATTGTGACATTAAAGGAGCTTAAGGGTTTAACAAAAAAGGTTGTTAATATTTTAATAAGTAATTGCCGATTGTTAACTCACAAAATGTACTCTGTACCTAAATTAATAATTTCTGTTTAGTCATATAATTTACTGCACCGTAATAAATTGGTTGGTCCAAAGTTTTAACCGCTATCACTAAAGTGATGGGGTTGCTATTTTGTTATATGTTATAGTTTCCAAAGCATTATAATTAAAGTATAATTAGTCGAGTTAAACTAGCTAACAACAATCAAAATGTACTTTTCAAAGTTTGTCTCATTTGTAACTTAATTAGATACAGAATACGGATTGTTTCTGTAAATGTATTTTAATTGAAAAATAAAGTTAATATTTGGCTTAAATTAATGCGTAATAGATACATCTCTACCAGTAAAAAAGACGATTTTCAAAAATACGCGTGGAACGTGCTTTCATATAGAAATATGTCACGTTTTCTAAGTAAATGTTACTGAAAACGTCATGAAATCATTGCTGGCACGTGAAAACGTTCCAGATCAGGAATCCGCCAATTGCTCTACTAAAAAGTGTAAAATGATGTTACGTTATTTAGTTTTCTCATTATGTTAATGACACAATTTGAAACGTGATATCGATAAATAGAACAATTTTGAACTCATGTTTAGCACATTCCGCTACACACTGCCTTATGTAGATATTTTGCTCTCTGAAAATCTCATCGGTAGAACTGCTCTAGTTTTTTTCTATATTCACCTTGGTGCAGATGATGAAAAATTTATTGTTACTAGTTCTTGGAAAATCGCTGCTTTATTATGAAGAGCTGTTGACCATTTTGTGTGATGTTGAATCTGTTATCATGGTTATCAACAATCGACCATTAACGTACGTGTCAGAAGATTCAGACGACTTGATAGCACTTACGCCATCTATGTTCTTACAAGAAATTTCCAACAATGATTGTGGAGATCTTGATCATATTGAAAGCTCGGGTTTCGAGAACAGACTACGATACAAACAACGTTTGAGACAAAATCTAAGAGCGAGGTTTCGAAAAGAATATTCACTCTGCTTGTGCAAAAGGCTAAAGAGAAACAAATTGTTCCTCCGCAAATTGGCGATGTAGTACTTATAGGTAATGATAACAAGCAGAATGGTTGATGGGGAGAATTTTGGAGTTATATCCAGATCCAGATGGACACGCAAGAGTTGCCAAGATAAAAACGACCAAGGGGGAGATTATTAGACCTGTTCAGAAATTATATTTATTGGAAGTGGGGAACCGAGATGAAGATGAGTTTACGAGGTTTGATATCAAAATATTACAACGAAATTATGCGTATGATTGAATCAGAAAACTCTGATGAAACTACTGTTCAAGTAAAATTTGAGGGCTTGACAGAAAACTTTGGAAAAGTAGATGAGTTGGATCAGAAGATTTTCGATTTAATGTTTGATGAAGATCTTGGAGAAGAAGCAACAGATGCGGAGTTTCTTAGCATTGAGGAGTATAAGACGAAATACAGAACCGTGAAATTTAGAGTTGATAAGTTTTTATCGACACACGATGATGCAATGGGTGGAAATTCTTTACGTCCTTTTGATAATGCTGGCGTTACAACCACGAAGTATCCGAAAATCCAGTTATGTAAATTTGACGGAGATTTAAAAGAATGGTTGGGTTTTTGGGCTCAATTTCGTCATATACATGAAGATAGGCAGATCTCTGTGGCAGATAAATTTCAGTATTTAGTGCAGTTCATGGTAAAGGGATCGAAAGCTTACTTAGTAGTTTCCAGTTATCCGCAATCTGAAGACAATTATCCAAAAGCGCTGGAAGCATTAAAACGTGGTTTTGGAAAGGAGGATCTGTTAGTTGAGGTATATGTACGTTAGCTACTAAAACTTGTCTTGAATAAACATATTAGAGATACACAAAGCTTAAGCAAAATGTACGATACTTTAGAATCTTTGGGTGTAACAAGTGATAAATACGCTGCCATGCTCTACCCTCTAGTTGAATCTAGCCTCCCTGAAGAGATTTTGCGAGCTTGGCAACGTAATGCAGTTTCAAGTACAGAAAATGTAGTTGCTAACAGTGGGTCAAGTAATATGGAAGTTAATAAGAGCAGACTTGTCCTACTCATGCAATTTTTACGGAGTGAGGTCGAGGGAGAAGAGAGAGTTAACCTCGCAAAATACGGATTAGAAGAAACGAGAAAGGTAAATGTGTTTATGAAGTGCATGAAAAACTGCATACTGCATCTGGGTTGTGAAACTTAAATGCATATTTTGTAGTGGTGGTCATAAAAGTGACAGATGTGTAAAAGCTCAGTCTTATTCTGAAGAAGAGAAGAGGAAGAGAATTCAAGAAAACAAATGTTGCTACGTATGTCTTAAAGGTAGCCACATGGCGAGAAACTGTAAAGTCATGGTAAAATGTCCTATTTGTGGTAAGCGACATTATGCCTTACTTTGTTCACAACTTAAAATTACGGGAAAAGAACAAAAAATCAGTAAATCAAGTAATGAACTGCCTGACATCAGTGGTGTCTCAACCGAAGGAGGTGTAAATACTAACACGAGTATAAGTCAATTGGGTGACGGCCAAGTCATGCTGCAAACAATAGTTGTCAAGACGACAGGTGCCTCGGCAAGTAAAGTTCTTCGCTTATTGTTTGACAGTGGTGCCCAAAGGTCATATATAAGAGGAGAAAAATGGAGGAAAATGCAAAACTATTCTATAAAAGTAGCAACAACAATAACAAACGAAAAGAAGGTAGTAGAAAGAACGCTTCTTGCACCTACTAAATGGAAAACCAGAAAATACTGTAGCAGACAAAAAGGGAAGGAAGAAACAAAAGAAGAAGATCTACTAACCTTTTCTCCACTATTCTTATTTGGTCGGTATGCCACGTTGTAAATATATTAGATAAGAAATTTGGACTAAAAGTATATACATACGGTTGTCAGTTTTGTGAAAAATATAAATTGTTTCGACTACTAAGTTTTAAAAGGTTAATAAAAGAAGTAGGTAACAAACAAAGAATACAATTTCAGTGCTTATTTGTTTCCATTTGGCGAGTTTCAAACGTGGTTTATGTAATTTTTATTTCAAACAATAAGCGATTATTAATAACTGCGGGATTACAAAAGTTAAAAACTGTCATAAATTTAGTTTTTATGTCCCAAAATGATTAACGACCAACTGAGGTGTGTTAGATATTTGACACGTAAAGATTAGATTGTAATCGGTGCGTGTATTACATACTAAAATATGAACGGTAGAGCTTTAATACATACTATATATTTGTACTCAAAGCTTTAAATAATCGTGTAGAAAAATATAAAAAAAATCGAACGGTTGGTTAACTTAATAAAATTTGTATGTCAACGCTTCAAAGTCGATAAACAAACAAGTCGGTTTCTATCTCAATCATCTGTGGATCATTTTAAATATTTACGCCGTACAATTGGAATAATTTAAGTCTAAAGTATTTTAGGAATAAAGTCGGTCAGGAAAGATATGCATGAGTTCACGTCAAAATCATCGCTATGCGAAGTAAAATGTTGCAGAAAGTTACAGGTATATTATTTAGGGTTGAGGGTGGTTGCACTCAAATTTTACAGTAAATTAGGAACGTATACGAAATAAAATTGTACGTTCTTTTCAGTTAATAATACAGAACAATACTTTCGTTCAAAATTAATTATCGGTGTGCTTTTGTGTTTCGGAAGAATGGACAATACCATATTGTGCACTCGTGCAGACTCGTACAATAAAATGTTAGTACGACGTTTTGGTTATGTACTTACTGTGCACCGTATTAGAAAATAAGTACTTTAGCTTTTGGGGTTGAAAAGCGTCACTTTGTGCTCTCACTTAATATATTCAGAACGTCCTAATAATCCAAGCCGGGGAAGAAACTAATAAAAACGCAGAATTCATAAGATCGAATTTGGTTAGTAAACAATAATAATTAATCATTTTGAATTTCGCGAAGGAAACTGTTAACCGAAATAAATTGCGAAAAAAGTAGGAATGTTATTACGAATGCGTGTTTTCTGTACGGTGTCACATGCGTATCCACCTGGGAACAAATCGTTTCCAGTCGTTTGACTGATCGATAATGCTGAACCAGCACTTTTTTAGCGATCCCGAAACCACCACATTTAAAGAATTTCCACTAAATCAAAATGTGCATTTACCGGTTTTTTTATTAAGTAGCTTCGTTTTATGTTGGTATAAAATCTAAATTATGATTTAAACAATAAAAAAGTTATGACTGGCATAGTTTAGATTCATAACTTCACCCAAATGCAACTTCAATTTCTGAAGGGAAAAAAAAAGAAATGGAGCATACTGTAAAATTTCGTTTACGATACTAGTAATATCTACATAACGGTTTAGGGAAATATTGAAGCTTGGAAAAGCGAGATTCGTATAATGATCGTCGTAAGGCGAAGCCAGGATAACAATTTAAAAGTCGTTACCGGGGGATTGCCAAGACACATTAGACGCAACTGTTGATATCGATCTTCTCAAAAGAGAATTATGTGAGCCAAATAAAATGTTACTTTTTGCGGTGTTTCGAAAAGAAACTTCCATACTATTCGACCTTTCGAACCGACACGCAATCTACACTAAAAGTGCTACAAGGTTACAAATTCTATGACCCGAGATATAAAATTTAAATAAATCATTATTTTAGTACATATTGAGCAAAAGCATTTTATTACCTGTAAAATCTTTTATTTTGCTAGCGTTATTAGTAACACACTCGTTGCGTGTCAGCGTTTATTTCTAAGTCGACGACTACTAGCCTAATGGAATACTTTTGACAAAACACGTCACTAAAACTGATATTTGACATAGTATTTATTTGCATTCTTATTCAAATTTGAGTAATATATTGTTTTCGTCCGAAAACGTAAAAATTCAGGGACTGTAACATGATATTTTAACATGTTTTGTATTTCATTGGAATTTGAGTCCTTGCTAACTTATAAATATTTATTTGAGAACTCAAGGTAACCCAATCTACAATAATAAAACGTTACATGCAACAAAATTGTTTTAATATGGCCGATTAATATTTGGGAATGTGGTTCAAATATTATCAGTTATATTTTGAGATTCCAAGACTCTTTGTAGTCGAACTTTACAATAAAATATGAGGAGTTTAATAAGTTAATCTCCAATGAGAATTTTAATTTTTTTAATTATCTCTGGGTACGGGTTCTGATCATCCTTCCTAATTTATCTTAAACATGTGCTGTAAACCATTACATATACCGGATATTCGAAAAGTATGGGAATAGTTGTAACATCACTTGATATGACCAGTGTGTTTGTAATAATATTTAAGAATTTGGGCATAATTACACCGAATATTTGATTTTTGCAGATGAATTATGAACAATTCTTCCAAATTTTCAGAATTTTACACTCAGTTTTTCCTTTACAAATTCACGGGTAATCAGGTACCGTCCCTAAGTAAAGGTTCGCGCAATAATCGATGCGGTTCAAGCTCCTTCTATGTTAATATTAATCAAACGAGTGTATGTACAAGTAAGCTTCTCTTTATTAAAATTTCGTTACAACATGAGAACTTTTTGGTTGACTTTAATTCATTCGTGTTCTAAATCTTACGGCGATGAATTTTACGCATGCGTAGTTAATGAAGTAAACCAACCTTACTCTTATTCATTCTTCAAAACATCTCACAAAAATTTCCGCTGCTCAGTATTTTTAACGTAAAAACACACATTAAGCGACTCATTAATCCAAATTTAAAACGAGCCCAGTTGCACAAAAATATTCAACTGTTATAACCCCCGTGGTCTAGCTCGACTCGCAACTTGCACACTCTAGGTATAGCTTACTTAAGCTAGGTTTACATTGGTATACTTAGTAGTGGAGTATTATGGTAGAGTGCATACTATTCTGCTACTAGAATAATGTAAACAGTTTGTGCTAGTGACAGTATAGTACTATAGATAGTTCAGGGGAGAGTAGAGTGGATAGCACGTGTGGAATAGTGCACTCTACTATCCCATCCCCACTTCCACAATCTTACTCTACTCTACCGGTTTGTTAGTTTACTATACCAATGTAAACAGACGCAGGCTTGCTTTAACAGAAAAGAGTGTTTTGATGCGTGTCTTGTGCTTGTCGGTCATTTTTGTAGTTAAAACTTATAACTTACATTGTGCTTACGTACGAAACAAAATGAAGTGGACGGAACATGAACTATTAAATTAGTGGTAGTATACAAGGATTACGAGTGTATATGGAATATCAGCAAATGCTCCAAAATCATCTCGTTGCATAATCCATTCCCGTACCCAAATTCTGTTGTGTGCCTACCTGTTTCTTCCTCTAAAACTTCCTCAACTTCATTTAATAGAATAGCTGTAGCTTGCACTAAACATTTTGTAATAACCTGCTTGTTCATTGTTATTAAACTGAACTTCAAATTACTGGAAACGTGTATACAGTTACCAAAATGGGTAGCGTAGAGTATTTACACAAAAAAGCATGCTAGTGAACTCTACTACAAATTATACTGTACATCTAGCTTTAAGCCTACTTTTCATTAGTCGAGTTAGCGGTGAAGTAATTTGGTCAAGTATCTTCCAATGAAAACGTCGAGTCGAGTACTCGATCATGGTCGAGTAGAGTAGGATTACATGGTAGTAAAGTAACTCGCCACTTACCTTCTCCTACCACCGATCTCTACTCTACTTGACCGGCGGTATACCAATGAAAACAGGTACGGGCAAGTTTAGTGTAGTCGAGTTTATGTAACTCCTAACTTGACTAATGAAAAATAGGCTTTATTTCTTTTTTATCTCTCCGCGTTAAGATTTTTATTTTATAATGCGACGCATATCGAATTTCCTAAAACGGTTTAAAGATTTCAAATTGGCCAATGCCGCCCGCAGCTTTACTTTGCGTGTATTGTCGCCGACATTATGACTTCCGTTCAAATAAGGAATTCGGTAGTGAGGCAAGAAGATTTTTGCAATTCGAAGGAGTTCACCAGAGCGAAATTCATCTCAGGTTAGAGAGCGTGTATGGCCGGAAGGCCTTAAGCCGAAAAGAAGTCAGCGCTTGGTGCAAAAGATTTTGCGATATACGGTATGGCCCAATTTGCACTCCTCATTTTTATATGCCATACTAGCACATCTAGGAAGGGCGCAGTTTGTTTTCTTTTTCCATTTGTATAGTGAAGTTAATTATGTGATGCATGGAATTCAAATGAACCAGAAATGCGACGAGTTTGTCTTGTCCGTGTGGCGAAATCACGTCACCGTCAACATATTGTAACAATAGTTTCGGTTTGTACGGCGTTGTTTCCAGTGCCCTGGTCTCCAATTGTTCCATGAAGAGGTTAGGTACACGGGTAATAACGGTGATCTCATCCTTAGAACGATGTGAATATAATGTTAAGCTGTCGAGTCGTCAATATCTTATTTACTGGCACGTTGCATATTTTACGCTTATTTATTAACAAATGGGTGTTATAACAGGTACAAAATTAATATATTAGCGTCGTGATCTTGTAAAATGTTAATATTATTTTCTCGTATAAATAATTCAGAATGATGAGTTTGAGGGTCTTCTACTAAGCTTAAGTACTTTAAATAACTAAAGAGAAGATAAAATTTGAATTAACGAACGAAACTCTCGACTGAAATTGAAATTAATTAATTCAGTACGTTCGCAACGTTTATATTTTTTTCATTAACTTCCATACGTGCAGTATATAGACATACAACATTTCAAATAGAAAATTTACTTTACCGTTTTTACCAACTGCATTTTAATTATATCAGCTAATTATTACTTTAAAAAATTTTAGCCACACTTTATTGCAGGCCATAGACTTTAATTAAATATTACGGTAATGAAGAAGTTTTCATAACTTAAAGAGGAATTGAATTTTCTCTCGATTTATGTATTCGACAAGTTGAGAATGGCGAGACCTTCCAAAATGTCTCAATATCATTAATTCAATTTTATTAATCCGGAACGACGATCCACCGAAGGATATAATAAACAAAAATAAAAATCTCGACTCGGCGATGAAATGGGTATCAAAATAAAATGGAAATCAAATTTCAGGCCATTTCAATTGATTAGACAGACAAAATCTGTACTTTTGGTGATTTCATTCGCTTGCAGAAGCGATATTGATAATCGGATTTTACTGGCAGGAATTCGGGTTCATCCTTACTGTTATACACAGAACACCAAGATCTAACTTTTAGAAAGCGCTGTAAAAGAGATTCTGGAGATAATATAAGGGCTTCGACGTGAAAGTACTTTTTTTATAAACTTTCCACCTTAACTGTGGCGTTAATTTTATGGTCGGGTCGATTGCTTATTACTCAT
Source organism: Pyrocoelia pectoralis (assembly GCA_036250285.1). Lineage (NCBI taxonomy): Eukaryota > Metazoa > Arthropoda > Insecta > Coleoptera > Lampyridae > Pyrocoelia > Pyrocoelia pectoralis. The sequence continues at coordinate 32,541,465 of CM070075.1, read as the reverse complement.
ACTAATACAAGACGTTAGTTAAGAAAAAGTTATGGCCAAGATGTTTCAAGTTTTAAATTGAGCACGAGTTTCTTCCATCTTATACGTAATCCTTATTCTTTACTTGCTTCCTCGATCACATTTAAAGTTTTATTACAAACGTCGACTTTTGTTTTCGAACATAGTATGAATTTAAAGCCGTAAATGCGAAATAGCCGCAGTAAACGTAAAATGGGCGGGAAGATTAAATCATAAGAAATCTCTACCAATTAACGCAGTTGGAAGACGTTTAAAGCACCGAGCAAACAAAATGTTTTCAAAGATTACGTAATACATTTTCATCGTATCTTCGACCTTGCCAATTATTTGCCCAATCTTCTTTAATTATTCATTCTTGTAGTGGTTGGTTCTCATGTGTATAACCTCACAATTTGTGGGTTCCATTCAAATATTCTGAATATTATTTTGTCACTTCACTTAAAAAAATGCAAATTCGATCTATACATAGATATATCCATACATGCGGTGCAAGCAAATGGCCTTCTTTAGATATTGGTTGTGAATGTCACGTTTTTCTCAAAAGAAGAAATATTACCCTAACCTAGGACAACCCCTTTACAGAATAAACCAATTGTACACAGCATCCAAGCAATGCCTACTTGAAATTAAAATTAAAATTGTTTACTAAATTACATTAAATTGTTCTTGATTCATAAAACGTACAATAGTCTTTACGGCATTCTTGGTGTAAAGAAGTTCAATGTTTGCTAATAGCTCAACAATGAATGTTAATGTGTGTAAATGGCAAAGCTATGGTGGACCACCTATGCTCGAAGGTTGAAGATTCCTTCTGGAAAACCTTCTGCCACTTAAATTTATCCGAGTCGCGTTTTTTTTATATTCATAATGTAATTTTATAGAGGATACTTGTGCATGTTTTTCCATTTTCAAAATTTGTGGGTTTCCTTTTGTCAAAGTGTTCAAAGCGAGCGACACGAAGTTACGAGAAATGTCCACAATGGAAGAACACTGAACTTCTCGCGCACTCGAACCATCTCAGTTGGTTGAAAATTCATGTTGATTACTGTGTTGAAATGATTATCCCTATTTCTAATCCCCCCAGGTGTGAGGTAATAATGAACGTAATCGAGTTTCTTGTCGCGTTCCAGATGTTTAACGGAATAAAAAACTGTTTAGAGAGATCGTGTTTGTTGCAATGAATTGTACAAGCCGTGTCGTAAACTTAAACCCGACAGAAGGGGAATTATCTGGATTCTGTATTGCGATAGGAGGAGTGAACATAACGCACGCGCACTTCACTGACTAGAGTCGTCCGACGTCGCAACTCACTCGACCCATCCCGCACGTGAGATAAACCTGAGGATGGTGGAAGTGACAGACTTGTCCCCCCAACATGGATCATCTCAGTGGGACACTCACAAAGTATGTGGTGTGCTGTCTCATCGGCCATGTAACATCCTCTACAAGATGGTGATTCGACTAAGCCCATGCGGTGTTTGTTTATTTTACAATGTCCAGAAAGTATACTCACAAGTAGTGGCAGGTTCTTTCTTAATAGCTCTGTGCAAAACGCCCCTCTCGTATGACAATCTAACATCAAGTTCCACCTAGCCTTGTACTGGGTTTGGGTGTTTTGAATTATTAAGTTGTTTACAGTTGCTACTGGAAGTGGAAGAGTCGGGAATCATTATGATGGACAAAGCGGGCGTTCTATCAGTTGTGACTGATGAGTTGGTGAACAAGACCGAAGAAATGATTCGTAAATATCGTCGTTTGACTTTGGAGGAGATAAGCCAAATGTTTTCAAAAATCTTTCTTCAAATCTCTTGTGCATAGATAGTTAAATAATAAATAGGTACTGAACACTTGAAACAGGGTGGGTAAGTATCCCTTGGATGAATTCAGTTCCGACATTTTCAACCACTCTGCTAACAACCCTGATCTTTTCAATTCTCTGACGTTTTTGGGGGGAAAGAAATTCTCGACCGACGATGAGGTCAAGAGTACCACCGTCAAACTATTCGCTAAAGAGGCGGCGGGAGGTTTTTAATGAAGGTAGGAAGTTCATCTTCCGGTTTACAAAGTTGCGTTGAAGAGGACGGGATTGTGTTGGAAAATAGTGTATGTGTTTACATACTCTTAAGACGGTGAACATCCCTCGTAATTAATTGTTAATTAAGTTATTGATTTTTTAACTGGATCAATTACTACTTTTAACGTTACTCATAACTGAGTAGGTTTGCGATGTAAGTTACATGTAGCTTTACGACATAGATAATATTGGTGATAGTCTGGTGATCACACACATATCAATTTGGAACGTTTTTCGATGGAGGCGATCATTACCCAAACTAAAAATGTTGTTCTTGAACTACGGTAAAAATTATTCTGACTATTTTATTATTAACTTTGATGTATAACATTTCTGAAATAAAACGTATGGCATGTGGCACAATCTTCACTGACGGTCTGACGCTTCCGATTTGTGCAGTTTCGTAAAGAAAAAGTGTCATTGTTGTGTACTGAATGTACAGTTGCAGATTCATCTGGATGGTTCTCGAAGAACTACGAATCTTTAGAGGAAATTGAGCCTAAACTGCAACTTATGGTGAATGCATGGGATTTTTTATGGCCCATTAACGATTGTGTTTGTCGTAAATAGTGGTCGTTTAAGTTTTAGATCCTGCACTTGCTGAATTTTATACCGGTGTATTTTAAGATTTTTTGATAATGGCAAGCTCCGCTAATCTCTTGTGAGTCGATAATCCGGCATTGTATTGTACGGACGTCTGAACTTCTAACATTGTTTCCTCTGTTCTTATCGACTTTCGGCGCCCTGATGGCTTTTGATTGAGAGTTTAACCAATAGTTCAGGCGATCTAATTCAAACTCTGAGCGGAATAAACGCCTATGTCCACGCACCATTAATTTTGTTTTGAAAGGCTTAATAAGTTCTGCCTTACTTAAAAGTTTGTCTACTTTATCATATCACACCTTCTACCATTCATTGCCCATAGGAGTGCTCTGGTAGAATTACCATGAAACTCGATGTTTCACTAATTGCAGGGCACCAGAACGCTTTATCCATGAAAGATGACGTGGTTTTGAGAAGAAATAACTCCTTTTGCCATTTTTATTCAGTTTGAATAATTAAGTAAAACGTGATTACCAATATTTACAAAGTTCTTTCAGGACTCCTCAAATTTACTCATTTACTTTTACCCAACAAGTAGGAACAATTAAACTATTTCCGCCACCCAAAAGTTTCAGAGCAGTAAATTCACAACTCTGAAGACGCCTCAAATGCGAGCACCGACTTCCGCTTGTTGAAGAGGAACCATTGCGCCTATTCTGGCACGAAAAATCCGCTGTGATAAAGCGGGAGAATACGTAAACGGGTGATACGAACTGAAAAATTTCGTCTAGATCCGAAGAGTACGAATTTAAACATCCATGCTGACAGTCAAACTCTATTTCGAAGCACTCCTAATAGCTTAACCTTCCGCAAAGAAGGCATTCAGATTCACTGCTCATGATGTTACCGCGATATTTCTTAACTGAAACAGTTTGTCACTCTCGTGTCGAACCTAATAATGTTGATAAAGTTACGAAATTTAATTTAAATTTCTGTAATGAGCGACTGACGCTTGTATTCATTTTCAACTACAATACTCTGCATACTCAAGATAATAATTTTCAGGCTTAGAAATAATTAAGCTATTAATTAATTAAAGTACTTTAGTTTAAATTCAGCTACCTTTCAAGCAAATAATTTTCAAAACAGTAGAGGGACATAGATGAAAAGTTGCCTAAATACTCACGCGATACTGAGATTCAAACTGCTGCTTGTCAAGGCTTCAAAAAGGCCGAAACATCTGTTCGGATGGAGCTCCCCACCGTAGTCACAAATTGGCGTAAAGTAACTTGCTAGAAGCTCTAATTATCCCAGAATAAGTATCGTGGGAAAAATTGCTTTTTTTATCGTTCCGCTATATAATGTTGCAAAAGAGAACATGTATATAAAGGATATCGTAATAATTAATTGTACGTTATTAGATTAATGGTGAAAGTCAACGAAAAGTGGGAGACGAAACCTCCTAGAGCAGCTGGATCATGAAACAGTACCGCAGGTACTTCTGACCTGTTTTCTTCAACGAATATTGCTCCCATCAAATAATTCATAGAAACTATTCTTATTCAGAATTTTTTGCTTTTGGATCTGTGAATTTTCTTGTATCTGTTTGTAATTCAGCCTACATGCAGATTAGTCCAGTCATTTTAAACATGAACATTGCAAAAAATCCTATATTAGGTTTGACTTTTTTATGTTGTTAGGTTCAGTCCCAGTAGTAAATACTCAATTTTGCAACTTCGAAAAACTTGTGGAAACTGGGGGGGGCGCCAAAAACCGCGATTTTTTTGGACTTTTTTCAGTTTTAGCCTCGTAGCTCAAAAACTACGAATTATTGTGCAAAGAATACGATTATCTTCTTTAAACTAGACTAAATTTGCTACAATTTGAGCCTAACCGGAAGTCTGTAAGTATAATAGTTTCCGAGATACAGCTCTTCAAAAATAGGCAATTTTTCCCAAAATCTTTTTTCAACGTATCATCCATGTTTCGAGCCAGATATTGCCATAACGACGTGCCCTACGACTCTTGTCACGGAGAAAAAAATTGTAGGACATTTTATCACCTTTTATTTAAGCATAGATGAATTCCTGTGGGCCCAACAGTTCTCGAGAAAAAGACGGAAAACCGGAAAACAGTGAAATCCTCCACATAGATGTAATAGCATTAGTATGATTAGAAGACATTTTCTGATTATTCTTATTTAGCCTAGCGAACGAACGCTCAAAAAGGGCTTGTAGACAGACTTTTTGATCCTAATGATTTGATTTCTAAGATGTGTTTGGAGGTGTTTGGTGATAATTATACGAAAAGTCCCCAGCCCTACCGTATGAGCTAACTCCGTAGCGTAACAAAATTTGCGGATTTGTTAAGTTTTCCCTTTGTATCTCTTGAATAGGCGATCGTAGTGGGAAATGGCCAATTATAAAATAAAAGCTGCCTTGAGAAAATACTTTTGTTCTTTTCGTCAAACATTAACCTTATCATAAATGTATTAAGAAAAGACTATGAAACCTTTAAACATGGTGGCGCATAAGACTGAAATTGTTTGGCTAAGGATGCAGGTAATCTGTATTTAATACTCACATATCAGGTTTAGCTCCAAACCTTCCACAAAATTACTTGTTCTCTAGTGCCCTCTATTTCATCTTGAACTCAACATTTTTTTTAAATAACTATAACATCTAATCTATTTAAGATAAAATATTAAATGGTATATGTATTTTATAGGAAATTTTATGGTCTACAACTTTTATTTCGGCAGTTTTTGCTGTAAACCCAATACTTTAGGAGCTAGGGCACCATATTTGCCGAAAAACGTCGTGTAAAAGCGATTTTCAAAAAGAATGTCAATTCTTGACAGCGAATATCTCTTCAACGGATAGAGATAGAGCAAAAACGCATAGAAGCAAACTTGTAGAAAATTTAATCAGCTTTTTTTAATAATTGGCCATTTCCCACTACGATGGCCTGTTCAAGAGATGTAAACGGAAAACCAAACAAATCCGCACATTTTGTTACGCTACTTTTCGTATAATCATCACCAAACACATCCCAGAAATAAAATCTTTAGGATCAAAAAGTCTGTCTACAAGCCCTTTTTGAGCGTTAGTTCGCTAGGCTAAATAAGAATAATCAGAAAATGTCTTCTAATCATATTAATGCTATTACATATATGTGGAGTCGTAGCGATTTCACTGTTTTCCGGTTTTCCGTCTTTTTCTCGAGAACTGTTAGGCCTACAGGAATGCATCTATGCTTAAATAAAAGGTGATAAAATGTCCTACAATTTTTTCCTCCATGACAATGATCGTAGGGCACGTCGTTGTGGCAATATCTGGCTCGAATCATGGATGATACGCTAAAAACAGATTTAGGGAAAATGCCTATTTTTGAAGAGCTGTATCTCGGAAACTATTATACTTACAGACTTCCGGTTAGGCTCAAATGGTAGAAAATTTAGTCCAGTTTAAAAAAGATAATCATATTCATTGCACTACAACTCATAGTTTTTGATCTACGAGGCTAAAACTGAAAAAAGTCCGAAAAAATCGCGGTTTTTGGTGCCCCCCCCAGTTTCCACAAGTTTTTCGAAGTTGCAAAATTGAGTATTTACTACTGGGACCGAACCTAACACCATGAAAAAAGCAAACGTAACATAGGATTTTTTGCAATGTTTGTATATTTTTGTGTTTAAATTGACTGTACTAGATATACAAGTAGAATGGTGGCCATAGCGGCTTCCGTTCAAATGGGATTTTTGGGGACTTTTGATATCTTGTTCAGGCAGCTTAGTCCTACAGACACACAAATTTTCAGCTTGGCCTTATTTTTTACGAGGTTGGGTCGACTTTTTGTCTAGGATGACTCAACTATTTGTCAATTTCGAGAAAGTCATTTTCCATGTCTCACGCTCACCATTGCATAACAAATTTAATAAATAAAAATGATTTGTAATCCTCTACGTGGAACCGTAACCTTTATTATTAAAGAATTCTGGCCATTTGTAGATTAATTAGCCGATTCACATCATTCTCGGAAACAAAATTCACGCGAAAGCAACATGTTTTTATATTCTCAGTTTAACCCTAAAACAGATGTGGATTGGATATTTTTTAGAGTCAATTTTTATTAATAAAAAACAAAGTAAAAGGCGTTAATGGAAATAAATCTTTGTATACACTAAATGCACTTGACCAAATTTCGTGAGCGCAGAGATGTTATCCTCACTGTCTGTAACGAGGATTAAAAGTGTTTTAGCCGAAAAATCCATCAATTCAGGGTTAAGAATCTCGGGAGTGACAAGCGCGGATTGACGAAAACTTGTATATGTGTATATCCGATAGAATTGTTCAATCCGGAGAATGATTGACACTTCAATTTTGCCCAAATTTTTAATCATCTCTATTGGATTGACAAAAAAACTAAATATATTTAATTTCCTTCAGCATACGTTCAAGACAACAATTTGATAAGTTTTTAAATTACTACTTTCTCCTTATCAGGTAGCCCTCAAATCACGAAACGTTAGATATGACAGCTCTTTTACTTCAAATAATATACGATGGTAGCTGTTAGGGATATTTACAGTTTTCATCTTTGTACTTGCTTGCTTTGATGATTAATAGTAGGAGGGCTTTAGGTGGGTTTTCATAGGTATGATACTACTTTCCGACGTGGAGTACATGTCAGTTAGTTTAAAGGGTACTTAATATGTACTGTGTATAATATATCATAGGAGTTACAAATCATACATTTGTTATAGGTATAACTTGCAACAGGGTACCCTTTCGCATTATAATGTTAAAAAGTTTTCAATTTTATACATGAATATATGGGAACGTTTACTTTATTACAACAAATACAATTTGAATTACACGCAGAGTATCAATACACTTAAGGAGTAAATTATCAACGAAACAACTAATTCGATGTGGGAAATTTCCATTAGATCTGTCTAATCTAGAAATTCAGGCAGATTTCGCAAACGCTACTAAACAGTTCGTGTTATTACACGTCATGATAGGTCAGTTCACAAGGATGAATTGAAAGGATCCCCGGCTTAACCCAAATAGGATACAAATTTGGCATATGTTTTTACGGTGTTATATACCGTGGAATAACAAAAGTTTCTGTCAAAGTTGGAAAGAATCAAGTAGATTGAGCTTGTTCGTGCAGTGATTCAATATTTTCATATCCCCAAAATAAATAGTTAGTACGTTACGTAAGCCTGCTCTCCTTCATATACCGTTAATATTTGGGTTGCTGGAAACAAAGCAAACAATTTCCTAAAAGTGTTGCCCATTATTTAAACGTAATGCATTTAATCGAAATATTTTGATTGTAGACGAGACAGATTCATCACTTTCCTCCACAAACTAGACTGCTAAAAGAAAACTTGCATCAAAGAAAACAGAAACAGTCAACAGTACAAGTTTTGGCATCGGTTTTTTGGTATGCCAAAGGTTGTTTTTTTTTATTGAATACCTTAAATATGGAGCATACTGCTACCTGACTTGAAAGCCAAAAGAAAAAATTCAGGAAGAACGACCGAATTTGCGAAAGAGAAAACGCCACGATAATGCACCCTGCCATAAATCACGTATTATCATGGCAAATATCAATGAAAAGTTGGTACACAAAGTCGAAAAAAAATTAACACTGATAAGAAAAGGCGCATTCTTTTTGCTTTAAAATACGACGAAAATCTAATCAAAAAGATGTAAGCGAAATTTTGTCCTAGAGATAGAGGAATGAAGAAGTAATTAATGTTCAATTCAAATTAAAACAAGTGAGAAGGAATGAAGGGGGGGGGGGGCACACAATTTGTGTCTTCCGACTTGGGCTTCTACAAATTTTGCCCTGTGGGTTTTGGGTCCATCGCTAACTCCTCCTTTATAAATGTGCCAATGACAATGGTAGTAGACTTGAAACATTTGTTTTTCTTTGTGTCACTTTGGAAAATTAAATTTTTCTGTCTTGAGAGGGGACAACCCCGAAGGTTCAGCCTTTGCTTTGTCCGTTTATTATGATTAGTGACTGTCACTATAGTTTTAGATACATTTAGTATATCAGTTGGTCATCTTTGAATACATTATCATCAATTGGAAAGATTCCAGCGCTTTGAAAACAGTCTGCCTTTGTATGTGATGAAGATTAAGTATAGTGCAAGGATTAATTCAGTATGTTTGACGCTCCCTGGAGAACCGTACTCCAAAAAACCACCCTTCTAATTTGTTTATACGAGCCCAACTTCAATAAAATTCGTACAATCTTAAAATTTTAACAAATATATTGTAATATCTCTTGAGTAAATAAAAGTACAGATATAATGGGTAACATTTATTCACAAGTATCGGAACGGACGGACTGCTCGTCCCATTGCCGTGGTTGGGCGTTGAGGCCCGCGCAACCACAATCCCCATAGTGGGGAGGATTAATCGCCTAACTTACTCTAAATATCACATATATTTTCAAGTTGTTCCAAGACATTCTAGAGGCTTATATTATTATTAATTGACTAATGGCAAACAGAATTTATTAACAGGTGAAAAAGTATTTTAATTATTTATTGGTATAAATTAAATTAACCATAAATATTTTCTACTTCCATAACCTTCGGCGCAAATATTAGGTTCTGAGGACATTCTTCTGCCAACAATAAAAAAACCTTGTTTTTTCTTGCTTCTCCTAACGATTTGATGAGAAGTTAGGAAATTTCAAAAACCACGTCTGCAAATGTGTCGGAAAGAAAAACATAATTTTCCCAAAATTTTAAAGCTTGACAACTCATTCTCTCCAGCCTCGCTATTTTAAAGAGTTAATTTTCGCGTTGTAGCGGATGTACTCATATACCACTAGCTACAATTGGCGACTCGGATTCCAATCCCGACCGGATGGTCCAAAATAACTCCGGACATAGACGTTTGTAAGCGTATAGGGCTAATAACCGTAGCAGTTGATGCCTTCAACCCACTCTTCATAAGGCGGACTTAAAAAAAATAACACCACAAAAATTATTTTTTCAGAGCATAACGATTATATTCATAAACATTTGGGAAAAGCAACCCCACTTATTTAAAGGGTTAATTAATCCTAAAGGAAACCAATACAAAGAATTCTACTTGCGACACATAACGACGACAGTTAAAAGCATCGATTAAAATTTGACAAAAGCGATACTCGGCGTTTCCCCGTCGATTTATAGCAAACAAAAAGAACATATTTTATAGCACATAACGAGCATAACTGAGTAATTAAAATTGCAAAATTTGAGTGCTTATAAATATTGTTAGTATTATTAGATCTTTTGAAACAGCAAGTTGACTTTAAAATACATAATGCAAGATGTATTTTATTAATAATAGAGGTTTCGTCGGTATTATAGGCACATCTTATTTATTGAATAATATATATTCCAATAAAATCCATTAATACATTTTAACATACAACTTAGGTAGCATTGGAAAACTGTTTATGTACACTCTTTTACAAGAAGCTTTTCTACTCAAACACATTACTGCACCGTCAGACTTGGTGGTCTAAATATTTCCCATGCGAAATCGTCCATTATATATCTACTTTAATGGTTTACACTATACTGGTCTTTTATTTCCTTCACGATTTCTCTTAATGGTCTCACGAGCATTCGATAGAAACCTTAACGTATAACTACTTCGAATACTTTGCGGCGCAATATCTGGAAGTTGGGGGCCACTAAATTATTAGAAGTGTGACTAGAGTTAACTACCTACTAACCTTTCCTACTAAATCACCCATTCAGGGATAAAGAGATTGTAAATTTAAACAAGAAGGAAATATTTAGCGGTAACAACGGAGTTTTAGAAGAGAACATTTCAATAACTAACGCATACAACAAAGCTTTAAAGTACCTGGACGTTTAATATTTAAATAACTCAACATGGATTATTGCAGACAGCTTCAAATACTGCCTCTGTAAAATTGCTTCAAATAAGCTTTGGAGGGATCTTCTTGTTAAACTACATAATTGCATTGACTTATATTGTAAAATATTTACTTGACAAAGCATCTCCCGTAATCTAAATCGTGGAAAATTTTACTAACGACTAAAAAATTCGTTAGTTGCATTATAAAGTGAAAAGCGGGGGCGATATTCAAAGCAGGCATTCATCTGTAAATAACGAAAAAGTAAAATGTCTACCGTAAAACCCTTAATTATGAAAATGAGATTAAGACTCGTCGACTTTCTCTCGGTCTGGGAATTCGAAATATATACATGTAGAAAGTACAAACATAATTTCTCTGCTGCCCTTTCTCGTGTTTGTGCTTGAATACACAGAGAATCGCTCCTGATATTATATTTGTATATATCAAACATTCTTGTACTAGCAACGTTCCGTTTGATTTGTATTTCCGCTCTAGCTGATTTAAATATTTTAAATTTAACTAAATCTTCCTTTTACTTTGATTTTCAATTCTGTTTTCTTGACTGATTCGTTATATTGGTTCACTATTTGATTTATACTATAGGGGGGAAAAAGTGCCACTCACCGACTGGTAAATACCTCATCGTGTGTAAAAAGGTTTGTAAACTCGTACATTATTGTATTAATTAAAAATATCATTTTCACATTATCGTATTTTAAGAAATTAAGCTACAATTACACAAGCTATAGTTGGCGGTTGAAAATGCAATTTGGGAGGCCGAAGTAAAACCGAATTAGGTTAATCGTTAAAACCGCAATGGTCACACACGGACTTTGCCAAGTTTTCGATTTTTTACTCGTGATAACATCGACAATTTAATTATTAACACTTAAATGTGATTGTTTCATTCAGATTTCATCTCTGAGGTATCGATTGTGTCATTTTTTGAACGTTTTTCGTTTCTGAAACCTGGGAAATTTTACGTCTTTCATTTGTAGCAAAAATGATCAATATTTCAAATAAATTGCGTAAGTTGACGCGTTTTACAAATTTCAATTTCTTATGAACGTATTTGAATGTAGGCGCGTGTGTTATTACCCAATATCGTCTCGAATATATCAAAATCTTCTGTTCTTTCATCAGACTGTTCCCTGTAGATTTTACAGATGTGTAATTTTTATTAGTCCACCGTTCGACGTATCATGTCTTAGCCTCATTTACTCAATGATTCACTTTCGCGCTGCCTAGATATGTATATAAGAAGATTGTCCAGTGGCAAAAGATCTCGGTTCGCTAATTTCTCAAAATACCAATGGTTCTCACGAGTTGGATCAGAGGATGACCAGAAATATAGGAGGTTTGGCACACACCTGATTTCTTTGGCTTTGCAGGCTGTCCTCTTTGATTGGCTGAACTCATCTTAGAGTATCCGTTCAATTTAGGCAGGGTGATCTTGCTCCACAAATTGTTGTTTTCTGGCATTTTTTGAACATTAGTAGATTGTGTAGGTGGTGAATTCTTGAATGTGTACGTAGGAATTTTTAACAAAAACATGGTGTTTTTGTTTTTGCTATTTAAAAAGTGGATGTTGATCATCGCTTCTGGAGCATAAAGTAATGGAAAGCTGTCCTTTCAGGGGTAGTGTCTCCTTGCAAATACTACTGCTTTTTTGATAGCTGAGAATATGCTATGAACCTTTCTTTTCTAATGTCAACAGTGTCTTGCAGCTTCAGGGTGTAAGAAAGCATGCAGAGGGGCATACATATCCTGCTGACTTCACAAGTTGTGGCTATCATGGCTCTCTCGCCCAGCAGTGAAATCCCTTTGGCGGAATCGGCTGCCTTTGAATTTGCTCTCAGAATATCAATGATAGAGTCTATGTTAGAGATTTGCGCGAAAGGTCCCTTAGTTGCGTTTTTGCACTCTGCATGTAGGCTGTGTCCGTAACATACTGATTAAGGCTGTCATGGGGCCAAGAGTATGTGATGTGCTGCTGGCAATCCATAATCAGACACGTTACACTGCATAACGTTGCCCTGTACATTTCTTCCCAAAGGCATTTTCTCGTATCCTAATCGTAGCTCTCTCCTTAGCCCGAAGGTACCTTTTATCTTTAGGTAAGAGCCCCTTAGTTCCATATCAATTGGTGTCATCGAAGTGTAATTCCCTGTTAGACTCTGTTGGCTTTGTTGAAAAATATGGAGTAAATTCTTTGCCCAGAAAATTCACGTTGCTTTGCTTTTGCCCGCAAATTCGACCTTGCAACAGTGAACGCTTGCCGGTGATAGTTGTTTAAGGTGAATATTATGCCACTAACTTGATTAGAGAGCGATATTGGGTCTTTTGGGGGCCTGGCACTTCAGTTCTCGTATCAGCATCGACAGTAACAGTGGTTTGCTTTTCATCTCTGTGCTCTGAAGTGTTGGTTCCTGGTTCGCCTTGTATTCATGGGTTTCCAATTCTTCTTTTTATTTATTGATTCGTACTTTTTCTTTAAAAGGATCTCTTTTTGCACGATGTGATGCATCATCGAGTTACGGCATGTAGGTTTAGGAAAAATCAAACGTGATCTTAGGATAGATCTAAGGAATCTGCAGACCGTTATCCATGGATCAAATCGACCATGCATACATGAATGAATATTGAGCTAACACGGGTGTGGACATCTAATACGGCAGTTCTTTTTCATTGACGGTTACGAGATACACCCTCTGATGACTAGCCTTTTACGTCCGGCATGGCCCCTTTTCTTAAAGGCCAGCCGTTATTCCGCCAAAGACGTTTCTGAGAAATATGGTATCACGAAAGGATAATTAGGTGATCTCTTTTTAATCCCACCGTTGGTAGCTTTATCGAATATCTTTGCATGTGAAAGAATAAAAAATACTGATCCCATCAAAATTCATAAATGTGGCATCACCATCTTTATATTATATCCGTAGTGCTAAATGTGCTTGCGTTATATTACTTTGGGCACTGTACTGTAATTTTTCCACTCTAGGTTTTGAATATTACGTTATGAAAAACTTATGATGTCCATGGCACAACAGTTAAAAAGTGTATTGTTTCGCTATTTTCTTTTGAATGGAATAAAGACAAGATTGAGAATAACATAAATCCCAAATTAGAGAAAATCGTCTAATCAGAGAAATTTCAGGAAATGTTGGAGTTAGTGTAGGATCTGCCCATAATATCGTAAGTTGGGTTCCTCGTCGTGTCTGAATACCAACAATGTTTGCGATTGGGCTTCTCTTATCAACAACATCTTATGGAGAACTACAGCTAAAACGTTAATGATTTTCTCTTGTCACTAATTACTGAATTTGCTATTCTTCAAATAAAAAGGAAATTTCATTGTTTTAAGAAAGTGCGTAACTTCGTGAAATCATCCTACTCTATTCATTTGAAAGTTCAACACCGGCTAACTTTGGTGATCAGTGACTTTCTAATATAACATTTCCTGGAGGACAGAAATGAAGATAACTGAACGACCGGCAAAATTAAGGGGGCACGTAAAAAAATATGTTTTCTTGCAAAACAGTAGATTAATTTGCAACTTACACATTAATAAATGTAAAGCAAAATACAATAATTGAACACAATGGTAGCAACTTGAAAACATAATTTATTTATTTATTTATTATCGCAAACCAAAAAAAAGTGCGAAAAAAATTTGTATTTTTTTCTTTATTTCAATAGCGTCTATTTCCTCCACGAGCACCTATCAATGTAGTCATACGTCCCGCCGTACTCCTAATGGTATTGCCAATTAAACCTTGAGCGGCAAGTTCCAACATATTTTTTAGCTCTTGTGTTGTTTGGGGTGCCAGGATTTCATAACTCTTGTCCCTAACATGTCCCAGACATGTTCGATAGGATTCATGTCAGCAGACCTAGCAGGCCAGTCCACTCTGATAATGCCTGTCCCATTTCAAAAATTTGTTACACAGCGAGGGACAGCGGGCGAGCATTATCCTGCATAAACAGGAAATTTTCCCCGACATATGGGGCAAAAGGTACCACATGTTCTTGTAAAATATTGGTGATGCACCAATCAGCATTCATTGTGCTTCTGTCTATTACCAACAAAGCTGTGCGCACTCTCAAACATACTCCACCCCAGATCATAACCGGGACATTGGAATGTGCAACTATAGTATTTTCAACGAGTTCGCCAATGCACGTCATTAACGAAATAAAATGACGTACCAAAATAAAAATCTAATCAGGTAGGTAGTTAAAACAAGTAAATTTTCAATGTTAGTATTGGTACTGAAAACCAACGATGCCAAACCTGCTTTACTCTTTGTTTAATACAATATTTGCGTTGTAATTGTAAATTTAAGGTTATATTATTGTTGTGCTTTCGTTGTTTACGTACATTTATAACGATTTTTCGAATTTGCTTACTTTTCTGTCCTAAATTACACTGTCAGTGGATAGTTGAGATAGTTCCAATAGTACAAAAAATGTCTGCCAACATTGTAGTAAAATGACGTCATAAATTTTGTGACGTGCATTGGAAAACTCGTTGAAAATACTATAAATTAAAATTTATACCTAAACGTGGAAAGTACGAAAGCTCTGCAATCCTTGCACTGATAAGGTGGATAATCGGGACAAGGGTCGAAACGAAACATCTCATAACATACCTACATTGAAATATTAAATAATATAATACAAATTATATAATTTATTAATATCTATAAAGATTTAAAAAACATTTATAAAACCCACACTTTGAATTTTCTTTGCACTCCCAAAGGGGGCCGAAATTGTTTAAAAATAAGTATAACATTCCGATTCCAATTGAAAGTGACGTCAATCCTATAGTGATGACCACTGAAATTAAAAAAAAATTGTTAGATTAATTATTAAATTATTAGAATAATAATAATAATAAGTAGCCGCTAATATGGCAAGCCGTTTTAGTTTTTATTATACCTTAAACATACATCTCATTTTATGGGAATCTTTGGTCAAGTATTTTAGATAAGGAAAATTTGTCAATTTGAATTACCTATCCTTAACCAAAACTGCATTTTTATGCAGATTTTTCAACTCGCAATACTATCCTCACTCACTATCGCTCGTGAATATACAATGTATTGCTCGTTGAAAAATCAGTCCCTTTCATCACCTGTATTGTAATATACTATTGTTAAAAATTGCACAAATTAAGATTGTTCATTTCTCTTCTATGTAACACTCACTACAAGCAAAAATATGTGTACGATGTAAAAAAAACATCATTACCCACAAAGATTATTTAAGTTTCGAGTCGAACTCCTTACAATAAATTTAGCACGCATTCGATACTAAAAGTAAATAAAAAATCGCAATGCGATGCACACAATCCATTCGTGTCCTCCAAATATATTTTGATAAGGATTTTATCAATGGAATAGAAACAATTACATAGATATAAAATAATTTTTTTTACACAAATGTACAAATACTACATGGGAGCATAATTTTTGGGAAATTCAGTGTACTCAATAGCATATGGTGACATCCCCGCTAGATTACCTGTTCCCAACTAACATCAATACGACTGCTTCATTTTTAGAAAAATGAACATATCCTAATAATATATAGGTATTAGGTAATAATAATATACCTACCACAGTATGATTTCCACCACGTATTCCTTTCTTGAAAACTAGAAGCAAAAAGGATTGTAAATCCTAAATCGTATGTTTTTATATGTTTCTGATTAAAACGCGACCCCGTCCGCATATTTACATATCCTCCTATACAACGGCACCATGGTGCTGAAATCTGTTAGTCTTTGTGGCGAACAATTGAGCTGTAAACGCTCATTGATTTAGGCACCTCCGCGAATTGTTTAACATATTTTCACACTTCCAGGTAAAATAAAGTAGCCAGAGTAAAATAATATAAACACATGTTGAAATAATTAGTTATTTATTTATTTAAAAAATATATTACTGAGATTGTATGGTATACACTAGTATGTCTCCGTAACAAGTTGAAACCATATGGAAAACCTTTTTATTATTAATTTTAAGGAAAAAAGGCATTCGACATAAAATGTTCGGCATGATCCAAAACTCAAAATACAACCATCAGATATCAATTTTTTTCATTCGAAATACGAGGTTTGTCAAAAAATGTGATTTGTGATTGTGAAATGTGCAAGTAAAATACTCCTATTTCGAAAATTGTTATAAAGAAAAGTTGGTCAGAATTGAAAACTACGTTCAGATATGCAATCATATCCATTTGTATTAAATTATTTTATTATATTTACATTTTAGTTTTATTTTAGAACGATATTTGATGATAAAATGTTACTTAAAGCGACATGGTTAAATATTTAAAACAGTTTTTAATTCTAAATAATATTTTCAAAAATAAAGGTACTTTACTGTTGCGCAAAATTCATATTTTTGACCAACCTCGTCTACGACTGAAAAAAATTAATACCTGATGGTTGCATTTTGAAAGTTTTAGATCATGCAAAACTTTTTAAATCAAGTTCTTTCAGTACGTGTTTCTACAGAGTATTTTTGTATCCAATGTTTGCATTCGCTTTCATAGTCGTCAGAAAATTTTGTTTTTACTTCCATTATTTATCTTCATTTATAATCGTATTTAACACGATCTTACACGCTGGATCAACACGATGTAAAGGGGACTTTATCTTTGTAACATATTCCTCCTCCATTGTGGCGTATAAATAACAAAAGTGCACTTCACTCACTCTGATATGTATTAACGATTAGGAACGGAAATATAACGGCCAAATTTTTAACGTATGGGTATGGTGTAGGTATGCACAAGCTTGCAGTGATTTCAGCTCTCGGAGAGGTGCCTAAATCAATGAGCTTTTGTAGCTCAATTGTACGCCACAAAGACTAACAGATTTCAGCACCCTGGTGCCATTGTATAGGAGAATGTGTAAATATGCACCCCGTCCATTTCATCCATATCCCATTCATGATGTTCATGTCCAAAAGCAAATCGCGCTATTCGATGGCGTACCGTAAGTTTTGGACCTTTTGCTTCGACTTGCTTATTTGTACACCTCGCACTTCTTGTAAAGTTATTTCGGTCTGTACTGCTGTTTGCCGTCTGTTTCTCAAAGTTTGGAGTACTATGGAACGATCATCCCTGACTTCCAGGAAATGTCCCATTAGGACGTCACTGAAGTCTTGAGCTTTAGAATAGGACTGACATCGATACCGCAGACTAACTCGAAAACATAATTATTTTATAAAATAGGCCAGTATCCCTATTTAAACAGCATTGAGACCAAATATGCCCTTCACAACAAATCAGGCCCTTCTGAACCTAAAATGAATATTAAATCCAAATCATCCACCAATAAGACGAAGAATTACTTTCATGTGGGGTAATGGTACCTACTGCACGACAATGCTCGTCTCCATGTCTTCAACGTAGTAAGAGACAATCGGCAACAAAAGAAATGGATTTTGGAGCGTCCACCCTATACCTTTAATTCATCACATTTCCACTAAAAGAACAAAAAAACCCTCTGAAAGAATTCTTCAAGCAGCAGTGACAAGAATTGTATGAGCAAAGTATAATATATCGGTCGTTGAAACAATGAAAAATGTGCATTAATTATGGTGGTAATTATTTGTAAATTATTATTTTGTATGGACCAAAGAAACGTTAGAAATATTTCAGGAGAGTAAAGAATGTGGGGTGTATGTCGTCAAATGGACAGAATAAGAAAAACAGACTCTTTCTTCTTTTTCTGGTGTAAACGGTGTCTGCCGATTTGCGCTCTTACCTGAAATCATCGAGCAGTTTGCGCTCTTCGATTTTTATTACTTATAGAAATTTAAAGCTACCTTATTATCTCCGATCGACCGATTTACGCTCTCTTGTAATATAATTCCAAGCTAAGCGTAAATTGTCACTAAAGCGCTTAGGTTAAAGGGTAGTTAAGTATATTTTTTTTAAATTGAAACAAAAACAATAGGATGACACAAAACGGCGTTTGAGAGTTAAAAGAAATTCCAATCTAAGCGTAGATTGCCATTAAAGCGCTTAGGTTAAAGTTTAGTTAAGTATATTTTTTTAATGTTTTTTTATTTCTTTTATCTTACATTTTGATAAACGTTATAGTGTGAATTTACAATATTATAATAGATACACTAGAGCGCAAATCGGTCGTTCGGAGATAATAAGGTAGGTTTAAATGTTAAATTTCTATAATAAAAATCGAAGATCGCAAACTGGTCGATTTCAGGTAAGAGCGCAAACCGGCCGTATTCGTGTAACTGTAAACAATCGTGAAAGGTGAGAACCTGTAGAAAATAATCGACAATAATTCACCCCTTCGATGGCAATAAAAAACCATTAAAACGAGCAGATTTTAGAAAAAATTATGGAAATAGATATTAACGAAAATAAATTGCGCTATCGATGAAAAGAATTTTAGCATTCATTAATTCGAAATTTTAAAAATACAAGTTTTCAGATTTTGAAATTCAGTTGAATTTAAGACTCTCAAAGAGCGAAAGGAACCATCACATGAAAACGAATCATCTTTATGTTGTAATCTTAATAATGAGACTACTCTTTGGAATATTAATTTACCTTTAAATTGCACGGATCGTGTCAAAGGATATAATTGTAATTTGATTTTTTCTTGTAATTAAAACAGTTTATAGTAACAGATCTTAGAAGTTTTACCACATTTCATATAAAATGTGTTTGCTCGCAAGCTTTATCTTACAACTTTGATATATTTGGATATATTTGTATAGTAAAATAGCTCGGAGCTATACGTTCGCTATAAATTTTAGACATGTTTCATTTTTCAAAGCATGTTTTTTCGATGTTTTCATAAGATATCGTTAAACGATATCGCTTTACGTGAAAAACATGTGTACCGAAAGCTCATTTTTATTATGAACTCTTAGTGAGTTCAATTTTTAAAGCCTCCACTTCATACTTTTTCCTCTTTATGATAAGGAATTATTCGATGATGCCACATTTAGTAATGCAAACATGAACACCATCAATATTTTTAAAGTTAATTCCGAATTTCGAACCTGGAAATCGGCCCTTTATCAATTTGTGGTCGTTGTCTTGTCTACTCTAAACATAAACCCTTACGCTTTAGAATTAGAGGAACAATTATCGAGATATTAGTGAATTTCATCGCAAATAGATTTAACCATTAACAATTACTGCGTGCGAATCGGAACAGTTCTCATCGTAATATTGTTATGCAAGCTGTCGCTTTATATATTATTACACTGTACTCTTCCACAGTTCCTCGTGCACCATATTCTACCATCAAAAAAAATTTAATATAAAATTCATTTTGGGGGACTCTCGAAATAAAGCCTAATTTTCATTAAACTAAAAATAAAGTTTTATTGTCATATCGTCACTTTAGAAAAAAAAAAATTAAAGTGCCATTTAATACGGTTTTAAGGTCGAGGAAAAATGTAAAATGTAGGAACATTTTATATAATGAAGATTAAGAGTGAAATAGCAATTACCAGATTCCATGACTCTGTTGAAGCTTGATAAAATGGAGACAAAAACTGTATAATTATGAATGCAATAAAACACACTCAAGACTAAAAATATGACTAACCTTTCTCGAAAATTTTCCAGAGTAACACTTTTCTCGGTTGAAAACCCTTATATATACGTCCATTAAGTGAGGGTGTTTTCTAAGAAAATATTGACACTACAAGTTTTATGTAGGTAATTTTACAATGTGATGGTGTTTTGAGATCGGGCGAGCGTGCGCAAGAATAGAAAGGCCTCAGGATAATTGTGTTTGCCTTGCGAAGGCGCTGTTATATAATTAACGAGCGGGCCGGATCACAAGTCATTCTTTATAGCCTGCTGTGGTGCATTATCCTGGCCGCAGTTCCGCTACTCGAGTTATTGTCCTGCCGCCGGCAGCGATCTCAACGCCACCTCTCCTACCGTTTCTTTTACAAAAGCCACTCTTTGTGTACTTTCAACTTAGCGTGAATTTAATTTTTAAATTCTCCGCTAATTTGATATATACTGCCATTTAAAATTAAGTAGGTGAATGCATAAGGCTATATAGTTGTACCATTAGAACAGGTTATAATATTGTAAGTTGTGTCCGTTAAGATTTCGTGATTAAATTTAGTAAAATTCGACGAAAGAAATAATGATGTAGGTAAAGTACTTCGTTTAACTTTAAATTAGCTTAAAATTGCAGTGCTCTCAAACCAGTATAACTGTTAATGGGTCTCTGTTTGTCAGTTCCTGAATGAATTCAAGAATAAAAGTGTACTTTAAAAACCTTTCGTTTCAGAGAACAATTTCATTTATTTTAACAATGGAAGCCAACGTTCTTTTTTTATTTACATAAATAACGAATCGATTGAATACAACAAACACTGTTAATAGCAGATTGATAAATTATTAACGGAGACTTTTTGTTTAAATATTATCATAAAAAAAATTGACAGTTTGCTCAAAAATAAAATTGTACGCTTGAAATAACAGTGTTAAATCAAATGGAATAGCTTAATAAAAAGGATAAACTGAGGCTCTTTATATTTAACGATCTGACTATTGAATGTTATATTCCTTGTCATTAATGCGTATCTAATTATGCAGCTTTTATAAAGTTGACGTTTATATTTATATGTGAAATCGATATTTTCGCTATCACAAAATCTTTTTAGTAAGTGTGTGTATAGAATATGAAAAAATTGGAATTTAAATTAAAAACAACAAAATGTACGTCTACAAGCAGAAAAGTAATTTAAAAAGATATTCCCAATTTTCAAAATTCATTTTAAAGAGGTTCATTATATTTAAGTGATGCGTTCAATAAAATGTAAATTTTGTAGATAAAATGATACCAATTAAAAATATTCAATTTCTAAACAATAAGGTACGGTTGTTGATTGAAGAAATGAGAATGGAAATTTGAATTATTCATTACCCAAACCACAAGGGAGTTGCTGTAACGTGTAACTAAAAATTCAAACAAAATGATGAATATCTCATAAATTAACAAAATTTAATTATAAAATTTCCCATACACATCTTATAATACACTATATTGATTTTTCTGATGATTAAATCCTTTTAGAATAGGAAAATGGTTGTTTTTTTAATTTTGCATTACATGAATCGATATGTGTGTGAAATCAAGTGAAACAAACGTAAAACATTTACTCTACGATCTTAACGAAATGCATCCCTTATGACTTAGCTTGGGTTCACAGTAGATATATGCTTTTTTTTTGGAAGGATTAGTATCCGAATACGGCCTTTTGGATTTCCATTACTTTTACTTATTTACTAATGCAGAAATAAGAAAATACTTACATAAAACTTTAGCTTTACATAATGGGCATATTGATGAAATTATGTTCGTGTTTATAAGATGCATTACGCAACCTACAGGGTGTCCCAGGTTTAATGATCAGGGCTTTGACATTTTGTAAAAAATACTGCGGAAAATTTTCAAATCAAAATTGGCACACAAGATACATGGACAGAGGATAAGATCCATGGCAACCATCATTTTTGTACATAGCCAAGATACATTTTTCGTGAAAAAAATGACAAAAATTTAGTTTGCGGCCGGACGGTAACAGAATCGAAAAAAAGTCAA
The DNA here is from genome assembly GCA_036250285.1 of Pyrocoelia pectoralis. NCBI lineage: Eukaryota > Metazoa > Arthropoda > Insecta > Coleoptera > Lampyridae > Pyrocoelia > Pyrocoelia pectoralis. The sequence goes on along the minus strand of CM070075.1, from coordinate 32,519,299 downwards.
GAGACATTTTTTGTTCAGAATTGAATGCTCTTTCGAAAGAGATATTTTACATTTAATTCAGAGCCGTATTCTTTTTATTTATCAAATTAGTAGAACGGATTACCCATATTTCCGCCACTGGTTGATTAAAAAAATTCATAGTATTTAGTCTTATGACCCTCCGTCCATGTATCTTGTGTGCCAATTTTGGTTTGAATATTTTCCACAGTTCGAAAATAAATAAATAAAAACTTTAATTTTTACGAAATTTGAATGTCCTGTATCTGAGAAACGAAGAATTTTAGGGCCTATGTTTATAGGAGCAATCCATCTTAAAATGTGTTTTTCTACAAAATGTTAAAGTCCTGATTATTAAACATGGGACACCCTGTATATTCGTAACCCAATACAGAATTGCTCGAGATACAGATTTTGAATATTGTCTGCTTATCTGATCAGGTCTATGCAAACGAAAACAAAAAACAAACAAACGCTACGGGTTGTCAAACTTGAAATTCTTGATCAATGGAGAAAACGTAAGGGAGAATAAATAAAATGAGAGGTAAACACGATCTCGCCTAGATAACGAGATGAGATGCAAAATATTTCGTACGGGCCACTTGAACCAGCCTCGGCTGGTCAACGCCCACGAAAAAATTGCCTATCTACCTGTTGACAAATTGTTCATTCAAAAAGGTCGTGATGATCTGTCTATAATGTGGTGGAGCACCGTCTTGTTGAAATAAGGTAGCTAGTGGAATTTCCATTAATTTCTCCCGCTACGTTAGTTTGTAAGAGGTTCAAATATGTTTCGGAATTTAAGTTTTCATTGAAAAAATGTAGCCCTATCACGTACGTACACACACCTAATCACACGTTAAATGCTCACCTAACTTGGTGCATAACTTGACGAAAATAATGGGACAAAAAACGGTACGATTAAACAGTTCACATGTCCGTAAAGTGGATGTTGATAAATCTCCGTCGTTTGGTTGGTGCCGGTGGTAACGGGTTTACCATCTGTATAGGTCTTTGATTATCTCGTGAACGACACGTATAATTATGAAGTTTGGTAGTAAGTGAAGTATAAAAACATTGACTTACTTTGGAAAAGGCGCCAAAATGTAAATAACTTGTTCTCGTTCTCATATATCAACAAACTTAATATTTATCGTGTAATTTATTTTCATATTTCATAATTACCCGCGCTTATTGTTTCATAATGACGGACGATATTTTTAGAAAAGTTGCTACATAAAAGTTGGAGGAGTTTTTGCTAACTGCGTCATGGTCACGTGTCATTCACGAGATAATCCAAGACCTATAGCACTGGCGAGCGATGGCGCATTTCGCCGGTGGTTAACCACTCTTACCAGAGTCGAATACAGGTTACACGAGCACTGTAGACGCATTGTGGTTTTGCAGGCTGTAGAAGCGTTACTTTCCTCCCATATTGGCTCATGTGTTGCTTATAAGAGGTGGCTACTCTCGGCGGGCGGGAAAATAGGCCGTTTAAGAATGATCGGTCAAAATCGGACATGATCGTTTGAGAATGAGAATGACGGTGGCTGTGGCACTGCCACAGTTCTTTTGTAAGATTTACAGCAATTTCCTTCAGCTTTTGTACTATATGTTTTATTTATCAACGCTTTAATAGTATCGTTTGTTTCAGGTAAATATGGCAATTGGACAACTTAACGTCAGATACACTCAACTTAATCAATTCCACATCATTGGAATTTTCTTAAGGTGGCCGGCTGGAGCACTCTCTGAGTGGATTTCGGTTTGTAGAAAAGCAGAGATTAATGCAACAGGTGGTATTGATTTCGAATAATATTTATTCAGTAAATCAATATTTTGCATTTTGAACTGTTGCAAAAAATTCAATAATTTGGCATTTAGTTCTACGACCATTAATAATAATAATGACAATTTCAAGTTTCATTGCTGTTCTATGCAAAAGAGGCAAGGGAAGCAATAAAACAGTCGTCAATATTTAAAATGATCAAAGCAGTTAATAATTCTTTAAAGTTCTTAAGGTTTATAGAGCCCTTGATATTCACTGCCAAATAGTTATAGTTATTTATGTATCAAGGGAATTATAAGGGTCTTAATTACCGAGGGTAAAGTTTGCGTCCCGAGGGCCTTTGGCCCGAGGGACAGTAATTGCCCGAGGTAATTGAGACCTATTAATTCCCGTGATACATACATAATTTTATTTCCGACCTAGTTTAATAAAATTTGTTCATTTCCGGTATATTTGATTCAATTATCGTCGATTGCAGTTTTGGTTGTTGCTAGGTTACTGGTTCATAAAGAGCCGTAGAGGGAATTATAGTATCTTTATATCCCAAGGGAGTTATGACACTCTTTATTGGTATCGTAACTATGACGATATATAAGCCTATAATATCACGGTCAGAAATAAAATATTTTTCTACCGTTAAAGATGAAGTTTTTTACAAACGGTGCCGTTTTATGAGATGTATCGGAATCTGAGCACATTATTGCAACACCCCCAGTTGATGATGTTGAACATTGCATGTGAGTGGAAATATGACTGATATATCATCAGCATATTTACTACAAAAATAATGTTTTTTAAGACACTTAAGACTATAACAACACTTTCGGAGTTTTAACCCAACATTGTTTACGTACGAATTTTAGTTGTTTAAAGAACACGGCAAGCCCATAACTGTTTTCATACTTACATATTCCGCACATCACTAAAATGAATAATATTAGTCTTATCGTGATTGATGGTTACATTATTATCGTTACACCAGGTGCAAAAATGATCAAACATAATTTCAGTCTTAACAGCGTCTGATATGCTTCCTATAATTTTATTCAAATATTAATATCATCGGTGTAACAGGCCACAAATATATCACTGTCTTTTGATTTATCTGAAATAAAAAAAATAAACGCGGAAAAGTTATTCATAAACACAACAAATAAAGAGGGGCCAAGTACTGACCCTTGTGGGACACTCGACTTAACACATGCTCTACTCTCCTGACGGCATTTCTACAATTTTTTTTCCTTTTCAGAATATTTTTGCAATAAGAAAAAACTCGTAATTACAACACCCTTCGGTTGACTATGGATTTCCTATGGGTGTAAAGGATACGGGCACGATTCAAGCAACCATTTTTGTGTAGCTTAATGTGATTCCGGTAATTGTAATTGTGAACATTGTTGTAATGGGAGTGGATTTTTAATTAGATCATGTGACTATTTACCACCGCGGTTGGCTTGTACGCAAACAAAAAAAGAGAAAAGAACCTACAAAGTAAGCACTAGATGTACCGCTACATCAATAAAAAGAAATCACCACGTCTAGGATGGACCCATGCGATTTATTTCAGTGTCGATAAAAATGATATCGCAAATCAAATTTAAAAACTCCGAATAATGGATGCTAAGCGGCAAATAAAAACCTAAAATAAAATTAAAGCACGCTAATGATGTCGGCCGTAATAAATTATGAAGACAACAAAAGCTTTTTAAAATGGAGAATTTAATAAATAAGTTTGTGGAATATGAAATGAATCTTCGAGCATGATGTAATTTTAAATATGCTCCAATTACATGCTTCGAAATTGGGCGTACATATTACATGTATAAGCGTATTTTAGATGCCCGCAGACATAATCTAACCATAAAAAATGGAGAGAAGTAGACCGGTAAAAATCACTTCATTTTCTAAAATTATGTTCTCATTCGGTCCGACAGGGACGTGTTCATCACCTGTCTAATGAATAACTTTCCTTTACATACTTGCAGCAACGTTGGATTCCCGAAGCAATTTAATTGTCCAGATTTATTCTCAATCCTTGCTCGAGGTTACGGAATAAACTATACCCAACTCGGACATCAACTTTTCAACTTAAACCACACCAAATCCCCCATATTGTTATTAATGATATAACTACTAATAACTACCTTAGAAATATTAAGCCAAAAGAACATCGACAAAACGAAAGCTATATATAAATAATTCCGAGGCTTATTGAAAAACGTCTCTTATTGGTAAGAGATTCTAATGAAAAATAATGAGGACAAGGTATCTCATAAAATCCGACAGAAATGATTCCTTATTGCGGTATTACTGCTTTTCTATTATGTATTGGAGATTCTTTTGTAAAAATGAGATGTTTATCGGAATTATTAATTAGATTGTGTAAATGACTAATTTCAATTTTATTTTAAAAAGTATTTATATCTTAATTGAATATTCAACGTCTTCGAGCGTTTATTTAGAAAGTTAATTAAATGCTGATTGCAATGAAGTTCTGTTAACAAAGAATTTTTTGTTCGAATTTATTTTTATGTGCCATTTCATGTAGACTTCTGTGTAATAAATGGTTGAACAGATTATGCTTCAGTGCGTAAATCATTTGTTTGTTCATGTTAAAAAAGTAGGTAATATTGTACAGAATAAACTTGTATTAAACTATACAAGGTGAGTTAAAAGTTTAGGAGTTGATAGAACTTTAAAAATTAATGTCTGTTATATAAACCCGTATTCTGAAATAAGAACGATATCGCCACTCAAAGAGGGAATGGAAAAACCAGTTCTACCCTAAATTTTCAACAGAGCAAACTATCAACCCAAATTTTCAGGAGACTGGTTGTAGATTCTGATCCCCATTTGTTTTATTTTTATCTTTTTAGAAAATTGTTCATTCTTGTTTAAAAGTGAATCATTTTTGAATAATTTGATTTTTAAAATATTTGTATTCCTTCTTGACTCACCTTGTGTAAGTTCCTCACATTGTATTCCATTTCATTGACTTAATCTTTGTGTTTGTGTCGTATGTCTGTATAATTTTAAGGAAAATCAGGTTTAAAAACCCAAAATTACTTAAGAATCCCCATATTCTTTTACCTTACCTTTTTTTATATATCCGTCAAATTTTAAAATTCATAACTACTTTAAGTTTACTTACTAGACGAGGACATACCCTATAGAGCCACGTCGGCAATGAATCGTCCAATGGTGTCAAGCGACTTGATGGAACAGGTAATTCATTGTTGGTAACCGCATGAAACCAATATTAATCGCAGAGATATACCCCAAATTGACACTTTTTGACAGAGTTTACTATGAGAAAATAGATTCTTCACGTTTTTAAAATGTACTCAAATTTATGAGTTCAGCTCCTATGTCTCAGCCATTTATGCATATTTTGATCTGGAAATTTTGCATAATATACTTACTTCAAAGTAATCACTGAAGTCGGGTAATAAGACGAATTGAGATGAGGTTTTTTGCATTGGCTTCCTAAATTCAATTGGAAACTGTGTACCTACTTTCGATCATGGTTTTTTTTCGAAATTGCATGTGGAAAATGCATTTTCAAGAGGCACATATTCATAACTTGGTGATAACATTCTAGAACCGACACAATTCGGGTTCCCGGAGATTTTCAAGGTCGCTGATCCCGAATATGACCTCCACATTGTCCCACTCTCCCCTATCTAATTTGACTATTCCGTATTTGGTATCGTTATATCGTATTCTTCAGAGATGAAATAATTAAGCAGCGAATTTTGAACCTGAGTATCCTTAGGTCTAACAATGATATATAATCCTGCTGATTTATATCTAGTAATTGAGTTTGTAATCATTAAATTGACACAAGGCGATAGGCACGGTAAAATTAAGAAAAGACAAAGTTTTGCAAACATACAATATTTCAGCAAAACGTAATTTATCAAAACTTTTTTAAACCTAATTCTGTTCGTGCGAGATAAAAGGTACATGTCATTTGAAATATTGTCTCTGTTGGCTGTAATAACTTCACGAACGTGAATTAACTACCCGTACATTTTAATTTTGAACTAAAACCTTTTTATGTCGGTAACGATTCCCAAAAAAAGGGCTATATTCTTTTATCAATTTAACTAAAGGTATTTCATTTTTAATATTTTCCTTTGGTACCATAGTAAAAATACTTTTAATATAAATTTAAAATACGGTGTACAATCCTTTCATCATTATCACGCCTTTGTAGAATTCTCTGTATTTTAATGGCATGCTAATGTGGGTGTACTTATGCATAAGTTCCCTTTCTACCCTTGAGTTAATGTATTTGATGTCTTTTGTTGTAAAAGACTGGTCTTCATTAATTTTTCATTTATTTTTTTAAGGTACATTTCTGTTTGAATATGTATATTTCACTTTGACAACATGTAAAGAATTGTAAGGGCATCACAAAAGCATAAAACCTTTGTTATTTTGGATCAATTTTTCTTATCACCTAGGTAAAATATACAACCGAAGCCATTTTCTGCTCAGATAAGCAAAATCGACTTTTATGCTAATCTATTGTGAATACGTAACGTAGATAGTTTGTCCATTCTTCAGATTTAAGGTTTTTGCATTTATACTGCAAATGATACTGTCACATTTATTTGGTTGTCTCTTACAATATGACACGCCAGGGACTAATTCGTACTCTTTTCGGATTTATTATCGGCAGTTATACATAATTCCCGTTATGCGACGTAAATAAGTACGTCAGACGAAGCGGTTTGTAAAGCAAACGTTATTAAAACGAATTATTCTAATCAAGCGAACAAAACATTTATATTACAAGGGGAATTCTCTGTAGAATAAAGGAACTTTAATTATATGCAGCCATGCCACTGCAACTGCAACTGCACAAAATGAATAAGAAACCTGGAAGTAAATTTCATGTTTACATTTGCATTAATTAAATCAACACGACATTTGAATTAATAATGCTATCTTAGATTTTATGACTGTAATATATGAACATTAAAAGATCTCATTTATAAATTATTACAAGCACCGAAATCACTTTTATTGCCCTTGCGGGGTTTAAAATTGAATCAAAGTACAAAATAACTGTCACACTCTGATGAATATACGGTACAGCCATGCTTTTAGTACTTCTATCGTCGAGACACGCTGACTGACAGACGAACTAATTAAAGTGCGTTTTAGAATTTCGTGTAGTAATAGAAACTATTGCAAGGGGAAATTCAGGTTAAGCATTTCTACGAGTTGCCTTTTATATTGTTACAAGTGACCACTAGATGGCGCTAAGATAGACAAAATAGTTTGTCGACAGTGAAAAAAGTAATTTTGTGAAAAAATGGGAATTTCTTTGGATGATTTTTTACGATTTTCGTAAAGTCCTAACTGAAAAACCATACATAGAATCGCTTCGTTCAACTTTTGGTAATAAAGCGCTATCCGAAAAGACTATTTATGATGGGTTTGCAGATTTTGTTTTGGTCACCAAAATCGGTTGTAATTCCAAAAACGTCGATGCTGTGGGAAATACAATTGTAGAAGATCGGCACGTGACGTACCGTGAGATAAAGTCATCCCGTGGCAGAAAGATCTGTCCCGATGAATTCCGCATAATTTGACTGAAGCTCAAAACAGGCTCGTGTTAATTGGTATAAGGAAAGACACTATTCATGCTCCTTGCCAACTTTCCTCAATGTGTTAAATCAGCTTTTCGAATTAAGAAGACGAAACCAATCGATCAGAAGCGTGATGACAACACGCGCGTACACTTCAAAACAATACTAAATAACATCATTGTTTCCTATCGATATAATAAAGTCGTGTTACACAGCTCTTAACATTGCGGATGAAACACTTAGTTGATATTTGATTCATTCATAATTAGATTACTTCATCTCAAGGACGTACTATGATAAAATCACGGGTCGGTCACACATCCCACAGGGACAAATCTCGTCACGTTATGACATTAAATAGAGACGTATTACAAACAAGATGTTGGTCATCTCGTATTGAGTAGAAATGTTAATCTCGTGGTTTGGCAAAGCAGTAGAATTACCACTTTGAATGAATCTAATTAAACTTCTGACTTGGAACAATTAAATACGAACAATATTGAATTTCTCCCCGTTTTCAAAGTTAACAAAATTCATCCAACGAGTCGTAGGCCTAACCTCTCTCCTTCCTAATGTAGTGTGATTTTAGAGATCATTTTATTATTTCTGACAAATATCATTGGTAACTGTGTGGCTACTAGGCACAAAACATATATTTAATTAAGTAGCGAAATTGGAAAAGTCACAGGCGTTTCATATAAAATACGAGACCAGCGTGTCTGTACATACACGATTTCAAATTTATTTTCTTCTCGTTTTCTTGGTATTAAAACGTATATGAAATAATTTCACCTTTTGCTGGGTTGATAAAAAACGTCAAGTCATCATATTTGTAAAGATGTATATCTCTTAAATATTTCAGATATCCTTTCAATTTTTTATTACTCGTTACATTTCGCTCAGAATTAGATAATATTGCACATCATATAATTAAAACCGGCGTAACTTCACGCTACACGAGATGCGCATTCAAATTTGTTACGTAGATAATTTATACGCCATAAAGAAATATAGCGGACTTCAATATTGGATCCCTAAGGATGCAGAAAACTAAAGAGACTTTCGTTTATTAGATATAAGTTAATCTAGTTGTATCAAACGAAGTGTCTCAAAATGTGTTATATAAGGTCTTTTAGATATATCAGAAGAAGGCAATGTTCAGAGACTTATCAGTATAAAACAAATTCCAATTTATATTAAGTTTTTGTACGGCAGACAAAAAAGGTTTTTTCATTGTTAATTAGCGCAAGACGTTAAATAAAAAAACGTATGTTTTTAGCGTGCGAATCATCAATTGAAGAATTTTGTTATTGCAAGTACAATTACCGCCTTTACACATACAAGCAACAATAACCAACACGCGAACATATAAATGTTATTTTTATAGAATGAATGTGTTATTTGACTAGTGTTTATAATAATGTTTTAGGTCACTAATAATAGTAATAATAAATAATGGTAGTAATACATAAAATTGTCATGCTGACGAAAGTTTGACCCTAAACCGAAATATATACTTTAGTAATGTAGTGTTTTTTTTTGTTGGCTAACCATTATTCTAAAGAATAAATGTCATTTTCTATTGGTTAGAACAAAGTTATGTTTCTCCTTTTAACCAGAAAACTAAGCTCTAATACACGCAATAATTGCATGCTACTGTACAATACCTGTTTCCTAGGGCACAGCTGGAGCAAACCAATCAACTTTATACTTGCGAGACCACAAAGGGTTTTCTTTAAAGACATTATTCAAAGCTTCTTGCACAAAAACAATAAAGCAGTATATTCCAACTCAATCAACGTGCGGTATATATTATTTCTGAAAAAGTAATGTTTCTCAAAAACGACACATACGATCAACTTCTTACTTGGCCATATCATGCAAACTTACCCACTTACCATTATACTTTAGGGGTAGCTGTATACAGGGTGTCCCTGAAATGCGTGGACATCGCTTAACCACAGATTCCTGGTTCGAAAATAAGACGATATAACTAAACTTACCTATATACAATTACGTTTCGTTTAGCTAGTATTCAGCTTCAAAGTTCTTTAAAAAAAAGTTATTTTATCCATAACGACAAAACGCTTGGATCGATTTGGATAATATTCGGTATTGTACTCCTTACAGATGTAGGTCATCTTTTAAGGTGATATTAGTTATTATCAGTGAACCATTAGTGTACGAAACACGGGTAACACGGCATAAACCAGTCAAAAACTTTTTAATGTTAAGGCCAATAACTTTCAAAAAAATAGTTTCAGAAAGAGACATTCCATAGTAATTTTTTTTGTTACTAGTTAATTGATGATATCTGTTAAGGTTTAGACACAAAAAAATAAAATCTGAGGGATATTGCCGTGAATTTTTGATCGGAGGTGTGAGGAACGGAATTTAAAATTGTTTAAGAAGAACCTTTTGGCCTATTTTAAATTTAGAAATTGGTAATTTTCCCTTGGTTGTAATATTTCTTTGCCTTTTGGTGTGCTATCTGAAGGTGGTGATGTACTTCTTGTAAGGAAGGGAGTTCAGGGCTTAGTAAAAAGGATTCAAGATTCCATACATTTGCTAAAGGAGTGGCAATATCTATATTCAAAAAATTGTCGCGGTAGAGGTAGGTACCTATCGCTTCGTGGTATGTACTATTATAATTTAAGACAAAGAATGGTAAAACTTGAACCAAGACCTGTATTGAAGGGTGTACTTCTTAGTTAAAAGCGTTAAGTTATATTTTAAGTTTCGGTTGCATCGTTCACTCATGTTAGAAGCAAGGTGATACGGAGACATACGGAGATGAGAAAGCAGGGCGTACGTATGAGGAGACGTACATTTGCACAATCTCGTCGACGCAAAATCGCTCGGTGAGATAATACGCGCAGTTGACGATATCAAAGGGAGGGTTAGCAAACATCTCTTTGTGGACGAAGCGGAGATAAGCGTCGGACACATTAGGGACTGGGCCTGGTGCGAGTATTCGGCATTGGCCGTCGAGTTCCATCTTGGAACAGAACGTGAAGAGTTGTCCTAAAAGGTCGGTTGCCTTTGGAACCCGTTCGCGGGTGATATCCACCATCTGTCAGTAATGTGACAATGTGTTAGGGTCGAGGACATATGAGTCAGGAAAATCCTGGGCTGGAGGACGCCGTGGATAGGAAAGATGGTATTGTATACCACTCCACTGAGCGTAGGTACCAAAGTCTTACGGCGTAAAGTATCTCGCCGATGGGTTGTAGTACATCGAGTATTCTTCCGAACGATAATGGGTGGAGTGGTCGAGCGCCGGATTGGCCTTCGACGATATCTTCGAGTCGTTTAAGGATGAACGTTCTCATCAGTCTAATGAAGTCGGCTCTATCAATCGGGATTCTGAAAAGAAATCCTGTGACTTGAGTCAAGGTTCAGTGTACGGCATCGAATATGCGGGTGAAGTTCTCTGGTAGTACTTCTAAGGTGATGTGTAGTCGTTGGCTTTGGATCTCCATATCTCTCCATACAAAGTGACTGCCGTGCACGCACTGAAACCTACTGATGCTCCAATACGGGTTGCATACTCCACTGGGTGCAAAATGAAATGACTTCGGGACTTCTTGATCCAGATCTCTTCTTTATTTCTAACGAAGCATGGTTCCACTTCTCCGGTTACGTGAACTCATAAAACTCAACAATACCTCCAACAGCCATTGCATGACCAGAAGAGTGGCATCGACGACGAGCGTCCGGCCCCACACTCACCCCGGACCTATAATAATACAATACAAAAACACTCATACATTTATTATACTATAATTAAACTTTTTCCACTCCTTTTCGTCATAGTTGATTCTTCGCTATAATTTGATTCCGTGACTTTGGTCTTCCTATATTTTGCTTTTTTATAGTTTTGCCCTACTGGTCTATTATCTTTCATTAGTTTAAGATGTCCATACAAGACTACCTGTCCATACCATCTTAACTGGCATTCCTCGATCCACTTTACTGCTACTAATCGTATCATAGATCCTTTTGCTTAGAAACCAGTACAACAGCGACAAATATTTTTTGACCTCGTATTGACTGGAATTATTGAAAATTGACCAAAACTACCTGCAAGATCAGTTGGTATTTTAACAAGATGGTGCCTCTTCACGTTTTATGTTGTGAATATTCGTGAGTAGTGCAATCAGCACTTTTCCGAATCACTGGATTGGAAGGAAATTACTCCCAACGGTCACTGTTAATATTGGTGAACGAGTTCTTCAATGCATTCTGTTAGCTAACCCATGCTTTGGACATTTTGAATTACCGTTTGTGCGAGCGGTAGTGATGGCCAAACGCAAGACCAAGACAAGACCACATAGGTCTTGGTCTTGGTCTTGTCTTGCACCAATTGGTCTTGCTCTTGGTCTTGCATTGATATCCTTAATGTTGGTCTTGGTCTCGGTCTTGGTCTTGCACCAATTGGTCTTGTTCTTGGTCTTGCACGCAAGACTCTTGCAGTCTTGCATTTTTACACCGTACTTATGAAAGATATCAAATTAATCGACATTTTGTGTCACTAAATGCTACTAAATTAGATTATTGCAGAGAATAAGAATTGGTTCAAAATAAATTATAACTTAATTTATTTTAAAATTAAATACCAATTAATTATTTAATTCACGATCAAGAATACTTTTTTACTAACTTGTTTCAGTATTGCGATGACAATTAAAAAAATATATTTATGTTGAAACTTCACATTGAAAGTCAATGTCTTGTTAAGAAAAAAAGTAAAAAATTCTGTCTAACCCACATAAATTATAATAGACGCGGTATGCCGGCATGTTTCGGCTTTTTTAATGCTTAAGTCATCTACAACTGCATCTGTAGATGGCGATAATTCACAAATATTAAAGAATATGCACTAGATATTGTGTTTGCAAACAAATGCTTTTTTGTGTGCGGTATAAAAGAATAATCGTTCGTAATAAGAAAAAAACTGCAAGAGTCTTGCGAGATAGTCTTGTTCTTGCCGATGTCTTGCAGAGCTGGTCTTGCATCCAGTCTTGGTCTTGCAACTTTGAGTCTTGGTCTTGGTCTTGCTATTGGTGTTGCTGTCTTGGTCTTGGTCTTGGTCTCGCAAATCTTGGGAGACCAAGACAAGACTGCAAGACCAAGACCGATTTTGGCCATGACTAACGAGCGGGAGTATGTGACCTAGCGCTACCATGGAGAAAACGATGGCAGAACTCAACATCTCGCACTATTTGTTTGTAAAAGTGCCTTTCACAGCATGTTTAGGGTTTCGCAATAATAGTAGGAGTTTGTTGTAATGCCTGTTTCAAGTTTTACATTTGGCGGTATTTCAATAGTTTACGTAATCAGCTAGTGTAACTCCACACAATAGTATTGGTTTTTATCTCCACGTTGATGATATAAGTGTACAGTAGATTCACCACTGACTGATCATTGTAAAATCTTTGTGGAGCTTTGACAGAGGATGATATGTTGATGATTTACTTTGATCGTCCGATCCCATATTTGTCCTTAGGCTGTTCCACTGCTTGGATAAGTTTCGTTTTCTAGTTTTACTGTCTGATATGCTATACACTTTACGAAACCAGATTTTAACTCCTTATCTGATTCCATCACATCCTGCTTGAACTCATCTTCTGTATCGAGGTAGAATTGAATTGAGAGTATCTGAATTAGATTGTTGTATTTTTGTGACATCTCATTAGTTGTGTTGGTTGTATTGTTCACCTTCGTACCTATTCTTAACCTGTCGAATGTATCAAAAGATAACTCTAAGAAAGAGTTCTAATTATCGATCTTCGCTTCCAATTCCCCAATGAGATTGTTTCTAACTTTGTGCGTAGACACTATGCAGGAATAGGATTCATTTCAGTGTGATGCTATTTGGGAAGGTGAACCCATCACTTTCCAAATCTTGAAAGATGAATGCAATCAAGTCACTGAGGCTAACTTCCCGTTCCATAGGTGGATCTTGCACATCTGTTGCCTCTTGGTAACTGGTTTTTTTTCAAGAATCTGGTTTTTGGAAAGTGTTTTGTAGTACTTCACTACAGACCCTACTGAATGCTTTTTTCCAAACTATGAAAGCTTCTCTCTCTCTCCTTTTGGTTTTATGTATTATGTTTTTTAACTCTGCTGTGCACTTTACTACTTCATTGGTTTTGTTTTGATAACTTGTTCATTATTATTTTTTCGATGCTGCATAATTATGTCTCTATAACGACAACAGTTAAATATCACCTTCTTTAGGATTGGGTATATGACTCCTATTTTCCAATCTTTTGATGTTTTTTTATTTTGAAGACTAGGTAATAATTGTTCTTTTGATGTTCGTCCCTTTATGGGAATATATTATACCTTACTCGACCAATTATAAGAGTTTTCTCCCATTTCGTTTCAAGCTTGTTTCCTTGCATTATCCAAGTGAGAGTAATCGTCTTGTGTTATTATTTATTGGTGAGAAAATGGTGACCTGGTAGCAGATAGTGCCTATGACATGGTTTCTTTACTTGCATGGCCATAAATGATTTTGAAATTAAAATTGTTTACATATCGTTCTAGTGTTTTGTATTTATATATGGTCAGTGATCTTATAACAATGGAGGCGCAACAGTTCACTTTAGATTGGCAGGGTGCAGTAACACGTATCACCACCTACTTTTTTGCCTTAGCGCAAAGTTATCTTTGAATATTATACACTGAGCATTTCACCGATACTTTGAAGAGTTTAACGGATGTATTGTATACGTTACCGTTAAAGTGTGTAATTCAGTTATTTCATGAAATTTTCATGAAATAACGTACTGTGTCAGTTAAAGTATTAAATAAATGCATAATTTTACACTTTATCTAGTTATTCTATGAAATGACTAGTTATTGTATAAATTAACTTATGATAGACAGTTAAAGTGTAAAATAAAAACAATGATTAATAGACTGAAAAACAAAATTTAATAAATCTACAGAATGTAAGGTACATTAATAATGGAATTATAATATGAAAACAATAAAGAATTCAAAGAATGATCATAATGACTTGAAAATTTTATGTATTAGTGTATTGATTTCTTTATTGTTTGCACTTTAGTCTCATACAGTGGGTTCTTTAGGATCGTTTAGCACTTTATGTCACTATATCCATTTATTTTCTTCGCGCCTTTTCTAACTCTTAATAATAAACAGGTAGAACATTCACTTTTGTAAACACCTAAACCATGTTCATGCCAATAAGATCAACTTTGTTATTTTTCTACCTCGCCCCATTTCGTAAATCGCATTTCCAGCAAGAATATCACCAAAGTTGGAGATTCACTTATATATTAAATATCCTACTTCCTACAGATATTATACCATATTATGATCAGGTTGACTTTTTTTTTCAACCGAGTATTACAAAATTGATAATATTTTGCAAAAGCCGAACATCACGTAGTACCGGAACTGATATAATTGTGAGAGTTTCCCCATAAATGCAATGTTAATTATTGAAATGAACACATTACGATAAACAAACAAATTTTAATTCATTATTATTTTATTCACTGTTGCATGAATAATTTGAAGTTATTTCAAAGATATTTGTACAGTTGGTATTATATTTGTAACTATGAGTTGAGAAATTGTATTGTATCATCACATTAATTAATTCCTAAGAGATACATTTACAAATAGTGTTATGTAAATAAAATGTTAATTATTGTTTTAAATAAGACGAGAATGGTAATTTACGTATTTCGAAATTTCTAAAGTAGGTACCAGTAAAATTGTTTGTTTTCATAATTGTGTTGGAAGAACACGTCAAAAACGGATATACGTATTTGAGTTACTGCTTTCTCCTATTGTCTTATTTATGAATATGTTTAATATTATTTGAAGACAAATATTTACAAACCTGGAAATGTATAATGTGAATATTTTAAAGGATTGAGAAATTTCTATTGTCTAACAAAATATGTTACTTTATATATGGATATTAAAGCTTTGTCAAAATTTGAACGTTTATACCTGTAAGTAATTGTGTCATACCAGACAATATTGAAAAGGTTATTGTAGGTTATAATCTACCTGTACTATCTATCCTTTGAAGTACTAGCATATCGCTCAATTGTCTAAAAATAGCGACATGCAAACATTTTGCTGGAAAAGATAATCCAAGTCTATTGAGTTCATCTAATAAAATAACTCTTGCTTTCGTGTACTTACCCCACATTTTTAAATCACCAATTGCGGTGTTATTGCAAGTATGTACAGTCGTTGACAAAAGTAATGTCCTTAAGATACGTAGACAACCAGCGTATCTGTATCACGATTTTAAACGAAGATTTATAAATAAGGAGGGAAGGCGGTCAGTTGCAGCGTACATACTCGCTAATTTGCAAAGGTAGTGTTGTTATTTGTGAAAATGCATTAAAGGCTCATTTAATTTGTATTTACACAGTTTCCAACTTCTTTAACCTTTAGATGCGTTAAGGTCTAAAATTTACAAATTTTGTGAAGGAGGTACAGTTAGTACCCCTTATGCAAATTTCCCTTTCTGCGAACTGATTGAAATTTTCAGTGAACTAATTATTTTTGGTAACGAAAAAAGGGCAATACAGGGTGTCTCATTTGAAACCGACACATTTTAAACGTGATTATTAGGGTGGAATATTAAAAAAAAATTCAAATTGGTAAGCGTTGCCCGTAGCAAGTTGCCATTTAGGCCAACAGTAACGTATGGTAAATGACGTCACAACACAAATAAGAGTTTTGCGCAACATGAAAGTGTAGGTTTTTGAATGCTATTGTTTTTTTCATAATAATTTTAGTTAAGTGAGTTTAAGTTTAAATTGATGGGATCCATATTCTTGGTGTAAAGTGGTTTTTCTCCAAATGGAGTGAATAATGATAATAATCAAATAATCACACAACCTCCCTCATGAATAACTTTTATTTTGATTAAATTATTGATAAATCGAAGTGATTAAGATGAATGAAGCTGTTTAAGGATACGACATGTTTCGACAACCTTTTGGTTCTAAGATCTAAGTGTAGTGGTTGAATTAGGTTTAAGTTGATATTAAAATGAAATAATGGGCGTGAGTGAGGGGAAGTAAAAATCATTAAAAAAAAACGTCGCGATAATCCATCAAAGTAGCTTAAAATTGGGAACGAAGCTCTATTGTTAGAACTTCGTGACTCCATTTTGTGCACGGTAAACATTTTTGCTAATTTTATAAATTTGCGGTTACGTTTTCTATTCCACTATGCGGCTCCACCACTCAATGGCAGCCTCGCGCTTCGTTTAATTTCTTATTTATTAATTATTTCCCCATGATGGCCTGCTGTTGTTCTTTCCACAGTTTCCAATTTTAAGCATAAGAAATGTAAATAAAAATGGGCTAGCGCTAGCGTTTATTTTTAAAACACTTCTGACCAAAATGCTCTAAAAGTGTAGGTGGCGCAATTTTACGACGAACTCGGTTGTACAACTTATAATGTTACTTAAATAATACAAGTAATAGTAACTCTATACATATGTACTTACATAGGCCATAGCTTATGTAAAATAAAACAAAAATTTAGACACATCTATTTTTCCCTTTCCAATGTAGAGGGCGCTAGCTCATTTTTATTTACATTTCTTATGAGTGTACTCAACACCTTCAAGTCGAATGGAAATTAAATTACAATGGAAATACACATCGATTTGAAATAAAAACACTAAACGAGAATCTCAAATGGCAATACGGATTCATAAAACTTTAAAATTAATATATCATTAGAACATTTTTACTTTTTAAATTAAAATGAAAATACACCAATGTCATAATAAATTGAAATAGAATTAAAATTGGAAGTTATAACGAATGCGAATAGAATTATCACAACATCACAACATCACAACATTATCACAACAAGTTGAAAGACATAAAAATTCATGTTCAATTGAAATTAATATTACAACTGTAGGACATATTAAAACATTTTAATTTTTAAATTAAAATGGAAATACAGTATATGTCATAAGAAACTAAATTAAAGTTAAAATTGAATTGCAACGAACTCTAAGCATTCCAATAAAAAATTGTTAGAAGGATATCATATCCCAAGAAAATGAATTTTTGTGATTACATATGTCCTGAAAACTAATATGATGTAAGAATATCATGACATGTGCTACAAGAAAATCTTTAAAGCAAAAACATAATCATTTTCATTTTTAATTTTTGTATTTAAATTTTAATTAAGAATGAAAATTGCATTCTTCTTAACCAAAATAGCGTAATTTTCACTATCCCAATTGACATGGAAATAGATTGACATATAACGACTGCAGTGAATAAATGGTAAAACGACTTGCTATACCTAGTTTAAATCTCTGAATTTATGGAGATTAAGAAATAACGACACGAACTTGTAGCTCATTCGGTTTCGGTAAGGCTCATGCTTATGTTAGGGAGGGGTAGAGTGACACCGTCAATATCACCTGATTCAATCAGTAATCCTAGAATCAAAGCGTAGTTTAGTGCGCTGGGGTTCTTGGAATAAGGCTGGAACCAAAGGACATCGGGGGCGATGTGCCTATGTCTGTCAAAGGATTCATACGGAAAAGGGGGATCATCAGGATGATATGGGTCTTTGCCGACGAGATACAAGTTAGAATCAATTTCCGGGAGGGGAGGTGTTAACTTGCTTTTGAAAGCGGGTGGAGGGCTTAAGAATTTAATTAGGCGTGAGTACTGTGCGTCTGAAAGTAAGATGGTATCTTGTTGACTTGCGACGGAGGGTGGGGGGAGGAATTGCCAAGTAGGTAATGTGACATTCCAGATGGAATGGTACATGATTGCAATACCGCTTGAGTTTTCGAGTACTTGTCCTAACTACTTTGAGGCAGATGCCTCTTCTTTTAGGAAGTAATGAATTCGAACATTTTATCAATATTATCATCTGAGTAACATAGAAGTAGGGTCGAGACATCACTTATGGCCACTACCCTACTTATGGCCATCTACGTATTATTGGTGAATTTGTAAGTACGCCAAAAGTCTGGACTAATCAAATTTGTTGTTAAAACATGTGTTCTGGCTGTAGAAGTGAAAGTGGAGCAACAAAAGTTTAAAAGCAGTTGCCGTTTTAGTTTACTACGCGTTACTAGTGACTTGTGTCATCAATGTTACAATAGCTAATGGCTTTCGTTAAGAAATGATCTGTTATCATCTGTTAAATAAGAGTGCTTTTTGAAAATATTTGCCTTTATTTTTGTTTTGCAAGGTATGTACATCTGTATTAAATTTGTATTTTAGTTAGAAAATCGTTTTCCAAACAATTCTTAGTTGTTTTCAAGACATGGCCATTAGTAAATACCAAAGTTTTGTATTTCTCTGCTTATGGCCAGGGTGATGGCCATAAGTAAAACAGTTAAAATGACTTTTGGCCATGTGTGTGGATTGTAATTGTTTCTCTTATTTTTTCTTTTTCTTGAAGTTAAAAAAGTCATAAGCGGGAAGAATTAAAAAAAAAGAAAAGGTTTCAGTATTCACCTTCAAAAGTTAATCTGGCTCTTCGTGCAATTGCTGATGGAATGGCAGTTGCCACAGCCCACAAAAAATTTGGCGTGCCATGGACAACTCTACGGAATAAAGTTAGTGGAATATTTCCAGTGGCTTCCACTGGTCTCGCCGGTTTTGATTCTATTCTTGGAAAAGAAAATGAAACAAAATTAGCGGATTGGGTTCTACAGTGTGCGAAAATGGGATTTCCGATTAATAAAGATGGTTTGTGTACTTCTGTACAGAAAATAGTGACTGAGTTAAAATTAAAAACCCCATTTTCAAATAACCGACCGGCGAAGACATGGTTTTATTCATTTTTGAAGCGCCATAAAGAAATATCCCGAAAGAAAGCTGAATACGTTCATAAGGGCAGAGGAGCAATAACTAAGGATAAGATTCGAAATTGGTTCCTGGCAGTAATGGAGCTTTTAGGAGAGTCTGGTGACGTCTTGAATCACTCAGATCGAGTGTTCAATATGGACGAAACAAGTTTTTTTAGCCCCCAAAAACTGGTGCAATTCTTGGACCTCGTGGCAAAACTGTCTATGATGAAAGAGCAGTGTCCATCCAATAAAGAAAATTTAACAACTCTGTTTGCGGTAAATGCAGCTGGAAATTTTGCCCCACCACTAACTTTTTAAGCACGAAAGAATTCCAACCAATGTAGCAAATGCAGCACCAAAGGGATGGGGACTAGGTAAGAGTGAAAACGGATGGATGACCGCTCAGTGCTTTTTTGAATACTTTAGTAATGTTTTTGTACCCTTCGTTCGTAACTGTGGAATAGAATTTCCAATTATTGTTTTTCTTGATGGTCATACATCACATTTAACACTCCATTTAAGTCGATATTGTACCACATTGTTTTTTATTTGCATTCCTCCCCTTGTTTATACGATAAGCATATGTAAGATGTATTCTTCTATATGTGGCCATAAGTGAAGACACTGTTAGCCATAAGTAAAGAACAAGTGGCCAAAAGTAAAGAAAACGATACCTTTACAAAAAAATAATTACAGTTTTTCCTATGAAAGTTTCTTTTAATAAATAACGACGTAGTTGTATAGAGCATAGTTTCAATAATATGCTAGAAGTTTGCTAATACTATAAAATGAACATAAGTGTTTAATTTCCAATAAAACATTAAAATAAAAGCTTAAAGTGGCCATACGTGATGCCTCGACCCTAACTCATATGGATCGATAGAGTCTAGGTCGGGATAATCCAGGGGCATCAGGCGAATCTTGGCGAGTGTTGGTCTCTGTAAGAGGGCTCTGCCGATTACCGGATTGAACACGTTTTCCAATCTGGAGTTGAGCCAGTTGACGTGAGCGTTTGGTCGTTGTTGGATATCAAAATAGCCACCAAGGAAGTTGGATGGAGTGTAGTGATTACCATTAACGGTCAGGATTGTCGTAGCGTAGAATGTGCGAAGTATATCTTCAGGATCAGCATTAGTACGGACACTTGCTAGTAGGTGGTGAGCGAGAACCATCATAGAAGGTGGAACTATGCGGCCAAAGTCTAGTTCGAAGGAAAAGCCAGCTAAGGAGGGGACGTAGAGCTGAAGTTTTCGTTGAGGGTCGTAGGTGGGAGCCAATGCGTTGAGGAGTGGTTCGAGGTCCGGAGGGATGTAGCAGTCGAGTAATTTGGTAAGAAAGTCCATCTTGGTTGGATCGTTTTTGTATTTCGATGCGTCGATGGATACGATCTCCCTGGAATAGATATCACATATTAACAAATATACATTAAACAGTATTTGTTTGTAAGCTATTAAGGTAAAGGTACTTACGAAAGGATGGTTTTTAACCGTAAGGTCAGGGTACATTTCAGTAACTAAGTAGAGGAAGTACTGGAAAGGGAAGCGTACGTCAGGTTGCACATCAATGTTGTGTTGCGTACCGTGGTCAAGCTCCATGCGTACAGCCATGTCGTTTTTCGAAGTAAGTTGATCTAGCTTTAGGTGTGGGTGCTTCTGGGGGTGGAATAGCCGGGGAGAATCTCTTAGATAAGTCAGAAAGTGAGGTTTTATTCGCAATGTCAAATTGGATAGAAGTTTTGTGCTTGCTGGTGGTTGGTCTCTTGTGTTTGTTCTGGGTAGTGTGGACTTGCTCAGAAACAGAGGTTCGTTCGGTTTCGGAAGCCGTGATAACGGCTGGTTCAGTTGTGAGGGTGGACATCGTGTCTGAAGATTAGACAGGAAAGAGTAGTTAATTTTTAGCCAATGTTATGTTCCACATGGACTATAGCGATAACAAATATAGCATAGAAGCATTTCGCTGGAAAGTCCTATCCCACGTTCCTTATTCACTACACTGTACCCCGTCCGACTACCACTTGTTTTATACATAGAGCGTTTCAGTTGATATTAAAACAAGAAAAATAAGTTTCTGCTAGAAATGAGTTATTTCTGTCCGAAAGTACCGAAAAACATTTATTGTTATACTTTTTCATTTTCTTTCTTACAAAAAAACGTCCGAATGTTGCGATTTAGCTTATTTTGCCATAAACTCGTCTTTTTCTTGTCAGTTTATGTCGTTTAGATCAAAAAGTCGTGCAATCTAAAGTGTAATGAAATAATCTGATTATCTTAATGAAACAGTTCTTCAAATGCACAGCAACTTTATACTTTGGTTTATTTCAACGAATTATTGCAGTAAGAAAATGAGAACAATAAATGTATTGTTACATAGAGGAAGTAAGTAATATAGAGACAAATAAATTTAAGTGTGGTTGAAGAGGATAATAAGAAAAATTGAAAAGTGAAGTATGAAATTGCTTTATCCCCTTAACTCAAAACAAGAAAGCAACAGAAAAGTGGTTAATAATCGACCAAACAAAAGGTTTTAAGTTGATGGCTGTCAGAATAAGCGAGAAATATAGCTCACAGATGTTTCCCTCAGAGGTTGCTTTTGGGTGTGACAAAATGTGTAAGTTAGAAATTCCCCGAAGACTTTTAGAAAATGTTTTACTATTTATCGGGTTCTGTTTCCAATATTAATTACTTTTCTTATTTTATTACTTTCGTTGAAGGTGGTTTATACGTTTTTCAATTTCATTTCCCTTTTAAGAATATTAAATAAAACGATACATATATCGTGACGTCTGCAAGAATAGTAGACTAGCAGATGTTACGAACCAATAACACAGAACAGTTTGTAAGCTATTTTCCAAACTTTTGGATTTCATATGAGTTTGTGTGTTTATTCCGAACGCAAAAGTAAATTATCTTCCGCATCTTACAGTGAAAAGCGACATGATAATTTCAATTTTAAAAAAGCAAAGCGATCATCGTGTCTTAATTGGCAGCCGTCATTTCCCATTTATGCAGATTAGTGCAAGAGAAAAATTATTGTAACTCGCTTATAAATTCTTCGGCCAGATGGTTATTAGCCAAAAGTTTAATGGAATATACCACAGATGTTTAGTGGCCTCGGAAGTATATTGAGAAAAATGGCACCGGAAGAGAAACTAAATTACGAAAATATATGTGATGCGAAGAAAGAATAAATCCTAGTTAGGGGAGTGGAAAAGTAACGCGCAGTTCTAAAGGACACAAATTTAAATCTATAATTATCAAGAATCAATTTCTACATCCCCTTTGTTAAAAGTGTGATAAATAGCTTCCTTTTAAAACTATAAATTTCTATCTAGATCGTAAAAGCCATGACACGTTCATTTGTCTGTTTACCAACACTGTCATTTTTAGCTTTTATTACGGATAGAGCGCTGAAAACACGCAATTTTTCTCAAACATTTTTATTTCGTAAGCATATTATTGTTTACAAATGACGCAATTTACGTCAAGAGATTGGAGTGTAGCGGAGTTTATTTACTTCATATATCATACGTAACTTATCCTTAATATCTTCCGACGACACTACATGCACAGCACAAATGCATTTTCAGGAATTGTTATAGACTACTTGATTATTTGCATGAGTTGCTGCGAGCGTCCCTACGGAAGAGTAAACAATCGATTTTCCTCCAG
This sequence comes from Pyrocoelia pectoralis, assembly GCA_036250285.1. Lineage (NCBI taxonomy): Eukaryota > Metazoa > Arthropoda > Insecta > Coleoptera > Lampyridae > Pyrocoelia > Pyrocoelia pectoralis. The sequence goes on along the minus strand of CM070075.1, from coordinate 32,496,391 downwards.
TTAGATCTCCTTTGGGATTTCCATCCAAGTTTTAAGTTGTTAAGATGTAATTTGGTACTTTTTTCTGTATTTGTAATTTCCTATTCAACTAAATTTTTGAATTGCACTTAATTGTTTTCAAATTTAAATAACGAATCGAATAAATTTCTGAGTTGATGACATACAAAGAAAAATGAAAAGATTTACGAATGGAATTGAGAAAACGTTGGCGCTCTCCTATTGATAAACCGGAATATTAAATTGTGACTGTACCAATTGTAAACGTTTAGAATCTCTTCGGCAAACAAAAGAGAGAATACCGAATAGCAGTGAAACAAATATTTGGTTAGTGATTATCTTTGTAGTACGAACAATGATTAGTTATATTGCTACTAATTAAAAGTGAAATTGTAACGTCGTTTGTCTAATTGCTCGTAAACTTTTGACGGCTCCACCATTTTATCGCATTTTCTGCTTACTGTTGACACTTAAAGCTAAAATTGGAGAGACATCGTTTTCAGTTTATGGGAATACTATTTAGATATATCAACACATAAAGTAGCTTTAAAATTTAATTTTCAAAATCATTACTTCTTTTATTATATACAGTAAATTTAGTTTTAGTACATAAATATCACTTAAATATATTGTACGGAGTAATGTAAGGTTGGTCAAAAGAATATTATATTTTATCGGCTTGATACTAAACAATGTGTAAATTCGCAGTAACCCCTCATAACCCTAAGGTAATACTAGTTTTACAACCTGAGTTTGAATGCCCGAATACAACTCATTCTCTCATAACATCAACATGTGTCCTTATTCCCAACATGCTATATCTGTAGACAATTATCAAATAAAATAAGGCACGTACAAGAGCCGACCCTCAATTTTCTGATATGTTACAAAGTTAAAATGCGAAATAAACCTATCCAATAAAATATCCCCGAAAGAAAACGTCTTTTCTTTGTATTTTTAGCGAATACTTACAATGGAAAAGTATAAAGGCACAAAGGTGGCCAAATGCGGCAATATGTAGTATGTTCATTGATTCCATTCGATCAGTTTTTATTATAATTTGTGTCCCCCTAAGGATGATTATAGTGTAAAATGGGATTAGTGTAGAAAAATTCACTATGAATAACGTAAATATTTTCCAACTTACCAATTCGTGTAATAGAGCCATTGGAGCAGCAAGGGTGGTGCGCATCGCACTAAGCGCCAAATCGAAAACTTTCGATTTATTATGGCCACCATATAATAAAAAACAACAAAATTAAGATCTCGTGGTAGTGACTTTGATATTTCTATTCAATTTTTCCATCGTGCGCTTTGCTGTCTCTTTTAATCTCTAACTGTCAAAGTAGAGCTAGCCAGCGACAGAGAATAAAACACTGCAACATATTATATTTCTCACTACATATTTGAAAAGTAATTCATTTTAAAACTCACAAATTATTAACTGCACACAAATGACACCTACAATAAATTCTATTTTGACCGTTAGATGATTAAAAAGAGACAGCAAAGCTCACTATGGAAAAATTGAATAGAAATATCAAAGCCTACTACCACGAGGTCTTAATTTTGTTTTTTTTTTATTATTTATGTTGACCAAACAAAACATGTTATACATGGCTGAAGAGCATTTCAAATGAGGGTTTTGATAAAGCAAAAATCCAATATGGCACCCATAAGAAAAATGAAAGTTGACTTTGGCCGTGCGCAACTAAGTAGGCCTAGAAATTTGTTGATGCCATTTTTAAAATTACCGTGTCCTCCTATCTATATCCTGAGAATTTCATGACCTTTTTCGCTGACGACCTCCTTTCTTCCTCTTCTTTTTAGTGATATGCAGTTATGGGAGACACAACTAAAGTTGGCATTTTCATATCCATTTATTCTTTTTCTCTTTGTTTATGTTTGCTGTAATTATCTAGCAGAGGGGTTTTGTCTGTAGCCTGATTATATTCATTACATTGAGCAAAAATTCTGAAATGCTATAGCAGGTTCATTTTCGTGAAGAATCTTTTGGTAGACAAATGAGCACCTAACACATTTGTAAGCTAGGCCATCGATATAAAAAACCGATTCCTGCCCAAGGTTAAATTCCTACATGGTTCAACAACTTGAAGAAAAGCACTTAGGCTAATCGTCGGAAACACGTTTGATAAATTAGTTTTGTCACACGGAGAAACAAGTAGCCACTTTGGCATCGATCACCAGCTCAGTTAAAGTTGTGCCCAACAAGAGAATAGTCACTTACAGATTTAACCAAACAGTCGGACAAAGATTTACAAGAACAGGGAATGCGAAAAGGTGCGAATCCTCACTGCACTTGGCATACTCTTCTAACCAGCCACACACCAATTGACGTGAATACATATGTAGTTTCGGATGGTGGCTACCTTTTGCACAAGGTGGTCTGGAAGCGGGAAATTTCGGTGGTACCAACGTATCAATTGTTTTTCGCTGTTAACCTGAAGATACCACCGACAGAAAAATGAAAACACCGGAGCTACTCCGACACTTTGCTGCTTTCTCGGCTTACGAAATTACATTTGAGGAATCCATGGGCATTACACAAAATTTCCTACTATTTTCAACGGCGAAAATTTTTAAATGTAGAAAACCTATTTAGTTGTTAAAAATTCTTCAGTAAACGTATAAAATGTATGTAAAATCTGAAAATTTGTGTTACGCTGATTTATTTGGAACATGTGACAGTTTCCGCCAAACTACTGAAGATGAATTTGCCGGAGCCTCAATCCGTAGGGAGGGCTGCTTCTGTCGGAGCCGTGAGTGGATAGAGACCGATACATCTAAATGGGCGCTATACGTAAAGTATAGGTTTCCTCTATTACGTAGCTATTTTGCCTGCGATGAGGTTTCTGAAGGACGCCGATCCTATCCTTCATTTAAGTTCTGGTTCTAGTTTTAACAACAGTTTAGATCTTGAGCGACTTATCAACTGAAAATTTGCTAATCAACTCTTGAGGGTCAAATAAACAGCGCCATTTCCGTTGTATAACATTTCTTTTGAATGAAGAAATAAGTAGACGCTTTCCAAATGCAACTGTGTTTTTAGTATAAACAGGATATATTCATTACAATTTCGTCGACTGCACCTTATTTAAAGAAGTTTGCATATTAAGAACGTCGAAGTATGTCCTACTTAATATAACCTAAAAATACAAGCAGAAACACATGAATATTTAGTTAAACCATAAATTTTGTCGGATTACGTTCCTGAGACGATTTGAGCAGACAGCTTAGGAGTTCTGAAACTGGATATTTTATTACGCCTTTCGCTTTCGTTGCAAAAACGTTTATAAGATTTTTATGTGCACAAAAAGTAATGATCATTCAGATAATATGGAAAATACCGTAATTACTTTGAATACAATTACGGTGATTGCTCGTGAATTACATCACTTAGATCTAAATCTGTTGTAAACAGTTTGACCTGTCTGTATGTACTTCTAAAACAAATACAAACGAACGAACGTACGTTATCGCGTCATGTGTAACGAATTTACCGTGACGCTATTGCTAATTTTATTAATGAGTATTTTGTGCTCAACGCTACTAGATAACGTTAATGCCTTAGCGAGCACAACAATCTAATTACAATTCCGTTTTTAGCACATACGTTTACGACCAAAAAAGTAATCTTTTTTCGAATAATAACAAACAAGGGAAGTATAAAATTACGTTAGTGCCACATATACCTTCCGTTGCACTTTTATTTAATAGACAATGTATATATCTACTCGGAAATAGTAAATTTGGCAATAAGAATTTCAAAAATGCATGCGATCAACGTTTTCAACGTTTGCGTTGGAGTTGGTGATGCCTGAAATGGAGTTTGCACAAATTGTATGTGGACTCTCTTCCCTGGATGTACTCATGCCGTCTTGAACTTATCGTGGAAACAATAATCGTATCAAATATTTGATAAGAGGGTCAACAAAGTCAAATTCTTTCGTTATCGACGACTTTGCGTAATATTTTCCAACTTGAACTCAAAAATTAGAACCGTATTAAAATCTTTGTAGGGCAGAGGATACGAGATGTGTGCCAAAATGATAGAATGCGTGTGCTGCCGTGGGGTGCTGAATGACAACATGGAAGGTCGCAAGGAAAGAAAGGTCACGACAGAGTCGTTCTCTATAATGATCAGAGAAGAGCAAGAAAAATCAAACGCCGACCTATAGGAAGGAGCCAACGAAAGGCGGAAGGAATAGAGGCACTCACGATCATTCAGAAGAGGGGCATCTGAAACTCGCTATCGACAAAAGGGCTGGGCAATTACGAGCACGTATTGATAAGTAATGCCCTCCATTGCCATAACTTTCATAATGAAGGGCCAGATAGCGTCAAAGGTGGTTTGCCATTTACGTTAACTCTTGGTACATAAGGATCCCGTTACAGGCAACCAACTACCAAACCGGACCTGGGTCAAATTTGAAACAATTAATAATTATATACAAGAGAGGAAATGAAAGGGTTCTAGAAGTCAACGATTTCATTCAATAAGCAAGAATTAAATTTGTGGCAATTAATTTCAAACATTTGAGAGAGTTCGGCAGAGAGCCTTTCTTACATTTGTGTAAGATTTTGAAATCCCTATTATGATCAAAAGAGTGATCCGTGGAGAGAATGTGCTCAGCCATAGCAGATCTGTGTTCAAAGTTGTTGTCTTTAATAGCTTTAACATGCTCTTTGAACCTCGTGGAGGTCGATCTCCCGGTTTGTCCTATGTAGAAAGCCGGACAGGAGTAACAGTTGAGTTTATACACACCTGAGGCGTCAAGAGGCTCAGAACGATCTTTGTTTATAACAATGGAGGAGCGTAAAGTGGATGCGTTGGAAAAAATAAAACGGGAGGGATTTATAAATGACTTTATTAGGTAGAGAGCTTAAGGGGGTGAGACAAGTGTGGTTAAAAATCCTTTTGGAATTACTAATTTTCTGAGAAAGTTTATTAACTAGCTGAACAGGGGTAGCCATTACTCTTGGCCATCTGTTTGATGATATTGAAATTGTTGTAATAATAATACTTCTTTTGAATCTCACATATATTTTTATATTACACGAATGTAACTACACACAATTATTATAACAACTAACTTGTTCTACTAGCCAACTATCTCTACTACAACAGTTCGGCCTTCCTGACCTAAGCTTAGCCCCTTAAGCTTCACAACAACATTGTACTATTATAACTAACAAAATATATAATATAATAAAATAACTTAAATAATAAAATTAATATAAAAATATATAATCAATTAGAATGTTCACTATCAATTGAATCATTGTCAGAATCGTCTACCTCATTAATTAATCCCAATCTCCATAATTTCATATTTTCCGGAGAACATATACCTTTAAATGGTAACTGTGTAATTTGATGTCCACCAGGATCAATAATCACATAACGATCCAAATCCAATACTTTATCTATTACGTATGGACCACGATATTTTGGTAAACACTTCTTACAAATGCCTGGAGTTGTATCGATTGATCATCACATAATCTCCTTCCTTGTATTTTCTTGGCCGTTTATGTTTGTCGTTATAGTATTTTTCTGCATATACAGGGTGATTCGGGAGGAAATGGAAGTATTTCAAAGACATGTCCAGGAAGCTAATATAAGCAAAATAAGCTCATATGTTCAAATACGATTTTCATTTGTTTCAGAGATAATTAGGTTTTTCTTTTTATAAAGTTAATCAAGTTTTTCAGAAGCAATACGTGCACTTGGGAACATTTCAGTTTCACTAGCACGTCTAAAAACATTTTGAAACACTTGCCTATTAGGAATTCTGCTATTCGGAAAACGACGTCGATACTCTTATACTGAATGAACAGAATTGCTATTATAAAATCTATAGATAAGCATCATGTGATGTTCTTTAAGTTAGCAGAGACACAGCCAAAAGTAGTAAGTAGTTGCAATAGAATAGACACAGTGTGATAACATGGCGTCATTAGCAAGTAGATTATAGTTTTTGTAAATGCTGAAATAAAGAGTATTAAGAGCATTTTGGGTTTTTGGATTATTAGAAATTGTTATTTGACGATACACAGCACATCATATCTGCATAATGCATATTCTCTATGACTGAAGATATGAGGCATTTTTGTAATCAAAACAACTACAACTGTCACATTTTATGACAAATGACATTAAACTAATTCATATTTTGTTTCAAATTGGCAAATAGGACAACGTTGTCAAATTTAACTTGATTTACTTTTAAAAAGGAAAACCTAATTATCTCTGAAACAAATGAAAATCGGATTTGAACATATGAGCTTATTTTGCTTATTTTAGCTTCCTGGACATGTCTTTGAAATACTTCCATTTCCTCCCGAATCACCCTGTATATTCATACGTTTAATATTATCATTAGCCTTTTCTCTCAATTTATCTTTCGATTTTTAAGTATTTTCCATGACATAACACCTTTTTCACCTTGCAAAAAATGTTTAGCTAACCCTTTTACAGCTTTCTTTCCAAAAATTAGCATATGCAAATCCGCAATCCAATTTTTAATTGGATATGAATTAGTACCTGTGAACGGTCTAATTGAATCCTCCAAATCTTTGAAGCTCATCGTGAAACGGGTTTGATTTTGTTGACGTTGTTGACATTTTTTTTCATTCTGTTTCCATTTCCATGCCCATCTTCTTTCTTTTCTCTGTTTTCATCATCATATTCACCTACACTGTCTTCTCCATCTTCATAATCTTCAATCTCTTCATTATCTTCTGAATCATTCATCAATTCTTGACTACACTTAAACTTCTTCATATCATAAATATCTTTCTCAATTTCTTTCTAAATTAAATTGTCAATCAGAATTGTCAATCTCTCAAAATTTCAATTTAGTCACAAATTTTTCAACAATTTTCATAGCCATCAGTCGTATATACTGGGTGTCCCATTTTAATCTTACCCTCGGAATTTCTCGAAATGAGGACCCCTGACAAAAAAAGTTGCTAAATAAAAGTTTGATGGTTTGGAGGGGGACGACCGATTCTGTAACAAATTTCACCCCGCGACACTCACGGGGGTGACTTTAGAATGTTAAATGGAAACCCCTATTTTTTATTGCAGACTCAGAAAGAGCATAAAAAAATATGAAGATTTTATTTGAGAACTTTTTATTTATTTGCAACAGGTGGCGCTGCAAACGGCGTGTCCAGGTGTCCCATTTTAATCTTACCATGGGAATTTCTCGAAATGAGTACATCTGACAAAAAAAGTTTCCAAATAAAACCGCCATAGGTTTGTATGAGCTTTCTGAATATGCAATAAAAATAGGGGTTACCATGTAAGTCACCCCCCCTATCCACCCCTGAGTGTCGGGGGGTGAAATTTGTTACAGAATCGGACGTCCCCCTCCAAACCATCAAACTTTTATTTAGCAACTTTTTTGTCAGGGGTCCTCATTTCGAGAAATTCTCCTGGTAAGATTAAAATGGGACACCTGGACACCCCGTTTGCAGCGCCACCTGTTGCAAATAAATAAAAAGTTCTCAAATAAAATCTTCATATTTTTTTATGCTCTTTCTGAATCTGCAATAAAAAATAGGGGTTTCCATTTAACATTCTAAAGTCACCCCCGTTTGCCACCCCCGTGAGTGTCGGGGGGTGAAATTTGTTACAGAATCGGACGTCCCCCTCCAAACCATCAAACTTTTATTTAGCAACTTTTTTTGTCAGGGGTCCTCATTTCGAGAAATTCCGCTGGTAAGATTAAAATGGGACACCCTGTATATAAATATTTACTTATCTTTATCCCACTTCTGATATTGTTGTAATAATAATACTTCTTTTGAATCTCACATATATTTTTATATTACACGAATGTAACTACACACAATTATTATAACAACTAACTTGTTCTACTAGCCAACTATCTCTACTACAACAAAATTGAGTTCCTCATTGAAGAATTAGGGTGACATGGGTATACTGTAAAGTCTGGATCAAAGCATTTAGACCAGGAATCTTGTGTTGAAAGGAGTGTTCTTAGTCAGAAGGGATGAGAGTGTCGGTGGTGGTGGGTTTGCGGTATATACTGAATTCTGTTTTTGAAGGGCGTTTGTGAAGCAACACATCTAAGAAGGGGCGTTCCGAATTCTGTTCTTTTTCAATAGTAAATTTAATACTATGATGGAAACGATTCATATCAAGGAGGAATTGGTTAATATCATGGTCATTGGCGGAATGTATACAGATAACGTCATCAACATAACGGCCCCAGAACATAACATAGTCAAGATAAAATTGGTGGTTAGAGATGAATTTGCATTCGAAATAGTTCATAAAAACTTCGGCAAGTAAGGGGGAGAGGTTAGATCCCATAAAATTGTCACAAGGCCATGGAATACGTCATAACCGTTAATGCAAACATAAAAACATTAGGAGTGTCTTGGAAGCCGTTCTCCGATAACTTTGAATATATGTACTGCTCCACGATACAGAGACAGCGAAAGAATAATGAAGCGTAGTATATTATCTTTCGTCACAAGATTATTTTATCCATTAGGGTATTTAGGAGCTCTAACAATAAGAGCAAAGACAATAATACAAAGACTATGGCAGCTTCAAGTAGGGTGGGATGAAACTATACCATCTGACCTGCATACCGAATGGATAAACTTCTGTATGGAAGTAGATCAGGTCGGATCGATTCATATCCCACGTAATGTAATAATAAAAAACTGGCAATCGATCCAGTTACACGGTTTTTGCGATGTCAGTGAACGCGCGTATGCTGGTTGCGTGTACGTCCGATCCATGGACAAATCGAATAATGTACAGTCTTCATTGTTATGCGCTAAATCGCGAGTAGCACCTCTCAAGAGTGTCACCTTACAATTGTTGGACGCGATGCTAATTTCGAGATTAATGTCAAAATGTATAAAAGCCCTAAAGTTAGAAGTAAGCGACATATTTTTGTGGACCGATTCGACAATTGTTTTATGTTGGTTAGCGAACGAACCTGGGACTTGGAAGACGTTTATTGCCAATCGAGTTTCAGAAATTCGGGAGAATAAGTCGGTATCGAGTTGGAATCACATTCGATCCAACAAGAATTCTGCAGACCTTATTTCTCGTGGAGAACACTTAAAATCATCGGAGCTTTGGTGGAAAGGTCCTCGACTTTTGTACGAAAGAAATACAGACTGGCCGAAAAATTCAAACATAAAAATTTTACACGGCATTCCGACGTTCCCGAAAGAAGATTATTTATCGTTAAGCAGTCAAACGCAACAACTTAACGTCGATATATTTGACAGATTTTCAAATTTGAACAAATTAATTCGGGTTATGAGCTATTGTTTAAGGTTTGTAAATAACACAAAGAATAAAGAAAATCGAAATATAGGAGATTTAAAAACTAATGAAATAGAGTCTGCTACAATTCGATTAGTCAAGTTTACGCAAGCGGAAGGTTTTGTTAACGATTTGCGAGCTCTCAACACTGCAAACGCAATTAAACCAAATAGTAAATTAAAATCATTATCGCCGTTCCTTGATGATCAGGGACTAATTCGGGTGGGTGGTCGATTAAAATATTCTGAACTTCCATTTGAGGCCAAACACCAAATTCTGTTACTAAATAAACATACTTTCACTAACTTTGTTATACGACACGACACTACCGTTGTCTACATGGAGGCGTTCAAATTAGACAATTACACTGCTCGTATTACACCGTCACCTCCAGGGTGAACTTCCACAATACGACCCATTGGCCAACGCATGGGTGCCGTGTTGTTTTCCTTGATCAACACCAATGGTCCTACTTGTACTCTTGAAGTTTTGTTGAATTGCCACTTATTCCTTTACTGCAGATTGTGCGAATAATCGTTAGACCAACGTGTCCAGAAATGTTGAACCATTGGTTGCATATGTTAACGTTTGGCATAATGTATTTTTGTCAGTACCTCATGGTCATTGGGATCAGAAGACATGGAGAATAAGGGGCGAGAATTCAAAATAGCCTCGATTTGTGTCAGTATTGTGTACAATTCCTCGTAAGTTAACAAATTTCCCTTTAATACGCGAAATAAATGTTGTTTGCAAGATTTTACGGCTGCTCCCCATAATCCCCCAAAATGAGGCGACTGGGCAGGTATAAAGTGCCGATTAATTTTGTAATTTATTAAATAATTTCTGGTACCATTACACTTTAATATTCCTTCCAACTTTATTAATTCATTATTCGATTCTACAAAATTAGTCGCATTATATCAGAATATACACTGCGGTCCAAAGGTATGGAATAAATTCATTTTTAGCGTTATTATGTAATTTTGGGATAAAACCTGAAACACGTCGATTTCTATTTATAATTTACCATTTTCTCGTATGAAAGTCTTACCACCCTCTTGCACCCCCTCGGAGATATGAGCAACCCTTAAAAAAATTTAAATACGAACGGGTGGCTTGTGGCACCTTGTTTGAAAGGGATTTTAACTCTCTATTCAGAAATATAAAAAATTTTAAATTTGATACACTCGTAACTCAGAAATTGAATTTTGAAAAAGAAATAGTTCACAAACCTCCGTTTGAGTTCTTGTTCTATTACCACATCCAATCATAATTAAAATGTCTATTCTCTGTGTTTCTGTTCTGAGCCATGATTTATTTACTGAAATGCACACACAAACAAAATTTGGCAATACACAAGCGTCTGTCAAAAATAACTACAAATATGAAGTAGTCTACTACGTAGTTAGATTTTTTGTTAAACGCTTTTTTCCTCAACAGAATCAGAACAAATAAGAAAATACCTGATTAGTATTTCAAATTAAACAGATAATTTTATATAATAATGAAAGCTTCCACAGTTGTTCATATTTATTGAAAAATTTTTATTTGTTCTGGGTTAAACTGTGTAGTAATGGAATTGATTAAATAATCCCAAACGTTTCGACACCAATTGCAGGTGCCTTCTTCAGTGGGTTAAAAATTAAAATTAAAAATTAAAACGAAAAGAAAACTGACAAATTGCACAATTAAAACTAAATTGTCAACTAATATATACGCCAACTAAATAATTAAATATTATTATCTATAACACGAACATTTTTCAAAACCAAGTGCCAAGTCTTATTAAGGCAAATATTATCGAACTGTCTATTAATATTGTTAGGGTGTTTATAAATTTCAATGGCTTCACGTTGAAGGCGAACATAAAAATTAGAAGTTCTCGATAAAATCTTCATATCATGAAACAGAACATCATGACTAAGATTATTTAACGCATGTTCTGCTATTGCAGATTTTTCAGGTTGATTTAATCTGCAAAAACGCATGTGTTCTTTCCTTCTAGTTAAAAAGCTACGTTTAGTAGTTCCAATATATACCAAACCACAAGAACATAAAATTTTATAAACACCTGAAGCTGTCAATGGATCTAAAGGGTCCTTAGGAGATCTCAAAAACTCAGAAATTTTCTTTGTTGGAATAAAAATTGTCTTTATGTTATTTTTCTCTAATATTCTACCAATTTTATCAGTAACTCCTCCAATATATGGAAGAAAAACCATGCCCAAATGTGGTAATTTTTCTCGAAGTTGTTTAGGTTTAGAAGAAAAAACTTTGTTAATTTCCAAAAGAGAATAACCATTGGCTTGTAGAGACATACGAAGGTGTTGTAATTCTTCATCTAAATGTGTAGGATCTGAAACTTTTTTTGCTCTGTCAAATTTTTTTTTTTTTTGAGATCTCCTAAGGACCCTTTAGATCCATTGACAGCTTCAGGTGTTTATAAAATTTTATGTTCTTGTGGTTTGGTATATATTGGAACTACTAAACGTAGCTTTTTAACTAGAAGGAAAGAACACATGCGTTTTTGCAGATTAAATCAACCTGAAAAATCTGCAATAGCAGAACATGCGTTAAATAATCTTAGTCATGATGTTCTGTTTCATGATATGAAGATTTTATCGAGAACTTCTAATTTTTATGTTCGCCTTCAACGTGAAGCCATTGAAATTTATAAACACCCTAACAATATTAATAGACAGTTCGATAATATTTGCCTTAATAAGACTTGGCACTTGGTTTTGAAAAATGTTCGTGTTATAGATAATAATATTTAATTATTTAGTTGGCGTATATATTAGTTGACAATTTAGTTTTAATTGTGCAATTTGTCAGTTTTCTTTTCGTTTTAATTTTTAATTTTAATTTTTAACCCACTGAAGAAGGCACCTGCAATTGGTGTCGAAACGTTTGGGATTATTTAATCAATTCCATTACTACACAGTTTAACCCAGAACAAATAAAAATTTTTCAATAGATAATTTTATGATCGGCTTTAGTTTTTTTTTTCAAGAAATGACTGGTGGTCACTTTGAACACTTAATCTAAAAATACACTATTTCTTTTTCAAAATTCAATTTCTGAGTTACGAGCGTACCAAATTATAAAAATTTTTATATTGCTGAATAGAGATTTAAAATCCCTTTCAAACAAGGTGCCACAAGCCACCCGTTCGTATTTAAATTTTTTTAAGGGTTGCTCATATCTCCGAGGGGGTGCAAGAAGGTGGTAAGACTTTCATACGAGAAAATGGTAAATTATAAATAGAAATCGACGTGTTTCAGGTTTTTTCCCAAAATTACATAATAACGCTAAAAATGAATTTACTCCATACCTTTGGACCGCACTGTATATCAGAGCACATACCGCGACGAGATACGAATCTCTTCAAATAGACTCAAAAAACTTTCACTAGTGAGATCCGAAATTAACTCTATATGTATCGCTTTAGTAACGAGACATAGGTATAAAAATACAAATATATGCTTTAATAATTTTTCTATTACGTGTTTTACCATCTTTTAATTCGTATGGACCAGCGTAGTCTACTGCCACTGGCAAAAATGGTCTGGAGGATTAAAGAGATAGAAAAAAAATTTCGACAAAAAGTAACCAATTTTTTGTTTTTTTCAAATTGACGATTTTTGCGTGCAGATATCTCGGAAATTATAAGGAATAGAAGAAAAATGATTATAAGCAATAACATTGTAAAGTTAATAAACTTTCTTTTTGCCAATACTAAATTTTATTTTACGACCCACCGTTAACGAGATAAAAGCGAAAAACAAAAAAACGAGACCTTTCCATCCCCCTCCCCCCTCTAGCGTAAGGTGTAAACGTCAGGACTTTTAGTATGTTTATCTCATAAGTGCTCCCGACATATTACCCATGACAAAAAACTACCCTCTTCCAAACCCTCTATACCCCTTTTTGAGCATTCATTGACTGGACTAATACCACAGAATAAAGACGATTCAGAAGCGACTCTCTGCTAAATCCGTGTTGTCGATTTTCTTATCGCACGAACAACCGCTCCGCCTTCTGGGTGTGGAATTATAGCGAGCGCATTGATACCATTATACCGGTCAGTGCAGCGTATGTAGCGGTGTTCGGTGCGTTGCAAATTTTAAAAGGTGTTCTGATTTTTAATAGACGTAATAAGCGTAAAACAATCAATTGGTGATTCATTAATTATTTATTAAAACAGATTTTAAATGGCACCAAATAAAGGTGGAGGACGGTGCGCTGCTCCTAACTGCAGTAACAGCATGAAATCGCATAAGGATAACAAAAGGTAGTTACAAAATAAACTTTTTTCTACACCGGTTAAAATTAGGGATGGGTATCGAACAACAAAACATCGATTACTGAGAATCGATTAGATACTATTTTTACTAATTAAACGATACTCGATACAAAAATTAATCAACGTATGTACCTACGCTAAGGAAAGCGATTAATCGATTAATTGGCAACTTGAAAAAAGAAACACAAACATTTCAAATTGTAAATTACATGCTAATAAAATACTGCTTTTTTCTGCATTATTGATTTGAAGTAGGCATATAACGGCGAATTAAAAATTAAGTCAACGTGAGAGTAGCATGTGGTAGTATGCCGGAGTTACGGTTACCTTTACTTTGAACTCTTATTGCGAGAATTCTATCGGAATTAGTTTTACGGTGAACGGCCTATCAAATGCGAAAATGTATGGCAAATATTTTTCGTTTATGACATTTTTTTATACGATTTCAAATTTACTTAATAATGCCAAAAACTACAAACCACTCCTCTTTTTACTAGCCTTGCTAATGCAACAGACAAGGAAGTTTTACTAAAATGGGCGTGGTTGGCCCGACGAGCCCGCCTTGCACCGGCAACATAACTTCAAAGGTGCCGACGGGGAGTGTCGCTTCTGAATCGTCTTTATTCTGTGGTATCGTCTTTATTCTGTGCTAATACTGTACCTATTCATCAAATCCAAAGCTCGTAATAACTTCGCGCCTAGTACAACTTAAATTTTCTCCCACGTAAAATTACTACCTGCACATTATAAAAATCTAAACAACTTTCTACCCTACCGTTTGCGGTATTTAAGGTTTGTAATTTGTTTATTACTTATTTACATGTTAAAGAAACATTTTCTAATTTCTAATAAGTAACTCTGGGTTTCAATAAAGTTATAAAGCTTTGTTTCTTAATAATAAGTGTATTTTATCGACAAATACGTCCTCACGCCGTCAAAATGTAACTACCTACGTTGATGTAGCCCTTAAACCTTGGCCCTAGAGTAGATAGCGTAGAAATCCAAAAATGTACCACATTGTGTGTAATGTTATACTCCTATGCAGCTATGAATATTTCTTAAAGAGTTAAAGATTATATAGATACAACGTTGCAAGGCTGTGGTGCCGTGGAGCCATTATTTACTACGGGGCAAGAAATCTAACTTTAACTGTTACATAATAATATGTAAAACATTAACTTAGTTTTACATTTTAACTCCTCTCATTTCTGTACATCCATCCATTACATTTATAGACATTAAGATTCTATACACGTGTAAACAGGAGATATAAAAGTTCTAATTTATATATTTTATATATTTTATTATACATGTAAAACATTTTAAACAAAATTTGAAGAAATTACGAAGTCTTGTTAACTTAACACTATTAGTTGATTATTATAACATATAAGTATGTAGTAAAACATG
The DNA here is from genome assembly GCA_036250285.1 of Pyrocoelia pectoralis. Classification (NCBI taxonomy): domain Eukaryota; kingdom Metazoa; phylum Arthropoda; class Insecta; order Coleoptera; family Lampyridae; genus Pyrocoelia; species Pyrocoelia pectoralis. The sequence continues at coordinate 32,481,335 of CM070075.1, read as the reverse complement.
AGAAAAAATAAAATTACTTATAAAATCGTGACTTTTATTAAAATATTCCATGACCATAAATAAGTCTACTTCCGGTAGATTTGAAGAGTCACCTTTAATAAAATTTGCTTCACACATGTTTCTTAAAACAAACAATTTATTATAAAATACAAAACCGCTTTGAAATGGCACAGCAGCGATGCCTTGTGAGAATGAAAATGCGTTAAAATGTACAGTTGCAATACCGACGATTCACGGTCTCCAATGGGACTTAATGAGTGACGTCACAACTCTCAGAGAAGCGCTCGTATTTAAAATGTAATGACTTGTTAACGGCTTGTTGGATTGATTTGAAATTTTCATGATTATTTAGTTTTTAAGGATTTTATATGTTAAACAATTTTGAACCATATCCACAGTTCATTAAACATTTGACGAAAATTTAGGTTGGCAATGCTTTTGGATGCGGAATTATATTGTCATGCATGACAGTTTAAATGACAAAATGTGTCATGAACATTCTGCAGAGGATTTATCAGGAAGCAAATTTGCGACCGTATTTTTGGCAAGTTCGCTTATTTCAAGGGGCGTGTATACAAGATTATCTTCCATATTGGTGTTTTGTGACAGAATTGGAATAAAACAAAACACAACTAGATTAAATTTTTAATTTTAAAATTAAGAAATTACCAACAACCACAAAAATTCCTTAAACGACTAAAGTAAAAAAATTGTTTAATAGCGGAGTTAAAAAGGCCAAATTACAAAAAATAGTATAAAAACACGTTTCATAAGACCTTGAAGCACTCCTTTAAAATAACTCGTTTTTTAAACTTCAATTCGTGGTTCAAGATTTTTTTTTGAAACTTGTTTTTTAATATACTAATTGCTTAGAAAATAAGGTATAGGTTCTACTTTCTTTTCGGAAATGTATTGTGTCAAACTCTTCTACAGAACATTTATGAATTTTTAATTGTGTCGGTCTTCTTCCAATCCGACGATGTTATCAAGACAATTTTCTTAATATACAAACCACTATTTGCTGTAGGTATGTTTATTTCATTAGTGAGCACAAATGTGCCAACTATTGCATTTTACACGCTGCAAAATTAAATTGATGGTTTTAATATGAGTAAAAGTTACTATTTGTCTTTATACAAACTCGTACATAATATATATTATATGTATATGTACCACATATCAAGTGTACAATTAAGCAAGTTCTAGTACAGAGTGCCAACGACTGTACATTTTAGCATACATTCACGTCTTTGAAGCATGGAACTTTTACTATGAGTGCTTATGCGATGTAATAAATATGTACTGAGTATAATTTGACATTTAATACAACTTTAGTTTTCCAATGACTAGATTTTATGAAAGCACTTTGCTATCGGCGGTAAAATCTTGTTTGAAGATATTATTTTTGAAAATGTTTATATATGATGTACTGACGTGTGCATAAATCTTATACAAATCTGTATTCATTTTTATAAATTGAGGAATCGTAAAATACGTGAAATATGAAAGGAATTTAGTATCTTTTGATATACGTTAATGGAGCGTTTTTATATTTTTCGTTTCATTCTCGTGTAACTTCATGTAGATAAAAATAGGGGAAGCCTTTTCAATAAATTTTCTTTTTAATCCTACATCTAAATACAAACAAGTCAATATATAAAGGCCTGCGGGTAAATGATTGAGTCAAAGACTAGCGGTGAATTGATGTTTAAAATAGTCAATAAGCGAGCACTATTATGTGTTTGCAAATAAGGCGATCCTTTCAATAAATTAAAAATGCTCTTAAATCTATAATGATCGAATATAGATGTTGTTATAAATTTGCGGAAGTGGGGCGATTAAATATTGGCGTATAGGTGTGTAATTGCTGTGGTAATAGCTCCCTCTAATATCATGCGAAAGGTCGCATTAAGGCTGTACCGATGCACGGCTGAATCCGGCGACAATGTAATTAAGGCAGAATTAGAATCCAACTGCTAATAGCTCTCTGAAACAACCTCATCCTATCGCACCTTTTCACCTCACACCATCTCCATTTTACTTCTACCCACTTTAAGTATCCCCTACTTATACCTTGTCGTTATACGACACATTTCACTCAACGTGCAAAGAACCGGGAAACTTCTCAATTTTTTGATAGGATAAAAGTGATACTCTCACGGTGAAAAGGTAAAAAGGGATGATGCGATATTGAATGCGCATTCCGACTTATTTTCAAATATTGAGTATGTCAAGAGCTTGCTTAATACATAATTTCTCTTCTTTTGAATATTCATGTTCTGCTTGTTAGGTACAGAAATATATACCCATTAATTTACATATAAAATGTAAACTGAATTTTAATAATCCTCGTGCCTTGTGACCAAGCCGCTGTATTTTGTCATACGTACCTACCCCATGCATTATTAAGTTACAAATTCATTTCTCCCACTAAAAAAATGTCACGCTTTCATATATTTTTCTGAATAACACTGACGCCATTTTTGTTTAACAATGGAAAGTCCTCTATCTGCATAACACGAACTGATTACCAAATCTGCGAAGTATCGAGCGTGTTGGATCCCAAAGTTGTACTTTACTTTGAGCCGTCTCCAGCTTACAAGTATCACTTTACTGTGTAGTCCAAACTAATCACCTTTGTACTGTAGCAATGCTATCCTATACTGATCGATAACAAGATTATAATTAAGACGGGTACTGTAAAAGCAGATTAATGACGTACACAAAATAATCCTTTTATCTTTTCGAAAATTACGCACGCCAAACTTTACAAGCTTAGTTATCAAAATCTTTTTAATTCCACTAATTAAATATAAAGTAAGGTAAAAATGAATCACACTTTAAGGAAAATGTTTGTTTAACATCGATAAAAGGTTATTAAAATCGTTATTATTATGCAAATCTGCTTTCAAAATCTCGTTTTTAATTAATAAACGCAAAACTAACAGGCAAGATAAAATGAATTTTGTTTTTTCAAATAGCACTAAAACAATTTTCCTCTCCTCATTTTTCTAGAGCTTTCGCTCCGACAATAATAAAGTTTTTAATTAGCTCTCAAATTAGATTTTTTCAAAAAAAAAGGTTGTACGACTTCAGCGCGTCCTTATAGTAAATCAAAACCACTTTATTCTACCATTACGGCAGTTATATACACAGAATCGGACAACTAGCATATATAATATTAAAAACTATTTCTTTGTTGCATTTCGTGAATAATTTGCGATAATTTGAAATAGGGTGAGGTCGGACAAGTGCACACCAAAAGTTGATAAGAGTTTGCTTTAATGCCATTATGAGTATGTATATGGTTTTATAATACAATATATCGGTATATTCGATTGAATGTGCCATATCCACACGTATTACCGGTCAAATGGACAAGTCCTGTTGATACAAAAATGTTTTTGTGCAATTTGTTGCACATGCATGATATGCACTTTCGCTTCAAAACTGATACTAGCTCTCCCAAGTATTCACAGTAAGATGACGTGGGACAAGATGTATTATAACGGATGGGTCACAACAGGATCGCAGCTACACATTTTTCCAGGAGCAGCAATCCCTAATTTTGGCGCTCCCTCTTCTACCACCCAACCCAAGAATTTGTAAATAACAATGAATGTCAAATTCTAAGATGGGGGCGTGGCCTAATCAATATGGCGGCACTAAGCGTGCAGCTACCAATTTGCGAGTAGCCTCCAGTACAACTTTTAAGTTGTAATATGTTGTTAAGTATGGAAGAAATTTTCAAGTGGGGCGGCACAAATCCAACCCAAAACAATTTTAAACAAGTAGAACAACTTTTAATAGCGAATCATATCATCTCGTAAAATGCAAAAAAAAACTATTCCAAACGGTGGAACCTGCCCCGTAAAAGTGACAGGTCTGTGCCTGAAAACGCCTAATTTGAAGGATTTACCGCACGAAATCGTCATCAAAATTGGGGGAGATGATAGTTACTGTCCGTGATGTGTTTGTGTAAAGCTGGTGCGGGTGAAAAGTGTAAACATTGCGTCGCAACGCTGCTACACTGTTACAGGTTAGTTGAGTGTTTCTCCCGATGGGGTTATTTTTGAGGAAAGCAAACCCGTCGAATTGTTGGAAATCAAATGTCCTTTCAAGGGTAAAACAAAACAAAACTGTGAAGGAAACCATAACATTTGAATTTAAAAGCTACCTAGCTGAATCGAAAAATGGAGATTTATTTTTAAAAGAAAATCGCTGGACTTGAAATGCCGGGAACAAACTACCATATGCGGAGTCACTTCACGCATGTGCAATTCCTTTTTCCACGCTTCCAATTTGTTTATTTTCTCGTCATTACCAAACAAATTTTGCCCACTAGAAAAGCGTCGTTTTGTTTCGGGAAACGGTGGAAGCTTAAATCTGTATTCACGTGACTTTTGGCATCGCAACTGTTTACTGCACAATAAATGCGGCTTTTGTTTTTCGTTTGTTCAGGAGCCACAACACCTTCCATCGCGTTAAATTGCGGGGAAAAAGTTTTTTTCCTGAACCTGTCACTCTACTAGCTGACAAGACTGCACGCTTCCTCTAGTTCAACTAGCGCCACCAGATGTCATACTGAAGTATCCCAATACATAGGTAAATAGCTATTTATGATATGAGCGTTAAAAGTACTGTTTTATTTTGTGAGTAAAAAGTTTGCGAAACGAGCGAAGCGAGTGCAGCAATTTCACGAACACCTTTTTAATAATTTCTTGGGAACGACCTTCCCCAGTTACAAGAAAAAATCTACAAAACTCTACAACTTCAGGTCCATCATTACTCATATTTAGGTACATATCTGATTATCTCTGTCATTTATTCATGGTTACTGATGTCTGGTGTACAGTCTAACATTAAGGCAAAATATTTAGCTTTTTTAACATCTTGGATTATATCTTGAGGCGAGGCGGACTACGCGTAACTACACTGACGTGACCTTGAAACATAGGCCATGTATGCAATATATATGCACACATTGACACTGATTGACAGTAGAATCTTTGACGGTAGGTACTGTGTTGAACCCCCCCCCCCCCTTACTGGGGCCCTGGGTCAGATCTGTTGCTGATGGTATATTAAAGAGAATAAAACAGCAGCTTTCTTCAAGTCTTTATAATCCCAACTTATAATGTAGATATAGGTGACTAGTTTCGACCACAAACTTTGGTCATTATCAAACCTTAAATTGAGGTACAATAAGCGAAGGGACAAATAAATTGCTGGTCACTTACCAATTGTTTGAATATAATAGAGGAGAGGACCTACACTAAGGGACCCTCAATCACTGAAGGGCATTAATGATGAAATTGAACTTTATAATTAAAACTTTTTTCCAAAAATCACTTAAAATCACACATTAAAAACATGAGGGGGCGTAAAAGTGAAAACCCCACTAGCCGAAAAATCGACCTATTAGCTTCATACGACAGGTGGTTCGAAAACATCTGTAAATTATTGAAATCTATATAAAAATTAATAATTAAAATAAATCAGGTAACTTACAATATAAATTTAAATGTAAAGTAACAAATGGAAGAACGACCATCTTAAAATTAAAAACGAAAGGCGAAATGACCGGTGAGAGTATAATCAACTGGCGCATGACAACAGCAACCTGTACCAAATGAGGGACATCTAAACGTTAACTTATAAATTCAATTCAAAAAACGTTTATTGTTGTAAGAAGTATGAAATTTACAATTCATTTTGGGTTAGTAAGTTTTGCTCAGGATTATTATCCTCTTCAGCCCTCGTCGGTTGTTTTATGTTAGTAGTTACATTATTACATTATTTTTGGATGTACATGGTAATTAAGTTATTTACAAAAAAAAACAAGATAACGTTTTTGAGATATGTATACATATATAATAAAAATATGATTAATCGTTGTCCTTATCATCGCTATGGTCGTCATCGTTCGCAAAGTTGCGAATAGGAGGTTGGGAAGTGGATTTCAGGTAACTGGTTGGGCGGTTTTCTGTTGACTCTGGCAAAGATATGGCATAGGCAGTAATCTGTTAGTTATGCATTTGTTTTCCGCGCTGAGCTAACAAATGTTAGCGGATGGAGTGCGGTGCATTTTCTAGCAAGATTTGGTATTCATGGGGGAGGAACAAACAAACAAACACAATCCTGTTGGCAGCCAGCCCAGGGAGAGAGGGGGGAGGGGGGTGATTAAACAAGATTATGAAGAGTGTGGGAATGATTAAATTCAAAATTAATTGCATTAACGGAGTTGTGCTGGTTATTTTTGAAAGATTTTTGGATCTCTAGGATTTCGTACAAGTCAAGGAGTTGGCCTTTATTGAGGAAGTGTAGGGACTTGGTATTCAAATCGGGGGAAAAATTGTGGTTGTTGGAAACTATGTGGTTGGAGAAAGCAGATTTATAAGGTATTGGTGATCCCGGATACGTTGTTCAAAGGAACGACCCGTTTGACCTATGTATTCCTTCCCGCAGGAGTCACATTCTAGCCTATAAACACCCGATCTATCTCACTTGGGGATGGGAAGTTTATTTTTAGCGAGTAGAGATGAGAGGTTGTGGGCCGAGGAACAGCAAATGGTGATGTCCAAGTGACTGAACAGCTTAACAATTTTGTAAGAAATGCCATTAATGCGAGGAATGGAGAAATAAGTGGTTTGTGTAGTTGGGGTTGGTGGCTGGATTCAGTGAAAATTGTTATTGGAGGGAGAATTTTTTCTGGACCGACAGGAAAAGTTTATAGAAAACAATGTAGGGGAATCTGTTTTTATAAGCAATTTGTTCAAGGGTGAAGAGTTCTTTGTGGAAGCAAGAAGAATTTATAGGATAAGAAGAGTTTTTCTTTATTATCATAAGGATACTCTTTTATCCGAGTTTTATCTTCTTCAAATTCGTAAAGCACTCCTGAACTAATCTGCAGTCGGTGTACAAGGTTTAGCCAACGAAATTCCCTTGTGATAAAAATATAAGGTAACTCGTAATCGTTCTTCTCCATCACACTTGTTAGGTTTGCTAAGAAAGTTACATTACCAGAATGCTGTCACCTTCTAAGGTGAAGTATGATATTAGTTTTCTTTTAGAAGTATCTTGTATATGTGAATTCGAAACTATCACATATTCCCTTCTTGTCTCATTCACTATCTAATCTGGTAGCTTTACATTCGAGGCGCTATTTTTAATGAAGGTGAATGTTACGTTTCCTTTCGTCAGTTACCCTGTTATTAGTAAAAGTTCCTGTTATTAGTAAAATTTAAATTATTAGTAAAAATCAACCACCATTTCATCATCTGGACCTTCGTCTTCATCAGTAACATCATGCGGTGGAAGTAGTCATGCCACCTTCGATTTCGTCCGAACAAAAATATTCGAGGGCTTCGGCTATATTTTGAAAATGTTTTCGGTTCATTTTGAAGCTATAGGTATATTGAAGAGAAAATGGTTATTGTTGTACTTTGGTTCTTATCGATACTCATGCTAAGTCTGCTTAACTAACCGCACGGATCGGAATGAAGTAACGATTAGTTGAAAGTGAGTGAAGTGGTTCTGAGTGATGTGCAGTATCTTCAGTTATGTTTACAAATTTTCTAACTAAATTATTATTATTATTATTATTATGTGAACGCCCAGCGATCTATTTATAGATCGTATGGGGTTCTAATGAGTATACCTCAAACCTTTACTAAAATGATCAAGTAACTTATTTACCGTTTAAAAAATTATACATTTGAATGTAACAATCTGATGTAAAAATGTGGGAACAATAAACAACTAACGAGGCGCTTAACGAAAACACCGCTGCGTTTGGGCACTATGAAAGTTCACTAAAGAATGTGAAATACACAATAGTTTGCTTATTGGACGAATACTATTATTTACAAAAACGCTTCAAGAAGTGTTACAGTCGGCACAAAAAAATCAAACTTTGTGATCTATAAATAGATCGCTTAATATATGTCAAACCAACTCCAGTCCCACTTTCATGAACATCTTTAGCTTTCGTTTCATTGCAGTACAAAAATAATCAATATATTTCATTTATTTGGAGTCATTATACTACACCTTTTCAAAACAAATGTCCTTTAATGTAACATCCACCGACTTTATCGGTTTTTTCTCACATTATTTGTATTAGCACAAAAATGAATGTTATGACATTTGTATCGCAAATTCAAAATCTTTTAAGGCATATCAATTTAAGTTACGATACTTCGAATTGTAGTATCAATAATGTGTTACATATAATGTTCAATTCCAGTCGCCATCGCTACAATATTAATGTGTGGCCGTTTTTTATTTTGCATAAATGGAATGCATTCTAGATTTACATTTCTCAGATACTGTATCGTGCTGCATTCAGTTTTCTCAAGTACAACAAAATGCAATCTTAGGGGCTGCACTGTAATTTCTTGGAAGCGCTATAATTCTCTCTAGTGCAAGTTTATCTTGACGCTATAATTTAAAATAAATGCAGTTTGTTTAATTATGTTCTTTGATTTTCCTTTAATTACGTCTTTGGTAGACGTTTTAACGCGTAATCCATTGAAATTCTTGTAGTAAATGGCTCACAAAATGTAGTTGCTAAGGCAAAATTTCACCTTCGCCATTTGCTTTATAAAAAAAGTTGTGGAGAGCAATATAAAACATTTACCAACTTTCCAGAAAATAATTAATAATATCTTCAGTTTCTATAACCATAACTCAAAATTTAAATTTTTTGCGAACATTCATATATCTTCTTTTATAGGAGCTTCACATCCATGAAAGTAAATTTATAGTTGACATAACTGACATAAATTGGTAACTCGGAAAAGTTTTGTTTTTAAAGAACTTTTGGAGATCAATAATGAACTGATAGTAAAATACTTGGATGATTAATGTATCTCACAACGACATTGTTTTAACAACCCATTCATCTTCACTTTACATCTTAAAAACACGTATTTGCATACATATCGTAAATACCGGAATGTTATAACACACAGTAACCACAATCTCGTATTTTTCTAAGAAAAAGAAACTTTGACATACCTACTTTCACGTTAAACTTAAACAGTGGCGTACCTAGGGGGGTGCGGTGGGTGCGGTCCGCACCGGGCGGCAAGTACCTAAGGGCGGCTTCACACACACCGATATTATCGTTGTCGGTGTCGGTGTCGGTATCGTGCTGCATCAATAATGTATTATGTATTGTTTTAAATGGTACTGCTTCACACAGCCAACGATCCGGTAAAAATGTCGGTTGTCGTATCCGACATTATGTGTAAGTCGGATGGTTCTGTTGATATCGGTCAGTAATTTATCGTTCGGTTTTAGTACGCAATGCAAACCAAATACACTCTGATTCACACAGACCAGTCCCAACACATCGGTATCGTTATGCTGGCTTTTGCATTTCCCTGAATTCAGTGTCGTCTCAGTACAAATGTAATCAACTACCAGTTCTGTTAAATTTAATTGCCTTCTCTTAGTTTCTTCTTTCGTAAATATAATAATACAGTAACGACAAGGTTCTTTTCTTCATATTAAGTCATTGAGTACAACTGAATTCCATAATTTTTACCTATGGAATATTCACAAGGCGCAGCGACACTGGTGATGCTAACAAAGATACAGTGCCGTAACTAGGGCGGTGCCAGCGGTGCCCAGGCACAGGGCGTAAACCATAGAGGGGCGCAGAACTGACCAGACCAGGACCAACTTTTGGGTCATGTCATGATTGTCATGAATGACAATTAGTAGCATTAGCATACAAAGTAGAATACGAATACCTATTATTTATTTCGTATATCGGGTGTATGTAGATGCACCATGCACCCTCCTACGTACTATCAGCAGCAGTACGCAGTACCTACCTACACAAACAGCGCCGCCGCTATAGGGTGTTTGCCGCCGGCGCGGCGGCGTGCTGTGTGCAACTTAATATTCGCCAATTTAAATACAATACGAAGATATAAAGAATATAAAGAAATATACACAGAATTGTATCATGTATAAGTGTGATTTCAATTTAAAAAAGATATTGGGTCTTAATTCGTCTTTGCCATAACTTTAAACAACATAAATAGGTACAAGAAAATGATTTATCTCCCTCAAAACATTGGTCAAAGTAATCTAATCAAAATTTCTAGAATTTCACTTGCTGAGTGAAGCACCGGTTCCGGTATTCCACTATAATGTCGGTGGCTTTGTGCGAATTTCAATGAATTAAATAGCCTAAAAACAACATTAGCAATTGCCGTAAAGGTCTTATAATATTTCACTTGACTATAAAGATATGAAAAAAATGGTCAAATTATCTTATATGTATTTATTTTAATGTTCTGAGGTGGCAATTCATGAATTGAATAATATACCTTCAGTATGTTTTTATTTAGATTAAAGATTAGACAAAAAGACAGATAGGTAAATGAAAGATATAGAGTAGGTATACCACGTATACTAAAGTTTTGTTATTCTTATTACGATTTTTTTGTGTATTCTAGCAAATATATTAGAAAAGAAATACATTTTTTTTACTTAAATTATATATTTTTATTAAAATTCCAAGAAGCGCCTTGATTTGGATGATTTTTATAGACATTGTCCGTTTTATTGTGAGAGTCGGGTAATATTAGAACATTTTTCAAGGGCGCAGTTATAGAAGCTCGCACTGGGCGCAAAAAAGGCTATTTACGGCACTGCAAAGATATAACCGCTATTTCAATTTCGACATACTCTTTATCAGTGTGTGTGAAAAGCTGTCCTATACCGATACCGACAGGATACCGACACGACACCGACAATATCGGTGTGTGTGAAGCCGCCCTTAACTCTCGCTGCCCGAACGCCATTTTGTTTATGTTGGTGTTTGGAATGTACGCAAGCATTTATAAATATAAAATAAAAAATATTACTTTTTGTAAATTAGGTTTTGTCTCATAGGTGGGGAACCTTCGGCCTCCGTAAGTTTCTTGTGGCCTTTAAAAAGTATCTTGTATTTTTATAAAGGTTGCATTTATGCCTCATGCGGCTTCCTTTATTACTGCCTAATTTAAATATTGCATGCAATGGTAAAAAAGTTGGCTACCTATAGTTCGTCTCAATTGCAACTATTTATTTATGTTTATTAATTTATAAAAACCACCATTTGATTGACTTAGAATGGGCGGCAAATTGGAGACCGCCCCGGGCGGCAAAAATTCTAGGTACGCCACTGAACTTAAAACAGTTTTATACTTAAGAAAATTAAAACTTTGCTATATTTACAAAAGCCATTTTCTCTTTAAATTTAACGAAAACCTTAAAATTCTTAAATTACACCGAACTCATTTAGCAAAATTATCTCAGATCGAGACCATCTTCGCCCAATCTAAACCCTGCCAGTAAAATTCCCAAAGCCTAAGATTAAATGATTAGAGACAGTTTTATAGCTTCTGAGAATGCATTTATCCTGGGATTTCCACTTTATTGTCTAAATACGTACAACTGGTGAATTAGAAAATTTAGTGTTGGTCATTGTGCGAAAATACAAATTAACATCAAATTCATTTGTATTCTAAACATAAATGTTGGTAATGGGCACCCTTTACTTTAATTGTGTTTCATAATTACCTCATTTTGAATTGTTATCACTGAATTTAATATGCAATTAAAATTAATTTAAATTCAACAAAAATTCGAATACTGTAAATGCACTGATAGTTGTTATCTCCTAATGTACTTTTTTCTTCAATTTATAATTAACAAGTTTTTTGGCCGTCAAACAATAGTGTTAATTTGTTTTAACTTCTTTGGGTTTTTAAGGTTTGTTTGGTACTTCGAATTCAAAAGCTAAAGTTGAGTATGAAAACTACTATTATAGTGTTCCTGTGTAAATTATTACCTGGTAAACACGTTTAGACACTGTAAAACAGTTATTCCACAAATCTAATCTAAAGATATCTCCATTACGTGACATACCTAATTAAGTCATATAGAAAAATTACAAGAGGTCAACATGAAAATTTTCAATGGAGATCTGCAAGAAGAAATCGTCTTACAGCTTTACACTTTGGCAAAAAGGATTCCAACCACTTCCAGCAATCGTGCTGTACTAGAGTTGCTGTACAAAGGAAAGATCAAGGACTTGCAAACTCCGGCAGTAATCTATGGTCGCTCGAATGAGAAAAAGGCACTAGAACGGTATGAAGTTCAAACGAAAAAGAAGGTTTCACCGTGTAGATTATTTATTATAGGAAGATCACCCTTTTCTAGCAGCTTCCTCTGACGGATTACTTCAAGATGAAGGTATTATCGAAGTGAAATGTTTATATATGTTATGGACCAAGTGATTAATGAGGGCATTATTTATAATGCCCGGGTATTATGAATAATGAAAAATTAAATCGCGCCACGTGATAATTATTACCTAAACTTCATTATTTATGATACAGCGCTCAGAAGCAAATTGTTCCCCGGAAAATATGCCAACTAAATTTAAAAACTGAGTGGCGGTAAAACTTTGATCCAATCACGTCAAGAAAGTATTTCTAGTACAGTCAGTGGTAGAAGTAGAGAAAGTTATTACGCATTTTTCAAGTGCTATTTGTGAAAAGGTAGTATAAATACTTTTTACTTTGACTGTACCTTAGAAACTAAAGCGGCACCGGTCACGCCTTCCCAGGGGTATAGTTTGCTTCTGTCAACTGTAGTGTCTGGTCATTATGAATATTGGTAAGCAATCGTTGGGCACTGTGATAATTTAGGTACATTCGGCGGGGTGTCGGTATGTCGATTTCACGAAAAATTAAATGAGCTAGTGTCACGTCAAAATACTCAGTTTTTCACTAGCGAAAGTTATACAGAGTTGATTCAAAAAGTGAAATCGTCGAACAAAAAACCAGAAGATTACTAGCGTTTGCGAAGATTTGACGTCATGACTATTGGAGAAACAGAAAAATTGATTGTAATCGAATGGAGAAAGAATGAAATTTGCCCTATACAAATATTACGAGAGAAATGATTGTGGTTTATTATTAAATTTATGTGATAACTATGAAAAAAACGCAACGTTGCAAAAAAAGGTTTAGTGGTTAAACCTATTCTTAGCAGCGAAATAAATGCAAGGTGTCAAGTATACCTAATTGACATGCAGTCACAAGGAGATGATGAGTATAAATTTATACTTATATACCAAGATCATCTCACGAAGTTTATGCAGCTCCGCCCGCTCAAGAGCAAAAGAGCCGAAGAAGTTGCATATGTACCTACCTACTACTTGATATTTTTACAATATTCGGTGCACCAAGTATTCTTCAAAGCGATAATGGCAGAGAGTTCGCCAATAAAATTGTTGAGGAAGTTTGTGAAATGTGAACCGAATTGAAAATTGTGCATGGTAAACCGCGACACTTTTAGAGCCAAGGTTCAGTTGAAAGAGCAAATCAGGATATAGAGAACATCCTGATACGTGGTAGGAGGATAACAACAACAAAAATGGTCGGAAGGTTTACGTTTTGTTCAATTAATGAAAAATAGAGCTCATCACACAGACATAAACTGTTCTCGATATGAAGCCATGTTCGGGACGAAGTTGAAAGTAGGACTGAAAAGTTCTTCTATACCACATGAAGCTCTGCTTGGTGTCAATTCAGAAGAGGACTTAGACCTACCGAAGGCACTAGCACAGAAAAGTACCCAGTAGAGTCCACCGAAAATAATGATGTAAACTTATATTCAGCTGGTTCAAGCCAAGTTTCACCACTTAGATGCGCAGTGTGAAGAAACATCGGATTCAACCCCAACACCCACAAACGAAATGGCTTTATTAGAACAAAATGTGGAGAGCAAGAAAGAAAATTGGCTTTAAGTAATTTGCAGAAACAGGCTAATAAAATGTTGGATGCATCTAACGCTAAATATCCCGCAGCTAAAATAGGTAACACCGTAAGGGTCCGCGTTCCAGATTTTGATCGAGCTCCTAGCGATCGAAGAAATATTTTTGCTACCGTGATTGAAATAACAGCCTCAAACCTTTATAAATTGGGAACAATACATGGTATTCTGAATTAACTTTATTAAAGAAACCAATTTACAGTGTACAAGGAAAGATTTGTTCCGCTTGAAGATACTCCGGAGACAGAGATTTCTCTGAGAGACTGTTAGGATGTCGTCTAAATGTGGAGGACAAGGTTGCAGCCGATGTGGTTGTAAAGGTTGCTGTAAGTCTGATAGGTGCAGTTGTCGCAAAGAAAAAAAACTGTGCAACTCAAAATGCCATCAAAGCGGCAATAATTGTTCTAATAAATAGGTTCATAATTTCTCATGTTCCCATAATTAATTTAGTTTAGTTCATTTTACTTTTTATAAACATACCTACCTAGGCTACAGTATCCGTAAAAATTAGTATTGAAACCTGTCTTTTTATTATCCTGCCCAAAAGGTACCTAATAGACATTATTTATAAAGCCCGGGCAATTTAATATTTTAGCAGTTATCATATTGCCCTCTCATATCGGGCAATTTGTAAAATGTCCGGGAAATATGTATAATGTCCAATTAATCACTTGGTCCATAATATATCTGGTGCGCAATGTGAGGCAGTATTGTTATGGTAATGATAAGCCGATAAATACTCTTAACTATTTATTACCATTTACTGACATTTTCATTTTACTGTCACACACACACAAAAACCAAGGCGACTATATCTATCTTCAATAACTCAAAATCACACTGGCCACTACAGATTAGTTCAAACCTTTGAGAAAGGATGTATCCTTTCTCAAAGGTTCAAACCATTCCGCTGCCCTTGAATGCAACCAGGCATTAAACCTAATATGAATTAGGTACTGAATAAGCTAAATTACAATTTCACTGATATAAATACAAATTAAACATCACAAAAGGGAGCATAAAATACATAATATTCTATAAATATCAATCATGTAACAATATTGAATAATAAGAAAAAGTTCATAACTAAACATTTCTATCTTTTTAATTATGATTATATTACTGTTCGCCAATTGAAAGCACACACACTTTATTTGCTGCACATTTATAAACTCCCTTGTTTGTGTCAATAGTCTCTAATTAATCCAACACGACCACTATAGGTGTCCTTTATTCCGACCTAGTGGCCAGTGTAATGGAGGTAAAAATCTTTCAAATACGATCAAAGAAATCCTGGTTAAACATTTGCTCCATGTGCTCGCCGTGTGGCTAAAAGGTCTGTCAAGTTGGTTGACGCCATTTTTGAATACCATATAAACTTAGATAAGTTCAATTGGCATATGTTTCCGCATGTTGTGGATTTTTGGAACCCATTGCCCATTTCAGTGCGAGTGAACCATTTACCTGTATCTGTTATGGCTTTGAGAATTGTGAGATCTTCCGTGTATGTTTCAAATATGGCGTGAAATGCGACTTGTGATGCTTTCTCAAAAGTCATGTCCATCTGTATATGATGATCCCACCTCTTCCTGCGGTGAGAAGTGTTTGAAAAATGTCTTCCGTTCGTCTTCGTTCTTTAAGTCTCTGATGGCCTGTCTTAACATGCACAGAGGCCATCTACCTATATCTGTTATGGCTTTAGGAATTGTGAGATCGTCCGTGTATGTTTCAAAGGTGGCGTGTGATGCTTTCTCAGAAGTCGTGTCCATCTGTTCCACCAAGTTCTCTCACTGGTAATTTTCTGATATGTGATGATCCCACCTCTTCCTGCGGTGTGAAGTGTTTGAAAAATGTCTTCCATTCGTCTCCGTTCTTTAAATCTCTGATGGCCTGTCGTTAACATGCACAGAGGCATGCATATTCTACTTACTTCCCTGGTTATGGTTATAAGAGCGATTTTTGCAAGTAATGTTATGATATTGGCTGAATCTGATGTCCTTGGGTTTGCGTTCAACGTTTCTAGTATTTACAATATGTTGTCTATATTTGGTACATGTGCAAAAACTCTTCTTACTGCATTCCTCCATTTGTCCCTGTAAGCGATCGGGGTTCTGAGCATACTTATCAGGGAAGTCATGCAACCCAGTGACTAGGCCATAGAGGTTCTCCTCTCTGGAGGAAACGTGTACCAGCTTAGTAAGACATGGTGTGTCCCATTTAACCCCTAGTCAGAGACATTATATTGGTTTTTTTGGGTTTTTCCCTATGGACATTTTACTATGGCCTAATCTTAGTTCCCTGTCCCGTAATGCAAATTCCCCTGTAAATTTCCATGGTGCCGGCCGTTCCTTATCGTCCATCTCGTATTTTTTGTAATCCAATTCTGCTCTTCTAACTTCATCAAGATATAGTTTTTTTGTTTCGTCTAAAGTCAGTGAGAAGGCTCTTGAATTGTATGTTATTTTAAAGTCACTTCCTCTTGCTTTGGTCGGTAAGTTAGAGGAGGTCACAGTAAAACATTTGTCTGTGGTAGTTGTGGAGAGTAAATATAATACTGCTGATTTGAGTCGACAACAGTAATTCTCAGAACGCATGTTCTATGGGGAAGTGTAAATAGCTTATTTGCTATCGCTTCAAATTGCTGCCGCCAGACATAACACTTTTGGTCTTATTTTTATATCTAGCACAATATTTGGTCTCTTTTGATCCGATGTCTTCTCTCTTGTGCTTGCGTTTACGGTAATGTTTCTTCTTTTTTTGCTTGGGTGTCCGGACTGATGCTTTCGATTTCCATTTTGACCCCTTCTGTACTACTTCCTGGAATGACTTAAATTAGAAACCATACGTTGCTCTATAATTGTAGTTACATCTGTGACAAAATCAAAATAACGATTATCAAAACTATCACGGTATGTTTCGTGTTGTTCAGATTCCTCTAGAAGCGCTCTCTCTCGAATTGAATTTCCGTAATTTCTTTATAAATGCTGTCGGCAGCAATTTTGCGAGTATTTAGTTCCTGAATATTACTCCTTGCATTAAAGTTATTTAAATAAGAACATAAACAAAGGCACACTATCTTCAGTTAATTTTTGAGCTACGTAAACTTTCATGTGATGATGGACTAGATTACTACATTTCTTTCAGCGAACATTTTGCTTTTGCTACCAACTGATCAATATTCTTCGTAGTTCTGATTTATCAGTTGGATCGTTACTGAAGAACTGTCCTGGCGTCCTATAAGCTTACTTAACTTTATTCGTTAACTTTATACTAACATCAGGTGGTAGTGCAAACCAACTCTACTACAAACAGGTGGGCCGTGAAGCGACGCGATTGAAGATCACTCCATAGGGGAACCTGGCGAAAGCCAAGCAAAATGTGCCGTATCCCTTCACATCTACCTGACCAGCATTTATTTATTAAAAAATACTTTAATTAGCAATACCCAATCTTCCCTGTGTCTTGGGTTGGTTAATCTTCTCCACTTTTGTCCGGCGGTAGCTCTTCCTTAATATTATTATACAGACATAGATTTTGGGACAAAGAAAGAAGAATTTTAAAACCCTTATTCACTATTTTTTCTAATGTTTTAGTTAATATAAAGCCACTATAATTATAATTTTTCTGGATAAATTTCTGTGCCATATCGACGCACGTCTTGTTAACCTTTTGATCCGATTTATCCTTAACCTTATCACTTTTATTAAAATGTTATTTCCAAATGAATTTTACATTCTTGACGCCAATTGCGTAACATTGGTATCGGAGGTGTTATTCCCGTTACAAAGAACGGAACACGTAAAGTTTTTTTTTATTAGGTGCTGCTCAACAATTTACACTGTTATACTACAAGGCATTGTTAACGTAATGTAAGTATTATATCATAATAGCATTAATTGCATAGGCGGTAGATGTGACCGCTAGATGTTGGATTGATAACGGGTCAACACGTAAAGTAAATACACCCACATTTGGTGGGTAGGTATTACTACCCTAATCAAAGTATCAGCGATCGTTGGTTTCGGTCGATCACCAGCCGTTTACAAAACTGAATGACCGATAAACTACTCCCAAAAGTCATAAACAGCGATAAAAGAAAAAGTCTAAATTCAAGCAATGGTCTTCAACGGCAAGGCAGTCCAGCAAACAAAATAGAAAATTTGTTATTAGCGAAAGCTTTCAAGCTTGTTCATGTAAGACTACGCTTCCTTTTCTACCTTTAAGGAATTTTGGGCTCTTCTTACCGACTTGGTCGAGAGCAATTCGCCATTACCTACACCTCTTAACTGATCCGATGTATTCAACAGAATCTGCTGGAACAGAATCTATTAAGGGATTGCACTTTTGAATGTTTAAGTTAGTTTTTTTCACTTCGGTGTAAAGTAAACGATCACACATATTTGTCTTTTTTTTCTCTGTGTTTATTTCCACCTTTACCAGGAAATGTTTTTTTCACGTTCCTGGTGGCTGATATTTCTTTGCATAGGCTATCTTTAAGTCATCTCTGTCTTGCTCCTTTGCCCTACTCTATTCATCAACTGGGTTTAGTGCTGAGTTACTACTGAATGATTGTGGCTGTAATAACCATCCTCAACTTCTTAGCCCGTAAGAATGGTGTATCCACTATCGCATTCATTAGTAGGTACCCGCTTTGCCACATCTCTTTGTGGCTTCACGGAGAAAGAAATGAATTTAACGCTATTTAAGTTCCTCAGTAAATTAATTGCTGGTGCTCATGAGTGGATTGTTCGTATCTTGGCATGAGAGCTCCATTGAAGATCATAAGATCTTCTTTTGCGGCATAATAACACTGAACTGTCTGATCCGGTTCCTCAATACCCTCTGCACCCACCGGTGTATCTGAAGATCCACTACTAATCTCCTATTCGATACTTCGGTACGTTTCCAACTCTACACCTAAATAAGAACTGCTCGAATCATTCAAATCAATGTAACTGCTTGGATGTTTAGCGACTGATTTGACGACCTCTGACTCTCAGCACTGGCGACTCCAGTGTGGAAGTGCCCAATATGACCCCATCCTTTATAACCTATTTTCTTAATAGATATGTCCTCCAATCGATCTACGTTCATAATAACACGATAAAATTTGTAAAAAGGATAAAACTATGAGTTATAATTGAGTCACTTAATCAAGGTACAATATCAACTAAGTAAAACATTAATTAGCTCACTGATTGTATCCATTTCGTTTTCCATTTATATTATTTTGTTAGGAAGAAGAAAGACGATTCACTTAGATGACAATTGTGTACTTTGGAAGGTTACAGTTACAGCTACTACAATTTATTTCTATGACGGAACTGTAAATTAACGTAATTAAAATGGCTAAGTATACGCTTACAAAAATGGTAGTATGGGTTGAAATGCTTGTGCTCAGTTATTTCCTCTCACCCTGTATGTTCTTTTACTGATGCATCGGATTTTTAGGGGTTTATAGACTGGGGTCGCAGATAGTTCATAGAAAGGCAATTCATAGAACGTCAATTCGTAGAATGACAAACCCGTAGAAAATGCAATTCAAATAATATTCAACTCATAGAAAGTATAATTCATAGAATATGTAATACATATACAGGGTGACCCAGGGCTGTGTGATTGGGCTATAACTTTCTTGCTATTCAAGATATCGACATGCGGTTTTCACTGGCAAGTCAACACACTTATACTGCACATTATAAAAATATTTTGATTATATAAAGGATGTTCCTATACAGAGTGGTAAACCAAAGTTATGTTTTTTTAAATGGGACACCCTGTATATTTCTACATTATTAGTTTTTACATGAAAAAATAATGGCACTTTGTATAGGTCACTATGGGTCTAGCTCTCTCCGTTTCGGCGTTATTCAACGTTTTGTTCGAAAAAAGACTCATATTTGATGGGTCACTGCCCAGTAGGCCATGGATATTTTTCCAAAAACTTGCCACAGAACATTTTAGAATAACTTGGGATTTTAATAAATAGTCGACTTTTGGTCCATGCATGCACACACTATACAGGGTGTGCTGAAACGCAAAAAGTCCAATAACTCTTTTTTTATAAATGGAACACCCTGTATTTCTGTTCACGATTCGATTAAGTTTTTTATAAGCTTTCCACTGATATACAATTTGTATGGTCAATTCTGAATAGTTACTGAGATTTTCCGGAAAAACTATTGTAATTATGAAGCAAATATGAGTCTTTTTTCGAACAAAACGTTGAATAACGCCGAAACGGAGAGAGCTAGACCCATAGTGACCTATACAAAGTGCCATTATTTTTTCATGTAAAAACTAATAATGTACAAATATACAGGGTGTCCCATTTAAAAAAACATAACTTTGGTTTACCACTCTGTATAGGAACATTCTGTATATAATCAAAATATTGTTATAATGTGCAGTATAAGTGTGCTTACTTGTCGGTGAAAACCGCATGTCGATATCTTGAATAGCAAAAAAGTTATGGACCAATCACACAGCCCTGGGTCACCCTGTATAAGACAATTCAAAGAATGCGTAACTTATAGTATAGAACACTACATTCATAGATTGTTGTTAATTTGTAATACTTATTTTATAACCTAACCTAACCGAACCTAACCTAACCTGACCTGACCTAACCTTTTTTTTTTATTTTTTTTTTTTTATATACCTTCCATGGGAATTAGGGAATGCTTATGCACGCCAACCCGTGGCCCCGAGGTTACCGTTCGTTGCAACTTGTTGTGCCATTCTCTCCGTGGGGTTTGGCTGCGTTGCCGCTATCCTTGGCAACTTCGGTGGGGTTGCCATCCCCAATTCCCCGAGTTCGTCGTATAGGGACGCGCTACGGGGTCGCGCCATTTCCACTTCTGGCCTTCCGAAGTGTCGTGGTGTACCGTGGGTGGTTTGGTTGTTGCCCTGTGGGGTTCCTCCTCCGCGACGGGGCCGTTAAACTGTTCGTATTAGCAGTTGTTGTGCCCCTCCAGGCCGCGAAGGTTACACCAAACCCTCACTGGTACCGCGTTCGCACTCGATATGTTCAGAAGTTTTAACTTTTTGGAGGGTGTGTTTTAAGGGTGGCATTTGTCCCTATATTTTTAGCACCTTCCCGTCTTTAGATATCGTTTTTTTTTTTTTAATGCACTAAGTACCACAAATGTTCGCTTTGGGGGGGGGGGGGTGTTTTAGGGGTGGAATTTGGTGTGGGAGGAAGCGCTCACACCCGCTGACTCCCCCGAATTTGTCCCTATATTTTTAGCACCTCCCCGTCCTTAGATATCGTTTTTTGAAGTTCAATGACTGCAAATTAGTACCACAAAATTTGGTGGTTTCTTTAGGGGGTATATTAGGGGTGGAGTTTTGTGTGGGGGGATGCGCCCTCTTACGCTGATTCCCCCGAACTTGGTCCCGCCCTTATAGCACCTACCCCTGCCGAGATATCACCCTATCTGTTCCCGTAACTGATAGCTTTATCGCCGCGCTCCCGTGTGCCCGATAAGCGCGGGTCAAAAAACGTCCGAGCGTGTCCCCAAGCTCTGTCTCTCCCCGCAAGAACTATCCTTCCAACACCCTCCGAGGGCGCTTATACCTCGAAAAAAAACAACTCGTGGCTCCACGTGGTTTGATTTTCCGCTCGAATCTTTGGCCACCCTCCCGAGTGGGGTGTCAAAAGAAAGGTCTTGAAGCCCCCTGTGGTGTGGTACCCTTCCGGAATTCTTTCCACCACCAGTTTGGGGGCTATGAGCTCCCAAAGTTTGAAAAATGATAGGGGATTGTAGCCCTTATTGTGGGCCGGTTGTCCCACGACCGGTGCGGGTTGGGATGGTTTTTTTACGTACTATAAGATGGTGGAAGCACCTACCTTATCGTGCGCTCCCTTCTGGTATTAATCCCTTGTGAACTTTTATAGCTTCGAGCACAATTTGTTTATTATAAGTAAAAACTTAAAAAATCGGTATCTCCGTTATTTATTATCGGATTTTTTCGCGGTTTGGTTTATAAGAATCACCAAGCTACACCGCTTCGTCCTCGACAATTAAAAATTTTTTAAAACAACAAACATCTGTTTACGCTTTAAAACAGCCGCAGCTCGCTCAAAACACGTCTAAATCGCACACCGTTTGAACTACGACTAGACCTAGACCTAACCTGACCTAACCTAACCTAACATAAAATCAACAATTGTAACCCCCGTCACAGATGGCCATATAATCACAAAGGGGGTAAATTGTAATAAATAAAACAACTCACAACCTCCCCTTAATCAATGAATAATGCATTGATTAAGGGGAGGTTGTGGATAATCCATTGATTAAGGGGAGGTTGTGAGTTGTTTTATTTATTGTACTACACACTGCACACAAAAAATTCATAGAATTTGTGATTCGATGAATAAGCTATTCTACGAATCGAACATTCTATGAATAAATCATTCTATCGATCATATAGTATATGAACACAACATTCTATGAATTGTCGTTATACGAATTGGCATTCTATGAATTGTCATTTCTATGAATTATCTGGCCCCGTATAGACTGTGGAGTGAACATTGGCAAAATGCCATGTTTGGGACATCTAATAATAATCAATGTAGAAAAAAATGGACATTGTCCCTTTTAGTCCGAGGCCACAGATTTGTTCTCATCAAAATTGAACAACATACAATTTACCCTCTCTTTCCGAACATGCAAATGAGATTCTTTTAGGAAGATATATAAGAATTAATAAAATTGTGGATATGTCAGTCCAGTGCTGTGAAAGATGCACTATTGGGTTTTATTTAATATAAACATTTAAGTGAAATTACTCGTTATTATACATAATTATTAATGGAGTTCCACAACTTAAATTTACAGTTTACTTTAATATACTTACTTTGAAACCGTTTGCAACACCTATTATTAAAGTTTGTTGTTGATGAATTACTTAAATAAAATGAAATCAAGCTAATACTTTTCGCAGAACCCTTCTAAATTGTACAGCATTAATCGATGTCAAGTGCAAAGATTTTAGACGACGTGATTACTCTATTATTGGGCTTTTTAGTGACCTGTGCAGTATTGAGGTGTATTTTCCATTTTATTTTTTAGGAGATGATTACTGAAATTCCTATAGGACCACGCGCATATCGGTAGCAATAATGAGATCATTTAATAGGTTTATTCACGTGAAAATTCATTATTCTGATAAATTAAGCGCATAATTTGAATTCAGATGGAATTATACTTCCATACTTTTTTTCTATATCTTCTTTGTCTTGACATCTACAATCGTACACATACACACCTATAACTAACAACACGTAGCCATAAAATTTCAAACATTTTAGTATAAACCTCACAGTACATCTTTTTAAACAGAGTGTAAAAAATACTGCGGTCTCTGTTCTCAATAATTAATCTATTCAAGAACGTGAAGTGCTCTATTTCTAAAATCGAGTGAATTGAAATGAATAAACATGTGTTTCAAAGAATTAGTTCTGATCGAAGATTTAAGTATTTATAATTGGAATATTTCGGATTAATCCCACTGAAAGGTGTTCATTACTAGACCTGGCTCCATAATCAACCATTTCTTTGCCGAGGTAGTAATTTCGAAAGTATGTAGGAGACTACATCGTTTTTGTGAACCTCAATAAAGTTTTAATAAAGTACCGTAGTATCGTTTTTTTTTATTTCGTTAACAAAATTTAATATACAGTATTACGTTTTGCAGTACAACGCAACATTTATTAAATCTGTCACGTTAAGTATTAATCCAAAAACAAAGAACCATTTTAATTAAACAAAACTCAGCAAATAGGAAGGGGATTTAGGTATTTGGATTTTAATACAATGTAAAATAGGTAGATGTACCTTAAATATATTACTGTATGTAATATGCCCGCTTTTCCATTTTCTTCTTAAAAAGTTTACGAACCGACTGTAGTAAATATAAAGTCGTCTTATTGTGTGCAACAACTTTTCCTATAACTAAGTTTTAGATGATTGTGAAAGATATTTACTTTATGCAGTTCATTTAACAGGGTAAACATCACGAAAGTTAAAAATCGAAGGAAATGTCGTTACATTAATTTTAGGGAAGCCATATTTTAGTCTATCTAGTGTTTAAAATTCGTGCTGATGGCTCCAAAGTACAGGTTGTGAACGGATACATAAATCACGTCCGCCTGGATAACGCTTGCATGGAAATTACATCACGGGATGGTCGCCATTAAAAATACTGGAACGGTTATTATCCCTGTAATACGACGTGTTTGTATGTAAGGTATAACATTCTTCAATTAAACCACACGAATGAAATTTGATTTTATAATTACGAATGTCAATGAATGCAAAGGTAGTTTTGGTGAATGTCTACAATGATCATTTATCAGAGTATAAATCGGCCAATTAAGGGTAGCAACTGACCTCACTATAAACTTAATGACCTGATGCCTTCATCATCGGATCAAATATATACCGCGATAGGGTTCCCCTACATTATTAGGTAACTTCTGAACGTTAGTCCTCAGATTATGGGATATATGTCTTTTCGGGATAACGCTTGGTCAGCAAAGTTAGGGTGGATACTTATTGATGATTACAAATTTGTTAGCAACGTTTGCAATAAAATAATAATGCTTTAACACGCAATCTTAACTTCTATTAATATTCAAAATCAATACATACACAATTAAAATAAATTTAAATTAATCGAAAGTTTTTTTCTTATAAATTTAGTTTCAATTTTTGCATTAAAACCGTTAATGAGAAAAACCAAAACAGGAGTGGAAATGCTTTAGGTATAACCCCAGGGAAGTAGATAATCAACGAGAACTTGGCACGAAAGACCCGCAGGGAACTTTCGCAAATTGAACATGGAATATACTGTCTCCCTTCTGTTCATAAGTGCTGCCATTTTGTGTTTGCTAGGTTTCATATTTTTCCTAAGTTCGTATTCAATATCCTTACGTATAATTCCAGATAGAATTGTAACTTAGTTTCTGCACACAATTAGAATTACTGTATGTATTAAAATGGAAAGTGGTCCGCAATGTGACTAATACAGTGCGAGCAGAAAGTAAGGATGATTTTATTTCTTATTTGCAATAATTAAGAAGGCACTAAAAAATACATCAATTTTGATTTTTTCCAACACGTTTCGTGAAGAAGCGTATAAACGACACGATGAACAAATTCTTACTTAGATTCGTAGTTTCAAAAGGCCTTCTCGCGATGTAAATCTCTGGGCCAAAACACTTCATTCCAGCAGTTTAACGTAGGAAACGATTCAAGTGTGTCGCAAGTGTCACCGCCCAGGAACTCTGCAGTGAGATTATTAATTTGTATGTTTTTATAAAGTATAACCTTCAAGTGATATCAATATTTTTAAGATTAAAATTTCAAAATCAATTTTCAGAGTAAAATTTTGTTCATTTGGCTTTTTATTATTAAAAATTGTACATACAGGGTTTACTAAAACGAAACAAATTAAATTGTTTGAACATAGAATCAAAATAAAATATAACTTTAAAGAAATACTTACATCGCTCTCAATATATTTTGTGTGGGCATCAGTTGAAGCTCGTCCTTATTGTCCTTTACAAACGTTGCAATAATCCAAATCGAGAACATAACTCTTACTTCTAGTCTTTTTTCGATGGTCGGTGACTCCTTTCGGTGCGAGTTGAAGAATGGATCTAATCCTCTGTTCGTCTGTGAAGATAAACTGAACCTGTCTGATGTCGTGATCGGAAGAGATTTTTCACAAGCTATCTCGCCCGCACCATTTGATGGTTCCTGAGTTCGGTATGGTCTCACCATCTGTTGGTTCGTCTAGATGGATTATTTCATCCTCGGGTTCGATATCTTTTGATGACTTACGAAAACTTATCAATTGTTACGGATCTTCAGATCCTTTATAGTTTTGTCCTGTTCCATCCGTGTGCGCGATAATTTCTTTTTAGAAGCGACTAATCGTTTCGAAATTTCGTATACGGATTCTTTATGTTGTGGGTAACCATATATATTTCGTCAGTTAATCGCGCGTTTAAGGGCCGATTGTACATTTGCGGTTTAAGCTAAAGCTTTCCTGAACCGAGTACAAATTTGAACTCCGGTTTAAGTGTGGTAAAGTCTTCATGATCACTAAGTAATTCCATTTTAAATAATCATCAAGTTGGTGCCACAAATAACAAATTTAGGTTAGAATATTAATTGAACTTGGTTTAAACCGCCAAACTCGGCCGCTTAAGTAGATAATATAAGCCAAACTTAAACTTAGCTCAGCAAAATAGTGCAACAACTGAAATCTCCTGAACTCGGTTCACGTCTTGAGCTGCCCTTAAACCGTGAATGTACAATCGGCTCTAAATATGCACAATTTACGTCAACGTGGTTTATCTCCCAGTCGTTCTTTATGCTTATCGCCAGCAAAATTCGCCACTAATAGTGCCTTGTGATCAGCGGAGGAGCAGTGTCTTGGAATGGACAAGTAGGAAGCAACAGAGTGTCACGCTAAGTAGCACAGAAGCGGATCTGATCGCTTTATGTGAATGCACGAAAGAAACTCTCTGTTGTAGGAAACTGTAGGAACTAAAAATAAATTACGACGTAAGAGACCCTTGGAAGATACAAATAGATAATACAGGTGCAAAAACCTTTGCAGAAAACAACAAGATATCGGAACGGAGTAAAACATACGAGATAAAACTGTTCAAAGTTAGAGATGACATCAAAGATGGAAAAGTTATTCCGAGTTATGTTCCAACCGAACGGAATCTAGCCGATGCGCTAACGAAGAACCTGAACCGTGATCGTGGAAGAGTGCTGAGGGAAGAAATGGGAATTGATTTCCCTCTGCATTGGAAATCAATTCAGAGGGGGTGTTAAAGGAGATTTTGATTATGACCAACGTGTATTAAAAAATCAAGCGGGCAAGAAAAAAAAAAGGTAACGTGACGGCTGTGTGAGTTTGATTTAATGAGTTGCGTTATTGATGTAAAATTTTTGACTAATCGTTATAATGTTTGTTCCTTATTAAAGAGTTTTTGTGAAGGGGCGTGTTTTTTTATGGTTACCCACAACAGGTTGTGGCCCCGGGTGTCTCACAATTGACGCCAGTGCTTTTGCGATTTGATTCAGGGGCCTAAAACGAAACGAAAATTGAGAGTTAAAAATTTTTCCATTGTCCCTCGTCATAGAGTTATTGATAAAAAACAAAAATTTAACATTTCGACTTTAAAATGTTTAACTCTCAATTTTCGATTTGTTTTTAGCCCCCTAAATCAAATCCCAAAACACGGGCGTCAATTTTGAGACACCCTGTATACAATCACATGAGTTGTAGAGAAATAGACCACGATCTGTAATTGGCCACAAGCAGTGCGATAACTTCTTTTTAGAAGCGACCAATCGCACAGTGGTCCAATCTCCCGAAAAGCTGGCCAAAATATGAAAGCGTTTTTCAATTTCTAGACGACATTTGATATCCTGAAGTTTTTGAGGTCGCTAATTACGAATTTGAAGTCGAAATTGCAAAAAACAAAACGGCGGATCCAATATGGCGGACACACATACTTTTAATGTGTTTAATATAGTCGAAATTCGGTACTTTAAAGCTTTTGAGGTTGCTGATAAAGAAATGAAACAAAATATACACTTCATGTACAGGGTGGTTCAACAAATTCGACACTTTCTTATGGCAACACCCTTTATTTTAAGAGATAAAAAAAGTGAACCAAGGTGTCTGGAGCTCAATTTTAATGACAAAATCACTGGCGCAAACAGAATTCAGCTATCTTCAATCGTTTGGACGCTAGGGGGCGTTTCTCGAATTTGGTCGATTTCTTTAATGCTCCATAACTTTCTCATTATTAAAGATAATTGATTTTGCCAAATCTTTCATAGAGCACTCTTTTGTGTAAAATTCATCGCGATAGCCAGTTTTTATACAGGGTGTTCAGGATATTCAACATAAATATAACAAGTGATACATCAAAATTTAGGAAATTTCACTCTCTTTTCAAAAACCCAAAAATATATAGGGTGGTCCGTATGAAAAAATGTAGTTTAGGGTTGCACACAAAAAACCAAACACCCTGTATAAAAACTGTTTATCGCAATGGATTCTACGCAAAAATGTGCTCCAAGAAAGATTTTTCCAAAATCACCTATCTTTAAAAATAAGAAAGTTATGAAGCATTAAAGAAATCGACCAAATTCGAGAAACGCCCTCTAGCGTCCAAACGATTAAAGATAGCTGAATTCTGTTTGCGCCAGTGATTTTCTCATTACAATTGAGCTCCAGACACCTTAGTCAATTTTTTTCTATCTCTTAAAATAAAGGGTGTTGCCATAAGAAAGTGTCCAATTTAAACCACCCTGTACATTATAAACAAAACATTTTTATTTTATAAACAAAAATCAAATTCGGTATCAGACTCGCAATGGATATTAGTGTCGATGTCGTCGGTTCCTGACGATTCGATATCGAAACTAATATATTTCTTATCAGTGGTTGCAACATGAACTGTTGGAGGATCTAATAATTCGATGGCTTCTGGCGATAATGACTTGAGTGGCTTTTGTGGAAGTTTTCTAATACTTGAAATATATGGATCCGAAGTGACCATCAGTCGATTAAAAACATCTTGCATGGTATCTTCTCTTGAGCACTTCCCGAAAAATCTTCACGAAATCTTTTAATATCTTTATTTCGTGCTTCCTGAGCATCCTCGGATAACTGACCTATTGGGTAACAAAGCGAAGGTTATAATTTCTGGCCCATGAATTACCAATTTATGTACTGAAGTCGGCAAGTAATACCATGGATATAATTCTACAAATTTTCGTGCAGTTCTCAAAGCATACTCTCGAAATTTGTCGTAGTTAACATTATAACGACTTGAAATTGCCTCACATAAAATCGTTTGAAGATATACTCGAGTTTTCAAAAAATCGCCGAGCTGTATTTCCGTCGTTGGTGTTCCCGTAACCAGGCTTTGGACGATCGACAATTAGTCCTAATTGTAAACGGAATCCCTTTTGAATCTCTCTTTTGCATTCTTCTACAATTTTTTTCTCCTCGGCACGTGTTTGCCATTTCTTAATTTTCAATCTGTATGATAAATGCAAACAGCATTCAAAGAAACGTATCCAGGTGTGCACTGTTGACATACCAAATCGCAGATTACTTTCAGTAACTTCTCTCTGTAGAATCTCTTCTATGCTGTTAAAATCCCTGGATGTAGCTCCGCACAAGTAACAACGTAGAGTAGATTTCGTATCTGATACAGCATTGCAAACTTTATTGTCTATCATCGTAAACATCATATTGTATTTAATGCAGATCTCCATTCCATATAC
Source organism: Pyrocoelia pectoralis (assembly GCA_036250285.1). Lineage (NCBI taxonomy): Eukaryota > Metazoa > Arthropoda > Insecta > Coleoptera > Lampyridae > Pyrocoelia > Pyrocoelia pectoralis. The sequence goes on along the minus strand of CM070075.1, from coordinate 32,452,149 downwards.
TTGTGTTATGAAAGGAACAAGCGACTCCACTTGTTTTTCAATGTCATTGACTTCCTTTACTGTCGACTCAACATTTCCTTGCAGAAACTGTAGCTTTATTGGTCTACAGAATCGAGGAGATGATGGTCTAGAATTCTTCCAGATAACAATGTCTGCATTCGATTCGTGATTTTTACACACAAGCTGTAATGGCACAAATGAGGTGGAAAACACATTTTCATCTGATTTGCCGTCTTTGGTAAATTTTTGCTTGTAAATGCTTTGCCCAAAACTTCCGTCACAACCCCATTTACAAATGAGGACGATATTTTTTACATTTGCCACAGTCAAAGTGGCAATAACTTCTCCTTGGAGGAACACAATACGCTCTGCTGTGTGATGCAACAAAGCCTGCAATTTTACCTCCGCACAACTTTCTGTGATCGTAATGCTACTACGTGGTGGATAACAACGCTTTTTTACTTTAATACATTATTGTAGGATGGGTACAATTTAAAATTATTTTCTTTGGCAACTTTTCTCATTCTCTGATAGGTACTCTTCGAAAGAACTTATGTTGCACCAGAACCGAAAGTGCTGCATCATCAGATAATGTTTTTTCAACTTTTGATGTAAAAGCTGTTACATATTCAGACGCTCTGGTTGGCGTGGTCAACGTTACATCCTTAACAAGTTTTGAAGCTTCTAATTGTCCTGATAAGCGAAGACTCATTTGAGTAGCATATGCCAGTTAATAATGATAAACTTGTCGTAAAGCCACAAGAGCAGATAAGAGCAGCTAAATTTTGTAGAATTCGAAAGAAAAAAGTATAAGCTAAAAGATGGTACTAGTCAGATCTCAGAATGAGATGGTATATATAACTATTTCGCTACTTGAAAATTTAATTCTTTCTAAATGTATCATCTCTTACAGGCCTAGATTCAATTAAAAAACTATTATATATAACATATAAAAAAACATTGTTATTATCGTTTTCCGTAGCACGTACCTCCAGGAATAGAATCCATTTTGCAAAATTTGATTTGCACACTTCGTTGTCGAAATACACTCACAACACTGCAACTATACAATATCCGTTGTTTCCAACTGTCGCGTCTGTTCCGTGTTAAGTGGAAATTCAGGCAGGGGAGATATAATTATTGTAGGGTTGGCAACACTCGGTAGGAAATTTAGTTCTCTTTCAAAAACAGTAATAATATTTTCAAGAATTCGAAATTAATTGTTTGACTTTTAGCCAACTTTTCCGCATTTTGGACCACTGTGAATCGTTTCGAAATTTCCTATACGGGGTTCTTTATAGATTAAAAAAAATTTAAAAATAGACTGACAACATTTTAGGATCAGGTGTAATTAACCCATAGATCACGTATGGACTTTAATGCGTTGCTAGATTATAGCTTATGATCGTTAGATGCACAACCAATTTCTTGGGGGAAATATCCCATGCTTGCTACCATTTGACCAAGACGTGTCAAAATCCGTATAATTTGAAAATTTAAACCTCCAGATTGGGAAACCTGAACTCCCATAATTTGGTGGGATTCTATATGACAAGATGACCCAGATGAATTACTAACAAATTAGAAGGAAGGATTAATTATAAATTTCCATTTAAAATTAAAGTCGATGAATTCGAGATCAGCTGGTATTGTGACGATACTAAACTGAAACCAAATCTACCATCGTTTAAGGAATTAAAATTACAACTTGTATTAATACAAATGCTGCGTGCAGCAGCTGATTCACTCATCTTTTAAAACAGATGTGCAGTTGCACTTAATTGACGTGAAATATACGGTCTGGTAAAAATTGAGTTCAGAAGCGCGTTTGCATTTATTTAAATAGGTCAGTAAATAGGAAGCAGAGTTTTTAATTTTACTTAGACATGCCATTGTATTTTTAATGAAGTTCAGAAGACTAATGAATATTTAATTAAAATACGTTCATTAATGAAAACTTAATTTGCGACAAAGTTAAAATAAAGAAAATTTTATCCAGTAATATAATTTCAATTAATTAATGATGTAGTAAACTGTCAGGATGACAATCTAGTTTGTTTTCTCCTTACTGTAATTTTGTCTCGCATTTTAGCAACATTTTTACTTAATCATTAATCTTTTGTATCTAATGAAAGCAGTTTTATATACTTACTTATATTTCATTTTTCATTTTATTAAAACTAGGAAGAAAGATGCCTTTTTTGAACTTTGCGTTATAGGGGTTACTTACATTATTTATTGAGCAAGATGACATTTTGTTGAAATTATTGCGTGTTCGTCTTACATGCCTAACGGTTTTTAACGCATTATTGATTATTGACGTTTGACGCATTTACGTTATAATTAGTGTTTCACTATATTTAGAGAAAAACCTCCTACGTGGTTTTTCAATCCTACTGCTTTAAAGGACGCTCAGAGCTCTGTAAAATTCCCACTGCAGGTCACAGGATCTCTTGAATGTCAGAACCTCTTTAGCCAAGTTTAATGTGACCATATGTAAAGGAAATCAATGCGGTACACCAGGAGTTTTTGTTACACCCCCCCCCCTCCTCTACAGAGAAGGAGGGGAAGTGCAAGAGTCCTCCTCCGTAATATGTACAAAGTTTTCTATGCAGGGATGGGTTATGCCCCCCCCCCCTCCCGTCAGAGAGTACCTCGATGCGAGCCACGTTTCGGAATGCAGGAGCGGGAGGTCGTATTAATACAAAAAAATATGCAACAACAATAAAATATATAAACACAAACATTTTTTTTTAATAAAAATAAGCAAACAAGTTTGTATTTTCAAAGATACGTTCTTGTTTTAGAAAGGACACATTATTACGAATCTCTTCTAAAAAATCTTCACGAGACCATTCAAAATTATGTTTTACTTTGCGTTATAGGGGTTACTTACATTATTTATTGAGCAAGATGACATTTTGTTGAAATTATTGCGTGTTCGTCTTACATGCCTAACGGTTTTTAACGCATTATTGATTATTGACGTTTGACGCATTTACGTTATAATTAGTGTTTCACTATATTTAGAGAAAAACCTCCTACGTGGTTTTTCAATCCTACTGCTTTAAAGGACGCTCAGAGCTCTGTAAAATTCCCACTGCAGGTCACAGGATCTCTTGAATGTCAGAACCTCTTTAGCCAAGTTTAATGTGACCATATGTAAAGGAAATCAATGCGGTACACCAGGAGTTTTTGTTACACCCCCCCCCCCCTCCTCTACAGAGAAGGAGGGGAAGTGCAAGAGTCCTCCTCCGTAATATGTACAAAGTTTTCTATGCAGGGATGGGTTATGCCCCCCCCCCCCCCCTCCCGTCAGAGAGTACCTCGATGCGAGCCACGTTTCGGAATGCAGGAGCGGGAGGTCGTATTAATACAAAAAAATATGCAACAACAATAAAATATATAAACACAAACATTTTTTTTAATAAAAATAAGCAAACAAGTTTGTATTTTCAAAGATACGTTCTTGTTTTAGAAAGGACACATTATTACGAATCTCTTCTAAAAAATCTTCACGAGACCATTCAAAATTATGTTTTACTAGGTTTATAATACACGTAAATAAAGCTTAACACGCACTTATCCGTTCCGTTCCGTCACGTTGACGGCCGTCGACGGATTGTTCTCACGTAGCTTATGGAAGGCGCCGGAACGGACAAGTGCGCGCTGTATGATTTAATTCGGTGTATTTTATCTTGAACTTTTTTTGACGGTCCGTGTCGCGACGGAACGGAAAAGTGCGCGTTAAGCTTAAATCGGTTAAGTAGGGGGGGGGGGGGGGGTGTTTATTTCTATTTATAGAAATCAAAGTTGACCCAAAGCACTCAACGCAAAGTAGAATAACCGTATACATCACGTCACGAGAATGCCTCTAGTTGCAATAACTTGCTTCTTACACGAATTTGCCATAACACAACATAAAGGCAATGGGGGACATTTTGCGGGACGTGAGATTTGCGGAATTGTAGATTTGAAAACGAAACAATCCCGCTCAATGCGAGACGAATGGTCACATTAGCCAAGTTCCAACTTAACCCTTTCGGTCATATTCTGTATTAACCTGAAACCAAAATTTAAATGATGAGTTCCATGACTGACTTATAAGCACATATTTTTAACTTTATTTTAAAAAAATAGCCCACCGCCATCTCGACCGTGTGATTATCAAAATATTATGATCGGTTCAATATTGCGCAGTGGTTGCTAAGTTACTAAGTATTTTATTCCCCAAGGAGCCTAACATTACAAAAAAACTAAATAAAATGGGAATGACAGTGGTACTTTGACAATCACTTTTTTAACTAGCTGTCTTACTTTTTTGAATCATGTTTTTGTTGGATTTTTTAGGTAAGAATGGGGTCGTAACAAATCGTTGGAGCGATGTCCACAGTCGCTCAGCCTGTGTACAAATCGGGGATGTAGTTTACTTTTTAAATTAAATAAACAACGGTAATTATAACAAAATTAAATAAGTAAAGTTATCATTCAGTGACTAATTAAGGAAAACCAATAAACATCCTGGTGTAGTTCGGGAACTCCAAAAGGGGTAATCGGAATAATAACAGAGCACTCAAAGCCTCCCCTTAAGTTTTATTTATTGTGATACGAAATGAAGTAGAAGAATATTGCCAAGTGCAATTTTCAATTGTCAAAATATAGATAAGAATTCACAAATTAAAGATGCGACATGTTTCGGTAATAGACTATTACTATTATCAAGCTTAGATAAAGTGATGAATGACGTCAATAAGTTACATATGTAACGACAATTGACAATTGAAAATTGCACTTGGCAATATTCTTCTACTTCATTTCGTATCACAATAACTAAAACTTAAGGGGAGGCTTTGAGTGGTCTGTTATTATTAAACCAATAATTTAACAAGATAAGTAATTTGAGTAATGTCTTCTTATAAAGCAGAATTGAAGTAGCAGATTTTAGTATAATACCAGAAAATTGAGATTATGACGTTGCAAAATATGGTAATTACTACCTAATTAGAAAAGAAAATCAAAATTAGTATACACTTAGCGTTAGTTCGCTGTAGTTCAAATAATACGGCTGTAACTTCTGGTTTTGCAGGTGATCTGGCGAAGAAGAATAATTGACTAGTAGATGATGTCGGAGACGCTAAAAAGGTTAATACGAAATGAACGGAGAGAATAATGAGAGCAATAATGCTTACATCGAGTTTGTTAACGAACGATTAGAAATTAGGACAGCGGCGTCATTTCAGTATTTTAGGAGGGGGCTATAGTAAAAAGGAAAAAATGAAAAAGGGGCGTGATTGTCAGTTTTATAAATTTAACGTACTTCTTTTGGTAGTAGTAATTCCAAGGGGAGTCAACTGACCTACCCCCCCCCCCCCCCCCCCTAAATGACGCCCATGAATTAGGATTAAGCTTCGTTTTGTGCTTGGGAGACATCAAAATAACTATGACTTCCGTATTAGGGAAGCAGGTTGTCCTAATTAGAAGCCAAATAGCAAACTAGAGAAAATAATCTATAGCGAGAAGTAAAATCGTGAGGATTATCTAAAAGTCGCGAGAGGATGTTAGAGATTATTGAATGTACAATTATTACAAAATGGCATCGCAGAGCGCAAAAATACAACGTTTTTTGAAATGGCGCGCTGTACAATTATTACATAAATATACACGTTTTCTATCATTAAAAATAAACTAACCACTCAAAAAGTTATTACCTACAATCAGCGCTACTCACCAACAACTAACAAAAGATCTGTGTAAAAGATGGTAACATTGGTTATATGGTTATGTATGGATTGAATGGTAACATTATTTCATTTTAATTAATCGAAACTCATCGTGTATTTTCATTACTCAATTTCATATTCCATCAGATTATGGGTCCAAGAGTAATAAAATAAAAATTCGGACATGCAGATACGTTTTATGCAATAACGAAGTTGAACAGCACAAATTATTTTGTGTGGAAGTTCAAGATTGGTGTCAAAGGAAGGCACATGAGAATATGTTCACGGAGAATGCATCAGCCACTATGACTCCGGTAATGGAAGAAAAAGGATGGGCATACGTATTCGAAAATTGGCCTCAAATGTTGACGATTCAAATGGTTCATATACGGGGCACGACGACAGCGAAAAGTGCGTTGAACGTACTTCGTTTATACCATGAGAAAAGCACAGCAAATAGCATAATCCAATTAATGAAAAGAGTTTTAAGTATGAAACTCGAGGTAGATGGAAATATGGGAATACACGTAACTTGAATGAACGAGGTTTTTGTCATAGGGAAACGAACCAGGAAAACTTCTTGAAATGGTTCGAATATCAGTCGTTGCAAAACCTACAGAATCATTCTCTGATTATGCTGAATAATGCATCTTATCACAGCATGTTATTGGAGAAAACGCCTACCACCGCATGGAAAAAATTAAGGAGTGGTTGACAAATAAAAACATCCCCTATACAAATATATGATGTTTAAAACTGAACTTTTGCATATTGTCTCTCAGTAAGGTCACAAATAAACAGTGTTTACATTAATTTATTAAACAACTCTTTCAGTAACAAACCACCCAAAAAGTATGTAGTGGAGAGACGAGCTGGCAGAACAGTATGGACACAAAGTCTTACGTCTTCCTCCTTACCATTGCATATTCAACCCTATTGAATTAATTTGGGGCATAGCAAAAAATTACTATAATAGGCATATTGGCATATTGGTAGGGATATGGTAACCGTGAGAATGACTGCCTGAATATGGGACACGAGGCATTACTGGTTACTCCTGATATGTGAAAAAATTCTGCAAAACCTACCGAAGAAGAAATTTTTAGGTGGTATGAGAGGGAAAGAATATTTGAGCGCCCAGAAGGCCGTTCTCTGATTATAAATTTTGAAAGTGATGACAATGACGTTATTAACGAATCAGATTTAGAAAATGAATCAGGTTTTGACTCTTTTTAGTGAAAATTTTGAAATGGCTTGCCTATCTGTTAATAAATCATTTAATTATTTGCTTGTTTATTTATTTACTTATCGAAAAAATGTGAGAACAGTTACAAATATACGTGTCGTTATGCAACCAACAATTCAGTAATTAATATTTATTTGTGGTTGAAAAAAAATATTATTTGCTGGGAAATTAAATATTAAATACTTTATGAACAAGCACAGTAAAGAACATAAAAGATTCAAACATTAGTCAATTTGTCTTCTTAATAAGTAAACATAACTTAATGTATTTGGAATGGGAGATATCAATTCTCCATACCGAAGAAAAAGAATTTTAAAATCGGTTGGTGCTCTGGTTTACTAGAATGAAGTTTTCCTATTCGGTTACTACTTGAAATAAATTGTTATGCAATGGTGCAAGGTATTTCTCTCGCCTTCGTTATTAATCTAAATAGGATATAAACTTAAGTTTAAAGAACAATCGAATAAAAAACTTCTAAATCTTAGTCTTTTAATCCCAACTTCAAAACATTTAATTAAAGGTGACTAGTTTCGGCCTTTGAACTTAGGCCATTATCAAACCAGAGATTCTTATTAAATTAAAAATTTAAATTACGAGGAGCCTCCAACAACGGGGCCCCTCCAAAACTCCATAATGGAGGTGATAAACCAGTTGCGAATTTGAAATTTTAAAATTGAAGTTGCAAAATCTGAAGGAGCTAATCCAAATGGATGTACAACACGTTAAAAACCTGAAGGGTAGACGAAACAAGACAAACACGTATGGGCAAAACTGCCTCTAACATATAGGGAAGTTGAGAACTAATACCATCTTGGCGGAATCAAATTTACCACCACTTAGCATTTAAATAAGTTTAAGTTCATTGAATTAGTTTTATATAAAACAAAATGGTGGCCACACATTGTGAAGACCAACAGATAAATCAAATTAAGCCAAGAAGGCGCAGAGACATCTACACCCCCTTTAAAGAACAATATAAAAAACTAAATACCTATGGAGGCGATATGTAAATCATAATATTTACCCATCAACAATACGTATTTATGCAGCAGAGGTTAAGTTGAAGAGCAGAGCCGTTTGGTGACCTGAATATATTATTATTTTTCAGGCGCGTACCGAAGGGGGGTGGGTCGTCTTGGGTTAAAACCCCCCTTGAAATATTCATTAAAGGCTCAATCTCTGTTTCTAAACACAAAGAATAAGAACAATAATGTTAATTTTGAGATTTTTACCCCCCCCCCCCCCCCCCCCGAACTAAAATCCTGCGTACGCCCCTGTTATTTTTAAAATAATTAGGTATTACCGATTCAGTAGATAATGCTTCGTTTAAGTTATTTTTCCAAAACTCGAAATTTCATCCGGATTCATACTTTGGGGATTATACCATGCATATCATTTTAGGTGAGTAATCTTAACGCCATGACGTCAATCCCTTGCTCTTAAAAGGAATAAAATTAAATTCTCGTTATCTTTACAACTTATTAGCAATTTATTTATAAAACACCACTGCAATCATACATTAATTAACTTACCTAAAGGTATTTTGGAGTTCATCTACATCCCATTGTACTAACAACGTTTTTATCTCCAGATCTATTCCTATAAGGACAAATTACAAACACACCTATCTGACCACAACCGTTTACAGCGGTAACGCGACAATGCGCTAAAAATGCAGGACGAAGAAGATTAATTATAAATTTTTGCAATGATGCAGTATCTATTTCAATGGCGAATTTTATGGTGTGGCTCAGTAGGTAGCATTGATACTGTGATGTGATTGTGTTTTGAAGTATACACAAACGTACCAAACGATTATAACAGCTGGAATTGCAGGACCTTGTACTAAATGTACGCATAATACGCGTAAACGCACAGATAGCCATATAAATGTTATTTATTAAATGATCTTCCGTACGTATTAAATTTCGATAACATGCGAATTCATACAATTTGAAGTGTTATTTCGATACACGTAAATGGTATCTGCATGAAGTATATTGATGCATTATCATACAACAGCATGGTGAAATTACAATGCTGAAAAATCTATGCATTGCTGTCTCGTCCTTTACAATGGTGTCACAATTTTAAAAAACGTCATTTTAAAGAACATTTAATGCCCTTTCAAAAGATGAACACAACAACATACACCTCCCCATTTGAAAAAATAAGGGCAGATGTAGGTAGATCAGGGGTTGAAGTTACAGTGATGGAATTAATTTGTAAATATGTCCCCCTGAAAATAAAAGTGTAGGTACGGGTCCGAGGATTTTTTTTAATTTTCACATACAAAGCCGTAAACCTTGCTGGACTGTTTTCGATGGGCCACCCTGTATGTACTAAAGTATAAACCGTATATGTACAGAATAATCGTCGATTAAGACGAAATATTTTTCTCAGCTCAATTAACTCCTTATAGCCGGGAATCAACACCCCGAAATTCGATCATTTAATTCATGCACTGTGCACTCGAAGATACACATTTTAAAAAATATGTAAAATGTGGGGAATGACCTTACGGATTCAAATTCATAGGGCTCCATTAAATTCGTAATTGCAAAAAAGACTAAAAGATTTTATTTTCATATTATTTTGAATTATCTTAAAAAAACTATTTTTTGTGTTTAACTCGCGATTGTGACGCCATTTTGTAATATTTTTTCAAAATTCTTTCACCATTCGAACGAATCATTATAGATTTTAAGGGTATATAGGTACAAAAGATAATTTTTTTTATACACGGTGTCCCAGTTGAAACTGACACATTTTAAACGTGATTATTGACTAAACGAAATAAGATAGAAATGTTATTTCGTTTAGTCAATAATCACGTTTAAAATGTGTCAGTTTCAACTGGGACACCCTGTATAGAATCTGTCAGAGTATTTAAAAGGAGGGACGGTACTAAAACTGATGTAAAAATTTCAATTGACAAAAAATATGGCCAAATGAGTGGGAAAGTTTTTGGTAGAAAAAAAATTTTCACTATTGGTAATGGTTTACGAGATGCGATTTTTTGTGTGAAACGCCGATGCGCACCGACCGCAACAGTTTCAACGGCTTTCCCGGGCCACGGCCCGTCGTACTCGTACCTCAGGCAGACTTTATAATAAAAAGCATTTATGTTTGGAATGGTATGATTATGTAAATCAGACCGACATAGACACTATTTATTTTTGTACAAAAACAACTACTAGATAATGATAACACGAAATTAAAAAACAAATCTACACAGTTACGATTTAAAGTATAAGAATAAAAGTTTCTATCTATAAAACATAATTAGGTAACTAAAATTAACTTAAATCTAAATTTAAAAAACACCCACAGTCACAATAGCAACGTATTATACAATCTAGCACTGCTTTTAAACAACTACAATTTTTAGTACATCTCTAGAGTTTGCAACTGCAGCACACGTTTTCGAATTTTACATCGGAACGGATACTTATTGTGGTTAATTTTGGAACGAGTAAATTGTTACCTTCCAAATCCCAACCAAAATTAACTGGGTTGGGAATTTTTGGATTTATTAACAATGCGCTCTTCCAGATAATACTTGATACGCAGCTCTTAATACATACCGATGAAATGCATCTTCGGTGGGTGGCAAATTCCTTATATAAATATCAGATTTACAAGGTATGAAATAGATGTACGCGTAATTTATTTAAATCGCCTGTAAATAATCACCTACCATACTAAATTTTGAAGACATATTATCTATCTGCGTTTTCGAAACTAATTAAATTCTGGTCACCATTTTGAGGAAAATCTAAAAGTGCCCCTTAATCCTATGTCTTGTAACTCAAAATTTTTTTTAAAGCTTTGAAATTTTTAAATTAAAAGACATCCATAGATAATTCTTGTATGATGTGGTGCACTGGTATATAGTGTCAAACTATGAAACCACCTGGATAGATAACCTAGTAATGAAGTAGATGCACAATACAAATATGTCGGTATCAGTTGCCTATTCGATCTAGCGAATTGTTTCGACCGAAAATTGCCTAAGCAATACGCTCTTAAGCTATACGCATCGGGTCACGGGTAAGTTGTCTTGAAAGTGAATCCTGGAAATAATAAATAAAAAATAACGGAGATAATGACAATAAAACTTTATAGTAAAGGCCTTCTACATATAGTAGTAATGTTGGACCATTTTGTTATATTATTAATTATTTAAATATTTAAAAAACTTGAAATCGATAACGCGCTCTGTATTTTATTGAATATGTGCCCGAATTTAGAAATTTGTCCAATTGAAAATAATGATACGTGTTCAATACCCCGTAGCTCATTCAATTTTTGTGTATCGAACTTTATTAAATAAAGCACATCTGTTTTATCATCCTCATGTTATTTCCGCTTTAATGGCCTCAAACGAATTTGTCATACTGTCGGAAATTTAAACATCATCAAGTGACACTTTATTTCGATGTGAATTAGGTATTTAAACATTGACCATAAACCGGAATATTAGTTGTTTACATTTCAATGACATTTGTAAACTGTAAAATTGGTATATAATTTTCATAAGAAGCCATTGTCAAAAATTGCTAAACTTAATCAGTACATACAGATTTAACAGAAATCCATGCTGTGTTATATTGGGAAGTAGGCCTACATGTAGAAGTTCGGTTTCTCTGTTGAAATATTAAATACTTGCCAGGAATCTATCTCACTAAATTTTTTATTATCCAAGTGAAGAAACAAATTCATCGAAAAAAAAAAGGTATTTTTAACACATGACTTAGTGATTTATTTACTGTATTATTTAATTTCAGTTTGAAATTTTTACAGCGTTCATTGAACCGTTTCATTTAGCAATTCAATTGTACAACATAATACATAAAGTTGAGCAAAATAAATTGGGAAATTTCGACTGTTAAAATAAACAAAAATTGTTAATACACAAAGAAAAATATCAGGTACACGTTTCGTCCTCGAGTCGCATTGATGCATGTATCATAATCATCATAATTTGTGTGAGAAAGTCCGTGAATATATTGAAAGTTTTATCCAACATGCTTTTGATATATTTAACTTGCTAGTATTTATATATTTCTTTGCGGCTTTATCTACATACAGTGTGTCTACTTAAGTTGGCAACATATGGGAAACTTTTTTATTATTAATTTTACGAAAAAAAGTTATTCTTTATAAAAAGCTCTGCATGTTCTAAAATCTAAAATACAATCATCAGATATTGAATTTTTTCAGTCGTGTACGCGATATGTCAAAAAATATGAATTTTGCTCAAGAGTAAAGTACATACCTTTATTTTTGACAATATCGAAAATTGTTATTAAAAAAAGTTAATCAGAACTAAAAACTACGTTCAAATATGCAATTACATCCTGCTAGTTAAAAATTTTTTTTTTACAACTTTTTCTCAAATTACTACTATACTATCACAGATAAGTAATATCTGTGCTATTATTATATCAAGAAATGTTTGACAGTGAGGTTTCTGAACGGAACGGAAATCGTATCAGTATCGGTAGGTAGCTTTTCTAAGGTAGGTAGTAATATGAGAAAAAGTTGTAAAAAAAAAATTTTTAACTAGCATGATGTAATTGCATATTTGAACGTAGTTTTTAGTTCTGATTAACTTTTTTTAATAACAATTTTCGATATTGTCAAAAATAAAGCAAAATTCATATTTTTTGACAAACCGCGTACACGACTGAAAAAATTTAATATCTGATGATTGTATTTTAGATTTTAGAACATGCAGAGTTTTTATAAAGAATAACCTTTTTTCGTGAAATTAATAATAAAAAAGTTTCCCATATGTTGCCAACTTAAGTAGACACACTATATATCAACGCCCACCATAATAACGTAGAATCAAGTATACGGTTGATCCTTCCATAATGTGATAGTAGGTATTCTACCGTGTGGTTATTTAGCAGCCGCGTTCCCCGAAAATATAGCTCTTGTTCATAGGAAGGAACGCCAAGCACTGTCTGAATTTTGTCTTTCACCATTTTTATTGTGTATGATCGTGTTACTAGTATTTCCCTTCGCCCCGCATAAGTGCTAATAATATATAAATTTTCATGTAGTGCTATTTTGCAACAAAGCAACTTCCAATTTTGATTTTTAAGCCGAAACTTTATACATGGTTATTTGAAATGAACAAATTGGAAGTTTTTTTGAATTTTGTCAATAACACTAATATCACTACATACAAACTACACCGTTCACTGTCTGCTTACAACTAATTATAATTTTACAATAGTTAATATATATTTAATCATTGTCTTCCGTCCGCTGATCCCGATTAAACGGTTTCCACATCCATCCTTTTTTCACGAGTTTGAGAGGTTCGTACTTTGGGGTGTTGTGCCTGGGTTTCCCTCGTCTTCACCCCTACGTTTCTCCTTAGATGCTAGCTGCAGCGGTGAAGTATTTGGGAGTAGCGGTGGAGGGTATACGAACGGTTGGAGATGGTGGGACTACGACCTCTGGTAATTTCTTTACGTGAATGATGTTGCGTTTAATTTCCATGAATTGTCAGTTTACATTACAGCTATACAGGGTATATCACGGAACCCGTTCATTAGAAGTTTCTGGGGTCCCTTACTACTTATGAATTTGAAACTTTCAGGTTAAGGATAACCCATAGCCTTCTTTTGTTCTAAAATATTGTCGATGTTGTACAACTTCCGGAAAGACCGGAAATCGCCATTCATCTTCTTATTTTAAATGGAACACCCTGTATATTATTGCATTTTTGGATTATACAATCGATTCTGCGTTAATCTGTATTAGATTATCCTATACCTATCTTCAACTGTTTTTGGGATATTATGATTTTTTTGAAAAATTTGCGCTTTGCGGACGGATGTTTAATAGCCCACCTTTTGCTCTTCTTTGAACGCAAAACATTCATACTTTACAAACACGAAGTAAAACCATAAGGGTTCACAAAATGAATTTGCAAACCTATCACAGATTATACAGGGCGTTCAAAATTAATGGCAAAGTTAAAAAACTTCAAACACCAAAAAGTCATTTTTTTCAAATGGAACACCCCGTATATTTTTACATATTTGGAAGGCGATTTAATTTACGCATCGATGAACTGTAGATATCCCTATACCTATCTTTATCGGTTTTGTAGTTATTAACACTGTTTATCTAATATTGATTAAAACTGCACTTAAAACTTGTGCACATTTGAAAGTAGGCTGTGAGTATGCGAAAATAAAATACGGTAATGAACGTGTAACCGGGTTAAGTGGAAGAACAGGTCTCTACTTTTTTTGTAGACACCTGAACTCACTCCTTTTGAGAACAAGTGTGCAGTTTTAACGTATTTTGAACAATCCTATGTAATTTATTAATAGTTTGCTCTCAATAAAAGGTATTATTATACTTCGGTTTTTATCGATACTTAGGCCAAGCCTGGTTAACTAACCGCACGGATCGGAATCAAGTAATTATTATTATTATGTACTTCGATTGTTATCGATACTCGGGCCAAGCCTGGTTAACTAATCGCACGGATCGAAATCAAGTAACGATTAGTCCTATTAATACATATATCTATACAATATAAATTTGAAGTTGCTGTTAAAAAATGAACATACTAAATACTATACACATATTATGTTCATTAAATTAAATGACGTTGATAAAACCAACGCTGATCACATTTTAGATAATGTATTTGTTTGAGAAGCCTCGGTGTATTTGATCCCAATTTGTAAAAGCCACGTCCCGTCGACCCTCTTTCCGCGAAGGCATTAACATGAACGCAGCGTCGCGCATCAATAACAAAAAGAGACCCTATATTCCTAGGCTTCTCCGTTGGCGTCACTTATTCGTGACTTAGTGACTTTTTATAGAAAAGAAAAAATGAACATAATATGAATGTTTTGAAAAAGTGTTATGGTTATTGTGTAAGCGTTTTTTGTTGTTTAGCTCGACGCATAGGTTGCATTCGAGTGGGTAATGTGTTGTTTGTGTTTTGTGTTAATTGCGAATTCTGATACTGTGAGTATATTGTGTGTTTACGTTTGAGTGCATGAGAACGAGTCAGAGGTGTTACATGAGTGATTGTTGAAGTGTTGTGTGTTGGTAATGGACTTTCTATAATGTCATGTTGTGTATGCAACAGAGTTTCAATTTGTGAAGGGAGGATTGAGTGTTGTGTTTCATTTTGTGTTTGAATGGTATTAGTTGAAAGTGTGTGATGTGGTTCTGAGTGATGTGCGGTATCTTCCGTTATGTTTAGAAATTTTCTAACTATGTGGCAAGTGTTGATAATGACTGCCTTTTGTAATTGTATGTATATGTTCTTATCTAACCCTAAAATGTGCAAACTGTGATGTATTGTTTTTGGTATAACTCCGGTTGCACTAAGAACAATGGGTACTGTAAGAGCAGTTCCCATTCTCCATTGCGCTTTAAGTTCCTGAGCTATATCAGTGTATTTGCGATGTTTCTCTGCGTGTGTATTGGCTAAATTGTTTGTGTTGGGAACGGCAATATCTATTATGTATATGATTTTTTGTGTTTTATCTATAAATGTTATATCTGGCCTATTGTTATATACAGTTTTATCTGTGAGTAGTGTCCTATCCCAATATAGTTTGTGTGTGGTGTTTTCAAGTACAACTTGCGGTGTATATTTGTAATAGGGTGTGTTATCAGTAGAAAGGTTATGTTTTGTGGCGAGTTTTTGGTGTATTATCTTACCTACCTGATCGTGTCTGTGTTTGTATTCTGTTTGTGCTAGACGTGTACATGCTGATATAATGTGTTGTATAGTTTCTGGTCTTTGCGAACATTGTCTACAAAGATCATGTGTAATTGTCCTATCTTTAATTATGTGTTTTCTGTAATTTCGTGTGTAAATGACCTGATCTTGTATGGCAAACAAAATGATTAAATTATTATTATTATTATTATTAGTATGATTAGACAAACGAATGTTTATCTGGATGTCATGCTCATTAAAGCAAACAGGTGGTAAACAGTAAACAGTAAACAATTTTATAAAATGGAAGCAGTTAACGCATATTCCAATACTGATATTTTGAATTTATTCTATATCCATTAAAGTCATTTTTATTTGTTTGTTGTATAAATAAGATCATTAAATTCGTTTTGTAAAAGTAATTGTTTTTCCTGTTGTCATACTCACAGCCTACTTTCGAATGTGCATAAGTTTTAAGTGCAGTTTTAATCAATATTAGATAAAAAGTGTTAATAACTACAAAACCGCTAAAGATAGGTATAGGGATACCTATAGTTTATATGGTCAGTACTTTGATGGGTGACCGGTTCATTCTGTGGCTCGGTGTGTCCGGCAGGGGGTAGTACAAAGGGCCCGAATGTGGCCTACGTACGCGTGGACTTAGGTCCCATCCCCCATTCTAATTTACATTTTTACCTATAGTTTATCGATGCGTAAATTAATTCGCTTTCCAAATATGTAAAAATATACGGGGTGTTCCATTTGAAAAAAATGACTTTTTGGTGTTTGAAGTTTTTTAAATTTGCCACTAATTTTGAACGCCCTGTATAATCTGTGATAGGTTTGTAAATGCATTTTGTGAACCCTTATGGTTTTATTTCGTGTTTGTAAAGTATGAATGTTTTGCGTTCAAAGAAGAGCAAAGGTAGGCTATTAAACATCCGTCCACAAAGCGCAAATTTTTCAAAAAAATCATAATATCCCAAAAACAGTTGAAGATAGGTATAGGATAATCTAATACAGATTAACGCAGAATCGATTGTATAATCCAAAAATGCAATAATATACAGGGTGTTTCATTTAAAATAAGATGAATGGCGATTTCCGGTCTTTCCGGAAGTTGTACAACATCGACAATATTTTAGAACAAAAGAAGCCTATGGGTTATCCTTAACCTGAAAGTTTCAAATTCATAAGTAGGAAGGGACCCCAGAAACTTCTAATGAACGGGTTCCGTGATATATATTCCCTGTATAGTGAAACGAAAATACGAAATGGTGCGAGTGGGTGTTGATTATTGTTAATAGTTAAGCATGCTAAAGTGTAGAGTTTGGTGATGTATACGTACTTCATAGTTTTGAAATTTTTGTAAACGACTTAAGAAAATGTTGTTAAATAAACATGAAGACGAGAAATGAACATGACCGTTGGTACTGCGCAGAGTACTGTTGTTGGCGGATCAAATTTTTGACGACTGTAGGTACACTTGTTCCACGGTGAAAAGAATTCCTTTCATCACCGATTTTCAGTCCGTATCTAAAGTTGGCGGTATTTCTGAAATGGTACACGCTTGTTACAGTCGGTGGGGAGCTGTAGCTTTTGGCGTTTGTAAAGCTTCAGTCCCAGTTCCTTTTTAGCAATCACTAATACCAATATCGCGAGAGGTTTTTCTCAGAGAGATCTTCGGATTTCGCTGCACACACTTTGAATGATCTGCCTGTGCGTTTTCTTCCATCGCCCAAAAGATCGCCTTCATGACCAAAATTTTTGAACCTAGTAAACGCTTTGGTTCAGATTCCTGAGACTAATTAAGCAGCCGAACAGTTGAGTAGAGTAGAAGTAACAAAGGGGTTAAGTGCCAAAAATATGTTTCAGAGATATTTAACAAAAACAAAAAAAACACACAAACAATTTTATTTAATTTAAGGTTAACAATTCACGGAAATAGTAATTATTAACAAAATATTACCAAATGTAACTTCAAAAAAATTTTGATCTTTCGAAAATAGAAATGTGGCAAGTGCCATTCGATGTTTCAAAAGAAAGGTGTCGAGAAAGTCCATAAAACAGCTAAAGTATTTATTTTGATGAGCCTTCTTTAGGTTGTTTCGCCAAGTCCAGCAGGTTTTCATAAAATTGCTGATGTTCTGGATTAGTGAGGTATGACAGCATGGACCGCAGACATCTTTTTTGCGCTTCTCGATCAATGCAAAATCACGATCGCATGGCATGAAGCTATGGCCGTTAACTAAAAATTTCTGTTCTATGGAATCAAACACAATCACAGAATACTCACTTTAACACAATGTAAATATTATTTATATAGCGTACATGGCACTTACCACATTTGTAAAACAACAGGTTAAATACATACCAATAATTCCATCTTTCAAACTGTTCAGGAAGATTTGTATTTATCGTGGCACATATTGCCTTTGCTAGAACATGTAGCATGGTACATAGCACATTTCTATAGCAATAATCCAAATTTGCAAAAAATGGCACTTACCCCTTTGTTACTTCCACCCTTCAATTTCACATTGGCGTTTTCCTTGACGGTAGAAACACAGTACTGTGGTAGAAACACGTTTGTTTGACATCATTAAAAACACAAAACAAGTAATGACAAACTCTATGCTGATCAAAAAAGTGTGGAGAATTCAACAAAACAAAAATTATTTGGATACTTTCAAATTCATCTACTCTAGGATGTACTAAACTTTAAAACTCCATTATTTGCTCGCACCCTGTAAAAACGAAAAACATTTTTCCCGGAGAGTTTTTACGATGTTTAATAAGTTTCAGCTATAAAGCCTTTCAGTTTTCGTTATCATGCATATCGTTTTATTTGTATTTTTTCTATTACGTAAAATAAACCTTCTTCAAAGAGTTATATATCGCCATGACGTACACCTTTTCGTTTTAGGTTCATCAATAGCGCTATAAGCGTGTTCATAAAATTTATTAAATTGCTGTTACTTTACGTTTTAAGATGCTGCAAGTCCTGGTTTGTTATTTGCATTTTTAATATTATGAACGTTTATATATTTTTATGCAAGCATTTTATCTTTATTTACACAGAGAAAAATATGTTTAAAATACCTCAGTAGGTACGAACTTTACGTATCCTGTGAGACACGTTTCAACTAAAACGTTTACGACATAGCGTGACTACCTACAATATATGTTTCTAAAACATATTTGTCTAAGAAGTTTTATAATAAAACGTTCCACTTAACAATAACTTTTGTGTACAATAAGATTTTCTGTAACTACGATTTTTTAGTGACTGAATACTAAATATAACACATTAACCTTTTCAGTAACTGTAAAGGAAAGGACGTGTTAGATACATTACGATCCAAAGGCGTATTGAAATTTTATTTTCGCAAAAAAAAACAACTCCCATACATCTGCACAGTTTAGGAAACGTGAATAAAATAAATATTCTGTTTGATATTCCGATAGATTTGTTTTATTTCCTATATCAATCTTCAAATATTTTATGCTTAATATTTGAAATATACATATTTCGCTTTGAAGATGATCAGCTTTGAACAATCGATATTGCAGCATTAAATTATGTTCTATCAAACATGTGGGATATCAAATTTCTCCATTATAACACGAAACGCTGAAATATTCTGACGGTAGTTTAAGGGAAAATTCCTCATCGTCGAATTGTATGGTTACATTTGAAAATGTGCGTTATTTAAAACCTTCCGCATTTCAACAGTAGGTGTCATCCAAAACTTATAAACTGCAGGTGTATTAATGCTTGCCAAAAATGCAAAAAATTGCATTCATTCTGCTCTTCTTTGCCTAGAAGGACGATAACTTAGAAATAATGTTCTCAAGCCATCTTGGTATAAGTATCAATTGCATTCCAAATGTGAGCAATACCACACACAGAAAAGTATTTACTTCATTGTGCAACCTAAGAAATGTACACAGAGTATCACCAAATCAAACTAAAGATTTAACAACAGTGCTGCCACCAGGTCTACTGCACAATGGCTTTACGGACGCACTGCACAAATAACTAAAATTAGGTGGAGATGACAGAAGCTCCTTTGTACAAAATTGTCTGGAATACATCAACGTTTCATGCACTACAATATAACCTAACGTTCCGCCTTATAAAATCTTTTATATCCTTTTAAGTAAAGCGCTCACATGAATAGACAATATTACAATGGAAAACAGGATATGAGAATAAAAAAACTCTTTTCTATTTTTAATAAGAATAACTGAGTAACGTTGTTCCCCAAAATTGTATTCCCAATCGTATGTGAGATTCAAAGTATGCAAAGTATACATTTTTTAATGTGTCGTAGTGTGACATAAGCGTCATAGTTGACGGAGAGAAAATTGTGCTCTACTTAATTTTAAGATTAATGATTAGCTGTGCTGGTTCCATTTCATTCTATTATCATCAACTTCAAGACCTAAAAGTTTACATATATGGATAAAAATTAAGTTTAACAATACCAAAATAGAAGTTCTAAAACTGTGCGTTACCTTTTCCGATTACAATGATGTTGGTTTTATCAACATTTACCTGTAGTTTAGTTGTTGAGAACCAGCGGTGCTTGGAATGGAACTCTTATAAAATGATTAAAAGTTGTGAATATGACCAGTGCCAGTGACTACCAAAAAAGGTCTCGTCGGCATACATATACCTTATCCAACGAGAGAAAGGACTTGGTTTGCACATTGCAGATTAAAGTGGGAGGAAACTGGGATCAGGTATTCATCTATAAAGAGGTACCTTTATAGGTATCGGCCCAAGGTATGACTTCGTCGAAGTAGGAGTAATGAATAGGCGACGATTCAACTGAAACATACGAATTTTCGTCCGAGCGCAAGTCCTTTCTCTCGTTGGATAAGGTATAGATACCTGACAAAATGATTCCAGGTACTCGAAATTAAATGGTAAATTATTATTAATGAATATATGACAAAAAAGAAGCGGCCCCAAGGCAGAGCCTTGCGACATCCCACACGATGACATCTTATAAAGCTTTAGGTGAAAGTTACGCGAAACGTCAGCGTCAACCAGGCAGATTTCGAGAGTTGAGTGGAAAAACAATCTGTCGGTGCTAAGCAGGCAAATTTCTGCAGATATTATGAAAGTGCCATCGCTTTTACAAAAACCGCGCATCTGGATATTTTATGGCGAGTCTATAGAAATAATTTTGAAATTTACAAAAAAAAGGATTAGAACTGTTGAAATCAGTGCACAATTCTGTGTGTTCATTCCTAAGGAGTACGGAAGCTGATGCTCTGAAAACGATTACTGCTTTGCCATACAATCATGCACCGCAAATATTGATAATGCAGTCGAAGGATTATAACACCGATCGTCAAAGCGGTCTAGTAGCAGCAGGAGAATATTGTAATTCATTATTTTATCGCCCACAATAATAGTGGAAACCATAATTTCAATCTTGGTGAGGAAATGACAACTTCTATTCTACGAGAAAAGTTCCGGAGTACAATCATAATTAAATTTTTTATCAATAAAAAGCACGAGATCGTTAGGCGAGAAAAACACAAGACATACTTTTCAGATTATAGATATACACTTGCAACCATACCGACGAGATGGTGGAAGCGTTGCCAAATTCATTTTGGGGTGGCATCATGTTGCGGACTACTTTATTCGTTTGTAATAGATGTTATTTGACTCCAAAAGTTGACTAACAGTGTAACAATTAGCAGATGCTAATGACGCACTTGAAATACTAACTTAGTCTACCATTGTCGGAAAAGTTGATTATTATGTATGATGCGCAGGACACCTCGTATCGTTAGACGAGTCAATATCGGCCTATGGCACGAATATTAGTTTGCCAAACCAACAATTGTTGTTTCTTCTTCGGTGATGGCGGTAATAGGATCAGCAAACGCCGATAGATTGGCGAAGTAGATTCCTCATTCGACGTACCACTTCCTTTATTAAGCAAAAAAATTTCTTCCGTGTACTCCGAAGGTTGGACACACAAAGGTATCGGCAGGAATTGCCAAAAGTTGAAGCCGTTGATCATCTTAAGATTAGATACACAGATGAGAATCCCGATCGACTTGTAAGCTTCCGGTGCTGATCATTAGTGGTTGGCCCGTTACCAACCAACCAAAGTGGTAACTGCGCCGCCCAAAGCAGCCCACAACCCCCGAAGTGGTAACCCCCAAAGTATAAATAATCTCCCTCTCTCAGTTCTTCTTCCATGTGGTTACCATTCTATTCAAACATCCACTACAAAGTGCGTAATCTAAAATTGGGTTGCCATGTATCTTCTAGTTTCTCATTATTTTGTACGAGTATTGTATGAATATTACTCTCTTTCGGTTGTGGGATACATATCGACTCCATTAATACAATTTTGAAATAAAATAAGAAGAAGTTTCGTAAATACACCATAATCGTGGAAGGAGCCTATTTTTTGCCGACTCTAACGAACGTTTTCTTTTGCACTACCAAGTGAAGGTCTAAGTATCGTGTGTCATTGCGGATAAACTTTGCGTCTTCCCAACCGATGGAACCGTTAGTTTTCCACTCCTCCAGAGCAGTTAACATTTGTTGACTTTCCTTATAATACTACAATTTTTAATGTTAATTACTATAAGATATATTAGGTCTCATAAGTTGTAGCATTGTTGATTCTTAGGGTCGGTTGTACAAAAATCACCTATCTAGTGTTTAATCGGAGTATTAAGAAATATTATTGGTTGTGTGATGGATCAATTGGCTAATGAATTGTTTCACGAGTATCAAAATTAACACCGGATTAATTAGTTTTGTGTAACCGGTCTTTAGTATTAAGCAAATAAATAATTTTAGAATTGTCTTCCGATGGTAAATTTGGTAAACGCAAGGTCACTTGTGAGACGACAGATGAACTTGATGGAATTCGATTACAAAAGAAGTAATGGAAGGAGCCAATGGGTTTCTCAATTATTCCACTTTTAGCCTTTTAATTTTTGTTCATGTGCCAAGCGAAATCTCCTCTTGTAACAGTGATTCGAGCATTTTAAAAAGTACATCCGTGAGTTGCTCTAGTCTAGCTTGTCGTTATCGAAAATGATTTCTTTTAAGAACAGGGGCGCAATGAACTGTAAATTACATCGTCTTTTACAAAAATTGCGTTGTTCCTCCACCTCCACCTTCCGAAGCTCGTTGTAGCAAGCCGTATGCAGGTCAAATAGGCCTTCGGTGACGCTGTATCGCGTCTGTTGACGCCTGCTCCGTGTACTATGTTTGGATGTGTGGGACGGATACCATGGTCAACACTCAATCAGCCATCTTGGACCAGATTGCAGTAAGAGTCTAAGCAATACAATTCTTTCGTATCAGCGTGGCTCAAGGCTTTCTGCAATCAAAACCTTGGCATTATTCGTCAGTATTAATTCGAGACAAAGTCGAAGATGATTACCCGATCTCACGAAGTCTCTCACCAAATAGAGCATCGACAGGGAGAGCTTTTATCTGGTTCCTACTCACATTTTTTTAAGTTTGTACTAGCAGTACCTTTCAGTTGAAACGTGATCTTCCAAGAATCTGGAGGATTAGCTATTAGTACTATTTAGTACTAACATTAGCTCATCTTATCTTACACCACACCATACTTTGCTTTTCCCATCCTCATTTGGTGGTTTCTTTCTAATTCATACGAGGTAACCGTCATGGTGTTCAAGCTTAGTATCAATTCAATAATTGCTTCTTTTCCATCAGGGTATTCGTGAATAGGTATGAAATAGACAAAATTTGCTGTAGAATTTTTAATATTGTCCGTTGATCCAAGCGGCTACCGGATTGTGATATCGTACAGTACCATAGTAAAATGTATATTTATACAGGGTGTCTCACGGTGACCGTCGGTTAGAAGTATATCAAGAACGGTAAAAGCTAGAAATTTGAAATTTTGCACATGCGACATGGGGTGTTTAATCTATTAAATAAAAATATTTTCCAAATGGCAGCACTTCCTGAAATACCGGAAGTGACCATCAACTTCTTTATTTTAAATACAAACCAGGCAATTTTTTTTCACATTCTGATGTGTCATAAAATGTTTAGTAAGTATGCTTAAAATTATCGGCGTATCAATTTTGATTGTTGAGAAAAAAAATTTTTTTCACTGAAAAATGTCAAAATCTTGTTTAGGAAATAAAATTGAAAGTCGAAAGTGGTAAAAGTTAGGGAAATGGGATTTTAGATTCTCAATGTCAAAAGATTGAGACACAATTGTCTGTCATGGATTATAAAAAATTGCCCGCGGTTAAGTATCTATTTGACGTTACTTCCAGACTTAAGAAAAACTTTAAAAAGTCTCTTTTTTTAAATGGAATGCCTATTTAATTATCCGCCCATTTGATGCAGAAATAAATTTCCTTTAAATTGATGTACCATGTTCCTATACCTAAAATCAGTGATTACAGAGTTATTTACGTTTTTCTAATTAAATTTATAATTACATACTTTACAAAACATGGTTGGCTTTGAAAATTTTCAAAAAATTTTTATTCAAATGTTTCTTATGCTTTTATGATTATTTAAAATTCTATCTATGCAACTTCTTGACTATCCAAGGTCTCTTTCCGCCGAACGAACAGAACTTTCAGGGAAAAGATTAAAATATCCCAATACATTGGTTTCTGCAGCGTCATTGGGGACAATTGGCTTTGCCAAATTTCGTGGCGCATTTACTTCGCCCAAATTTAGAAAATTCTTTTCAATCATCCTTATTATTCGTTCTGTCATTGTAAGTAAATGCGGATATCTTTCGTTAAAGTGTTGAGTGATTCTTTATTCAATAGTTAAAGGTTCTGCAGGTCCGAAAAGTAATACGAGCAGACTCGCCATGAATGTAAAACAAATTTAGAATATCAGCGTTTGTGTATTCCATATTTCCCAATTAAAAACAAATATTAAGCGCAAAAATCAAAATTCAAACAGATAACACTGATAACAAACGTAAATGTAGCGTAAACTTTCAAACTGATAGCTAACTGACAACTGTCATCATAAGAAACAATTGAATAAAAATTTTTTGAAAATTTTCAAAGCCAACCCTGTTTTGTAAAGTATGTAATTATAAATTTAATTAGAAAAATGTAAATAACTCTGTAATCATTGATTTTAGGTATAGGAACATGGTATATCACTTTAAAGGAAATTTATTTCTGCATCGAATAGACTGATAAATAAATAGGCATTCCATTTAAAAAAAGAGACTTTTTAAAGTTTTTCTTAAGTCTGAAAATAACGTCAAATAGATACGTAACCGCGGGCAATTTTTTATAATCGATGACAGACAATTGTGTCTCAATCTTTTGACATTCAGAACCTAAAATCCCATTTCCCTAACTTTTACCACTTTCGACTTTCAATTTTATTTCCTAAACAAGATTTTAACATTTTTCAGTGAAAAAATTTTTTTTTCTCAACAATCAAAATTGATACGCCGATTATTTTAAGCATACTTACTAAACATTTTATGATACATCAGAATGTGAAAAAAAATTGCCTGGTTTGTATTTAAAATAAAGAAGTTGATGCTCACTTCCGGTATTTTTATTTAATAGATTAAACCTGGCATGCCGCATGTGCAAAATTTCAAATTTCTAGCTTTTACAGTTCTTGATATACTTCTAACCGGCGGTCACCGTGAGACACCCTGTATAGGTACTTAAAGCTCTCATTTAATAATTTGCACACAAGCAGACAAGTAGCAGTTTATCTTGACGTTAACAGAGTTTCGGTGTCAAATTCGCCAAAGTTGTGTTATTGAAGTTTCTATTATGCCTACTAATTAATATTGATTGTTAGTTCGTTATCACTATCGATTAGATTAATATTAGTAAGTGAGTTTATGTGTATTATTTTCTTTACATTCAGATCTATGAATTCGGTATATTTATTGGTCATTTTTCTGAATTGTAATTATCGCTGTAAAATGGCCGCCCTATTATTATTATCATCACTTTAACTACACAAAGCACAAATTTGTTACTTCCTTGTTTCTTCTTTTTTGAACGTTACGTAAAGTAAAGTAGTTATATTGTTACCGGCGTCTATTATAATGCTGTTCTTCTTCGTAATGGCGGAGTTCGTGTCGTAATACAATTACTCTTGAATTTTGGCTACAGCGCATCTGCCACGTTAATTACCTATGTCAACAATTTCATAAATGTTTACAGATAATTGGAGCAAATATTCATTAATTAAAACGTTATCAAAGCATCCGAAAAAGAACAGGTAAATTGAAGGAGGATTTTGGAAATTCTGACAATGTAGCTAATGGATGGCGTGCGATCAGTAACACAGCACCGTACGCTACATGACCGTATCCATAAGCTGTCACAAAATTAATATTGTAGTTAAATGATTTTTATAAACCATTCTGCTACCAAATATCACTGGGAATAGGGAAAAGCAATCTGACTGAAATATGCAACCGCAAAACTGGTAGATTCACAGCATGTTCGCAGGGAGGGGGTGCTCCCTAGTGCGGTCTCCCAATAAGAGATATGCTACCAACGACAGGTGAGCAACATTAAAGGCTTTGAGAGCCACAAGATGAGCTCAGAGCCCCAGTTCACCCAAAACCCTAAGCAATTACCAAAATAAAACAAACTAAAGCTGATATTGGTATCTAGGAATTTCTTAAAGAACCCATGGATAATATATATTAATGAACCAATTTAAATAAATAAAACTGCTGAAAGAAAGCGTTAAAAATAATTCTTAATTTCTTCGGGCACATTTGAAGAAAATGAATGTGATGAGTAGAGCCCGGAAAATATGAAAAATGCATATTCTTTGTTTTTAGCATATCTAGTTGTATGTCGTCAAATCTTTACGATTTTCACGGTTACGAACCGATTGACACTAATTTTATATTGCATATTTTGCATATTTGTACTTTTCTTGCATTTTTTCGTAAAAATTTCCCTTCTTGGCATATTTATGCATCTCGTACTCGTACCTATAATAAAATGCGTTTCACATTTTTACAAAAAACAAAACAAATTCCATGAGGATTAAATTTAAAAGTAAATACACGAAAAACCCAAAGAATGAATTCATAATTCTGAAGTCTTGTCAACGTCAGCTTAAGTAACAAAACAAGAAACAGTAAGACCAAACCGGTACCCATTTAAATAAATAAATTGCAGTTATTGTGTACCTATTTTGTATTGAAATTCAATGCTTTTGACTATTTTTTCAAGGAAATTAGTTAGCTTTTTATGGATACTAGATGTAGATACTACCTGAAAATATTTGCAATCTACGCGAAGGGTTTTACGTAGGTATCTATTTTTATCCTTTTATCTTTCTTTAGCTAAAGTACCTACCTAGATTAAGAATGGTTGTTTAAAATTTATTTTAACCCTAAGATTCAAGTTGTCGTAAATTAAATTAAATCAAAAGTATTGCGATATTTTTTAAGTATAGGACTATCGGTAAAGCAATAGTTTGTACAAGTATCGAGTATCGTCATAAATATTATTGTATTGTAAAGAACTTTAATATTAATTAATAATTTAATTTCAATAAAATCCTCTTCGGACTGAGAAAAATACATCTTTTAATTTTTTCTCTTTTCAGTAAGCATATTTTGCATTATATATCGGCATATTTTGCATATATTTCGGCATATTTTCGCTAAAAACAATGCATATATATGCGCATATTTTTCAAAATTTCTTTGCATATTTTCCGGGCTCTAGTGATGAGAAAGGCACAAGGTCGAAATAGTGACAGTACAGATGGGTACAATCTTGTTTTTTTAAACGTCATATAGTACCTCAGTTTTACCCATGTGCTTCTTACTGCTTTCACATTTCTAGTGATTTTTACCAAAGAAAACGAAGTCCAAATTGATGATCTGGGATTACCTACATCTTCCAGAGGTGTAATACGATGTAGTAGTAATCTCTTTAGTAGTTTTGGTATCATTGATAGCAAACATCGGTCTGTACGAGGTTACATTGTTTGGGTTGTGGTATTACAAATTATCTCGGATAATTGCAGTCCTTGTGGCCAATATTGAAGTCTGAGTACAGCATTCTTAGGTAGTTCTTTCGGTACATCCCGGGAGTAACTTGGTCTATTCCTGGAGCTTTTTTCTTTCTGTATTTCTTTAGGAGTGAGTATACTGTGCGCGGATGCATCTAGGGTGTTGTCATTTAGGAAATTTAGAACGTCTCTGTCTGGTGTGTTACTTGGAGTAAATACTGTTTCGAAGTGTTCTGCAGAGGTCTTCTTTTCCTTGATTGTATTTCCCCCATTGCCCAACAAATGGGGGTATAATACGTATTGGTGGTATTGCTTTTGTTGGTTTTCTGAGGTTTTAATTGGTTTCCAGGTACTATTGTCATGTCTACTAAGGTTAGTGATATAATCTGAGAAACTGTTATCTCGAAGTTCTCGTCGGATCCGTTAAAACGGACTCGTGCACAGAAGAGCCAAGTTTGATTTTGGCCTCGGATCTCATAATACGATCGGAAATTGCTCAAAAAATCCTTTACTCAGGCCATATCCAGATGAATGTTGTCGATTTCGATACCGACAGACTCAAGAGTCTGGTGCTGCTCTGTGGTCAGAGTAAATAATGGGACCCAAGCTAATAAGTTTTTGGTGAGTGAGTCTGCATTCGCTTTCTGGGGTCTAAGTGGTGACGGTAATTTCCAAATTCTATTTCGACCGGAGTCCCGCGTATGCGAAAGGTCCTCCATTTTCTCTATGCCGTGTATTCGACATAGTATTCAGCAGTTTTTCATTACACCGATCGATGCACATTTTTGGGTTCATTCGTCCCTGTCATGCAGTAACGCTATTCTCACATAATTTAGCTTGTAAACCCAAAGGTCTGTATCTGTAATTGTTTCGCCATTTTTTTGATGCCAATCAGAATCAAGTGGTTTTGACAGACTTTTTTGAAACCAAG
This sequence comes from Pyrocoelia pectoralis, assembly GCA_036250285.1. NCBI lineage: Eukaryota > Metazoa > Arthropoda > Insecta > Coleoptera > Lampyridae > Pyrocoelia > Pyrocoelia pectoralis. The sequence continues at coordinate 32,423,511 of CM070075.1, read as the reverse complement.
TTAATTCCATTGAGAGAGTTCTGCAGAGATCGGAACAAGTGATAGTCAGAGGGTGCTATGTCTGGACTATACGATCGATGCATTAAAACTTCTCAACCAAGTTCTCGCAATTTTTGACGGGTCATCAAAGATGTGTGTGGTCGGGCGTTGTCATGACGGAAGATTACACATTTCCTAATACAGTTGAATCGCGTTAATCCGACAGTTACCTGCCCGAGGGGGTGTCGGATTACCAGAGGTTATGTTTTTTAAAATTGAATTTTGACGAAAATTTAAAATACAGATATTATGTACCGGGTGGCCAAATAAGCGAGGTAAACGGCTGTATCTCAGGACCTGTTCATCTGACAACAATGGAAATTTTTTTATTATTATAAATGTGGCCATAAAAAAACTCTGGAAATTATGATAATAAGTAGAGCACTAAAAACTAAAAAAATAGTGAAAACCGCAAAACGATATTTAAACATTTGAATAGAGATATCGTAAGAAAAAATATATGATTTCATTTAACTTTTTAGAGATATTTAAAGAAATAGGGTAAGTTATAAATCAACGCCCTCTCGCAGAACAATGGAAAAATATATTGTTGTTTTATTTTTATAGAAAATACTTCCAAAAATGCTCTTTAAATGAAAAGTTGTTTCAGTAAAATCGGCCAAGCCAAACTGACACTACAAGCATTTTTCTTTTTCGGGGTAAAACCTTCCCCCACCACTTTATTTGACAGCTGTCAAAAAAATTGATGTAAGGTTTTTTATAGTCCATACGCTCAGCAATGTCACTTTTCTCATTAAGCCGTAAATCAAATCTCATTTATAACGAGATCGATAGTTTCATTCAATATGCACCTCTAATGCAAAGTAAAAACCAGTTCCATACGGGCGAAAGTTGTTCAAAACAAATCTTATGAAACTTGAATACAATAGAACAATAGCTTTCAACTACCTGCCTAGTCAGCGGTTGTTAATAGTTTCATTACAAAGTATAGTATCAATTATTAATAGAAACATCACAATTTCATAATGAAACTAGTGTATCTTCTATCGAGAACCGCTGCCAGTTAGGTAGTTCAAATCTATTGTTCTATTGTATTCCAGTTTCCATAAGATTTGTTTTAAACAACTTTCGCCCGTATGGAACTGGTTTTTACTTTGCATTAGAGGTGCATATTGAATGAAACTATCGATCGCGTTATAAATGAGATTTGATTTACGACTTAATGAGAAAAGGGACACTGTCGAGCGTATGGAGTATATTCAAAAATGATCGTAGATTGCCATGACAATATTTTCAGACCCACTTCATTGGGACATTAAGCGAGAAAATTTAGCTTTTATGAACTATTATACCAAATACGCCCCCTAGCGGCCATCCTAGGAACTCGAAAATAATTTCCAGAGTTTTTTTATGGCCACATTTATAATAATAAAAAAATTCCATTGTTGTCAGATGAGCAGGTCCTGAGATACAGCCGCTTACCTCGCTTATTTGGCCACCCGGTACAGTACAGTAATAAAAATTTATGTTTACGTATAGGGTTTCCGGTTGCCATCACATAACACTTTAAAATATGTATGTTCAACAAAAATTAAAACTGAATTATGTATGCTGTATTGTAGAGCACGCACAATAGCACATTGAACTGTGTTGTGAGTCAATCAGCAGACAGGAGGATACGCTTGTGACGGCACATCGGACTACCGAGCGTGTCGGACTGTTAAATGTCGGATTAACCCTATTCAACTGTACGCTGACTTGGCGTAATCTCTCTAGTTGTCCCAAATCGAGTTGAGAATCAATCGTCCGACCAACTGGAAGTAGCTCCTGGTGGACGATTCCCTTCCAGTCCCAACACACACGCACACGCTCTTCTAACTTCGCGAACGCTCATCATCTCTTGTCCACGACCTTTGACGCTTCCGATTCCGATGATTGCGTTTAAGCAGCGCATCGCAGATGTCAATTCGGTCTATCATGTTTTTTAGGCTCAATTCATGAGGAACCCATACAGCGAGCTTCTTTTTGCAGGTAGCTTTGTGTAAATGGTTCAAAACAGCTTTGTGGTCAATGTTTAGTTCCAACCGATATCGGCACTGCTGATATAATTATCTTGCTGGACCTTTTCAAGAATTTCATCAGCTTTTTCAATGATTTAGCCGCCAGAGCGTGACTCATCTTTCAGTGATTTGCAATTGACGCCATCTATCGGTCGGGAAAAACGTCACGAACTTACAAACTTTTTCCCAGACGATATATTTTTCGACGTAATCTTCTACAAGACTAAGTTTAGTACAAGGCAATTTAAAACAATATTTTGTGTGGACGTGTTAACAACTTCTACCACTTGATCGACAGCGTCTAACACCACTGGTAGATTTTAGTTCTCGGACAAAAACAATTTGCTAGGGGCCAGATCCGGGGAGTATTGTAGATGCGGGGGGTAGTAATTCAAACTGCATTCATTCGCAGCAGACATTGTAACATGAGACTGGTGCATTATCCTGTAACAACGCACCTTTTCGTAATTTTCCTCTGCGTTGACTCTATTTCTTTATGCAATATACGAAGAAGGGGCGGCGCACAGCTATTGGTAATCGCTGGGCCCTTTGGTTAGTAATCAATCAGTCAAAATGAATTTTGTGGGTGGTGAACCATTCTTTCGATTGGTGTTTTTATTCTAGAACATTGTGATGATACACTCACGTTCCATCCACAACTACTAACAGACGTTGCATGTATTTACATATAAGCGAAAAAATAAAAATCTTCAACTCTTACTCTACGTTGAATCGCGAATATAAAAAAACTACCCCCGCACAAGCTTAACTGCTGCAACCAAAGTTGATTGAAAGAAACAGAAAATTTAAGTAAATGAGTTGTACGTACAGATGAAATTCAATTTGGTTCACATCCATTACGAAACTCAACGGCCACGAAATATTCCAAACTATCGTTCTGTGATACCTTTTCTGTTTCAAGTTCGAATGTGAATTCAAGCAACTAGGAAAAATGTTTCCATTTGAAGAGTTCGAAGTATGCTCGTTTCGATCTTTCATAAGCATAATTTGATTAGTTAACCTATCTATTCAAGCAGACAAAATGAAAATCAATACAATACTCCTACAACTTTGAAATGTCTCAGTCTAAATTTGCAATTCTATTTGTCGACGGAATAGGAAATATGACAAAATTGTAACACCAATGGGAATTTTTAATATCTGTCGTGCAATCAGTTTCGTACACACCCACACAATAATTCGCGGACATGGTATCCGAATGTTCGACTAATTTATATCTTCAAACGAGTTGAGAAGTAATTACTGAAAATGGCACAAACATTTTAATATCGCCGTATAAAGGATCCCTTAATTTCTCTTTATGAAACTAATAAAGCTTATTGTTGGTATAAAGCTTATTACGAAATTAATAAGGAACGAAAGGAGAATTCCGACTGCAGATAATATATAGGGGATTTGTAGTGAGATTTTGATTTACTTGTTCTGTGGAGCTATAATAATAAATAATGAGATATTTAGATTAGAAAAGAAAATGTAAAAGCATTGCAATTAAAACAAAATGTTCACATGAATATCTACGACGTAAATCCATCACAAAATGTGACTTTTGTTTTAAATAGTAGGCAGAGAGCGAGGTAATTTCTCCTCTTTGATTACCTAAGTTAGATGCTACGTTAATAAGTATATTTGTCCGCCATTTTGGTGAGCGTAGATTTTGAATCAGTGATAGGTAGATACTATCGAGCAGACGAAAAGAGAATTAATTTAGATGGTTAGAATGAGGTATATGTAAAATAAACGGTTCGTCATCATACATGTACTATACATGATACAATACCTCTTGGAGCTACAGTCATCTTAATATTCTTTAAAAAAATCGTTTTTTTTTTACATTCTGACTGCAATTATTTATTAAGTTTCTTTAAAATTTGCAATCCACTGCTGATTTGAACGTTCTATTGTTTCTTATCTCTAAAATGACAACAATAAATTTGAAGGTGGGAGGGAGGGGGTAGGCACATTTAAGGGGAAACATTTTATGTTACGGTTTATTTAAAAAATGAGTATTTCATCTGTTTTGGCATTCAAAAATCTAATATTTCGGTCTTTAACATTTTTTTGATACAATTAACCGTTTTCGAGATAATCGTTGTTAGAGGAACAATGGTTATTGTGAAACTAAATTGGTTTGAATTTTTTTTTTTATTTAATTATAATACAAAGAAATGGGTGTCTTTATAACAAGTGCTGGAAATGTCCTCCGTCAGCTACAGCACAGCCCTCCATTCTTCTCCGCATTCCATGACTGTTCCTTATAATTTGAAAGGCGTCAGTGATTCGTTGACGAAGAACCTCGACCGCTGGTACAGACATAAACTAGGGCTTTAACATATCCCCACAGGAAAAAATCTAGCGGGGTGCAATCTGGAGAGCGTGGAGGCCAAGCTATTGGACCTCCTCTACCAATCCATCGATTGGGGAACACTAAGTTCAAATTGTCACGCACTGTTACACGGAAATGCGGGGGAGCCCCGTTGTGCATAAAATATAGGTTCCTACGAGCATTTAAAGGCACATTTTCCAATAAGGCTGGTAACTCGTTCTGTAGGAAATTTAAGTAAATGTCTCCATCCAAAATTCCAAAATTATTTCATCACCCAATATTCCCTTTTGGAAAACGTGACGAAAGTCAAAAGTTACTCCATCGGATCCACATTTAGTTTGATCGTACTGGGCGCCATGTGGCGCTCCTTCCAGTCAACTGTTGACGTAACACTATTGTATTGCTTCAAACATTTATAATCCTTTCCGGATAGGACTGGAAGCGCCGTTTTGCAACTGCCCTACATTTTTTACTTCACTATTTCCATTTACGCTTCATCATAAACTTCTGTCGCCTGTCCATTTCACTGGTCAGTTAATTTATTTCTCCATTTGCTTTCCACCAAAAAAACTCCTTCAGTTCAAAACAAACATGCTAGTCCGAGAGTGTAAATCTAGGCGAATATCTTCCATACAAACTTGTCCAGTTAAGTCATTTTCCCTTGAGCATTACACATCTGTGTATTTCCGATGTCAGAAAACTGTTGCCACGATTTTCCGCGTTGATTGATTTTTCCGTGAGTTTTACCGAAGGATTTAAATGATGTTGACACGAAAAAGATTTATTCAAAAACAAATTGAGGGAAACTTATGAAGCTCACCCAGCGCTTGTTTCGACAAATCATTTTTAACCCTTCTCTCTTAACATTCAAACAATTGCATGGAAGTTCATTGTACAAATAGTAGGAAGCAGAAGAATGTATTTGGTCTGATCTTGGCATGATCTAAACGAGCAATCTGCAAACAAGGTATTATTAATGTAAAATTATCTTTTGATATTTTGTTTTGGTATTTTTGGATCTTCTTAAATTTTCGTAATTATGTACCAACAGATACGATGCGGTAGCCTTTAAATTAAATGCTAATACGTTTTATTTCTGTGGTGTGGGTATCCTGGACAGGTGCATTTGCCCCAGCATTTCCACAACCTCCAAAAATTTAGAGTAAATTGCGCTGATTTTGTAAGTGAATCTGTAACAATGAAATATTAACAATTTTTTTTTAAAAAGTCGAGTAGTATTCCTATTATATGCGATGCAAAATGCACAGATTTTTCGGAGCCTCTATCCTAAGCTTTTTAGATACTAATCTCTAAAATTGATTTATTTAAATCAGAAAAAAGCCGGATACTACTGGAGTAGGAGGCATTTATTTGTATGTACTATACCTACTTGTCCGCATACAATGTACCTACTTTTTTCAAAATAATAGAAGCGTTCTAACAGAAATGGTTTTATATCCTTTCCTGATGTAATAAAACTTGGAACCACATGTTTTATCGTTTCGTGTACTTTGATGATTGTACCTGTAGTAGCCAGTAGGTCTTTTACAACAAAGACAAATGAAACAATTATGCGTTATTGTATTTCCATCTCTTTGACGCTTGTAGATGTCTGGTCGCTCTATTAGAACACTTTTAGGTTGGATTTACATTGTACCGATGTTGGAAGTATTAGGTGTGTCAATGAAATAATTGCACTACGAACTTTTCATATATATGTATACTACATATTATCTTTTGGACATTGTTAATTATATCTATAGTCTGTTGTTTGTTCTAAATGTATTACGAACCAAGGAATCACATTTTGCGATTTCAAAACTATTTTCAGTCTTCTATCCAAAGATCTATCGTTTAATATTTTTACTAATTTACTGTCAGGGAAAGAACTACTGCTACTCTGTGTTTGTTTTTTCTTCCTAAAGTCTTTGATCTACCTTTCTTCAACCTACGTTCATTGCTTTTATTAGTATTTGCTCTATTGCTATATCAGTTGAAATTTCATGTCATAAACTAACTTTGTTATAAATCTGTTAAATAGGTCATCACACAATGTAGGCACCACTTCCACATTAAGAAGTAGTAATTCGTTTTGACAATGATCTATGTGATTATTTCAGATCAGTACATTCTCACTAGAAGTCGCTCCTCATAATAAGCAACACTTCATGTTTAAACCATAAGTTTTTTTAATAATGATGTATCCTATATTTCTAAGGGACATTAACAGGGCAAATAAAGATTGTGATTACAGAAATACCGGTGGAGAATGAGTCAAATAACTGGTTATACTTACTTACAATTCTCTTGAGATTAACTTCATCATTTATCAACAAATTGTACATTATCATCCGCTCTTATTCCAAGTTGATCTATCCACCAACATTGAATTGACAGTGAAATCGTGAATCACGTCGAATAAAAATGCAGTTTGTGAATAAACGTATGTTGCTAGTTCTTGATACTATATTTTCATTTTCTTAATACCAGTGGTGTATCATAATTATATTTGAATTAACACTATTGCCATGTAGCATTAGACGCAGCCATAATAGAATGTTATTAAATAAACTATCCCAATTTTTCGAAATGTTCATTATGTTCACGACACAGCTGTACTCCGCGTTTCATATTGTTCAACGATCGTGCATGCAGATGTAATATTAATAACTTATTAAATAATTGCATCTTAAAGTTCTTAAGGGGACGACTTCGTCAGTGTCTGGATAATTAGGAATGTAGATCAAACTTTTCTGATACGCCAAATGCTTCTCTCCAAAAGTGCGTGTCTCATGAACTTTCCCGCCTTTGAAGTGATTTATTCCATGAGCTGGCATCTACATCAATGTATAATAGCTTATGTCCTGCACATAATCTGTGAAGATTTCGGAAAGCAGTCGATCGTCTCGGAATTTCTAACTCTGGTAATGTCATGACCTGTTCATCACTGTAATTTGAAAGATATCGCTTGCAGGTCTTTTCCTGTGCTAGTGAACTCATTCTCTCCTATGTTTTAGCACGAAATCCACGAAACGTTTCTTTGGCCCTTTTTCCTCAGGACCTATACGAATCACTAAAGTAGTCTATTAACTCCTCCAGGTCCTCAGAGCTGTCATAATTTTCTATGAATTGGGAATGGTTCATGAAACAGATTAGCAGATACACTAATAGACGTCTAGTATCCTTCCATGAGATTTTGGACGCTTACATATGGTTAATGTAGATGCTGTTTTTTTCAACATGGGCAACAGAAAAAAATCTAAAGTCACAATTTCGAATAATCATCATAAAACATTTCCAAATATTGTAAGCGTTGGGTATCCTGTATCCTTCTTTTGATTTGTCAGAAGTTGATTGTAAAACCTAGCCAAAATTTTCGTGTGAAATCTTTCGGCGGTAATCGTATCATTGAAAAAATAGAACCCACGATGCGTGTTCTAGACATTCCATTCCAAATTTCGATTGGATGCAAACTAATTAAATTATACGAATTTTCTGAAACTTCGGTTTGGTGCAAATGGGGACCTTTGTGCCACAAATTCGAATTAATTGCTTAGAACTTTGTTGTATTCGTTTCCCTTCCATCTTTGTCAATTTCCGCAATTCGAACAATTGGACGACCTGCAGATTTTCCTTTAACAATTACAATTGTTATTTTCAAAGCGCTCTTCAATTTGTTCTTCGTTTTTCCTCATAAATTTTGTTGTATTTTCTGGCAAAAATCATTCTGTGTGTCCTTTGCCCATAAGAAAATTACTGAGGTTGTTGAACCATTCAAATGTTGGAAACAATATTGTATTGATTTTGTAGTTTAGTTATATCAACATTTTCTATAAAATCTCTGCTTTTTTTCCGTACATTTTGTTCGATTAATCTTTTCTTATATTATCTATCTGAAGAGACTATGAATTAAATAATTAGGTAGGTATATAAATGATATAATACCCATAAGATGACACCTAAGCATAATTGTATGTGCAAAGTTAATAAAGATTATTATTTATACCATATATTCCTGAATTGTACTATATTATACAGCGTGTCTCACTGTGACCACCCATTAGAATATTTCAGAAACTACTATGATCTGAATTTTGAAATTTTGGGTAATGGGGTTTTCGGGCATGACCTCCTCAAATAAAAGAATGGCGTCTACGTAACACTTCCGGTTTTTCCGGAAATGGCACCAACTTTGTTATTTTAAATGTAACACCCTATATATTATTCCGATTTTGCATTCTACGTAAAATTTTAGGTGGACTTTCATCAAGTTTTCTTATTCCTAAAATTAACGGTGTTTAAATTAACCATGTGAATTCTACAGCAAGAAAGGTAAAGGAACCAACCATATTCACACGAGAGATAGCTGGACCCCTAAGCTTCCCATATTCATCCATACTTTCAAAGTGGCTTAATTGCATACAGGGTGGTGGAAATTTAATGCCGAGTTTAGTTAACTTCAAATCATCATAAGTTGGTTTTTTCAAATGGGGTACATTGTATGTTTCGTCGTAGTTTGATGCACAATTTCATTCTCTTTCGAACGGTATCATGGTCCCCTATCTCTTCTAGTTTTTGAGATATTTACTGGTTTTTTGTGCAGTCAACTACTATCGGAGTAAAAATGCAAGGCCTCTGACTTTAGAAGCTTGTATCTCAGTAATTAACAATCATAATTTAATGAAATAAAGTACATTTAAAAGATCATTTATTCCTACATAAAGGTGTACAGTTTTAGATTTTTGAAACACATCGTTAATTTTCTGTATTAATTTATGTGCGAAAAAGCGCTAATTATGGCTCAAATCTCACAAGCGCTCGATTTTAAAAATTAATTACGGCTATATTATTGAAACTGAGTGGTAGATACTTATATATTTGACAAGTGTATACTTTTTTGTCGGTGTGAGATGCTTTTGAGGCCAATTGGTTTATTAGTCTTAAAACTATAATGAAAAAAACGACATCTTGTGTAACTCAGTACCTGAACGTTCGATATTAATAATATTGACAGTAACATAACAAGGTTAAAGCAATGATATTGTGGTCCAACACGATTCACAAAAATAATGCCATGTATACATGTATTATTTAAAAGAAATTTGGAAAAAAGGATGGATGCTTGCGTTCGCGCGGGAGGTGCGGTATGGGGTGTAAGATGGTGCCGTACACTATTGCTATGAAGCGCATGTTTTTGTACAATGCTAAAGAATAATTACATTGTTGTGGTTTGCCGCTCACAATTTACGATGTGGTAGATTACCTCTCGCGGGAATATGTGCGTCTTTCTTTCGCGATAATTATAACATTTACTTTGAATTACAAGAAAACAAATTTTGTTTTCAATAAAGCAATAATGCTGCTCGATTCGAGTAATACAAATTTAGCATTTAAAACAAGAATTTTTTCTTCACTTACCGTATGTTGCAAAATAGCAGATTTTCGGTTAGGGCTTATAAAACCAGTTAATTATATGAATAATCAATATTTATTGGCTGTCGACTTTTGAGAAGTATGTGTGCTACAACATTTGTAAATTTGGTAACAATTTATGAAACAATAACAATTTTATGATAAGTTAAAACTGACCGTCAGCCAGGAAAATACTAAATACAGCGTTTTTATTGCTGTTAATTAAAATAAAAGTTAAACAACTGATTCTACCAATTTGATTTTTACACATGTTAAACATATATAAATGACTAATGTACTGCCTAAAAATGAAGAAATTTCACCCCCCAGTTTCTTCGTTATCACCACTTAAAGCCAGAAGCCTTGCATTTTTACTCCGATAGTAAGGTCATTCAATTTCTTGCGAAAATGGCTTAGCAGAACTTCAAAACAAACTACTTTTCATGAGAGATTTAATTGCATCGTGTATTTGATCCCGCATCTAGAGCACGAGAATTTTGGGGAGTTTGCTGGTCGATTACGCGCACTTTCATCGCTTGTCAAAAGAGATGGAGGTGGGCTGGGCCGTGTCATCTCCGGACCTTTTCGTTGATCGTTTTTGCCTCCTCCTTCTTTTTCCAAGGGCAAATCCTTGGGGGTCGGGGTAGGATTTTTGGGGTCCTTACCGTTAACAATACTCGTGTGAAAACACACACTACGTCACAGACTCTCACGTTTATTAAAATCACAAGCTTGAGGTAACTACGGAACCAAAGTCGCAGACCTCCGCGGGTTAAAATATGTAGTAATTTCAATTTAAAAAAAAGTTTTTATGTACAAGATCCTTATCTAAACTCAGACGAACACAAGTATTTACAATGTTTTTAATTAAATTTGATTATCTGCAACAGGAAACTTGCTTGCCGATACCAAATCAATAGTTAAATAAAGTCCACATTTTCCGAAAACCCAGTCCAGTTTTAGTATAAATTGATATTCGTATCGAGAACGATAGTAAATTTTAATATAAACACGTTGAAATTTTGCTAAATAGTGAATTTTTGAAATGATTTACACTTTTTCAGCAATTTTTATTGGATTGTTCTCGATTACACTAATTATGTAACGAAATGTCCAGTACCAAGTACGGTTCGTTTCAATTGCACTTTGTAAATTAGCGGTATAGTTAAGATTTTTCGCCACTATTTACGGTCTTTATGCACTTTTCTCCTCCAAAATGGCACTAGGTTTTTGAAATTTTCAGGGGTCCTTCGGCGTTTGACCCTTAGCCAAAATTAAACGGAATTAGATTTTTAACCCACTTTTAACACACACAAAACAACTTATTCCCGGAGCGTTTAGAAATCACGTCCGGCGCGTATAAACGTTAAAAGAGTCATCACCAGTTATTAGTTATCATGTTGCCAGTCAGATTATATATTCTGGCGGGATAGCAAAATCCCATAATGTTACAGCCCTCTAATCTTCACCTGATAATTGTTTTTTTCTCTGCCTCCGTTGAGAATACCATTCCTAAATGATATCTATCGGAGACTGTGTGGGTAAGTGATAATGTAGGATTAAGCATTTCTTGCCCCTAGTATCGTTACCAGTGTCGGATAAACATCACCATCTTTCCAGGTTGCCATCAGTTCTTCTATCAGACGAACCAGAGTGCCTTGTGCACTTTGATAGGATGGTTTATTGATATCGTACTTCTGATATACACTCTGCAATGGATACAGCGCCGCGCCGGTTCGATTGGCGGAAGAAAATTAGGGGCACGAGTAACACCGATAGCTTTCCATGCCATGGTTTTCCCATATGAATCGTTGATTTGTATCGCAGACACTGTGACTAAGTGCACTGATGTTATTAACTATACCGAGCTCGCCTCGATGGCTTATACAGCGCAGAATTACGATGCGCCATTTTTCCTGTCACCAACACTAATCGCAAAAGTCAATAAAGGTTAAAAAACTTGAGTTACTGAATAGCGTAATTAATGAAGAAATTTTTGTCTTTCACACTTCGAAACATATCTCACCATCTGCGCAGCCTTTTTTAAGATGGACGTGTTCTGGAACCAGTGTCGATAAGCACACGTACTACTCTCGTACCACTGACTTGAAATCACGTCATACAATACAGAGAGATCTACTTCTTTATTCGAAACGTCATTATTTATAATTAGTTTTAACAGCTCGCGAACATATGTGTTTATTTGTAACTGCTCTCCACCGATACGTGCTTTCCAGCAATCTCTATAATTTCATGGTAATTTTTACCTATCATGGGGAAGCTCTCGACAAGCTGCCTGGTCCTATTATTAACAGCACCGTTGCTTGTAACAAATATTCTACTTTATCGTCAAGATCTATGCTAGGGTCGTCATGTACTTTGCTGGATTGGGTCCAAAACTGTAACTAATCCTTCACATTACCCCCAAAGCTTTTGAATTGAATTGAATTGAATTCTGATACGAATATTCTTTCAGTTTTAACTGCAGAAGAGCGAACCTTTTCCTATACCCGTCGCGCAGTTCTATTTCATTTTCTGTTACACTGTTGACTTCAAGTAGGGTGGCGTAGATTTCTTCATCTAGCACCTTTAAAGTATACGTGTCCCCCGTCATTAGATGTGCTTTCATCTCGTTAATTTCACCACCACTTGATATGAAATTAATTATGCTATTTTTTTACACTATTTGCTAAAGACGATTCGCTACACTTTCCGCTTTTTTTTTTAATGTTCCATTCCGACATGTCAATTAATGTTAAGTCACGTACTAAAACGATTACCAAAATAGGTTTTCAGATTAACTCTGACATATCTATAAATCAATTAATTTATTTCTCGTAATCTGCTTTAAGCAAATGGTTTGTATTTTTCATCAAATTTGTCAACCCCTTGGCAACGCAAACCAAAAAGGCAAAACAAAAACTCATTTTTCAAGTAACTCAAATGACGTATTTAAAATTATTTTATTTGAATCTGACGGGGACGGGAAGCGTTTGTCACAATACCCGTTAACGCTGAATATGACTCCAGATATACTAAAAGAACTATCAAGCAAGCACGACTGGGGTATCATCATGTGAAGATGTGGTGATATTTTCAATGGCGTCATGCTGCCGTACATAAAAGATAATATGCCAGAAGGACAATGGGGTGACGGTTGTGAAGTGGCCGGCGCAGTTCTCTGATTTAAGCTGTATAGAAAATTTATGGAAGTACCTTAAAAACCCCCTCTCAAAATTGTTATTATTATCGATTATAACATCAGCGTTATTTTTTTTGCCATACCGTTTTGCAAAAAGGCAATGTATTTTTTATTTTACTGTGCAAGATACCAAGCTAAGGGTTCAGTGTAAAGGAGACATAAACATACAAGATGTCCTATGACCATTTAATGCAATAATAATTATTTTTACACAAAGCACCGCAAAATTCATTATTTTTGCGACATTCTTATTCTTTCTTCCGCCACAATATATCTAGTCTACTGTACTTGGGTTGATAGGTATATTGCCATTGGCTGACGGACTTCGTCCTTAATTGAATAAGTTGAGACGTTAGATAGTGGGTATAAACATTTGGGTGGGGTGTATGAATTTCGGACCAGATGTCCGCTCTGTTTCCTTTAGTTCTTGAGTTGTGATTCACTTTTGTCGGCTTTAGTAAAAGTGGACCTGACGTAATAGAGCCCTCTACTCGTTCCCTTCATGGTTTCCTCCATCAGTTTTTTTCACCGAACCGATTCTTCCTCATGTTCCTGCCTGTTAGACTCTTTCGAGTGTGGTACCCTTTTTGAATTTGCTCCTCACAACCTCTTGCAAAACTCGTTTTGCCTAACTTACCTTATTGCATTCGAGGAGCGTGTCGATATATTCTCCCTTACTTATTGCTTTATTAAAAAACTGTACTCGTGATCGGGAAAATCTCCCATCCCATCAGCATGACGTTTTCCTCTCTTCTGATGACCATGCGAAGGTTTAAATCTATGATCTCCCGTTCCGCCGAGTTTTTCACCTTGCCAGGACAATTTTTCAGTTTGCCTTTTAAGATTTCCTTACAGCAATCCTGTTTAGTTTTCCTAGGAATACTGTATGCCATTGTACTCGTTTGGTTTATCCAAAGTAAAAATTAATTTGCCTGAAGTGGGATATAAGGGGAAGGTTTACTACTCATAAAAGCAGATGCATGAAAAAAATGAACAAATAATATATGACTAATTGAACTTAGTCGTACAATAAAGATTGGTTAACTTTACTGACACTACGTGCAGATCCTATAAAAGGCACCATCCGTACCTGTAAGTAGTTTTATTCTTAACTTGTTTGTGTCTACTAATTACACTCCTAAATACGGCACACTTTCCACAATTAAAAATAAGTCGTAAGGGGCTATAAATTTATCAAATTTTATGAGCGGATATGTTAAATAAAAATAAAATTAAGCGTTACGTAGAAAATATGAACCGCGATTATGCACGAGAGAGTAATTATCCTTTGTTAAACAAAATATATCGCAGCTTTTAAATGACTATTATTTCTGGCATTTTCATGATTCATGTAGTCAATCGCAATTTATCCATTGGCTGTCAAATGCGGTTGGCTAACCTTTATCTATCTTAATCCGTCCTCTGTGGCCAAAAGCGTCTTATCTGGTCGCGTCCCCGTCGAGATAAGTCCTGAAAGATGACTGCAGAGGCTAAAGTTCGACGTTGGACTCTTTAAATAACGATAGAGTTTTTCCAAATGAAAGCACAGCAATCTTTTTACTTAGAGAGAATGTAAAAATAGAAACACAGAACCTCAACTGATACTACTCAAGCTAATTAATTCCGTACGCTATTATTACCATGTTTTTGTGGCTTTAATGACCCAATTGTATACGCATTCCCTTAAGTATTCCACATGAATAATTCAATTAACGCCTATCTGACTATTATATTCATATATGAATATGTAGAAATGTTTCTGTAGTCGTTATAGAATTAAAAGCAATTTATAAGCCTTGGCAGATGTAATTAAGCGTATGATGGGGTTCTATATGCAATACGTTAAAATGAAATTGCAAACGATCGCACTGTTGGTCATTACCATATTTGTAGTATTCGTATCTGATTGTGACTAACAATTCGTATTACGTTTGGATGGCTGCCGAAAGAGATATCATTCATGTGTGTTCGGAATAATAAATATTACCACATGGATTCATTTTTTGTGTTGTATTTGATCTAAAATCCGATCATTATTTTATCGTTTGTTTGACATAACTCACTACATTAGTATTTTCCTACAAAAAAATGATTAATTACTACACTATCTGATAACAAACGCTCCGAGATAATATCGTTGACGTCCTTAAAACTACCTAGGCTTTGTTGTGTAAAAAAGGCGATGTGTTTACATATAAATATGTATAACCCCTAATGAATAATCAATACTTAAGATTGTTTGGTTTAAACTTTTCCAATTTCTTGTTTCCGCCAACGAAACTTGTAAAATTCTTTGCTACCAGATTTACTATTTAAATTACCTACCGTAACCCAGTTTGGATGAATTTTAAATTTCAAGAATTAGTACGGAAATTGATAAACTTTTTCGACTCTGTTTATATTGGAAATCAACCCTTCTTCCACAATTACCTGACGAATAATATTATAACGCAAGAGACGTTCTCAAAGTAATCAGAAAACTGGGAAGGTGTAGATAATGTTTTGAATATTAGCTAAAAAGCTTTTGCAACGTTATATTTTTGGCGGTCGTAGTAGATGGCGCACACAAGCTCGTTAAATCCAAATCGTGAAAATTAGTATACTTTTACATAAAATTTTTGCATGCGGCCGACAGAACATATAAAATATAGTAGCACGCTAACATAAATTCTAGCAAGGGAAGCACCTGGAAAAACTGGAACGAATAAAAACATAAAAGAGTACAATAAAGCCACGAAAAAAATCCGCTTTTACAAGCACCTTTAAAGTTAAAACTAATTGGGGCCCGTGTCAGCATTACTCGGTTCTGCTATCAACCAGTCGGCTCTGTAAATAATGAGATGTCCATTTAGCAACGGTGCATCTCTGCCCTAGGTTCCAGAATAAATGATGTTCCCAGAGTCGTTTGTTGCGAGGTGACGGAGTGACTTGTTAGCTGCCGGACGACTTGGGGTAAGTGATCTGGGCTTAGGGACGGAGCTTTAATTATCTTCATTCATCGTCGCTCAGATACAACTGGGATTTTCATGTCGACGACTAGCATTGATGTGTAACCGCCACTTTGTTCCTTCCTATGAAATGATACGGCCCTTAGTAATACGATAACCTCAAATCTTAATTTTCATCATGTTAACGGGCCGACGCTGTTACATTCTCCTCCGTATTATCAGATGAACGTCTATACAAATAGAAGTCTCCATTATTTCTTTCGTTTAACTTCGTCTTTACACCTCTTTCACGTGAACGACTTATATTGGTTATACATACCCTTTCATAAATTATGTTTGCGTTCTGTAAATTCCATTTTATTTAGTTATTATAAAGACGATTTCAACTTATCTGATCGCAATGAATTACATCCGTGACAGATTTACGTTGAGGACCTCAAATGGGAAAAAAACAGGAGGAGGATGTACCCATTTTGACAAAGAACACACTGACAATTTCACTACGATTGTGGGGGGGGGGGGGGGGGGGTTGAATGAGTGACCAGTGCTTTAAAGCATAGTCATATGTGCCACAACTTACTTGCCCTTATTTAATCTCATGTCGGTCCGTCACAACATCGTGCGTGTTGTTGTTTTTATTATTTTTGTGCATTTCATTACCACAATTATAGACTCGATTGTTTTATTAATATGCGGCGAAGCATCTCATTTCTTCATCATTTCACTTTTCACTTGCTATAGTTTAACTTCCCTCATAATTTTACTCCATCCACATCCCCCTTATTTTCCCTGGCTCTTCAAGCTTCTACCTCGGGTTTGTCTTTGCGAGAACCCTTTTATTTTTACCATCGTTTAAGTTTAATTTATTTATTAGTGGTTAAAAGTTAACCTATAATATATTGATATTGGGCCCCCTTTAGATAACCACATATTACTAGATGTAAGTTCACGTCTGTATTTGGTTTGAAAATGAGAATGCTATTTCTCGAAACATGTCGCCACCACATGTTAATTAATCACCGTTAAGGGATTAAATTACATCACATGTGAATTAAAGTCATTTGAAGGGGAAGGTATTTATTTCACCTGTATCTCAAATAACATGGCGTCTTCAGTCAACGTTTATCAAAGGAAAAAATTGAAGGTCAGTATTTTTGGCATCCCATATTGTTGTGTAATTTGGCGACATATAAAACAAGATTTGAAAGTCAAAATCAGAAAGTATCCAGGAACATAATAATCGCTCACAACGCAAAAAAAACTGGAAGTTTTCTAGTAATCACGAAAATATTGGCCATCCAAACCGCATTGTATTGTACCTACTCAAAATGTACTGCGAAAACTGCTTAGACGTGCAAAATGCATTTAGTTCATCGACAGACACTACTGTTAGTGCCGTTTCGGTTTATTTTGCAACATTTTCACAACTTTTCAGTCAGAATGGAATGTGAATGTGAATAAAATAGATACTTTAAGTTTTTGATTATTACTTTCATGTATTCAAATCATGATCTTGAATTGGAACGATTTAATATAGGTTTTGCCCATACGAATAAATTCAAACCTACAATGTGAGCAAGTAGGTCGAGATAATGTAATTAAACTTCGGGAAGTTTTTTTATAAAAATCGCCAATAAAGCTATTCAAGATGGAATTTTAGCTACTTGTTTGCCAAAAAGTTTATAATGGCTGTATGCAACGTTTGTCAAAGGAGACTAATTTTTCAGGAAATTTCATAGTTGGGACGAAGTTATGAGAGAAAAATGGGTGATAGACGATCTTTTAAGTTTGTAGAAAAATTAGATGCTGAGAAGTCGGTTATTAGGCAATTGCAAGGGAAAGAGAGTCACTATGGAAACAAAGTCTCGAAGAATCTGTGTATCTTCGGAATTTAACATTTCTACAATTCATTTATAACTAGCCAATAATTTACGTGACAATATTTACACTTACGTTTCCCTAAATCATTAACGTATCATGACAAAACCTAATCCCATGCATTCATATAATATACAATAGAGGTAATATTGATATTTGTTCGTTTAGTTTCTTTTTAAAAGTTTTAGTGTTTTTTAACCTTGATTGCAGGCGACATTTTATTATACTCTTTGATAGCATTGTACAAGTGAGCTTTGACATTTACTGGTTCGTTCAAGATCGTTTCTAAAATGCTTTGCTTGCCTTGTAGCGTGATCATGAATTTCATTTCCAATAATTTAGCTTAAATTTGATTTTACTTTATTAAAAAAAATATTATGAATGAGTTTAACTTTTTCAAATTTCCTGTTTTCAAGGGTGGAAAACATTGAATTCTGATATAGTGAAGCAGTCGGAGTGTCACAATTTTATTCTGAACCTTTTGTAACTGATCCATCACATATGTGGGAGCAGTGCCCCAAAAAGGTATTAAGTAGAATGTAATCTGTGGTTCGTTCTATGAACGCGTTGTAAATCATCTGTTTTGTTTTTATTTTTACATAGAATGAGTACCTCTTAATTTAGTGTCACCTCCTTAAGTGGCGAGTTATTGATATGTATATTCAGTTGATGTGCTGGTTTATTTTTTTGCTTGATTAACAAATGCACCGTTTGTTGTTGTTGATGCTTAATCGATTATATTGTAGCCATTTGTGATAAGTAGTTAAATCCGTGTTCACTACTGATTTTAGATTCTTAAGGACTGTTCCAGCATAGACGATAATTGCTGCAGCGAAGTTGAAGTATCGTCCTATTAGTCCCACTAATGATATATGAAGCACTAGAGAATGTATTCCACTGGGCCTAAAGTTGATCCTTGTGGAACACCTATTATTGCTTCTAATACTTCACTCTTAACCCCATTAACTACTGTGTACAGTTTTGTATTAATGAGATAGCTTTTAAATAGATTACAAGCTGGTACCTCTTAAGGATATTAAGGTCGAATGTATTTTGCAAATCTGCAAAGCTTACTACTACGTATTTGTTTTTATTTAGTTCTTTGGATATTGTCTCAAGTAGGTCAGTTACAGCATTTACAATATCGCTGTGTGTTTGAAATACGTACTGAAATGGAACAATTTTAAGGTTACATTGAATAAAATTTTGAAGTCTAGATTATGATCATTTTCTCGGCTATATTCGAGAACACACTCGATAATCTAATTGGTCGATAATTATTTAGATCCTCTTAAGGTGGCGTTTCAGGGCGTGTGGAGTGGCATTATAAGAATGGTTTAAATGCGTATGACTGCGAAGAAAGCTTGAAATAAACATTTGGCGATCAGGTGCTTTCCTTGACAACAATTTACAGATGGTACAAGGAATTCGAACGCGGAAGAAGTACAGTTGATCACCAGAAAGGCACAGGCTCTCCCATTACCACTGTGACAAAGGAAAACATGGCTGCGGTGAAGAAGATTACGGAAGCAGATTACAGAACAAGTTACGACGTAATAGAGGCTCAATTGGAGATTGGATCCTCATCTGTGAAAACAATAATACACGGACATCGAAAAAAAGTCGTAAGTCGTTTTGTACCCCATCATCTTACAGATTCTCAAGAAACAGATCGAGTACCAATTTGCTACAAAACTTTAACATTGACTTGTCTCTCGTGCAACGTTCGGCGGTCCTGCTACTGATGTTTGTAGGTATTGCGTAAGAACACGAACCAAAGTAGGTTTGTCTCCAAAATTCTTCTGAAAAACAGAAAACATCCACTGAACTAAAACTACACAAATTTCGTGCATCACAATACCATAAATTAATGAAAACTTAAGAACAATTTCATACTATGCTTCGATTTACAACCAGTTTAAGCGTTACCAAAGGTACCCTATTCAGAAGGCATTTTACGCTTAACAATATTGTCAATATATTTTTTTGCATTCGCAAACTGAATTGTCGGGAACCAATATTCTGTCACCGATTTTTTGAAAATTACTGTATTTTCTGAAAATGCGACAATAAATCGGTTTTTTTAAAGATGGGAACCAAAACAAAAATAGTTATGTCGTACGCGTGAAATTAAAACACTGTCATCAGTATTAAAGAATCACCCGGTATTTCATCTATATAATATCCATCCATCATAATTAACATAAGAGTTAAGAAATAAGGTATCAAAAGTTATATGATTATATAACTTTTGATTATAATCGAAATTCGACCACCCTGTAGATTTACAGGGGGTAAAATTGCTTATTTTTGATAGTCATGTAATTAATTATAAAATCATAGAAATAGCTTTTCAATTTTAATACAAAAACATACGCGGGGCTCAAACAGTAAAACGTACTAATAAATAGACGTGTAGTGCGATACTTCACTTACTTATTTAACATATTTTTAATTGTGACATTTGTTTCTTTTGCGTAACCTGTACCTACAAAATATTAAATTCCTGTACAGACAAGCCCCTTCATTATTTATTCAATATTGGTAGGTAGTACAATGTACCTAATGAACAGCTCACCCTTCTTCTTATTTATAATTATGAACCTTAAAAAGGTTTTTCCAATTTTTCAACACGTTGTCTCATTTTTATTAAGAGCAATTTCCCTCTGTTTGCACTATAAACAACCCCTAAGCACCGTTTTAATTTTTAGCACGCCATATTTATTTATACATGAAACATTCTTATATTACTCGTGCACGTCCTCCTAAAATAGCGAGATAATTTCTCCAATCCAAGACCCCGGTGTTGATTTAAGAGGTGTATATTTCGTTTATTCGATTAATTTACCGTTGTTTTTGTTTTAAGAACTTTCGTGTTATTTTCATAACGTGCAGCGTTATGAATGATCATATACAGGGTGTCTCACGGTGACCGTCGGTCAAGAACTGTAAAAGCTAGAAATTTGAAATTTTGCACATGCGACATGGAGTGTTTAATCTATTAAATAAAAATATTTTCCAAATGGCAGCACTTCCGGAAATACCGGAAGTGAGCATCAACTTCTTTATTTTAAATACAAACGAGGCAATTTTTTCTCACATTCTGATGTGTCATAAAATGTTTAGTAAGTATAGTTAAAATAATCGGCGTATCAATTTTTATTGTTGAGAAAAAAAATTTTTTTCACTGAAAAATGTCAAAATCTTGTTTAGGAAATAAAAATTGAAAGTCGAAAGTGGTAAAAGTTAGGGAAATGGGATTTTAGGTTCTCAATGTCAAAAGATTGAGCCACAATTGTCTGTCATGGATTATAAAAAATTGCCCGCGGTTAAGTATCTATTTGACGTTATTTCCAGACTTAAGAAAAACTTTAAAAAAGTCTCTTTTTTTTAATGAAATGCCTATTTAATTATCAGCCTATTCGATGCAGAAATAAATTTCCTTTAAATTGATATACCTGCTCCTATACCTAAAATCAATGATTACAGAGTTATTTACATTTTGCTAATTAAATTTATAATTACATAATTTTTTGAAAATTTTCAAAATTTTTTTATTCAACTACTTATTTAGGGAATTTTTGCGTTAAATAGGCAACTTATATCACTGGAATGTAAATCTTATCGATTTTCTCAGTATGGTTTCATTCGTACTTTTTATGCTCGTGACGATTTCATATATTATTCCCACCCACATAGTTTATTCGAAAAATGAGTTTATAAATTTATCGCAATGCGTCATTTTTTTATCACCAACGAATCGATTTTTAATTTTTAAAATTGGTTTTTTGAAAAAACCTTGCCTTATCGGCATCGAATCACCAAAAGTTTATTTGTTTTTTGGAATCAATGGAAATTTTTAATTTTTTTTAAGTTAAAAATGAGATATTTTGTTTATTTTTTTATAGCTTAACATCCGTTAAGAATATGTATCTTATCCTGTTTTCTCAGCACCCTGTGTGTTTCGTCGCCTTTCTCACAATCTCTTTCCAATCTTGTCTGTCGTGAACTTTGGATCTCCAATCACTAGCTCCCAGCCTTTCCAGATCCCCAGTAACCTAATCCCAGCTAGCTCTGTCACCCGTTGGTCTTTTCACCATATCTTCTCCGCCTCGCATGATATGGCGCAACCACCTTATTGGCTGTGATTTAACAAATTTCACCACATCTTCTCCTCTACACATTTGTACTTCTTTTCGAGAACCCTGATGTTAATTGTGTTATTGTAAAAATATAATTTAAATGTTAACCTATAATTTATGGCCAATATTGGGCCCCCTTTAGATAACCACATGTTACTATACTTATGTGAAGTTCACATTTGTATTTGGCTTGAAAAAGAGAATTTAACATTCTCCAAACATGTCGCCATCACACATGTCAATTGATTAAATTCGTTTGAATGGGAAGGTAGTGTATTTATTTCACCTTTGATTTTTATCATTGACTAAATAACTCTTTTTATACACTTAAGTGAATGTTATTTCTTACGAAATAGCAGGATATAGGAAGGGCGCTTACGTAAACTATCTTTATATTATAGTCCGGGAGCCAGTGACCGTTTAGAGTTAGTCATTTTGCAAAAGCTGAAAATTTTTCCTAAGCTTTATTTAGCATCCCTAGTAAGTAAATGGACCTCCAGCTGGCGCACTTGCGGGGGGTTTAGCTGCGGCGGCCCCCCAAACATGTAAAATATTGAGTGCCAATCACGCAGCGTTTGCGTGATACTAACATTTGTGGGGAGGCCGATCACGCAGATGTTGCGTGATGTGTACGTGTCTGTTTAAGGCAGGATATTCGCTGCGGCGTGGCTCACAAATAGTTGTTCTGGTGTCGGCTTGCTGAGAAGAGCCTTAATAAACAAAAAGTCGACCGGTGTCTGACAAATATGACAAGCATTACGTCGTAGCCAGGGAATGTGTTAAAAAAATTAATACCACAAAAGCTGAAACTTTGCTAACATGTTGATTGTTATAAATAAATGGAAAACGGTAGCCAGCTAAAGTAATGGTGGGGGATTATGTGCCAGCTGGACACTTTTCCCTCACTAAATGTAAAGCTGGATATTTGTTTCGTTTAACTTATTAAGTTATTTGTTGTAGCCGCGCACCCAGAGGGGGTTTTGGGGGTTCAACCCGACAAATACCTTCGCCTTCAAAATTTAGCAATATTGCTGTACCGTAGGTAGTGTAGGTATACAAAAAAGTGTTGGATACGCACCACGCACCACTTTGTTTCTTCGATGAAGTTAGATAGTCCGCTTAACTTTTCTCAGATATGTTTGCCCCCCCCCCCCCCCCCCCCCCCCGAAACAAAAACCTGGATGCGTCCCTGATCTGTTGCATTACCAAATTTCAACTCTTGCGGAATTCTTACATTTAGTGAGAGAAAAGTGTCCAGCTGGCACATAATCCCCCACCATAACTTCAGCTGGCTACGGTTTTCCATTTATTTATAACATAATCAACATGTTAGCAAAGTTTCAGCTTTTGTGGTATTAGTTTTTTTAACACATTCCCTGCCTACGTAATGCTTGTCATATTTGTCAGAATCGGTCGACTTTTGTTTATTAAGGCTCTTCTCAGCAGGCCGACACGAGAACAACTATTTGTGAGCCACGCCGCAGCGAATATCCTGCCTTAAACAAACACCTACACATCACGCAACATCTGCGTGATCGGCCTCCCGACAAATGTTAGTATCACGCAAACGCTGCGTGATTGGCACTCAATATTTTACATATTTGGGGGGCTGCCACAGCTAAACCCCCCCCAAGTGCGCCAGCTGGAGGTCCATTTACTTACTAGGGATGCTAAATAAAGCTTAGGAAAAATTTTCAGCTTTTGCGGTATTGGTCATTGGAAAAGGTCGCTGGCTCCCGGACTATTATGACGGGAGTGGCGCTGTGAAGATTTGGGGGCAGAGCTCGATATGAACACTTTCACAACTCCATTATTTGTCGACAATTTATAACATTGCACTGTTTGTCTATGGTGTATAAAGTCAATGGTTATATTATCCACACAGAGACCATTTGATTGCAAATAGTTGAACAATTTGACTTGCCCTCCGATCAATGAAAGACAAAGGGTGTACAAACTCCCAAGTTCCGTCCCAACCAATTTAAACATAAAATTTTGAATTTTTATAAAACAGATGACGATGAGAACAATTTTTGAAATACATCTCTAAAAGGGATAAATTTGGCAACAGCAAGTAAGTAGGTACGTTTTCTAAAACTTCTGCGCCTTAATTAATTTTGATTTCCGGTTGAACAGTATTCTCTCTACCCGTTTACAGTAATTATCTTGCTTACTTAATGGGTACGGTTCAGACACGGTGTGGTGGTTTCAGATACAGTAAAATAATATTTTTATGCTAACGAAGTCTTTCTTGCATTTAAAACAACTTCATTGTACAAAAATTAAATATTATTCAAATCTACCCACCCAATCCTTATCTATGAATGTATTTAAGCTGACGTATGTTTTATCAAACTTTGTAATTATATCATACACGTAATTTTTCAGAAATAACCAAACATGCTCAGGTATTGTGCTGAAAATGCTTGGAAAGATTTAAAACCAGCTCGCTGTAGCGTTTCTAAATTGTATTGAATGTTGTATATGACCTGTTATCTCTTCAAAAGAACCAAGAAGCATCACTGCATGGTTTCGTGGATCTATAAAAATTCCTTCAATTGCTCCGATTCTTCGAATTCGCCTGACAATGTAAAGACAATTTCTTTAGTCAATTCCATAAACCATGCACTGGTATTGGTATTTAACAAAAATGGAAATGGCTGTTATTTATCACTGACTCGCCCATGCCTAGAGCAGGGGACCCGATAAGAACCTTTAACCAATCCACGTAACCAGATCCGCCGACCTACTTTCACCTTCTGCCAATCACAGTAGGTCGTCGAATCAAGCTTGGTCCATCGTTTATATGCTTAAAGTGGGGATTGGCAACGATATAATTTACAGATAGGGATACAAAAGGAAATATATAATGCCTTTCATGCATAATTTAGTGCGAATGTGTCATAAAGAGTATTAATTGCTGTTTTTTGAACTCAGTTTTGCAGAAACATCCACTAAATAATGACATCTTTGTAAATTCCGGATCACTAACGATCTAATGCAAATTAGTTTAATGTTTAATCACTTCAGTGTCACAACAAATTCTAATTGCAAACAGTTTTTCTTACTGCACGAAATTCTGAAGCACATTATAGCACCTTTAGTTATAAAAAGAGAAGGGAGGTCCTAATATAAGAATACGAGGATGGTAATCAAAAAGTACGATATTAATCAGAAAAAGGAGTAATTCTACTTACATTTAAATAAATTTACAATTAAGTTATCGAGCTTTACGGTTCAATCTATAACAAAACAGAAATACCGCATTTCTCTCGGTATAGCTCTAACTTTTCTCGTTTTTCTTTGTTGATCATCAATATTCTTTGACAAGTTTCACTTATTGTAAAGTTTGTGTAAACTTCAAAGTAGCGCTCGTCATTTTGCTGAAGTAGTTGCAACAACAACTAGCGGTAAATACAATCGCGAATCGCCAGAGGGTACACGTAATAGAATATATTATGTATTTACAACATTGCGTTTACACAACTTTATTTTTATTTTTATTTTTATTTTATTTTATTTTTTATTGCATTATTAATGATAAATTTGGTTTTCTGTAGTACTTTGGGACTTTATTGTGTGAATTTTTGTCGATTCCTGTAGGTAATTCTTGAAATAGAACCTTTCACGTCAATTAACAAACTGCGTACAAAGTTTATCAAGTCGAGGTCGCTTTGAGGTCCAGATAAAATCTAGGTTCACGAATGCTGTTGAGAAATCGACCTAATTCCTATTAATTGATAGAAGTACCGCACACAGAAACTGTATCTCGGTAAATAATTAGAAGTAATAAGTTATTTTGTACAATATAATATTGCCTACGTATATTAATGAGTTTGTAGCAAACAATTCTGTATTATGTTAATTGGAAGTTTGTATTATGGTTTGCCTACATTTTAAGGGAAATCGGGGATTTATGATCCAATTACATAAGCCCATATAATGAGTAATTCAATACGGACATTTACACCCATATGATCTAGAAAATTCTTGTTTAAGTAGAAACTTTGCTATAGCTATAGCGGCTGCCCCATCTATCATAATATCGTTCGCAGGAAAATCGTTTATGAATAGAAAAGTCCGTGCTCAAAGATGGACAAATTGTAGGTTGGTAGAGTGGTTTCATTCTACATTGAAGGGTAAACGATAACCTGTTCACAGTAGTGGATTTTCAAATAGGCCGGCGGCAAATTTTGGACGGTGGCAAATTTTAGACTGTGACAAATTTTTTTCGTAACAAAATAATTTATAGTAAAACAACAAACTATTATATCGCGAAATTGCTTTTAAGCTATTTTGTAAGAATTTTCTGGTTGAAACAGAATTAACAGAAAGAGTGTGTTACACAAAAGGAATTTAGCCAAGTGGTTTTTACTTTTATATTTCAATCCTTAGATGTAAGTAATTGTAGCACGAACGATCTTTTTCATGTTTGAAAAGAATTAAGAATTACCTAAGATCAAAAATGGCTGAAACTAGGTTAAATCGATTTTATCGATTAAATCGAACATGTTGGAATCGATTTCATTTGATGATGTTATCAAATATTTTATCAACACAAAATGTAGAAGAAAAAGAAATTTTTACGTGTGTGTTTATTTAAGTACAAGGCGTCAAAACCTTAAATCCGTCTCTGCCTGTTCATCTAAAAAGAAAACCTTTCCCAAAGCAGTTTCGATCAGTATCTAAGCAAAGAACCATACAGGTTCATTACTTTGTACACAATGGATTATCCACCACGTAAGTGAGTGTGATCGTTACATTGGCTAGGTACGTCTGCTCAAGCTCTGAAATATTCTACAGTACAGTTTTTATTAGTACGACAAATGAATTGGGCAATTGGGTCAAATAGCCCACAGGATCACGTGTTTTCAGTTAAAGAAATAAACAGCGGAACGTGGGCAAGATCAAGCACTGCGTACCTAACATTCATGGATATGGAGAAGGTGTTCGATCGTGTCCCGAGAAAAAAAGGGAAGAAAAAAATGTGAATAACAAGTTAGAGTAATTAAGTGGTTGTACCGAAATACAAGAAACAAAGTAATAAGTAAGAATGCGGAATCAGAAACATTTTATACAAAAGAAGGTGTGAGACAAGGAGGCGGTCTAAAACTGTTATTTATTAATCAAGTTGCCTTGGAAACTAAAATGTCATATTTAATTTCATTTTTCGTTGACTGTTTATTTCGATATTAATGAATTCTTTTGTTTGAAAAAGACCTAATTAAGGTGGATGTACCAATTATTGACACCTTAAGGGTTACCCGGAACTTTGGAGCTATACAAGAAATGTTTCTTATGGTTGGAAAATGCTTATAATATTTTATATCATTGTGTCATATATCTACTTCATAATCTAAGTCTTTATTCTCATTTAAAAAATTCATCACTATGAATTTTCTATTTTTTGTGCAAAAAAGAGCATATGTACCGATTATTGACATCATGAAAAGTTGAATGAAGGAATTATTGACACATCGGTGTTGTAGTTATTGACATTAACACAAATTGAGAAAATGTATTTACTTTAAGCACTCCTTTTCGTCATTGTTGATAAAATTGTAAACTGCTTTGTCACTTTTTTTAACCAAAAGTTTATCTTCCTTCGGACTCAGAAAAACAGCCGTTTCGTCACAGTTAAAAATGCGTGAAGGGTCACTAACAATATCCATATAATTATTCTGTACTAAATACCTTTGTATTTCATCAAACCATCGTCTTATCTTTTCTTCTGTAACACTATATCTTGCCTTAGAAAGGTTTTGGGAAACCCTCACGGTAAGCTCAGGGTGTCGCCTAAGAAAAGCATCATACCAATGGCCGGGTCGTCCGTTTGTGAATGGATTTTGCCTATTCAAATTTTTTATTAATAATTGAACACTGTCCAGTAACTGGGTCTTAGTTGCTGGTTGCTGGAAAGCCAGAATCAGCAATATGGAAGATCCATTCAACCAACAATTTTTCTTCATGTGAGGTTAAAATAGTATCTGGTCCAATTTTTCGTTCCATGGGGGTTTTACCTTTAAACTTATATAATAAAGTTGTTTTTGGTACATTATACAGTTTGCTAGCCCGTAAAATAGGCATTCCTTGCTTAGCTGCTTCTACAGCATTTGCCATATCCTCAACAGTATACTGCAGTCTCTTTGTCATTTTCTAAAAGAAAAGAAAGTACCATATATTGACACATATTAGCACCAGCCTTTGACACTAACATTAACCGAGCTGCAAGACATTAACGGTTGCAAATACGTTTTGTCAATAACTGGTACATCAAAAGTTTACTCTATTACCTTACAAACAGATAAATCGGTTGTAACTTATGCGAAATACTAAAGCTGAAATGAAATAAAATATATCTGAGCAAGTTGTACCAATTATTGACACTTTGGTCAATAATTGGGCACGCGTTGTTTTCGATGTGCACCAGTTATTGACACCTCATTTTTTTCGTATTTAGCTTATAAAATCGCGCGTTTCGGTGAAAAAAAACGGAAATACTGAAGTTCTTATACTCAAAATCATTACCTTGCTTTCTTTTTGTAATAGGTAAGTGCAGAAATACTATCACAGAAAGGTGTCACTCCTTAAGCTGAACTTTAAGAAAACATACACATCAAGCACAATTCTTAACCACCCAATATTCAAACCACATTTACTTAAGTGCTATTTGGTCTATCATCAAGAAATTTTCATACATTTCAGTTAACATCATGAGATGTATAAAAAAAAGAATTGTAATGATTTTATTACAGAAACCTTATTATTTAAGTTTTAATCGCTAATGTGTCAATAATTGGGTACATGTCAATAATTGGTACAACCACCTTAATACACTCTTTTTCATTAAGTAACTGTTTTCGTGATTTTGACGTTTTGATACCTGCTGCATTGTTTGCACTTGTGAACACTGCAGCAGGTAATTCAGCAAGGTTTTCTAGCTCCATAACTGCACAATTACGAATTTTCACTTTTTTACAATGACAACTTTTTTGACAATTCGCATTTAATATTTTTCAATGGTAACGTGATTTTTACGTGAAATTGAAAATGTATGGAGTTGAGGTTATTTTCGAATTAATTTCTAATTTTGTCACAAAAAAAAACAATTTACGATCAACGAAAAAATATCTCGTTTGTTAATGCGTGATTAATAAACTCAACTATTAAAGGCATTCACTCGCTGTCCCTCGTTCGTGTTTTAAACAGTTTCGATTTATTAATCGGCTTCATTAACAAACTAGTTTATTAAATAACTATTATTCCATCAAATTTATAAAAATGTCTTTATAAATGATAGTCGGAGAGGAATTTATAATTTAGTTGGGCGCATGCCAAAAAGAAATATATTGTTGCAATGTCTCAAGAACAAAATATTTCCGTTTCAACAATTTACAAGGTTATTAAAGAATGTGAAGAGAGTATATCTTGTCTAAATTCACCAAAAAGATCCTGAACCACCCAAGAGAACAAATACTAGTTGATGCTACAAAAGATAGAGTTGGAGTTTCGCAACGAAGATTAGCGCCGCAATTTCAAAGAGGACAATTTTAAGAACAAACAGAAGTTTCGAAAGAGAAAGAAGGCTCCAAAATACAGGGTGAGTCAGACCACCAGTAGCAGTCATTTATTTAGGAAACTACTGCATAAAAATTTTTGAGAAAAAAATATTTATTACTAAAGCACATACAAACTTTCACTTGAAGTCAATTTCATTTATCAGCAGTGACAGGAACTAGGGTCAGTGGCGTATCACTTTAAAATTTCAAATGGGAATGTGGGTCAAATATGGTACCATTTGATAGAGCTCTTCAAAACAAACAACTTTTATAGGAAACTTTTTTATTAGTTCCTACTCTTTCAAGGAGAAAACATATGAAAAGACAATGTCATTAATTAGAGAATTAATGTTGTAAAATGTTATAAAATGATTGTAAACTGCCATTAATGTTTACAAATGTTCAAACAAATAGATGGCCTTGCATAACAATGTAGTAAGTATGAAGTGTTTTGTTTTCCTTGCATGTCAATTTTTCTTCAATTTCAACAATTAGGCAATAATAGTCATGGGTTTCACAAATCAGGAAGGTTTTGATATGCTAATGATATTAGGCGAATGCCGTAGAAATTACCGTGCTGCCGAGCGTATGTACGCAGAGAGATACCCTCAACGTGTTCGTCAGTCCTGCAATGTTTTCAGGCGTCTTGCTGCTCGTGTACAAGAAACCGGACAACTGCAGCCTAACCACAACAAAAATAGACGTATCAGACGACCTGTGCAAGATAATAGATCAGTTGATGTCATTGCCGCAGTTGTTGTCAATCCTCACGACTCCACCAGGAGAATTGCTATGGAATCTGGAATTAGACAACAATATGCAGGATTCTGAAAGGTAATAAATATCATCCTTACCACATCAATTTGCACCAGCAGCTTGAAGGAGCAGATTTTCATAATCGTGTGGACTTCTGCAATTGGTTGTCAAGCAAAAACCGCCAGTTCATTCGCAGTATTCTCTGGACTGATGAAGCGACATTACTGGTCTCAAGATAACCCTCACTGGCTGAGAGAAGTGGACAACCAGCATAGGTGGAGTCTCGATGTCTAGTGTGGCATAAATCGACACCGAATCATTGGACCTTATTTCTTTGAAGGTGCTCTTACTGGTAACATGTACGCTGACTTCCTGGAGAACATCCTCAACCAGCTTTTGGAAGATGTACCACTGGCAACACGAGCAGTAATGTGGCTGCAGCAGGATGGTTGCCCAGCTCATTTCTCATTGGTGGCACGTCAAGCAGCCAATCAGATGTTCCCTGGGCGATGGATTGGGAGAGGTGGTCCTGTGACATGGCCAGCTCGATCTCCAGACTTGAATCCGTTGGATTTCTATCTTTGGGGACGATTGAAATACATCGTCTATCAAGATCGTCCCACGACAAGAAATGATATGAAACAACGAATCCGAGAGGCCTGCCAGTCACTTGACCGCGCCGAAGTGTTACGAGTCTGTGACAGTGTTAGAAGAAGAATACGGATATGTGTCGAACAGAACGGCAGACAGATTGAACATTTGTAAACATTAATGGCAGTTTACAATCATTTTGTAACATTATACAACATTAATTCTCTAATTAATGGCATTGTCTTTTCATATGTTTTCTCCTTGAAAGAGTAGAAACTAATAAAAAAGTTTCCTATAAAAGTTGTTTGTTTTGAAGAGCTCTGTCAAATGGTACCATATTTGACCCACATTCCCATTTGAAATTTTAAAGTGATACGCCACTGACCCTAGTTCCTGTCACTGCTGATAAATGAAATTGACCTAAATAAATGACTGTTACGGGTGGTCTGACTCACCCTGTATATAGATTCCTATAGATGTTCTCGTCCGCTAAGACTCGTTCATTTTGTCGATAAATTACGACGTAGAAAATACACCAGACAATGAATGTCAAGTTTAAAGGTAAATCCAAGTTTGAAGACAAAATCTTAGTGTGGTGTGCCATTTCTGAAAGCGGATTTACCTCACAATCTTACATTGGTCGCGTTGGCGGAGAAGCCCTAACTGCAGACCTTTCTATTCAAAGATGTCTATCTAAACTAGTTCCATTTTTAAACATACATCATGCCAATAACGATAAGTATAATGTTTTGGCCTGATCTGTCTTTATGCCATTATGCAAGATCAACTTGAGAATGGTATAATGCAAATAACATAAATGTTGTCTCTAAAATGGATAATCCTCCTAATGTACCGCAAGCTCGACCAATAGAAGATTTTTGGTCAACGTTAAGCAGCGATAAGAGATGGGAAGCTGCAAATGAGGACCAATTACGAGAGAAATTAATCCTGTTGTTGTCCAGGGAACAATGCAACTTGTCAGAAGATAATTGAGAGCAATCAAAGATAATGGTCCATTGTCAATCTCTTAATGAATTTGTTATTGTTATACATGATATTATTAATTATAATACATAATGTTAAGTTAAGAAATAAAACCTATTTAGAAATATTTATATAGGCTTTTAAAAATTTTCCGAGAACTTTAGACCATACGTTAGGGTACAAAAATCTTGAAAAAATGCTTGCTAGATTAATCTTTAATTTTTGTACAAAAATCGTTTAGTTACTGGTACAAAAAAACCAAAGTAAAACAAAATTCGTCTCCAAACTTAACTTATCCGTCGCAAGTAAGCTTCTTTTATTCCATGTAATCGTATTTAACAAAAAAATACGGTCTCTTACCTTTTACTGCAACTGCTCAAAATATCCTCCCTCAACTGCAATACCGGCATGACAACGCTGAGTTACTGAATTTGCGAGTCTTTCAAAATTGTAATTTTCTCTCATTTCGTCAAAAGCTAGAATTATCCTAGCTAACACTTCTTCTATTGTTTCTACTCCAGTGTCATAAACAATGGCCTTGGCAGCCCCCAGAAATAAAAATCTAATGGGTTGTAGTCTGGTGACCGAGCTGGTCAGTGAAATGAGCCTCCTCGACCAATCCATCTGTTAGGATACAATGTATCTAAGTGTTGACGTACCGGTAGTGGAAAATGCGTCAGCGCGCCGTCATGTTGAAACCACATGTGGACATGTCATTACGAATTGCCGTTCGGAAATAGAACAGGGTCTGGTATAAACTCACCCACAATACCCGCCCAAATATTAACACTAAATTTGTGTTTGTACAACTTGACAAAAATTGCATGCGGATTTTCGTAACCCCAGATGTGGCTGTTCCGGCTATTAAATCACCCCTCCCTGGTAAAGCACGCGCCATCCGACCACAACACCTTCCTTTCAAAGTTTGCATAATCGTTACATTGCTGCAGGTACCACTGTGAAAACTAAACTAGAAAATGGTCTTCCTCCAAATCTTGGACCTTTTGAAAATGAAAGGGATGTAACCCTTCGTGGTGAAGGACGTCCAAAACACTGACACTGCGTTGGCAATGACACTACGAGCTTGTCCTCGGATTATCAGCAATCATTTCCAGGACATTTTCTTCAAATTCTACATTCCGCACTAACCTATTTTGTCCGGCGTCGGGCCTGTGGAGAGCAAAACATTCCGTCTCCCTCACCCTTCTGTCAACCGACACAAAAGTGTTGGCCGATGGAATCACACGGTTAGGAAATCGAGCCGTGTAAATCCTAACTGCTTCAGCTCTGTTTTGTCCAGTAGCGCCATACGCTAAATGCATATCGGCGTATTCTTCAAACGAAAATTGATGACGTTGCATGATGACACTGTCTTTATCTATAAGATGCGTTCAACTGCGAGACTTCTGCTGTCATGGTCTTTGTCCCGGCTTCCCGAAACATGTTGCTTTATTATTTTGATTAGGTGACTTTGATCATCACATTCTTTTCATTAAAATGATTAAGGGGAGGTTGCGAGTCGATTATTATTACGTAGTTCTAATGTTGGCTTTCCAACATTGTATTAAATAAAATTGGCTACATATGGATTTATCGATGTCTGCAATATATTGGCTTTACTACATGCCACCAATATAAACCCACTAATGGAAGTATATGGATGAGCCAACATCAAAATGATACAGTGTTATCACTTTTACCCCAATATCGTTATTACAATGTTTATATAACTTACCACCAGTATTCTATTTCCAATATTGACCTCACTATATACCACCATAATAAATGCAGTACCTAATAGAAAAATCTATATGATTGGATTGATATTCATTTTCATTCGTAAATATTTGTATAATATCGTAAATTTTTTCTTTTGTTTCAGGTAAATACAAAAGTGCACATCTTAGTACCTCACTTCAACTGTATTGAAACTGAGAATAATTCAATTGGTGGTTTCAAAATTTGGCTGTCTGATGGCAGAGTAACCGATGAGCGGTGCGTATATAATAACAATATTTAAAGTATAGACTATTGGATGACAATTAAGTTCTTAAAGTACCTATAGAATTATTGTAAAGGTGCCGAAGCACTAACTTAAGTATAAATAAATTACTGGAAGAATGTTGAGAATATTATTATAAATAAGGTGCTTCGTAACGGCAGAAGAGTGTTCCCAGACTGACTAATTCCTTTGGCACCAAAAAGTATCTGACGAAGGTTTGTTGAGGTAGCACGTGTCGCCGTAAGTCTGTTAGGCGTAAATAACTGTCATATTGTCTGGGTTCCTCTCCCCTTCAATTCTTGGAGCTCTTGAACGCTATGAATCTGCAGTAGACGATAATAACCGAACACAATTTTTGGAATACATTTAAATGGTGGAGACCCCTTCTGCCTAAATCATACATCATACTTATTCCTCTTATCTAAATCTTCTTAACTTTCTTGGAGCCGTTTGTAAATTCCGATCGCTATGTGACGCCTCTAGATGTCGTTGGCGCAAGGAAAACTGTTTTTTATGAAAACTTGTAAGTTTAAGTTTGTAATGAAATAATAACGTCATTTGATGTAATTACATTCAAAATAACAGTTCTAGCCTTTATCTACTGACGTGTATTTTTTTACATAAGTACTGATGTGGGGGCCTGGGCGACCCGCGCCATTGAATGGTTATATCAGCAACCCACCAGGAGTTTTCAGGTCCAAATAATTATTAACTAACTGAAATAAGTATATTTAAATAATAAATAAATAATTTTGGTGAATTTGAATTTATAGGTGACAATTTTAGACATTGCAAAACATTTTTAGAGAAAAATTACTTTTTGAAGAACGTGAGTTATCTTTGGTATTAGTTTTCCTTTTTCTGCCGGATGAAGTACTAGGTTCCACTTTACAATAATAATCAACCATGTACTGAAAAAAAAACATAAAATCTGAAAATTAGCATTTTTTTCAAATAATTACGTAAGTATCAAGGTTGGGTCAGGGAGGGCCGAAAAAATTCGAAATCAATTTACTCATAGAAATTGCACTCACGGGCACATCCACCAAGGTTCACAACCTCAGGGTGACTCAACTTGAAGGTACTGGAAGTAGCACCCACGTCGCGTACGGGGAAGGGGTGTAATTCGATTTTATTATTATTGTCAGGCCGGAGAAAGCCCCCACCTCAGTAGTTAAAGGCTAGTGGTGTTGCAGAATATGAGATTAAAGCTTAAAACGCACTAGCCCGTCACGTTCCGACACGTTGACGGCCGTCGACGGTTTGTTCTCACGTAGCTTATGAAAGGCGAGGGAACGGACAAGTGCGCGCTGCATGATTTAATTCAGTGTATTTAATCCTGAACTTTTTTTGTCGGTCCGTGTCGTGTCGTGTTGCGACGGGCTAGTGCGCGTTAAGCTTAATACACTGCACCGTGCACGCCACTGTTTTTTTGTAACAGTGATTTGTATCCGATTACATAATTAAAAAATATAATTTTCAGTTTTGTAAGTATTTGATTCCCTTAAAACGAAAAAAAAAAAAATAATTTAGATTTCGCCAAAATGATAATTACTTAATTAGTAATTAAGAAAAGCTAAAATAACCTTTTACAGGAGATTAAGAGTGTTGGTAGGGAAGTAGGTAAATGTGATTCTGCAATCCACTATCATACTCCAAAGATAACGTTACAGTCAAAACAGTGGATTTCGCCGAGCGAAAGTACACCTAAGAGGTCCTGGCGACTATTTTTTGGAATTCTAAAGACGTAATCAAATTGATGGTTTGGAAAGGGGTAAAACGATAACTGACCAATATTATACCGATTTATTAATCTATTTTGGTAAAAAGCAACGACATTTATCATGTAAAAAAGTGGCTCTTGTTTTTTTTATTCCCGGCAAATTGGTACAATTTCGCTACGAATCGACGATACTCACCGTACCCGACTGCAAACGCATTCTTTTCGTTACCAAACTTAGCGAAGTCACATGCAAACAAAAATTCATATCAAATGGAGTGCAAAGAACTCGAAAAGTAATTAATAACATTTACCTTGAACTTGTATTTTATTGTGGCAAAAAAGTTGTATATTTAATTTAATTTGATGCAAATATTAGAAAAAAAATAATAATGTACAATGATTTTCACCACAAATATCAGTCAAGTAATGCTTTTTAACGCCACTGGAATTATTATTCACATTAAAAAAATCCCCTTGTTTACTACTCATAAACAATAAACATAATTTGAGTAATTAATAAAAAAACCAATTTTTCATTGAAACTTTTCACTTGTTTCTCGAAAACAAAGCAAGCAGGACATGTTTACTGTAAATTACTTTAAGATCAAATCAGCAATGAAGCATACTGCCGCCATTCACAAAATGTGTTTCCATAGATCTACAAGGAGAGTTTAAAGAAAAAAAAAACCTTAGTCAGGACTATGAAAAAGGATAATATGGGAAAAAAAATAGATAAGTACCAAAATCGAGTTAAATAGCAATAGATCATAAAATTAAGTATTAGGTTTTACAATGATAAGAATATACTGGTAAAACAAAAATGTTCGTTAAATTGCATCGAATTACATTCCATCCTACAAAATTATTCTATACTAATAGTTCCACAAATATTAAGAGTAATTTCTCCAGTTGAATTGAGAGGAACAGAGGGAGGCTCGGAATTGTTTAGCGCTGTGTATTTGTTCTGGTTCGGTCTTGAATAGGATTAGAAGGGAAATTGTTTTGCGTGTGAAATTGTTCATCTGAAATTTGAGTATTCATTTGTACAGGTTTGATTAGGTTTTTGTTAGAAATCGGTTTGATTGTATAGCGTATTTTGTTCTCTAAACATACAAGTTAAGACCGCAATTATATAAAATTAAAGTGAATTTCAGCGTTAGAGATTAACAAATTTGTTACACATAAAATTCGAACGAAAACACATAGGTAGTGAATATGTAGTAGAGCCACACTTTCATACCATGTAAAAGCTGCACAGGTTCAGAGATTATTACACGTTTTCGAAATGTGTATTAAAATATAAAATGAAGTTTTCAATTATTGTTAATTGAATTTAAATGGTATATTATTTGAAATCTTTGATGAATCTTATTTTTATTTTGTGTATTTCCTATACCTAACGTTAACTATTTTTCAGTTATGCAATTGTGCTCAAAAAAATGGTCATAGTTGCAGACTCACATTTACAAATCTACGAGCCCGTATTAATGTCTCTATGGCGATAAGTTTTATAATGATGGGCCAGACTGAGTGGATTGCCATTCACCTTAACTCGTGATACGTAAGTATCCCTACTTACTTACTGCGGAGCAAGTAACGCCCATTGACATCCATCGAACGGAGTGTCGTGTATCGTGATGCGTGTGTTAATGTGAGTACTGTTAGGAAATGAGTACGGCCTGTGAAAGGCGTAAATCCTGCAATAGCATGGGAAATCACATATTTGCAGTTTGCTGCTCACCAATTATATCTACAAGAACGGTAGCGATGTCTACTGAAAGGGCATTATTCTCTGAGCCTGTTTATACCAAATTGTTTGGTATACTTACTAATTCACTGCTTTTTTAATTAAAAAATAATTTTCAAAAGTTAAAAAGTATGAGCACCCATGGACATGTCAAATTCAAATAATGTTTAATACTAATTTTTAGACCTGTTGCCTATTTAAACACTTGTTCCTTAACAACTATTATTATCTATCATTATTCATGGTTAAACTTTTCAGGAAAATGCCATATTACATAATTGAAAATGTTTGATTTGAAAAGCAGTGAATTAGTAAATACGTATACCAAATATTTGGTATAAACAGGCTCAGAAAATAATGCTCTTTCGATAGACATCATTACCATTCTTGTACATATAATTGGTGAGCAGTAAACTGCAAATATGTGATGTCCGTCCCGCTTTGAAACTTGTCACACGGTATATTTTTGGGTTTTTGAAAAGACACTAAATTTCCTAAATGTGATGTATCATTTGTTATATTTATGTTAAATATTATTTTTATGCATTAAAATATGTTGCTTGCGCACATCTAGGTTTCCATGGTTAACAAAAAACGGAAGTATGATTTGAAACGACAATGTCTTAGTTATCTGGAAATTTTAATTAGCTCCAAATATTTTTAATTTGAACTAATAATGTATTAAATTAATGCAATATTGCAAATAATATTTAACATGAATATAACAAGTGATACATCAAAATTTAGGAAATTTTACTCTCTTTTCAAAAACCCAAAAATATATAGGGTGGTCCGTATGAAAAAATATAGTTTAGGGTGGTACACAAGAAACTAAACACCCTGTATAAAAATTGTCTATATACATAAAAAAGTGCTCTAAGAAAGATTTTGCCAAAATCACTTATCTTTATATATAAAAATGAATCGCTATTTCCCTTGGTCACGCCATAACTTGAGAACGACTTTACCGATTTCAGTCATCTTTTTTTTTAAATGTTTCTAATACTCTGTAGAAGGTTCTTACGGAAAGAAATATTAAGAAAATTGCCCAGAAAATTGGAAAATTTCAGAAAACTTAACGCGTTTGACAGTTCGTGCATTTGACAGTTCGCGAGCACGTTAGGCAAAAATATTTTTCGGATCTTTCGCATACAGTTGAAACGAGCTTCGTGAGTTTTTTAGCTTCCACTGATCCATGGTTTTTCTTGTTATTAGCATAACAAGCATGACATCTATTGCGTTTTTTTCTGTTATCTTTAGTCTTTAGTCAGAATTTTTATGAAATTGTAGGTATTTTGATGTTTTAGCGCGATTTCGATAGGTAAACATGTGTCAGGAGAAAAAATCAACACACGTAAAAAACCTCAGTGAGAGATACAAAAGAAACACAAAAATTGGAAGACAAAAAATGTTTACTAAGTAAGCGAAACACAGCAAACAATATGTTTTGAAAATAAATTTCATGTAAACGGTGGTGGTCTTGATATTTTCTTTGGTACGAAATATGTTTTACCGTATAAACTCAATTTCATATTTTATGAATGTAGGCACAACCGTGTAAAACAACAGGAAAGATATAAACGTGTTTGTAACGACTTTTAGATAAATTTAAAATGAGGACAATCAATTTTAATCAGAGCTATCTTTGTCCATTACATTAGGTACTATAAATTATGGAGAATTAATAAAATAAATAAAAGAAAAGCAGGAGCAGTAAGTGTAATCATCATTTATAATGACGAAGAAGTCAAAAGGGAGAGAAAGATCATTAAGTCTGTTAAATTTTGAAATTTATTGACGTTGTGAAAGCAAACGCGTTATTAATATTAACATATTTCTGTGCGAGAAACTTTATTATTCATAGTACACCATGGAATTATTTACAACTCTAGAGGAAAAACATTCATTAGAATGTTGATCGTATAAATTACGCATCCCTAAATATAAGAATATTTTGAGCGTCTTTTCCAAAATTAGTGCACATTCAAATAAACATTTCCTGCTAAGTATTTGCTTTCATTGGCAACGTATTTGATTTTGGACTTGAAGTGTATCTAAATATTTGTTCCATGCCCACATTAAGCTTTCAAACAATGTTTTACTTCATGTTACATTTTTTAATAATCTTCCTTTCGAACACAATACACAAACAAATCATGCTCTTACCTTCTTTTTATGTGTTGTAAAGTAAAACATTTGAGAAACATGAATTATTGCATTGCAATTCGAACATTAAAGAATAAAAGCTAAACGGGCGAATTTTTTTTATTGTAAAAGAGAAAGCTTGCGTGTATATCATCATAGTTTTTTTTAAAGCATCAATACTAATTTTTACATTGTGTAACACCTAAATTTATTTCAATAAGGCAGCGAGCACACACAATTGTTCGAAATATTCCAACGTAGAAACAATCGACGATTTGTCAGATAAAAATGTATATTATTTTCTATGGTTTAACGGTTAAGTTTCATAAATGTGGTAGTACAATATCTAAAAGGCACCCATTTGTTTATAAATAGTGGTTTTACCGATTATCTGAAGATCGAACCCGCAACCTTTAGATTGAGATTTTCGCGTCTGCCGAAGATTCCTTTGCTTTTAGAAGCCACTGGGGCGAACTGTTTGTTATTAATCGTAATTAATCAGTAATACGCGACACTTTTCGAGAAGTCGGTGATGGGGCTAAAAGACTATGACAACAGAAGTCTCGCAGTTGAACGCATCTTACTGATAAAGACAGTGTCATCAATTTTCGCTTAAGGAGTACGCCGATATGCATTTAGCGTATGGCGCTGCTGGACAAAACAGAGCTGAAGCAGTTAGGATTTACACGGCTCGATTTCCTAACCGTGTTATTCCATCGGTCAACACTTTTGTGTCGGTTGACAGAAGAGTGAGGGAGACGGAATGTTTTTCTGTCCACAGGCCCAACCCCGGACAAAATAGGTTAGTGCGGAATGTAGAATTTGAAGAAAATGTCCTGGAAATGATTGCTCATAATCCGAGGACAAGCTGTAGAGTCATTGCCAACGCCTTGCAGGTACGTCCAATGTAAGTGATCCCTCAAATTCTCCGTGTAAATGCAGCCTTTCAATTAGGGTAATTTTTGTTGTTGTTTTTTCCTTGGCAGGCCTCACATGCAACTGTTTTGGACGTCTTTTACGACGAAGGGTTGCATCCCTTTCACTTTCAAAAGGTCCAAGATTTGGAGAAAGACGATTTTCCAGTTAGAGTTCAGTTTTCAGAGTGGTACCTGCAGCAATGTAACGATTATCCAAACTTTGAAAGGACGGTGTTGTGGACGGATGACGCGTGCTTTAACAGAGAGGGGTGTTTTAATAACCGGAACAGCCACATCTGGGAATTGCGAAAATCCGCATGCAATTTTTTTAAAGTCATACCAACACAAATTTAGTGTTAACATTTGGGCGGGTATTGTGGGCGAGTTTATACTAGACCCTGTTCTACTTCCACATTGTTTGAATAGCGATTCATAATGGCATGTCCAATTATCCACATGTGGTTTCAACATGACGGCGCGCCGCCGCATTTTGCACTACCGGTACGTCAACACTTACATGCATTGTATCCTAACAGATGGATTGGTCGAGGAGGCCCATTTCACTGGCCAGCTCGGTCACCAGACTATAACCCATTAGATTTTTATCTCCTGGGGGGCTGTCAAGGCCATTGTTTAGGACACTGGAATAGAAACAGTAGAAGAACTGTTGGCTAGAATAATTCTAACTTTTGACGAAATTAGAGAAAGTTACAAGTGACAGACAGCAAAGCAGCGACTGCAGCAATAGACTCATGTGTTAAATTCAGGGCTAGTCCTTGAATGCACATAAATGCTCTAAACGCACTACATAAGTGCAACTCAGTCACACTAGTGTGGGCACCTGGGCACGCGGGAATCGCAGGTAACCAGGTTGCTGACGAGCTTGCGAGAATGGCAAGCGCAAGGCCATTCATAGGACCCGAACCGGCTTGTGAGATTACTTATAACACAGCCAAAAAGGAGATTCAGGCAATACTCACGAAAGAGCATTGCAGATATTGGCCGAAAATCGCAGGAAAGAGTCATTCCAAAATCTTCCTGGAAACCCCAAACGGGGACCTAGCTACCTCCTTCTTAAAGCTAAGCAGGACGAAGATAAAACTTGCGACAGAAATTGCCGCGGGCCACTGTCGCCTGAACAATTTTTTTTTTCATTAAAACATCAAACCTCTCCTCATACATATAGTAGCCTAGGTTAGGTCTCAGTAATTGTTTATTTCCTTTGGACCTTTAAGCAGGTCTATTTTCTGATAAGATTGTACAATCTATGTAGATTGTTTAACGATTTGCTCTTTATTAGCATGAGCAAATGTTTCGCTAGAGTCTGTGAAATCATAGGTCGTCATAAAGGACACCAAATGTCTTGTTTTTAATCGCGGACCATAATGCCGAAGTTGATCTTATATTATTTGTTAAATAATGGTATCATAATGACTTTCCTTTCAACAAAACAATCATCCAGGAATTTTGGGGTCACAGCTAAAATCATATCATTTTCCTCGCTATTGTACGCCTCACAATTACATTTAGTTTCAAGAGCTGTGCGTCTCGTCTTGATCCACTTTCGTGAGTCAATTTCACAAATTCAGTGGTATCCAGTTTCTCATCTTCCACTTAATGAAAACATACATGCAACATGTATTAAATTATTCCACACTCAAAGAAATGTTAACAAAGTATTATTCAAGGTCAAACACCTGCGCAGTAATATAACCAAAATATTTCTACGCCCCCCCCCCCCCCCCCAAATGAAACAAACCACCTTATGGACTATGCATTACAAAGAACCAAAAATTTGTCCTTGAACTGAAGGAATATATGCACACAAGTAAGGATTTCCAGCGGTAATAAGGATCAAAATCTCCCATCTCTTACTGAAATCTTCTCCCTTATGGATGGCGTGCATCCCTTTTCAATACACGTAAATGTGTATACAAAGATGTAACATCGCTAGGACTCTTTATTGTTATAATATTGTTAATGTAACTCAGCGCCCTTTTTTTTGAAGTGGCTAGATTCCACCACACAGCTTTTCTTTTACGACGAGGCTCGATCTACTACTATCTATCATCAACTACGAGGCCTGCACATTCTATATTTATCCGTATTCTGTGGTACTGACATGGGGATTCTCAATTTACCTGGTTTTCGTTGTCGTCATTGCAAGCAGGTGAGTTTTCATGTACCGGTTTCTTATAATCCACAGTACCCGTTTTACGCGTTCTCTCCAAATGTTATTAGATTTAGTAAGTGTTCGATGTTCAGGGTGCCTTCTGTTTGGATATTTATTTCTGTACAATCTGGCTGCTTCATAAGGATCTTCATCTGCTTTCCAAATATATCAATTAACTCGTCCCTCGTATAACTTAACGGAATTTTAAAAAGGTATCAATTAATTTTAAATTAAAGCTCTGCTGTACAGGCCGGATTGACACAAATTTACGTCACAACGTAGTGAAAATTAAAAGTGTAACAGGTTAAAGGTTTCTAATCCCCTAACAATGCACTTTACCTGAAGAGAATGAAACGCTGCAACGACTTTGAGTTTGACGAATTTTTAACGTAGTAGATATAATTTAACTAAGTAAAACGTAATAATTGA
Organism: Pyrocoelia pectoralis; assembly: GCA_036250285.1. NCBI lineage: Eukaryota > Metazoa > Arthropoda > Insecta > Coleoptera > Lampyridae > Pyrocoelia > Pyrocoelia pectoralis. Next base: position 32,380,499 of record CM070075.1, on the reverse strand, counting down.
ACTATTTATTGCATACTTAGTTAGCGCTAATAATTATTCACATTCAATGCAAATCTAAAATTGTAAATATCAAATCAATCAAATATGCATGTATAATAAAAACATCCCAAATAAGCATCTATAACCAAGAATGACCAAATTATGCATTTATTCAAATGCTTAATTAACCTAAGCCTAGTAATAAACAAGAAGTAATTTATAACAGTCACAAAATATTAGATTTTTTTCTCTGGTGTTCTTGTAACGGTACAGGTCATCGATTTTTAGTAGGAAATGAAAACAAAAGAAGAATGTACATTTTCTGTATTAGCGTAAAATTCTCTTTTTCTGTATGCATAAATTATTATATTTTTCTTTACATTATTCTTAAAATCAATGAGACCTGTTACATTTTCTTCCTCGCTTCTAAAATATACGGCGCGGGCGGTTCACGTATGTCCATATTTCTACAATATCGTGGATCCACGAGTTCCGGCAATAAACAATGCATATAACATTTTTGGAGTTTAGGCTGCATATTGTTTTTCCAGAAAGAATTGCACTTTCTAATGTAGGCAATTTTTAAAGGAAACTGTTCTCTTGTCCAAACGGCAAACAACAACCTTTTCTTCTTGTGACTGGCAATTGCCCTTGAATTTGATAGTACCACTGATTTTTTATGTTCACTTCAAAAGTACTTGTAATTTCATTGAATCTGCAAAATTTTTAAGAGATCTATTTTTTGAGACAATTATTATCTGAAATTTGTAATTAAATTCCTATTTACATAATATAATATAACAGAAATATTATCATGGGAAAATATTTTTAGTTAGTTTACGCCCGAAAGTAAAAATTCGTTAAACTCTATTGTATTATGGTAGTAGTAGTATACATAGTATTTTTAGGATTAGACAATACAAATATTATTCATCATTGTACCAGTAGGTATTCGTATTGTGACAAAGAAGGTTCACTAAAAGGAGACGGAAAAGTATTGAAGTCAGTTTTTCGCAAATTCGTTGCGGCACCGGTAGAAGAATTATTGACGGCTTAAAATAACTGTATTAATTAAATCTACAAAAACTCCTTGTGAATTTTTAATATCAATTTTCTAACACGATTTATAGCGTGTTAAAGATGGGTGTCTAATAAGCATACTTTACGTCAAAAAATCTCTCTTAGTTTTAATTTTTTTTAGAACTGTTCGGAGTTTTTGTAGATAATATATTAATAAACAAGTAAACGAAGAATAATTGAAATTGATTGTTAAATAAAATGTTTATAGTGGCGGGCGATTTACATTGCAAGTATAGGGAAACAAACTACTCCAATAATCTTCAATAATACAATTGTTATTAACAAGCACTGTCAACTAAATTGCATTGACGTTTGACTACCAGATTAAAATTTAATTGTTTCTTATGTGTCTACCGCTACTTCATATTTGGACAAAAATAACATCGAATGTAAAACATTCATGCGCTACTAGATTAAAATGTTAGTTTGCTTTTTGATAGGGAAAGACATGAATTTTTAAGAAAAACAAAATACTATCGTAAAAAGAATGTTTTTGGGATCTCAATAATAAAAAAAAATTATGACATTCCATTAAAAAAAAGTTGAAAGTCGCCATTTTGAAATAATTCGTTCAATTGAAAATCTGATATAACCATCGTGTAGACTCCTACACGATGGTTATATCATGCGCTTTCCACAAATACGACAGGTCAGTGCTTATATAACATGTTCCTTGAAGCTACACAAGATTTCAATGTCGATTGGGCGAAGAAATGCATAGCTATTTGTAGTGACGGAGCAAAAGCCATGACTGGTTCGAAAAGCGGATTTATTACCACGCTAAAACAACTAATGCCAAACACTTGTTGGATGCATTGCTTCTTTCATCGCCAAGCTCTTGCGGCCAAAACCTTGCCACAGGAATACAACCAAGTTCTCAATATAATTATAAAAATAGTAAATTCTATTAAAGGAAAATCGTTACAGACACGATTATTTCGAGTCATTTGTCAAGATATGTGTTCATTGCACCAAAATTTACTTTACCACATAGAGGTTAGGTGGGTACCGAAAGGTAAAGTACTGACAAGAGTTTTCGAACTTCGAGCTGAACTTCTGGTGTATTTACAGCAGGCGAGGTCAGAATATTCCAAGTTTATTTGTGATTCGGAATTTCTTTTAAAACTGGCTTTTCTTTCGGATTTATTCGAGCATTTAAACGCCTTGAGTAAAAGCCTTCAAGGGCGGGATGAAAATGTTATTACCGCTAAAGACAAAATCCATGGCTTCACAAAAAAAATAAACTTATGGTTATCATTTATAAATCAAAACAATTTCGATTCATTTTCGTCAATTCAGTCTTTTACTGAAGAAGTGGGGTCTGAGATAAACATCAAAACATATATACCTGGTATGGAAATGGTCTTGCAGAATTTGAAAGAAGAATTATCTCATTATTTCTCGATGCAAGAACTATCAGAGAATACCGGGCAAAGGTGGGTCATAAATCCCTTTTTAAATGCAGCTTTTGATGAGGCAAGTTTGGCAACCAATCTAAAAGAAAATCTGCTGGAATTATCTGCCGATGGAATGTTGCACTTGAAATTCAAGTCTGTCAATTTGGATACCTTTTGGTTAAAAAGAAAATCAGAATACCCAGAATTAAGCAGTGAAGCTTTGAAGTGTTTGATCCCATTTGCCACTTCCTACTTATGCGAGTTGACATTTTCGTCAATGGCCCTAATAAAAAGCAAACAAAGAAATCGGCTAAATTTAGAAAACGATTTAATTGTTAATGTAGCAAAAACAGATCCGCGATGGGAGAAATTGGTTAACGCAAAACAGGCGCACACTTCACATTAATGTGTTTATGGGTATTTCTTGTGTTGTTAATTTGTGTTAACCTACAATGAATGTCCTCCTTTAATTAACATTTTCTTTATAAAAATATATTTGAATTTTGTTTGTTTTTTTACCGAGGCTTCGCGACCTTCCGCGACCCCCTTGCAGAGCCTTTGCGACCCCCCAGGGGGTCGCGACCCACACTTTGAAAAACACTGTGTAGAGAATGTCCTGAAACATATTACTGCCAAATATTTTGGAAGTAGTACCCACAGTGTGACTAAAAAAAATAAGGCGCTTACTCTGAAACAGACTATATAACATGGCAATAATTACTAATAGTAAGCTTAACTTAATAAGAGCGTATACAATAAACAAAAGTTATTTAGTACACTCTCACCTGCTTATATACAGGTATAACAAGGAATGAGTGAACTTAATAACGGGTGTTTCATTAAGCACGCAACCCTAAGTGTAAAGGCGGCTGCACAATTGCCCGGGAACGAGAACGTGATCGGGAACGAGAACGGAAAAGAGAACTGAAATTTTATGCAGTTGCACAATTCAACGTGAACGGAAACGGAAACACTAGGGATATTTGACGTTTTCTGGGGAGATTCATTTGTTTGAAATACATGTCAGCTTGACAAATTTCGTAATTTCATTTCAACGATTTCAGCAAATTGGGAGGTTTTCGATAATTACCTATAATATACATGTAATTTAATTATTATTGTTTTAATTATTGGTGAGTAATTTTATTTTTTCTCATGTTTTACTACATACTTATATGTTATAATAATCAACTAATAGTGTTAAGTTAACAAGACTTCGTAATTTCTTCAAATTTTGTACAATGCCTATAGGTAAACATAATGGATGCACTTCTTCCGCGGTAAGTTTGGTACGAAAAATGGATGTTATTAGTGATGACGAGATGTTTGAATTACAAATATACGAGCCCAGGCTCATAATAGTTCGGCCGGCACACATTTTTGGATAGGTGGTTTAATATAATGCGAAATCTATACAAATGGTGAAACATTTCAACAAAACTATTACAACTACAATAAAATATAGACTTTTAACTTATAAAAATTAAAAACTATATTTAATTTACATAACGGATAATCTTTGACACAAGTGCTAATACGTTGAGACCAACCTCTATTAATTTGATAATCATTGTAGACACAATTTGTTTTAAATATTCCACTTCACACTAATTATTCACAAAAAAGTATCCTACTGGTTGTTTCCAATTATGTTGGATTCCTCTAACCATTATCGCTAGAGCAGAATTAGCTGGCTCACAGTGTTTCTTCACATCGTTCTGGTGAAATCCTATTATGTAATCTCTTGATGTATTATAAAATAAATGACTTTTTAGAGACATTTCATCAATACACATAACGCACTGCTTTGCAGTGTCATTTAACTGTTTGGCTTTCAGCGCAATTATTTGAAATACAAACTCACCGATTCCTTCGGAAATATCCCACCCGCTAGTCATACGTGTCAAAGTTGTTCTGTGTGGTAAATGCATTATCGTTGATAAAAACCTATATACACGGGGCCCCAAAAGATAAACAGTCAACGCAAACTGTTTCAATGCATTGGAGTATCTATAACCTCTTGGTTTTTTAGATAACAGGTGCAATTGTGCGTAATGAATGTGGATAATGTCTCATTGAAAGTACTTTTGCAAAAGTATATAAACACTTGAAATAATAAATTATTAAGCTAAGTGTTTTTTTATTCGTTTTTCTGTTAGCGCAATCGATTTCGGTCTATGACCATCATGAGGCTCGGCTATAAGAACATTATGATGTAAGTACCAGCAACAACTGAGTATAATAATAGTAATTACCGTCAATATTATCATAATTGTATTGACGGTAATTACTATTATTATACTCAGTTGTTGCTGGTACTTATATCATAATCTTATAGCCGAGCCTGATGATGGTCATAGACCGAAATCGATTGCGCTAACAGAAAAACGAATAAAAAAACACTTAGCTTAATTCATTGTTGAAGTTATCGGCATGTGTTGGACGATTTTCATGGACTTGGGTTTTATACACCAAAAAGAGCATAGTGTATAAAACCCAAGTCCATGAAAAACTTAGCTTAATAATTTATTATTTCAATATTATTACATAAGCTAAAAAATATGGAGAAATTCATAAACTCTATATAAACACTTCTTTACTGATCGTTTCAGAACTACTCTGTGCTTCAAAAGTTGCTGATAAGCGATTACAATTTCTTTTCAGCGATTGTATTTCCACTTGAAGCTTGCGCTTGCGGGGAGTGGATGCTGATAATTTCGGTGAAGTCTGAATAGACTGGTGGTCACCTGCAAAGAGACAGATTTGAAACTTAACTACATATTCAGAATACAAAAACGTTTTGTCTTACAATTACATTCAGACAATTTTTCCTTTTACATTTTACTTTCAATCAGATGTAGTAGTTGAAGCGCCTACCTTAAAATATACTAAATATAACCAAAGTTATGAACATAAATTTCAATTACCTTTAAAACCAACTCCTTCTGCAAATAAGTCAGGCTCAGCGTCTTTTTCAGTCTAGTGACAGACAAACCAGCAAGTATTTTTGATGAAAAATGGTCACTACATACTCTTTTCCTGGAAACAAAGTCTGGATCTTTTAACACCCATTCTGAATATCCAATTAATTGTAGCCATATTAGTTGTCTAAAACACGATTAATTATTGTTTTTGTTCAAATGGTAACTAGATATCGAGGGAATTGTGAACTGTATATTTCATTATAAACGGAAATGAACTTATATTTCACAAAGTACATTTATTAATGTTTTTGCGTGGCAGATTTATAGGTGATTAAAGTGTCTGTTATAATATTAAACTAATAGCGTTGAATGTCAACGTTAATAGAAAAGACCTACATAAGTAATACGGGAGGAAAAGGCTTTTGTACAATCATGAAACAAACAATGTGCATAACTAGTTCAAAATGGAAATATCATTGCATTGACCCTTGTCATGACATTTCACAATTCATAATAGCGATTTCCATCTTTCACTACTTTATACCATCAAAATAAGGGAACGGGAAGCCCAATAAGCAAAAATGAATATTAGCTTACCTCGTAGGATCTTTTGCAATAATAAAGAATTTTACAGATGGATTATCCCTGGAATTATTTTTACACTTATAAACACTACAGTAGTTCACCATGATGATTAATTTTATTAACTTAAAACTATATAGTAAATTCTCACACACTTGCACTTATTAATTATATAAACACTAGATAACACTAAATTAAATATTTACAAACCGGAATTTACAAAAAGTAGGCAAACATATATTTAAATATGATTTAAATATTTAAATATATGAAAACAATATGCAAAAAATTGCTACAACTGTTATACGAATAATAAAATGAGCACTTCCATATATGCGCGCCGAAGCAACGCAGTAGCAATTTTTAAGCAGAAATTTTTGAGAGTGCACGTCGAGGCATGATAGTAGTCGCTTTCCCACTGCGACCTTCCTATGCACTATCTATATGCAAGCAACCATAATATCGATGAGGCTGGTCTGGCTGGGTAGCCCAGATAAATACCGGATCCCATTCCATGTTGAGTAGTATGTACACCTAAAGCGTACAATAACTCAGCCACAGGTTGTGGAACATCTAAAGCGCGTCCTAATGATAAGGGATTAGGTGGTCTTATCCCTGACTGACTTTCGACGATGTCGTGCAGTCTCTTAGGTGTAAACGTCTTCATGAGCCTGACGAATGCTGCTTGATCCAATATGTTATCAAACATGATTCCTAAAGTTCTTGAAGCCGAATTAAACGTTGAAATAAATACACGATCTAATAGACCGGGATTTACTGTCAGTGTAATACGTCTCCTCTTACTCTGTAGGCGTCCGAATTGAAGTTTTAATTCGGGTGGCATGTTGCGTTGGACTGAGCCGGAAGGTCCGGGTTGTGGCGACGTTGGCGTTTCGTTTGCCATGATACTTGATTATCGTGGATTGAGAATGCCTGCGCTATGGGTACTAGGTCCCCAAATTGTTATGTCAGCTTTGAGGAACAAGTCACCACAAAATCACGCGTTATTTAATGCCAAGTTAGTCATAACCGTTCTCACCACCGACATGAGTCTCACTTTCGCATCAGAATTCAACTGGTATCACTCCCTGGTCTGTATCTGTCCTGCACACCGTCACCTTTCGTTCAGTTATTTTATCTTATTTTTATTGAACACTGTACTTCTACATGTTTACAATTTATTACTTACAGTAACCAGGTACCATCTCATCGTCGAAAACAAAAAAGAACACGTTGGGGAATCGGCAACCTCCCACGCGCTCATTAAAATTCAACCAAGAGATTTCGCTTTTCCAAATATGAATATTAAATGAAGTTTTATTAAATTATATAATTATAGAGGCGTGCACGTAACACACATCTGCATTTCACTATTAATAATCCCAACTTCCGTTTAGCGTCCGTATATAATTCTTTTAACGATCCTAAATTACATAACTTTTGTGCAAGATTTTTATGCCAGCACCGTTACACAACATTTTTGAGATGATTAATAGCGTTCTGAAGTGAAATACCCTTACATTATTCTCACCCTAATGAAGAAGTTCTTCAAAAACAAGTATATTTTTCGATATTATTCAAGAATAATAAATAAAAGGCTTACATAATTGAATATTTAGGTCGCCGCTGATATCGTTTAGTAATTTAAGTACATTATAAAGACTTGATTATAATGATATTTGTAGAATTTTGTAACAGCTAATATTTAAACTTGTTAAACGTATTCGAGGAAATTAATTAATTACAGTTATGCAGCGGTTGCTGAGTTTCTTGCTTTAATTCTATATCCGCACCTGTAAGATATATGAAAGGAGTAAATTTAATTACCGAGCGAACTGTGTGGGAAGTTTTATTATTGTTAAGTTGCTTTCCAAAGTACTTCTTTGACTCGCAATTTTCTTTTGATTTAAGCAATTAACCAATAAACAAAGAGTGTACTTACTCGAAAGCTTTTGCAAAAGTTTGCGTTCATTCAATCATGCTAAATTACCTGTTTACATAAGTTTAGATAGGTTGCGTGTTTAGTAAAGTACAAGTAAATATCAACAAAAGTTACTGAAAATAAGCGGAATAAATGTGATGTAGTTGGTAAGTGCGTCCGGGTTATGTTTTATTACCCTTTGTGGTTTCCACCCTAGAGACACCATGAGTTGTGAGTATAAAGGCGGAAGCATCTCAAAGAGCACACGCTGCATGAGGTCTGATTACTTCCTCTTACGCTGACCGAGACGTAAATAAATCTACCAATCCAAACCAGTTATTTTTGGTCAACCAATTTCCGTAACCAGATACGGTATTGTAATAAGTAGACGGATACAATTGAAAAGAAAATTATTTTGGTTCGTGTAAAGTTTTCATTGCGGAAAGCCGGAAAGGTACACTTTGTGTACCTACTTTACTGAAAACACCTCTCTGTGTAGCATAATCGCTTAAAGTTTAATTAATGTTTTAACATAAACAGCAACAGATGTACCGGGTGTATAACTAAGAAAGGCGGCTGGCCAAAACTCGGAAACTATTTGAAATTGAGCAGTGAAATAAATAATTTTATAATCAATGTGGCCAAGAGAAAATGAAAATGCTTGATATTATTTTTAATTTCCTATCATTGCTGCCAGATGGCGTTTCACTGATTTCAAATTGAAAATCGCATCAATATGTAAAATTTTTGTTTAATGAATTTTTACGTTGCTGTTAAAATAAAGGGAGGGGGAACCATATAACGTGTTAATGGAAAAAATCGTGTAACTTTGAAATGGGTTGCTTGAATTTGTCAAGATTGCTTTCGATGTTACGGGAATACTTTATATTACCAAACAAATCCAAATCCGTAACAATTTCTTATCTTCATCTACCAACTTGGGTAAGGAACAAAACGGTCGACTACTAAAAAAAAATTCAAATGATGACTGTTGCGGCAATATTTATTTCCGGCGATATGCAGTACATCTTGAAAGGCGATAATTATTGCATCAACAGGTCAATATTTGCAAATACAAGTTTTGACTCATTTAGAATGGAAACACCCATGTAAAATCTGAAGTTATTTACCGATTTTAACCATTTTTTTTTTTAAATGTCAATTAACGAAACGTCTACCTCGGGACAAAATTTTAAATGTTTATTCCAATTTTCAGGGCATACTACGATAACTTTTTCGTGCTCAAAATGGAGAATTCTTATTAGCGATTTGTTTATAAAAAAAATATCTACGCCACTAAATTCAGAATGCTTCCAAATAGCTGTCACCAAAATTTTACAAAAATATATTTATTAATAACAAAGTTATGACAACTGAAAGTTCGAAAACTTTCTACGCTAACAGTTACAAAACAACACCCTGTATCAATAGATGGCCATTGAAATTATGTTAATAATTCTTAAATTAAACTATTAAAACCATCAGTGGAGAAAAAAATATTGAAAGTAACGTAATATTTAATAAAAGTAACGGAATCGCGCGATTGAGTAAATAAAGACCTAACATTTCCATTTAAATCTTAGTTACCATGGAAATTATGTTACTGTTTAACTTAACAGTTATGATAGATTTTTATTAAATATTACGTTACTTTAAATATTTTTTTCTCCACTGATGGTTTAAATAGTTTAATTTAAGCATTATTAACATAATTTCAATGGCCATCTATTGATACAGGGTGTTGTTTTGTAACTGTTAGCGTAGAAAGTTTTCGAACTTTAAGTTGTCATAACTTTGTTATTAAAAAATATATTTTTGTAAAATTTTGGTGACAGCTATTTGGAAGCATTCTGAATCTAGTGGCGTAGATATTTTTTTTATAAACAAATCGCTAATAAGAATTCTCCATTTTGAGTACGAAAAAGTTATCGTAGTATGCCCTGAAAATTGGAATAAACATTTAAAATTTTGTCCCGAGGTAGACGTTTCGTTAATTGACATTTTAAAAAAAAAATGGTTAAAATCGGTAAGTAACTTCAGATTTTACATGGGTGTTTCCATTCTAAATGAGTCACACTGTATATATTTGTGTGAAAAACGTGGGTAAAATACCAAACGGTTCTGAAACTGGGTAGGATGGACTCTGAGTTCGCTATATTTCTACCATGCTTTATTAATTTTGTAAATACTGGATGAACCCTAATAATTTCGTTTCTTTCTTTTGCTTCCTCTTAAATGCCACCACATTCAAACCTTATCATCGCACTCGAAAGATGACATGACTACTGCGATAATGTTGCTTCAGTTCAATTTTGATTGTTGAAGATATATGTAGTAAAAAAAGTGGAGCTTTATTGGAAAGTCTTGATGACTTTTACAGGGGTTATTTTCAATCGTTTCGGAGATACAGGAATGACTTGTGTTTATTTGAAGCAAATTTTTTTCATTACACGGTGGGTCGTGTGACATCCGACATCCAATTCGAAGAGCTATTCAACGATCTGCTGCTCTGCTGCACCTTAGATTTGGTCCGTTGGTTGTCCAGATCAATATAAAAATTGATTGCAACGGAATAGAGACATAACAGAATGTTTTATCTCAATAACAAATAATATTGGACTTTTTTCTGGTACGCCCTGAATTTGTCAATACCATGAATTTTGTAGCTGGCTTCGTGCAACTGCATGTTACCACTTAAAAACCTTGCTCAGAAAGGCACTACGATATGAAAATGAAAATGTTAGATTATCATCGTATGATGATAATCTAACATCAAGTTCCACCTGGGCTTCGTAGTACACCTTAGTACTTTGAGTGATCATATTACTCACAGTGGATACGGGTTCGATCCACCAAATACTAGTCCGTTTTTTCTTTGGCTTTGATATGGTCGATTGTTACTACATTTCAACATTTCATTTGTTTTAGCATTTACATTCTCGAAAAATCCATTTTTTGAAAGTTGAAATCTAACGGATAATATTTGTGTTACCATCGCATTGTACTGTATTTACCTTCCAGTTATGTACAGTAGGGCAAAGCAATATGGTAATGGTGCGAAAAGTAAAATCTTTTTTTTTTGGTTAGCCTGGGTGCGGAATCGTTTCCTTTCAGTTAAGTAAATCTACCTGTAAATTTTCTTTAAAAAATATTAAGTTCTTCGTGTTCCTTTTTTCAATTTTAAAATGGTGGAAAAATGTCAAAAAAGTGCAATTTTTATTGCAGCGCTTCGCTTGTTTTTTTAAACCCAGAATCCACCACGAGGAGGTGGCTGCAAGACGGGTTCCACCCCCACCCTTCTTTATTCTTAACGTAAAAGCTTACTTTGTCTCCATTTGTGGTGTAGCTTTTCTAGAAGTAATTTTGATTCGAATTAACCCGTCCCTGGCGGTGTTTCCACATATTGACCTAGATGCCTCAGTTACCATCTTAATGTGTTTTTCGACAGCCTGAGTGTGGCATGAAAAATTCAAAATTTCGATGTTATCGGGAATATTAACAACCATTTCTTTACTATCTGCTTTTGGGATACTTTTTGGCAATCTCTTTTTCTCCAACTCCTTTCTTTCTAATGACTAGGATTTCGTGCCTTGTTTTAACATGGATTTTGCCCGATCTTCATCTTTCTTGCGCCCTTCTGGTCTTGTAAAAATTCTCGTTCCATTATAGGAACTTTGATTTTAGACCTACACGAAACAAAAGTGACACATTTGCACGGAAAAATGTCGAATAGTTTTAAACTATCGTCTCTAAATATTTGAATTTTGTCAACCAGTTTATTTTTCTTTACCACCTTATACTCTTCATTGTAGTTTTTTTTTCTTAATTATTCTTTGGTGGTCTCAAGTAATAGGAAGGGAAGCTTTTCGCGAAAGAGATTTATATCAACCATAACTATTTTACAAATGTCCAACACACTTAGGTCTTTGTTGCTATTATTCTTGAAAATTTCACGATGCCACAAATACAACCTTATAACTTCAGAATACGTGCGTAAGTACCTATAGAATTCCCCAAGGAGGTTAGTAGCTATGTTCACGGAGATAACGGTTTTTATTTTAAGAGCACGTACAAATTTTGGAGCTGGCTTAGCATTTAGGAATTTACTAGCATCGGACAGAATAAAATTGCGTTTCCAGACGGAATCACCTTTTTTGTACGTTGACGTAGGTTGTAACGGTTTTGAGTACGTTCAGTTGAACGTTTCATTTTACAAAAAATATCAGTACGTAGGTTTTCATAGAATTCTTTAGTACGAGTAGTAACTCGCAGTGTTTCTCAACCTTATTTTGCCCACCGCCCACTTTGAGAATGTGTTTTTTCTAGAGCCCCCCCCCCCCCCCCCCCACCATGAAGAATGTTTCAATGGAAGCAATTAATAAAACACATACATACTTAGTTATATTGAGGAGTATTTTTATTCCCACAGACATGAATGTCTAACTAATCAGAAGATCGAATTTGATGTACTTTAAGGAATTTGTTACGTCCATGTTTAAAATATCCTTGAAATCTCTGTGGAGGTTTTCCAAATGTTGACAGTAAACAAATCATTTTAATTTTCTTTACTTTACTTTAGTTCGTACGTGATTAGCGTGTTTTTTATTGTCTTTTTTAGACTATATTTTTGTAATCTGCCCTTCTCTGGGTCTTCTACTGCCCCCTGAGAGTCTCAAACGCCCACAATGGCGTCGACAATATACGTCGACAATGATTTACTCGACATGGCAATTGTCGACGCGTAATTGTCGACGTGACATTGTCGACACCTTGCAACCCTGGTAGGCAGTTTCATTATCTACAGGAGTTTTAAAAAGACTACCAAAAGGTACTTGGTTCGCGTCCACAGAAAGTGAAGTATGGGGTATAATCTGTGACAAGAGCGTTGATTATCTTTGACATATGAAGCGATCATAGTTTTGAGAACTCTATTGATTCTTTCAGTAGGGTTTGCTCTAGCGTGATATGTAGCAGTACCTATAAAGAATTTGTATTTGGTATTGAGCACATAGTTTGGAAAATTCTTTACTACGAAACTGTAGACCATTATCGGCGATTAGACACTGAGGAGTACCAAATAATAAGAAAAACTGTTCTTCCACAATTTTACAAATTTTAGAAGCAGTAGAGCAGTTCGTAGAGGAAAGAAACAAGGGAATTTAGTACAATAATCATCGATAACAATTTCCTTCAGAGGAACGAGGCAAAGGACCGACAATATCGCAACTTAAAACTTACCACGGACGAGTAGGAGTTGCTCGAAGATGGTGATTTTTGTTCTACCTTGTGTGCAGCACAGGTATGACAATGACGGACATACCTAGCAATATCAGCACGAATGTTTGGCCAATAAAAGACATACGACTTAACATTTTCCCTGTCATTGTAATCAATTTCACATCGATGAGATCCTCTTCTTTATGTTGGGAGTCTGTGAACTTCGATCCTTATTAATTTCTAACTATGGTAATCTTTGTTGGGAAGAGTGTATTATTCTGTCTTCGCTTGGTTACGAATAGAACAGTGTACTTCTGCACACTCTATGTCTTCGATCTTTCTTCTTAGATGTTTCGAAACAATTTTATATCTGTATCATTCCACTTTACGATGCATCGTTTAAATAAAATATTTCCCAGAACTTTATACATTCCGCCATCATGATGTAGTATTATGTTGTTCATTAAATTTATTTATTAACATGCTGTCGAACGTTAATATTAGTACAGCTATAATAAAATTGTATTTTTAATGAAATAAAATCCGATATTTAAGAATCGGTTTGTAAGATGGGTGTTGACGTTGTTCATGAAAGATGAACATTATTGAAAGTTATCCAAAATCGCTATTATGTCATATATTTCTGACAAATTTTTATTTAATATTTATGCGGTAAAAAATCCATACTTACTTGCGTTTTACTGATAAGCGGGTAGTTTATATGTTCTAGGTTACAGGAGTATGTTATACGTTCTATTACAAGTTTATGTTCATTTTAATTCTTTCAAATTTAACCACGTTCACACTCGTACAGTAGGTTAAATTATACACGGTGTCCAATACAACAATGCTTAGTATGGAGATTTTGGAAATCGTTAGAGATACAAACTCGGTTAAATTAGAAGAGTCAAAAACTGTCCTGGTTTATTATTATGATGCAACATCAAGACATTCTTATCCGTAAAAGTGACAAGGGATGGTAATGTAATATTCGGATTTACTTGGTTTGCGCATATTACAAATCATTGCTTTTTTTCCAACTGAAGAAGGTCGGTCAAAATTTTAAAGTTGTATGAGTACATTGCCAATACGTAATTGAATGAAAAGTAACAAAATAATCTCTATGCGACACAAGACATAATTTTATGTGAAGTTTTGTGCAAAAGACATGTTTCATCTGTATCTTTCTCGAAAAACTGTAAAGTGATCTACTCCAGAATGTGGCGCTTTCGATGTAGTAGGTTGTCCCTTTTTAATACATTTGTCCTAAGCTTTTTTAGCCACATTTCTTATTTTGGATTTTGCGGTAGTTGTTTATACTAACGTCGTCTATATAGCAACAGAATTAGAAAATAAGTCTATATACCAACTGTGAGCTTTCATTCCAGTTCTATACAAGAGCAGTAACAATGTCCAGCGAAGTGTACCTTACTCTACCACTTGCGAACCAACCTCTTGCTTTAGAAAATCTTCGGATAGTTTGTTGTATGAAATTATACGTCGGATTTTATAGGACATTGTCTTAGACGATTAACCCTAACCGTTTGCAACCGTATAGATGGAACCAATTCCAAATTTGTAAAGAATTTGTCAAAATAAACAGCTGATAATGGTGCATTCTAGTGATGTGCGCAAAACGAAAACGTATATCTACTACCCAATAGCTAAGATATGTCCTGGATATCTACTTCTAAACAATTTTGGTTTCTCTCTTTATCCCGATTTTTCGTAATTCCACAAATGCACGAGAGAGGAATAATGTTCGGCGACAAAAAGGAGGCGGTGCGGTTCTCGATTCCGAAACAAAAATTTTCTTTTCGTAGTACCTTGGAAGTGTTTCAGTTAGGTGCTTTCTTCATACGTTTTTTCAAAATGCTGTTCCTATGTTTCATTTATAATCTGGTTTACTTTTGCTGTTCATGTTAAGGGGTCGCCGAAATAGTGCACTACATATTTTATTTTCTTCTTCTTTTGTAATTTTATTATAGGACTGCTCTTGGATATGTTTCTTTTGGATAAATCCATTTATTTATTAGAGCTTCGCAGTCGCAGTTATACGAAGACTATCTTGGTACTCCCAGAAATGCACATATGTACGGAATCGATGGGGACAAATCTAATTCACCTTCCGCGGTATAGATGGATACAACGTCCCGTCCGCAAACATCAACCCGAAAAATTCCATGAAGTTTGCGTGTATTACTCACAATCCCAACGCACAAGTTCCATTCACATCCGGTTGGCGTTCTGTGCAGTGTGTGAGATTCAATTCCTTCGCCTCTGATGACATAATTCGAAATTAACTATAGTGAAACTCCACCATTATTCACTAAAGTCCCTGACACCCCACTCGTTTTTTGTGCCGTCGCGAACCCGAACGCCACAAATGATATGATTTTGGTAGTCTTAAAGGAACAATAAAGATCCAAGAAGTATTTAGGCACTCCGTATACGCTAGTTGAGTTTTCCATAAGTTGTGTTAGAGAAATTTCCTTTGCATCAAAACTGTATGTCTTCAGTGGTAGCAAACTGGACAACTTCCGGCAACTCTTTCAACTTGTTCGTCGTCAATGTTATGAGTGCGCAGCCTCGTAAGTATACCAAATTATTAAACATCCCCTTCAATTGAAAACGAATGACCCTGCCATTTTGATTGTGAATTGTCGTTTCTCTAAAACTCTGCACGTAGGAGTTACAAACTGTCTTCAAAAACTCATCTATAATTGTCTGTATTTCAGCAAGATTTGCTTAAGTTTTCTACAACGTTTTCAGTAAACCAGTCCTTAACAATTTCTGCTTCTGCTTAAAACCCAACTCGAAGTATGGTTGTCGGTTAAAGTAACGCGCTTGCAATAATTGAAGGACTTGAACGGACGAAGAATTTGAAAAATGATTTCCTACATACACCTGAAGAAATTCCGTAGTGGGAAATGGACATAATGATCGGATGTTTTCGTTTGTTTCCTGACAAAGAAGTAGGTCTGGATAGAACCTACCATTAACAAACTCCCCGGGAACCAGTGCCGAGGCCATCTGGTTCATGCTCGTGCACATGTCGTCAAAGGCTACTGTAGGTAATAATGTGTTGGCCATTAAGTGTAAGTCTTTTGGAGGAATGAATCCATTACGAAATAAAACTTTTCGATGTGTCTGCTCAAGCGAACGATTTGCACTTCTTCAACACTAGATGTCTTTCCGTCAGTGATTGTGCAATAAAAAATCGCTTGCTTGTGGCTTGTGGGTTCCACCTTGGTTTGCTCTCAGCGTATTTCTCGCGTTCCCGCTATAGATTTTTGCGGAATTTTGAGAATTATAGCCGTAAGGCCAGTTGGTATAACTCATCTACCGTTGTGAAGATGATGGACTTTTCGACCTGCGAATGCGCCCGCATTTTATACCCATAAATCCTATTCAACATCACAAAAGCGCCCTGGGGGTTTCGAAAATTTACGTGCAATACGTGTTGGAGAGTTTGCTCAAATCTATATAGTTCCCCATATATCTGGTTCCTGCACATTTGCTTGTTCATCACCCACAGGAAACACTTCCTCAGCGCCGTTGACATAAGTAATACAAGCAAGATACTCATAAGGTAAGCACAAATATTCTCCTACAAGTCTCCCCTCTTTCATTGACTAGGTTCACATAATCGTGTCTTATCTTCGTGAAAGGTGCTAAAACCAGGTCTGATGTTGGTGCCACACCCCGGTCCAGCCTTGATCCGTTTCATGCGATATTTAAATCCGGATGTCGGTAGATTGTTGTGGCATCTGTGTGTCTCTCATTTCGAGTATCACTTGGTTATAATTGACGTGTTTACAATCGACGACCTGTTCGTTCACTCATTTTACCCATCAATTCAAGACACATCGGACATGACGTTGGGTGGTCATTTGTAACTACCTTTCCGCCAGCAAATAGTATGGAGAAATCAACAAATTTTCTCAACAAGGATCTTTGGGACGGAGCGAATGGAATGTTTTCACTTGCATTCGGAAGATTTTCGCCACTACATTTGGTGCTCCTGCAGCCAATGCTGTATACAAAACTGTTTGCGCATCCACTCACTGTGTTTTCGTTTTTGTAATTGAATTTGCACCTGCCCTGGTTTTCAAATTTGAGGGAAGGTTCGTCTTACAACTTCTTCACCTTCTCCTCAGCTGGCGACGGTATAATTTTATTTTTATTTTATGTCTTTTCTGATAGGTTTTAATTATCAACATCTTAATGTAATCTGCTTTAAGCAGCGCAGCGAAGCGTTAATAAACTTAATTTATAAAAGTAATGTCACAGTCTAACTAATACTAAGAGAAAAAGGTAATAATTCCATTAACAGAAATAAGCATCAAGTAGTAATTGTCTTACCGTGCATAGAGAGAAGGCAGCACTAAAGTTCGACCGAACCAATTGCTCGCTTTCTTTATTATGGAAGTTCCATAAACTTTAAAATACGCAATAAAGAACGTTACAGTCCATAAAATATCCGTTTTCAATGAAATTGGCTAACCAATGTTAGATATTTGTTGTTTTTACTAGATAAACTTTTTCGCCTCGTTTGAATAATGAATGTTCCGATGTAAATTAACTTTACCTTTAATTATTCATAACTTGAAGTGTTTTTAACAGACGTTAATGTTAATAGTTCCAAACAAATTTATATTCTCTCTGTGTGCTCTTAAAATTTTGAACTGAAGCCATTCACCTATCTAACGTGTTTAATGCAGTGTTACATCTCGTTTAAGGTTACTTCTGAGGAAGTGCTCGTATATTTCCATTAAATAAAATGTGTAAACATGATTTAGGTTGACTGTGAAAGTATTCATAAATACGCAATGCGTTAATATATCTGGAGAAGACTACGTAATTATTTCTCTTTGTTCTTATAAAGGATTTTATAATGAAACACATTTCCTAAATGTTCTTTTATTTGTTCCTTGCCGTCTTACAGTAAAAATCGCTTTGACGCTTCTAAAATTGATTTCTTTTAGGTCGTAGTGGCAATTCATGGCAAAGACGGAGATACAAACAGCATCGGAGGGGATGGAATCGTTTGTCATTGCCGAAGTATTTTGTCTTCTTTTTTTGTCTTAGATGAGATGGGTTTTTTCTTTTAAAAAAGAAAAGGGCCCCCCTTTGTTATTATTTGCTGGGTGTCGAAGTTCGCACAGTAAAACCGATTATCCGTTAGATAAAACAATGCGGACTCTCCCACAAACAATATCGCGCCAACGTTCTCTAGAAATGAAGATTCGTAAAAACAAAATGAAGCAATTCGATAGTGTCTTTCATCACACAAGTTAAATAATGAACTATCGCAAAAGCCTTGCGTGACTCATTCGTTCTTAACATTTTTTTTCATTTGTTCCACATATACTTTTTGTCGATATCTGATGTAGTTTTAATTAGCCGAAACGTATAGTTACATCGAAGATTCATTGGCAATTTATATATGAAGCTATTATTTTCTATCCGTTTCACACGATACTATTTACAATTTCAGCCACTGCAACAAGTGCGCATTTATTGGATATCTCTATTTCTTCAAACTGTTTTGGGTTAATATTATCATTTCTATGGAACTTGCAACAGATGTTTTTGAATAAAGAGCGTTATTGATATTTCGTTTCAGAACTAATGCATAACACATTTTCGTTGCAAGAATAATTTATTCGTATAACTTTTAACTATTGACAAAGAAAAACACTAATCAATTGGACGTAAAAAATTTTTCACCTTAGAATGAACTCTAATTGCACCTGCAATCCCGTTGACTGAACATTTCTCCACATGTTTTGCGCGCAAAATTTGAATCCAGCTTAATCCCTTTATTGCTGACAACTACTTTCATAAATTTGATGTTCTTCTTGAACGAACCAACATTTACCTGAAAAAATCTATAATATGAATGAGAAGGGCTGCCGGCTTGCTTGGCATCGCCAGCAACGAGTGTTAATAGAAAAAGGGTTTATGCGGACATTTTGTCGGCTGACTCGGCTGTTCAAATGTTATCGATAGGAAGCACGACAACAGATATTTTTCATATTCGCGAAGTTTATGTCAGCTCTTCCAACAATCTTGATTTTCGACGGCGCTTCAAGACATTTGGACGCAACCGTAGCTGACAAAGCAGAAACGTTGGTGTTGAATTGTTGTGTCTACCCAGCAATACAACTCATGGACAAGTCAGCAACATATGTAGGTAGGTAATGGCTTTAAAGCAATGGGTATCCATCCATTCAATAACAATTCCATCTCGGAACACGCATTTGCACCAAGCGTTCCAACCAGACGTCGCGTCGCCAAGATATGGTCCCTTGGATAAAGAAACAGAAAGAAATGTTGAAATGCTACAGAGTCGCTCTAAATAACTCATTTTCTGAAGTTTTAGTAACTCCAGATATGCAGATAGAAAAGCAGCAAATCGCTGCAAGTCTATAAATCATTTATAGAGCACGGGAGATAAAAACCCAAAAACCACTCAAATACACAATATCAGGATTTTCTCTGTAACCGTTGCTCTAACAAAATATACATATCTGTACGTTTTTTAAGAGTTTGAAATGCTCTAGAAAAAAGGTCCATACAGTGTTTTAATTGGATGAGCCGTTTTTATGGTACGAGTAATACGAGTCATATCTATTATAGGCCAAGTAAGCACATTAGTGGTAACGGCCCACAAACCCAGCAAAACTTACTTTTTCAAATCTACCTTTTATACACCTGAATATTTTTCATTGATATTTTATACGAGTGTGACCTGCAGTTTGCAATACTAACCAATTTGTGCAGCTTCGTCCCAACAACCGTGTTTCAACACGCAACTTAATAATTGAATACCATAGTAAAGTAACATTTTTAATGCAAACTACACCTACAATTGTTCGTTACAAACAATTAAATTGCATGTTATACAGTATACATATACAATGACATGATTAGGTCAGACACAGTTGCAACTGCACAGTTCTGTACACTTCCAATATTTCTTTTTACGTACATATCTTGCAGTACATCAGTTATCACTCTTACTGTTGCACCTCAAGAGCTCGCTGCAGCCTTTCGATGCAATTGGTAGCGTATTCCAAACAGGAACCCATGACTGTGTTTTTACATTCCTTCTGGAGTAGGTAAACGTTGTTCACTTTGGTCGCTGGTGCACCGTATTCGACACTGGTATTGTGGCGTGCCCACTGCATCTTGGGTTGGTGATAATGTCTCCAATATCCATTCCATGTGACATTAGCAAAGCTATTCCAAGCATCCCATGCCGTCTTTTTTCCGCTTCCGAAAAAAGCTGATGTGTCACATCCTGTGAAACTGTGAAAGGCAGGATCTCCGATTGTTTGATAAATGTCATTGATGTGAAAATATCTTAGGCTTTTGCCTGAACCAAACTCAACCCAAATGCTTAGTTCTTGACACAGGTTACGCAAATAACGGAACTTGCCAAGAAGTATGACCACTACCATCCGTGTCAACGTATCGTACAAGACATTTGGTGCAGTCATTCAAAGTAGCATTTGCAAGTGGATAAGTATTGTTGTATCTGCTTCTTCGTGTTCGCATGAAGGCATAGAACGATCAGTTTCTTGAATGATAGCTGAGGTACCGTTCGTGATTACTACTTGCTTGTCTCGGGACCAATCTACTTTGGTTATCTTTAACAAAAAACGAACAGTTCTTGTTTATTACTGGTGTCACTTAAGAACTCAGTAAGAAACGAAAACATATAACAACAAAAAATTTACATGGTAAAATAACTCGAGTGTTTAACGAAGTTGAGAAGTTGAAAATCGCAAAACGTTTCAAAACGAAGCAAAGTGAACGATAACAACACTACTGTGCTTACTTGACCCATAATGGATATATCGTTCTTACCCGTAACTAATAAACGGCTAATCCAATTAAAACACTGTATGGACATTTTTGTAGAGGATTTCAAATTCTTAAAAAACGTACAGAATTTTGTTAGAGCAACGGTTACAGAGAAAATCCTGATATTCTGTATTTAAGTGGTTTTTGGGCGCCAAGTAAATTTATGAGCAACCTCTCTGGTTAAAGTTAAGCGTGTTTATATTTCACCCGGGTGGACACTTGTTCGAACCCTACGAAGGTATCCTTTTTTTAAAAAGAAAATAAATTCAAACAAGCGTTCTTTTCGTATAAGATTTGTGACTGTAAATAACCTTTTACAACCTTGGTCCATTAATAGAAGCATGTGCTGTTTCAAATTTTGTATGCTTTAGATACTTCTGTTCACTTAGTTTTGTAGTATTTTGTTTCTCAGTTCCTCATTGCGTGTGGGTATTATTGTTATACAGGTTAAATATAATAATATGCTAATGGAAGAATTAAAGATATCCCGTTGTACTTTGCCATCAAGAGCGATTGTGGAAAATAAAGGATCCTAATTCAACATGTTAACTGTAACTAAAATTTATTCCATTTGAAAACTTACACTGGATAATACTTTATATGGAGAAGTGTTGACAGGCAACCGGGTTTATATGAGGGGTTACAACTTGACATACATCTACCAAAGCACTTCTGAAAAAATTCAATATTCCTTACTCGAAAAAGATCTTATAACGATAGTGACTGTGTGCGAACCTTAGTAGGTAATCAAATGTAAAAGGAGTAAACAATGTCAAATTTTGAGTCTTCTTTGGTTTAATTTATGATTTAAAAATGTTCCATAATTCAACGAAATAAATTAGGGAACATTTTGTAGGGTAGTTTTTAATTAAAAATATAACTCACTTGTAAGTTAGCTATTATGTATATGGAACAATTAAAATTTTCCACAAACATGGAATTAATGTTAAATTACGTACTGAACTCGAATTTACCAATTATATTTATGTGCGCAAACTGTATAACTAAAATAGATTGGTTTCACATGTTGATATCAAATAGTAGTGAAAATAGTCAGGATCTAAATTAATAAACATATCGTATGAATGCATTAACATGTATAACTACGTAATTTGCATAACGATGGATCGTTGACATAGCTACATGTGCAATATAATTACCATAACTATTGTCATCAGCGTAGCTCAAGGATTTTATCGCTACAAAAGAGCGTCTCTGGGATGTAAGAGCAAAGGCTCATAAAACATAAAAAACTTTAAAGCAAGGTGATATTTTACCGTCATAGCTTGCCTTACGTTAATATAACAACGTTGACGGCGGCCTTTAAGCGTTTTAGTGTATCTACAAAGACCGTCAACGAAAAATAGACTCCATCTCAACCAGAAATGCTCGTATAAATGCAAAATACACAATTCAAAATACAGGTTATGTTACTCGCTTGTTTGTTCTATTTTCGGTTCTCTCTCGCTACTTCCAAATAATGAAGTAAACATTTGAACAGTTTAAATACAAATACACAAATCAATTACTTACTTTATTTTGCGCTGTAGCGCGAATGGATTCCGCAGTTGATGTACTAAAGGGTGTTTCAGATAAACATATGGTGATTTGTGCAATCGCAGTGTAACACGGTTTCGTTTCAAACATTCAAGACTCGAGAGTATGCACGTACACCTTCAATTTAATATCCAAAGATTGCCCTGGGATGCAATACTTCTGGAAGAAATAGACCACCTGGTGGAATCCATGCCAAGAAGGATGCGGGAGTGTGAAACTAATAGGGGTGGTCCAATACATTATTAATAAAAATGCCTTTATCTTTTGGTTAGTTTCTTTAACATTTTAATCAATTAGAGTAAAGTCAACATCGGAAGACACCAGCGCAGAAACGCATTTTTAAACTAAATAAAGATGCATACAATAATAATAATAATTTGGAGTTATACCAAAAACAATACATCACAGTTTACACAGTTTAGGCTTAGATAAGAACATATACATACAATTACAAAAGGCAGTCATCATCAACACTTGTCACATACATTATACATAGTTAGAAAATTTTTAAACATAACGGAAGATACTGCACATCACTCAGAACCACATCACACACTTTCAACTATTATCATTCAAACACAAAATGAAACACAACACTCAATCTTCCCTTCACAAATTGAAACTCTGTTGCATACACAACATAACATTACAGAAAGTCCATTAACAACACACAACACTTTAACAACCACTCATGTGACACCTCTAACTCGTTCACATACACCCAAACGCAAACACACAATACACTCACAATTAGCACAAAACACAAACAATACATTACCCACTCGAGTGCAACCTATTCGCCGAGCTAAACAACAAACATTTACACAATAAACATAATACATATGTTTTTTACAGCTTTATTTTATATAGGTATATGTATCTATTACTAGAACTAATCTTTACTTGATTCCGATCCGTGTGGTTAGTTAAGCAGGCTTGGCCTAAGTATCGATAAGAACCGAAGTACAATAATAAAATAATAAAGATGCAAGATAAAAATGACACAGATATTAGTACTGTTCACTCTAAAAACGTTAGCTTCCAGCTGATCGTTTGCCAACTTTTGTTTATAACCTCTTTGTTATAAACGTATATTTTTATGTTGAGCTTTACAGTCGGACGTCACTTTTTTTGGGCAGCTTGGTGTCTTCCAATGTTGACTTTACTCTACTGCCTAATCAATTACTACCTTTGACTAATTAAACATTTCTGGCAAGTTTAGTCCAAACATTCCAACGCCTTTTTGGTGTTGCATTTTTTATGTCACAGAGTATATGAAGGTATTACATAAAAAAATATACCTATAATGTACTTCATTACATACATCACTTTACTTAAAAGAGGCATATGCGTTCTCTTAGGCAAGCAGTGTTCTAAGAGTGCGCATTTAGTAAGCACAAGAGTACACGCTAAATAATACCAGTCGAAAGGAAATTGAATATGGAAGAAAATATTTATTACCTAGTCTAAATTCTTTTAAATACAAAGTTCACAGGTATAAATCTTTGTTCGACGATCAACGCCGGCACATTCAATTTGTACCCACAACCTTCGCGAAACTTAGACGTGGGACACAGACTGTTGCAATATATGCAGGCGGATCATCATCTTAGTCGTTGAAACATTCCCTTCATCACCTCCTAGAAAGCGGTGGATGTTATTATTTCTGACGACTTTGATTTGCCTTCTCTTGTTTATTCTCTGCAACCTTTGGGTTTAGGTCGAAGATCTTTTACTGAGCACTACTATTTTTGTTTTATTATTATTTAGGAGTTTAGCCATGGGGGTATATTTGTTGTAGATTGGTGGAAGAAAATGTTTAGGCTAATAGTTTTGGTTGATTTATTATGTTATTACGTTTCGCCTAACGTGGTAGGCTTATTCATATAAATAAGTTGGTTTGACATCTTTTTTAAATATTTTTGGTTTTTGGTAACCATTTTGAATTGCGTCGTTCTGGTATAAAGTGAATACGTTATGGATATTTATATTATGGGTTGAGGGTATTTTTGCACCTCTTTCCTTTATATTGACACTTTTTGGTAAAAGCTGATTCATAAAACGAATCTTTTTTATTTTTATTATAGTTGTAGCTGCTTTTGATGTTAACAGTTATTTTAGTGATGGCTGTCAGCTGATAATTAAATTAAATAGATTATCAGCTGACAGATCAAAATCATTGAAAACTAAAATTTTGCGGAAACCTATTTCTAATTACGGTTCAAAATTTGCCCTAATTCCTGAGCAAAAAAAGGACTTACGAAGAAATTGACTCCGTAAAGTCAATTAAATTGCCTCATTTGTAATTTTCCGATAACTAATTTCTTATTACAAAATTTAATTACAACGGCGCATAATTGGGGCCTGATTCCCAAATAATTGAAGTAGATATATGAGAAATCTAGTTCTTCGTGAAGTTAGCCGCGTCAATTTCAGTTTTGCAACAACTTATTTCTTATTAGAGCGCAAAAGTTTATTAACACCTGCTGGAAGATTCAGTGCCAAATATGGGCGCATGAGTCATGCCTGGAGAAGATATAGAGCTAATAAAAACATGTTACGTATGCAACAGATTTTTGCTTACAATTAGTATCACTTGCTTTCATAATTACCCAGTAGTTTTTGACAGTTATTGCTTATTGTGTAACATAAAAATCAAATATTTGCCTACTTGATATGACTTTCTCACATTTTATTGTTTTCTTGAAAATGCAGTATCTTTACAAGTTTTTAATTTACTGTACGATTTAGGAAACAACAAAGGGTATGATTAAAGGTTCTACAAAATATTTTAAAAATATGCCAAACTCAAAAATATCTTCTTATCTTGATAGCTGACAGTAAATTGTTAAAATATTCCCAGTTTTGTGGAAACTGGTATGATATAGGTCAGGAGTTACATACCTCAATCATGCGGACAGTAATTTGCTCAATTCATTCCCAATTATACCTACCTTTTTACTTCCACTCATCCTCTCCTATGTCTAAATTCTTCTTTTACAGGTTAATATTCTCGCTGCAGTCGAAGTCGAACAAAAATACAACATAGTTCTTCTCTTAGTAATCTAAAATGAACGATGAACAGATAAAGACGCTAGACGTTGAACTGATAAGTCTATATAATATTACTTCAAACTTCCAGTTTAAAAATCACTACTTCAAATTGCATTTCCACTACATGTGTACAAATGTACCTACTTTATTCGGACCGTTTCGAAACTACGAATTGTAAATAAACCGACAAGAGAGTTTATAAAGTATGTTTGCCTTTAACGCGAGCTTTTAGTAAACAGTAATAATTTTGAAAAGGAACTTTCTAAAGTAAACGAAATATTAATGTACTTTCAATCTCCTAATTAGAATACAACTTTAGTTACTGTCAGTATGTTCCATTTTATGGGATTTTAATTTTATGTTGCACACATTTATTAGGATGTTAAGAGATTTCTAATTATTCGGAATTTCTCTGTGCATAGATGTTGAGTATCCCGAACATTTTCCAATACCCCTTCCAATGTTTTGATTTTGGTGGGCCTATGAGACGATTTTTTATTTTTTACACGTAAATTCAAGTTAGGTTGGGTAATAGAGAAGGTTAATTGCTCGATCCGAGTTTTTTTCAATTGATTTGGTTTCCTAATAACTATAAGTTTGCGGCTCATTTGACTTAAACGCTGTAATACGGTGGTACAATTGGATTCAGTAACTCTATCGTCTTGTCTGACCTAGAATGCAGAATCATGTAGAAGTTTTTATGTTGTATCTGAATCGAGGTTAGCTTTTTCACTAACTGCTAATGTTTGCAGTATAACCTCATTGAACTGTAAGCTCTGCATACTTTGTCTTTTTACTTGTAAGTTCATGAATTAGTGCTTGGAAAGTATGGCTTTTTTAATCCTTTTAACGATCTCAATGACATTGGGAAAGAAGCTGACGGTTTAGCAGCCCAAAACAGCAAAGCACAATAAATGTAAGAAGTGTACAAGGCATCTCAAAGGTACAATTTCATTGCAGTGTTGTCTCCATTAACTACGATAAATTTATTTGGGGTTTAGTTCTCAATAACACTTTTAATGAGTTGTGCAAGATACTCAGAATTATGTCTCATATTACTTTAAGTACAATAGGTTCTGGCTTAGAAATGACAAACATGCTCTATTTTTATATTGCTCCAACCATCACATTACATATGCAGATCATTTGTGTTTTGCACTACTTGTTTGTTTATTTTAGTTTGCATTTCAGTATACTGATCATCTAAGTTAAAGACCACCGGTGAATACACTGGGAATATGTTCGGCACACATGAGTCTTCTAGACGGTGCAAATATTTACGTTTTCACGTGCCATATTTTAAACATTAACATTCACACTTTCATGTCTTAACCGATTTTAAGGGGCCACAATTCAGAAAATTAGCAAATGTTTAACGAACTCAGTCACAAAAAAGTGTTCATACGATGACATTCCTGTTATATACATATATACAGGGTTGCCCACTCGCCCTTGATTCTTCGATAGTGCCTTAATATTAATTTTAGGGCAAAAGGTCAAGATCTTATTCGGATGTTCCTTGTTTACAACCTAAAAATATTTGGAGGCGGACACTGCTCTCGGTTTCGTCTGTACAGGATCGTAATCGATTATTTTCAACGGAGCACCATATAGATTTTGATATTTTTGAAATCCATATTCGATTCTAGACCAAGTTTGTTTGGCCTTTGAATTTTTCCCTTTGGTCATCGATTACAGATATGGTGGTTGTTATACAGTAATACTCCCATCATTCGTCACCAGTTGCAATATTTTATAAGTTAACTATGGGGGAACGAACGAACACAGCGCAGCGCTTTCTCAAATTTTAACACAAAAAAGGAGTTTAAACGAAGCGACAACAGCGTCAATATAGGAATTAAATTGCCAAACCTTTCGTAAACAATTGCTTATAATGCCTTATGGGAATAATTATTCTTAATTTAACTTTTACGACTTTTTCCAATAACATTGGTTACATATTACTAAGAGCATGAAGATGCATAATAGCAAACATTAAAATATTGTTACACATTCACGATCCCTTTCAGGGATATCGTAGTACTACTATTCCTCAAGCCATTGAAATGTCTATAGTAAAGGAAAGCTAGCCGCAAAGACCTTTTACTAATACAATGCCCTAAAGGAATTTGCATCTGTTTCTTCTCATGAACCTTCTCTGCGTGTGAATGATGGGAATGAAGGTATATTAATTCGTTGAAGCAATTACTAGAAATAAACACAAAAACTTGGACGGATTTCTAAATTCAATATTGTTAAGTGGATTAATATATTTTACCTTCAATATTGCTACTTTGAAAAGTTCGCAATAAGAAAGCTAAATTTACGTGGCAGAAGTTTCATTTGCAAAGAGCTCTAAGGAAACCGCAAAGAACTTCGGTAACTTAACGAGTACCGCACATAGATGAACAAACTAAAGTTCCCCCAGCATTGCATAGGTAGAGTTGAATTTACTTATGTACATACATATAACCGTATACAATTGATAATATGGGCAACTTATTTAGCAATACACATTAGATTATCCCTTAAATATGTTATAAAAGACAAGTGTTAGCTTATGTTAACACTTCCATATAAATGTAAATATCTTTTCTTTGAAAATAAATTGGGTCGTGTCCTTTAAATCTTTCGTGAACGTTCTCTAAAACTTACAACATTTCTGAGAAAATTATAGGTATTAGTGAGTGTTAAGGGCCATTTTCAGTAATATATAGCTAGAGGTAACGTATATTTTTTCATTCTGGAACGAGCTTTATTTTTTAAGGGCATTTATATAGCAATTATACCTATTTAGGTATTTTTTTTACATTTGAATTAATCTTTTTTAGTGTTGCAAAAATATTGGAAGATTATTAATATTGGTAAATTAATGACAAAATTAAGACCCCTTATAAAACTAATAGGTGTTGAGCAACGAAATCGGCAAGTTTCACTAATGAATCGGATCAGATAAATCGCCCTTATCCACATTATGAGAATAGCATGTACCTTAAAGGTTAATATAAGAACTCATATTTTAAAATAAGTATGTCGATTGTTTATTATATCATGACATAATTAAATAACTCGGTTAGCTTATAAAATTAAAATACACATACACATACATAGATTACGTCATATCGTTTGATAAGTTGCCTATTTGCACTCAGCAAAAAGCTATGGCCACCTGGTGTTCATGCCCACTAACTAAAATTACCTAATTCCATTTGTTCATATACACCGTAAATCTTTTATTTTTTAAGGGCGTTTATATTGCAATTAAACCTACTTGTTTTTCTCTTGTATTTTCATTGCCCAATTTTTTATATTAAATTGGTTTTTTAGTGTTGCAGGAAAATTAATTAACGTTGTACTACTTTTATTTGAAATAAACCTGGGTTTTTAATAATTGGTAAAGTTGCAATTAACTCCTAATCCATGTTTGACATGTTCCACATTAACTTGATATTTTAAAATGCATGTCTGTCAATTGAATATGCAATGGCATTACTAATCACATTATTGATTGAATGCATTGATGATTATACACTCACAATGGAGTGAAAATTACTACGAAACACAAAACCTCCCTCAATATTTTTATTACAATTGTTGACACTTCATAGTCATTCACTCATATGCCTGAAGATGACTGTATAAAGTAGAAACTAGTCGCAACAATTTTAGGAGGATTTGTGTTTCTTACAATTTTATTTTGTCATTACTGAATCACATCATAAGCCTGAAAATCATTCACAAACCGTAATGTTTTGCAGGGTTTGTGAGCGTAAGACTTAAGGGTTACCCAGACATACCGAGAGTGGATCTTATTTAGACATTTGCAGATAAGATAATTATTTAGACATTTGCAGATAAGATAACCCCATCTTTTCGCGGCTTCTACAATCATTTGGCTTCATCCCAATTAGGGTGCAACAAGTTGAATTCTCATAAAAATGTATGCTGAGTATAGAAAAGTGAAATGCCCGAATTAATAACTTGTGTTCTAAAGAGCCGCCTTAAACAGTGTATTTTAAATACAAAACACGGCAAAATAATAAGAACCAGAGTCAGTACTTTCATGAACAGAACATACATCGCAAACTCTGTAATTGAAAATATAGAAATTCGCAAAGATATCCAGGCAACAAACAAAACATTTGTTTTTGTTGAGTTGTGTAATCAATGATTTATGCCAATTAGTTTAGATTTTATGTAATAACAAGTTGACATGGTTTGTTTGTAGACTTTGCAAAAGTTTAGAATAAGCTTCATATCAATCAGTAACAAATTTCGGAATTTCATGTCAAATTCTCTGCCATTATTATTTTCATTTCTTCATTATTAATGAAGTTGTTTAGACAGTAAAGCTCACTAACAAAGCACAGAAAGGGTTGAAGGTACGAACCAATTACTAACCAATAACAGTTCATATCGTTTGCATTTACTTTTGTGCCACGTTCCCTCCGTTATTATGTAGAAAACATTTGAAGCGCTAAAAGCCACTAACGAAGCACTAATAAAAACATCCAAAAAACACCTTTTGTACTTCCAACTTTTTGCCAACTTCACGGACCTTTTTCGTTTAGTAGCAACAACTTATTCGCCCTTGTTCAATATTGCTTCAACACGCGATTGCAAACTAATAAAAATCACAATGTCGCCACTACGGAGGCATGATATAAAACATCCGGCATTAAACTAAATGGGTTGCGATTACGGATATCATCCAAATTTAGATTTCGGACATAGATATAAAGGGGGTACGGACATCCATCCAGACATGACGTACGTTTCGTTCCAAATAATATGTAAAATCGACAAAAATTACGATTTACTGCACTGTTTAGATATACGCAACAAACTATGACTAGGAGAAGGATGAATCAACTACAAATATTAGTGGATATTTAGAAATAACGAGAAGAAAATGCCGTGACTTATAAATGTATCACCGACGTTGAATGTGGTAAGTTAGGATGATTATTGAAAACGAAAACTAATAGCGTTGAGTGAAAAGTATATTTCACTCAACGCTAATAGGAAAGGTTATCAAAAATAGTTTTGGACATTTATTTACACCATGGTTTCTAAACCATTTTTTTCGCTGACACAAACCATAGTTTTTTGAGTGTCATTTATCGTCATTTCCATGCCATACCGAACAAAAACGTAAAAAATTCACGTTAAAACAATTTTTATCGCACTTTGCAGCATCTCGGAAGACATTGTTTGATTTTTACCTACGAGTACGTTGATCATAACATAAAAAAGAGTATCAACAAAAAGTAATTGAACATAATTTTCAATTTAATTAATCTAATTTTAATATTAATTAGTGGTGCTTTGAAGGGGAAATATTTCTAATTGGGAATCGGGCAATGTGAATAATATGTAATCAACATAACAGCCGTAATTTGAAATAAGAAAACTGTATTTCCACTTTTGCTACTTTAAAATGTAGGAAAGAAATCAATTTTCAAAGGCTAAATAACATTTTGGATTTAATCAAACAGCGAGCAACGTGAAGTAATCAAGTGTATATTGAATTTTCGATATTTTTTGTGTTAGAATTTTTTATTCCTTACGAATGATTACACATTTCTGATTTGGTAATGAAACGGGAGTAATAAGATGAATTTAATTAATTTGTTAAGCGGAATTGTGGAATGTGTATCGTATCTCAGGATGGGGTAATTGAAATCGGCAACATTTCAGTACTGAACTAAACTGAATTGAGTAGAAATACAAGTAAAATTGAGTAACAGAATCAATCCGTTAGCTTCCGCATTCTCTCGCCACAGGCAAACGCAGTAATTAACTAACTTGATTACGATAATTAAATTTATAGTAAGGAATACACCAAAAATAGCTAGAAGCGTTTCACTGTTGATATATAGTTTTCGGAAATTAGAATGCGCGAGAGAAAACATTAATTGAAATAATAAACTCGCCATCATTTAATTTAAACGACAAATTATTATTTTAACGTTCACTTAAGCTTTAATTGAAACAGCGTGTTTGGTAAACGTTCAAACAATTCTATAATGATTCTACTTTGTATTTCCATTTTGTAACAATAATTTCGCTTCTAAAAATAATACTCAAATAAGATTGCAAACCAAATGTTTTCAACAAGCAACAAAAAGAAAGTTTCGTGAATTTGAAAGACCTAATCGGAATATAACTACATAAGAATATATAAGAATGTAAAAAGAAACTAAAAGCGTTTCACAAAGTTACAAAGGGGGCCATATAAAAGTTTGTATGTTTGTATGCTTGGGAAAACTCACAATTATGGAAGGTTTTGAATCAAAGTTGCCGATCTGCCACTAGAATATAAGAAATTATTTACTCTTATAAGGTTTCTTTTTTACTTCTTTATCGTAAAAGTTTTTAATACATGTAGAAATTCTTTGTATTTTCCCCACAAACGTATTTCCTTTTATTAAATATTCTATTGTCAGTCCACTAATGTATTTGCTAACTTTAATCTTTTTTCCTTACAATTCTAACTTTCGATAACCATAATATAAAACTTTAAGAGCCTCTAGCCACCATGAAAGAATTTTGTAAGGCATAAAACCAATTCCCCATTGCCTCTTTCCAATACGTTAACTTACAAAAGGATGCACATAATTATCCGTTTCTTATATCACGTCACTTACTTCGCAACCGTAAAATTGTTATATCACTATCGCGCTAAATTCTGATACTCTTAGTTAGTAGACGAACTCTTAAAAGAATATGTTATGCCTCTCGTATATGTATTTCGAAAAGGTATTTCACATTTTAGATTCTTTTGTAAGACGTTAAAACTTATCCCTTATTCGATAATCTTTTTGAAGTAGAATTTTAGAAAAAAAGGAATCTGTTTGAAAGAAAAGAATTTGAATAAAAATTTTCATTTATTGAGACACATTCTGCGAATTATTCAAAATTCTTCTACCTTCAATTTTATTATACTAAATGTAATGCGGTATTTGTTATATTAATTTGTTATACAGTGCAAACTAATACAAATTCACATTTCTAAATTTTAGTTCATTAGACCAATTTGCACTATAGGTAAAGTATTGTAACGGCGAGAATGACGTAGGAAGGGGAAAAAATGGCTCTAAACCTACGGTTCCAGCTGTTCTGTGTGGGAAGGGGTGCCTTTAAAAATTAGAAACAAAAGCCCTCCGATGGTAAGGGAGGTTATAGAGCTAGAAAAAGGAGGGGGGAAAATGAATGGAAACAAAAAAATTAAAATTTATTTTGCTCAACAGAGTCCCAAAAGAAATTAACTTACAGGCCATACTTTGCTGTGGTTTCTTGCTTTTTTTTTTAAGGAAAACCAATGAGGATGAGAAGGATGAGGGGATGGAAATGAATGTTAAATAATGATCAATGACTACTAATTACGATAACCCAAATAGTACCTGTTGTGAGATCTGACATCACAGTAATTAACTTAAGAAAATTGATAACAATGAAAATGCAAAATGAT
The DNA here is from genome assembly GCA_036250285.1 of Pyrocoelia pectoralis. Classification (NCBI taxonomy): domain Eukaryota; kingdom Metazoa; phylum Arthropoda; class Insecta; order Coleoptera; family Lampyridae; genus Pyrocoelia; species Pyrocoelia pectoralis. Next base: position 32,347,439 of record CM070075.1, on the reverse strand, counting down.
CAGGTGATGGATGGATGAATTTGACTTTAGATGATAAATAAATAATGAAATGACGATTTCGATTACTACTTTTTTTTTTAAATAAAACTAAGAGATCTTAAACTAGGTACTTACGTTTATTTTCTTGACTGCAGTTCTCTTAGTATTGAGGTACTGTTTAACGTAACTCCAATTCCAAGGATGGGATGAGGGTGAAGGATGACTATAAGGGGAGGGGACGATTAGGGCGAAGTATAATGAGGGAAACGTATACTGCCACAGAAGGTCACTTCCAACGGATTGTCGTTTGTCGACAATCAGACACAAAGGGAGGAAAAGAAAAAGGTCCTACAAGGGACAAACGAATTACACAAAGGGAAAGGAGAAAGAGTCTTCTCCGAAACGTTGTACGTTGAAAATAAAAAAACACGAACAAACCAAAAATAAATATTGTTACAAATAAAATACTTCGTGGAAGCTTAAATGAAAATATAATACATGGGAGTATTGTCCCATTCAATCTGATGATATACACTATACAGGGTGGGCCATTGAAAAGGTAACACGCCTGTTTTGGGATACTTAGACAAGTTTCTTAAAAAAAACGCTCGGACGTCGATTTTTTATTTTTGGGAGACAACTTTTGATGTCAAATTTGACTTTGTTAGGTCAACCCCCTAGCCCCAGCAACCCCTAACTCAAGAATTTAAATAGGGAAATGGAGTCGAGCGACCCCTCATTTGAAACGTCTTTTAATTCTCTATTCGACAGTATGAATGAAAATTAGTTTTATTCAATTTTTTTTTCACCCCTATGAAAAGCACCCTCTAGATTAACTAAGGTGGAGGTGCTGTTTAGGAAAAATCCTGAAACACGCCACCTTTGACCTTTGAGTTAGGGGTTGCTGGGGCTAGGGGGTTGACCTGACAAAGTCAAATTTGACATCAGAAGTTGTCCCCCAAAAATAAAAAATCGACGTGCCATAGCGTTTTTTTAAGAAACTTGTCTAAGTGTCCCAAAACAGGCGTGTTACCTTTTCAATGGCCCATCTGTGATTATATAGATCCCCCATAGTTGATTCCTGATACAAATTTTAATACAGAAAAGTTTATCGTTCTGGCAAGAATTAGTGACTTAATTAGAGTCCCTAAGTTTGAATCTTCTTTACATATCCAACACAAGAGTCTGAATAAGCTTTGAGCCGCTTTTATTGATCTATTGATTTTACTTAATGGAATTAATTTTGTGATTTCTTTTCTTTTGTTGTAGATCCCTCGTACGGTTCGATTCTCCCTCTTGAGAGACAAATGCTGTCAAAATATATCCTCTCAGATTTTGAGTAAATATATAGCACATGCGCCACATTGTCTGATAATAAATGGTTATCTGTTAGAGATGCATTTTTATCTGATAGTGTAAATAGAAATTACTCACATGGGTGTGGTGTTGTCACACGAGTTATTTCTCTGCCAAAACGCATTGAAAAAAGAAAAAATACGTCTAAAAAATTTTTTAAGACTATTGTTTGATAGTAATAGGATGTCCCCACTCCCACCCCCGGGGGGTGGAGAGGGGGTAACTTCGTAATCTTAAATAGCACCCCCCAGTTTATTATGCAGATTTGAATTCTGCGTTAACAAATAGGAACTTTTTGTTTGAAACATTTTTTGAAGTTCGTGACAGATGGCGCTATGATCGCCGAAACAAGTTTTTCCGATTACCTATGCTAATTTGATGTCAGTTTTGTTAAGTGACAATCAAAAATGTTAATGCTTTGTAAAATGGAAGAGGGGGAGCTTTATTAACCCCCCCCTCCCCCACACCGCCACTTCACCCCTAATTTTAGATTTAAACGTATCTCGAATGTCAATGTGTTCTTTACTCGTGAAATCAAAGTAAGTATTTAAATTTTTTTTCTATTTTCCATCAAAGACAAAAAAATTTACAAAATTTAACTTCTTCAATCGTGGTATTGAACAGTTGTTTAAATCTAAAATGGTCCGATGGACGTTTGGTATTGGTCAAAGATTTGGAATGTCATTTAAACTTAGATCTCATTCATGGAACGTGTCGAAAGTGTAGTAATCTCTCGTCATGTTTCTCTTTTCTCGTACACTTACACGCGTTCTATCTATCTAATACATTATTGATTAGCGGAAGGTCCTCTCGTTGAAATACTTAGAATGGAGATACTTACCATATTAAATATGCTTACGGCATGGTAGTTAATTTGATGCGGCGCTCATTTGTGAGATACCGTCTCGAGTAGTATTGATGTTCTAACAGTTTAAACTATGAGCGATTTAGTTTCTCCGCATCTCACAATAATTAGATACTGTAACGGAATTAAGTGAGGCGTTACAACCCCATTGACCCTTCTCGTATACAGTCTCTAAAGAAATAACAATACACATATACTTTGTAATTACCGTATCACTTCCGTCCAAACGAGCAACTGGCGGAGTTAATTTAATTTAATATTGAAACTCGCCCGATAAGATATAAATTATTGGGGAGATCTGAAAGTCTGTACAGTCATTAAGAAATTTTCAGAGATAACAAGCACAAAAATAAAAAATAAGCAACCGCCGAAAGTAAACATGCGTACGATAAATTCATTGCTAATCTAAAGCGAATCTAATAATTACTTTAACAATATGAACAGTAAGAGAAAACTTTGCATTAAATTGTGGCAAGTGTACCAACAGCATTTGACTGAGAAATTGAAAAATGAATATTAAATCTAAATGTACGAGTGTGGCTACAAAATAACCGGATTGATGCTTCCACAGAAGTACGCATGCGTCAAAGTCGTACGACCGACCTCTCTGTGAGGCGAAGTATTATATGGGTCTTCTTCATGTGTATAAGATCGAAAAACCGCTGCTGAAACTTATTTATTAAAGGAAGTATGTGGCAATGAACATTTATCACATATGCCGGTAATTGATGCGATATGACTCACTTTAACACTGCGTCGGCCGCAATAGCCGGAGTAACTAGTTCGGGCACAACGTATCTGTAAGATACCCGACCGCTTTTTGGTATTTTGTTTTTTATTAAAACAAAGTAAGTTCAGTTTTATTGTTTATATTATGTTGCACATCGTTACAATACTAACTGTAAATGAACATTTATTACTACTAAAACTAATAAAAACTAAACGAATAAAACTAAAAGTGAAGGAAGATTTGGGAAGCACATTCTTAGAAAAGTAAAAATTACATACTTAATATGTTTTATGTAGCGCATAAGTAATACTAACGATATTACAGATAGTACATGGAATCCGTAGCAAAAAAGGGGTGTTGCCATGCATCAAATAAGGTAGTTCTAATTTTTTTATATGTTGTATGTGATGAAGTAGTATTGATAAATCCAATTTTTCCACCTCGAAAGCCCTCCGGATCAATGTTAAATCTTTGAAAAACCAATGAATTTTCAGACTTTTTTCAGTTTTTGACAATTATTACCACCAAGGACCTGTGTTACGGTAAAAGTCACTATGAACACTTTGTAAGTAGACTAAATTTACAACAAAATGAGAACAATTTGGTTTCAGTAGACCAAATAGTTTCTAAGATACAGCTGTTCAAACCTTTGCAAAATTTCCAAAAAAGACAATTTTAGAGGTTTTTTAAGTTTTCGTCAATGTGGTCAACTACTGACCCATAGTCCGGCAGAAGTCTGTATACGTTTTTAAAGTAAGTAGACTAAATTTGTAACAAAGCGAGACCAATTTGCTCTATGTAGACCTGATAGTTCTTTAGATACAGCTCCTCAAAGTTGTTGAGGCGAGTAAACAAATAGAAGAGTTTGTAAAATGAAGTAAGCTTAAAAAATAAGCATTATTATATTCATGTTCCCGGTTTTGTAATGTAACACTACACGCAAGCAGGGTTTCCACACCTCTTGGTTTCACCATAATCACTTCACCTTCAGTCATACTCTCATTGCATATGAACGAAGACTCTCTCTTGACACTCGCGATAAAGTAGCGAAAATAAAATCGTAAGCATTTAGTTGCGTTTTTTCCGGTGCGATGTTTAGAAGAGACTGTGACGGATGCAGTTCATCGTTGGATAATGATGTGCTTGTATTTGCCATGATATGCCATGCTCAAGAAGATAAAGAAAAGAATTGAAAAAGAAAAGAATACTGGATGCATGACATGTTTCATGCAATACTTAATGAACGCGAATTTCATACACTATTCAGACATCTTTAAGACGACGAGAGAAAATTTTATAATTATTATAGGAAGCAGATTCCTGTCTGCTGCGTATTGAGAAGCAGCAAAGCAGCGAAAGAATGCTCACCTGACAATTCAAGGGTTGCTGGTCACAAAAAAGATCTTTATGCTTGTACTATAACGTTCACGGAAGAAGTATAAATCACTCTTACAATGCTAAGCTTAGAGTGAGTAATTGTGGCTACGACAAAGCCGAAATGTATTGTTTTATTATAAAATCGGCGACACAGGTTTTTATTGTAGATACCTTACACATAATAGTAAAAACAAAACACATCTTCAGTAGAAGAAATGTTCAGCAGGCACCTCTAAACTCTAAAATTTTTTTATTGGAAATTTTGCAAAGGTTTGAACAGCTGTATCTTAGAAACTATTTGGTCTACCGAAACCAAATTGTGCTCATTTTATTGCAAATTTAGTCTACTTACAAAATGTTCATCGTGACTTTTGCCGTAACACAGGTCCTTGATGGTAATAATTGTCAAAAACTGAAAAAAGTCCGAAAATTCAATGGTTTTTCAAATATTTAACATTGATCCGGAGGGCTTTCGAGGTGGAAAAATTGGATTTGTCAATACTACTTCATCACATACAACATATAAAAATAATTAGAACTACCTCATTTGATGCAAGGTAAAATGTACCAATTCCATGGACTAAGATGCGACATAACATAAACAACACAAAGAAACAATATAAACTAAATATTTACATAATATTTTTGATTGTTCTCAATCACCTTCATATCCATTGAATTTTGATTCATAGCAAGTGTTACATATCATACTAAAAAAAACTGAATACAATGGTATCAAGAATGCGATGAAATGGGAATAAGTGAGAAACTATTAAAAATAAGGATAGGAACATGTAATACCAAAATATAATAATAATAATAATATATGTTTGCCCAACAGAATAAAAATTCCAATTACAGGACAAGACAACATGAGTATCAAAAATAAACATTTATAGTACTATCAAAACAAACTTAGTGAAACCTAAAACAAAAGAAAGAGTACAATAACTAACATAAAACATAAAAAAAATTATATATATAATAATTAATGTAAACGCAGCTAGCAAAACAGAAACAAAACTATAACAAAACAATAATATGCCCATTTTCATTCTCTATCAAATCCAATAGTAAGAAAATGGTCATTTCATTTGAAAAATCTGAGTTTTCGGTCTTTGAATGTTCCTAAATTTGGAACTCCATAGATGAAGGTCGTACGCAACTTAACTTTTTTTAAGTACACCAAAAGAAAGCCCTGTTGTTCCTCTGTACGCTGGTGAAAACTCAGTTATCATAGCTACAACGGTTTTCAAGTAACGAATTTAAGTACCGCCTGCAGTCGCCATTTTTTTTAAGTAAGTGAAAATAACTTAAAACCCATAACTTGTAGATATTGATATCAAAAGAACTGAAATGCAATACAAAATAGGGGTTGCCAAATTGATTGATTCCATTGTGGTGACGTATTGAATTACACAAAATGGGGTGCGGTGTAATGATGATTAATTAAAAAGATTAATAACAAAACCAAACGTCGAAACCGACATCTGTAAAGAACCGAACCAGGTGTAAAAAAGTAGAAGATTTTCAATAGGTGTTTTCTTTTTGCATTTTGTGGTACACTTAAATCACCTCTGTCAATACACAGCATTCGTTTTATAAAAATAATTTGACTCAGTTCTCAATAACCCTATTCGTTTTAAAAGCTTTATTTAAGTTTTATATTAACCTGAGGCAGAAATGTCTACATGACACAAGGCACTTTAATCACGTGATGATTGTAACTTTACCTAACCCTGTAGCGATGCAAAAAGAAAACACCTCTTGGTAAGTTTCCCATGCCTTGTTCCTTGGTTTCCTTAACAAACTTTTATTTCCGGCGATGGACTCTTGTGGTTTAAATGGGCCAGCTTTGTTACCTTTTTTTTACCCAGCATTTCCATAAATTCAAATTTTTATCAATTCAATTGCTATTGTAAATTTTTTGCTTCCTTCTCGCCGCCCTCGTAATTGTAAGTATGGTTAAGTTTTTATTTAATGTTACCTATAATTATTTTAGATAATCCTGATGATGTCCACATATTGTTGTCGAAACATGTAGCTTTAATTAATTGTATTCATCAACTCATAACGCACTTTAGTCATTAATCATCATTAGGGGTTGCTATTTAAAATAACGAAGTTACTAGCCATTTCCGGAAGTGCTGCCATTTTGAAAATGTTTTACATCAATTCGGCTTTCAGAGTAACCCCCAAGTACAGATTTTCAGACACCTACCTATAAAACTTTCCCAGAAACGTCTAACTAATGCTCCAAAAAAACACCCTGTATGGGAGGAATGTGTATTATAATAGAAATTGGTGAGTCAAGCGAATAATTCAATAAACGTATAAAACTGAAAATTCATTTCCACCCTGTGAAGGTGTCCATGCATTGTTTAAATTTCAAACTTTTATAACAATTATAATCCATATCTATGTGAAAAATATCAATTGGAAATAAATACAATCGATTCTAATGGAAATGTTTGTGAATAGCGTAAAACTGACGTAAGAAATAGAGCGGTTGCCTACCAATTTTGATAGAAGTTGTAATTATGACGAGCACATAAATGTAACTAACTTACAGGACCTGTTTTTCGGTTATAGGACGAAAATGTTTGCTATATCGTAGATGTTTATCTTGTCGCATTTTGACCACACGGCCGGCTTTCTTTACGAGGTGGCATAAGAAAGAATAGACTCTTAAAGTCCTTTTTACGATTTGCACTAAATCGGAGGTGTACGACCGTTCTAGGTAATTTTCACTCCGGTTCCAAATTACTGAAAACAGTTCAACTGTAAATTACGACATGAAGCGCCTTTTGCAGTTTTTGAAATCGTCGAAGAGTGAAATTTAGTTCGGTGTAATGTAAGAATTAATTTGCCTCATACAGCTGAACGTGGCTCCCCTATTGATATTTTTTATGAGTACCTCGCCGCAACGGAACTGCCTAAGGTTCTTCTTTTATTAGACAGCTTTTAAAACGAAGCCAAGCACTCAACTGAAGAAATTTTTAATTTAGTGCTTAGAAGTCCTGAATTAAAAAGCGTTCACCACATTAAATAAACGCTTCCCGTCTTTATTTGTCGCCCGTAACATTTTCATTAAAGTTATTCGATAATTTTGGCTGCGTGGTTACAATAACTGATCAATGGCAAGTATTTAAAATGTTATCTTTATTATTGACATCGTAAAAATTAATGTATCGATTGTTAATAGGGAAATTGACTTTTCAGCATATAAAGCGTTTATTATCACTTTGTCACTTTTTATTTTTAAGGTAATCTTCGTCGGCTTTCTATTTTCTCATTTCCGCGACATCAAAGAGAAACTTTAATATGAACGAACTATTGATGCGTAAAGCTCCCAAGCCTGTCGTCGTACGCAATGACAGTTTTCGTTTAAAACTAAGCACACGTTACCCCTTAAAATGTACTATGCAGTAAAAGTACGAAAGAGGTAAAAACAGGTTGTGCGCAGCTTATTATCCTAGAGAACACCACGTAATCCTTTAATCTTCTTAAACGCATTTAAATTTACATACACAAAGAGGAGATTTACTAACAAATTATATAGTTAATTAAAAACTTATATAACTACGGCTAAATAAGGCATAATTAATAACATTACTGAATAATTAAAATAGTTTTAGATTATTAAAAGACTTAGAATTAGGGTAATTTAATCTTGCCGGAAAGAATCTTGTTGAAGTAAATACAACTAAAAGTAAAAACAATTTCTACTTAACGATGGCATTTTCATCTTTTTACGTTTTTAATAAAACAAATTTTGGCAACATATTTTTGCTATAATTTTTTACTTATCACGCATTTTATTTCCTTTGCTTATCGAGCTATGATATCACCTTATGAATGACCAATTCCTGTACGCTTTCCTGCATTTCTGATGACACTGACACTGACATAGTATAGCAGTAGACACGAGTTATCATCAATTTTCCCAAAAGAAACTCTACTGGGCCCCAACACAAGAAGGTGTGAAGAGGGGAGGTCGCAAGCACAGCACCATTGCGGATGCCATGGAACAAATTTTTGCATCCAAGAGAACTGGGAAGAATGTTTTTTCTAGATGAGCTAGCTGGTTAGTCTCGTTTTTAGGACACTATCTAGGTTTCTTCTACCTAACACCTTATTTGGTTCAAAATAAAACCATTATAAACGGTAAAAACGCCGATGGAAGAACCCAACTCGACGAATTAGCAGACATCAGAAAATGTTGAATCTCTGAAACTATTTGTCCTTTAAAAACCGTTCTGGTCTCAAGAGTAAAAAATTCTAATGTATGGACTTTGTAATTAATAGATACATTCGAGGCTGAACAGTATATTCAAGAAATGCTCAATATCGTTCTCCGAATTTGTGGCTGGTTAGGGTGCTGTATGCGGCCGCACGTTGTGGTGGAGCAGCAGAACATTGCGAATGGTTTGTGAACTTTCACTTAAACATTTTTCGTCCCAACTACATTTCAGTTGGTGTCACGCATTCGTTGCAAAGAAGTCTAATGATACTGGGTAGCGTAACTGTCGTTGAAACGTAGGTACGTAACCGCTTGTTCACTTATTATGCTATTGATGATGTAAAATCAACTCATGAACGTTGTGGGGTATCGTGAAAAAATCTTTAAACCTATGCTTTAACTTCAGTCTATTGTACACACTTATTGTAAAACGACATAAGGTTTTGTAACCCTTTGTTAGTACTCACGATTGTTCTTGTTTTTCCCTTACTCAATAAAGAGCTTTGAATGAAAAAGACTAGCCCTGCCTAATCGAAACGTCGGCGAGATAGAAGTACGACTCGTATCTAACATAACCCATCCAGCAATTTCCACTTGAAGGTCTCCAGTAAATTGGAGTAACACTTAAAAGTTAGCAATTATTGGAAGAATTATTCTACAATGGAAAATTAATTAGATGGGCTGAAAACCTAAGTAAGAGAACATGGGAATCCGACAGCAAAATGAAGAATTGAAAAGAAAGATAAAAGTGAAAGATAAAAAATTGAAAGTCTTAATATTCACCGTAAAAGAAGATTGTAAATAAGATTTGAAAAAAAGTTGAGAAAGAAATGTAAGCAGTACCAGACCAACGTAGATTTAATTAAAGAATTGTAGTTCCAAAGTGAACATTTTGCAACCCGATAAGAAACTGAATGGCACAAACATATACTAGTGAAGACTAACTAAAAGATGAACAAGAACAAAGAAAAATATTAAATAAATACATAAAAAGAAACAAGAAAAAGGCACACATAGAAAAGATGAAGTATAACTAACGTGACCATACGTCCCGCTTTGGGCGGGACAGTCCCGCTTTCAGGCAGTCTGTCCCGGTGTCCCCCGCGAGGCTGAAATTGTCCCGCTTTTGCAAACAGACCAAACTATAATTTAAAAAGTATTTTTCTCGCTCGAAATGCGTGGCACGGCACCCCGCGCGGGTAGGCCGATTACGAGACAGCGCGTCACCCGCCTAGCGCAGATAAACCCCTTCCACCCGCGCTTACTCGACGACTGCATGTAGTGTTTTGTTTTAGTTCAAGTAGTGAGTTTTTTCTCAAATGAACAAAGTATGGACAAGTGATAAAACACAGTTGAGTGTCGCAGTAATAAAAGCTATTTTGATTACGAAGATAAATATAAATAAATCATGTACTGAGTTCCACACTTCTAAAAACAAGACCCGATATTTTAAAACAAATTTGTTCAGCCGATAAATATAAAAATACAAACTAGAATTCACGCCACTACTTATTTGCTTTGATTATTTTGAGTTATTCTATGCTCTATAATAAAAAAACTTGTACAACACTAATAACCTTTTTTTATTACATAATTCCGCAGATGTCCCGCTCTGACAAAAAAAATAAATGGTCACGTTAAGTATAACTCTCAAATCGACCATAATACATAGACAGCTGAAAGCTTGCGACACGGGAAGAAGTACGTGGCAACTGTGTTGGAAGTAGAGGACATACAGCAACGAAACACTACGACAACCACACAAAGGAAAAAGTGGCAAATGAAAACTAACGAAATTATAAAAATAGGAATATGGCGAGCCAATATGGAAAACAGGAATACTAGAGGAAATGGAAGACAATTATACGATGGAGGAAAAGCGAAGAAGAGGATTAAACTATGAATAAAAGAAACAAACTACCCGACATAATAAATTCACGGCAAATTAGAGGCGGTAATAAGCATAATATGAGAGTATAAATCAGTCGAAGAAGCAGAATAGTAGAGAATCGCAGAATTTTACGCAAAACTACAAACTGTATTAGAGTAGCTGATAGAGGATAGTAGGAAAGTAATTATGGGAGATTGGAATCACACTAAAGGAAAATGAACTGGAGGATGATACAGTTGCGTGTGGCAATAAGTAACCTCAAAATTGAGTGAATTGGTACCAAAAGCACAAGAAAGAAACGCCACAAGCATAATTGACATAGATTAGTAATAGAAATAACAAGGAAGTATAAAGTGGATCGATATAAAAAAAATGAAGGAAAATAACGTCAGGGAAGAGAAACGGAGAAGAGAATGACTAGAGTATGGAATATCCTTAAAGACATGTGATAAAAGGGGAATAAATAAAAATTCCAAGGAAACGGAATGTCAGACTATCAATATTACAGAGAAAATCGGAGGGGAAAAGACAAGTCAAAAAGGCAGTAAGGGAAGCAAAACGGAAAAGCTGGGAGAGGTTCGGAAAGGAAAATGCTGAGGTGGTGTTAGGTAAATGACAATAGGACCAGCTTGAAATCTAAATCAATGGAATGTAAAATTAAACTATCTTTACTGATATTTACAAATATTGGACAATTTTTATTATTTACGAAAATAATCCATTTCAGAAATATGGGATTTCCAGTATCTTAATTTACCGAATCTCCCTTTTATCAGCTGGAAATCAACGGGGGAGATGGGTGGATTGAGATGATTAGGTATTATAGACCGACTAATCAAATCAGGCAAAGTTGTTGTATTCAGCTCCATACTAGACCTAAGCCCGAACGCGAAGCTAGAATTTTTACTGAATAAATGTGGTAGGGTAGCTACATAAATATGTAACAAATCTTTAAGTTTACAATTATGTAATGTAGGTAAGTAATTTACGGACGGAAAGTGTTAGACAAATCCGCAATAGAGCTGGTTTATATCGATTTGCTCAAGTAAACATTAAAAGAAATTAGGTTCTTTATTTGCACTAAACTGAAGCATGTCTCAACGGAGGAAAATAAAACGTCAAATACAGTTGAATCGGTTATTTCGAAAAGGCCACATCTCCAACATTCTACGAAAATGAGTTAAGTTCGTGATTGCATTCAGAATGCAGGAAGGTTTGTTTTGTATGAAAAGGCCACATCTCCGCCGCTCCGTTAATATAATATTATATGGTACAGCTTCTCTGTTTGTTTCGAAAAGGCCATTTCTCCGGAGTTGTGGCGGTTTCCAACTACATGCGTGCGCCGATCAGCTGTTATTCAACAGGCACTTTAGGCGGCCTGTTTATTAAATTTGGTGATCGAGTTTGACGTGCACAGTTCGTTGTTCTTACAAAAATGAGTAGTAGTTCAGAGAGTGAGATTGTTGAAAATAATCAAGAAAGGAAAAGAAAGAAAGGCATTAGAAACAGTTCAAATTACAAAAGTGAAAAAATCAAGCAGGCTAAACTAAAAGGTAAGGCCCACATCAACCACGCCGGAAAAAAGGTTATGGCGCGAAAAACTGGAGCCGACTGCAGGTGACCACTTAAACTTATTTTAATATTATCTATTTTATTACTACTTATTGGTATTTTCTACAGCTGTCGCAAGAAGTGTTGCGAAAATTATTCGGAACTAGCCAAAACAACTTTGTTGGCTTCTTTACATCAGTTCAGTAATAAGAACTCTCAAGACGCATACCTACAAAGCATGATAGAAGCAGTACCCATTAAAAGGAGTAGACAATCTCAGAACACCACTAAACATATTGAAAGGCCCAATAATTTTTTGTTTCATGTTACTTTGGAAGGGGCACGACATCAAGTTTGTAAAAAAGCTTTCTTGAGTTTGTATGGGGTCGGTGAAAAACATATTAGACGATTATGCCATTTATTAACTACCGGGACCGCTCCTACAGATAACAGAGGAAAATCCGTAAAATCTAGGCATAATTTAGTACCAAGTGAGGTGTGCTTTCAAATAAAGAAACACATTGAATCATTCGATGTAAAGGAAGTACATTATTCCAACAATATATTGAAAAAGTATTTGCCTGCAACATTAGACGTTAAGCAGATGTATAAAATGTTTATAAGTTCCCTGACTCAAAGGTGAAGTATAGTTTTTATTTAAAATATTTCCATGAAAATTTCACCTATACTTTTGGTCGTCCTCAAGTGGACGTGTGTTCGGCTTGTGAAGAACTCGGTCAAAAAATTAAAAGTACAAGTCTCAATGACAATGCAAAACGAGTGGCCGCTGGAGAACTTTTAATACATAAAAATAGAGCTAAGAAATTCTACAAAAAACTGGAACATATTAAGGAGCTCTCTTTACAGACAGATGAGATACTGGGAATCACAATGGATTACATGCAGAATTTACCTCTACCGAACATACCTGTACAAGAAATCTTTTACTATCGACAGTTATGGGTTTATGAGTTTAGTATACATAACTTAAAAACAGGGGAAGCTACATTTTACTCCTATCATGAGGGTGAGGCTCTCAAAGGACCGAACGAAGTGTGCACTTTCTTGAAACATTATTTTGAGAATGTGGTCTCTGAAAATGTGAAAGAGCTACATATATTTTCAGATGGATGCCCGGGGCAGAATAAGAATCACACGGTAGTCCGTTTTTTATTAGCCCTAGCTTCTTCTGGAAGATTCAGAAAAATTTTCCACTACTTTCCAATCCGAGGCCACTCATTTCTTCCATGCGATAGAGACTTTGGCGTATCAAAGAGACTTATTCGTAAGCAAGATCGCATTTATCTCCCGGAGGAATATTATGAACTCATAGAAAAATCGTCACAAAAGTCTCTTTTCTCCATAAAAAGAGTTTGTAACGAAGAAATATTAGAATTCAAGAAGTGGTGGCCCCAATATTATAAGAAAACTGTACTTTCAACTGATTCCTATAGGAGAAAATGTAAAAATGAAAAAATAAGTTTCCAAATTTCTCAGTACAACGAATTTGAGTATGACTGTAGAAAACCTGGAATTGTTCAAGTACGTCCATTTATTGCCGGGCTTGTGTTTCATGAATTTTCTTTGGGAAAACCAGCTGCAGTTCGTCCCAACCTCCCAACAAAGTTTGCTTACACAGAAAAAATTCCAATCAATTTCAAAAAAATGGACCATCTCAAGAAACTTGTGCAGTATGTACCAGACGAGAAAAAAAAATTTTATGATGAACTGATCTTATGGCCTACCACTAATAATGATGAGGCACCTGAGGAAGACTTTTAAATACTGATGTTTCATGATTTTGTAAAACATTTTTTGAAAAATAAATTTATTTCCTGGTGTAATACTGGGTTTTTCTACCATCAATCAACAAAGTACGAATGTATATTTGGAAAAGGCCATAACTCCAAAAACAAAAACAAAATTCACAGCTTATCTGATTTTTTTAAAATGTTTTTCGGTTGTTCAAGCATTAACAATTATCATAGTTTAAGACTTTGTTTGGAATAGAACTTGATATTTCGAGTAATAGCTGAATGAAACGTTTTTTTGTTCCCCTGAAAAATTTACTTCTGTGGAATTGTGCCCTTTTCGAAATAACCGATTCAGTTATATGATACTAGCTAGATACTATAAACGTTTCTAACGAGGTGTTTTATATATAAAATAAATATGAAAATTATTAGCAAAATTGTTTATATTACCGACAAAATTAAGCAACTCTGTATAAATAGACGCGCAAGAATTGACTAAAAACTAACGTTAAATAAATATCTTATTTCGCAATATAAAAAAAACCGTCTAGATTTCACCTTTTCAGGCTGACGTAAAATTGCTGTATAAAAGGCAATCTGAAATTTGAAATTAAATTTTGTTTTTCTCAAAGTACTTTCCATATTATAACGTTAAATAAGCAGTAACGTTTTTGTTTCAAAAAATACGTTTTTCGATCATTAAAATGTTATTTGTTGAACAAAACAGATGTTTAACCTTTGATTAAAGTGGCGACTGTTAATTATAAGTAATTATGCATGAAATCTGTAAGAGGGTCAAACAACCGAGCAATGCCTGCGGTTCTGAGGTTGACGGACAAGATATCCTCATGGAAAATTATAGTTCCGTTTATATAACGTAAACTAGGATAGGGAGAATACAAGTTAAAGCATACGACAATGGAAAATGCAATTGCTGAGAATATTGTTGGGAATATACCCGTATACGAAAAGGGTTGAATACGTATACAAATTAATGTCAACGAATGAGGTTGGCGTTACCATATTCATAAAAGGCGTTTCCATAATCGATCCTTAAACCTTTCTTAACACTAATTAGTCAACAAGTAGAGTAGGGTATTTTGAAAATTAATTATAACGATGCATGTCACTCATACTTAAAATGTAATATGTTAAACACGTTTTACGATTTCTTAGTCGAGGCCTGGGTCGTGAAAGCTGTGCGAATATTGCTCTTTTACTACGTAAGACGGTCGATACCAAAGCCCAATATAGCTAATATGAAATACGCGAGCCACGGTAAACTATTTCCATCATTGCTAAATTTATTTCAGCGTTCGAGCAATATTCCGCTAGCATAAATTCAGTGAAGCTGCATATATTAACAGCTAAATGTGTAAACGTTAGTCTTATTACTTACACCTACCAACTTCGAAGCTATATTGGCACCTATTAATACTTGATTAATACTTTTTGTTGAAATTAATGTTAACGTTAATTAATTGCTTAGTACGATAAAACACGTTGATTAATTGCTTAGTATGATAAAACATATTACATGTAAAAGCTTATTTTCTATTTATGGAACTTGGAAAAGTATGTGTTCACATTAAATTATTGAGTGGCGAAAGGGTCATTTTACAGGACGGCATAACCAGTTTATTATATTCTTATTAAATTATATCTAATAATAAATAATTCCACCAAATATCAAATCCAATTGTTTCTGGATCTCGGACACCCACGATATGGCTTTTTCAAGTTGCCGTTCTCATATCTGCGGGAGATGAGCTGAAAAAGGGAGTCATTTTGGGTGTTTCGATTATATCTCGGAAACGGTGGACTCGTTAACTAAATTTCGTATAAAATTGTTTCCATACATATTTGTTGAATGTGCAACGGTTTTCGAGATATGTTTTTGAAAATCGATAATTTAAAAAAAAATCATTATTCGTGACAAATATTTGTTCTTGCTTCTCACGATCATTTCTCAGAAAAAAATTGGAGAGCATTTAATTTCCTTTAATTTGATGTAGCTTTTGCTACTTTGTCTTCAACCAATCAAAATCAAAAGTTATAGAATTTTGAACAAGTACACTCATTCCTCTAGAAATAAGGTGGTAGTTGCAATGGATCGACAACAATTTTTTTTATAATTATACCTTTATTATAATTATTACAAATCATATGGACTCCGTTATGCAACAGAGAACCAAGTAGCATAACTAATGTTTTGAGATAATTTAAAGTACAAAATTTACTCTTTACTGAAAATTTTTAAATATAAAATAAAATTATTAGTGGCTACATTATACATGTTTTAATTAAACAGAAATTAGAGCATGCGTTCTAAACAAAAAATACTTGAAAAATGTACTGTGTGTATAAAAAAAATCACATGGTTCCATGTTGCAATTTACCAAAGTACTATGGTGGGGACTTCTGGCACCTCATCAGCTATTGAATTTCGCGTATCGCGTTTACATTTCTCCGGTTGTTTCATGCAGTCTCAGATTAAGAACATTTATAATGTATGGTGTATAAAATTTTACTGAAACAATGATTAGAGACGGCATTGATAAAAAATAATTACAAATTTTGTCTGAAAACTGTTATTAGAATATAAGAAACAAAGAAGTAACAATAATAATGAAAGTCAGTAACTTAAATGACGACAAAAGTGAACATAATGATCATTGGGACTGGTCCTCTAGTTCGAAATCCAGTTCGCCATTGTACCCATCAATATCTTCTTCTATAGTTTCGTCCCCAATCAAGTTCTTATAAAATACCTGATCTATTGGCGGAATCAAGTGTAGGTAACTTTGTACGTCTCTTAATTTTAATTCGGCAACTGGCTTACCATTAGGCCAAAGTGGTTCTAATAACTTAGAAAAATGCATTCCACTTGAAATCTGTCTTCCTTTTCCTTTTTTTATGTTTATCTCGTTATAATCTGTATTTTCATCGTGACTTGTTTTAATAAAAATACTATGACTTTTTTCTTTTAAAACTTTGATTTCCTTAATATATAACCTGTTTATTTTTTCATCTTCGCAACTTTTCTTCCTATTAACAATATCCTTTTCTATTTTCTTTGTACTCACGAAGTCTTCCTTTTCCATTCTATTTATAATAATTGGACGCTTCCTTCTACAAGTCTTCATAATATTTACGTAATCTTGAGGAGAAAATATTTTGTTTTGTTTTTTGATCGCACATTCTACGTCCCCGAAGTCACTGTCGTTTGGAAGGAAACTGTGTCCAGAAACTAAGAATTTAAGTTTGATACTCTTTAGTTCTGTATTTTCTAAAATGCATTTGAGCAAAAGCACCATCTTTATATTTCTATTTTGGCCCCCGCAAGAATCACTCCAGAATATAATATTTTCCACTTGGTCAGCTACGTTTTTTTTAACATATTGTATTAAGCAGGAAATAATAACTTTTTCACAAACCGTTACTTGCACACACACGCATAGATAATATGCAACAAAGAACCAAAGAAAATTGGTTTCCATGTATTATGTTTCAATTCCACAGATATCTGCAATAGTGAACCAAGTGACTTTGGTTCTTTGTAGAAATCTGTATTTCTCACTTGCTAGTTTTTCAAGATGATTCTACTGACAATAGATGGCTCTGTTGTCACTTTTACTTTGGTTCCTTATTGTAAAACGTTGGAAACAATTATTTAGATTTATTCAGAACAATATCTCATATTTTCAAAAAATGTTGGTTGGTTCTCTGTTGCATAACGGGGTCCATATAATGCAAGTATTTACATAGATTGATAGTATTCGATGTCGTCGCGCCGTCATCGCCTTCTTCCTGAATATACCGACTCCGGTGTTGCAAATGCCCTTGAAATTCGAGCATGCGACAGAGCAGTTTAACAATGCTTTTCTACAACCACACTTACCTTTATGTCACATCCTTTGGTGCATCGGCAAAAAATCATCTTTTAAGACTTCGTCAGGAGTAGCATTCCAACTCTGAGAGTTTCGAAACTATCGAATCATTCCTCCTCTCCCAACACCAACTCGGCACCCCACGTTTATGTTCCTCTCCTAAGCACAGGTGTACTTGGTGATACGCATGCTGCTATTTTTCATTGTGAGGTTTTCTTCCAATTTATTTATTCGAGCTTTCTATAGTTGTAAATTGCTTATTTAGACTAAAGTAATTTGGTGGTGTATTTAGTAGATAAAGTCATTAGGCTAGATTTGTACCAGTTAGTATTGAATTAGATTGCCAATTAAACCACATAATGGGATATTGTAGTGCGCAAATAGGAAGAAAGAAGCGAAATCGAGTAAGCTATCCTTTTTAAAAGAAAAGTAACGTTACTAATGGTAGCTTCTTAGACCGGGTCACGAAGATTTACTGTATTTCTATGCATAACATTTTATTTATAAACCCTCTGGGTGGCAGGTGGTGGCACTTCATTTATCGTGTGACCTGTTGAACCTTGAAAATAACCACAATCAACCAAAAGGTCAACCAAGTCAACTGCGGGATTGTTACGTATCCATAAATAGAAGAAGATTAGTTTACGTATTAAATCAGCTAACACCTTACAGATCGTTGTCCTCATCATATACCCATCAGGTCTCATTTTCTTTTGTTTATGTGAATTAACTTGTTGTTCTGAAATATATGCTACCTGCATTGATTATAAATCGTCCCAGAAAATTCACAGAGTTCAAAACACGCGTTTGAGATTTATATACGGAACCGCGACTGTTTTTTGCACTTTTTCAGTTTCTCCTCTTAACTTTTTTCCCTTGCGTCCTAAGACATATGTAAACCACTCTATTCACTTTTGTAGAGCGTTAAATTTTCTACAATTTCTTGTCAAACATATTTGTGATCCCATACTTACTGACGTACAGGGCTTCAAAAAAGTGCAAAATTTTCCAAATTGGCTCAAAAAGCTTGTTTTATATTACTACGTATTGAAAGGTATTATGGTACCTGCATCTGAAGAACACGTTATATGCCGAAAGAACTATACAGTAGAACCCCGCAATTCCGAAAATCCGCCTATTCCGAACAGAACATATTGTTATAACTAATTTGCACACATTTAAAAAGTAAAGTCAGTCGTTTTTTCTGATTGGGAGGCATTGAATCGACTTGGAGATGGAATGTTCCGCCATTGCGCCATCAATATGTTGATATTAATCATGAAATCCGCCCATTCCGAATTCCCGCTAAAGCGAACAGGATTCGGTTCCAATTATTTCGGAATAGGGGGGTTCTACTGTATTTATAAATTAACTAAATTGATCTATAATATAAGTGCTGTTAATGACGAAGATGGAAAGGCGATAACAATGTAGGAATCAACGGAGTTTGCAGAAACGCAAAAGTTTAATTATTTCAAAAACCATTCGGGTTAGAAAATAATCTTATTATAAATTATTTCTAGATTTTTTATGAAGCTTAAAATGTTATAATATACATGTTGAAGGTTGTCCTGGTTTCTTGGGACACTGTGTACAATAGAAAATATATAAAGACAAAAAAA
This sequence comes from Pyrocoelia pectoralis, assembly GCA_036250285.1. Classification (NCBI taxonomy): domain Eukaryota; kingdom Metazoa; phylum Arthropoda; class Insecta; order Coleoptera; family Lampyridae; genus Pyrocoelia; species Pyrocoelia pectoralis. Next base: position 32,328,181 of record CM070075.1, on the reverse strand, counting down.
ATCGACAAGTCCGAGTGATTTTTAATACCTACAATAATCAACAAAATTTTTATTAACGTGATTCCGGTCAACAGTCATACAAGGTGATACGTTGAACCCAAATTTGTTCATTCATATTAATTATAGTCTATATAACCAATCTCTCGCAACAGAAAACGAAAACTAACTGGAGATACAATGTTAAATTAACGGTAATCAACATATTATCAGAAGGTGGAAAGGTAGAACAAGAGGAAAGAATGAAAATTTACCAACTGATTAAACATATCACCGACCAACCAAAGAGAATTGTCAACTGTCAACAAATAACATACTATCCTCGCCAGGAGTGTTTACCGCTACGTCATCACATACAATCATATGGTGTAATATGAAAAACACGAATCAAAATTGTACTATATTAGTCAAATGAGAATTAAATTCTTATGCATATAAAAGAAATTAAATTCGCGTTTATAGGTTTATTCTTTCTATAACATTTGCTTATTCAATACCGTATGTCGATTTCGTCAAATGCACTGCGAATGTTCACCATCCTTATTGAATTCACTGTTTTATATGAGATGACAGTATTAATAAATTGGATAGCTAGATTCATACATTAATGACGTAGCGGTAAACACTCCTGGCGAGGATATTAAGTGTATGCAACGTACCTGTTGTATATACAGCCGTAACTACGGACGCTCGCAAGGGAACAGGGAAGAATGTAGGGCAAGAGAAATGAGGAACTTGAGAACGATTACGGGACTAAGACTCGTAGAGAGAGAAGAAGAGTATGGAAGATGGGAAGAACCGAAAAAAGGGTCACAACGGAAAGGGAAAATATCACTCCCATTTCCCTAGTCTTATATCGTACATTGACGTAAGCTACACCTTTCCTTTTTCTGTTGATTCCTCCCTTGTGCCTCCCACATCCCCCTCCATATCACCTCCATATTTTCTTGTGTTATAACTCACAATTATACAAAAACCTTTCCCCATAGACTTTTAATAAATAATTAAGTTAACGTGGTAAAATTATATAAAGGTGGCTACATGTTTCAACAATTTTATAATTGTCATCATCAGGTCGATATGTTTAAGTTTCATTTTACATAAAGCGATACACAAGGCCTTTACAAATTTATATCTACGTTGGAGCAACTGTATTCATCAGGAAGGACGACATATTGAAAAATTTAATGAACTTAACATTTGCACTTTTTTGTTTGTGTATCGTTGTATGTAAAATGGAATTGATATTCTCTTATGTGATTGCTCAGTCATTTTCGAACCGATTTTGAACAATTTTGCATCGCTGGATAGGTAAAGGTCAGTTCTTTCAAACTACAAAAAAATATTCTGGGTGTTCCATTAAAAAATCCTACAAAAAAGATTGTCAAAAATCCGCCATTTTTGTAGTGACGTATCGAAATCGATGGAAAAAATTTAATCCACTCAAAGAAAACTTGTACTAAAATGAAATATTTCAGTGAAAACCGCATATTTCTATGCCGAACCGTTTAGAAGTTATAGGCAGCTAAAATAGGGGAAAATATAAGTGGACACCCTGTATGTTGCCAACTTTTACAGACACTGTATAGTGGCAATGAAATAAATTCAAATAAAATTGTTTTATTGTTGGACTAAGTTGCAGTAATAATTTTTTTTATCAAACCGTAACAAACAAAAGAAGGTAGGTAACCAGAATCTGCGAAGCACATACTTCCTGATAATTTAATTGATTAGAAAAGGTCTACGCGTTAAATTATTTTCCATAGTAAAACGCTTAATAAATTAAATGGAGTCACTTTATTGACACCGTTTTTAGGCGTATCTTTATATTGCCCCGAAATAAAAATTGGGAAGATACCGGTAAAAAATTACCAAGTGTCAAATTCTTCTCGTTTATACCACGTTTTATGTAATTAGCGCACATCTGTTAGAGTTCATTTAATTAAGCACCCATTTGATAAAGCAGATAGGGGTAAATTTTATCTGTTAGGCGTCGTTTGTAGTATAAATTAGAGTGGAAGTTTGGCAAAGTGCAATTATTTTCAAAATTTATCGACTATAGTTTTTACAAGGCATGTAAATTGGAAGCTGTATTAATTTTCAATCAAAATGAGCAGCCCTTTTGGTAGTTCTATTATGCATTAAATGGAACACTTAAGAGTGTCTATTCATTCTTTATTGAACAGGTTGAATTCAACGCTTGGGCAATCCAAAAATACAAAGAAGACAACGTTTCGTTCAATTACTGTGAAGAGGTTGGCATACAATAGACCATACCCCCCCTTTGCTGATGTATTTCCATTTACTGCTAACGGAAGCCGTCTATTTGCTAAACTATTGTAACATCACCCGGTCCCCGTTATTTTGAAGAATTTTATTGATCGTTACTGAAATATTCACATAACTACACGTTGAAAGCGTAATATAGAACGGGGCGTATAACGATTTAGGAACATCTCCATACATCTCTTCGTTTATCTATTCGTTTTCCCCAACGCATTCGCGTGTTTAAATTTTATTCTTTTGTGTAATCCCAATTCGCTTTGCCTGTTTCAGAAGAGGTTTTATATTAAGACACGCGCATATCTGGCAGACATAATTCTCCTAAACAAAGTAAGACGCTTCAAGTAATTTATTCCTTTTGTGGAAAGTAAACGAGATTCCGGTGTATAAAGCCAACGTGGCTAGTTATTATGTTCCTTTATGAAACTTTACAATTAACAACAAAAGCTAGGATAAACTTAAATTTATACCACTACTCATTTGTATATACCTAAGCTATTAGTAAAGCAAATTTCCATACACTTTGTGGCTATAATGGTAGCGTGAGCGAACCTAAGCTAATGGGAGCATCAATTTGCTGATTTATAAACGTTTACTATAATTAAGCCTTGCTCTCTTCATTGTGTTTCGTGAAATACGAAAAGATGTTAACGAAAATTCTGTTGTTGTAGGTACCTCGGCGGTTGATGCAGTTCTAGGTCGAAGTGCAACGCTTCCTTGTGACATCGAACCACAAATTCGAGACGATAGAGTTTATATGGTTCTATGGTATAGAGGAAATGATCAACGACCCATTTATAGGTGAGTTACGTGTTTCATTATACTCTATTTAATGTATTAGGGAGTAATTTTAAAACTCTTGTGGAAATCGTAATAACATGGAAAACCCTCTAAAAGGTTGAATGAGCTTTTAGAAACTTTTACGTTAGAAACACAGAAACCCTGCTTATCCAAACTAATGTTTGCGGCAAGTGAAAATTTAGTATAATTATGGTGAAGGGATTTGTTCCACGCATAACATTGCGTTTTGTTGTTTTTATGTAACTAACATTTACGTTGCTTTAATTTGTTCATACTTCTCGAATCTAATTAGCGAACGGAATGGCAATTGAATTGAAAATAATTTGTTTAATTCAGTTCAGTTGATTTATGGATTACGATAGGGAAATTCTTATACTCACACTCCAAGTACATACGAATTAATATTTTAATGACGTGTGCCACTATTAAATTTCATTCGTAGTTGGAATATATTTGCCTAGATGTCGTTGTGTAAAGTTTTAGATTTATCATAAAAGTTTACGTCATTATAAGAAATTGATGTCGATGAAAAAATCATTAAAATATGAAGTTAAATATTTCGTTTTGCACGATCGGAGGTGTTTGGTAACTTACAAGCATTGACATGTATTTCAGAACAAATATTCGCTTTATCATTATTACAATGAATTTATTGTTTTTCAAAATCTTCTTCGTGTACTAACAATGTAATCGATACACTTTTGCGTGCGTTTAACCTAACTTTCATAGCAGTTTCAATTCCGATTCGATATCACCGAAACTGCAATAACAGTTCTTCTGGCCTTGAAAAATCTTTGACCGCGTAGAAATCTTTGGGTGCCATGTCCAAACTATACGGCATTATCATGGTGGTTGTTTTTTCTTATTTCATCAACTATTTCTGATAAACAAATTCAAAATTTACCATTCTACAATTTGTTCTAAAAAACTGAAATTATAAATTGTTTATGCTTGTCATATACCTATCTAGGCTAGGGATTTCACGGCTGTCAAAAATAAGCAATAAATTGTAAACAGTTGTAGGGGTAGCTGAACGACCCTTACTTAATTCCTGACGAAGTGGGAGGTAAGGGTCGTTCAGTTTAAATACCGAATGTCGGTAAAAGTTAACCAGTCTAGCAAAGTAAATTCAGATTTCAGATTATTATTATTGTTGTGATTTCCACATTTTGGTGCCGAAATCCGGGAGTTCAGTGTTTGAGTTAAGTGTTTAGTAGACTGAAACGGTACTATAGTGTTAGACTCGATATGGAGCACGCAAAAAGGAGTGCATGTCGAACCCAACTGACAAAAGCAATAAATGCCATAAATGGTGGTCTATCGGATGACAGTTCGATAGAAGAAGTAACTCAATCGATGGCAAGGTTAAAAATTAGGGTTAGACAATCTCAAGGAAGCAGATGAGAAAATCTTACCTCTACTTAAAGATAATTTGGATAATTGGAATATCGTAAGCAGGTATTAGAGAGAAGCGGAAACGACGCGCGATTTCCGACAGTGACGGATTTAACGCCTTGTACTAAATTAAAAAGGTTGGAGCTACCGTGATTTGATGGCACGCCGAAAGGGTGGATAGCATTTTTGGAGCAGTTCAATAGTGCTGTTCACGAAAATCTACAATTAAGTGATGTTGACAAATTTAACTATCTACGGGCATCACTCAAGGGAAAGGCGGCAGATGCCATCGCGGGATTTCCAGCGTCAGGTAATTTCTACAAGGAGGCTTTAAATATTCTTAAGGAGCAGTTCGGGAAAGCGGATCGGTTAATTGAGCAATATTATGATACATTATCAAAATTAGAAACTGTGCGGAATAAAAACGATGTTGGTGCTTTACGAAAAAATTATAATTTGGTAATGTCGGTAACCAGGTTGTAAGGATAAAATTTTATTAAACATTCATTTTTAAAAGATTGTACAGAAACCTTTAATTAATGTTAAAATTTAGCTTAAGAGAGGGCAGGACCGGCGAGGAAAAATATGTAGTGCGCAGCCAGCCCCTTCTTCGTATTTCCCCACTAACGTACAACCACATATAAACACGAGAGCAGTCCGTATCAAAACAATTCCCATGAGAACTCCAATTAGAATTCCAATTCAATTCCTGAAATTAACCGTTGCACCAGAATCCTGTTAACTCGTTTTGAATTCACCCTGATCCGCTGTTTAATATTAATTAACCGTAATTAATTACTTGTTACCTGTTAATAATTAAATCGATTCAAATTATAATCAGTCAATCCGGAAATAATTAATTAGCAGATGGTTTGTTTCAAGGCCGGAACGTAATTAATTATTATTTCATTTGCAATACCTACATTGAATTAGTAGATGGCTTGTCTCAAGGCCGGAACTGAATTAAATTATTTCAAAGGTATTTTAAATAATTAACCAAGCAGATGGTTTGTTGCAAGGCCGGAGCTTAAATTTCAGATCGTCGTTTAATAGTAAAACGTAAACCCGTATTAATTATTATTTTGGTAACAACTCCGATATAATTAATCACCTGCCGTCCATTTTGTTATTGCCTTATTAATCACCTAGGGGAAAGTGATCCTTTCTCAAGGTAAAACCAAATTAAACAAGGTTTCGAATTATCAAATGATTATACTTACCTCAAAGTATAATTATATTCACCGTTCATCCGAATTCATTCATTAATTAATCATTATTAAAACAATCCTTACAGGCACGTTATACGGTGAAAACGAAGACGTCAGTACCACTTTTACCCGGTAGTATGGATGAGTGACCATAGAGGGCGGTGAAAATAAATTACCATAACTTAAATACTTTTTATTTTATAATTTTCAATAAATGCATTTTTCGTTTTCAACCAGTGTTAATAATTTCTTCGACTGAACATCCCGAAGGAAGTAAATAAGCATAGATTACACCCTCGTCACGCCGACAATAATAAATAGGACAGGGGTAAATCTTACATGGCGCCCGAGCAGGGACGCTGGAATGCTCGCAGACATTTGTCTGTGAGGTTCTGGCGCTGTTTCTCAGTGGGAGACTGAAGCACAGACTGAGGAGCGGCCGGAGGGACCACCGACGGCACCTTGGCACTTGTAGAAGGAATGTCCTTCTTCTTGGCCTTGGCAGCCGTTTGGCCAGCTGCGGCCTTGGTTGAACGCTCCTGGGGCCTTGCCCCGGGGTTCGTTTTGACCTTCGGTTGCGGCTGCTGCTTAATAGCAGCACCGGCGGCTCGGCAATCAGCAAGAGCCCTCGAGAGGGATCCGATTGCTGCAGCACACTCAGTAGCAACAGAAGGAGCAGGTGTGTACGTGACGCGCTTCGCGGTAGGAATTGCGAAGCGGGCACATGTGGCGACTACGATACTTTCGTAATCAGCCACACTTACACGTGAACCCACACCAGGGTTCATGCTCTCGGCAGCCTTGCGGATCTGAACCAGATCTGCAAGGGTGACGTGGGCAGAACTGCCCAAGTTGCCGCGGGAAGGACTAGGCGTCACATGGGAACTTACTTCCTCTAGTGGGCGAGCCTGACCGCGGGCAGGGGACGGAGAATTTCTCTGTCTTTCTGTCATTGAAGGTTAGTGATTTAACAAATCACTAAACGCCTTAAATGGCCAAAAGAAGCAATATTGTATATTGAAGTTTTGGAGCAGATGTTTCCAAACAATGAAGAACAACGAGAGGGAACAAAGGCATTCGATAAATCCGACAAACGGCAAGGCACCGCGATGAGTTTGTTGACCTCCGACGCTAAGAAGGGACCAGATTCTTCCTACTTCTGCAAGGGTAGTCATACGACAGATTTATGTGATGCTAATCTGACAATACAAGAAAAGAAACGACTTTTAACTGCCAACAGACGATGTTTTAAATGCACAAAGGCAAATCATACTGCGAAACAATGTAGAAACCGCTACCTCAAGTGCGGAAAATGCAAAGACCATCACGCAACGACCCTATATAATCCTGGATGGAAAAGCGATCTGTCCAGCGTACCAACAAACAACAGGACAACGAAAGGCGAAGTTAAAGTCGTACCGGATGCTTCGACATCATCGAGCTTGATGGCGAATAGTAATGGAAAAGTGTTGTTACAGACAGCATGTGTGTATGTTGGTGAAGACGCGAATACGAGGAGATTAGTGCGTGTAGTGATTGATGGTGGTAGTCAGCTGACGTTTATTACTGATAGCTTATCGCGTATGTTGGATCTTCCAATTGTAGGGTCCCATCAGATAAGTATTGCTGCATTCGGTTCAAAAAACGCCGAGCCTGCGAGAACGTGCAATAAAGTTAGAATAGCGCTTAGTGGTCAGTACGATAATAAAATTACGAACATTGAAGCCATTGAGGTACCGGAAATATGTATGGACATTTTAAAGATTCCCGAGCAGAGCGTTGAAAGGTATAAGCACTTGCAATTAGCTGATTTGATACCCCGCGACGTGCAGCCCATAGAGGGGATAAGTATTTTAATCGGTGCAGATAACTATTGGAATGTAGTCACCGATAAAGAAAATATACGGTTGGATGAATGATTAATGGCAGTGCAAACGAAATTCGGTTATACTTTACATGGACCACTTCCGGTAGATGCTACATGTGTACATGTAAATCTGTACACTATACTGCATACAGCGGTTATGGATGAACACCAACGATGTGAAAGGTTTTGGGATCTCGATTCCATAGGCATTACCACACATGAGGATGAATTTACAGAGCGCTACTCGAAAACATCAATAACGAAAAACGGAAGGTATTATGAAGTAACGCTACCATGGAAAGACGAGAGCGTTATTGAAGATGCTAATATCGCGGGTGCTAGAGTGCGTGCCGAAAAGTTAAAATTCAAACTCGAAAAAATAGGTAAACTAAACGAATACAATAGTGCGGTATACGAATTGATCAAGGACGTAAAAGATGCCTTGCGCGCTGCGGTAGGACGACATTTATTAAATAAAGAGCAACTGAATACGTTATTAATCGAAATAGAAGCCACGGTAAATGGAAGGCCTTTGACGTATTTAGATGACGATGCTAATCTACCGTTGACTCCTGCGCATTTTTTAATAGGTCCATCCGTAACAACGATCCCTCCGATAACCGGAAAAACAAGCGAAGTCCTATTAAGAAAGCAATGGAAGGAACGCTTAAAAGTGTTACAGTACTTTTGGAAGCGGTGGTTGATTGAATATTTGGGACATCTGCGTAGTGCACATCATAATGTGAGCGTTCCGGAAAAAGCTGTAGGTGTTGGTGACGTCGTATTAATTCATGTTCCTGATGCGCGACGACTTACGTGGAAAATGGGATTAGTACAGCAAGTGATTCCAGGTCGCGATGGAAAGGTGCGTGCGTGTGTTTTTAGGTGTTCGAACGGTAGCGTTATCAGACGGCCGATTCAGCTTCTATATCCGCTAGAGATTACGTCATTGTCGCCGGCGGAGGATGTAGAAAATAAACAATAAATTGTAAACAGTTGTAGGGGTAGCTTAACGACCCTTACTTAATTCCTGACGAAGTAGGAGGTAAGGGTCGTTCAGTTTAAATACCGAATGTCGGTAAAAGTTAACCAGTCTAGCAAAAATATCGTATGGAAATAAAGTAAATTCAGATTTCAGACTATTATTATTGTTGTGATTTTTCCACATATAACACTCTTGCCATTATTAGTTCGCTATTGTTTCTCGCACAACCACCGATTTTGATCGATCGTAACAATCACTTTAGGTGATTAGTCTATAATGTCTGCTTGTAAAAATGGAAAAGATTCTAACGAAGGGAATCCTCGTCTCAACCTAAGACACAGATCAATGTGTAGAATTTATTGTCGTTACATAAGTAAAACAGTAACCTAACCTGTAAGAGACGCTGTACATAAATAATCGATAACTAAAGAAACACGACGCCATTCAACATTCCAATAAGATCTTTCATTGCATCATTGTTACCGTTGCTGTGTTCCGCAGTCAAAGGAAGCAGCTTATATGATGTAACCCAAAACTTCGGATTCGGCGGTTACATATTGTTCACCAATCACCCGAGTAGAGGAAAATCGGTCTTTAAATTCCAGTTGTCTTAAGAGACGATTTTGACGGTCATTCTTTCTTCTTGAAATCCCGGTTCTTCTTTTACAACGTTTTTATATCATTCAGTATATCAACAACTTAGAGCAATACTACGAACCGCTTCTCACTAAATGCCTCCGTTGGCGCGTAGTTTAAAATGTTCGTTCCGTTATTTTGTGAACAGAGCTTGTATACAGTCAAACTTTACGACGAAATAGTCAAATTTCGCCCTATACCATCAGTGTTGCGAATTAATAATGCATAAATACCAACCCCGTAAGCATGGTACATCAATATACCACTGAAATGGATAAAAATAACCTTTATTTTGATTTTCTAGAGGAAGGAAGGGTGGAAAAATTGTTTCTGTCCATTTCAAATACGCTCAAATACGCCTAAAATAAGTTACTTATAATACCATCTAATCACATTCCCTGTCATATACGAAGGTGTAAGAGGCCACCGAATACACCAAAATGCAGAATGCGCTTAATAATAATATTATGTTGTAGGTACCACAGGGAACAACCCAAACTTTGTGACATCCCGGACAAAATATATCACAATAATTAAATTTTCCCAAAGTGATAGCAGGATCAATAATCCCACAATTTGTCTGAGTGTCAGTTTTATGAAAGAAAGTGTTTTGTAATTAAAAACAAAAGGCATTGTCACATTTATTTCACATACGTCTTCCAAATTAATTTTAATTTCCAATATATTAAATTATGTAAAGTAAACATAGAGAAAAACAACTATGCGTCTGTAAATAGGACTAATATTAGCGTATTCGTCAAGGAGCTCCTTTATTTGACTAACGCAGCGAAAGGTATTATACAGAAATCAATATTGATATACGATTAGTGAAGGATTGAAGTGCCATCGCAGAAGTTCTCTTTATACATTTTGCAATGTACAGTAATCCTTCAAAACAATAAACTTTAAATTTGTTTTAAATACCTACCCAATAACGATCACTTATTAACCGGTTTATTTCAAGTACGGCAAATTCTACGTGATTCTATCACATCGATATTTTCAAATTCTGATCCTCGAAAATAACAAGTAGCACATCTTCAGATTGGTGGTGGTTGATGAGTTAATGTTTTTTGAAACTTTTTATTTTCAAGCATCAGAATTCGAAAATATCAACTTAATGATCTAAAGTCTGAAAGTAATTTAATTTTAGTAATCAGTCAGTGAAAACCCGGTCCTTAATTGAAAATATTGATCTGCTCCATTACCCAATACAAGTATATTAACACTTGATTAGGTTTTTGTTGTTTATCTAAACTAAATATCAAAACGAAGTTTGGTTTCAATTTATTTTATTGTGAATAAATAGCCACAAATGTGTTAAGTAATGTTACGCTGTTTAGGATGCGAAATTCAGATTAGATTGAGAAAAAAAACGAGGAGGCGAATACTTCATCGAATTAAAATTGGGCATTTTATGCATAATGAAACCACTGCTCTTATCTGCCTAAAAATGTATTCTCATTATAACGCAACGGCCACTTTGACCCATAAAGGACCATACGCAGTTTTCATTGCACCTTCTGTCGGCATTTTTTGAGAGTTTTGGTTCCCGGTTGCTTTTCTCCCATTTGGATCCCACGCAGTACGAATATCCCCGGAACTAGCTCGTAACCCGTAACGATAAATGTTAGAAGAGTATACAGGGTTGCCCACTTGCCCTTCGTTCTTCGATAGTACCTTTAATATTAATTTTAGGACAAAAGGTCAAGAGACATTTCTTATTCAGATGTTCCTTGTTTACAACCTAAAAATATTTTCAGGCCCGCACTGCTCTCAGTTTCATCTGTACAGGATCGTACTCGATTATTTTAAATGGAACATCCTATAGATTTTTATATTTTTGAAATCCATATTCGATTCTAGACCAAGTTTGTTTAGCCTTTCACCTACTTAAGTCAACTCATTTAGGAGAAAATAAATGTTTTTTAAAAATTGTCGCCCAAAACAACAATCAGTAAAAAAACGATGTTCGCCCCTTTTGCAACTTTCGATCAAAATCAGCATATCGAGAAATAAAACGCTCTTTTGTTTTGAATAATCTTAAATTTTGTTGCTCCGTTGCCAATGATTGAATAGTTATGATTTTTTTACTGATTGTTGATTTCGGCGAAAATTTTAAAAAAACATTTATTTTCTCCTAAACGAGTTGACTTAAGTAGGTGAAAGGCTAAACAAACTTGGTCTAGAATCGAATATGGATTTCAAAAATATAAAAATCTATAGGGTATTCCATTTAAAATAATCGAGTACGATCCTGTACAGGCGAAACCTAGAGCAATGCGGGCCTGAAAATATTTTTAGGTTGTAAACAAGGAACATCTGAATAAGAAATGTCTCTTGACCTTGTGTCCTAAAATTAATATTAAAGGTACTATCGAAGGCAAGTGAGCAACCTTGTATACTATTATATTCTCTTTGCTATAAGGTCTACATTATCCTATGCTGCCCATACTGTACGAACAATGTGGAATGCACTTTAGAACTGTAAGTAAATTTAATTTCATGACAACTGAAAAAAAGAGTACAGGAAACATTAGTCAAAATTCAAAATGAAGTTATTTCCAGTAGGTGGGAAGTAGGACGCAAGCACTGCACAAACGGGTATCATTGTTTCGAAAACGGGCGGTTGTGCTTGAATGTTATAAAGCAATAACTATTTATACAGGTTATGACATAAATGCTTTTTAAAAGGATAGGGCATTAGCACTGCACAAGGGCGTGTCATTTTTTGGAAAACAGTCGATCGTGCTGATGCAAGTTATGAAGCACTAACGATCTCCACAGGTCCCAATATTAGTACTTTAATTATCAGTGCTAACTACACAGACCTACAACCGTTCTGTACTTTAGACGTCAAATCACTTTGAATCATTAACACTCATCGAACTCTTCCTATTTGGGAAACGCATTGGTAAAGTTTGAATTGTGAGAAGATGCGTGCACGTCATCAATGACGTTTTCTAACTACGTGATTGTACCAACTGCTTAAAATCGTTTTTTGTTGGTTAAATTCAATGTAATCATGTTAATTTAAGAAACAATCTAATAAAATTTACTAATACAGTTAAATTTTTAATTTTAATTATTTATTTCATTCTATTTTGAATGAAAACGACAAAAACATTTGAAGTTAGGGGTTTATTCTTTTTTGCAAGTTTGACCAGTGTCTCATTTATTGTGCATAGTACGATTCATTGTATTGGACTTCCAAACGACTTAATTGCTTGTGTAAATTTCAAACGCTATTGTTTGTTGGGTTGCATACTTGCAAAATTAAACTAAAATTAAGATCTACATATACACATACTACAAAATTACGTCATGAAAAAGTTATGGTTATGATGTGCCCTCATCTTCTCATTATTCTCACTTTATTCTCATATGTTGGATTAGTTCATAACACTTGACAATTGAAAAGCTGTTGTAATAACCTTGTAGATTATTTTAATTTCATTTTGTCTTTTATTTTGTAATTTGTTAGTTCAGCGCGTTTTCTACTGGAGGAGAATAACATTCCAAAATTTAGAAAAGTACACAAATCGCCGATATTTCCATAAATGTACATAATTGTTAAATAAAGCCCAAGTAACTTTAAAATTTACTTATATTTCGCCTGTACGCATCGAAGTACAAATATGCTTGTAAGTATTAGGCATTTATACATTTCAGTAAGAGAAATTATTAAGATAATACTGTACATAAAAGGCATTAAGAAAATATGTGAAACACAAAACACAAACTTTTTTAACTACTGACTGTCTAATGTTTCTGTAAAATGCATCCATATGGAAATAAAAGGTCCGGTGGGAATTGATAGAATACGATTTTACTTCATTGGATTATCGTTTTCATACGGGAAGTGAAATTCATTTAATTGCAACGGGCAAAGTTGAGAACTTCTTTGTTTTTCTACCTCGAAAATAAATATCTTTCAAATATTCGCAGACTAAGAAATTCAAAGAGATCATATCTGGAGTAACTTCATATTTCTCGACGAATCCACATGTTTTCAAAGCGTAGGGGAGAGTGGGGGAATTGAGAACGGCGGGTAATTGGGAACAGCTAGATAAGTGATACTTCACGCCGCACTAGCCTGTCCCGCGCTATTCAAAACACGCATCCATCACCCCTCAGTACGTACGCGATTGTGAAAGTGAAAACCCGCACGCGTGCTATCACGGTGGGTCAAACAATTTTTTCTTCATTTCTGTTATACTTTTTGTCGTGTGTTATAATAGATGTAAATAGGTACCATATTTTTAAGTTCAAAGACACCCTATTTCGTTATTATCATGCATGTACTATCTGTTTTCATACACCGCGTGATTTAAAGTTCACAAAAAATACTGTAAAGAATGGCGGCTATTTACATTTATATTGACTGCTTGGGGTAATTGGGAACGGCGCCCGGCGGGTCATTGGGAACTGTTCCCAATTACCCCTTGCGTTCGTAATAACCCCTAGTGCTCTTTGTTGAGTGTGTAAAAATGTTTTAACGTTACAAATCGTTTTAGATGCCTCGAAATTATATAAGAAAGACTGAACTGAAGAAATTGTAGTTTATCAAGATCTAATTAAATCATTCCCATTTCCCCCGCGGGATGATCTCAATTACCCCAATAGGGTATGGGGTAAAAAGGAACAGCAATATTTTTCGTTTTGGTTCATATTTATTATAACACGTTAATTTTTAAGATTTTTTTTTACTAATAAGTAGATAGATAAGCAAAGTTTATGTTGCAATAAAAGTTCATTATGTTTATGACTTTTTTCTATTATTTTTGAGCGTTGGAAGTTAAGTGTTCCCAATTCCCCCACTTTCCCCTACCTACATTCGTTTAATTCTCATCTTTTGTGGACAGTGGAGCTTTATGGTTCTTATTTGTGCGCACCGAGCATCAATCAGTATCTGTGCAGAATAATCTAATTTGTAACAAACTTAAAATTTTTCTGTAAGGAGATATTTTTTACCTTTGATAAATAGTTGCACAATATTGTAATGGAGAATGTGGTAAACGCTATTGTGCAAGGCGACTACTTATTTCATTCCTACTAAATTTGGTAGTATTGGAGGCATTAAAAAAATTCACGGGATAATAAAGCTTAATACAGTTGAACTCTACATTTTCCTGTCTTTTGAAAAATAAAGTTTGTGTTGGAACGAAAGGAATTTCATCATTAAACTTGTGGAAGACGACGTAAAATTGCATTTTTATTATAGTCATTGTGGTGTGGTAGAAGCCCAAAACAAGCATTTTTTTCCAAATAAACCGAGCATCGGGAGCATTTTAAATTAAATAAAACAATCAGTTACGCCGTTAACAAATACAAAGCAGTTAATTAAAATCAATACATACTACCTTGAAATAAAACACAAATGATATCACAAAACAAATGAAAAAATCGAAGCGACGCTTTCACTTTGAGGTTCGAGGACTTCACCCTAAGTAAGTCTACCCTGTTGCATTTCTGCTTTTACACATTGGCGCCAAAACCTAAAAACCAACGTTGCCCGGCGTTGCTGATTTTTATACATGTTCCTAAGATCTCGTAAATTAATGTAGCATCTCAGATGGGGTTATCTCACTATGTTACTTAACAAACTTTTGTTCTGATTGCCATCACTACTAGTCACATCAAATTTTCTGGGAAAATGTACCTTTCTACCGCTACGTGTTACCTTCAGTCTTGTTCTTGGAGTTGTTTGCATGTTTGAGGAATAATTTGTTGTTTTGTGCCGCTGACTTACGAAGATCTTTCTGGTTACTGCAGAAGGCTGAATGTTCCCTTAGTACGAATCCTGGTTTAAGCCTATCAATAGAGACCATTGCACGAGAGATTACTCTAAAGAGTCCATCATAAGTTGGCTGTAATGGTTTCCTTATAAGGGAGACGAATGAAGACGTGTGTCGTTTGCATAAGGTCAGGATGCACAAAGAGCTTCTTTTGTGTGTGATGCCTAAATGGACTGGTTGAAGATGTCATATTTGCTCTCTGAGTTTATTTACCAGTGATGGGACGTCGCTTGGTCGTGAATCTTCCATAACATCAATTGGTAATCGGATGGTGTCGCCATAGACCAATTTTGCCGGCGTGACTTGGTACTCAGGTATAATGTACCATCGAAGAAAAATGTACAAAATGAAAATTACACACACTAACAAGAGATTCCAACGAAAACCAGTCTTAATTTAAAGTATGGATATAATAGTAGGAGTTTGGTTAGTTATAGAACCATCCAAAATTTCGACATCATAGAGGAATGAAATGAAAAACAATTTCCCACATTACATTTCGTTTTAGTAGAACTAAAACGATATGTTCTGTATCGAGTTCTAGTACCTAATTGTGCGCAACATTTTGGGCCAGTTTTGGCACATCTTTTGAGAGTTATCCTAGCTCCATTGGGTTTAGTGCGTTTGAAAATTAAGCGTTTTGAGTTTCCAATTTTGACCCAATAGCGACAAATTGTATCCAATCACTAGCGAGTGCTCGGACACCGAACAATGGCTTTAACAACAGGCGACAATGACGGCAAAAAGTGTCGGAAAATTGCAAACCAGGTATCTTGGCGGAGCCCATATTTTTCTCCGCAAACGCAAGTCTCGGCATGCCATTTGTTTTTGATGTAAATCTTGACTGAGCATCTTAAAATCACATTTTTATAATCAATCCAAGTACAAAAATGTTCTTTCTTTCCTTCTATAATTAACAATATTTCACATTTCCCATGAAACAAGTAATTCAATTAGAATTAGATTATAGAGAAAACGTCAAATGAGCTTTAAACGTCCAGTGTATCAACATAATACTATATGAAGGCATGAAAGTACTTTCGAGGGGAGCGAGAAGAGTGAAGTGTAATTAATTAAGTTGGGTGAGTGATTAAATAAAATATGAAACAATAAAGTTCAACGTCACTTACATAAGGGAAGGTATTAAATTACGAAAATTTTTACGGCATTTTCTAAATTGAATTTACTTCTATTAAAAATCTCAAGCAACATATTATATTTTACACAGGATAACTGTTCTATTTTAATTTTAAGCTATGTATTGTATGTACATATCAAGCGTGTTTGGATACTGCCCTTTCATTAATAATACAACTTCTGTTAATGTTTTACTTCCCTTTTCCTCTTTCGAAAATCTCAGTGTAATGGAATCATTTAAAGCTTATTTTGTATCTGTTTAGAGAAAATGTTAAATTCCAGTATTAGGGGAGAGTTGGGTAATTCGCGAAACAAAGTAAATATAGATGGCAACACAAAAAATCGTAATGGCTGTCCAATGTGAGACAGCTGATTTTTAGCCATTTGTTTACCTTGGTTTATCTCGTAAGTTAATTGTGTTTAGTTACTATTTCAAATGCCATTAATACAATTGACTGATATTATGACTTACATTGGAGTTGGATTAAGACCATTACAAGAAGAAGGTGTTCTTAATGCGAAACATTTTATTGTGTGGTCTTAATCAAAATAATAAAGATGTGTTAGCCATTTGTTTGCAATCATCAAAAATAAACGCTGCACCACATAAAATAAAAATTCAAGTAGATTCATGCAAGTACTTATAATAAAAATATATCGGGTGTCGAAAACCTAACTTTTTTTTAGAGGTGCATCCCAAAAAATTGTTGCGAATTGCTCCTGCAAGGCTGGCAATGGAGGTAAATGCAAACATATCGTTGCAGTATTACTTTATATAAATCGGTGAGTCTTTGATATCAGATAAACTGCAACACTATTATCTATTTGAAACATTTTATAACAGAAATGAACTGGAGCATTTGAGTTCTATGGATATAGAACAAGCTTGGGGTAAGAATAAAGGGAAAGAATTAACAGCTGTGGAACCTTTAAAAAAGTATTGTCATGTAAAAGGACGAAAATGTAATCAGACACTGAGCGATCAGGAAGAAAAGGATATATTTAAATCTTTATTATTGGGTTTGTTAATAAAATTTATTTATAGTCTTAAATCTGTAATTCCAACATTTTTATTGAAGTTTATTCATCGCTTTTTACTAATTGGTTTATAATGAAATTTGAGCCACTTCAAAACAGCAACTTTTATTGCAAATGTATGTTAAGAGCAGTAGTGTAGTCCTGAAATCATATTTGGGTATACGGAATCTGTCAAAGTTAAAAACGAAGTTTAACACTGTATTTTCTTAATATTTATAAATCATAAGTGTATGCCACATATAGCCTGGACTACAACACTGCTTATGAGGCAGCTTTCTATCATATGATGAAAGTTACTTCATTGAATGCCTTTTGCACAAGTTAACTGTTTGTTAAGATTGTAGCTGTACCTTCTTTAGAAGCTGGTATACATTTAAGCAAGAAGCGAATGAGAGATGTCATTTTCGAACACATTGAAATTCATGATAGGTTTTTAGAAGTAGCTTTAGAGCGTTGCCTATTAAAGAAATTTGAAAATTTCCAACTTCATAGTATACATACCAATGGGAGATCAGAAAGCCAATTTTACGATTGTAGGGTGCGAATAAATATTGATGATGCAATAAAGTTAGCAATAAAAACCTGTAATCAGGATTCGAATTTATGGTTAGAAGAGAGGAAATTAAGAATAACTGGTAGCACGTGTTATTCTTTATACACGTATTGTTTTAACTCTAATCCATATTGGGATAAAAATATCAAACAGCACTTAGAAACAAATTCAAAGGAAATACTTATACCGAATATGGTAAAATTGAAGAAAGAAATGCGTATGGAGCATTCAAAATGCTCCAAAAAAATGTCGAAAAACTTGGATTAATAATAAATAGTTTACAAGACGGATTGAGAGGAAAGGTAAATTTGGATCGAAGATTAGGAAGGAAAGCGGTATTTTCCAAGGAACAAGAAAAGGAAATCCCCCAGTATGTTATCAAGATGTCAAAGTTATTTTACGGACTTGCCCCTACAGCAATTAGAAAAATTGCTTTCGAATATGCAGAAATAAATCACATAAAAAATAATTTTAATAAAGACAAAAAAATATGCGGGAAAGACTGGTATTACTCTTTTTTGAAGCGCAATCAGCAAATTTCCTTAAGGAAACCGGAGCCTACGTCTTTTAATCGTGTATTAGGTATGAACAAAGAAGAGGTTCAATTATTTTATAACAACTTGTCTATTGAATTTGAAAAGCACAGATTTACATGTAATAGAATTTTTAATATGGACGAGACAGGAATAACAACCGTCCATGTGCCGCCCCGTATCTTAGCACCGAAAGGCCAAAAACAGGTTGGCTCCATAACAAGTGGCGAGCGTGGCAAATTAATTACTTGCGTCTGTGCCATGAATGCATCTGGTGACTATATTCCTCCAATGCTCATATACGGACGGCAAAGAATGAATGATAATTTGAAAAGAAATGGACCGGAAAATACTACTTATGCATGTTCTAAAAATGGGTAGATGAACGAGGATCTTTTTGTAGACTGGTTGCGACATTTTTCTCGGTGTACAAAATGTTCCAGAGAAAATCCTCTCCTGCTTGTAATGGATAACCATGGGAGCCATACCAGCTACAAATCTTACACATTTTGTAAAGAAAACGGGATCTCCGTTGTTACATTACCACCACACACATTCCACAGGCTACAACCCTTGGACGTCAATTTCTTGGGCCCTTTAAAAACAGCGTACAATCAAGAATTGGATTCTTTTATGAGGGAAGATATGAGAACACCCACCAATGTAAATGTTGCTCCTGAACCAATAGCGGGACCCTCTGGGCATAGCAAAGATAGAAAAAGAAACTTCGAGAACAATGATGAAAGCGATAGTAACGAATCTCTAGAAGCTTTTGTTGATAGCGAGGATACCGATGACCAAGATAAATCCCTCAGACTGAAGAGCGATTCTGTTTCTGAATTGATGAAGTTACCTGTTATAAAAATTCAACAAAGGGGTACCAAAGCAAATAAGGGTCATTTTCAAATATTCACTTCAACGCCGAACAAGACGGTTTTAGAAGAAAAGGAAGAAAAGAAGAAGATGAAGAAGACGCAAGCAGATGTTTTACAAATTAGAAAAGCAACACGTACCATTATAAAAAATTCACCAGCAACAAAAGCAAATATAAAAAATAGGAAAGCAGTGAAGGAACAACAAGAAAACAAAGCAGTGGACGAACAAGAAGAAATGAAAAACAAGAGAAAAAGGAAAAAGAGAAGGCAGTGGAAAAACGCGCTTCTGAATTTTGCATAATCTGTGACGATATAGGAAAAGATAAGGAATGGTGGAAGCATGCTCAAGCTGTGCTGAGTGGGCTCACATGGCATGTACTGGTCTTTCCAAAAAAGATATTTATGTTTGTCACATTTGCACATCTTAGAGTGACAATTATTTTTTTTAATGAGAAGTGTTACCTTATTTCCTGTTTTTGTTTCTGAATTTATATTTTTTTTGTTATTTTTTTTATATTCATTATTTATTAATATATTTCATCAGAATTGTATCTTTTTGTCAATAAATAAAAATTAAACATAACTATTCCCTATATTATCACTTTCTATAAACGTTGGTCGGCATTAGGCGGCCATGGTCGTAATTACCCTTAATGTATCGGGTAATTCCGACTTTGTCGATCTTCAAATTTATGCCCATATTTAAAACATTACTTAAATTTTCGGTACTTCGGTAGAATATTTTGATAGGTAACATGTCTAGAGTTGACATGAATCATAGAGTTCTTAATTTTTTTGTAACAGGAAAGATTCAAGACTGATTTCTCTTAGGTGGTCGGTATTACCCAACTCTCCCCTAACAGTAAGCGAAATTGTTCATCAATTAAATAGCTGTGCTATGAAGTGTTATGAATTACATATGCGCAAAGAAGCTGTTTCTTTGCTTTCTTGTTTTCGCTCTATTGGACAATATTTTGACAATATGATTAATAATATGGTAACCGCGCATCCAATATCAAAAAAATTGCAGACGTGATATAAATATGGCTGGTTGACACATGAAGGGAAAAAAATACAGGGTGTGCCATTTAAAAAAAAGTGACATTTTCCTGCCAGGTGAAAATGCAACATATTGTAGATAAATTAATTATAGCCTTTTATGTTACCTATCTAGTTGTAAAAACACCGCGTTAAATAACAAACAAAATTGTTTTCCAACATATCAGCCATTTACGCTAACACTTATTTCGACGTTTTTTAATAACATTATGCCTTTGAACAAAATTCTCTTTGTAATTCTGCAAGATACCTCTCATTCGATAAAAAGCGACGCCACTCTCGAGTATTTTAGTTTTTAAAAGAGATAATTAGTTAACAGGGAACGAGGTCGGGATTATAAGGTGGATGTTGAATCCCTCAAAGCATAATTGTGGGGTTTTTTCGTGTATAGTCGCTTTCAAATTATTAATTGTATCTTTGTAAACATTTCTCGTCCCTTGCGGCATACAGGGTGTGGGTGTATTTACTGACAATGGCCCCCATCCTTATAGGTAGTATAGATCTTGTCAGAAATAACACATTTTTCCAGTAACTTTTGTCGTTTGAGTTTTGGTTTATTAATCATCGACTTTCTTTCATAATTGACCTTATTTATTTGCGAATATCAAAAAGAAAACGTATTTTAAAATTATCTTGTAATTTTGTTTATAACTTTTATAGTGTAATACTAATAACAAAATGGCAATATATAAACTTCATTACGCAATTCTCGAAAAATGGCTCCATGGATTTTGAAAAAGATTTTTTTATTACAGTAATTGAAGCATTGAGCTCAAATACTGCTTGAAACATTTTTTTTTAACAATTTGCATTTGTACGTTTTCATTATTTCAATGCTTAAATGAAATGTATTCACTGATACTTTGTTTCAATAGATGATCTCCATTCTCTCGTACACACAGCAGGCAATGCTTTGATTAGTCTTTACTGACAGGTCCTCATTTTCCGATCGATTTGTTCGCAAATTGTCTATTCAGCTGCTCTTGAATATGCAGGTGCACAATCATGTTGGAGGGCTATACCTTCCAAAAGATCTTGTTACGGCAAGAATTGGGTCGCAACGAAATTAAATGGAGCAATGGCCGCAATAGCTCAGTGGTAGTAGACAGGTGGTCGCGGGTTAGAGATAATGAGCGAAAAGGATTAGAATAGGGGTAGTAAAATAGGGAAAAATAAGTAACGAAAAGGGCGCCACGTAATTCTTCTAGAAAATAGGACTGCTAATCCGAATTACGAAGGTATTAACAGTTAGAATAGTAACGATGTCAATTCTGAAAGAGAACGGGGTAGTTTCAGCAATAAATAGAGAAGTAAATAAATTTAAGGTTATTATAATGAATAATTCAAATAAAATATTACAAAATAAAATCAGTTTTTATAAATTAAAGAAGGATTATTAATATGACTTTGATAAATTAAATACTTAAGTTTGTAGCACAAAATACGTGGGTCTAAATTACGTTTAAGGGATTCAAAAAAATTGTAAGTACACTGTACAATGACGTTAAATTAGCAAACAAAAATTATTGGGGAAACGATCGAAAGTTTACAAGTCAGTAACTGCAATGATAAATAAAAATTTTACCTTATAGCTTCCTAGGACCCTTATGCATAAGTTTCGTTAGTACCTTAAAACAGAATTAAACACAAAAATACAAATTACTAGCCTGTAGTACGGGGATCGGATACCAAATATAGATTACGTTCAAATTTAAATAGTTAAGTTAATTCAAAAGGATTTAAAGGTAATTCGATAACAAATTAATATTTAGCAAGTAGAAAATTAAATTAGCAGATAAACTATCTATATCAATTTAGGAAGTTAAAACGAAATAATAAGGTAAAGTTACGTTACAGCTAATGTTTAAACAGAATCTTTTAAATAAAATAGTAGAAAAATAACTGAGTAATTAAAGTACAAAAAGTTCAAAATAAGTAACAAAGGGGAAAAACTAGAATTGGTTTTTCACTTAGCGACGGTAGATATAGTAAAGATGGAATTCACTGAATTTTCGGGGCGGCGATCGAGGGATTGAAGAAATGGTTCATTTCCCACGAAGCGTCGGTCGTCGAAGTCGCAATTTCACAGAAAGCAGGAAAATGGTAGAAGATTTAGAGGTAGCTTTTACGGGTGTAAAACCGCTAAAAGGGAAAGCGAAATTAGGTAACTACATTGAGCAAAAATTCAGTACAAACCTGGAGGTAATTAATTCCAGCGTTTTAGAAGAGCTCACGTACACTTTTCTTTGCTGCATGCACAAATATACGTAAAAATACGATTTCAGTGATTTCTTAAAGCATCAGTAAGAACGTTCACTAAATTTTGAGAAAGATTTTAGCACAAAATCCGAATTACTCGAGTTTCAGTAAATGCAAACCTTCTCGTACAACAAATAAAGCGATGCGAATCGATTATTGAAGAGATGTGAATTGAAGCGAAGCGAGTAGCTAACTAAAGAAGTGAAGTGAAGAAAAGTGGGCCCCTGACCCTAAAGGTAATAAGCAGAATTAATACAAAGGACAAAGAAAATGAATAGGTCGACAGTGCAACATAGTACTACTTTGTAGCGAATAGAGAGAGTTCAGTCATACTTTGTAGCGAACAAAGAGACTTCAGAAGGTTTAGATTACATAGGACTAAGATAACGGGTCATGAGAGCGAAGCTCTACAATGTAGCAATTTTAAAGAGTATTAGTTATTAATGTAGAGGAAATTAGGAATATTTCAAATATTAATTAGGAAATTAACGCAAGGGCGTTACAATCTACAAGCCAGTAAGTCGATTTGGCAGTATGTACAGGTAAAAATAGATTAAATAAAGGCGTATGGATACGATACAAAGAATTACCATAGCGGTAAGCCATGTTCCCACATATTTGGTTTAGACCCTGAACGGGTGATAGCATGCTATACACCGGCGTGGCACAGGCACACGTACGAAGAGACGTACATCTGTCCATTCTCATCAACGAATAACCGTTATGTAAGGTAATACTTACAGTTAGCTGGAGCCAAGGGTGGGGCAGCGAACATTTCTTCATGAACGAAACGTAAATACGCATCTGAGGCGTTCGGGACAGGTCCAGGCGCGACAATTTGCAGATTTGATCTGCTTCAACTTTCGTGCAGAATATTAGTGGTTGTTCTGATAAATCTGTGGCCTTTGGCAACGGTACGAAGGAGTAGCGTTCTCTCCTGATGTCAACTAATTATCGATACTGCGACAATATGTTGGGAGCTAGCTCATACCAAAAAGGTACATCCTGTGCTGGCGGAGGAGGGTATGACATCAAATGGTACTTATACTGTTCCATTGGGCGTAGTATGGGCCGAGTACATAAAGTAACTCGCCGATGGGCTGCTTAAGATCTAGCATTCGTCCGAAAGATATAAAAAAGTCTTACGCCAGATTCGACAAGATTTTGAAGTCGTTTTAAGATTAATGTTTTCATTAGTCGATTAAAATTTACTCAAGTTATTGGGATTCAAATATGAGTCCTGTCACTTGGGCAAGTGTGGTGTACAATGTTTCTGCGACCCGTATTAGGTTTCCTGGTAGCACTTCTAGTGTTACGCATGGTCTTCGGCTTTGCAACCGCCCGAATTGAAGGTTGGTCACTTGTGATATAATCTCGATGATTCGCACACTATAATCAGGCAAGGTTAAAAGAACAAACTCGTGGTTACGATCTTTTTTTAACTGGCATCCAATAAGTTGATTACCACAATATTACACATTCGAGAAATTTCTTCTTAACGCTTATTGGGCATCGATATATTGCGTTTGTACGTTGGCTCTACGAAAATGGTGCATAAATAAAGATTTTGACATCTTTTGATCAAAATCCTTGCCCAAAAATTTATAACATTCGCTTCAAATGTATGAAATTGGCTTATTGGTCATCGATACAATGAGTTCAGATATTTTATTAAGTCCACAAATAACAATTTTCATATGCCTTAATCAAAAACCATATGGTAGCCACAAATGCCTGAAATTCCCTTATTGGGCATCGACTTTGGACTTCCCTACGAAATTAGTGCATAAATAACGATTTTGGGTAAATTTTGACCTGCTCCACGGATGGAAATTTTATTAAATAGTTGCACATCTCATAGTCCAGTCAACTAACAGTTTCACCTTCGAAAAAATCCAATAGTTTTGAAACTTCATATACTCATTTGTAGGTGTCTAGTGATGAATATGCTAAAAGTCCTGATAAATCCGAGGCGAGCTCTAGCGGCAGTGGCCGGAAACAGGTCACTTTTTTTGGTTTTCCGTTAATAGCTCTAAAACTATTGGTCAGAGCTAAAACGTGATTATATACAAAATTAAAGCTGACAAAATTTGCTACAAAATTGGATATATGTATTTTTTTTGTATTCCTAAAGTTGACAGAGTTATAGGGTGTTGAAAATTAGTGGTTGTTTCCAAAACCACGTTAGCGCTGCATATCAACGGTTTGCATACAAAGTATCAACGCAAGATTTCACCTTAAAATTATTCAAACATTTATTCTCAATTTCGTCATTACTCCTCCCTTAGGCAACCCTCCCCTCTTTCACCCTTCACCCCTTGGATTAATAGTTAATACATATTCGCATTAATAGAAGAGGTGGAATAGTATATTGTACAACAAGTGATACGGCTAGACTAATAGACCTGAGGTCATGGCTAGCGGCATATACTGAAAATATAATATTTCTCATCTTCCGTTAGATATCAAATTTTCTCAAAGTAACATTCTCATTTTCCCCCCATTAGTATGAATAAATATTACCTTCCAAGTGGGAGACCTTCTTAGGGAGTTGGTTATGTAGGCCAGGTTAATGAAAACACATGTACTTCATTCTAAACAAAGTACATGTGTTTTCATTAACCTGGCCTACATAACCAACTCCCTAAGAAGGTCTCCCACTTGGGAGAAACCAACATATTTCAATTAAAAGGAGTACACCCACGTATAAATATTACCATTTACGAGAAAACTTAAAAAAATAGTTATTCAAGAAAACCAATTCAATGTTATAGAATGTAACAAAAAATTATACACTTTTCTACCATAATACAAAAATTTAAATAAAGCATTACAAATTTTATTTTAAAAAAATCGTTTACAGGAACTAAAGATAAATCGATCGAGATACTTTTCATACCTACGGCATTTTAGGGTAAAAAAAGTAAAAATAGAAATGTACAATAATAAAACAAAATAGTGATTATGTACAATAACTAATAAATAGAGAGAACTATGTACAATAGATGAAATCACTTGACTCTCAGTCTCTTCCTCGTAAAGGGCCCTGCAGTTCGAATTTCATGATCTTCTTGTCGATCCAGGGCCGGCGGAAACGGGCCTGCAAGGGATGCGGCGCAGGCGGGCGCCGCTACAGAAGGGGCGCCGCCACAAGGGCTTTTTTCATAATTTCATTCAAAAAAACTTTCAAAAATGAAAATTAAAAAACTAATGTATTCGTTAACAGGGTTATACAAGGTGTTTTTTGGGAGCTTTAGTTAGACATTTCTGGGAAAGTTTTATAGATAGGTTTATGAAAATTTGAACGTAGATATGTTTCTTCTGAAAGCCGAATCGATGTAAAATATTTTCGAAACGGCAGCACATCCCTATTCATCCTGTATACGCTGGTGAAAACCCGGCTGCCATAACTACAACGGTTTTCAAGTGTCTATAGAACTCCCAAAGTACAGTCTACATCTTCCATAATTTTTTGAAAAGTGAAAATAACTGAAAAACCATAAATTGTAGATATTGACATGTGGGTATCAAAAGGAGTGAAATTTCACGTAGAATCCAAAAGTGGAATAAAAAGTAGGGGTTGAAGTTTAAAATAACGAAGTTACTAGTAACTTCGGCATTTCCGCTGCCATTTGAAAATATTTTACATCGATTCGGCGTTCAGAGTAACCCCTAAGCAAAAATTTTGAAACTTTTCAAAATGTATTAACAATGTCTATTACATACAAATTCTTATAATTATAATTACATTTTCAAGTTATTTTCAAATTTTTTCCTTATCTAAAGTGTTTATTTTACTAAAAGAAAATTTGAATTGTAGGTGATTATTTTGGTACCAGATTTGGATCAGTGAGAATTTGCTGAAATTGTTGATAATTTCCCGATGATTTTATGTGCGTATAGTTTGGAGGGAGGGCGGGGGGGGGGGCTTCAGTGGAAATGGCAGACAGGCGCCAAAGACCTCAGCAGCGGCTCTGTGTCCATCTACTGCATTATCTGCCTAAAATAGAGCATAGCAAATTAGGTATTGTGAAAAATCCTATGAAAGAAGCATAAAAATATAAGTCAATCTTACCTGATTTTTAATTGAGGGTCCTGCCCCTTCAACCTCTTGATGCTCAAATGGTGCTGATTCATTTGTTTCCTCAAGAGGTATGAAAGAAAAGGGTATAATTTTTTGTTAAATTCTATAACATTAAATTGGTTTTCTTGAGTAACTATTTTTTTAAGTTTTCTCCTAAATGGTAATATTTATTCATACTAATGGGGGGAAAATGAGAATATTACTTTGAGAAAATTTGATATCTAACGGAAGATGAGAAATATTATATTTTCAGTATAAGCCGCTAGACATGACCTCAGGTTTATTAGTCTAGTCGTATCACTTGTTGTACAGGGTGGGCCAAATTCGATGTTTTCAAGGGATACAGCAAAAACCATAAGAGTTAGCAAAAAACTAATAAGGTACTTATGAGCTCTTTTTAAAAGAAAAAATCGGTGGCATAAACAGATTACCCATATCACGATTATTTACGTAGATACAGGGTGAAAACTAAAAAGTAGCATTTTCGAAAAACCGCAATATTTTCTTTACTATAGAAGTTAAGGTCATGATATTTTCAGGATGTAGGTAAGAGGATACGGCAATTTTAAAAATGGGATCAACAAATTTCTAGGCCTACTAAGTTGCGCACGGCCAAAGTCAACTTTCATTTTTCTTATGGGCGCCATATTGGATTTTTACTTTATCAAAATTCTCATTTAAAATGCCCTTCAACCATGTATAACATGTTTATGTTTGGTCAACATAAATAATAAAAAACAACAAAATTAAGATCTCGTGGTAGTAGGCTTTGATATTTTTATTCAATTTTTCCATAGTGGGCTTTGCTGTCTCTTTTTTAATCATCTAACTGTCAAAATAGAATTTATTGTCAGCGACAGAGAATAAAACACTGCAATGTATCATATTTATCAAGTAATTCATTTTAAAACTCACAAATTATTAACTGCACACAAATGACACCTACAATAAATTCTATTTTGACAGTTAGATGATTAAAAAAGAGACAGCAAAGCCCACTATCGAAAAATTGAATAAAAATATCAAAGCCTACTACCACGAGATCTTAATTTTGTTGTTTTTTATTATTTATGTTGACCAAACATAAACATGTTATACATGGTTGAAGAGCATTTTAAATGAGAATTTTGATAAAGTAAAAATCCAATATGGCGCCCATAAGAAAAATGAAAGTTGACTTTGGCCGTGCGCAACTTAGTAGGCCTAGAAATTTGTTGATCCCATTTTTAAAATTGCCGTATCCTCTTACCTATATCCTGAAAATTTGATGACCTTAACTTCTATAGTAAAGAAAATATTGCGGTTTTTCGAAAATGCTACTTTTTAGTTTTCACCCTGTATCTACGTAAATAATCGTGATATGGGTAATCTGTTTATGCCACCGATTTTTTCTTTTAAAAAGAGCTCATAAGTACCTTATTAGTTTTTTGCTAACTCTTATGGTTTTTGCTGTATCCCTTGAAAACATCGAATTTGGCCCACCCTGTACAATATACTATTCCACCTCTTGCATTAATGCGAATATGTATTAACTATTAATCCAAGGGGTGAAGGGTGAAAGAGGGGAGGGTTGCCTAAGGGAGGGGTAATGACGAAATTGAGAATAAATGTTTGAATAATTTTAAGGTGAAATCTTGCGTTGATACTTTGTATGCAAACCGTTAATATACAGCGCTAACGTGGTTTTGGAAACAACCACTAATTTTCAACACCCTATAACTCGGTCAACTTTAGGAATACAAAAAAAATACATATATCCAATTTTGTAGCAAATTTTGTCAGCTTTAATTTTGTATATAATCACGTTTTAGCTCTGATCAATAGTTTTGAAGATATTAACGAAAAACCAAAAAAAGTGACATGTTTCCGGCCACTGCCGCTAGAGCTCGCCTCGGATTCTTCAGGACTTTTAGCATATTTATCACTAGACACCTACAAATAAGTATGTGAAGTTTCAAAACTATTGGATTTTTTCGGAGGTGATGCTCATTATAGGTCTTTGTTGACTGGACTATCAGGACCATAAGCTATAATCTAGTAAAAAAAAGGATGTCCCCACTTCCATCCCCGGGGGGGTAGAGAGGGGGGTAACTTCGTAATATTAAATAGTATGCAGATTTGAATTCTGCGTTAACAAATAGGAACTTTTTGTTTGAACTATTTTTTGAAGTTCGTGACAGGCGCTATGATCGCCGAAAGAAGTTTTTCCGATTACCTATGGTAATTTGATGTCAGTTTTGTTAAGTGACAATCAAAAATGTTAATGCTTTGTAAAAGGGCGGAGGGGGGAGCTTTATTAACCCCCCCTTCCCACACCGCTACTTCACCCCTACGGCCCATAACCTAGGATGGGAAAACGCAACCATTTTAGATTTAAACAACTGTTCAATATCACGATTGAAGAAGTTAAATTTTGTAAATTTTTTTTGTCTTTGATGGAAAATAGAAAAAAATTTGAAATACTTTGATTTCACGAGTAAAGAACACATTGACATTCGAGATACGTTTAAATCTAAAATTAGGGGTGAAGTGACGGTATGGGGGAGGGGGGGTAAATAAAGCCCCCCCTCTTCCCTTTTACATAGCATTAACATTTTTGATTGTCACTTAACAAAACTGACATCAAATTAGCATAGATAATCGGAAAAACTTCTTTCGGCGAATCTGTCACGAACTTCTCCGGGGTGGGAGTGGGGGACATCCTACTACTATCAAACAATAGAGCCTAAAAAAATTTTTAGACGTATTTTTTCTTTTTTCAATGCGTTCCGTATTTCACGAGATATTTGGGCGGTATGGGTGGTCTGAAACACCCTGTATACTCAGCGGAATTGTTTGCTACAAAGCAAGGTCCCCTGTTTGGGATTCGAAGCCTTTCAGAAAACGACGATCTAGTACATCACCATGATCATTAGTAATAAATATGAAGTATGAGTAGAAATGTAGCATATTACTGACGTGGATTCTCAACCAGCTAGAATGTAACAGTTCTGATCGTCAGTAGGTATATCGACCCGTAGGGAAATATTACTATTACTAATATTACTTTTTTTATTTATTTATTTTGTGGGGCGAGATCTAGGAACAGTCGATTTCTAAATACCTCTATCCACATCAAGTGCTTTGGTTTTTAGCGCTACCATTACTAGAATTTTGCCTTACTAAGGAAATTTCACCCTCAACCATACTCAACCTTATCTTTATCGCATCGACTCGCTACCTACCATCTTACTTCCTACTCAAGAAGAAGACGTGTTTCAGTTTTTCTCGTTTTATTAAACTCTTTATTAGATAACAACGAAAGAGGCTCATGATAATAGACATCGATTCCTAAAACAAATAAGAAAAGCCAATTTTAAAGCAATTTCTTTTTGAAATGCGGACATAAATAATGAAGGAAAAAGTCACCGAAAATTACGACCATCACTTTTCCGAAGAAAATTGCATCATCCCTGCTTGGGTGGTGGAGAACTCTTATGAACCCATTGCGTAGACTTGTTTTGTGCGATGGTCGCAGGGTTGTACCTCACTTACAATCCTATAGAAGTTTTCACCTTGGGATAAAGCAGTTAAATAAACGGAGCAGTCTGGAAATCTATCGTTCCCACATTTTGCTTATTCCAAAATCTTCGTGTAGAATGTTGAGTCATATTCTTTTGCTCTCTTCTGACACTTACAGACGGCAATCAATCAACACGATCACTTCAGTTCGTGCTGTTCTACACTTTGGGTGATCATGAATTGATTCGTTGCCCCATTTGAACCGCTTCCACCAATGTTTCATCTGGAAATAGGGCAGGTCGTGTTCTCTGCAAGCACTGCCATCATTTTCTTGAACCTACTGCCTTCCTTCGACAGAATTATTACGATGCGTGTGTGTTCAAAGTTTAAAATTACTTATTTTCATTTCTTAAAATTCACCAATTGGGGGAAAACTTGGAAGAAACTTGACACATGGAAATTATCCGGATAGCGTATTGTTTTCATAACTAGATAAATTAATCAATTTTTAATTTCAAAATACTGAAACGCCTTGAGACATTTTGAAGTAAAGAATTAAGTGGAATTACTCACTGTTGTTATAATAAAACTGAGGTAAGCGTATTTTTGAAAACATGTACGTTCTTGTTGTAATTGTGTTTAACATTAATTATTTTGGGGAGATAAAGTATCAACTTGTTGTCGTGTACGAAGGACGCAGCACGTCGTCACGTAATTGGTGACGTAGTTTGCTTCAGTTTGGGATATACCTTTTTTACATAGGCGAACTCGCGTGTTGTATATGAAACATAACACATCTAAAATTCATCCCGATAAAAACATAATGTAAAAGAGAATTGAACGGTTATGTCCCATTTTAGTACAAAAAAAAATCAATAGCTTTTTCTTTTGTTCTGTCACAATTCTAATAACAGTATGTGATTGTGTACTTTGGTTCGCCCGGTACACTTATATTCGTTTGAAGATTACGAAGTTGTGTTATTCACCTTAGCAACACCCTAAGTAACATGATGTTATCAAAGGATTTTATCACAAGTTGAGCGATTTTATTGTTTGTTTTGAATGAATTTATCAGCCAAGTTAGAAATTACTTTGTAATAAAGTATAAAGAAGTTCGGCAATCGATTTTGACATATAGTTATTACAGTTTTCTTATGCGTTAAGTTTGGCTATTATAAAATATAGAAGAAGTTCTTGCCCCTAATAATAACTAAATTGAAATTTTTCAAGTTTTATTAAGAAATCGATGTGAATTTTGATGTATTATAAGATTTCCACTTTGAATGATATAACCGGATGTACAAATTATGTTTGTAGCTTATCCGAACCTTAAGGGGCTTACATGTGTATTCTACTGAAAACCAGATGTAATTCTCTGTTTCGCCAATTGAATATCAATCAAACATTGGGAATAGCTTGAAATTCCGTACATTAGTACATCAGATAACTTAGTTTTAAGAAGTTTATCTCCAACAGTATGTTTAATTCATCTCCGCATCGAATGATAAAGCGCTTATATCCTTTTTTTTATCTGAACTTTATCCTTAAATGGTTTAATTAGTACCTACTGTACCGGAATTTCCCAAAATATTCACCCAACAACCATAAAATTTCTTATCTTAAAAATCCTTTGCACGAAATGGTCTCAATATTAGAAGCTAAGCATTTCAAACAACTTTTTGTTTTGAATTATGTGAAAAGATACAATCTAAATTATAAAGCGTTACCGAATAAATGGGATTATTATAGTAGCTCCTTTTGGATTTGAATTGAATACCAAATATCATCCACTACTAAGTTAATTCGTTAACTTGCATAAAGTTTAGGGAATATTCAAATCGTTCGACCTAATTAGAGAGTACAATTGTAGATCTCAATCAATATGTAGTACTTTTTTGTTAGCAGAACAAAATGTTTAACTAATGAAAAATTTTTTTAATTCACGTAAACCGGGATTTTTTCAGGATTTAAGTTATTAAAGAATCTTACAGGCGTAATTTAAGTAATTAAGTTATTACGAGGGGATAATGCAAATTTGACCATAGAATGTCGCTACAGGTAGTTAATTATGACAAGTTTTACGTGATGTTATTAAAAGAACTATTTACTTTCTCGACCAGGTATTTCAATTTATTAATTTACATAAGTTCGTGGACGTTACGTACACTACTAGACTGAAAAAACAAGCAACGCCACCTTTATTATATGGTTATGCTCCAGTGATTTTTGATATGTTCAAGTTCTCGTAGAGTAAAATTGTTACAAAATGAGGCTGACAAGAAGAATGAATAATAGCACTTAGCTGCCGTATGAATGTACGTTAAGCATCCTTCAAGCTCAAACATTGCTCCTTATTATAATACTGAACCTTTAACAATATTTGGATATTTGAATACAATAAAATGTAAACTGGCGTACTTAATTCGATAGAAATAAAATATTAATAAGGAGTACCTAACTAAATCGGATCAAACAATAAGAATTTGAAAGTTTTAATTAGTGTATGATACTGTATTTATTTTAGTCTACTAAATGTATGTTTATTTTTTTTAAATACATACATATTTATATATCACTAGCAGACCCGGCGAACTTCGTACCGGCAATAAAAGTTGTCTGAACTTCCAAAGGTATTATTTTAAATATTTTAAAACCAAAATTAGTCAAATCGATTCAGCCGTTCTCGAGTTTTTATGAGACACACAAACGTCAATTCATTTTTATATATAAAGATGTAAAATGTCATCCCTTACTTTGGAACCCTTAGAGGGTAACTTTTGAGAAAAGGTGAAATACGTGTCTCATGGATTTCAATACAGGTGCTTTTGAGTAATTTTTAAATGTTCATCTGTCCCCGTTACAGAGATCACTTCAACCATTTAAAAATTTCAACTCTTAGTTTGACCCACTTAGGAGATGAATTTCGAAATTCGCTTCTTAGTGTGGGTGCCTACATCATCAGGGTAAGGTCACTGAAAATTTCAAGTTTCTAGGTTCATTGGTTTGGACTGGGCGTTGATAGATCAGTGAGTCAGTCAGTCATCACTTTATCCTTTTAAATATGTAGAGATGACGGCTAAAAGTTACAAAATGGCGGCTGAGCGCCATCTTGAATCATTTTTTTAAATAGAACACCGCGTATATTGTCCCATTTTCGAAATCTGTTCATGATTATTAACACTGTTCTCTAATATACCACTCCTAAATTTTATTGTTTTCGAAATATTAACGTTAGAAAAGGTAACTCTTCATAAGCTATTATAAACCCTAATAAACCTTCCAACTTCATGCTTTTTGTTCAACTCAATTTTGACATACATGTCAACCGCGAATTGTTTCCACAGTCACTCAATCTGTCCAATTTAGAGTACAAACGTTACGATTCTGTTTACATTATTTTAAATTAGTCATCTTCAATTAATGGCTTTAAACCCTCCTATGGTTAACCGCCTAAACCACTATGCAAAATTGTATGACTACCTACTTTTTCGATTTTTTGCGAGACTATGTAACACACGGTAATTGATTTTGAATTGATTCCTACGTTCATTTCCCGTCGCTCTCCAACGTAATTCGGACATGCCAACGCGACTATTTTCATTATCCTCCGCCAGCTTTTTAATTTTAATACTAAGCGGGATTGCGGTGAACTAACTGCGATAAACAAACACTTTTCAAAAAAATCACTCAACAAACTCACCAAGAAATTAATAGTTACTTAAAGGAATTTTTTGATCGATAGATGCCGACCGATACAGATGATAAACGACATTTGCGACGCGCGAACTGTCAAACGCGCGAACCGCGAACTGTCAAACGCGTTAAGTTTTCTGAAATTTTCCAATTTTCTGGGCAATTTTCTTAATTTTTCTTTTCCTAAGGACCTTCTACGAAGTATTAGAAACATTTAAAAAAAAAGATGACTGAAATCGGTAAAGTCGTTCTCAAGTTATGGCGTGACTAAGGGAAATAGCGATTCATTTTTATATATGTATATGTACAGGCCGTTCCATTTTGGATGGACACCGGCAATATCTTCCAAACCAAAGGTCTCAATTTAATGGGATAAAAAATTTTATAACTAAATCAGGCATGAGAAATTCAACGAAAATATTTTTAAACTATAAAAACCACCGCAAGAGGGCGTAACTGCTACGACAAACACTCAAAATCGATTTTTTCAGTGGAAATGCCCTACTTAGCTACAATTTAAAATAAGTTTTTTTAAAGCTTAGTTCATTTCAAACAACTTTTGTTTAAAACATTTTTTGATGTTTCCAATAATAAAGCCAGGGAGCGCAGCCAAACCTTACGAAAAAAAACCATTGTAACTTCTATAATTTTTAGCCGATTTAATGAATTTTTGCTTATTTGAAAGGGCATTCAACGCAGATTCTGGGATTATAATCATACTTGACAATAATCGTTTAATACATTTGATAGAGGTGGTTATCTCCAACTGAAGTTGTTTTTCCAAATTTTCTCTAAAATTTTAAATGGAAGGAACCCCTTCTAAAATCCGACAGAAATTGGCGAACCCCTTGTGTAGTCGTTAGTAACAGGTAAAAAAACAATAAAATTAGGTAAAACATTTATTTTACATGTTGCACAATAGTTGCTTAGTTAAGAATATTATATTAAATTTCTCTTAATGTGATATTTGTGCCTGCCTGATGGAAGAAAGAAATTCAAAGTTTGGCTCAATGCCTGACAGTTTCAGTCTTAGATCGGGTTCTGCATTTAACCTGTTTCTGTATTTATCTTTCAGGTTCATGTTGAAAATCCTTTCTCACATAGATATGTTGTGCAAAAGGGTAATAAAATTTTAATGGCTTTTTTTGACAAAACAGGATATTCATTTGTAACACTGAGCCAGATGTCAATTAACGAGTGATCTTTAAAAATAGCTTTTAGAGAAGTATCACAGGATAACTCAATGAGTTTTTCCTTTTCCAGTAAAGTTAGAGATAGGTATCTAAACTTACATTTTCTTGAAAAGGACTGTATCCAGTTGTTTGATAGGGACATATTATGTCTATTAGGAAAATAGTCATCATTGAACAGGTCAAATTCTAACGTATAACTAAATCAAAGGTACCGCCTGAGAGTTGTTTATGCTGTGGTTTCAGTTCACCAAGTGGAAGTTTCCACATAAAACGAAAATGTCTCATTGTCAGCGGTATAGTTTCGTCACGTAAAAAATGCGACAGTTTGCAAGGAGATGAGCTAATATTTAACAATTTAACACATATTTCATTTAGTTAGTACCCTATTTTTTATTTTCGAATTAGTAACAGTGCAGTAAAATATGTATGTAAATGTATTAGTTCGCTATTTTTTTCACGTTAGCGATTTAAAATTCCGCCATTACAATGTTATTTTCGCGAACCCCCTTTATACACCTCGCGAACCACCGGTTGGGAACCACTGTCTTAGACCATTAAAGTTCTACAAAACCAATACAAAAGAATGATATCCTTCCATTTAAAATTTTAGAGAAAATTTGGAAAAACAACTTCAGTTGGAGATAACCACCTCTATCAAATGTATTAAACGATTATTGTCAAGTATGATTATAAGCCCAGAATCTGCGTTGAATGCCCTTTCAAATAAGCAAAAATTCATTCAAATCGGCTAAAAATTATAGAAGTTACAGTGGTTTTTGTTTCGTAAGGTTTGGCCGCGCCCCCTGGCTTTATTATTGGAAACATCAAAAATGTTTTAAACAAAAGTTGTTTGAAACGAATTAAGCTTTAAAAAAACTTATTTTAAATTGTAGCTTAGTAAGGCATTTCCACTGAAAAAAACGATTTTTAATGTTTATCGTAGCAGTTACGCCCTCTTGCGGTTGGTTTTATAGTTTAAAAATATTTTCGTTGAATTTCTCATGCCTGATTTAGTTATAAACATTCTTATCCCATTAAATTAAGACCTTTGGTTTTGAAGATATTGTCGGTGGCCATCCATAATGAAACGGCCTGTATATGTATAAGATTAGTTGTTACGATGCCGCCGAATTTTTACGTAATGCAAATACAATATTATTAACGTGTGTTTCAGAATTTCGTGCAATAATACACATAGGCGTACAGTTAGGTTTTTGCCCTAACATTTTTTGAGAGATCTTCGCAATCGGTACTACTGCTAGGCACTATATCATTCTCAATCACGCGCTCTTAATCTTTTTCACTGGTTCCGTTTTATTTCAGCCGACGCAAAATCTGAAACGAGAACATTCTCTTTTTGCTTTGTAAACATTAACCGTCTTTATGTGTTACGTAGAAATCATTCCAAAACTAAAGAGTGCTGAGGTGGGCGTCTGATAAATTCGGAATGTGACGATGATGCGAAATAAACTCTAACTAAAAAAAAACAACTGTAAACAATGTATGAACTTGTGTTTATCTTTAACCCTTAGCTACTACTGATGTCTACCTACTGATCATGTTTTAAACAATGCTGTACTTTTGACGTTTGGCAAAATTGGATGCCCTCCCACTCAGTACTCTTCCGCCTTATTGTGCACTTGACTAGGAGTGTATTGTTTGCCCCTTCAGTGTTGTTTGTATCGAAGTGATGAGAAGTTTGTGTCTATCCGGGTCCCGGCGACCCATCAGTAGTAAATACGCGACAATAATTGTTTTGGTCGGTTTGCTGATTGGTTTGATATTATCAAGTTTTTTTTATTTTTATTGCAAGGTAATTCTTTATTTCTTATCAATAGGTACTAATTTACATAAGGTATTAGCTAATGCATATTATATAATTATTTTTTACTCTCTTTGATGAAATGCAAAAAATGGCGTCTAGTTCGAAAGTATTGACAGAACAAGAACTTAGAAATATTTTGGAGTCTGAAGAATTTTGGGAAGATTTAGAAGACTCATCGTCTAGCAATATATTCGTGGATGAGCCAGATAGAGAAGCTGTGTTAGATGAATTAGAAAGGTTGGCTGAAGGCAGTGACGTTGATGAAAAGGACAATGAGATACTGAGTGACCATAACTCCGAAACAGAACAAGAAAATTCCGGGTCGGAAGATGAAGAGTTGCCTATCAGGAGCAGTTGGTATGGAAAAGATAATACCAAATGGTCGAAAATACCAGCTTTGAGAGGGAGAACCCCTGCTCATAATTTGGTTACCATCTTGCCTGGACTTGCTGGTCCTGCTCGTAATGATCGGCCTAGTTACTAGTAATTTTAAGTTTTTTGTGATATACATAACCAGCTAGATGTAAGTTTTTGAATAAAAGTTTTTATTTTATGATATTATTCTAATTTTATTATTGTGGGTCCTGAGGACCCTTCA
Source organism: Pyrocoelia pectoralis (assembly GCA_036250285.1). Lineage (NCBI taxonomy): Eukaryota > Metazoa > Arthropoda > Insecta > Coleoptera > Lampyridae > Pyrocoelia > Pyrocoelia pectoralis. The sequence continues at coordinate 32,290,863 of CM070075.1, read as the reverse complement.
GTAGTACATGTGTCAGTCAAGTGTGTCGATAGTAGCTAAGGGTTAATTTAATAAGTGTGGAGACCTCAAACGACGTATGAAAAATCAAACGTTTTTCAATTAGATAGTGTATTGACATTCGGAACAAACTTGGTTTCTGCACAACCATTCTTTAGTCTTGAAACGATCTCTACCTCTCACTTTACAACCTATAGTCTATTTATAGCTTTATACAAACTATACAAAATACATATTTAATAAAAGACTTCATAAAATTTAATCAATGTAGGTAATTCAATAATTGACATGAAAAATAAGAAGATAATAACTTAGTTATGCCAGTTTAAAATATCAAATGTACGGGATGAGATTAAAAAAATAAGCTGACACTTTAGTCCACACAGGACTTGGTCACCACAACACAACACAACGTTACTACTTGTTTTAAGTGTTTCAGAACAGATCGTCGAAGATACTAGATTGGATGAGTGTCACAGCACGAATCCTCTTTAGGAAAGGTGCCTTAACATAAATTAAAAGCAAAGGAAGACAAAGGGATGCCCTACTCACTGGAATGCGCGTGGGTAATTTATTTTGAAAATCTTCACAGTGAAGTAATTTGGGATAAGTAATTCTAACTGAACAGACGGTGAGTTTTTGTCACAAGGCGCCACCTGATTATTATTTTTTTGGTATTTTATATGACAGCTAATGGGAATCGCAAATAAACAGGAATTCTGCACTGCTGAACGGTTACATGAATGTATGTATGTATGTACAGGATGTACAACTAAAAAAGGAGGCCGGACATAACTCAGAAACTATTTGAGATTAAACAGTGAAATAAAAAATCTTATAACAAATGTGGCCAAGAGAAAATGCTGGAAATTATTTTCAGTTTCCTACCATTGCCGCCACTGATTTCAATTTGAAATTCCCATTTTTTGGGCAATTTTCCTCAGTAAGGTATTTAAAAAAATATACTAGTGATCAATATGGTAAAACTTTGTTTAATGCATTTTTACGATTGCTGTTAAAATAAAGGGAAGAGGAACTAAATTACGTATTACTTGAAAAAATCGTGCTAGAATTTGTCAAGATTGATCTCGATGTAAAGAGAATACTTGATATTATCAAAAAAACCCAAAACCACAACAATTTCTTATCTCCGTCTACCAATAGAGGGCGCAACTTTTTGCAGGAACAAAACAGTTGACTTTTCTAAAAAAATTCAAATGGTACCAAATATTTTTTTCACTGCTATTGGAAGATACCCAAGATATAGTCAAAAACGCGGTAATACGACGGGCAATTTGAGGTATAAACAAATCGTAAGTTTAAAATGAATAAAGTAGGCTATGAAAACTTTAATTTCTTTCAAAATTTCAGTGATCCTGCAACAGTTGCATTTTTCATGCATTCAAAATATGTTATATTACCACATTTTTTACTATAATTTGGGTACTATGAGAGCTATTGACATAATTTTTTTTTTAAATTATTCCCTTATTAATTTAAGTATTCTTTTTTTAGCTGTGTGGTATGGTTATAATTATAAGGCAGGTTGAAGATCAAAAAACAGCTAATAGTTTGTAGAATTTCGGCGATTAGATACCTTCACCTTGAATCTGACAACCATTTTAATTTATTAACTAAAAAATTCAAATTACCACGATTACACGTAGTGTTAACATGAATTTTATATCCACGGAGGTGCTACCCTCCATTTTAAAATTTCATCCATATTATTGGGAATTTTACTAAATCTTGATTAAAAATGTATATGAATAACTTCAATTTATGAACGAAACGTTATACTTACAACTATAAAAACTTTTTAATAAATATTACGCTGGCGTGTATCTAATCGCCGAAATCCTACAAACTGTTAGCTGTTTTTTGATCTTCAACCTCCCTTATTAATGTTCCTACCAATACCAATGAAAACAAATATTTGGTACCATTTGAATTTTTTTAGAAAAGTCGACTGTTTTGTTCCTTCAAAAAGTTGCGCCCTCTATTGGTAGACGGAGATAAGAAATTGTTGTGGTTTTGAATTTTTTGGTAATACCAAGTATTCTCTTTACATCGAGACCAATCTTGACAAACTCTAGCAACCCGTTTCGATGTTACACGATTTTTTTAGTAACACGTAATTTAGTTCCCTCTCCCCTTATTTTGACAGTAATCGTAAAAATTCATTAAACAAAGTTTTACATATTGATCACTAGTTCACAATGAATATATTTTTTTAAATACATTACTGAGGAAAATTGCCCAAAAAATGGGAATTTCAAATTGAAATCAGTGAAACGCCCTCTGCGCTTCGTGGACGAACACGCAATTCGCGCTAACGAAAGTTTTACCTTCCTCACTCTTACTGTAAATAACTATTTCCTTTTGGCATCGTGAAGTACCAGCTTTACTAGTACTGAAACCAATTGATCACGTAATCAACTTTCTAGTAATATTTTGAGTTAAGGAATTTTCTCGGATAAAACAAATATTTATTGTGAAAACTCACAATTCAAATACAATTCTCGCTTCTTATTTCGAGAATTAGATATTTGAAGTAAAACTAAATACGGACACCATTTCTTTTTAATCACGACTTACCACACTAATTGGGAAGAATTATCCGACTTCTTTCGCTTACATGTAGACACGTGGAATGAATTTGAAGGTCATCATCTGATCTTCGTATTAGATTTGACTTAATTGCTTTGTTTGTCATTTATGTCTTATCGGTACATTACTATCAAATCTTGTGATTTAATTCCTTATTATTTACAAAACCCTTCAGTGTCATAATGGAAAGTAGAATGATTAGGCGTTCGATATCGCCAGATAAGTTTATCAAAGTCTGTTATCACACTAATATTGAGAAGAGATGTGCGACTTCCTTTCGCCTACATTTAGAAACGTGGAATGGATTTAGAGGTCATCATATGATCTTGGATTTAGATGTGACTTTATTGCTTGGTTTCCCATTTGTCTTATCTTATCAAATCTTGTTATTTAATTGCATATTATTTACAAAACCCTTCATTGTCTTAATCGAAAGTAATAATGATTATGTTTTCGATATCACCAGATAAGTTTTATTTTTTCAAATCATTTACGTCGCGATTATATAACGATTTCAAAACGGACTTTTGAATTCGAAGCAAGGTCCCTGTAATTTACCCAAGTCACATCCCAGAGGTCCTTCAACTTAGTACAAAGCAGTCAAATTTTCCGTCCAGTAATAAAAATTGAGGAGAGAGGAATTTCAGTGGCATACCATTTGCAATATTAATATTAAGTATGGTAGATTAAGTCGTTCCTATACCTACTAATAAGATTGTTACGGCGCACTAAAATGATTACATATTAGGCAACTTTCACGAATTAGCATTATTGTGAGTCACTCTGAAATCACTAATATGTCATTAGCAAAATGAAAGTTACCGAATGTTAAATAACCAAATAGATTTCAAAATAATGTAATACTTTTGATTCGAATTTCGCAAGAGTAGCAACGGGACGATTAACGATAAGTTCAAATAATGTTGGATGTTTCTTCGGAAAACGTATGAAGATTAACTGCATTTTCAGTTCTCGGAAAAAGTCTTCAACGCTGTAGGAAGGACGATCTTTTCGGCATGAACTGTGCGCAAAAACTAATCAAAGATTTCCAAAAGGTGAATCTATAAACTAAAGGGAGAAAGTAAAGACAGAGAAGTTAAGGAGCCCGCACTAAGACTACTGAAAAAAATTGACGAGGAAACCAAAATTATAATTAGTACGATCGGCTACGAGTATCGCTGCTGTCACTGGAAATTCTAATCATTTTGTTTCTTATGTTATGCACTAAGCGTTAATCCTACCAACTTAATGAATTAAATCATAGTAAAATATTAAGCTTACAGCGATAACTTTTTTCACATTATCAAAAATTTAGGAACTAATGACCTGTAGACAGAGGTGGGCAGTCACAAAATACTTGTATTGAAAATACAGTATTTGAAATACATTTGTATTTTGTATTTGATTATTTTGGATTTCAAATACTCTCTTATAAGTACTTCGAATTTTACATTTGAAAGACATTAATGTATGTATTTTGCCCACCGCAATGTTAACGATAGATTCAGAGTGAATTCTAAGTACACATTTTCAAGAACTTACCTATAAAACATTCCTAGAAACGTCTAACTAAATCTCCCAAAAAACACCCCGTATGCGTATAGGTATTTTTGTATTTCAAATACATTTCTAGGAATATTTTGTAATTTGTATTTGATATACGTTAGTGCATGTATTTTGCCCAGCCCTGCCTGTAGGGCTGAAGCTTACCAGATCGTGGTTACTGTACTTAGCATGCTAGCTATGATTCATCATCAAAAATGTCTAACCTCACAGTAATACCGTTACTCGGAGGGTTGACGAACTCTCAGTCAATAAAATATGGGGTAGGTGTCCGGTCTATCCATAGTGGTACTTTTGGTTTATTTAATTGAAGTGGTTAACGTGCACATATGTACAAAAATAGTTTAATACAGATAACTGTTAGTATCACTTAGATATTATCTTGCTTTGATAAGGCGTAAATATGTATTGATATACGAAGATAAGGTTTGATACTGGTATCGGAAGTATAAAAAAGAAACTCACGTACTGAAGTAATTAAAAGATTTGTAAAGCGTTCTCAGTTAGTTACAGAGAAAATGATTTTCAAGATACTCATAGTTTTTCTCTGTGCGACATCAACAATGTCTCTTTATTTGAAACAAGCTCCGTAAGTAGTGGCAGAAAAAATTTGCTTTAACTGTTAATTTTCTTTTTAATTTAGAACCATGTGTAATGCGCCAGGTTGCTCCGATGCGACCGATTATATACGCGATGGTCTTGATGAAAGTGTAAATCCATGTGATGACTTTTATGCATTTACATGCAATAATTATGTCAAAGAAGGAGTACATTTTCATACTGAGTTTCATAATATCTATAATAATCAATATAGTAACTTACTTGGAATTCTTAATCGACTCAAGGACAAAAACCCTCCTTTCGAATCTAAATCTGAAGAATTAGTACATCGTTTATTTAATGGTTGCGCATACTTTGCCAACCAACAGCTGGCATTGGACAAGGCAAAGGAGATATTTGAAGAATTTGGTGGTTGGGTAGCGGCTAATGAAGGGGATTTGCCAGAAGTTGACTGGACTGAAATAGTCTTCAAACTTTTCGCTAATGGTTTGAGTGCAAATATATTTCTACCTCTAGCCATAACGCATAACTTATACGACAAAGAAAAGCATGCACTAGCGGTAAATTTAGGAATTATCTCGAAACCTTCTGAAAGCTTTACCATTTTAGATCACTGGACCACCTAGCGTTCTTGCTCACTCCCATATTTTAGAACAAGATTTCGATGAACCAGACCTGCAAAGTTATATAACTAACATTGTGGAATGGGCGACACGTATGGGTGCTATGAATGTTTCATACGCAGAAGAAGAGGCAAAAAAAATTATTGAAGTAGAAAGAAAAATGTCACAAGTAAAATTTTCAACAGGTGAAATTATTACTTTTGTTATGCCATAGTTTTTGTAGATAAAAGCAGAAAAAAAATTTGATCAAATGTCAGTAAGCGAGCTTCAAACAAAATATCCCGCTATCAGTTGGAAAACATATCTATCAAAGGTGACAAACATTGATATAAAAGATGACGATGATGTGATGTATCCTAGAGGGGAATGCTTAAGTAAAATTTCCGATATCCTCAGCACTACTCCGCAAAGGTAATTTAAAAACAATGAGTTGGAATTTTGTGACATTTTGTCCAAATCGATTTTTCGAAATAGATATTTATGTATCAAGTACGCAAAATGATGTTTTAGTGGATGAGTCGAGTTTGTCGGACGAGGCGAAGCCGAGTCCGAAAACTTAGACGAATCCACTAAAACGTTTTGCGTACGTGATGCATACAATATTTTTTTGCATGAATTCTCTAAATTATCAAATTAATTTCATAAAAAAAATTTAATTTGGTACGTAGGTACAGAACAGTTGTAAACGTCATATTTAGCTTTGACATAGTTGTTATAGCAACAACAAGTAAATTCGTAAAAAGTCAAAATAAAGATATCGTAAATACGTCAAAACGAATGGCAATCCAGCATTAAGGTTGTCATAGTGACTTTAGCGTACTTGTCCTTTAAAGATGTATTTTGCGGATTGTTTTCAGTCCTCAAAATGGTTACTTTGGAGACTGAATACAAAAATAGTTATTTATGTATCAAGTACGCAAAATGATGTTTTAGTGGATGAGTCGAGTTTGTCGGACGAGACGAAGACGAGTCCGAAAACTTAGACGAATCCACTAAAACGTTTTGCGTACGTGATGCATACAACATTTTTTTGCATGAATTCTCTAAATTATCAAATTCATTTCATAAAAATTTAATTTGGTACGTACAGAACAGTTGTAAACGTCATATTTAGCTTTGACATAGTTGTTATAGCAACAACAAGTAAATTCGTAAAAAGTCAAAATAAAGATATCGTAAATACGTCAAAACGAATGAAAATCCAGCATTAAGGTTGTCATAGCAACTTTAGCGTACTTGTCCTTTAAAGATGTATTTTGCGGATTGTTTTCAGTCCGCAAAATGGTTACTTTGGAGACAGAATACAAAAAAAAGAATTATGTATCTAGAAACACGCTTGTTCTGTGATAAAATGAAAGTATCCATTTTTCAATCACGAGTTGTTCACGTAATATGGTTTAAACCCGCGTGCCCGAGTTTGTACGTTAAGAATATTATAAAGGTCAAAACCTTGTAACATAAAGATACAATTTGAGTGGAGATGTAAGACTGTATTAAATAATTAATTGTGCAGAACCTCTTACGGTAGGATATGTACAATGTACATTATAGTTTGCTGCTTTGGTGCAGTGTTACCAACGTTTTGGTAGAAGTTTTCAAATTAACCTAGCGATGACACACAACACAGTGTAGTCGTCTTTGTGGTAATGTGGTAATCTTCATTACAGTCAACATACTTGTTCACGTAGTCGCTAAATTATTGTTATTCACTGGAAGAATTATTTAATAATATGGAATCTGATTCTGAACTTGCGCACAAAATTTATTTGAAAACACTCTTTAGTGCGGCTTTACACAGTTTTTCTTTGGTGCTTCTTCTTCACTCTCTTGTGTTTATTCTGGTGCAGTTATAACACCGGTTGTCTTCGTATTGATTTCACCTAACTAAATAGGTTAGATAGATTCTAGTATATTGTGCGTTATTGGTTGCTCAAATTCTGGAATTGGAGTTGGAAGTGAACGATTTGTTTCTTACAATAAGGAAGCAGGATCCGGTATTTTGTCTGATTTGAAATGCTTCATCGCAGTCGCCTCGAATTCCGACTTTCCATTATGAACTGTTGCCGATTCATGCGTCATCTAAAGGGTCTCCGAACATTACTCTGTTGAGCACCTACTCTTTTTGGATCGGTCTACAGGTTTCATAATAAAAATATCCCTGTAAACATTTTAAAAAAGGTCGTATATGGTGTGTAACCAAAACAAAATGTTTATTTTTAATAGATTAAGAGTAATCTATAAGAAAGTCTTTTGGAAGGAAATATTATGTTCTTGACCAATCTATGCTTTTTTGACATTTGTAATCGAGATCTGTCCTTTTACCCTACGTAAAAATGAAAAAACCTCTTCCCTACCTGATCAGTTATTCAGTCTCAAGGAAGTCTCTTAGACAAGTGGTAAAGTTGTTTGCTTCTAACCCTCTTGCTCTGCTATACAGAAGAAATACACTTTTTTCTTATTAAAGACCAAGTTATACATTGTGTGCAAGGTAAGGAGCGCCACTATGGGAATTTCGGAAACGGTAAGAGATAGAGTTTCGGTTAAATGGGAGAAAAGTTGGGCAATTTTGAGTTTAGTAAAATGACATTTTTAAAATGACGAAATTCCGAACCGTTCCGAAGTTATGCGACAAAAAGCGAATTTTCAGGATTTCGTTTTTGACAAATTGTTACTTTGTTGTTGATCTTAAATAAAAAGTAAAAGAAGATTCTACAGGTACTTTTTAACGTTCTTTAACATGGTACACAGCAAATTAGAATACAACGCTTCGTTTTCGAGTAACCATCATCAACTTTGTTTTTTTTTTAAATACGGTCCTGATCTGTTTATACATAATATTAGAAGAGCTTTTTATTCTCCATTCAAGCATGTATCGCACTTTACGGTTTAATTACGATTTTATACTTACTTTACAAATTACGATTATCGGAAAAAATCGAAGTACGAACCTGTATCCCTGCCAATAACATTTAAACTGAATTTTATTCATAAATGGGCTTTTGCTAACTGCACTTTCTCATAAAATTATTGAAATGACACAGAATTTTCAATTTTTAATACAAATTTTATAATCAACAACACAATAAATGAACAGATAACATTTGATGAAAAGAAAATTTAAACATGACACATAGATACCAATAATTAAAAAAAATTATAATAAATGCTCGAAAAGCCCTCCTTCATTCTCCAATCGTAAATAGCATCTGCTAACATTGCAGGTGTTACAGTTTGGAATGCGTTAAGTACAAACCTTCGAAGTTCTTCTGTTCCAAAGATATCTTTGTAAACATAATTTCTTAGAAAAAAATCCAGCGGCGTTATACCGGAAGAACGAACTGGCCAGGGTGTTTCAGAATTGGTGCTTAAAATTCTTTCGGCAAACCTATTTGAAAGGTAATCCTTAACCACCCGTGAATTTTGCGCAAGTGCACCATCCTGCTGAAACCAACAATCGTGTACCACGGCTTAGGGTAAAATATCAAGAGCGTCTTCCAAAGTAGAATCTAGTAAATTTAAGTAAAATAGTAAAATAAGTATAAAATCGCAATTAAACCATAAAGTGTGATACGTGCTTGAATGCAGAATAAAAAGCTCTCCTAATAGTATGTATAAAAAAATCTGCACCGTATTTAAAAAAACAAAGTTAATGATTGTTACTTGAAAACGAAGCGTCGGATTCCAATTTGCAGTATGCCATGTTAAAGAACGTAGAAGCTACTTTTTATTTAACATCAACGACATAGTAACAATTTGGCAAAAACGAAATCGTGAAAATTCGCTTTTTGTCGCATAACTTCGGAACGGTTCGAAATTTCGTCAGTTTAAAAATGTCATTTTACTAAACCTAAAATTTCCCAACTTTTCCCCCATTTAACCGCAACTCTATCTCTTACTGTTTCCGAAATCCCCATAGTGACCCTCCTTATCTTGGACAGTGTATATTGAACATTTGTAGTTAAATGAGTAAATATATTTTTTTCTCCACGCGCCCTACCTTTTGCTTCATTACTCGAGAGATCCCGTTCGGAGTATTAGAAATACATACATTTGACCTTTATAGGTTGTAATAGTCCAATGTGATTTGATGAAATAAAACCATTAGTCTTTCTCTAGCTAAAACGTCCTGTTTTATATACATATTAGATAAACGATTAAATACAATTGATATGCCGGTTTAAAATACGACTTGTTTAAAGATCAGCGGACATAATGTAATGCGGGATGAGGAGAGGTTTACTAAAAACTCCCTTGCAAAATCTCTTTTTTACAAAAACTTCCTGAACAACACAAAATCGTTTCTTCTCGTTTTATGCATCTTTTCTATTTTTTTCCATTGTTTGACATTTTGATTTTAATCTAGTTTTGGCTTAAGCTTTTTTTGAAATATAATTGTTGTTCTAGTTCATCAGTATACAAGGCGAATTTATGGTTTAATTTTAGATGGACATTAAATGTTCAGCTTGCTAATTTTATTCAGCAAAGGACCGTGTGCAGGTATCAGACACTTGCAAGGTTTTTATGAAACATAAATAATGGTGAACATCTCGACTTAATGTCTTGTGAAATGTAACATCCTGGAACTTCAACATATAATTAGGGAACGTACAGTATATTTGGCACTTAAGGGTTCGATTTTTTAAATTCGTTTTTGATCGTGAAGGCCATTTAAAAAAACTTTCTTTGACAATCTTTAACAGATATCTTTGTAATGGAACACTTCTAATGGCATTCCTTTGATAATCGCAAAGAGTATGTAATATACTCTTTGATAACAGTATACCACGTACAGATATGCCATTACTACTAATCTGATATATACTTTTGGTTAGAACCCTAGCTTCATATGTCCAGTATCGGGCAATTGCCGAATTGCTGAGCGCTGCTGGTTCTCCTACGATGACTGATACAGAGCGTAATTGTTTCGATTTAACTATAAATAGGTATGTAGTAATATCAATATAATGTTGAATTTAAGAGTAATTTTGTAGATTATCCATTGCTGTATCAGCTTTATATGTAAGAAAACATATTCCCAAAGAAACAAAACAGCACGCAACTGAAATAGTAGGAAACGTTAAATCAAGTTTTTTGTCTCTAATTCAAGGTAATGAATGGATAGATGATGCAACAAAGAACGCTGCTATTAAAAAAATAGAACATATGTACGACCTTGTTGCTTATCCTGACGAACTTCTTGATGACAAGATAGTGGACAAATACTACGAACCTGTACGTATACTGTTTTAGGTAATTTTTCTACATACTGAAATGGGTTTTTCAGGTGGAATATAAAGAAAATTTCCTAGAATTCCTTGCAAGCGTTTCTAAAAATACTTATAATGCAACGTACAGCAAGTTTAGAACTGTTCCGAAGAGGGATGATTGGGAAACGTACGCTTCTGTTGTAATAACCGTTAACGCATTTTATAATCCCTTTAGCAATATGATGCGTATGACTAAATCTATTGTCGACTATGCCGTATGAATTACTTGTGTATTTGCAGTAATTTTGGCGGGAATTCTTTCCAGTCCTTTTTATAATCCAAACTTCCCAAACTACATGAATTATGCAGCAATGGGAGCTGTGGTTGGCCACGAAATCAATCATGGAATGAGTGGTTTGGGATTAGAATATGACGAAAATGGTCTGAAGAGATTTTGGGCCTCAGATCAGGCTCTTGCAAAATTCAATGAAACGAGTCATTGCTTGCATTCACAATATGTCCAGGCGCATAACGACGAGGTAGTAATTTACTTATAATTATTAATATTTTAGGGGTGGTTCCGATTGTCCTGCACTGCGACCTTTTGGACTATTGTGCTCCCCGTTATTGTTTACGTTTTGAAAATACCTGTAGCTTTAACAAAGTGAATCTTCGTTACTTCCTCTTGTGTGATCTTTTGTGTTCCCTTGTCTTTCTGTAGACCTTACATTGGAAGATGACGTTCTTTCTCACCACAACATCTGCATAACGGGATGTTAGCCAGTCTCATGTTGTGCAGATGTTTGTTCAGACGACAGTGGCCTGTGAACATTTCTGTCGCCAGTGTTATGTTCGTCCTACTTCACTTTTAAGCTGGATGCTGCTAAATCACCGTTTGGGTTTTCCAGAAAGATCTTGCAATGGGTCTGTTCTGGAATTTTCGAGCAGTGTTCTTTTGTGAGCATTGCCTGAACCTTCTTTTTGGCTGTGTTATATGTAATCCCACAGGCCGATTCGAGTCCTATGAGTGGTTTCTTGCTTGCAACTCTCGCAAGCTCGTCAGTAACCTGCTTACCTGCGATTCCCTCGTTCCCAGGTGCCCCCACTAGTGTGACTGTGTTGCCTACTGTGTTTAGCCCTGAATTTACCACATATGAATCTACTGCTGCAATCATCGTTGTTTTGCTGTCTAACTATAAAGATTTTCCTCTGGACAAGGTTCTCTTAATAACGGAGCAGCCGCTGTCAGGATTGCATATACTTCGACTTGGAACACTGTCGTTTTTTGTCTCAGGCTTACAGAGATTCTGCAGTCCGTCCATTGCTCCATTACACTCCAGAACAAGAGTGGTTTTCAGGGCCGTCTATGTAATACATGATTCCATTCAGATTTACTTTACTGTAATTATTCTCCAAGTCGTAACGAGTTTACTACAGTTTAGTAGGTCAAAATGTCTTGGTTATTACTTTACTCACTACTATGACTAGTATTAACGGAACTTCCCTTAGGCGATCGCAAACCGCACCAACAACGAAGATCAGGCGGACGCAACGGGCGTTATAGCAGGGTATTTCGCATATCAAAATTGGATACAATCTCATTCTGACAAAGGTCGCTTACCATCTTTAGACAAATATACACCAAACCAGTTATTTTGGATTTCCTATGGACGCTATTGGTGTGCCGTAGAAACAGAGGAATTTTTAAATAACTTCTTCTTTAAAACAAATACACACTCTCGTAATATGTATAGAGTACAGATACCGCTAATGAATTCAGAAGAATTTTCCAAAGACTTTAAGTGTCCGTCTGGTTCAAAGATGAACCCCGTAAAAAAATGTAAAATTTGGAATTGAAAGATAATATTTACGACTATTATTAGAAATAATGAAGAGATGTATAAATGTAAAGTTGAAACATTAAATTGTGTTAAATGGATTGGGTTTTTTAATTATGTAAACGCTTTGGCTTCAAAGTTCACAAGTAAATTTTTATTCCTTGTAGTTTTACAAAAATAGGCAAGGGTTTTTTTAATTGTAATTTTATAATAGTATATTATACACTAAGGTAGAGAAGACTATGATTATTGACCGACCGCCAAATTATTTCGCGAGGTGGGAAGCACCGAGGGAAATAAGGCGTGGTGTATATACTATTTTTTTCACTACTAGGTATTTATTTACACTAATATATTAATTTCTTTATTTCTGATAGTGATATTATAAGCTTATATTGTCATAGTTACGATACCAATAAAGAGTGTCATAACTCCCTTGGGATATAAAGACGCTATAATTCCCTCTACGGCTCTTTTATGAACCAGTAACCTAGCAACAACCAAAACTGCAATCGACGATACCTGAATCAAATATACCGGAAATGAACAAATTTTATTAAACTCGGTCAGAAATAAAATTATCTATGTATCACGGGAATTAATAGGTCTCAATTACCTCGGGTAATTGCTGTCCCTCGGGCGCAAGGCCCTCGGGACGCAAACTTTACCCTCGGTAATTAAGACCCTTATAATTCCCTTGATACATAAATAACTATTATAAATTTTCATTTAAAATAAGCATTTAATTTAATTTAATCTTAAAACATAGTACGCTTACTTTGTCTTACAACTGTCAAATGGAATTTAATTCATAATGGTAGTTTTATGCTGCCTTGTCATTGGTGTTTATAATGGCGCGGAACTATTCATTTTTGAATTCACGTCATAACTTGATATTAAATTTATATATTAAAGAAATGTTTTTCATGCACTAAATATTACTAAATGAAATTTCTCCATCATACTAAATAGTGTATGCACGTTAGTTGCTTCAAAAATGTGACAGATTTATTAAAAAATGTGTATTTGTTCATTATTAACTAGTAGTGAATAATGAAAAATTATTTACCTCTAATTCGATATTTCATAGTCGCCTATGACATCAAAAATCCTATGCTGTTTCTGCTAGTAGTGAAAAAAAATTTTTTCCTCAACATATCGTTATTCTGATTCTTTAAAAAAATGTATCATTAAATATTATCACAATTACGTCACTCAAAATAATTTTCATTACACTTCAGCACAACGTGTGATACATAAAATGTGATTTCACTAATTAGTTTTCCCTCGATAGATACGATTCACTTCAGCACTATTTACAACTAATGATTTTATGTCATTCGAAGGCTGAAGATGACTCTCAGTACTCGAAACTAGTAGCAATTTTAAATAGTTGAATAAGGAAACAATCATGACGAAAATTTAGAGCCTATTATAATTAATAGAAACAAACTTTTGAAGAGATTGGTTTTCTTTAGGCGATCAATTTCGACTCGTAGTCAACTAGTAGTTGAAATACATGTAGGTGGCGGCATGTTAACTATGTTGATTATACTCTTAGCGTCAAATAAGTTTAAATAAATTACAATGTTAACGATACATTCGAATTGGGTTAATTCACATAATTTTTTTATACGCTTAATAAATGCAAAGATGTCAGATGTCTTCGATATTGCAGAAATAAGGGGCGTTAGATTAATTCAAACAGCTTTTTTTTTAATTTTAAATCGCGAAACGTCGAAACTACACGACAACTCAGCGACAGGTGCCGACTACGGCATGACGTCATATACTGGCGTTTCAGCTAAACTGGTATTTACGAATGATGGTTTCGCGATCATGGAGCCGTCGAAAAGGTGTTACAAGTGGTGTTTTGTGCCTATGTGCACTAATACGACTTTTATAACACCTGAAAAGACATTTGTGATAATGCCTCGAGACGTAAAAATTCGAAAAATGTGGTTCAAAGCAGCTAGAAGAGATTATTTTAAAATAACTTTTCGGATTTCTACTGCTGCGAGGATCCCTTTGATGTAAGATGTAGTTACTTACTAAGCAAACCTAAATGTTTAAATAATAATTGACAAAAATAAATATACATGAGACGTGGTAAACGAGTAAAGTAATGCAAACAGCGCCGCCGGAAGGGTAAGGCAACTAAGGCAAGGAACTTAGGCCTCGCGCTTGTGTCCAAAATACTACTGTGTACTGTGTAGGTGTAATAACACCCATAAATTACAAATTCTGGAAAAAATGTAAATTTAGGAACTAGGTATTTGAAATTTACCTTTACGTTATCAAATCTGTACAAAGATTCTACTTCTACAACACTTTTTCCCGAGAACCACAATTGAACTATATTTTAGAGGACCAACTGTACCCTACCTAACTTACTATTATAGGTCTCCTCGACGCATTATGCCTTCGGCCTCCTAAAGTCTAGCGACGGCGCTGAATGGAAAATATCTGCGTAGTAAGAGTTTGTGAAGCAAACGAATTTCACTTTGTTAGGTTTTATTCAAGCTTTTGCTCCACGAATTTCTGCAGCATTAAATCGATCATCCTTCTTTAAGAACTCGGCCAACATAAAAACATCTACTCGATAACTCGAGGAAGATTATCCGACATACCTTTCAAATAACCTGCATCCACCATCGTAAGAATCAGTTTCACAAACTTGCAACAAACGCAACGGTAGCCGACTGACAGTGGGCGTTTCCCAGTACGTGACGTCACTTTCTATTTAAAACTGATTTAGCGCGAACGCTCATGCTTGAACACTTCAATTCTTTTTTTCTCGGAAATGGTACGTTGTATTTTGTATTTAACTTTTTTGAACTGCAATAGTTTACACGCACGATTCCAAAGCAGAATCTTATGTTTATTTTGAAATTTATTTTTATGAACTAACCCAATTAGAACCATGAAATTATATGCAAGTGAACAAAGGTTGTCAGTGTCACCAATGGTTTCTAAACTGAAAAATATCAATAACTGAAGTTAGCAAATCATGTATGAGTAGGGTTGCCAGACGTCCGGTTTTCGACCGGACAATCCGGTTTTCTTCATGTTTGTCCGGTTCAGAAAATGTGGGTAAACAGGACAAAAGATTGTTAGAATGAGCTATATATTTGTGCCGTTATGTAATTATTGACTATAAATTAAGAAAATGTTATACTTAATGTGTTTAATTTGTGTGAATTGTGAAGTTAAGTATCTATGATCAGTCGCGTGTTGCGTAAAAGGATGAACCATTTTATAGAGGTGGTTATTGTTAAATAAAAATATAAACCTTACACAGTAGTTTTCGTTTAGCCATATAAAAACAAAAGATAGGTGTTAGTTATTTACAGGGACCTGCTCCCCTCACCTCTCTGCTTCTGTACCTCAGTTAATAATTAAGTTAGGTTTTTGATATTTTGCAGACGTTTCCTGTACCTCAGAGTATATTGCAGGAAAATATTTTTGATTATACATGGTATCCCAGCAAAGTCCGAGGTCCTGATGATATATTTTTTTAAATTACATGCTTTCCTTTTTTTACTTATTTGGTCGTCTTTTATACTTGCCTACATATTCATAAAATTCTAGTGAAATCGGTTCGTTGAAACCAGCGAAAAAAAATAAAAACTAAAAAAGTAGGTTTTGCATCACTGGTTTTAAAAATTAATAAAAAACGCAAATAGTACCTCGTTAATGAAATTTTACGACACACTCATTAAATAAAGTCTAGTAGTCTCGTTTATCAAATTTCATTGATCCAAATTATACAGGGTGATCAAAATTTAGTGTTAAACTTCTCAAACTTTAAAGCACTTTATCTTTCTTATTTTAAATTGCAACCCCTACATACAGGGTGATTCAAGACTATTCCCTCGGTCTCTTATGCCTAAAGGGTACAAGATATTTTTTGGTGGCATATGTAAATTTATATCGACTATTTTTTTTAATTATTTGCAATTATACAGGGTGGTTCACAAAATTGTAATAAATCAAAGTTAAGTTATAAATGCAACCCCCTGTATTTTATTACATTTTTAGATTATACATTAAAAACTAAGGCAACTTTATTCAACGTTCCCTATACCTATGGCTTACCAATTTTGAGAAAATTGTGATTTTAAGAAAAATATTCAATTTAAACAACTTCTTCTAACACGGAAACCACTTACTTTCAGTAACACAAATTTATATCGATTTATTTTGACCTTTAAGGCTTTCATTTACACTATGTAGGTTTTCGATTCTTTGTACAGGGTGTCTAGAAAAAGGATTCATATTTTATACTTTTCAAACATCAGAAACTCACTAAACTTAAATGAACCACCCTGTATATTTTCATTCTATGTGAAATAACTTTTCATTTTCTATCAAAAACTATAAGTAATGCATATGTCTAAAATCAACGATTAAAAAGTTATTAGATTTTTCTCTAAAATTTGTATGAAAATGGATTTTGTTTGCATTCTAGTAGGCCATGATTTTTTTTATTGTAGTTGATAATTAGATATGGGATCATAACTTAATTAAAAATGAAATTAATATCCAGAAGTAATCATTTATGGGAAAAAATGCTATAGTAAATACTCAATATGATAACCATTTTCTTCTATGCATAACCGCACACGATTTTCAAAAGATCTAACGTTTCTCAGGATATCTGGTGTTATAGTAGCAAACGCATCCTTTATTGTAATCTTTATGTCATCAGCAGTGGTAGGTGGAGTGTTGTGGACCCCTCCTTCCAATCCATTTATTGAGGAATTGTCTATCTAAATAGGTTTGAAAAAAACATAAACACCATTCTTATCACCTTCAACTTCACCAGAATTTATATGGACAAGGCTTTCAACGAAGGTTGAATTTTTGTTTATAGACTCTCAAAAAAGTTGGAGAAGAAGATGAATTCTTTAAATATGTTTATTTACCGACGAATCCACTTTCCACAACATAACGGCTTGTTAAAACGACATAACTTTCATTACTAAATCGTCACCTGTATCGCACTGTTGACCGCCAAATCCAGTGGAGACTCAATGTATTTGGGAGAATTTTGATTTTTTGATCAAAACTTGAACGGAGTAAAATTTTTACGGATTTTAGAACAATACTTTCTCGAGTCTTCTTGATGAAGTTTCATTAGATATTATTATTATTATCAATAAAAATTTAGTTTAAAACACCCCATCTACCACTGCTGATGACATGACGATTAGAATAAAGGATGCGTTTGCTACCATAACACCATAACGTTAGAAGATCTCTTGAAAACGAGTGCGGTTATGCATAGGAAAAAATGGTCATCGTATTGAGTATTTACCATAGTATTTTTCCATTGTTTTTAATTTCATTTTTATTAAGTTTTGATCACATACCTAATTATCAACTACAATAAAAAAAAATTTGGCCTACTAGAATGCAAACAAAAACCATTTTCATATAAATTTTAGAGAAAAATCTTAAATCGTTGGTTTTAGACATATGCATTATTCATAGTTTTTGATAGAAAATGAAAAGTTATTTCACATAGAATGAAAATATACAGGGTGGTCCATTTAAGTTAAGTGAGTTTCCGATGTCTGAAAAGTATAAAATATGAATCCTTTTTCCAGACACCCTGTACAAAGAATCGAAATCCTGCTAGTGTAAATGAAAGCCTTAAAGGTCAAAATAAATCGATATAAATTTGTGTTACTGAAAGTAAGCGGTTTCCGTGTTATTAGGCGTTGTTTAAATTGAATATTTTTCTTAAAATCACAATTTCCTCAAAATTGGTAAGCGATAAGTATAGGGAACGTTGAATAAAGTTGCCTTCGTTTTTAACGTATAATATAAAAATGTAATAAAATACAGGGGGTTGCATTTAAAAAACTTAAGTTTGATTTATTACAATTTTGTGAACAGCTTTACCAAATTATAACAGAAAAAAACACTGCTAAAATTAGAATAAATAACATTTATTAAAGTTATTACATCCATTTGGTCTCGTTTAAAATGTTGTCTCATAAGCTTACATTTTCTAATTGTTTGCTGTGCTGGTAAATTGAATAATAATAATAATCAAAAATAAAGGTAAATTGAGTATTTAATATTGAACTGGAGTGCATGATTTTAGTTTTTATGGTTGTTCAGAAAAAGCAATACATTCAAAGCAGTACATCATGCAGATATTCTCTGATAACTTTGTCTGTAAGACAATGTCATGCTCGCCCATAGAACCATTAATGGTATAACACTATCTTCTAAAATTTATTCTGTGCGCTGTCAAGCAAACATTTCGTATTATATCCGATCCAACGCCACATAGGAGTTGGTTGTCGATACCAATTGTAGTATAGGTATGTTTCTTCAGGTTTTTCCATACTCGTCGTCCTGCTGGTTTATTATGACAAACGAGATTCATCTGAAAGCGCTACCTTAAAAATTCAATACCGGGACGCTGCAATGGTGGCCCTACAGCATGTTTCAAAATGACAGTCCAAACAGCATGAAACCTTTTAACATTTAACACTTACCTGTAAGGTAAGGAAAATTTATATTTTAAATAAAAAGGATTACAAGAAGAATCCTACAAAAATATTAAAATTTTACCAACAGAGGGGAGTGCCAGCGATTATGGGCAGCAACTATCCCTCCCTTTGCATCACAAACGTGTCCCCTCTCCAAGAGGAAACGCATATAAGGAGAAACGCACGCGTTTCTGCTAATTCCTTTTTAGAACTCCTTTTTAAAAACTCCGTTTAGAATTCCGTTTTCCGAGTCTGAATCCGATCCTGACTTAAACCGTGGTGTAATATAATTCCTGAGTTGTTAATTTCATTTTTCAATCCTGTTAATTTAAATACCATTAATTTGCGAGATATCCTGTTTAATTTAGTTTTCCTACCTTTTATTAGAGATCCTGTTTATTTTGTTTCATTAAATTTAATCAAGCATTAACCGGAACCTGAAATTTAGATTCATAACTAGTCCAATCACGGTCAACCTACTTTTCCTGGGGGTCAGTTATCGAGTGGTTAGCCCTGGTAGTAGCAAGTGGTGTGCGACGGGATATTTCCGAGTCCAGTAGTGTAAACTCTGGTTGGGAAGTATCTGGTCCGAATAAAACGTTCCTAGAGCACAGACGTTCAGACTCTGGTTAGAGGGGTGTTTTATTCAGGGGATTGGAAGCATCCTGTGGGGACCAGCAAGCGTGTCAACGCATTGTGTAGTCCTTGGGGGTATGCTCCGGCTATCGGCTAATTACACTTGGGTACCTGATAACGCAGGGAATTAGAGGCCGGTTGGTGGGTTCCTGTGGTTAAATTGTTCAGTTGATTCCTTATGTACCTGTAAAAATACTTCGTGTGTAAAATAAACCCATCAAGAAATTATAACCTAGCTTTCGCCGAGTCACAACAATCAATACAATTGACCCGTCCGAATCCGAATTAACCTGATCCTGTGCCTGAAATAAATCCGCTACCATTAATTGGTTGCACAGAGTACTTACCGAATAGAAACAGTTAAGGGTAACGTGTAATAATTAATTAGTTTGTTTTTTTATAGACAGCATTAGAACCGATTGACCCGAAGGAAGCAGCAACGCAACCACCCAGTGGTGCCAATCCAAAAAGTGTAGTCGCGAGTCAACCCAGAGAGGGCAGCAATTTAAATATTTTGTAAATATAAATAATAAGGAGTGTAGTGTAAATAAAGTACAACAAGGTTCATACGGTTTAATTCCAATATCCTGGTCTCTGACTGATAGCTACCCAGGGGAATGTGTTCCCAACTACCCTACAATACAAATAAGGGGTAGAGAACCAATGAGAAACCTGGCATGGCGCCCGAGCATTTAAATTGAAACGGTACACAGGAAAACCAGGTATAACTTAATACTAATTACAATTAAATTAATTATTATTAGGTTCCAGAAGAGACTTTTGTTTATTTTTCCGATAATTTTTCAGTTTGTTTTCCAGAAGTTAAATTTCTGTTAATATTTTTTTCCAGCACCTGTAATATTTATTTTAGTTAAATTGTTTGTCAATAAAATACAAACCAAATGGCCACTGCATATCCGGACCAGGAATCGCCAGAGCCAACAGGAAGAACAGTCAGTTGGGTGTACACCTTAAAAAAGGATGCATTAAAGGAGGAGCTGATAGAAGTAGGCCTAGAAACAGAGGGAACAGTAGACGAATTAAGAGCCAAGTTAATAAAATATTTAAGGAACCAAGAAGCAAGCATGGAGATGGCAGAACAAGAAGAGAGGCAGAAGAGCCAACCCCAAGCACAGGGGGGAGCTAAGAAAAAGGAAAAAGGGACGTTAAATCCTATAATAAATTATAACTTACCGAGATACCCGAATGACGAGCAAGATCAACGATCAACAGCCACCATAAATTTGTCACCAGCAGAACTCTGCGACAAAGTAAGAAAATGGGGGGTGAAGTTCGATGGCACTGGGGATCCTCTGTCATTCTTGCAGCGAATTGAGGAGCTGAAAGAGTGTTATGGATTTAGAAATAGAGAGGTAATACAAGCCTTACCAGAAATGTTGAAAGGAAAAGCGTTATTATGGTACCGGAACAACAAAACCTTTTGGAGAACATGGAATGAGGTAATAAAAAGTTTCCACTTATATTTTATACCACACAGGTACCAGTATAAGTTGGAAGAGGAAATACGAAATCGAACGCAACGTCAAAACGAACTAGCAGCAGATTACGTGACGGACATCTTAACGTTAATGCGGAGGCATGGATCGATGTCACACAATAATCAGCTGGATAGAATATATGAAAACCTGAGGAATGAATATAAGTTTTATATACGGCCAAGAGACTTTGCAAACTTACCAGAATTGGTGGAGATAGCCGGAGAATTTGAGAGATTGCCAAGAAAGCCAAATCAGGACAGCAGACCGGTCAGTAACGCTCCTAGGGTAAGCTTTGCAGACACGTCACCAACGCCACCAAGGAGAAGTACGAGCCCAAGTGCACCAGGTACAGGAGTACAACCTGAAAATAACCAATCAAATGAAACCAGAAGAGCGGAGAACAGAAACACGTATCAAAGAAGAGCGGTATGTTGGAATTGTGGAGAAGAGGGGCATCGTAGAACGGAATGTAGGGGAAGATTTAGACTGTTCTGTTCAAGATGTGGAAGAGATGGAGTACTATCAAGGAACTGTTCGTGTAATAATTCGGGAAACGGGCAGCGCCAGTGAGGGTTTCACAGGGATTCTCAGAGGAGCTGGCAGACAATCCTGTAGCAACAGTGGTAGAAAGGGAACAAATAAGAACACAAGCCCTGGACAACCAGTTAATAGAACTACCAATCCAGACAGAAAGGAACGGAGACCATCGATTCTTCGTAGAATTGAAGGTATACAATCAAAGTATTGCAGCACTAATCGATACAGGAGCAGCACGTACATACATGGGAACAAAAGTGGAAGAAATATTGAGGCACCGACATATCAGACCAGTAGATACAAAACCAACCAGCGTCCAGTTAGCAGAAGGAACGAGAGTAAGAACAAAAGGGTTGTATAAATTTCAGTGTGTTTTAGGGACACAAGAAAAGCAAATAGAATGTTACTTACTGGAAAACTTAACAGCGGACATCATAATGGGATTAGATTTCATGGAAAAGCACCAGATAATAATAGACGTATATAGAAGAACATTAATGATGCCAGGAGAGGTGGTTGACATAGAAGCCGAAGCAGAAACAGGAATAGCGGGAATACAAGGGGCAGATGAAAAGCAATTACCGATATTAAACACCTTCCTGGAGAAGGAATTGGAACAATTCAAGACAGCCACAGGAAGGACAAATCTAATCAAGCATAAGATTACAGTCGTAGAAGGAGCCGAACCGCAAAAACAACGTTACTATCCCAGAAATCCAGCGATTCAAAAAGTGATAAATGTGGAAGTAGACCAGATGTTAAAAGATGGGGTGATCGAGCCGTCGAATAGTCCGTGGAGTTCGCCCATAGTATTAGTGAAAAAGTCTTCAGGTAAATATCGGTTTTGTGTTGATTACAGGCAGGTAAACCAGAGGACTGTAAAAGACGCATACCCATTACCATTTATACAGGGAATTCTGGATAGGCTAAGGGAAGCCAGATATATCAGTACATTGGACCTGAAAAATGGATACTGGCAGGTACCGCTCGAGGAGGAAAGCAAACCAATTACAGCATTTACTGTACCCGGAAGGGGGTTATTTCAATTCAAAGTATTACCATTTGGGTTGCATTCGGCACCGGCAACATTTCAGAGACTGCTGGACAAGATCTTGGGACCCGAAATGGACGAAAAGGCATTTGCATACTTGGACGACATAATAATAATAGGAAAAACATTTCAGGAACATCTAAAGAATGTAAAAGAGGTGTTAGGTAGGCTAAGAAGAAGTGGTCTGCAACTGCAGGTGGAGAAATGTCTTTTTTGTAGGACAGAACTGAAATACTTAGGACACATAGTAACCAACGAGGGTATAAAACCGGACCAGGAAAAGGTGGAAGCAGTGGTGGAAATGGTACCGCCAAAGAATGTAAGAGGGGTAAGACGATTATTAGGTATGACGTCGTGGTATAGGAAGTTCATTCCTGGGTATGCAAAGATAACAGAATCGATAAATAGACTGCTAAGAAAAGGACAAAGATTTAAATGGGGTGATGAACAACAAGAAGCATTTGAGGCGTTGAAGGAAGCTTTAACTACAGCTCCGATATTGACATGCCCAGATTTTGAGCAGACCTTCATAGTGGAAACGGATGCCAGCACTACGGGAATTGGGGCAGTGTTATCGCAAATCCAGGAGGGAGAACAGAGGGTAATTGCCTATATAAGCAGAGCTTTGAACAGCGCCGAAAGAAATTACTCCACCATTGAGCAGGAGTGCTTGGCTGTGGTGTGGGCAATAGAGAAATGGAAAGGTTACTTAGAAGGGTACCATTTTAAAATAATTACAGATCACCGAAGCCTGAAATGGCTGACGTCCATGGAGAAACCAACAGCAAGGCTGGCCAGGTGGATCATGAAGTTACAACCATATGATTTCGAAGTAAGGTATAGAAAAGGAAAGTGGAATAAGGTAGCAGACGCATTGTCAAGAAGATACGAGGAGGAGAAGATAGCGGCAGTGGAAGGAGAGGAAGAAGGTGGATGGTATGAGAAACAGAAGAGGAAAGTCGAGGAAAATCAAACAGCATACCCGGAGTACAAGGTAGAAAATGATAAGTTGTACAAAAGTTTTCCTAGGATAGAGCCAGAGACCGAGGAAGGGATGGTTAGCCCTTGGAAGAGGTGTGTGCCGAAAAACCTGAGAATAAGAGTACTGACAGAGTGCCACGACGACCCAGCAGCAGGGCACTTGGGAGTCGCAAAAACAATCTCGAGGGTATTCAAAAATTACTATTGGTCAGGATGTACCAAGGATGTAATGAGGTACGTCAGAAAGTGTGACACTTGTATTAGATATAAAGAAGAAAACCAGAAACCCAGGGGCGAGATGTATTTTTCAAAGGTGGACCAGCCCTGGGAGAAAGTAAGTGTGGACTTAATCGGACCTTTCCCAAGGTCAAGTAAAGGAAACGTTTACGCCCTTATATTTCAGGACTGCTTCACCAAATGGGTGGAGATAAGACCCATAAGAAGAGCCACTAGTGCGGTAGTGATTAAGGGGCTACAAGAAACAATTATTTACAGGTATGGGTGCCCAAAGAAAATAAGATCTGACAATGGGGCACAATTCATAAGTAAAGCATTTGGAACCGTTATGAAAGAATGGGGAATTCACCACCAGTTAACACCACCCTACACCCCGCAGGCAAACCCGGTGGAGAGAGCTAATAAGGTCATAGGGACAATGATCGCGCAGACGGCGGAAGGGAGATCGAAAAACTGGGATGGAAAATTGTCAGAAATAGCGTTTGCTATGAATTCAGTCAAACACCAGTCGACAAAATTCTCGCCCGCTTTCTTAAACTTTGGCAGAGAGATGTTAGGACCCAGTACATTAAGCAGAGAAAATGGAGGAGAGGAAGGAAACGAATTACAAACCGAAGAACAAATACAACACCTAAGGAAATTAGAGGAAATGAGACAATTGGCCAGGGAGGAACTAAGTAAGGCATTTCAAACTCAAAAGAAATATTATGACCTGAGGAGGAGGCCATATAAACCACAGGTAGGGGATATAGTTTATTGCAGGAACCATACCCTGTCGGATAAGGGAAAAGGAATTACAAACAAGTTGGCACCAAAGTATAATGGACCCTACGAAATTAGTAAAATAATTTCTCCGGTAATAGTCCAGGTGAGGGACCAGAAAAATCACAGGATTACATTACGCTGCCACACGAAAGATATAAAGACAATGAAAGACGAAGAAGAAGAGGGGCAGGTAAGTGGGGTATTATCAGTTTTAGGAGAGGTGGAAGATAAAGAAGAAAATAAAAGGACAACAGACAGCACAGGAGAAGGTAGTAGTAAGATGGCACCAGTAAAGCAAAGGCGTAAGAAGAAAACAATAATAAATCCATGGGTAAAGAATACAAGATGCCGAGGAGGGGGCAAGTCACTGGCCTACATAACGAAGACAAAAGTAAGAAGTTTAGAGGTGATTGAGAAAATAACCAAGAAAATGAGGGAGTTATGCGGGAGTCCAGTGTCTTGGTCACCGGGGTCTGAAAAAGGAACCCCAAAAATTTTTAAAAATTTAAAAACGCCGCCACCATCACCGATGGAAATAATTGAAACACCATCACCGATGAAAATAATTAAAACACCATCACCGATGAAAATAATTGAAACACCATCACCAATGAAGGAATGGCCAGAGATCCCAACACCTGAGGGGGCATTAGCTGCAATGTGCATGGGGGATGTAATAGAGATGGGTATGGAGAGCAATGAAGTAGAAGGACGGGGAGAATATGGTATCACGGCGTTAAAGGAACAACCAGCAAGAGAGGCGCTACAGAGAATAGGAGGGAGCGTGCCCAGATGGAACAAAGAAGGTATGAGCAGGCAACAGAAAAAAAACCAGAGAAGAGTAACCATTAGAATAGGAGGAAGACGTCTAAGACTGCCAAGGGAAGAAGCGTTTAGGATGGGGCTTTGGCAGCCAGGGGGTTTTCCATCCGAAGAGGGGGAGATATGTAAGGTAAGGAAAATTTATATTTTAAATAAAAAGGATTACAAGAAGAATCCTACAAAAATATTAAAATTTTACCAACAGAGGGGAGTGCCAGCGATTATGGGCAGCAACTATCCCTCCCTTTGCATCACAAACGTGTCCCCTCTCCAAGAGGAAACGCATATAAGGAGAAACGCACGCGTTTCTGCTAATTCCTTTTTAGAACTCCTTTTTAAAAACTCCGTTTAGAATTCCGTTTTCCGAGTCTGAATCCGATCCTGACTTAAACCGTGGTGTAATATAATTCCTGAGTTGTTAATTTCATTTTTCAATCCTGTTAATTTAAATACCATTAATTTGCGAGATATCCTGTTTAATTTAGTTTTCCTACCTTTTATTAGAGATCCTGTTTATTTTGTTTCATTAAATTTAATCAAGCATTAACCGGAACCTGAAATTTAGATTCATAACTAGTCCAATCACGGTCAACCTACTTTTCCTGGGGGTCAGTTATCGAGTGGTTAGCCCTGGTAGTAGCAAGTGGTGTGCGACGGGATATTTCCGAGTCCAGTAGTGTAAACTCTGGTTGGGAAGTATCTGGTCCGAATAAAACGTTCCTAGAGCACAGACGTTCAGACTCTGGTTAGAGGGGTGTTTTATTCAGGGGATTGGAAGCATCCTGTGGGGACCAGCAAGCGTGTCAACGCATTGTGTAGTCCTTGGGGGTATGCTCCGGCTATCGGCTAATTACACTTGGGTACCTGATAACGCAGGGAATTAGAGGCCGGTTGGTGGGTTCCTGTGGTTAAATTGTTCAGTTGATTCCTTATGTACCTGTAAAAATACTTCGTGTGTAAAATAAACCCATCAAGAAATTATAACCTAGCTTTCGCCGAGTCACAACAATCAATACAATTGACCCGTCCGAATCCGAATTAACCTGATCCTGTGCCTGAAATAAATCCGCTACCATTAATTGGTTGCACAGAGTACTTACCGAATAGAAACAGTTAAGGGTAACGTGTAATAATTAATTAGTTTGTTTTTTTATAGACAGCATTAGAACCGATTGACCCGAAGGAAGCAGCAACGCAACCACCCAGTGGTGCCAATCCAAAAAGTGTAGTCGCGAGTCAACCCAGAGAGGGCAGCAATTTAAATATTTTGTAAATATAAATAATAAGGAGTGTAGTGTAAATAAAGTACAACAAGGTTCATACGGTTTAATTCCAATATCCTGGTCTCTGACTGATAGCTACCCAGGGGAATGTGTTCCCAACTACCCTACAATACAAATAAGGGGTAGAGAACCAATGAGAAACCTGGCATACCTCTCTAACTTAAAGTTAATTTGACAGCAAAATTACAGAAGTATTCCGCAAACCTGATCGACACAAAATCGTCTAGATTCTGGTTTTGGGGTTATTAGACAAGTGTGCTCATAAGCGCTGGTACATATTTAGTACAGTACATATAAAACTCCTCTCAACAATTTACATTGTGCTGGACCACGATATAAACCTCGAATGCAGATTGTGTCGCCGAGAAGGAAAATTCCTGAGATCATTCGAAATCTGCACGTGAGTGTAACGGAAACCTTGGCAAGGGTTGGAAGGTTTTAATTAAATTATACTTTTTTCCAGCTTGTTCTTTTCATTAAAATAAATAAAATGGAAATTATTTAATTATTGTGCGTTTTTGTCGCAAAACTTAATATTCTCAATATAACTAGTCAGTGGATTTTATTCTTTTTTAAAGACTTACCTACTGGTATGTAAAAGGGATAATGTAACTCAGTAACTAATTAACTACTATTAAGATATAGTGAAATATCTGTTATAAAAACGCAACTTTGCATGCAATTGTGAAATACTCTATAGGTAGTATAAAATAAATACGACTTTTCTGATTAATGGGAAATACGTTTTTACTTTTCGCACCTAAATAAATCAAGGATCACGGATTTTATCTAAGAAAAGGGAGAATGAAATAATATCGGATTAAAATAACGTCTTTCTTCATATGTAGACTGTCACAGTCACAGTTCATAGGTTATTTAATTCTTTGGTTTATCGACCAATTCAAACAAATATAGTAACGAGCTTGATAGAAACTTTTCTGTTCTCTACCCAGCATGTTTTTTTGTTAAAGAACTGCACTGCAACGCGTATTAGGTAATGAATATTTAAATACTCACCTCTTTACGGATTTCTCTTTAAATCCGACGGATTGTTTCATTCAATCTTTCCTTTTCTACATAATGGAAGCGTTTCATAACTCTGTTAATTCTATATGTTTTTGATGAGTTCGCTTTCTACGTCATTCGTTTTATAGAAACAACTTTGAAAATATCGTTTTAGACTCGTTACAAAGAATAATACGCCCGTAACTAGAAAATATTAACTGGCTCCGATAACCACAGAAGTGATTGTATTTAAATTAACAAAAGAAACGACAATTGTTCATTCATAATGTACCTACTTTAGAAGAAATACCGCTTTGTAACAGAAACTTACACTCGATGATGGGAGAAATGCTTATAATAATAACAATAAAGGCATGAAACTAGCACTAACCAAAACGAAAAGATTAGAAATAAAGGAAAGTAGAGGGAAAAAAAACTTAAAGGAAAATATACATGACGACGTATTCGACATTACTACTGCGACGTAATGGTAATGAACGAAACTATGGAAATGCCCTACACAATTAGGTAAAATAGATCTATAGGACATAATAAGTTTTGGCAGTCACTTTCCGTGAATACATAATTCAAAAATTGCGGAAAACTAGTGCTGAAAATTACTTTCGACCGTTGAGTGGGGACGTTCATCTGATCATTCATGAGAGTTGCAATTGTTATTCATTCCGTCCCGAAGAAATGTTGCTTCAGTAAAGAGTATGCGCGATGCAAGACAAGGATTATGAACAACCAAACGACAAAATTGCATACGCATATCATCATCTTCCGGTCGTAGGTGCTGCAGAGGATACGGATACAAGCCTTGTTTGTGGAGGGTGTTTCTGATAAATCTGTTCATGTTCGGAATTCTTCCATTTGGAAAACGTTGCCGATATTCTTCGACAGTAGCTGTAGCATTACCATTACAAAGACCATAAACAAACACCATATTTGCATATTCAAGATTTGAATAGATACTTATCTGGAATTTTGTAAAACTAATAATAAACTAACAATTGACACTAAAATTTATTCACTTTCCTAACTACTCCAAAACAGAGACAATCGCGTAACAACAGTTGAAGCTTTTTTATTTATTTCTACGTGTACAATACATTCCTGAATAATGAAATAAAACCACACAACCAGACCCCTTACTTTACCGTGTAATTAAGTAAAAAACGTAATTATCGGTTATAAAATTGGCGACATGTTTCGGGAAAAATTTTTCCCATTCTCAAGCCATTTCGAAAAATCGTAATTAAAAGTAGTATGACATTAAAGTAAAGCTGAGGGGAGTAAAATTAAGGTTATAAAATAGCGAAATACTAATATTATATAAATCGCACAAATTTTGATATGAAACTAAAGGGGTTCTCTAAAAGAGAGAACCCAGGTTACAAAAAAGTCATGATGATCCGATGAAACGCAAATAAAATATGGAAAATTAAGGTGACCGCAAGTGAAACAAACTAATATGAATGAATGACAGTAAAATGACAGCGCACAGTTGGTTACTGTGCTTTACCTCAGCTTTACTTTAATGTCATACTACTTTTAATTACGATTTTTCGAAATGGCTTGAGAATGGGAAAAATTTTTCCCGAAACATGTCGCCAATTTTATAACCGATAATTACGTTTTTTACTTAATTACACGGTAAAGTAAGGGGTCTGGTTGTGTGGTTTTATTTCATTATTCCATTCACCCCTTTGAGATCTTTCGGATTCCTTCAAGATGACATTCCTGAAGTTCGGCTCATTGCTGCCCACTCATCTTGTATAATAAATACATATACTATCAGAGTAAGAAGTTGTGATCCCCCCTATTGTTTTCTGCGCCATCACACAACAAAATACAATACCTACATATTTTATATTACTAAAGCCAGAATGTGAATTTTGAAGACTTTGTAAAGCGATTAAAATATTGTACTTATTTTTTGCATCTAAAGGTTGAGATTATTTCAATGAGAATATCACATATCAACATCGACCACAATTATATAAACATTACAGAATCAACACTTTGGACGCAGTTTTAACAGATAATTCGTGGTTTAAAAGCAAAGAAACCCATGCTGTAATTGTATGGTTTGCCTTTCTAATACATCTTAGGTGGCAAGTTACTTTTGCGTTGTCTACCCCATAAGGTCGATGTAATTACGGTTTGTGGCCAAATATTCTGTCCATTAAAGTTTTATGATTCTCAATCGAATTTTTATATTGCTTTTTCGTATTTTTAACTTTATTTTTTGGCATTCATCTGCAGTAAATTGGTTGTGTGTAGCAATATCATTCCAAATTGTTTTTGATTATTCATTCAACAGATACAACTGCAGGGGCGCACCCGGGGGGTGGGGGGTGGGGGGGTATTTTGCCGGCAAATACCTTCGCCTTCAAAATTTAGCAATATTGCTGTACCGTAGATATTGTAGGTATACAAAAAAGTGTTGGATACGCACCACGCACCAGTTTGTTTCTCCGATGAAGTTAGATAGTGCGCTTAACTTTTCTCAAATATTTTTGGCCCCCCCCCCCCCCCCCCCCCCCCAACAAAAACCTGGGTGCGCCCCTGTACAACTGTATAACATCTTTCCTTCCATTGAAGACCACGTGTTGGAATAATTAAATTATGTTTCATATAAGAAGAATGTTAGTTAGGTACTGTCAAAATATTGACCTAGTGGCGCATTTATGCTATTATTGTACGTGTTTTCTTATTGTTCTGTTAATTGAATTTTATTCAGTTGAAGTATAAAATAGTAATATTAATAAAGACTGTTCGTAATGTGCATGCCGGGAACCCATTCTCTGGATTGTATTTATCGAGAATTGACTGACCTATAATGCCAGAATAACAGACAAATCAAGTTAAAGTCTTTCCGTCATAAGTTTGTGGGTATGGGATTAAAATTGTGAAGTCACAATTTTAATTCGATACCCACAAACTTATGACCGAAAGACTTTAGGTACTCTTACCTTTGCAGACGATCAGGTCGTAATAATGGCCGAACCTTTAACTAAGAAGATTGAAGCAGCTGCTAGAGTAAATGTGAAAGGTGGGTAGCGGGCAATAAAGCTGAAAAAGGATCTCCGAAACTAGAAATAAAGTAATAGACTCTGCATATACCAAAAGCAATACGACCAGCACTTTTCTTCTACGGTGTAGAAATTTGGGGTTACAAAGGAAGAGACAACAACAGCAGCAGTAGAGGTGATTACTGTCATAACGTCGCTACATATAGAGGTAGAGTGGGCTCACAAGTTGTACACACCAGGTACCACTCCTATGCATGACAGTCCTTACTTCTAAGTATGCAAGAATATAACGAATATAATACATAGTACAAAAATAAATTCCCAACTAGAAATATATACGGATGGCTCTAAAGATCACAATCAAGTGAAAGCGGCAATAGTGACAATGAGAGGTAAAGGGGAACTGGAAACGAAGATAAAACTTCACACCAAGTGGAATTAACAGCCATAGAGGAAGGAATAAAATGTTTACTATACGATGAGGTTCGATTCATCGAGCTAACGAAATTCAAGTTAAAAAAAATGAAGGAACGTGAATACTGTATAGGTAGTCCATTTAAATAGATTATCGTCATCAGTCGATGGTCAAGTTTCACTTACTGCAACAATGTCGGAATCCTAATCGCAAACATGATCTCTGAAAACGGAAAATTTAGGAAAAATAGACTATATTAACGTGTGCGATCCTCATCTTTCGTTTACAATTATTTATTCATAATGCTCACATTTTATAAAAATATACAAAAATTGAAAAGTTCACACTTGAACAATAAGGACAAGCTTCAATAACTAAATAACTAAACTCCTCATGTTAAAGTTGGAAAGAACCTTCCCCATAAATGTTTAATAATAATAATAGTCATACTCGTGAAGCGAAGTTAATGAAGTATGAAGGCGAGAGTGAAGTATCGTAACATGTTTCGGCAGAAGCCATCATCAGACGATAATATCTAAAATGGTGGTACAGTGTAAGTATTAACTATTGTCACACCAGGGCTATAGGTACTTATATTAGTTGAGATAAATTCATTAACTCGTAACCACTGTGACCCTATTTTAGTTACATAGTTACTGTTCGTGGGTCAATTTGACCATATCTAAATATATTTGTTTAATTACAATTGTTGTTGATATAATGAAACAAAACAACGCATATTACAAGAACATAAGTTTATTTAATGAAGAATTACAATTTTTTGTTGGTATAATAAAACAAAACAACGCATATAACAAAAATTTGATATAATGAAACAAAACAACGCATATTACAAGAACATAAGTTTATTTAATGATGAATTACAATTTTTTGTTGGTATAATAAAACAAAACAACGCATATAAGAAAAATTACTCTAATTAGCACAATTTGTGTAAATTCATTACGATCATTGAGAACACACAGGTTCTTTAGCAAGAGACTTACTACATCATGGCAATTTTTTCTTTAATTTAAAATTTAATCATTCTGTAACTTGGTCAAATGTTAAGAACCAAAGGGTATTACCCAATAAACACAGAATGTTGTGAGAATGTTCAAATGAAATTCAGAAAGTTCATAAAACATTAAAATGTTTCTTATACATTTATGCAATATTCATAAGTCGCTTGCTACAAAACTTTTGATGAACATTGTAAAAATATTTTTTCTATATTAATTGAATAATGACTTATCTTTATACAATATTCCAGTATAATTTATTAAACATTCTTTAAAATATTTTCTCCAAAGATTGTTAGAATCTTTAAATAGCGTTCAGAAGGTTTCGAAGAGATTGCAATGTTTATTTTACATTTTTGCAACATTTATTATTAGGTACTTAATAAATATTGCATAAATATGTTTTGAACGTTTACTAAATATTTGTTTACATTTACGCAATATTGTTATATAGTTCCAAGCAATGAATAAATAGTGTCATTGGTTCCAAGAATATTATTTTACAATATTTTGAAATGGAAGTAAAAATATTTAACGAAAATATCCGAAACGATACGATCATAATCATGTGATCAGCAACTGCAAGTTCGATATGTGAATTCGATATTCGATGGCGTTGGGTTTTGTTTGACGCGTGCACCATTTTGTTACTTTTAGTCTTTTAGTGCAATTATCTTAATTATTTTAGTTTATTGTGATATTAGAGGTATGTATAACTTATATTATTTAAATTACACTCATGAACTTAAAAAAACAAGTTACAATAGGTGTTTTCTTTTTGCACGTTGTGGTAGACCCAAGTCACCTCTGTCAATAGCACACCATTCGTTTTATAAAAATAATTTGACTCAGTTCTGAATAAGCCTATTCGTTTTTAAAGCTTTATTTAAGTTTTATATTAACCTGAGGCAGAAATGTCTACATGACGCAAGGCACTTTAATCACGTAATGATTTTAACTTTACCTAACCCTGTGGCAATGCAAAAAGAAAACACCTATTGTATTACAAAGTAGATATGTCGATCTATATCAATTTAATTAAATTTAATTGTTACCTACATATCATCACAATTTGCGAGTATTGTTTGTACTGTACCTATACAGGGTGTCCCAGGCGGAGCTTACGCTAGACGTATCTTGAAAACCGAATGTCACAAAAATTTGAAATTTTCGGGCCAGAGTTACTTTTTCATTTACAATCGACTAAAAATATTTGCAAGGAAGTAGTACTTCAACCGGAAGTAGGCCATAACTTCGTTATTTTAAATGGCAATAACCCCGATTTTTTTTCTCTGATTCGAATTACCCCTTTTGTTTGGTTTCCAAATCACCCTACATGTCAAATGTCTGCATGGCCACCTTGACTTTATAAGTGATTTAATGGAAATTTTATGGAATGCAGAGGTTCACGCCAATGGCTGTAACTTTTGAACACTTTAAGATAGAAATGCAAGTGACACATGGTTTTATAGAGGAAGAACTGCTCTTTCTAGTCGCACCATAGCTTCTTCAAATGAAATGTTCCAAGGTCACGTTTTGCCTCCTTAAATATTCGACATTTCAAATGATGAAAACTCCATTTTTTTAAATGGTAACCCCATGGTTTGTTTTCATCATTGAACGCAGAATTTCACTAGCTTTCATTCGGTACCCATAAAGTATGGTGCGTGGAAAACATTTGTCAAAATAATGCAACTCTTTATGTTTAATGCGATAATTCGGTAAATATCAACCCAGCAATGGAAAAAAAAATGTTTTCCACGCACCATACTTTATGGGTACTGAATGAAAGCTAGTGAAATTCTGCGTTCAATGATGAAAACAAACCATGGGGTTGCCATTTAAAAAAATGGAGTTTTCATCATTTGAAATGTCGAATATTTAAGGAGGCAAAACGTGACCTTGGAGCATTTCATTTGAAGAAGCTATAGGACGACTAGAAAGAGCACTTCTTCCTCTATAAAACCAGGTATCACTTGCATTTCTATCTTAAAGTGTTCAAAAGTTACAGCCAAATCACTTATAAAGTCAAGGGTGGCCATGCAAACATTTAACATGGTGATTTGGAAAACAAATAAAAGGGGTAATTCGAATCAGAGAAAAAAATCGGGGTTGCTATTTAAAATAACGAAGTTATGGCCTACTTCAGGTATAACCGGAAGTGCTACTTCCTTGCAAATATTTTTAGTCGATTGTAAGTGAAAAAGTAACTTTGGCCCCAAAATTTCAATTTTTTGTGACATTCGGTTTCCAAGATACGTCTAGCGTAAGCTCCGCCTGGGACACCCTGTAATAATCCTTGCACCCTGTATACCTATTGTTGGGAGAAATTTCATGTGATGAATTTCCATTTTTTGTGTGGTTTGTGGTTCAATCGTTCAATTGATTGTAATTTAAAGATTGTTTCTACTCAATGAAGTAGTGAAATAGCCGCGTGACTTTTTATAACTTACAAATTCTGATTTTGTTTTTGTTCTAGCGTCAGTGATGATGTGCCACTGCCAGACCCAGAGCCGGACCATATCAATTAATATGTAAATACATATGTAATATGTACATATTCTCTATGTAATCTTAATGTCTAATAAAATATTTATTAAATATTATTCGTATATATATTTCACATTTTAAAAACATTCCAGAAGGTGTTCCTGAAATGTTATATTAACATTCGGCATAACTCCATAGAATATTTTGCAAACGTATTAGTACCCCTATGGACAATGTGCCAGAAATATTTTGAAATGTTTAAATATTACAAAATGTAGAATAAATATTGTAGTAATGTTTAAATTACTTCTATACAACATTGCTAGAACATGCAACCTGGTGAAATCGACATGTTCTGAGAATATTAATAAAATATATTCTGTGTACAGCAAAATGTTGAGTAAACATTTAAATATTTTTAGAAAATGTTTGCTATACATCGTAACAACATCCGTGTGCTGTTTGGGTAATGAATTGATCTCAACTAATGTTGTACCTATAGCCCTGGTGTCACAATTATCTTAAGTTAATACTTACACTGTACCCCCATTTTCGTCTGATGATGGCTTCTGCCGAAACATGTTACGATACTTCACCCTCGCCCTCATAATTCATTAACTTCGCTTCACGAGTTATTATTATTAAACATTTATGGGGAAGGTTTAGAGTTTTTGTTATTTCCAACTTTAATTTGTATGATCCCCCATTTTGAGAATCACCAATTTCTACGATGGATCCCACCACCTTTAAACTCCTCATTTTGTTTCCACTTTTCACACACGTCCCTACGTCCTTTGTGGCTTCCGATGCGATGAACGTCCTACAATAGATTTAAAAGCAAAGTTTGGTCCCACATTGCGACAAAAACGTGCTTCATCTTTGGAATTAAAAATTTATTTTAGAGAAATACGAGCGTAAGTTTCGTAAAAAATTGAAATGCAACAGACCAATAAAAGCTTTATAGGATTAAGCAATTCGGTGCAAATTCTCCACAAATTTTTGTCATTACGTGCAATAAAATGGTATTAAAATTTCTTGCATTCCCCTTATAATCAATTTGAGACAGCTTTAATAGCGAAATATTCTAAGAGAGCTATTATTCTGACAATGGAATGAGCTTTATTTCCCGTGATGTTCATCTCCTTTGCTAAACTCTACAAAGCTTTAGCAAAACTGTCTACTTTAGAGTATAATGAACCAAATCGGTCTAATTTGTTCAAATACGGCTATGACGTATTACTCCAGTTGATAATATAAGAGGTATGGTGGTTGTAGAAGTAACCGGCACCTCACTTAGAAAAAGAGAAATATGTTGGTTTTCTGTCTATTCTCCTTCAAGTTTTGAGTATTGGATTTATGCGCAAATTACCCTCGTTATTAGGTTTGATTTTTTTTTGGTGTAGGGAACGTTATGTAATAAAAATGAAATGGACGCATGGGTATAAAAAATTTTACAGGCGAAGTGTACTTGAATTTTACGAGTGTTCATTTCCACCTGCGCATGTTATATGCCCTCTAAACTTAGCGGTCGATATCATAGGTATAACTGCAATGTGGATGTAGAATTGTTTTACGAAGGAAATAAAATTCGTATTTGAAATAACGTTTACAAAAATGCATTTGTCAAATGTCCAAATCACCAATTTGTTTTTTTATTAAATTTAACGCTATAGTTCCGTTTGCTGATAATAGTTTAACAACTTGATTTATAACAATACGCTTAAACATTTAAAAACTCAGATAAAATCCTAAAAATGTATAAAGTATGCCATTAAAATTTTTATACGTGCCTGTTTTTCGTTCGTAAGGGCGACGTAAATTAATGTTTCTAACAAACGAGAGTTTTTAGTTAATGTCCTGTTTGTACAAAGTTTACGCACAGATCAACTCTTGTTCTGGTATTCCTCCCTTATTAGGGTGGTAAAACATGTCAC
This sequence comes from Pyrocoelia pectoralis, assembly GCA_036250285.1. Taxonomy (NCBI): domain Eukaryota; kingdom Metazoa; phylum Arthropoda; class Insecta; order Coleoptera; family Lampyridae; genus Pyrocoelia; species Pyrocoelia pectoralis. The sequence continues at coordinate 32,254,240 of CM070075.1, read as the reverse complement.
AACGATTTATTTTAACGTTCATCGTCTGTCGCCAACTTTAATCCAATATTAATCTATGCCAATACATCTATCTCTATTTATACATACATACATATGCAGATGTTTAAACGTAAAAACAAGGATGCCTTCTAGTAGGTGATGTTAACGTTTACTTTAGTTATCTTAGTTTACAATTTCAATGCAGCAAGTACTTAATTTAAGTTTAACATGCATGTAAAATGTTACTGCTAATCCAACTTGATTTGTGGCATCGCCTACTGAACTGAAATTTATACTTACTCGTTTTATTTGATGAGTTTCGCTTTAATTAAGATTTCGCGACTGTTATGACTATATTTAACACCACAAATCGTCGCTATAATATAGTACATTTGGCAATCGACAAAGTTTCCATATTTAGTTATTGACACTATTTTACTTTGCATTACTTACTTTATTTTGACGGGAAAAAGAGAACGCGGCAATTTGTGATTCTGCAACACTTCCGTAAACAACTTTGCCTTAAGTTTATGAAACTCCCTGTATAGCAAATGGATTATTTAAACAGTAAGTTTGAGCCTAACTAGTGTTTTAGGTTGTCAGAATGTAGTTACATAAAAATAAATTAAAAAAAGTGGCGATCGGAGGAAACCCGGACGGTGTGGTAGTACGACTGCATCAACTGTAATTTGTGAGTAAATATGAGTTTAAGCAAAACAATGATCGCCAATACAACCACGGAAAGCGTGTGTATGTTTGGTCTGTTGGATAAAGCACACCTGCCTAAGAATGACCCAGGTATGTTGTTTTATTACTTATTTGTTTGGGGTGGATGTGGAAATTCTACTAAAAACTGATTGGATCGAGATCTTAATGCCAATCGATATGTTGGGCCATACCGCAAACGGATCATATTGATTGAAAAAAATCTCTGTCCTGGCTATGCTGGATTTCGACTTTGTTGAACTACCCTCCTTTAAGGCCGGTCAGCGGCCTATTGGAGGGTAGTTCGAATAATTACTGTTACAATAATTAAATTAATAAATGGCGGTGTCTTTGAATCTATTTAGCCTGGTCACCTGCCTCGTGGAGGTATTGAATAATTTCGGCAAAAAAGATTATGTAAAGATGTTAACGTGTGTTAAAATAAATAGGAATAATTACAGATTAAGATTGTGTGAACGAAATTAATGAAGTCTAATTAACGGGGAATGGAATAAACAAACAGAAATCTCAAATCGGAATAATGACAGTGAAAGTTACAAAGGCGGATAATAATCCTTGCTAACGTTCACTATTTTATAGTTTTTGTAGTGTGGAGATGGCTACAGGAGAAGGATAGTGCACGAGGAATTCTGACTCTTGCCGATATCCGCTCCTTTTGGTGCCACTTAAAATTTGAAAAGTTTATAAACAGAATAAAATATACCTAATTTTCAGGTCCTATGTGTTAGGTGACAAAACGAACTTAGTATTCTGGAAATAATTAAGAAATAGGTAAAAAAAGCGCACTTTTAATCCTTCACCATAATTACTTTTTAAAATCTTACTAAAGATAGCCGATGACAAAAAAAACGGTACGACAGACCATTTCTCTAACTCTTAATTCTAATACTTCTAAATGAATTTGACATACCTTTTTTATATACATCCGTTCTCCTTCTCCCTAATTTTGCAATACTTGGTTATTAAAATGGTCTATCTCTGAGAGTTACGCAAATCCAACTATGTTTGTTAAAGTGACGTTTACAAAGAAACTTCCACTGACCTGCTGCATATCAAGAACTTATTATATTTGCTGACTTGCAAAAGATACAAATTAAAATACTTTGCCACGTTATGACAGAAAGAAATTGCATTTCGTTGAAAAATATCCGTTCATACGTAATTAGCTCACTCCCAAAACAAGAAAAGCGAAGAAAAGTAACCAATTATTCTTTGACTGATACGAATAAAACCTAAAATTGTCAAACATCACAAAATGCGGAACAAAAAAGCGATTAGGAACTGTATGAATATCGACTTATATTTAAAAGTAATGTTTACGTATAGCGCAGAAACCGCTAGGGTGCAGCAACTAATGTACTAGTCACAAGCAGATGTGATACTTACATGGACTGGCAATGATGTTAATTCATAGGGAACTACACATTTCAGAAAACGAAATAATAGAGAAACTTGCACAACAGCCAAGGGGATTGGATTTTGTATTACCTATAATAATATTTATTTTATAACTTTTTGTAAAACAAATGTTTTTTAAAATTTGTAGATCACACCGCGCTTTTTATATCCCCTCCAAAGGCTGTAATCTGCGTACGCCACTGGATACTTAAGTGATCCTTTTCTCCCTTGCTTGAAAAAAAACAAAAATTACTTGTTTTTATTAGCACAATTAATTAAAAGATATTGAATGGGGGCTTACGCACAAATTGTTTTGAGTGTACCAGCGTATAATCGAGAGTAACTATGACTCTTTTCGTCCGACAGAAGTTACTATAGTTGGGACCTCTTACTTACCCATCTACACGGATTCCGGGTTACCAATCCGCTTTTCCTCAAATTGCGAGCACTTCCTAGAATAAAAAGGTATGAGTTCGTTTGCTCCCGACTGGACGACACCCACAATGGCTTTGTGATATTCCCAGCCATACAATGGAATTGGATTCGTTGCTGGGAAAGATTGCGTCGATTGAAATATGGAGACTAACAAGATTCGGAATACGCACGGAAATAAACCTCAATATAAAGCGTACTTATAAAGCAACGAAGCTGCAGGTTAAAGCTCCAACTTGACTCCCATAGGTACTAATCGTGTGTCTATATCGCACCTACTGCATCAGCTTCGGTGGGAGTGTCAAATATACCTTTTACAGTACAGTCGCAAAAAGTCATCATAATCCGGCTCGATTTCACTACTTAGTGCGCTATAACAATTCCTAACACACCATGGCCAGTCCAAAACGGAAACGTATAAACTGAACTTTCCCACTAGAAAAAAGCCCGTCTATGTCAAACCAAGCGAAATCAGGATTCACTGTCCATACCTTCAACACGTGTGTCAACATTAGCTATCATGCCTCAACTCTTACCAATTAAATCATAAATAAAAAAGAGATAGATGTCCATGTCAACGGAAAACACATTCTACTGCATTTGAAATTATCAATTACCTATCTTAATTGCATAAAGCAATTTATAATGCAATATATTGTTAAAAACATACCTGGTAATTTTAGCTGTGGATATGCTGTTCTTGTCAGTTTATTATTGGTACCAAAACTACTTTTCACAAAGTGAAGACTACAAACCCTACAATTAGCATATATTTTTCAGGGCTCATTTGAAGCACATTCGTGTCTCCACACAATTTGATCCACTTTTTAAACAATCTTGATTTTTCTTGGATTCAGAATCTAGTAGTTCGTCCAGCACTAGGTTGAAAAGGAAGGGACTCAGCAGGTCTCCCTGTTTAACTGATAAACTAAATAACTCCACTAGATATAAAAACCTCAAAAACGAATACAAAAAAAATTCTAAACTCAACAAAGGAATGCTGGAACAAAATTCTAAACGATCTAGAAAGCGACCCTTGGGGCAAAGGCTACAAGATAGCAATGAACAAAATAGGACTTTTTAAAAAACCGCCTAAGCTACTGACAGAAGTGGAAATTAACGTCGTAAAAACACTATTCCCTAAAGACGATGTGAAAGCCTGGATGTCTACACAAAAAGATCAACAGTACGTACCTGCAGTTACCTCAAAGGAAGTTGAACAAGCTTGCGCAAGAATCAAACTTGAAAAGAGCCCGGGGCCGAATGCCATCCCTCCCATACTGATTAAAATTAACGCAACACTAAACCCGAGAAAACTTGGCGAAGTATACAGTCAATACCTCTTACAAGGACATTTTCCGAAAAAAAGTAAACAGACTAGTATTAATGGAAAAACCCAACTAACAACTATAAACCAATCAGCCTTCTAAATGGTATGGGCAAACTGTTTGAAAAAATAATCGCCAACAGAATAAATAGAGTTGGAAGACCTAGCGGGACTACACCCAAACCAACGGCTTCAGAAGCGGACGATCCACCCTAGACGCACTGGACCTGGTCAAAGCGACGGCCCAAAAAGCTGCGAATAAAGCATACCAACACCGAGAACACTGCCTAATGATTACTCTAGACATCCAAAACGCCTTCAACTCCGCAGGATGGTCCGAGATAATCGAGGCTGGACCCACTCCCCACATACTATATGACGAAATCATTAAATTAGAGAAAAAACGTAAAGCTGATATACTACGCAGACGATCTTACAATAATTATAACGGCAGAAACCAACGAAGAACTGGAAACATATACAGAAATCTCTATTCTACAAATACTAACATGGTTGACTAAACACAGGCTAAAACTCCCCCCGGAAAAAACCGAAGCCGTCTATCTAGGCAAAAAGAGAGAGCAACGGTGCCGTTCGAAATTGAAAATGCCTCAATTCGACCCTCAACCAGTCTAAAATACCTAGGGGTTATTTTGGACGAGAACCTAAAAATGACAACCCATATAAACTACGTTACAGCAAAAGCTGACAAAATTACCGGAAAACTATGTAGGCTTATGCCAAACATCGGCGGGCCGAACAGTAAAAACTTTTAGCGGCCGTAACAAACTCTATTATTCTATATGGCGCAAATGTCTGAGGCGTCGCATTAAAGCATAATAAATGATGAATGCAATATGTTACTGAAGAGTAAGAGTCAACGGAAGGCTACAATCAGAATTATCTCAGCCTACCGAAGTATCGGCACTAGTACAGCATTAGTACTAAGCGAACAGCTACCTTTAGATCTACAGGCCGTAGAAAGAACCGTACTATATCACAACATGAAACAAATGACGGAACGTTGGAACACAGCATGGAGGTCACAGCCTGGCGGTGAGTGGACCAAACTACTTATACAAGACTTAGAAGCCTGGATAAACAGAAGTCACCGCGAATTAAACTACTACATGACGCAAGCCCTTAGCAATCACGGATGCGTCAGAGATCACCTGTTTAAATTCAAAAGAGCAAATTCCAATCTTTGTCCATATTGTGGAACGAAGGTCGATGCGATGCACACCATCTTTGACTGCAAAAGGTGGGATAAAACAAGAACAAGGGCAGAAACTGAACTCTGTGTTAAACTGACCCCAAACAACATAGTGAAAACGAAACTACTATCGGAGTAAAAATGCAAGGCCTCTGACTTTAGAAGCTTGTATCTCAGTAATTAGCAATCATAATTTAATGAAATAAAGTGCATTTAAAAAATCATTTATTCCTACATAAAGGTGTACAGTTTTAGATTTTTGCAACACATCGTTAATTTTCTGTATTAATTTATGTGCGAAAAAGCGCTAATTATGAGTCAAATCGCACACGCGCTCGACTTTAAAAATTAATTACGGCTATATTATTGAAACTGAGTGGTAGATACTTATATATTTGACAAGTGTATACTTTTTTGTCGGTGTGAGATGCTTTTGAGGCCAATTGGTTTATTAGGCTTAAAGCTATAATAAAAAAACCACATCTTGTGTAACTGGGTACCTGAACGTTCGATATTAATAATATTGACAGTAACATAACAAGGTTAAAGCAATGATATTGTGGTCTAACACGATTCACAAAAATAATGCCATGTATACATGTATTATTTAAAAGAAATTTGGAAAAAAGGATGGATGCTAGCGTTCGCGGAGCGAGGTGCGGTACGGGGTGTAAGATGGTGCCGTACACTATTGCTATCAAGCGCAAGTTTTTGTACAATGCTAAAGAATAATCACATTGTTGTGGTTTGCCGCTCACGATTTACGATGTGGTAGATTACCTCTCGCGGGAATATGTGCGTCTTTCTCTCGCGATAATTAAACATTTACTTTTAATTACAAGAAAACAAATTTTGTTTTCAATAAAGCAATAGTGCAGCTCGATTTGAGTAATACAAATTTAGCATTTAAAACAAGAATTTTTTCTTCAGTAACCGTATATTGCAAAATAATCAAATTTTCGGTTACGGCTTATAAAACCAGTTAATTATATGAATAATCAATATTTATTGGCTGTCGACTTTTCAGAAGTATGTGTGCTACAACATTTGTAAATATGGTAACAATTTATGAAACAATAACAATTTTATGATAAGTTAAAAGTGACCGTCAGCCAGGAAAATACTAAATACAGCGTTTTTATTGCTGTTAATTAAAATAAAAGTTAAACAACTGATTCTACCAATTTGATTTTTACACATGTTAAACATATATAAATGACTAATGTACTGCCCAAAAATGAAGAAATTTCACCCCCCAGTTTCTTCGTTATGACCACTTAAAGTCAGAGGCCTTGCATTTTTACTCCGATAGTAAGTGGAAAACGATAGCTAACATGTTTGAAAATATAATAAACACAAAAGAAATCGAAAAGAAGACACTGCAGACCCTCTAGAAGAACGCTTCCCCGGCAGTACTTACGCAATACCTATATGTGATTCTGGTTCTCCCTAGTTAACCAGGGAAAAGGAGGGGTTTTAGCCAGTAAGAGTCCGGCACTACCCAGGGAATTGATTTTCATCCCCTGGGTGTCCATGATGGATTTCCCCTCCGGTGAAAGAAAAAAAATGGTTGAAAAGGAAGGGACTCAGCCCTGTTTAACCCCTCAATTGAAATATATTGGGTTAGTGTGGGATTTTCCTACCCTGACGGTAGTATAGCAACCCCGTACCACTTGATGCAGGTATGATCTCAGTCCCTGGGGAATGCAGGAATTGTTGATGGCGTTAATTATGGACTCGTGAGAAATCGTGTCGAAACCCTTTGAAATGTCCAACGATACTACATTAAGTATAGGATTTGTCTGCTAATTTCCTGCATCAATGTAACCAAAATAAGTTGAATTTTCAGTTCTTCGTGTTTTATTTTTGGTTCGGATATGTATAATACAGTTGCATTTGTTGTTATTGCATTTAGTGGAGTCAATTTATATTATTTTGGTTCGGATGATGATAAAAGCAAGCGGCTTGGTCAGTCGTTAGGTATAAACATATACATGAATTTAAGATAAGGAGACCATGAAAATTGTTCGCCATTTAAAAATGGCGGCCATTCAAAACGTGACAAAATCAGTTTTTCGCAAATATCTCCCTTCATATGCCTTAAATGGTATTAACATCTATTATAAAAGTTGTACAGCATAAAATTCTCTACAATTCTTGTTTCTAATATTTTTTTATACGATTAACCGTTTTTGAGATAGAGGGCGGAAAGGGCGTAACGCTCAGCTACATAGCAACCTAAATCAGATATAGCATCATTAACAGAAAGAGAACGTTGTTTAATTACTATACTTACCCTTCAAATGACATATAGAATCCATGACGCGTAGGTCAGATGCTCACAAAAGGGTTCAATGTTGAATAAATAAAACAACTCGTAACCTCCCTTTAGATAACTATAATGAAGTCGAAACGTGAGGGTGAAGATGAAGACTATGAAGAGGATTGTTATGTTTTTATTGTGGTAAGTACGTGAGTAGGCTGAAACACTAGCCCTAAAGCGGTAAAACTAGTGGAAAAAGACTAAAACGATTACGAGGAGTCAATCTCGTTTTTGACACTAACGTAGGTGAAACCTCATAGTAATCGGAGGGAAAAGGATAGGTACGACACCTTGTAATTTAACTTAAACGAAGGTGTGTTCCGAGCAACAATTAAAATTTTTGATTAAGTATACAAAAGTTGATAAAATTAAAGTTATGTTTTTTGCGGTAAGTACGCAAGTACTGAAACACTAGCCCTAAAGGCTAAAGCGGTAAAACTAGTGGTGATAGAATTAAAGCGATTAAGTGGAGTCAACCTCGTTTTCGACACTAACGTAGGTGAAACCTAAGTAATCGGAAGGGGGAAGGAAATTACACCTCGTATTTAACCTAAACGAAGGTGTGTCCCGAACAACAATTAAAATTTTGATTAAACATATTATATATAGTTGGTAAAAATTTGCGACATGTTTCGAGACCAGCTGGTCTCATTTTCAAGCGATTAAAGATTAACGATGATTAAGAATAAATGAATATCTAAAATAACATAATTAAGTACAAGCTAACATGTGGTTCACAACTGACTCACCTGAAGGGAAAAAAATTGCTTCTGGGATCGTTGTCCAGAGTGGTTTCCACTTTCCATTTTTATCAACCCAACCCCAATTTGATGGGCTTGGTAGCTTTGGCTGCAGTACTTCTGGTTCTGACTGTCCCCATATGTGCCCTGCTTGGTAAATGGAACGCAGTATATGCTGCCTTAAGGCATCTTGCGTTGGAGGTATTCCATCCATACTTCTGTTCTTGTGTGTGAACAGTGTTTGTCTAGCTTCATTTATACACTCTCATTTGAACTAGTTCTATCATATAAAAGCACTACAAAACGCTCAAGTACCTAAACTAAACTAAACCCACTGTTACTTGATTGCGCACTATTTTTATATTTCCAATACCAGTATTTATATTCATTGTCGTTAATGTTTAGAGATGAACCACAGAGACGAACTAATACTCGATGTGAGGTGTAATTATCTCAGCAACAAAAGGTGTACCTACCTAGTCCAAATAAAAGATATGATGTAAAAACAGAAAATATATTTAGTGGAGTAAATTGGTATTCCTTTTCGTTCGAGCCACTTGTACATAACGTGGGTGGTTCTTTCAAAATTTAATTACTGGTTACCTACTATACCGATTTTATACTTCTATATGTCATTTGAGGGGCAGGTATAGTAATTAAACAACGTTTTCTTTCTGTTAATGATGCTATATCAGATATCTGATTTAGGTTGCTATATAGCTGAGCGTTACGCTCTCTCCGCGCTCTATCTCAAAAACGGTTAATCGTATAAAAAAATATTAGAAACAAAAATTGTAGAGAATTTTATACTGTACAACTTTTATAATAAATGTTAATACCGTTTAAGGCATAGGAAGCGAGACATTTGCGAAAAACTGATTTTGTCACATTTTGAATGGCCGCCATTTTAAAATGGCGAACAATTTTCATGGTCTCCTTATCTTAAATTCATGTATATGTTTATACCTAACGACTGACCAAGCCGCTTGCTTTTATCATCATCCGAACGAAATTGCCTATATTGGCTCATAATTGACTACACTAATTTGATGTAAAGTGATTAGACTAAATAGATTAGTAGACCAATCTATAAATTTCCAAAATGATCTTTGTATCATCTCTAGAATGTGGGTGTAAATGGTAACCTATTTCCATTTGTTGAAAATTTCTGAATTGCCAATGTTTTCCCAGATTCGAAAACGAATGAATCTTCCAAGAGAACAACAATTCCAAGCCACAGATTTTTGCTAAGAAATAAAGGACGTTACATTTTGTTGTGTGTTTTCTAAATTCAATTTAAAAATGAAAATGTTTAATTTGACATTGAAGTTTAAAAGGGTATAATGAACTATTGGTGGTATGGATATCTGACATGACGAGATAACAACAGGTGCGCGTATGTCGGGACGATAAATGTGTAGACGGAAGAGAAACATTTTTAGTATTAAATCTGGGATGGTAGAAGTGAGGTTGTTTGGAAATTAAAATAAATATAAGTTAGTGGGAATTTTAGTAATTAATAATTAAGTTACAAAAATGTAAAAAATGCAAAAGTTGGTTGTAGTTCGGTTAAAATGTTGTTATAATTAAGAAACGTATTTGTGTTTGAAATAAAGGTTGGTTTATGTTTAATAATTTGAGTGTTAAGTGATTTAATTAGAAATGGTTTGGAAATATACGAGTTCAAATACGCAGACATGATTGGTGAAAAGAAAATTAGTGGATTGGAACAAAATAGTAAATCAGAAGGAACTATTTGCGTGTAAGTACAAAATTTGTATGTAAATGTGTTATAAAGACCTTAAGAGGATGTTAGCATAAAGAAGGGAAATAATTTGAATTAAAAAAAAATTTTGACTTATTGTACATTTGAATTGTCAGAAGGTGGGTTGAATAGAAGTGGGAGGTGATTTATGAAAAAAATCTTGTGTAAAATATAAAAAAAAATATATAAAATAGAGGAATTCAAGCGCTGAGTTAGTATAAGAGTTTCATGTTTTAAAAAAAAGAATAAAAAATAAGGTTTAAAAGTAAAATTTAAGATCATTTGTACAAAATATACAACAATACAGCAAAGAGTAATACAGGGTGTCTCACGGTGACCGTCGGTTAGAAGTATATCAAGAACTGTAAAAGCTAGAATTTTGAAATTTTGCACATGCGACATGCCGTGTTTAATCTATTAAATAAAAATATTTTCCAAAAGGCAGCACTTCCGAAAATACAGGAAGTGAGCATCATCATCTTTATTTTAAATGCAAACCAGGCAATTTTATTTCACGTTCTGATGTGTCATAAAATGTTTAATAAGTATGCTTAAAATAATCGGCGTATCAATTTTTATTGTTGAGAAAAAAAATTTTTTCCACTGAAAAATTTCAAAATCTTGTTTAGGAAATAAAATTGAAAGTCGAAAGTGGTAAAAGTTTGAAACTTTACGCTACATTTACATTTGTTATTTTATTAGTGTTATCTGTTTGAATTTTGATTTTTGCGCTTGATATTTGTTTTTAATTGGGCAATATGGAATACATAAATGCTGATATTCTAAATTTGTTTTACACCATGGCGAGTCTGCTCGTATTACTCTTCGGACCTGCAGAACCTTTAACGAAAGATATCCGCATTTGCCTGCAATGACAGAACAAAAATTCAGGATGACTGAAAAGAATTTTCTAAATTTTGGCGAAGTAAATGCGCCACGAAAGTTTGCAAAGCCAATTGTCCCCAATGACGCTGCATAAACCAATGTATTGGGATATTTTAATGTTTTCCCTGAAAGTTCTGTTCGTTCGGCGGAAAGAGACCTTGGATACTCAAGAAGTTCCATAGATAAAATTTTAAATAATCATAAAAGCATAAGAAACAATGTTTGGTAAAGTACGTAATTATAAATTTAAATAGAAAAATGTAAATAATCTTTCGACATTGAGAACCTAAAATCCCATTTCCCTAACTAAACTTTTCCCACTTTCGACTTTCAATTTTATTTCCTAAACAAGATTTTGAAATTTTTCAGTGAAAAAAATTTTTTTTCTCAACAATAAAAATTGATACGCCGATTATTTTAAGCATACTTATTAAACATTTTATGACACATCAGAATGTGAAAAAAATTGCCTGGTTTGCATTTAAAATAAAGATGTTGATGCTCACTTTCGGTATTTCCGGAAGTGCTGCCTTTTGGAAAATATTTTTATTTAATAGGTTAAACACGGCATGTCGCATGTGCAAAATTTCACATTTCTAGCTTTTACAGTTCTTGATATACTTCTAACCGACGGTCACCGTGAGACACTGTATATACGTCAATATTGGCGAGATAAATGTTTTGACCTTTTTGGCTTTTTAACAGAGATTCTTGACTATTAGATTGCGTACACTTGTGACGATTTTTGACTTTGAAGGTGAAACACAAATGTTGTGTATTGCCAGAAATGTGGCCCAGAAACTAAGCGTCTTGAGTTCTATACACACATAGGATGTACCAGATCACATCTCACATTTCCTAAGCGCCTTTTGAATTATTCACTGACTTGCAATGACCCAGTTTCCTGCAATCTGTAGTGGGCAGTTCTTGGAAATTCTTTATTTAGGGCCACAACATCACTGACCGAGTTCGGAGACAGAAGTGGCCAAACTTTTCCTACAAGTTCTACACCTTTTTTAGTCCATTTTTAATAATAATTTTAATAATCATTTCGCGTTTAAAACTCTCCATGGGTTTAATAAAACATCATGTTTCAGTTCCATTCGGGGAAAATAACTTGGCCATTTTTTTATTTGATAACTCCCTTTTAATTTTAATGAGCAGGATCGGTTAAATTAAAGCTTTTCTTTACCACTTTATTAATTCTACTTTAAATTCATTGTTCACATTAACGGAGAAAATTTCGCAGCTCAGGAAAAGTATGGCGAACAGAATACTGATTTTTATAATAAATTTTAACAACTTCGAAGCGTTGTTGAATGGTGCAGCGCCCCATGGTATACTAAAATGGAGGAACACAAATGTTCAAGAGCTGTCACTTCCCCCAACTGTGAAAGTATTTAATTACAATCAACGCGTCCTTAAAAGATCAAAGTGGCGTTATTTAATATTACTCTAGGGGAATACAATAATAGTATAGTAAGTAATAATAAGAATGAAGTGGGGACTTGACTAGAAATTACCTGCTGTTCTCAGTGTAAATTAATACTAAAAAATATTTAAAATTCATGTTTTAATTCCAATTTAGTTCAACATTTCAAACCAAATAACCGTATAATTTTTTTTACATTTGTAATTACAAGCAACGTATAAAATCTATGCAAATTTTTTGAATGTAAATAATTAGGGAGGTTAATTAAAATACATGTATTTTAATGACCTCGCATTTTATAATTATAAACTGGTTTAAATCTACAACAGCTTTCATTAAGAAAAAAAAAGGTAATTTTCAAAAGCAGAAGGTTAATTATAGTCGAAAATAGCGTAAAAGGGACAACAGTAATCCGGAACGTTAATTAAGAATCCTCATGATACTCAAAAAGGTCTTGCTAAGTAATTAAATATTAGGTAGTCTTCAATTAATTTATTCAGTAATAAATTTTATACCTACGTCCATTTTTCTGCTGAAAAAGCTTTTTCATAAAATCCCCCACTGTATGAATGGCGGGCGATAAAGCCCTTATGTAACAACTGGTAATGTAAGTACTACTTGCTTTATTGTTAACAATGACAGAAACTAAAACTTAGACTTCATGAAGAGGGCACATTTATAACTTGATGTCAGTTTAACCTTATACAAACCCTTAACACGCACTTTTAGAAGTAAACTTCGTGCAAATGGGTTTTAAATACATGCGGGAGCGGTGAAACCGGAACCATATTAATTTTACATTACATTCTAATATCAACACTTTACTTCCTACAGTTTATTTAAAACGTTAAGAAAAGTGTTAAAATTTTTGTAAACGTTTACAAACTTTATTGATTGGAAAGTTTCGGCAGATATAAAGTTTCTCTTATTTTATGGAGTATTTACTACAATTTTATGGACGATTAAACTTTGGTTAGTTTTTATATCCTGTTGGATTCTGTAACTACCTAATCAAGTCATCATCGTTAAACGTTGTTTAGTTACGTTCAATAAACGCACATTTACGATGCTTACATCAAATCACAAACCATACTCTCTTTTATCGCAAATGATCTGCGCCTGTTCAATTTACTATTTATTTATTTTTTAAAGTATGTAATTGGATTCGCATAATAAAACGGAGAAGCTAACGATAATAAGCCACTTAGTAATAGGATGGAACGGGCCATAAATGTAAACTATAAAATTGATACAAATATGCAATATTCATGTCACGATTATCTCCCCACATAAAATGCTTATATGCTCCAATTAGCCAGTCATGAACTAATCAACCGAATTTTATTATTAACAATAATGGATGCCCGTTTTGTGATATCCGAATTTTTCTAGTTTTATATTCCCTATGTTTACACGATCGTTCCGAATCGAACGAGAATTATTTAATTTTCAGTTGAATTAAAAACAAACGTATCGATCAGTAATTGAAGAATGAAAGTGGAAAGGGACAAATGCCACAATTTTACATTTTTTTGTGTTTCTGCTGTTGAAGCAGTCTAACGAAACGGCGTAAAGAGGGCAACGGTATCGATGCAGTATTTTAAGATCTGTCTAATGTGATAAGAGATGTACTTAAACTTAATGAACTGTAATATAATTTATCCACGACTATCAGTGATTAATAAGTTATTGTCATTAGCAACGTGAGTAATGAATATTACTCACTGTTATTTTATATATTTCCATGGTAACCGTCCAATACAGTCAATTAGAGAATTTTCAAATAACTATTTAAATTGAATTAACATTTATAGTCGTGGATAAAGTATAGTATTCTACTCGCGAATAATGGCTATTATTCTCTCGGTAATTTATGCCACTCGCCTGCGGCTCGTGGCCATAAACCTACCTCGTGAATAATAGCCATCATTATACGCTCGTTGAATAATATACTATTAATGCTGTGTGCGGTGGCCCTTCTACGTATATTCCTATTAAACTATCATAATATCAGTGTCAATACTTCAACGTTTTCCCAATTTGAATCTATTCCAAAACATGAAAGACATGATGAGGCAATCTTAGGCGATTTATAAGAAGATAACAAATACATCAACAGAATCTGCCAAGATGAAATCTAAGACATACAAGCGTTAGATCGATACCAGTAACTATGCTTCTTTAGTCAAAGTTAAAACTTAAAATACACTTTTTAAGAGATTAGTCTGCCAGCTAGAAAATTTGCTCATGCAAGTAGACTGTCAATCCATATTCTATGTGACACGTTTAGACTTAACTAACTAGTAGAAACTAATAGGAAAATACGTCAGCAAAAATACCAGCGAATGAAGTCAAAAGAGAAAAATGTGTTTGGCACTTATTTTCTCACATAGCCATGATGGGGTCAGCCTACACTGAACATGCACGTAAAAATTCTTGATCCAACCGAATGGTCATTTGAAATTAGTATCGATTTTGGATGAAAAGAAATAGAATCTCTCTGCCAACGCTTTAATTTACCTTATGGGAAAAATATAAATGCATTTAGGGATTACTTGGCTTATGGTGGACATAACATTTCAGAAGATTTGGAATGTTTAAAAAAATATTCAAAATTCTAGCTTTTACCGTTCTTGATATACTTCTAACCGACGGTCACCGTGAGACACCCTGTATATGAAAATCTCTCTGGTCCGTCCTTTTGTCAGGAACTACAACTCCTGCTCCACTAATATGAAAATAATAACAGTGAAAACTTATAGTCTAACAGCTGACATGCAAATTCGGCCATAATCTAATATAGTCAGGATTTATAGGGGGATGGATGACCCGGTGGTGTGTATGGTAAATTTCGTGGAGCCAGAACTCTGGGGTGACAAAGGGAGGGCGGTTGGGCGGCCAAAATTGCAAAGCTTTTTTCTTGGTATTGGCACAGCTATAAGCCTTTACCTATATAAACATTATTTAAAAACTCCCAGAACAATAGGGAAACATCAAACACCGTCACAAGCAAGCATACGTGTCATTTTTTTAAATTTTTTTATGATAATATAGTGCTGGCAATTTTTTTACATGTTTTGCATGATCCCAATGACACATAAGCAAACTTGCAGAACTCAAATCCTACAAAAAATAACGAAAAAAAAATATAATCATGTGCACATCATACAAAGTGGAATTTATAGGTATCTGCGGTTGTCACAACATGTATTTTTATATTATTATAAAATGATCAAATATAATTTAGCATATTCTATATTTACACATGTAATAACAGAATCAAAAAACCTGGAATATTAATATATTAAATATTTCGATGTTGTACAGTAAAACGTGCAGAAACAAATAAAATGATGTACATATACTTAATCATACCTTAAATATATGAGGTATAAAACATATAAAGGTTGCATTACATAATAATTTATTTTATTCTATTGTTTACACTTAATTTTAATTAATGAATAAAAATTATATTATTTTATGTTTTATTAATCGCTGCGACTACAAATTTCAGTATCAGTCTCATCTGAAAATACAATTTGCTTAATATAAAATTGTCATAAATAGTTATAAAATATTATAAAATTTAACCATCAGTTTCTTCGTCGTTTAAAATAACTTCTTTTACTGTCGATGGTAACTGTGCTCCATCAAACCATTTAAATATATATTGGCCATCATTTTTCACCCAACCACAATTGTCAGGCTCAAGCTCGGTGGGCTTTTTCAGATATGAATTACACCAAATGTTTGAAATATATCTAGCTCTTTTGAAAAAGCTCAGTTTCACATGGTACATGATGCATCAAAATTCTTAAACGACTTTCTTTCAAAATTACAAATTTACTTTAAAATATTTATTAGTTTCTAGAAAATAACTGCAAAGTATAATAAGCATACCTAAATGTTACACGTTTTACTGTACCTACAACATCGAAATATTTAATATATTAATATTCCAGGTTTTTTGATTCTGTTATTACATGTGTGAATATAGAATATGCTACTTCCTACAATTATATTTGATCATTTTATAATAATATAAAAATACATGTTGTGACAACCGCAGATACCTATAAATTCCACTTCGTATAATGTGCACATAATTATATTTTTTTTTCGTTATTTTTTGTAGGATTTGAGTTCTGTAAGTTTGCTTATGTCATTGGGATCATGCAAAGTATGTAAAAAAATTGCCAGCACTATATGTTATCATAAAAAAATAAAAAAAATGACATGTACCTATACTTACTTGTGACGATGTTTGATGTTTCCCTATTGTTCTGGGAGTTTTTAAATAATGTTTATATAGGTAAAGGCTATAGCTGTGCCAATACCCAGAACTATAATCGATCATTTATTTTAAAAAAAACTTTGCAATTTTGTTATTCATTGGGATCATTGACAATCGATTAACTAGAGAATTGGTGGACGCAAACTTGTGGTTACACCAATCTGTAATAAACGTAATTAAATTGTGGTTTTACTCACGATTATGGATTCATCCTGTTTTTAAAATGTAATCCCAACAACAAAATTGTGAATTTCGTATCGTTATTAAATAACACACAAGATAATTAAACAGAAAATTTAATTAAATGTAGCGTATATTCGCTAATCATTTTTTGAGCATACATTGAGTACTTTAAACAATAATTATTTTTTGGGTTTAATTTTTTAATTATGTTCACATAAAGCGTACGTTACAACAAGCAAGTTGAAAAAAAATATTGTAGTAGGATATGTTTTCTTATTTAAGACGAAAATGTCATGTTATTAAGTCTAATCAATTACAAGGCAAAATGTGTGCACGCAGTAATTAGAAATGGGATGGAATGAGCTGAAATGTAGTACTAAGTAGTAGAAGGAGCTTACAGACGAATACGAAAATGCGACTGAAATTCGAATATTCTGTGAGAATAAAGCATTTCGCACGATTTTATGATATCGAACGTGGCTAAACTGTTAAACGAGAAATTACTGATTCGAGAAAAGTTATTCGAAAAAGGAAAGAAAATTCGTCTTAAAAATAATGAAGTTCATTATCCTTAGAAAAATCGGAGCTACATGAAATTATAATTATTGTTATAAATGTACCGTAAATTGTTACACATTTATTAGCCACTGTATTATTCTTAAAGTTTTCGAGAACTCTCTAAAGTAGGATCACTATAACAACCTATAAAATTTACTTCTTACTACCATATGTTCTTTCTATCATCATGTAACTGTAAATAATAGGCCAATAAAACATAACATTAAACATAAAAGTCCCGTTACAAATTGTCATAAAAAAAAGAAACGGAATTTGCCCCATATAATAACAATTATAACAGCGTATTACACGTAACAAAATGTACCACTTAGTAAAAACACAATGGTTTTCAAATGCGAACGCAAATTTTTATAAAAAGCGCTGGAAAATGTTCAATACCAATGAAGTCAATATTGCTTATACTTTACGTGACATATTTAGGAGCAGATAACGTTTGTTCTCCGAGAGGTGGTATCTCATTCGCTGTATAATCGAATTGTCAGGATCATACCTGAGGAGATAGCATGTAGTTTTAGAATATCGTTTATACCTATATCATAGATAGTAATGAAAGCTTTGATAATATTTGGAATTGAACTCTTGCAATGACAAACAAAATTTTGAGTTACTCATGAATACCGCATCTTTCTTTCACATTAATGCGCCTTCGTGAATTGCAAGTTACAAAAATACGTCAGAGTTGCTATTCTTAATGGACCTGAAACAAAGAAACTTTTCCTTTTCTTTATTCAAGAAATTACTTCGGTTTTAATAGTTTCCGCAGTAACGAGAATGATTTAACTGGAAGTGATCTCGAAATGAAAAATATGAATTATTCAAGCACAGTTGCCGGAATCTTAGGTGGCAGATGAAATGTAGACAACAAGCAAGGGCACAACAGCGAAGATTAAGGCACATCAATACAGTGGCGCGCCGAAAGTAATACAGAACCGTTTTTGCGTTTTAAACTGAAATATAATAAAAACGCTCGGACACGTCGATTTTATTTTTTATAACTTTCTGACTATAAAAATAAAAACCTCACAAAATAATAGGAGCATTTTAATTAGCTTTTTTAAAAAACAATAGAGCCTAAAGACAAGTAACTCAACTGCAATGTATTAAAAATGATAAAAATGATATATATTTGTCTAATAGATCACAATACATGGATATAAGACACGTCAACAGCCTAGTGCTTAAATATTGCAACTATTTATACAATCATAAGTTACTTAAGTTATAAGCTAAAAACTCCTCAACTGAATAAAAGGCAGCTTTTAACAAGAATGCTTTCAATTTCTTTAGGAATTTAACGTAAGGTTCAGTCTTTACTGTATTTGGAAGTTTGTTATATAAGAGGGCTCCAATATAATAAGGATTATTTCTAAACAATTCCAAATTATGATGCAAATATTGTAAGTTCAGTCCATGCCGAGTACTATAACTATGATGTTCGTTCTGAAACGCAAAGTCATTTATATTTAAAATGACGAATTTCATCAATTCGTAAATATAAATGCACGGAAAAGTCATAATTCCTTTAGTAATGAAGGTGGATTTGCTTGACTCCCTATAATGTAATCCAAATAAGCACCGTATGGCTCTTTTTTGGAGCAAAAAAACTCTATAAGCAGATGCACTATGACCCCACAAGACAATTGCATACCTTATGAAGCTCTCAAAATGCGAATAATAATAAGCTACCAGTTTTCTAAGTACTTTGAGCGCATAACAGATACTAGAAATTTTCTTGCACATGAAGTTGACATGATCCTTCCATGAAAGCGCCATATCGATATGCACTCCTAGCAACTTGAAGGACGTTCTTTGTTGAATGGATCTCTTGTTGAAGTTTAATAATAAGCTCTCTGTATAGCTGGATTGTAATGGGTGGAATTCCATAAAGTAAGTTTTACTTTGGTTCATCGCCAGATTATTACATGAAAAGTACCTGTCCAAGTTAGTTATATTTTGATTAGCTTCCCTTGTTAACGTGTTCTGACTTTTGTTGTGGCAAATAAGGGTAACATCATCCGCAAAAGCACAATGCTCGACATTTAAAAATTTACCAATATCGTTGATATAAAGTAAAAACAATAAAGGGCCGAGAACACTGCCTTGAGGAACTCCCACGTTTCTTAGCTTTTTTTGGGACCTGTTACATTTGTATTCCACAAATTGTGATCTATTTCTCAGGAAACTTTCGATTAGCATATTGCATTTTCCCCGTAGGCCATAAGAATCTAGTTTATTGAGTAGTATTGTATGATCAACACAATCAAACGCCTTGGATAAGTCGACAAACAGAGCCAAAACTCTTTTGTGATCATCAATATTTCTGTATATAAGATCCAAAATTCTGCACAAAGCGGATATAGTAGATTTTTTTTCTTGGAAACCATGCTGCTCCTTTACCAATACCTCGTTTTGTTTTAGAAAACTAATCATACGTTTGGCCAGTAATTTCTCAATTATTTTCGAAAAAACCGATAACAATGAGATTGGACGATAATTTTTTATCAACTTTGGATTCCCACTTTTGTGTAGACACACTACTTTTGATATTTTTAAAATATTCGGAAAGTGCCCTTCCTGAAAACAGTTGTTTATGAGGTCGCATAATGGTTCTACAATGAATTTGGCGCATTTTTTCAAAATGAGCGAAGAAAAGTTGTCCTCGCCATGTGAATTTGAGTTTTTTAAATGTTTTATGACATCCAATAGTTCACCCTGTACTACAGGTGCAAGAAAAATACTATTGTTGATTAATTTGGATTTGTTTTGAACAGTACATGGCCGATCCCTGTTTAAGTTATTAACAATATTTTTCGGCAAACTTATAAAAAAATCATTGAACTCATCTGCAATTCGGGCTTTGTCCGTGACAACACAATTATTTATTACCATATTAGAATTGTCGTTCACTGAAATGTTTTTCACCGTACGATTGATCAAGCTCCAGACTGTTTTTGTTTTATTGGAAGCGTTTATAAGCATTTTAGTGTTATGTAATCTCTTAGCGAGTCTAACTACCTTCTTATATATGGATTTATAAGTATTATAATACACAATATTTATTAAACCTGATAATTTTAAGTAAGACATATTCTTTAAGTTGGTTGAAGAAACTATAATACCAGGTGTGATCCAATCGTTACACTTGTTATTTGTTCTTAGTCGTCTAGTTCTAAGCGGGAATGCTAGGTCATAATGGTAACGTAGCTGATTAATAAAATTTAAGAATTTATTATCAACACCTACTTGATCGTCAAGCTGTATCTGCCAGTTAATATTCATTAGTCTCTTTAAAAAAGTCAAGGTATTATTTTCGGAATACACTCTAATTTGTCGCGATCTTTGTCTATGCCTAGCATCACACGAAAAGCCTATTTTCTGCGCACTGTGGTCGGACAAACCGTTATGCAGTATTATTTTAGTTTTTATTGACCTGTTAAAATTAGTAAACATATAATCTATTGCAGAAGCGCTATTTTTCCCAATTCTAGTAAATTCATAGAATGTTGAGATTAGATTAAAAGAATTCGTAATATCGATGAGCATGTGCTTGTCTCTTGAATCAGAAAGAAGGTTAATATTAAAATCACCGCACAAAATCAACTTAGTATGATTCATATCGCAAATTATAGATAAACATTCATCAAGTTTTTTAAAAAATACGCTAGTTCCGCAGTTTGGTGACCTGTACACACATACAATAATTATTATCTCGTTTTTTAGAATTATTTTAGCAGCAGCACTCTCAAAAATTTTATCGGCATTTAAATGATCAGTTTCGTAGATCGCCTGAATTTCCAGGTCAACTCTTCCCAAAATCATGACGCCACCGTGCGTAAAATTTGTTCTATTATAACTTGCACCAATTTTAAAACCACCTATGCTAATTAGCTCACAATCACTTACCGAGCAAAACGTTTCGGAGATACACATTATATGAACTTCTTCATGTAGTAGAGTGATCTCCACTTCTTCAATTTTGTTCTTTAGCGATTGTAGATTCTGATGCATAACGCAAAAATCATTTTTATCATACGAATTAAGATTTGATGTATTCACACAATCATTGTCATTGTTTTTTAACATATTATTACACTTTATTCCGTTTACAAAATAAAGATTAGTCCTGTTATCACTACACCCTCGTAATTTAGAAACGTGCGACTTCCGCTTTCCGAAAAAAATGAAATTTTTTTACCATAACTCCACTTGGCCAAATTTCCGGTTTATAAAGTTTATCCAGCAAGTCGTAGTCCGCGCCGACCATAAAAGAAATGCTATTGTACATATATCACGTACAACAAATTAAAATTAAAGCTTCTAATATAAATGTAATAGTTATTTATATGACTAGGCTAGAAACTGCACTTTTTTAGAGATGATTGATTTAGAAAGATTTATAAATGAAGCTCCAAATGAAGATTACCTTATAATGAAAGTAAGTAAAATTATTCTTTTTATCCCACCTAATTAAAAAAACGCCTCTTTGTTAGACAGCTTTAATATTTGACTTATATGGCGCTTGTCAAATTCAGGAGCTACTGGACATGAAAACTAAAGATGTCATTCATTGATAGAGGGGACCTTATAGTCATAGCTATTCCTCACACAAAAACTAAAAAACCTCGTACTTACTGCGTGCAGAAGTGAACTGGATTGACATAATTCGAAAATACATGTCGCTCAGACCAAACACAGAGATTAAAAGTTTTTTTTTTTATTTTATTCAAAAAACCAGCGGAGCAGACAACCTGTGGGGATTCATCCGTTTGGAAGTATGTCGTCAAAAATAGCAACATATTTAAAATTAGAGAATCCCAAAGATTATACACTATTTAATATACAGGACACAGGTCATTGCTTCAGAAGGAGCAGTGCTACAGCTCTGTCAGGGAATGGGATAGATGTAACAACCCTGAACCCTGGAAAAGTAGCACAGTCGCTGAACAATATATTGAAGATTCTTTGGGTGTTAAAATAAACATTGCACAATTACCACTGGTAGAATCCTCGTAGACTGCGATCTCTGGCAGGCACGACCCGGCTGTATGCTTCGCGGAGACGGCTCCGCTTGGCTGCTGGTGGATTATGGTAGGTACTCTTCTCTGCAATCAGGTGATGACGGTTTCAATAATTCGCCGCAACAGTCCGAGCATTAACCATGCTATTTATATGACCAAGCGGAGGGGGAGAAGCGTCAATGCAAGTAGGTGACGTCAATCGAGTCAGAAATTGTTGTCTGTCGCACCACAATTATTCCAACTTAATTCCTATATTTAGAGATCAATTATTGTCTATTTACAATTAGTTATTGACCACTAGATTTCTTAAAGGTTTAGCTGTGATTTTAATGTGTGAAAAGCGTATGTTACATTTTTTGAGACCTCCCTATTCCCAAATATTCGACAGTCGCTACTAGCTATTTGTTCCTCTAATTATGAACGCTTCCGGTTTATAATTTATAATACCCAACCCCTGTTAATGGTATAAATCTCCTGCGGACATTTATTTTACTAACGAATCGCTTTTCAAGCTAAATTTTTTCTATATTCGTATACACTATATTATAGTGTATACGAATATAGTGACTATAATATTCAAAATAATTATATGACATCCATTTGTCAGCGCATGACTCGGTTTTTCAATTAATCGACTAGTCAAAAACGACTGATGTAGTTTAAACTCGGAACGCTCAAATAATGAATGGGAAAATATTTATTCGACAGTTCCTTAAGGATAACTAAATTGCTTAAGAGAATTGAAGCCAATAATGATCGCTCATTAATTTTAGTCGATTGCTCGAATAAAGGAATTAGTCGACTAATCGAATAGTTCGGTTATCGATATTTCAATTAATCGATTAGTGATTATGACTAGTTTCTTACTTCGACTAGTTTACTACATCTTTCAGAAAAATTGCGACCACGTAAAATAATTATGTTATAGCTGAACTTCGTTGCAATAAAAACAAGACTAATGTGGCTATAAATAGTCGCAAATGCCGACATTCGCAATTAAAATTATTTAATTTTATTAAAAAGAAACTGTGGATTAAAAAATTGATTATGCCCCAGAGTGAGCTTTCCAAAAAGTTCTGCCTTACGCGATTTATGAGTAAGAGTTTTGAGCTTAATCTCTCGAGGTTCATATAATTTTCTATTTGTCTATTAAGACGTGAATCATTTGATCATAATTTCGAGCCAATTAAAGAACGAGAACTCTTAATTAGGTAAGCTAATAACTGCCTTTTTTCCCTGCATCCTTTTAATTTATTCAACGATTTTGTGTCCATAATAAAAACTCAAGTTGAACAACGAGCAATATAACGAAAGAAAATTGGCAGAGGGAGACCCATAAAGTATCAGTTAGCAATAAAAAGCATTCATTTATTTCTTTAGATACAATGAAAATCAAACAATTTTAATTTCGTTGGCATTTTTGCTGCGTAAACGCATTGGGTTTCACTTAATTAAAAAGGTACTTGGCATTTTCGACATTTAATTTAAAATTTCTTGGTTTGAAAGGATGATGCTGATATTTTCAGTCGAGATTATTTGTTTTATAAGAGGTTGCCTATCAAAAGAGCGAATGAAATGGAATTGAAGTCAATAACGGTTATTAAAATTTCGCTGATCTAGCTTGTGTTATCTTTATTCAGATTAATTCGCTTACACTTTGTAAATGTTATAGTTCTTCAAATATTTGACGGAAATTTATTTTCGTCAAAAAAAAGAGAACAGATGGCTCCCTTCATATATTTGAGGAATTCTATGAAGGAAACACATTTAGTTGATGTAATGTCGTGTGAACTTTTTAAATGTAATTCAGTATATATCTAATCAGAGAACAAGCAGCTCGCAGAACATATGTCGGTTGCTCTGATATATTACGGTCAGCGCAGTTTTCTGAGCTGCCGCGCGTTCACATAGAATGCCAGAAATATGTTAGCGGTCGCCGAGCTTACAGAATGGCCATTCTTTGTTGCGAGAGCGCAAATTGAATTTCACTCGACCCAGACACCGATATTTTTTACGAAAGAATATACTTCATTAGCGACACACAAATGTAAAAAGTCAATTATTTTTCTCAAAATTAAAGAGTGGCCGAATATTTAGCATTCCGTGTAGAAACTTTAATGTAACACAGGTACAAATAGATTTATTAGTTCAATTAAGAAAATGAGACTACGCATTCGGTAAAAATGTTCGGAAGTAGAATGCAGTAAAATTGTGGTTGAAACGGATGTAAATATAATTTGTATAGTTGAATACGGGGTGATAAATGTCTTTTATGGACTATGAGGGGTTCCTTTTTATGGCCGTACTGTACTGTACCACTAATAAAAAAAAACAACAACAACCAAAACCATACGTACACAGAACTATCAACATGTGGTAGCTAGAGGTAATTTATTACAATTAGAAACCAGAACAACGTGGATAATAGTTACCATACAAAGTGGCAGATTTGATAATAATCGGAAACTAGTCCGTTTACACACACGTATATAACATTTAGTGACGATATTGTAGGTCAACCGTTTGATACACGCCCGATTGGCAAACGATCAATCTATTTAACAGTATTTTTTTTAATTACGGGTTTAATCAAAGCTTATTGGGTTGCGATGTTGTAACATCAAATTCTGTTTGACACAGAACCTTTTATATTATTTTGTAACACGCGCGCCGTCTTTTGTGAAACTTTGATATTAATTATGAACTCGTGAAAATTTTAATTAAAATACACTAACAAAATTTTAATTACCGTTAAAATTACTAAGAACAAAAGGACGGATTTAATTTCGCAGTACATATCTCGTATTTACGTGACGAATTGAAGTCAATCACTTAAAGTTATTTGAAAGTATTTTTAAATATAACATTCAAACGACCACCATTATGCACACACACTTTGGCGAAGTAACCAAACAATTTTATACAAGCTAAAATTTACATATTGGATATTCGCTGTTTGTTTATTCAAAATTGATCAGGTACACACGCTTGAATACAGCATTTGGTAGGAATTCAATTCGACGTAGTCGTACCTACCAGTTTTGTGTGTTAGCTAAATACATTGTTACATATTCCGATTGAAATGTAGCTGAAAATTTATTGAAAGAGATTTTTGTTTATTTACAATACAGTTTCCAATAGAGCAAAAAATAATAAAAAGAGGAAATATACGGTTTGAACAACTAATGTTACTACATTATTTCGAATTGTTGTGTTTTTTGGTACATTTTTTTTTCTGATGCAGTACTATTATAAAACAGTAGACTTAAATCCACTTAATTACGTAGTCAACACATTAAGAGAAAAATATTATTATACTGCTGATGTAGTAAAATTTGAACTTTTACCGTCACCAAAAATAATTCCAAACAACACTTTGTGATAATATTTAGAAATTCGATCATTATCATGTCGAATATTTTTCATTTCGTTCACTTTTTTCCCACGATCTAACAATAAATGCATCGAAGTAGAGAGCGCAGCGAAATTTAATAACGAAAATTAACTTACCGACTCGCTTATTTAAAGGCAGACTTAAATCAATTTAAAGTATAATCGAGTGCAAACGCACGATGTTCAAGTGATTGCCTCTTGAACTTCTGCGATTGGAGATGGCCTTTCATTGTATTGTACAATAACGTGTAAAAAGCGTGTGTCAGATCACTCCAGCACACATTAGTCGTCGTTAACATTTGTAATCACACTATCGAAGAAGCGCTTCAGGAATATACGAAGTTTATGATAAAATATACCTAGGAAGCTAAAAAGATTGGAAGGACATGGACCTACTATTAATTGAGCTTCATCCGTTCATTGGCGTTTTCTATTGTCTGGAGGGACGCTTCGCTGCAGAAAAGAATCTGTGTAGGAGATGTGGACTACAAATGAAACGATAAGACGCAACACATTCATGTTTCGGGTTCGGAACAACCAGAGTAGAAAGGAGGACAGATAAATTAGCTGCATTTCAGGATGTTTGGTAAGTTTTCGTGTATAATTGTAACAAACCTTTGGTACCATAAGATTGCAACTGTAAACGAACAGCTTGTGGTATTTCGTGGAAAATTTCCTTTCAAACAATAGTAGTAGTAGTAAGACTTTATTTATTTAAATTAATAAATTTATACAAATAATTCCTATTCCCAAAATATACATCATACCTACCAAAAAAAAAATTGCATAACGAACATAACAAAACCACCCTCCCTCCCCTCATTCCTTAATCCCATTCTTTCTTCCAACTCCTTCCTCCACTTATCGCACGCCCTCCTTTCCTCATCCCAATCGTACCTACTCTCCTCTATCCACACCTTTCTATATCCCACTTTCACTCTCCGCCTCTTATCTCTTTCGGTCCTCACTATTTTTCTTAACTTCTCCTGCACTCGCCTTTCTTCTATTGTCAGGTCTTCGTGGTTGAAATTACTGGTTCCTTTTAGCCTCCCCCTTATTCACCATTAACTCTCTCTTCTCCTCCCACCTCGCCACTTTCGTCGCCATAAATTCGTGTCCCGTTCCCCTATTTACAACCCTTGCACTCTTTATCTCTACCTCCACGCCCAATTTTGCCCTTATATATCCTCCTAGTTCCTTTTCTGAATCTCCCACCCCACTTCCTCTTACTATTATGTTATTCCCTCTTCTAGATCTTTCCTGTATCGCAACTTCATCCTTCAACTGTCTCATTCTCTCCCTCACTCCTCTCCATTTCAACTCATTTCGTGTCTGTTTCTCCCTTACATTTTTTAATTCCCCAATCTCCTACCTTACAAGCTTCATTTCTTCCTTTATCTCTTTCAACTCTCTCCTCACGTTCTCCATCTCCCTCCTTATATGTATGTCCTTCGTCATGTCCAATTTAGTCATTATGTTATCCATCTCCTTCCCTTTTATCCTTGCCACCACTTTATCTTCCTTCTTTCCTGGAGACCTCTTCGTCGTGTTACTTCTGATATCTTCTTTCTCCTTCCTAACTTTCCCCTTCACCCCGGTGTCCCTTTTCCTCTTATAGAAATCTCCGACCGAACGTGTGCTATTCGTCCTCTCCCTTCTTGCGCTCATCCCCCTTGGGCCACTTCCTTCAAACAACTTAATTTCTTTCTCTTAAAATCCACCCAATTTACCGTCGTGAAAGTCAAACCGCGATATTACTTAACCGAAAACAACTTTCGCTGCAAATGCTTTAATAAAAAGTAATTAACGCTTAGCGGTTAAAGTGTTTCGCTCTTTCTTTGTGCCACAACAAAACAACACGTGTGACAATAACCTTTGCGGTAAACAAAACGATAAACACGTTATCCCGTCGCATCTGTTACCTGTCCGTAAATATAAACGTTCGATAAAAATCCCGTAAAAAACTGCACTTACGATAAAACTTTACATGCACACATTCGCTATCGCCGTATCGCACCTGTTACCTCACGATGCTACACCTATCCAACTCTTAAATCACTCTTTCAAATAATATATTCAGTTCAAAGCCAGCATTGCCTGTGTGGATGTGAAAACAGCTTACCTTCATAACTTACACTGGAAAAGTATCCGGCTCAATTCCAGAATCAGAATTTCGGTGTTGTTACGAATGATTCAGTAACATTTTATACCGGACGTGGTATTACCACGACGTCTTTTGCGTCAGTACCGCTGGGCGGACGTCTTTTGATGTAGTTTTGATATGGTTTATCGAACACGCCCAACCACAAGGCATAACATGATTGAACGAATGCCATGTCATAACTACAATTTCAAGAGCTGAACTGAAATCGAAGCTGCAGTGTTCAGTATTGAAGAAAGATATAACACTTGTATTTTGAAAAACGGTGAAAATTCATAAATTCTATGAATCTGCTCATTTGAATATGTTTTATATTGTTTCATTCTCTGTTTAATTAAATAACGTTAAAGTTTGTTTGTTTGAGTATTATCGTTACATAATTTTCTAACTAATTGCTGTGTTCCTTACGAATGATCCTAGGTGAGTATCCTAAGCCGATCGGGGCCAAACTTTGCCTGCCCCAACTCCTTATTCGGCCTTTTGAGAACGCTACGCAAAAAATTAGGGACCAATACCACCCAGGGCGGGATTTAGAACACTTTGAATTTTCCATAATATATTACAATTTTCGCACAATATAAATATTTAATAAATAATCATCATAACACAATAAATTTTGATAACTTTTGGCCAATTCAAGTTAAAATTGTGGCCATTAAACTAAAATTACACGTATTGTAATATAAGGAAAATTCAAAGTGTCCTGGGTGGTATTGGCCTTTAATTTTTTGCACAACGTCTTCAAATGGCCTAAGGAGTTGACATGCAAAGTTTGGTCCCAATCGGCTTAGGACACCCACCTAGGATTCCTCGTTAGTCAGATTGTGTCATTTTGCAAATAATTTGTCTTTCAAAAACCCTCACAAATGAAAACGTTATGCATAAAGCACTTTATGTTCGTAAGTACGATAAGTAAATTAAAAAAAATCAATCAGTAAAATCGATTACATTCCGTGTCGAAGTCGTTAGCAATAAATTCGCATTGAAACGATATATCGGGGTATAACACCTACGGAGAAAAAAAAACTTTAGCAACCTACTAATCTTAAAGTACCTCTTCCAAGCTTCATCAATCCTCCTTTTCGGGTCACTTTCTTTTGTTATTTAAGGAATATTTTATTTATTGCTATTAACTACGCCTTTAAACTACCGCATTCTTCCTAGTTGTTATTATTTATTTAATACTTATGGGCGCTAAATTATTAACTACACATGGCTCATAATTCAATGAAGAGAACCCTTAAATTTATTGCATTTCAGTTTATACACAGATGAAAACTTTATTGCTACGTGTTCCGGAAGAACTCGGGCTATATGAATGACCGGATTTCAGCCGTTTCGATGGTTCCCAACAGTGAAAAAAATTACAAAGTAAAAGCCTTATTATATTTTACGATATATCTCTATAACCAAATATCTATAGAATGTATTTCGTATAAAACGGAAAATGATATATACGCGCCATTGTTAAAAAAGTAATAAATTGAACAAAATCTTAGAAATACGTCTGCGAATACAATGATTCTTAGAACATTATCATTTAAGGGCATAAAAATAATTGTACATCCAGGGTGTACTTTCATATTTTTATATTTTACGAGTATATCAAAAGGGGTGTAGATATCAAAAATTAGTATGGCATTTTTCATTTAAATTGTAAATATGAATTTGTGGCTTATTTTATTTCACTCGCTTCGATATTAACCCTCTTTAAATGCAAATACATTTCGAAATTGCCCTATTTCATTATAAATCAAATAAAATCTTCAAATTTGAAACAAGCCATTTTTCTCTGTTCATATACAGATTTAAGATAATTTAGGGTGTCGTAACTTATTACGTATATGTTTTGGACACCTACGTTTTGTTTGTATGTGTCCAACACCATAGGTGCAGAATGAATGGAATGACTCTGCTTTGGTTGTTAGAGGTAAACGAGCCAAGTTGACTTTGGCGTGGGTCGCAATCTTGACAAAGATGTTGAACCCATCCAACATCACTGCCACATTTTTTCCAAAGTGGTTGAACACACGTAGTTTGCGACGATTGCATAGATGGGATCGTTCCGGTGCCACATCACATTTTGACATTGGGTATGGAGCTGCTTGAGTTCTTTGTTTGATTGTTGCATTATACACATTGTTTGGAATATGGTGAGTGGTCCAATGTGAACACGCTTGTTGCGTACCTTTTCAGAGCTTGTGGAAGCTGCCAAGGAAACTACAGTTTTGCCTCCCATTGGTTATTTTGTGATTGTGATAGAACTATTAAGCAGCACGCGCACTGCTTCCGCTCGGTTGGGCTCGGTTAAGCACCGTTCGGTTCGGCACCGGCCAACACGCGCGCACTGGTTCGGACTGATCGGGAATATTATGTCGGCTACAACTATCCATGCTCAGTACATATTTGTCTCCTGTAGCAGTCTTTGTTGTTATAAAAAATGAGTAGCTCATCGGATGAAGAAGACATTGTGGTAGCTGTGGCATGCTATGAACTAGAAAAAAGGGCTCCGAGATTTTGGATACATTATATTAATTTGAAGAGATCTAAATATGGGGAGTTTTATCATGTATTTCCAGATTTGCTCAGAGATGAACAGAAGTTCTTCAAAAATTTTAGAATGTCATGTGAAAAGTTTTTTGAGTTAGTGAAATTATTACCTATTACCAATTATCGGAAAGCGATTTCACCCGAAGAACGTTTAGCTGTTACATTGAAGTAAGTATTCAATATTGCTTGATATAATTATGCTATTCTGTGGTATCTATTGTAGGTAGGTACATATGAAAAAAAAGAAAGACAAATAACATTTTTATTTACATTTTATCTTTGGTAAGAATTATAGTCGAATGGTGGGAAATAATCTCCAGAAACTTGTTGGTGGTGGGAGGTGGTGGTGTACTGTTTGCTGAGAACTGAATACTTGCAGCCGCCTGTAGATTGCGTAGCTCATACTCTGTCACTAGAGCCGATATCTTGCCTTTAATTTCGATCTGTAGATCAGGCCTGACCGTTTCTTCCATTGCTCCAAAAATTTCTCCAGATGATCCGCCTTTCGAGGTACTTTCGACTACTTTTTATCGAAGTAATTCTTTAGCACTTGTGCCATGGGAGGAAGCTGCCGTTGACCTTTTGGTTCACTAGAAGATCGGGGTTGGTTATCCGACCCATTTCATATGGGAGACGGAACGGAACTGTTACCAGCAGAGGTACTCGCAATGGACTTGTCTGTCTTCTCATTCTCTTCTTC
Organism: Pyrocoelia pectoralis; assembly: GCA_036250285.1. Taxonomy (NCBI): domain Eukaryota; kingdom Metazoa; phylum Arthropoda; class Insecta; order Coleoptera; family Lampyridae; genus Pyrocoelia; species Pyrocoelia pectoralis. The sequence continues at coordinate 32,223,139 of CM070075.1, read as the reverse complement.
CAGTAGATCGTCAGACTCCTCATCATTTTCCTCACTTTGCTCTGAGTCCTGCGACACATTCCACGTCTGGCTCCGCTCGCCAAGATATGGAAGCAGAAAGTTCATATTTTCCTGGTACTTCCATAATTTGGGCTTCTTAGCTTCTTACCCACTATGCGTCTTGCGCTTTTGCATAGCCTTCCGATAGGCGTCACGAAGAGCGGTCCATTTTTTTTACATTGTTTGTCTACAAGAATATAATTTTGATAAGTACTATAGTGATACAATATGTGAACTGATTAAATATTTCCCGTTTTATAGATTTCTCGGCTATGGTGATTCATTTTCATTGATTTCCTTCAGCTACAGATTGGGGGAAACTACGGTAAGGGAAATTATTTACGATACATGCAACAAGATATGGACGACACTTGCACCTCTGGTGATGCCCACTCCAACTGTAGAGCATTGGAAGCAAATAGAAGAAGGATTTGCCCAAAAGTGGAACTATCCAAATTGTTTGGGAGCACTTGACGGCAAGCACGTCATGTTTGAAAAGCCACCAAATACAGGATCTCAATTTTTCAATTAGAAACAGCAGTGTAGCATTGTATTGCTAGCTTTAGTGGATACAGACCATAGATTCATAACGGTTGACGTAATAGTGATGGAGGTATATTCCGTGTCTCCCAACTGGGAAAAAGCTGCTCTCTGAAAAATTGGACATTCCTCAGAACAAGGCCCTGCGGAGTTCAAATATTGCACTACCTCGCGTTATTGTTGGGGACGAAGCATTCCTCTTGCTGCCAAATCTAATGAGACCATATCTAGGAGTCCAAATGGCAAACGATTAGTAGTAAAGAGAAGGAATTTTATCGTAACTTCTCTTTATTATTTAATACTACCTAATATGTATCATAATTTCATGCATTACTAACACGAACAACAAAAAAATACTTTTTAACACATAACCTCATATAAAAATTTTTTTATTGTGGACTTGAAAAAGCCTGAATAATTTAAGGTGAAACGTTGTCAACCATCAACAAAATTACAAAAATGACAGAAGCTAAACCCTTCATCACATAATTAAAAACATTGTCGTGAACCCAACAACAAATTCCCTATTATTATTGCACAATGCTACAGCACAGACAGTGCCTGGCATTGCTGCTCTGAAAATTCAGTAATCCGGTTAGGGTTGTTAAAGTTTGATTGTCTCTCTGGAACAAAAAGTTGCAACAGAACAAGTAGCTCGCCTCGTATCGAATACATCTGCATATAGAGATACCTCTACCAAAGGACGTTCAGCTAAATCTGATCGTGATCACACGGGCCAAAATACGAGGTGGTCGTTATGAACGTTCACAGAGACTTTGGTTACCTACCTATAATAAAAAAAAACGTTATCCTGACAAAATAGGAAATTATTATTAACAATGGTGGAATTACATTAGTAAAATGTCAAAAACGTTCCAGATATGACCGGACTAAAATTAAGTAGTTCGGATACATTTATTCCTCTATATGCATCAGCAAAAACAAAGATCCACTTTGGACTTTACTTTATCAATTATTATTTGAAGTGGAAGTAAAAACTTACCCAATTTAAGCGCACTTAATAATCTCTTTTCAGGATTTCATTTCATTTCTTCTGTCGTCATTAAATTTAATCTCTAACAATATTCCAGATATTGTAAGAAATTTTTGTGGTGGAATCTTCTTTCAAACTAGTATTATGGCTGAATAGTCAAGTTAAACGCCATTGAGCGTTGAAGCCATTCCGGAATCTAAACGCGGACAGGAAATGAAATGCCGCGTTATTTATCAAGCCGCGTGTTTCAGTACGAGATATGAGGCGATACGGCTGCGAGAATATCCTCCCATACATATAAATTTCATTATTATAACAAAGTTAATGAAAGGATAACTACGTAAAGATAAAAGAATTTCTAACCGCGAATATAAATGTATGAAAATTATGCATATAAGCTTAAAATTATACCGTACCAATCTTTTCTCTTTGCGTTAGTTTAGTTTGAGTTTTTTCATACCCGTAACACGGGGTTTCGGATTTTTTGTTTACATAAATTCGTATAAGAGGGCACCCAAACTGAAAAACTGTAATCGATGAGCAATCAACCAAACGCTCCAAAATTAAACTGGATATGCACTCAAATAAATCGTCTCCGTATGGCAATAACCCTCAAACTTACATCAATAATATACCCATGACATTTTAGATCCCCTCCTTACTTCCAAGTAGATGAGAAATAAAATACGAGGGTTCTTCTCTACCTTGCATGATATGAAATTTTGCAACAAATTTTGTTTAGCATTTTATGGAAATTTCATTACAGTAAAGGTTAGCAAATGTTTAAAGTAGGTACTTAGTAGTTTGTTTATAACTTCAAGCGCCGTAAATAATATTTTGACGGTAACAATTTGATCGGAACCCGTACTATATTTCATAAAGTCGGTCTTTTATTTCGCAATCCTCTCCATCATATGCAACGGCTCTACTGAATTTAAACGTGGTAAATCTTCGACATAAGACTAAAGGCGACCGTGTTTATCTAGAGCAGACTGAACTTAGTAGTGGATACTTTGGTGGCGAGCTCTTCGAAGTAATAGTCAAAGACGGATATTGGAAACCGATCTCACTTGCATAATAATAAAATATTCATTAAAGTACCTTTCATAATTTAAAAACCCACTTCACAAACAAAGTTTTGATTTTTACATATCGAATGTAATTTTAACCAAATTAAATCATCATTACCAACAAGTCGATCCTGCGTACAAAAGAAAAGTATAAACTGTGTGGTTAATCTGCGCTAAACATCTCCGGCAATTTTTAAAGCAAGTGAATATCATAATCTGACCGACATTTCAACTCTAATCGCAGGAAGCTTGTTAATAAATAAATTAGTCATTCCTTACTGAAGGTAGCGTCCTCCTCGTACTACTTTAAATTAATATTAAACACACTTAACAATCTGATCATAGCCCAAATAGCGTAAATCATAGTTCCATTTTGTAATGTTTACTGGTGCTGGTATTGAATTGCTCCCCCATCCTTCATCCAAGATAACTGGCAATTTCAATGCGTCTCATCTTCGCAGATTTGGCGAAGACACTAAGAGTAAACACGTAGTGAAATCCATCATTGCTGGGAGACGCTGTGAGTGAGACCATGAAGTCTGAATAAAGTCGTACCTTTATCGGATTGCAATAAACTTTACAAACTAAAACAAATCGCGTTATTGAACCTTTTACTTACTTAAAAATAGAGATCCTTGAAGAAAAAACTTAATAAAACTCTCCTTCCTCTTTATCTTCTATGTTTGTGTCAGCACCTTTAGTGACATTTCACTCATTCGATATTCTATATCTAGTTTCATTTTTTGATGTATCAGCTGTAAGTGCAACAAGAACCTTTCGACCGTGCATCCGATCCTGAAACTCATTTTCATTAAAAGGAATAGGACCTCGTTTTGAGTAAGAGTCGGGTCCATGTACGTTGTTTTGAACAGCCTCCATTTGGATTCTGCTTTATTCCAATGTTACAGTGTTGTATTTCGGGTTATAGGAAATTTGCCCAAAAGATCCTACGTTTATGCATACAAACTCCTCGGAAAACAGAAAAGAAAGATCGCTAAAACGCCATTTTCTTTGGCATATTCTAAAGCTTTTAGGCTTTTGTGAGAGCTATGGCCACGAGCAATAAATCTTGGAATAATGGCAATAGGATCTCGCGGTTTCTTTTGGATCGTACTCTTGCCGGATTCATTCATATTTCAGATATTTTTTCCGTTATTTTCTGAAAGTTTTCAAAATATTTTTCAATATTTTGTTAGACAAACGTTTGGGAAAAGTATTTTCAGGGATTCTGAGTTCAGAAAATTGTTGACCCACTTCCAACCATCCACTTACCTTGCCTTATTAAAGTTATGTTAAAAAAATTTTTTTTTTCAATAAGCTGAAAAACCGGTTTTCGTAGATAGGACTTTGTTATCCGAAGAATTTGGATTTCATTCCTTTAAGTGGTTCATTAATTCATCAATTATAAATGCGGTTTGTCACTAAATTGTATATTACCTTATATGGCTCACGGAAAATAACTTTTATATTATTTACAGTAAGTTGCTGTTCGAAAACAGAAAAGTGATTTACGTATAAGTTGAGAACGCTCGGTTAACCTGATGAAACCAGCTAAATGGTGTATCTGTACTATGTGTATATAATAAATATGCAAAAGCGCGAGATACTTTCTTTTTTGAGATAGATTTCGTAGATAGATGATTTTCATAAAAATGTTAAAAAGCTGCTTAATGCTATCATATATGAAATCAGGACTAATATTTCTAAAAAAAAAGATGTTTGCTTTGGCGTTTTATTCAATTTCGTTATGAAGTTATTGCCTTCCATACACGTTAAAAACCCTACTTTACATATATATGAAGATGAAAATAGAATTAAATTGTGGAGCAGTTTTTTTACCTTTATTTTGGTCAAGTTTTCTCATGAGAGTAGAATTAAACCCTTGCAAATCTAAACGTATGTAAAGTGTAGGTACATTTAACTACTTTTAAAGAATTTCCTTGTGTTCTCATAACACAAGCCCTTTTTGATGTTTCGGTCGAATTTAAATTCGTCACCAATAATTTGTTTCAAAGTTTCAAAGATAAATAAATGAATTACATCTAAATGCCTTTGCATCTGTGAATGTAAACTATTTTTTATACAAAAGTTATAATTATTTATTAGGCTCTATTAGAGAATTAGCAAACAACACTTTTAGGAAACACAAACTGAAATATCAATAAAATTGTCCTTTGGGCAACAGTGCCGAGCAAAGTAGGGGGCATATTGTACCAAGGTCACTTAAAGACAAAATACCTGTCGGTCTCATGATCATATTGACGATATTTTTCTATTTCAAATCCACTATCACAACCATTATTATGTGTAGTTTTTTTATAACATCCAAATCTATGCCTGTGATTGTAGTTCCGCGTTTTGGAAAAAAAACGCCTGACAGTTTTGTCATCGTTTGTGTTTCGGAAACCCGGTTTAGGCTTATCAACAATTAAACCACAACGATCTTTATATTCTTTTTGTATTCGAGCTTTATTTTGAACTACAATTAATTTATCTGCATGGCCACGCGTTTGCCATTTTACTATATATATTTGTATAATAAATATAAAAGACATTCGCATCCACCCATGTAAACCAGAGAGGCCGAATGCTAAGTTCTCAGTTTTTATTTTTCGCAAAATTATTTCGTCAATGTTGCTAAATTGTTTTGATGTTGCACCAGCACCACATATAAAGCATCTCATCGTTGACAAACGGTGGTGAATTTGATGTAATTCGAGGGAAAATCAGTTAAAAGTTAAATCAGATATTGTATATCACGTTGTGCTAAAGTATAATGAAAATTAATTTTAAGTTACCTACATGATTGTTATTAATAATACATTTTTAAAGAACCGGACTGTGACATGTTGATGTATAAGAGTAGAGGGAAAATTTCTTATAGAATTACAATAAAAACAAACCCTTGCCCATTTTCCGTTATTTTTTCACTTTGCATACGCAATTACGAAAATAACTTGTAGGATTTTAACTTTCCGGATTTATGAATGTTTTACACAAAGTTTAAAGGTAATTGTTGTTGTTAATTAATTAGTTAAAGCTAGATAGAATAAAACTTTCCTGCCACAATATCCGTTAACCCAAAGTGTTTAATTAATAAAAAATTCAATCCATGTAACATAATTTAATGTTTCAACTTTACATTTACATATCCTTTCATGACTTTTTACAATTACCGTAAATGTTATCTTTCAATTCCAAATTCTACATTTCTTTACGGGGTTCATCTTTGAACCAGACGGACACTTAAAGTCTTTGGAAAATTCTTCTGAATTCATTAGCGGTACTTGTACTCTATACATTTTACGAGAGTATTCATTTCTGGTAAAGAAGTTATTCAAATAAACTTCTGATTCTATTTCACACCAAAATCGTCCAAAGGAAATCCAAAATAATTGGTTTGGCGTATATTTGCCTAAAGATGGTAAGCGACCTTCGTCAGAATGCATTTGTATCCAATTTTGATATGCTAAATACCCAGCTACAATACCCATGGCATCGGCTTGATCTTCGTTGCTGGTACGCCTTGCCATCGCCTAAGAGAAGTTGCATTAATACTAGTCTTAGTAGTAATTAAAGTAATAACCAAAACATTTTGTTCTACAAAACTGTTTAAAACAACAATTCCCACTCTCTACGAGTGGCAGAATAATTCCAGTAAAGTAAAACTAATGAGAATCACGTATCACATAGATGGTTCCCACTAATGGTACTGGCTCTGGGGTGTACGGGAGCAATGGAGAGGATTGCAGAATTTCTCTAAGCCTGGGAAAAGCGACCGTGTTCCAAGTCGACGTATCTGCAATCCGGACAGCGGTTGCTGAGATACTAAAAGAGAACCTCCCAAAAGGAAAATCTTTATAGTTACAGACAACATAGCAGCGATTGCACCAGTAGATTCATACGTGTGTAAATTCAAGGCTAGTCTTTGAATGTACACAAATGCTAAACGCATTAGGCAAAGGGTAAATAATAGCGGGGAGCACAATAGACCAAAAGGTCGCAGTGCGGGAACCAATCGTGACCACCCCTAAAATAATAAGTAAAGTAATACCTCGTCGTTATGCTTCTGGACATATTGTGAATGCAAGCAATTAATCGTTTCATTTAATTTCGCAAGAGCCCGATCTGAGGCCCAATATCTCTTCAGACCATTTTCGTCATATTCCAATCCCAAACCGCTCAGACCATGATTGATTTCGTGACCAACTGAAGATCCCATTGATGCATAATTCATGTAGTTTGGGAAGTTTGGATTATAAAAAGGACTGGAAATAATTCCTGCCAAAATTTCTGCAAAATACACAAGTAATTCATACGGAATAGTCGACAATCGACTTAGTCATACGTATTCCATTTTGAAGGTAATCATAACGTGCGGTAACTTGTGTAACAGAAGCGCGACTTTCCCAATCATCCCTCTTCGGAACAGTTCTAAACTTGCTATACTTTGCATTTTTAGTATTTTTAGAAATGCTTAAAAGCAATTCTAGGAAATTTTCTTTATATTCCACCTGCAAAATATATTTCAGCATGTAGAAATGTAACTAAAGCCAGTGTACGTACTGGTTCGTAGTAAATTTTATTGTCCATCTAAAATGAAACCATAAATTTCACTTGAATACTAATGAACTAGAACAACACCAATTGTATTTCAAAAAAATGCTTGAGCCAAAATGTTACCATTCCTAGATTAAAATCAAAATGTCAAATATGTATTGAAAAAAATAAAAAAGAAGGATAAAACGAGAGGAAAGCAAGTCCTTGCTGCGGTATGATCAAAAAGTATTCCTAATATTAGTCGATCTGAAGCAAGTGAAATTATAAACGTGGTTGCATGTTTAATGCAGGGGGAGGGGGTTTGGGATTTCGATAACAAATATCTGATAAATGGTACCTGCAGATTGATCCAAAAAGACTACTCGACAGAATGAAGTGAGGAAAATCAGTAACGGTTCAAAATGCAAATGCAAATGAAAAATGCATTACCGGATCCTGCTTTCTTCTTATAAGAAACAAATCGTTCAATTCCAACTGCAATTCCAGAATTTCAGCAACCAACAATATCCAATATACTACAGTGTGTACACGGATTGAGTTCACTATACCTAGGTGTAAATGACCACAAATTTTGAAATTTCAAAACGATTTTTTCAGATTCTGTCCTGTTTTATTGGAAATGAATTTTCATCATATTTTTAATTTTTTTAATTCAAAGCCGCCTTGATCGTGGAACAAAAACTATTTTCTTTGCAGGTAAAGTACCTTTTTTGTGTATCATAGAGCAAAATTTGATTAAGAAAAGCTGTTCAGAATCGAAAAACTGACTATAAAATGACAATCAGTATTGCTTGTAAACAAACGACAATGTTATGTTTGAAATGTTGTATGCATAGATTCCTATTTAATCGATGATAGTATGTTGTCTTATGGCCGGTTTCACCAACAACTATTAAAGCAACGAATAACTATTCGAAGAATAAAATGTATTCTCTAGTTAGAATTAATTTTGTTCCACCAACGACACTTCCTGCACAGTTAGTTATTCGGTGGTTAAATCTTTTTAGAAACATTTTGAGCACTATTTTAAATAACTTGAAGTTAGCTGCGTTGTAACATCTGTGCTGTCACAAGTAACCTATAAAATAATAAAGTCAAGTAGTTTGTGATTAAAGTGTACCTCTATAATGGAAACTAATGTTAAAAAGCGCGATAGAGGGAAGAATTTTACAGAGCTGGAGAAGGAAAATCTGTTAGAACACTCGCTCGGTGTTCATTCTCATGCCCAATGACAAGCATGGAAACTGTCTTTTCCATACGCCATATGACCTTTCAACCACTTTGGGTGTCCTAATGTGATCTTCATTATACGCACGTTCAGCTTTAGTGGTGGGGTTTAAAAGAGGTGTTAATAAATACCGTCTACAAGCATAACCACCATCTCCCAGTAGATAACAGTCATTTAAATTGCCACCTTCAAAGCGTGCTCTTAATGCTGACTGATTAAAAATAGTGGAATCGTGTACCGAACCTGGCCATTTCGCTACTATATCCATAATTTTTAATGTAGGGTCAAATACTGTTTGGACGTTAATAGAAAACCATCCTTTACGATTTCTATACATTTCTGCCATATCGCCGCCAAGTGATTGAATTTTGATGTGGGTGCAGTCAATTGCTCCTAAAACGCTAGAAAAACCACCGATTGTATAAAATTTATTATGGATAGTATTCTTTTCATTCGGTGCTTGTGGTAAGTGAATAAAATGTGGCCCCAATAATGGAATGTAATGGAAAACCTCTGTTAAAATGCGGCTGACACTTGCTTTGGACACCTTAAAAATATCACCAGTACATATCTGAAAAGAGCCAGCCGCATAATATCTCAATGTAAGAAGCAATTGAGTCATTGCAGGTATTGGCATATTGCTACCGCTTCGAGGTTCTAGGTGTTGTCCTATTAGGTGTAAAATTTCTGTTGCGCAGTCTTTTGATACTCGAAAGCGCATCTTAAAACTTATGTCGTCGAACTGTTCTAAAATACTTTCTCTGACGTTAATTATACGTGCTTTTCTAGGGTTCACGGTCATTTCCCCGCCGGTCAATTGCCCGCCGGTAAATTGTTCGCCTGGTAAAAACCCCGCGCGGTGAAATGTTCGCCGGTAAAATGCCCGCCATGACAAAATCCCGTCGGTCAATTTCCCGCCGTAATTTTTGAAAAAATAAGCAATTAAGAAAGTTCTTTTTTAAATAACTTCAGTTTTGTAAACCTGTGTGTCATGCCACTATTTTAGTTTCATTGAAAAAAATATACTAAACCTGCAAATAACCTAGGCGCTTTAGTGGGGGAATAAGCGTAGAAAATGGTGCAACATTTACGTGTTAAGAACGAGCAAACAAGAGATAGTAGGAGGCGAGTATTCATGTATAGTGCCGTAGGTCTGTAAAGGATGTCAAAATGCCATCGGGAAGTGCTTAAAATGGCCGTCGAAAGTATTTTATAAATTTATAACGGTTCTTTTGTTAAACATGGCAATGTCTGGTTTATTAATACAGTCTTCTTTTTTGAATTTAGCATATTTTAATTTACAGTAAACAGCGGCCTCAAATTCATCTTACGCCTCCTGAGCGCATAATCCGCCACTGGCTGCACATAACGTAGGTACATATGTAAGTGGATCTTTATCATAAAAATAGGAGAATATCAGGGGAATCATTTTGCCTACAGCGGCGGGCAAATGACCGACGGGATTTTGTCATGGCGGGCATTTTACCGGCGAACATTTCACCGCGCGGGGTTTTTACCAGGCGAACAATTTACCGGCGGGCAATTGACCGGCGGGATTTTTTCGGCGGGGAAATGACCGGATACCCTTTTCTAGTATTTAAGTCTTCTTCATCAGAGGATGAAGATGATGAAGATGTAAGAATCCTACGTTATTAAAACACAATTGAACTGTCTATAAACTTTTTTCACTATCGATTATTCATTTCTCAAACAGTTACAAACTCAAATTATATAACCTTACTCATTATTCAACGAATAAAAATTTTAACCTTGGTCGGTTAGTTTATTACGAGATCTATTCAACAAACAATATTAACTACAGTTGGTGGAACAAAAAACCACATATTTATTTGTAGGTTAGTGTAACTGACGAATAAATTGTTTAACTGTAGTTGGTGAAACCGGCCCTTAATAAATAAAAAACGGTTTCATGAAATTCTGCCGATTATTTTCAAATTTTGCATTTGTTATTATTTTTCGATTCCGAACAGCTTTTCTTAATAAAATTTTGCTCTATGATACACAAAAAAGGTACTTTACCTGCAAAGAAAATGTAAAGCCGTACTAAACGCTTTTCAAAATAATAATTCTGTGCGTGAGTGCAGAATCACATTATACCATTATTAAATAATTCTTCCAGACAGTAACAATAATTTAACGACTACGTGAACGCGTATGTTGACTATAATCAAGATTACAACATTACCACAAAGAAGACTACACTGTGTTGTGTGTCGTCGCTGGGTTGATTTAAAAACATCTGCCAAAAAGTCGATAACACTGTAGAAGAAAACGTAACAACTATATGTGTACATCTCCTTCTGTAAAAGGTCCGGACTAACTAAAAATGGCGATGTTTAGATAAAGAATTATTTCTTTAAAAAAGAATGTTACATCTCCAAAATTGTACTCTTTAAGTTACATAGTTTTCACGTTATGCAATATTCTTAACGTACAAACTCGGAGACGCTGATTTAAATTGAATTATGTGACCAACTCGTGATCGAATAAGGTATACTTGCACTTATCACACAACAAGCGTGTTTCTGATAATTTTTTTGTCACTTCTTCAAATTAACTTTTTTTATTTACCTTTGCGGAGTAGTGCTGAGGATATCGGAAATTTTACTTAGCCATTCCCCTCTATAAGACAACACGGCATCATTATCGTTTATATCTATGTTTGTCATCTTTGATAAATATGTTTTCCAACTGATAGCGGGATATTTTATTTGAAGCTCGCTTACTGACATTTGATCATATTTGTCTTCTGTTATTATCTGCAAAAACTATGGCATAGCAAAAGTAATAATTTTACCTGTTTATAATATTACTTGTGACAATTTTCTTTCTACTTCAATAATTTTTTTTGCCTCTTCTTCGGCGTATGAAACATTCGTAGCACCCATAACTCTCGCCAATACCACTATGATATTTATATGCTCTTTCAGGTCTGGTTCATCGAAATCTTGTTTTAAAATATGTGAAGAAGCAAGAAAGTCAGGTTCTGTGAGCTAAAATAAAGCTTTTAAGAAGGTTTGGAGCTATATTAATTCCTAAGTTTACCACTAGCGCATGCTTTTCTTTATCGTATATGTTATTCCTTATAGATAGAGGTAGAAATATCTTTGCATTAAAACCATTAGCAGAAAGTTTGAAGGCTATGTCAGTCCAGTCAACTTTTGGCAAATCCCCTTCATTAGCCGCTATCCAACCACCAAATTCTTCTAATATCTCCTTTGCTTTGTCCAATGCCAACAGTATATTAAGGTGACTTTTTACGCAACCGTCATATAAACGATGTATTAATTCTGCAGATTTAGATTTGGAAGAACGACTGTTTATGTCAGTCACTTCATTGAGAAGTGCAGTTAATTTATTAGATTGATCATTAAAGATATTAACCAACTCGTTATAAGCTTTATAATCTTGTGGCATTTCTTTTTTGATGTAATTATTGCATGTAAATGCATAAAAGTCATCACATGGATTTACACTTTCATCAAGACCACTGCGTATATAATCAGTTGCAGTGAAGCAACTTGGCGTATAACACATGGTTCTGAATTTTAAAAAAATTAAAAACTAAAAGAAATTTTTTTATGTCACTACTTACGGAGCTTGCTTCAAATAAACAGACGTCAATGTCGCACAGAGAAAAACTATGAGTATCTTTAAAATCATTTTCTCTATCACTCACGGAGAACGCTTTACAGATCTTTTAATTGCTTCAGTAAGAGAGTTTCTTTTTTATACTTTAGATACCAGTATCATACCTTATCTTTATATATCCATACGCATATATGCCTTTACCAAGGCAAGATAATATCTAAATCATAGTAGCAGTTATCTGTATTAAACTGTTTTTGTACATATGTGCACGTTAACCACTTTAATCGATATGATATAAGTTTTTAAATAAAATAAATTGAGTTTGGAATCCAATGGTCGTTCCTCATCTAAACGTATTCTTTCTTAATAGTATACTTTACCGAAATTATGTCAATTATGGGCGTTAGAAACAACTGAACAGCCTTCAACATTTCATCGTTGACATATTATTTCCCATCATAGATGACATAAATCCATCGAAAATTGGCAGTACCAATACCTTCATTAGGAGCTCACTCAAATCAAAACCCATACATTTTTTGTACAACAGCACATCAAACCTCCAACCAAAGGGGCCAACACTGAAGGCTAGAGACCTATCCTATATGTTAGGATGAAGATGATAAACAATGAAGAAGACAAAGAATACTGTTTACGTTGCCAGTTGCATATCGTTGCTTTTCTAACAATTGCGAGTTTTCACAATAAATATTTCTTAGTTTTCTCCCTTAACACAAAATGTTACTGGTGATCAAGCATTTAATGTATACAGAGTGGGACAAACCTCTGTCGTTGTTCTGTAACTCTTATTGTATAATACTTACAGATTTATTTGAAAGGTTGGTCAAAAGGAAATATTTTAATATTATTTTCATATATACAGGATGGTCCAACACTAAGGTAGACAAACGATTTACTTTTATTCAAATGAAATGACCTAACTTTGTTTACATTTTAAGAACCTCTGTAGTCACTGTTATATTGCCCTTAAATATTTTTTTACTCCTCCACTCGTTCCAGAGAAAAACTATTTTTTTCGGCAAATATGGAAAAATCATACCCCCTCTTTAAGAATTCACCACCGTCTCAGATTTAATGGCGGAATTTTGAAATTTACAAAACTAAAGGACACAACTTTTCTTTTACTAAGTTTTGAATTTTTATAATTGTATAGGGCGGTCAAAAAATTATTTTAAACTCTCAAGTCTTCCAACGATTTTTTTTTCGGTTTTTTAAAATGGAACATCCTGTATTTGTTCACCAATGGACGACCAATTACCTCCTCTTCAACTTTTCTATTAACTTCGCTATACCTATCTTTCGTCGTTTACTGGTAAATTAAAAAAAAAAAGATTTTTTACAGAACGTTTAATTACTTTTACATAGTTTTTATTTAAAGTCAACATTCAATTAAGCCCCTGGGTCTTAATAATTTGTCAAAAGAGTTAGTTTGACGTCGATTTAATATTTATCTGTAGCTGAAGGTATTCTTATTCGCAATGAATTTCGATAAAAATGAATTAGTTGACATGATTTTTGTTTGGGGGAAGCTGACAGAAATTGTTTATTGGCCAAGCAAACTTAATACAAAAGTTGAAGAGGATAGTGGTGTAGAAATATACAGGGTGTTTCATTTGAAAAAACAAAAAAAGTCGTTGTAAAAATTGTGAATGTAAATTTATTTTTTGGCCACTCTATACAACAATATAATAATTCAAAACTTAGTAAAAAAAAAGTTGAGTCCTTTAGCTTTCTAAATTTGTAAATTTCAAAATTCCACCATTAAATCTGAGACGGTGGCGAATTCTTAACGAGGGGTATAATTTTTCCATATAAAAAATAGTTTTTCTCCGGAACGAGTGGAGGAGTAAAAAAATATTTAAGGGCGATATAACAGTGACTACAGAGGTTCTTAAAATGTAGACCCAAGTCGTTTGTCTACCTCATTGAACTGTATGCTATAAGCAACTGGAAGGGATACGGGCGATTGCAATGCATTATAGGCGTTGAAGCTGACAAATACAATGCGAAGTAGGTGTTTCTGTCGCCTTCTAGCTTACCGAGGTAGTTAAGCAGATGAGAGAGATAACTGCCGCATCGCTCCCTGTCATCGTTTGTATAACGTTGCGTGCGAAAGAAAAAGATAAAGATCCCTATATTTTGGGCCTCAGTGTTACTTATGCGCCTTTCCTTTCCAGTTGCTTTAGCATACAGTTCAATGGTCTACCTGAGTGTTGGACCACCCTGTATATATGAAAATAATTTAAAAATATTTCCTTTTGACCACCATTAATAGATGCCTTTCAAATAAATCTGTAAGTATTATACAATAAGAGTTATAAGTAGAACTACGACAGAGGTTTGCCTCACCCTGCATATTAGTTTTGTTAAATAGGATTTTCTTTGTGTGTTTGTAATAAATCTCAATTGGTTTGAATAATACTAGCAGAGCTTCTACTTTGCCAGACCAAAATGAAAATGGATATTTATACAAATTATGGTATAATTTCATTGAAAACTGGAATTGCACAACACAGATTCATCCTTAGTGTATCAATCAGCAGTGAAAACAAAACACTTCACCAAACGTGATAAGTCTTATATAAATGATTAGATTGGTCTATATTTAAAATGTCAAATTGGAACATTACGTATCGTAAATTCTTCCAATCCTAAGCAGAAAGAAATGCAATCAAGGAAGTTGCCATCAAAGCACCTGACGTACGTTTTTACAGCAAACAAGTAACAAACAACAAACGGCACAAATTTAATAATTCAGATCTCTTTGTAACCTAAGTAATTATCTTCTAATCTTTGATAACGATAGAAAACCTTTAATAAAAATGAAATATACATAGAAACGTAGGGAAAATAACAAGAGTAACGGGACACTATGTGTGGGATATTTTAATTTAATTTTCTAATTTAAATATATAAAACCCAAACAATAAAATATATAAATTGATTGAAATAAGTTTCATTATTTTTTTGCACTAAAAATAAAAAAAAGATGTATTATGTAATAAAATTGATAACAAATCGTTTCTCTTATTTCCAAATGTATATTTGATGTCGAACACTGTCGATTAGTATGTGATTCCTTGTCCAAAATACAGGGGAGTTGTCTATATGACTTTTTTTCCTTTCACGTTCTTCTCGAGATCGGGTAGCAAAATTGGATTTCTGAAATTTCGGAAGGAAAACACGCCCGTTCCTAATTTTTGACATTTTTTCCGTCTCTTAAATACCTCAAAAGAGTAGGTCATTCATTTGATCCCACTTCACTTTCTCTAAATTGTAATAGTCATGTAACCATGTGATGTTAGTCCATAGTTTATTTTTTATACACTTGACTTCTGCGACTCCTGAAGCAAGCAGCATGAACTGAACGATATCAGTGTGATGCTCTTACCTTATTCAACGTTGAGCTTTTCTTTGCAAGTCTGGTTGCTTTCTTTCTATTTTTTAAGGAAATCGATCAAAATCTCCGTTAACGCCTTCCACGTTTTAGTCTGGACGTTTTGCAGTCTACTGGAAAAAAACCAATTAAATCAAAACCAGCGATGAGATAGGTCCCTTCTAATTGTGGAAGCGATCCCAAAATTACCTTTCGAGTCAGATTCAGGAGTTTGAGAAAAACATTTTTTGGTAAAACGCACCTTTCTGATTGTCCAACATCCATTAAAAAAAATCTCCAAACAATTTTTAACGGTCTGAAAAAAACAGCATCTAGTAGATGTGTGCTATAAGGTAAGGAAAATAAATGAGTTATTTTCTTCACATTTTTGTACATGTCGGTACATAAATGCGAAGAAAGATGATTTCCGATCAAAAGTTTTCTTCCTCGCAAACTTCGCATGCAGAAAGACACATGAAGTAAATCAATCGGCATCCATGTTGTGTTCTTGACTAACGATTGCCACTACGGCAGCAAGGCTCACTGCAACAACAGGGTTTCCCTTTATGTTCTGTCCACGTATTCCATAAATCTTCACCTGTAAATATAAAAAACGTTGCAGGTAAAATTCCGCGTACCAATAAGGTAGTAGTACTCTCCGAGAAGTTTTTTCCGGTATTTCACTTCTTTATGAAATGTAGCCTTACTTTTCCAAGGTGGATGTTTGTAGGGGTATAGGGCTAACTACCACAGCTGTTCATGCCCTCATCATGCGGAAATTAAAAACAAAATAACATAACACATGTACCATTTTGTTAATTAAAATCTCATAATATACGCTTACAGCGTTTGTGAAAGCACAGTAATAGGTATTCAAACAATCCCCAACCTCATTGATGTAAAGTAGAAACAATAACGAACCAAGAACGCTGCCTTGAGGAACGCCGTTTTGTACTAACATTTTGGCGGAATTGATATTGTGGTAGCTGACATATTGGTTTCTTCCAGTTAAGTAGCTTTGCAAGATTTGATTACATTTACCCCGTATACCATACAACTTTAACTTTTGAATAAGTATGTCACTATTTACGCAATCAAAAGCTTTGGAAAGGTCAATAAAAACAGACATGACTTTATCTCCATCATCAAGGTGTTTGTAAATCATGTTTAGCATACTAACTAAAGCTGTGGTCGTAGACCGTTGTTTCCTGTAACCATGTTGACAAGTAGATAATAGGTTGTTACGTTCCAAAAAATGTAATATATGTATACGCTTATATAGAAGCTTCTCCAGAATTTTCGAAAAATTTGATAAGGCAATTGGCCTATAGTTCTCGAGTAGCTGAGGGTCGTTCTTTTTGTATAAACAAATTACCTTAGCAGTTTGGAAAGAAGCAAAATGGGCATCTTTGCTGAATAAACAAGAACAGTGATTAAAACATAGTATAACTTAGAGCTCAGGGAGGGGCGATGGTGCTACCCTATGAGAACAAAACTAAACATATAAGATTAACTAAGAACTATAAAGGTTAAGAAAACAATAATAATTTAATACCCGCATTTAATACTCACATAGCTGCCTACATAATCATACCGAACTGAACCGAGGTCGTGAGCTTCGACGACACGTAGTGAACACTCATTAAAACTAACCTTATGAGCGTCATTAAACAGTGGGTCGTTCACGAAGGCGGTGAAACCATCGGAAGGCTCCGGTTCGTTGGTGTACGCTTTAACCGTGCGGAGGACGCCATCATCGTGAGTGCGGACTAAGCATAAGGACTTAGCATCGAAGTCCACAATTCACGCATGAGGTACTGACCTTTCATACGATTGATGGTCAGTTGCCATTGCTGGAGAATGGCGGGGTCCACGTTCCACCAATTTGGTGGCGCGGCCGGTCAGGGGGGGGGGGGGGGTCTGATAGATGAATTCCCTGGCTGTAGAGTGGTGCTGGCCTATGCTGTACAGTAAATTGCTGAGGGGGGCGGGAATGAGTACATTTTGTGTGATTCTTACAAAATGGTCCGCTCTTTGGTGACGCTCCATTTGAAAGACGCCTTGAACTCGCTTTAGCAAAAGAGTTTGCCACATGCGAATGAAGTCGGCTCGGTTTATGGGGAGGTCGACGCTACACAGCTGCAAAAGTTGGTCATGCACGATGCCGGGTAAGGTGATCTGGGCGCCTATTTGGACCACGAACTCCCGGGTGCGGTAATCGCTGTCCATTTTCCCAAAACTCATTAACGTCCTGTCGGTGAGGTAGGGGATGGGCTGACCCTTGAGGGGGCGGCTCATTCCTGGCTTGGAGGGCTGGTGTCTGTGAGGTGGGGGTTGGGCCTGCTGTGGGTGTGGTGCCACTTGATAGGGGCCTGGGGCTGTGGATCGGGGTTTCGGTCCGCCATTGTTCCTACGGTCCTGTTTCGAACTAGAACCTCTAGCTCTGCCAAGAGGGGACGATGTATTGGTGCCTGCCGTTGTAATAGGCAACGCCGACGTAGTGGGGAGGTCTAGAGCCTCTGCCGATGGTGTCTGGGTCACAATATCGCTTCAATTTAAAAGTTTTATTAGAATAATCAATGCAATGATAGCTTGGACTGGTTATATTGTTTAATAAGCAAAGTAAATTAACTTTGAGGAAAAATGTTGTATGCCTGTTATCCAACAATTTTTCCTTACAATATACAATAATACAAGTGTTGTAGTCATATAAACCAATAAAAAGCTTTTCTATGGTGTTTTTGTTTTTAATAATAATAATTAATAGTCTATTTCACTTCAGTGGCACACAATTATGTAAATATTAAATGGGGATATTTTGAGTTGGATACAAAAGCATCAAAGTAATATCTAAACGCTATCTTTCAAGTTAACTGGAATTTACCTTTTAGTGTCCTGGTATGTTGAAGAACTTCTGTGTATAACAGAATAATACATATTAATAGATCTTTGTCTGTCAAATAAATGTCAGTGTGACTGAGGATTTATAGCAAAATGGGTAAATTGAGACTTATTCCGCATCGATAACTTCAATTTTAGTTTCGCTATTAGGACATCATATTTCATTCTCGTTTTATGCAATTAAACTAGACAGTATAGGTAAATTAGTGTCGCCTTATCCTTACAATGTAAATAAATTAGTTACATATAGTCTAGTAAAATAATAGTTTTGGCAAGAACAAATTCCGGAGTTAGGTTTCTCAACTGTCCTAAATAATTTTTAGGGTGCTGAATTCGAATTTTAACTTTGCCGTGCCGTACCCGGTGACACATTCTTAAAATCGATCAAAATTGCAAAAATGAGACTCATTTTGGCGTTTATTGCGTATAACCACAGAATAAAGCACAAGTGATTCAGAAGAGACACTCTGCTAAATACGTGTTGCACATTTTCTTATCGCGCGACTAACCGCTCCGCCTTCTGGGTGTAGAATTATAGCAGGATTTTTGTGAAAGTAATTAATTCTCAAGGGTAAATTAGAGTTTTTAGAAGCCACGTAAATAGATATTCATTATCATTGAAAAACATTTCTCCCATAAAGTATGTTGCACCAAAAACGTAAAGATTATGCAACAATATTACTTTTCTGTAAATAATAACAAACCTAAAGGAATAATTAACAATTTCTATTGTTTTTTCCAATTATAAATCTTTAACGTTTTTAACGAAATCAAATTGAATTTTGAAATCATGTCTTGGTATGTGAAAATTTGAAAATGTTGCAAAAAATTAAAACTTTAGTTTTAGCGGAAGTTAAAGAAAAAAAAATTTTTTTCTGGTCATGAGATTGTTCGGTAAGCTAAAACTGACAGACGATGAAAAAAATCTCATTGAAATCTTAATTAATTTACGAAAAATAGCACTTTTAGAATAAACCCCATTTTCTAGCTAAGTAAAAATCACTCGGTATATCTGATAGGGGCTAAATAGGTTTTCAGACTAGCACAAATTATTGCCGTAAAAAGTTTTTTTAAAAAATCAAAGGTAAAAAAAAATCCATTTGGTGCCGACTTTTTGGCGAGCACTGTATATATAATATAATAAAAACACAGGAAGATAAGAGTAGAAGAAAAAATGTTTAATGTCTTATAAAAATCCAAACGAGCTAACAATAAATACGTATAACAAAATATACATTGGTCAAAAGTATGTGATACTGCTGTGCATTACGATAAAAATAAAAGTATGAAAATGTAACGGCCGATAACAAAAAAGCGCTTTAATTCTTCTAATATTAACTTAATTGTATGATTCATAACGTTGTAGATGAAAGATTGGGCAATATTTTAACAAAGTAACCTGTAGTTTTCTATATGCGTTGATGATATGTCAATATGTGAACTTCAATAAAAAATTTGTTAAATTGAATTGTTATCAAATCGCTTGATGTAGCTAGTGCAGGTTTCTTCCGTAGGTTGTCGTATATTTTTAAAAACTGCATCGATACGACACACAGTGGGTCCAAATGCTCAAAAGATGATCAAAATATGAAAACGTGGTTCAATTTACATGAAATTGTGTATGTAGGGGTTTTTGGGGTCGGTGATTACGAATTTGGTGTCAAAATAACAAAATCGCGGTCCAATTGGCGGTCGAAATGTTAAAAAATCGACATTGAAACTATATATTCCACAAAAAATTGGTTATAAAAGGGTTTTTGGGGTTGCTCATTACGAATTTGGTGTCAAAATAACAAAAAACAAAATGGTGGTCCAATATGGCGGCCAAAAGTTAAAAAAATCGACGTAACAGGGTTACATTGAAAAAACTACAATGCATATTACCACGCGATAGAGGGCCATGAAATAATAAAAAAAATTCCTATTACTAATGTAATGTCCTATCACCTTTTGCTTTTAAGATAAGATAGATACGTTGAGCTTCGGAAGAATTTGATCGAGCTTCGCCATAACACATAATCATGTCTCTGTAATCTTCAAACGTGTAGAGAACCATTTTTAAAAGCAATTTTAAAAAACGAGAAGCAAAATAATCAAACAAAAACGTAATCAGGATCAGTAATTTTATTATTTCTTGGCCCTCTATCGCGTGGTAATATGCATTGTAGTTTTTTCAATGTCACTCTGTAAAAAAATTGTTTATAAAAGGGTCCTTTGGGTTGCTGATTACGAATTTGGTGTCAAAATAACAAAATGGCGGGCAACATTTTAAAAATTGGTATTGAAATAGTACATTTCGTGGATAAATTGTTAAACGGGTTTATGTACACTTAATCAGACGTTATTTTTTACAGAACAGCTTATAAAAAAAATAATAAAATGCAGATTCGATATAAAATCAGTCGGATGAATCATCGGAGAGTTCAGAGTCGTAATCTGTTGATTTTTCTTGACGGGACGAAGAAGGGGTTTCATCTGAATGTTGAATAGCTGGAGGAATGATCAAATCCCAAGCTTCTTGCGAAAGCGATCGTTTTGACTGTTGTGGCAATCTTCTCAAACTAGATATGTAGGGATCGGACGCAACTAAAAGACGAAGGAAAACATCTTCCATTGTTTTTATGCGACTATACTTGCGCGCATAATCTTCCCTAAACCTCTTAATGTATTTATTGCACCATTCCTTCGCCTCTTTGGACATCTGTCCGATCGGTAAAAGCGCCGCAGATATTATTTCTACTCCATGAAGGAGGAACTTGTGCACCGAGGTTGGCATATGGTACCAAGGGTAGAACTGCACTAATTTGCGTGCAGTTTCCAAAGCGTATACCTTGAATTTCTCGACATGGATTTCATGGCCACTTGAAATTACTTGCAGTAAGACGTGGAATCTTTCAATTAATTGTTGATCTATTCCGGTTATAGAAGCGGAAATAGCTGAATTGTTGAAAAATCGGCGAGCCGTATTCCTATCATTTGTACTTCCGAAACCTGGCTTTGGTTTGTCCAAGTCTTAATCGAAAACCTGACTTAATGTTTTCTTTACGAGTTGCAACACTTTGTTTTTCTTCTGGTGTCCGTGCTTGCCATTTTTTAATATCTAACTTGTATGAAATGTAAATCGTAAAAAACAATTACATTAGGAAAGAGTAGTTACTTACTAAATAGAAGCAACTAAGTTAAGAAACATTATGTTAGAAATAATAATGCATCAAACTTTATAAAAATTGTTCGAAGTTACGACCACCATTTTCGATACACAAGTTATAACGATGTGTAATCGACTGGTGAACGTGCAGGCCAAGAAATCGGCCCTCCTCTTCCGATCCATCTACAACGAGAAATTTCCGGACACTAGTTTATTAATAAAAAATGTTTATTTAAGTGCCCTCTTTCATTTCTGAAAATTAGGAACAGTTATCCTGTGACACCCTGTATAATGGGTTCATTTACTGCATCGAAATCTGAAAAGCAGCAGTAGAACAATTAGCAAATAATAAAAATGCATAATAATTTGGCGAAATATTGATAAAGAAATTTCTTAAACATGTACCTATATTAATTCCTAATATTTCACCCTTTCACTCATGACGGGATATACGCTTTCCCACTTAACTTTTATTTGTTTAAAATCAAGTTTCTATCCCCCATGTACAGAGTTTGACGTATATTCATTTATTTGTTACGTTTTGATCCGCCATGTTCAATTTTGAAAATCTAACTTCAAATTTGAAATCAGTCATCCAACAAACCCCGTATAGGAATTTTCAGTTAAATTGTATACCTAATAGAAAAACGCGTAAATGAAAGGGTTAATTAATGTAAAAAACAATAAAATATTCGAGTTATTTTGATCGTTATTTCTATACTGTTTACAGTTTTTATAATTTTATTTTAATTATTGAAATTGTGATTAATAACATTAGTATCGCCTTTATAACAATGACAAAAATATGATTTAATTGTACGAGTATACGACTCTTCATTGAATAAAGATATAGTCCGGACGCTATAAGGCAAAATGAGGCCCAACCTTGCACTTTATGATAAGTTTATTCCAATGGGCAAATCGTGTTCTATATGCCCCCGGGCACATTTTCAGATGTGGTGCCACCCCGCCCCCCACCTCCGCCGCCATATTGGAAAAATGGCGGCAAAAAACGGTTTTTAGGAGTTATCAAGAAAGCATTTTGACCGGAGGTTTGAAGGTCATTTCCGGCTCAACGGTAAGAGTTTATAGAGCACTTTGTATTGCAAATTTAGTCCTCTAGAACATTTGTTTGCAGCTTTTTGCGATATCTTGGACGGTTCTCGAAATAACTCCTAAAAACCGTTTTTTGCCGCCATTTTTCCAAGATGGCGGCGGGGGGGGGCACCACATCTGAAAATGTGCCCGGGGGCATATAGAACACGATTTGCCCATTGGAATAAACTTGTCACAAAGTGCAAGGTTCGACCTTATAGCGTCCGGACTAATAATGAAATATACAGTAAGCCACTACACGTGACCGTATCATCTATACTGCGCATGCTTCCAAATCATGCACCAAAAACGGAGGCGCAGGTATACGCAATAGATTGTTGTTTCTCCCAAAAGATATTTGTATAGACAATTGTGTTAACTAAGTTTTGTGGCCGAACAATACAGAACTATGTACTTTTATATACTTTTTATAGAAATGTATATTCAATTTATTAAAAAAATTATGTTACATAAACATACAAGTTATTAATTAAGCAATCATATTAAATGCACATATTAGTAGTTTACATACCTTCAGAAGATGAGTCCATTTTATAACCAAAAAAGTAGTTCACTGGAATTAGTTTCTATGACGAACTACGCTTTGAAGAAAGGTCTATTATACGCGTTACGGGACGGCAGATGCTCATCGCGCGAGCGTTACTTTTGAAGTGGGCCACGACTGTGGGATTCTGGATTCTGGATTTCGATGGGAGGGTGGGAGAACCCACGCGCACCTAGGCCAACTATTCGGGCCCTTTGTGCTGCCTCCCTGATTAGAGTCGTCCGACCCCGCAACGTCACTCAAGCCATCCCACACGTGAGATGAACCTGAGGATGCTGGACGGGGAAGCGGCTCTAATCTTAGCCATGTCCGGCCAGGATTCTCCCAACATGGATCGTCTTAATTCGACAAGTACGGGACATTCACACAATATGTGTTGCGCCGTCTCGTCTTCTGTGTAGCATCCCCTACAGGATGGTGAGTCTACCAGGCCCATGCGGTGCATGTGCTTGTTAAGTTTGCAGTGTCCAGAAAGTATACCTACAAGTAGCCGCAGGTTACCTCTGGTTAGCCCTGTACAAAAGCGCGCCAGACTGCGAGATGGTCCTCTGAAGGCCTCTCTCGCGTGGCGGCAGTCTAACATCAAGTTCCACCTAGCCCTGTGTTGGGCTTGGGTGTCCTGAGTTATTAGGTTATTTACAGTTGATACTGTAAGTGGAAGAGCCGGCTCTGGACCATAAAACGGTTGTTTTGAGGCCAGTCGGGCTAACTTGTCGGCTTTTACATTGCCTATTATACCAGCATGCCCTTTAACCCATACAAGCTCAAGGGTATTGCTGTTAGTTACTTGCTCTAGTGCCTGGTGACACTCGGAAACCAGCCTAGAGGTGAGTTTGTATTGATCTAGTGCCTGCAGAGCAGTTCTGCTGTCACTGGAGATCCTAATGGTTTTATTCTTTATGCTGTGCATAAGAATTGTTTTTGCACTTAGCGTAATACCTGCTAGCTCTGCCTGAAAGACAGTCGAGATTTTGCCTAGTGGTTGGCTGATATGGAGGTTCAGTTCTTGTGAGTACACACCTGTACCTGTGCCTTCCATTGTTTTGGATCCATCCGTGAAGATGGATATGTCTGGTTGGGATGCCACTTCCACATCAAGGAAGATGTGGTAGTTTTTCCCTAGTATAAATCGAGGTATGAGTGAGTCAGATCGTCCTTCTAGTATAGGTAGTCGCTTGACTGCCTCGCCAAGAATTCGAGAGTGACCCACCTAAGTGCCTTTTCTGTTCAACAACCCCCTATTTCTCAGACGCAAGGCTGCCAGAGTGGCCTGCTCTCTCACGTGGAGATCCAGTGGAGGCAGACCCAGAATGGCTTCCATGACGGCTGTGGGAGTTGTTCGTATTGCGCCTGTGCATGCAAGGCAAGCTAATCTTTGCACATGATTGAACAGTGCTATGGTTGTGGATAGTCTGGTTCTAGGCCACCAGACAATTGCTCCATAACAGAACATAGGTCTTATCACGGCGGTGTACAACCACAGGATAGCCTTTGGGGATGGGCCCCAAAGTCTTCCGATAGCGCGGCGACATTGCCAGAAAGCCCTGTTTGCTTTCTCCGCTTTAAGGTGGATGTGCTTGCTCCAGTTCAGTTTATTGTCAAGTGTAATACCTAGGTACTTCACTGACCCTGAAAACTGGAGATGTTTTCGGAAGAGTAGAGGAGCTCGAAGGCCCTCTATCTTCCTTTTCCTTGTGAAGAGAACTACCTCCGTTTTTGTCGGGTTTATGGACAGGGAGTGTTCCTTGCACCATTCTTCGGTTACTCTGAGAGCTGATTGCATCAGACTGGACAGAGTACCCATAAATTTGCCGGTTATTAGGATGGATAGATCATCCGCATAACCTAAGGTGTAGTAGCCGTTGTCGTTAACCCTTCGTTAGGCGCGCGGTCTACGATCGTAGACCACCCCTGTTCGGATTATTCCTTATCAGTTGGTGTGCATTATTGCTAAGTACCGTTTTGGGTACCTGAATTTTTAACATTAACAAGTGCGTTTCTAGCGTTTATAAACTTTGTTTCGTTATTATATTTACCGATATTATAAGAGAGACATATGCAATATATGCCTTTCAGACCCGCCACTGTGAATGAGAATTCATTGTATAACCAAAATGTGTGAATTATATAATGTATCTAGCGCGGTAAAATGTTTTACTTTTATAGAATACAATTTTTTTTTAATTTCTATGTGATTAGTAGAACACCTTTGTATATGTTCATAAATGACGTATATTTTTATTTATTTTAAATCAAAAAGTAAATATACAAAAACTTAATATTTTGTTTATAACAGTTAGATATACAATATATAATAAGCCTTAGTAAAATCAATTATCTAATTGTTCATATTATTTAAGAATACGAATGGTCTACAATTGTAGACCACGCGCCCAACCATGTAAGTTTTTGCCGCGCGCCTAACGAAGGGTTAAGGCGACAGAGGAGGCTATTTACAGTTATGCTCCACAGAAGTGGTGACAGCACCCCACCTTGGGGGCATCCTCTCACTACTGTGCACCTGAGTGTTTTGTCGCCGACGCTGATGTGCACCGCTCTGAGTTTCAGCAGTTGCACAATCCAACCGCGTGCGACCTCTATTATGCCATGGTGGCGTAAGGCAATTTCTATTGATTCGAAGGTTGTTTTGTCAAACGCCCCTTCTATGTCTATGAATGCTCCCAGTGTGGACTGTTTAGAGTCCAACGATCTTTCAACCAGCCCTACAACACAGTGCAGGGCTGATTCTGTAGATTTTCCTGGAGAGTATGCGTGTTGGTTAGGGTGCAGCGGAAATCGTGTTAGCGCCGTATCCCTTATGTGTCTGTCGCACAATCTTTCAAGTGTCTTTAGAAGAAAAGACATTAGACTGATTGGACGATAAGCTTTGGGTGTGGAGTAGTCACCTTTGCCAGGTTTGGGGATAAAAATAATTTTTACCTCCCTCCATTGTTTTGGTATGTATCTGAAAGCGATACAGCCCGTATAGATTCTCACTAGGTGAGCAGCAATAACATCCAGTCCCCATTGCAGGAGAGCTGGTATTATGCCGTCCAGTCCTGGTGATTTGAATGATGAGAATGATTTCACTGCCCAGGTGACCCTCGTCACATCCACCATCTGTTCGGCGTCCGCCCAGTCAGTCCCCGTAGGGACAGAGGGGGCTGCCTCTGGCCAGATAGGGTATGGCGTAGTGGTAGCTCCGGGAAAGTGTGCGTCTTTCAGCACCTCAGCCGTCTCTAGCAGGTTGTTCGTATAGGAACCATCCTCCCTTCTGAGGCTAGCTGGGTTGTAGTGCTGATCCTTGGTTAGGATTTTGTTTAGGCGGGATACAGATGAGGAGGATTCTATAGAGCCGCAAAAGCTCTTCCACGCCTCTCTCTGACGCCTCCTAATGTCCTTTTTGTATTGCCTTAGGTTTGCCTTATAGGCTTCCCAGCCGGCTATGGTTTTGTCCTTCTTTGCCTTGTTGAACAGTTTTCCCAGCCGAGTTTTCTGTTTATCGAGCGCCTTACACCACCAGGGGTGGTGGTAGGGCGTCTTGGCAGTTCTCAGGGGACAGGCCTGTTCAAACGACCCCATAATGGAGTTGGACAGAAGGTCAACTTCGTCCTGCACGTCAGCAGGACTTAAGAGACGTCCCTCAGAAGGGTGTCCTTTTAGTTTCTCCCCAAGGAGATGTTTGTATAGGGGAATATCCGTTATTTTGGGGTTGCGATAACTCCGTTGGACTTCACCCATGTGGTTCATTTCAAAGGAAATCATTCTATGATCTGACATTGTCGCTTCTGGAGTAACCCGCCAGTTCATTATGTGGTCTGAGATGCTCACTGAGGCCAGACTGAGATCAATCACAGTCTGACTTCGGGTAGTTACGAACGTAGGTTCACTGCCCCGATTGAGTATCTCTAGGTTAGTGCTTGTCAAATATTCAAGTAGTGCTTTACCCCTAGGGTTGACGTTAGTGCTCCCCCACGTGGTGTGGTGAGCATTTGAGTCACACCCTATAATGAGGTGTTTGTTGTTTTTCTCACAGTGTTCTATCAGCTCTACCATCTCGTTGCTAGGAGGTAGGTTAACAGAATCTCCTGGAAGATATATTGACGCAATGACTAGTTCAGCCCTTCCCTGTATGTTACCACTTACCTGTATGGCAGTGATATCACGCCCACACAGGTGTGGCAGCAGGAGAGCCTGTGGGTATAAGGGATAGACCCTAAATTCCTGCGTTTTTTCAGCCCTCAAACATTACTGTTACCAACTGTAAATGTAAAAATACCGAACTAGAAACTGTTTTTTTTTTTACTTTTGGCCAGTTTTTTGACGTTTGGACCCACTGCGACGGCAGTACGCAGTATAGTGGCCCACAGAATCTGTATTACTTTCGAGGGGAGCTATGAATCGACAGAATCCTTTGAGGGTATAAGTTTTATTGTCTAAATATATAATAACTGGTATATCACTAATCGCAATTGGGTTACAGCCATTCATATCAAAAAACACATGTGCACCGTACTTTTGCTCATGTCTTCTTGAACCCTTACAATTTGAGCAACGTGTTTCTTTTAAATGAAAGACAGCCTATTGTAACTTTTTTATTCCTTCTTAGTTTACCATACTTATATCACAGACATTGGCACAAAATATCTCTTGATGTGCTTTGGTGTACAGTTTCTAGAAGAACAACGTATTTCTTTTGTGTAGCTATTGAGAGGGAAAACCTTTTCTAAAATATATATCATATTGCACTCACATGACAACTTAATTACACTGTTTAATAGAGTTTGCTGTGGAAATATTTCTTTAAATATTTTGGCTCCCATCTGATACACACTTCTATATGCTCCACGAGAAACAAAACTTTTAATAAAGTTTATCAATGCACAATCTGAATTTTCTAAATATACATTATAAGCAAATGGCTGAAGAGGAACGCGGTACTGTTTTTTTTCGTCTTAAATCTTTACAGGTTTGACCTCGACAGTTTTCAACAATGTTACCATCCCCTCGGTTGATTTGTGCTTCCTCTTGAAGTATCTTGCTTACTGTTATTATATCTACGAATAAGGAAGGTCGCCAGTTTTATGCATTAAAATATTGAAACAAGTATCCATGTATGCCTTCAATGATTCTTTTCCCGCCAAAGTTTTTGTTATAGACCCAAGCAAAGCATAGGAATGATCACATACTACTGATTTTGGTAAATAAACGCCTGAATATAACCATTCATTTAACCACAAAGAGATATAGTTTTCGAGATAGCTGATCCCTAATATGACTAAATTGACCCACCGCCCACTTGGAGCTCAAGATGGCTGAGCAACGTCATCTCCGAGGTTTTTCCTGAAATTCACTCTCAAATGACTCGAGACTTTTCCTCCTAGGGTTTTTTGGGCTGCTGATTCCAACCTTTCCCCGGGTACCTGGTGTCCCGCAAGATTTAATATGATTTGCGATTTTTAAGTATTAGAAAATACTTTGTAATAGCTTCATACAACACAAAAGTGGCTGTAAGGACAAACTTCGATAACTGCGATCACCAAATAGACTTCGTTAATACAACAGTTATAGACTCATGTAATAATTCAAAAATAAGATGTTTTTTTGAAATGTGTTACTTTAGAAGTGTACCACATTCCGTGAATTTTAGAACTGATGTTGATATACTTACTATCGGAGTAAAAATGCAAGGCCTCTGACTTTAAGTGGTCACTCATAACGAAAAAACTGAAGGGTGAAATTTCTTCATTTTTGGGCAGTACATTAGTCATTTATATATGTTTAACATGTGTAAAAATCAAAATGGTAGAATCAGTTGTTTAACTTTTATTTTAATTAACAGCAATAAACACAAGATGTCGTTTTTTCATTATAGCTTTAAGACTAATAAACCAATTGGCCTGAAAAGCATCTCACATCGACAAATAAGTATACATTTTTGAAATATATAAGTATCTACCACTCAGTTTCAATAATATAGCCGTAATTAATTTTTAAAGTGGAACGCTTGTGCGATTTGAGCCATAATTAGCGCTTTTTCGCACATACACTGATACAAAAAATTAACGATGTATTGTAAAAATTTAAAACTGTACACCTTTTTGTAGAAATAAAGGGTCTTTTAAGTGCACTTTATTTCATTAAATTATGATTGCTAATTACTGAGATAGAAGCTTCTAAAGTCAGAGGCCTTGCATTTTTACTCCGATAGTAGTGATATCTATTCCCTTCTAATTGACAAAGGTAGTTCTTAGTTTACCATTCCTTACTCTTAATTGTTAGGTTACATACAAAATCATACGCGATTTTTAGTGTTATATCGCTTTAGCTCATATTATAAGATCATACGTCAATTCTATCAATTTGAATTTATATCAACGAATTTACATGTTTATTCCTTACATGTTAAATCACCAATAATAGCAAGTTTTTATTATATTAACTTCATATTTTAACATTATAATTGTTTTTAGTAATGCTGACGAAGATATTGATTTATTAAAAGGAATTTACACTATTTAATTATTTCAACCCCTTACTCAACCGATATAACCCGAAATAGTTATTTTTGTTTGTATCTAGAGCGCGAAATGCCGCGAAGCTTCGTTAAAAAA
Source organism: Pyrocoelia pectoralis (assembly GCA_036250285.1). Lineage (NCBI taxonomy): Eukaryota > Metazoa > Arthropoda > Insecta > Coleoptera > Lampyridae > Pyrocoelia > Pyrocoelia pectoralis. The sequence continues at coordinate 32,193,376 of CM070075.1, read as the reverse complement.
TCAGTTCTCGATCACCAAAATATTTCGCGCACGAGTTGCAAACAAAATTTTTTCTAGAAACGTGAATTATTTTAACGTTAAGATATAAAACTCTCATATAGCTTACATGCAGTGCGCGAAGTATTTCGCACACGGTGTCGTTACTTCGCGCACGGTGTCATGGTAACGTAGGAAAATGAAAAAAGGGTCACTTCGCGTATTGTTATCAATGCGCAAACCTTGTCATTTTTTGAAGTTTGTAGAAAAAGTAACTTAAAAGTTCTATTCCTAACTATTCGGTTGTAATAAACTTAAGTAGGTACTTGTAATTGTTGTTGTTAATTAATTTAAATTGCAAAGAATAGAAATTTCCTATCGAAATATCCGTTCTATTGTTAACTTTGACTGAACACAAAGAGTTTAAATAATAAAAAAATCAAATCCATTTAACACAATTTAATGTTTCAACTTTACATTTACACATCCTTTCATTAGGTACTTACTTTTAATAATAGCGGTAAATGATATCTTTCAATTCCAAATTTTACATTTCTTTACGGGGTTCATCGGTGAACCAGAGGGACACTTAAAATCGTTGGAAAATTCTTCTGAATTCATTAGCGGTACCTGTACTCTATAAATTGAAGGAGGGTAGTTACCATTGATTGAGTTGTAGTCTAAAAAACGCTGTGTTTCTATATGACATAGAAATCGTCCAAAGGAAATCCAAAATAATTGGTTTGCTGTATATTTGCCTAAAGATGGTAAGCGACCTTCGTTAGAATGAGATTGGATCCAACTTTGATACGCCAAATACCCAGCTACAACGCCCGTTGCGTCGGCCTGATCTTCGTTGCTGGTGCGCCTTGCCATCGCCTAAGGGAAGCTGCGTTAATACTAGTCACAGTAGTAAGTAAAGTAATAACCAAAACATTTTGTCCTACTAAACTGTATGAGACAACAATCCCCACAGGGTAGAATAATTCCATGAAAGTAAAACTGAATGAAGTGATATATTACATATATGGCTCCAAAACCAGTAAGGGCACTCGCTATAGAGCATACGGGAGTAATGGACAGGGCTGCCATATCTGTAAATGTCGGACAAAAAGTGACCACCGTCCAATCCAAAGTATATGCAATTCTGACAGCGGCTGCTCAGCGATTAAAAGAGAATTTTCCCAAATGACGACAAAGTAGAGATTACAGCAGTGAATTCGTGTGTGTGTGTGTGTAACTTTGGGGCTAGTCCTTGAATGTACACAAATGGTAAACCACTAGGTAAGTGTAATACTAGTGTGGGCACTAGGCACGTGGGAATCGCAGATAACCAGGTTGCTGACGAGCTTGCGTGAGTTGCAAACGAGAAACCACTAATAGGGTACTGAACCCGTCCTGTGGGATTACATATAACACAGTTAAAAAGGGAATTCAGGTAATACACGCAAAAGAGCACTACAGTCAAACATTCAAGGACAGAACCATTCCAAGATCTTTCTTGAAAACCCAAACGCGGACTTAGTAGTGTCCCTCTTAAATTTAAGTAGGACGAACATAAAATTGACAGAGATGTTCACAAGCCAATGTCATCTGAACGTGCAACACCTGCACAACATGGGATTGGCTAGCAGCCCGTTACGCAGAGCTTGTGGAGAGGAAGAAGAAACGCCATACCACGTCATTTGCCAATGTGACGCATACAGAAAGACTTTGTTAAAAATACAGGTTTTCTCACAGGGTAAACAATAGCGGGGAGCACAATAGACCAAAAGGTGGCAGGACAGGAACCAATCGGAACCATCCCTAGAATGAATAATAAAAGTAAAGTAATACCTCGTCGTTATGCTTCAGAGCATATTGTGAACGTAAGCAATTACTCGTTTCGTTTAATTTCGCAAGAACCTGATCTGAGGCCCAAAATCTGTTCAAACCATTTTCGTCATATGAGAATCCCAAACCACTCACTCCATGATTGATTTCGTGGCCAACTGTAAATCCAATTGATGCATAATTCATGTAATTTGGGAAGTTTGGATTATAAAAAGGACTGGCAATCATTCCCGCCAAAATTCCTAAAAAATGCACAAGTAATTCATACGGCATAGTCGACAATCAACTTAGCCATACGCATTCTATTTGTAAGGAAACTATAATATGCGCCAACGTCTGTAACAAAAGCGTTATTTTCCCAATCGTCTCTCTTCGGAACAGTTCTAAACTTGCTATACTTTGCATCTTTAGTACTTTTAGAAATGCTTAATAAGAATTCTAGGAAATTGTCCTTATATTCTACCTGCAAAACACATTTCAGTATGTAGAAAAGTTAGCTAAAGCAGTATACGTACTGGTTCGTAGTATTTGTCCACTATCTTATCATCGAGAAGTTCGTCGGGGTAAGCGATAAGGTCGTACTGATGTTGTATTTTTTTAATAGCAGCCTCCTTTGTTGCATTATCTGCCCATCCATTAGCTCGAATTAGAGACACAAAAGTCGATTTCACGTTTCCTACTAATTCAGTTATCTGCTGTTTTATTTCTTTGGGCATATATTTTCTTACATATAAAGCTGATATAGCAATAGGTAAACTACAAAACTACTCTTAAAGTCAACATTATTATACAGGGTTTTTCAACGAAAAGGAGCCACCCTTTATAACTTCTAACAGAATCAAAATTTGAAAAATCGGCGATACCCGTCTATAATAATATCGAGGGGGACACTTTTTGACATAAGTTTGAGATTTCATACCTTAACCCCCTGGGTCCCACAAACATACCCTTAATTTTTTTAAATGGCAACATGGGTCATGTGATACGTCATTTGAAAGGTCTTTTGATATCTTGCATTGCTGCGTTTAAAATTTTAAAATCGTTCAATTCGTTTGTGAGATATTTTAATTTAAAGTTTTAGAGAACTGATATAATTTTCTTCAAAATGGTTGTTTTTTATTTATTTTTTTGCTTTTATAGTCAAGATAAATTGATACGAAATTCATTGTATTAAACTTTTTTTTATTTACATGGAAATAAAACTTAAAATAAATTAAAAAGTCAGTAATACTTTTATATTGCATTATTATAACGACAAATTATATCAGTTCTCTAAAACTTTAAATTAAAATATCTCACAAACGAATTGAACGATTTTAAAATTTTAAACGCAGTAATGCAAGATATCAAAAGACCTTTCAAATGACGTATCACATGACCCATGTTGCCATTTAAAAAAATTAAGGGTATGTTTGTGGGACCCAGGGGGTTAAGGTATGAAATCTCAAACTTATGTCAAAAAGTGTCCCCCTCGATATTATTATAGACGGGTATCGCCGATTTTTCAAATTTTGATTCTGTTAGAAGTTATAAAGGGTGGCTCCTTTTCGTTGAAAAACCCTGTATTAATACATACTTATTTTTAGTTAATTCGAGACAATCATTGTCCGGTGTGACATCTAGGCCATAAAACATATGGAAACCAACAGCTCTCGTCAATTGGGAAATTGCCCGATACTGGACATATGAAGCTAGGGTTCTAACAAAAAGTATATATTAGTTTAATAGCAATAGCTTATCTGTACGTTGTATACTATTATCAAAATAATGCCATTAGAAAAGTACAGTAGGTATCCCATTACAAGATATCTGTTAAACATTGTCAAAGAAATAGTGCCAAAAATATCGAACCGTTAAGTGCCAAATATTATGGCAAGCCGTTTTACCATTTATTCACTGCAGTCGTTATATGTCATTTTAATTCAAATCTATTTCGATGTCACTTGGGATAATGAAAATTACGCTATTTTCGTTAAGAAGAATGCAATTTTCATTCTTAATTAATATTTGAATACAAAAATTATTTTAAATTAAAATGAAAATGATTGTTTTTCCTTTAAAGATTTTCTTGTAGCACATGTCATGATATTCTTACATCATATTAGTTTTCAGGACATATCTAATCACAAAAATTCATTTTCTTGGGATATAAGTTTCTTTTCTCCATTTTTAATTTAATTGTCTTGTTCATGTTTTGTTACAATTCAATTTTAATTTCAATTCAATGTCTTATGACATATAGTGTATGCATTTCCATTTTAATTTAAAAATTAAAATGTTTTCTTATGTTCTACAGTTGTAATATTAATTTCTATTGAACATGAATTTTTATGTCTTTTGACTTGTTATGATAATTCTATTCGCATTCGTTATAACTTCTAATTTTAATTCTATTTGAATTTATTATGACATTGGTGTATTTTCATTTTAATTTAAAAAATAAACAGGTCCTAACGATATATTTATGTTAAAGTTTTATGAATTCGTGTTTTTATTTCAATTCGATGTCTATTTCCATTGTACTATCATTTCCATTCTACTTGAAGGTGTTGAGCACACTCATAAGAAATGTAAATAAAAATGAGCTAGCGCCCTCTACATTGGAGAGAAAAAACTAGATATGTGTCTAAGTTTTTGTTTTATGTTACCTAAGCTATGGCCTATGTAAGTTTATAGAGTTACTATTAATTGTTCTCAATATATCTTTTGGAGCTTGGTTTTAGATTTTAGGAAGTACTATCATTATTTAAGTAACATTATAAGTTGTACAACCGCGTTCGTGGTAATTTTAGAGTATTTTGGTCAGAAGTGTTTTGAAAATAAACAGTTTTCTGTAAAATCACAGATTTAACGTTACCCACAACGCCACAACTAAGGTCGTCGGTGAATAAGATTACTAAATTTCATAATATTAGCCTTGTTTATATATAATATAATATAATAAACAAGGATGTTAGTAATTCCCATAGAGAAAATAATATATTATTTTCTCTATGCATGGCACTTAGTTGTTCAGATGTTAAGTTAAAGGGTTAAATAAGTTAATTTCTGATTCATACACCATGCATTTTGTGATTTGGTAGTTTAGCCTCCCCAAAGTAGAGGGCGCTAGCTCATTTTTATTTACATTTCTTATGAGTGTGCTCAACACCTTCAAGTCGAATGAAATTAGAATGGAAATAGACATCGAATTGAAATAAAAACACTAAACGAGAATTTCAAATGGTAATACGGATTCATAAAACTTTAAAATAAATATATCGTTGGAACATGTTTACTTTTTAAATTAAAATGAAAATACACCAATGTAATAATAAATTCAAATAGGAAGTTATAACGAATACGAATAGAATTATCATAACAAGTCAAAAGACATAAAAATTCATGTTCAATAGAAATTAATATTACACAACTGTAGGACCATTTTAATTTTGAAATTAAAATGGAAATACACTATATGTCATAAGAAATTGAATTGAAATGTAAACTTGAATTGTATCAAACATGAAGAAGACAATTAAAACAATTAAATTAAAAATGGAGAAAAGAAACTTATATCCCATGAAAATTGACTCCTAGATTCGAGTTAATAGAGGAAATGGTATGATAACAGGTAAATTAATTCGCTACGTTATCTTCAGACCTAAATAAGTAATCGAGTAGTTAAGTTCTACACATTTAGTTATATCTATTTAAAAATTAAATTTCATTTTTCTTAAGGAAAAATGAATTTACTTTTCACATAAACATAACAAATTAGTTATGTTGACATCGAATAAGTTAAGCATTTAAATTCTAATTTAAACTTTAAATTTATTATTTTGTTTACCTTAACCTTAAAGTTGTAACAAAACAGTTGTTTTAACTATGGATAAATATGTATTTGCAGTAGAACTTAAATTGTAATATATAAAATCATTTTTATGGTAATTTAAAAGATAAATTCAAGTTTGGTTAATGACAATAATATACTTTTGTTCAGGTAAATTCCTAAATTTTCCATAAGGAGCAGCAATAGGTGTTATGTATTTTTTTTTCGTAATTAGAATGAAAATATGTATTTCAATTTTAATAAAAAGTGCATTCTTCTTAACGAAAACGTTACAATTCCTAGAATAACATCCAAATGTTAAATAATGAAAAAAATAGAACAGAAGCATAAAATGAGAAGAAAGCAAGTTCTTGCTGCGAAAGGGTCAAAAAGTGTTCCTAGCATTAGGTAGCCTATTTGAGTAAACTGAAAGCATAAACATGATTGCATCTAGAAAGATTTTCTGATACGACTATTCTTGGTCTATTAATAATAATCATTTTGTTTTGGTTACTTCTACAAGACACACTACCTATATACGGCCTTTTTAAAATGTTTAGGGAGATATTCTATGATGCTAGCAGAGGTGGCATATTAACCAGACATATCCATCTACACGGATGTATTTAAAATAATGGAAGGAACAGGCACCGGAATTTATTCCAAAAAACTGAACTTCCATATCAGCCAACCACTAGACAAAATTTCGACTGTCTTTCAGGCAGAACTAGCAGGAATAACGCTTAGTGGAAAAACAATTCTTATGGACAGCATAAATAATAAAATTATCAAAATTTCCAGTGGCAGCAGAGCCTCTCTGTGCTCTTCCGCTCGTATGGGTTAGTAAAGGACATGCTGGAACAATAGGCAACGAAAAAGCCGATAAGTTAGCCCGACTAGTCTCAAAACAACTGTTTTATGGTCCAGAGCCGGCTCTTCCACTTACGGCATCAACTGTAAACAACTTCATAACTCAAGACACACAAGCCCAACACAAGGCTAGGTGGAACTTGATTTCAGACTGACGTCACGCGAGAGAGGCCTTCAGAGGACCATCTCGTAGCCTGGCGCGTTTTTGCACAGGGCTATCCAGAACGAACCTGCCTGCTTGTGGGCATACTTTCTGGGCACTGTAAACTTAACAACCACATGCACCGCATGGGCTTGGTCGAATCCTGACCGGACATGGCTAAGATCAGAACCGCTTTCCCGTCCATCATCAAGTTTATCTCACGTGTGGGATGGCTTGAATGACGTCGCGGGGCTGATCGACTCTATCAGGGAGGCAGCACAAAGGGAGCGAATAGGTGGCTTACGTGCGCGTGTACTTCTGACCACCCTCCCATCGTAATCCAGATCCAGGTCTTCAAGACCGGGATAGAGCAACAAGAGAAGAAATCAATACGAAGATAACCGCTGTTATAATTGCGCAGGAATAAACACAAGAGCGTGAAGAAGCATCAAAGAAAAACTGTGTAAAGCCGCACTAAAGAGTGTTTTCAAATAAATTTTGTGCGCAAGTGAGAATCAGATTCCATATTATTAAATAAATCTTCCAGTGAATAACAATAATTTAGCGACTACGTGAACGAGTATGTTGATTGTAATGAAGATTACCACATTATCATAAAGAAGACGACTACTCTGTGTTGTGTGTCATCGCTGGGTTCATTTGAAGACATCTACCAAAACGTTAGTAACACCGCATCAAAGAAGAAAACTATAATGTACATCTCCTATCGCAAGCGGCTCGGTTCCTCCTATCAAGATTAACTAAAACTGGCGATTAATTTAAAAAAGAGTCTTACATCTCGTCCAAAATGGTACTTTTAAGCTTGAAGGTTTGGACATTGTGCTTATTCTTAATGTACAAACTCGGAGACGCGTGTTTAAACTTGAATTGCATGACCAACTCGTGATCGAGAAATGCATACCTACTTGCACTTTATCACCGAACAAGCGTGTTTCTAGATAATTCTTTTATAGGAAAACCGATTTGGACAAAATGTCACTAAAATCTTCCAATTCAATTTTTTTATTTACCTTTGCGGAATAGTGCTGAGCATATCGGAAATGTTACGTAACCCTACATTAGGCATCACGGCATCGTCATCCTTTACATCTATATTTGTCATCTTTGATAAATATGTTTTCCAACTGATAGCGGGATATTTTGTTTGAAGCTCGCTTACTGTGATTTGACTCGTTGTGTGTTCTGTCTTTGTCTGCAAAAACTATGGCTTAACAAAAGAAGTAATTTTACCTGTTGAATATTTTACTTGTGCCATTATCCTTTCTACTTCAATAATTTTTTTTGCCTCTTCTTCTGCATATGGAACATTCGTAGCACCCATATCTTTTGCCAATTCAATTATGGCATCCATATACGTTTTCAGCTCTGGTTCACCGAAATCTTGGTTTAAAACACGGGAGGAAACATAAAGGTCAAATGGTCCTCCGAGCTAAAATAGTAAAACTGTCAAAAGGTTTGAGTTGATTCCTATGTTTACGTCTAGTGCATGCTTTCCTTTTTCGTATGCGTTATGCGTTATGGATAGAGGTACAAATATATTTGCATTAAAACCATTAGCGAAAAGTTTGAAGGCTATTTCAGTCCAGTCAACTTTTGGCAAATCCCCTTCATTAGCCGCTACCCAACCACCAAATTCTTCTAATATCTCCTTTGCCTTGTCCAATGCCAACTGTTTGTTACCGTAACTTTTTACGCAACCATCATGTAAACGATATATTAATTCTGCAGATTTAGATTTGGAAAAATGGCTGTTTTTGTCAGTGAGTTCTTTAAGAAGTGTAGTTATTTTTTCAGATTGATGACTATTGATAGTAGTAAACTCGCTATAACTTGAATAATAATCTGGTATTTGTTTTTTGAGATAATTATTACATGTAAATGCATAAAAGTCATCACATGGATTTACACTTTCATCAAGGCCACCACGTATATAATCAGCTGCATTGAAGCAACTTGGAGTATAACACATGGTTCTAAATTAAAAAGAAAATTGAAAATTAACAGTGAAAGCAAATTTTGTCACTACTTACGGAGCTTGATTCAAATAAAGAGACATCGTTAATGTCGCACAGAGAAAAATTATGAGTATCTTTAAAATCATTTTCTCTATCACTATTGGAGAACGCTTTACAAATTGTTTAATTGCTTCAGTACGTGGGTTTCTTTTTTATACTTCAGATACCAATTTCAAATCTTATCTTTATATATCCCTACATATTTACGCCATTACCAAAGAATGATAATATCTATAAATGATAGCAGTTATCGGTATTAAACTGTTTTTGTACATATTATGAGCACGTTAATCATTTCAATATTGTTATTGAGCCTCTTGTTCGAAGATTATTAACTCGACGTAAGATTGTGATGTATTATCAAGTAAAAGGAATAGATTTTTCACACCAATGGCCGTTTCACGTCTAAACGTATTCTTTCTTAATAGGTACTATACTTTATCGAAATTATGTCATATTTATGGGCGTAAATAGAAACAACTGAACGGTCGACACTTCGTCGTTGACATGTTATTTCCCAAATCGATCGAAAATTGGCAATACCAATACCTTCATTCAGACCGAAATAGAATACGGGTCTGTCGTATATGGAGGGGAATTTACGTAAAGTAGAATGGGGACTAAGTCATTTTTCACTGAGAACCTAAATGTACAGAATAAATGATATTGCTACTGCATCGGCTTACTCACATCAACATTTTATGTTGAACAGCATAGCAAATCCCCAACCAAAGGTGCCACGTGGAAGCTAGAGACCTATGCTGTTTGCTAGGACGAACACGATAAACAATAGGAAAGAAGACAAAGAATACTGTTTACGTTGCCAGTTTGGATATCTAAGAAAAGAATATAAGAGCATTAACCTACCAATACACCACCAAGGCGTGGAAATTCTCCCACATTATAGTGATAATACCGCTTACTAGAGACGTTCGAGAAGTGGGAAGAAATACCGATGACATCAAATGGATGAGTACGATTCTTTTACAAACTTTTTTTAATGATTTCAAGGATGAACCAATTGGAATATGATAAACACAATGATTATAATAGGATTGAAAGTAAAGCAACGCGTGATAGCGAGCAATATTTCTACAACAAATTAACCTCAACGTTTGAGGGAGATATAATTATTCGTAAAAATCGATATTTTTAAAACACAAAAAATAGTGCAAAATTATACCGGGAGTTCGTTCTCAAAGTCGAACATAGGAATTTAACATGGTATTGAACGTTTTTGCCAATTGTTGCTCGCCTATTTGAACTTAGAGAAAAGATAATGACATCAACAGAAAGAGAAAATGATTGCGATACAAATAATACTACTGGCAAGACTAAAAGTGCGATTTATTGTTTTAAAATACTAGCTTAAAGTATGAAACTTTTGCATTGTAGTATTAAAATTAACGGCAAACAAATCTCGAACTCTTCTGAAACTAGCGCCACCATAAAAGGTTTTTACCATAAAAACCTTTTCTTCGTTGATATAGGTATTCATTATTAGATAAATAAACTTTAATACGTGGTTTAACTTCAAATTCGTATTAATAAACAAACAGTACAAAAAACAATCGCTGTAAAATTTTAAAATCAAGGGAATGCTATTTAAAAAGTTTCAAACTTTAAGTTAGTATTTTAAAAGAATAAATCGCACTGTTAGTCTTGCCAGTATTATTATTTGAATCGCAATCATTTTCTCTTTCTGTTGATGTCATTATCTTTTCTCTAAGTTAAATAGGCGAGCAACAATTGACAAAAACGTTCAATACCATGTTAAATCCCTATGTTCGACTTTGAGAACGAACTCCCGATATTTAACTGTAGTAGAAAATGTGACATAATGCATACCTACATGTGTATATTTAATAAAAATATGTTAAATGATAAGGAGAAGAGAATTCAGGCTTGAATGTGGAAGTGTTCGCAAAAAACTGTGTTGCTAATTCCGAAGAAGGAGTTCGGGGCGGTTAGGTCAATCTCCCTCATCAGCCATCCGGGTTAACTGATTGAGGGGATACTGGCTGAAATACTGTAGAAATACGTACATCTGTCGTTATCCTAATTTGAATTCAGGAAAGGAAATAGTTCCAAGACGATAATTCCCTCCCCACAACATGGATCATGGATCAATTAAAGAGAACAGGAACACCGGAGTACCAGAAAATGTTAGTACATATCTATCTCACAAACAGGGAAAACGAGGTGTGAATGCCGGCGTGCCTCACGATTAGGTGCTGGAGGTCTAGGCACGAGTGACGTTAGTACCGTATACCGATGACGTGAGTGTAGTGACGGTGGATAGGAAGTTGCTGTGCGCGGTGATAAGTGAACTTAAAAAATGGACAGATGAAAAAAACCTGCTCGAGAAAACCCATCGACATATTAATCGTCAGAAGTCTCACCTTCGTGGAGCATGCCGAAAGGGTCGTGGAGAAGGCAAACTATGGCGGTCCTCGGAAGAGTCGAAATCGCAGTAGTCAAATACATTGTACTGCACGGTGGCGAGATATGAGGGAGCGCGATCAAGAGTGAGAATCACGACGGCCTATCGTACAGTGTCAACGATTGACTTTTTTTTAAATGTATATATTAGTTTTGTGAAACAGCGCAGCATCTGTTTTATGATCTGTGCGATCGTATTCATAAAAATAAATCTGAATTGGTTTCAATAATTCTAAGAGTTTCTACTTTACCAGCCCAAATGGAAAATGGATATTTATGCAGATTGTGAGGTAATTTCATTGAAAATTGGCATTATTGCACAACAGTGATTTATCTTTGGTAGTATATCAATACGCAGTGAAAACAAAACACTTCACCAAACATGATAAGTGTTAGATATATAAATGATTAGATTGGTCTATATTTAAAATCTCAAAATGGAATTTTACGTATCGTAAAGTCTTCAAATGAGAATTGTAAGTATTCTTATCTTTGATAACGCCAGAAAACGTTTAGTGAAAATGAGATGGACATAGAAGCATAGCAAAAATAACAAGAATAACGGGACACTATGTGTAGGATATTTTAATTTAAATATTTAAAACCCAAGCAATAAAATGTATACCTACTTTTAATTTTTTGCAACTAGAAATTGAAAAAATATTATGTATTAAGTAGGTAATAAAAATGATAACATATCTTTTCTCATATTTCCAAATGTGTGTTTGATGTCGAACGAACACTATTGATGATTAGTTATCTGCGATAAAGATTTGTATGTGGTTCCTTGTCCAAAATACAGGGAAGTTGACTTTTTTCCCTTTGACATTCCCCTCCAAACCGGGTAGCAAAATTGGATTTCTGATATTTCGGAAGGAAAACACCGTAATTCCTCATTTTTGACATTTTTTCTGTCTCTTAAATACCGCCTCAAAGGAGTAGCGCATTCATTTAATCCCACTTCACTTTCTATAAATCCTAATAGTCATAGGTACTCATAATCATGTGATGTTAGTACGAAGTTAATTTTTTATACGTTTGAATTCTGCGACATCGGACATCCTGAAGCAAAATAGCATGAATTGAACCAAATCAGAGAATTTCAAAAGTGCCATTGAACTTGAACGTACGCCACAGCGGCACAATTTCATTGCTTTCCACTGTCCTTTCGGCCCACTTTTCTAAAAGATAATATCAATGTCAAATAAACTCAATATGAGTTTTATCAATATTCTTTTAAATCGGAACGGATTTCTGTTACCTACCCTTGGTAATGCCAGTTTTGAATCATGCCAGGAAATTAAGAAGCGGAGTTACTTATTATAATGTAACTACATTCTTCAAATGTTCGTTAGAGCAACCACTAAGCTTCTACAGATTTCTTCGTCTTCAAATAAAAGCTGAGATTTAATGTGTCATATTTGTTCGGTAACTTCCTTGTTTTCTTTACAAAGGTAGGAGATACGGAAGTACCATTGAGCAATTTTTCCATTAAACAAGTTCTGAATTGCAACACACAACACAAGTTTAATTGATCTTCAATAAACTTAAATTACAACTCTCTTTATGTTATCGCATGCATGTCGTGGTCGTATAATTATGACATTTAGGCCTCGTCTTTCCATCTCCTGTTAAATTTAACTCTTAGATAACTTCCATGGAGGCGATTGTCCAACAATTGTTTCCATAGAACTTATCTGTCAGGTAAGTTTATCAGGAGATGAAAAGGCTGACCCTTAATAAGTTTCAGATCGAAAACTACCAGACCTTAAACATTGGCATTAGAGGGTCTTATCACTTCGTGCTACTATTTTCTAAACATCACGTTTAGGGATGCCATACGTCCGGAATTTTCCGGACATGTCCGGTAATATAGGTCTTTGTCCGGCATGCGGGGGGAATTTTAAGACGTCCGGAATTTTCACAATTTAGGTAAAGAAATAAATAACAAATCGAATAAACTCAATGTTTTTATCAAAAAATCAATGTTACATACATTAGGTATTATTCATTATGATCATTTTTCTTATATTTAGTGCTACCGGAGATACCTTTCAACACTTCCGAATCTTTAAAATTGTTGTAATAAACCTTTTATAGTGAATTATTTTATTTAACCACAGTAACATATGTTTCAAGGATCAAGGATGATTTCTCTAAATTCAGGAGAGTTTTCTTTTTAAAACAGAAATCAGAAGTAGCATGGTGCTTGGAGATCTTTACTCAAGAAGCTTTGGTGGCAGGAAATAAGGTGAAAGAATTCCTAACAGATGGTGGTAAAGAGTTTGACAATGTTCAGGTGAGAACGATTTTGCAAACACAGGGAATCAACTTTAGAACCACTATGCCTTACACGCCTGAGCAGAATGGCGGCGCTGAAAGAGAGAATAGGACACTCGTGGAAAGCGCACGTTCTATGATTTACATGAGGAATCTACCGAAATATCTTTGGGTCGAGGCTGTAAATACAGCTGCTCATGTGATGAATAGGACAGCTCAAACGTCAGTAGAAGGAAAATCACCGTATCAAATATGGTACAAAAAGGAAAAAGTGAGTATTGATAACCTACAGATCTTTGGATCAAAATGTTACGTACAGATACCTAAACAGAAGAGAAAAAAACTAGACAAGAAGAGTGAAGAGGGTCAGTTTGTTGGGTATTGTGGAAATAAAGACGGATATAGAATATGGTTACCTCTAGTCGGGACGTAATATTTGTGAATAAGAATGTTTCTAGTTGCATGAATCTAAGTTACGAAAAATGTGATCGAGAAAATGAGAATGTTGTTGTGATCAAGAAAGAATGTTCTGAAAGTAAATGTGACACCAATGAAGTAGTAATCCAAAGTGAGGAAGCTTCGGCATTTGTAGAAGAACCAAAACTGAGTAATGTGGAAGAAGTAACTGAAACTTCAAATGAAAACGTAACTGTAGAGAATAAAGAAGCAGAAAATTCACGAGAACGAAGAACTGTAAAATTGCCAAGTAAGTTGAAAGATTACGAGATTTGTTTACTAAGCACAAGTGAAGAAAATGTACCAGAAACATACAATGAGGCAATTGAAAGTGAAGATTCAGAAAATTGGAAAAATGCCATGCAAGAAGAGCTTAAAAACATGAAAGAAAACAATACTTGGATAGAAGTTATAAAGCCAAATGGTAGTAAAGTGATAGATAGCAAATGGATTTACAAGATCAAGAGAGATCAAGATGGAAATATCACTCAGCAAAAGGAAAATTTTGATTATGGAGAAATTTATGCTCCTGTAGCTAAATTGACAACGGTAAGAATCTTAATTGCTTTAGCTGTGCAAGTAGGTAAACCAGTCTACCAAATGGATGTACGAGGAGCCTTTTTACATGGAGATATACGAGAGGAAGTATATATGAAGCCTCCTGAAGGGTAAGAAGTAAATGAAAATAAAGTGTGCAAATTACTTAAATCAATTTATGGATTGAAAAAATCCCCTCGATGTTGGAATGATAAATTTGATGAAGTACCTAATGCAAAAACATGCATTTAAAAGATCAGAAAACGATTACTGTCTGTACACCCATTTATCAAAGAGCAGTAAACTATATGTTTTAATACAGGGTGTCTCACGGTGACCGTCGGTTAGAAGTATATCAAGAACTGTAAAAGCTAGAAATTTGAAATTTTGCATATGCGACATGGAGTGTTTAATCTATTAAGTAAAAATATTTTCCAAATGGCAGCACTTCCGGAAATACCGGAAGTGACCATCAACTTCTTTATTTTAAATACAAACCAGGCAATTTTTTTTCACATTCTGATGTGTCATAAAATGTTTAGTAAGTATGCTCAAAATAATCGGCGTATCAATTTGGATTGTTGAGAAAAAAATTTTTTTCCACTGAAAAATGTCAAAATCTTGTTTAGGAAATAAAATTGAAAGTCGAAAGTGGCAAAAGTTAGGGAAATGGGATTTTAGGTTCTCAATGTCAAAAGATTGAGACACAATTATCTGTCATGGATTATAAAAAATTGCCCGCGGTTACGTATCTATTTGACGTTATTTCCAGACTTAAGAAAAACTTTAAAAAGTCACTTTTTTTAAATGGAATGTCTATTTAATTATCGGCCCATTCGATGCAGAAATAAATTTGCTTTAAATTGATATACCATGTTCCTATACCTAAAATCAATGATTACAGAGTTATTTACATTTTTCTATTTAAATTTATAATTACATACTTTACAAAACATGGTTGGCTTTGAAAATTTTCAAAAAATTTTTATTCAATTGTTTCTTATGATGACAGTTGTCAGTTAGCTATCAGTTTGAAAGTTTACGCTACATTTACGTTTGTTATCAGTGTTATCTGTTTGAATTTTGATTTTTGCGCTTAATATTTGTTTTTAATTGGGAAATATGGAATACACAAACGCTGATATTCTAAATTTGTTTTACATTCATGGCGAGTCTGCTCGTATTACTTTTCGGACCTGCAGAACCTTTAACCATTGAATAAAGAATCACTCAACACTTTAACGAAAGATATCCGCATTTACCTACAATGACAGAACAAAAAATCAGGATGATTGAAAAGAATATTCTAAATTTGGGCGAAGTAAATACGCCACGAAATTTGGAAAAGCCAATTGTCCCCAATGACGCTGCGGAAACCAATGCATTGGGATATTTTAATGTTTTCCTTGAAAGTTCTGTTCGTTCGGCGGAAAGAGACCTTGGATAGTCAAGAAGTTGCATAGATAGAATTTTAAATAATCATAAAAGCATAAGAAACATTTGAATAAAATTTTTTTGAAAATTTTCAAAGCCAACCATGTTTTGTAATGTATGTAATTATAAATTTAATTAGAAAAATGTAAATAACTCTGTAATCATTGATTTGAGGTATAGGAACATGGTATATCAATTTAAAGCAAATTTATTTCTGCATCGAATGGGCCGATAATTAAATAGGCATTCCATTTAAAAAAAGAGACTTTTTAAAGTTTTTCTTAAGTCTGGAAATAACGTCAAATAGATACGTAACCGCGGGCAATTTTTTATAATCCATGACAGACAATTGTGTCTCAATCTTTTGACATTGAGAACCTAAAATCCCATTTCCCTAACTTTTACCACTTTCGACTTTCAATTTTATTTCCTAAACAAGATTTTGACATTTTTCAGTGGAAAAAAATTTTTTTCTCAACAATCCAAATTGATACGCCGATTATTTTGAGCATACTTACTAAACATTTTATGACACATCAGAATGTGAAAAAAAATTGCCTGGTTTGTATTTAAAATAAAGAAGTTGATGGTCACTTCCGGTATTTCCGAAAGTGCTGCCATTTGGAAAATATTTTTACTTAATAGATTAAACACTCCATGTCGCATGTGCAAAATTTCAAATTTCTAGCTTTTACAGTTCTTGATATACTTCTAACCGACGGTCACCGTGAGACACCCTGTATATGTAGATGATTTGTTAATTCTAGGGACAGATGAAGATGAGATAGTAAGCCTAAAATCAATGTTATCAAATAATTTCAAAATGAAAGATATGGGGCTTGCTACAAATTACTTAGGAATAAACATCAAGCAGGATGTTGAGACAGGCATTATAAAATTGAATCAAACTGCCTACCTGAGTATATCTTGAAAAGATTTGGTATGGATAGTTGTAATTCAATTTCAACACCTGTGGATGCAAATTATAAATTGGAAATTCTGAGGAAAGAAGAACCTGAAAACAGTTACATCGAAACACAGTGTCGTCAACTCATAGGAAGTTTAATGTATGCCATGATGGGTACGAGGCCAGATTTGTGCGCGTGTGTAAGCATACTAAGCCGTTTTCAGAAATGTGCGAGCAACGACTTGTGGAACATATTAAAACGTGTTCTACGGCACATTAAAGGATCGGTGAACTTGAACTTAATATACAAGAAAGGCGAATGTGCCGAAACATTGTGCGGTTACGCGGACGCGAATTGGGGTGGGGACTGTTTCGAGCGAAAATCTACTTCGGGATTTCTATTTAAGCTGTATGGATGCACCATATCATGGAAGTCCACAAAACAAACAGCAGTAGCCCTGTCAACTACTGAGGCTGAATATATCTCCCTGTCAGTAGCAGTCAGCGAAGCGTGCTGGATAAGAAAAATTTTGGTCGATTTGGACGTAGTGGGAGATAATCCAAACCCTATCACCATATTTGAGAACAACCAGTCATGTATACGAATAGCTCAAAATCCAGAGCATCATAAGAGGATTAAACATATCGATATAAGATACCATTTTGTTCGCAACATGATAAAACAAAACATAATAAAAGTAAAATATTTGTCAAGTAGAATGCAGTTGGCGGATATATTTACAAAATTTGTAAATCGTTCTCAATTTGAGAAAATTAAGAACGATATAGGTTTGCATACAATTAATGAGTTTGTTAATTGAATTTTTTTTATTGAGTGGGAGTATTAAGAGTAGGCAATAAAAGATTGTTTTATTCACTATAGCAACGATAATAAATAGTGAAAAGTCTAAAATATATTCGACTGATAATATTAACTAATAATATTGTTACTGTGTTAAATAAAATAATTCACTATAAAAGGTTTATTACAACAAAAATAATGATTTTGTAGAACATTTCACAAGTCATATTGTTTAAATTATACTGAGTTAAAGGAATCGACAGATTCTACAGAGAGTCTGTTTCTTTCTTTTGACAAATGGGTTCCCATTAAGGAAAAGACCCTTTCAACATTGACATTTTTTGCCTGCATCGCAGATATATAAGAGCATATCTTGTTTAATGTTATGAGAATAATGGTCCATTGGTTATTGGCATTTATCTCAAAAAAATCTTGACTCTGCTGCTTGATCATATCATTCAAATTAGAAACTGTATCGATGAAATGATATTGAACTAAACTAAATGAAGAAATCAACAAAGCGTGCGGCGCTGGCGTTGGCACAGACTGGTGGAGATAAGGTGAGCGGTGGTGGAGTGAGAAACGCCTCTCCTCCACTCGCGTTTATTCGAACATACACAGTGCACCTGCACGCGTGAAAATTCTAGAATTAGCTTCGTTTTCTCACATAACGACACTAAAATTATATTACAAGAAGGTCCGGAATTTTCTACAAAAATCCGGATAATTAAGCTGTTACTTCGAATTGTGGCTTAGTTACAAATTTAACGTATACTGGTACCAAAGGCTAGTTGAGGGCTTCTACTATAGTTCTTTTACTTTACGAAAACCTGAGATAACCAGTTTGGCTTGGTCAACATCCTTCAATAAAACCGCCGTCAAGCAGTTAAGAAAACATTTGAACCACATGGAATATATATGACAGCGGATGCTCACCAGACAATAATTGCTACTTTCGTGAAAATTCTTCAAACAGCATAATCATGCTTGCAGGAACACCTACCGTATCAAACTGCGACCATATCTCAAAGCACAGCTTCCTAAACGAACTGTTAACAGGGCTAGAGTTAAAACGCGAATTTTGACTGATACTGCGAAAAAAAGAGGAAATAGTGGCCAAGGCACAAATACGAGACCAGAAGCAAAGAAATCCCACCAAAAAAGTGCCAAAGCAGAAACACGTGAAAAAATTTTCATCTCTCGTCTGAATTGAAAAATCTCACTGGAGGTCAAAGTTAGTCGCTATGGAGCGTTTCTCGGGGCATTATGTGTGCGCGAGTTTTATAAAAACGGTAATTCGGCGACTGTAGCGCGTAAAAAAATCTGCAATGTTCGTCACTTAAACGCCAAACATTTCCCTCATTCGAAAATGGGTCGAGAAGTTTGAAGAGACGCAGGCAAAACCAAAATCCGGGCGACTAAGGTCTTCGATAACAGTCGATAAAGAAGGCAGTTCTGTTCGTGACGACCCGAACCTTTCCATTCGGAAGAGCGCAATTGTTTTAAACGTGCATAGATCATGATTATTACTCCGCATTTTACACAAAGACCTCAAGCTGCATCCCTACAAAATTCAGTTGGTGCAGGAATTAAAGCCTTAGAGGATGCTGGGCAGAGGATTGACTTCGTAAAAAAGATGATTGAACGCTTTCCAACATTTACCAACATCTTGTTTTCTGATGAAGCTCATTTCCATCTTATTGGGCATGTAAACAAGCAAAATTGCCGCTAATGGAGTGCAACCAATCCAAAACACAAACATCAGAAACCCCTATCGGTCCTTACTTTTTTGAAGATGAAATGGAACGCGCAGTTACGTGAATTCAGAACGTTATGTGAAGATGCTAGACGACTTCTTCGTGTCTGAACTACAAAACTTTCCTGGTTATAACCAAAGAACGTGGTTCCAGAAAGACGGAGCAACGTTACACACGTCCAACAGGTCTCTGCCACTAGTTCTTGAAATTTTTCTGTAATTAGCAATTCCGATGATAGTTTGAGTTTTTTTGCAGTTGTCATAACGTTACACAAGGGAGCCACTGCTTTCCGCAAATGCGGTGTATTATTGTACGTACATATGACTTCCTCAGTACATTGATCGAAACTGTAAGGAAAACATCTTCTGGTTTGTTCTTTCCTTCGCAGTCTCATTGCTACTGTTTTCTTAAGATTGCATAGATGAATAATTGACACGTTTCGCGAGTCACGAACAACTGGTACACATTGTATTTGACTTCTCGCAGTTGACAACAAACATTTTTCTTCGAAATGTTTAATGATATACTACAAAATAGGAGTGTACCAAAAGAAATTGGAAGAAATAGTTTTAATGTTTTACAGTTAATAAATCAAACATGTAACAGGTAACAGTAAACAACATTAGTATTTGAGGCAACAAGGATATTTGACACAATTTTAATTAACGGCCAAAATTATGTAGAAAATATTTAACAGTTTTACTAGAACGAAATTCAAGGCACTTATTTTTTTCATATATCTTTTTGTTTATTTAACATGATCCGACACCAAAAAAAATATTACTCATATGCGCCGAAAACGGCATTAATTTATTAGTGAAATGTTTCAACTAAAATTGAGTTTCCATGTAAGGCATCGGATCCAGTTAAAATTTCCTCCATCATTTTAGGAAAATCTCGAGATATATATAATAACGCGCTAACATTTAGACGAAACAAATCCATTTACGAATGTCTAGAAATGAATAGGAAGTGAATTATAAGAAAATGTAAGGCTTCTCAAAAAGGAAATTCTTATAAAGCGTAGGTAGGTTGTAGATATCGAGAAAGCTTTTGACTTACGATGTTCACAATCTGAAAACTTTTTCCCAATATGTTACATATTACATTCATTTTTAATTATATAGTATGTTCATTAATTCAGGATAAATAAATACAATCATCAAATAAAACCGAGCGTCAGGTTGTAATTTCGAACACGAGTTTTGAAATGGTGTTTGTGAAATAATTGCCTTTTGTATACTTTGTGACCTTTACCCTTAGAATGTTTCCAGAATTATTTGTAATAAAACTGTTTTCTGTTTAACGGCGAACAAAAACATATGCTTTAGGGAAAATGCGTGATGTTGGAAATTCAAAAGTCGTTAAAATAATATATGCGTGTTGATGTTTTAACTGATGACGTCCACTGTCCTAAATATATTACTCTTATACCTTAAATAATTCAACTTCGCACACGTAGTGGAAAAAATAGTTCTTAATAGTACTGTAAGTATTTAATACTGTTTAGGCAATGTTTAATTAAAACCTAGAAGTACATAAAAGAAATACGTGCTAGATTGTCACGATAGACAATCCTAATTTGAATCGCTGTTCGACGTCTCTATCGCCTCGATTTAAATTGTCTACCGTTTATGTTTCGAAAGGAACACGTTTGGACAGTGACAAGAACGTTGGACAAATTCCTAGGCGCAAGACAATTCTTTGACGACGACTACCTAGGGCCAATAGCAAGTGTGTATACGAGTACATATATTTGTTTGGCCTCCAACAGAAACGTGCAGATCCTTTATCAAATAAAGAATTAAAAAATAAGCAGACATGTGAAAATGGCGGGCGGACTTTACAAGCAATAAAACTGTAAATATTAGCCAAACGGCTTATTTTATCAAATTCCAACAACAGTACCTTTTCGTTAGCTTAATGCGTGGGGAAGTCATTTTCGATAATTTCATACAGAGTGTGCCATCTCTGCAAAATTTTTGGATTACTAACCATTGCGGGTAGTCCGTCCCTGGCTTCAAGGCACTACTGTAAATCTGTTTACCTTTCCAAAATAAACATACACGTACGTTATAGTTACACGCTCCTGACTTTTTTCCCATTAGTCTCGGGACACCCTGTATAAACTAAAAAGAGTACTCCTGTATAATAATTAAAGACTAAATGTGATTGTTAACAATATATGTATTAAAATCATAAGGTCTTGCTTGAAGGTGAAAAAGGTCACCACTAGTGTGGGCCGAAAAAACTCATTTTCGTCCAATCGATTCAGGGTAGGTCTCAAAAGTTGCCTTTTAGGTCTGGAAAGCAGGGTATAAAAATATATCTTCAGCCTGCGCATTTCACTTAAAGTTTTACATTTTTAGTAAAAACGTAAAATTTTCAGAAATTTGTAAAATATATATCTTTTGAATTTAAATTGATAGTGTAGGTCTAAAGATGAACACAAAGGTCCCTAATTGGACCTAAAAAAATCTCATACCTTTTATTTGTTCTCTTTGGTCTGCGCAAGTGCCTTGAATTTGTTGTATTTTAAGAGAAAACTGGATATTTATGGTATTACTATTTTTCAACTTTTAACCAATTACCTTCATTCCGACCAAACATAAACACTATCTAATACGCAATACAATATTTTGCAATATAAACATTAGAAACAACGTACTGTAGACGTAGAGGCTGCTCCCCTCCATCCACCTGCAACTTGATCTGCGTCTGCCGCGGAAACGACAGGTGACTCGGCCTGTCTGTCAGTTGTGCGACAGCAGTGCTATAGTTTGGTGTCGTTCATACTTTATGAATTCTGTGAAGTGAGTGATTTGAGTTATAAAAATTATTCTGATGTACTAGAATACAGTACAATGGGGTCTAGGACAAGGCAACGTGATAATCGAATAGTAGGTAGTGATAAACAATTGAGTGAGGTTATGTTACCGACCACAATTGATGTTATGAAACACTATAATTATATTTACCGTGTAGCCCAAGAGACTTTGGATAAAGTTCAGTCTATCTGGCATAAAGCGTCAATCCCAATAGTTTCTTACAAAACAATGAGAGATATGTTGAAAAGAAGCTTGGATCAAATGAAATCATTTAATAAATCATTTGAAAGGGACCAACACAAAGAAATGTTTTCAACCGGACTTAGCGACTTCTTGGAAAAGTCTAAGAAATTGTTTGATGTGAGCGCTTGCAAATGCAATGATTTAAACTCCTGCGTTTGTCTTCGTGAAAAAAAGGTTCCAATAGTGGAGCGCAAGTTTTTAACAGACCAAAGAACAGTACGTCTCATGATGATAGGAAACATTGATGTTAAAATAACGACACAAAACTTTAAAAGGAACATTAGGAAAGAGAAAGATATCTTGAGGAGGCAAGACAAGATTGAAAGAGAATATACGGACTGTATTGAAACAACCGACCCTGACTCCGATTCAAACGGTCCTCAATGTCCTCATTATACAAATGAAACTGTCTGCCTACAAACTTTTTCTCCAATCAATACTAGTGAGCAAACTTTCCTTTTGATAATATGCCTCAATGTTTACCAATTTTTGAAAAAAGGCCATTTAATATTGTGTTAATGATATTCCTCATTGATTATCAACTTTTGAAATAAGGCATTGAAAATTAAGATACTTAAGAGAAAAAAGATACTTTTGATGATATTCCTCATTGATTACAAATTTTCTAAATAAGATACTTGAAAATTAATTCTAGTTTTAATGATACCAATTTTAGAAAATTAAGTCGTTACTTAATTTTCAAAAATTTGCGAGTTTTAAGAGAGATTGCACTTTCTTATGATGATATACCTCATAGGTAGGTATGAATCGGCTGCGTTTTGCCAATTGAAGAATTTGATCTAATCTGGTTCAAACGTTTCCATTGCACACTTTTCATGAAAACAGCGTTTTCCTTTAAGTCCAGGGCTCCTAAAGCAGCATAGTTGGCTTGTTTCATATTTCATTTCATTCATTCACTCAATCGAGAATCCTTTTGTAAGCTACAATATGGGTGTTTACCGCAGATTGCGTGCTTCAGATCTCCTAAATAAAAAAGTAGTAAAATCTACCTCAAGAGATATTCATCGCTATAACTTCACAACCATCTTAAATACTGTATGTTGAAATTTATGAAGACATGTTGGATGGTGGTTCGTTACTCACAAAGGGAGTGAAATCAAATTGAAGAAATAAAACACACAACCCCTTTAACCAAAATTTAATGAGATAATAATGAGGCAAAGGATGATTTTTTGTTTTTTGTTAAGCTGCTCTACTGCAAAAAAGCAGCAAAATTTTGACGTAAAATATGCTTCATTTGTTTTGTTCGAATAAAATGTAATTAGGACGGGATCATCAATGCGACATGTTTCGAAACCAAATTGGTTTCGTTATCAAGCAACTTAATTATAAACTAGGCGATTCCTTCCTTTCATCTATTATCTCATTAAATTTTGGTTAAAGGATGTGGTTGTGGGGTTTATTTCTTCAATTTGAAATTTATTGCAAGGATACACGAAATGACTGAAATTTCTCAATTGTTGCGCGGAGCAGCAGTGAAAGCGAAACTAACCCCCCCCCCCTCCCCCCTTCTCCAAATACGCCAACGAGGACTCCGAGGAGCCACTGGTGTCTAATTCACTGTGCCTTAATTTACAGCATCTCAAACCTATACACTAACTAATTTACACCCTACGTACGCACATTGGTGTCCCCCCTGGCACTCTATTGACGCACTGCCCTTACATACAAATTATAGATACGAGCTGTATTAAATGCCCATTATGAATCTTGAAAGGTTGTCCAAATTACCAATATTATTTCTCCCCGGACCTGTTCCTTGATCCGCCTCTTTCCCCAACTCCCATCTGCTATCATTCCTTCGCTATACCGTGGCGGAAAATACCGTTTTCACCGTGTTTTGTGAAAAATTAGGTCTCTAATAAGGTACTTCGCCAAAACCCCTCTTTGCCCATTCACTCTGATCCAATTCAATTATACGCGCCTTGCTTCACTCAAACGCACCCGCACTTACTGTGCAGTACTCGAAGCAAATTCTAGTCTCTATATTCCGTTGGTTAAGTTTGTTGCCACCCCATCATCTGAGCGTGTCGGACGACACCTCTGTCGTGTGCAAGATAATGGACCCACTTTCCCTCTTTCAGCCCCTTCCCCTTTGGCAGTATTTTGCGCAGTGCGGCGCAACCTGGTTGTGCTTTGTTGGTAACTTACCTCATATGCTCTATAAAAGTAAGGTTTTTGTCAAGCACAACCCCTAGTATTTTAATCGAAGTCGTGACAACAATACTTTCCTTGAAATTAGAATTACATCTAAATGACACTATTGACACGCTACAATGAACGTAGCACCGTCGATTTTTGTGATTGTACCGTTCTGTCGTCGGGTTTTGGCCTCCTACCCTTTTCCAATCTATGAGTATAATGTACTTTGACAGAATTTTAGTTATTCAAATTCTCGGGGTACCGCTTACTATCGCATACAAAAGAGCTTTATTCCAAACATGTGGCAATTAGGGTAGACTAACTAAAAATGTTATTAATTAAATGGTCTAAACATGAATATTAAGTTCTGTAACACAAGTCAGTCCCTCAGAAACTTTCGGCCTTTAGTTAAAACTATGTACCGTAAGAGTATGAATACCGCCATCCAGTTTCCTAGCTCTTGTCGTCTGGTTATTTGTATAGACCTCTCTACTCTGCAATTGAATGAACTTCGAGTTTGAGAGGTTAGGTAAGTTGCGGTCTCGTTATTGTATTGTTAATTTCCTTCCTTTCCGAAGTGGATAATTTGACTTTCAAGTTCGCATAGGAGACGAATTATTCCACCATGATTTCTGCTTTTCGTAAAGTTCAAGCACGCGTCAAATCACCATTTAACGGATTATTGCCCGTTTTGCTATTGTAATCAGTTTTCTTTTTCTATACCTACATAAAATAATAAAGCGTCACTTTTAGTACAGCTCAAATTTTATTTCACACTTAGAACGTTTAGTGAAAAAAGTATAAAGGGTAACACAATCTTAAAGAAATTAAGGTATAAATCTTCATAAAAACGTGCAAATAAATTAATTAAATGTAAACCCATAAATTAAAGTCTTTTATAAGCAGTAAATCTTTTAAAATACCTAAGTAGGACGCGTGCCCGTGTTTATTACCTCGCCAAATTGGCATTCAGGTTATTTGTATTGTATTATAGTTGACCTAGATAATTAGGGTAGCTATTAAATGAATTGTTAAGGTGAATATGTAATGCACCTGTAGAGTACTTACGGAATGTTTGTGTGTGGTTTGGTTGTATGTAATTGTTTTATTAACACGTAAATTAATTACCTTCCACTAGAGCTTTGTACCTACATTGGCGTTGTGTAGTTTGTTTAATTTGAATGAAGTGAATTATAATAATCGAATAGATCGATAAGAAGTATAACTGCTACTTAAATGGATTTTGACATCACATACCATTTTCAACCAACAAAAGCTTAGAAACTTTTTCCTCTCATACACTGTAAATTTTGGCGTACTTCCTTTAGATGCCTTTACTTATGTTAGGGGGATGATTGAGTCATGCAAATCTTGCTGCATGATCCATAACTTACAGAATAATGTAGCCATACCACACACTTTTTATCGGTTTTGATCTTGCACATTACAAAATAAAAATAAGAGAAAAATTCGTCGAGTTGGTAGCCCAAGAGGACTGCCTTTCGCTAGATAGGGTATGACGTAGCCAATTTCTTCTTCTTCCATGTTACGTGTATATTTAAAATTACTATCAGTATTTCGAATACAACAGCGTATCTCACGTGTTGCGCACTATAGTTTTTTACGCCTTGTTTTTTATAGAGCCATAATACCCAAGAAAAACGCGAATAAGTTTGAAGTTTAAACATAAAAAAAATTTGTTTTTCTAAAGCACAGCTATCTGTAAATTTTTCATCTGTGTCGAAAAGTGTATGAGCTCTTATGGCAGTGATGCGTAAAATAAACCCCATAAGAATAGCATTGCACTTTACGTATCGGTGTTTAAACTTGAACTTCACGCATTTTTATCGATGTGTAAAATTGCATTTTAGAAATGGGAGTGGAAAAATGATTTTTTTTTGGGTAGGATTTACATTATAGTACAATGCGCTTAACTGAATCAAATACTTCGCTAGTTAACACCTTTTAATTTGGCAACATAACAAGTTTTTCTGTGAAAATTACATTCTGTGGCGACGCTTCTTACATTGCCTTCATTTTCAACGGGCCGTATAGTATTTTTCATTCTGTCCGAATACACTTTTTAGTCTTTCAAATTAAACCCACTTAATAATCTGTTTTATTGAAAGAACTGAAACCCTTTTAAAACACAACTAGTAGTTCGCTGATGAGGAAAGTTTTGCTACCGTTTTTCCATGACAACTTGTCTATAAATGCGTTTAGGGCAGGGATGCACAAACCGCGGGCCGCTTGCGGCCCGCCGTTGTTTTTCTGGTGCCCCCCCAATCTACATGCAAATAACATTGAAAATTTTTCCAAACAACAAAGTACAAAAATCTTTATGTATTTCCTAGAATGCCACAACAATTGACCCAAATATTAAAGAAATTGTGACGTCGATGCAATGTCATCCATCAAATTAAAATATTTAAGTAGTTTTTTTGTAAAAATTGGCACAAATATTATAAATAAACATTTGTTCGATTTGAAATTAAGACCTTTTCTAATTCCTGCATCGATCATGGAGCTTCTAGCTATCGTACGTAACAATCTCCATATAATTTTCATTGGGAGTTACCAAGCGGGCAAAAGTTTGCCCCCCTCTCCAGGATTGTTATCAATGACCCACTGAACAATATTAGAGGGGGGGGGGGGGGGGGGAAGTTGAACGGCCGCCATCTTGAAAATACCCGCGAACCTATTTTTGGCTATATCTTAGCAACCGTATGTCCAAATCGAACGTACGTAGGCTCTAATTGCACAGTTTTGTATTCCTAAGATAAATTGTTATATAACCGAAATTGATAATCCTAGCGGATTTAAAGTTTTTGGGCTTAAAAGCTTAAATTATGGAATATGTAAAAAAAACGCTAAAAAACATATCACTTTTGATTTTATTATTATTAATCTTTTAGATCTCGCTTTTATGAATAAAATGCAAAAACAATCAATGAAATCCGAGCACTGGTTACCAAAATATACAAGATTTAGGAATAGGTACCGCACCTTTGCTCAGCACACAATAATTGGGAGTTAAGGTGAAATTGAAAATTTCATAAGTTTGTTCTCTACAAAATGTGCGAATTAATACTAAATACATACATCAATTTTTAAAGGCTTATGCCCCATTCGCGATTCACTCGCCCTCATAAGAATAATGATCGCCATGACATGAATCAGATCCGAAAAACCGTACCGGTGAATAAATCGAAAATAACCGAATTAATTCAAATTTTATAAATGAATCATTTTTTATATATTTTTAAAAAGTTTTATGCGTTTCGCACCTTGTCGTTTTTTTAATTAATTAATTTAATTTAGGCTTTTAGGGAGAAGAGGTGACCATCAAATGACAAGTATTATTATACGGAACACTTTACGCAGACATTTGCAAAGAGCAGTGCAATTTAATGATTTTTTTCTTGAATTGCATCAGTTTGCACAATTCTGCTTGTAACCACATTTAAGAATCTCAATGCAAGCGGGGCTGACTTCCGGAATTGTTATCCACACGGGAAGGAATCTGTGATCGAGTTTCTTCCACCCATGTTGAATTGGATGTGGGGCTTGAAGCT
This sequence comes from Pyrocoelia pectoralis, assembly GCA_036250285.1. Taxonomy (NCBI): domain Eukaryota; kingdom Metazoa; phylum Arthropoda; class Insecta; order Coleoptera; family Lampyridae; genus Pyrocoelia; species Pyrocoelia pectoralis. The sequence continues at coordinate 32,165,284 of CM070075.1, read as the reverse complement.
CAGCCTTATGTGCCCTGCTCCAAATGGTAGCTTGGTAAGCTGCTCTCTTGCAGTGTAATAGGAGAACGTCTTGTGTCGGGTGCATCATTTGTAAACTTTTGTTTCGGTGACAGAATATTAACTTTCGTTGTTGATTAATGGATTCTGCACCGCCTCCATAAACTTGAATAAAGAAAGGCTTCAAAGCTTTGAACTTTGTAGACTCCAAATTTCACCACTGCGAATGGATTATCCATCATTTGGACGATGACCTGAATTACAGTGTCTGGGTTCCTTTTCCAGGCACTGAATTCCGTCCTTTTAGACTTTTAGAGCGTCCTCTCAGTGAGGAAGTGGAGTCACAACCCGTAAGTGTGACAAACAATGGACGTGCAAACTACACTGCTCTTTGCAAATGCCCTTGTGTAAATTAATCCGTATAATAATTGTCATTTGATGTTCACCTCTTCTTCCTAAAAGCCTAAATTAAATAAACGAGAAGGTGCGGCACAAAAAAAATTATTAATTTATAAAATTTGTATTAATTCGGGTATTTTCGATTTATTCACCGGTACGGTTTTTCGGATCTGATTCATGTCATGGCGATCATTATTCTTATGGGGGCGAGGGAATCGCGAATGGGGCATAAACCTTCAAAAATTGATTACACTTAATTAATGCATGTATTTAGTAGTAATTCGCATATTTTGTAGAGAGCAAACTTATGAAGTTTTTAATTTGACCTGTAACTACCAATTATTGTGCTCAGCAGAGGTGCGCTACCTATTCCTAATTCTTGTATATTTTCGTAACCAGTGCTCGGATTTCGTTGATTGTTTTTGCATTTTATTCATAAAAGCGAGATCTAAAAGATTAATAATAATAAAATAAAAAGTGATATGTTTTTTAGCGTTTTTTTACATATTCCATAATTTAAGCTTTTAAGCCCAAAAACATTAAATCCGCTAGGATTATCAATTTCGGTTATATAACAATTTATCTTAGGAATACAAAACTGTGCAATTAGAGTCTACGTACGTTCGATTTGGACATACGGTTGCTAAGATATAGCCAAAAATAGGTTCGCGGGTATTTTCAAGATGGCGGACAAGATGGCGCCCGTTCAACTTCCCCCCCCCCCCTCTAATATTGTTCATGGGTCATTGATAACAATCCTGGAGGGGGGGGCCAAACTTTTACACGCTTGGTAACTCCCAACATTACATTGTTACGTACTACTAGGGACTTTCTTAATATAAATAATTTTTTTGCGGCCTGCCCCTCAATAATATTTAGTATATGTGGCCCTTGGTCTGAAGAAGTCTGTGCATCCCTGGTTTAGGGCAATTCTAAAAAATGGTATAAGTTTGTAACGTTAATATCTAGGCAATAACGCCAGGAACATTTCTTTTCTTTTCCATTTTTCAAAATGTGGCATTTTGGCATTCTGACGTTTCTTCTCAAAAAAACATTATTTCCAAAATACTTATAAAAAAACCCGGCGTTATTGCCTTGCTAAAGCATTCACCTATAAAAAACATGTTCGACCTTTCCTTCATCTTCAACCAAAATCCAAATTTGGCGTAACATAGCCAAGCATTTTATAGTGCTGTGGAGCCTAAAATAGTACTGTCCAGCCTAAAATATGCAGGCTTTTTACCTATACCCTGAGAATTTGATGAACTTAAAGTTCTATAATAAAGAAAATATTGTGAGATTTGACGAGATTCTTGACGAATAAATATTCTGTAAACTTTGCATTTTACCCTGTCTGGCAACATCACTTCTGCCAGTGTCAACTTGTTGCACAATTGTAGTTCTCGCATACTGCACACTGCAGACCTATTCGGCACTATCTGGCTGCAAACAAGATTAATGTAATCGAACTATCTTCCTACTCACCGTATCTGGCAACGTGCGACTTTTATCTGTTTTTTGGACTAAAAAAGAACTTACGAGGAAGAAGATTTTTTTTAGAGGAAGATGCTGCTCTGGTGTTATTTTAATGGTATTCCCAAAGCTGCTGGGCTTTGAGTATTTAGGCAGTGGAAGGAAAGAATGGCTAAGTGCATTATAGCGGAAGGTAATTAGTTTGAATAAAAAATGAATAAAATTTTGCTAAAGTTACACTAGTTCTTGTATTCTCAATAATAATGACTTGTTCCTCGTATTAGCAGACACTTTTTTAAGATAGATTAAGGATAAACTGAGGTTAGGCACAATTAAACACTACACTGCCACAAGAACTAACAAATAATATAAAATTGCGTTTTAACATACCTAAGTAACTTGAGTACCTATAAAAAATGTTTTCGGATGATTACAAACTTGGATACGCAACCTACAATAGTTAATTAATGAATTCATTTTTCGACAGTAAAAACAATGTAGGTATCTAAGAGAGTGGCTCCTTTTATTTGAGAACGTTACAATACAGAGACAAATGCTTCATTAATGTTGAACGTGTTTTTGTAGAGCCAACACTTTTGTTGAACAGAGGAATGACCGCAGCGCGACCAATACAAATTGAACTGCGGCAATACCTACCCTCAATGCCAATATCGAAATTATTTCCTGAATTACGTATACATTTTTACGCACTACTTTTGATAACTATTTTGCCATTTCATGGCGTTTCTGCATAATAAATGGGGATGCTAAGAAATTAATGTTGGCGATTGCGGAAGTTAGATTACTGAAACAGAATATTCAAATTTTCTGTACATCTAGGGAGTGTGCTTGCAATTAGTTGTTTAAGTGAATTTACCTTTGTGATGTTCGTTTCATTAATCTTTGTGCCGACTGGGAGGTCGAGGGGACAAACATTTGCATTAAAAGTTTTCTCTGTTCATTTGCACTGGGGGAGATTGTCATTAGCCGTCTAAGAAGTGGTCCATGGAGAGTTACCCACACTCTGATTTATTAGTGAAAAAATGTACGTTTTAGGACCCTTGAAAATATTGAACTAATTGCTATGTTAAATTGAACGCAGGTGCGTTTATATCCAGTTATTGGATTAACCGATGATAGATGGTGAAAGCATTAATTATGGTGTAATTAAACTTGGTCTCAACGTGCAAATAAAAAATTAATACAAGCTTTCTTTTTCAGTTTCGATGTTCGCGGACGAGCATTTAATAAAGCGTTACACTGGTCCGATCCAAATACATTCGGTCCACGTGCTTATTTTGTGACGGTAGCAAAACCTGCGGCTCTTACATTGGATGGAGTACAACTTGACGATGAGGGTCTCTACCGCTGCCGTGTAGATTTTCGCACCACTCCTACTCGTAATTTTGCGATAAACCTGACAGTTATTGGTAAGTATATTTAACTATAGCTCCATAAAGAAATACTCGTTTTCTCTATCTTAGTAAACAGACGTGCAAAATTCAATTTATTTCTCCATTAAAAGTTCTAAATTTATTACATTTTAGGCTTACGCATAAAAAATAGACGGGTCGTAAGCTAATAGCGAGCCATCTTTAGCCATTAACGCATTTAATTTACTTAAACCCTTTTCGATTCCATTTTAATAATGGACTTGCCATTGCATACGTGGAATAAAGACTTTACATGCAGTACGATTAAACAAAGCTTACTAAAAAGTAACATATTGCGGAATAATCCGGTATTACCGTATTTGGAGAGGAAATAATTGGACCATTTTAACATATAGCTCCCTCTCGACCCATATCCTGGAAGTTGGATTAGACCCGGATTTAGTTGCTTTGGTGTAAACGTGAAATGTTCGTAATGTGCAACTAAAATACTTCTAAAATTAAAGCAGCTACTTGTGCGATGCTCTTATGTTTTACGTATTCAACAAGTAAAAGGATGTTGACAGTCATTCTAGAGTATAGTGTAATTAGAAGTCCCAAAGGTTTTGTTAAAAGATAAACGCTTTTAGAGCTCGTGACAAATGCATATACTTTACAAAGACAACATACACTCTACTTTATTGTCTATTTGTATTATAACGTAATGTAGTGAATGTTGAGGGCATTTTTTTGTATCACAATGCGCGACGAAACAAAGGGTCAAGTCTATTAAAACGAGCACATAAAAGCTAGATATAAGCGCACATAGAATAAACGATACCGTGTCGGTTGGGAAAGCATTAAAAGGTGAAACTAATTGTATTTTAGTTTCAAACCTGATAATTTATCTTTGTAGTTTTTCACTATTCACTTTCGACCACCAGCAATATGAAATAGAATATCGCACCGTTTCCAACGTTTGATGTTTATACAAACTGTTACACTACTTGCATAACATACTACCACCATTAAAAGCTGTCCGAAGGCTACTATTAATCGTTTCATTCCAATACACATTTACCCAGCACCCTCAATTTGGTTGTTTATTTAAATACGAACAACCACAAACAAATTTACACTTCATACGAGTGTTTTAGTTGCGATTCTTCTTTTTGGTACTACGGGCATTTAACAAAACTACCAAACCATCGTTTTTATTATTTAAATATCTGTGTTGAGAATGAGAGTCAAGACAGTTAACACCGATTAAAAGAAAAAATTGCGCGACAACCAGTGACTCTTGGGACGGGGGTAGAGCCATGCTGGAGAAAGAAAAAAATATAAACCTATACTATACTGTTCCTTAGATTTCCATGGGTTATAATATGAAAACTGAGATCTATTTCTGGATAAGTATGCCTCGTGTAATGATTTTTTATTGTTTGACGAAAACTTCCAAAACGACATAAAAAAGCTGAAAAGAAACTATTTGAAAAAATTAAGAATAATAAGGACATCCTCATACTCGATATCGACAAAGGCAATTCCACCGTAATCGTCAATACCACGGATTATAATGAAAAGATGAAGGATTTACTCAATTCTAAACCAAATATGATCAATTCAACAAATTTATCTGACCAAATCAAACGACAACTGACTCCGAGAAAGAAGAGTTCACGAATTCCAAATATTTATGGTCTGCAAAGATAACGACTGGCCACTTAGACCTCCCATATAACCATGACCGGCGATAGAAGTTTGGGCTCTCGGTGCTATGAGTGATTGTGGCCCCCTTGGTAGTTGGTAGCTACCACAATTCTCTAACTAACAGTTACCTAACTGTAAATCTGTATCGGTAACCTGCAACGTCATGCAACGTGCCCACCCACTCTATGGTTTGTTATTATTACGTAATTGGGGTGGGCGATTTTTACTGTTGTTACCAATGCGGGTTTCTCAGTCGTAGACCAGGGTGAAAGAGCAAATACTGGTTTAACGCTATGTATAATTATTTTATATATATTTACAATGATTGTTTTATTTAAATATTATAATACGGTGGCGGTTTGTAGTTCCAATTATTTCCCTCCTGGCCGGTAGTTCCTCCGTCTCGTCAGGTCGTAGTTCCACCACTCGCGTTTATGTTTAACCAATATGTCGGTCGTCGTGTTTTATCCTGAAAGAAAAGTATTCAACAATTAGCGGTTTACCTCGGGGTTGGTTGCGTGACCCGTCAACAAGCGTCCTACTAGGCCTGGATTATAGTGACGACAACTCGGTGGTATTATTGGAAGGTGTTAGGGCTTAACCTCATCCCTCACACGTTTCAGGTCGATGGCTTGTTCCTTCTCGACCACCTGTAGCTGCTATCTAACTACAAGATTATGATGGGGCTGGCTGGTCTCTCGGTGGAACCTTAACGAAGGGGATACTGAGGTATTTACAAGGGGGGTTCTGGTATCAGGATGTTCGGCTGGGATTTTAATTAAATCTCTTTACAGGGGCCAAAGCAAGACCGTTCGCTTTTCAATTGATTTTGACTTGGTCAAACTGGTATTAGGCACGGTTGATCTCCATACGCCAATATCAGGACAACGCGGACGTCTTTACCCGTAGTATCCCTTTAATCAGGCTCGGTTCTTAAAAAGACTCCGTACGCTGATCTTGGAAACACTATCTCGGTGGTAACGACGATTATTAATTAGGTCAGGCACGGTTACTCCATACACCGACCATATAAATTTACTTTAACTGCTGTATTACACAGATCGGGCATGGTTCCGAAGAATCCACACGCCGGTCGTAGTATTACATTTAATTCACACACAATTTAAAGAACGGTACTTACTTGGTCTCTGATGGTTACTAAAATAATTATTAATCAAGGATTCAGGTTCGGTTCAGGATCGGGAATCGGTTGGAATCTAAACCTCAAGTTCTGTTTTATGTCGCTCCCGCTCTCTTTTATGTCTGTTGTTTTAAGAGGGGATTCCTTGAGTGGGAGTTCTTCGTCCACCTTCCAACTACCGCCATCTATTGCTGTCTTTATAAGGATTTTAAGGACCCTACAGAGTCCTTTCTAGAAATACTATAAAGCGGTTCCTTACAAACCTAACTCAACAACAATGCGTAGAATCGTTTCGTTCAACTTTTGGTAATAAAGTAGGATTTCGTTGTGGTTGTGGTGTCGATGAGTAATAAATTTCGTGGAGGTCCACCAAAATCGATTTTAATTCCAAAACAACATTCATGCTGTGTGCTACATGATTGTAGAAGATCAGTATGTGACGTATCGCGAGATAGAGGTATCCATTTGGCATATCACAGATTGAAATACATTCGATTTTGCATCAACAATTTTCTCTCGGAAAGATCTGTTCCCGATGGATTCCGCATAATTTGACTGAAGCTCAAAAACGGGGTCGTGTTAATTGGTGTAAGACAATGCTTAAAACATTCGACCGGAGAACAGTAAATTCGTCTACAACATTGTTAGAGATGACATTTGTGGATATACTTGTATGAATCGGAATACTAAGGAACAATGTACTATTTAGCTGTTCGGATATGAACCGAATCCCACAAAAGAGGTTCATTCACCTGTTTCTTCGGTTGTACTGAACATGTCGCAACCGTTCATTTAGAGGATCAAAGAAAAAAATGTTGCAATGAGCCACTTCCCGCACAGTGCATCGGGCATTGTTGCGCTGTGTTACGTGAGGAGGGGAGGGGGGAAAGGTGAGGATGGAGGAGAGGCACTTAAACTACCTACACGTGCAATAAACAGAATTGCCAACCCTAATTTTACTTAGTTTCCATACTATTGTTGCCACAACTAAACAACCCATGTATCCACAAGCACAAAGCAGAAACTAATTCAAACTCTGATTTATCCACATCTTCAATACTGTAACAGACTCTATTATAACGGATTAACAACAAAATGCCGAACCAAACTAAAAAAATTACAAAACACATGCATACACAGCTTCATAGCTAGAGTGCCCTTTAGAGCACACTGATTTTAGAGCACCATAAAATTCTTAACATTCAACAAAGAACGAAATAACACCTATTGCTTATTTTTATATAATCTAATGTGAAACAAAAAACCGATTTACCTTTATGATAACCTAAAAAGGCAATACGACACTCAAACTTTACAATTGAGGCAGAATTTATATACAATACCCAAATTTAAAACTAGTACATTTAAGGGCAGTTTCGAACATTAACGAAATTTTCCCCTTTCTACATACCAGTGCTACAATATTTAAAAACAATCTAGTGAAAGTTATACGCCAATCAAGCAAAAGATAGTTGACCGTTTTACGGGTAATAACCACCGAATAAAACACAAGTGAACCAGAAGCGACGCTCTGCTAAATACGTGTTGCACATTTTCTTATCGCGCGAACTAACCACTCCGCCTTCTGGGTGTAGAATTATAGCGAGCGCATTGATACATTATACATTTCAGCGTATGTAACGGTGTCCGGTGCGTTGCAAATTTAAAATAAAAATAAGGACCGTTTTGGAAATTTATTAATGCCGCACGATGCATTTTACAATTAGGTTAAATTATTTATTGGAGTTTGTGCTACACTTAGAAAGTGTAATTGTTTCCAATAATGTTGGCAAATTGATTCAGTGCTTGGAAAATATTCCGTTTATCTACCTATCTACAGTACCTACATATCTTTAGATACCTACGTATCTACCTATACTTTGTAAATTACATGCTAATAAAATACTGCTTTTTTCTGCATTATTGATTTGAAGTAGGCATATAACGAAGAATTAAAAATTAAGCCAACGTGAGAGTAGCATGTGGTAGTATGCTGGAGTTACTTTCACTTTGAACTCTTATTGCGAGAATTCTATCGGAATTAGTTTTACGGGGAACCGCCTATCAAATGCGAAAATGTATGGCAAATATTTTTCGTTTGACATTTTTTCTTACAATTTCAAATTTAGAAAAAATAATGAGAAAAACTACAAACCACTCCTCTTTTTACTAGCCTTGCTAATGCAACAGACAAAGGATCACATTACAATGGACGTGGTTGCGCCGAGGAGACCTCCTTGTACTGGCAACATAACTTCCAAGGTGCCGACGGAGAGTGTCGCTTCTCTCACTTGTGTTTTATTCTGTGGTAATAACAGAGCGTGCGAATTTCTTCAAATACATAAATATGTGATTGTGAGGGGAAGACTATAAAATTATTTTGCATAGCACGGGCTGTTTGTCATATTTGTATATTTTTTCAATGGAAGCTGTTGCGTTCCAACCCCCAGGTCCTACGCTAACTTTACACTACATTTACAAAAATCAGAGAGGGAATATTTAAAAATCACCACTAAACTAAACTTTCCCTTCAAAACCTCAAAACAAACCCGCCCCAAATTTGAACAAACGCGGTAAAATTTAAACTACCAGCCAAACCCCACACAACCCTGAACCGTGATTTAAGGTCCTGTTTGAGAAATAAACACCTGTCGTTATGATAACGTTACACGTACCCACAAAAATGAATATTTGTGTAAATATAGTTATAAGAATTTCAGTAATTTTGCCTCGTAAAACTCAGATTTGCGCGGTTATAGTTTACTGAGTATTTTTCGTACAGTTGATGAACGTTTACTAAAGGAAGTCAAATCACAATATGTAATTAATTATTCAATTTTAGAATCACTATTCAACCAATTTACATGACGGGCAGTTTTCGGCCAATTCCGCTACGTAATACTAAATATTATAACCACGTTGTACATGTCAATCTCATGACGATAATCAAATTCTTACCTTTTCTGTTTGTCAGAAATTGTCTCCTTCAGTTTCATTTCTTCTTAAAACTATAGTACAGAAATTCTATTTGTAGGTCTTCTGTGTGTGCGCCGTCTTAAATTTACCTTTAGTAGCAGAATTTTATATTTAACGATTGTGTAGCAGAAATTACAGAATGGAGTTTCGAAAACAATAAGGCGTAAAGTTTCAATGTCGAAACCTAGCATATCATTCTTACAGTGCGTGGTGTTTCTTTTTTTGGGAAAGCGAGTCATCGAATATGAACCTGGTATGTTCACCATCTGCATTTCGATACTACCACATTTTCTCTTTTACGTTGGGTCTTCAAATTGTCAATTTTAAATTGTGATGGTTACAGATTATTAACAACATATAGCTGAATCCTTGCTAAAGCAAAATAAATATCGCCATGAACTTATTTTCTAATTGAAAAATCGCTCAAGGTCTCAAGGAATATGAGTTTTTTATCAATCTTATGCAATTTGCAATATATGTGAAATATCTTAGAATAACTACTGTTGTCGCTAATTAATAATAATCGTTACATAGGTATATTGATATGGTTTGTAGAACACAAATGAATGGACCGTGAAGGTAAATGATCAATTTCCTTTCCTTTAATTTAGAAACGACTATATAAGATGGTATGGTGTACAGCGCGTTATCTGTCTTATAGTTTCAATTTTCTGTACAGAAATATCTCAAATCCTACTATTGGGATCTAAGATGGGGGCGTGACCTAATCAATATGGCGGCGCTTAGCGTGCAGCTGACAATTTGCGGGTAGCGTCCAGTACAACTTTTAACTTGTAATATGTTGTTAGGTATGGAAGAAATTTGCAAGTGGGCTGCCACAAATCCAGTCCAAAACAATTTTAAACAAGCAGAACGGCTTTTAAACGCGTATCATCCCATTAAATGCGAGAAATTTAGTCCAAACCATGGAAGCTGCGCCGTGAAAGTGACAGCTTTGTGCGTGAAAACGTCAAATTTGACCGGGGGTTCCGCACGAAATCGTCGTCAAAATTGGAGATGATAGCATACTGTTCGTGGTGTGTTCGTGCAAAGCTAATGTGGGCGAAAAGTGCAAACATTGCGTCGCAACGCTGCTAGACTGTTACAGATTAGTTGACTGTTTCTCCCGATGGTGTTATTTTTGAGGAAAGCAAACCCATCGAATTGTTGGAAATTGGCCTTGCAAAGGTAAAACTATGACTGTGATCAAAGAAAATCGCTGGACTGGAAATGCCGGGAACAAACTACCATATGCGGGGTCACTTCACGCAAGTACAATGCCTTTTTCCACCCTTCCAATTGTTTATTTTCTCGTCATTACCAAACAAATTTTGCCGCACTAGGGAAACGGTGGAAACTTAATTCTGTATTCACGTGGCTTTTGGTATCGCAACTTTTTAGGGCCCAATAAATGCGGCTTTTTTTTCTCGTTTGTTCAGGAACGGCAACATCTTCCATCGTGTTAAATTACGGAAAAAAGGCCTTTTGAGATTCCAATTGAGAAAGCAAAATTCTAAAATAACTCATAAGTAACGAATCGAATAGTCCTCAGATCGTCCCCCAACATTATAATGAATTAATTATATGACACTAATACTAAAATCAGTTGCATATTTATATTTCGGATTGAGACCGAGTTTCCATCCTCGCTATCTGAATGCTTCAACCCACATTTGATGGCCTCTTATCTTTCCCATTCTGTTATATCATAATTGACATACCATGCTAGTCTTTTACTAGGTATCTATGTCTTTCTTTTCAAGTCGCTAACGACCTTCCTGTAGGTGGGGTTGTTGTAGTAGCGGGAAACCGTGTGTGCATACATAGTCCTATAGAACTACTAGGATCTATGACTAGTCTTGCAAATGCATTGCGCGATATAAGTTGGTCTTCAAATTTTACTGACTGTTGCAACATCCATTGCGAGTTGTGAAAGATCTTTCAGTAAGTTAAAACTTATTCTGTCCTATTTGAGATCTTCAATGGCACAGGAGGAAAGATGGTCAGCATTGGCTTTGCTTAGTGTGGAGATGAGGATTTGTATTCTTGTATGAACTAATTTTAATGGCATTCGCATTGTTATATCTGAAGTGCAATTTTCTGTTATTAAAATATTATGTACTCAAAGTTACCTTTATCCCGCTAGCTTTTTCATATTCTCACGAAATTTAGGTTTTCATGTTTAAAATTTTCGTTTCAATATCACCTTCCCTCATAAAATCTTACTGCAGTTCACAGTTCTCTTATAAAAACTGCAGTTTTCGGCCAATGCAGAAAAATGCAGTAAATTGCAGTTCTTTAAGAGAACTGCAGTAAATTTTTGTAAGGGTTATCACGAGAGTCCCAGTAGGGGGCGCCGAAATAAACTTTGTCCCCGGGCGCCGAAACCCCTAGCTACGCCACTGTTTAAAAGTGAAATTAGCAAGTCTGCACTACCAGTGTTATTATGTTTCTAGGAAAACACATCACATGTGACAATAAAAAGTGCGAATCTTTGGCTATAACCTGTACGGGAGATTGTGCACTTGTGTGATAAAGAAAAAGAAATAACACTACAGATAGTACTCTCCGATTAAATCTCTAGGTTTAATCTGCGGCTTTAAACACGAATTACAATTGACACATTCGATGTAGATAATGGAATGGATAAAGCAAAATTAATCAACAATAAGGTTGTGTTAAACTAGTTGTCAACAAATCTGATATCTGGTTAGTAGCATTCTGAACACATATTATCCAAGTTAACTACAAGTAATGGTGAAGTTCCAATAGTAATAAAACAATATTTATCGAGTATACGTGCTAAGAAAATTAAGAACGTAAGAATTGTAGAAGGATAGAATTAATTGGAGTTCACAAAATCCTCTGTTTATAATTTCATTAATTTTCAATAAAATTCTGTTCGGAAATGAAAATTGTGTACTCACAAACAATTAACAATGTACGTGCGTACCTTTCATGAGATTGCACGCTTAATTTAATTTACAATCATCCTAACTGGAAACGGAGAGGAAAATGTAAGAAGCCCTGATAAATTGAAAGTACACCACCGTAATATTGGTTCAAACCGTATAAAAAAAAATAATTAACAAGATCTAATTCTACTTCGAACTTTTAAAACGGTAGAAATTAATTGACGTGTTAAATAAACATTATTATTTTAACGCCATATTTGATTATCAATGTGTGTCTTTCGTTCAAATGTACGTTCTTGAACGCTGCTGTTTTTCAACTAAATGTTCCCTGTGTATTTTTTTTCAATTAGTACCCGTAGATACGCTGTAAGCATTTTTTGCTCAATTCTTTTGGGAGATCGCACGATTCATTTCATTTCATGATAATATATGACACTGTCCTAAAAGTTGTAACGCCAAAATAATATACTACTGCCTGAAGAGTTCGTATTTGAGTTAATCTTAACGCAGTAAAATACATCGATCAGAAAACATTTTTTCAGTAATTCTCTTATATTAGTAAGGATAACGTTCCTTATGCAACGTACTGTTATAAAAGCAATGTATGATATAGTTGTATCCACGAGAGTTGGCGTGCACGTCATTACTTGTAATTGGTATCTATTAAGATTAAAATTTGAAGTCAATGTGAGTCTTTTACATATTTAAGAAATAATGACGTCTAGAATAAAATCTGCCAAATCGTAACATTGCAAATAATACTTTAATTACCCACAGGTAATTGCTTGCACTACTTTAAAGTTGTCGTAGTAATATTTTACGTGCTTAATTAATCCATTATGTATAAAACGTATCTTAAACAATTAATTAGAGCTTAGTAAAGCTAAATGCGGAATTCTAATAAGTGCAATAAAAATATTAACGTCAGCTGCGATTGAACTCGTTCTTTGGGCGGTAAAATATTGGATAGTCAAAACATGCTGTTTTGTGGTTAAAAATATTGCAATTTTCGTAAATTCGTTCTAATAAGAACTGTTATTTGATAATTTGAACAAAATAACTATAAAGAACGAATAAATAAAAGGGTAAAACAACAACGAAAAGGAATAGTACGAGACGGCGTAAACTAAAAGAAAACGATGAGGTTATAAATAATGAATAAATTTGACAGATTGAAGTCAGCTGTTCGACATACGAACATACTCACTTCTTTCATATTCTCATTGACGATCACCTATACGCATGGCTTTACTTAAAACACATGCAAACTGTATTGACATCTTTATCATAAACATGTATAACCTTTAACGATTGTTTAAATTAAAGGAATGTCGTGCATTCATTCGGAAACCTATGACGTGAACGCCAACGCTCGTGGATACAACCATGTGGTTTTTGAAAAAGTCGAAAACATACGGTATCCCAGCCGTCCACGAATTACTTTCTAACCATTGACGAGTTCTGTCCCTTGAAAAATAATTACTGTTCATTTAAGTGTAAACTCTCTGTGCATCATTTTGTCTTTTACGTGCTGAAGAATCTATGGAGCAAGTGCACATATTTAGGACTGATTGCACAAATTTGATTGGTTACGTGTGACTGCGATGTTAAGGAACATCATCGATGGAGAAATTTGTCACCACGTACTTCGTAATCACATTCCATAAGACGCGACAAAACTTAACCGAATTAATTACTTACCTCCATGTGCAATTTTTTTTTGTAAACTCGATTTTGTTGTGCACAGTATTTTCTCCACATGTCTTGGCAACGTAAGACGAACGCCAAACCACCGTATTCTGACGTACCTACTTCAACAAGCATGTCCAGTAGAAAATTTGATTTGGGTAAATTAAGGCTTTTCGCAATTTTGGAGGGCCAACTTCCTATTATATTTCTGCCTACTACCGAATGCCCAAAAATAATTGAGATTTCCTAGCATTTTTATGTTCGAATCACCACTTAATGCTTCCATTTTTATAAAAAAACCTTTGATTTTTAAGAAAATGATTAACCTACAAATATAGCGTCGACTTGAAATTATTTATGTTTAGGTACACATAAATAGCAAAACCGCAAAGGGAAAAAGTTAAGCGTATTATACAGACTGGCCCACTGAAAACAATACAGCGTCGTTTTACTGAAATATTAATATCCTCATCTTCTTCACTCTATGTAAGAAGAAAATGTACTATGTATTTCATATTTTTGTTTTGACAAATAAAGTGGGTACATACCTCGCTAAATTCATACATGTTGTCTTCTGCATCCGATATTTCAAGATCAGTATCAGAATCATATTCAGATAACCACCTTAGACCTATTTCTTGATCAGCCTAAATTGTCAAGATCTAAACATCGCTTTTACTGTAACTCATGTTAAAATTGACTGTCTGTACGAAAGAAGTGCTCACTTCAACCCCACACAACGCAATGCATAAATAATAAAGATAAGTAAAAAAAATTCTGGAGATTTTATTCGCGTCCCGGTAATAAAGGAAACCATTGATTTGTAATTCCATCATTAACTGTACTTAAATTGTTTGGAAATCAATTACATGTACTACATCTGTGATATTATATTCCTGATAATGAAAGGATTCTTTCTGCAAATAATTATTTAACCCTGCCATAGCTTCAGTCGTGGCCTTTGTTAAGCTGTTCAAGTCTGTATCATCCTGCTTCGAAAGTTTTCTTTTTCTACACAGAGCAGATCGAAGAAGGCCCGTCTTTTGCTTGTGTGTCATTTGCTCCGTATTTGGAGACGCTGATGGTGATGGAAGTAGCGGTGAACTGGAAGAACTGCATCCAGGCTGGCTAAAAATTTGGTGAAATTAATCGTATACTGATGTTGGCGATTGCACATCCTGATAATTGTCTGTATTATCAATTTCAACATGGACCTCCGTATTCTGTGTTGTATTATTTGTGCCATCGGAGTCTACGCCTTCTGTTTCTGTCTCGATCACAGTATTTTGTTCGGCATTCTGTGGCCCTTGATTTTGCTTCTCGTACACATTTCCAAGTTTTCTGAAATATATTCATTTAAGTACTACGTAAACTATTTTTTAATTTTACCTTCTAGGAATTATATAAGTATCGAGAAAACCCATCAACCTATACAGTGGCCATACTGGTGTATCTGCAGCACCAGAATCCCGAAACATTTTATTTTGCGCTTCATTGTAGTATATTTATTCCTAAGCGTAGTGAAACGGCGTTCACTCACATTTCTTTACAAACTTTGTCTTTAAACGCCTTCTCTGATTTTCTATAAAGTTGGGGGAATTTTTCCACCAATTTAATAAGTTCTTCATCACTTCTATTGAAGGTTTCACCGTCCATTCCTTCACGTGTAAAAAAAATATGATTTTAGTTTTAGGTTACGTTGCATGTGTTCACATACGTTCAGTTTCGCTCAAAAACCAATCACATTCGCGGATGGGCACTGCCAAGCTCAACTAACCACTAGTGCTGTTAGTTGAAAATTCCCAACTTTGAGTTTTAGTGGTTAGTTCTCTATGTTTGATAGTGGTTAGTGGTTACTCCTTAAGGGGAGTATGAACGGTCTTATGCTGCGTAATATATTTATGTTTTTAATTATTAGTGGTTAGCTCTTAGTTGAGCATAAACTCACCTTAACTTTCACCCCTCGTGATAGGTTGAAGTGATAAGAATTAAATCATGCGGAAAAAAATAATGTCGACTTGTCCGAGTGTTTTTCTCATATTTCAGTTTAAAAAGTTAAAACCGCATTGAATTTTGAATTGTTCTCGGGGGCCACTCTGTAATTTGAATTTTTATGATACCGATGTCACGAGCACTAAGGACTTTACTGTTCTCAGAAAAAATTGGAAGATCGCCTTCGATCAGTAAACTGTCCTTATCGCTCTTAATACTTAATATACTAATGTTCTTCCGGTCGTTAAAGGAAAAGTATCTCCACATGTATTGAACTGCTATGCGATCTACATGTAACTTAAGAGTAGGTACACCGTACCGCCGGATTTACATTGAAACACAAGAATGGAACGATGTCGGGACTTACCTTTTCGCTCGAATATCTGGAAGAACAAATAACAAAGTAAAATGAGAATTTTATAATTAATTATAATTTTAGAAGGTCTTGTTTCAATTAGTACGCTTACGATTATGTCAGATTAAATAAATCGAGTAAATATTATAATAATAATCTCATTAAGGGAGACTAAAATACAAAAAAGTAAGTTACTGAGTAAAACTAGCTAGGGGAAAGGTGGGCAAAATGGGGTACTTAACGTTTAAAGTAGGATTTTTAATAGAATTTAAAACTTTGAAGGTCTACAAATGAAGCAATACCATTGTTATTGTATTAACTATTTATTGTTATTATTGTAACTTAAAAAATGTTAACCGTTTCTCTTATATTATAGAAAAAAGAAAATAATGTAACTTGCCCCATTATGCCCGTAGTACAGGGCAAAATGGGGTACGATACTCAAACCGGAAAAAAATTACTGGCAGAGTTCACAAACATGTACTACTTCATCATCTTCATCTTCCACACCTGCACATGAATTGTGAGCCCATTTGTGGCAACTATGACAGCTTATCCACCCCTCTGTAGAACTTGAATAAAAGTCTCCGCAGTACAAGCAGTCAGTGTCGCTATCTTCGCCTTCCGTTTCTGACTCTACTTCTTTAGTTTTCTTCGATTTACATTTCTTGCTGGTCTGTAATTTGCTTTGAACATCTGCTATCTTTCTTTTTACTGATTTCACCTTAATAGATTGACTTTTTTCTTGAGCCAATTCTAATTCTTTTTGATATGGTGAGGACGTTAAAATGGTGGTTTTGCCCCTTTTTCTTGACACTCGTTTCTTGGATTGATTTATTTTAGGCACTGCTATGATGACTTTGGGGCTTACAAACTCAAAACTAGTGTCACTTTCCTTGGACGATCCAGGTTGAGGCTCAGGCGTCTTTTCTCTAATTGATTGTACAACATCTTTGTCTTGGTGAATAGGTTCTACTTCACTTTCAGGTGTACTGGGGTCAATTTCTAAGTCAGTTGTAGCTGATGGCAAGAAATCTGCTTCAGAAAAAATGGCCATATCCACAGGCCACACCCCGGTTGCTTTAAAACCATTTATTGCAGTAACCATTGTTGCTGCTCTTAAATATGCGGCACTGAATAAAGAGGAAATTTGGTGAAATGTTACTACTCGTCCAGGGTTTGTTCGAAGCCATTTTCTTACTTCTTCGTCATAATATGCACTTAATGGCTTCATAAAAGCAACATCTAAGGCCTGAAGACGGTGGGTACAATGGGGTGGAAAACATAACATCACCACCCCATTTTCCCTAGCATAATTAATCACATCTAAATTTTTGGTATGTGATGAGTGACCATCCAGCAGAAGCAGAACTGGTGAATCTTTTGACGCTCTCGAGTAGTCCACAAACTTTTTGAACCAGGCAAAAAATAATGTCTTATCCATCCACCCCTTTTCATTTAACTCAACCCATCCACCAGGAACGAGACCATCCAAAAACCCCTGCTGCATTCGCTTGCGGGGAAATATTAGCATGGGCGGCATATAGGCTCCCGCTGCAGAGAAACAAATTTCTGCCGTGATAGTTTCACCCCTCTCGGCGGACGTAAGTGCACCAACTTGGCGTTTTCCTTTTAAAGCTATTATTTTTGAGGCCCCTTTTGGATTTACAGAAACTCCAGTTTCGTCAACGTTGTAGATTTTTGCTGCCGTTAGTTGATATTTGTTGACAGTTTCTTCCAATAGTTTAAAGAATTGTTTTACAGCCACCTTGTTAAAGCCCATAGCACGGGCGCCTGACGTCGCCTCGGGCTTTCTGATTGACAAGTCTTTGTGTCTATTAAAAAACCCATGCATCCATCCCATCCCAGCCATTTTATTACCTTTGTTAAAGGGGTGCTCAATCCGATTTTGTTCAGCAAGTTGAAAGGCAAGTTGTCTACATTCTGTTACAGTCAGTCCAAACAATCTTGCTTCCATATCTTTAAGATAATTAACAAGTTCCTCTTCTTGTGCGGGAGTAAAAACGGGCCTTTTAGCGCCTAAAACTTTTGAAACAATATAACCCTCATTATCTCGTTGTTTTTTCACGTGACGCTCTAAGGTAGTCTGAGGAACAGCAAACGACAAAGATGCTCGATGGTAACCCATCTCACCACTTACTACAGCATTTACAGCCTGTTGCATATTCTCTGTTGACCAATTTTGACGATCAGTCTTTCTCTTGTACTTGGACACCATCTGGAAACAAACTTTCTTTGGAAAGTTGCATAACAGTTGGGCAAAATGGGGTACCCATTTTACCCTACATATTGGTACCCCATTATGCCCAACGAGTCGACATTTAGAATTTGTCATATTACTTTTATTAAAAATAATTTTTGTTAACACCATGACCAAAAAAGCCTTTAGAAAACATCCACTTTTAATTAGTAATAATGTTATTTAGTAATAAATTAGTTTACTATTACTTACGACGAATTTATTTGGGAGCGATATTACAGCAGCACTTACTAAATACGCACATGTAGTACCACAACGAACGACTAGCAACTATTGGTTTCTGCTTTATCACAGAAGCCGCATACACGCGTGTATAATATAATTCCATTGACGTTGTATAGATAGAGCCAGTGGTATTAAAAAAAAAGGGGGTACCCCGTTTTAGGCACCTACCCCATTATGCCCGCATGTCCCCTACACGCTAAATGGATTAATTCTCTGACGAGGTCTTCGTACTCTTGCTACGGTTCTCTAACAGAATTCAATAAAAACTCCACATATTTATTAAATTAATGTGGTGTAACAATTTAGAATTCGAGATTCGCCTAATTTCGCGGAAATTTTTTTACGTAAAAAGGCTCATTTACATTTGTCACTTTTGATGATCATCTTGGAGGATAAGGAGTGATAAGTGTAAATTGCGTTTCATTTCTGTTTCATCCAAAGTGTACACTAAAAGTGAATGATGAAACAATTCGACCCCCGACCAACTTTTGATGAAAGAAGCGTTCACGGAACCGATGATTCATCCATAATGAAAACCTAGTGAAAAATGTAAACAGCGGCTTTAATTCATTTCACAACTACCACTCAAATCCCGTAGTAGTTTTGTTTCTGTTTACTATTGGTTTTTTTAACTTTAAATGATTTATTAAATACTAAAAGGCAGAGATTTTATAACCATGCCGTTTAAATGGCAAGATAAACATATGGAAATATTTCTCGAAACATTCATTTCATTCATTTATCAGTCCACGTGAAATTAAGTCAATACCTTCGCTTGTAATTTTTGTATTCCTTCTCGAACGAGACATCCTTTGAAACCTAACCACCTGGTACCACACCCTTGCAACTGTTCAGTTTTCACAGACACGACAATAGGGAATAAAGTGACAGTGTGCGGAGAGATGAATCAGCGAACTGGATGAAAATGTGTAAACGAGGATGATCACCCTGGATGATTTCACTCTGAGTGATTCACTTTGGATGTACTACATCAAAAGTGATACAGTGTAAATCCCGCTTTTGATACAAAATGGGTTCATTATAGCAAAAATGAAAAAAGTCTGTGGAAAACGGCCCTTTTTTAAAAAAATTCTGGACAATGAGACACGTTCATTTCATTTGGCTTTATAGAAACAAGTTAAAGCGGAAGTGCTATTTGGTTATACTGAAAATGTATCACGCATGTTTTTTTTATCATATAAATCGCACATAACCCCAAAATTCTAATCGCTTTTGTTTACAGCATCTTATTTAATTTTGATTTATCTATAAACTAATCTAACGATTTTTAGTTGCATAAATTACAAAAGAAACGTGTAGTAAGAAGCGGCGAGCGGAAGATTTTACGCAAAAAGAAGAGCAATTATTATTGCGTGTCGTTAAGATAAAAGCGAATGAAATGCAAAATAAAAAGAAGCCAACCAATAATTTAAAAATTTAGTCAGATGCATGGTCGGAAGTAACAACAATGTTCAATTGTCACGGCGACGAGTCGATTTAATAAACACAATTTACCAAATTCCTTGTAAATATTGCAACAAAGTTTATATTGGAACATCTCTTCAGCTTTTAAAGAATGGTGTAACTCAGCATAAATTAGATGTAAGAGTTAAACCGAAAACCGCACACAATTTATATTTAAAACATGAGTTTATTTTTAACGAAAGCAAACATTTTACATATCGAAAGTAATTATAAAAAACGATTATTTTTAGAAATGTTATACATTAAAATTAATAATAAAATAGTTTGTAACAACTAAACAGATTTGGAAGACTTTCCCAAAATTTACAATACTATTTTATTTAAATGAAGAACACTATAACAATCCTTGTGTCAAAATCTCCTTTTCCATACTTACCTACACCAAAACAACGTTCAATCGGGTTTCTTGTCCTTATTTGAACTTCGTTAAATAACTTCTATATCGGAATGTGTGTGGATTCGCAGGTGGAGAATTAAATATTTTTTAATACTATCTCCAACTATGAAACTGTCAGCACCAAATTTCCCATTTTCTAGTCTTCAAACATACATAATTTGCATTATCCATTTTTTAATAAAATGAAATGAAATAACCTTAAAGTATGAACCGAAAACAATCAATCATGAGAACCTAAGTTAAACTTCTGTGGTTCAACCATTAGTTTACTAAGGATTAACTTTTAAACAAAGTAATGTTCTTATTAAACCAAGTTCAAATATGACCATGGTACAATCCGCCCTAGTATAGATAGCATTTAAATAATTGCCTTAAAATTCTTCACAATTTATATTAATAACAATAATAGCAAATACTTACATAAAACACCGAATAATATCTACTGGGTACCTACAGCTAATTGTTATTTTACCGTATAAAAGGCTGATTTTTTATAACTAGATTAGCACATTCAACCTAACTTGAAATACAGAAAATGTCATAATTGTAATTCAAGTGTGAATTAACGATATATTTTTTCTGTTACAGTTCCGCCTCATCAGATGTTAGTATACGATAATTCAGGGCGAGACGTTTCCGCCGTAGTAGGACCAATGGAGGAAGGATCCGATCTTATCCTTACTTGTGAAGTTCGTGGAGGCAAGTAAAATGTCACAAAATGAAAACTTTTACAATTTTTTTTAACAAATAACGCTTTACTACTTGTGAACTTTTTCCCTTAAGGTCATACCGGAACTCTCGAAAAACTTAAAATGCCTTGTTCCAGGTAATGTCGTTTCGAGACTTTTCTAATTAATTTAAGTTAAACGAAGTAAATTTTAAAGGTAGCTGCCGTCGATTTTTTTAAACTTAATTATCTCTTGTACGTACAAAAAAAACAAAATTTAAATATAATAATAATTTCCATTGCATGCGTAATTTGTTCGGTTTGATAAACTGCCAAAGTGAAAAGTCAACATCTGAGTCGTGAAAAGGGCGTTTGATTATAAAGTACGTGACGTAAAGGAGAGAGAAAAAAGGGGCGCACGGCTAATAATTAATAAGGCGTACATTTCCTTATTCGAAAGAAATATTGCCCTCGCTCGTTTATTGAATTCATTTCTTTTACTTTTCGGCGCTTTCCGAAATACAACAAGATTGAAATTGAACAGACCAAAAATATATGACCGTTGATACGTTACGTAAGAAATTAAACAGACATAAATTACTTCTGGGAAAATGATAAAATTATGCTCTAAATTTCAAATGAAATTCAGTATTGGAAAACAATCCTGTAACTTTTTAAAAAGGAACGCGAAAAAGCAGTTCATTATTTATTCATAGATATAATATTAAAAATGTCGACACTTTGTACCTTATCATGTTAAATAGCAATTTCATAATTAGCGAGTTCACGTTTTCTTATTACATGCATAAAGAAACCCTAAAGGACTTCCTACATCATTTTTCACTCTTTTGAGTGTAAAAAGAATTGTATTTGGAATTGTAGGTATTTTATAAGAGAAGATATGAATGGAATTCCTTTGGCACAATTTTTATTTAAGTATTAACATTTTTTAGAGAAGAATGTTTTTAGTTTACATTTTATGTTTCCAAAGTAATTAATAATTGTACCGAATAAGTGGTTTTTAAACAACGTAAATTTTTATTCTGATATTTGCGAATATTTGATGAAGCTAGAATTTTTCACGGCACATTACTCTCTCTAATTAACAGTCAAGTGATTCGCGAATTGCTGCTACAGGCACATTGAAACATTTGAAAACTGTTTAGTTCCGTTATTGAATCCTATAGGGAAGTTACAAAACCCAAATTGGTGAAAAATTTGCTGATTTAGATGGCTCCCTAAATTGAAAACCTGACACAAAATGTATGTTTTAGTTATTGAAAGTATAGCAATAGATTAAAATAATATTGTAAATTAGTTTGGTAAGCTCGGTCAAGGAAGAAATTGGGTTCGATTTCCCAAACATTGTTACGTGTTGAAGCAGGTTCTCAGTAGCAAAATAAGATAACAATGTCCCGATAGCTCTGTCAAGGTGAACGGTTTGGGTCGTGAGCAAAAGTTTATAACAAGACTGACAATAGTTCAATAAATGTTTTGGGCGCCACTATATTTAAAAGACAATTGTTTACGATGTTGTACTCAGTAAAACAAACATAGAAAATAATACCAAATTTAATAAATGACCACTGTGTTAATCGTTCCTCTCTCCAGTATAAATGTAACATAAATAAATTCAAAAATGCAATAATACAATAGGTACAAGTAAATAATCAATTCAATAATTACAAAACAATCAATATCAATGATGCAAAATTACTTCGGTTAAATATAATTAAATCGATACGATCATAAAATCATATCACAATAGGAATACAAAATATCTGATAAATCCAAAGATAAAAAAATACAAAGAATCAAATAATACAGCTTACCCTTACGTTACCAAAAATTACATCCGACGAAGAGCTGCTCTCCGAAGGTTGTACGATTCTTCAAGTTCTGAAATAAAGCAAAACACTTTGGAAATATCACTACTAAATAATCATCAAATCTGAATTACTGAAAAGAAAAGTTATTTAATCGAAGAATAATAAAACTATTTGAATTTATCTGAATTGATTTAAAATGATTAAATAATTAAAACTCAAAAGAAAAATTTAGATTGCATGATTAAATTAAATAAATTGTAAATCACTTGGCACGACATCTACGAAATTGATAGGATAATCTTCACCACAAGATGGCCGACATCCGGTATATGATATTCAACAGGTGGTTTTTCTCAAAATGATGAAATCTTCTTTAATTAACACTTAATTTTTCCAAAATAAACTCCTTTTAACTATTGACTTCTATACAGGAACTATACTTTACAGGAAAAACGAGGACTTCACATGTAACGTAACGAATGCCTCCCAAATTCAACACATCATAAAGTAACGACCCATAAATTCATCATCCATACAATCCGCTAGGACAAATAACCCTAATTACATTCTAAATTTCTCACAAATATCCACAACAAATGAATTTGAAAACCCTTACCTCTTTCAAACAAAAGCCTGCTCCACGTGTTACAGCCAAATCTTTAAATCCTTCCTTCGAAGATAAAATATCACCATCCGTACGTTTCAAATTATCCAACAATACGATGGAATACCAAATTTCTTAAAACACTACTACGATCCGCTTAATAAATTGCGATGAAAAATTTACCAAAATGTAGCGTTAAAATACGATTCACTGTTTGCACGTGTTCTACCAAAACTTTTACTTAAAAGAGAACGAGTTATCCCTTTCACTCATACTTATAGGATTTTTGTAACTTGCGCACATCCAAATCAAATCAAATGAAACAAATGTTACCAACTCAAATATACAATCTTTTCTAAAGCCCCATTTACACGTTACAACATATGGGCGCCACAAAATTTAGAAAATGCTACTCGTATTGGATGGGCAATGGTATAAAAGAAAAATAGAAAGTGAGTACATTAATTTTTAATAATAAAAACAGCAATTAAATATATAAACTAAAAACAAAATACATGAACATTTCAAATATTTGAAATATTTAATTTTTAATTTAAATGAAAATTCTTACCTTGAGGATGATTTCTAGATTACTCAACTGAAAGAAACATTTTTTTACGAAACCCTTCATGTACATATAAATAGAAAGTATTGAACATAATCCAAATATAACCATAACGTTGTGATGTAACAGACACCATATTTCGCGCTTACCTACGAAAAACGAAATTAACTCCATTTGTACCTACGTTGTGTAACTAAAACCTAAAGATGGTGCTTATCAGGACCTATGTGATAGATGGAAGTAGAGAAGGAAGAACAGATGAAGAAACCTTCGGTTATGTTCTCAAAGCAACTAAGTACACATATTAAACAAAACACAAAGAAACATGATGTAGTGAGGAAGACAACATTAACCTTTGCAATACAAACAATGAAAAACAGATATGAAAGGGTATTTGAATTCACACACAAATATTAAAAGTGCTGACACTCGTTACTCAAGGTCACAAACTCTAATGCTCTATTTATACTCCCTACCCTTGTTCCCGGACTACTACATTCAAAAGACACACATAAAGCACATAAATTGTTAGTTATTCGGACCCCTCCAAAAGCCACAGACTGTCCTGGTTTCGAACTTAATTTGCTAAAGTTGGAATTTCGAGATGAATGCTAACTTGCTATTTATAATGCCCAGCATTCGCCTCTGCAAGGACGAAATACAATCATTAGTTACGTCCACCAAGGCTCTTTCATAAATGAGGGAGTACATGACCAAATCTAAGTTTACGCTTGAGCAAGTGGTGCGTACTTGAGCCGAGTGTACATGATGAAACAAAAGAAATTAAAAGTTACTTAATGAACTCTCGCCCCTCATTCAACAGGTGCTACTGGAATAGAAATATTTGTTATACAAGAACAAAAGGGGAAAAGTATTCATTATACAAGCAAAAGAAAACCACGAGGCAAAAATGGCCGACAAATAACAGTAATTAAACAGTTATAAAGTATGCAATTATCTAGTAAAAATTAAGGGTTGATTTAAACAATTAACATTGTAAAATAAAACAGATGAAATATATGCATTACCTTTTAAAGAAATACAACACACACAATAAAATGAACAAAAATTTTAAAAGAAAAATAAACACGTGATGCTGAATGTAAAGGCGGCGAAAGATATCAACCTTCGATTTCCACCCTAGTTACTTTTCAAAACCCCCTCTCCTTTCTGTTGCTGTGTCTCCACTCACGGTCGGGCTTCCCGCGCTTTCATTTAAATCCGGACATTTCAACGTATAATATAAGTGTTCAGAAAAGGTTTGCTGGGAAATGTCTACTCGAGTTTCATATCTGATCTAGTTCCCATGAAGAAGGTAAATAAATCGTGAATTGTTATTACTAAAGGTCAATAAGTTCACAATTTCGTACAACCTGTAATTCGTGAACACTTGTTCCGAGATTAAAATGTTAGCTAGAACACCATTTATAGGGTAATAAGATGGCATACCTTGCATTAATTTACTGATAACTGGATTTCAACACGATGTACGATTAACTGCCCAAATGAAGTAACATTTAAAACAAAGGCAAAATTTGCTGACCCAAGTTCGACTCTGATGCGCGATTTTAGAGAATTTCAGCAACCCATCCAGGAGGAGCTGTGAATGAATCATTGCTTAACTTTATTAATGTCCATCCAACGTGTCTGCCACAAAACACACATTTTAACCACTCATCTGATTTGCGTGTCGAATTGTATTTTTCGCCGCATCCGGCACAGTCATTCTCATCCCAGGAGTCGAGGGAGTCGCTGTCATCCAGAATCATTTCTTGTTCCCCACGAATTACAATGCGAGGTATGCCCATCTAGATTTAAAACCACTTTTCCGGTGGGTTTTCCAGTCAAAAAGTAGTGTTTAAGCCGGTCGAAGAAGATTTCTGTATTACCATATGCAAAATTTTAGCTCATCCTGACCACATAACCAGGTGGCATTCCATTAGAACATTCTCGTTTGATGTTTTTCCCCTTAAAGATGCAGTACGGGGGTAAGAAGCTGCCATCGCCGTTGCAGCAAGCAACGACACTGATCGTTTCCCCTTTTTCGCCAGAGCTTAGGGAGGAAACGTTCTTAGAACCTTTAGCAGAAACAGCTGCAGCCAGTCCTCTACTTATATGTTTGCAAATCGCACGCTTCACTTTTCACCACAAATTTTATATATCACCCACGGAAATTCATACAGAAATTGCGCGTAAATACGAGACGCATCAGCCCACCTGACATTTGTCACTTTGATCACGCTTTAAACGATTATGCCATCTAGAAGTTTGTTTCTAAATTATGCAGGTGCTCCATCTCAGGCGGTGGTCCGTCTCTCCCGGAATTACCCTATATATCTGCAAAACTATAGAATTCACTTTAACTCATCTTTCTACTAATAGCACAGATTTATCTGTGCTAATAGATATCACCACCATCACAATTAATGACCTTTTGCCAACGTAACACTAATTTTTGTATGCCACTCTTGTAAAATTCTATGGATTTTGAAACAAAAAATTGACGCACTGCATCTGTAATATCATATCTTGTTTCGAACTGTCTATGTCTCATGCAGTTGTGAGTTGTCAAGAGACAAAAAAATGTGAAGTATCAGGAGAATTTCTTCCGATTGACTAAAGGAGGTTGTTTTTAATAAGCAACAGAACAACTAATTATTTCACTTCAGTCTGATTTCCTTGAAATTAAAATCAATAGAAGCGCCGAGTTTCAAATGTAATGAAATGACCTTTCAAATGAGGTATCACTCTACTCTTATTGCCGTTTAATATATTACTAAGAAAGTCCTCTGCATAGGTTAATGAAAATACAAAAGTTGTCGTGGTTTAGAAATTAAAAAAGACAGAATAGGTATTTTAAAAACGAACAATACATAAGACTTTAAATAAAAATATTGTATGCATAAAAGAAAGTGGGGAAGAAAACACCCACATCAATCAAAATAGACACAGGAAATCTTTATCTCATATCTGAAACTACTAAATATATATTGTAATCTTTACCAGATGTCTTAAACGAGTTAACAACTCTTTCTGCTCGCTCGCTCTACTTTCACAATTATAATCAATAAAGGTACAAACACTTGCTTTATTCAAAGTGAAGCTATACTCGTTCCACACTGAAAATGCACTAATGAATTTATAGGCATCGTTGTCAAACTTTCAACGTTTCAACCGTCGTCTGTAAGACTTTAAAATTCTACAATTTATATTGATGAACATCTTAAGTTCTTAGTGACCCTTTCTGTACATTTCTTCCTTATTCAATCACAGGTGACATCAATCATCCCCACCTTCCAGAAATATTTTACACGTTTGTTTCTTGCTTTTTCTCGACCAACAATTTTGGAAACAAAGTCGTCCTGCCCTGTATACCGGGTGAATAATTTCATCTGGAATTTTGTAATATCTAGAAAATTACGTATCGACGTATCGTATAGAAACATTTGTCGAATCGAAACTTATGGCACCCTCACACTCCCTGTGGGCGGGGCGCGCATCAAATTTGAAATCTTAAATAGGATTCTACATTTCGCGATAGATGAATCGCAAAAAATGAAACAGAAATAAAAAACAGAGAAACGCGTACTTATTTAGTATCTTGCAGACTACTAAATGCCCCCCCCCCCCCTTAGTATATTGCAACAAGATGCTAAATGCCCCCCCCCCCCCTTCTTCGGATGGAGTGGTTAGTTAATAAACTACTTTTAGCGTAACCCAGGAACTGACAAGGACGTAGTAGTTGTTTGTTTCCTTCGGGATACTTGATTATGAACCCCCTTGCATCTCACTGTTCAAGTAAATGCTCGAAATGGTGACCTTGAACTTTAATACAATTGTTGATCCGCCTTTCAAATGGCAGTACCTACACCACTGACAAGTACCGTCTCCAGTAATATGCGGAAACAAGCATTCCTGATTCGTTCAATCATATTCTCACAAGTTGTTGGTACTTGTTGGTACACTTTGTCGCTCAGGCAGCACCACAAAAAAAACCTGGCGAAGTCGGATCTGGTTAAAATAAAAAGGGGCTCCTTAATATTATATTTATATGTGGGAAATTCGAAAAAGATAATAATTCAATTGTAAATTCTACGATATATTATTTAAAGCATACCACATTTATGTTCGTGATTCTACTGTCATTGAATAATGGCATGCATGCCGTTGAAGCATGAAGGATTAAGTACCGGATTACTATCTATTAAAATAAAAATATATATTTCTAGAATCAATCTGATTTAAAAAACGCAACATCCGCAGTTAAAAGTATAAATTACAGTAAAGAGCAATCACTTTGCTGTCACGTAAACATTTTATGCTGTTCACCACACACTTTTATTTAAGTATCCTTCTACTTTTGAAACCAGACAATAATAAAAGGTTTGTAGGTGTATCAGTTTATTAATACCGTACGTAAACATTCACCGTACGTCTCATCATCCAATTATCATTATGTATTTCATTCATTTTTATTACAGTTGAAAATAATAGGTTCTTTTTTCCCTCCTGTCTTGCTGATCTAGTTTTTTATTGATGTTTATATTTAGTTCATCTACTTTTTCCATTTTTACACACAAGTTTCCTATGCTATAGTAATTTGGTCTATTTTGTCCTTCATTCTGTTTCCTCCCTTGAGTGATTGAGGTTAATTATAACGAATTTAAATACATAAAGGCCACTATTTATATTTTGAACCAAATCTAACAAAAGTTGTTCGCGCTCGAAGCACATCGAAACAAATGGTCGCCCGTTTTTTTCGGAAAAACTGGACATGTGGCAACTGTGCCTTTAGAGGAACGTAGAACGGTCCATTCTGAATGGTACACAACCATTTGTTTGCCGGAATTCTTCGGTGAAATGCGGAAAACAAACAAACGCCGTCGCATCGTTTTTCATTACGACAATGCCAGCTCTCACACATTTCATCCAACAACCGATTATTTGGAAAACTTAAAACAACGAATTGATGAGTCATCCATCCGCCGTACAGTCCTGATTTGGCACCCAATGACTTTTCTTGTTCCCTGCGTGGACAACGATTTTCGTAAGCGGAAGAAGCCATTGATGCGTTCAAAAGCCATGCTATGGAGGTGTCTCAAGGTAATAGGAAAAAATGGTATGACAAATGGTTCCAACGAATGCAAAAGTGTATTCATCATAAAGGAGAATAATTCGAAAAACAATAAAGCAATTTTCGATAACAAATTACTGTTTTTTCATTGTTAGGCTCAAAATATAAATAGTGACCGTGATCGTCGTAAAATACTTTCTAATTACAAAATCTTTATAAAAAGATGACTATAGTAAACTGTATAGGTATACGAAATTAGCTTTGTTATAATATAACAGTTTTAAAAACACACAAGTCCGTATGTCAGCCGAGAAACTGCAAAGTTCATTTCAAAAAAGGTATATTTAGTGAAAAACTTGTTAGACAAAAAGTATTACTGAGATTTTAGAAGCGGCGCTGAAACCAACTCGAAAAAGTTTATCGTAGGTCTTGAGCTTTACTATCGACACCTAGTTGCAATACTTCTGAAGTGGAGTGCCAGACAAAGGTGTTGCATTTCCGAAGTAAAGTAGTCCAACTTAGGATAAAAACCATTGATTAAAAAGTAAAAGATAGGCCACACAATAAAAAAAACGCGTTATAACTTTACAAGTTCCGATCGTCACAGAGGCATCTTCCTTGCAGTACATTAATTAAAATTGCACTTTTTTTGTAATAGTAATGTTATAGAGATCTGTAATTATCCTCTTTCACAAAAGAAAATAGTTTTGATGTAAATGAAGTAGAAATTGAAAATCGTAATTTTTAAACTGCGGATTAAGCATAACATCACAACGAGTGTATTCTTTATGGCACAATTGTTAAATGGTTTGAGTAATATAATACCTTCATTTAGTTTCATATTCCTCCAGGCTAATTATATCTGTACTATATATCGTAAGTAGGTGATTATCAATGGCATTCTTATGTCTTGTTAACAATAAATATATTGTTTTATGGTTGTATAAAATTAAAATGTGTACTTTGGTATTTGACGCAATGATTTCTAAGACGAATTCGAATTGCTCTTATTCGAAATTTTATTAGTACAGTAAAACGTCAAATTGATAACCAGCAAAATGATCTACTTTTTTGCTTAAATCTCCTCGATTTTTGGGCAGTGATTTTATTTCAAACTTAGAGATATCTTACCGAGTATGGTAGCCTTACATGGCTTAAAATGCTTAGATACACGAAATTTTATTGTGGGCATTCTCTTTTTTTTTGGATATGTTGCACTTTGCTAGGACAGCTCCTCAAATAATCAAGGTTCTTGTGCTTTACTATAATTCTGATCGGATTTAGTACCCAAGTACTACTCCTTTAATAAATCTAATACGCATTTGGCATAAAACATGTTTATACCTGTTACGATACTCTCAGGGTAATAAACAAATATAATACTCGCAATAGGTAATAAAATAAACACAAACTTTAAGAATAGCCAGATGTAGTTTATTGCACCGCAAGTGTGCAACCCTTATGGTCTAATATAAACAGTGAACAAAATTTCGGTTCACACCGAATGTTTATGATATACTTAGGTAGCTTCTTTCTTTGTCTATGAACTCGTCAACCTCTATCTATAATAAAAACGTACGTGTGTACTTGTTTATTGTCCTACTTAGGAAGCGGTTGCAGTTCCAGAGCAATAAAGTTTATTGTATCTTGTCTTAAACCACCCCCAAGTTTTGAATAAAATGCAATGAGAAATGTAAAATTCGTTTAGTATCTTACAGTCACACTAATCGGCGGACGCCAAGCGCCAAGTTACTAATAATAATAATGAATACGGCAGCGCATCGGTGTGTTTATTATAATTGTGAGAATTCACGAAAAATGTTCCCTCAGTTATCGTTTTTTAAGTTTCCTTCTAACGCAAACATAGTAAACATTTGGTTACATAATAGTGGTAATCTGAACTTGCGTGAAATAAACCGGGAACAGTTAAAAAATAAGGTAATTTGCGAAAAACATGTCGATCCAAAATACTTAGTCACAAGTGGTGGAAGGAGAACATTAGTGAAGGGTGCTGTACCATATGACGTGGGTTCGAATGCTACACCTACATCTAGCCATGTGGAAGAATTCCTACTTGTTCAGCCTGTGGTAAAAACCTACGGAAAAAGGCATATTACCGAAACGTGTGCAACAATGTCAGAAGAAGATATAACAGATGAAGTACATTACTTAACACCCACTAAAAAGCGAGTAAGTTTACCTACTTATATAATTTTTTTCTACTTGTAATGTCACGTTCAATATTAATGCTTGCATAGTAGGTGAAGTGATTTATTGCAATTTTTCAATTATTTCGCGATAGTAATTGGTCTTAAATGTACCTACCTATAGTGAGTTAAAGTTATTTCGGGTTACACCAAGTATAACGAGTTACAT
Organism: Pyrocoelia pectoralis; assembly: GCA_036250285.1. Classification (NCBI taxonomy): domain Eukaryota; kingdom Metazoa; phylum Arthropoda; class Insecta; order Coleoptera; family Lampyridae; genus Pyrocoelia; species Pyrocoelia pectoralis. The sequence goes on along the minus strand of CM070075.1, from coordinate 32,133,764 downwards.
TAAGTTATTTATTTTACTTTTCGATATTTCGCAAACAATATTTTTTCATCATCAGGAAAATAAGTAACTGAACAACTTGTTAACAAGTTCAATGTTCCTGATGACGCAAAAATATTGCGTGGGAAGTATCAAAAAATAAAATAAACGTGATTTTCAAATTTATGTTTTGTTGTCACAGGCATATCCCAATACTGCGCAACGATCCCCCACACATACTCCTAACACCACTACACAAGCCACTTCATCAAAGATATGTACTATTCGAGAGCAAAAATTACTAAAGAAAATCTCTGAAAAAAACGCGTTACTTGTTAAAGAGAGGATGAAAGTTATTAGGCTAAAACGCAAGCTAATGTTCATTTCTGAAAGAAATGTAATTAACAATTTATTAAGAACGAAATCTACAGATGCGCGAACTTTGATCGATATGACTTTATTTCATAGGAAAAGGAGAAGGTGGACCCACCAAGAAACGACTCTAGCGCTTTCCTATTATTACAAATCTCCATCACTGTATAACTACATGAGGCAAAAGTCTAAGATACCTCTTCCATCAGCGCGTACAATTAGGCGATGGTTGAAAGTGTTTCATTTAACTACTGGTGTAGCTTCATCCTTAGTTAAAAAATTTGAAAGTAAAGTCAAAAATTTTGATGAGAGGGATAAATTTTGTGTGCTTCTTTTTGATGAAATGGCGCTAAAGAGGTATTTAGAGTATAATAAAACATTAGACCTTATAGAGGGGTTTCAAGATCTTGGACATTTGGGACGTTCTCCGAAGATAGCTAATCAAGGTTTGGTTTTTATGGTGCGGGGTTTGTTCTCATCATGGAAGCAACCACTCTCCTTTTATTTATCTGAAGGAGGAGTTCAAGGATGTTCCCTAATTCATCTTATTAAGGAAAATATTAAAAAGTGTACATTCATTGGACTAAAAGTAGTAGCTATAGTTTGTGATCAAGGTTCACACAACCGATATGTTTACAATTCGTTGCAAGTGACTAAATCTAAACCTTACTTTAAATTTCAAAATCAAAAAATTTTTGCATTATACGATACTCCCCATCTCATAAAATCTATTAGGAATAATTTACTAAGCACAGACATGTACATTAACTCAAATAAGGTTTCCTGGAACGACGTTCGTGCAACATACTATATCAATAAGAAATCAACGTTAGCATCCTCTTTGACGAAAATATCTGAGCAACATATATCTCCAAATAATTTTGAGAAGATGAGGGTAAGGTTGGCTGTTCAAATATTTAGTCACAGAATGTCAACCGCTATGGACACGGCAATTTTTACAGGTGAACTAAATTCTGCATCTGGACCACACACTTCACAATTTCTTAAAAAAGTCAATGACATATTTGACTGTTTAAACAGCAGAGTGTTGTATGATCGCCACCCACTTAAAAGCGCATTGTCTCCAAAAAATACAAACGGACTACAAATACTCACCCAAGCAATCGATTATTTTAATTCTGTAAAAGTTTATAACAAAAACAACAAAGAACGCAAGAATATATATTGCTATAATGGCTTAATACAGACAATTAACGGAATCCTGCAAATTTATGATACCATCAGAGAAGACGGTTATACCTTTTTATTAACCAGTAGGTTACAACAAGATCCACTGGAAAACTTATTTTCCGTAATACGCAGTAGAGGGGGGTACAATCCAAACCCAACAGTAAGATCCTTTCGGCAGGGTTTACAACAAAATATGCACGTCAGAATGTTAGAGTCTTCTGGTACTGGAAATTGTGAACTAGATTTGGATGAGCCGCTTCATGTAGACAACATTGATGTAGGAAATGTAGGTGTTGCAAGTACTGTACTTGAAAACGCAGCAGAAGAAAATGTAGAGTGACTTTATGCGAAGTAAAGATACGACAAGCAAAGAAGATGCAAGTGATGTGAATCCAATCAGTATAAGCGACTTTGAACTAAATACAATAACATATTACGCAGGATACCTTATTTATAAGTGTCATTTAAAATTCAAATGTGACTTATGTGCGCTCAGTAACAAAAAGAGTGACGACATGTGCACCACAAATGAAATGCTACTTTTTTTGCGAGATTATGGAGAAAGCAGTCATATTGAATTTTTATATAGACCTACAGATATTATCGTCGAGATTGTGTCATTTTGTTTAAAAGTGATTGACAATTTTTTTGTAAATAACAAACATATATGCTCCTTTAAAACATCACTCACCGCGAAAGTTATAAAAAATGTAAACAATAAGTTTCCGAATTGGTTACATAGTAACAATCAGTGTTTGGAACATAACCTGTATATTATAGATTTATTGATAACTTCTAAACTATATAAAATGCTAGCGACAATGTCGAAATCCTTTAAGACCTTTAAAGGCCAATTATCGGCAACTAGAAAGTTAAACATTGTACAAAATAAATAGGTTTTTGTCCTTTCAGTGGGCAACGATGTACATATAGAAATAGAAGTTAATTATATTAAGTAAGTACCTAGATTGTCAATTGTAAATTCAGTTAATTTACAAAATTATCATTAATCGAATGAGACATGTATATCTGAAAGATAACTAGCAAGTAGCGGGGTTTTACTTTACCCATACACATAAATAATTCACTATAAATCTCCAATAACACATTTGCAACAATCAATGTATTTATGGAGAATTGCTTAATTTAAGAGAAATTTGAATTTATCCAGCATATTGTTACGACGTTGTCAATGCACTTTTCTTTTATTCATTAATTGCATTAATCAATTAGTTTAAGTACATATTATTAGAATGGAGTTCATCAGCTGGCAAGAATATTTTATTCTTAATAAACCTGCAACACTGCTGAGGGGCTGCTGGTATCTTAAGCAGACGCCTCGCGGTAAGGCAGGACATTTACTTTCATAAAACATTCCTTGATTGTTAAATCAATGGTTTGTGATGTGTGACGAACAGAAGGAACCGCAGAAACAACCGCGTAAGTAGGGCTATTATGCATAGGGCTGTTGATTGAGAAATCCTCTTTAGTCAATGATAGGGCTATGAAAGAAGAACCTGTACTTATCTGTTGGAATCCTTTTTGGACGCTGAAAACAATCGCGTTATATAATCCTCCTCCTTATTAAATTTTTTCGAATGGATTCATTATACTATTGTACATGTATTTTGCGCCATTTGAGACGTCTCTGCAGGTACATAATGACAACTGAGTACAAATTTGTCAACACCCTCACACTGCTTTACTAAATGGATACCTATACTTTTTGTGTAGGTAAGTTATGATAGCAATACAAGTATTCCACAATTAATAACTAATAAGTAATAAGTAATAAATGAAATTCTGTGAAATGTGAAAACTAAAAGCGTTGATTGAAGGTTCAATCAACGCTAAAAGTAGATTTTCAGTAATTTATTCAATTTAAAGTTAAAGACGACATTCCTTTTAAAAATGATTACTATTGCATTTAAATCATACTTAGCATTGAATAGATTTATTTTTATCAATGTACATAGTAAATGGGATCAAAACTAATTTCCACAGCTAAGATACAAACGTTTTATTATGATTCAGAATGTAATCTGTCTGATTTTTCCTTGTATCTATAGGGGCAGCACTGCATAAGTACAATAATTCCAGTTTTATATGTAACATTTTTTCCTATACCGTGGCCATTCTTTACCGAAGGTATTTATTCAATGATAAAAACGCAACACTTCAAATATATCCCCGTTAAAACTAACGCATAGGTACACTCCTACCATACGGTCTAGCACCTTTTAAGAAAAGGTTTAGGTTTGGAATTAGCTTCAGTAGGTAATGCAAATGCAAATTATTGCAGCCTGGACAGTTTCGATTTGAGTTATCAGTTGCAAAGTAGTAGTGATTGTAACAATGGAACAAGTAGTATATGAAACAATGTTGTCTAAATATAGTAGAAAATAATTTAAGAATGTACGAGGTATGACCAATAAGTAATGAGACTGATTTATTAGCCGCGCGTGTGGTAACACTGCGAACCTGACACTTCTGCCGATTAATCTCCCATCCCTCCTCTATCGATACATGTGCTTGCGACTTTCGTACGTTTGTTAGTTCTCCAGCTGTGTTGTGTTTTCAGCAACGTGTTTGAAAGGCGTGTCACGAATATGGAACAACGTAATATTGAACAGCGGTACGCGATTAAATTTTGCAATAAACTCAGCGATTGTGTTAAGGAAACGTACGATAAATTGGTCAAAGTGTTCGGTGATGAAGCCCTGAGTCGTGCTCAGATGTTTCGATGGCCTGTCTCCTGGTGCACCCAGACCGAAGAATGAGAATGAGCAAATCAAAAGCGAAAACGATGATGATTTGCTTCTTTGACAGCAAGGGAATCGTGCACAAAGAGTTTGTACCACCTGGGCAGACCGTCAATCAACATTCCTACGTGAAAGTACTAGATCGGCTGCGAAAACGAGTCATTAGAGTCCGTCCAGAGATTGCCAAAACGTGAATCAGACAATGGTCCATGCAATCGGTCCTTCAGTGTGTCGCAGTTTTTGACCTCTAAAAACATCGCAGTGTTTCCGAAAGCGCCCTATTCGTCGAATATGTCACTGTGTGACTTCTTCTTATTCCCCATAACTGACATCCAAATCGCCGTGACGAAGGTACTCCAGGACATTCCAGTCGAAGCCTTCCAGAAATGTTACGAAAGTTGGAAGAAACGTTGGAACCAGTGTGTAGTTGTGGGAGGGGAGTACTTTGAAGGTGATCACATCAATCTCAATTTACCTTTGTAACAACCAAAATATGTTGAAGGAGTTATGGCTAGAAATACTCCACAATTCGCGCGTATTTCCTGTTTAAAATCCTATAATTTAAAAAATCCCTATCCCTACCTTTAATAACGGATAGTATTTTAATGTATTAAAATTTAATTATATTAACAATATTCAAACACAAAATAAAAAATATCAACTGAAGTTAACATAATAATTCGTTGCTATGCTACACATTTTTTGTTCTTGTTACTATTACACTATTAAACATACGTAATATAAGCATATTTAAGAATCAAATATGTTATTTACCCTCAATCGTCGTAAAATAGTAATCAATTAAACCATAAATTAAAATTAAACTTTTTTATATTAAAATTGTATAAAGTAACTTTACTTTCTTATTAGTAAAAGCCTCAAATATTCAGCTCCGCGTGGTCATGCGCAAGCCGGACGACTTTGGTACGCCAATCTCAAGGTTTATTAAGTGAATAGGTTGCCTCAATCGCATAGCTTGTAGGCGATCGCGCGCAGCGTGCAGGGAGGGTGCAACGTCACTGCCAGTCCCGCGACATTTCACGTTATAGCGCGCTCTCAGTCTGTTGCATAGGTAATATATTTGTCTGTTGCACACTTGCAGTGTGATATTATTGTGTTTCTTAACAAAAACTACATAAACTGTTATAAAAATTCTTTCATTTTCTATTACATTACGTACTTGAATAATGATAAAATTTTCTTTTTCTTTCAAATTACATTTCCTCATACATATGTACTTATATTTCTTTTTCATAAGCGGCAAAACAAACCGAACCGGCTGATCTAAATTTCTAAAATCCTCTAGGAGATGTCAGGTGTCGTGTCCAGTATTTTGTTTTAATACGTCTTTTTCATCGTTTCATTAGTATTTTCAAATAGTTTACTCATATTTACACCTTTTTTACATTGTTCTAAGACTCAATAAAGGTCTACGTTTTCAAAGAAAAAAAAAAAAAACTACGAATATACACAAATAAATACACACCTACGAATGAAATATTTAAAAGAAAAACTGCTACAAATATCTACGAAAAGAAAGTTTTCTTTGCTACTTACAATTTGATCCCACAAAACATTTTCTAAATACCTGTTATGCAGTATTGCAAGACCGACCGAAACTGTACTAACAAATAGAGAAAAACAAGTTCAACAGAGAATAAATAGAAGCATAGGCACGAAATAAGAATAGTTTACGTAATAACTTGCTTTGTTTATAAGTAAGCATAAAATATACCGTCCACATCACTTTACAACGGAATTCGTATTACCTTACAATTCAAAAAGATCTACTTGTATAATTTATTGTAATAAGTAGATAACACATTTGCATTTTTTTAATAGAAATATGAAACGAACATACCTACAGCAATGAGTTACTCCAAAAAAAGTACATAATATCAAAGAACTTAATTTATACGCTTATAAATTACTATAAAATGTGAATATAATCATTCAAATTTAGTGGTGGGCGTGTCTGAAAGGACTGGCGATGACGTAGACTTACTCAACCAATCCAAGTAAATTTGTTCATTGAGGTAAACCTATTCACTTAATAAACCTTGCGCCAATCTAACATATCTTATTTATTTGTATCATGATCGTAGGGTACCACCATAGCTATTGCCGCGATTGGTTAAATGACTTTCCCATTCCTCATTCCATGAACAGGTAGGGGTTATGCCATGCATCGCGAGTCTTGTACAAATACTGGCCATTGTTCGACGGTAGTTAGTGGCGTTTTCGACGTTCTTACATTCATAATTACCGTGTGTTTATAATTTATAGTTTGCGAGGTTCCGACATTAATTATTGTATTTATGTTATACTTATAAAAAACAAAGCTAAGTATTCTTGGAAAGGCAGCAAAGAAAAGTTGCCGAAACACAGAATTTTTACTAATAATCGTTAATTACACAAGTCTAATCCAGAAAATGTCTTCTAATTCTAAGAAGAATGCTTGTGAAAACTTAATTAATAACCTATGTATTATAAAGTATTCATTACTCTATGACATTATTTTTATAAATTACGCAATATTTCACAAATTAAATATAGTATATATACGAGGGTTATTCCAAAAGTAAGGTAACTACGATAATGACGGGGCTTTACGCGCAAGGCTTGCCGGGAGTCGCTGCGCATGCATGTTTTGATCTTACTTTTGGAATAACCCTCGAATTTATCCGCAGAATTATTAAACATTATTAGAGCAGTTCGTTCCGGGTGACAATTGGGGCTCAACGTGAGAACCCCGAACCACGCTCTTTGGTGGCAACGAGCTCCAAGCTCACGCAACTGTTTCCGTGGCAGCAGCAGTTTTGCTTCTCACACCTCTCATACGTAAGAACAATCAATAAAATGGGGATTTGGTTTTTCCAGAAAAGAAATATTAACTCTCGTTGGAAAATATTTATGTTCAGGAAAACAATATTATAAGTAGGTACTAGATTTGCAAATGGAATTCCTGAAAAGACTGGTTTATTGGTTTTTGTAAAAGGAATGATCTCTTATGTAAGAAACCAATTAAAATACAAGAAAGAAACTTCTTTATGTGCAAATGTATCAAATCAATAATCAAGGGTAGTATGCCAAAAAAATCGAGCAGTATTTCACACACATTTCGTATGGTGCAAGGAAGAAGTAACACATCAATATTATTGTTTGTATCTAAGAAAATGGAAACATGTGGACCCCGTTTATCTTGTATCAAGCTAAGCATCTTTAGGATATCTGGATGACAGAGAGAGCATAACCTAGTACTAGGACAACTTCCCGAAAAACTGCATAAAAAACTCCCACTTTTGCTCATATTTAATGGACACTCCTCCCATGGCTCTATACAACTTACGGAATTAGCTATGAGCGAAAATGTTACACTACCTAAAGTTGCTCCACACACTACTACTCACCACCTTTTGCATTTGGTGTCTTCAAGAAAACGTGAGATTCAAAGTTGGTAACTTGGCAAAGAGAAAATTATGGTCGTGCCTTATCGAAAGCTGAAATCTCTATATTGGTGGAATTTGTTGGAAAACTCGTTTCAATTGACTGTCCCCTAGTATAATGAAAACCCAATTGATCGTAAAGCCGTTAAAGAATCTATATTTCAACCAAATGAAACACGAGAATAGCAATGAAGTGTTTGAACCACGTGCAGATGAAGAAACTGCCACAGAGTGCCGTGTAGAAGAAGTTGCTGCCACAGAACTCGTCTAGAAGAAGAAACAACATCATTTGTGCAATCATTTGCATGTACCAGTAGCATAGTCATGGCCAGTTCTAGTTCAACTTCCCTGTAGTCTACAAAGTCTTTAGAAGAACTTCTGCTTGAAAAGATTGGAAGAAAACAAAAACATCAATTGCTGAAAAAAAACGTAATAGAGTAGAAAATTCAAAATTTGCAGATGTACTTACCTTCTTATCTTGGAGCTCGGTTCAGCGAATTTTAACCGAAGATTTGGGAATGAAAAGTGTAGCTGCCAGGTTTGTTCCTCTGGTTTTGACTGAAAAACGTCGAGTTGAAACATGGCGTGCTTTGAAACAACACAGCTTGAAACTGATACAGATTCTCTCAAAACTCATTACTGGTCATGGTACTATGATTACGACCCAGAAACAAAGCAACAGTTAAGCCAATGGAGGAGGTCATTGTTAAAAAAATGTCGTTAAGTTAAATCAAACATCAAAACAATGCCGATTTGCTTTTTGATGCAAAGGGCGTAGTTCATTCAGAGTTTGTTCCCCCAGGTCAGACCATCAATCAAACCTTTAATTTAGAATTTTAAGAAGACATGATACTGATTCTTTCACCATGACAATACCACCTGCACACACATCCCTCTCTGTTAGCCAGTTTTTGTCTAAAAATTGCTTGGTTCCGCTAGCCTACGCACCTTACTCGCCTGACCTGGCTCCGTGCTACTTTTTTCTTACTTCCACGCATGAAAGGGGACATGAAAGGACACCGATTTCACAACATTGAAGAGGTCAAGACACAAATGAGGGAGCAGCTGTCAGCCATTGCTCAACTGTTTCGAACGGTGGAAGCAACTGTCGGACAAATGTATTGGTTGTAATGAATTTTGAAGGGGATTACGTTGTTTTGTAAAAAAATTGAAAATGTATTGCTTTTAAAAAATAAATCCGGTTATTTTTAGGTTACCCCCCCCCCCCCCACCCCCCACCCGTATATAAGTATAATGAATATGTCCAAGGAAATAATATGTAACAGTCAAAACGGGCGCAATTTGACAATTTACAAAAACTTATGAAGCGTATTAGTAATAGAAAACGAAGAGACCTGTCACAAATAGCCGAGTACATTTGAAAAAAATTGTTACTTTGCTAATAAAGTAATAAATAATAATATTGGCATGCGAAATATGCTTAACCTAAATTTTATTTAAATTTGTTATCTAATTATCGTCCAAATATTCCATTAGTCAAGTTTGCCGTTTTTGTATTATAGTTAAGATGCGTGATAAGTTTCATTAAATTTATAGTTGCTGTTTAAGTTTGCCATATTAAGTAATTACAGGAAACACTGACATTTATTTTGTTTAGTCCATCGAACGGCCACGCTGAAGGAAGGATTTTACAAACGACATGTAATTCATTAGTTCTTTCGGAACGTGGGTCCCTATCTCATAAATATCTAATCTAACGTTAGTTTCAGTGTTATCGCAAATCTCGAAAACCACAATAGCTATAATAGTATAGGATAATATAACCTACCAGTTCGCGTGTCCTTTCGTTATCGACCCACACCTTTAAAGGTTGTTTTAATGTGTCCGCTTGGGCTTCATATTCGATTTTACCCGAATAAAGTCTGAGGATTTGTGCATTTGACCCGTAGAAATTCTATCGGTGCGGCGTCTTTATCGTATCTAATACTTTTAAAATGGTCCTTACATATAAGCATTGGAAACGACAATTTCAGATTTAAAGATAATACTAAACGACTGTGCGATATCCTTTCTCCTTTACCGCAACCCTCTTTTTTCAACGTCCTCTTGAACTTTTTGCTTGTTTCCAGGTCGTCCTCCGCCTACACTAACATGGTTCATCAATGAGAGAATTGTTGAGGGTCACTTAGAAGCCTCGAGAAATCACGTTATGGTTAATCGATTAGTTGTTAACGGAGTTAAGAGAGAACATTTGAACTCTTCGTATAAATGTCAAGCTAGCAACACGAAGCTGATGATGCCCACCGAACGAATGGTCCGATTAGAGTTATTATGTAAGCCTGAAAATGTCATAACGCATATTATCTAAATGCCTTTTTTTACAGTGCGCCCTCTTAGTGTCCAAATACTTCAGAAACCTAAACAAATGATCGCCGATCAGGATTACGTAATCACCTGTCAAGTGGAAGGTTCACGTCCTCGAGCTACAGTCTCATGGGTTAGAGATAACCGAAAATTCCGAAGGGGAAAAGTAAATAATTTCAGTTACAAACATAAATAGCTGAAAGTAAAATTTAGATCTTTTTTATTGTTGTACCCTTTCAAACCTCCTGTCCGAAGCGATAATAATTTGTGTTTCGTTTCTCTAGATTGTGGAAGGAGGTAATGATACAACAGTTTCGAGTACAGTGACATTTGCCCCCGTGCCCGAGGACGATGGAACATTTTTAAAATGCCTAGGTGACAACCCAAGTCTTCCAGGAGTTGGACAAGAGGATTCCTTTAAGTTAAACATTGTTTGTAAGTACCTTTAGCAATTTATCATTTAAAATTTGTTATTATCAGAGGTTACGTCAGCATTTTACGTACGTTAAAACTACAAATTTTTCTGTTTGACGCTCTTCACATTTATTTATCTTTTAAAAGTAATTTCTATAGCGGAGTGTTATTAGGAATGTGCGGAATTGGATTTAGATTCGGTCGCAAGTGTGTAACTGACAGGTATTTGTTCAATTCGTCGTTTTATGGTGTTACTGGCAAGAGTCTGCATTGTGTGACACATAAAATGTCTATAATTTTTTGAATTATCATTCGTAAAATAAAGTTAGATGCTGCACTTCGTGGCTACTAAACGATCAACTCCATTTCGATAGTTCTTTTATAACAGTTTAATAACAGATATCGAAAAAATATAGATAGTGGATTTTTATTTTAAAGGAAATTGGATCTTCCCTACTGCTATAGAATGTTACAGAATCATAAAATACGAAAGGCATTTCTTAACCAATCGCTCAACATGAATCAATTGTAGTTTTTTGTAATTTGTCCTTCAGTGAAAATACGACATTTCGTAAGAATTGATATATTTCAGTGTGTTTGTGTTTGACAACATTGTGGGGAAAAACATTTTCAATGTTAGATTTTTATAAGTATTTCATATTTAAAAAGTTCAAACATGTTAATATGACAAGAAATTTCTCAGTATGGTAAGAGGGTATGAAATATGAGCCACTTTAAAAGCCTCTCCAAATGTAGAATATATGTGAATGTGTTTCAAAGTAGAAAGGTACAGGCTTCAGCAATACACCAGTGTTCTGTACTATAATTACTCACTTGCTCGCATAACATTCAGGACTAATTGCATTTGTCTGTATATAATGAGTCATATGTATGATTTCCACTCTGCAAATTAAGCTAAGATACTCCTTTCCAAGTCTGTGTTTAATTTGCCTACTAGGATAACCTCTCGTTCAACGTGTGATAGAACTTACCGTGGCCATGATCGAATATGAAAAAAATAAACTGTTGTGCTAGTATTTATAGTATAGTATCGCCATTATTTTGTTTTCCCCTAACTGAAAACTGAAAGCGGAAATCGTAAACCATTATAACCCACGACTATTTTTAACTGTAATGAATTATTTATCAAAATGTTACCATTTTCAGAAAACATGCATATTAAAAAAACAAAGGATCCTTAGATATATAGATGTACGTAAATGGGTACGTACAGTGGGAGGATATGAGGGATACTCTGAAACAATGTCTTTCAATGCACCGTGTTACACCATTGTAGACAACGCCAACGGCTCTTTGATGACACTGAATTGATGAACACGTAATTGTTTTTCCAGTTTTGAGGAAAATGTTCAAACCATATCTTCTCACGCTAGGCACCACTTCACCTGGAGGTCTCTTTCAAGTGGATTCTTTTTTTATGAGAAAATAAATAATCACGTACGATATTCATTTGGAACTGTAAGAGAACCATGGGCTCTTCTCTGCTCAGTCTCCATGAAAATGCATGCCATATTTATTATATTAGTAAAGAGTACCCACCACTACTTCTTCCACGTATATGCCAATTCTATAATTGTTAATTCCTTGGCCGTGTAGGTCAGCACCGCCCATTGATCGATTGTAAGCTTGGATGAGGGGTTAACGTCTCCTTTCAACTTTGCAATTGATGACTTTGCCTATGGGTTCCAAAGAATTGAAATTGCTGCACATGGTTACCACATTGTTATCCTTCCATCTGACAAATGACAGTCCCTGGACGCCCAACGCTGAGTTCTTTTCGCTATAACAAGGTGGTGATGTAAGAAATTGATAATATCCTCTCTCCTCTTTCATAAATTGTTTAGGGTGTAGTAACGGGCACTTTTTGATTCTGGTTTGCTTGAACTGTTCCTGTTGCCCGTAATCCTTTAGCTTTCAGAAAGTGGTTACAAGTCGTATAGTAGCGGCTTTTTAATGATTTCAAAAATGACTTATACAGTGGCTGCAAATAATGTGTCGTATGACTCTGCAAATATAATAAAATTATGTTGTTCTTTTGGTGGTATTTCAGTACATCCACACAGTTGGTCTGCTGGTTTCGTCGGAACGAAGTGCGATACAAGCCATCACGACATTGACGTACACAAATTTCTCTGTTTTGGCAAACTGAACCAGTCGGCATTCCATCCAAAAATTCAACCTTGAAATAGTGAAAAGGGCAGTAGAAACATCCCCTCGGCAATGCAACATGTAATGACTGAAATTGTTTTCCCCCGTTTCCCATGATGTAATAGACGAAACACTCTTGAAGCCCTTTTCTGCTAATATGCTTGGTTAGACATATTGTTGAGCTGTAAGCCGTTTTCGTCCAAGTTGAGTATGTTTGAAGGTTTGTCGTGGAGAAACACTACGATTATACTAGCATTGGTGGTTCCCCCCGTACTCAGACTATGTTTGTTGCGTAGGTAGTTAATTAGATTCACCGTCGACCATTGATAGGTTGCTGAGCGGCGGTAGTCTAAACAGACTCGTTTTCCTTTGCCGAGTATATGCACCAGTTTTGGGCGTAGCAGATTGTAGCTTCCTTGAAATATTAATTTGGAATTGTTTAGCGAGACTTCGTTTCGTAGCAGTTTTCCAAGCGCTGTAATGCAATTCAAAATCTGTCAGTGGAAGTAGCTAACCATTAAGGTAGTCCACAATATTTCATGAATGGCACCTTTAGTATAGCGTAAAGTTGTGAAATTTGCTTTGTTCTGAAAAGATACCCTCTGAATTAAATTAAGTCGTTTGCCCATATTGAATCGTGCCAATATACTTCATTGTCTATTAAAGAAGAGGCTTTAAACACCACAAGATTTAATGGACCTACAAATGAATGACTGAAAATTATTAAATGTGAAGATATAATCCAACGTTTTTTACATCATTTACTGTCATTCGCAACATTTTTACAATTAGGTAGAATCTTTGCACATTAAGTGATCCATAAAACACGGGCTGGTCCATTATTTAAGTTCTTAATTAACGTCCCAATGTCCCCATGTGCGTTATCATATAGTCTTCTCCGCACATTTCTGCAATTTTTTTATGATTTCTGCAGAGAGAAGTTTTCCAGCTGCTAATAGTGAAACACCTCCACATTTCTGCGCTGTACCCTACGTAGAGGTATTGATTTTAGTTTTGATTTTTATCAAGTAAATCTGATTCATTCCTTAGATTAGACGTGCCGGTAAATTGACTGGTGGGATAAATTTTATTTTGAATTTGGAATAGGCGATTTCAATTTACCCATTAGTTGAAAGTACTGACGTTCTACTTTGTCGCGTTCTTCGTTATGCTGTAGCTGTTTATCGATTATTGTAATTTGCGATTCATTAGTTAAATCGATCAATGTGTTGGATTCGATCTCACTTTGAACCTCTCGGAATGAATTGGATAATTGCGTTAGATTGGAAGCCCTTTCTTCGAGCACCGAGATGTCGTCTCACATTTTAAAATTGTTAACAGTCGTTTGATGTCTAGTGATGGCCAATGTTATGGTTTTCTTAGAAATTAGCCATTATAATGTAGTTAATTAGACTGACCGTCGAAGGACCATCGTTGATATGTCTTGAATAAGAAAGAATACAATTTTTACTCTGTGAATTTATTGACGTTTTCTCTATTTTTATATATGGTTGTATGTTACTAGAGTAAGGCCAAGGATCAAAACTGGGGGGGGGGGGGGGGGGGGGGCTATGGTCGAAGACTGGGAATAAAACTAAAATTTAAGGAACTGTTTTACTAATTAGTATAGTCAGCCTGTCCTCTTCCATTGCACTTCTGAGCCAGGTCTTTACTCTTCGAAGGGTACTGAAGGATCATTCAACCAGTAGCCGTAGTGGACGGGAAAGTACTTAAAATCAAGAGTGCGTGCCTTGTTGTAGGGAAAAATACATTAGCTTCCTACACTTCAATTTCCTTTAATTTGTCTCCTGGTAAATCCTTCTTTTTCCACAGATTATATACCACAAATATAATTCTGCGGAGATATCACCCAACTCATAAAACTCCTTGAAAGACTCTGCCTTTTGTTCCAAATCTTTGGAAGGCATTTTTAGCATGTACGAACGATGAAGATAAGGTAAAAGCAGGTGTATTTTCGTGTGGGAATCTAACATTCAAAGATAAAGTTAGGGAGTCAAAATAAGGAATGATCAATGACCGTCTTCAGGGGCGTATTATAATAGCTGAAGCCAAAGAAACCCGGGCTTGCGGCGCAAAATTGACAAGGGGCGAAAAAATTCGGGGAGAAGTTTATTCTATTCTGTTTTCTGTTACGTTTCTATTACTGTTTCGTTACTCTTTACGTGACCTTCTTCGGAGTAGTACAAGAACTTTATCATTTCCTTTCTATTTCACCGCATCGTTGGGAGATTTTGAAATGTAAATTGGAATCAAAACCTATAAAAAATTTGTCTGTTACCCGTTGGAGCGCCCGTGCGGATGCCAGTAAAACATTATATTCGTATTATACTCCAGTCCAGACAATAAGTAGGTATTGGACGATATAACTGAAAAATCAAATGCAAGGTTGGAAGCCAAAGGATTGATTGATAAATTAAGCTCTCTTGAGACTTCTATTATGACCTGTTTTTGGAATAGAATATGAGAGAGATTTAACGAAGTCAACGAAAAACTTCAAGCCGTAAATATTGATCTTGGTACTGTGATTTTATTGTTCGATTCTCTATAAGTATAGGTAACTTTCTTGATACATTGAGAGATGATTTCGACATATTTGAGGCTGAGCGATTTCCTAATCGATATCAAAATGAAAGCTACCAGCTTGACACCAAAAGAAAATAGAAAAGGAAGATGCATTTTGATAGCTTTTAGTGGAAAAGATCATTTCCGCACCCAGGTAAAAGTTGAAAAGTTAAAAGCAGAGTTTTCCAAGAGGCCAAAGTCAATGAAGAATTCGGATTTCTGATCAATTTATCAGTATTGACCTCGACGGAAATTAAACAAAAGTGCGTAAAGTTTATTGAAACGTATAAAAATGATTTTGATCAAAGCTTAACAGAGGAAATCCTTCAATTGAAAAACCTAGGATTTTCATCGAATGGACTTTCTCAAACAATTGAAGTTAAAAAATATTGATGACGTCTTTCCCAACCTGTTAATTTTTTTGAGAATGTTTGCCTGTAAAGCGGTGACCAACTGTACAGGTGAAAGATCAATTTCAGCATTGAAAAGGGTGAAAGATTAGTAGATTACCGCAGATCTACTTTATCTAGTTTAAAGTTGAACGCACTAACAATCTTGTGCAATGAGAATAAGATGATGACAGACAATATAGTCTGTGTGGTATTAGGTATAGTACCTACCTACAAACTCTTCTATTTTAGAATAGCGGTAAACTTTATTATCATGTTCTACTTCTACTAGTAAACGTTTGAATAAATTTTTATAAAATAGTTAGCAGATTAAGTACCTATAGATATCCAAAAAAAGGAAATTAATAACGAAGGGGGGAGGGCGCAGTTTTTGTATTAGGCTTTGGGCGCTAAATTACGTTAATACGCCACTGACCGTCTTCAGTATTCAATGGCAGTCTTAGCTAATGGATTAGTTCTGTGTGTTTTGAGCGATTCGAGGTACTGATAATTAACACGTTTGAGGTATTTTCCTATTTAACGCGAAACAGATTAAAATTTATATAAATAACCATTATAAAATTATAAAACCACATGAGAATTTGCCACCAAATGCATTCCTTGCTTCTAGGGGGTGGCTGCCCCCCTCTGCCTCTCGCTGGGTACGCCCTTAACCAACAACCTTTTTCGTACATTTCAACATGTTCATAGAGAAATTTCGTCTGCGCAGATACCTATTTTAATCTAAGTAACTTTATAAATAATGACGTACACGCAGACGCAAACAATCCTCCAAAATGATTTGTCGTAGACTAATATCGCCGTTTAGACTCCACCTACACGATCCTTAGGGTCTAATAACTTGATTCGTTTCATCTCTCTCCAATAAGACGTTTGTTTGGTGAGGTTTACATTACAATACATTTTTGTTTGCATACATAATTACATACACGTATTTCTCTTTGGACTCAGGTCCATAATCGTTCATAATTTCTTCACAGTTTCTGCTTTATTTTGTGATTTATTTTCTTACTAGACTTAGTTGTTGGTTTCTCAATTGTTTAAATGTCGACAACGGCCATACCACGTTGAAAACACCGGTTCTCGTCTGATCACCGAAGTTAAGCAACGTCGGGCGCGGTCAGTACTTGGATGGGTGACCGCTTGGGAACACCGCGTGCCGTTGTCTCCACATTTTTTGCTTTTTACCTTTCACTTTGTATCCTTGGAAATTGCATAATTGTTTTTCAACTTAGACGTCGCCGTCGATCATCACTCCTTCGTCTTCGTTTTACATCTTCATCGTTATCCATTTTTGGCGATTTATTATTACTCTTCTTCCTCCGAATCAAATCACAAAATGCACCTTTCGTCTTCTCTTTCAATCGTGGTTTTTCCCAAATTCGCAACCCTTCCATTAATTATATCCAAGATAGAACATTTTATTGTGGATCAATCATAGCAATTGTCGACAACAGCCATACAACGTTAGACGATCAGGAAACACACGTAAATATTAAAAACCTAAGTATATCCACTCCTTGCCAAGAACAGCGCTCTAACGACACAAAATAAAAGGCTACTTTATAAAGTGGTATTGAGGCCGATCATGACCTACGCCGCTCCCATATGGTGTGGAATCTCGACAGCATTACTGCCGTTGCAAAGGCTGCAGAACAAATGCCTCCGATTAATCACCAACAAGGATCGCTACACAAGACTGGAGGTGTTACATGAACTGGCGGAAACTCCACCTTTACGGGACTATATCGAAGATTTGTCTCAACAATTTGACAGCACTCTAAATACAGAAAACAACATATTTAGTCAAAAATGTGGTTAGTCAAGGAAAAGGCATTAGTAAGTGATTAGTACTTCTTAAGCGCCCAGGAATACAGAAGTAGGATTTATTTATGATTGACAGGTGTAAACTCACCTATAAAGAGTTTTGTGCTGAAATATGGCTACATCGCTTTGCATTAAAGTCCATACTGACTCTGATGTATGGAATACAGTATAGTTTGCAACATAACCCGTTATAGGATGCATAATGTCGAAGGGCGACTTAAACACAAACTAACCTACCAACACCCGCCAATCTACAGGTAACGGTACTAACAAAACTGTACTTAATTACGCAAACTCTTTGTGTAAGTCCACCAGGTAGCCGGCTCACCGACGACCAGGCAATTCTAATGCCGCCCCCGTCCGGCATGTCCCCGCAGGGAGGCCCAACTCCTAAAATTCAGGTTTTTCGTCTTGCTTTCCTGCAACTCGTCAAAAGTAAACAAATGCAAGAATGGAGTGTTGAAAAACAAATTTTTAAAATATTTCGTACACAACATGCAATGAAGTGTAAGCCCATTACGGATAGGAACCTTTAGACAAGTTCAAAATACTCATTAAATTTTAAAATATCATAGCTAAACCCTTTGTTATTTGTATATACCTGTATATTTAAAAAATTGTAGTAATAATAAATTGATTGATTGGTTCTCGTTCGATCACCACAATCTACACAAGAATAGGAAAATGCAATCCTACTTGCAATGTACCTATACAAGAAACTCCACAAAATGGACGAAACTAATGACACGCGAGAACAAAGACTAATAAAGAGATGCGTTGAAGACTTCCTAAATACAACAAACGAACTAACACAAGAAACTCTCTGACAATAATTACCACTCCGAGGGAAGTGGCGGAAATTATCAAAAAACTACCCAACAAAAAGGCGGCGGGACCCGACGGATTAACAAATCAAATTTAAAAAACCTTAGTAAAAAACAGTTGTCCAACTGACTTACGTCTTTCACGTCATCATCAAACTGTGTTATTTTCCCACAAAATGGAAACACGCCACGGTTATCTCGATACCTAAAAACCAAACAAAAATCACCAAGACCCGCACAACTTGAAATCAATCAGCTTACTCAACGACCTGTCTAAAATATTGGAATAAATTATCCTAAGGATAATACAAAAAATTAATAACAAACTACAAATAATCCCCGACATACAATTTGGATTTAGACCCAAGCACGGAACTACACAACAAATAACAAGAATAGTGCACGATGTCACCATGAATTACAACAATGTAACCGTAATGGCGCTGTTCGACGTACGTACATACAAAAAGCGTTCGAAACCGTATGGCAAACCGGACTGGTATATAAATTAATCAAATTAAACCCTCCCCCTCACGTCATCAAATTAATATCGTTATACCTCCATAACAGAAGCTTTGCGGTAACAGTAGAAGGGTCCACTTCAGAAGTAAAACAAAAGCGGGTGTTCCCCAAGGATCCGTTCTCGGACCGATCCTGTATACAATATACACCCAGGACTTACCACAACTAGAAAAAACGAAAATGGCAGTATACGCGGATGACACGCCCATTTACGCACATTCGTCGCCGCCGAAGTGGCCAATAAGCAACTGCAAATACATGTAAATATTCTAAAGGTGGCCATATACTACACAATTTCTGATTTAAGACAATTTTCTAAAGCATTTATGGAAGATTTTATTGAACATTATAGGTATAAATTATCCTTGTTTATGGAAAACCAAAAGTAGTAATTACAAAGATCGAAATAAGAAAGATGCCGCTTATACAGCTTTATTAAAAAAAGTACAAGAAATTGGTGGTCGTTGCAGTAGTTTATTACTTTTCTTTTTGATTAAAACACAGTACGCCGCTGCTAACAAAAAATATTCGTCTTCACTGCTCATCCGTGCACTTTCAAACTACTTGTATGGCAAGCATGTGTGAAGGTTTGTGGGTAAAAACCCTTGTCATACATCGATGACAAACATGTATGACGCACATGTACGCTAGTCTATGGCCACTTTAAGGAAATATTTTGGCAAAATTAAAATAAACTTCGAAAAAACATAACAAATCATCTTTTCTAGAAAGTACACCTACAACAAAATATTCGCTCCGCTTAAAGTGGGAAACGACATCGTTACTCCAACGAATACCGTAAAATATTTGTGTACGAATTTGGATTCCAGATTAAACCACAGAATCCACATTCCGCATTGTTAAATGTTTTTCCACCAATTGACGTTCACTCACATCGCCATCTAACACATATTATGTCCGCACTGTGAGGTGGATGGATCAACACGTCCCAACCCAAGCCTTCAAGAAGTTCATGATTTTCTTCGATGGTTAACCCGTTTTGAATTTTGTCATTTTGTCGCTAACGGGGAACCGGTATAACGTCACTGCATGGGGTGACGCGTATTTCTGGGGTGAAATGGGCAACCTAAGTGCCATCCTCTGTCACAATTGACTTGAGAAAGTTTGTCTCGAAAACGCTGCAAAAATGCTTCAGCGACAGCAACTCGCTTCATTTTGTGTTGTCGAGTCAACTGTGTTGGAACCCATCATACGCAAAGTTTATGGAATCCCAATTCTTTCTGTCGTCCAGCGTTTGCGCGACCCCAAAATGTCTCCATCTCTTGGCAGTATGCGCATAAGTCGGATACCCGTTTTTCTACACCGTGCAGATAGGTCCCGAAGCAAATCATCGCAGAAAATATTCCATAGGAGAGGCGCCAACACGTAGCTCTGGGACACTCCCGAGTTTAGATCTATTGTGATTGCTCTGGAGGAGCCGTCTTCGTAGGAGGCTTGTCTCCCGGATATGTAGTTGGATACAAGTCTTATGAGGTGTTTCTCTAAGATCATCGCATTCATTTTCCTCATTAGCTTCAACCACGGGAGGTCGTTAGTGCCGAAAGCTTGCGTGTGCGCCAGTTGCCTTGGGCGGCCTCTTTACCGAGTTCCACCATGTGCTGGATAGCGTGTATTGTGGACCTTCTCCGGGTGCAGTTAAATTGCCGGATACACAGCCCGCCTTTGTCGGTTATGTCTTGCAACAGCTTTTGATGAAGTGCTCATAAGTTTTAGCAATGGCATTTAACAGGGACGTGGGTTTGTAGGTTCCGATTTTTTTATCAGTGAACCGCGCTACTTTCCAACTGAGTGAAATCTCCATCTTATTGTAAAGGTGATTGAAAACTTGAGAAAGAACTGTGGGTGTTTGTTGGATGACAACTGGTGGGATGGAGTCAGGGCCAGGGGTACTTTCTTATTGAGTTTGCGTGACGCTTCAGTAAGTTCCTCTATTTTGAAAAGGGCGGGGGCCGTGGTATTGGGTTGTGTCGATGCCATATCCCTTCTTCGCGGGAAAAGTTCGTGTAGGACTGTTCGTGCTTCTCCCTCGCTTAAGGCGGGCGTGTTACTGCGGGTCGGTAATGCCTTGCCCGCGATTTTATACCCCTTCCCCCAAATGATCACCTTTTCCCATGCCTTCTTTTTCGCCTTGGCGATAGCCATTCTGTAAGTGTTTTAGTTGTTTATACAGGTTCTTCTTATCAAGATATCCGTCGTTATCTAACCTTCTTACTCGTTGGGGAGATCCGTCTGGCGATGTTTCATTACTACGATCACTTCAGATCTGTGCAGAAAGTCGTAGAGACAGCAAGAGGACGGAAGAAATGTGATCGACATGGAAAGCGCCTGACTGCGAGAAACTAAGGAGAAGTTCCACTAGGTGTATTAAGTAAGGTTACAAAAAGGCCAGCACCCCCCCCCCCCCCCCCCCATTTTTCAACTGTTCCTCAATCGCAAGCCAAGTTTATACTTCTTGATTCCTCTGGATCGATTTGCATCATTACGTATACTGCTGATCATAAACAGGAACTATTTGTTCTGCTAATCTTTCACGGATTCTATTCTTGTTATCTTAATTCCGATGCTGCAAAATCTCTTAAGGTGCGTATCCACCAAGCGCGCAAAATGATTGCAATTGTTAGCAAATATTTGCAAACTAAATATTTGTTCTATGGAGACAAAAACGACGTGCATTCGCAAACGTTAGCAATTGTTAGCAATCATTTGTCCGTGTTCCGAGTGATGTCGGTACATCAAAGGGATTTGTTAATTGTGCGCGCGCGTTGCGCATTTGGTGGAAACGTGCCCGCAGTGAGAGAGTGTAATTCTTTACGTTTACATATTTTTGGGCCAAATAACGAAAGAAGAAAATCAAAATCCTCCACTGACATACGACAAAAATTTTTAAACATCCCACTCTTATCATTTCTTTTTAAGTCAGGTAGCAATTGCATTGACCGTCTTGTTTTCAAAAACTGGGATGTCCAAATCTTATGCTTTCTCTTTTTATTTTTACTATTCTCATTTTCAATTAAAACAGACATAATTATGAAAGCCGCGGCACTACGTTTTCTTATCGGAGCCATGTCGACAAGCGGAACACGAACAAATGATGGCAAACGTACAGCTGTTTGCGAATATTTTGCTTGTGGAGACACATTTTAATTTTAAATTGCAAACATTGACAAACGTTTACAAACGTTTGCTAAAAATGATTTTTTTACAGAAAAACAGAACATCAACATGTTTTAACGGAAATTTTGGCCTGATCGACCACAATTGTTTATTTTTATAAAGCCGCTGACTATTGTTGTGGCTGCAGTAGGCGCCTCTTCGAATATCTTTCGGTTGAAAAGGGAACCTTCATCTTTGTCGTACAATATTTTCACAAAAAGCCTCCATGATGCGTCGTATTATCTTAATTTTCCAATTCCACAACTACTGAATCGTGTCTTCAGGCCTCAAAGCAAAAAAGTATTCAAGAATTCCGGATGCTCCTCAAATAATGTTATCAGTTCGTTAACACTTGGTTATCTCCAGTGGTGCTCACTCTTTGCGTCAATGTAATTAGCCATGCGCACTATATTTAATGATATATACTATACTGTACAATGTGGAATGCGATTTTTTGGCTGGAGTTTTAAAGCTCATACCACGGCGGCGTCGGTGTTACCATTCATAGGAGAATAGTAATGAAAAATTAAGTGAGTTTCTACAAATGGGGAAGAATCTCTCCATGTCTGTAACGAATGAACCAGGTTTTCACCTCTTCATCAGACTCAATCAATGAATGAACAAATTTTTGGATATCTTGTGTCGAGACATTTGGACGTTACATTGACCGGAAGTTTTTGTATATACGATCGGTCACATCTTTGATTATTGTATCTTCTTCCACAACTCCAAATATAACGCTCCGATTCGGACCTTGCAGTCGCAGTCTACTTCTGCAACTAGTGACTCATCCTCGGTATTTGGGTCAAATTGCAGCGTGGACAGTATTTGGATGAGATTATTAAATTTTTGCTTTGTTGACGGTGTTATTGACTCACTCACTCAATATTGTATCAATACATTGTTTACATTTAAAATTATAAGAATAGTTTTAACATTGTTAATTTAAAATTATTTCGTGGTGAACAGTTTCAAAAAAATCTCGATCGGTAGTTTCTTATTTTTCTCATTCTCTTTAATAGCTTCTACATTTTGTAATCGGCGCGATTTATTCTTTATTTCGCCTTAGAGGAATAAAATAGGTATTATTAATAATAATTGGTCTTGTGCTGAGTTGTAATAGAATAATATGAAAGAATTTGCTTCATAATGTTCAATTTTTTACGTGACTATTGAGCAATGAATTTTACAGTTTTTTTTTAAATTAATGCTGATTAAAATAGGTATAATTATGCTGAAATTTGTTAACGCAGCAAAAAAGAAATCACACATTTATTTTGTTACAACATCTGCTCCTAACGTTAAGTTAGTGAGTAAGCTCCAAATTGTGAACCTTTGGGCGGTTTTCTATCCTGTTAGCGCCATGCAATAGCGGTAACGAAAACCGAATTGCTTTTGGATCAAATTGAAAAACAAGATGCTACATGGGGAAGTGCCATTGTTGCGCTAAATCTGTACCTTCCTCCGACATTGCAAATTTCCTCCTCCATTTACTAAAGGTGGCGCTTCATAACGTTTGCCACCACGAAAGTTCCCTTAAATGGCATAGATGTTGGGAAATCTTTAATTTTGATAGTTGTTCCTGTAATGAAGACCTCTCTATTTCGGCAACCTTAAATTATAGGCAGTTTGCAGGATTTTATCTAATACTTTTTGATTCAACTACTTGTTTTTGGAGGTTGTGTCATTTACCACACTTTTTAGTAGCCATATCAACAGCATAGTCTTTCATGTTACTGTTTTCATTTGTGCGTTTGATATTCTGCCGTACTGGTGTTCCTCGATTTGAGGACCCAATTTACTTATTTTTGTGATCTTGATGATACGCATTCCTTTTTAGCATCATGACGCTGCTTCCTCAAAACATGGCGCCCACCAGAAACAAATGTTTACTGATAACTTTTTTATATTCGACGAGGAATACCTTAGATATTATTTAATAGCAGGTTGCTATTATTCTGTAAAGGAATATTTAGAACATTAGGTTTTAACGTGTTGTGTTGCATGTTATTTGGTAATGTATGTACCGAGTGTTATATGTAATGTAACTATGTATAATGTGTTATATATGTGACTTACCTTATCTATTCGAGGGAATGGCGCAAAAGGTGAATTGAATTAAATATAAAATAGGAGTTTTGCCTTATATTATTACTGAAAAACATTAATAATAATAATAATAATCTTTATTGTGTTGAACGTGTTTGGGCACACTACACTCGTCAATCAATATTTAGTCTAAACAGATCTATAAACTACGAATAACTGTAATTATAGGAACAATTCACAATGAACATTCAAGTAAAACTGACATCACATTCAACAAAAAACATTATAATAAGACTAACAGTAATTTTACAAGCCAAATCAGTACCAACTACCAAGCAGATTACTCAGTTTCGCTGCTTAATAAATTCGTCCACCGATTGACGCTAATTTTAAAGACCGACATCGGTTGACGTTTAATGTCTTCAGGTAGACAATTATACAATGTTTGTGATTGGTACATTATACAGTGCTGCGTTTTGGCTAACATACAGAAATTTATTCTGATATTATTTTTGAGTCGCGTTTCATACTCATGTATATCCGATTGCTTTGACATCCTGGACACATTCTATTTATTTATTTAACTGTTGTTTTCCTCAAGGAACTGTTTTTGTCTTCTCCATAAGAACTAAATTTGTATGGTGGATAAAGTCATATAAGAAGTCTGATCCATATACGACCGGATTAACCCTACAACAGCTTTTTTTATTAAATAATTACATTTTTGATGCTCAAATGCCTTCAAAATAATCTTCTTCTACATTAATACGGCGAATCCAGCGTTTCTACCAAGCTGCAAAAAAGTGATGTTAGATGCTAAAAATTGCGGTTTGAATCGAATGAGTGTCACAGATGTGAAAATCCAGTTTGGGTTCTGCCATAATTCCAGTCTTAGAAATGACAGTTAACTGTCTGTCCAGGAGGAACGAATTCGTGGTGCACAATCTCCGGCATATTAAAGAAACCGAATTAACATTGACTTAGTTGTGCTTCTAACCGATTTTGCCTTTTTGGACGGGCTGAGGTTGAAGAAGATCTCGGCAAACGTTAACCCGATACTCCTTCCGCTCGATGATCACGGAACAACAGGCCGCAATGTGTCACAGGTCGAACTGCTCCAAATTACACTCGAATCAGATCGCAAATTTCTTGAATTACCAATTTTCATGAGCAATTCTTTGAATCCGACCGAGATTTTCGGCAGGTGTGTTGGTGGTAGATACTCAAGTGCAGTCATTTTTAAAATGAAATACGACTCAACATTGTGGTCGACTGGTGGTTTCCTCACCGTAAACTCGGCCAGGCGTTACAAAGTCTCAGATGCCGTTTTGCCTAGTTAAACAAAATTTTGATGTGCTTACTAAAAGTTTTTATTCATTTTTTCATTTTCAGAGTAATGACATCGTGTACTTTTTTATGTACATACTTTGAGACGATGTAAAAATATTCTTGGTTTTAATATGTGCACGTAAAATCTCTCAATCCAATTATTGTACGAAGTAATTTGCTCTTTGGCACTTTTTTAAATGTTTGATGAGGCGGAAGTCATAAAATATACTTGCAACACTCTTTCGTGAATTCCTTTGACGCTTTTTTTTCAAAATATAGAACGGCTGTTTTATTCATTTTGCGTTTGAGGAAAGTGGCAAATATCAAATTTGTTAAAAAGACACAAATCACTGGATTGTACTTAATTATAATTCGAGATAATAATTTTGAAATTTATGGATATATCTTAGTGACTGCTAGATTGTATAAAACAGAAAGTGTCGCCCTATAATGAACTCTATCTAGATGAATGAAGGAAGTAGCTCAGGTGGGTCAGAATACGTTCTGGCGTTAATACAGTTTACTACCTCCGTTCTTGCATATGAGAATAACGGACATGGAAGTGTTGAATAATGTATACGTACCTTACACTCAAGCGATGTAAATACCACTTTGCGACTCCCCACCTTCTATATATATGATACAAATTATCGACGCGAAGGATAAAATCAATTTTTCTCTATCACCATAATTTTGCATTTTCGCAATTACATGATAAGGAAGTTATTTTTATATATACCTACGTATGTATGTCGGTCGTTCCTCCTTCTCTGTTATTTCTCCTAACATAAACTACTTCCTTGCTCGATTAGAGTGCGGAAACAAATATAATTAATTACCACCACGGAAACCACAGATTTTAGAAGCAATACATAAATTGTATTTCTGGACATGAAGGATTTTGAATATTTATGTGCTTAGGAAGCTAATTTATTCATATTTGGGTTTACCCAATTTACATCTTGGTCCATAAATTTGGAACGTTTTCTACCTTTTAATCTATCTGCAATAACTCTGTTGACATTTACCTTTTACCTTTACTTTTTTCACTTTGTACATTAATTAGTTATATGTAATTACCACAGGTTTTTTTTACGAATAAGTCAGAAGCGGTCGTATAAGATATAAATGGGGTTAATTATAATTACAAACTTCATATTTTTAAAACCGTAATTATGTAGACTTTTAAGAGTGTTTTTATGTAATTATTTGCTTCTCGTTCTTTATTGTGTTTGCAACTTCTGTTCCTTCTCCAAGTTTTCCTTTTGCATACTCTAATATAATAGTGAGAACACGTAGGTAAGCCTACAAATGTGTTGTTTGTACAAACTTCAAACAATTTACACTACAAAGACCACATAGTGTAAGCGTAATGTTGCATTTAATAATATCCAACACGTTTTGTTGTTTTAACCTTTCATTATTATTTGATGTTAATGTAGTTCGTACGAGAAGCGTTTGACAAAACCAATTATGTTTGAAAAAATACTTTAATCACCACGTATTAAAATGCCATATATGTATACTTTAAATTTTATATTAATAATTTTGCATTTATTATACAACAGTAAAAATAAACAGTTCACGGAAAATGTAACAAAACTGAATAACGCTTGGGGATATTTTTTGACATATAATTCGAACCCTAAACGTTAACCTCTTAATAGTACGCTAGTCAATGAACGCACAAAACGGGTGTGTCCACCGAAATTGTTGGACGTCAGACTTCAGAATATTGTGTTTAGATTAGCTATAAGGTATAAATATAATAAAAACCCCCCTTTTTCGGTTTTTCTATGAAAAATCTCGAAAGCGTCCCAGCTTTCAATTTGGAAGCTTCCAAAATGTTCTGTAAAATTGCTCCTTCAAGTTTTGTTCTACAGAAGTCGTCAGAAAAATGTATACACATTTTTAACAGATTATATCTGTGATTTTTGTCAAACTTGGATCGGATTACGGGAACAATGTGTAGTATGATGTTTGATTAAATAAAGATGCCGTTTCTCTTATATGTAGATACAACAATGTAGGGGATACTCGGGTATTTCCATTTTCCGTACGGCTAAGACCCGCCGTACACGAGCCGCATTTTGCAGTCGGACCGACCACACAATTGCGGTCGCCCCATAAGAAACTACAGACGCGCGTTTCAACTGCAGTGAACGCCCGTGTACGTCTGGTGCAGTATTTCTTATGGGGGACTGCAGTTCGCCGGAACGCGACCGCAATTGTGTGGTCGGTCCGACTGCAAAATGCGGCTCGTGTACGGCGGGTCTAAGGCAGAATGGTTGTAAGTTCTAAACTATAAATATTGCAGTGGCTTGATTTACCGTTATGGTTAGGTTATGGTATATGTTACCAAACCTCACATGGTCAGAATTCGGTTACATTATACGAGTTGATATTAAATGATTTTTCAATGTCATGCATGTACGAACTCTACGCGAACATTTCGTATAATACCGTACATAGTGTCGGATTATTCCGCACACAATTTCTAAAGATAAATTGTGAAATAGAGTAATTCAAACTATTCTGAATTTTAATAAATCATTTATTTAAAAAAACTTTTCCTAAAAAAAATTAAATACACGCAAAAAGAACTAAAATACTTAATTTTAACAAAGAAAACATCAAGTTTTTGTGTTATATTTAACCGTCAATTTAAATTAACTTAAACCAACATATTTAAAATTTGTAAAAACTATACCTAGTAAAAAATAAACTAAAAATATCAAAACGCAAATTAGCAACAATCACAAACGTAGTTTTCTGGGTGATCTTAGGCGTGCACCCATACACCGCAACGCGTACAACCTATACCAAAACTTACTATTTTTCCCAAATTCTGAACACATTAAGGATATTTCATTTTTTTGTCTCAACTCTCCGCTACATTCGCCTGGATCATCCATCATCAGTTCATCACACAAAGTTTTTTCTTCTGCTCCTTCAGATTCAGCGGATGAAGCATCAAACTTCATTTTTCTCTTATACGATTGAAAGTTACTCTTTTCCTTGGACTTTGTTCTTTTTCACAGCTTGCTTCCTTTTAGTATTTTCGGATTTTTAGTCTTTTTGGCCTCGTTTTCTTCTAAAATCATAGGGGTGAATGTTAAAATTTGTGAATGTTGTTTTGAGCGCCGTTTCCTTTTACTAATTTCCCATCTTCTTTCTGTAGCTTAGAATAAAACTGACTAAACGGTATTTTCTTTTTTTAGTGTTATTTGTTCCCGATGTGCTGGGCTGTGGATTACCTATTGTGCTGTTGTTGGTTTGTGTTGCAGCAGCATTGATTCCAGTTGTGCTTGGTTGTATATGGTCGATTGTGTTATTCGTTGTTTGCTCAAAAGAGGTTCCACGTTCTGTTTGAGGTTCAGTTGCGGTCATTTCTTTTGTTGCGTTTTCAGTATCGGACGTTGGAAAGCAAATTTCTTTAAATTCATCAGGGCCTACAGGAAAAATACCTGTTTCTGCAAAACCGTTTACTGCTTTATCATGAGTGGCAACCTCGTTATAAGCTCTATTCTCTCTGGATTTCGATGGGAGGGTGGGAAAGCCCACGCGCACCTAGGCCATCTATTCGGGCCCTTTGTGCTACCTCCCTGATTAGAGTCGTTCGACCCCGCAACGTCACTCAAGCCATCCCACACGTGAGATAAACCTGAGGATGCTGGACGGGGAAGCGGCTCTAAACTTAGCCATGTCCGGCCAGGATTCTCCCAACATGGATCGTCTTAATTGGACAAGTACGGGACATTCATACAGTATTTATTGCGCCGTCTCGTCTATGTAGCATACTCTACAGCAGGGATGCACAGACTTATAGGGAACAGGGGCCACTCGGGAAAAATATAAGCCAAGAACGGGCCACTACAAACAATATTTATTAACACAAAAATTTTTATTTTTAAATAGTATGAAATACAATGATAAAAATAAAAGAACCTTCTAAAATATTTACTCTTCACAGATTACAGTTCTCAAACAGTATTAACGTTCGCTTATCCGTAGTCAAAACTTAACTGCCCCGGTTCGTAATAATATGCTTGGACCGGAGCGCGGCGAGTAGAATACTTTTAAAATTCGATGGCAGGCCGCATAAATATCGCTTTTAAAATTCGTTGGCGGGCCGCATAAATATCGACAGCGGGCCGCATGCGGCCCGCGGTATGTGCATCCCTGCTCTACAGGATGGTGAATCTACCAAGCCCATGCGGTGCATGTGCTCGTTAAGTTTACAGTGTCCAGAAAGTATACCTACAAGTAGCCGCAGGTTTCCTCTGGATAGCCCTGTACAGAAGCGCGCCAGACTACGAGATGGTCCTCTGAAGGCCTCTCTCGCGTGACGGCAATCTAACATCAAGTTCCACCTACTATCGGAGTAAAAATGCAAGGCCTCTGACTTTAGAAGCTTGTATCTCAGTAATTAGCAATCATAATTTAATGAAATAAAGTGTACTTAAAAGACCATTTATTTCTACAAAAAGGTGTAGAGTTTTAGATTTTTACAATACATCGTTAATTTTCTGTATCAATGTATGTGAGAAAAAGCGCTAATTATGAGTCAAATCGCACACGCGCTCGACTTTAAAAATTAATTACGGCTATATTATTGAAACTGAGTGGTAGATACTTATATATTTGAAAAATGTATACTTTTTTGTCAATGTGAGATGCTTTTGAGGCCAATTGGTTTATTAGTCTTAAAGCTATAATGAAAAAATGGCATCTTGTGTAACTCAGTACCTGAACGTTCGATATTAACAATTTGACAGTAACATAACAAGGTTAAAGCAATTATATTGTGGTCTAACACGATTCACAAAAATAATGTCATTATACATCGTTTTTTTTAAAAGAAATTTTGAAAAAAGGATACATGCACCAGTTGGAGGGGGGAAGCGCGGCGCGCGGAGTAGCTGTTGTCGTACACTATTGCTATAAAGCGCATGGTTTTGTACAATGCAAAAGAATAATCACATTGTTGTGGGTTGCCGCTCGCTGCTTACGATGTGGTAGATTACCTCTCGCGGGAATATGTGCGTCTTTCTTTCGCGATAAACATAACATTTACTTTGAATTACAAGAAAACAAATTTTATTTTCAATAAGAGAATAATGCAGTTAGATTTAAGTATGTAATATCAAATTTAGCATTTAAAACAAGAATTTTTTCTTTAACTTTCGTAAATTGCGAAATAGCACATTTTCGGTTAGGGCTTATAAAACCAGTTAATCATATGAATAATCAATATTTATTGGCTGTCGACTTTTCAGAAGTATGTGTGCTACAACATTTGTAAATTTGGTAACAATTTATGAAACAATAACAATTTTATGATAAGTTAAAACTGACCGTCAGCCAGGAAAATACTAAATACAGCGTTTTTATTGCTGTTAATTAAAATAAAAGTTAAACAACTGATTCTACCATTTTGGTTTTTACACATGTTAAACATACATATATAAATGACTAATGTACTTCCCAAAAATGAAGAAATTTCACCCCTCAGTTTTTTTGTTATGATCACTTAAAGTCAGAGGCCTTGCATTTTTACTCCGATAGTAGTCCTGTGTTGGGCTTGGGTGTCTTGGGTTATTAAGTTGTTCACAGTTAATACTGTAAGTGGAAGAGCCGGCTCTGGACCATAAAACGGTTGTTTTGAGGCCAGTCGGGCTAACTTATCGGCTTTTTCATTGCCTATTATTCCAGCATGCCCTTTAACCCATACAAGCTCAAGGGTATTGCTGTTAGTTACTTGCTCTAGTACCTTGTGACACTCGGAAACCAGCCTAGAGGTTATTAGCTCTAGTAAAGAGGCAAGCAACATTGTAAGCAGGAATATTTTCATAATTATTTGTTTTCATGTACAAGTCACACTCAATATGGTAGGCGGTTTTTAATGGCCCAAAAAATGTTATATGCAGAGCCTGGGTCCTATGAGAGGCATGCAGCAGCAACGTAACCATTACAGTACCACTTGCCCGTCAAAACTTGTATATGTTTAAGGATGGCTGCTCTAATTATCCAGTACCAACAATACTGGATCTTCCACAGATGGTTTGACGTGTTTAGCGAAATGATGAAGCAATTCTTCGAAAAGTTCTTCCATCCAACCATAAATAGAGCCAGTAGGACCATCTCTTTCAAGTTGTGGAGTCATACGAAGTGTGGGGTAGATAAACATAGGCGGTACGCAATGTCCAGTAGCACTTACGCAGCAGCAGACTGATATTTTTACCGCGTTCACCACTTGCAGCTGCTCCAACTTGGTTCTGTCCTTTAGGGGCAAGAATTTTCCCCGCTTTGTGGACGGTAGTCACACCGGTTTCGTCCACGTTAAATATATGGTTAGGACCAAACTTGTGTTTCTCCATTACGGTTAATAAGTTAACGAAAAACACCTTTAACTCATTTTGGTTTAGAGCTGTGACTCTGTTCAAAGTTGTTGCTTCAGTTGTTCGTACACTGATTTCAGGATTCCAGCCTGTTTTTGTGTTTATTAAAAGGGTGTTTCATGCCATTTTGGCTTCAGCATACTTAAACACAGCTCTTCTTAATTCTGCAGGTGTTAAACCATAAAACTGAGTTGACACGCTTAACACATGCTCCTTGATTTCGGACTCCTGCTCAGGATTAAAAGTAGCCGTTCTACAAAGAATTTGCTTCTTTTTGTAGAAAAAATCTTGTGTACGGTATTATCCGCCGTACGGTATTAGCCCGCTCCCCTAAAGAGTACGATTGTAAAACAAAACGAAAGAACATGACTGGTGGACGATTAACTTTCGAGCAGCAAAAATGCATTCTGAAGTGGTTTATCAGGTTTGATAATGCCGTTGAAGTGCAGCGTCAGTGGAGGTGGGAGTTTCAAACAGATCAAGTGGAAAGTTTACATTCCACGATTGCTACGTAATGATTACGATGCTGATCGGCGAATGGTATTAACAAACGGTAACTGAAGATCAACTGGAAATCAACATTGGGTAGTTCGAATCACACAAAGGAGTTGGAATGATAATAATACAAAATCGCAACGTCTTCTTCTAAAACTTATTTAATTTGAAATAATTACTGATGAAAATAGAATAGAGATGAATATCGACAACATTTGAACCAGATTGTTGTATCTCTGGGTCAGCTCGCAAGTCTTGCTGATAACAGTAAGTTATCTTGGTATTATGTTTAATAACGAGAGTTCTTAAGCTGCCCAATGTGTCAAAGGTTGATTGTAAGGAGTTTATAATGGTCAAATTTGGATTCAAGTTTCTCAAAGCGAGACATTGTAACATAATGAGATGAGAGAATACAAGCGTATATCCACTTTAGTGTGACTATATCTTTTTCAAGTCCTTTAGAGATTGTGCTACGGAGATCAGTAAAACTGGGTTCGTCTGGGATGTCTTTCACTATTACATGAGTGGGAGCTTTCTGAAAATCTTTGGGAGTGTAGACAAAAAAATTTTGATTTTCAGTTAATCAAATTGTACTGTAAAATAGAACATGTAACCTTTATGTGAGAAACAAACCATTCATTGATGATAGGAATATTTTGGTTTATCGATCGTATGCACTTTTTTATGTATGTTTAATTTGTAAATTGGATGCCTCAAAGTAGATTCTATTCAAAATCCTTGTTTCTACCGCATTTAATAAACTTTGATCTGCATAATACATTTTCAACATAAAATACAAGACCTCACAGTAAATAAGCTAAAATGGAATTTGCGTGCAACGATCTAAATTATTCTAATTAATATGAAAAATAAAAAAAATGAAAGATTTTAAAGTGCAAATAACGACGAACACGCCAGTCCTCTCCAATTCAAATTTAGAAGATGTGGGTCAATTCAAAGGTAACGTAAGAATTTCATTCAAATTCTACCACTAATGCGAGTCCCTTTTTAAAAAGGAAAAGTAGGTTGACATTTCACGGAGTCCCATTATCGAGAGATTTTTATCATTACGTCTTTTTAAGTACTAATATTAGATAAGAGTGATAAGGGGAGTTGGTTTACGGCTTTAATTTTCGTGTAGTTCCTTTGGACCTGTTTAAATGTATGTCATGTTGCTTGTCTAGTGAGCTTTAAAATTAACATTTTTACTTTGATCAGTTGTATGCAGGCATCCAAGTTTGTGTAGATTTTCTTCAACGTACGAGGCATGTCTACAATTCAATTCAATTTGTTTATTAATTACCTATAATATTATCGACATTTTACAGAAATGTATTTTGCTGACATTTCTCCCAGGTGCAACACATGTCATCCTGTGGCAATGCCAATTACATCCTGCTCCTTTATAGTCTATGTTCCTCCTTATAAGCTAATTAAATCTAAACAGATGAGTGGGGTGCTACTGATGTTTGTAAAGTAAACGTTACACGCTCGTTCTTAAATCGACACACCGAAAACACGCACAAAAGTTCAACTTGACACACTTTCACTTCGCTAATTATACGCCTTATTAAAGAAGCATGACATAGGGATGAAAAAAATCTACATGCTAGGTTCTCCGAACGTTTTCAGTCGGGAACAAGCAAACACGTGTAATAACCCGTTCGTGGGTCATGTTTGTTGAGTAGGATTTAGTAAAAACTATAAAAAATTGTATGTTTCTTTTTTTTAGTTCTAATGATTGACCAGTTAAATAGAAACTGATCACATTGTCGCCAGTGAAGGTGTGGTGTCTAGCCGATTTTATGATTGGATACGTAATTAAAGCCAAATGAATTTGACATGAAGGTGTACTCGCGTATTTCACAGGTAGTGCAAAACACTAAAGCTGTGTTGTTGCTTTCCACAACTTTTTTACCAGTTCAAAATTATTATTTGATGTATATCAAAAGGATAATCTAGCTTGTGCAATTATTCGTCCTAATAGAAAGGATTTGTCTCAAATATGAAATGGAAATGGAAAACGA
The DNA here is from genome assembly GCA_036250285.1 of Pyrocoelia pectoralis. Classification (NCBI taxonomy): domain Eukaryota; kingdom Metazoa; phylum Arthropoda; class Insecta; order Coleoptera; family Lampyridae; genus Pyrocoelia; species Pyrocoelia pectoralis. The sequence goes on along the minus strand of CM070075.1, from coordinate 32,099,468 downwards.
AATAGTAACAGTACGTTCTATGGAAATCAATATTTTATCCTCTGCACATAATCCTCGGGACGCTACATCTGTTTCAAGAACAAACAAATTTGGGCAAAAAACGAATTCGATGTATTGTTGTAGTTTTTTATTACGAAACATCAACGGAAGGCATTCTCAGGATCAATGTTCCTTTCAATTTCCTATTTCAGGATTGCAAGATATTCTTCAAAAAACGTTGAAGGAGATCAATATACTTTGTGGAAAAAGAAACTATCTGATGAGTCTAATAAAAATAAAAAAATATAAAAAGTTCACGAAATGGAGAAACATTTCGCGACAACGTTTGGTCGCGGTTCCACACAGATTTTGAAAATTTCTTGATTCAATAGCGAATGTAATATGAGTGGACTATTTTGTTGTAGAGCAAAAACGACGGTACAGTCGAAAGGAGGTTGCCCAAAAAATGTAAGGCAGTCCACCGTACCTAAACGAAGATTATCGCTACAGTTTTTGTGATTATAAGGCAATCTGCCTTAAATATACCAGGATGGTTCAAATTTAAACCAGAATATTGCTCCCGAGCAATACCTATAATTAAATTTCTGGCAAAATGGATGAGTTTATTCGCAATGATGGACGGATTTTTGAACAAAAACTATTTCGTTTGGAATACACGACTTAAAATATAATACTATCTCGTTATGACGTAAGGTACATTAGCGGGAGAATATGTCTATACATAAACTGAAAATTAGGTTGACAGTAAGCAAAACAATCGCAAAATAATAGATGCACATGATCCACATACTCGCCACAATCTCTTGAGAAATAAAGGCGATTATTATTAAATAAATAAAATAAACCTTGAAGAAGTGACGTGCGATGGGATGGGTTCACCCTTTTGTTTCTGAATCCATTTTGATGTCGATTTTTTAAGGGAAAGGCAACTATTGGCAACTTCCCTGAAAGAGTGTTAAAACAGCCTTTCGATCAAGAAGACGACAACACGCGCCTACATTTGACTCAAGGGACGCTTGTAGATATTTGCATCGGGCACCGTTTCCTCATCCCCCATCCCCCTATAGTCCTGAACTGTTTGAACCACGCCACAGTTAAAAAAGCTTTAAGTGCCATAAAATTTGCAAACGGCATGTTTAGGTTTAGGTTGCCAAGAATGTGGCAGAAGTGCATTCATGTAGGGAGGAATATGTCGAAAAGTAGCATATATGTATGGTTTATTTATTTATTTATTAATTTATAATCATGATATTCGGCTTTAAATTTGAACCCTCCTCGTATTAGTCTTTTATGAACTTAATGTCGACAAATTAAAATATTATTACATATGTACTAACTTTGCTTCTTAATTAGGGTGCGTTTATAAAACCACCCTCATAAGAGCAGTGTATAAAAAATGTGAACGCTTAATGCGTAACATGTGCCTTTACGAATAATACCATGATAAAGCTGTCGAAACGAAATTTAATTTTGAGTAATATTTCACAATTTTTAGTACAATTCACGAATATCACAACGTTATAAATGACGTCCAAAATTCTTTTCCTACCTCGTTCTGTTGAATAAATAAGAATTATGTTTAAATAAAGTGCAGCTGTGCGAACTCTAAGAGAAATGTAACGTACAAATTGCTTAATGAAGAAATAACACCACGCCACCAAAGAAAATGCATCAGATTTGACTAAAAAGAAAAACGTCGAGAACTTTCGAAATTAAATTAAGCAAGACCCCGCTCGTAATTTCATATTTATAACATCTGCGGTACGCTGGCGGTTTGGTTGACACCGTTAAAATATTATTTCATCCTTAATATCGTTATTATGAAATACAGAAGAAAATTTTCCTAATTAGCGAGTCGAGAAGGTCGTCCTCAACTTATTAGCGATGAGTGTTTACGCATTATTTTATCCGTGATTTTCCTTTATTTTATTCGTAGTTGTGCGTACGGGTTTCTTTCTTTCTTTCTTGTAAGTTTGCTGTGTTTTAATGTTTATTGAAAAATGGAATTTGTATTTTCAGATCCTCCCCAAGTGTCGCTTCATCTCGGAAGTACATTAAATCCAGACGACATCAAAGAGGGAGACGACGTTTACTTTGAATGCAACATTCGGGCGAACCCTAAAGAACACAAGATCACGTGGTTTCACGATGTAAGTAAATCCCTCAGCTTGGGAACCTTTAATCCGTACGCTTGCATGTTGCAACCAGGATTTGTGAGACCCTATTGTCCTTTCCTTGCTTGTGATTATGTAGGATTTAGTTATCTTACCTATGTTGTTACGTGTAGTATAATTAGGCGAGACATAGAAAAATTGATGCGTTTAATGTAACTGACAATACTACCTTTAATTATTTCACCAAAAAACGGGCTTATTTTCAAAATTGCTTAATACCATCCAGAAACTAGAATTAATCAGACATCAAAGGTGAAAAGGAAATTTCTCTTGAAAGAGAACGCTTATTACTGAAATTAAAAACTTCTTTAGTAATCAGTTATAAACATCAAAAGGTTTCTTTCGTATCAATACAATTGGATTCTTTCCTATTTCAGCAAATATTTGCATTGGAATTATAATTCGAATTGCATGTTTGTAAAAAAGGTATGATCCTTCATTTAATACAATTCTAAAGATTTATGTCCTAATTTTCCTTGTTCATCTTGTAAGTGCTTTTATTTTGCTACTTGCCTTCTCCATTGTGTATTCACTCTTGCTTTTACCTCTACGGCAATATTTCATTACTCCCACTATAATTTCTTCTGAAATATAGACGTGGTGTTGTATGTAGTCAACATACTGAATATGAATCGTATTTTAGCAGAATTGAGTCACGAAAAGGGAAACGGTGGAACTGCCGTAAAAAATGATAAAATTATACGTTAGGTATATCTTGCCGGTACAGAAATGAATAGATAACTCATTTCGTAATTTATTAATTAAGTATGTTAACTAGCGACAGAGGTGTGGGAAAGTTGGACCACTACTTTATATACGTAACTTTCACATTTAAAAGTTTTTAAATTTGCAACCACACATGCATATAATAAGACTTTAACCGTTGAGTGATTTCACTCAACGCTTTAACCAAGGTTAAATTTATTGTGCAACTTCCAAAATGAGAAAGTGGCGATTTTATCAAAAAAAAGATCATCTAGATGGCACTAGATTGGAATTTTTTTAAATACATAGCACTAGAAAAGCCACTTACCGTTGATATAGATGTTTGTATCTTTAGTGTTAAGGCAAAACCATTTAGATCGACATTTTGATTTTTTCTAATTACTGCTAAATTTAGGTTAGAGGATAGAGGATTGTCGAAAAGCGTTCGAGGAATTATAGTTATTTATGTATCAAGGGAATTATAAGGGTCTTAATTACCGAGGGTAAAGTTTGCGTCCCGAGGGCCTTGCGCCCGAGGGACAGCAATTACCCGAGGTAATTGAGACCTATTAATTCCCGTGATACATAGATAATTTTATTTCTGACCGAGTTTAATAAAATTTGTTCATTTCTGGTATATTTGATTCAGGTATCGTCGATTGCAGTTTTGGTTGTTGTTAGGTTACTGGTTCATAAAAGAGCCGTAGAGGGAATTATAGCGTCTTTATATCCCAAGGGAGTTATGACTGATATCGTAACTATGACGATATAAGCTTATAATATCACGATCAGAAATAAAATATTTTAACTTTTGCTTCGTTATTTATCCTAGAAGCAGTTTGTTATGTAAAAAATAATAGAAGCAATTTTATACAAAATCAGTGACAATCATCACTATAACACTAGGAACGTTAGGATTAATTACTATGTAGAGTATGTAGACGGTCAACATTTCAAAATGGTGCAATATGGCAAGCACAATTTTTATACATGGTGGGTAGGCGAAGTATCCCTAATTTTGAAGGTAAATTAAATTAAATGACCAGTAAACTGGCACACAATTTTCCCGTGTTTACTACTATGACGTATTAAATAATAGCTATTTATCTACCAAGGGAACAAAGTGATTAATTTTCTCCCGCGGGTGAAGTTTAATGCCCGACGCGAAGCGAGGGCATTAATCACCCTCGGGAGAAAATTTCACTTTGTTCTCGCGGTAGATATATGATTTTTTCTTATATGTGAATTTATTTTCCGTTCACAACAATTATACGTTTGGTATAGTTTACCATTAGTTATTTTTAAAAATACATCAAGAAAGCTTTTCCCATGTGTCACAATTTTTAATTAAATATATGTCATCAATAGTATCTCATCATTTGTAGATCGGCGATAGTGTGTATTAACGCTTTTTGAAATGTCTAATGAGAATTCAGACTCTGATGTAGAAAATACACCAGCTGAAATATTAAAATCTGCTTAAATTATTATTCTAACTTAAATTTATATTTTTTATAGGGAGAAAAAGTTTTTAAAAAATCCCAAGGGAGAAAAAGTGTAAAAAATTTCCCAAGGGAGAAAAAGTGGTACTTTGCTCCCTCAAAATAGGGAAAATATATCCACTTTCCACTCACATATAAGAAAAAATAGTTTTTGCGTAATAACTCAAAATAAAATAGTTATTGCGTAATAATTAAAAAAAAATTAATATATACTGTGTAGTATAGTTGTAATCAGAAGACGGTTACTGAGTTTCTCCTAAAGTAATATACAGGGTATGTCAAAATATTTTTAAAATTTTAAAACTTCCGGATAGAAAAAAATAGTATATGTAATTGTAATCAGAAAACGATTTCTGAATTTCCCCTGAAATAATATACAGGGTATATTATAAATATTTTTCATATTTTGTTAATTTCCAGCTAGGCCGGAAGTAAATTGGTATATGTACTTATTATCCTCGATTGAAAGAGTCGTATGTCCTCTACTTCGTTGTACAATTTTATTTCTTCATCTTTGTTAGCAAAAAAGTTATGAAGATTTAAAATTTTCAACTTCAAACATTCATCCCCCTTCCCCTATAGGAAATAGAGACATAAATGTAGTGCCAATAGTTTTTCATGAAGTACATGTATGATATTAAAAAAATATAAAAAATGCTTGGAGCAGATTTTGAGAAAATCGATTTTTAATTTTTGGCCAATTTTGGGGACCAATTTTCAAATTTTAATTATGTTAAAGGGTTCTTAAGCTACATAAATAAAATCTTGGAGAATTGCTATATTGGCCGCCATTTTGAATTTAAAAACAAACAGAAAACGGCGTTTCACTTGTAACCATGTCTACTAACTTTTCACCAAGGGAAATTAGTTTGGGTTAAAATTTGAATGTTTGCTCCCAAAATAACGCCCCTAGTTTGGGTTGATGAGAAGCTTGTTTTACCGATAAAGTTTCTTTATAGGCCTTAGTTTTAAGTTTCATCAAAATCCGTGTAGTAGTTTCGGCTCCACAGCCATAACGTACGCACCCACCCACCCACAAAAGGGAGTGTATATCTATTTATTATATACCCTAAGTCTAGCAACTGCCGGAAAAGGTACGACTGTCCGTTCATCTTATTTGTATCATATGGTTCATCCTCATCCTCCCATCAGGCACATCACTTACTGGTCTGTTTGAGGTGCTCGATAGTGTACTCGAAAGCTTTCCCTTCCATATATATTCTGGGAACCTAAGGTTCTCCCGGATTATGTTGAAGCTTTCACGGATTAGCCAAGGTTTGTACGGTAGCATCAAATGATTTAATGTCTAGCCCTACGACGTTTTTCCTCATTCGTGCAAAATGCACGGTGAATGAGTGATGGAAGTTGTTTGTAGAGGTGGATGCCTATAGTCATAGGTTCGCCTCTCTTCTGATACGCCTCAATCAAAGGTGCGGCAGATATACCTTCGTGGATGACAGTTTTCAAACGCCTCTCCCCAAACGCTGTCAAAGGACTGTCAAATGTCCCAAGGTGGGTTTGCGACCGTTCGAGGTCTGACAATATAGGCCAGGGATTTTGTCCTTCTTGGCCTTCGATTCAATGAACTGACGACGGCTTTATTGATTGCCTTGCTTATCAGAGTGACCTTTCTTGCTAATATATCCCCATCCATTCCATACGGGAGGCCAACACCGCCAATTTGAAAAAACCGTTATGGTGGTGTTTTGTGTTCTTTCCAACAATGATTGAATAAGTGTCAATTGACTTACTTGAACCACTGGAGAGGAATGAACAAGTATGGGAAAAATGTATTTTGCTAAAAAAAAACACTTGAAAGAAATTGATTCGATATAATGGAAGACTTACATATATATGTGTCTGGCACAAAGTTTAACTGATTTTCCGACGAAATGGGAAAACTTTCAATTACCCATAGATTTACAGTTAATTGATGACGATGAAAACAAGGCCGACATTATTAAAAATACATTTGGAAAATACTTTAGCACTGTGGGGAAAAATGCGAAGGTTTGAGGGAACCCGTAAGAATCGGTCAACAACTATACACTGTGTCCAAGATAAGGAGGACCACTATGGGGATTTCGGAAACGGTAAGAGATAGAGTTTCGCTTAAATGGGAGAAAAGTTGGGCAATTTTGAGTCTAGTAAGTAAAATGAAATTTTTAAACTGACGAAATTCCGAATCGTTCCAAAGTTATGCGACAAAAAGCGAATTTTCAGGATTTCGTTTTTGACAAATTGTTACTTTGTCGTTGATGTTAACTAAAAAGTAAAAGAAGCTTCATATTTGTTTGTTGAAGTCATTTTTAGACAGTCTCTAACTGCCTCTATTTCTTCTGATTTTTGCGCTTTTCTTACTTTCGGCTGTTCCGCTCTCCACTTCCATTGGGGATTTCTATTCACGTTTTCTTTTAATAAATTCTGCTACACTTAGAAGACTATTCGCTCTTGGCCTCCCTGCTTTCCCTTGTTTATCTTTTTTACTCGTGTGTCACGTTAGGCCGATTTACTCACTGCAATTATCATTTGCGTATCTCCCAACCTCCTGGTCAGCCTTAGACGCAGCGGTAAGGGTTGCCACACGGTTCAATACCTCTGTGGATCGACCCCTCTTTGCGTGGCGTTTTAGGAAAACTTTTTTCTTTTAGATTTTACTCAAACATTTTCCTGCAGGTTTTCTACCAAAATACTTTCCTGTATAATGTGTTATCTATCTTGAACATTTTTCAAAGTTTGACTTGTGAGCGTCTTTTGGAAAGGTATCAAGCTAACAAGGAGAACTTTCATAGCCTGTATGTGACCATGGGTGCACCACTATGATTCCAAGACCAAAGCGTAAGGTAAAGAGTGGAAATATCGCTGTAGAGAGGTGGTTTGCAGAGGTCGGACAAAAGTTTTTCCAGGAGGTTGTTGAGATGTTGGAGCATCGATGGACCAAGTGCCGTAGTGTAGAGGGAGACTATGTCGAAAAATAAGAAATAAACTCCTTCTTCTTCGTCTACAAACTCCTTAACCCATTGAAAATTCGTTTTCGCAATTCGATATGGCCTAAATAGACGGAGCACCATCAACAAAAATTTTAATACTTAATCATGTTTAATTAATATGAATAAAACCTGTAATTAACGAAATGGTGGAATGTGGAGAATATTAAACACTCAACGATATTATTAATGGGAGGGGCATTTCATTTAAAAGTAAGAGCAGCATTTGTAACTTAATAAAAATGAAATACGAATGCGAATGTTATAAAATGTGAAATTATAGAATTTTAAACCACGTAACAAAGTTTGTTAATGGTTGTCTTTTTGTTTTAAGTAAATCCCGTATTTCGAACTGTAGAAAGCTGTGACCTCCCAACAAATATACGTGAGTAAATATAATACGCGCAACAAAAAGTAAAACGAGAAATTTTTAAGTTCGATCACAGTTGGATAATTACTATCATTAGACATCCAATAAAAGGATGTACGAAAGGCAGGAATAAAGCACGAGTAAGATGGAATATTATCAATTGCACTCCTAATTGAGTTCAAATTTGTAATATTTTTAAAATATAGACACACGTAAGATACTGAAATCGTTGATGTCGCAACCCCAAATGTTGAATTTATTGAACTGTAACGGCTATTTATAAATAACGGAAAGGAAATTGATTTTCTTTTTTTAAAGCGAACTTTTCCTTATCAGTTTTTTTTTGTAGAGATTTAATACGAGCGCGTGATATAAGTTTACGGTATTAAAATAGACAATTCGTAAAACTAATGAGAATCGAGGTAAACTAATTTTCCACTTCTTTTTGCGAGTTCTTTTCGTATGCAAATTCAATTTATGTATGAGTTTTAGATTGCGATATTTTTTTGTATGTTATATCTCAGTTATAAAGTGCTACATAAACATTGCCATGTCGATGTCGATTCCCAAATGTACTTTTAGTTTGATAAGTTGTACGGCAAACTTATTTTTACGCAAATCTGAAAAGGGGGGTATTTGCATGGAAAGTGAAAAAGTGCGTTATAAGTTTACAATTGTTCGGTTTATAATCCACTACTTTTTTTAAAGGCCCGTCTCCCCTCATTCTCAATATTGTCATAATCTTAATCTGCCATTTGTATCGTATGGTGTGGATAAGCGAGTATGCTTTTATTGCTTTATATAAAGATTGCAGCAGGAATAATCCTGGTTTTATGGTTCATAAAGAATCTTCAATTATAGGCCCTAAGGTTCATCCTTAGGGTGAAATAAACTCTATCAAATGTGTATCTACCAGGATACGGTTAAATACGAGTTATGGCACTTGAAAACCCAAAAAACCAGGCTGGTACGATCTGTAAGATATGTTTCCCTTGAGATGCTTTCCCCGTTCCGTGCCTCTGGGGTAAATTACCTCTGTCCAGGCATTAAATCTGTTTATCTATCCTTTTTTCAGTCTGCATTCACCTTTAAATCTCCTAAACTCTATCCTGTTTACTGAAAACTTTGTTTATTTATTTTTAATTTACTTGGCAAACTTTAATCCTATCTTTCTTCAATTTAGTTTCCTTTAGTAGGTGAAAGAGACGTGTAATTTCTGACGTAGATTTGGGATTAAATAATTGAACTCTGGGTCAAACTGTCGTAACTCGTGGACGGTATATATAAATGGTTCCTAAAACTTTCTTATGTATGAACTTCAGTAGACTAATCACTCTTAGATTAACTTATTTCTCATCTAACCTACATTTTTACTTCTTTTTTTTAACCAATTTAACTTACTTTATCACCATTCAAGTTTTTTATTACTTCATTCAAGTTTGATATGATAGATACGTGCTGTATTACGACGTATACTGATTACTACATCAAATATTAAAACAACCTACAATAACGCACTTTTTGTAGGTAACGATCTAATATAAAAGTCATGAACGGAACACATTATTTTAAATAAGGTTTCCTTCGCATTCCCTTCTTTTAAACAATATTACCTTTAAATAATTCTGTTTATATTTTTAGGAAACATTAATTTGTAAACAATAATATCCTTAAGTATCCGACACCAGGGTTGAATAAACAATCATAACCGTTTTCGTAAATGTATTTAGGCATATCGTTTAATCGCTATTTGAAGGGAATTAGCCTTATAAAACTTGTTAAGCAGCGAACCTTATTGGAGTTGTAACAATACGATTCTATCTTAATTGTACCATGTTACGACTGGAATTTATTACATGTGAGAATTTTTTTTTCGAATTAGTAAAGAAATTATCAGATAAAAAGGGTTGTTAATCTCATTTTCAGGTTTAAAAATATGCCAAGATATGCAAAGCGTAACCATTTTAGTAGTAATTAAACTCACAACAATTAACATTGTGGGAGTTTCTGAAGCAAAACAAACCACAAAGTGGCTAGTTAAACGAGGTCTATTATTTGTACACGAAATTGCTTTCCTGTGAGATGTTTGAACTTTTTCCACGTTTCGTTTTTAGAATAGGCAACATTGACACAACCGGTGGCAGTTTTTTTAAAAAAAAGTACGTACATTTTTCCATTTTTCATTCGCGCTTTTTCAAAGGAAAGTAAACAACAATCAGTTTAGTTTACTGAACAAAATAAGCTTCAAGTGCAATTTCAGAAAAAGAACTTTACAAAACGGTTATTAACCTGCCGCTTCTAGATTTTAAGATACGATTTTATAAAATTTTCAAAAAGGCGAACAGAAAAGCGCTTACTGTATTGCTAACATTTCTAGGTATCTGAATCCATAAATGTTACGAAATATTTTTGAAGTGAACCAAAACCAGAAGAAGAAAAAACAAGTTCCAAGGCTAGTTTTGTTCTATACGTAATGTACTTCAATGGAACTTGATTTACTTAGAGCTCACCTTCGGATTTAACTCACGACCCCCCCCCCCCCCTCTCGTTGAAAAAATTGAACTGCTTTTTATCATAAGTAAGCTAAATCGTTCTAAACCGAAGTATGTATGGTGATTCATGATGAAATTTAAAGAAATAATAATAATATAAGCGCAACTAGTTTCGAAACCATCCATACTGGTTTGATTTTCAAGCGAATGATGAATAACAATACCTAACGACTATGACGGCTAAAAACCAATAGATTAATTACGACTACATATGAAATAATAATAATAATAATAATATGACTTCCGTACACCATAACTCTTGCTTCTCGGAAATTAATAACTTTATGTGTGGCTTGTATTCTCATAATTTGGAAAGTCATACGCCGTACCAGCACAAACGTTCGCTGACCGTGCAAAAAGAAAGAATTCACTAACTGAACCACACAACAAATTACCAGTCATTGGCACTCCAGACATTGCGGTGAAAGAAACGTTTAAAGTTCCACAAGCACCACCTACTCCAGCAAACAGCGACTTACACGCTAAATCTGATGCGGGCTATCAAAGAAGTATCTCTGGCTGGTCATATGTCCAAAGCGAAACTGAGGCCCAACTGATGAATACTATCTCGCAAGTATCACAGCCGCTACTAGTGGTAAGACACTTTAATTGTCATAATACGATATGGAGATCGGAATATACAACCCCAAAAGGAGGGATCCTAGAAAAAATAGCAAATGACAACACGCTAATCATATTGAACGACGGTTAGCCAACTCATAAATGACGCTAATGGAAGGTTTAGTGCTATAGACCTCTTTATAGCTCTAAACTCATCCTGGGAGGTTCTCGAAGACGCACATCATAACGACCACTTCTCTATAAAAATAAAGCTTAATTTAAATAGAAGCAAATATAAAGCGGAGTGGAAATATAACACAAAAAAAGCAGATTGGGCAAAATACAGAGAAGTTATACGTATCCCAAATGTAGAAATGGGCCTGGAGGTTTCGGTTAGCAACTTAAGAGGTACCACAATTGAAGCGGCCTCAAAATCGATCTCCCGTAAAGGTGGAATAATCAAACGATCACCCGTGCCTTGGTGGAATGATGAAATCAAGAACCTTAACAGAATGAACAAACAATAATTACTAAACAGATATCGTTAACACCGCACTGAACAAAACTTCATCGCCTTCAAAGAAGAAGCAAGAATACACATCCACACTAACAAAATCAAGCCAGCAACAAGAAATGTGGCGGAAAGTAAGAAACATAACAGGTAAGAGCAACCCGCCGAACCTACCAACATTAACAATAAATTGACGGACTAACAACATTGGACCCTGAAAAGGTCGCAAACTATTTTGTGGAATACTTTCAAAAAATAGCTACCGACGAACAGTACACGGAGTATTTCCTAAATAAGAAACGAGAGGAGGAGTCGGAACCCGTTAACTTTAACGGAGAAGACGGAGAACCCTATAACACACCTTTCACAGTCGACGAAATATATAGAGTATTGAAAAGAGCGAAGGAAACAGCACCGGGGCAAGACCAGATCACGGTCGCCTGAAATGAAAACAGAACTATTAAGACTATGTTGTGGGTATTAAGTGGCAACGTCGCTATTATTCAGCAGTGGCGAACTGGCATCGTCACACAGGTGAATGGGTCGCCATCTTATCAAACATCCGACATATGTATTTCTCATATAAATTAAATTAATAAACGTGTTAGAACAATATTGTCGTTTATGTATAAAATATAGAACGTAACAGACTATATATAATAGAATATGGACAAATACTTACCCAACACAATGGAATCTGGCAACAATTATAGCGCTACCTAAAGAAGGAAATCATACAGGAAAACCTGAAAACTTTAGACCCATATCACTTACCTCATGCCTATCGAAAGTTTTTGAGTCAATGGTGAACTTCCCACTTGTGGCGACTCTAGAAAAAGAAAGAAACTGTAAATACTAAGCTGGTTTCAGGAATAGTATATTCTTTAACGAGTGTGGAATGGTGGCTATTATTCACGCGGATGAAGATGATCATCCAAGTGAATAATAGCCATTCTACATAAGTAAAAGACCATACTTTCTCCACGACTATGCATAAAAAAATATATACGTAAAATTATGAATATATGATTATTTTGACATTTCAAATGACGCGCTGTCAGAAGCGATTTGCGTAGTTATTTATTTCACGTTTTAAAAGACGATTTGATTTATTCATTTTAGCGTGATTCTGATAATGTGATTGGCTAACGAGAGTGAATTCTTTATTAAGCTAAATATGTAAAAAGAATTTGTGCATTATTATATAGTCGTGGAGAAAGGTTATTCTACCACGGATCAGATTATGTATCTTGATTATATAATTAACGAGACATTTACAAAAACTGATCATGCATTAGCCATATTCCTCGATATCCAGAAGGCTACGTCACCGTGTGGAGGTACGGAATTATAAAAACACTTCACCGATGGGAGTTCCGCGGCCGATTGCCAAAGATTGTTAGCAGTTTCCTGCAAGGCCGTTCAATTCAAGTGAAAATAGGAAAGTCGGTGTCTAGTGCAGTAACCCAACAGAACGGTATCCCGCAGGGTTTCGTCTTGGGTGTCACCCTTTTTGCGATAGCAATCAACAATATAACAGACAAAATAAATCTTCTCACAAAGGCTTACTGTACGTAGACGACCTGTGCATCGTCCAAACAGGGCAAAATATAAACGTAATGGCACAAACACTTCAAAGTGACATCGATATCCTGTCGAAAGAAGCACGAGGGTTTATTTTCTCCCCAGTAAAAACTAAGTGCATGCATTTTTTCAGATTGAGACAAAAACACGAAGAACCAGACCTACATCTGAAAAACCAAATCATACCCTATGTGAAGGACTTTTAAGTTTCTAGGGGTGACACTGGATTGCAAGTTCACGTGGAAGAAACACATAAAAAATGTAGTGACCAACTGCAGACGAACGCTAAACCGAATGCAGACCCTGTGTAATTACACATGGGGTGCGGATAAGGACACCCTGAAGAAGGTGGTAGACGCTCTTGTAAGATCGAAAATAGAATACGGCGCATCAGCATACCAATTTGCGGCTAAACACACACATTAACAATAGTTACTGCCAATAACCGCCTGAGAACCAATCGGTCAGATAATGCCATGGGAATTCACACTGCCGGTATGTTACCGAAAAGAGGGAAATGTCAGGGGAGAACACCACATATACACCGCCACTTGGAATGGGAAAGGGTCAAAGGGTGTGGCAGTAATTTAGGACCGATAAACATCGTAGGACCACCAAACGTTGCGAAACACCTAAACAATAAATTCATAGATGACGGTCTCACAAAAAGAATATTTATAATAATAATAATAGTAAATTTATTTATGCCTTGTAACAAAAATGTACATTCACTAGTCAAACAATTATTAGGAATATAATAAAACTTAATGTTCTTACAGTTACAATTATATTAAATCAAAATCAGAGCTTAGAAATTCTTCATAGGAATAAAACGTGTTCTTAATAAGAAAACATTTAACTTTTTCTCTGAAAGTATTGTAAACAAGAGTTCTTAATGTGTGCGGAATAGCATTATAGAATTTTTTTATCCAAAACTCGGAATCGTCTCGAGTTTTAGATAAACGGCAGTGTGGTACACAAATATTATTTGAAAAACGGAACTAGCTTACAATACAAGGAATAGTAGTGAACGTCATTGAGAGTGTTGGAAGGGTACACCAGCGAGGGAGGAGTGAAGCTGTGATCGAGGCAAAACAAGCGGGTGATTGGACTCGGCAGATTCCATAATAGACGTCCCCATAGAAGATGCACTGTACGTAATAAAAGATAAAAATGGCAGAGCAAATGGTCAGCAAAAGCAAATCACGTTAAAGCTATCACACTAAACATAAGTATTCCACCTTACGAAATAACCCTGAAAAAAATGGAGCAAATTACGTTTAGGAATAGGCCATACCAGACTTACACACTGTCACCTATTGCTTGGAAAAAAACCTAGAAAATGCCCTCAATGTACAAGAACAGAGCTAACTGTCCTCCACATTTTCGAAGAATGTCCCTGTCTAGGCCAATATAGAAACCATTTCGGTGTTAACAATATCAGCTTACCAGTGGCGTACGTAGACTATAGCTTTGGAAGGGGATATAAAAAGTGCGGTGTGATCTACAAATTTTAATAGACATTTGGTTTACAGAAAGTTATAAAATAAATATTATTATAATACAAAACCCAATCGCCTTGGCTGTCGTGCAAGTTCCTCTATTATTGCGTCTGGTAGTGCCCCATGAATTGACATCATTGCCAGTCTAGTAAGTCTGTTTTGTGAGGTTGAATTTCTAAGATAGGTTTTTTTTAAGGATTAATAAGAATAAGCGTCAAATACAATGGAAGGGTTGGGGGGGGGGGATACTCCCCCCCCCCCCCCCCCCGGGTACGCCACTGCAGCTTACTGTCACAAGGCAGCGATATGGGAAAACTGCTGGATTTCATAAAAGAAATAGGGCTCTACAACGAAATATAATACTGATTACACAAAGAACATAGAAGTGCTTACCATCACCCCGACGAGACCGGGAAAACCTGAAAGCAAAATAAATTAAAATGCGTATATAAATAAATGAACAAATACTTACCACTCTGCACCCAAGAGGGATGTCAATGATCTGGGCAATCGACACATTCCTCACTGGGGATTATATAAGTACCAGGGAAAATAATTATAATAATAATATTTATTAGTCCAACGATCAACATAACTGATATAGGACAAGTCAATGACAAAATTAATTACAAGAATTAAATTACAGTAGAGGTACAAGAACTTAATATTTACATTCCAAATTGCATTTGAAGAAGTTAAAATTAAACTTAAAATTTAATAGAGAAATATTCATCCAGGGAATAAACACAGTTATCGATAAGTAGATTTTTAATTATTCGTTTGAATGAAGGAACGCTATTAATCGATTTAATATAATTGGGCAAATTGTTATAAAATAAACTTCCAGCATTGAAGGGGTTTTTTTCATACAGTAATAAGTGACTCAAAATTAGCTTTATAGTAAGTTAGCACTGCATTAGTGTTTATAATTGGTCTGAGTCTGCTTAATGCGTAACAATTTATAAATAAAGATTTAATTAAAAAATGTACAGGGTGTACAACTAAGAAAGGAGGCCGGCCATAACTCAGATGCTATTTGAGATAGAACAGTGAAATAAAGATCTTATAATTATTTATTAAATTATAAATTATTTTTAATTTTAAGGGCGTTTCACTGATTTCAATTTGAAATTCACATTTTTTGGGCACTTTCATAACATAATCGCACTTATTCATGATTACTAGGCAAGTACCTTTATCTGCTTTCGTGCACATATGGAAGAATTGGGACTATTGAACAACTTTGTCAAACTATTGTAAATTACATTCAAAATGACCATGACTTAATTTAGATTTAATGGAGTTGTTGTCATCATAAACTTTAAGAGTTAAGAATAATGAGGTTAGTTCCTATCAGAAATTGTTGTCTACCAATTCCTTTTTCCACTCACATGCTTACAATCTGTGTCTGGACTGACATCCAGTGGAGGTACTCACTATTGTAGTTACGCACGCTAATTTTTGTACATGATTGAGAATTACTGGTTGTGAAGAGGTACACTAACGTACAGTTAAAGGTTAAAAGGCGACTTCAAAGTCAAGGTTGTTTACAGTTACCTTCCATAAATAAAAACCGAACTAATACTTTTTTATATAATTTTAAAATAAAAAAATGTTAACCAGTGCCTCACCGTTTTAGGATGCAAAATTTTTTTAATTTGTTAACCGATTTTTTGTTTCCGCATACGAGATAGCATTATGGCAGTTAAATTTGGCTGCGGTTTTTCCCAACTGGCATCGTGTGACTTTTCTATTCCCTTCAATGTATCAAAACCACCCGTTCGAGGTAACTCAAGTATGGTATACAGTTGGTTGATCGAATGCGAAAATATTAGTCTTCAGAGTGAATACATTGAAAAGTAAAAGTAGGTACTTGAACCGTAAAAGCATCGTTTACCTCACAAGCTTCGTAAGGAAACTTCATTTGGTTGGTTCTCAGGCATCATCAATCGATTTGTTGTGAGAGTTGCTCGCCACCTTTAAAAGGATATGGTGCTCTAACATCTGTAATCGTAATATATCACAAACTTTATCGTGTTCAATTACGTTTGTCATAGCACATTGAAGAATAACGATGCACAGTATTTGATTTTACAAATAGATCAATAACCAAGTCGGTAAAAACCTTTTTACTGTGTAAACCTAAAAGTGCGGTGGAATTTGATAAACTAGTGGTAGTATATATTTGCTGCACTTTATATGTAACAAATATTGACAGTACTACAAGTTTAATAAGAAACGTATTGACTTTATAAATATTTTTTTAGTAAATGGAATTTACTATAGTAAAGTAGTCTTTAAGTTCTCCGCTCGTCGTTGCAGTAACGTTCGTGTTTATATATATAAACCTTCTGCATAGATGGATGAAAAGTTATTAAGGAATCTGTTTGAGACGTTTTCTGAAAAGTAATTCCCCTTTAACTTACTTGAAACATGGTTTCTTTAATATTTGCTTTAATACAATTTTCTTTCCTGTTCTCAACAAGACCATTATACAACAATGAATAATCAAAGGAAATAGTAAAGCCCTTTTTTAAGTTAGTTCAAATCCTTATTTGAATATAGAATTGTTTTCAACTTCCAAGTATTTGCATAATGAAGATTCATATATTCGGGTACACATTCAAAGGAAAATTAGTCTAGCATTACTGTATATATTTAGGTCTTTTTATATTATTATCCCACAAAGAAAGGAAAACAATATATATTTTTTTAATTTAAATTTAAATTGGAAAAGGTTTATATTAAATTATAATGTGCGATATAAGCTGTTGAAGTTAATCAATCTTTTCCGCGCCTTTAGTAAGTTAATAAACGTAAATTCGATACAATTTCATTTTTCAAATAAACCTAAACTCTGTGAATTCGATTAACCTGTTAACGCGATTATTTCAATCTTCTTCATTTAATTATCATGCTCGTTGCTTACTAAAGGTTAGTGTACATAAAAAATTACATACTGATAATATATAGTCAGGATAGTGTCGATATAACGACCCTAGACAAAGAATAAACTTCATTTTTGGATTACTCCGCGGACTCCAATAAATAGCTAACGGGTCCTGCGATGAAACCATGTGTGACTGTATAATACGAAATTGCCTTATTAGACCAAGAAAATAGACCTTTAAATACGAATTTTGAGGAAATACTTGAATTTTTGATATAAGTTTCTTTAAATGATTAAAAAACGAATTGTGAAAGTTTTTTTTTAAATCACCCCCGGGGAGGGTTGAAAAAAAATAAAAAGAGTGTTTTTTTTTAATTTTGAGGAAACCGTAAGAACTAGAAAAAAAAAGTTGAAACGAAAGTTGTAGAGCATCCAATTTTAGAAAGAAATGATCTCTTTATATTTTTTGCTAAAATTAAAATTATCCGAGATAGGGTGGTTAGAAGGTAGGGAATGATAGTAACAACTTTAAAAAATCATAAGTTGTTAAAAAATTGATATTTTCAATAATTTTTTTTTTAATTTACTCAGAAAAAAATAATCTCATTCTAGAGATCCTTTTTTTTTTTAATTATTTATAACCCCTCGAGAAATCTGTCAACAGGTAAATTATTTTATACCTGCTTGGAAAAGACAGGTAAAAATAAAATTTCAACGCATATGGTCAGTTTATAAAATAATAAAAGAATAAATAAAAGAAAAAAATTAATTTCATCGAGTGAAGCTGTTTTAATTCGGTCCTGAAAATTTTGAATTGTTCTAACTTTGTTATAAATAATTAAAAAAAAAAGTATCTCTAGAGTGAAAGATTATTTTTTTCTGAGTAAATTAAAAAAAAAAATTATTGAAAATATCAATTTTTTAACAACTTATGATTTTTTAAAGTTGTTACTATCATTCCCTACCTTCTAACCACCCTATCTCGGATAATTTTAATTTTAGCAAAAAATATAAAGAAATCATTTCTTTCTAAAATTGGATGCTCTACAACTTTCGTTTCAACTTTTTTTTTCTAGTTCTTACGGTTTCCTCAAAATTAAAAAAAAACACCCTTTTTATTTTTTTTCAACCCTCCCCGGGGGTGATTTAAAAAAAAACTTTCACAATTCGTTTTTTAATCATTTAAAGAAACTTATATCAAAAATTCAAGTATTTACCTCAAAATTCGTATTTAAAGGTCTATTTTCTTGGACTATATAGTCCAGTCAAATTAGACTTTTGGTGAAAAAGTGATGCTAACTTTACGGGACTTTTTCAGGGTTGTTTGGGAAGTTAAGGAGAGCTTAAATCCAAGTTTGCGTATACCCAGACCCCGTGGGATTTTTAATGGGGGGGGGGGGGGAGGTAAAAATTTTGATTTCGCTATAACTCGGCAGCAATTGATCGTACAGAAAAAATAAAAAAAGCGTTTTGTAGGTTTCTTGAAGCTCTACAAGTTTCCTTTAGACGACTTTTCCCGAAAATTAATATTTAACGATTTATCGTAAAAAAACGGTAAAAAGGTAAACTTTTTTGGTCAACAAATAGAATTTGTTCATGTATGAGAAAGTTTTAGAACAAAATCACCGTGTCAGATTTTTCGATCGATTGAAAAATAAGGTCGAAGGCAGCGTCTGAAGGTGCGCTATCTATTCGCGCCTCTCTGGCACGGCGCGGCGGCTCGACGCTGCGGCACGCGCTCGGATCTCGGCGAGTTTGTCGCTTATATCTCTGTGCCAATGAATGGAAATGAAAAATAAACTTGAAGAGGGTGAATATATACAACGATTGGTGCTTGTTTGAAAAAAAAAATATAGAAAATTACATTCGTTGGAGAACAAAAATAAACTTTTACACCTTCGCATGCTTCTTCGACGGTTCTGTAGTTGATTCGGGATGTTGATGGTCGTTACCGTCATCTTTTTCGGTCTCGTCCATGTAAGACATATTAGGACCATCATCATCATCGGACCTGTCATCAACGCGAACGGTGGCCATATTATCGCAAGATTCTTCATCGCAATTTTTGCAGATTGTGGAACATTTAAGGCCAGCTTTTTTGCATCCGCAAGCACCGGTACACGTTGTCGTACATTTGCAGGCTATAATTTTGAGAAGTTCGTCTGGCACGGGATCAACCGTGCAGACCACGGCTTGAAGACCGTGTTCTGTTTTTTGCCAGCCCCATTGCGTGCAACATTTGTATAAAGCACTTTCTTTGCCATGCAACCATATCTGAACTTGATAGTATGTTCTCAGAATATGTTGCCGAGCGGCAGCTGCTGTTGGTGGGAGTGAGGATAGGTTGAACTTAGTCTTCGTGATGGATTTACTGAATCGCGTGAATCGAAGTAAATCCAACGATACCTCCTTATGGTCTCCACCGTACAGAGCGTTGAGTATTACTTCGCCTGCTCTGACAACAACTTCAACGTCGACTTCATTTTTCAAGAACAGTTCCGCATATGAATGTAGGTTTCTATTCTTCTTCAGTAGCGTCACGAACTTTTTTTTTCCTACGTTGAAAAACGCGGATGTAGTATCACATCCACTGAAGGCGTGAAGGAACAAAATGTGTTTTGTAAGCTCTTCGTTTTTGAAACAATTTGGAGAATAGAACGACGCAGGTATTCTACCTTTCGCAGGTTTGCAGAAAAAGATGTTGTCAATTCCCTGCACCAGTCCAGTCAAGAGTAAGTCAACATCTTCTCCCACGATTTCCACGTGATCGTAAAACGTCGACTGTTTCATGGCGGTTCTGACAATTTTACGATCTGCGTCCTCTTTGGCCTCCTTAACGGTAATACCTGCTGTTTTCAAGTAGTTGGAGAGCATTTGTATTAAACGATCTTTATTTTTACTGTTAGACAAAAACTTTTCCTGACTGAACTGCATTATCATATCCTCCTTAATAAGTGTTTTCTCGGGAGGTTGCACAACTGTGAGCAAATGGTTGAATTCCGAGTAGAGCGATGATTTTGTACCCTTCCGCATACCTTCCTCGGTAAATATCGCCAAAGCGAAAGGAGCAAGCTCGAAGGAAAAGTATCGCCTCATGTCTTCTTCCGTGTGCTTCATTACATAGATTCGTTGAAATAGTACCAACGGATTAATCGGAACTTTAAGACCGCCGATTTTAATACTCGACTTCACCAAAGCTAGTGGCTGTACTTTGTCTTCCATTTGCAGCTGATGGAACTGAAGGTTTTGTTTATAATCGAAGTCATCATTTCGAGACCGATTTCTTCTGCTCTATGACAATTAATTTCTTCTGTACCAACAATTCCTGTGGCAATTGATACTATCTGATTTGTGATAGGAAAAGGATCGTGATCAGTCAGCCACTTGTCTACTTTGGCAACGTCCTCGTTGTCTCGTTTTACCCGCGTTGGCCGCATGTCGACGTGTTGTTCTGAAGTTGCACAACAGACTCCTGCAAAATGTTCCACTTCTTCACAAATGTTTTGTAAATGAACCATGCCTAAAGTCCACGCTGCCATAACACTTTCAATAATTCCACGGTGTATAACTTCGGTTTTAAACATTCGCATTAAAACTTGTTCGATTGTCTGGTCAGACATGATTCCCGACCAGAATTTGTCACTGCGACGTATAGTAAAGCAACTTTTCGTAAACCTGTCGTACTCATCAGCGGGCATTTTATCTCGTAAGAAGAGCTTGTCTTGAAGGTGTAAGTGCGTACACTTAGCATACAAAAAATGTCCGCTGGCGTGAAAGAAAGGTAACATCTTTTGTATGGTTTCGAGATGAAGTTTCCAGTTTCCAGATCTCTCTGCTTCGATGAAGTTTTTTAACAAGGACACCATTCGGTGGTACTGCACCCACAGCTTGGCTGTAGGTCCTCTTTTTTCGAGTGTGTTTAATTCTTGACGAAATTTCTCTGACACGTTTTTCACATTTTCGCTTTCCCCTGCAGTCATTACGGAGCGACGATTAATAACATCCAAACAAGTGTTCATTTCGTCACGTTCTTCCTCCGTAAAATCGATTTGTTCCAAAATGATCTTAGATAGTGCAAGATGTGTAAGCATGTGTGCACGAACAGCTCTACCATATGCATGTCCCCCCAAAATTTTCTGGACACAATTTTCAGCGTAAATTTTGTGAAACAGCTGTTCGATTCCACTACCTTGCATGATAGCTCCAATGGATCCCATAAAGGACATTAATAAGTGAAATCCACCGACATTGTGAAATTGAAAATATTGGTTATCGGCGGCAACAATGTCGCGTGCCTTCCAATATAGAGGCTGATCAAATGTAACGAAACATATTTCCTGATGGCTTTCTC
The DNA here is from genome assembly GCA_036250285.1 of Pyrocoelia pectoralis. NCBI lineage: Eukaryota > Metazoa > Arthropoda > Insecta > Coleoptera > Lampyridae > Pyrocoelia > Pyrocoelia pectoralis. The sequence continues at coordinate 32,077,779 of CM070075.1, read as the reverse complement.
TGCATTTTTTTACTGCTTCAACAAGACACGTTGCGATGGTATTATAATCGGATGGCGGAGCGTTGATGAACGGAAGACAGATAATTCGAGAAACTTCATACGGCAAACTTTCAGTCGATTCCTCCATAAATCCATTCCATCCAGGAATATAATTGATGCTGGACCACTTGCCATAAAGCCACATCAAGTCTGGAACAGTCGGTACAATGTCATTCGAAAGTGGGTTTAAATCGTTTACATCGATGACGTTGATTGTCTGTAACCCCGCCGAAGCATGATTTGTATATGAAAGAAGTGGAATATTCCCAAGGGATGACACTTCAACTGCAGATTTTCGTTCCATAACACGAGGAATTTCTTCGCCAGGAGCGACACCGGTCCTCGGCGTAACACAATGGATACCGCCCATGGCATGAAAGGTTCCGTGTCCATCTAAGGTCTTGACGTTGAAATCAGCGTTGTCAAACACAAACTGCGAAAAGGAGCCTTCAAAAATTTCACTGGTTTTTGTGTTAATGCACGAATTTTCGTATGAGATAATGTCTGCATAAGATGCCGAAAATCCTATGTTGGACAAAATGTCTATCAAAACCCTCGAACCAAATTTTTTGTACAAAAATGCACCAATGCCAACTTTAACTGACGAGTTAAACGACCGAGGACGTACTGCGGAAATAGTAGTGTGTGCAATAGCTAAACATTTTGTCTTTAACGATTGTGCACAACGACCCGTGTTGCCCTTTTTATTTTTGGTAATAACTTCCGACAAAAACACTTGCAAAGACTCGGGAACTTCAGGTTCGACATTGTGCATAAATTTGTCGGATGGCGGGTAAGTTTGCGTGTCATAAACCATTGACCGAATGTCTTCGACAATAATTGTGGTAGATTCCCGGACGACTCGCAATCTTTCATCTTTGATATTTCTTTCTCGTTGTGTGTACCATGCGTCTGATATGAGGTTGTAGCCAGTGTTTTTGAAACACACAATAGTACCGCGTTTTGTACAAACAATTATTATGTCATCACCGTACTTTTGTTTCAATTGATTTCGCACGGTGAGAGAACATGGACAATCCGCTTTCACTTGAGACATCAAATGGTCCAAAGAAAATTGACATTCGTCTTTATTTTCCAACAGATAATTATAAATGTCATTCATGGCTGCTTCAATTTTATCTCCACCGGGACGTCCTTTCTGATTTCCAGTTATTGGTCGATTATATACGTAACGGCAGCTACAATCACGATGAGATCGGGCACTGAATTTATACGTTCCAAAATCGTTCCAGAAAGTTCGTCACCGCGTTCGTTAAGGATTATTTTTAAGTTTGACGCTGTTGTTTCTCGCTTTACTGCACATATCTTTTTAGCTTTTTCGCGTGAAAGTTTGTCCATATCTGTTGGTAAGAGTTCGCCACAAAAAATACACTGCTTTGAAAAATCAAAACTGTCCTGATTCATTGCTCGTTCGTTACTCACTTCACTTTCCGCACTAACATTATCAAGCGATAATCTGGGATCGGTATACCGTTTGTAGCACTGCACATGAACACGAAGGTTTTCCACGTTTTCCAAGAATTGGCGATGTTCTTCGTTGTTTCTTTTTTCACTCGTATGTAATAGAGTTGCCAATCCTTTCGACTTAACTGCGCGCACGTTTTCGTTGCCTAACGGCTCATTACATATAAAACACTCGTCCATTTTGAAATTTTTTGAATAACTATCCATTCGAAACACATTCGTCCGGTCTGAACGGCATGAAACGACTGGATAAAACCCGCCCGAGAGCAGCACGTGTTTCACAGTTGGCCGTTGAAGCAGGTTTGAACATGCCGGTCGGCTTATGAGGCTATGTCTACACAATTTTCAACCGATCGAAAAATCTGACACGGTGATTTTGTTCTAGACCAAAAAAGATTACTTTTTTGACCGTTTTTTTACGATAAATTGTTAAATATTAATTTTCGGGAAAAGTCGTCTAAAGGAAACTTGTAGAGCTTCTTCAAGAAACCTACAAAACGCTTTTTTTATTTTTTCTGTACGATCAATTGCTGCCGAGTTATAGCGAAATCAAAATTTTTACCTCCCCCCCCCCCCCCCCCCATTAAAAAAATCCCACGGGGTCTGGGTATACGCAAACTTGGATTTAAGCTCCCCTTAACTTCCCAAACAACCCTGAAAAAGTCCCGTAAAGTTAGCATCACTTTTTCATAAACCCCCTTTTTTTGTCTAATTTGACTGGACTATTAGCAGAACTTCAAAACAAACGACTGTTCTATTACCAGTTATTAGTTGTCAGTCTAACACCACTAGTGACAGTTAAATTGAATACTATTTATTAAAAAAATTGAAAACAACAAACGCAAGAAATTGAATGCCTTAGTTGACTACACAAAAAACAGTAGATATCTCAAAAACTACAAGAGATAGGTATAGGGAACCATAGTACCGTTCGAAAGAGAATGAAATTTTGCATCAGACTACGACGAAACATACAGGGTGTTCCATTTGAAAAAACCAACTTATGATGATTTGAAGTTAACTAAACTCGGCATTAAATTTCCACCACCCTGTATGCAATTAAGCCACTTTGAAAGTATGGATGGGAAAGCTTAGGGGTCCAGCTATCTCTCGTATCAATATGGTTCCTTCATCTTTCTTGCTGTAGAATTCACACGGTTTTAAGCTAGATAGTGTTTATTTTAATTTTCATTAAAAAAATTAAAGATCTCGGAACCGGTTAGTTTTAGGAATAAGAAAACTTGATGAAAGTCCACCTAAAATTTTACGTAGAATCCAAAATCGGAATAATATATAGGGTGTTACATTTAAAATAACAAAGTTGGTGTCATTTCCGGAAAAACCGGAAGTGTTACGTAGACGCCATTATTTTATTTGAGGAGGCCACGCCCGAAAACACCATCACCAAAATTTTCAAAATTCAAATCGTAATAGTTTCTGAAATATTCTAATGGGTGGTCACCGTGAGACACGCTGTATACGATGGTCATTTAATAAATAATGCACAGTATTTTTTATTATTTACGTACATGTTTATTTTTGGACCCAATCTCTTTACAATCCTTCAATGTAGTCTCCACTCTTCTCAATTACCGACTCCCAACGTTTGGGAAGCTTTACAATTCCATGAAATGCCCCTTCTTTGTTCATCTGGCGAATGGTTCGGATAACGGCTGCAGAAAGCTCTTCAAGTGTTGATAAACGACGTCCTCGCAGAGGTTTTTTCAATTTTGGGAATAAGTCGAAGTCTAGTGGACGGATGTCAGGACTGTAGGGTGCAGGTTTCCCAACCGTATTCGTGCAACTTTTCTCTTACGACATTGGCCGTGTGTGGGCGAGCGTTGTCGTGGAGAATGAGTGGCCCAGGCTCGAGCAACTGAGGTCAGGTTTTGTGCATTTTTCGGTTCAAGTTTTGAATGAATCCACGATAATACAGTTTCACACTTCGTTCATCTATGGACGTTCTTGGTCTTCCTGGTCTTGGATCGTCGTTTGTGCTCACACGACCTTCACGAAATCGATTAGCCCAACGCGAAACTGTGCTACCGTCCACTGTACACTCACCACACACTTCTTAGTGCTCTGTGGATTTCAGTCGGGTTTTTGCCCCGCAAAGTTTCGATCTTAATGTACGATCTTTGATCCTCAACACTCACAGTACCCAAGGCCTGTGCAGGCTCCATTTCTAAGACGCGCTAAACACTAACAAAACACGCTATTGATGAAACAGAGACACGTGCTTCTTCCTCAAACCTTGAACTACACGTGGCGGAACAACTGCTTCCGCCTCGTCATTCAGTCAGCGTTGTTGCCAAACTGTGCATTATTTATGAAATGATCCTCGTAAATGAGAAATCTGATTCTAAAAACATATAAAAATATAACATTGTTACGGTAAGAATGGGGTCGTAACAAATCGTTGGAGCAATGTCCATAGTCATCCAGCCTGTGTAGGCAGATTGCGTGGGGGTTAAATTTCAAAAAGCAAAAAGAAAAGAATTTTTAAGTAAGGGCACTACGAAGTTCTGAGCAATTACTTCGTTCGTTACTGTATTCAATAATCCGTCCGTGTGCCCGTGCGCCTTATGTGAAATTTTATGTTGATTCAAGATCCGGTATCAATTTTTCGGTATCTCAAATACTTGTAATATTCGACTTTAAAGTCGAAACTATCAAATTTTGTCTTTATAATAAGACCAGATTTTTTTTATACTTTCGTTACTGCAGTATTCGAAGTTCGTTTACTTTGTTTAGTTTGTTTTTATATCTTTAAATACTATAGTCTCTTGTAATGTGTACAACGTCATCTCGAATATGAACCAACTTTACGGTAATATGTTACAATACCAATACAAATTACTTTCCTACGGTGACAACTGACAACTCAACTCGTTAAGAAACTAGATACAGGGTGTTTTACTAAGGACGTTCTCCAGGCTGGAGATTCCAGCGATATCTGGAAAATCGGTCATCGCACCCTTAAAATCGGTCGCGGTGGTAAGATATGATGAAGTCGCCATGAAATTATTCGAATAATCGAATCGTGGAATTATCGAATAACTATGTTTATGTTTACCAAACTCTCCCAAAAACGAACCGAATCTGTTATTTGATTCGGTTCGTGTCCATACCTATCAACTGTTTTCTTCGGACAGGGCAACAATTATCCTACAAGTCATTGACAACGACAATGACGGATCACAAGGCGTCTGGGTAGTATTGCACAATATGTACGAGCGGTTTTCTATTTCTGTGTCTGGAGCAATATCAATTTCAAAAAAGAATTATTCGAGCTATTTGTTTTAAAAGCTTTAATTATTCTTGCAGACATCTGTTCAAGAATCTAAATGTTCTCACGGTCATATCAATCTTTATATTAAATAGTGTGATGTACATACATATGAATCGCGAGAAGTACACTAAGCCTACCAGTAGTCACAATTTAAGGTATAATAATTTAGTACTGCCGCAACATAGATTAGCGTTAGTCCATTACAGTTCGTATGTGTTACCAGTAAAATTGTACAATCACCTACCATGTAACATAAAGTCCATTGTCAGTACCGTTCTATTTAAAAAAAAGGTAAAAAGCCTGCTGCTGGAGACTACTCTGTATACTATTGATGAGTATTTTAAGTGTATCTATGTTTAACCAAATGGTTTCTGTAGTCATTGTTTTTGTTGTATTATGGTTGTATATGTTTTGTTACTTGACGTTTCCAACACTTATTAAGTCTAACGGAATAAAGATATATTATTATTATTATTAAGAATACTTCGGTTTAAATTTGAACGTTACTCGTGTGATAAGTGTGTACTGTGTTTGTTTTTTGGAAAGGTGCGGACGTGCTCATGCACTATTCAACCACAGTATACGTCTTACGAAGACGTATACTGTGATTCAACAGTAGGAGCAGTAACCGTTAACTTCACGGACCTTTGAAAATGTACCCTTGTTTCGAGATCGGTACAAAAATTGAAAGTAACTCGAATTTGTGATACATTACAGCTATATTCGGTCAATTAATTTAATAAGAAAACTTTTGCCGTGACACAAACTTTATACGAAGAAAGTCCATAGAAGGAATTGTCATTCGCTCATTTATGAAAAAGTACTAATCATATTTTGACAAATACCTACTTTTTAAGTAGGTCATGTGAAAAATGGTTATAATCTAAACTTCCACGTCAAATTTCTCAAGAAGCGTATTAAAATTTAGGTTTCATTAAAATATTAAACGCACCCAAACCTCATCAACTATACGTGCACGTATAATTGAATTAAGCACGAACAGTAGCCGTGATTTCATTTCTGCTAACTACCCTCTCAGTGTTAGAAAGTAGGACAAAGCCTTATTCTAGTTATTTGTTTTATAACCTATAAGTTTAAGGGTGGTAGCGTTAGTCGGATTGTTTGGGGAAAAGTAGTATGTAAAATAACAGGAAATCCTGTCAAAAGCAAATGACGCACAATACATTACACGGTAGTGTTTCATGTCGGGCTCGGCAGTGTTCCCTACAAAAAGCTACATATGTCGCCTTGCGTGTAAACTGACATAACTGAGTCATAAACACGCACGATTGGACGCTCTTGTAAATTGCACTCCAGCCTTTGTAAAATTCCTTAACAAACACGTGATTGAGTATGCAAGCGCGTATAAATTTAAATACCTACTACGCGACCATTATTTTTCGAAATATATGCACGACACGATTATCTGCTCTAATTATAAATTTTAATATCACGTTAGGGTGTTTTAATCGTTTTTTAAATGGTGTTAACAGACTATGGTTGTATTGTTGTACCCGATTAGATAACGTCGACGGACGTTTACTCTCTCTATAAATTCCCGTTAGGTATACATAAAAATTCATAAGCCTTGTTATGCGAAATAGTTATTCAGTTTGCATGCAAATTATATTCGTGTTGCATTTTCTCTAACAACTGCTTACTTACAGGGTGGTTTGGTGAGCCAAAACATGTCGTCTGGAGTAATAATCAGTACACACAGCTTGGTACTGCAAAGGGTGACGCGGTGGCAAAGTGGTAGTTACACCTGCCTAGCAGCGAATAACAGGGGTGAAACTGTGAGCAAGCCTGTAATGCTTCGTGTTCGATGTGAGTAACATTAACTTCATTATTAATGAATCACTGCGTACCTTTTTTATGAAGTTAGAACCATTTTAGCATTTTGACAAAAGTCTTGCATGTTTGATTTACATAGGGACCATTTTTACAGAGAAGTTGGTTTCTAAACACAAATGAAAAATGTGGTACGAAATCAGTTCGTTCCAAGCTAAAATAATGCTTTAACAGTTGATCGCATCTAACAAGTTTAGCCGTTTCAAATGAATAGATCAGGCCTGTAGAGCATCTTTTACAAAATTCTCGGTGGTCTTTAGGTAAGCGTGTTTACCTTTCGCCCGAGTGACGCGGGTTCGAGCTCGGCCAAGGTGGCCGTTTTTCTAAAGCGGAGAAAAACTGAAACACACCTTCTAGGATAGAAAGTAAAATCGTAGATCTCGTGTCGTTCGGCAGGATAAAGATGGTTGATGGTGACATTCCCTTAGTCAGTCATGCAAAATTCTAATAAGGGTTGTGCTAATAACCAAATCATTTGATGCGTGTAGAGGCACTTGGAAATTTGCTGTTTCTCGATCTCGGTCCACAAAATAAACAAACATGTTTTAAAATCTGCGTAGGTAAAACATATGGTGTCGCTAAAGAATTCGTCCTTGGTTGATGTACACATCAATAAATTCTATTTAACATAAACCTTCAAGAGGCAAAGCATTTCGAACTTCGTCTCTTAGTACTAAAGAGAAAGCAAAACGACATTTTCTTCTCCTCGTTTCTTCCCCAATTTATAAGCTTAATTTGTTCATCTATAGCGTATAAGGCCAATATCCACACTTTATTTCCATTTTGGATGTGCTCCATCGAAGTGATAGTGGTGTTAGTTTGTTCGTCGCAGCTTCAACACCAATGAGTGCTGCTTCTTTTCTATCGATGGCGGTAATGGCCTTAAAATACGGCGGTTCTGAAGAAGTCGTTGAATAAACTCGTTGCTTTCGACGCACCACTTCCATTACCATTTTCGCCGTGTACTACCATAACGATACATAATATGGTATATGGATAGCTATCGTGTCAACACACTTCGGAGAAGGGTATTAACTGTGGCGAGAAATACTGAGCGACAATCCGAAGGTGAGACACGCAACGATATCGACAAAGCAGGGAGATCTTTTTCAGCGATACTCAGAAGGTTATACACGCAGAAGAGGATTAATTTTGACTCACTTCACTTCACCAAGGCGGTGCTTCTCTATACTTTCATCGTATGTTGCTCGGGTTCAGTTTCTATTGTTGTAAGATATTGCACTTTGACCGTTTATGTTGTCGTGCATCGTTTTCTTCGTATTTCCATATGCGAATAAGAGCTATTACGCACTGTCGACTGGTCGCCGGCGACTCGGTCGACGACGACTGTGATGTATGCAGTTTTAAGTGGGTGTGTACGCACGTGGTTGCCCGGTCGCATGAGCGACTCGGCGACTCGCTGGGCAGCAGCGACGCACAGGCGACTGTTAGTCGCCGGCGACCGATAGAAGCACAGATTTGTATAAGAGCGTCCACACTGCGAGCAACAGTCGAGGAGACCGTAGGTCACACACAAAAATGGCTGAGACTTTCGATACAGAAAAATGTATAAGTATTAGAAATAGAATATAAAGTGCTGAAAAGCTATTTGGGATTTATCGAGGGTACTTTCTTATATCTTCATAAAATAATTTAACATGCCCATTACTCTCCGTTCTTGTAGCAAAGGATGCACCCAATACTCTTACGCATTTCATTTCCTTTTTTTCTTTAAAATTAGCAATGGTACTATTGCAACTTCTTCAACGTCCATTCTATTGCATGCACAAAAAAAACTATCCAAATTCAGTCGTTCGGCTTGGTCTCCTACCCTAGTTGCCTATGTTTTGGTCGCCGAGAGACCGAGTCGCCGGCGACTAGTCGACAGTGCGTAATGACCCTAAGGGAGGGGTTTGGGCGGGCCCACTAGTACCCGTTGAAAGTTAGTCGCGGCGGTGGCAATACGTTAATTCATTGAAGGGATTTTGAAGTCTCAGTGGATGATTTCGTGGCGAACAAACCAGAGTACACTCGTTACCATCCTCAGGAGTTTGTTTTGTGCTATCTCAAGTTCGTGATCGAGAAGGCTGCGTACGACCAAACTGCTGCAGCGTAGGTTATGGCGGGTCTAACAACCATCTTATAGATGAGTAATTTATTGTCTGCCAACAGTACAGTACAGAGCCTGGCTATAGCGGACTCTGCGGAGGTTCTTTTTTCGGAAATGTGACCTCTACAATACAGTCTTGTGTCTAGGTTCGGCTCTAGTTATTTGATAGTGTTACTTCAGTCGATATTGACCACAAAAGAGGTTGATGGGTGTGGGTGGAGGGGTTCTTCTTTTGGTGAGGAAGACTGTCTTACTTTCATCGGGGTTGATGATAATCCTCCATCAAGAGTACCATCGTTCCAGGTCATTGGCAACGGTTTGAGGATTTCTGCCTGCCAGGTTTAGATCTCTAGACCGTGCTAAAATGGCCGTGTCGTCTGCATAGCTAGCAATGATTGTTCCTAGGGTCGTGGGAACGTCTGCGATGAATATATTGAAAAGTAATGGGGAAAGAATTGCACCTTGGGGTACTCCGTCGGATATTCTTCTTGATATGCATGATAGTTTGATTGTAAAGCTGCGATTGTGCATGAAACAGCCGATCATCTGGCTCAATCTGAATGGAAAATCCGTGTGCCAAGATGAGACTTCCATCCCACAGTGTCGAAAAGCTTCGTTACGTCTCAGAGCAGGATCGTCGTGCTTTCTTTATTATTGAATCCTTCAGTGATGTGCTGTACTGGTCTGAGTGTTTGGTGAGTAGTGGAGTGGCAGGGTTGAAGCCGTTTTGCTCTTCTGGAGTTAGATTAGACCTGTCGACTTCTTCCTGGAACCCTATGTAGTTCATGTGGTCTAAGACCTTCCCTAGCGATAGCAAGAGGCGTTTACTATTACTGTGGAAAAGGCGACACCTTTGCGGGGAAGAAGTTTCAGGGCTTCGGTTCGGATGCCGTCCTGAGCTGTGAGCTTTTCGATGTTTTAGTGCTTGAAGTATTCATTTCACCTCGGCCCCGATCAGGAAACTTTTTGGTAGGATTTATTCATTACTTTTATATATTCCAGAGATGACCCTGCGGACCCCTACGAATTAACTCCCGGACCCCTCGAGGTCTGCGGACCACAGGTTGGGAAACACCGAGCCCCTAGCCTAATCGTAACTTTAGCTTGATATTCAACACTTGATCACTTGATTTATCGGTTTCTGGCGAAATACATGATTCGTTACCAGATTCTTCTAACTTGATCCTTTCCAGAGTGTCGTCACTTTCCAGTTTTTTGGAATTATTCAGCTTTCCTTCTGGTATTGTGTTGATGGAGCCAATTATTAACAAACCAATTTTCTTCCCTACAATCATCGGCGGTAAATATCTAGTACACAAAGGTGTGTGATATTGTGATGACTTGTTTAAATTTCATCAATTATTTACTTGTACAAGACGGTAAAAAATGTGTATTTTAAAGGCTTTGGTTTGAGATCCTTCTACATTTTTTAAATATTTTTCCGTGTGATGAGAAACCTTAACATCTTGTCCATTTCTATCACACTTAAGTTTATATAAATGCATTAACGCAAAAATTGGAAACAAACCATTCTTGTATTAAAATGTAGTTGTTTAGACTCTACATTTCATGTTTTTGAACCAATGACCTTGAAATTCATTATAGTTTACTGTTTTTCAATACTGTTGCGTTAAGATGTTTCTTGAAAAAATAGTAAACCCATCATTTAAAAAATCGATTTCGTGTCCAAAAAGCTTAAGTAAGATTACACCTTATACAGTTTTTTAGATGGGATGGCGTCATCGATCGTCCGCATAACACAACTTGACTTTGGGTAAGATTAAAACTAATTTTTTAAAGATTATTGATGGTAATATTTTGAAATAGTCGGGGGCCAATTCCCCCCAAACTGCCTAAAGCTCGGTCAACATAATTATGGTATACACCAAAAACCGATAGGCACTGTTGCAGGCTGTAGATCCCCAGTTAGCGATACCGTTGTTTTTATCTGGCAAATATGTATGACTGCTATGGCAGGATTCCCTTCCTGAAGCACTCAAGTTGTCTGCACAAGCCTTTTCCTGGGTCCGACATACTTAGCGTTATCATCAATATTTCACTTGTACTACTTCAAAAGAAGCCAAGAAGTAGTCTGGAAGGTCAAATCGGATAATATTGCTGCAGACCAGTGCAAGTATTAACTGATGCACTTTCATCACTTTGTGGAAGCATTTGTGCTTGATGCCAGACTCATATTTTCAATATATTTGGCAAATGGTCGTTGTGAATTGCTGAATTCGACTTGACCGCAAGAGTAGTCCTCCTTTTCATTGGTGTTGATCAGAATAAGGACCCTTTCCTTATTTATGCACATATTAAAGGTAGTGAATTTTTTCCATACTAGAGATCCCGATTGTTTCCATTCAATTTTCTGTCTTCGAGTGTGAGTAAAGGTGATGGACATAGTCGCTTTTTTTAATAAAAAACGTGTCATCTGCCTTGCTCAAGCGTTTGCTGGTTTAAACATGTTTGGATGATGTTATTACATGTGTTATTTCGCAGATTTTTTATTGAGTTGCGATAAGTCTGAACAGGTCATCAAATCAATATGGTTGATTTGGCATCAGAACCTATTTCCAAGACAACCCTAACCTCTATGAACCTGCGTTAGAATCATTGGCATTTCCCCCAATTAAGTGTAAGTTATCTTCAATGTTTTCTAATTGAGGTATAGTTAATTTATCCTACAAACTGCGAAATCACAGCATGAATGAAAAAAGAATAACAGGTATCAAAAATACAACAATATAAAGCTATTATTAGCAAATGTCGTGTATCAAAGAAGATATACATACATAACTCGTATAAGGCGAGTGGTACCTATTTTGAATCGTCGTCCGCAAATCTATAGATACGAAAAAACCCTTCCTTTTTGACAAGTGGTAGTGCAGTGGTCCACTGTTCTAAAACTGGTAACAACCTTCTTAAATTTCTGTATCTAATAGACACTTTATCTCTTGGCACTTGCCATTCAGATGCTGTCCTCAGTGAATGCTCTACCCTATTTCGCAATTGGTTAATTGTTTGACCACCAATGCAAAGATCAGCGATGTCCTTCCTGTTCCTTGTTATTAGCGACTATCACCCGCGAAAGCCAGACATTGGTGTCTGTTCAGGTATATTGTTCCAGAATTATTTATGTTTGCTTCTGTCAAAATTTGTTCTAATGTAAATTAAGCCATAACCTTAAATCTGAAATAATTATAAAATGTAAAATTATGGATGAAATTATTTATAATTGCGTAATTATAAAAAATGGATACACGCAACACGCTGTTTTAACAACTGAAACGTTAATAACATTTACATACTGATAATTTACGAAATTTCAGTCAACGTTAATTAGAAACTTGTCGTTTGCAGCTATTAATTATATTAATAGCTTATTACGTTAATAGAATCTTTAGTTTCCAGTTACACCTGGGAGTGAAGAGTTTTTGTCTAAATCTGATTAGTTTTGGTTTTATTTACATTCTAATTTTCTTAATTTATCACTTGTCATTAGTTCTTAAGAAATTTTCATTTAACGCTCAAACATCAGGCGTAAATACCAGATCGTCGTAAATTTTACGACCTTCTGAAAAAATATTCGTGGATATTTTTTAAACTAAAGAAGTCTTCGAAGAAACTTTACTTAGCAAAATGATATAGAAATAATGATAATTTCATTAAAAAGAACATTAAAATTGTCAACACAATTCACACAACAGTTTGCACGGTGTTCGACCACAGATGAATTTTTACGCAACAGTTCGTTATCATTTGGCTTAAACGATTTAGGCAGTAGAAACAAATGTTGCGCCGTTTTTTAACATGGGCGGGAGTTTCACCAGGCAAATTTCTTTTCAAAATATCGTACCATGGACAGTTTCAGTCAAAGATTTCACATACTAATTAGCTACTGGGATTCCTGCAATAGTCGTTTTTCTCCAGAAATAGGGACTGGCGTTAATCATGTACATATGTACTTTGTAAAGGCGTCTCATCTCATAATAATCTTCAAGCCATATTGTCTAGGCTTGTTGGTCTGTACATTCGTAAGTATGAATGGCCACGAAATGCCAACAACTGCTCATTTATGGTTATATATGCAAATGGAATCACAGATCACACAACCTTCCCCATCATTCTTTTTTAAAGTAGCAAAAATCTAATTACAATTACGACATGTTTCGACAGTTAGTCATCTTCAGGTAAACTGATTAGGAAATTACAAAGTTACTTGGAATGTATGAAACGGAGCGCGAATGAGATGAAATTAAATATTAACAGAAAATGTTTAGCTCTGCATCAAAGCCAACTGTTAATCAATAAAGATCAATCGAGTTTAGAGCAAACCATGGAGAAAAATAATAATTACAAAATACAAGGAATTAAGGTCTGAACGATCCACATCCCGCAATTGGGAATAAAGAACACATTATAAATAACGTGAACTAATTTAAATTCATGACATCAATATTAAAGCAACAACGGCCAAATGGCAACCGCCGTTCTTACGAGTTGACGGTTCATTTATTTCTATCTAAAACGTCACCATTGAAATTAAAAAGCGACTTTGTGTTGTTTATTTACCGTATTGTCATTTTATGTTAGTACCCAAACAACACACGGATGTTGTTACGATGTATAGCAAACATTTTCTAAAAATATTTAAATGTTTACTCAACATTTTGCTGTACACAGAATATATTTTATTAATGTTCCCAGAACATGTCGATTTCACCAGGTTGCATGTTCTAGCAATGTTGTATAGAAGTAATTTAAACATTACTACAATATTTATTGTACATTTTGTAATATTTAAACATTTCAAAATATTTCTGGAACATAGCCCATTCGGTCCATAGGGGTACTAATACGTTTGCAAAATATTCTATGGAGTTATACCGAATGTTAATATAACATTTAAGGAACAACTTCTGGGATGTTTTTAAAATGTGAAATATATATACGAATAATATTTAATAAATATTTTATTAGACATTAACATTACATAGAGAATATGTACATATTACATATGTATTTACATATTAATTGATATGGTCCGGCTCTGGGTCTGGCAGTGGCACATCATCACTGACGCTAGAACAAAAACAAAATCAGAATTTGTAAGTTAAATGGTCTAAAAGTCACGCGGCTATTTCACTACTTCATTGAGCAGAAACATTCTTTAAATTACAATCAATTGAACCACAAACCACACAAAAAATGGAAATTCATCAAATGAAATTTCTCCCAACAATAGGTATACAGGGTGATTCACGACTATTCCCTCGGTCTCTTATGCCTAAAGGGTACAAGATATCATCTTCATTTTTTGGTGACATATGTAAATTGATAACGACTATTTTTTAAAATTATTTTCAATTATACAGGATGCTTCACAAAATTGTAATATATCAAAGATAGGTTTTTTTAAATGCAACCCCCTGTATTTTATTACATTTTTAGATTATACGTTAAAAACTAAGGCAACTTTATTAAACGTTCCCTACTGCCCTATGCCTATCCCTTACCAATTTTGAGAAAATTGTGATTTTAAGAAAAATATTCAATTTAATCAACCCCTAATAACACGGAAACCACTTACTTTCAGTAACACAAATTTATATCGATTTATCTTGACCTTTAAGGCTTTCATTTGCACTACGTAGGATTTCGATGTTTTGTACAGGGTGTTTAGAAAAAGGATTCATAATTTATATTTTTCAAACATCAAAAACTCACTTAACTTAAATGGAACACCCTGTATGTTTTTATTCTATGTTGAATAACTTTTCATTTTCTACCAAAAACTATGAGTAATAGATAATGTCTAAAATTAACGATTAAAAAGTTATTAAGATGTTTCTCTAAAATTTGTATGAAAATGGTTTTTGTTTGCATTCTAGTAGGCCATGATTATTTTTATTGTAGGTGATAATTAGATATGGGATCAAAACTTAATTAAAAATGAAATTAATAACAAGAAGTAATCATTTATGGAAAAAAATGGTATAGTAAATGCTCAATATGATGACCATTTTCTTCTATGCACAACCGCACCCGATTTTCAAAAGATCTAACGTTTCTCAGGGTATCTGGTGTTATAGTAGCAAACACATCCTTTATTGTAATCTTTATGTCATCAGCAGTGGTAGGTGGAGTGTTGTGGATCCCTCCTTCCAATCCATTTATTGAGGAATTGTCTGTTTAAATATTTTTGAAAAAAACATAAACACCATTCTTATCACATTTAACTTCACCAGAATTTATATGGACGAGGCTTTCAATGAAGGTTGAATTTTTGTTTATGGAGTCTCGAAAAAGTTGGAGAAGAAGATGAATTCTTTAGATATGTTTTATTTACCGACGAATCCACTTTCTACAACATAACGGCTTGGTAAACCGACATAACTTTCATTACTAAATTGTCACCTGTATCGCACTGTTGACCGTCAAAACCGGTGGAGCCTCAATGTATTTGGGAGAATTTTGATTTTTTGATGGAAACTTGAACGGAGTAAAATTTTTACGGATTTTAGAACAACACTTTTTCGAGTCTTCTTGATGAAGTTTGTTTAGATATTATTATTATTATTATTATCATTAAAAATTTAGTTTACAACACTCCATCTACCACTGCTGATGACATGAAGATTAGAATAAAGGATGCGTTTGCTACTATAACACCATAACGTTAGAAGTTCTCTTGAAAACGAGTGCGGTTATGCATAGGAAAAAATGGCATTTACTACAGTATGTTTCCCATTGCTTCAATTTAATTTTTAATTAAGTTTTGATCACATATCTAATTATCAACTACAATAAAAATAATCATGGCCTACTAGAATGCAAACAAAAACCATTTCCATACAAGTTGTAGAGAAAAATCTTAATAACTTTTTAATCGTTGATTTTAGACATATCTATTACTCATAGTTTTTGATAGAAAATGAAAAGTTATTCAACATAGAATAAAAACATACAGGGTGTTCCATTTAAGTTAAGCGAGTTTTTGATGTTTGAAAAATATAAAATATGAATCCTTTTTCTAAACACCCTGTACAAAATATAGAAATCCTACGTAGTGCAAATAAAAGCCTTAAAGGTCAAGATAAATCGACATAAATTTGCCTTACTAAAAGTAAGTGGTTTCCGTGTTATTAGGGGTTGTTTAAATTGAATATTTTTCTTAAAATCACAATTTTCTCAAAATTGGTAAGCGATAGGTATAAGGAACGTTTAATAAAGTTGTCTTAGTTTTTAACGTATAATCTAAAAATGTAATAAAATACGTAGGGGGTTGCATCACCCTGTGTAGGTACAGTAGGTACAAACAATACTCGCAAATTGTACCACTAAAGGCACTAAATTGTAGTGGTTTAACTAAATTTTCCATAATGATATGTTGATATTGTAACAATTAAATTGAATTAAATTGATATAGACATATATCTATACTTTGTAATACATTGTAGGTAACTTGTTTTTTTTAAGTTCATGAGTGTAATTTAAATAATATAAGTATTATACGTACCTCTAATATCACAATAAACTAAAATAATTAGATAATTGCACTAAATCGTAAAAGACTAAAAGTAACAAAATAGTGCACGCGTCAAACAAAACCCAACGCCATCGAATATCGAATAGAATTCACATATCGAACTTGCACTTGCTGATCACATGATTATGATCGTATCATTTCGGATATTTTCGTTAAATATTTTTACTTCCATTTCAAAATATTATAAAATAATATTCTTGGAAGTATATAACAATATTTCGTAAATGTAAACAAATATTTAGTAAACGTTCAAAACATATTTATGCAATATTTATTAAGTACCTAATAATAAATGTTGCAAAAATGTAAAATAGACATTGCAATCTCTTCGAAAAGTTCTGAACGCTATTTAAAGATTCTAACAATCTTTGGAGCAAATATTTTAAAGAATGTTTATTAAATTATACTAGAATATTGTATAAAGATAAGTCATTATTCAATTAACATTGAAAACATATTTTTACAATGTTGATCAAAAGTGTTGTATCAAGCGACTTATGAATATTGCATAAATGTATAAGAAACATTTTAAAGTTTTATGAACTTTCTGAATTTCATTTGAACATTCTTACAACATTCTGTGTTTATTGGGTAAGTTTACAAAAATGTCGTACAAGTTAGAATTACGAAAAGGTATTTATAATTTGGTTTGCCAAATCGCTAAACGGGATATTGTGAACATTTACAAAAATCAGAATATATCTGTTAGAACAATTTACCGTCAAAGTCAAAGTTTATTGTCGTAAAAAGCTGTAGACAATGGAGAAGTTTCCTGATGTTAATAATACTATATTTAACCAATTAACATTAAAATATAGATCAAAACTAATATACCAGTACAAAAATTTTTAAAATCCGTCAATAAATGACTGAGAAATAAGTTATTAAAGTTTACGTATTTAGCGCGGAACGACAGTAGTGTGACGTCATTTTACCTAATCGAGTTAATTAGAGGCAATACATTATTTGTATTGTAGGAGGATTTTTTAGCATCAGTCATCTTGTAATAAACAAAACACGCATGATAGGCGCAACTGAGTGCACCCCAATATAGTACAGTCAATCTGTATTTTTTTGTTCGAAAAATTGCCAAGTGGATTTTTTTTTCATATATCATTAGGAGGTCAGGAGAAAAGCTTAACGTCAGATTTGCGAGGTAATGGCCCCATTGAATTTTTGAGAAAGTCAAAAAGTTTTTGAAATGCATTTTTCCCGGAATTACTGCGTTTTAGAGAAAAAGTTTATAAACAAAAATTGTAGAGGACATTTCCATCTATTTAATGTCAATGAGTTGATAACGTACGACTTAAAATTTAAGCAGTAGGTGGCGTTAAAGTACCAGAAAAACTGTTTTTTTGCTTTTTTCCTTAGACAAATTTTTTTTCCCCAATACTGTAAATAAAATAAAAATAAATAAAAATACCTACAAAATTCATTAAAACTATTTTTTTCTTCGACTTTTTTAGTTTTTAGTTTCTCAAAAATGCAATAGGGCCGCCAGGACCTCGCAAATCTGGCGTTAAGCTTTTCTCATGACCCCCTAATGAAATATGGAAAAAAAATTCACTTGGCAATTTTTTGCGAAAACGTCCGTTTTTCACGACAGATTGACTGTACTAAATAACCGTACACGTATGTACTAAGCGAATACGAACAGGTAAAGTGACGTCACACGCTGGATCATGATACAAAATTATTCTTCACTTTATAGGCTCGTAACTTTTTCATTTGTAGAGATATTTTAATGATTCTTTCACATTTTTGTTTTATTTTACTTATATTTTCATAATTAATTTACAGCAAAAAATGGGAAACTTCTCCATTCTATAAATATTAAAATATTATAAACAACAACAAAAAACTGCTTTATTGGAGGTCTTCGGTTTTCGCAACTGGCCAAGTCGGTTTCAAAGTATAAAACGATTGTGAAGAAGGTATCGCATGTGCTAATACTCCGAAAAGTGGCCATCCTCCAGTTTTGACTGATGCAAGTGCTCAATGGCAGGTAGAGAGTGCAAAACACAGAACTGGCACATCGACTAGAACATTGGGTCGTAGCTTAAACGTGTCACACATGACTGTGAGTAGAACACTAGCCAGAGGCAACTTAAATTGCAGAAAAAGACAAAAAGGTCCAAAATGTATCAATAAAATATTACTAGAAAGGATACCGAGGTAGTGTAGTGTAGAGCACTTTGACTTCAACACTTCACATACAATAAAATCATCGTTATGGACCACGAAAAATATTTTTAGGCGGCTATTACATAAATAGTTGTTTTACGTATCTTTTGAAAGCCGTAAAGTATAACTTTTTTTTTAACATCTGTCATAAACAACTTTACGGCCGCATTTACTTTACAACCGCTTTTTGTTGTCCAGATGATGGAGCAAAGCACTCTGTAAGTGACATGAATAATCAAATATATGATTGTATTTGTCAGGTAACTGTCAGTGTCAAAATTATGAAATTGATTTTTAAATTAAAGTTTATATCTTTTTGTGATAGTCGCCTAAAAAATGTTGTGTGCACATCGGTTAAAAGTTCTTTTTTAGTCTCATCTGATTTGTTAGCCTCGGCTTTCGCCTCGGCTGCAATCATCAGATTCGGTCAAAAAATATCACTTTTAGAACCTTGATACACAAATAACTATTAACCCTTTCAAATTCAGAAACCCCCAAAATGAAAGGGAACATAAATGAGACTGCAGACAGTGTAAGATTTAAGGGAAACGCTAAGTTTTCCGACAAAATATTGGTTTGGGATGCAATATCCGATCCTGCAATTTCAAGACCATATATCGGACATGTAAGAGGTGAAGCTGTAGATGCCAATGGTTTATACCCAAAAAACGATGAAGTAATGTTCTGGCCAGAATTAGTTAGCATCGAGAACGACAAGGGGAGTGATTAAAAACGATTACATCTCTGTTGTACCCCCAAATGTTCCGCAAGCACGACCTATTGAAAATTATTGGGCACTACTTAGTAGAGAAGTGTATGATAATGGGTGGGAAGCGGAAAACAAAGAAAAGTTACGAAGAAGGATCTACCAGATGATTGCGAAATTGATGTCCTAACTAACTCGAATGCGACAGATTCGTTGCATTTGCGTGCTATCGAAACTTTATTTGTGATTTTAATGTTTATTGTTCCTGCTAATAAATGTACTAATTACCCTATATAATATAAGTATAAAATATTCTGTTTATAATTAGTGTTTGAAAATTATGCCAACACTTTTGTTACATACGTTACTAATAAAAAATTCAACTTTATCTGTGCTAATAAGAAAGTTACGCATTTAATCCCATTGAAATTAGGAAGTTACTGTTCAATCCATTTTTTTTACGATAGTGCATAAATCATTAATGAATGAGAATGAACAAAGGAGCAAGATTCCATTATTATCTCTAGTTAGCAAAA
Organism: Pyrocoelia pectoralis; assembly: GCA_036250285.1. Classification (NCBI taxonomy): domain Eukaryota; kingdom Metazoa; phylum Arthropoda; class Insecta; order Coleoptera; family Lampyridae; genus Pyrocoelia; species Pyrocoelia pectoralis. The sequence continues at coordinate 32,058,024 of CM070075.1, read as the reverse complement.
TTTAATTAAACAGTTACTTAATACTAGCCATTAATATTTTAACGACGTACAGTAAGAAACTTCCTTTTTTATTTTATGACAGTAGGTAGGTACAAGCAAGTTTTAAAGAAAAGTAGTAATACTAGACTTACATTTGAAAGAAACGAATTAAATGAAATACTATAAAACGTCTCGAATTCGAAACTATAAAACAACAATGCAGAAAGGAATCTAAAGAACAATTCTAGTAAAATTAAACTTTTCTAAATTTATCCAACTTGGAAACGTGTGATCGGCAAAATACTCTTTTCATTCCTAGCGACAAAACAAAACTTCGGCATTTTCGGTTAGGTAAAATAAGGTCGATTGCAACAACTTTCCTGTACCACCATCAGTTGATTCCGTTAGACGTGATCGCATCTAAAATCCCAGGGGTTCAGTTTATGAACCTAAGTCGGCGTAAAGACTGCAGCACAACACAATGCTGTCCAAACATTTTCCGAAAGTCTACCCTTCTCGTGTTTATATTCCTTTTAATGTGTTTACGTTTGATTTTTGTATATCAAGACTGTGGGAAGGCGCAACAATTAATTTATTTCATTCCCACACTCGTGCGTATATAAATGACACATTTCATCTCTCATTTCAGACATACTAGAACTAAACGTTAACATCCCACGAAAAACACACAAAGCGAAGCTTATTTGCATGTAAAACAATATTAAACGAAGGAGCTCCCAAATACATTCTTTTAAACATCCCGATATTGTATCCGGAGGACAAAGAAAACGCCCTATTGTATTCATGATGTGTGTTACCCCGAAACATTCTCTACCTTTTCATCGTATAATACATATTAGAAAACTGAATAGTACATGCAAATTGAATTCTGGATGTTTTCTTACTTTTTCACAAAAGCCAGACGCATTTTCTAATTCAATCTAAAGATTCCTCTTCCGAAACTTAATCTGCCTGTAAAATTAGTTTTTCAAACGACACATATGCTCTAGAAGTACATTTACCCCGTAACGTTTATATTAAATTATACTTTTAATTAAATCAGGGTGCAGAGACCACGAACCCTTTAGTGTCTACATAAAGGTATTTCATCCTACGGTGATGCGAACGTAGGGGCTTATTAAAAAAATGTGCCTGGAAAGCAATTCAAATACGATATTATAAATTGATGATACGTATACAAGATTTTATGCATAAAATTGATTAATTGCTCACAAATTGATAGGTGAGTTATTTATATGCGGCTTTATCAAATATTCTCTGTGAATTTCTGGGGATGGAAAATAAATATTAAAATACTTAATTTATCATGGGATGTTTATATAATTTTGTGCATTGAATTCCTCTTCGATCAAATATCAGTAATTTGTTTAACTCGTGCTTGTCAAGTTTGGTTTACACAAAATTATTTAAAGCGCAATAATTTTGGTTCGAAATCAACAAATCATACTGTAATACTTTTTAAAGTCGATTAATTATAATTTTTTTGGAAATTTTACATTCTAATCAGAAAAAAGTTTATTGGTACATTCTTTCTTCGTCATTAAGGGATTGAAGAGAATCAACAAGCGAAGGCAAATCCTGTACCATCATCTTACCCAACACTTGAGATGGTGCGATCTTATCCCAAGACACAGCCTAGTAAACGCGTTGTTAACATGACTAGAGTGAAAACGCGAATTTTGGCTGATACTTCGGAAAAAGAGGAAATAGTGGGCAAGGCACAAATACGAAAGTAGAAGAAACACGTGAAAAAAAAATATTTCTGGAATCGTCAAACGTCTTCTGACGATGATTTGCCCAATAATACAGGGTGTTTCAAAATTGCACGACACTATTTCAGGGATGTGTTCTCCAGCACAAAATAAACAGAAAAGTTCATATAGGTATATGTCTTAAATCAGTTTATTGACGAAGTAGAGAAATATTTAAAAGCTCAAAGTTTTCGTTTATCTTAATTATTAAACATCTGCCAAACATCTGTCATCTGTAAATTTGTACCATTTTCGGTTTTACTATTTAGTTTATGTTCGTTTGGTGTGATTCTTTGAAGACTGTTTAAGTTGTTATTGCCATGGGAGACACTACAAATTTGTTCTCGTTTGCTAAACAAACAGACATGCTGTTAATTTATGGCGAGGTACATAAAAACGCCACGGTTGCTGTGTGAAGATACCATGAACCATTTACAGATGACAAATGTTTAATAATTAATTTCGGCTTTTAAATATTTCTCTTTGACTTTCAATATCTCGTCAATAAATTAATTTAAGACATATGTTTATATGAACTTTTCTGTTTATTTTGTGCTGGAGAACACATCCCTGAAATAGTACCGTGCAATTTTGAAACACCCTGTATAGCTGATAAAGATCTCGACGTAATTTTTTTCACCAAAATGCAGAAAACGGACAACTTTATATTTAATGAAGGAGCAGAAATCTTTGATATCGCCAAAAAGTATGCTTCAAGCTACCTGCTCCAGCGCCAGTTGCAGACACCAAGCGAAGCAAAAATTTGCTATCTCTCGGAACGGATTTTACTGCTTTCATCATGAGATAATTTGCAGTTTTATTTTAAAGGGAAGTTCTTTTCAATGGATACATATATTGTCCCAAGCAACAGCCCCAGTCCCATAGTACTTGTACTCTGGGACGCTTTTTACCCTTAAATATCTCATGACCCCTTAACTTGTGAAAAGGGAAACTATAGTACTTTCACTTTTCAAATACAGATTTCAGATACAGCTATCTCCCCTGCATCCTACAACTATTTTCTTGTGTCTCGTTTGCCGAAACTCCAGCATCACATGTAACAACTTCAATAGGTATTATAAAATCATATTCGGTTTCGGTTGTTTTTTTACATTAGTTTAAGTGTATCTCTCTCTGCCCTTCGTAGTTTTAACAAAGTATAAATTATATCTTTATTTTTATATGTTATCGTTAAGCTTTGATACTACTCTAAGAAAGGAGTCACTAAAGGAAAGATATTATGTCTTTACTATACCGTTTATCATAAATACCGTAAAATTCTCAATGAAGGGTCGTTCCTTTCATCGGGCGGCTTTCTCGGCGTGTATTAAATTTTAGCACGACAACAGCTTTGCATTCCCACAACAATTTACTGTCAAAAGCACTACGCTGCACTCTAAACTGTAATCTAGCGTTTCATATATTATATTACATATACCAAACGATTACTATGCTATTGAATGCTTGTAGCTTCAAAAGTGTCTCTTATTCAGTTCATCAAAGAATAGAATTGTTACCATTATTATGCCGCTTGCATTATCCACTTTCAAACGTTGCGTTGGATATTAGCTTTGAATGCGTTCCACTTTTAACGAGCTTTCTGTATCTAAATCGATTCATGTGTTTATGTGCTCGCCACAGTACATTTAAACAATTACACAGGGGTGGTTGTAATCGCACCTTTATCGTTTGTATAACTAAATAGCAATTACGTAATTGTAAAATTCGTCGATTTATTCTCAAATATACTTAAATTTATTAAAAATTGCAAAAATCATGCACGAATGGCGATTTACCGACTCTAGAAAATAAATTACACTCGTTTGATTCTAACGAAATGATTTGAATATCGAATTTAAGGTAGAGAAACTTTAATATATCGCTATATATTGGCGGTCTCTTTCGTTGCTAGAATTTACACGGTACTACTTTAAATCTATCATATTGATAAATTTTCACAACACCTGCATTGCGGTAAATCCAAAAACGAATTAATGTTGTTGTAACCACTATGATAAATGTTTATGTATGTTAATTATGGTTGACTGGTTGAAAATGAGAAATAGGGAACGATATACGATTTTATTGCATTGTACAATGATTGTACTCATTGCTCGAAATCCTCATATCACAAAATGACTGAAGTTTTAGCTTGGCATCTTTTAGTTTACTTATAAAACGGACAACTTAGTATTTGTCATTTAAGAAAATTTTCACACAATTTAACACCCAACTAGATCACGGCACTCCTGTTCATTGTGTTCGCCTCTGCTGTATGCCGCCTCATGATCTGCATCAAACACTAAAGCTGGATTTCCATTACAGCGTTTTGCGTTTTGCGTCGTGCGTCGGTGAAACCTCATTGGTTAATTTGAAATGATTGGGGCGAAACATTTTAAATTAACCAATGAGGTTTGACTGCCGCAACAACGCAAACCGCAAAACGCTGTAATGGAAATCCACCTTAACGCCAACGCGGATAAATACTGCGCTAACCTTTCTACCGCTGTTCTTACATCTGTAGGCTTTACCCGATACTGTTCTACGTATAACATCCACATCAACTACCTTGACCTACAGCCTAAATTTGCCAAGAAACACACCAAGACCTCCTTAGTTAAGATTAGAAACCTAACCTCGACTAGAGTAGGACTTCTGTTTAATTCTCAAAGTTCTCAAAGTAGGACCTTGGATTCCATGATGACAAGTCAGCATTCACCAAATAGGGTATAATAATAAGAAATAACAGCACAGAGCTTATCCTTATAACAATGGGGAAAAATACGATTTTTTTGGAAACCATTTTTTCTCATAGAGGAATCATAATGAATCATTCCCCCCCAAGAAATAGTCGTCTACGACCAGCCGTTCCTTAGCAATAGCGCTTTAAAGTCGCTTCGTTATCAGCTGGACCCGAGCACAGCCCGAACGTTTCCGACAATGCCCTAAGGTCCTGTGACGTCACGTCCCATACGGCAATGTACGGAGCGTATGGAGACCAGTGTTTTTAGTCGTTTTTATCTTGTATTTATGTAGTTTTTCGTTGTATTTTACCATTTTATAAACAATTATATTGTTGGTTTTAAAGGATGTTATTTAATGTCAAGTATATTTCTTTGGGTAGTGAGAAATCGTGACCGGGAGACACCCGTCCTAACCTTTCTTGCTCATCATAATGTCCAGTGGAACATCTTAGTAACATAATTTATTGTTTGATAACGTAATAAAGTAATTAACGCTCTAAACTACCATTAAAATATGTCTCCCAAAATACCATTGGGGAACTTTTATAAATTTCTCGAGGTTCTGGGACCGGCGTAGCTAAACGTAAACATTGCGTCGGTTTGTTTACTACGTTTCTCATTACACCGTGTGTTTTTTATTTCTTGTACTTACGTTTTAGAAGAAAGTGGTAATAAAATATAATTATTGACTGTGTTATCGTATTTATCGTCTTACACCCTTCAAACAAAAAAAAACGAGTAAGAACGTGGTTTGTGGCATTTATAAGGTTTGATATTAAGCAAATTATCTGTAAATTTCCAGTTCCGAGGTATACCAAACACAAGAATTGTTTTGTTGAAGTGCAAAACAACTTTTCTTTCCTTAACCTGACCTAGTAAACAGCATCTACATTCTGTGATAAAACAGCATTAAGAAATCGGTGAACTTATTTTTCTAATTTTTAGGCATACCGACTTATGTTCTTAAAGTGATAAAACCGAATATGATGATGATAAACACAAGAAATAATAATTAATAATGATTTTGTATTAACCGGCGGCGTTGATCCGGTCTGCAAATCGACCACTTATATATGGCCACAGAAATAGTTTTGTGTGCAAGATATTCAAGTGTCCTTTTGTTTTCAATTCACCAACAAATTATGTAATTAAAAAAACCACTCGCCTAGTGTTTATATTCCGTGAAAACAGTTGAAAATCGTAAAAAAACAACTCCGCAAGCCAGAATCAACAGGTCCTGTATGGGTTGTGACGTCACTGTGCCATCGGGAAACTCGGAAACGTTCGGCATGTGATCGGCTCTCGCCAATTTTAGGGCAACTTAATAATTTAATTACGGACAAACTACTATTCGGATCGCCGTAAAATTTTTCACGGCAAAACTTTTTTTGAAATCTTCGTATGATGATGTGTACTACATTGATTTCTGAGATTTCGTATTGTTCCCCATTGTGCTATATCCCGCATTTTGAATAGCAACCATTAAAGTAGGACTTCGCTAATCCGGATGCAGGTAAAACCAAGGCCCTTTGCAGATTATCGACAGGTTCGGATTGTGGTAGACATGCAATATTTTAATGGTAACAAAACACATGTTTAATCATAGTTTAATTAATTAATTATAGAAAAGTACAAACAAGACAGAAATACGAGGGTCGGTTAATAACTAATACCTCATTTTTTTCTCTTTTAATTATTAAAAAAATGAAATGCAATTTACATAAAATAATACCACATTAACCTTCTTTAATTTATCACTTCTCAAAGTAGTCTCCGTCCTTTTTCACAGTTTTTATCCAACTTTTACCAACGGCATTCCAGTGGGGTAAATAAAATTCATAATCTTGCTTCCTAAGCCATTGGTGCATGGATGTGTTCACGGCCTCCTCATCTTCAAAGTGAATCCCACGATGAGCTTCCTTTAGTGACCCGGAAGTCTGATGGTGCTAGGTCAGAGCTGTAGGGTGGATGAGGCAAGACCTACTTCCCATCCGATCTTCACAATATCTTGAGTATCCCAGTCGTTGAATAATCATCATCACACTGCCTTTACTGATGGAGATAGAGCGACACAATTCGTCTGTTGTTATCGGGTGGTCATCACGAATGAGCTCATCGACTCGTTAAATATTGTGTGGAGTCACTGCAGTCGCGGGTCGGTAGCTTCGCTTTTCCTCATCCAACGTTGTTTGCCCTTTAGTTTCGTTCGAAAGTGCTGACATCCAATGTTGTACCACCATACACATTTTTCAGCCTTTCATGAACACGAATACGCGTTTCACCTTCTGCATTCAAGAATTCAATCACAGAACGCTGTCTAATACGCACATCAATGTCAGCCATTTTCTAAACTTATGTAGTGCTGCCACCTGTTGACTTAGGAAGTTGTATAGAAATAGTTAGATATATAGAAATCTTTTCGCAAATTGTGTTGATTAAGAGCTTTGAGTTCGAAATCCGCAATTACTTGGCTTACAGCTAATTTTGCTTAAAGAAATAATTGCCAGCGGTAAGGTTATCACGGTTTGAAAAAAAACATATCAATGAGATGCGCATTGATATCCAGTTTATCCAAAAAAATTCCCTTTGAAGTCTGCAATTTTTCATTTGTTCTATTAATTTATCAGAACCTTGTTTGCCCATGCTCCCATTTCCAGCAAAATCAGTTGTCTGTTCTATCGATTTCTTTATAAGGGAAAAGGTGTGCACTTAAAGTCAAGTACATATATCCCTACTGAAAACCAGATAGCTGACATCATGACCAAGCCACTTCAAATACCACGACTAGTGAGTTTGAACAATAAATTGGGACTTTTACAAAGTATGTAGAAGTTTGTTCATTGTTCAATTGTTGTTTGTAATTAAAAAAAAGGGAAAGTTTTGAGATGTAGCGATTTAATCTTTAAGTTTTTCTTTTGTTATTAATAAAACAAGTAATCTCGAAAAACAAAATTTAATGTAAATTGAATAACTTTCGTATTAACCCATTAACGCCGAGCGTACTCGTCCGAGTACAACTATAAATGGTGTTCTAATAATTACACCAGTTTGAATTTTGCGCCTGTGTGGTTTTACTACTACTTAATAGGGGCCAATGCATGAGTTTTGGAGACTTCTGCATTATTAACTTATTTTTATAGCTCCATAGGTGTTCTTGAATTTCGTGAAGTTTACCTCATCTGACACATGGTTATATATTATTATCTGTGCTAGTTCCTGTGTGATATTTTCATATATATTGGTGTTGCTTAGTTCCAAGAAAACCTATTTAGAAGTGAGGGAGTATTGTTGATATTGTATTTATCAAGATAGTATGATTTTGAGGGTTGTAAATGACGGTGTACTCGTATGAGTACAACAGGTGGATAGGGTAACTTTTGGACGTAGTGCAAATATCTGAATTATTCCTGTAGATATCCTAAATGGAAATCCCATCAAGTTGTTTTTACGGCAGACGTCGTTTTGAAAGATTAGACTTCCTCTAATCTTTGAAAACGACGCCCTGACAGATGATGATCTTTCTGCATTTGTAGATTCTGAGGAACTTTGACTTGATGTTGATCTTCCGATAAAGACACGGGTCGTCAAAAATAGTATGGCTAGAGATCGCTTTCTAGAAATTAAGACTCTTATCACTAAAAAAGAAGAGATTTAGAGCTATGGGTACAATACAAGACAATCGAACGAAGCGGTGCCCACTTCCACCGAAGAAGGAATTTTCTAAAAAGAAACGTGGTAACTCTGATTGGCGATTTGATACCCGTAATAAGATAGTTTGCGTGAGGTGAAAAGACAATAGTGTTTGCACTATAATCAGTAACTATGATTATATAGAACCATTAGAAAAATAAAACGGTGGTGGGTCCTATTCACATACATAATTGACATGTCAATGCATGAAAACTGCATCGCTTATCTTCTAAGGGCCAAGTGGATTTGTTGTTGTGGTTTCGTAGAAACATAGCCAGCTCATATTTGCGGGAGAGTACAACCCAACCGTAGAAAGAGGACCGTCCAACTCCTTGCCAGAAGGTCTTGAATATGATTCTGTTGGGCATTTTCCAAAGAAGATTCCGAATCAGCTTCGTTGCTCTTGGTGTAGTGCTAGAGTACGATGGCAGCGAAAAAAATGTGAAAAAACACTGTGTATTGAAAGAGATTGTTTTCAAAAATTCCATACATCAATTAAGAGAAATGTATTGTAGATTGACCTGATGTACTCATTTGAGTACATCCCCTTAAAACAATCCTTAATTAAAAAAATTATGAAATTATTGAATACATTGGTTTTTTATACAATTTGTAACCTAAGTTCTAAATGTAAAAAAAAATTTGTTCACCAGTAGAGTTTTAGGCGTTAATGGGTTAAACATGTTTTTGCAAAAGCTGTAGTTTATCTAATCTAAATAACAAAAGGTTATGGGTTACAGTTTGCTTGTGTCACTTTTTGTGAAATAGTATGTGTCGTGTTTGGAAATGAAATCGATGATGAACTTTTCGAGAAATATTAGGCCACTGAGTAGTGCGGCAGATTGGCCTATGTGGAAAAGAAAGATGAGAGACCTTCTTGATTATCATGAAGGTGCACTGGAAGCAACCGATGGAAAAGATTTTGATGTGAATTCTGATTCTGGCCCAGCTAAGTTTTGTGACAAATCATCTCGCAAGCAACGACGCGTGTCGGAATTTGAAGCATTTGTTAGCACACACTCCCTATACTCTTATCAGCCCTAAAAATTTGTTACCGAGAATTGCGGTTGTTAAATTACTTTGGCTTGTATAAACGTGAGATGTAAAATTAAACATTTCTGTCACGTAATCCACTAACAAATTCACGCCATATGCAATTAAATGCATATTTGTTCCGGCTTAATATGCACGCTTTCACACAAAATGCTAAATTTACGTACGTATCTTGGTTTCCCGCAAACATAATCGGAATTAGACTTTGCTAACAAAAGTGAATGATTGTGCTAACCAAAATACAACCAAAACTTAATTCAAAGCTAGAGACGAGTACAATACGCAGATTAGGCACGTAGTTTGTACTATTATATGAATAATCATCCACCGCAATGGGAAAAGGTTACGAACAATCGTTTCCCGAACAATAGAGCGCGATTCGCGATTACGGATTATCGTAATTCATTCACGAAATTGTTACGACCATCTTATTTGCATCTATAACGAGTGATAAAGATGGAAGCATATTAGACTTATATCCTAAAAGAATTTCGGAACGGGGGCGTGCACCTTTACCGACAATGATATACGATCCAATAAAACAGTGATGTACGACTTAGTAATATAAAGAATCGATTTTGTTACCTGCATAAATCTCTTTAGTATCATAATCTACAAATTAGCAACTCCCTGCATAATACGTAGGTAAATAGGGAATACCGCCGAAGAAAGCTCAATTATTTATCGTTTCCTAATGCGAAAATATGATCGTTTCGAAACAATTATTCATACATTTTAATTGAAAGGAGTTTCGTCAATTATAATTGATTGTAGCTTCATTAATAAACTTTTGAATGAGAATACCTTTCTATTAAAATATAACTTACCTAAATTTATGCGTTGATAAATGAATGAAAATTGAAAATCAATGTACGCTCGAAATGGGGGGCGCATAGTTTCAATCACGTAAAATGAGGAATGTTTATCATTTTTCGCGCGTTTAGCATAATATTGTATTGTGATGTCCACAATTAATAGACGAATATAAAAAATAATTGACGTTATTGGAAACTGAGACGATTCCTTGCCATTGCCATATTTAATAATAATAACAGTTGTCATTTCTTAGGTTCCGCAAAGGGAAAAAATACATGCAAATAGTACTCTTTACGAATTCTAAAGAGGCGAAGTTCATATAAAGTAAACAAGTGTCGTAGATCTATCTACTCTGCCACTTAACCCCTATCAGTTTATAAGCAATAATGAGAGTGGAATGAAGGATTGAGTGTAATTTTTGAAACATCAACTCGTCAAAATAGCGTTTTGACAAATATCCATAAATACGTTGGTAACGTTTCTCCCTTTCCGTACCTTGGTCAAATGTATAATAATAATTATTTAACCAATGATAAGTATGAGAAAGGGGGGCTTTATTTTTATTCCACACGGTAGGTCATGTTCTGAGATCAGGATTCTTTTCAGAAAATACAGTATGTTCGTGTATATTTACCATTTATTTACAAGAATAATAAATTATATTGTTTTTTATACACAACTACTACTTGACATTAGGATGCTTGATTATAACATTGTTTGTAACCTAACCTAACCTAACCTTTTTTTTGAATTTTTTACAGAAATTTTAGTTAAAGCGTTTAAACGTTTGTCAATATTCAGTTTTCGAAATATTAGGTTAAACCTGACTAAAGGAATTTCTATTTTAAATCTATCCAAGTGCACTTGGACTAGTTGGGTTCATGAATTTAGAAGTGAGTTGAACTAGCAAATATTTAATGTTAAAATTAATCTACGATTTAGGCTTTAAAAGAAGGAACTTATCGCAAATGATGGAACCGACGGACTTCCATGTGGACTCAGGGTCACTGGTAAGTACTATAGGGAATCTTTCCCAATAGGGGCCGTGTCGGGTCGCTCCGTAGTGTCCAATGATAGAGAAGAGATCTAGTCCGTCAATAGTTGAGAGGCGGTTAGTTTTAGTGCTCTGTGCGGTGGACATCAGTGTCGGGGGAAGTGACTGTTCCACTGTATCGTGGAAAGCGTCTTCGGTGTAGGCACCTGAAGGAGGAAAAGCCGCAGTTAGTGTAAACACGTTGTTGCGGGCGGGGGTCTCAGAAGTCATCTTGGAGTAATGGTTGATGACAAGTGGGGCAACAGTCGGTTGAACTCCACAGTTAGCGAGGGTTCGGGAGCCCTTAAAATAGGAACAGTAAGTTCCCATGATTTGGGTGAGGTTTCCGAACCACGAGTCATCTTCTTGTAAGAAGAGGAAGTTGGGTAGTTGGCGAATGTCGGTATCAGCTTGGGGGACTGGAAGGTTAAGTCGGGCACCATAGATGTTAAAGGACGTATCGATGTCACGATTCGTCTCTGGAACGTGGATAAGACCGGGTGAGAGGAAGGTCGCTCGTTCGGCGGGAGTCCATGCTCCAATTTGGAACAGGTGGCCGTTGAGGTGTCTCTCTGCGGTGTTGTCGAAGGTGATCCGGGTAGTGAAATCTAGTATGGCGGGGGCGTTGGCGGACGTGATCTTGTGGATGAATCCAAGTAATCCGGGTATGTATGGGAGCATTAACAAGTGAATGTTTCCTGCTTCATATCTGATGAGGTCGGAGGCTGTGAGTTCTCCAGTCGTAATCGGGATTGTTGGGCATACGGATGATGATAACGTGTTGCCAGGTTGGGAGGGGCTGAGTGAGTTGAATATGCTCACTAAGGGTCCTGGGATGGGAAGCGTCTCGGGAGGAAAATCTTTGAGGATCTTCTTAAGAAACTTCTTTTTGACGGGTGTCAAAATATCGGATTTAAGTTCTGCTCTTAAAACCTGTATATAAAACAATATGCCAAAGTAGAGGCGGGAGATAAAGGGATGCCAAGCGTCTTCCTGGCGGCGGAAGTACGAGTTACGTCGCATCTGGTCGTCCATTAAGTGTAGTACGAAGTACATGTAGTGGGCCGATGGCACGTAGGTTGAAACTTCGATCTCGGGTCTGCCTGTGGCAGGTGAGCGAAAGTAGTTGGCTAGTAAGCTATCGATCTGGGGGGGAAGGTTTAGACGGTGCGGTGGGGCGCGGTTTATATTCCGGCTTGTTAGCGTCGTTTTTAGTCTTGGGGTGTCGATTTAAGCGTGGTTTAGAGGTCTCGGAGTCGATATCTCTAACTTTATCCAATTGCTGATTGATGGTAATTTCATTGTCGGTAGTCATGGTGGGGCTGAGGTCTGAGGATATAATAAGTGAAAGTGTATTAAATTTATAGAACCAGTTAGTTTGATTGAAGTTTTCAAGCGCTCTGGGGACACTATTCTAACCTAACCTAACCTAACCCAAGGTTAGTATATTACACTAACCTTGACCTCAATCAAAGTTGTGATGTCTGAGCTTGGTAGCCACCTTATCTATACAGTGAGCGGCTAAGTTATGGAACAAATTCATTATTTTGCAAATAATTTATTTCAGACAAAAATCCTGAAATAGGTCGATTTTTAATTTTAAATGCCGATTTTTAAATAATATGCGAACATGGTGACGTCACCAATTTTGACGTTCTGACGTAATTGTTAATTTTTTTAAATTGAAATGTGGGTCTTGTAATACCTCAAAGGTCTTTTAATACTGTATTCAGTAATGGCATAGTTGGTCAATTAAAGATTAATTATTAAAAAAATCGGCATTTAAAATTAAAAATCGACCTATTTCAGGATTTTTATCTGAAATAAATTGTTTGCAAAATAATGAATTTGTTCCATAATTTAGCCGCTCATGGTATAATAGATTAACGGTGTGAAATGAGTGAATGATTTAGTTACAGGTCCGGGATAATAATGAAGAGTTTTCATGATCAGGATACTCTTCAGGAATCTCTAAACTGCGTTCGTTCTCGGTTTATAAGCGATTTGAATTGAGGGGGGATGACTTGAATGTCTAAAGGTAGGGACAGTTGGTGGTGACATGTGAAACTACCTGCCCATCCCGCCATCTTTAATACAAATTTATATTTTCCTCTATTAAATCTTTAAAAGAAAAAATACAAATTTTATACTTACCTCACTCACAATGTCGATGTTTATCCGGGACGCCAAAAATGATTTTTGAAACGAGCCAATCCGCTGGAAATGGTTATGTTATAAGAGTCCTGAAAACAATAATTTCCTTTTACATTTTAAACAACCAACAACCTTAGTATATTTACTTACACGAAGTGTTTTTCAATTTGTCTATGAGGATTTGAGGATGTCAGAGTGGAGGTTTTCACGGCCAGAGTCAATAAGATTAAGACAACTTCCGGGGTAGGACCTTGCCAATGTTAAAAAGTCAACGTTTCGCCCGATTTCATAAGGAGCAAACACAAACAAAAATAAAATATTAAAAAACTCTTACCAAATGCACCAACGGGAACAACACCCACTGCTAGACTAAAACTGCATACGCTGGAACGCTGAAAAAGAACGCTAAACCTGGCTATTTAATATTCCGTCAGTAGAAAGTGACACATCAGTCCATGGTATAACAGATTTCTATAGTGGAGAGTGACCATAATTCGTCACGATTGAAAGGGTGTTTGAAAATCTCTATGCACTCGTGGTTTTTCCTGTGGTATGGGATAGGAACTTGGCTTCTTGAAGCAAAATATTTATTGCGGCCGTTTTGAAGAGAATACTCAGCAACAGCGAACTTGCAGATGTGGTGACCTCGAATGCATCGTTCGTGCTCGGAAATTCAAGTGCTAAATCGATCTACCAGTTTCACCGATGTCGGCTAAACCACAAGAACAAAGAACGATACACGCCTTTGCAAGATAGGTGTTCGAATTTATCTATGGGGTTGGGTAAGATCTTGGACATCCTATTTGTACGAATTGTAGACGACCTTGATTCCGTGTTTCCGAAGAATCATTCCCATGCGAAGTGTGACTTTGTGGACGTAGGGGAAGAAAGCAATACACTCTTGGCGACTTCTTCTCGTCGATGTTGCGAGATTTTGGGATTAGATGACGATTGATTAACCATGCTGATTTCGCTCCTGTGAAAACCGTTGTCGACTGTTCTGTTGGTGAGAGCTGACCGATTGCTGTGAGTCAAGCTATCTTTGTCCCAGCTGCAATTGTCATACTTCTGAAACAAACGGGAACGATGTATTGATGACTACACTGTACGACTTTAGTATACATTTTTGTAATTTTATAAAATTAATAGTTTATGGTTCATGGAGGGCAGACCCTTAAGTGGCAATTACAGCGTCGGTGGTACATCTTTTGTTGAAAATGTATAGCTGCCAAAAACGCAATTTGACTCGAAAGGAACGGTTTTTGATACAATAACTAATAATCCTATACTTTGCCACTCCGTCCGAGTCCATAATGTATCGAAGCCTCTCGATATGTCAAAAACTTTAGTATTAAAGTTTCGGTTGTGTGTCGGGCGTCCATTTTCTGAATTCGTGTTCGTCATATGGGATAATATAGAGGCGTTAATTTCTTCCTGTAATCCGGCCAGATTTTCATTCAAGGATCTTGCCCATTGCTGGAATGCCTAGACTTTCTGGGAAAGCAGGTATTACATAGGAAATTATTCCATTATACTTTTCTATGAAGGTTGAGTATCTCAGACGAGTGACGTAAATTTCTAATTAATCACGCGCTAATTACGATAAGCACGAACCGCCAATATTCCCAGGAGAGCATGTGTACGTACAACTGAGCAAATTTGTCTAGATTAATTCCATGTAAATAACTACTAAAATTGGGTTACATTTAATTATTCTGATGTAGTATAATTGGAAAGAAAAGTAAACATGATTAAGGAATGACTTTTGATGGATATATGAGTCATTACGGGCAAGGGTATCTCTGAGTTATTAAATTAATTTCAAATTACGGCAAGAAAACGAATATCGGATAAATGTTTAAATACCTACAGAATTCAATTAACTCACAATTTTCTCTCATTGTAACTTATGTGACAGCTGTGTTTACGTAGTAGTTTCAGATATTGTACTTTCTTATTAACATTTGCAATTTTGTGCACCGAGTTTGCCAAATTTTATAACCTTTAGAATTTTGTTAATTAATATAATTTCCAATAAATTATTACTTCGCTATAGTGTCGGAAATACAGTTTAGGCTTTTCAACTTGTGTGTTTCGGGTGACAACAGTTGTGAAGGTTTCAATTTGAGTGTGATGGAAAAAATTGATTTCAACTTAATTTAAAACTTTTCCATTAACAAAGTTATTACCTTACATAACACTAAATGAAAATGTATTAAAAGTTTAAAAAGTCATCATTTTACGTCCACTTTTTTTTTGATATATCGATAGAGCGTGACACCTTTTTTCTTGAAACTTTTCGTGAAAATTTTGTGTTAAAGCTTCACTTTAAATATATTTAATCTAATTCGATTTGTATTCATCCATGTTGGTAAACTTTAAATAATTGATTTTGACTTGATTTTAAAATTAAAGGATTAAAGTCACATTAAATTATCTGCATGTTAGAACATGTTTCCTGTGTACAACGTTTTCTCATATATTTAGCTTCCAGCGATCCATTACTGTAATAATTTAGTGTAGTGACAGAAAGCTACATAGAAACATATCGACGAATCTAATGATAGTAATAATAATATAATAAACGTGTTGTAGTAATGGGTACTACAACTGTTTTATGCTTTAAAGTTTAAATTGTACATTAGTCAACACTGTCAATATAATTTAACCATATACTGGTAACCAGTATTCTACCATGCAAATTAACGCAATTTTTCGTTTACAGCTTGTCCCATTGGAAATGACCTGAAGCTGTTACTTATTAATCGAAACTATGTTTGTGTCCTTTTTATTATCTGATGACAAATTCAAAAAAATTAATCTAAAATGTTATTCCTACCCCAACAAAGTTCTATCGATACCACTTTAGCCAAATATTAGACTATTCACACCAAATGACCAACTGAGCCTTGCTAGCTTTTTTTATTTTATTATAGCGGAAAATTCAATAATCGCTGTTCACAACTTCAAGTAAAATAAACTTGTCAGTTTTACTGTGATCTTCGTAATATTTTCCCTGATCGTTGAAAAGTTGAAGGAATTATTAAATCGTGGAAAATCAATTTGGAGTCTAAACCAATCCGTGACAATGATGCTCTTGAGTTTTGACTTGGTCCATTTTCCACCGATTACCTGAGCCTTGGTATTTTTCGTGTCCCAATCCTCCCATTCTTTACCGATGGAATCTGTGGTTCTTTGCTACTTCCGTCAACAATAGTCATCAATTTTTCTTATTTCAGTAGGATGGTAATCCCAAATTTCCAAAGTTGAAAGTTTGTACCGTCGAATTTCGGCATGCTGGACATATCAACTTTCACAGAACTGAACTACATTTTTATTGTCTTTATTTAAACGTAATTTTTGAAGCGGAGACAGACAGATCGCACGTGTTTTTAAACGCGATGATATATCATTAATTTTGAAACTACACCGTGGTCTGGGCCCATTAATTACAGCGTTTAAACTGGTATTTCTATGTTAATAACTAATTAAATCGGAACGCAACAAAAATGTATATTACTACATAAAAACTTCAAAACAAACTTACTCAAAAAACCAGATTAACTAAGTACCTACTTGATATTGACACTCAAATATTACCTATTTCAACAAGAAATTTGGCTAATAATGAGCCTCAGACAAGGTAGATGTGGAATTGAGTTTCTCATCCTCATTCCGATGTGTTCCATAATCCAATGCAATACAATACATACTGTCCATTTTATAAGGGTGGAATTAGTATCCACATTAACTGTAATCTCAAAACGGTCTCCGGCTTCGTAGATCTTCCGTAAATGCGAAAATCCTTAGGAAATTACATTAAATTTTTTGATAAAAGGTTCCCAATAGTTTATATGTAGCCATAAGATATCTTTGGGGAAAACGAATGCGTGGCAATATTGCAATTGAAGTGTGAAATTGGTTGTCATTAATATGCTCTCCATCACATGATGCACGCTTCGTTGATGTACCGTGCCTGTTCAAAATGGCACTGAAATATTCTGATTACACGAAACTTGTTTCCACAGCTTTTGCTAACTATGTCTGATTGAGGATGGTACACCTATGTGATGAATGTGTAATGGTTATTCATTAGCAGAATTATTTCATTCATCCTAGTTAGACATTGGAAGAAAAGTTTAAAACGAGTTAAACAGACACTTTCGAGTGAAGGAGGGCCTGTTTCATCTCTTTAAATATTTTTATGCAGGGAAGACGCTCAGATTTTGCTATTGCAAGGATGGTTCTTTCTGCATCTCCTGAGGTCGATGGTTGTAACCCCTTCCAATGACTGTCTAGGCTACTCAACCTTTGTCTAAATCTACTTGCATCTGAATCAAGAAAAGTTGTAGCTACAAACATATAATTGATTAACAGAGAACACTTCTTGTAATAACTAGAGAGATTTTATTGTGTAACTTCTATGAGGAAAATGGTCAAGTACTATGCAGACGTAAAAACAGTCGGAGCAGGTGTCCCATTTAGTCTACTTCTGTGTTGTTTCCACATGAACCATAATGTTAGGGATCAAACTATCATTTCTTTAGGTATTTTCGGATATCGATACGTCTTGCAGTTTTCAGCCCCATATTTGGGAAATGTTTCCCTTTCCATCCTCGTTACTTTTTCTCTTTATATTGTCTTACCAAAGATAATATACTTACACATGAAAATAGAGTTAACCAAGTCAAGTTTCAGTTTTTCCAATATACCTAATACTGAAACTGTGAAGTTTCACTTCTCACGTTCAGCTTATTGTCATAGAAGCGTTACAGTTTCTATAAAAGCACTCAAAGTGACGCAGTTTAAAGGTACCATGATTCAAATATCCAAAGTTCGAAATAGTGGAGTTTACCACCAAGTTGTGTGAGGATTGCATTGCGTTGCTAATAGGATAACTTACGTCTTCAGACAAACCAATCTACAAAATGTTGCTTGAATTTTTTATGAATTTTAAATGTCAGTTAAATGGCTAATGAAATTTATTAATTATACGAAAATGTAGTCGGGTACAATCGCCTATCACTTAAAATGTTAACCGCAATTCTGAGACCGTATTGCCGGTCGTAATAAATCAGGGTATGGTGATTTGTGAGTTAAAAAGTGAACGTTGCGTGTAGGTAATGTGCTCTAATTGCTATTAAAATAATTTATTGTCCTTTCTGTGGAATACATATAAATACATTTTGAAGTGTTCTAGAATCACTTTGACATAAATATCTCCAGGATAACATTCTGTTCACATTAATCGATTTCCTAATAATTATTCATTCTGTTTTAGAAGGAAGTTTCCAATTTTCATGTTATATGTGATATATGGGGATGGGTGTACGTCTTTCACATACTCCTCAAGCGATTCATATTCAAACACCACAAGTCAGTGCAGTTGTCGTGCCTAGATTCGCTTTGTTTAAGAGCGTCAGTTAATTCAGTATACACGCCATTCGAGAGAACAATATGACAAGAATGTTTTAGTTAGGGGCGTGTTTGAGACGAAATTTATTTAAACTGTGTTACATCAAACGAATTACCGTAAAGTGTTTATTTCTTCAAACGATTTTGTCACGAAATTGCACTTGGATGTCAATTTATTAGGTCACAAATTCGAATTTTATCATTCTTAACCGACTCTGATTACTTTAGGGTTATACAATCTTTCAAAAACACACTAAAAAGTTATAGCTATCAGTGAAAGCTATATCTATCAGTTCCGCATTTCTCTCAAAGGCTCTTGAATTGAAACGCAGAGATTCATGCGTCGTACAAGTCAAACACACTGAAAGTGCCAGATATAGAATTAATTGGGAACAACGTTGGTCCATTTTTGTAACGAAATGAATTAAAACGGGGTTGGTCCATTCCGGTACCCTCGCCCTCAATTAACAAATTTAATTACAAGAAATCAGCTGCATGTTATTAACGGTAACCTCGATGAATCATATTTTAGGGTACTAATAACGTGCCTGTGGTTGTGCGTGTTTGAGAATAATATAGCCATTGCTCTGCGTAAAATCGCAACTGAAAAATACTACAAATTGCGCTACAGACATTTAATAAAAAATTCCGCTCCGAATGATTGCTTAGTGTACAGGGGTGGTTTTCCTGTAAATAATACTAATCGGATGAAAATTAATTAATGCAAAATTTAAGTTGCTTTTCTCATTCATTTTTTTACATAACTCTAAATTAAATATGATCAAAATGCATATCGTTTTGTATTTGACTGAAACTTGTTTGTTGTACATTGCAAATTAATGTGTCAATTGTTTATTTATATACTATATAAATTTATTTGTGTATTAAATAAAACCTTTTCCTAAATTGAGCACGCATAACATTCCATTCGGGCGAAAAAAATTTTCTTTTGTATAGCGCAAAAGAATTGAAAATGTTCAATTTTCTCCTA
Source organism: Pyrocoelia pectoralis (assembly GCA_036250285.1). NCBI lineage: Eukaryota > Metazoa > Arthropoda > Insecta > Coleoptera > Lampyridae > Pyrocoelia > Pyrocoelia pectoralis. The sequence continues at coordinate 32,038,377 of CM070075.1, read as the reverse complement.
ACCGCGTTACGCGCGCACGGTCCACTTTCTGTGTAAACCAATTAATGCACACCATAAATTTACTTACATGGATGAAGGCGTGTAAAATCGAAATTTCCCTAATAAGTGGACAAGATACACATAGATACTTTGAAACTGCAACTATTTTGAAAATTTCTACAGAGTGCTTTTCGCTATTAATAGGCCCTTGTAGTTAAGTCTACTGCGACTTTTTCCAAATACAAATTGAACATATTCAACCCTACATAGCTTATACCCAGTTTCATAGATACTTGAATAATTATTTTCAGAATTTATTTCCTCATGGTCACTAAAAAAATGACATTTGATCCGAATCGCTAATCGTACTATTTACATATATTAAACTTTGTCTGGTTCCAAATTATTCGTTGAGTCGAAATGTCTTCTTGGCGCTTTCTTCTCATCAGTAGACACATCAGTTTGCCATAACGCCTAGTGAATTATTGTTATTTACTTACTGCAGCTTGCTGTTGCAGTACAATAATCATTTTGTAGTTTCTGTTGTGATCAACAGAACAGTATTGTTCGTAATGCTGTTTGTATCATTTGATGGATGGATATTCATTTGCTAACCCTAATAACAATTTGGGCCATTGTCGTGAGAGCTTCGCTCATGTCAAAAACCACTCGAATTTTTAATAAAAAAATATAAATAAAAAAATACAATTGGAGTTTTAAAATTAGTAACGAAAACATTCACACTTTTTTAACCTAAACCTGTGGTTTACAAATAAAGGCGGGGATTTCCTATTAGGTATTATTTATTTATGCTCTTTTTATTTATTTAAATCATCAAAATTTGTAAAATATGAAGTTACTAGGAACTAATACTTCGTGCTAAATATAATGATGGTTGGAGATATTTCTACGTGAAAGATTTTGTCAAATTACCTTGTATATGCAAAAAATTAGAGATGAAATTGTTAAGTCCAAAACGGGCGTCGTTTGTTGTTTGAGCGATGAGGAGGAACGTAAGAAATACGAGTTGGCATCAAATAAAAAGTAATGCGGTGCTACTTCTGGGCGTCAGCCACGTTTCTCCCCGACAAGTCCATGTTATGAAATCTCTTGACCCCTTGGGCAAGGCGAAAGGCACATCTATGACTGGGCGCTTTTGAAAAATTGGAGATCTATAATCAGTAGTATGGATGTTTTAGTGGTAAAATTTTTTATTTCCCTTAAATTTGTAATCTGTTTGAAGTTACACTGCACTGATATTACGATATTAGTATAGTTTTTCTTAATATAAAAAATTGTTACTTACCGATGGTATGTTACCTAGTTTACTTATTTTTCGTTTGGCAGCAACGTGCACCACTGACCATTTTCTTCACACGCTGAAGACGACGACGGTGTGAGGTCATCCACCAGTACCTATTCGTATCACGAAACGTTACATTGAATTCTGTGTGATGTTGACGGTAATGGATATCGTCAACATGGGAAATGAATAACTTAAAAAGAAACAGTTGAACTTATGCCATATAAAAAAATTTGGATAAATGATAAAATTTTTCAGTTTGTTCTTTTCTTCTCTACAACATCCGTTATGTCAGTGCAAGTCATACCATAAGCACTGTGGAGCATTTACAGCGAGTGGAGCTGTAGCAGGACAATCCTACGCCCTCATTGCGTATCATCTGTAGTCGCCACGCTTCAAACCAATCTGAGAATATATTCGCTTATACTTACAAGTCTTGATTCTTACAGTTCGATACGAATGCCTGTAGGGTCTCATAGGCGCTTACCTCAGATGATAGTATTGAAGCACAAGAATGGACTCTGATCATATTCCTTACCAGGTGCATCATGAAATTTCCCCCTATGTCACACATAACTTAAGTTATACCCATTATGTACTTGTAAATGGTGTTGCATGTCACAAATCCTTAACGCATGGACGAAACTATGTGGGTCACAAAACCTGTGCTTAAACACAATTTACAATGACGGAAACATATTAGTCGGCAGAATTTCCTGCTGTGGTGTCAAAACTTGAGCCACATGAAGCTCCTCCCTAGTCTTACGTCTGTTCAAAACCTAGATATTATCATAGATTCTATGCGATATCTTTAGATATCACATTACTTAGTTCTGAATTTGTTGACTTTTTCGCAGAATTGTGCACAAAATCTCTTTTTCATCAATTTGCATTAGCTCTATCACATCCTAGGCCACCATCGAGCCTATCTTCGTATTATTTCATCAAATATTCCAATGTGAATCTGCACATGATGAAGTTGCATATAGGTATACATTTAAATTTTGTAAACTGAAAGTATAATCTAAGTTGCCAATCATTGAGCAAATTAGTCCTAATACTGACTTGATCTTCGGAAATTTTCCTAAAGTCCTAGCGAAAGGTTGGTGCAAATCATTACCGTTAGAATGTCCGATATACATAGTAAAGTCGTCAATCCATTCCAACCAACAATGTACAGGTTAGTAACTCTTCCCTTTACGAGAAACCCCTACCATCTTCAAAGCGAATAAGGATCCCATTAAAAGAGGAGCAGCGAAAGCAAAAAACAGCTTAAGGCCAATGGTGATGATCCATTCCTTTATGATGAAATGTTCGTCGAATTGGAGTCGAGCAGAGTGTAGTAATCTTTATAGTTTATGGTGAATACTTCATTTCTGTAACGACTTAGATGATGTGGGATCCTTTGATCCCAGTGGAGTTTGAATTCTGGGTTGGGTTCGATCTCCCCTGTATCTGCTTTTCGGGAAATGTCTTTGTGATCCTCCTCAATTGTGTCCTCTAAGTGGTCTCAAATGCTGTCTCGTCATGATGTGAGCTTTTCGCCGGGGGAAAGTTTTGTATGCTCCCGAGAAATAAATTCCGAGTCCTACTGCGCCAGTAGGTCGCCAGTAGGGGGTCTTCATGGAGTTGTTTCTGTATGCCACTAGATTTGGTATCTGTGTCCCGATCCGGTTTGGTGGATGCGGAGTTGCTTCATAGTAAAAAGCAGAAAATGACAATAATACTATGTGTTGTAGTAAATTAAATACAGATATTGAACATTTTAATGGTTTCAGTAGCTATTTTGAGGATGGGTTAATAAAAAAATTTATAAACACACAGACAGCGCGTGTGGTGTCATAATGTTTACTAACCTCAGATATCGAAAATGGGGTTGCAATTATTTTAACTTTTTTTTTTCTTTTCAGACATTTCATTTCTATCCTAATCACACCAATATTCTCAACCCAAAAACATTACATTATCGAACTGAATGTAATATTAGGGGAATAAAGTGAAAAATCATGTGAAAATTATTTTTTAGAAAAAGAAAAACGGTAGATTTCGAAATTAAATTTAATGTTTCCGTAAACTTCAATTTGTATTCATGTCGTGTTTTTTATCTACTGAACTGCATTTGAATTTAGTATTTCATGGCAAAATTACCTGTCAAACATTTTCAAACAGTATATAATCTCTAATTAATTAATGCGCAGTTTTGTTACGGGAATTGATTTTACTCGATGAAAGTGTCGACAGTGCGGATATAGGAAAATTTGTACCAAATTAATTAAATAGAATTACGGTTTTGTAGCGCGATTTCACTACAATTTAGTAGTACATTAAGCTATGCTAATCTACAGATAACGTTAAGTCGTAAAAAAATGTTCACGTTTATGGAGTATTATAATAGTACTCTGTATGTCTACCCTCTTTAGCTCTCTTTTAAGGTTATCGGAAGTAATATATTTTAGAGAAAATTTCTCTTTGAAGTGTGCAAATCTGTCACCTCGTAGAATTATAAGGGACTTATTTAAAATTTTGGTATCGTGCCAAGGATTTTATAACTTAGCATGTAGAGTGTACCTCTGTTTTGTTTTGTATTTTTTATTGATGACTTTTTGCTCATTCTTTTTTTATACCATTACCTTTTACTTGCTCTTTGTGTATTATTGCCTCCCTTTAATAAGAGTACTCGTCATTTATCTGTTTCAACAACGTAACTGTTATCTCTGTTTTTTTATCTTCGGAGGGTGTACAACAAAGGTAGTGGAAGGATGGAATGGAAAAATGACATACAGGGGGAGCTTTTTCATATTTGTATAATAACTCAATATACGGATTTTTTATTATAAGGTTAATGCGAGTATTGGTCTTCTAATTAATGTGAAAAGGTTATTGGGAATTAGACCTGATATGTGTAATTAATTATTATTATTTATTCGATATTTCGCCGTTTATATAACGGCTTCCTCAGGAAAAAATAAGTTAATTAATTGAAATAAGCTTACTGATTATAGATGGAACAATTAACATTAAGATCATAATAGTTAAGCAACAATATGTACCGTCTAAGCTTATTTCAATTAATGAACTTATTTTTTCCTGATGAGGCCGTTATATAAACGGCGAAATATCGAATAAATAATAATTATTAATTACACATAGCAGGTCGGTCTAATTCCCAATAACGTTTTCACATTTTTTATTTTATATGTGCTTATCAACATATCCATACAGTACCCCTACCTGCCAGAGAATCAAGTTCGCATGAAAATCGGAAAATCGGAAAATCTTCCATAAATGACGAAAACTGTCGCGAACATGAAATTCTGACTAGCGTTTAACAGCTGAACAGCTTGCACACATTGCAAAGATAAGGAAAACCATTCTTTACATAATCCTAGTGCATGACTTAGCGATAAAGGCAATTTCAATATTCTGGATTCCCCGAATGCTTTTACACGAGAACAAACAAACACGCTTAAGCATTTCATAACCTCTTCTAGTCCATTTCCAGGTAGATTCTGTAAATTTCTCATTCGGCTAGTGTTGCCGCTCCACACATTTGTTTATGACAGTCCTCGCATGCTTGTGTATAACCATATCAAAGCAATCTGTGACCTTGGAACCCTGTGGCAAGGAATTGGCAGCTAAAATAAGGATAATCAATGAGGTCCTATTCACACATGTCATCTCCTTGACGTCAATTGCAAAACCAGAGGAAATACTTGAAGCCTTCATCATTTTCATTGTTTCTAAGAAATTGGACCCCACCACATTTCGTGATTGGGAACTCCAAAGGGTTAATTCAGGCCAAGAGCTGTCTGGGAACTCCAAAGGGTTAATTCAGGCCAAGAGCTGCCTAACTGGATGATTTCAAGGGTGTCTTGAAAAACACTGCCAATTTTCTGGAGAATTTCGCAAACAATGCACCTCCAAAGCAAATCATCTCTTGCATGAGGAAAAAGAAAATGTTTCGGCTACTCAACCAAGTAGTTCCGCGGCTGTTGGAACCCCTGCTGAAGCCAATCCAAGCGCAATTTCCGCATTTAGTTCTAATGTTGTAATGACCCTGCTGCCCACTGCGCCAGCGGATCTCATTTCCTGTGACGGCAAGCGTCACTCAGTTCGAATTTTGATGGACTAAGGCTCCCAATGAAATTTCACTAGATTAGATGTGTGTAAACGGTTGAAACTACACGCCAAGTTAATATTACTGTTTCTGGTCTGGGCAAGACCGCAACCCCCATACGACCCAGGTGTGACGTCGAACTGCACTCTCGTCACACTCCTTACAAAGTATCCCTCTCATGTCTAGTGTTGAATGAGATCACAGGTGCAATCCCGGGTCCCCCTGTTAACCGCGCTACTTTCAAGATACCGGACAACTCGCTTGTCAGATCACTCTTTTGGGAACAAGGAGCCATTGATCTTCTCATTGGCTCGCCCGGATTCTTTGAACTCCTTTGCATAGGCCAGTCACGATTGGGTCCTGGCCTTCCTATACTCCAAAAAAACACGTCTGGGTTGGGTGGCAGCAGCCCCCACGACAGCCGCTGCAACTAGTCTCGTTTGTTGCAATTTAGTTCAATCCAAGACAAGGAGTTCTCTTGGCCCAACTGCAATGGCTTGAATCCAAAACTCCTAGAGCTAAAAACCGAGAGGCAGTGCCTAGCAGTCTCTTCTAAGATTGACTTTCCCATTCATAACTTTTCTAAGCTGGTTGGAAAGAATCGTCGCATATAGCAGACGGTTCATACGAAATTGCCGTTCCTCCAAGGTAGAATACGTTATAGGTCATCTAGGCCTAAGGGAGCTGCGGGACGCAATTACTTGTTTGGTTAGTCTTGCAGTCAGATTCTTTCTCTGAAGAACCTCAAGGCTTTGAGAAAGCAGCAACCCGTGAGCAATTCCAGTTCTTTAAGGGAGCTCAACCCCTTCGTAGACTCTCAAACAAAAACGGCTGTCGAAGGAATGATATCATCATGGTTTTACCACTACGGAAAAATACAATACAGCTTCTACGGAAAAAATTATGGCCACGTACCAAAGAGCGAAAATATTGCCTGCAATTACTATGCATTCTTTGCAAACTTCGTGAAAAGTAAACGTAAGGACATGCGGTTTTGAATTATTTTCATATAACCTGCACCTTCTCCTGTCAAGCAAGAATAGTGCGGAAAACAAGTGAAGCTCGACACAGTAGCATACAAAATAATAAGATAATATGATTTACGGATGGTTTGAAAGCACTGGGAAGCTCGATACAAAGTGGAAAAGGAGCTCCATCTCTAAACCGCACAGAAACCTCCCCCATACTATTTACAAGAAAGAGGAACCCATGGAAAAGGAGACGAACTTCCTATGTATGCAACGCAAATTTTCTAACCCAACTTCAATTTATTAGGTACAGTTCAATGACTTCAACACATGATGTATTTTCATGGTATTTTCCACTACGCAAACGCGTAGTCCCCGTGGTTAAACGATTTTCGACATTATTATTCTCTTCAAATTTGAACACTTTTTCACGCGCATCTCCACGGCTTTGCTCTTCGATATATTATTGAGTTCAGTGATTTGGCTCCTAAAATTTTCGAAGTCACTTACGATTTATAAGATAAAAGTTTCATTATTAGGGAGAACGCTGGAAAGTCTAAAATTGCATCAGGGACCGAAATGCGCTTTTAATATTTATTAGTTATTTGGAAATAAAAAAAAAACCGGAAAAGGTAATTGATAATTAGTAAACCACAGAATATTACACATTCATCAACGTAACCAAAGTTCCAATTTATGCACAAATGGCCTCGGTGTTGTTTGAAACGTTTGTACGAACAACTTCAATTCAGTTTGACCACTAATTAGTTACATAAGCGTTAACGTTTTCATTTCAATTATAATTGGTTCTAAAGTAGTCCAACTTGTACCAGTTGTATTTATATTCATTACCTTTTTCTAGATTTTAGATAGCAATTGTGTTCAATTAGTGGACATCTTTAGAGTACGTTTCAAAGCTCAAACTCTACAAATCCTTAAGCTGGCAAGGAAACAAGCGCGATTCTAGAACTACAGTAATGAAACAAAAAGCTTAAGTAAGTGAGAATACACAATCCTTGTGTTCTGTTTTCCCCTTTTCAATTCTAATATGTACTCAATTAATTAGGTACGCGATTACGAAAAAACAAATCATCGTTGCTTCTATAAAATAAGTTACTGAACTGTAACTACATCCTAATTCTAAGCCTTTATTTTACCGAAACAGAAAATGCATATGCTTATTTTAATAACCACCAAATAATCTAAAATCCTATCGACCGATAAACCTTTTTCTCCCATTACATCTAAAATTCTAGAGAAGTGTTCACTTAAAAGCCCCCCCCCCCCCCCCCTTTTGTGGAAAAAGGAATCAATACCCAACCTTCAATTTGGATTCCGTCTACAACAGAACAAATACATCGAGTAGTATAATTAATTAAGGAATCATTTAAACACAAGCAGTATTGCTCCTCTTGTCAAGCTACTATATTCTTATAAAAGACTCTTTTCGGTGAAAGTTGAATCTGAGTAATGAATACTGTTCCAAAGAAACCTCCCAAGGTAGTGCCTTTGGAGTGTTGTATCCACAACTGGCTTACAAAATGGAAAATCAAGCCTAATGAAACCATACACAACTACCTCAGAAAAAAGAAAATGCCAAATACTTAGGGTTTTATCTGAATGGCGTATACTGGCTATAAGATCGCAAATCCCAACTATGCATTAACAACAAATTGTAATATAAAGGTGTGTTAAAAAGAAATTTATTATTTTTGCATGAAATTGAAGATATTCCATTATTGAGACAGTCTGTTTTCACAAGCCTCTCTTGAAGGCGAATTTTTAACCAGCAAAATCATTGGTCATGGACAGGAACAGATGGCAGGTCCGGACTATAAGGTGGATGTATAAGAACTTCCCATCCAAGCTCCCAGAGATTCTAGCGAGTCACTATCGATGTGTGGGGTCTGGCGTGGGGAGCAGCTCATAGTAGATGATTTCCTGCCAATCCTACCAAACACACACACACTAAAAACTTCCTGGTCCTCAACACTCGCTTTTTCAGCGCCGACTCACCGCGGTTCGACCACAACCGTTTTCGCTTGACGTGGTTGTAAGTCATCCACTTTTCATCACCAGTCACCATCCGCTTCAGAAATGGGTCGATTGTGTTGCGATTCAGCAGCGATTCCTAGATGGAAATTCGATCCATGAAGTTTTTTGCGTTAACTTATGTGGTACGCATACATCGAACTTCTTTTTATATACAGTCTTATTCAAATGGTTCCAAACGGTTTTTTGTGCAATCTTTATCCATTGGACAACCGAAACAGAGCTTACATGACTGTCGGACATTTTCGACAATTGGCCATGGTGCATCTTTGAGATCGAAATTACCTAGTCCGTAAGGATCCTTTACCAAGCAGAGGCCGTACAGATTATAAAACGACTGATACCAATTTAAAAAAATATTAATGTTCGCCCCTCGAAGGGAAGTTGAGTCCTTTTTAATAATTAAAATAAAAACCGTAAAATTCCATCAAAAAGCACAACAACAATAAAATAATAGAAGAATAAATTTGTCATATTATCGAAGTCATATACCGTACCCCACGGGGTTACTCATAGGTGTTCCCGAAAAACATTTTAAAAAACACATAGAGCAGTCGCGAACAGTTCGAAATACAGGTGAAACTTTATTAATGAAATAGTGAGCAGGCATCCCGACCAGATGAAACCACACTTTCATGTTGCGATGTTATAATAACATCTATTAAGGTAGCTGAACTTCCAATAATTCTTGAAGGATCCGTTATTATCTGCGTCATATTCATACCATCAAGCAAATCACGAAATTTTATGGCATTACTCAAAGGTAAGTTTAGCAAAACAACATTGATGTCACCACGTTAGAATCGCTGAAAGGGGGCTTTTTATAAGTCATGCCCGATTACGGTTCCCATTAGAAAAAAATAGCAGCAGTAATGATAGGTTAAATAAAAGTTTCTATTATACTTTATTATTAAAAAAACATAATTACTTAGAACTTCTTCCTTCTAAAGTTAATGATAGAAGGCAAAAGGCTCATTAAATTGAGCTCGTAAACTGCAATTCGTTCATCATGTAATCGTCTCTCTACTCTCTAGTTTTCGATATCCCCCATACTAACTATAGGCAAAAAAAAACCTTTCTATATGCCGGTTGTAACGGTTAGAATGGTTTATGAGTGCGACAACGACAATTAAGTTAGATCTCAAATGCGATGAAATTAGTGCTATTAACTTTTTATTAAAATAATATGAGCAAAGTAAAAAACAAGAGGTTAAGTAAGCTAAAAATTATATTGATTTTCTTAGGCGATCGATTTCGACACTATTTTTTGTGTCATCATCAGGCCGAGCGTCGGGTATTTAAAGCAGTGAGCGAGGTGATGGGTGACTTAATAAAAGTGTGATGGTGTAGCATGTGTGTGAAGGAATGTAGGTGAAATGTTTTGCTTTAAGCATCTTTGTACGCCCTACTGTAAACACCACTCACCATAATTGTGTGGAAAGGAAGAAGATCTCTGAATCGAGTCGTTCCAACTCTCTGGCTTTCTCAATCCGCATATTTTTTACTTCCATAAGTGTGATTTTTCTGTGCACCTGAATGTCACGAGAAGAAGTGATAATTATTGATAACGCATCGATTATATCTTGTATATGTATCCGCTGCTTTAATTTGATCCACTGTTTCAATATCATTTTTTGCCTTATCACCTTTGAATACCGGTTTACTGTCTGTTTTCTTTACTAAAATGTCAGAATCAGGACGTATGGAAGGTAAAAACCGATAATAAAACATATTATACATTTGATCCTAGCCGGGTACAAAATCCACAAATTACTCAGTGTAAAGGTAAGTTAATAATTTAATAAACACGCACACGATCGTTAACGTTGTGTTTGTACAACGTCAACCGACCCATAAAACCTGGGTAAATAAAAGTTACAGGTTGTAAAATATCGGTGTTAATAGAGGTTCAATGAAATCTTACAAGAATACTTCGTGTAATAATTAGGCACACGCCCAGAATTTGAAAGGCAGGACAATACTTTAGATGAGACTTGTACCTATACGATTAATTAAACCGCAATGTAACTGATTATTAAAAGAGGATGTAAAACACATCTTACTTCACGTGTATAAAATAAACGTACCTAATAGTTACTTTGATGACATCCCTTGCTTTACACATACATGTAATCAATAACGGGGCCGTGTAGAGCAATATTTTAGCAATGTTGACTTTCGACTAAACTTGCTGCTGTCATGTTGACACATTCATTAATTAGGCGGCACTGCGACGAATAGATGCGTGATTTTACCAGGTGGAAATGAGTCGTGCTCTTTGAAATAATAAAAACGTTTCGTAACTTTTAGAGAAGAGAATAAACGTAAAATCATCAAATCCAATTATCTTGATTTACTAGTGACAGAACATGTATAAGAACCGTGGAGGTCTGTATTTTTTGTTCGTAATCCTTAATACGACGTGAGAGTCACTAAGCAAACTCTGTAAATCCTAGCGTGCGTGGCTAGCTCTACTTTGTCCATATGTGACTTCTAAAAGCTTTGTCATTGTTTTATTTTTATTTTATTCTAATAGCCACCAACTGCTGTGTTTAGCGTTATTTTCTTCGTGATTACTCATAAACGTGACAATTGATCGATCATTTCCTGTCGCTAGAAATAGTTTTTAACATGAAAGTTGCGGCTATGCAATGCACACTCCCGAGAGCTCACATGTCAATCCTGACCGGTCTCTGCCGCACCGGGATTAAACTTTTGCCCACTAAGCTAGCATACAGGTCGGGCTCATCCATAGAGAGATTGGTTATTCCAAACGCGTTTTCTTTGCCCTATATATTATGTGTAAGTGAAGGGTGTTGCATTTTTAACCATAAAAGGAACTAAAAAATGATTTTATCGTTACTTCGAAGTTAAAATCGATATATATTTTCAGTTGCACCAGTTTGCCGAGATTCCGAAATTTCCGTAATCGGAGCTTCATTAGATGAAGTGATACGTGTCAGATGCCATGTGGCTGCGGATCCAAGCGAAGTTACTTTCGTATGGCAGTTCAATAATAGCGGTGAAAGCTTCGATGTGTCACCTGCACGTTTCACAACCACCAGTGGCAACATGAGCGAACTGAAGTATACTCCAGCATCCCAAAGGGACTATGGCACCCTCACATGTTGGGGGCAGAATCCTATTGGAAGACAATCGGAACCTTGTATCTTTCAAATCGTTCCAGCAGGTATTGTATATATTACTTTCACTCTTTTAACAACACTCCTAATTTAACTAAATACTTTTACTTAGTTACAAGTTGCGTAACGTTGTAATTAAACTTAGAGTGCTTCTAGCTAGTTAAGCAATTATAATAACTGGGGCTCACCAACTTCTCAGGTATTAATTTACGCTTACAACTATCGAAGTGCATTTTCTGTATAAGTTTATGTAATCACTACTTACACCGCACAAATTAATTTGCTAAATTGGATTTTCCTTTTATAGCTGAAAGATTTTAATAATGAACATAATGATACAGGTACTACTTACGTAAATAACAAATAAGAAACATGTATAATATGTATATGTATTGTTTGATGTGTTTAAACTGAGTAACATATAGTGAGTGACATAGAAATTGCAACACAAAGAAACGTCTGCATTTGTTGTTCTTTTTCATTGTTAATTAGCATTATATTGGTCGTTGTGCTTTTGTTAACGTGTTTTGTGATTGATCAGGCCTAGAGCTCTGCAACAAGGATATTACCGTCAATTAAGCGAATTTGAGAGAGGTGGAATTCTTGGTTTGTGCAAAGCTGGCTCTTCATTTGGGGAAATTGCTTATCGCATAAATAAAAAACGGTTTACTGTGTGTCGTGCATGGTTTGATGATGGTCAGGAACGTCGTAAAAGAGGAACTGGGGCTTTAAGAAAAACGTATCAGGGTCAAGATCGTTTCATAAAACAACTGGCACTAGAGACCGACTTTTCTCTGCTCGAGGAACCCCTTAGACAGTTTAGCGCCGAATCCGAAGTTTTCTTGTGCTTCCTCTGACTGCGGAACATTGTCAGTAACGGTTGTAATCGTGCAATGAAATGTCATTGGAATTTTGAACGTTGTCGTGTTGTCTGTATTGACGAATCTTGATTTTGTTTAGGCATGCACGACGTTCGTATGAGAGTCAGAAGAAGATTGGGTGAACGACGGAATCGTCAGTTTACAGCACAAGGGTATATTGCGCAGGTGATTGGAACACATCTCTTCCGCCCTACTTACAACAGCTCGAAGATCCGTTATTCCACCAAGATAAGGCCGTTCATGTAGCAATATTTTCCTTGAATCTCTTTCAACAGGACCGGATTCATCTTTTGTCCTGGCTTCCGGAAATTCCAACCCCTTCTTGGTGTTGCAATGTCTATGTCTAGGTATAGTTAAGGCTTCCGGAAATCTCCCCCCCCCCCCCCCCTCTTAGTGTTGCAATTTCTGTCACTCTGTATAGGTAAGGGCAGGATATGCACAGGGTGCAGAAAAAAATAATGGAGTCGAAGTTTATTACCGAGTGGCCAAATAATTTTTATTGGCAACAAAGTTATAATTTCTGGCCCACGAATTAGCAATTTATGTACTGTCGGCATGGACAATGGATATAATACCTACTACAAATTTTTGTGCAGTTTCCAAAGCATAATCTCGAAATTTGTCGTAGTTAACATTATGACCACTTGAAAAAGAATAGATCCTCGGGAAGACAGACCACCTTACATACCGCGGCCAGTAATTTCGAGTATTGCCCTACCAGTCTCATTGAAGAGATCATCGAGATTGATTAAAGTGCCGATCGGATATCTCGACCTGGGAATCAAATCATGGCGCAACATGCCCACCGCAGTGCATGAGTACTAGACGAAGCGAAGCGGCAGCACCGCAGTAGGCACGTCCACAAGGCCACCACGACGCATTATTTAATTGCGGTAGTGAAATGCCTCCTGCCATGCGGAAGTCACGAAACTGGATAGAATTATACGTTATCTCACATAGCAAATCGGAACCACGATTTCAGCACAAAATTGTAAAGTACCCACTTACGCTGATAAATCACCCCCCTCCCCCTACGACCTCGTTGCCCCTAGGGGTAGCTTCGCGAGAATGCTGAGGATAATGGGTGATTTCTACCTTCAAAAACGTTTCAAGGTTTCGATATTGACGCTGAGGGTGGTCACTTGGTAACCAATTGAGTATTTTACTGCAAAATTATTTATAACTTTCTTTTGTTCAATAAATTTATATTGCAAAATATTCAACCCCGTATTTCCTCGCGCCCTGTATTTGATCACGTTTCACTGTTACAGTGGTTAGACCTACTGACGTAGGGTACTTTGGCCAAAAATCTACTTTTATCTTTTTTGGGGACTGAGAAAATTAAGTCACAAGCAAGTCACGAAAATTCAATTTTTTTATCATTATATGCAATATCTCAGCAAGAACGGTAATTAGCAAAAAAAATCTTAAACTTTATTTTTAGCAACCGATCCAAATATATTAATTATAAGATGTTCTATTCAAAAAAAATGAAATTTTGTTTTGTGGAGCTTTACTGGTACACCCTGTATAATGGTTCTCCATAAATACATACGGGCTCTGCACTGCACAATTGAGTCCTATACAATTTTTGGAATTCTTGAAAATTATAATCCGTACAAAAGGTTATCAATTATACGTAAATGTAGCCAATCAGCATTTCTCTTTCTTTTAAGTAACAAAGTAAAATTTCTCGTTGCTTTAGAATAGAAACCATAAGTAATGGAAGATGGGCAAAGCTACGTTGCAACTGAGATGAATGTAAACTATTTCGAAGTGTGGATTTTTTAGTTTTAAATCCTTCGAAAAAATCTACTTTTTGATCTACTTACATCCTCTAAAAGTCACATTGCCAGATCTATTACTATTAAAATAAATTCTTCGTCAAAACAGTTCTTTGCGATTTATAAAAGTATGGTAATGTTGCTAAATTAATGTCTTGGCAACTTAGACGAATGTTTCCTGCACCAAAAATTTGGCACTTCAAGTACTTTCAAATAAATTCATTTTTTTTAGTATGCTCCTGTAGCGTGTAGTATGCCTTTTTTATGGAGCTGAAAAATTTTATAACCCTTATCGAAAGTTACTTTCAGAAACCGTTGTAAAAACGCTCCTCATTAAAATTTTTATTCTTGTTGTAGCGTTAAATTCCCAAACGAAGATTATTCAGATTTCAATCATTTATGGCGATAAATTTTAATACGAATTATATGCATGTTATTATCTCTACAATTACTTTGAATTGCAATATTATTTAATTGTTCTAATTAATACGAAATCTATATACATAAGTTATATTAATTATATAACATTGTTATTATCGATTTAGCCCGGAATGTTACACAATTTCATAAATGATAATCCATTACAGTAATTCTAATTAACAATATGTTAAAATTATGAAATTACTTCATCATAAAACGAATGTTTTTCAAGTGATATGTACCTATTCAAAAACGTGTCTGTTGAAAATTTTGTGACATTGTGCGTTAATACTCTTGAGAAAGGTCTTTAGAGAAAATCTTGTTACATAGTTAGTTATAACTTATTGGCATAAATTATGCTTGTACTTAAAATGTTTTACATTAACTTTGCAGCAAAGCCGAGTCCCTTGAGCAATTGTACTCTCCGAACAGCCACTAATCATAGCGCGGATGCTCTTGAGGTTGAATGTCGGGCAGGTTACGACGGAGGACTTCCCCAGAGGTTTGTCTTGGAAGCTTACGACTCATATACGATGCGTTTGCGGTTTAACGTAAGCAGCAGCAACACCGAGATGCCATTTTTCCGTTTCGAACTTTCGGAATTATTAACTACTAATGGAGAAGGAATTCCTCCATCATTAAGGGTTGTTGTATATGCCGAAAATGCGAAGGGACGTAGCGAAAAAGTAGTTCTCGAGGACATCACTCTCAATGACGCTGAAAAACGTACAGGTTAGTCTATAGCTTTTTTATTATACTCCCCACAAAGGCGGGTAGGATTAATTATTTTGATACGCTTAAGTTACTTTAGGCTGAATAATAAATCATTACTTGATACGAACTCTAATTAAATTGAGTTGAAATTTGCTTCGTAAAATCTTCACGTATTGTATATGAACTGCAAACGTAATACTTTACACCACCTTGCCCTGTGCATTACAAATTAATAACAAAATCAGAATTACAGTTGAGCTGGATAATCTGGTAGATTAATCTTCAATGTTCTTGTATTCGAAAAAGAACGAGTTATTTCATGCTTTGTTCATATATAATGTTACTTTTCATTGTAAATTTAATCTTACATTTTCCAGAGTAGACTTATTTCCATAGTCATTTTCTCTACGGATCGATATACCTACTACGATGAAAACTGTAAAAACTAGCCGGCGGTGGTCCTGATGAGAAAGAAGGCATCTCAAAGAGGAGTGCGTTTGTCAGGAAGTTTTTGGAGACCGCTATGTCCTGTAATGATTAACTTTTTATAGTATGTGTGTGTAACGCCGTACACAACATGTTTTACCGCGTCTAACTTATTTCACACTATTACTAACCTTTGCACAAAGAGGTTTGGTCATTCCTACATAGATGACTCCCATGGCAATACCCACCTTCAGAGCCCAATCGCGAGTACAAATCAAGGGTTCCTAATACGATGAGAGATCGAAGTAACCGGTCGAAGCCAATAACCTAGATTTTTGTGATCTTGGTGACTTCACGTTTAATCCATGCTTCGTCGACGTTCTTCTTTAATGTGTTACCTAACAATATTGACTGTATTGTGTTACACAATTACATTCAATTCAATATCCCCCGTATGTCTTCTAAAGTCTGTTTCACTCTCAGTTTGCAGTACGTAAAGTATATCTTATGGCAGCGTTTCCCAAAGTGTGGGTCGCGACCCGGCACCAGGCCGTAGAAAAATTTTGCCGGGTCACGCAAAAAAATTGTAAAAACAAAACATAGCTTTATCGGCGTGCTGCTAACGTTTTTACTTCATTTACTAGTTTTAAATGAATATAATTTTTTAATTACTTTTATTTTGTTTATATAATTATTTTGAAATTTTTGGGTATGAAATAAAATAAACAAACAATTAACTAGATTTTTAATTAAAAAATAAAATTTGGTTTGTAAATAAATGGGGTTTTTTCATAAGGTGGGTCGCCAAAAATTTTAAAACCTCGTACCGGCCCGCGGTCAAAAAAGTTTGGGAAACGCTGTCTTATGGGAATTTTTACCACAATAAGTAATGTGCATAGTTATTAACATTATGAATTGCTTCAAGTTTCAACAATAAAATAAAGGGGCCAACAATAATTTAATGGGAAAATTTTTGAAGCATTATAATTTATAATATAAATAATTTCTCATGACATTTTCATTTAATGTATTAAGCATGTGTGTATTACTTACAGTAAATATTTACTCATGAAGCCCGATGTACCTACTTTTTCTTCTAATTTATATTTAATTCCGCATCACCTGGTAATTGAAGTTACATTTACTTCGCAATTCAATTTGTAACAGATTTCATTTATTAAAGCATTGGATAAATTTTATTGTTAAAGTAATATTATTTCTATTAAGTAGATATTGAATTAATGTAGTTTACTGAGCTTAATTGGTATGCGTACATTTCTTTGATTGTTATTATTTTGATTTTGTCCAATTTTGGCTGTATTGCTTCTATGGACAATAAATCGTCCGCAATAATTGATGGTTGTTGCTTGGTTCACTACTAGCGAAGGATCATAACTTTACGGCTCTTTGTGTGAATTCCAGCCCTTTTCATGCTAGTGACGGGATTTGGAGATGAGGGGCCCGATGCTTGAGAGGCTCTACTGTACGGAGGGGTTGCAATGTCTGGTTTGTATGGTATGCCGAACTTTACCACCTCTACTTGTCGAGTAGGAAAGGCCGTGGAATTTTCTAACTGCATCCTTGTGACGGCGGACATGGGCGTGAAGATTTTGTTTCAGAGTGCTATGCCTTGCTAGGTGGTAATTGCTTATTCCTTTTTACAATGCACCGCTTTTGAGTACCCAGTCCACTGCAGTGGTGCTGTTTGCCAATGCAAAATTACAATCCAAGATATATTATATATTATAAAATAATGCTGTTTGACGCCCTTCCATAAATTTAAGGTTTTCATCTGATAGTAAAATTGTTGGATATTTCTTTTACATCTATGAATCAGTGATTTTGGGTACTACATCTACTGAATATCGTATAAAACGATCACCTACGTTTCGTGCCATGCAAAGGGCGGTGGCGGACCGTGGTACTTTCTCAGGCTTGTAATGACTGTCTCTAAAGTATTCCTCGACATAGTCAATCCTTTGCATCGACCTAGCTTCTTTTACGAATGTTGGAGCAGTTGGCAACACTGCAGAGAGACTACGAATAAATGGTCACAAGACAGTTATTGTTTATTTGACACGCTCCTAATTAAAGTACATAATTAACAGTAAATTATAAATTAAATAAAACCAAAACAACGAACAATCAAATTAAAAAACTATTTTCTTCTCATCAAACTGTCGCTGTTCGAAAAGTAACAGAGCAATCCTTGTCTTGAGTTACTAATTCACGTTGGGCATCACGGAGTTCATCTTGAAGAACCTTACTGCTGATGATTGTTTCAAAAGCGAATCGATCTATAGCGAATTTTAATACTTTAGAATTGATCTCGTCTCCTAGCATGTTATTTATGTTACGATATATCCGTTTCGTTGTCATATGAACACGGGTGCTCCACAAGCTTAACTTTTATCCATCTGCGTATGGGCAAATTTCTCATCATCACTTAATAGTTCTTTTGGCGTACAGTAAGTCTGATTAGGGTTGCAATTCCAATTTAACAGCATTTCTGAATAAATTCATGCTGAATTCTGCTTTTTTTCATACAAAACTTTTGGAAATTCGTCTTGCATTCACTGGGATTTCACCATTTTTTGTTTTTGTAGAACACGGTTATTCTCGTACTGTATAAAACGCTATTTTTCTGCAGTAACCATATCAGATCACCTTCAATTTCTCAACGCTTTTCTAGAAGTGAATATAAAATCTAAATCTAGTTCACAGGGAACAGAGGCGCCCAAGGAATAGTTATTTGTACAACTAGAGAAGTAAATGGTGTTAGCAATACTTTCTTCACTACTTCTATTAAAGAAAATCCTATTTTCCATGGCAGTTTTAGAAAAACACAATTTCTCCATTATTAATAATTCTATTTCAAAGGAATCCTATAGAGTCGGTACCGCCGTTGCGTTCTCGGGAAAATCCTGGATAACGCTCTGAAATTCAAGTAATACATAATCATTTTGCAGCTTAAAGATCGCTAAGCAAATCTCTCAGTAAGGTTTGAAGTCATTACAAAAAATGGTACCACGGATAGATTGAAAATACGTTTGGTCGATTTTAGGTATGGTGCTGAACAGTACGCACAGTAATGTTTAGACTGTTTCGGCAACTCCTTATACGTGGTCTGGGGTGTCATCTCTTGGTGAAGTAAACTATTAGACGGAGAGCTGGCATGCAAATTCGGCCATGATCTAATATAGTCAGGATTTATAAGGGGAATGGATGACCCGGTGGTGTGTATGGTAAATTTCGTAGAGCCAGAACTCTGGGGTGACAAGGGGAGGGTGGGCGGACGGCCAAAATTGCAAAGTTTTTTTTAAAATAAATGATCGAATATAGTTCTGGGTATTGGCACAGCTATAGCCTTTACCTATACAAACATTATTTAAAAACTCCCAGAACAATAGGGAAACATGAAACACCGTCACAAGCAAGCATACATGTCATTTTTTTAAAAAATTTTTTATGATAACATATAGTGCTGGCAATTTTTTTACATACTTTGCATGATCCCAATGACACATAAGCAAACTTACAGAACTCAAATCCTACAAAAAATAACGAAAAAAAATATAATTATGTGCACATCATACAAAGTGGTATCTGCGGTTGTCACAACATTATTATAAAATGCTCAAATATAATTATTGTAGGAAGTAGCATATTGTATATTCACACATGTAATAACAGAATCAAAAAACCTGGAATATTAATATATTAAATATTTTGATGTTACAGGGTGTACAACTAAGAAACGAGACCGCCCATAACTCGGAAACTATTTGAGATAAAACAGTGAAATAAAAAATCTTATAATAAATGTGCCCAATAGAAAATGCTGGAAATTATTTTCAATTTCCTACCATGGCCGCGTTTCACTGATTTCAATTTGAAATTCCCATTTTTTGGGCAATTTTCCTCAGTAAAGCATTTAAAAAAATATATTCGTTGTAAACTAGTGATCAATATGTAAAACTTTGTTTAATGAATTTTTACGATTGCTGTCAAAATAAAGGGAGGGGGAACTAAATTACGTGTTACTAGAACAAATCGTGTAACTTCGAAACGGGTTGCTTGAATTGGTCAAGATTAGTCTCGACGAAACGAAAATACTTGATATTACCAAAAAAATTCAAAACCACAACAATTTCTTATCTCCGTCTGCCAATAGAGGGGGCAAATTGTTGAAGGAACAAAACGGTAGACTTTTCTAAAAAAATTCAAATGGTACAAAATATTTTGTTCGCCGCTTTGAAGGACAATTAATAAGGGAGTAATTTAAAAAAAATGACGTCAATAGATCTTATAGAACCGAAGATGTGGTTTATACCTCAAATTGCCTCATATATTACCACATTTTTGACTATATCTTCGGTACTATATAAGAGCTATTGACAATTTTTTTTTAAATTACTCTTATTAATTTTCCTTCAAATAGCGGGAACAAAATATTTGGTACCATTTGAATTTTTTTAGAAAAGTCGACCGTTTTGTTCCTTCAACAATTCTCTATTGGTAGACGGAGATAAGAAATTGTTGTGGTTTTGGATTTTTTTGGTAATGTCAAGTATTGTCTTTACATCGAGACCAATCTTGGCCAATTCAACCAACTCGTTTCGCAGTTACACGATTTGTTCCAGTAACCTGTTATTTAGTTCCCCTCCCTTTATTGTGACAGCAATCGTAAAAATTCCTTATACAAAGTTTTACATATTGATCGCTAGTTTACAATCAATATATTTTTTTAAATACGTTACTGAGGAAAATTGTCAAAAAAATGGGAATTTCAAATTTAAATTAGTGAAACGCCATCTGGCGGCAATGGTAGCACATTGAAAGTAATTTCCAGCATTTTCTCTTGGTCACATTTATTATAAAATTTTTTATTTCACTGTTCTATCTCAAATAGGCTCCGAGGTATGGCCGGCCTCGTTTCTTAGTTGTACACCCTGTACAACATCGAAATATTTAATATATTAATATTCCAGGTTTTTTGATTCTGTTATTACATGTGTGAATATAGAATATGCTACTTCCTACAATTATATTTGAGCATTTTATAATAATGTTGTGACATGATGTGCACATAATTATATTTTTTTTCGTTATTTTTTGTAGGATTTGAGTTCTGTAAGTTTGCTTATGTGTCATTGGGATCATGCAAAATATGTAAAAAAATTGCCAGCACTATATGTTATCATAAAAAAATTAAAAAAAAAATGACATATGTATGCTTGCTTGTGACGGTGTTTCATGTTTCCCTATTGTTCTGTGAGTTTTTAAATAATGTTTGTATAGGTAAAGGCTATAGCTGTGCCAATACCCAGAACTATATTCGATCATTAATTTTTAAAAAAAACTTTGCAATTTTGGCCGTCCGCCCACCCTCCCCTTGTCACCCCAGAGTTCTGGCTCTACGAAATTTACCATACACACCACCGGGTCATCCATTCCCCCTATAAATCCTGACTATATTAGATCATGGCCGAATTTGCATGCCAGCTCTTAGACTATATTGTTTACTCGAACTAAAACCCAAAGCAATTTTTCTGTTTGTCAATTCGGTCTTCGCCTCCTCCTAGGGTGTAATAAAAAATTTGCTATTGTTTTCATCTGAACGTTAAATACCTTGTAGTTGAGTTTTTTCTCTTGCTGATGTTTTGTGTTCATTCACAATTTCTTTGCAAGTGTTAATAAAAGTGTATAAAAGATTGGAAAAGTAAGTACCGTTTCACGAACCATACTGTTGAACCAAGGAACGTAACATTCAAAATAATATTTAAAGCCAAAATTACTGGTGATTCTGACTTAAATCTACATGTTTGAATTTAATTTGGAAAATTTCTGTTAGAGTAAAGCATTTATTCCAAAATACTTATGAAGTCTAATAGCTATTCAGTTTTTTTACAAAAACTATACCAAGGCCAATAATCTACATTCCAAGTGTTCTCATTGTTGGTTGGTTCTTGATACTCAGTTTCATGATGGTTGCTTGTTGATAAACCTCGGTGATTTTGCATTTGGAATGAATGTAAAGGAAGCACAAATTGGAATCTATATTACTCTTATGGGGAAGTTATAAAGGAACTGTCTTTTCAACGTCTCGGTAGCCCATTTCTTCAAATGGTGCGCTCACTGTTTTGGGTAACCTTAGCCTTTGATCTATCTTCCTTCACCCTCGTTCCAAGTTGCGGTAGAGCATACTGATCCTGCAATTATCCTTGTTATCACACTCACCAGCATTGCCATGATTATATAATATATGCTTTGGTTCAAATTGTGTCATAAGCAATTCTCTCCTCTTGTCCTTCTATAAGATAACGTATTTAATGCGTCAAACAAAACCTATGGTAGTGACACAGATCTAATGATTCGATGATAGATTTTCATTAGATGTTCTTTTCCTATATGAGTATGGGATTGTGCTCGAGTAACAAGCGGAAACCTACAAAAATTGTAAATCTTTTCCCTTAAGCATAAGCACATAATCAATCAACTATTATAATAAAACAGAATTATTATTTGTAATTTGATTAAAAGATGGTGTGGTTACATAGCTATACCATACGCCACTTAAATATATGAACTCGAGTTGGGGATGCTAAATTACGCTACAATGTCACAATCATAAGTTTTTCAATCCATTTTTGTTTTCCATTTTTCGTCTCGAAAATCAACATTGCAAACCCTAGACTGTGTTAAAGCACTATAAACAATAAGAACTCCTCCTTCCAATCCTGAGCATCATTTTCTACACTACAATGTTATAATTTAAAAAAACTTCAGTTTAATAACCAGATAAATATCAAATACACACAAAAATATTGAAACAAATAATAAAGCGAAAACAGTTTCATAGTTTTCTGCCGTCATAATCGGGCGCATGATGCTCACTGTGACGCAAGGTTCTCCGCTTTCGTCCATTTCGGCCATCTGTTACCAGGAACCTGTTTATACAGATACACTCTGGTTTTGGATAAGCAATTTACATAAGTTATATTGTAATGTAATATGTTACTGCAAACGACACATTTGCTCCCGTGGAAGCGGTTACCATTACGTATTTTTTGTATCTCACAAATATATCTATTATTGTCTTATAAATGAACATCGTACCTCCCGTTCCGCTCATGAAAAACAATCTAGGCGTAGGTGGAAATTGGTCGGTGACGTTTCTATAGCGGTAATAATTACGTCCACGACACGTTTTTGTTCACCATTTAGCCGTCTATAGTTCACGTAATTGTTTATATGTTCGTTTTTTATGTCTTTGTCTACGTTTTAAGACCGTAACGCTACTGTGGTATTTTACCCGTTTCGGTCGTCTAAGGCATTGTTTTTGCCAAAGAAGAATTCCTTTTCGTCATCGCAAACGGATTCGTAATTGGCGAGCATGAGAATGCCAAAGCCTGTATTTGTTTGCGATATTTATTCTTCCTGTTCTTCCTTGTTTGTAATAACGTTACCGTTCGCTATACGATATGCAGCTCCGCCACCGTATGGAGATCTTCATTTGTATAAGGCTGGTTTGTCTTTGTATATTACGGTGTCTCTTGCAAATCTTTTGGTGATGCCCTTCGAACACTTGCCGTTATCATTGAAGCAATAGCTGCTGTATGTATTTGAAACTTAATAACGAACTCGTGTAGTTTTCTTTGCAACTCCGCCTCGTCTTGATATTATCATTCAATGGAGGTATTTCTGCCGATACGTATTGGTCTACGTACTCTGGAGTATTGGAGCAATCGACGATGATTAATTTATGGGTGTGAGGTCCACCTCGTTTTTGAAACTCTAAACTTTCCACAAACGCTTTTATTTTACCAAAAAGGTGTTTTTCTCCATCATTTCTCTCCTAATGTTGATTTTAATCGAAAACGCTCTATTTAAAACGTCGCGTCGGGGGGATCAACAACTTTTGATTTTTCATCATATTTTCTTTGACCTCTTTCGGAGAAGGGTTACTGGTGGAAGTAATCATACACGTTGGCTATTCGATGAAGTAACGCCATAGCGTCATAAAAGTGTTGCTAACACCACGCAGGGAGTCTACTATTCTAGCGGATGAACGCAATAGTTTATCTAGTTTTGTCCTTTGGTCCATTGGTTGTAAAGCGTTTTCTAGTGCTTGACGAACTTCCGTGGCGGTGGTGCAAAAAGTGTCGTAATTTATTTTTCTTAATATACTTTCGTTATCTTCATCATAAAACGCATCTGGCTGAGAAGCGCTTTCATCGTTTGGTTCGTCGACGCTCTGTCATGAATTTTTCTTTCGTCTACGTACTTGTTTCTTCGTTATAACTTTTTTTATACCAAGGTGATAGCCGTAATCGCCATTCGGCAAATTTAAAACGTAATGGGTGCAATTGTTTACTCGGTCGTAAAGTGAGAGTAATTTTACAGCTCCGTCTTTCTTTCCGTGACGGTGCAAGGGCTCATCGTTTTCATTGCTGACTTGTCGCAAATTAACTGCTGGTGGATCCAATCCCGGATCTACCATTCTATCTGGTATTTCTTTTGGATTTACGAGAACTAAAGTAACGTGTTAGACATCTTCCAGGCCTTGTTACTGGACTTCGGTTAATTGTTGCATGTGAAGTCTATGCATTGTTTAAAAAGGTTCGCAAAGAGAATGGCATTTTTGAAGTACTTTGAATAGTTGTTCTAATATCTCTTGTTTGATACCAAATTTTGTGTACAAGGGATCTTGCGCTACCGATTCGCGCATCATTAGCGTACTGGCGTTTTACAATCGGCAGCAAACAGCGGGCTTAAATTTTGTTTAATTTCGCCGTTCCTTGGCGTGTGGCCCTCTTCCTTCTTCATTCGATAGATCCAAACCGCAAAAGAATAATAGCGTGCGAATTTCTTCCGAAACTAGTTGAATTTCTGGTAATTTGATCGTACCGTCTCTACAACATGTACTGCTGGTTTCATCTTTAAACAAAAGTGTACTACAATGGGGCCACAACTTGTCACCAATTTTGCCGCAGTCTAAATACTCGACTTTATATTTCGAACTTGTACCAAACATCCATATGTACCGTGTTGTTTTTACATCGGTGGAAAGGTTTCAGAATTTCTTTACTTTTGGTTCTTGAATCTCTATAATTTATAATTTTATATCTCCGTTTCTACTAGTCTATCTTCTGCTATCGGTTGAAGATGCAGGTATCATACTGATGTCGGAGTCGCAGTCACAGTTGTCACTTTTATGAACCTCCACGATTTGTATATGGTCGTCATGTTTAGTGACCTCGTTGAACGGATTGTCTAGTCTAGCTTCATATTGGTGAACTGTGCCGTTACATAATTCGTTTAACATACCTGATATTCTTTGTCGTTCTGTTGCTATACCGAATTCTGCAATTCGATATTTATATGGTCGTTTGAAGGAAATGTGGCATCGTATTCTCGAATGGCATTTAATGTTCTTCTCGTTCGTCAGAGGATTTCTCGTGAATTACTAATGCAAAATGCGTGGGAAAGTACACGGAGATAAATAATACCTCATAATTATCGAGGTTACCCCAGGTTTCTTGTCTCGGTGAGACATTTGTTCTTTTAAATACCCCTTTTGTATACCTAACTAATGTTTATCAGTAGTGATTTTGTTTTGTCATAAGCAATATATGCAACGTACATTAAATATCCAAAAAGACTGTTGACATCTAATAAGGGGGTGGGATTGTGGTATCCTTCCATAAAGTTGTCTACAAAATATTTCATAATATTCTTCGGGTAAGTACTGAGATGAAATATCCGCAACATTTTCGGCTCTCCGCAAAGGACGCGGCATTGTCGGATAGTGTTACTTGAAAATTACTCAACAAATCATCCAAATTGTCAATATTAGTGAAATTGATACGTCTCCTGCTCTAAACCACTGGAATGCGGAATCACTTATCTGCAGTATTTGGTAAGCGTGGGCTTGTAATGGTGGTATTTGAAGCTTTTTGATGTTTTTTCTCATTATCAGCCAAAGACCGTTTCTTGCAATTAAATTTTTATTCTTGGACAATTGCGTAGGTAAAATATGTAACATTATGTTCATGTGAATTCATATACATTAGGTTTCTCTATTTACCTTTGTTGTCGAGTTATTTTGAACTTTTTTGTAAAATTTGTTGCTGTTACTTGCTACTAAGTCTACAACAAAATACATTTTATAATAAATTCTTTGCTAGCATGGCTAAATGATAATCAATGATTACAAAAACTTTCACGTATTGTTCAATTCATCAATATTTGGGAACATTTCCAGGTTTTTTTTTGCTTTAAATTTCTGTTCCACAATGCAATAACTTCTTGACTAGTGTCGAATATATACAGGGTGAGATAAGCCTCTTGTAGTTATACAACCCTGATTACATAAAGCTTACAGATTTATTTGGTCAAAAGTAAAAAAATTAAAATTATTTTCATGTATACAGCGGGTCCAACACTAAAGTTTTGTTCTTTTAACTCAGGTAATCGAGCAGTCCATTTTTTCCTTCGTTTAACTTTTATTAACGCCACGAATTTTAATGTTCCTTTATGTGATGTAGTCAATTATAAACAATTAATGAAACAATTTAAATGATACTCTGATGATCGGATTCGCATTTGTAGGTTAACTCAATATATTTTGAGCGTATCTTGAAGTAGATTTAATCAGCATCACAAACTGAAGATAAATTTGTTTACAGAAAAACCAATTTTGGAAATCACGATTTAATTTTCTAGCAAATTTGGAAGTCAAATGAAAACAAGGCGGTGTGATTCGTGCAATACGATTGTTATAATATGGATCAGGTTGAAGCGAGCTTTTACCCGCGACAAAAAATCTGAACTGTAAGATTTGAAACACGTAATTTAATTTCTGGTAAAAAGAAAGCATTTTAAAATGTACTTATTTCAACGAAAACTACAATTGTTATGTTTGATTGATGATGGAAATTATACAATTTTTATAACGGCCAATTGAGCTTTGTGTCACTATTATACCATAAAAGTGGAAAGGGTACATTGATAGGCTAATGGAACTAGTGAAACGTGAAATTTCTAGGGGAACTACATCTTGAAATAAATAAGCTTTAACAACAGGAAATATAAGAAAATTTAAAAGTTAGTCACCCTGAAGTTCGAAAGCGGAAGGTGGCTTTAAACTGAATAATTAATCGATTCTTTTATAAATAAAGTGTTCAAGTGCATGAATTAATGAAATCGCACAATCCCATTGGTACGTAAGTGGTTTGTCGAGAATAATACAATAAGAACTCTTCAAGCATAACTAAACGATGTAACAGCACGTTCATCCATTTCAAGATCAATTTCATTGTGTAATTCCACGTTGCACGCTCTTTACCGTAGTCAAATTCAAACTTAATTGTAAAGGAAAAGCGGAATAGTTTGTTTTAATATTAAATTTATTGCTGCACTTATTACTGAATAACGGTGAAACGGTAATTTTAATGATATTAATTTAATAGTCTTGAATGTTTCGTAGGTACGACAGTGTCCGCCGTAGGTATAAGACGAGGAGAATTGAGCCTTTGATTTTATTCTGTAAATCGTAAAACTTGAAATGTACAAATGAAAATGAAATCTTCGTTATTAACGAAGACCAAAATGCATGTGTATGACACGATAGTAAAAACTACACTACTATTATACAAGCGAAGTATGGCTATGGAAGAATAAATTACTTTATAAGGAAATTAACTACCCGAGAAGAAAATGCTGTCAAGTGAAGATTAACTGCAACTATCCTTTAGTCCTCGTGCGTTCCTTTATTATCTGCGTTCGCACACATCTTCCTTCCAAAACTGGAAATTGCATTGGTTACCCATAGGTGGATGCCAAACATCGACATTAGTGGACTATTAGTATGCAAATTAAAGAAACATGTAAACTCATTCAAAGATGGCCTATTCAACTTAACCATTAGTAACCACGGATTTCGCATTAATTTAACAAAATATTTCTCCATTATTTCGAAAATTACCACTACCTACGTAAATTAATTGGATAAAAATCAACAAAACAACTTTAAAACAGATGCGTGACTATGAAATATGCACCTAAGGTATTATTAAATAAGCATGTACAGTTGTGTTGTTGTTTTATTACATATTTGAAAGCTTCTAAGTTACAGTTTCTGCCGTAATCAAGTGTAATTTGCTTGATTTCTTAATAAATTACGGAGAATTGCTGATAGTGTTTCAGTTCACTTCTACGAGTATTAATGATGATTTTATCTTTAAACCCTTAAAAAATTATAACCTTCCATCAAAATCCTCAACGTTGAAATAGTCAAGTAACCTTGTTGTGGGCGTATATAGGGGAAAAATTCGAAAACTCACCATACCACCTATCCGGGTATACCTCATTCGACACTACGATGTAGCATGAGGACTTTGGAAGGAATAGTGGCTCTTATCGTAGCCACATGCATGCTCTCAGTTGGACAAATGCAGGATACTGTCAAAAAAGAATTTGGGACGCTGTTTCGTCGTGCCAGTAGTATCACTTACAAGATGGTGATTCGACAAACTCCGTGCGATGCAAGTTCTTATTTAGTTTACTATGTCGAGGTATATCTACAAGCAGGGGAAAGTCCTTCCTTGATAGCCAAATAACGAGATGGTGTCTGAACTCAAAAATACTTTCTTTGAGGCTTGTCGGGTAGCACATTCCCATTCTCATTTCCTTTTATTCCACACTTCCCTTTAAGCCCTAAGAGCTCGATCACTTATTTTCTTCTCTTCTCTTAGTGATCGGGTAATAAAGAAGTTTGGAGAAAATCCCACTCCATTCCATTGTTTTTAGTTCCTCCTAAGAAGATAGATATAACAGGTTGAGATTCCGCTTTTTCGTAAATTTGGTACACCAGTGGCTTTTGCTATCTTACATTTGCCATTTCCTTGGTGTACAAGGAGAGTACTTCGTAAAGGCTGATTTTCCTACACCTTCGCCGGCTGAGTAGCAGCAACCAATTCGTCAAGGCATCTCCAATGAATTTTAAACCTACCTGTTTTCCAACCTGCTACCTACTATCGGAGTAAAAATGCAAGGCCTCTGACTTTAGAAGCTTGTATCTCAGTAATTAGCAATCATAATTTAATGAAATAAAGTGCATTTTAAAAGATCATTTATTCCTACATAAAGGTGTACAGTTTTAGATTTTTGCAACACATCGTTAATTTTCTGTATTAATTTATGTGCGAAAAAGCGCTAATTATGACTCAAATCGCACACGCGCTCGACTTTAAAAATTAATTACGGCTATTATTGAAACTGAGTGTTAGATACTTATATATTTGACAAGTGTATACTTTTTTGTCGGTGTGAGATGCTTTTGAGGCCAATTGGTTTATTAGTGTTAAAACTATAACGAAAAAAACGACATCTTGTGTAACTCAGTACCTGAACGTTCGATATTAATAATATTGACAGTAACATAACAAGGTTAAAGCAATGATATTGTGGTCTAACACGATTCACAAAAATAATGCCATGTATACCTACATGTATCATTTAAAAGAAATTTGGAAAAAAGGATGGATGCTTGCGTTCGCGCGGCGAGGTGCGGTACGGGGTGTAAGATGGTGCCGTACACTATTGCTATGAAGCGCATGTTTTTGTACAATGCTAAAGAATAATCACATTGTTATGGTTTGCCGCTCACGATTTACGATGTGGTAGATTACCTCTCGCGGGAATATGTGCGTCTTTCTTTCGCGATAATTATAACATTTACTTTGAATTACAAGAAAACAAATTTTGTTTTCAATAAAGCAATAGTGCAGCTCGATTTGAGTAATACAAATTTAGCATTTAAAAAAAGAATTTTTTCTTCAGTTACCGTATATTGCAAAATAGCACATTTTCGGTTAGGGCTTATAAAACCAGTTAATTATATGAATAATCAATATTTATTGGCTGTCGACTTTTCAGAAGTATGTGTGCTACAACATTTGTAAATTTGGTAACAATTTATGAAACAATAACAATTTTATGATAAGTTAAAACTGACCGTCAGCCAGGAAAATACTAAATACAGCGTTTTTATTGCTCTTAATTAAAATAGAAGTTAAACAACTGATTCTACCAATTTGATTTTTACACATGTTAAACATATATAAATGACTAATGTACTGCCCAAAAATGAAGAAATTTCACCTCCCAGTTTCTTCGTTATGACGACTTAAAGTCAGAGGCCTTGCATTTTTACTCCGATAGTAGTCGTTACGACCAGCGACCGGTCCGCTGTTCGTCGGGTAGCGAGTCGCCGGACCTCTCCGAGAGCGGTGCCGCGACTGATTCGTCGACGAAAGTGAATTGTTTTTGCATTTTGCTCGTAATAAAGAGTTGTAAAAATAATATTTGGCAGGTGGTTCTGTATTAAAATTGCCTGAAATCCTTTCAACCGTCTATTTTTGAACATGGTTAATTCTTTGCTCCTATGTTTTTCAGATTCTAATGTTAAAAGGAGACGCAGATTTTCTTCATGTTCCTGATAACTTAATAACATTAAAAGTAATAACTTTTTAGAAATATTCATTTTTCTTGCGGCTAAAGAACAGATCACTTTGAACGACGATGGCGCAGGTTAGTAAAACGGGTTTGACGAATTGAGTCGCGGCTACTCAGTCGCAGTCGTCGGCGACTGGCAAAGGTGTAGGACAAGCTGCTACGTTCCGATTATATAAATTGCAGCATTCACTTTCTTTTTTCACCAACCTGCTTCCTGAGCATGTGTTTTACTAAAGGATTAATGATATAATTTAGACATTTAGAAGACAGTTGGTTAGACCTTTCTCTGCAAACGTTTCAATTACATCATTAACTGCCACGGAATGTTACGTAATATATCATTTCGTGCTTCTTCACTTCATAGTAGACACACTGGTTCATATATACATACCTTAATTCTCTCGTCTTGGACAAGTCTTTTGTTTTCCTTCGTGTGGGTGGTAGGGGAAAATATATACGCAGACTCCTCCTTAGCTGCGCGTCCGAGGAGGGAGTTGTCGAACCCACTAAAACCCCTATCGTCATTCCTTAGTCATCCTCAACACGGCACCGCCGTAAGCATAACTTCAGGTTGAGAGGTTGGGTATGGGTGGCCCGGTGTTTCGGACGCCCGTTGTTAGCCATGAACTTTTTTCATCCGTCCCAGGCGTGTTTATCCGGTGGCAGTTTGTCTCCACTTTGCTTTGGTGATAACCTATATGTAAATCCTATGTTTACCGTTTTTAGCCCTCCACTCGTTATTCGCGCCACTCTCTCTCTCGTGTTTCATAGATAATCCTAATAAAGCGTTCTCGAGCATCATCCAGTTTTTGTTGATGATCATCCAGCCTATCAGATTGTTGGGGACGATTGTCCACACCCATTTCGCCTCTAAACGCAAATTTGCGTATTTGGTGATTTTCTTACTAAATTGTGGGTTCTTTTTTTTTGAAAGGTCGCATAACGTATAATAATAAATGTGGCTTGTATGAACCCAATTAATTTTTAAACCTTTTTTTCTTCCATTGTATTGAGATTGGATTCAATTAGAATAAGAAAATGTATAGGTAGCGTAGGTATGCGTACTTATGTCAATGAAATTAGAAATACTAAGTAGTGATAGCTTTTAATTATCTTAAGCTGTAAATCTTCAACAAAAAGAGGGTCGTAATTAATTTGGGACAAGAGCTTACTTTAATAGTGACCTTGTACTTTCTCTCAAAATAGCGAAAAAGTGGAAAATGAAATTGAAAAGAAAAATAAAGGAAGATTGACACCTTATTTACTCGTGAGTGTATTTCGAACTTCATAATATTTCGAACGCTTAGATTTTATGAAGAAATTTTTACTTCATTGAAAACTACGTGGACTGATTTAACTGTTGATATGTACATATTTGATATTCTACTTTATCCAATTATGTCAATTATAACTGATGCCTTTAATTAGTGAGGAAAGCAAACAGATCCTCTAACAAAATTAAATTAAAAACGCCGAATGTTGTAAGATTTTTTAATTGGGCGATTGTGAGTAATCAGCTACTCGTATATGAACCTTGTGAACTGTAAGTAAAAAATGTCAAAGTCTGAAAATTAAAAGACTTTACACGTGTACATTTTATAGAGGTGAAGCGTTAATTAATTCATTTTATTTTTTGCATTCTTATTTTAGAAGGAAAAATAATAAATGAGAGGTTCGAATAATTATGTGGCCAAGTATTTATGATTCTTTAGATTTATGAACTTGGTCAGCAATATTGTTCAAAAGATTTTATTATTATTTCGAATGAATTTGTAATACATTTCGTTAGTTAGTTTCCTAAGAACAAATTCATTCTGATATTTTGGGGTGCTTCGAAAAAAATAAATAATGGTAATAATCCTTCCAACTTTACCACAAGCTTCTATTTCTGGAAGTAGCCTGGTGGTCAGTCATCGATTTTCCATGACGAAATTGTTAACATGATCGATGTTTTTTTTCAGCACATATGTTGACAAATCACCGATGATTGTTTAATACTGATAAGAAGGGGGGCGTCTTATTCTAACATCTTTATTCGGGAAACATTTTTTATCACTGCTCCCATATTTTCGCAATCAAACGATTGAAACTTAACAAATTTCCTATAATCGCAGCAAATTCTTGTAAAATTCGTAACTATACATTCTTAAAATGCGCCAAACAAACAATAGTCCGATCACATTCAAAGCCTTCTATGAAGTCCGTGTGTGTTTTTCTCAACGTTTATCTTTCTTGCGGTTGTGGCCATTGAAGTGGGAGATAACTTTCGTCGCTACACTATCAGGCCTCAGCAAGCTCCCCAGCTGCTCCATCGTACAAATGTGTCTTGGTCGGTAAACACTATCACCCGACGTCGATTCTGCCTCTTCGTGTTTTTATCCACCTTGCCTCCCATGACATCCTGGATGGTGGGTGGGTTACCTTCTTTGTTATTCATCAAGGCCACAATTCCCATGTTGCCAGGAACAGCCACGTCTCTCTTCTCCATCTCGTCTTCACATATTCGCACCCACTCTGGTTCGGGGGAGAGTAACAGAGGCGTTAACCATAGTGGTGACGGGCTATCTTCCAACATCCATGGATCAGCCAACTTCTCTTTCTTATGTATCCGCTTGTCTGAATACATAAGACTGTGGCGAAAATTTCCACCTCCTGTTTTTCTGTAACATTTGACAGTTCCGTTTAATGTTCAGAGTTTAAACGAGTAAATGCCAGGTTTAAGAAAGATCATCCTTTTTAATTTAAAAAATGCACTAAAATTTAGATTCCTGTGAGTGTGATGCGTGCAAGCAATACCGCATTGTTATTAAACGCTAATGCTTGTTCAATTTATTTATCAAAGTCATAATAATCTTTTGGGTCGTTGATTTTCTGTCGTCAAAACATGTATGCTATCTTGAAACGATTTTTTTCTGTTCCATAAAAATTTGTTCCCAACCTGTTCTTCTATGCTTTCTTCTAATTTGAAAGAGGTAACAGGAAACGAGTATAAATCTATAATTGATGATAAAGTAATATAATTAAATTAAATAAATAATTTTTTTTAGAATCCTTTATTCAAATATTTCGGTAGCGGTATGCTACCTTCATCTACTATAAATTTTCTAATATTGCGTTATATATTGAAAAGAGATCGTCCAAATGTTAGTTCCTGTTGCAAATACTATTACTGTTGATTTGAATCATTTTTAAAAGTAACCATTTTTGATCATTCTCTTCGATATCTATTCTTTATATGTCACAAAGGTGTTCCGATATAAAGTTTACTGCCATCCTTACAAAGAATTTGTTTGTTGGGTGTTTTCAACTTTTAATTTTGTAAATAAAGAAGAATTTCTATTAATTAATCCAAAGGCAGAGGTTTACTATTGAATTTTTAGAATTTTAAAATAAAAGGAATGGTTTTTTGTTAGAAAAATTAAAATGTATCTGAAATCAAATTTTTAAGTGAAAATTATTGTCAACATACCTAAAAATAAAATGTAGAAGACAAACTTAAATTATTAAGGTCAGACATTTTCCATAAATTCCATTTTAGGTTATATAGTGGTTGAAACTGGCGGACTCATCACACAACCATCATTGTGTTTGTAAAATGTAAAATCCTCTCTATGAACTACAGTGACAAGTCCTGACATAATGCATAATAACGGAATGATATTTTTTATTTAAACATTCCGTTACTCCATATAAATCAAATTTTTATTTAAGTAGTTTTAATTTCAAGGCGTAGTGTAACTAATTGATAACCTTGTGTAAGTTTGTATTTGATTTAGTGTTTTAATAGATCCTGTACAACAACGAAAGTCAGTTAGGAATACGAAGTGCGTATTTTAATTCTCGTACAAATGCCTTACAGGAGAAGACTTTTTTATTCATTATAAATGGTCATTATACCTACATTTATTTACTGGACTAATTCTTCTGTTGGTCATAACGTCTTTCCTGCGATTATTATCACTACTGTCATGTTTTAATAACAAAAAGGGTTTCTATATAAATAATAGCTTTATTAGATTTAGTTGACTATGCGCGCCATATGTCAATTTCGTCACAATTAACTTATTCGTTTTGCAACCACAACTTGACTGTGGCTGCCTTAACTCTGTTCGTTTTAAATTTCCAGCGGTCAACTTCAGTCAGGTTTGTGTTGACCCGGGGAACACATGCTGGCGGAGCATGTTCTAGTTACGTCAAACCATGACTCATTTAACTACACGTAATTTTGGAGGTTAAAAAGACGGATGTTCAAAACACATTCGTTTTTAGTGCCCTTAACTTGTTTTGCCACAAGTACAAAACTTGACTTCAAAGGTTATGTTATAAGTTGACGCTGAAATTAGTTGGTGCGACCTAAATTTTTAAATCGAATAAAGCTATTATCACGGCGACTGAACATGATGTGCAAAATCACAGCGCATGCGTGAATCTGCTTCGTTGTTGGTGTTGCTTACATAAAAATCTGCACGAGGAATTTTAGGCAAAAATCTGTGTGTCGAATAATATACCTATAGTTAGAACAGATGCTCCTATTTGAAGCTGCAGATTTTCTTTACTCGGCTTATTCTGTTTTATTGTACGGCGCATCTATGTCAGTCGCGTGTTGACTCTTGGCCCACTAACATTGCCCATTCTTCCATTACTCTGTACTCTGGTTAAATCCCATGGGTTGGTCTCTACAGATCCAACAGTAGTACGTAATGGAGGAATGCACACTTGTCCTCCTCCTTGGTGTTGAACTTGCCTCCTGCTGCGTCTCTGGCATATTGATTTTTTGCTTGGGTAGGCCTCCCTGGATTTATCACCGTACCCAGTTCATATGAATACCACCACCAAAGGTCATGACTGATCTGGAACTATGGCAGCGAACTGATTGTTCTTCGTTCTGCTGAAACGTTACTAAAAACCCATTCACTAGTTGGTTAGCATAACCTCTACTGCCATGAAACGGTGCAGATGCAGCAAGCTTTGACAAGGTTATTGTTTGCGCAGGTAGAAAGCCCTCCTCGAATTATGGACGATCTTTGATGTGGCGCTGCTTTTCTTGACGCATAGATCGACGGAAAACCTCAAATCATCCTGTGCTTCCCCAATTATCCTATGCTGCACATCTCCAATTTATGTGGTAGATGTTTTGCTAACCGCCTCTGCAGTTTTTTTTTTGCTAGGAACGTCCTAAGTGTAGTTTCAGGGTTGAATTCATAAGTTATGCTGCTCTAGTTTGGACTTGTCCATCTGGGCCTATATCGATCCAGCAGTCAAGAGATTCTTTAGTTATCCATCGAATCTGAAAATGGTCTTGATTAGGGTGTATGTATCCATAGGGACGCTAATTTTCATAGGTGGGACAGCCCACGAATCAAATGACATTTTTCGCTAAAATATTGACTTCAAAACAATCACTCGTAGCGTCGGTATAATGATAATGATGAAAAACTGTGCGTGCATGTATGTTGGAAACAAAACTACTGGGCCATTTTTTTCAAAACAATGTTAATTATAATCGTGCTTGTAACAAGTGTACCACCTAGCTATCGCATTAAACTGGATGTAGGCAAATCAAGTTCAACATTTTAAAAAAATGTGCCGCTGTGTAAATTTAAATTTAAAACCTCAATTTTTTATTTTTCTCATATTGCACAATAGTGGAAGTTTCACATTACATGGCTTTAAATAGCGCATCTAGGAAATGTCGTCCCTCACTAGCCACACACTGGTGCATCCGTTTGTGAAGTTTTCATGCACTCTTTCAAGTATGTCGACTGGTAATTTCAGCCTAACTATTGTTGGGATTGTTGCAATACACCTTCGACGCGACGTCAGGAAAATGTGCCTCATCAGAAAAGAAGACATTTGCATCACCTATTTTTGTTATAGTTCTTCGTCGTTACATGATGTTTCATAATTTCTCTTCATTTGCAAATTCCCTTCATCCACAAGGTGATGCCAATTTCTCTTAGTTGCTTAACTATAATTAGTCTAGGTCCGCTGTTATTCTTATTATTTATTAATGACCTATGTGACACTCTGGATTGCAATGTACTACTGTTTGCGGATGATTTGAAACTGTATACGTCGGTATCATGTGTTAGTGATTGTTTTCACCTGCAACAACAGGTGAACAAGTTGTTAGACTGGTGTACGGTGAATCAACTGGAACTAAACATTTCCAAATGTCAGACTATCTCATACTTTCGCATACATCATCCCATAACTTATAATTATACCATAGGTTCTCAGGTATTACACCGTCCATCATCAGTGAAAGATTTGGGTATCTTCTTTGATAGCAGTTTTTCCTTCTCTAAACATATACAAACGATCCAATCAGCTGCAATGAAGTCATTAGGACTAATTATACGCAATTGTAAATCTTTTACCAACACAACTGCACTAACCAGCTTATATATCTCTTTGGTGCGTTCTAAACTGGAATATTGCGCACTGGTTTGGAATCCCTACTACATAAATGAAACACGAAGCCTGGAATCGATTCAACGTAAATTTCTGAAATTTCTATCATACAAACTGGATGGTGTTTACCCAGAAAGGGGTTATTCCCAAACCCTATTATTAGATAGGTTCCACTTTCAATCATTGGAAGAAAGAAGAATAAGGAGCAGCTTAACTTTCCTGCGCAACCTGTTGCATAATAAAGTGGATTCCCCGCAACTGCTGACGCAACTTAACTTCCACGTTCCCCAGTACCACTCGCGCTTAGATACAACCTTCTACTGCTCACCTTCGAAGACAAACGTTTTACATAACTCGCCCATACACACCATGTGTTTGAACTTCAATAAAATATGTGGTTTATGTGACGTTCATGAGTCTAGTCTAAGTGAATTATTGAAGTTAGTATAATTTGTACGTTAAACTTACCTACTGTTAGTTTTGTATCATAGTTCAGTTATTTCATGTTATTTTCTTATGGTTACTTATTACTTTATTTTCGTTATTTTGCTATACGGCACACGATTTTAAATTGTATTCTTTATGTATGTTGACCTTTAAATGGAATAGCTTTCTGTTGGTCAATAAACTATTATTATTATTATTATATGAGCAATGGAATAATTTCTTACGAAGTATGTAATAGATACTATACTTACAGCTAATTGTTGTTTTGTTTTGTAATTGTGACGCCTCCTCATCTTTGCAATTGAACAACTATTTGATAAGCAATAACGTTATTTGATTTATATAAGTGGAATAATTGAAATTGTCATCAGTGTGGACAGGAAGAATATTCATTGGCGATACACAGCCACAATTATACTGACAGTACCTACTTGATGTGTGCAAATGTGTGGATCGTCTGCGAATATCCTCTTTGTTTTTATAACCAAGTGATCTCAATTTGTAAATTATGCCACAGCTGATTGGGGGTTTTGCTATCAACCCAAAAATATAATGTCGAACATTTTTTAAATTGTGCATTTTGATTTTTCATTCTTTGGAGATTTTCCAAGTATTGGTATATTCTCCATTTTTACAAAGGAAAACTCTATTTTGGTTTTGTCACTTACTTTGATCAAATATCCAGTAACTTTTACTTTCTTAGTTCAATTTTATACGACTATTGGATCTAGATTATACATGAGTTCTATTGACCACAAATTTATGACATTATTCTATTAGCAGGACCCACAACCTTTACATTTTATACGCCCTAGTTAGCGCGGTTTGAATATTTTTTTTATCTTTCAGCTTAAATAACCTTTCATTTAATGTTTGGAATACAAACGCTTATCTATTGAAATGAATTGCTGGTATTTTGTCACGAAGAGACATTTCATGAAGCAAATACAGTTAAAGTTCTTCGTATTCGAATGTGAGGATTTAATGCAAGGGTGCGAATTTTCATTAGTAAATTAGTAAGTAGATGAAGACATCGCGTGCACGCAAAGTTGTCCCTTTGTTACAAAGATAATGAGATGCAAGACAATGGACCTACTTTTTGTTGAATGCTCCAATCTAAATTTAAGAATTTTCTCCATTGTATGATTGGTAAAGTTTGTATCAGTTATTAGGAATGAGTAAATTTATGTATTGAATAATTTTGGTATAAGTTTACTGTTTACGTTTAAATTTAATAATGAACATTTGCCACGAAATTGGATTCGGTATTTACCTTTCGTAATATTATGTGTTGTACAATACGCTTAATTTTCTACTTGTTTTTTTATGATTACCTATTTACTCTGTTGTTTGCTTATTTTATTCTTTTATATAAATGTCAGCGCTTTCATGAACGTTTAGTAATAAATTGTTTTTTTTTTGTTACAAGTTACGCTGTCTTGTTTGCGCTTATATCAACCATTAACTAATATTTCCTCGATGTGAACGCATTTGGGCGAAGCTGAACAAATTAATGCATAATATAACCATGGTATTTGCAGATATACCAAAATAACGTGTTCGTAAAGTTACTCGCCGTTCCTGCAAATTATGTCTAACAGTTCTCTTCCCAAAAATACATCTCGTTGGTAAACTCTGTAAGACTGTTTTAAATTTGTGTATAGTATACGTACAGTGTAGCACTTAGGTTTCAATATCCTTGCTTGACATCTTTATCAAGAACTAGTTGAATTGTTTTAACATATTCAAATTACAGTAGCAAGTAGCTGTTTTTGGATTAGTACTTCGCTGGTTCAGTATATTTATTTATTTTTTCCTGAAAAATGTCCTTGATAATAATAATGAACACATATAAACCATTTAGAATATTACAGGGATTGGAGGTTTGTGGTAGTGAGTTAAAGGCCTTGGGTTCGAATCCCTGTCACAAACTGAATTTTTCTATATGTATAGACTAAATTGTGCTTGAAATATTTATGTAAAATAAATATGACAGCAACCAATTCGATAGATTTATTATGCTTTTCTTTTACAAGAAACTCCACTTCGTTGCAAGCTTTAAATAAAAAAATAAAAAATAGTTCCATGCATCCCGATCCCTCAAATAGGTTAGGTTACCAACAACTTGAGCATAATTGTGATTATCTCATCTAGGTTCTTCCATGATTCGAAAGATGAGTGAGAAATGCATTCATTATTGCCTATCGGGCTACAAAGTTGCCGAGTCAAAAATATCGACTCCTGAGTATCATTCACTTGTTTGTGGGTGCGTGAAGTTTTCCTATGGCAAATGTTGGACGCTCAGTCTTTTTTGAAGATCCCGACTTTCTGTCTATTCCAATTCCGGAAATGGCAAAAGTATTATATTTGATCTCTCTATTTGTGCCGAACGCTGTAATTTCACTACTTATTGAACCCTAATTAAATTAAGCTGTTTAGGGACTGCTATGGTGTCGTCTGTTTGAATGGAATTGCTCTCAGTAATGGAAACTAATAATACTTACTTACTATCGTTTTTATTATATAAGTGGAAAAAGGCATTACAGCATGAACCAGTTAATCAGTAAAAAAATGAAAGCACAACAGCATTATTACCATTGATATAATCTGTCAACTTACAGTTAGACACATTCACTTTTTCCTGCAATATATCTTTCAGAAACCACTTCAATTTTCGTAGCATGCTTCGTGGCACCATTGCAGCCAATATACATAAAAGATGCCAATGAATTAACATTTTTAATCTTCTTGAATGGCATTCATCTTTGACTTTCTTTGCACAGTCAGGTAGCAATTTGTTGCAAGAAATGCATAGAATGATCTATAGACAGATCCACAAGAGAGAGAGTTGCCGCTATCAAACAATAGCATTCTCCAACAAGCAAGTTTCTATTACGGTGAGTGATTCAAATGGTCACTTTCAGATACCTACTTTAATAAATATCAATTTCTTCAGTGGCAATTTAGTGTCTGGAAAGCACTTCATAATTTATCATTATGGTATATCGTTATTTTTAAAATACTGTCTTCATTTTTATGATCTTCCTCGGATTCTTTTTCCGCTATTTCTATATTTTATACACAATTTCCATGGGAACTATGGCCACTTTCCAATAGGATCATGATCTGTATTAGCTAAACCTTCGAAGTTCTACGACTCTCATTTAATTTGTTGTACAGATGTTTTTTATTCACTATCGAATGAAATTCCTAATTTACTAGTACAATTTAATTTATTCATTATTAAACTACATTTTTGACAGCCATCTTCTGATTTTCCAAATTGCTTCAAAGTGGGATTTGTATTACGCAGCCAACGTAGGTTGCATCCTCTAGGAGTGTTTTATATGACTTGTGTTCGTCGTAGCGAAAGATCAGCCGCTCTATGAGACCCCACAATATCGATACTCCTAAACCCAGTCCTTGCGATTGCGAGGTCATACGCTAAACCCAGCCCTTGCGATTGCGAGGTGTTACGCCTCACTACTGTTATTCAGGTTCATTTGTAAAACTGTTATTGTGTCTGCCATCTTGGTTTTGTTTCCATTTTCTCCTCGGCTTCCTTCAGCACATTTCCGTGTTCGGCCCCTTTATCCTGTGTATTGGCATCGCCCCTCGTATCTTCTCTGTCCGTCCGCACTACGCCTTATTGGCTCCTACTCACGACGGCCCTTCCCTCGCCCCCTCCTTACTACTAATTAGGTACTAGGTGATTGCCACAATTGAAACACCAACACTGCTCCGATCAGTGCCTCTACACGGCTCTGCCCTCCTCCCAGCAACATGTGGCATCGGATTAGGTCTTCCATGAATCTCGTGCCGCCGTCTCTAAATCAGCCCTAACGTATGCTTTTTGTCAAATCATTTCTTGAGGCGACATCTGCCGCCTGGTGCAACCCTATCTACCGCCTCCAGAACCTCCCTATCAGTGGTAAGGGAGTCGAAGTCTTGTAGGACAGCTCTAGTACCCCCTGTTTAATCCTTGGAGAAGCTAATCACAGTTTCGATCCCTAGAATTATCTCCGGGGCCTACGCCTCCTTTTCCCTCTTAATAACTCGTCGTCCGTGGATTCCATTTATGATTATGTTCACTGTTTAATTGTTTAGATGGTCCTGTACGACAGATGTCTTTTCCCAAAGGTTTTATAGTTTAACATCGTTGGATTTACGGTATCAAAAACAGAACCATTGGCGTATATGCCCCCCCCCCCTCCCGAAAGTTATAGCTACACCCCTGAACAAAACTAAAGAAGTACCCATATACACCCCAAATTCACAAAGTACAAAAAAAAAGTGTTTATGTTATTTTTATTTATCCACACTACCCTCTATTAACGCTATTTTGTTTATAGTATCCAAAGCAAAATTCCCGTTCCCGATTAGAATTTTTACGGTGACTCCGCCTTACGTGTCTATACTGTGAGTAAACTTGAAAATAATTATTTATTTTTCCCCACATCAGAGAGAAACCCCTAATTTGTGCTAGTTACTACACTGCACTCCGACACCCTTATTGGTAGTGTTTCCGGGTTGTGAAAACCACCTCTGTACTTGATTTGCCCTATAGAGTAGCCTACTAAGTAAAAAACAACAGAAAAGTATCTCTTCGTCCTTTAAAAACTTAAAACATTGTCCTAACCGTTTTATCAATGTAAATGTTTGTGACACTGTTATCGTTCAAAACACTTGTCCGTCAAAATTATGTCGCCCACCCTCGTGCAAGGTGTGAAAAGAAAGCACGTTTCGGGGGTGAGCTAAAATATGTTGCTTCGTTTTTATCCGACCTGTATTTACTGATTTGTAATTATCTGGAGAACTACACTGGGCTATTTTCTTCTCGAAACTCGACTTATTTTAGGGAATTTTGTGCTCTATATGGTGAAATAAAAATTTCTTACCTTATCCGCATCTTTGTCCTTTTTTTTGGTACAACACCTTTATCCTTTTCTTTACACCAAAACGCCATATTATCCGGGCTATTAAAAGATCGATTTCCGTAACCTAACAGTAAGTTTAACTGTCGCTGTGTATCGTTTTGGATGGATTTAAAAAAAGGTTTTTTTTTTAATTTACCAGTAGGTAAACGACGAAAGATAGAAAATAGGTATAGCAAAGTTAATAAAAAAGTTGAAGAGGTTGGTCGACCATTGGTGAATGGTGTTCCATTTGAAAAACCTAAAAAATTGATTGGAAAAATTGCGAATTTACAATTATTTTTTGACCACTCTGTACACAATCAAAATTCAAAACTTAGTCCAAAAAAGTTGAGTCCTTTAGCTTTGTAAATTTTTGAATTTCAAAATTCCAGCATTAAATCTGAGACGGTGGAAAGAGGGGTATGATAATAATGAAGTAAAAAAAATATTTAAGGACGATATAATAGTGACTAAGGAGGTCCTAAAAATGTAAAAAAAGTTATGCCAATTCATTTGAAAAGAAGTTAGTAGTTTGTCTACTTTAGTGTTGGGTCATCCTATATGTATATACCTACATGAAAATAATTGCTCTTGAACACCATTAATATTATGTATATCTACTATTTACACGTTAACACGTTAAGTATGTTTACATGTTAAAATCTGTTCGCTAAATAAAGATGATATCATGTGATCTCGTTGAATAAAAAAGTTACTGTCAGATTTTAATAAATGAAAAATTGATACAAGCGTTGATGACAATGTTTCATCCAAAACGTTAATAACAGTGTGAATGAATCACTTGTTCGTGAACCAAATAGAACTTCCTGTTCCTTCTTCAAAAAACAGTTAAACCTAGAAGGAAGGCTGCAACAATCTGTAAGTTTTATTATATAGGTAGGTACCTAAGTATAATAGATGTTTGCCCCACCCTGTATCTGCAAATAAAGTCAATTTATAAAATCAAGATTAGGTATGTAGTAAAAGTATTACCAACCTCGCCAAAGTCTGAAATGGAATCCACTTCGCTCCCTTGCGAAGGGACATACTTTACTCCATGACCAATTTAAGCATTTTTGCTGCTGTTTTCAGAAAATGATCCTATTGTAGTTTTCTTCTCTTTCCATTGCGAGCCGTTTGTCTGCAAAATTTCAAATGTATTATCAATAAACAGAATGAAACACAGCGAAAGGTTTTACTGTACCCCGCACATATCAACACACCAGCACAGGTAGTTTTTCTAGAAAAATATGTCACTAACAATCAATATTTCACTCACCGAAAGTATTAAAATTCTAACTAAAAATGGTATGCAACAAATCGACACAACGACTACCTTAAATATTTACTTCCACTCAATAATGCGTCGCTTACACTCACAGAACGTCAACAGCAAATGAAGGCGCCACCAAGATTTTGTTAAAATGCGTAAAAAACCAGTGAACTCTATATATAACTGGAAGAATAACGTCGAATATAAAAATTGACCCGTTCTGTTAGAGCAAGATGGACGTTAGTAGGGGGAATGCTATCCTTATCTTACTACATTTCTCTTATGGATATTAAAAATAATGTTTGGTTAAGACACTTAGACACTTATTTCATGATTAATTTTTAAATGTACAATTATAACATAAGTGTACGATAATTACATATAACAAGAGTGAAATTTTTAATATTTTGTGTTTATTTCTCATTATTAAGTATTAACCACGCCTTCGCACGTTTATACAAATACGTTAGAAAGAAATAGGTATCCACTACGCAGCAGCGGTGCTTGTCTAACAGTCGAGGACAAGTTACGAAACCATTTGCAGTAACCGTTATCCTTCCAGCTATATATAGAGTTCACTGAAAAAAACCAAAACATAACCTCTAAATGAGGATAATCTCTATAAATGATGCCGCAAGTACAAAAATTACTAGTGTCTCACAGTGACGTACTTTTCCCTAATCAACTGCTCCGAGAAATTACAGTATCTACTTGACTGTGCCCCCTGTAATTATTATCTCTTTCTAAATTTCGAAAAACCCCTGTATATTGCAATGAATTGCAAGGCCAAAAACGTTGAAATTACTCATGTCGTTAAGGAAGTATTTCGTTTCAAGTGGAAAATGTTTATTAAAACAAAAGCGTGGAAAATTTAAGATCGTTACAATTGAAACCTTATTATGCTGTGCAGGAAAAAGGGTATTTTATAAAACGATTAAAGATATTAAAATTCCTATCATGTTTTTGTCTATAGAAGTTTTATAAATTAAATGAAATGATCCCCACTAAATTAATAACGAGAAAACGCCGCCGCTCTACGGTTCGAATGAATTTCATTAATTGATCTACCTAAAATTAGTAACACCCCATTCATTCATTCATTTCATTTTAAATTTGACTACCCAGCAATTGTATAAAACACAATTTTCTCATCTGAAATATGTTTGATATGTCTGCCGTCGTAATTTACGTTTATGCATTGTAATTTTAATTCCGAAATCAAGTTGTAACAGTGACGTTTATTTTACAGATGATAATTCGAGCATCAGTATTCTTCCACTGGCTGCGCTCCTAACTGGGTCTCTACTTACACTAGGATTAGCGGTCTTACTTGTTATTGTCTTGGCAGTAAGAAGAAGTCGACATAGGCATTGTGCCAGATCACATTGCGGTCATCAACTGGAAATTTCTAAAGCTCCCAAAATGACCCCGCAAGCTTC
Source organism: Pyrocoelia pectoralis (assembly GCA_036250285.1). Lineage (NCBI taxonomy): Eukaryota > Metazoa > Arthropoda > Insecta > Coleoptera > Lampyridae > Pyrocoelia > Pyrocoelia pectoralis. The sequence continues at coordinate 31,993,581 of CM070075.1, read as the reverse complement.
CAGAACTAATTCCATGTTGGAAATTAACACTGGAGATCAAAGATACGTCGTTGCGTATACGTTAAAACCTGCCTCAGATTGTGTAAACCAACCGCCCATTTCTGTACCGATCGATCATCAACCGGACATTCTAAACACCCCGAGAGGTAAATTTTCTACTAAACAAATCGTAATTTGCATTGACAATTTTAAATCAGGCGCCGATGCAGGTACTCCCCCAAGTGCCGGAGGTGCTTTACCGAGGCCGGATGCGCTGTTCACACCAACAATGGAACGAAACAGACCCAACGCCATGTTTAACAGCTATGTAAGTTTAACTGTCGACAATTAAAGCTTAATTACGCCATTACATGTTTTTGCAGTGCCACGCAGAATTAACCTTATCTCCAGAAACATGTGCTATTCAAACTGCTACAATAGGTAGACCGCGTGGACGACCAAAAGATGTACCGCCGTTCTCAACGTTCGCTACAATGCGAAGAGATCACATTATAGCGGATTCTATACCGGGTCCTGAAAGTTGTGTGTAATTACCTAATAATAAACCTGTGATACAGTTATGCCAACTGTCTAGTAATTGTAAATGTCTGATTATATAACAATCGAGGACTGGCGAGCTTAAACGTATTTCTTAAGTTTTTACTAAAAAAAAAATCATCAACGAAGACAAGTATTCCTAATTTAAAATTAGTGATGTAATGATAGATGTAAATTAATTAAAATTAATACATCGGTTTGTGTTTCTTTATCAACGACGGCGTATAGTGACGTACTTTTCTGAAGTGAAGAAGACCCTTGGTATTTTATACAAATTAATAGTTTTAATGTAATGTTACTTATCTAAATGAAAATTTAAATGTAATTATCATCCCGTGCAGCATGTGATGCTCATAAATATTTAATAGAATTTATGGAGTGAAACTCTCTAAGACTGTTCTCAAACTAATTGCGTTTTGTAAGCATGTGTAAAATACTGCCATGTAAATGAAATTGTACATAGATAGTTAATTTTGTGTGTACGTATGAGCTTTATTATTGCTGTGCAATAATGGTATTTTTAATATGTTCGGATGGTACCATCTTTGAACTCCGATGTGTCATGTTTGAATGTATGTTCTTATAGTCTATTCCTATTGGTTTATATGATCTGCTTTATGTATATAATTATTGAAATACCTAACTCCATAAATAAATTTATGTCAGTTTGAGAGTAAAGAGATTCATTTAAAGATTGACATACAAATAGAAGAACCGGAGTAACACCTGATAAATTGTACTTACCATAGTAAATACGTACCGAACTTAAATCTGGCAACATCACACTCTAGAGAATTCAATCAACGTCCAGGTATGTGTAGACAGTCGATATGTGTTGATTGAAGAAATGCATCAAAATTTACTTTGATTGGACTACCACTGGTTTGGTAAAAACCTCCCAGAGAAACTGAATAAGTATACCATGTAAAAATACTAGAAATATTAAAACTGTGAAGCTGGAAGGGCTGGTGTGCTAGTGGTGGTGGTGCCTGATTGTGAAGTGAGGGAGGAGAAGGATTGTGTGGTCCTTCCATTATTCTGCCTTCAAGGTGGCTCTGATTCTGTGAAGTGTGGGCGTTCTTTTGTTGCTTGCCATTATGGAACGGTTCCTCTTAGTGGGGGGGATGTCTCGGAGATTCACCCCTCAACCTTCTGAGGCTCTCGCTTGGAACGAGCCCCGTCTTTACAATTTATAATTATGAAGTAAGAGCACTGCTATTCAATGTTTCTTTTAATATAATCAATGTCTTGCTAACACTGAAGATGTTTATCTCAAGAGAAGTTGCCATTCCAATTGCGAATCAACTCATTTATTCACTGAATGTCTTCCCGCGTGAGCACGCCTGATGTGTGTTCACATGTTCTTTTGCTAGAAATGTTATTATAATACCTTCCGCAATTTTCATGTGAATTGTTTTTCCGGACATGGCAAAAATTATTGAACAAAAGCAATGACAACAGTAGTGACAGATTGCAAAATTTCTACATTATTCAATAAGTACAGTGTTTTCAACAATGTTTGGGCCCCACGTGATCAATTTTAAATTTCGCGCTTAAAATATTCTTTCTTTAGGTTGGTAGCTGTTGTGCGCGTGTAAAGCCAAAAATAACTAAATTGTAATATTTACATTTTGCTTTATAACCTCATATTTTCTTTACTTCTGTTTGCTGTCTTTTCGAATTTCCTCTACATTATCTTGAGATCAACATTAAAAAAAAGTTCTTTTCAGAGCTCTTAACGTTACGAAGCTATTGTGATGTAAGTTAGCAATATTTTTTAATAAATTAATTTAATATTAATTGGTATAGTGATACTGTACAACGATGGTGTTTACATCAGAACAAGATGCCTTTATTTTAATGGCACATTTCCGCAGTGGTACCCGAAACCCTGATGGAACTTGGAGCTATTCGTTGCAGTCCTGTATTGAGCAGTTTTCAGAAGCTTTTCCCGATGTTAACATCGAATATGATGCATTTAAAAAACATAGGTTACGTCTTATTCCAAGGTACGAAAACAAGCACTGTATTTGCAAAGGCAAGTCAACGGGCAGGCCGACTGTTTTAACCGAAGAAGTTGTTAATGACATTCAACAAAGAATACAACAAAGTCCTAAAAAATCTATTCCACAATTATCCGTTCAAACAGGTACGATTAAATAAGCTAGTGTTTATGTAACGAAAAATATGAACATAATTTTTTTACAGGTTTGTCTACCGGTACTTGCCACAAAGCTTTAAAAAAGAGGTTACATTTGCATCCTTACAAAATTTCTTCTGTACAACAATTACATGCACCTGACTATAATCTTCGAGTGCAATATTGTCAATGGTTCAATGAACGTTTAAACAACAATAATTTGTTAGACTTAACATTTTATTCAGACGAAGCATGGGTACATTTGTCAGGTTATGTGAATAGCCAAAATTACAGAATTTGGGCAGCAGAAAATCCACACATTTACATCGAAACACCTCTACATCCCCAAAAAGTTGGCATTTGGGTGGCTATGTCAAGAAGGAGGATAATTGGCCCCATTTTCTTTTATGATACCATAAACGGAGAACGATACCGTGAAATTCTGCGTCAAGCTATTGAACAAAATTTACATGATGATGAACAACAACGAGGTTTTTTCCAGCAAGATGGAGCTAGTGCACACACCGCTAATGAAACGATTAGGTACCTGCAACAATTTTATGGCGACCGAATAATTAGTACCGGTTTGTGGCCTCCAAGAAGTCCCGATCTCACGCCCTTAGATTTTTTTCTGTTTGGGCGAATTAAAACTAATGTATTTAAAAATCGACTGCATACTCTCGAAGAATTGGAAGGAGCAATACAACAAGAGATTAACAATATAACGCCAATTGAACTTGAACGTGTGTTTGAAAATATGAAGCGAAGAGTTAATTTATGTCTAGAAATGAATGGTGGTCATTTTGAGCACCTTTTGTAAATAACAATAAATAATAAATTCTATTCTTGATTTTTTAAATCACCTTTCTTTGTAAACATCTTTTAGGTTAAATTAATTTATTTAATCTGATGTAAACACTAGTAACCTGTCTAGGGGAAATTAATGTTGAAATCAATGAATTACCAATCTTGTATAATTAGTTGCCTAATCGCCTGCAAAAACGTGGGGACGGTCAATTATGAAAACCCTGTATACTTATAACAACGGTTTTTTATTTCATCAACTACACCAACCGTCGAGAGCAATATTCCGGTTTCAATTTGAATTCCCCTCGAAATCAATCGAATGAAATCGCTTCACAAAAATCTTCCTCAGATAATACAAAATTCTCTCCAGAATTGTATGTTTGCGCACTTCAGAAAAGTAAATAACGAAAGTATCTATATGTTGTCTGAGCGTTTTAACAGACTTATCCATACTATCATTATCACAGTCGTATGTGTACACAGTGTCTCAATTTTCTCGTTTAAACGATTCTTTTAGTTTAATGTAATTCACTCTAGTCTCGGATCTCGCCTTCCTATGATTCTGATTCTCTTCTTACATCGAAACAGAGAATGACGGGATAATGATCCGTCAATGCAATTTTCAATAGGATGGGAATGGTTTTATGCTCTGAAATGGATGACATAGAAAATATGATCTAAGCGGGATCCACCTCCGTCATTAGGTCTTGGTTTGTTGAGTAACTTAATTGGCCAAAAGTGTTTAAATATTACTTTGAATCGGTTTTAACCGCCACATCAACCAGTATTTGATTGTCGATGTGTTTGTAATTTCTAAGGTAGTTGTGAAGGTTGTCTGTAAAAACTCCTTTATTTTTTTATTGCAGTTTGTACATAGCCCCAAGTAACATATTCATATTTTTAAAAGATACAGAAAATATTCTTAAAGAAATATTCAAATATTTATTTTTAAGTTCTGAAACATTTTCTAAATATTTTTAAAACATGCAAAAATCGCAATTGAACTGGTTCTAGGAAGATTTTACAAATATTTACACAAAATATTTTTAAAACATTTATTAATATTTCATACATATTAAAAAAACATTCAATATCAAACAAAACAAACATTCAAAAAAGGTTTATTACATATTTTTAAAAATATTTAAAAAACATTCAATATCAAACAAAACAAACATTCAAAAAACGTTTATTACATATTTTTAAAAATATTTTTTAATATTTATTACTTAGTAGATAAATATTTCTTTTTTAATGAAGAAAACATTTAAACAATGTCATTAGTATATTTTCAAAAACATTTAAGAAATACCAATACAAAAACATAACTAATATTTTTAATATAAAAGTTGTAACTATAATTTAAAATAAAAAAGTATTTCTATAGAAAATTAACAACAGAATAACAAATTCAAAAATTTACAATCTTAAAAAAAAACAATTTAAATCATTGCTTATTATCCTTAGTAGATTCTTCATCTTCTGCTATAAGACAAATAAAAACATTTACCAAAACAAGCAAAATAATAATTAATAGATCACTTACGCATGCGTTGCCTGAACTTAGCTCGTACTAACCAATTTCTTGTCGGTTCTATTATTTCAGCCTCAGTAGCATGTTTGGTTTTTTCATTCAACCTAACAGCACCTAAAAAATCATTTGTAATTAAAATTTAAAAAAAAGGTCACCTACTGATTATAAGTTTTGCCAATAGAAGATCTTTAAATTTTTTTTTGCCCTTCTGACCCTCCCAACTATATAATTGTCCGACATTATTTGACAAAATTGCAAATAAGATTCGTTTTGTAGTTTCCTTTATAGTTGTACCACCCAAGCGGGAAAGTTCATTAGCCTAAAACAATGTGTACAAACAATGCTAAATACAATAACATTATCTTACCAAAAGTGTCATTTCTGAAGGGGTTTTCAATACCTCTTCAACTTTTAATAACTCGTTATCATTTTTAATTGGAAACATCTCCATTTTTTTAGCGACATCTTCAACGGAAATGCCATCACCGCAATTAAAATTTTCCTTGTTATTGTCTTTCATAATCTGATCTTGATTTTCAACCATTTCTTTCATACGAGCATTGATGATATGCAATAAACGTAAAACTTGTCTCTCGAATTCTGAAATTAACCAAAAGAAATAAATACTTCAAATATGCGGAAAACTAAAAAAAATACCTCTATTTTCTTGAAACAACTGCTGGAATTGCAATTCAATATTTTCCAATTTTTTATAGATAGTATCTTCTCTTCCTTTTACATTAGCGTTACCTGCAATTTTTCAATCATATTAAAAAACAATGTTAATCTAGATAATTTAATTTACAAACCTTGTAATAACTCATTGCTCAGAAAGATTTCCTCGATATCTCCATAGTTTTGGCCGCTTTCATTCTGGCCATATGCCTCATTCTTCTCTTTACTGTTAAGAGACGTTGACTGAACTATATCTGTGTCTAAGAAACAAGATTATAATGTTATATAAGTAAAGTTTTACATTTTTTCTCATTTACAGTTCTATTACCTTTTGTAAGCTGCTGTTTCAGTTGTAATTGGTCAGACATCACCGATGGCATCACTGGATATAGTACACCATCTTCATCACAATCATAATCTGCATAGTTAGTTGCAGTCTTAGTACGCAATCCTCTTCCTCTAATTTCATCGGTTGATGATAACTCGTCCTTGTCCTTTGCACGATTACATTTTATTTGTGCAAGTAAAAAATTGTCTAAGAGGACATATCACAAGATAATTACTTCAATGTCAGTAAAGAAAACTGTCACTTACCATACGTTCCTAAAATTTTAACTTTAAATATACCCCAGGAGCAACCAGGAGACTCCTTATCTTTTATGGATTCCAACGTTTTTTTACGATTGTAGTTTTGTGGCCAAAAACATTCGGCTTCCACAATCCACGTATTCGGCACAACCTCTACTGTATTCTCCTTAATAAAAAGAACCACACACCAAGTCATTCTTATGTAGTATTGTTGATACACCTTAAAACAAATAAAAGCAGCACAGTATTGCAAAAAACTTGTATAATAATTATAAATTGTCTTAAAAAAAGTAATTCAACATTTATTACAAATTCAGTAAATTTAATGATAGATGAATATATCGGCCCTTAATCATACGTTTTCGCATGCTACATATGTAGTTCCATAAACAACAATTATATGCAGGTATAATAAAAAAAAATTATTGGCAGTGTAAAAGAGGAATGACTACTGCTTGGTTTTGTTGAAAAGGAATATAAAACATTTTAGATTTCAACTGTGATATTGAAAATACTTTTAATGAAGACATTTCAGAATTGCAAACCAAAAAAATATCCAAGTTTGATGAGTTGCATGGAATTGTAAAGAAATCTTGTTTTTTTTCAAATGTTTTTCCAATGACCACAAGTCCATTGGAAGAAGCAATATTACATACTTCAACAATTTCATTAGTATGTAATAAGGCATAACAATCCCTACAATTTAACTTTATTGTAAAATTGGGCATTTTTAAAGTTTTATATTGTGGTGACCGACAATTGTATAGTAGTGGTCCCTCAAAATGTTCATGACAAACTGATTCTTCTAATACATCATCTGTATAATCATTACGTTTCAAAAACTGATTTTCTATAACTCGATTCACAATTTGTTGCAAAGGTTTGTGATGTGTCCTCAACATATTTTTAATTGAAGACATATAATTTTCAAACGGAAATGCTGAAAAGTTATTTAAATTTCCAAATCTTAAAACGTCATCAGACAAATGCAAAAGATTATGTACATTATGGGACACAAAATCAGTTCCGTAAATATTTATTGCAACTTGTACAAAACATTTTAATAGTGAATTCGCATACGATATCATGTTAGGAATTTTAAGTAAGTCATTTCTACAAAGTACGGTAATTGCAACAGATAAACTTAAAAAATTGTTATATATAGATGGTTTTAAATTGTTTTTGAAAATAACTGGACCAATATAAAGTAAGAGCAATTTAAATTCAGTTGCTTTATACCTTTTGCACTCATAAAGAGATCTTGGTTTCCTTGCGAACTCCAAAGGTATGAAGTTTTTAATGTTTACTAAATGTTCTGAAGTGTTAATTACGTCTAAATGACATAATTTGAATGGTTGTTTTCCAAATATCCAACCATACTTTTTATGTGTTAATAATCTTTTTACTACTCCTAAATAAACCAGATGCATATGATCCAAAACTACATCATTAACTAAATCAAAGTTTGGTAACTGTGTTAATATTGTAGTTCCATTATGATAATATTCATCTGTCTGACTTCTAAATGATAAGTTTGTTCTCTTTTGCAAATATTCAGTTTCTGGAAAACAGAGAACATTATCTACCATTTCTCCTTCACTATTACATTTTGTACAAGAATGACTGCCAGTGTGGCCCTTAATGCGTAAACAAAATGACTTAGCTGGAACGTCGCAAATCAGCATTTTTATTTTAAAAGTGTACTTTTTGTTATTAATAATAGTAGATAAGTAATGCCGCTACTAACTCAATTTCTATTGTTTTCTCGTTCAAGGTCATGTCGGCAAGACGTTTCCGGTTCGCCTAACTCAATTTCTATTGTTTTCTTGTCAAGGTCACTTCTATGTGCGCTACTAACTCAATTTCTATTGTTTTCTTGCTCAAGGTCGGGTATTCCTCGGGCTCTATTAGGTGTTTTCTTTTTGCATTTTGTGGCACACTTAAATCACCTCTGTCAATACACACCATTCGTTTTATAAAAATAATTTGACTCAGTTCTCAATAACCCTATTCGTTTTAAAAGCTTTACTTAAGTTTTATATTAACCTGAGGCAGAAATGTCTGCATGACGCAAGGTGCTTCAATCACGTGATAATTGTGCATTTGCCTAACCCTGTGGCGATGCAAAAAGAAATCACCTATTGTCTTCCTGATCGGTGTTTCCGGTTGGAAACTTGGCTGCTTCCGGTTATGAACTTGGGTAGGCGTTTCCGGTTATGAACTTGGCTATTTCCGGTGGGTAACTTGGATAGCCGCTTCCGGTTATGAACTTGGCTAGGCGCTTATACCTGAAGCGGACTTGAGTCAGATTCCTGACAACCGTCTCTCACACTTCGAGCAAATTCAGAAGCTGCAGCAACATTTTTGGGCTAGGTGGTCTCTAGAATATGTAGCAGAATTACAGCAGCGAGTCAAGTGGCGTAAGAACTACGAGAACTTAAAGATTGGTGACCTGGTGATCATAAAAGAGGACAACTTGCCCCCTTGCAAGTGGCTAATGGGACGAGTAAACAACCTGCATCCAGGGAAGGATGGAATTGCGAGAGTCGCCACTATCAAGACCAAGAAAGGGCTCATCAAACGTTCCTTTGCCAAGATTTGTCCATTACCAACGAGCGATTTGTGACATTGTGAGTGTTTCGAAAGCGGTTGCTTTCAAGGTGGGGGGCAATGTTGGGTTTTTAACAGTGTGCAAAAAATATGTCCTTGTTCCTCCCACCTCGGGCTTCGAGTGCGGAGTGTGTAATGACTCAGTAATGAGCATGATTGCGGTAGTGACGTTTTTACCAAGCTAGCTTTCGTTACGCGTTGTGTGCTCACATAGCAACGCCATTGTTTTTTCTTATGTAGTCTTAAGTTAAAAATGCTTATTATAAAACATGTACAGATTTTAAACGATTTTACAAGAATGTACGAAGCTTGAGTTTTGTGTGTAACCTGGTTAAGTAAAATAAAAGGTTAAAACGTTAGCGGTGATGAATACAGTCCACTACCAAAAGAAACAAAATATCAATCAATTATAATCAAACAGTATAAGTATAATTTTTTATTTAAAAAAATTTAAAAAATATAAATATATTTCGAGAGACTTTTGTGGATTTTGGAGCTTGCCGAATTTCAAAAAAAAAAAATATGTTAGAAGCCCAATCATCATAATAACTGAAATTAAAAAAAAATTGTTAGATTAATTATTAAATTATTAGAATGATAATAATAATAATAAGTAGCCGCTAATATGGCAAGCCGTTTTAGTTTTTATTATACCTTAAACATAGGTACATCTCATTTTATGGGAATCTTTGGTCAAGTATTTTAGATAAGGAAAATTTGTCAATTTGAATTACCTATCCTTAACCAAAACTGCATTTTTATGTAGATTTTTCAACTCACAATACTATCCTCACTCACTATGGCTCGTGAATATACAATGTATTGCTCGTTGAAAAATCAGTCCCTTTCATCACCTGTATTGTAATATACTATTGTTAAAAATTGCACAAATTAAGATTGTTCATTTCTCTTCTATGTAACACTCACTACAAGCAAAAATATGTGTACGATGTAAAAAAAACATTATTACCCACAAAGATTATTTAAGTTTCGAGTCGAACTCCTTACAATAAATTTAACATGCATTCGATACTAAAAGTAAATAAAAAATCGCAATGCGATGCACACAGTCCATTCGTGTCAGATTGATTGAGGCAACGCAACTCCAAATATATTTTGATAAGGATTTTATCAATGCAATAGAAGTGAATGTGGGGGAATGGAAACAATTACATACATAGATATAAAATAATTTTTTTTTTACACAAATGTACAAATACTACATGGGACCATAATTTTTGGGAAATTCAGTGCACTGTACTCAATAGCATATGGTGACATCCCCGCTAGATTACCTGTTCCCAATTAACATCAATACGACTGCTTCATTTTTAGAAAAATGAACATATTCTAATAATATATAGGTAATAATAATATACTTACCACATCCCCACTTCCATCCTACATTGCGTCGATATCTAGAAGCAAAAAGGATTGTAAATCGTATGTTTTTATATGTTTCTAATTAAAAGGTAAATGGCCTCTCTCTTGACGTGAATTGGTAATAGTACATTAGAAACAAGTTTGATAAGAGAAGCTATATATTATCGCAAGAGTTCAAGTTTATACTATTCTATCCTTGTACTATTCTTGTTTCGTGTTTATATGACCTTCACAATTGAACTGTCCTTGCGATGCAATTTCTACATACCGGGATGATACACCTGTTCTTAACGCTTTACAACAATTATTTTTAATTTGCAAGCAATCGTTGCCCCGTTGAACTGTCTCCTTGCGATGCAATTTCTACCTACATATAGCAGGGTGATACAACTATTATAGCTTGAAATTGCAATACTAACTAGCATTTAGAATCGTGATAGCAGGTTTGTGGTGGGGGAACGAAAACACAACAATTTGTTGTTATCGTTTATTGTTTATGCTTGATAGATGTGGTACATCATATAGCATATAGGCATGAATCCATGGTTTGGGGTCACACTCACAAAGGGGTTGATTCAATAAATAAAACAAGGACTACCTCCCCTTAACCAATGAAATTTAATGATGAAAAATTGTTATGTTTTTAATAAAGCACCCAGTGAAGGCAAATCTGGCAGGTGGTAAAATTTTGACAGATAACTAATTGTATGCTAATTATTGTCTTCGAATATATAACAAATGTTCGAAGATTATTGTGATACCTGCGGTAACTGACCTTAACCAAAGGTGAAACAAAATTATACAAAAACCCGAAGGTACCTAACAATTAATTACTTAAAATGGAATTAAATTAAATGGGCGACATGTTTCGAAACATCCTAGTTTCATTATCAAGCATACAATTGGAAAGTTATCGCTATACATTTGGAATAAGTCATCACTTAATTGTTGTCGTTTAGGTGCATTAATAATGCCCGCAAACGAAAATAATCGTTCAACGGGGGCTTTCGTTTTGGCAAGCTTATTCATTGTTCCACTTCCTTTCCTACCCCTACACCATGAAATCTGATTTTAAAATCTGTTTTGAATACACGGAATCAAATATTTTGAATACCTGGATTCATTAGCTTTCTTTGTGAATACGAGGATTCAATTTTGAATCCAGGTATTCAAAGTATTTCAATACTGGAGCAATATTCAAATACGAAACCAGAATATGGGTTAAAAAAGTAGTCGCTTGAATACGAATACCCAAGTTAAAGCGTTGACTGTACATTCGTTCAGTCAACGGTTAAAGTTATATTCGAATACTATTTGAATATCGCTTATTACAAAGTATTCGAATACTACCCAAGTCTGGGTGGGACGAAGTAGTACCCATGCACGTATTTACCATATGGCAACAGTTTTGCTCCCAAGTATCCATAATAGCAACATATGTCATTCCTCGTTACATCATAAAGTCCCCATTTATAGCTACATTTGAAATTCATGGTTTCTGCGACGCTTCTGAGAGGGCATATGGTGCTTGCGTATATATAAAATCAATCAAGCAGAATCAAAGTGTAAAAACTCAATTATTATGCGCCAAATCCAAAGCAAAGCTTTACGGAATTCCATGAAGATACTGCGGTGCAACTCGATCATTTTTAAGTGCTCCTTAAGGTATAATTCCTAAGCGACGACTGCGGCGACTCCAGCCGTACGACGATAGCCGCGCGTGTCGCGCGCCCTGAGCAGTAACGACTATAGCCGACAGATCCATTCCTTAAAGAGCGACTAGAATAGTCTTGGACGTCATAGCAGATGCATCAGTATTGGGCTTAACCTATATTCTATTGCGAGAAGAAGAGGAAGAGAAGTTATTGTTGGCCAAGTTAAAAAAGATCGAAAAGCCACATCCATTATACTTATCAAGATGCGAAGAGGGGTTTCAAAACATTTTAATTCAGAGGCATTTTCTAAAGGATGATTCGATGTTCAGAAAGTTTTTCCGTTTGAATAGAGTCCAGTTTGATTACATATTATCATGCATCGAAAATTTAAAACGACTTAGAAAAAGAATCACCAAAACAGTAAACACAGATCCGGTCGTCGCGGCTGTTACGACTAGACTGCTCATGCTAGCAGTCTAGTCGTACGGCTTGAGCCGCCTCACTAGAGCCGCTTCCGTCGCGCGGCGCTAGCCGCGTCATAGGAATGGTTTTCGTTAACTTACATGCGAAGCAGTATGAGTCATAGTCGCGCGGCTACCGTCGTACGGCTGGAGTCGCCGCAGTCGTCGTTTAGGAATTATACCTTTAAATTTTAAGTAACCCATAACCAATGAACTGTATACTATACAGTATACAGTTCATTGCCCATAACTATTCTAAACTTAAGCGTTGTGCGGGGAAAACGGCCATTATTGTTTTGTTAAATTAAAAAAGGGAGATGTTAGGCATCACACCATACATGCATGCATTATACATGTAAGAATCCTGTATTGCAATCACTATATAATAACCGAGACGTGTGTATATGTTTGTGTTGCTGTGCACTTTTCCGACAGTTGCCGAATCCGGACGAATGCGGATGTTATATTTTAAAACCAAAGCTATTATAAATTTACAAATAACCTACAAATTAATGCTACACTACAAGCTACAATTATAGATACCCCCGCAACCACGTAAATATCTGCACTAATTTTTTTCAAAGTAAGTTTTATTAAACATTTTAGTATAAAAGTCCGTCATCTTATTGAAGCGGTATTTGTGTCTAAATATATTTTCTTTACTTAGAAAATACGTTCAAAGTTTCCTTATTGAGATTACCTACGTGTAAAATAGAATTCGCTATTTGTGCTTATTTTTGGGTGAAAATTTTGTGTAAACATGCAAAGTTTGTCTGTCCGAGGTCCTTAACCCATTTCGAACATTAAAACAATGCCAGAAAGTATTTTCGCGAAAATTTTCAAAATGACAAGTACTTATCGGAAACTTTTTCTCGGTAACATGGAAATTTAATTATTTCAAGTTGAAAAGTTATTCAAATGATGCAAAATGATTCTATTATGCCTCGCGTTACCATTTTAATAATAATAATAATAATAATAGGCTTTATTTGGGTAAAGAATTAAAGATACCTACATAAAATAGAAAAATAAGTAGGTAATGTTACATTACTAAACCCAAAGGGCGAAGTTCAGATAGGTTTTTTTAAAAAAAAAAAAAAACCATCTGCTGTTCCACTTAACCCAGTAAGAAAATTTAAATTAAATTAGTTTTGGTGGTTTGTCGCATCAAAATTTATAACTTAAATGCATAGGTACTTATGTAAATCAAAACAGAAAATTACTATGTGGCCTGCTTATTCAAAAGTATTGTAAATAAATGTTGTTTAAAATTATTTTGTGTCATTATTTTTAAGTATTCGGGTAGTGAGTTATATATATATGCAATATTATATGAAAACGATCGTTTAAATAGGCTGGTTTGATGTGATGAGATTGATAGAAGATTTTTTTTTCGTGTATTAAGGTTATGAATTTCAAATCTGTGTTTAATTTTATTAAATAAATATAAAGGAGTTTTATTTGAAATGATTTTATGAAACAGGCAGCTAGAATGTAACAACCTTCTATTTTCCATATTGAGCCAATTGATCTGGTTAAGCTTGTACGAGATACGTTCATATTTTTTAGTGCCAAATATTAAGCGGAGGCACGAGTTTTGAATGCGCTGAATTCTGGTAACGTCAGTTTTGTCTAGGCATGGACCATAGATGCTATCACAATAATCAAATTGAGACAGTACCAATGACTGGCATAACAACGTTTTGATCTTTTGACTAAAATAGTACCTATTATTAAAAATTAATCTCAATTGTGCATAACATTTTTGAACTGTTAATGATACATGCTTCTTAAATCGAAGACTGGAATCAATCCACAAGCCAAGATTTTTTACTGATTCCAAAATTGGTAGTGCTGTGTCATTAATTTTAATTTCAACGTCAGATATAACTGAACTTCTTTGTTTAGTTCTTCCAAAAAGCATAGCAAAACATTTTCTAGGATTTACTTTTAAATTATGTTGTTCCGATAATTCTACTAGATTATATAAGTCTTCATTAAGGTTTTTAACTGCATTTTTAGTATTGTCAGGATCAAAGACAAACAGTAACTGAGTGTCATCTGCGTAAAGGTGGTAGTCGCTGTATTTTACAATATTTTGCAAATTACATGTATAAAGAATAAATAACAGTGGTCCCAGTATTGAGCCCTGAGGTACACCTGAAACGACGGGCAAAGGCTTTGACATCGAATTATGTAAACATACCGCCTGTGTTCGATTACTTAAATATTGGTTTATTAACTTTACGGCATGTTCGCTGAATCCCACAAAATGTAGTAGCGCAATTAGAGTAGTATGACATATCGTATCAAAAGCTCTTGAGTAGTCAATAGAAACAAGAAAACATAATTTGTTGCTATCAACAGCTCTTATGATATCATCAGTGACATTTAAAAGTGATGTTGTGCAGCTGTGATTGGCTCTGAAGCCAGATTGAAGCTCGGGTAAAATTGAATATGAAGATATAAATTCTAGAATTTGTTTATACATAATCTTTTCAATGATTTTAGACAAAGCCGGTAATATGCTAATAGGTCGAAGATCTTTGAATTCATTAGGCTCTTTAATTTTAGGTAGAGGGATGATTTCATGGTTAAAATAAGGTGACCAGATTTGTAACTAGGGAAATCGGGACGGGCAGCGACGCGGGGGGTCGGGGGGGCGGTAGCCCCCCGAAAAAAGCGGCGCAGGCGAAAATTTGTGAAAATTTGAAGGTCACACACTTTTCTGACGATAACATTTTGTACCAATATGTACGATAGTAGACTCGAAATTTAAAAGTTAATATTTGTATATTATTTTTTTTTGTTTATTCTGACCGGCCCCCATGACTTACATTGAATGAGGACGCGCAAGTATTGCAGCGAACGTCCGAATCAGAGACAGTCTTTTAATAAATGGATATTCTTCTTGTAATTTAGGGTTAAAAACACATTTCCTTTTCGGCGGTGGCATACCTACTTAAACTTAGTCTTAGTAATTGCTACAAACACAAACTTAATTAATTAACATGCACCACTGATTAGTTGGGTAAAATTATTTAACTAACGGTCACTCAAGCCACAGAACATGCGCCCTCCGTACTCAAACCACAGTCTAACTCACTTAGTACGTAACAATGTAATGTTGGGAGTTACCAAGCGTGTAAAAGTTTGCCCCCCCCTCTAGGATTGTTATCAGTGACCCACTGAACAATATTAGAGGGGGGGGGAAAGTTGAACTCCCGCCATCTTGTCCGCCATTTTGAAAATGCCCCCGAACCTATTTTTGGCTATATCTCAGCAACCGTATGTCCAAATTGAACGTACGTAGACTCTAATTGTACAGTTTTGTATTCCTAAGATAAATTGTTATATAACCGAAATTGATAATCCTAGCGGATTTAATGTTTTTGGGCTTAAAACCTTAAATTATGGAATATGTAAAAAAAACGCTAAAAAACATATCACTTTTTATTTTATTATTATTAATCTTTTAGATTTCGCTTTTATGAATAAAATGCAAAAACAATCAACGAAATCCGAGCACTGGTTACGAAAATATACAAGATTTAGGAATAGGTAGCGCACCTTTGCTGAGTATACAATAATTGGTAGTTACAGATCAAATTGAAAATTTCATAAGTTTGTTCTCTACAAAATATGCGAATTAATACTAAATGCACACATTAATTAAATGTAATCAATTTTTGAAGGTAAGGAGCTTATAATGCCCAATTCGCGATTCCCTCGCCCTTATAAGAGTAATGATCGCCATGACATGAATCAGATCGGAAAGACCGTACCGGTGAAGAAATCGAAAATACCCGAATTAATACAAATTTTATAAATTAATAATTTTTTATATGTTTTTAAAAAGTTTTATGCGTTTCGCACCTTCTCGTTTATTTAATTAATTTAATTTAGGCTTTTAGGAAGAAGAGGTGACCATCAAAGAACCACTTTATGCAAACATTTGCAAAGAGCAGTGCAATTTAATGATTTTTTCCTGCAACTGCGTCGGTCTCCACAATTCTGCTTGTAACTACATTTAAGCATCTCAATGCAAGCGGCGCTGACTTCCGGAATTGTTATCCACACGGTAAGTTGCTCTCTTGCAATGTAATAGGAGAACGTCTTGTGTCGGGGGCATCATTTCTAAATTTTGGTTTCGGTGACAGAATATTAACTTTCGTTGTTGATTAATGGATTCTTAAATGTGGTTACAAGCAGAATTGGGGAATCAAAAATATACTGTATAGACTCATAAAAAAACAAAAACACAAGGTAATATAACTCAAAGAGGAATGAAGGGCAGCAACGGGAAGACGGAATACAACGCAGAACAAATAAACCAGATCTGGGTAAAGCATTTTCAAGAATTATTGAACACACACATGAAAAAGAAGAAAATACGCATACAGAAGCGGGTGATGGAGAAACAGAATCGCAAATACCAACAAAGGAGGAAATACAAAAGACAATTACGAAGATAAAAACGGTGAGGGGCCGGGAAAAGGTGAAACAAACATAGAACTCATTAAGTGCGCCGGTGAAGAAGTCTGAAAGAATAAGCAATTTGGTGAGACAGGTGTGGAGGGAAGAGAGGATGCCCAAGGAGTGGAAGGAGGCAGTATTTATACCAATAACAAAGGAAGGTGGTCCAGAGGAATGTGAATTTAATGATTTTTTCCAGCAACTGCGTCGGTTTCCACAATTCTGCTTGTAACCACATTTAAGCATCTCAATGCAAGCGGCGCTGACTTCCGGAATTGTTATCCACACGGTAAGCTGCTCTCTTCCAATGTAATAGGGGAACGTCTTGTGTCGGGGCATCATTTCTAAATTTTGGTTTCGGTGACAGAATATTAACTTTCGTTGTTTATTAATGGATTTTTAAATGTGGTTACAAGCAGAATTGTGGAAACCGATGCAGTTGCAGGAAAAAATCATTAAATTGCACTGCTCTTTGCAAATGTTTGCGTAAAGTGGTCCTTTGATGGTCACCTCTTCTTCCTAAAAGCCTAAATTAAATTAATTAAATAAACGAGAAGGTGCGAAACGCATAAAACTTTTTAAAAACATATAAAAAATTATTAATTTATAAAATTTGTATTAATTCGGGTATTTTCGATTTCTTCACCGGTACGGTCTTTCCGATCTGATTCATGTCATGGCGATCATTACTCTTATAAGGGCGAGGGAATCGCGAATTGGGCATTATAAGCTCCTTACCTTCAAAAATTGATTACATTTAATTAATGTGTGCATTTAGTATTAATTCGCATATTTTGTAGAGAACAAACTTATGAAATTTTCAATTTGATCTGTAACTACCAATTATTGTATACTCAGCAAAGGTGCGCTACCTATTCCTAAATCTTGTATATTTTCGTGTAGTCGAGGAAATAAAGCACTGAACCTACCAAATTTTTGTAGCAAGACGGATTGAGATGGGGTTTTTTGCATTCGCTTCCTAAATTTAGTAGGAAACTTTGTACCTACTTTTCATCATGTTTTTTTTCGAAATTGCATTTGTGCAGTCGAAAATGCATTCTGAAAAATGCATTTTCATAGAAAAAATTCATAACTTCGTTATTAACTTCTAGAATCGACTCAATTAGGGTTCATGGGGGTTTTCGAGGTCGGTGATCCCGAATATGACCTCCAAATTGCTTCACCGCCCACCTGGAGCTCAGGATGGCTGAGCAACGTCATCTCCGAAGCTTTTTCTGAAATTCACTCTCAAATGATTCTAGACATCTCATCCGAGGGTTTTTAAGGTTGCTTATTCCAAATCATGCATTGGAACCCGTCCCCCGCGTACCTGGTGCCCCGCATCCGAGCATCAACGTCATCCTCTTGAGTTTGACTGAAGTTTCAAGCCTATAGGGAACCGAAAGTTGTTTCCGAGTTTTTTTGGGTCGCTTAGATCGAAACTAGTCCCGGATACTTTCTAACGGATACCTGGTGCACCACACCGCGGCAGCATCAACGTCATCCCCTGGAGTTTCGCTTGAACTTTTCGCTCAAATGCTTTCATTCTAATGCTTGTTTCATCATATCATATCATATCACGTGGACATATTCATTTTGTGAAATAAAATTGAGATATATATAAAAAAATGTAAGTTTTGTTTAATAACATTATCCTCCAAATGTTAAAAGTTAATATTATAAAAATTTAGTGTAAATTTAATTTAATTTAATTTGTTCCTTTTATTACAGATTAAATTTGTATGTAAAACTCCTAATATAAGGTTGGTAGTTAGAGTAGTTTCAAAATCTCGTGGAGAACTTCGGAATCCGCCTCTGCAGGCGGGCTATGTACCATGCACGGCGGGTCAGGTCCAGATAGAGGTCCTGGAAGAACTCCGTCCTAGCAATTACAAATTATTTTCGGTTACTAGGCTTGAAATTTTAGTGCAACTCCAGAGGATGACGTTGATGCCGCCGCGGTGTGATGCACCGGGTGTCCGTTAGCAAGTATCCGGTGCCACATTCAACCTAAGCTACCCAAAAAACCCCGGAAACAATTTTCGGTTCCCTATAGTCTTGAAACTTCAGTGAAACTTCCAGAGGATGACGTTGATGCCCGGATGCGGAGCAACAGGTACGCGGGGGACGGTTGCCGATGCCTGATTTGGAATAAGCAACCTTAAAAACCCTCGGATGAGATGTCTAGAATCATTTGAGAGTGAATTTCAGAAAAAGCTTCGGAGGTGACGTTGCTCAGCCATCCTGAGCTCCAGGAGGGCGGTGAGGCAATTTGGAGGTCATATTCGGGATCAGCGACCTCGAAAACCCCCTCGAACCCGAATTGAGTCTACTCTAGAAGCTTATAACGAAGTTATGAATTTTTTCTATGAAAATCCATTTTTCAGGATGCATTTTCGACTGCACAAATGCAATCTCGAAAAAAAAACATGATGAAAAGTAGGTACAAAGTTTCCTATTAAATTTAGGAAGCGAATGCAAAAAACCCCATCTCAATCGGTCTTACTACAAAAATTTGGTAGGTTCAGTGCTTTATTTCCTCGACTAGTAACCAGTGCTCGGATTTCGTTGATTGTTTTTGCATTTTATTCATAAAAGCGAGATCTAAAAGATTAATAATAATAAAATAAAAAGTAATATGTTTTTTAGCGTTTTTTTTACATATTCCATAATTTAAGGTTTTAAGCCCAAAAACATTAAATCCGCTGGGATTATCAATTTCGGTTATATAACAATTTATCTTAGGAATACAAAACTGTACAATTAGAGTCTACGTACGTTCAATTTGGACATACGGTTGCTGAGATATAGCCAAAAATAGGTTCGGGGGCATTTTCAAAATGGCGGACAAGATGGCGGGAGTTCAACTTTCCCCCCCCCCCTCTAATATTGTTCAGTGGGTCACTGATAACAATCCTAGAGGGGGGGGGCAAACTTTTACACGCTTGGTAACTCCCAACATTACATTGTTACGTACTAAGTGAGTTAGACTGTGGTTTGAGTACGGAGGGCGCATGTTCTGTGGCTTGAGTGACCGTTAGTTAAATAATTTTACCCAACTAATCAGTGGTGCATGTTAATTAATTAAGTTTGTGTTTGTAGCAATTACTAAGACTAAGTTTAAGTAGGTATGCCACCGCCGAAAAGGAAATGTGTTTTTAACCCTAAATTACAAGAAGAATATCCATTTATTAAAAAGACTGTCTCTGATTCGGACGTTCGCTGCAATACTTGCGCGTCCTCATTCAATGTAAGTCATGGGGGCCGGTCAGAATAAACAAAAAAAAATAATATACAAATATTAACTTTTAAATTTCGAGTCTACTATCGTACATATTGGTACAAAATGTTATCGTCAGAAAAGTGTGTGACCTTCAAATTTTCACAAATTTTCGCCTGCGCCGCTTTTTTCGGGGGGCTACCGCCCCCCCAACCCCCCGCGTCGCTGCCCGTCCCGATTTCCCTAGTTACAAATCTGGTCACCTTATTTTAACCATGAAAATGGTAACGCGAGGCATAATAGAATCATTTTGCATCATTTGAATAACTTTTCAACTTGAAATAATTAAATTTCCATGTTACCGAGAAAAAGTTTCCGATAAGTACTTGTCATTTTGAAAATTTTCGCGAAAATACTTTCTGGCATTGTTTTAATGTTCGAAATGGGTTAAGGACCTCGGACAGACAAACTTTGCATGTTTACACAAAATTTTCACCCAAAAATAAGCACAAATAGCGAATTCTATTTTACACGTAGGTAATCTCAATAAGGAAACTTTGAACGTATTTTCTAAGTAAAGAAAATATATTTAGACACAAATACCGCTTCAATAAGATGACGGACTTTTATACTAAAATGTTTAATAAAACTTACTTTGAAAAAAATTAGTGCAGATATTTACGTGGTTGCGGGGGTATCTATAATTGTAGCTTGTAGTGTAGCATTAATTTGTAGGTTATTTGTAAATTTATAATAGCTTTGGTTTTAAAATATAACATCCGCATTCGTCCGGATTCGGCAACTGTCGGAAAAGTGCACAGCAACACAAACATATACACACGTCTCGGTTATTATATAGTGATTGCAATACAGGATTCTTACATGTATAATGCATGCATGTATGGTGTGATGCCTAACATCTCCCTTTTTTAATTTAACAAAACAATAATGGCCGTTTTCCCCGCACAACGCTTAAGTTTAGAATAGTTATGGGCAATGAACTGTATACTATACGTACCTGGAATGGACCCACGCCGTATTTCAACAATAAGTTTTTGTGTCAGGGGCAAACAGAAAAAGAGGACGGTAACCTGTCTTTGTCAATCTCGTTGTAATAAGTTTGGTAAATTCTCCGTCGCTTGAATAAAGTATAATAAATAATTATTGGGTAGCGATCTTTCTTGTGTTGAATTTATATCGTGTAAAACGTACGAAATGGTTATTTATTATTGTCTTTCAACAAAAATTTTACGTTGACAATTTTTTCCTTATTTAGCTTCTATTTGTGAAGGACAATTTACTTTAAAAAATAAAAATCCAATTTTATACTATAATTTCTTTAATAGCATCAAAATAATTCTTTTAAAAAGGTGAGAATTGAGTGCAACTTATGTATCTAAATAAGATAGAAAGAGATAAGTTCACGTCCACACTGCGGGTTGCCTAACTTCAAATTTTGCCTCACTTTCATGGATTTACGCATCCCTTCCAGGTACGTATAGTATACAGTTCATTGGTTATGGGTTACTTAAAATTTAAAGGTATAATTCCTAAACGACGACTGCGGCGACTCCAGCCGTACGACGGTAGCCGCGCGACTATGACTCATACTGCTTCGCATGTAAGTTAACGAAAACCATTCCTATGACGCGGCTAGCGCCGCGCGACGGAAGCGGCTCTAGTGAGGCGGCTCAAGCCGTACGACTAGACTGCTAGCATGAGCAGTCTAGTCGTAACAGCCGCGACGACCGGATCTGTGTTTACTGTTTTGGTGATTCTTTTTCTAAGTCGTTTTAAATTTTCGATGCATGATAATATGTAATCAAACTGGACTCTATTCAAACGGAAAAACTTTCTGAACATCGAATCATCCTTTAGAAAATGCCTCTGAATTAAAATGTTTTGAAACCCCTCTTCGCATCTTGATAAGTATAATGGATGTGGCTTTTCGATCTTTTTTAACTTGGCCAACAATAACTTCTCTTCCTCTTCTTCTCGCAATAGAATATAGGTTAAGCCCAATACTGATGCATCTGCTATGACGTCCAAGACTATTCTAGTCGCTCTTTAAGGAATGGATCTGTCGGCTATAGTCGTTACTGCTCAGGGCGCGCGACACGCGCGGCTATCGTCGTACGGCTGGAGTCGCCGCAGTCGTCGCTTAGGAATTATACCTTAAGGAGCACTTAAAAATGATCGAGTTGCACCGCAGTATCTTCATGGAATTCCGTAAAGCTTTGCTTTGGATTTGGCGCATAATAATTGAGTTTTTACACTTTGATTCTGCTTGATTGATTTTATATATACGCAAGCACCATATGCCCTCTCAGAAGCGTCGCAGAAACCATGAATTTCAAATGTAGCTATAAATGGGGACTTTATGATGTAACGAGGAATGACATATGTTGCTATTATGGATACTTGGGAGCAAAACTGTTGCCATATGGTAAATACGTGCATGGGTACTACTTCGTCCCACCCAGACTTGGGTAGTATTCGAATACTTTGTAATAAGCGATATTCAAATAGTATTCGAATATAACTTTAACCGTTGACTGAACGAATGTACAGTCAACGCTTTAACTTGGGTATTCGTATTCAAGCGACTACTTTTTTAACCCATATTCTGGTTTCGTATTTGAATATTGCTCCAGTATTGAAATACTTTGAATACCTGGATTCAAAATTGAATCCTCGTATTCACAAAGAAAGCTAATGAATCCAGGTATTCAAAATATTTGATTCCGTGTATTCAAAACAGATTTTAAAATCAGATTTCATGGTGTAGGGGTAGGAAAGGAAGTGGAACAATGAATAAGCTTGCCAAAACGAAAGCCCCCGTTGAACGATTATTTTCGTTTGCGGGCATTATTAATGCACCTAAACGACAACAATTAAGTGATGACTTATTCCAAATGTATAGCGATAACTTTCCAATTGTATGCTTGATAATGAAACTAGGATGTTTCGAAACATGTCGCCCATTTAATTTAATTCCATTTTAAGTAATTAATTGTTAGGTACCTTCGGGTTTTTGTATAATTTTGTTTCACCTTTGGTTAAGGTCAGTTACCGCAGGTATCACAATAATCTTCGAACATTTGTTATATATTCGAAGACAATAATTAGCATACAATTAGTTATCTGTCAAAATTTTACCACCTGCCAGATTTGCCTTCACTGGGTGCTTTATTAAAAACATAACAATTTTTCATCATTAAATTTCATTGGTTAAGGGGAGGTAGTCCTTGTTTTATTTATTGAATCAACCCCTTTGTGAGTGTGACCCCAAACCATGGATTCATGCCTATATGCTATATGATGTACCACATCTATCAAGCATAAACAATAAACGATAACAACAAATTGTTGTGTTTTCGTTCCCCCACCACAAACCTGCTATCACGATTCTAAATGCTAGTTAGTATTGCAATTTCAAGCTATAATAGTTGTATCACCCTGCTATATGTAGGTAGAAATTGCATCGCAAGGAGACAGTTCAACGGGGCAACGATTGCTTGCAAATTAAAAATAATTGTTGTAAAGCGTTAAGAACAGGTGTATCATCCCGGTATGTAGAAATTGCATCGCAAGGACAGTTCAATTGTGAAGGTCATATAAACACGAAACAAGAATAGTACAAGGATAGAATAGTATAAACTTGAACTCTTGCGATAATATATAGCTTCTCTTATCAAACTTGTTTCTAATGTACTATTACCAATTCACGTCAAGAGAGAGGCCATTTACCTTTTAATTAGAAACATATAAAAACATACGATTTACAATCCTTTTTGCTTCTAGATATCGACGCAATGTAGGATGGAAGTGGGGATGTGGTAAGTATATTATTATTACCTATATATTATTAGAATATGTTCATTTTTCTAAAAATGAAGCAGTCGTATTGATGTTAATTGGGAACAGGTAATCTAGCGGGGATGTCACCATATGCTATTGAGTACAGTGCACTGAATTTCCCAAAAATTATGGTCCCATGTAGTATTTGTACATTTGTGTAAAAAAAAAAATTATTTTATATCTATGTATGTAATTGTTTCCATTCCCCCACATTCACTTCTATTGCATTGATAAAATCCTTATCAAAATATATTTGGAGTTGCGTTGCCTCAATCAATCTGACACGAATGGACTGTGTGCATCGCATTGCGATTTTTTATTTACTTTTAGTATCGAATGCATGTTAAATTTATTGTAAGGAGTTCGTCGACTCGAAACTTAAATAATCTTTGTGGGTAATAATGTTTTTTTTACATCGTACACATATTTTTGCTTGTAGTGAGGGTTACATAGAAGAGAAATGAACAATCTTAATTTGTGCAATTTTTAACAATAGTATATTACAATACAGGTGATGAAAGGGACTGATTTTTCAACGAGCAATACATTGTATATTCACGAGCCATAGTGAGTGAGGATAGTATTGTGAGTTGAAAAATCTACATAAAAATGCAGTTTTGGTTAAGGATAGGTAATTCAAATTGACAAATTTTCCTTATCTAAAATACTTGACCAAAGATTCCCATAAAATGAGATGTACCTATGTTTAAGGTATAATAAAAACTAAAACGGCTTGCCATATTAGCGGCTACTTATTATTATTATTATCATTCTAATAATTTAATAATTAATCTAACAATTTTTTTTTAATTTCAGTTATTATGATGATTGGGCTACTCGCATATTTTTTTTTCATGAAATTCGGCAAGCTGGCATATCCAAAAAAGTCTCTAGAAATATATTTATATTTTTTAAATTTTTTTAAATAAAAAATTATACTTATACTGTTTGATTATAATTGATTGATATTTTGTTTCTTTTGGTAGTGGACTGTATTCATCACCGCTAACGTTTTAACCTTTTATTTTACTTAACCAGGTTACACACAAAACTCAAGCTTCGTACATTCTTGTAAAATCGTTTAAAATCTGTACATGTTTTATAATAAGCATTTTTAACTTAAGACTACATAAGAAAAAACAATGGCGTTGCTATGTGAGCACACAACGCGTAACGAAAGCTAGCTTGGTAAAAACGTCACTACCGCAATCATGCTCATTACTGAGTCATTACACACTCCGCACTCGAAGCCCGAGGTGGGAGGAACAAGGACATATTTTTTGCACACTGTTAAAAACCCAACATTGCCCCCCACCTTGAAAGCAACCGCTTTCGAAACACTCACAATGTCACAAATCGCTCGTTGGTAATGGACAAATCTTGGCAAAGGAACGTTTGATGAGCCCTTTCTTGGTCTTGATAGTGGCGACTCTCGCAATTCCATCCTTCCCTGGATGCAGGTTGTTTACTCGTCCCATTAGCCACTTGCAAGGGGGCAAGTTGTCCTCTTTTATGATCACCAGGTCACCAATCTTTAAGTTCTCGTAGTTCTTACGCCACTTGACTCGCTGCTGTAATTCTGCTACATATTCTAGAGACCACCTAGCCCAAAAATGTTGCTGCAGCTTCTGAATTTGCTCGAAGTGTGAGAGACGGTTGTCAGGAATCTGACTCAAGTCCGCTTCAGGTATAAGCGCCTAGCCAAGTTCATAACCGGAAGCGGCTATCCAAGTTACCCACCGGAAATAGCCAAGTTCATAACCGGAAACGCCTACCCAAGTTCATAACCGGAAGCAGCCAAGTTTCCAACCGGAAACACCGATCAGGAAGACAATAGGTGATTTCTTTTTGCATCGCCACAGGGTTAGGCAAATGCACAATTATCACGTGATTGAAGCACCTTGCGTCATGCAGACATTTCTGCCTCAGGTTAATATAAAACTTAAGTAAAGCTTTTAAAACGAATAGGGTTATTGAGAACTGAGTCAAATTATTTTTATAAAACGAATGGTGTGTATTGACAGAGGTGATTTAAGTGTGCCACAAAATGCAAAAAGAAAACACCTAATAGAGCCCGAGGAATACCCGACCTTGAGCAAGAAAACAATAGAAATTGAGTTAGTAGCGCACATAGAAGTGACCTTGACAAGAAAACAATAGAAATTGAGTTAGGCGAACCGGAAACGTCTTGCCGACATGACCTTGAACGAGAAAACAATAGAAATTGAGTTAGTAGCGGCATTACTTATCTACTAATAATAATGCCATTGTTGGTTAAGTCAACACATTCATAGACAAAGTCTTTTAAGTAATCGTTGACTGCTTTTGGTTTTTCTTTACCGTAATATAATGCAACCATTATAACAGCATTTTTTAAACTAGGTTCCAACTGAATCAAAATTGGCCAAAAACAATCTGACGAACTGTTGCTAATTGGTAAACCATCAATGTTAAACGATATTTTAAGATCAGAGATATTTGAGGGGATACTATAATTGAACTGTTTGAAATGATTTACTATGCTTTTTGCAACACCAAAATAATAATAAATTCCTGGCTGTAGTTCTTTAACTTCGATATTTTGAAGGGTGTTTAAAAGTGTTCGTGGATCTTTCGGTAGGTTGTGAAAAGTTGTAATGTCATCTTCATTTCTTAGCATACCAAGAAGCCTTTTTAAGGTAATATGAGGAACCCCTTCCTCAACAGCCCACTTGGCAAGTTTTGAGTCAAAATTTTCATTGAATGATCTTAAATCACTTCCAAAAATTTTTTGGGCATGAATTATTGCAGTATCAACATTTTCATTGACATTTCTATTACTATAATTGCGGTAAGAGTTTTCATCGTGACAATTAGTATTTAATGCATGCAAAGTTGAATTTAAAGTTGCATTGTACGTATCCGTTTCATTTATCGATTTTGAATTACCCCCAGAAGTTGATGCATCATCCAACAGGAATGGTGTTTTATTTAAATGATTCAATTCTAAGGAATTATGTTTGGTATTTAGGTCGGATATAACGGATAACCCTTCTAAAATAAGCATAGATGAATTAGTACTTTCATGTACACTTTTATAAAAATACCGTTTCTTACTTATGTCTTTAGGCATATTTATTATTTAGTTGAATGAATGTATAGAGAGATGTTATTATAAAAATAAAAGTTGAAAAAGTAACTATATGATCTGTGAACTACAACTACCTACGTTTTAAATATGGATTAGTACACAGCGTACACAAGGCTTACCTTATTTATAAGATGGACAATTGATGGATTGATGCACCAATATAAGAAAGAATAAAAATAACGTATAAATTATCTTATAATGGCAATGTCACACAAGAAAATAAAGCGCGGGTAACAACGTACAGACAACATTAATAGTGTGGTTATGTTCTAAATTCAGTAGCGTAGTACCACTTCAACTTCTTATTCCACGAGTCAGTGGCGTAGAATAAAACCAAAACAATATATAGCTACACAATATTTTTTTTAAGTAAACTAGAAAATCGAAATATGACAGATTAGATTACATTTATACGTTAATTAAGAATTGCCCAAATTAATTTAATTATTTACGTATACATACAATTATTTTAAGAATATGTTACATTTTGTCCTGTAAAAATGTTTTATTAATTTTTACCTAAAATGTTTTTGATGGTCATAAAATATTTTAGTAAGGATTTAAAATATTTTAAACTAACTGAAGAATAAATATTTTGGTAAAATATTTATTTCATATTAATTTATAATGCCGAATATTTTTTGAACGTTAGTAACCATTTTTGAAGATTTATTAAATGTTTCTTGTTACAGGGGCATGTATAATCATTTTTTTGTTTTGTTGTTTTATGACCAATTGCACTACCGTGATGTTCCCTAATTTTACCAAGGCACTGTGTTCCATTATATTTTCTTTTTCATAAACAACTCTCCCATCATTTTGGTTGGCTGTTTCGTAAATCATCTCGTATCCGGGTTTTTGGAAGAATTTGGCTTGAGGTAACTTCCAGGTTCTCTGCATGTGATCACATCAGATTTGTATTGGTATGAGTCTATGAGCGTCAACATGAAAATGTTTGTTTAAGCTTGATATATTAAAGTAAAATTTTTCTATGGATTGGTAGGCTTCGCAATTTGCTATATCGAAGGCTGCGTGCGACGTTTGATATTTCCGGTTGTAATTTTGGTTCACGTGTGAGCAGTTGATACATTTTTTTATACATTTAGGGAAGGCTTTGAATTTGTGATTTTCTGCACAATAAGCACACGGTCTGGATTATCTAATTTGATTGAACATGTTTATATCCGTTACAGTTGTTACATCTTCACAGATTTCCTAATCTAATAACACTTTACCGGATGGCATCAGTTTATGGAACAACTTAGGTGGGGTTTCCATATGTAGGTAGTGTAAAAGATTTTTTTCTTTATAGAGCTTTTATAAATTATTTTATCATTTTTGTCGCTTACCTCCAACTACTTCAGGTTATGGAATTCCACCACATCACATTTTGTTACTTTCGGTGATGTTATCAATGGAACCATCGCATAATGAAGTATGGTATCGTTGATTTTCGCCCTGAAAATTGGTGTACCACAAACTATGTTTTTTGTGTATAGTTTAAGGGGTAGTGTTACAGTACATGTAAACTTATTTTGTGTGGTCATTAATGTAACCTTCTGCTACCGTTGTGGACTTCCAACCCCCATGCCTTTTCAAGGTAGTAATATCACCACCCGCATCAACTAAAATCGTAGCGGACGTTCTTCGGAAGCTATGTTCTGGGTTTGGTAGTTTCAAAAAATTGGCAATATCTCTACCCATTTTTATAAAGGAATTAATGCCAATTTTTTGTTTTGTTAATTTTGCGTTTCTCATCTGGAGAAACTATGTCACTTTTCACTTCTCTCGTAAGCATATATTCTTTACACCTTTTGTAAAACTCGCCAGTTATTGTAAATTTGCGTATAATTTTTGTTTTTGTATTAGTGACTGTAACAAGTAGTGTTGTTCCCAAATTTTGAATTTCGCTAATTTTCATGTTATATAGTTCAATTGAGCGGCAAGCACCCATCATTCCCATTATTAATGCAATCTAGAAAAGATATACGGTTAGTTCACATTAGTAAAAATATTTAACCCTTACTTTTGTTGGAAGATAGTAATCATCCATCGCAGACTTTAAAAATTTATTAATATCCTCTGAAGTAAAAGTGTTTATCTTTTTTGGAACATATCCCTCCGACTGTAGTTTAGCATATTTACATTTTCGTTTAAGCTTATTGTAATTTTGAGCATGCTGCCACAATGTAGAACATTGGTATTTTACATTCAAACTCCGCAAAGTAAGCAAGGATTACAGATTCCGATGTAGATTCCACATTTTTGTCTTTTATTCCATTTACAAAACCTCTCGTATGCACTCAAGTAAAGTTTTTTAGACTTACTTGGTAATAACTCGAGCGATGCTAATTCAGCTGCTTGCGGAACATCGGGTGGCGTTAATGTTAACTGCTCGTATAGTAGACGCAATATCCATTTTACTTTATACAGTAGAACTTAGATTAAATAAATGGAACAGTAGAATGAACTAAATTTAAATAAAAATGTAATTTATAATAAAAAGACCATGTGTGTGGAAAGATCTCTCTGCAGCTTCACAACGTGCTTGCCGCTTCGCCGCAGGATTCCAGTATAATAGTACGCCTTCAATTAAATTGGTGGCATTAACAGCTACTCTGTTAACTGTATTTGCAGGTTTTCAAAAATTAGACTATTTTTAATTGTATCGTACATATTGTATTCTTTATCTTTTGGTCCGTTACAAAAGGGGCATTTAGAAAATCGATTCCTAGAGAAGCAATTTTTTCGTTTGCGTTTTTTGCTTCGATCGATTTTCGGCATTCTCTTATTTTCTCTTCTTAGAATTGTAATAAAATGTGCTGTTCTTATTTTGAGCAATTGTTGTGGCAACCATGGCAGCAGTTTCAAAGAATCTTCTAAATAATGCACTCTCGTCCTTATATAATTTAAAGTATAATTCTCATTATCCGGAACTTTTCGGAACAATGATATAGCTGCTGCAAGTCTTTGTTTCAATCCCTGCTATTTCTTCAGTAGTTTTTCTATCGTTTTCTGTAAATGTAAAAATTGTTTGAAAAGCATCTCACGTAACCAAGAACCTTTTTGAGAAAAGCTCTGTTCGATTCCATTACCTACATAGTCTAAGCCTTCTCTAAAGCTTTATTTTTTCTCGCACTTAGTTGTAACAAAATCCTGCGCTTCTGGAGCATCATCCATAGGAAAACTAATGCGCCTTTTTCTTTTCTCTTTTATTTGTATGTTATGTTGGTGACAATGTCCATTAATATTTTATTATATTATTCTTCAAAATAACAATCTTTTTTATATGCTTCTACAGTTCTGGACGTTTTCTGCTCATGCGGCACTTGTTTAAAGAAAAAAAGCTTATCTGAGAAATGTAAATTAATGGTAGGTATTTTATTTGAGGAGCCAAGACGCTACGAACAGGGGGTACGTTCGTACTATCATAACAACCGTGAAGCCGCCAGTAAATCCAATCTGTATTCGAGGTGTATAATTTGCTTTTTCGATTTGCAGTTGACGCAATTTTTACATTATAATGCTTTTACGTTTAGCTGGTTTTGATATCTTCCATCTTTTCTCCCCATTTAAAAAAAAGTTAAATCCACAAAAATAAGATAATAGAAGATATAAATGTCCCTTGCTCATGGGTGAAGTTAGGTGAACAGATGTGGGGGGGCGAGGGGGACTCAAGTCCCACAGATAATATGAGAAGAAGTATGTATATGTGTATAACGTATATAGTTTTTTTAAGATGTCATGGTAAGGAAGGGGGCTAAATTGAATTTTGGGAGGGCTTAGCACCCCCAAGCCCCCCCTTAACTTCGCCCATGCCCTTGCTTCCTGTTCCAAACTTTGTGATTGACGTATTAGTGCATGTAGTACAACGAAACACTGAAAAGCACGCACAGTCACGAAATGACCACACAAATATGGTCCCAACAGCGGAACAAAATTGGAAATCCAATATCGTAAGCAAAGACGTGAAATTGCTAAAATGAAATCAGTCTACTGTGCAGTATCACGCACGGTCCTAATATTAAAGTTGAAAGAGAAGAGAAGAAAAATGCATTGTTCAGTATCGCCTGAGGTCTAAACAACAAAATTAATACAGAATCCATTCAGCAAAACATAATTCAATGTTCAGTATCCGTGTCTCAAAATTCACACTAAAATAAATGTAAATCTAATCGAGCAAAATCGTTACCTTCTTAGATGATTCCCGCAGTGGTTTTCAACCTTTTTGGATCGACGGCTCCCTTGACAAACTACAAACTTGTCGCGGCGCCCCTGTTAATTTTTAAGCAAGCAGTCGAACCTTAAAAAGGCTTAAAAAATTAGGAATCTTTCATTCATCGCCCTGTTAAATGTTGTTTTTGTAAATTGAAAAAAAAGAAAATAACAATTTTAAATAATAAAAGAATAATTTGGAAAAAAAATATATATTACAAAAAAATATAAGCACAAGTGCACCTTGAAACGTCAGATTTGTCATTCTTTATTTATTTCTTATATTCTTATAATCTTATGAACAATAAATAATAATAAATCACGTTCACTCGCGGTGACCCGAACCATCGCTCGCGGCGCACCGGTTGAAAACCACTGCGGCCCTAATGTAACAAAGTTATATCATTATCTGATTGGCTAATCAATGTTATAATTCTCGGTAGTTTCAGGTAGAAAATGTTTTAAAAACACACACTTAGGTATAGTCTGTTCCAATATAGAGGGTGTCCGGGAAAAAGTGAGAAATCTCTCGGATTCAGACAGAGCATGGAAAAATAAGATGACAAGTTGCTATAAAAATTTTCCCTCTGCGGAGATCAGGGGCGGGCTAAGCTTTACACAAAAGACTTTAAAGAAATGAATCTGGGTAGCTTGGACCTTAGACTCAAAAGATGTACTCTTGTTTATTGTCGATAAAATGAACCGCTTTCGAGATGATGAATAATAAACGAATTCATGTTTTCTCTAATAAAAGTTAACATTCATTCATAAGAATCATATTAATAATAACATGAATTCGTTTATTATTCTTTATCTCCAAAACGGTTCATTTTATCGACAATAAACAAGAGTACATCTTTTTGAGTCTAAGGTCCAAGTTATCCAAATTCATTTCTTTAAAGTCTTTGTCATACAGGGTGTTAAAAATTTGAGCACCGATATGTAAAGCTTAGCCCGCCCCTGATAAACTAGAAAAGCTAAATATGTTTCATAGACAGCATTTTAAGTGGTTGTTACTAATGTCCATCATATAAAATTTTTATGAAACTATATTGAGTTCTCTGAAAGTTATTTAAGGAAAGACGATTACCAGGGGCGTCTTCATGGGCTTACCTTGCTTCATGGGCACATAACTCCACAGGGAAGGCCTGTAGGGAAAAATTTTATAGGAACTGGTCACCTTATTTTTTCATGCTGTCTGCATCCGAGAGATTTCCCACTTCTTCCCGGACACCCTGTATAGCGTCCATTCAAAGCAATACAACAAGACATAATAAGATAAATTAGGTGCTAACTTTACCTGGGGTTCATTTAACTAGATGGATAAATCGATATTAATATGTGTTTTAGGCATTTTCAACCTAGAATTATAATAAAAGACGACATTTTCTATTACTAAATTTTTTAATAACAATGTGATGTACAAAATAAAAAAATATGTTTACAAAAGCCAAATTAAAAATTAACTTCCATTGGGGAGCATCAAAAATTCATGATACATTTTCGATTGTTCTTAGGTAAATACTTAAAATTTAAAATAAAAAAAAAATATTAATGTGAACCAATGTTGTTGTCATGTTCACCTAAAATTGAGAAAGATTTTAAAGGATGTCGGAAGAACAAAGTAACGGCTATAAACAATTGGAAAAATGTAGTAGATGGTTTTATTTGACGTGTCGCCTATATTTTGTAGGCTTAATCATAAACATCCAAATTTGTATGAAGAGATGGGAAAGAGATGAAAATTTGTTATCTATTTTTTTCAGAGAGAGTTACCCTCAATATAATTACTGATTAATGTGTTTTCATCTCTTCATACAAATTTGGATATTTATGATTAAGCCTCAAAAATATGGGCGAAACGTCAAATAAAACCATCTACTTACTACATTTTTCCAATAGTTTAGCTGTTACTTTGTTCTTCCGACATCCCCGCCAAAGAATAATGCGGTGGGGCTAGGGTTGCCAGATCTGAGTTCAATAATTCCTGGACATTTCTTGTGTCACGAAAAAGAAGATTAAATTAACTAACCATTTTTATTATTATTGTACGAACATGGTAGTAAAGAAAAATGCAAATTATAGAAATAATTGTATTTATTCATTTTCCAAAAAACAAGAGTGTACGTAAACTATAATTACAAAATACCTACGTATGTCTCAATAAACAATCAAAAACGTCACCTCTTTTATCTTAGTTGAAGGGGCTAGTTCAGTTAGTGTAAAAAAATCAAATTCAAAAATTATAAAACGTATTTTTAAAACTATAAACTAAACCATTTTAACTTTGGTCTAACTTAAATTTGGTAATCATTTTTTTAAATACTTGTCACTAGACTTTGCCATCTTCACAAGTTTCTCTCCATCATTGCTTTGTAGCAACGACATAATTTCTGAACAGGTCTCATCGTAATTTATTCTAGTTTGCAGTTCGGACGTTATCAAGTCCATAGACATTCTGTTTCGCTCTTTGGTCCATAAATTATTTAGCTGGCTGAAAATTCTCTCGCAAAAAGCGTTGCTGGTTGGTATGGATAGAAGAAAACCTACTATTTTTCTTAAATTCACAGAATCATCAGAGGAATTTGTTCTAAAAAAATGAGCCCAGATTTTGTCGTTCGGTAGATCTTTTGGGAGGACTTCAAAAACAGATTTCAGACATGAGAACTCCGTATAGACTGTCAATGTCAACCGCATCTTCAACTTTTAACAAACTTGGAAAATCTGCCATGTTAATTTGAATTCATCTGATTTAAGTGACAATAACTCTAATTTTTTATAAATACCATCAGGTCCATTTCCGGGATTATAACACACGATTACTGGACACTGGACAACACACAAAATTCCTGGACAATCCCGGATTTCCCGGACATCTGGCACCGCTAGGTGGGGCCCCATCTTGTTGAAAGTCGGGCCGTGCTGCAGTTGCGGCACCATAACTTCGATCAACATGTCCAGATTCCTTGGGCCATCAACAGTTCCATCAAAAAAGACAGGACTCACGACACCATCGCAGGATATGCCACCCCACACTGTGACGCCTGGCTGATTCAATTGCGTAGTCATAATGACATGTGTGGGTTTTCTTCGGCCCAGTACACAGAGTTATGTCTGTTGACGTGACCAGACAATTTAAAACAGGCTTCCTTGATCTCACAGAACTGTAATCTGCGGATCCTCCTCCTCAAGAAGGGCATGCAACAGTCTGGGGCGGTACGGCTTAAGGTTCAGCTGGTGCATCAGACGTTATAATGATGTCCTCGGGATAATCCAGCTCTCGAGACGTTTGTCGCGTAGACTTCTTTGGACTGTTTACGGATGTAACGTCTACCTTCATCTCATTTTCCTGTGTCAACGCCGTACGTGGTCGTCCAGACTTCGGTGCATTGGCGACCGAACTCGTGATCTCAAACTTGTCTCTGATGCGGTAAATCGTTAGACGCGACGGCGCGAACAAATGAAACGGCGCGAACAAATGAAATTCATTTTCCCATATTCTACGCACGGTCTCTGCGTTTTCGCGTTTACGGTCTTAAGGATCCACCGTCTGTGCTCCTCGCTCAGATTTCCAGCCATGGTTTACACTAGCAACAAAAGAAAGGGCACAATTGCTTTTACTAAATATAATATGAATATGAATATGAATATATGAATCATGTAACTGCATACCTACTTTTGGGCCACTCGGTATTATTCTTATTTAAAAAAATGCAGGAGCAAGCACAGTTCTCCTCTTTCTACAGACTTAATATGGAAATGAGATACAAATGTATCAGTTTATTTAGTGATTGATCGTCACATTTTTTTACTTTCTGTACTTATTCCATACTGTGACAGTCGTATAGTTGTGAAACGTTTTGCATAAATTCAGTCTTGGCAAATTCGATTGC
Organism: Pyrocoelia pectoralis; assembly: GCA_036250285.1. NCBI lineage: Eukaryota > Metazoa > Arthropoda > Insecta > Coleoptera > Lampyridae > Pyrocoelia > Pyrocoelia pectoralis. The sequence goes on along the minus strand of CM070075.1, from coordinate 31,958,396 downwards.
AAATAGGAATCACTAAACCTTCCCCATAAGAATTTTATTGAAGTTAAATTATGAAAATTACGTTAAAGTTAATGAAGATTGAAAGCAAAGACGCAAAATTACGAAGTATATAAAACTACGACATGTTTCGACAATATCTGATTGTCATCATCAGGCTACAATTAAAGTGATTAAGCACTAAATTCTTACACAAAACTTACTTACTAGTAAAATCGGTGGTTAAATTTGATGAGGTAATGAGATGCGAATGACGTGAAGTGTGAAAATTTAAATTTAAAATTTACATTGGTGAAGCCAATTGTCACTGAAAAAATTGGTGTTACAAAATTAATGACACAAAGTTAAATACTTACGAGCCTATCATTGGGCAATCGCAATTCAGATTGATATCAGGCGAAGGGGTTCTATTAAATTAACCAATTATTGGTTATTCCAATCTTCGCGTTACCCCATTTTGTGTACTACTGGTCAACTTGATATGGATCCCAGCGATTTTGGCAAATTCGTTAAATTTTACATTCTATCCGTAACTTATCTACATCGCCACATCGGTCATTATAATAATTAATTATGTGGCGTCAAAGTGTTGGTTTAAAATTGTAAACAGTATTCTGCCGTCCTAACTTAAAATGCTTATATTTCATTTTTTGCTCATTTGAGTTTATTTACTGTGCAGTGTGTAGGTTTATTAGGCAAATATATACAATATTACAATGCTAGAAAGTACACTACATTAACCGAAAATATCGTATTCACTTTGCAGTATGTCCACCTGATTTAACCAATTCATAAGCTAAAACGGAGTAAGTAGGGCTTACAATACCGGAAGAAATTTTGAATACCGGTTTACGGTATACAATCAAGTGAATCCCGGGATCCCGGTATTGACTTTTTTTACTGCAGAAACTATAAAATAAAAATAAAAAACGTAGATACCTATAGCTTAGAAATGCAAAGTTCAACATTCCAAATTCAAAGTATTCAAGTTATTCAAAGATGTAAATATAAAATGTAAATCAAATAAATCCACATAAAATTCAAAATTCCGTAGGTATTCAATATAGAAATTATAAATAAAAAATTGAAGCTCAAAATATTAATGCTAATGAATCCAAAATTATAATTTGAAAATTCAAATTTCAAAATTCGAAACCCAAAATATTACTGCTTCTTAAAGTTAAAAAGTTTAAATTAAATTCAATATTGAAAATGGAAATAATAACCTCGCAATTATAATTTTGCAAATTCATAGTTCAAAAATTAAAACGTAATAAAGAAAAATTGGTAGTGCCATTTGAAAAATCAAGTTACCGTTTATAGAAATTTTGTCAATTGAAGTAGATAATTCTTCGAACACAAGAATATTTCGAATTTGACCGCCCGGTTTACGACAGTACATTTCATGTTTTAGTAATATCGCATCGTCGCATCCCTGCGATGTTCAATTTTTTGGACACATGCGCCCAAACGAGTCGTTTTAAGTACTATATGTGATACATAAAGTCGCACTAGAATTGACCAAGGAATATACAGGGGGTTCCATTAAAAAAATGCAACTGTGATATAAATCATCCTCTATAAACTTTGCGATTCAAGTAAAAATATTTTAGATTTGTTGTCTTACCACATCCCATGAACGAAATGTTCGTTAATAAATCCAGTCTTCCATCCACACACTATTGGCCCACCCTGTATACATACAAATATTTTACACTATAAATAAATATCATTAATCCAAAATATTTTCTACTAAAATAAAATTGAATTAATACCGTAATACCGGTATTTACGTATGAATCCGGTTTTAAATACTGCATCAATTTTTTCCGGGGTCCCGGTTTTCGAAATCCCGGAATTCTGGTATTTTAAGCTCTAGCTGTAAGTATCAGTTAGAAGTCTAAAAAGCAGTATATCCCATCAGTATTTGAGTCACTGCCTTTTAGTCTAGTATAAATCAGTACCTAAAATCGCCGCTGACAAGTCTAGACAAAACAGTCTTGTTTATTCTTTACTTAACAATTTGGGCACATTCACACAAATCTCATTCTGTCAGTGACTGTCGTGTTGTTACCCTAAACTTATACAACAGCAGTTAATTAATAAAATTTGGCTATTGATGGCGTTTCCTACTATTTTGTGAACTGGGTTCTCAATATGATTTAGATTTACACACTAAACTAAAAAGCAGTAACCGCCAATTTGCTACTGTCTTAAAAAGTGCCACAATAATGTAAAATAAATGAAAGATAACGTGAAAAGGTTTATTATGCACAAATAATTTCGTTAGGACGGCAGTATTGTCTGCGCCACCTTCCGGAAGTTTTGTCCAGTTTTGCGGTAGTTTTATCGTGCTCTGCATATACGCATTGTATCGAAAAGTTACCTGCAACTCAGTTGTAAACCACCACTGTACTGTAAGATTTATTTATCAAAATGAAGGCAGAAGACATAAAATTAGTGCAATAGATGTACTTAGTTGTTACTGTCGCTGTACATTATATTAATAATGAAAGTTACATTTCAATAATGAGAATGTTGAATACGTACATAAACCGAGTGCGTCTTTTGTAAAACCATTTATTGTTGTCCCATTTGTTACATATAATAATTTTCCCGAAGATTAAAGGTAAAAAGGCACAACGTGTGAAATTTCCCAAAAGATTTCATAAGAATTGCGGTTGTAGGTAAATGTTAGCAATAAGGGAAAATTGCTATGGAATTAAACTGTGGATTGTGTATTACAATACAGTTTCAGGTTGTGGTTACGAGCACACACTCAAATAAATTCCCCTTTAATTATGCGTTACAACTCCTTTAAATTCCCATTTGGGATTGAATTTTTTTTAACGAATGTGTTTGCATGTAAACGAAATGTGAATTTTGCCGAAACTTTTTTAAATCAACAATAATTATAAAATAAATGAAATATTTGTTTAAAACCGGCACAGCATTCCGTTCTTAATATTGATTAAGGACATTATGTGTCAGTGCGTTTCCTTTACGCTCTTATGTCAGCACTTCTGGGAAAACTGATAAAAACGTTTACTTTTGTCTCGAAAGCCTTTTCCATATTTAATATGCATTTTAATTTCCTCTCTGCAATTCGAAAAAATGTTGCAAAACCGGATTTTCGTTCTTCAGGGAACGCAAGGGACATTGGGATTCTACTACTTCCCGAATATATCGCTGATCCTATAAGAAATCAAATTTTTAATATTCCACAATATATTTATTTAGTTAGTTTAGTTTGAATAGATACCTGAATATTTGTGTAATATTCATATTTCAATTGTGGGACTTTATAATCAACCATCCGAACCTCTTTTTTTTATAAACTACCCCGAATAACTATTAAAATTCCGCCGTTCTGGATGAGCAATGTAAGACTCTGGTTTAGACAAATTGAAGCATAATTTATCACAAATATAACATTTGAACAAACTAAGTATAATCACATTTTGAAATTTTAGAACTGGTTTCGGATGTTATTAAAAAAGAAACAACTGCAAGTCGGAAAAGAATATAAACCTAGAACTTGATCGCACTCAAGAAGCAGAGGTAAAAATTACGAAAAATGCTGGTATGTTGCACTATAAATTTGAAGACAAAGACCCGCCGTACACGAGCCGCATTTTGCAGTCGGACCGACCACACAATTGCGGTCGCGTTCCGGCGAACTGCAGCCCCCCCCCCCCCCCCCCCCGCCCCCCAATAAGAAATACTGCACCAGACGTACACGGCCGTTCACTGCAGTCGAAGAAACACGCGTCTGTAGTTTCTTATGGGGCGACCGCAATTGTGTGGTCGGTCCGACTGCAAAATACGGCTCGTGTACGGCGGGTCAAAGCAACGCAATGTGTCAAGCCATGCAATTTCGAAAATAAAGACCAAAAAAACGACCAGACCAAGCGCTGATGGCGGTTAGCAATTTAGGTCAACGTTCACGCCGCCTGTTCGTCACCGATTTTCCAACAAAACAGAAATATTTCTGTACCTCAAAATTCGCTGGATTTTACAAAGAAGTCAAAAAAGGTGCTTTATGCACCGAACGGTTCTCCAATACCAACTTATTATGGAAAATTACTTAAACTTAATATTGTGCCGAGAAGAGATTTTATTCGGCCTCGGGTGCAGATTCCTATAATCGTGCTGATTATTTAAGCAATTTTGGATTATTAGTAGGTTTGAAAAATCAATATTGAATTGACACTTCTACCAAGCTGACCAGCATTGGCTAATGTATAAAAAACTACCCAGTTTGATATCCTGGTCCATGATTGGAGAAAAAGTTATAATGCTAAGCCAGCTAAGCCAATACACGGACAGGCTGACGATGAGCGGCCCACCGGGAATAGAGAAGACTATTACGATGAATCGCAAACATACGCCTGTATTATGTCGACGAAAACGAGTTGGAAGCATATACGTATAAAGAAATATACCGCTGACTACCTATCTTCCTAATGAGCGGAAACCGTAGGAAACAGAGTGAGAGGCCGTAATATTTTAGGCATTAATACGCAGGGGCACCACTACTTCGTTAATCTTTCGAATCGTACATCTTCGCGCCACTTTTACATCGCGCATTTATATTTAATGAGTGGTTGATTAAAAATCTAATGAATTTAAACAAATATAATTGAATAATTTAATTAAATATTTACCAAACCAAAAATTTAATAGTAACAATCCAATAATAAACAAGTAAATTCGAAAACTTAATAAGAAAAACGTAAAATGAATAATCTTTATTTTCCCATTGGAGGTCAATGTTATAAATACCAAAGTGATAAACCATAAATACGATGTAAACCGAACGTTCGCGTATGCGCATAGTTAGTAAAATACCACTCTGATGTTTGTTACGAAGTCAAGCCAAGCATCAGCGGTATATTTGTTTATACGTATATGGTTGGAAGACATGTTGTAGTCAAAGATGGAGCTAACATGTACAGTACAGGGTGTACAACTAAGAAAGGAGGCCGGCCATAACTCGGAAACTATTTGAGATAGAACAGTGAAATAAAAAATCTTATAATAAATGTGGCCAAGAGAAAATGCTGGAATTTATTTTCAATTTCCTACCATTGCCGCCAGAGGGCGTTTCGCTGATTTCAATTTGGAATTCACAAGTCTGTTGTTGGAGGGATGCTTGCGAGTGGAGTAGTTACACGTTCGCCAAATTTGAATCTAAAAGGGAAACTCAAATTAATTATTACATATTTTAGTAATATTCGAAGAAAATTTAAATGTATAAATTTTTTACCTAATAGAAAGCACGTAGTAAGTGCTGTTTCAAGGTGTCAGAGGTCTGACAAGCTGTCAAGTTCTATAATCTTGCCAAAAAGTAAATATCTTGTCTGGTTGGCGATATGTATTTGCCTTGACTACACCAAGGCCACCTAAAATAACTACACTGGCGCCGTAAAGATCGTCTGACAACAGGTTCGCGTATTTTTCGAGAACAGCAATCGCTCCTTCCTTACCTGCGATGCAGGAGTCTTGTCGCAGCCTGTGGTTGCATGGAATATATCGTTGGTCTTTGCTTGTACTAGTCATCCAGCATTCAGTACAATTCATGTGCTGAAACTGATGCAGGAGAAGAAAGAAGACATATGTATTTCTCGCAAAATCTGTGAACAAGATCGTTACGAAGCTTTGATACACTCATATGAACAGAACTGGAAACTGAGCAACAATCCATGTGTGTTCCAAGATGAACCGAATCCCACAAAAGTAGTTCGTTTTCGAATCACTTACAAGAAAGTGATCGAAGAACAGTTAACGCTGAATACTATAGGTACAACAATTTGTTTGCCAAGTCTTCGATGAAATTAAGAAAAACAACCAAAAACGTCCCATCTTCTCAAGCATTACAATGCCAGGCTCCCGTCGAACAATTGATTATTTGGAGGAAAAAATATTCCATAGCCCGGATTCACAAAATTTATCGCTTAATGATTTTTTTTGTTCCCAAAATGTCGAACAAAAAATCTGTGGACTGCGCTTTCATCACTTCAAGAAGCTGTTGAAGAAACCTTTTGAAACCATGTTTTTAAAATACAAATTTCAGATTGGAAAAAACGCCTTGACAATTGCTTTTTTGAACGTAGTATAAAAACTTAATGGCGAATATTTTGAAAAGCAATAAGAGTTTGTTCCAAAAACAAATTTTTATTTCTTAGTATTTTAACTACATAGGTAGATACTTAAAAGGTAGCCCTCGTTGAACCTGTTTTAGCTTCACGTTTGCGTTGTTTTTGTCGTAACATATCCCCCCCACCTGCTCTATCATATATTTTAATTAATAGAAAAATAGGAAAGTCCTGTTTAGTATGCATCGCGGTGACATTATAACGGTAACCAAAGTAGAGTAATGGAGTTTCCTAAATGTGTTGAGTGCAATATGCAAGTGTAATGTTCAAAAAATTAAATTAACTTTTTGTGTATGTTCACAACACAGGATGGTTACCTTTATTTGATTTGGTAGGTAATTATGATTTTGTTTTAACTTTTTGTGTAATAACTAATAATGAATACAAAACACCTAAAATGTGCTGGTGACACTACACAACACGGCTATGATAGACAAGACAAAAGCGCATCGCAGTGTGACGCGTTACAAAGGAAATAAGCTCATATTGTTGTGAAGCATAATTAAGTGGATAGTGGAGAGACATTTCATTGAATTAACAAAAAATACTTTTGAAGAATGAATTTTCTAAATAGAGGGAATAGAAATGCAATTCAAGACATCTTAAGAAGAAATTAACGAGGATTTTAAAACATCTTAGAAATGAAGAAGAAACTTTGTTACCAGCATAAAAGCGCGAATTTATACACTTCTAAAGTGCACTCACAAATAAATTACTTAATAAGACACCAAAGTGTGCCTATACACCAATTTCATATTCTCTTTCATAATGAAACGCGACGTAATAATTATAATTTCATTTTAGCTTCAGAAAGTCGCATGTGTTAAACACGTACGGTAGGATGATTCCTTCATGTTCTAAATTAAATTTTAATTAGGTTTAATTAGTTAAACGGAACCAGTCTTCCATAAACTGGTGCGAATTGTTGAAACTTCTCAGATATAATAAACTCTATAAGCTCGACAGTAGGTTTCATACAAAACTAAACAGACATTCTAAAACATACATTAAAACAATCATTTTTGATTCCGCCTTGTGTAGCTGGGTCACAGTGTTCTTGTTTTAAACATATAATTTTTAAGCATTGATATTAAAAATATGTGGATTATAAATGAAGAAACTTAGAAGTTTTATAGAGAACTTTAAATTAATGTCAGAACTTTGACACTTCTCTTAAACTACGGTTTGCGAACCATTTATTCCTGCTGTCGAATTATATTCTCAAATATATTTCCACTTATTATCCCAAATATTATTGCTTTCTAAATTTAAACATGCCGTTTGTAAACTGTCACATAAATACGCTCCTTTGGAGTAAAAAGATGACAGATTGTATACGTTATAATAGTTAATTATATATTTTTAAGAAAAATTAATACAAACAATAGGTTATTCAAGTTTTTTTATACTACAGGGAATTGAAAAAAATTACAAATGTTGTAATTAAGATTTAAATGTAAGCAATTTATAATAAATAAAGTTAAAATGTTAAGCTTAAGAATTCTTCAAATGAGGTAATTTAAATTATAATGAATTTCTAAAATAATCACGAGGCCTAAATTTGTATTTAACAACTGTTTGTCCTTTAGAAAAGTGAATAATTGCCAGCGACAATTCGGAGAATGGAGATTATGTAGTTAAGAAATAGTAAATTCAAATTGAAATGAATTTTTCGACTGCCATGGGCAATCGCATGCTTTCTAAAACACAAGGATGAATCAAAATGTTGGTTAGCATTGTCAGTGACAGGCTCAAATTATTTATCCATGCAGTCTTCCCCAAAGTAAAATATCAGAAAGATCTATTGTTCCTTTTAAAAAACATCCTAATAGTTCAAAAGGGAGTTTTGATAATCTTTTAAAGTAAACTTTTCATGATGATATTTGTATGATGTGGCCAGGAATTAATTTTTTTCAAAAACATGACACTGGCGAAATGTTTCTCATCGAGCACAGGGCTAAAAAATGTGAACTTGGTGGTGATGAATCGCTTCAAATATCTTTTATAATAACCGAGATAGGCCACCTTCGCCGAATTTGACAATTTTCAATTTCGCCCTGGATCTTTAAAACTACAAATGTTAGCAAAAATTTGTTTACTTTATCGATTTTGTCTCAAAAATCAAGCACAGAAAGTATAAGTCGGTAGCCCCAATATTAAGAGAGTTAAACGGCCCACACACTATGCAATCGGTCGTACGACTACTTGTACTGCAGATTGGAGAAACGGTCTTTGCAAGGCAACCAATTGGTTAGTATTTTATACCCACAGACACAAACGTTATGCACATGGATCAGTCGTTGCAACTGGCAACTGCAACGACAGATTGTATAGTGTATGGGCCGTTTTACACATTTAATCCCATCGAAATGTGGACACACTGTATGACTGTACAATCCTATGCAGCCAACCACTCCTTAAAAAACCTGTATCACAATTGTAGTCAGGGGCGGCTCTCTATAAAGAGCCAAGGAGCCATGGCACCACCTCAACAAATCAGCTAATTATCAATTCTTTAAATATAATTAACATCTTTAATTTTGTTCACTAGAACATATATTTTAAAACAAAAAAAGTAATTGATTTGATAATTTACTAAGAAGCCTTTGGTGGAATTAACGTGGCCCACCGTGCCAAATAGAAATTGGCTCGGTTTTCTAGCAAGTGTGGACTTCCGCGGAGAGTGAAGGGGTGGGAGGAGCTAACTGGTGTAGCGTTTTATACGTGCAACTTGAGCCATCAGAACTTTGGCACATTAGCACAATTTTCTGTTATTGTGTATTGTGTGATTGACTTTGCCATTTCCGTGTTTCATTCGTTATAAGTACAAACAAATTTTTCTATTTTACTTACATCGGACTAATTTCTACGTAAAATAAATACAATAAACAATCTTTTAAGTAAGTGTGTACCTAACTAAACTAAACCTTTTTCCATGCATTTTACGTACTAAAGTTGGGTACATATGGAAAACTTTTTTATGTTTTATCCAAAAAATTAATTCCTTATAAAAAGTTTCGCATGTTCTAAACCCAAAATCCAACCATCAGAGATTAAAGTCGTATACGAGGTTTGTCATAAAAATAATTTTTGTAAAGAGTAAAGTATGTACCTTCATTATTGATCATATTATCGAAAGTTTTTAATAAGAAAAGATATTTAGGATTAAAATTAATTTTCAAATATATGGAAACAAAAGATTTGTAATTATAAAACCGTTGGGGGGGGGGGGGGCAACAGTTTGGCACTACCTTCTACGCAGTTTACGAGCCGCCACTGATTGTAGTTACCTATAGTTAATTACAAAATTAATAACATGTATCAGATCTTACAAGAAATTATACAAGTAGATCTTTTTGAATTTTAAGGTATGTGGACGGTATATTTTATGTTTACTTATAACCAAAGCAAGTTATTACGTGAACTATTCTTATTTCGTGCCTATGCTTCTACTTACTCTTTGTTGAACTGGTTTTTCTCTATTTGTTAGTACAGTTTCCGTCGGTATTGCAAAATTAACTGCATAACAGGTATTTAGAAAAAGGGACGGCACAGCTGTAATAAATATTAATTACTAGCCGATCCGGCGAATTCCGTACCGCCATAAGTTCCTAAAAGATTTGTTTTACTATTTATGCACGCCTCGGTTTCACACGCCGACTAAGGAAATGTCACACTTCCTGTAAATACAAATTAGTTTGATTCTCATTAATTCCATATGACACGTTTGATTTATCGAATTTGATTAACCCGTCAAATTAATAGTCTAAGATACGTTATTAGAAATATAGACCCTCATCTGTTATTTGACGATGACAACGATTATAAGTTAGATAATATATAGGTCGACAAATTGCAAATGGGTTGCCTAACTAAATCGGGGCCCGATGCTGTTAAATTCCCTTTCTTTCAGAAGAATGCTCTGCATCCCTGTCTGTTACATGGAATGGCGGGCGCAGCGCTCTCTGTCACGCTCCACGCTCGCGCTGAAAAGATAATATCTAAAATCTAGGCAACCATAGATGTGATGGTAGTGACAGAAAGCGTTGCGCGCGCCATTCCATGTGACAGACAGGGATGCAGAGCATTCTTCTGAAAGAAAGGGAATTTAACAGCATCGGGCCCCGATTTAGTTAGGCAACGCATTTGCAATTTGTCGACCTATATATTATCTAACTTATAATCTTTGTCATCGTCAAATAACAGATCAGGGTCTATATTTCTAATAACGTCTGAAATAATAATAATAATAATAATATATATTTCGTTCTGTTTTACATTAGATAAAAATGTGTAGAACAAGTCAGGTAGGTATAAAACATGTGTATTACATTGTCTCAGGTCTTGATTATAACTATTTATTCTATATTACTAAATCACGAACGTTGGAATCTTACACTATTTACATAATTTTTTAACATGTACTATTAATAAAATAAAATAAAATAAGATGCTACGTCACAAAGAAGTCGTCTACTCGATACAGCACCCTTTGACACAGTATGTCTTTAAGTTTTCGTCGAAACGAGTGCAAAGGTAATTCTTTGAGATTATCAGGTAGGGTGTTAAATATATTTATACAAGAGATGACTACCCCTTTTTGCACTTTTGTGAACTGAGTGAGCGGAGGGCGAATATATTTATGTGATACTCCTCTTGTACCGTGCTTGTGTTTTAATTCTTTGTTAGCAAATAACTCATAGTTCTTTCTAACAAAGCATGCACATTCTAACACAAATATGGATGGCACGGTAAGTATTTTATTTAGTTTAAATACCTCTTTGCAACTATCTCTTTTTTTGAGATGAAATATGCTGCGAACGCAGGACTTTTGGATTTTAAAAATTCTACCGGCTTCTACGGAATTACCCCACAGGATAGTTCCATATGATAGTGTTACAAAGATTGCATTTGTTAAGGCGGGTATGACTCATCCGCCGGAAGTTTCGAGAAAGCCGCGCGCGATGACTTACCGTTCCTTCTAGAATTTTCGAGAGCAAATGCGGACTTGTATAAATAATGCCGCTCAATTATTACGAGTCAGTTCATAGTTCACAGTTCTACAGTTTAACGCGTTCGCGAAGTTTAAATGTGATTACCTTAAACGTTGATTCGGTTAGACTTTTTAGTGATTAAATATTAAGTGTGATTAAAATAATTAGTGAACCTCTAGTGTAAATAAAGTGATTAATTCCTAAGTTAACAACTAAGTACCTATTCGTAATTAGAAATAAGTGATTAATAATTAGCGTGTAAATAATTAAATATTCGACTTGGTTTCTTAAATAAAGTTTCGTTACAATTGGTGTCAGGTGTGGGGTTAAAATGAAGAAGCTAAGTCAATTAAAGGTTGCTGAATTGAAAGTAGAGTTGGAAGACAGGGGATTAGACACTACCGGTGTAAAACTCGATCTTGTGGAACGATTAAAAGAAGCAATAATCAATGATGGAAATGATCCGGAAAATTATTACTTTCAGTCCGAGAATGAATTATTATTCCAAAACATCGAGAAAACATTAAAGGAGGAATTAAAAGAAAGTTCCACGACATTAAAGGAGGAATTAAAAGAAAGTTCCACGGCATTAGGGGAAGAATTAAAAGAAAGTTCCACGGCATTAAAAGAGGAATTAAAAGAATTAAAAGACAGTTCCACGACATTACGGGAAGAATTAAAGGAACTCGCCGAAAGCTCTAGAACGGTCGAGAGAAAAATGGAAGAAAATTCGAAAATATTAGAATTTAAATTCGATAGAAAAATCGAGGCAGTTCTGGAAAATTCGGTGGCTTTGGAGCAACAAATAGGTGCAATAAAAGAAGAATTTTACGACAAGTTCCGGGAACTGGAGAGACGCTGGGATAGTCGACATATTGAAACCGAGAGGCATCAAATAATGGAGACTGATGCGCCCAACGGTGAGGAACAAGTAAGTAGAAGCAGTGAAGTGCATGAGCCCACAATTCGACGACTGGATGCAGCAGTAAAGCCACCTACATTTGATGGGAAAACAACCTGGGAAAACTACTTCATCCAGTTCGATGCTGCTGCTGTGTCGAATGGCTGGAACGACGACCAAAAGGCTGTAGCATTGACAGTCGCCTTGCGCGGAGAGCCACTGGATGTTCTTCAGACACTCCCTCCTGCACAACGTAAAAGCTACGGCCACATAGTGGAACGTTTGGAGACTAGGTATGGGCATGCTCATATGGTAGGAGCTTTTAGGATGCAGCTCCGGAATAGGAGTCAGAAGCCTGGAGAAAGTTTGCAAGAGTACGAGGCCGATGTTGCCCGTCTGAGTCAAATCGTGTACAATAATGTACCTGATTCTGTACTGCAAGAATGGGCAGTAGAGAGGTTCACGGATGGATTGCGTGATCCCGAAATAAAACAGGCTTTGTTCTTGAGCCGTCCTAAGACGTTAACAGCTGCGCTCGCTCAAGCGCTGGAGATGCAAGCGGCTAAACAGGCAGTTAAAGGGCATGGATACGTCAGAACCGTGGAATCGGAAAATGCTGACCAGCTGGCAGAGAAAATAACTGCAACTATGACCGAAATGATCGAGAAGAGGTTCCAGAAGCTAGAAGGCACCGTGAATCTTTTGAAAAACAACAAGGAAGTCCGCTGCTGGAATTGTGGTGAAGTGGGCCATATCCGAAGTCGCTGTAAAAAGCCTATCAGGAGAGGCTATGGCAGAGGTCCCTCAATGGAACAGCAGGAAAACTAGAAAAGGTCGGCGTCAAGGGGCAAACGTCGACCTCTCATAATAGAGCCCTAACAGCATGCATATCCTTTTTAAATAACATAACTCCAAAGTCGATTGTTGTAGATGCTTTCGTGGATGGTTCACCAGTTAGGATGCTTGTGGATACTGGAGCTACGAGAACTATCGTGGGACCAAATGTCGTCAAGAAGAAACTCTCAACTACCAGATGGGGACTGCGTACAGCAACTGGAGATGCTGTGAAGATTTATGGAGAAGTGACTGTGAATATTGCATTTGGAAACTTTTGCATAAATGAAAAAGTTCTGGTAGCTGAGATTCAGAGTGAACTCATTTTGGGCATGGACATCTTGACGAAGTATGGCTTTAGGATGGATCTACAACAAGGAGTGATCCATGTTAATAATGAGGAACTAGTGATCCATCCACAAAAAGAGTGTGAATCGCGAGTGATTTTGTGCAAGGACACAGTGCTAAAGGACCGAACCGAAGTTATGGTCGCGGGTTGTTTGGACGGAGACTTTACTGAGGGCAGTGTTATGCTTCTCGAGCCCGCGAGTGATAAACAAATGGTCGGTCGCGGTGTTTTAGTCGGTAAAGAAGTGTTCCGATGTAAAAAGACAATTCCGGTTCGTGTGATGAATGTCAACTATCATCCAGTGACTTTGCGGAAAGGCACTGTTCTTGGAGAATGTTCAAGTGTTTCGTGCGTGATTCGTCAAGTTAGCGGTGTAGACACTGGAAACACGGTTAATAAGAGCGGTGCATCCCAAATTCTGAATCAACTTTGGCCAAAGGATTCCCGCTTATCAAAGGAGCAGCAGAGGAGGGTGAAAGAATTTATAGCTCGATTCCAAGACGTATTTGAAAGCAAGAATGGCTCCAAGGGAAAAACTAATCTCGTGCAGCACAAAATCAATACTGGGAGTGCACAGCCTATCCGACAGTCACCTAGAAGGCTGCCACTTGCCAAGCGAGAGGAAGCCGAGAAGATAATACAAGACATGGAATCTGAAGGTGTCATCGAGCCGTCGAGCAGTCCTTGGGCGTCACCGGTGGTATTAGTGAAGAAGAAGGATGGGTCGACGCGATTTTGTGTAGATTATCGTCGTCTTAATGACGTGACCAAGAAAGACAGTTATCCTTTACCGAGAATTGATGACACCTTGGATACGTTGTCTGGCTCCAAGTTCTTTTCTACCCTTGATCTGAAGAGTGGTTATTGGCAAGTGGGCGTAGCTTCTGAAGATCGTGAGAAAACGGCATTCACAATTGGAACTGGATTATGGCAATTCACAGTAATGCCATTTGGTTTATGCAACGCTCCGGCCACCTTTGAACGGCTAATGGAGTCCGTATTGAAAGGATTATCGTGGAAAACGTGTCTGGTATACCTGGATGACATAATTGTGGTAGGGGAGACGTTTGAAGACCACATGAAGAATCTCGAGGAGGTATTCCAAAGGCTTCGCTCGGCCAATCTCACGCTTTCCCCGAAGAAGTGTCACCTTTTTGAGAAAACTGTCCAGTATTTGGGACATATCGTTTCCGACCAAGGTGTTGCCGTTGATCCGGAGAAAACCAAAGCCGTAAGTGAATGGCCAGTTCCAAAAGATAAACATCAAATCAGAAGCTTCCTTGGACTGTGCACCTATTATCGTCGCTATGTGCCTGGATTTGCTACCATCGCTAAACCGCTAACCCGTCTCACTGAAGATGGCAGAACGTTTATGTGGACCGAGGAATGTGAAGCGGCGTTTCAAGAGCTGAAGTTGCGACTGATCAGTGCCCCGATTTTGTGCTATCCTCAAGCCGAGGGTGAATTTATATTGGATACGGACGCCAGCAATGTTGCGATTGGAGGCGTACTTTCGCAGAAACAAAATGGGCAGGAAAAAGTGATTGGGTACTTCAGCAAAGTTCTGTCAAAACCAGAGCGTAATTATTGTGTGACGAGAAGAGAACTTCTGGCGGCTGTGAAGTCCATCGAGCATTTCTATAAATATCTGTATGGGAGAAAATTCCTATTAAGAACAGACCATGCAGCTTTGAAATGGTTACTGAACTTTAAGAGTCCAGAGGGTCAAATTGCAAGATGGATTGAGAGACTTCAGGAGTACGACTTCAGAACTGAGCACCGAGCAGGAACCAGTCATCGAAATGCAGATGCATTGTCTCGGAGGCCTTGCGGGTTAAATTGCAACCATTGTAATCGAGCAGAAGAAAAGATGGGGTCAATTTGTGCTACTACTTTGGTGGATGACTTTTGGCAACCTGCTGTCGTTGCTCAAGAGCAAGAGGCGGATCCTGATCTACAACCGATTGTGGAATGGAAGAAGAATGGAGATAGACCAAATTGGCAAGAGGTGGCGCGACATTCCCCCAATGTTAAGGCGTACTGGGCACAATGGGATTCCTTGGTGATGGAGGATGGTCTTCTTAAACGAATCCTGGAAAGTGACGATGGGCAAGAGCAGAAAAGGCAATTGCTGGTTCCGAGAAGCAGGGTCGCGGAAGTATTGAAGCAACTTCACGAGGAAGTTGGTGGAGGTCACTTTGGATCGAAGAAGACGTTGGAAAAGTTGCGCCAAAGATTTTATTGGGTCGGTTGCAAGAAAGATGTAGATGAGTGGTGCAAGAAGTGCACCGTCTGTGCCGCTAGCAAGGGACCGCATCGACGACCAACAGCTCCAATGAAGCAGTATAATGTGGGGAGTCCATTTGAGCGAATTGCAATTGACATCGCTGGTCCGTTCCCTGAAAGTGAACGCGGCAACAAATACATTCTGGTCGCGATGGACTACTTCAGCAAATGGGTTGAAGCTTACGCTTTGCCTAACCAAGAGGCCGTTACTGTAGCTGAAGTATTGGTTAATGACTGGATTTGCCGTTTTGGAGTGCCACTAGAATTACATTCTGACCAAGGAAGAAATTTTGAGTCTGCTGTTTTCCAGGAAGTTTGCAAAGTCATGGACATCAAGAAGACCAGAACGACGGCTTTACACCCACAGTCAGATGGAATGGTCGAAAGAATGAACAGAACAGTTAACAGGTATTTGTCCAAGGTGGTATCTGCCAATCAACGAGACTGGGACCAACATCTCAACTTCTTCCTTCTGGCGTATCGATCATCCATCCATGAATCTACTAAGCAAACCCCTGCTAACGTCATTTTTGGTCGAGAACTCCGCTTGCCGTGTGATTTGAGTTTTGGTAGTAAACCTGGTGAAGATTTGGCTGGCGAGGGCTACGTGAGCGGCTTAAGAAGGAAAATGGATAGCATTCATAACCTAGTACGATCAAATCTTCAATGTGCAAGCGACCGAATGAAACAAAATTATGACGTTCGAGCTCAAGAAGGGGGTTACCAAGAAGAAGATTTGGTTTGGCTTTATAACCCTCAGAAGCGTCGTGGTTTGTCCCCCAAGCTTCAGAATAACTGGGAGGGTCCATACAAAGTGGTAAAACGAATTAACGATGTCATTTATCGTATTCGTAAAATGCCAAATGGAAAGCCGAGAGTTGTCCATTTTAATAGACTAGGACGTTATAACGGGAACAATCATGCGGATGGTGTACGCAGAGTAACGGAACAGAGGAAGGAAGTCTCATACGAAGAGTTTCAGAGGATGTATGGAGATAATAAAGTGGCTTCATTCGGCGTAACCATTGAGAGACAACAAGACCTCTTCACTCTGTCGTCAGAATATTCACTTGCTCATTGTGTGGCGGCCGATCTCCGCATGTCCCGTGGAATTGCTTCCGTTTTCAAAGCGAAGTTTGGTCAAGTAGAGAAGCTGCGAGAGTTTGGTCCACGTGTCGGAAGAGTGCTATGGTTAAGGGATCAAGAACGATTCATTTACTACTTGGTGACAAAGAAGTTATCGTCTGGAAAACCTGATTATCGAGAAATGTGGAATTCGTTGCTTGATCTAAAAAGAAGAGTGTTATGGAGTGGCATAAGGAAGATCGCAATGCCCAGAATTGGCTGTGGTTTAGATGGTCTCGAATGGAGGAAGGTCCGGAATATGCTGGAGGAGATATTCCAGGGAACCGGTGTGCAAATCTTGGTTTGCAGGTTTAACCCGAAAAGTATCCCCACTCCGGGAACGGTGGATTGTCGGCGGACAGCGTTGCGCGATCTTGGACATGGTTTACCAACGATAGCTAATGAATTTCGAGACGAAATTGGTTTTAATGAGGGGGCAATGTTACAAAGATTGCATTTGTTAAGGCGGGTATGACTCATCCGCCGGAAGTTTCGAGAAAGCCGCGCGCGATGACTTACCGTTCCTTCTAGAATTTTCGAGAGCAAATGCGGACTTGTATAAATAATGCCGCTCAATTATTACGAGTCAGTTCATAGTTCACAGTTCTACAGTTTAACGCGTTCGCGAAGTTTAAATGTGATTACCTTAAACGTTGATTCGGTTAGACTTTTTAGTGATTAAATATTAAGTGTGATTAAAATAATTAGTGAACCTCTAGTGTAAATAAAGTGATTAATTCCTAAGTTAACAACTAAGTACCTATTCGTAATTAGAAATAAGTGATTAATAATTAGCGTGTAAATAATTAAATATTCGACTTGGTTTCTTAAATAAAGTTTCGTTACAATAGGTATGAATGCACATATGCATAGTATGCTGTTAAGCTAGCAGTTCTGTTTACGGATGTAGAAATGATCTTCAAGGCATAGTTGAATTTCCCAATTTTTTTGGCGATGTAATGAATATGTGGTCTCCAATTTAGGTTTGAATCTATTTTTATACCCAGAAATAATGCTTCATTCTTTAGTGTAAGTATTTCATTGTTAATTTCAATGTTTGAATTTGTGCTTGTCAATTTATTACATCCGATCATTTGGCTTTTAGATATGTTTAGCTGTAAATTATTATTTGTAAACCATTTACTAAGTATGTGTAGGGATTCTTGTATATCTTCATGAATGTTTGTTTTTGATTTAATGATTACGGATGTGTCATCAGCATATAGAGACATCACAGACTGAATTACCTTCGGCAACTCGTTGATGTATAGTATGAAAAGAAGAGGGCCAAGTATTGAGCCCTGAGGTACTCCCTTTTTCACTTTACACCAATCTGAGTAAATTCTTTGTCCCGTTTGTTGGTTGTCATAAATTAAGCATTGATACCTGTTTTGCAGATATGATTTTATTACTTCCAAAATTGTACCTCTGAAGCCCATTATTTCTAATTTTTCAAAAAGTATGGTATATTGAACGCTATCGAATGCCTTAGATAGATCCATCATTATGCAACATGTTGCTTCGTTTTCATTTATACCGCTAAGTATCTCCTCTAAGACTTGAAACATAGATCTAGCAGTCGATCTTCCACCTATGTAGCCATTTTGTCTGTCACTAAAGATTTTATATTTCATAAGAAAATTATACATTCTTCCCTTAATAATTTTTTCAAATATTTTTGCCACAGCCGATATCAGTGCTATGGGCCGATAATTAGAAAGGAGAGTTTTATCACCCTTTTTGTAGACTAGTTTTATAATAGTAAGTTTTAGTTGATCAGGGAACGTCTCTTTTTCTATTGTTAAATTAATAAGATGAGAAATCGGCTTTGCTAAAGTTGTAGAACAGTATTGTAGTAGTTTAGTTGGCACTTCGTCAAATCCTACTGAGTTTGTGCTTTTCAGCGATTTAATAGTATTTATTACCTCCATTTCTGTCACGGGTGTACACATGAAGGTATTTTCATTTCTTGCCACTAACGAATAATCTACTTCCTTTTGATTTTTACAATCTGCTACAATGTCAATTAATTGTTTATTTAATGATGTTAAAGCGTTTTGGCATATGTCTGGGTTGTTATTATACTTTTCTAGATCTAGTATAGTTTCATTCTTATGTTTTATATTATGTGTTGTAAGTTGTTTTACTAGAGTCCACGTTGATTTTGCTTTGTTGTCTGATTTCATGATGTAGTTAGAGTTATAATTACGTTTAGTTTCATTGATCTTCTTTTTTAGATTTTTCTTAAATGTATTGTAAGTTTCTTTAGTAATTTCGTGTTTTATAAGAGATTCATATAGTTGTCTTTTCAATATACATTGAGCTTTCAATTCCCTTGTCATCCAATTACAGTTTCTACTCTCATTATTGTTATGTTTTGTGTACGTTTTTGGGGAAATTTCATCGATTGTATTTTTTATTATTCTAATGAATATATCATAACATACGTTAGGGTCATTTGAAATAAATTTATCAGTCCAATTTATTGTTTGTAGTTGTTTATTGATAAATTCTAATTTTTGTGTAGAAAAGTTTCGTTTAACTATTTTTTTACTATTATGTTTTCCGTTAATTTGGACATTTAACTTTATTTCTTGTCCCATGTGATCGGATAATGCCGTCGCTACCACCTTGCTTTGAAAGCACTCGCCCTTATTTATTAATATATTATCTATAATAGATTTCGAACCATTATGTATCCTTGTATGTTCGTTAATTGTTATTTCTAAGCTGTGCGATTGTATTATATCAATAAAATCTTTCACATACTTGTCAGCTTGATTTTCTAGATTAAAATTGAAGTCTCCACTTACTACAACAGTATAGTTCCTTTTTTTTGTTATATGTTCAAGTAAGTTGTCGAATATATTTAGAAATTCTTCCTTGTCCCTTATATTGTTCGAATACGGTCTATAAATATTTAGTATAATTATTTTTAATTTAATAATATCTACAGCTGTGCATTCTAAAATGTTATCTTTACTTTTTTGTTTTAGGTGAATTAATTCTTCATATTCTATGTCGTTTCGAAGGTAAATACACGAACCTCCACGACTTTTTGCAGTACGAAAATAACAGGAAGCTAGCGTGAAATTGTGTATTTTGGTGAACCTTTCCTCTCCTTCTTTTAACCAGTGTTCTGTTAGAGCTAGTGCACTCAGTGATTTTTTATATGTATTATCGATTAATAGTTCGATATCTGTTAATTTATTTGAGAGACATTGAATATTTTGATGTAGCAGAATAAAATAGTTGCCTTTTATTTGAGGGTTTTTGTTTTGATTTTTTGAATTTTTTGAATTTGGATGCTCACCTTTGTCTAATCTAAAAAATTTAACTTGTTAATTGAATTTACTTTCTGGGGACTTGTTGACGCTAAAGTTTTATGTATCTCGTTACTATATGATTTGAGAATTGGTATTTCGTGCAGGGAACTGTAATTATAGGGCTTTGCCCTTATATTATTTATGAAATTGCTAAGGTGTCGACATACGTTAGATTTTCCAAACGAGTTTAGATGTAGTCCGTGTCTTGTATAGTTTGTTCTATTTATAATATTGTTAATATCAAATACCTCGATTTTATTGTTTAATTTTTTGAGTTTCTGTATTTTATTACAAATTTGTTTATTAGCATCATATATTAAATTATTAAATTTTATTATGTCAAATCTGTACGGAATTGTTGAGATTATTACATTTGTATGAAAGCAAATATCGCTTATCTTATACACGGAATTGGCTACTTCTAAATAGTTGATATTGTTACTACCACCTAGAATTACAACATAATCATCCTGGTTAAAATTTTTAACTAGTGTGTCTAAACTATCTATTATTTTTTGAAAACTCGCTCCTGGTTTGAACAAAACCAGAATGTCAAATTTATCATTTAAATTTGTATTGAGTATTGAGTATTGGTCCTTTCGAGCCGGATTTTTAAAATTTTTAAATGTTGGTTTTGATATGTGTGATATTATCACAATTCAATGTTTAACAAGGTATAAATGATAACTCACATTAAATATCACTAGGATTGTCTATTTTAAGTAACTGGATGGTTTAACATGTGTTTTTATTGTATTTCTATACATCACATATATAAATTGTTGTCTGTCTAAAAAAACTCAACTGTCCATTTCATGTCTCTTGATATTCTTTTTTAAAAATAATCTCTGTCGACACTTTTCAGTCATAAAATTGGACATACTTCCATTATCTAATAAAGCACGAACACTTTCCAAATAATAATCCATCGACAACCATAACTCGGACTGTAGCCAACAAAGTGGTAGTATTCGTTGATTTCGAAAATAAAGCACTAACTTCAGTTTCAGACGCACTGGAAGATTTCAATGGACTTCCTTCTCTAAGGGATGATTTACGATGCACCTCAAGTGACGAACCGGTGTCATTTTTTTTTTTAATCCATTAATACTTTATAATTCAAAATCAGTAAGTGTACATCTTAATTTTGGTTACCCTCCCTTAACCGGGACTTCTAATAGGATGGTCGACCCATTTGTTATCCCATACGATTTCAATGTTCTGTCATCCTCCAAATGGATTCCTTTAAAAAGCACTACAATTTGTTCCATACCAAGTTTTGTCGATACAGACAATCTCTTCCTAATTCCAATATCGTTAAGGCTGTGTTAATTTTCAACGGAAAATTTTGATCTTGACGATCTGTTCTCCTGATATATATTATTACAATATCATCATCAGTGCGAGGCATTTTATACTATGGGTAAAACACAAATGTCTCTCGAATTGTGATTAATTAATTTGTATCTTTGTTACTATTATTAATTAATAATATACAGGGTGTCTCACGGTGACCGTCGGTTAGAAGTATATCAAGAACGGTAAAAGCTACAAATTTGAAATTTTGGACATGCAACATGCCGTGTTTAATCTATTAAATAAAAATATTTTCCAAATGGCAGCATTTCCGGATATACCGGAAGTGAGCATCAACTTCTTTATTTTAAATACAAACCAGGCAATTTTTTTCACATTATGATGTGTCATAAAATGTTTAGTAAGTATGCTTAAAATAATCGGCGTATCAATTTTGATTGTTGAGAAAAAAAATTTTTTTCACTGAAAATTGTCAAAATCTTGTTTAGAAAATAAAATTGAAAGTCGAAAGTGGTAAAAGTTAGGGGAATGGGATTTTAGGTTCTCAATGTCAAAAGATTGAGACACAATTGTCTGTAACGGATAATAAAAAATTGCCCGCGGTTACGTATCTATTTGACGTTATTTCCAGACTTAAGAAAAACTTTAAAAGTCTCTTTTTTTAAATGGAATGCCTATTTCATTATCAGCCCATTCGATGCAGAAATAAATTTCCTTTAAATTGATATACCATGTTCCTATACCTAAAATCAATGATTACAGAGTTATTTACATTTTTCTAATTAAATTTATAATTACATACTTTACAAAACATGGTTGGCTTTGAAAATTTTCAAAAAAGTTTTATTCAATTGTTTCTTATGATGACAGTTGTCAGTTAGCTAAGTTCATGGTGGAGTCAGAGGCTCAAAAAGGGGTAGTGGTTGAATTAATAAAACTACTTAAAACCTCCCCTTAGACAATGATATTTAATAATAAATTCAAATTTAATGAAGCGAAGATGAAGAGTTTATGTTTTTTGTATGTAAGTACCCGAAAGTACTAAAAAGCCAGCCCCATCAACGGCAAAAACTGACTGAATTGAAATTAAAAGGATTAATTAGGCCTTCACGCCTCGTTTTTGATTAACGTAGGGGAGTCCTAAAATAATCCAAAGGGGGAGCAAACACCTTGTTATTTAACCTTAAACAAAGGTGTGCAATCGGGCAACATTTAAATTTGACTTGATTAAAAATATATGAAATTAATTAAAAGCGACATGTTTCGAGACCAACCGGTCTCATTCTCAAGCTTAATAAAAGAAACTACATGAGTGAGATGATCCAATAAGTGAAAAGTCTACAAAAAGCACAAAATTAAAATTAAGTAACATGTGGTTCCAATACACTCACCTGAAGGGGCAAAACAATTACATTATAAAGTTAAAGATGAAACATGATGTAAAATAAATAGTAATTAACAAAAAACAAAATTAACGAAGGCCTGAAGGGCCCCACGCTAAAATTAACATCGAAATTTTAATAACCAACATAACATGTCTAACAATCTATAGCCATCTTGGAAAGATAAGACAGCTTAATTTATGAACTAAAGGTGGCGCAATGAACAAATCTAATAGTAACAAAATTTGAAGGTTAACAATATACGAGTGGTAGTCAAGAATAAACAAAATTAATTGGTGATAAATTTATAGCTAATTAAATCTGAGCCTGTCGGTGATCTCATTTAACAGACTACTGTTGTTCTTGTGTTTCGCAATTTCCAATGATTCGAGGACATTTAAGAGGAAAGGTTTGTTGCAAAGGTGTAGGATTCTATAATCAGTGAGAGGATCAAAATTATGACCAGAAGCCAGTATGTGTTCAGCGAAGGTGGATTTATGGGAAATGTTGTTAGTTTTGATGGCTTTCAGGTGTTCCTTGAATCTCGTAGAGAAGGATCTACCAGTACGACCTATATAGAAACCGTCACAAGTTTGACAGGATAATTGATAGATACCCGATTTCTGTAATAAATTAATAGGGTCTTTATTGTGAACTAACATGGAATTGAGGGTGTGAGTAGTGGAAAAAGAAATGCAAATGTTGTGGGCTTTGAAAATGTTCTTAAGTTGATAGGACAAATTAGGAAAAAAGGGGAGAGAACGATAAATTAATTTGTCCTTGGATGTTTTATGAGATATGAGACTAGTAGGGTGGATGGATCTGGTGATTTTGTTTAAGAGAGTATCAACCAAATTGTTGTTGTAACCGTTGTTTTGAGCTATATGACGTATAATGTTAAGTTCTTTTTGAAAATTAACTGGCGACATGGGAATGACCACCATTCTTCTAAGAAGCGCATTAAGGCCTGCCAATTTATGTGAAAAGAGGTGAATCGAGTCCATCGGAATAAGGGCATCTGTGGTGGTTGGCTTACGATAAATACTGTAATCGATATGATAGTTATTTCTAGTAAGGAGAATGTCTAGAAACGGCAATTGGTTATTAATTTCCTTTTCCACAGTAAACTTGATATTCCGATGGATATGATTCCGGTGGTTGAAAAAAAGGGTGAGAGAAGTATCATCTGCTGTGTGAAGGCATATGATGTCGTCCACATACCTACCCCAAAACAAAATGTGATCAATGAAAAATGTATTATTAATGATGTAGTTCTTCTCTAAATCGTTCATAAATATTTCTGCGAGGATAGGAGACAAGTTAGACCCCATGGCAAGGCCTTCTGATTGGGAGTAAAAGCTGTTATTAAACAAGAAAAAGTTTTGTTGAACACTAAGATTGAGTAACCGAAGAATACATTGAGTTTGAAGGTCCGACAGGTTGGAAGAATGGAGGAAATCCGAAACAATATTAACACATTCAAGAGGTGGTATACTGGGAAACAAGTTCGTGACGTCGAAAGATACCATAGAAAAATCTTTAGGGAGGGTGATGGAATTAAGTTTAGTAGTGAGATCCAAGGAATTCTTGATGGCCAAATTTGGAGAAAGAGTAATATGGGTTTTGAGGAGATTATTGAGCCACGATGTGAGTTTAGAAGCAGGAGTGTTAAGAAAACTCACCACAGGGCGGATGGGGACATTAGGTTTATGAATTTTTGGTAAACCGTAAAGTAACGGGGGTCTAGGATTCATAACCAGGATGGACTTGTAATTCGTGTTAAAAAGAATATCTCGGTAGGAAAAGACTAAATGACGCACTTTGAGATTAAAATTGTTAGTGGGATTAGAGTTTAATTTAATGAAACCCGGCGAGTTAATGAAATCTTCGACCTTGGCTATATAGTCTGATTTGTTAAGAATTACCATGCAATTGCCTTTGTCGGCTTTTGTACACATAATGGTAGACTTCGATCCATTGAACAATTTAGAGACCTTCTTAAATTTAAAAATTTCCCCAAATTGACCTCCCCCCCCCCTCCTTACTTAAGCTCCTTCACCATTTGAATGACAGAGTTCAGCTGCGGGTCATTGGGCCTAAGCGTCTTGATCTTAGCTTCAGCAAATCCAATGGCGGCTATGATCTCATGCCTAAATCCATTGAGAGTGATGTTATTGTAGGCTTTACTCTGCATCCACTTTACTCTCGCCCTTTCAGGCACCACGCTTGACCTATAAGAGGCTGAGTAGTAGGTGAGAATGTTATCAAGCTCAGTGACTTTCTTATCCTTTCTGTGCAGTATGTCGTCTGTTAAGACATGCACCAGGAAGAACACCATGTGAGCATTTCTGTCCAGATCTATGTATTCTTGAGGAATGATGGCTGGCAGGAAGGTGCAGAGAATGGAGTTGTCAACACTGGTTCCTGCTGCAATGCCTATGTCAGATAGTGTGAACATGCTCTTGCCCCTCTTGCGAGAATAGTAGTCACAGATCTTGGTTGGAAAGCATGCAATTATTCTGGGGACAGTCACCATTTCGGGGACAATGGAGGTCCCTGAGGCTCTAACATTAGTGTCAATGTTGTACTTGACCTTTAGCCACCCCATTATGGTGGACATTTCTGCATGGGATTTCTTCATGATTGCCTCCCAGACATTGCCTCTCTCTGCAAATAGCATTACCAGCAAGGACACATCTGTGAGGATGCTCCTCTTATTTGTGTACCTGAAGGTCTTCTCTGCCACCCCCTTCATGTACTTCATCATAACTTCATGTTCTTCCGCATCCTCCATATAGGAATCATAGTTCCTCTTGATGATGCGGAGGAGTCTCTTCACATCGAAGCCCTGGTACGCCACAGCGTGTGCAAAATCTTTTTCCATAACAAGGTCCACCTTTGAGAAGGCCTCCAAAGCAGAGTTTGTCAACCATCTCGCAAGATTGTCCTCTCTCTGGAAGTACTCAGCAATCTCCACCCACTCTGAGTTGTTGAACGCCATGTTGCCCTGGGAAACGGAGCTTGCCGTACTAGTCCCTCCGCTAAGAGCTGATGATAATCTATGAAAATCCTCGCCTGTAGACAGGTTGAAAAACCACCTCCACCACTCGTTCCCCTCTTGCTCTCTAGAAATCTTGATTAACTAAACTGACGCTCGATCCACAAACACTTTTGCACAGCAATACACCTGGAAAGCACCAAACGAACACACGGGAGACCACTTAGCAAGTTGACAGCAGGTAATATAGTATTACTGATAGTTGATAACTTGTTTCTTGGCCGACAATGTGTCACCTTGACAATTGTCAGTTAGCTATCAGTTTGGAAGTTTACGCTACATTTACGTTTGTTATCAGTGTTATCTGTTTGAATTTTGATTTTTGCGCTTAATATTTGTTTTTAATTGGGAAATATGGAATACACAAACGCTGATATTCTAAATTTGTTTTACATTCATGGCGAGTCTGCTCGTATTACTTTTCGGACCTGCAGAACCTTTAACTATTGAATAAAGAATCACTCAACACTTTAACGAAAGATATCCGCATTTACCTACAATGACAGAACGAAAAATCAGGATGATTGAAAAGAATTTTCTAAATTTGGGCGAAGTAAATGCGCCACGAAGTTTGGCAAAGCCAATTGTCCCCAATGACGCTGCAGAAACTAATGTATTGGGATATTTTAATGTTTTCCCTGAAAGTTCTGTTCGTTCGGCGGAAAGAGACCTTGGACCTAAAGAAGTTGCATAGATAGAATTTTAAACAATCATAAAAGCATAAGAAACATTTGAATAAAAATTTGTTGAAAATTTTCAAAGCCAACCATGTTTTGTAAAGTATGTAATTATAAATTTAATTAGAAAAATGTAAATAACTCTGTAATCATTGATTTTAGGTATAGGAACATGGTATATCAATTTAAAGAAAATTTATTTTTGCATCGAATGGGCTGATAATTAAATAGGCATTCCATTTAAAAAAAGAGACTTTTTAAAGTTTTTCTGAAGTCTGGAAATAACGTCAAATAGATACGTAACCGCGGGCAATTTTTTATTATCCGTTACAGACAATTGTGTCTCAATCTTTTGACATTGAGAACGTAAAATCCCATTTCCCTAACTTTTACCACTTTCGACTTTCAATTTTATTTTCTAAACAAGATTTTGACATTTTTCAGTGGAAAAAATTTTTTTTCTCAACAATCAAAATTGATAGGCCGATTATTTTAAGCATACTTACTAAACATTTTATGACACATCAGAATGTGAAAAAAAATTGCCTGGTTTGTATTTAAAATAAAGAAGTTGATGCTCACTTCCGGTATTTCCCGAAGTGCTGCCATTTGGAAAATATTTTTATTTAATAGATTAAGCACTCCATGTCGCATGTGCAAAATTTCAAATTTCTAGCTTTTACAGTTCTTGATATACTTCTAACCGACGGTCACCGTGAGACACCCTGTATTAATTAAATATTAATTAACACTGGAAAAATAAAATTACTAGCTCCGGCATATACTTTGCAAGAAAGGATTATACGAGAAGCCATTGAAATTGAAAAAAGACCTTTGGCGCTTAATAAAAGAGACTATACATCTAGAATTCCTCCTATTTGGAAGCTTGTCATAAGAAAACATGAAACACCTTTACTAGCCCAGTATGCAGGGATTTTTGCCCTACAAAAGGTGGTGTAGAAAATGTTTTAATTTGTATTGCTTAATTATAGGCTAGTCATGAAAAATGTAAGTTTTCGACCTCGAGGAGTCACAGCGTTAGCCGCCATCTTGAATTGAAGGTGCCAAAATTTGTTTTTTTTACATAATGCTTCAACAGTTTACTTTATGACAAAAATGTCTATGAGAAGTATAAAGACAATAGAATTTCGAAAGTTTTCAACCAACTTCAAAAAGTTGGTTACTACATTTGTCTGCATGTCTGTGTGTCTGTGTGTCTGTGTGTCTGCCTGTCTGTGTCTGTGCGTTCGTCGATGTTACAGGGTTTAGAAAGCTGGAAGTGGTGTCATCTTATAGGAAACTGTTTACTGATTCCAAATCTCTGGTAAATTTTTTGATCGGATTACCCGTTCGTCGTCGGGACGCCATTAAAGTCAAAATATACACCCTTGAATATCTCGAGAACGACACATCCAATTACAAAAAGAAAAAAACACTTTCCTTTATTTTTTGAAACCTATTGAGTCATGATACGTAAACATCACCCTCACCCCCCTGTGGGGTGGAAAGGGGGTGAGTTTTGAAAACTTAAATGGGAAAACCTATTTTTTATTGCACTTTTGGATTCTCCATAAAAACTATTCTCAATTTGCAAATTTCACCCCTAAACATCAACCCCTTTTTTGGGGGTGGAAAGGGGGAGAAAAACGATCTTTATTACTTTTTTTCCTCCAACATTTTTTCGTGATTACAAATTTGTATTTGTATTTATTCTGTACGTCGCGCGTCGTGTAAATAAAAAGTTATAAGCGGTAGAAAAATTAAATTGACAAAAAAATATACCTACACCTCGAATATTCTAATTTCAACCAACTTCAAATCTGTAACTAATTATGGCATATACTATTATACAATATATATGTATATATTATATAACTACACCCCCCCCCCCCCCCCCCCCCAACCTCAGACACAAGCATCCCGGATTCTGCACAAATAATAATAATAATAATAATAATCGCTTTTATTGATTATTGGTTTGGTACCTACACCATAATCAATGAGTACAAGGTCAGATAAACCTATTGGATCACTGTTCTTCCCCCTGAACCCCCTTTACAAATACATACATCATTTTCTGCAAATTACACTATTTACAATGATACTATTTTACTAGCGGTAACACTATTGAGCACAACTAAAACTATCATAATTACACCTTAAATAAATGAAATTAACTTCAATCAAGTGCACTGCAACGTTTAGGTACATTTGACATTTATATTCAAGAATTAGCACAATAATAATGACACCCACACTCACATTCGCGCCCCAATTATTTGATGTTTCATCCTTCTTTTGAAGGCAGTGGTAGACAAAGGCAGTAACTTTGTGTTATTGTAGTTGTTACAAAATTTGCAAAAACTGTAAGAGAACGAACGTTTAAAGGAGGATAAGTTAAACATTGGTATAGACAATAGGCCTCTGTGTCTCAAGTTAAGGTGATGTACATTAGTACGGAAAGTGATCTTTCCATACAAGTACGGAGGCATCTTTTTGGTTAAGATATTTATGGAAAAACGAGCATGAGTGAATGAGACATTGTTTTCCTTTCCACCCTTAAGGGAGATGGGAGCGGAGAGGGTGACGGACAATTTGTAAATCACGAAAAAATATTGGAGGAAAAAAAAGTAAAAAAGATCGTTTTTCTCCCCCTTTCCACCCCTAGAAAAGGGGTTGACGTTTAGGGGTGAAATTTGCAAATTGAGAATAGTTTTTATGGAGAATCCAAAAGTGCAATAAAAAATAGGTTTTCCCATTTAAGTTTTCAAAACTCATCCCCTTTCCACCCCACAGGGGGGTGAGGGTGATGTTTACGTATCATGACTCAATAGGTTTCAAAAAATAAAGGAAAGTGTTTTTTTCTTTTTGTAATTGGATGTGTCGTTCTCGAGATATTCAAGGGTGTATATTTTGACTTTAATGGCGTCCCGACGGCGAACGGGTAATCCGATCAAAAAATTTACCAGAGATTTGGAATCAGTAAACAATTTCCTATAAGATGACACCACTTCCAGCTTTCTAAACCCTGTAACATCGACGAACGCACAGACACAGACAGGCAGACACACAGACACACAGACACACAGACATGCAGACAAATGTAGTAACCAACTTTTTGAAGTTGGTTGAAAACTTTCGAAATTCTATTGTCTTTATACTCCTCATAGACATTTTTGTCATAAAGTAAACTGTTGAAGCATTATGTAAAAAAAACAAATTTTGGCACCTTCAATTCAAGATGGCGGCTAACGCTGTTACCCCTCGAGGTCGAAAACTTACATTTTTCATGACTAGCCTATAATTAAACAATACAAATTAAAAAAATTTCTACACCACCTTTTGTAGGGCAAAGCCTCTTTTTTGTCTCCCCTGACTGCACTATACGAGAAATTAACACTAATGAAGATTCAGATCAACAAATTACAAGTAATGTTTTAAAAGTCGTCATAAAGAAACAAAGTGCGCCTTTACAGGGAGTTGTAACTGGTGTGAATTCCAAAGACCAACCCACTACAAGAAGTGTTCGGAATGTTCAGGTATCTACCTCCAGCGGACCTATGACACGCAGTAGATCACGTATGAGTGCGTTACAGAATTGAAAATAGATGGCGTGTTTCACCAGTGACAATTTGTCAATATCTTGAAAAAGAAAACAGAGGTGGTTTTCGAAACGTAGAATTTAATAATTTAATACACGAGATAAACCCTGAAATGAATATTATTACAAATAATACCACTCGTGGAAACTTAAATAACAATATAATAAATATAATTATAAATTTAAATAGAAAAATGTAAATAACTCTGTAATCATTGATTTTAGGTATAGGAACATGTTATATCAATTTAAAGGAAATTTATTTCTGCATCGAATGGGCTGATAATTAAATAGGCATTCCATTTGAAAAAAGAGACTTTTTAAAGTTTTTCTTAAGTCTGGAAATAACGTCAAATAGATAAGTAACCGCGGTCAATTTTTTATGATCCGTTACAGGCAATTGTGTCTCAATCTTTTAACATTGAGAACCTAAAATCCCATTTCCCTAACTTTTACCACTTTCTACTTTCAATTTTATTTCCTAAACAAGATTTTCAAATTTTTCAGTGGAAAAAATTTTTTTTCTCAACAATCGAAATTGATACTCCGATTATTTTAAGCATACTTACTAAACATTTTATGACATATCAGAATGTGAAAAAAAATTGGCCTGGTTTGTATTTAAAATAAAGATGTTGATGCTCACTTCCGGTATTTCCGGAAGTGTTGCCATTTGGAAAATATTTTTATTTAATAGATTAAACACGGCATGTATGTGCAAAATTTCAAATTTCTAGCTTTTACCGTTTTTGATATACTTCTAACCGACGGTCACCGTGAGACACCCTGTATACAGTTCATTGTCTGCAGAGTACATTCAGGTTAAGAAGTATTTCAGCGGTAAATTTAAATATTTTAAAATTTGTCCTGGAACACTGCTCACATTGGTAGCCTTTTCAATTAATATTCTTTTCATAAATTATTTTTAGTTCATAAAGATCACATGCATTTCTATGTTTCAATAAACTAAATGTTACTTTTCTAATAACTAGATGGAATTAATAGAGATGTTGTTGATGCCAAATGAAAAGATTAAATTTAATAAACGTTTATTATAAAATAAGTAGGTATGTATAAAACCAATGAGCTTGCATTGCCATGAACAAAATTTTCAACAGCCATTTGTCACCACTTTCCCGATGAGATAGACAAAAAATGATCGATACAAAAATGTTTTAAACGTTGATGTTCTACAACAATCCATGAGATTTTCAAAACTGTCTACAGGAAAAAAGCAACGGACATCCAGACTTTGTGAATTCATATGATGAACTTTTGTTCATCGAAAATGCACATGTTATTACAAAATGCAAAGCAAAGATTATAAATTCAAAATTTTATTCACTGTCCGAAACTTCTTCGTCTGAGTTTGTGTCATCGTCAGATAGCCCAGTATTAATTGTGATGATCAATTTTTCAACTTCTTCATCCATTAATCCGTCGTGTTGCCACATTTCTTCCGCTAGATGATCGACGTGTGTGCAGTGTTTTTCCCAATCTGATGGACTTATTTCAGCAAAGGCTGTTCGCACTAAATCTTCTATTTGAAGGCCACTTTGATGGACGTTATGCATTGCCAGCTTGTGTTTTGCCATACTCCATATCAACTCGATTGGATTTAAGTCGCAATGATTGGGTGGTAAGCGTAGTACAGTGTGGCCATACTCCATTGCTTTGAAGCCAAATCACGTATATCTTGCTTTCGTGTGACTTGGGTTGGGGGTTTATTGATTTGCACTAGGGGTGAGTCGGACAGCCATTTTTCGCGTCCGAGTGCGCCCGCGTCCGAAAAATGTTGGACTTAAACTGTCCAAATCCGTCCGAAGTTTGTCCGGCTCGAAACCTTTGTGTCCGTGTCCGAACAAATTTTCAAAAAGTACGGCCGAAACTGTCCGAATTATTTTTTGTTGTCCAAGTCCGAGTCCGCCCGATAAATGTTAAATGAAATTGGAATGCGGTAACATAGGATAAATTAAATATACACAATTACACATGCAACAAACGGCGTAAATAATTTTTGTCATTTACAAGACAACAAGCTTAATTAAATAGCAATTAACAACAAGATTACGGGCAAAAGGTTTTGTTATAATGTATAAGTATACTATTCTTTAGATTGCAAGCAATTTTTATGCAAAATGGTCAAATCTGAAAGAGTTGAAGCCCCTAACGTTGTTCGAATTGCCGTAGCCGTTTTCTCCGTCCTAGAAAATACCCTTTCATCGGTAGTTTGTGACGCAGGAATAAATAAATTCAGCACATCACAATTTTTTGGACAGTTTCGGACAATGAAATTGTCTGAAAAAATTGTTCGGACATGTCCGTGTCCGAATGTACCGGACAAAATATTGTCTCGGACAGTCCACGTCCGTCAGAAAATATGATTTGCCTGTCCGTCCGGCCGATTTCGGACGGACGGAGAAATCTCGGACAGACCGCTCACCACTAATTTGCACACTACTATGGTATGGTGCATTATCCATTACTACGACAATACCATTATCCACAAATCCGTAAGCACCACCTGCGTGTACAATAATGTATCGTTGACCTGATCTATCATCGGTTCGGTATACTCCAGGCTAGTCTTCGGATTGCCAACACTTGCTGACGCCGTATGAAGGATGGATATAGGATATAGGTTTCGTTACTGGTCTCTTATTTTCCCCCAGAGCATTATTCTCTCGTAGTTTGTGTAAGTAGCGAGAACGCCAAGCAACAATATCGTAGCGTTCCATCAATAATTTTCTTTTGTTGTGGCATTTTTTAAATTTAAATCCTACATTTAGTAATTGCTTTCGAAGCGTTTCTTCCCCACCAACATAATTTATTTTGTCCTTCATTTTATCAACCAATATTTTTATTGTTGGAACTTTCTTGTCAACAATATAAACCTCCTGAACTGTCCTTTTTAAAATACCCCAAGTCACAATCATCAAAAACTAATTTGTTTGATCCTCCGCTTCGTTTCATTTTAGAAGGAGATTTTAGTACATAAATGATTTTCAGATAACTGTTTCTCCTTTCTAATTCTCATTATAGTTGGCAACGATTTACCGACAGCAGCAGCACCTAGTTCGCTGGCCTTCTCCAAATGAAAACTCCATTCACCAGCAGCTTTCTGTCTATCGAAGAATTCAATAACATTAGGTATTAATAATGTTTCGTGCTTCGGAATGAATGCTTTTCTTCGATTTAGGATTCATATTTGTAACAAAAGACAATTTATTAAAATAAGATTTTAGCTAAAATATTTACACTTACCTATTGTTACAAATACAAATAGCAATATTGTTTTGAAAAAAACAGATTTTACTAACGAGTAACTCACAATAGGCAAGAAATTAGCACAAAACTACAATAGATATTACAAACAATGCTGTCAAAGTGTCAAGAATAAATTTGATTTTGCGAATGTACTAAAATAAATATTTTTGTGATTGGCTAAAAATCTTGCCGCTTCAAATATTTCAAATAAAATTCTTTTACTTCACATATTTTCTGACTAATCTTGTTTGCTTGGGGAGCTGTACTTATAAATTTTTATTAATAAAAACATAATTGCTAAGAAGAATTTTTCTATTTCGTTTTTCTAATTCTTCTTCCTCATAAGCTTTTGGCAGATCAGATCTCAAATTTATATATTTTCTTTTTTCGTTTGTTGTAAGTGAGCACCAGAGTCAGTAGATTAACAGAGTACCGCAACCTCCGCCATATTTAGTCCTTTCCGCGCTTCAGTTCCCCCTACACGCTCAGTAAGGTAGACGATGTTTTGACTAAATTAGTCGGAATATCCGAATTTAATAAAACAAATTGATCTAAGAAGTATTATTTTGCGATACTGTGGATTTACAAATTTTACTGAAGCGCGGAAACGACTAAACATGACGGAGGTTGCTGTATTCTGTTAATCTACTGACTCTAGTGAGCACTATAGCCCCTATAGTTAACATAGTACCGACACGCTGGAGCAAACATGACGTCAACATTAAAATGCGAAAAATCCCTAAGGCAATTGACGCCAATTTCAAATGTTATGATTTAGTGGTTTTCCCTTATTTGAGGTTAATTTTTCATAACTAGATGTGATTAATTGAACCATTGAATATTATTCAATAATTAAAAGAGGAACATCGCGTGTGTTGTCTTGAAATTATTCACGCAACCTACGTAGCTAAATAATTCACAATTATATATTCAACAATCATACTGCATTAAGTTGAACGTGATCTAATGCTTACAATTTCAACAAATGCTGTAATGCAAGATGCATGCTCTAATTAGGGAACGTCAGTAATGCATGTATGCATGAGCTTGTTTCATAAAACAAGCACGTTCAATTAGATACAAAGTGTCTCAGTCTGTGTTTGTTTTGAACAAAAATTAAGCGTACTCTAAAAGCACCATCACATGGGAACAAACATCATAATTAACAGTGACAAGTAATGTTAAAGAATTTGAAGCAGCTAAAACCAATCTTACCTACAGTAAATTGATTAATTCTTTTTTTCTTTCTCCGTTATTTGACCAATAAAATATCAATTATGTTCTTATCACTCTCGTCAACGCCATAATGTGCGTCAATAAATTGTGCCACGGATGGGACAGAGTAAAGAGTGATTTTGAATATCGCGGGAAACGTGCTCAGCTGACACAAGGTGGTGGCGGTGCAGTCGAGCACATTCCTCACATATTAGCATTAGGATAGCAATGGAGAGTTGGTCACCACAACATCGCGCATACGCTGTCAAAGCATTTTATCAAAACGGTACGCTTGTGCGCAAGGATTTCGTGCTTTTCGCACTTCCACAGTATGGAGTAAACGAGGAGAGACTTTTTCAACAAGACGGAGCAACTTGCCAAACGACAAGGGCAACCATGAATGTTGTTCATGCTTTTTCCAAATCATGTACCGATTCGATTTGGTTTTAAGTTATGGTGTTTGGCAAGTGCTGAAGGTTATATTTACCACGCAGAACCGTATTCTGGTTCGAGTACGCACTTGCCAGAAACAACTCACGGGCAAGGTGGAAGCGTTGTTTTGGGAATGGCGGAGCATGGAAATATTTCAAAGGGTACTAAACTTTTCTTTGATAATTTATTTTCATCTGTGGGTCTTTTGGATGCACTCACGCAACGTTCGTTTGGAGGCACTGGAACGTTAAGAGAAAATAGAGTACCAAAGGAAATAGAGTTCACACCAAAATCTATTCTGGAAAAATCCAAAGGGGAAATATGGAGGATAAGAGTGATGGAAAGATAAATATTGTTAGATGGAACGACAATGCAGTTGACCGCTCACAGGTACACTCAAGAGCTGAGAAAAAGAAGATTGAAATAAAAATGCCTGGTCCAATTGCAGCATACAATAGAAACATGGGAGGTGTACGATTCATTTCTATCCAGCTACCGACCCTCCATTCGCACAAAAAATGGTAGTGGCCATTTTTTAGGAGGGCAGTTGAGGAAGCTTGTGTTCAAGGCTGGTTGGTATATAGAAGATTTGGCAATAATTTACCTTTGTTAGAATTTCGCCGTGAGTGCGCACTACATATTCGGATGACGTACGGCACAAAACCCTCCAGACCAGGGTCTAAGTAGAACATCTTCCTCTTTATTATTTTCTCCAGTACTAGAGGATTTGCGCCGTGACGGTAACGAACACAATAATAAAAGGAAAGTCTAAGTACAGCAGATGTACAGTATGTGGAAATCGCACATTATATGAATGCAAAAAATGCAAAACGGCATTACACGCAAATTCATGTTTTGAAGCTTTTCATAATAAATTAACTTTAGTTACAGTATAATAGGTATTACCATATTTCTGTATAATACTTGTTTTTGTATATGTATACCTAAAAATTATTTTGCCCACTGCCAGCATTTTTTTTATATATAGGAAATAATACATTTTGTAAAAACTTTATGGGCGTTATTTTAGGACCTTAAGACACTCTATAGGTATAAAGTTTCAGCGAAATTCGCCCATAAATGAATTCTGGGCACTAATGGGTCCTTGCTTTCCTTTTACGATTCTCAAGATCCTGAATGATTGTGATTGAAACTTCATGCTTTTCCCTCGCTCTACCTTGATCCTTCGTTTGTTTCACTTAGACCCTAAATTCTATCTCAAGTTTCACGAAGCAAGTGGCGTTCTTTCAAACGGAACTAGAAGTTTTCCCTCCCCTATGATATTCTTTTGTGTGTAGTAGCATATAACGCGTGTCACAAATAGAACGTCATAAAATTCATTCTTCCGGTGGCTATCAACCTATCGAAAGTATATTCATACTATCGATAATTTTCGATAGTTACAAAACGAAAGAACACAAACAGGAGTTCTATTGTTTACTTTTTATATCTGTTCGGGCTGTCTTTGATTACTTTGAGTCCGATGAGTCCTTCAGAGACAAAATAAATATTTTTAATAAGGTTAAGGAATGCCTTTACTTACAGCGCATGAGCACAAGTCCACTTCTTTTTCTTAATAAATATTGGCTTGCAAAAATGCAAACTAGTGCAGTCACCAGTAGTGAATTTGCATTAGTGATTAGCCAGCACATTTCTTAAATTCTTAGGTGTCAGCGTGTAGCGTGTCACTTTAGTGGGCACCATTGGCCATTGGCCATATAGCATTATTTTCGAATTTATCAAATATTTCTTTTTAAATTTAGAAGAAATTGATTTAGTACATATTATTTTACATGAATATGGAAGAAAAAGAAGAAGGAAGAACATGACTCATGATATGATTCATTATTCATTTCAACATTTCAATTTGAAAATTTAAGGACTTTGTTTGTGGAATTGTGGACTTTGTGGTTTTATAGTTTTATTATAATTGTAGGCATAATGGATAAGTTTTAAAAAAAAAGACACGATATTGAAGGTAAACTATAAATTATTACTATATGTTAAATTACATTTAAACATTTCTCGTTTTTTAGAACCTGAACCTAGTACTAGTAGTACAAATGCAAGTGCAAGAGCAAGAGATACCACAACCGAACAAGAACAAAGTGCTGCTGATGCCGATGCATCCGTGGATTCGTCTGCTATTGCCTCCTCCTCAGATGGGGAGCCTGAAAAAAAGAATAAATGTGGAGGAAAACGAAAAAAAAAAGATCAACAGTATGGAAGTATTTCACAAAATCCTCAGATAAAAAATTTGCAAGGTGTGTTACTTGTAAAAAGGAGTACAAAACGAGTGGAAACACTACTAACTTAGCAGATCATCTGAAGAGATTCCACTCCTTTAAATCAAAAAATCCTGACGATGAACAAACTACATGTACGGATTTAAGTTTAAGTTCAGCTAGTAGGTCTAGCGTCCGTTCAGTGAGCCCTTTTTTTCGGAGATCTGTATTTTATGATAAAACAAGCAAAAAGAAAAATGCATTAGATAGAGCTTTGGCACTTATGATTGCTATTGACGTGCAACAATTCACAGAAGGTATTGATAAATTAAAAAAATTGTTGAATGAAACTTTTGCGGTAGCAATCACAACTGATTGTTGTACGTCTGTGTCAACGGAATCGTATATTTCTGCAACTTGCCATTTTGTTAATACTAACATGGAACTAAAAACTGCACTGTTGTCTGTTAAAAAATTAAATGATAATCACACAGTACAAAATATTGCTAATTCTTTAAATGAAACATTCAATGAATGGGAATTTTGTTATGCCCATTCACTAAACTTGGTTGTGCAGGAGAATCTGAAACTAGAATGTATTCAAAATGTACTAAAAAGATGCAAAGAAATTGTTACACATTTCAAAAGTAGTACAATAGCAGCAGATTTATTTAAAAAAGAGCAGATTGTCGATGATGATGATGATGATGCAGATCCTACAAATATACAACCGCTCAAACTTTTAAGAAGTAATTACACGCTGGAATAGCTCATACT
This sequence comes from Pyrocoelia pectoralis, assembly GCA_036250285.1. Lineage (NCBI taxonomy): Eukaryota > Metazoa > Arthropoda > Insecta > Coleoptera > Lampyridae > Pyrocoelia > Pyrocoelia pectoralis. The sequence continues at coordinate 31,920,475 of CM070075.1, read as the reverse complement.
ACATGATCCAACGAATACTTAAAACAGTGGAGGCTTTAAACCGCACGTTGCTAAAGTTAAGAAAAGCCCCAATTCCTCTTACAGTGGATGAAATAATCATTTTAAAAGAAATGAAACAAATTCTTATGTGTTTTGAGGAGGCGACTACAAAAACATCTGGGGGAACTTACGTAACCATTTCGCTAATCATTCCTATAACACATGGAATTTTTAATTATCTACATTCTACAAAATTGTTTACAAGTTTTGGTTACGGATTGCAGCGGTTTACTAGATTCTGTTAGAAACAGATTATTTTCGTACGAAACGAGGTCAGTGACACGAATTTCTACTATTCTTGATCCACGCTTCAAAAAAGAAGCTTTTCGAAGTAGGTACAGATAATGCTACTAATGCTGCAACGTTTTTGGAGCAAGAGACGAACACTTTTATTAGAAATAAAGCCGTTAAGACCATTCCAAAAAGTAACGACAAGGCGACAAGACCAGTCGCACCTTTAAAAAGTTCTCTTTTCTCATTTATTGAGAAAAGAATAGAAGAAAAAGAAAGATCTACTGTCACAGATGTTATTATAATTAACGAGGCAATATCTAGAAAGAAAAAATTCAAAAGAGAAATATTAACTACAACATATTTTGCTGATTTAATCAAGACTTACGTCGCCTAAATCTTAGTTCGTGTAATTTTAAGAATGAGTCATACCCAATTTGATTTGAATCGAACTATGGAGTAAACTGGAGGATGAAACTTTTTCATTTTTGCACAGTACATTACTCATTTATATATGTTTAATGCAGTGTTGTCCAAAAATATGTTACCACTTAGATGGGATTTACATAATTTCAAATTTTCTTTTGTTGTCACAAGCATTTTCTATAAGTAAGGTTGGTGAAACAATGAGACGTGTGCCTTAATTATCGTGGTAATTATTTGTAATAATTATATTTTTCCTATGTAATAGTTACCTGATCACGTGGCGCGAGGCGGTTATTGAATTCGAGGTAGTTCGTGTATGGGCATCCAGAACGTTTACCTCAAACAAGCTGGAGTTGGTTTATAGAATTCATAATGCAGAACGGATCAATTCATATCATTGTGTACATTGCGATATTATGATTATTGTCAGAATTTTATTTCATATAAATACTTATGAAGAGATTTCGTGAAGCCTGAAAAAGTTCCGTAACATTTAAATAACATTTGAAATGCTTTTTTATGACGCGCATCGTGACGGTGCCGATTCTCAAGCTGCAGAATAAAGCGAAACATTCATTTACGAGAGTTATAAAAATGTAAAATACTCCATCATTCCATTTTTTTACACAATACCTCAGGCACTAAGTACTTTTCCCATGTTTATTGTGTCTTTTATTGGTCCCTACAATTTGCGTGACCGGTATGTCACTTCTGTTGCTGTGAAATGAAAACAGTCGCGTAGGAACATTAATAAAAATCTGCATAGTTCATTTATTTCACTTAATTTAAACAATTAGTACTATTCTTTCCTAAAAGAATGTAATCGACAAACAACGAAATAATTTATTGACCGCCACTTTTTCTCTCCAACCCTTAATATTTCGTTCTATCCTGATGCGGATCCGTTTGTATGTATTTCCATCGGGAGACAGGAAAAACCTTATCCTAATTTCACTCAGCGACAAAAGCTCCTCTCACAGTAAATATTCTTTGTGTTAGTTTCTTTACAAATAAGAAATTGTATAAAACGTGTAACGCTTAGTATGTATTTATCAATTGGATAACAATCATTAAATTCTTCCACCAATTATCATTTTTTCTATGTAATCTGTTTATTAGAGTGACGATATATATCTTGGCGCCCACGTGTTTTTTCGGATTCTTTGTGGTGTCAAATTACAGTTTCGCAGTGGAAGGCTAGTGAACTTGAGAAATAAGAGTAAAGTCGGTTGCTGTCAAAACACTGTCCTCAAATTCTAGGAAGAGAGAATTATTTTCTACACCGAATTATCTATAGAATGTTGAACCATTTGTGTCTTAATTAACTAAACAATATTAACAGCAGACTGTTGTATTTCTAATATTTAAATGCCGGAAATTATTATTAATTGAGGTGCGAGAAAATGATCTTGCTCGTGTGCGTAATTCTTGTTTCGCAATTTATAACACTGCTATTACATAATTGTAAAATTTATCATGTAATTACAATCTTCCATCATTTTTAGTCCAAATTATATATTATTTTAATGGATTCTACTATAATTTCATGTTTAGTAATTACCCTGTCTATCTTTTAAACAAAAAAGGAAATAATATTGGGCCGTTTGTGTTATTTTGGTTAAACTAATTTGAAAAAACAGTAATGTGGCTGGTTTAGTTATTCCGTATTTTTCCTGTTAAGTGGAGTACTAAATACAGGGTGTCTCACGGTGACCGTCGGTTAGAAGTATATCAAGAACTGTAAAAGCTAGAAATTTGAAATTTTGTACATGCGACATGGAGTGTTTAATCTATTAAATAAAAATATTTTCCAAATGGCAGCACTTCCGGAAATACCGGAAGTGACCATCAACTTCTTTATTTTAAATACAAACCAGGCAATTTTTTTTCACATTCTGATGTGTCATAAAATGTTTAGTAAGTATGCTTAAAATAATCGGCGTATCAATTTTGATTGTTGAGAAAAAAAAATTTTTTCACAGAAAAATGTCAAAATCGTGTTTAGGAAATAAAATTGAAAGTCGAAAGTGGTAAAAGTTAGGGAAATGGGATTTTAGGTTCTCAATGTCAAAAGATTGAGACACAACTGTCTGTCATGGATTATAAAAAATTGCCCGCGGTTACGTATCTATTTGACGTTATTTCCAGACTTAAGAAAAACTTTAAAAAGTCTCTTTTTTTAAATGGAATGCCTATTTAATTATCGGCCCATTCGATGCAGAAATAAATTTCCTTTAAATTGATATACCATGTTCCTATACCTAAAATCAATGATTACAGAGTTATTTACATTTTTCTAATTAAATTTATAATTACATACTTTACAAAACATGGTTGGCTTTGAAAATTTTCAAAAAATTTTTATTCAATTGTTTCTTATGATGACAGTTGTCAGTTAGCTATCAGTTTGAAAGTTTACGCTACATTTACGTTTGTTATCAGTGTTATCTGTTTGAATTTTGATTTTTGCGCTTGATATTTGTTTTTAATTGGGAAATATGGAATACACAAACGCTGATATTCTAAATTTGTTTTACATTCATGCCGAGTCTGCTCGTATTACTTTTCGGACCTGCAGAACTTTTAACCATTGAATAAAGAATCACTCAACACTTTAACGAAAGATATCCGCATTTACCTACAATGACAGAACAAAAAATCAGGATGATTGAAAAGAATATTCTAAATTTGGGCGAAGTAAATACGCCACGAAATTTGGAAAAGCCAATTGTCCCCAATGACGCTGCAGAAACCAATGTATTGGGATATTTTAATGTTTTCCCTGAAAGTTCTGTTCGTTCGGCGGAAAGAGACCTTGGATAGTCAAGAAGTTGCATAGATAGAATTTTAAATAATCATAAAAGCATAAGAAACATTTGAATAAAAATTTTTTGAAAATTTTCAAAGCCAACCATGTTTTGTAAAGTATCTAATTATAAATTTAATTAGAAAAATGTAAATAACTCTGTAATCATTGATTTTAGGTATAGGAACATGGTATATCAATTTAAAGGAAATTTATTTCTGCATCGAATGGGCCGATAATTAAATAGGCATTCCATTTAAAAAAGAGACTTTTTAAAGTTTTTCTTAAGTCTGGAAATAACGTCAAATAGATACTTAACCGCGGGCAATTTTTTATAATCCATGACAGACAATTGTGTCTCAATCTTTTGACATTGAGAACCTAAAATCCCATTTCCCTAACTTTTACCACTTTCGACTTTCAATTTTATTTCCTAAACAAGATTTTGACATTTTTCAGTGAAAAAAATTTTTTTCTCAACAATCAAAATTGATACGCCGATTATTTTAAGCATACTTACTAAACATTTTATGACACATCAGAATGTGAAAAAAAATTGCCTGATTTGTATTTAAAATAAAGAAGTTGATGGTCACTTCCGGTATTTCCGGAAGTGCTGCCATTTGGAAAATATTTTTACTTAATAGATTAAACACTCCATGTCGCATATGCAAAATTTCAAATCTCTGGCTTTTACAGTTCTTGATATACTTCTAACCGACGGTCACCGTGAGACACCCTGTATACCTAAGTCCGTTTCTACTCTGATTAATTTTACTAACAAATTGCATATCAATATGTGTCCCTTTGCAGGCGTCATCTATGGTGTTAAATTTGTGGGGGGTGTTAACATCTACAGCAAACGTTTACACTGCAATTGCCTGAAATAATATAATAATCGCATGTCGAATTAAACAACATTGAATAAAGTAAACAACAAAAACTATTTACATAAATATGCTTTGCGCTCAATTGGTAGTAAATGAAAGCTCTAAAAACTCTGTTCGTAATTATTAATAAAATTATATTTATTTTATATAAATATATAATAAATAAGTAATAAAAATCAACTACTATCAGACTAAATAGTTTAGTCACTTAACTTTAAACGATTATATTACAAAATTGTCGGATCGGTTTTGATAAAATTTTTACCACGTGACTGTTAATTTATTATGTTTTAATTCTAATGCCACTCTTTCCTTCTTTCGTTTTCGTACTAACTCTCGCATGCGAATGTATGAAATGGCGCTAAAGTCCGCCAACTTAAATACCTGACGTAAACAGTGACAATCGATGAATTTTGTTGTTATAATATGTAAATTTCAAATGTTTAGTCTGTAGACTTTTCACTCTATTAAATTTTCTTCACAAACAGGTGGCTACAAAATGTATGATTTTTCAACACGCTTGACTTTAGACTTCTCAAAATTTTTGAGAAAACCGCGAAAAACTGCGTGGGAGCTTGTGACTTTTCTCAACTGACTAAACCTAGCCTAATTTCTTCCGTTGAATTTTATCATCTTTGAATCTTCTAGAAAATCTTTTCGAACGAATTTGTGTTAAGAGTTCATTAAAATGCTTTACTCGCTGCTTGTCGCATATTATGTCGTATGCGAGAAATTAGTTTTTCATTTATTGTCATACCAAAGAGTATCATACTTTTGATACTTCTTCCGCCTGTCGACCACTTCGTTTCTTCTATGTGGGTACATGCGTTTTCCCATCCTTGTTTAACATTTCGATTGATCTGCGTTCTTCCTATTTTTGAATACTATCCATTCCATCTTCTGTAATATTCTTTTTCTCACCAGTATTGTATGTTCACGTTTTTAGCGCTTTTTTGGTTACTTCTAACTTCTTCAATGCACGATTTTATATGTTGGTATTCTTCCAATGCAGACCTGTTTCCCTTTATGATCTTTTTGTACAAGTCTCCGCGAAAACAACTGTCAAATACTTACGTTTATAAACTATCACACTCCCCGTTTTTGATATTGAATTTTCCATGTGGCACCATCGTGGTGCCATCAAAAAATAATATACCAAGAAATGCTCACATCTATAGCCTGACCCACTGTGTACTTTCACGTCTTTTCCTTTATATTTGTAAATAGTTTTATGGAAAAAAATCGATTCATTATTCAAAGTTATCCTTAGAATGTCAGAAACTGATGAGCACTTCTCGGAAAACGAAGAAGCCATACTCCAGTAGACTCGAGGAGTATACAGGCTAACGACAAGAGAGTCAGTGATAATAATATAGTAAACAACACCCATCAAAAAGATTTGCTTGCTTGAGGACGACTTCTGTAATTATCCTCACACGTTTAATAATCAACGCAATCACATTTAAAACTATATATTTCGAGATGTAAAAATTCATATACTTACAGGGTGTTTCAAAAAGTTGTAGCGGGCTATGCAAAACCGTATTTTACACGTAAAAATAAGTCTAAAATATACGGTAACATTTTTATGATTTCGGCTTAGTTAAGTCGTAATCAACCATTTTGTATTTTATTGAAAATAATTATTATTTCAGAAACAGTTCAACATGTTTTTATGAAATTTGGCATGTCCTCATTTCTCAGAAGTCTACAATTTCCAAAAATATTTTTTTTTCAAAATTATCAAATTTCAAAATGGGGAACATTGAAACATTTTAAAGTAAAATTAAATTGTGCAAGAAACAACATTTTTAGTACATACATACTTTCATTGTCTGAGACCGCGAGCGTTAGCCGCAATCTTAAAAAACGTCTTTCTGCAAATATCTAAGAAACTGAGTTTTACGTTAAAAATTGTAAGGACCTAAAAATTGTCCATCTTTTTTATTTCAAACTCTTTTCTCTATTGTAAATATTTGCCGAGATATCCTATGCAAAAAAGGCGCTTACAATTTTTAACGTAAAATTCACCGTTTCCTAGATATTTGCAAAAAGACGTTTTTCAAGATGGCGGCTAACGCTCCGGTCTCAGACGACACAAACTTGGTTTTATACTTAGGGGACACTCTTTCACATAATCCAATCGAAAAATCAATTATCAGGATTTTTTGCGGAGCGAACCCGTTTTTGGTGCTAAAATTCCTGGACTAAAGTGCACTTTTTAATGTTGAGTTGTCTTTTAATTATGAAAGAAATACGCGTGGTATTATTTTAAATTTGTCGTTTATTTCGATTTCGACGTAAAGTTTTTTTCTTTTATTTCACGTAAGTATATCATCTGAATTGCTTCTTGTTCAACTTTCATCTCCTCTTCGACTACATCTGTTTCTGCCGCATTTTGTCAAAAAATCGGTTGATTTAATAACGATATTATCGCTGTGTTTGAACAAGGGCACTAAATCCTCTCTATTCCGTTTCTTGCGCCCGGAGTATTTATCCTTACATTACAATCCAAGTACCTGCCGAAGACGTGGTTTGGTACATTTCATAAGTCTGTAATGGACGATTAGGAAAATTGTTGTTATAGCTGATCTCACAGCAACACTAAGTATGAATAACCTTAATTTTATAATTTTTCTTACTGCTATACTGTTTCAAATTTTGAATTCACTACTGTTGTTGAACAATGTGTAACGCCCTGCGTTAATTTCCTATTTTATATTTGAAATATTCTAATTTCTTTTACTTTAATGACTAATATTCTTAAAAGTGCTACATTACAATGTAAGCATCTGTTTTCATGACACATCATCTTAGCCCTATGTAACCTGAACCTTTGGAATTCTCTTTGTTCGCTGATGACTAATTTGTTTTGCACTCCAGATGTATTCTTTTTCTTTGTCCCTTTGTACTAATTTGCGACGTAGAACCCGCTGATTCATTGCCTTCAGGGTCTAAGAGCCCCTTTCCTCTAGTCATTTTCTTCAGTTAACTACTCGCTTCCTTTCCAATCACTTCGCTTCATTTCTGTACGATAAGATTTGCATTTACTAAAACTCGAGTTATTTTCGGCTTTGTGCTCATCTATCAACAATTTAGTGAAACTTAATACAAATAAAACACCCAACCTGCCCCTTAATTATTTAATAGTGATGATTGTTGTGAGGCGACATGTTTCGGGAAACACTATTCCCATTTTCAAGCCAATGATGTAAAACGATGAATTAAAAGTTTTGTAGTTGAATTAAATACTTATAAGTTAAAATCAATTAAGCACATGAGGTAATTACAATTAATTTAAAATTAACATAATCCGAAGATCAGAGGTAAAATTATTAATAAAACTGAAGGGGGTCTCTAAGCGAGGCCCCAAATTGTGGCTCTGAATGCCAGGAAGAGGGATGAAATGGATTAAAATATGGGGAAAACTAAGGTGATATCAAGTGCAAGATGAAGTCAAAAAGACTTCATCTTGCACTTGATATCACCTTAGTTTTCCCCATATTTTAATCCATTTCATCCCTCTTCCTGGCATTCAGAGCCACAATTTGGGGCCTCGCTTAGAGACCCCCTTCAGTTTTATTAATAATTTTACCTCTGATCTTCGGATTATGTTAATTTTAAATTAATTGTAATTACCTCATGTGCTTAATTGATTTTAACTTATAAGTATTTAATTCAACTACAAAACTTTTAATTCATCGTTTTACATCATTGGCTTGAAAATGGGAATAGTGTTTCCCGAAACATGTCGCCTCACAACAATCATCACTATTAAATAATTAAGGGGCAGGTTGGGTGTTTTATTTGTATTAAGTTATCTACAACCCCCTTTGTAAGTCATGGACTACACTATGAATTTAGTGAAAGTTCTTACTGCTGCTTTAAGAAATCACTGAAATCGTATTTTTACGTATATTTGTACAGTAAAGAAAAGTGTACGTGAGTTCTTCTTCTTAAAACGCTGGAATTAATTATTTACCAGGTTGGTACTGAATTTTCTGCTTAATGTAGTTACCTAATTTCGCTTTCCCCTCTTTTATAGCGGTTTTACACCAGTAAAAAAACTACCTCTAACTCTTCTACCATTTTCCTACATCTTTACTTCGTGACCGACGGCCTACGTGGGAAACCAACTGTTTCTTCAATCCCTCGATCGCCGCTACGAAAACTCATCTAATTTCATCTTTATTTTACTATATCGTCGCTAAGTGAAAAACCAATTTTTGTTTTTTCCCCTTTACTCCTTATATTGAACTTTTTATACTTTCATTTTACCTACTTAGTTATTTTTTTTCCCCTACTATTTTATTTAAAAGATTCTGTTTAAACATTACCCATTTTACTATTTAAAATTTGCTACAATTTGCTATTGCTGTAACGTAACTTTACCGTATTATTTCGTTTGAATTTTCTAAAGTAATATAGTTTATTTGCTAATTTAATTTTCTATTTGCTGAATAGTAATTTGTTATCGAATTACCTTTAACTTTTTTTCCTGAATTAACGTAACTATTTAAATTTGAACCTAATCTATATTTGGTATCCGATTTTTGAATCACAGGATAGTACTCTGGTAATATTATTCCTTTCGACCCTTGTGTTTATTTTGTTTAAGGACTTGGAAAAACTGTGCACAGGAGTTCCAACATCCGACTCAACTTTAACAAAAGAAAGGTAGGATTTTCCATTTAACCACCGATTACTGTCTATTGCATTTTTAAAGTCGCATCCCTATATCTCAATTTTGATTATTAATCTAACGTCATTTTACTTATAATTTTTGCTTAACGTAAAGGTAGTTTAGACCCACGTATTTTGTGCTACAAATTTATTTTGTCAAAACTCATACATTTACCATTTTTTTTGTATTTATAAAAACTGATTTTATTTTGTAATATTTAATTTGAATTATTCATTATAATAACCTTAAATTTATCTATTTCTTTTTTTTGCTGAAACTCCCCGTTCTCTTTCAGAATTGACATCGTTACTGTTATAACTGTTAATACCTTCGTAATTCGGATTAGCAGCCTATTTTCCTAGAAGAATTACGTGGCGCCCTTTTCTTCACTTATTTTTCCCTATTTTACTACCACAATTTCTTACTTTTTCGCTCATTATTGCTAACCTACGACCACCTGTCTACTAGCACTGAACTGCTGCGGCCATTGCTCCATTTAATTTCGTTGCGACCCAATTCTTGTCGTAACAAAAATGTGAACCTTTGTTTTTCGAGAAATACTTAATTATAAAAATCTTTACAATAGAAACAATACTGATCTTACAGATCCTTCTCATGTTATCGTCTTATCGCTCCGTAATTAATTTGTTATTGCCGTGATTTTAGAAGTTTGTATTCCTTGAAAAGAAAAACTTTTATAATAATACAGAATTAGTGCTGATTAATTATGTATTATAGCCTTTTATAAAAAATTTTTATAGTGATATAACAGGTGATTTTTACGGTGCACAGAAAGGAAGGTAATTTAAACATTTACATTTTACCTGCGTGTTATGCAGAATTAAGCAAGAGAAGAAACGTGAACTATTGTGCAAGAAAAATGAACTACATGAAAATTAACTTACCTCCTAGCGATTTCAATTCCAAGTACAACAAGGTAAATTTTATCGTGATTGAATAAGTATTTTTTGAAAACAATAGAATTTCTTAAACCGTAATGTTGGATTTTACATACTATTCCTTTCACTCATTATGGTGACGTATCGTAGAAGGTAATTGTGGTTACAGCGTTGAAATGTGCGGTTGAGTAAAATTGACTGTATTATTATTCCATGTAGATAGCAAAGGCTTTTTTTTCTAGCGAATATACACAAAACGGTACATTATTTGTCCTTTGAGAAAACAGAAAACGAAAAGAGAATTTAAAGTCAATGAAAGCCAGCATTTGTTTTTTCTATTTGCACGGTAACGATACTGCACCCTTTAAGTAAATTTTCCGATCTTTTTTTGTATTGGTTTTAGACCTACACAATAAATATCTATTCCTTTTGTTTCTCAAACAAATAATATCAGTATAGATTATATGCACTAGTTCTGCAATGAGTATGGTTCTTTTTGTGCAAGAGAATTGTGAATTCGTCTGTTTGTAACTTTTTTAATCAATGTCTAAAGTCAAGGGCGTACGCAAGGTGGGGCAAGGGGGGGCCGATGCCCCCCCTGGCCGCAAAACGAATTGTACTAAATATTAAAATTCAATACTGGTCATATAATTTCAGGAGAAATTAAGCATTTCCTGGCCTTTCTTCTAAATAAATAGTATTTGTACCCAAGGGAAATTGTATGGTGCTTAAATGTATTGAAAAGAATTGTGGGGGTAACAACATAGGCAATGTTTCCAAATAATTTTATTTTTTGCCCCCCCCCCCCCCCCCCCAGCCAAAAAGCTGCGTACGCCCTTGTCTAAAGTCATGCGTTGAAATTTCGTAGGTTCTCCAGTATCACGATCTTATATTAAGAGTAGTAAGGGTATGTGGGAAAATGATGTAAATATGTACGGAAAAGCCCTTTTGATCTATAATTGGAGGGGTGAACAGTATTGATTATCCGAAACATGTGACATTATTTTTCAACGTAATCACCATAAACTGAACTATACTTCAAAAGTCGGTATGCGGGTCTCCGTCGTGACAGTTTTTATAATAGACATCATTTTGTTCTTGGCAGAGTTTCTTTATGTTCTGGGAATAAATCAAAGTCACTCGAGACTAAGCCTGGGAAGTAGCGATGGATGTTCATAAATGACATTCATCGCTACATGCTTTTTTGTTATTGGGAAAACATTTGATTTTAGGATTACACTAAGCATGTCTATGAACCACAAATTAAATTGCATTTTTATTTCAGATAATAAAAGAAAAACATCAAGGGCCGATAGATAAAAAAGAAGAGTATGGACTTAAAAAGTGTGCCTCATAAAAGAATTGTTTTGACAAAGAAGAAACCTTCCCGATGCTGCTCAGGCAACGAAGTAGGTTTGGACATTCTTACCTTGAATATTCGTGGCATCGATCTATTTTGATGTCCATCAGGGTCCTTGATGTAGGTAGATTTTACTCTATGAAGTTTAAGGAGAAAAGTGACAAAAAAAACCATTTTAAAATTTTAACCAATTTTATTTTTAAACAATCTAAGGAAACATACAGGGTGTCTCACGGTGACCACCCATTAGAATATTTCAGAAACTACTACGATCTGAATTTTGAAAATTTGGGTAATGGAGTTTTCGGGCATGGCCTCCTCAAATAAAATAATGGCGCCGACGTAACACTTCCCGTTTTTCCGGAAATGACACCAACTTTGTTATTTTAAATTTAACACCCTATATATTATTCCGATTTTGGATTCTACGTAAAATTTTAGGTGGACTTTCAACAAGTTTTCTTATTCCTAAAATTAACCGTTTCCGAGATATTTAATTTTTTTAATAAAAATTAAAATAAACACTATCTAGCTTAAAACCATGTGAATTCTACAGCAAGAAAGATAAAGGAACCATATTCACACGAGAGATAGTTGGGACCCCTAAACTTCCCATCCGTACTTTCAAAGTGGCCTAATTGCATACATTGTGGTGGAAATTTAATGCCGAGTTTCGTTAACTTCAAATCATCATAAGTTGGTTTTTTCAAATGGAACACCCTGTATGTTTCGTCGTAGTCTGATGCACAATTTCATTCCCTATACCTATCTCTTCTAGTTTTTGAGACATCTACTGTTTTTTTGTGCAGTCATTCAATTTCTTGCGAAAATGGCTTAGCAGAACTTCAAAACAATCGACTGTTCCATCACGAGTTATTAGTTGTCACGTTGTCAGTCGAACACCACTAGTGATAGTTGAATTGATAATTCAATCATTGGAGACAAAAAAGAGGCTTTGCTCTACAAAAGGTGGTGTAGAAAATGTTTTAATTTGTATTGCTTAAGTATAGGCTAGAAGTTTTCGACCTCGACGGGTCACAGCGTTAGCCGCCATCTTGAATTGAAGGTGCCAAAATTTGTATTTTTCTTACATAATTCTTCAACAGTTTACTTTATGACAAAAATGTCTATGAGAAGTTTTCAACCAACTTCTTACTAAATTCGTCCGGACGTCTGTGTGTTTGTGCGTTGGTCGATGTTACAGGGTTTAGAAAGCTCGAAGTGGTGTCCCCTTATAGGAAATTCTTTACTGATTCCAAATCTCTGGTAAATTTTTTGATCGGATCACCCATTCGCCGTCGGGACGCCATTAAAGTCAAAATATACACCATTTAATATCTCGAGAACGACACCTCCAATTACAAAAAGAAAAAATACGTTTCCTTTATTTCTTAAACCTATTGAGTCATGATACGTAAACATCACCCTCACCCCCCTGTGGGGTGGAGCGTGGGTGAGTTTTGAAAACTTAAATGGGAACACCTATTTTTATTGCACTTGATTCTCCATAAAAAACTATTCTCAAATTGCAAATTTCACCCCCAACTGCAACCCCTATTTTGGGGGTGGAAAGCGGGAGAAAAACGATCTTTTTTACTTTTTTTTCCTTCAACATTTTTTCGTGATTTACAAATTGTCCGTCACCCTCTCCGCTCCCATCTCTCTTAAGGGTGGAAAGAAAAACAATGACTCATTTGCGCAGAATACGGGGTGCTTGTGTCTGAGATTGGGGGGGGGGGGTAGTTATATAATATATACATATATATTGTATAATAGTATAATATGCCATAATTAGTTACAGATTTGAAGTTGGTTGAAATTAGAATTGGAGGTGTATATTTTTTTGTCAAGTAAACTGTTGAAGCATTATGTAAAAAAAACAAATTTTGGCACCTTCAATTCAAGATGACGGCTAACGCTGTGGCCCTTCGAGGTCGAAAACTTATATCTTTCATGACTAGCCTATACTTAAGCAATACAAATTAAAACATTTTCTACACCACCTTTTGTAGGGCAAAGATACCTGCATACTGAGCTATGAATACTATTTATCAAAAAAATGGAAAACAACAACACGTCTTGTCATTCATTATTCCCATGCATGATCAACAAGGGACGTCAAAGAAAGGTTTGGCAGAAGGCTCAAGAAAAACACAATCACGGCAAGTTTCCGAGCTTATAGCACAGGAATCGCCTCAATTGATCTTAGCCACCCAAGTCCTTACATTTAGAACGAAAGCAAGTGGCTTCAAAGGTGATAGAAATTGCTTCGACAGCTACTCCAAGGAGGTCCATGGTGGAGTCAGAGGCTCAAAAAGGGGTAGTGATTGAATTACCTCCCCTTAGACAATGAATATTTAATAAATCAAAATTGTTTAATGAAGCGAAAGATGATGGTTTATGTTTTTTGTTTTTTGTAGATAAGTACCCGAAAGTACTGAAAGACCAGCCCCATCAATGGCAAAACTGGCCGATAGTGAAAATTAAAAGACTAATTAGGATTCACTAACCTCGTTTTTGATTAACGTAGGGGAATCCTGAATTAATCCGAAGGGGGCAATCACCTAGTTATTTAACCTTTAACTAAGGTGTGCAAAGAGCAACATTTAAAATTTGACTTAATTAAACAATATGAAAGTGATTAAAAAGCGACATGTTTCGAGGCCTACAGGTCTCATTCTCAAGCTTAATAAAAGAAACTACATGGGTAAGATGATCCAAAAATGATAAGTCTGAAGGGGCAAATAGAAGTTACATTATAAATTACAGATGAACCATGATGTAAAAAGAAACTAATAACAAATACAAATTAACGGAGGGCTGAAGGTCCCGGCGCCAAAGTTAACATCATAACGTAATGAACAACTTAAAATTTATAAATTAATTATAAATGTATAAAATAGGTCTTTCCCATCTTATTTTAGTATGGTTTAGATAATGCACATTTTGAATGAGGTGTTTTAATGAAACGTCACTTTTTGTCACTATACTCCATACGCTCGACAGTGTCCCTTTTCTCATTAGGTCTTAAATCAAATCTCATTTATAACGAGATCGATAGTTTCATTCAATATGCACCTCTAATGCAAAGTAAAAACCAGTTCCATACGAGCGAAAGTTATTTAAAACAAATCTTATGGAAACTTGAATACAATAGAACAATAGATTTGAACTACCTAACTGGCAGCGGTTCTCAATAGAAGATACACTAGTTTCATTATGAAATTGTGATGTTTGTATTAATAATTGATATATTACTTTGTAATGAAACTATTGACTACCACTGACTAGGTAGGTAGTTGAAAACTATTGTTCTATTGTATTCAAGTTTCCATAAGATTTGTTTTGAACAACTTTCGCTCGTATGGAACTGGTTTTTACTTTGCATTAGAGGTGCATATTGAATGAAACTATCGATCTCGTTATAAATGAGATTTGATTTAAGACCTAATGAGAAAAGGGACACTGTCGAGCGTATGGACTATATCATGATTAGGTGGTTAATTGTTTTTTGTAGTTTGTAGCAATTTGTCACGGATATGTCATGTCGCTGTTTTAATTCTGTTTTTATTTCCTCTAATTCTCTGCCCTCAGACAACCCTCGTATTAGGAATACGTGAGTTTTTTCATCTTTACTTGTGAAGGTGAAGTGTACTGTTTGTGTTTCAACTAATTTTTTCTTGTATGTTATGTGGTCTCTTTGTTTTTTATAAATATTAAGGTTCTGTTGCCTGCGTATTTTATGTGATATTCACCTACTACGTCCTCTTTTAGGCCTTTGAGTAGCGACTGGTGTTGAGCTATTCCTTCAATGATAATTGGCGGGTTTTTTGTAGTTTTTTCATTGTTTTTTGGTATTTGAACGTCCTCGGTGGTCAACGGTATCCATAACAGTTTCTGTGTCCATTAAGGGTTCGAATATGTTGTGTGTTTCTACAAGTTCAATGAACTCATTCGGTTTGTGCTGCTTACTTCTTTGTTCGTTCGTCATGTCTGTTTCGAAGCGAGTTCCACAGTCTTTATTAGTTTTATTATTTTTTGTCCTTAATTCTGTAGCAATTATTTTACACTTATGTTTAAATACTTTAGTGTTTTTGGTTACGTAGGAGGGATTACATGTAACCGCATCGTGGCGGTTAGTTCTGTGTGGTACAAGTTTATTTTTAGTTATTATTTACACTATTTACGGATTTTAATCTATTTTATAAGTATTAATCTAAATTAGTCACTAATTATTTGTTTATTTATACTGGTTAAGTCACTGTTAACTTGGTTGCAACAATCGCGCTGCTGATAGGGTTTCGACTTACCTCAACCGCTGCCGAGTTGCGACTCGGACGAGAACCGGTGTTGTGTTGTCGACAATGCATTGTGCGGGTAGGTCATTTGATTTTGTACAGTCTCTCGTCCAGTGCCCTTGTGCACATTTAAGGCATCTTGGCAGTTTTGATTGTACTTAACTTTCGTAATGTTGTTTCTGGCGATGTTATTATTAAATAACTTGTTCTTTTAGTGTTGTTCATCTTATATATGTTTTTTACCTTAACGTGATAATTTTCCGTGAGTTCATGCTTTATTTCGTCAAGTTGGGGATGGTGTTCCACTCCTCTTAACACGAAAGCGTGCGTCTTCTCGTCTTTAGTTGTATAGGTAAAGAATTCGGTTTTCTCGTTTTGTAAGGTGTCTTATAGTTTCATCCAATCTTCTTTGCTTTTGGTGTATACGTTTGTGTTTTGGGAAGTATGTTTTAATTAAAAACCCGATAATTTTTGGCTTTTTAAAAAGTCAAGTAATTCTTTACCGTTACTCGGTTTGCCTTTAAGTACTATTTGAGGTGGCGGCTTATTATTTTTTTTTATTCGAAGGAGGCATTTCCGCTGTGGTAATTTCCATTTCTTCAGGGCAATCTTCAACGTCAAGGGGTTCATAGCGGTTTCTTGTTTCTAACGAAACGGTTTCTTCACGTGATGTCTTTTTGGATTGCGAAGTCATTTTTTCGTTATTTAGATCCGGGTGTTTTACAGTTTTTCGCTTGTTGGGATTCCCAGTATTCTTTGCGCGAAACTTTCTTTCTATTGTTAGCTCTTTACAGACGCCTACCTGCGAGAGGTCGACTGCTTCT
The DNA here is from genome assembly GCA_036250285.1 of Pyrocoelia pectoralis. Classification (NCBI taxonomy): domain Eukaryota; kingdom Metazoa; phylum Arthropoda; class Insecta; order Coleoptera; family Lampyridae; genus Pyrocoelia; species Pyrocoelia pectoralis. The sequence continues at coordinate 31,904,018 of CM070075.1, read as the reverse complement.
ATTGTTGAAGTGAATGAATCAGGTTTTGAAAGGGTCGCTGGAACATTTTTGTCGTTATCACTACCACTTGCTTTTACTATTTCTACTGTTGTGGTTTTTAAGCCGCGAAGAAACGCGCTTGTTTTTATTTTTTTTTCGGCTTACATTGATACTATTTTTCATGAATTGTTTATAGTTACTTACTTCCAATTAACACTAATAATTATTAATAATATACAACTTACACTAACTTAATAAAAACTGCATGCACAACACTAACAACGACGTTAGATACCTACGCGCTTCAGAAATAGTTTTTAGTTTTTACACCAGATAAAGAAAAACGCAACTAGTCCGGACGGCTGTTCACGCGGAATTAGGACGAGAACCGGTGTTTTCAACGTGGTATGGTCGTTGTCGACAATAATAATTATTATTCCACAATAAATAGCTTCTCTCTTGGATATAATCCTCCAGGAACAGGAAGGGTTGCAAATTTGGGAAAAAGTAATATTCAAAACGAAGGCGAAAGGTGCATTGTATGATAAAAGTCGGGAAAAGAGGAAGAACTGAGTGTAATAATAAATCACCGAAGATAGATAACGATGAGGAAGATGCAAAAGGAAAGTCGAAGGAGATGATCGACGTTCAAAGTTGAATAACAATCCTACAACTTCCAAACATACAAAACAAAAGTTAAGAAGCAAAAATGTTGGAGACAAAGGCACGCGGTGTTCCCAAGCGGTCACCCATCCAAGTACTGACCGCGCCCGACGTTGCTTAACTTCGGTGATCGGACGAGAACCGGTGTTTTCAACGTGGTATGGCCGTTGTCGACAATAACTATTATTATTCCACAATAAATAGCTTCTCCCTTGGATATAATGCTCCAGGAACAGGAAGGATTGCAAATTTGGGAAAAAGTAATATTCAAGACGAAGGCGAAAGGTGCATTTTATGATAAAAGTCGGGGAAAGAGGAGGAACTGAGGGTAAAGATGCAAAAGGAAAGTCGAAGGAATGATGATAGACATTCAAAGTTGAATAACAATCTTACAACTTCCAAACATACAAAACAAAAGGTAAGAAGCAAAAATTTTGGAGACAACGGCACGCGGTGTTCCCAAGCGATCACCCATCCAAGTACTGACCGCGCCCGACGTTGCTTAACTTCGGTGATCGGACGAGAACCAATACCAATACCAATAATATTTATTTACAAAGTTATACATGTAACAATAATATCTACAGAATTTGTACACATCTTTTATCAGAGCATTTTGTTGCAAAGTTCCGGTTTTTCCTTACCTTTACATTATGATTTATCTATACATTGTATTTTTAATAATTGTCAGTTAAAATGATTTTAGTATGTATTCATTGTCGTATTTTGTACATCTAGTTAGGAAAATTAAATTAAAAACCTAACTTGCAGTAATTGTTTCTTATAACTATCACTTCACTGTTCACTTTGATGGTTTCAAAGTTGCAGTTTTTCGTAAGGCTGCTTGTGTTTATGATGTGCAGGTGTATTTTCGGTGAGCATGTTGCGGGTTAGTACATTGCTGCTTATTTGGGTCTGATAGAAATGTTTGGATGTTTCGTCTATGTGGTCGACTAGTGGTGTTAATTTTGTTCTTTCCAGCAACTCCCGTGTTGAAGTGTATCTGTCTTTACTTGTAATAAGTCGCATACATTTGTTTTGTATTCTTTCCAGTTTTAGTTTTGCCGATGTGGAAGCATTGCACCAGGCAGGTGCCGCGTACAGCATAGTTGGCCTTATGACTACTTTGTATAAAGTTAATTTATTGTTCATTGTCATTTCTGAGTCTTTCATCAATAATGGATAAAGGTGTTTTATAACTCCATACGTTTTTCTAACTGTTTCGCTGATATGTTTCAAGTTTGACAGCCGATGATCCATTGTCATGCCGAGATATTTGACGTGTTTCTTTGGTTCTATAGTTTGATTGTTCATCTTCAGCTTCGTATGAATTTTGTTGTTTGTAAATTTCTTCGTAAAGATAATGTTTTCGGTTTTTTCGGCATTTATTTTGATCATCCACTTATCGTAGTATTTCGTTAACATATTCAGATATCTTTGTATTTGTTTGCACGCCACGTCTGCGTAGTAGGAATGAGCATATATTGCTGCATCGTCCGCAAATAATGCCATCTTAATTTTTGAAAAAGTTGGCATATCTGATATGTAATAATTAAATAATTGGGGAGCTAATACCGATCCCTGAGGAACACCGGCTTTAAACGTTCGTTGTCTGGAAAAACTGTTGTTTATCTTAACTTGGAATGTTCGGTCTATTAGGTACGAGTGCAATAAATTGGTGATATGTGGTGGGAAGTTATATTTGTGGAGCTTGTATGATAAACCGTCTATCCATACACGATCGAAAGCCTTTTCTATGTCCAATATTGCCATTGCGGTGTTATTGTTTTTATTGAAATTTTTTGTGATGTCATTAGTTATCCTTACAATTTGTTGCACTGTACTGAGCTTCTGTCGGAAACCAAATTGTTCATTAGGAATTATTTGGAGTTTTTTCTCTATGTTGTGAATTCGTTTAAGGACTACTTTTTCTGCTATTTTGCTTACATTGCTGATTAGGTTTATTGGTCTGTAGCTAAGTGGGTTATAGGGATCTTTTTTTGGTTTCAGCAAGGGGATTATTGTTGCTTGTTTCCAGCAGCGGGGATAATGTGAGAGTGCCAAAGTAGCGTTTATTATGTAATGCAGTTGAACGACGGCCTTTTTAGACATATTTCTTATAATTATTCCTTCAATTCCGTCCGGCCCTGGTGTCTTTCTGGCGGATGTTTTTCTTATTATTTCTTTTACTTCGTTCGGTGTTGTCAACCACTTCACTAGTTCCTTTTTCGTCATAGGGTGTTTGCTGTTTATTAATTTGTATGTGTCGGTTGCGATGCTGTTTTGTTCTTCTGATTTGTTATTCATGTCTAGTGTGTGGATCTTATCGTACATTTCGGCAAGGATCTCTGCTTTTTCTGCATCCGTGTATGCTGTTTTGTTCTGATCTGATAGTGCCGGGATCGACGTTCGTGGGGACTTAAGGATTTTATTCATTTTCCAGAGAGTACCATCTGTGGTTTTTAAAGTTTGCAAGGTTTTAGTCCAGTTTTCATTTTTATGTGTTCTTATTAACTCCTTTATGTGTAATTGCATGTGTTGTAGTTCAATTTTGATGTGGGGGTCGAGTGTGCGTTGCCATCGTTTTCTGATTTTATTTTTATGTTTTATTAATTCAAGTACGTCGTGTGGTAGGGGATCTTCGTATACCTTTCGTTTGACAACTTTGCTATGTTTGTTCCTGCTTTTTATTAGCGCATTTTTTAATTTAACCGTTTCTTCTTCGTTTAGCTGTTCTATAGTATTGATGGAGTTGTTCATTGTTACGTTACTATCAAGTGTTTTGCGAAATGCATTCCAGTCTGTGTGTTTGTACGATCGTGTGTATCTTGTAAGGTTATTTCTTTGCACCGGGTCTATTGTGAAGATAATAGGGTTATGATCGGAGTCCAACTCCGCTAACGACAGTGGTTGAGTTAAACCGTTGACGTTCTTATTTATTATGATGTCTATTACGCTAGGCGTTGTATTATTGGCTGGGAAAAATGTCGGTGTCTCAGGATTGCTTATTGCGAGATTATAATTATCTACATATTCTGCCACCGTGTGGCCATTTCGGTTATTTCTAACGCAATTCCATAACGTATTTCGTGCATTGAGATCCCCCGCAACTATTACTTTACTTCCGGTGCCGAATAAGGGATCTAAGTCCGCGTTTTTTAGTATGTTTGATGGTTTGTTATATGCGCTGATTAAGATTACATTATTAGCAAATTTAATTCCTACACATTCGATATTACTATTTTGGATTTTTATTTCCTTGTAAGGAATGTCGTTTTTTATAATTATTGCCACGCCTCCCGAACCATCTGGGCGATCCTTGCGTATGACGTTATATTGATATATTTTTATGTTATTTTTTGGCTTTAGTTTTGTTTCGTTTACCAGCAAAACGTCAATTTTGTGTGCAATGAGGAAGGGCTTGACGGTACCAATTTTGGGTTGTAGAGAGTTTGCATTCCAACTACATATGGTTAATTTATCCATCGTTGCTGTTTAACTTAAGTACAAAGTTGTTGAATATCGTGAACTTTTCTATTTCGTTAGTAGCGTGCATAAGATTTTGGTTTAATTCGGAAACTAGTGTTAGCATTTTGCTCACATTTATTAGCTCATTTAGTTTACTTACTGCTTGAATGAGTTCGTTGAATTCTCGTTGTTGTTTGTGCTGCTGTGAGGTCGAAGGGGTAGCTTGTGGTTCAAAAGTGGGTTCGGAAGCTGGTTTGTTACTCGAATTCCATGGATTGACTGTGGGTGGTGGGGCTTCTTTGTATCGTAGTGCTGGAAAGCTGCTTGGGTTGTGGGTAAATGGTTTACCGGATGTTGTTTGTTGTTGATTGGTTTCCAATTTCTCAATTCTTTTTTGGTATACAATGCAATCTGTGCTATTCGCGGGATGATCTTTACCGCAATTGGCGCAGATAGCTGGTATGTCTTTGGGTTTGTTGCACGTGGATGTTAGGTGGCCGTTTGCGCATTTCAAGCACTTTGGCTTAGCATAACAATTAGTTGTGGCGTGTCCCCATTCTTGGCATCTTCTGCATTGGGTTATAAGTCTGCTGTTAATATGCCTTTCCCAAAAGATTTTGGTGTATGCCAAGTACCTTACATTATGGGTGAGATACTGCAGCGTAACGGTATTGTGTGTAGCGACTAAATAGAGCGGTGAGTTTTTAGTGGTCATCCTGTACACTTTTTTAATTGGAATATCATACTTTTTTAGTTCATCCTCTATGCCTTCTGGAGTGGATTCGGTATGCAGTCCGCGTAACACAAAACCGTGGGTTTTTTCACTCTTGGCGGTGTAGGTGTGAAATTCGATTTCCTCGTTTTCCATTTTCGATTTAATTGTTAGCCAGTCGTTAATGTTTGACAGGTGGATGCTCGTTCTATTATTAGTATGTTTTAGGTAAAATTTTCCTTTTATATCCTGTTTTAATGTATTTATGGCTTCTACGTCGGTTAATTTACCTCGAAGTACGATGGGTGGTGGTGGTTTTACTTTTTGGGGTCTGGATTGGTTAACTTCATTTTCGTCGTTTTTTTCATTTTCGTCATTTCTTACATTTTCTTCTGCGATTTCCATATCTACGTTATCCCCTATTGTGTCGTGCTCTAAATTTTCGTAACGATTTTCAGTTTCCACGTTATATTCCGGTAATGTACTACGTTTTGTTGGATTGCGTAAAGCGGACTCATCCTGTGAAGCAGGCTTCCGTTTGTTAGGTTTGGAATTTATTTTACTTTTTAACACCGAATAGTTGTTTTCCATTGTTAAACGCTCTAGTACCGGTTTAGTTGTATTGCTGTGGTTTACCTGACCTACGCCTGGGGCTGAATTTTGACCGTTATTTGAGTCAAATATTACTTCTTCCGTGATGGTTTGTGCATTGTCCTGATTATACGTTTGATTCCTGTTTTTTTCATTGTCAAATACTAAACATTTTGCTAAATCACTTTCTACATTTGGTTTATTTTTTTGTAACTGCCGAACCTGAACAGCACTGTCTTTGTTTAAGTTACGCAGAAACGCACTAGTTTTGATTCTGACGCGTCTATCGCGAGTGGTTTGTTTCATTAATATTAACTTATTTATTTGCACTAATTACACTACACTTATACTACTGATTTAACACTAAACTAGCCGCGAGGCTTCGTTCTTTATTTAGAATTTGTCACAATTTAATAACCGATTAAGAGTCAGTTGGCGTCCGCTCCAAACAAGGGTTGGCACGAAACTGGACGAGAACCGGTGTTTTCAACGTGGTATGGCCGTTGTCGACAATAACTATTATTATTCCACAATAAATAGCTTCTCCCTTGGATATAATGCTCCAGGAACAGGAAGGGTTGCAAATTTGGGAAAAAGTAATATTCAAGACGAAGGCGAAAGGTGCATTTTATGATAAAAGTCGGGGAAAGAGGAGGAACTGAGGGTAAAGATGCAAAAGGAAAGTCGAAGGAATGATGATAGACATTCAAAGTTGAATAACAATCTTACAACTTCCAAACATACAAAACAAAAGGTAAGAAGCAAAAATTTTGGAGACAACGGCACGCGGTGTTCCCAAGCGGTCACCCATCCAAGTACTGACCGCGCCCGACGTTGCTTAACTTCGGTGATCGGACGAGAACCGGTGTTTTCAACGTGGTATGGCCGTTGTCGACAATAACTATTATTATTCCACAATAAATAGCTTCTCCCTTGGATATAATCCTCCACGAACAGGAAAGGTTGCAACTTTGGGAAAAAGTAATATTCAACACGAAGGCGACAGGTGCATGTATGATAAAAGTCGGGCAAAGAGGAGGAACTGAGTGTAATAATAAATCACCAAAGATGGATAACGATGAGGAAAATGCAAACGAAGGAGTGATGATCGACATTCAAAGTTGAATAACAATCCTACAATTTGCAAACATACAAAACAAAAGGTAAGAAGCAAAAATGTTGGAGACAACGGCACGCGGTGTTCCCAAGCGGTCACCCATCCAAGTACTGACCGCGCCCGACGTTGCTTAACTTCGGTGATCGGACGAGAACCGGTGTTTTCAACGTGGTGTGGCCGTTGTCGACAATAATAATTATTATTCCACAATAAATAGCTTACCTCTTGGATATAATGCTCCAGGAACAGGAAGGGTTGCAAATTTGGGAAAAAGTAATATTCAAGACGAAGGCGAAAGGTGCATTTTATGATAAAAGTCGGGGAAAGAGGAGGAACTGAGGGTAAAGATGCAAAAGGAAAGTCGAAGGAGTGATGATAGACATTCAAAGTTGAATAACAATCTTACAACTTCCAAACATACAAAACAAAAGGTAAGAAGCAAAAATTTTGGAGACAACGGCACGCGGTGTTCCCAAGCGGTCACCCATCCAAGTACTGACCGCGCCCGACGTTGCTTAACTTCGGTGATCGGACGAGAACCGGTGTTTTCAACGTGGTGTGGCCGTTGTCGACAATAATAATTATTATTCCACAATAAATAGCTTATCTCTTGGATATAATGCTCCAGGAACAGGAAGGGTTGCAAATTTGGGAAAAAGTAATATTCAAGACGAAGGCGAAAGGTGCATTTTATGATAAAAGTCGGGGAAAGAGGAGGAACTGAGGGTAAAGATGCAAAAGGAAAGTCGAAGGAGTGATGATAGACATTCAAAGTTGAATAACAATCTTACAACTTCCAAACATACAAAACAAAAGGTAAGAAGCAAAAATTTTGGAGACAACGGCACGCGGTGTTCCCAAGCGGTCACCCATCCAAGTACTGACCGCGCCCGACGTTGCTTAACTTCGGTGATCGGACGAGAACCGGTGTTTTCAACGTGGTATGGCCGTTGTCGACAATAACTATTATTATTCCACAATAAATAGCTTCTCCCTTGGATATAATCCTCCACGAACAGGAAAGGTTGCAACTTTGGGAAAAAGTAATATTCAACACGAAGGCGACAGGTGCATGTATGATAAAAGTCGGGCAAAGAGGAGGAACTGAGTGTAATAATAAATCACCAAAGATGGATAACGATGAGGAAAATGCAAACGAAGGAGTGATGATCGACATTCAAAGTTGAATAACAATCCTACAATTTGCAAACATACAAAACAAAAGGTAAGAAGCAAAAATGTTGGAGACAACGGCACGCGGTGTTCCCAAGCGGTCACCCATCCAAGTACACTAATGTTTAAAAAAATGGGACAGCGAAATGCGGAAGACTATTTTGAAGGCAAAGGGTACATCATCTTTAAGTTTGTATTGACCATAAAGGGTAGCTACCTGCATAAACTATTGTTTCTTTTGACGTTTTGTATTCATTGTTATTTAATTTAAATAATATCTGGTATTTGAAACGATCGCAATTTTTTTGTTATCTAAGAAACAAAATCTTTAATTTATTAAAGAAAAATATAGTAATTTTGAATATATCCGAATCGTTTTTGTTTATTGTAAAAAATCGTGTCAAATACCAGATATTATTTAACTTAAATAACAATGAATACAAAACGTCAAAAGAAACAATAGTTTATGCAGGTAGCTACCCTTTATGGTCAATACAAACTTAAAGATGATGTACCCTTTACCTTCAAAATATTCTTCCGCGTTTCGCTGTCCCATTTTTTTAACATTAGTGTACCTACTGACCGCGCCCGACGTTTCTTAACTTCGGTGATCGGACGAGAACCAACAACAACAAATAATTTATTACATTATAAACATTAATTGTATTAATATAATATGTACTTTCATTCAGAGGCGGATTAAGCGGCTGGCGGCCGCCGGGGGCCCCACATCTCCAAGGGGCCCCACATCTCCAAGGGGCCCCGAGCTCCAAAACTGCCGTTAAATTTTCTTTTTTGTTTTAATTTTTTTTTAAATTTATGTTTTTACAGAAAAAGTGAAAATGTGATCGATGTTTACAAATTTCTTAAGAAGTATGGAATTACTTATATTTTAATTAGATAGATAAAATTATGGTAATTCATAATATGTTAGTGTTTTTTTCAAAATATTAAAACATTGTCGTATAATGAATTGATAAGTAGAAATACAAAAAAACACGTGTTCTGGGAAAGTTGATGGGCTTGGCCTTGCTCTCATCTACTAAGGTCGCTAGAAAATTTCATTGAACATTTCAGAGAAGACACAGAAGAATTTGGAAAAGTGGAAAAAGAAGCAACTGAGTTGGTAGGATTATCATTTCATGACAAAGATGGACAAGCTCATAGGACACGGAAGAGAAAAATGTTTTTTGATGAAAGCAAAGAAGTCGGTCATGAATTTACAAGAAGAGAAAATTTCATTGTCAATTCATTTTATGTCATATGTGACAGCACCAACGCAGAACTATCTCGAAGAACTCGGACGTATGAAGATGTTATAGAACATTTTAGTGTATTTTTTGATTAATGAAAGATTACCACCTGAAACAAAAAAGAACGCGATAAAAAACCTGAAAGATTTTTACAAAAATGACATTGATGTTTCTAATTTTGATGATGAACTAGACCAGTTCTTACTATTTCTGGAAGAAAACAAAGATGCCATGAGTACTGCATCAGAAATTTATCGAGCTGCAAGAGAAATGTCTTCAACTTTTCCTAACATTCTGAAAATATTTTTAACAATACCGATATCAAACGCATCAGGCGAAAGATCTTTTTCAATTTTAAAACGCGTTAAAAACTATCTAAGGAGTACGATGGGAGAAGACAGACTGATCAATATGGCCATATTGTATATTGAACAAAAGGTTTTGGATGAAATAGATACCACAAAAACAATAGATGAATTTGCCAAAAGGAAATCAAGACGCAAATTCATATAGAAAACCTTGTGTTTTGAAATTGATGTGAAGAGTTCTGAGTTTTTTTGTTACCATTCCAGTAATTGTTTTATTTTAAAATTTCGTTACATTATCTTATCATTGCTTGGAAATGTTGATACTTTTTTTATTATGTTTTTTCAAATGAACCCTTTTATTTAGAAGTCAAATATTAACAATACAATTACACTTAGTAACTTAGTTACTGTTAAATTTTTTCAATAAATTTCTGATTTTTCTCGATACGTTGAATTTTATTATAAGCTAGCCTACATATTACTGGTTTAAGCAATTAATTAAAAATCTAATACTGTATAGGCCTACTTCCTTACACAATTTTTTTTGTTTTGGGGGCTCGGGTTTAGGGCCTCTAAATTTTCACAGCCAGGGGCCTCCAATTGCCTTAATCCGCCTCTGCTTTCATTCATTACTTTATTAGTAGGTACTTGGGCAGTTATAGGTATGGCCGTTGCCGACAATTATTATTGTAATACCAGTATAACCACTTTTCAATCTAGTTATAAAACTCATTAAAATAAAAACTGTAGGAAAACTCACATGTGTCAAACTGCAAATCAAATAAATGTTGTACCTATGCTTTTGACATAATTGGGTTTACAATGGTTCTTACGTGTAAAGTATTACCCACCACAAATATAACGAACAACGCATAATTAAAAAATTAAAGAATTTTTACTTACATTATTGAAGGCATTAAATGGTGTGACATCAATGTTTTTTTTAAAATATCGATTGATATACTACTTTATCAAATGAACCCATTTTAAAATAAAATGTAACGAGTCTAAATATACTACGTCACCGTTATGTTCTTCGATTCATAATAGAAATTGTAACTTGTTTTATTTTATAATTTACAGCTAATTTGTATTTTACAAAAGTTAAATTCAATAACTGAACTAAAAACTGAGAAGTTAAGTCACCAAAGACGAAAAAGAATATGATGATGAACTCCGTTTATGGTTGTATTTATAACATTTTACAATAAAGTACAGTTAAGGGTTGGAAGGTAAAATTGACAAATGAGCAACGCGAAAAAGGCACCGCACACACGGACAAAAGGTGGAAAAATTCAAGGAACCCTAAGTTAATGTTAACAAAAGCTTCGTACCTACAATGTAATCTTGACTGACATTCCATAATATTTTACAAGAACTGGAAACAAGCGTCTTCAGAATGCTAAGTGTTTACCAATACTAAGAATTTAACAATCAACACGTAGTAAATAGAGCTTGTTCATTTCCTTGTGGCGAAACCAATGTCAGATATGGCGGTTAGTTTACCTAATAACTCCGCCCTTCATTTCTAATCTGGTCATTAGCGTAGGTAATTTCTTCTACATAGTAATAATAAGTAAAGTGAAATGTTTTTAATTTTTAATTATTTACAAATTATTATCAATTACACAATAAAAGATTTGAAACTATTAGATACAAATGTAAGAAAAACGATTTCAAATTAGTAATCAATTTTTTCAAAATATGATTAAACATTAATTTATTATTTACAAATTCTGATTAAATTACTCATAGTCGTCGTCACTAAAGCTATCATCGGTGCTGCTATCTACAGAAACATTTATAATAAGAGGTTCAACTGATATGTCAAGTATATCTACATTCATTTTGTAGTTTTCAGTTTGAATTACATGTTCACAGTACTTTTTCCAAATTTTTTGTGTCACCTTTGAAAATGAAATTTCTGTTAAACTTTTAGCATCGTCGAGTTTAAGCGTTGTATTATTTTTCGCCACATCGCTTTTTACTATTCCCCAAATTTTTTCGATGGGGTTTAAATCCGGATGGTAGGGGGGCAGCCGTAAAATCGTATGGCCATGCTCTTCTAGTAGCTGATCAAATTTATACGTGATGTATTGTCTTTTATTGTGATTGATTAACTCATAAAGTTGAGGTTTGAACATCGTTGGCGAGAAGCCTATGTTCTGGTCAGAAAGCCATTCTATCATTTCTGCCTTCAATGAATTAGATGTGGGAGCTCTATTTATTTGCATATTGTGATATGACGCATTGTCATTGACCACTACTGATGTGGGAGGCAAATTTGGTATTAATTTTTCACGCAACCACTTTTCATAGTTTTCGGAATTCATATCGTCGTGATAATCGCCGCTTTTTGATCCCAACTTAAAAATAGGTAAACAATTTGGAATAAAACCCATTTCTCCACCAGCGTGAACAATAATCAATCTTCTCCCTTTAGAAATGGGTGTAAGTAATCCGGATGGTGTTCCATCACTCCAAGATTTGGATGTTGTGTGATCAGAATGAACGTACGTTTCATCTAAGTAAACGATTCATGTCTAAAGTTTTTCACTTTCTGTAAGTAGTTGATCCTTATGGCTCGTATGTCGTTCTTTTCTATTAGGACTTTCCTATTATCCTGCGTTTTTTTCCACTTGCATCCCATTTTCTTAAGAAGTTTGTATAATGTAGTCCTTTTTTCCTGCCCACTGTAATTCATTTGCTAATTTCTCTTGCAGATTATCAACTGAACCTCGACAGCCTTCACTTTTGTGGAAATTATACACGATGTTTCCTATATGATTTATATCATAATCTGGTAGTCTTGATATCACTATTCCCCTTGATTTTGGGGAAGTGAATACTGGTTGTCCATTATTTTCTGCTGCCGTCATACTTGCTTCTTTCATTATGCGGTCTATAGTTCGTACTGATACGCCAGAACAAGCGTGAACACGTTGTTTTATCTCTTGCTTGGATTCATTTGGAAATAATGTTATCAGGTAGGTAATTAAAGTTGTTGTACACTATTTCGCGTGCTTGGCTGTGTACTGTCTTTTTTCCACCTAAAGTACTCATTTTTTACGAAACAAATTTACACCACAAACCAATGTATCAAAAAACACAAAGTACACTATTACCAGGCTAAAGGTAACTAACATTATTTAATGTAAAAGTGACATTATATTACTGCTTGATAACATGTTGTTGTGGAAAGTTATAATTTGCTAATTGCTATCATTCTCATAGTACCTACATAATGCTTAAATAGTATATTAAAAAACAAGTTTCATAAGGTACGTTTTATGGCACGAATCAAAGTTTAGAAAACGAGTGGCGCAGCCACGAGTTTTCTTAATGATGAGTGCCATAAAAGCCTTATGTATGAGTTTTTTATACTATTTTTTAGAATTTGCGCCTTTTGCAAGCAATTTTAAATAAATATTTGACATTATCAAAATCTAGGGAATTTTTTAGAGATTGGAACTACTACTTTTCAAATTGTCAATTTAAAATTTATTTAAAGGTTAACTACAGTATTTGCTATGAATTAATTCGGTAAATACCAACTTAGTAAAATTAAATTGTACCGGTTTTATTAAAACACCCAAATGTCTATTAAAGCACGCAAATGACGCGAATTCTAAAAACGTAATTAAAGATTAAAGATGTATTTCATAATCTAACGTCCGTTAATTAGGTATGTTTGTGCATTTTATATCTCATACAACATAATTACGTTATAACCCTAAAATGTGTGCAGGGAGTCCTACGGCACTGTATTTCCCCATGATTTGATTTTAAACGGGTTCAGTTGCCCGTAAGTATCTTAGGACAGCCTACTTAGTCTACTGCGCATACAACGTTTTCGCCACAAGGAAATGAACAAGCTCTAGTATGTAAAATTTTCCACGTTGATTAACACAGAATGATTAAATATGTAAAATAGTTATTAATATACCGGGTGAATGAGACCACCCGTATCAGTAGTTTATTTAAAGAACGGTGAGTCGTAGAAATCAATGAATTTTGAAATCATGTCTTGGCATGTGAAAATTTGTAGCGGAAGTTCAAGAAAAAAAATGTTTTTCTGGTCTTGAGATTGTTCGGTAAGCTACAACTGACAGACGATGAAAAAATCTCATTGAAATCTTGCTTAATTTACGAAAAATAGCACTTTTAGAATCGAGACAAGTTCGAAAAACGCCATTTCCTAGCTAAGTAAAAATCACTCGGTATATCTGATAGGGGCTAAATAGGTTTTCAGACTAGCACAAATTATTGCCGTAAAAAGTTTTTTTACAAAATCAAAAATAAAAAAAATACATTTGGTGCCGACTTTTTGGCGAGCACTGTAGAAATAATTGCGAAAAGTGTAAGTATGTTACTTGCCTATGTTCTACTTTGAAAGTGGAGACTCGGTATAATTATACAATGGAATCGTTAGTAAGAATGCTCCTAGCAATGCTTGCCTGGAAGAGTAGGTATTTGATAAACATTCGGAGGGACCACCAGGTTTTTTTAAAGAGAATAGCTTCATCCTAAGTACTTCCTAGTTTGAATAGTCACAGGCTGCGCTGTAATCTTAGTTGTAATTTGTAGTCAGTCAAGTTTTTTCTGTGCTTATTGAGAATCTTAGAATGGCGTAGTAATTGTCTCATTTACAAACATTTCCGAAAGTTTTACCTATTAAATAAATAAATAAAATAAATGTATATTACACGTAAAGTGGCAATACAGAGCACACCATCATTGTGGGACCGTAGCATATTAAATTTTAAAGTCTACGCCACTTTGAAGCCGAAATGAAAAACTCACGAATGGCAAAAGTAATTAGGTAATATTAAATGGTTCGTATGGAAAATGCGGAACGTTAACAAATTAAGAGAAAGTTATAACAGTTGCTGATTAGTTTGAGTAGTTAAATAAAGTTCCAATTTAGGTTGAATTTCACACGAACAAAGTAATGTGCACATCGCATTAATTATTTAACGTAATGTAATAAACCAACCAATTTTAAATATATGGGGTTATTGTGAATTAAACAAACACCGAAAACAGTATATCTTACATTAAATCGGAACGTTTGTTGCGATACTAATTCTCCGGTAAGCAAGATTTATTAGTAAATTTATAGCCTGTCCGACTATTAAAATGCGCGGATATAATCATAACAGCGTGGAAATCCTGTTCATTCAACGTTTTCTTTGTTTCTATTTTGCATTGGTCCAGAGATCTCGAGAGCATTTCAGTAATCACGAGAACCTCATTACATCTTCATTAGCGATTGCGCTGATTACACACATACACTGTGTGTAACAAGCCAAGCTCATGCATATATGAATATGCTATTAACGGCGGCTTACAACCGCTTGCCGATAATGTTGTATGCATTTTATTACCCTCGTCGTGCGGTTTTTGTTTAGAACATTTACAAATGTTAACACGTTAATGGTTTAACTATAAAATTATTAAAATTAACGACGATAATTTCCTCGGATTAATTTCATTTTATTACCGTCTAATGATTGTATGTAATATGTTACACTACTCCCGAAACACTTCTCAAATCTATTGACAGCGCGTTAGTCCCTTTGTCGCGCTAATTAATGACTGTGTTATATGGTTTTGCGGTTCTAATTATGTAAAGATCGCAGGTATTTATACTAAGAACGTATAATATAGTAAAGGATTCGTTTTATTGCGTGTCTAATTTTAATGACAATAAACAATAAACTCTAAATATATTTGCATGCATTTAATATTGGTGTAATATTGGCATTTCATTGTAAATATATTGGTAGAATATGAATGCACAATATTGTCCCAACATTGAAATGTGAACAATATTACTAACCGATATTCTTTCAATATTGGGAAAAACATTTATACAATATTGGCCCATTATTGTTTTGTAATGTGTCCCAAAATAGTAAGAAATGGGGCGACCTGGTCCGCTACAGAGCCCTAACTGCTCCGAGGGACTATTTCCCAGAAGGCGGCAGCTGCAGGGCTCTACGTGGCTTCTTGCCCAAGAACCCCATTCACTTCGTGCAGACTCGGAGGAAATCATCAGTGATGCTGAAAAAAACTTTTGCTTCAAATAGGACTCGAACCCTCGATTACCCGGTTAGAAGGTCTGCTATTATACCACTGAGCTACGGACATTTATATAATTTTGCAATTTAAAGTTCAACACTATAATATATGGAGGGCGTGCATATTATATTTTGATTATTGTGATATCTCTAAATCGGCGAAAACTAACATTCGGCGGATTTTGAGACAGTATCATAACATTATTATTTGTAAATACTTTTTTCATGTTGTTTAAATATCCAGTAATGTTGAAAACACAGTACTGTTATGTTATTGAAACATAAATATTGACTTCATATTGTATTAGTAATATTTACTAAATGTGACGTATTCATTGACCGCATTTGCTGTATTTGCACACTACAAACTCAAATTTTGGTCGTCATTGTATGGCTACTTAGACATTGAGACCAAATATGAAGTCAATGTTCGATTAAAACCCTCATACCACCGCTACTACACATTATTAACATACCTTTTCATTAAATGTTTGGTGTGGTGTTCTTCGCGACAATCTTATCTTCCTCTTTTTACCTCTTTACCTCTTTAATCCCGAAGAGCTTCTAGGTGATATTCCGATTGTTAGTATGCAGCGGATATGCATGACGGTGCTACAGCTCTCCATTACTCTGATATCGTCACTGATTATTTAAACACAACAATGGTAACCGATGTCTTGGTCGAAATGAACCAGTTAAATGGCCGTTAGATTATTTTGTACGAATTGGGATGAAGTCTATTGTTCATGGCTACGTTTGCTGGAACATTCGGATCGTTCATACCGGAGCAAATATCACGCGCCGATCTAAATTCTACATTCAGCACTTTGTGACATAAACATCTTAAGGTTTATCTTTATATGAACTTTTTTCTTTATTTTGTACTATACAACACATAAGTAAAATAGTCTCGGGCAATTCCGAAACACCCTGCATAATATTAGCAACTTCACCATTCCTCTACGATGGAGTGCGAGCTTGAACGTGGCAGCAATCCACTAATCCGCATTTAAGTCCTACGAAATAAGTAGTCCCAAAACTCCAAACAATCAAACGATGGATAGTTATCTTGATGATTAATCAAATTTTCTATTATTCCTTCAACGAAGCTTGAAATTCACCGAGAATTAATCAGGATTACCAAAAATGAATGTTCTTGCAAGATGTCTCCATGAAAGTGATGACAGCTGTTTTATGAGGAAGGAAATTAATTTCTCATCATATCAGATACAGGTAATTGAACTTAATGTAAAAATAACTAGAGATTAAAAATTTGAAATTTATAGAAAGCAGAATGAGAATGAAATGAAAAATGTACCTACGTGATGAAAGATAAATGAATGAACTGTTACAAGATTAAATCTCTGTCCCACATCTTTCTAACTTATAGATTCCTTCCTAGATTGTCTAACTATACTTCACCCACACCTTCCCCTAAGCCCCTAAGCAGAAATCATCAATTGTTTTAAGGAAGCTTTAATATATCAAAAATTGCCATTGTTACTGAGAATTCACTTTAAATTTGTGACCATACCGGCAACATAAACTACTCAAAACGAAAAAGGAGCCACTTCTTCATAAGCTTATATTTCACGTATTTTTTAATTGAGCGAAATAGTATTATACGATCACAATTTGTACACATCAGCCTTGCTGGTGTAAACAAAATTTCTTCTTTTCTTTTGTTATTCTGCCCAGTAAACCTGTCAACATTTTAATGTCAACAATTGATTATCAGAGCATATTAAAGTTGAGCGTATTTTATCATTCGAAAGTGTAAACTTGACAGTGAAAACATGAATATCGATGTGTTAGGTAGAAGAGTACGTCGTAGAGTATACCTAAATGGAATTGCAATCGCTAGGGCTGTAACGTTAATTGAGGAAGGTTATTCCAGAAGACGTGTAGCAGAAATCATGAATGTTAGTCGCGCCGCTATCAATAGAGCATGGAATCGGCATTTAATTTATGGCATTGTCAGAAGAAGACCCTATCCTCAACGTCAAAGGGCCACAACAGCTCGAGAAGATCGTTTATTACGTCTGTGGGCGATTAGGGAACGAACCAATACCGCACGAGCGCTTCAAAATCGTTTAGTAGCAACAACGGGGACCAGAATTTCTGATCAAACAGTTCGTAATAGACTTCATCAATGTCAGTTGCGTGCTAGAAGGCCGGTTAGAGTACCTCGTTTAACAGCAGAACATCGCAGAGCTCGAAGAATTTTTGCCGAATTACATCGTCATTGGACAGTACCACAATGGAGTAATGTTTTGTTTACAGATGAGTGCAGATTCTGTTTACACCACAACGATGGACGTGTTCGGGTATGGCGACGAGCCAATGAGAGGTATTTGGACTCAGCTGTACAAGAAACTGTTCGCTTTGGCGGAGGGTCTATTATTGTATGGGCTGGCATATTTTTAAATGGGCGCACCGACCTTGTGGTAATTGCAAACGGTTCCCTAACTGCATTACGTTACTTACGGGAGATTTTAGAACCACACATAATTCCTTTTGCGGATAATATGGGAGCAGATTTTATTCTACAGCACGATAATGCCAGGCCACACGTGGCTAGGATAGTGACAACTTTTTTAAATGACCATAATATTGAAGTTATGGAATGGCCAGCTAACAGCCCAGATCTCAATCCCATAGAACACCTATGGGATACATTGGGACGGAGATTATTGGAACGGCAACCTATAGAAACCATCCAGCAACTTCAAGATGTTCTAGTTCAAGAATGGGAACAACTGCCCCAGGAGATCATCAGAAACTTGAACTTGATCGAGAGTATGCCCCGTCGTGGCGCTGAAGTTATCAGAGCCAGAGGAAGGCATACTCACTACTAAGGATAGTTTTGAGATAATGTCTTATTTAAAAATGTTAACAAAATAAAATTAATTAATCGACTAATTGAAGTAATTTTTTTTCGCTCAATAATCCATTCGCCATGTTTCAATAATTTATACATCGGCAAGGCTGATGTGTACAAATTGTCATCGCATAATACTATTTCGCTCAATTAAAAAATACGTGAAATATAAGCTTATGAAGAGGTGGCTCTTTTTTCGTTTTGAGTAGTTTATTTTGATTTAATTACTTTTTTTCTCCCACTGAATTTACAATCTGTCCTAAGGCAATAAGTAAATGTAATAATTGATTAACAATTTAACATCTGGTAGTCATTTTACATATCATACCTCTAATAACTGTACTAATTACGTTTATAACGTATAACATCTTAGCACCTAATATATGGTATATGAAGATAATATCACAGATAATATATTTAATTTGAAATTCCATACGTTTGAAAATCATTAATTTTGTTGCATGAGTGCTTACAAATAATCCAGGCACAAACCAATTTGTATTAATTCAATGTAAAATCAGAACCAATCATACACGCCGTGATATTACACGAGCATCGTATTACAAAAGACAAGCAGGAAGCCGTGGAAGTTCATATGAACGATGAACTGAACTGGAAACCTCACATTTTATAATTTAGCTAACAAATAAAGCTTTGCTGGGGATACAATTAACCAAACTATGTACAAAATTTAAATTGTAATAGTTTAACGAATTCTCTCGTATTTAGCAAACATATCACTAACTAATAAAGCTGTTTAATATGTTTCTGATATCCAGTTAAGTACTTTTGAGTGCCCACATTGAATGTATTGAAACTGTGCTTTTGTTTTACCGATCACAAAAGAATTTATGCTGGTGTACAAAGCGTTGATTAAAAAGACGCTTAAAAAGGAAAAATGTATCAGTTCAATGAGGTGCAAAGTTCAAATTCCGTAACTCCAAACATTCGCTCTAGATATGATAACTTCAATTTTATTCTGCAAATATCAGACTAAATAATGCATTCGTATATATTAATATATGTAAATTATATTGATTTTCATTTAGTTATGCTACATGTCGCAGAACTCTATTTATCGGGACCACTAAATAATTGGATTAACTGAGAATAAACTAATATAGATGTAGTGATTACGCAGTAAATCTGCAACTACGCAGGGTAGGATACTTCAAGTTTATTTTCTGCGCGTTTTTCAAAAATGAAGAAAAAGAGTTTGAGTGACTAAATATTGTCCATGTATGTACTTTTAAGTCTCGGGAATGAAGAAAACTATAAGAGGTACAATAACTCAATTTTTTTAATTGTTTTTCAAAGTACTCTCCGCGATAGTTAATGCACTTTTGCATTCGATGGAACCAGTCGTTATAGCATTTATTCCATTCCGAAGCAGGGGTAGCCAAAATGGCTGTTTTGTAGGCATCGACCGTTTCTTCAACGTCTGGAAGCGCTTTCGTCGTAGCATACCTATTCTTGAGTCTGGGGAATGTGAAAAAATCATTTGGCTTAAGTCCGGGCTGTATGGAGGACGATCAAGAACTTCGACGTTTTGCTGTTCCAAAAACGACTTTGTGACTCGAGCGCTGTTTGAGCTTGCATTGTCGTGATGAAGCGTAATGCGTCGATTTGGGTTATCTTTCCGAAGCTCGACGATCACTTCTAGCAAACAAATGGTCGTATACCAGTGAGCACTAACTGTTCTTTGATTTTCAAGAGCAATCGTCGCTACATGCCCTGATTTGGCTACGAACGAAGCCACTATTTTCTTGGCAACGCTGCGAGACAACTTTTGTCGGTTTGAGTTCACTTTGGAAGACCCATACTGAAGATTGGCGTTTTGATTCAGGCTTGTAGCTATAGATCCATGATTCATCACCACTTACGATGTTGTAAACGTGAT
The DNA here is from genome assembly GCA_036250285.1 of Pyrocoelia pectoralis. Taxonomy (NCBI): domain Eukaryota; kingdom Metazoa; phylum Arthropoda; class Insecta; order Coleoptera; family Lampyridae; genus Pyrocoelia; species Pyrocoelia pectoralis. The sequence continues at coordinate 31,883,890 of CM070075.1, read as the reverse complement.
TTGATGCTCCTGAGTTGAATCGTTGCATAGTATTTCGACACCATTTGACTCGAGCTGCTTTCTGTTCTTCTGAGGAGGTGCGGTATCCAGCGGGAAACCAACTCTTAACTCTTCGTGTAAGATCTTTTGAACTGAGCTCCCTGAGATGTCCTGAATGTCACGGTATGTAACACGATGATCTTCCAGGACCATGTTACGTACAGCATCCACGTTTTCTTGAGTGACGGCGGTTTTTGGTCGCCCTTCACGCGGTTCATCACTGAGGCTAGAGCGTCCTCACTGAAACTCTGCATACCAGCGATAAACGGTTGTTTTTGATGGTGCTTCTTGGACAAAAACAACAAGTTCTGCGACGCATTCTTGCTGGGTGAGGCTTCGTCGAAAGTTATAGAAAATTATCGTGCGGTACTGTTCATGACTTAATTCCATCTCGTACTGCGACTTCGGAACTTTGACAAGCCACCCTTTCAAAACTTTCACGCCGATCTTAATAACACTTTGCATGGGCATTAACCAACTCAAAAAGTTGTTTATAAACAAAATTTATAGTTGCTCATTGGAAAGAGTAATCAACGTAGAGTTAAGAAAAAACACAAATCGCGAGAAAACTGCAATCTTCAAAATACAAGTCAGACAACTTTCCTGTTGTGGTCATGTCAACAAAATGCGGATGAAAAATAGCAAAATTAATAATGAAATAGAAGCATATCTAGAAATACGAAAAGGGGAAGACTCAAAGAGATACATGGTTTAGGTGTAACAGAAGTGAACTACGGGATGATAGAAGGTCCTGCCGATGGAAAGGTAACGGAGAAGGCGACCACAATGTCGCTGTGACTGTTGTCAGGGTATTGATATTGTAGTGGTAACTGGAATATAAAGAAGCAACTAATGATTGATAGTGAACAGTAGAAGTAGTAAATGGACATAATAAGTGGTGGTTCGACTCTCAAAGGGGGAAAACATTATCACCACTCATTTCATTAAAGAATATTAAGGGGAGGTTGTGAGTTGTTATTATTACTACTAGTGAATCACTGAACTCTATTATACAATGGAAGAGCAATGTTGTAAATTTAATAGTCCAGTAACCTTGTCGCCTGAAAGGGGTGGTACCTTGCGTCAAATCGGGTAGTTCTGATTTTTTGCTGACTTATTTATGATGTTAGCCCAATGAATAATCCAAGTTTGAGACCTCGAACGCCGAACGCAACCTTGGCATAAATCGAAAAAACCACAACATTTTCGACTTTATTTCAGTTTTTGGCCATTTTAAGCCTAAAGGACTAGTTTTTCAATAACACCTACGCAGTAAGTTTTTAAACTAGACTAAATTTGCTACAATATGAGACTAGACTAGAACTGCCTTTATAGACCTAATAGTTCCCGAGATAAAGCTTTCAAAAATGTATCATTTTTTTCAAACTTCGCAATTTTTAGCAATGTTTTAGACGTCACTCAAGCAACACAAGCGGGCTCTATCAGAGGTTCCGGGAACTATACAGGTACAGGCCTAGTTGGGAGTCACACCGTACCTGAGGGTGGATATCGAAGTCACAAGACCTCTGTACCAACATGATATCCAGAGACGCATCCCCACAAAACCTCTTGCGGATGATTTCTTGTGGCTGCAAAAGGTATTGTGGGAACGCGTGTAGTTGCAGGAAGACAGGGATGGAATGCTCATCAGTCTGCAGGCGCTGCAGCGGGGCCTCCTTCACAGCGTACCGGATCTTGCAGTAGAAATAGACTTCAATTCCCCAGAAGGCGACGATCTGTTGGATGTCGACATGGAGGTTGTCTTGTGGGCACAAGACATCAACTTAATTGATATAGGTACCTATTAACTCTTGTTGTACCTACCAACTTAGCTGTTTTTATTTCATTATTCTTAGCTTATCATTACACATCATCCTTCGTACATCTCATTTTCTTTTTTAACATCCCACCAAGGCATCGATAATATAACGGGTATATTTCAGAAATGTGAAAAATAAGGGATGGGGGGGGGGGGGGAATCTGAGGGCTCCTTAAACCTCTTTAGGATACATTAAAATGTAATGGGGGGTGGAGGGTCAAAATTCGTTCAGAACGACAAATTAAATTATTGCTAAAAATTGCGAAGTTCGAAATAAATTATAACTTTTGAAAAGCTTTATCTCGGGAACTATTGGGTCTATAGAGACAGTTCCAGTTTCATATTGTAACAAATTTAGTCTAGTTTAAAAACTTACTGCGTAGGTGTTATTGAAAAACTAGCCCTTTAGGCTTAAAATGGCCAAAAACTGAAATAAAGTCGATAATGTCGGGATTTTCTCGATTTATGCCATGGTTGCGTTCGACTCTCGAGGTCTCAAACTGGGATTATTCATTGGGCCAACATCATAAATAAGTAAGCAAAAAATCAGAACTACCGGATTTGATGCAAGGTCTGAAGTATAAGGTTACTGGACTATAAGTGATACAAATTGAATATGCGCACGGGGTTCCCGATCATGCGCCGTAATAAATTAGAGTTCATACAAATAAAACAGCTGTTATATATTATCTAAAACCGTATTTTAATCATGAACCCTTCTCCCTTGTAACGTTTATAAATCAAATTAATTCACGTGTTCACGAAGACAAACCACGTAAAATTTTCTAATCCAACTTCAATTTGTTAGGTAGAGTTCAGTGACCTCAACACATGATGTATTTTCATGGTATTTTCCACTGCGCAAACGCGTAGTCCCCGTGGTTAAACGATTTTCGACCTTATTATTCTCTTCAAATTTGCACACTTTTTCACGCGCATCTCCACGGCATTGCTCTTCCATATATTATTGAGTTCAGTGTAGTGAATAGACTAAAAGTAATAGAATAGGTTAACACCTTACCTTCGCAAAGGAATGAATATAATTCGTTTCTATTACCCTCGGTGTTCCTGTTCAATTTAGATATCTCGATCATTTATACACCTGGATGTCAAACGAGAAAGTCTTAAGTAGCAAAAATTATAACACCATGATGCTTCATTTGTACATCCATGTCACACTAAGATTATCTCAAACATTTGATCACAGTATCTATAGGTTCCTAGCGTGGATGAATTCCTGTTTTCGTCATTTTTATCTTTTGTATACGAAAATAAATGTGGTTCTTTCCCTATTGTTAGATGTCGATTAAGTACAATGGTAAACAAATATCCGATAATTACAATTAAGCCTCCCAATTAGTTTATTTCGGCATTGTTGTTTTCTAAATATATATCGTCCTGATGCTTTTGGCAGCCCTCATTTAGTTAAATTGTGCAAGTTGAGTGTTAAAGGTGGCGATTAAATCCATGTAGCTACGTGTGTTGCCCTTTCAGTGCAGTAACTGAATAAAAACAGCAGAATGATGACTCCTTAATTGTCAATAAACAATGTTAAAAAATAAATTGTGATAGGATTACTCCATTATATTAATTAAATTGATGTAATTCAAATTTGTAAATAAAAAGACAAATCAACATGACGACGTTACCAATTTATACGTGTGCGTATATACATATATTTATAATGGAATTTTAAGTAAGTTTTAATCCATTTTATGCATGAAAAGACTCTAATTTCACCTCGTCAGAGGTAAAGTTTAATCCCTCTCTAAAATAAATCTCCTGCAATTATTTAGCCATAAATCATGAACTTTATTTGAGTTGTTTACAAATGTGCTTAAAAAGATTATTTTATTGGTACGTATTTAAATACTCGTAGCAGTTTTATTTTAAATGTCGATTGTGTCGTAAGCATCGTAAACTGCCGCATTTGTTACGCTCTGTAAATACTGGCTTAATTAAATAAGAAATTTAGATTCCGTCAATGGTATGAATTATAATTATCTCGTCAGTATCAGGTGTAAAATTCGAGCTAATTCGACTACTACTGAATACACAGAATGGTATTAGGCAAGTAATGAAAAATGGTGATAATTTTTTAATAAATAAAGTAATTAAAATACAATTGATTTTTTCTACGACTGCATTGAAAGTGCACAAAAACAAACGCAAAATGGTTTTGAAAGTTGTAATTGATACACGCTGTGATTAGTGTGTGTAAAAGTAACCACTTTACATACGCTATTTGAATAGTTAAATAGAACGATGGAATTTTTTGTGATAAAAAATAAAAAAATTTTTACTTTGGCTGGATTCGAACCCCTGCCTTATGAGAATACTCGTTCTACTCTGTCTGTAATTTCGCGTTCGGTACTTAACATTGATATTTGCGGGTGCAGGTGCATTTTCGGCTCCTATAGTTTATATATTATTACGGTCTACATACCGCCTGACACTAGGCTTAATACTTTACAAACATTTTTTGAGTTATTTGAAGAATGGTACCTACTTCTGAAAAATAGCAACATTCTCCTGATCGGTGACTTTAACTGTCCTAACTTCAATTGTGCTACCACCGATGCATATTGTAACTTACTTGCCCATTTTATTAACGTTTGTGATATTCACCAGTTTAACGATATTTCAAATCACAATGGGAAATTACTTGATTTAGTGTTTAGCGGTAAATTTGAGTGCAACATTACTAGGGATGATGTCCCTTTCGTAAAGGAAGATCTACATCATCCAGCGCTATCAATTGAGATCAAAGGAGGTACGTTTACGCATGCTGATTTTCCTACTAATGATTGTTCTAAAGTATATAACTTTAAGAAGGCAGATTATCTAAAACTTTATGACATGTTAGCAGCTACTAATTGGACACTGTCATACCACCTGAATAATGTAGATGAAGCGTGCAATGAATTTTATAAAATCATCTATAATTGTCTCGATAATTATGCTCCAATTTTTAATAAACCCCGTAGTAGAAGGTATCCAAGTTGGTTTACTATGGATATTATAGCTGACCTTAAAATGAAGAATAGTTATCTTCGCCGTTATAAGCGTTTCAACTTAAGTGATGACTTAAATCAGTATAAGCGCTTGCGTGCCTCTATCAAACGAGCTATATCGAGTGCTCATGCATTATATATACAAAAAATTCAGTCAGAGATTACCGTCGATCCTCAGCAATTTTGGAGTTTTATTCAATCCAAGAAAGGTCATACAAGAATCCCAGCTGTTGTAAAATATAATAATGTGGTCTATGATAAGCCAAACACAGCCATCAATGCCTTTAAAGAGTATTTTAGTAGCATCTATGCAGATCCAAACTTGGCTAAATATGTTCCAACATCGTCTCGCAGCACTGACATTGGTTCAATGTGCTTAGGCATCAACCTTATAACTGAGGAGGAAGTGGAAGCGGCTATCAAAAAATTGAAAAATAAGAAGACCGCTGGCGATGATCAAATTCCGAGCTACTTAATTCGCGACTGTTATCAAGTATTTTGTCAACCCTTATGCTTCATATTTAATCTGGCATTGCAAACCCGTAAATTTCCGGAAGTATGGAAAATAGCGAAAATTTCTCCCGTATTAAAGAGTGGCGATTCTGGGGAAGTCTCAAACTACCGGCCTATCAGCATCCTGTCGAATTTCTCAAAAGTATTTGAAATGGTACTTTACCACCGGATTTATCCTCTAGTCAAACATCGAATTTCGGACGACCAACATGGCTTTATGGAAAAACGATCCACAGTCACAAATCTCATGTGCATCACTCAGGATATCTCTGTTTGTTTGGATGCTAGAGGGCAAGTTGACGTTATATATACGGATTTTGCAAAAGCATTTGATCGTATTATTCATGATATAGTGGTAGGTAAACTCAACTCATTTGGTTTCTCGGAAGCATTATTGGAATTCTTCACTTCTTACTTAAGCAACAGAGTTCAATATGTCTGCTATAATGGGTTTAGATCCGATTCCTATGTTGCTAAGTCAGGAGTTCCGCAGGGGTCGAACTTAGGCCCTCTTCTATTTTTGATGTTTATCAATGATATTTGTAATGTTATTAAATGTAGTAAACTTATGTTTGCTGACGACATCAAATTGTATGCTTCAATTAACAGCATCGATGACTGCATAAAACTACAAGATCAACTACAAAATTTGGAAAACTGGTGTGTGGAAAATTATTTGGATTTGAACACAGGGAAATGTAAGGTACTCTCGTTCACAAGGAAAACTGAGGCTATCACATACAACTACAACATACATAACAACGTACTTCAACGAGTGAAGACAACAAAAGATCTTGGAGTAATCTTTGATGAAAGACTATCATTTGTTAATCATATCGACGGAACTGTAAAATCTGCGTTAAGGTCGTATGGTTTCATTGTACGAAATTGTAAAGAATTTAGAAATACTGCATCTTTAAAAGCGCTATATTTCTCTTTGGTCAGATCTAAATTGGAATTTGGTGCTCTTATATGGAATCCGTACTATGACACTCATATAAACAACCTGGAAGGTGTTCAGCGTAGATTTTTGAAATTTTTGACATGGGTTGAAACTGGTGCCTACCCTGTTAGAGGTGTAAACCAAGCTGAACTGCTGGAGACGCATAATCTCAAATCATTAAAAGCGAGACGTATGATTAACAGTCAAGTGTTCCTATTTAAATTATTACATAGTTTAATTGAAGCTCCTTCCATACTTGCAATGCTAAACTTTAATGTTCCTTCGATTTCTTTTCGAAAGAAAAATGATTTTTACAACCCTACGCCTCGAACTAATATATTATTGAATTCTCCACTTTACTACATTTGTAACACCTTTAACCTTATCTGTGACAACTGCGACATCTTTAACACAACATTGCAATCACTCATTCGAACAATTGAAGGTATTATTGATTAATGTATTGTAGCCCCCCCCCCCCCCCCCCCGTTTACTTAATTATTATATATTGTTATACTTATGTTTTGTATAGATATAATTTTTAGTGCACTTTTATTTCTTTTGTATTATCATTTGGTATTATCCTATTATTGGAAGTTTCTTCTGTTGGGTAATAAAGTTGTATTATTATTATTATTATTATTACCTTATATAGATAGATTTACTTAAGATGTCACTGGTGAATTTACAATATTTTGATGCTCTAGAAACAACACAGTTATCAACAACGTTTAGGATAAATTCTAGATTGATTCATGGATGTGAAAGGTTTTTCTGTGCAACATGGAAAAAGTTGTTGGTTCATGCTCAAGTTGCTGGATCCCAGTGTGCAAACAGTATTTCTCAAGATGATACATCTTTTTTGCATGTACTGTGGACTCAGATAAAAAGAGGGATAGATGAAACGTCAATTGATGAAAATTGTAACGAGGACTTCATTGTCGAACAAGGCCATAACTATTTCGTTGGTTCAGTATTTGAGAACATTAACAAGACGTACGTAGATGATATTGGAGCTTACATAGCCGGTTTTATACAAAAATACTCGGTAAGATTACAGCAAAAATTTCATGGGAAAGTATCGAACTCTTGCGTGGTGATCATTGTTTGTCAAAATTGCAGCTGCTTAAAGATAGAGATGGATTGACTGTTGCTTCGAGTGATGTCGTTCGTTTATGTAAAATCGCGGAAGTAACATTCAGAGAACAATCAACACAAATCATGATCCAATTTGACATGCCCTCATTCGTTGAAAAAACATTACGGAAGGTGTCTCCAAACGTCTTTGATCATACAGATCATGCATTTGAACAAGGTTTCTTAAGCGAGCATCGTATGCAACGGATTAAGGCAGTTTTGCAGAAGTACTTAAGATTACGATTGCGACATGACGCTAATTCTAGACATGCAGTTAAAGATAGAATTAGAAGCAAGTTTAATAAGCGAATCCTTTTCAATCACCAATAAACACATATCAAATTCGAGATTTGTACAGGACAGATTCGCACCATTCGCACCCATTATTTCCGGACTTATTCTTTACAAAATGTACAACAACTTAATAATGGTCAACAAAAGAAGTTGTTTTTTGCATTTGTTTGTTTGTGTTGCGCATTGATAACAATCCGCGAAGTGACCCTTTTTTTCACATTCCTACATTACCATGACACCGTGCGCGAAATACTTACTTCGCGCACTGCATGTAAACTATATGGCAGTTTTGTATTTTAACGTTAAAATAATTGTCAACTTTTTCACGTTTGTAGAAAAAATTTTGTGTGCGCGAATACTTTGGTGATCTCGACTATTTCTTTAACTCTGCTGCGCCTCGTTAAAAAAATCAGTTCTCGATCACCAAAGTAGCATTTCGCGCACTAGATACAAAAATAACTATTATATTACTTGTTACAGCTTGTCCTTCAAAATATCATACCATTTAATTAACTGTAAGTTTTGTCCCTAGCACTAATCGTATAGTGGCAACACAAATTTTACTAACCGCACGCTTACTCTCACCAAACGATGTTTTTAAAGACACTACACGTACATGGCCATCCTTGCCCGGATGCAATGCAGTAATTCTTCCCATATTCCATCGTAGTGGATGTTTGTTTTCATCCTTTAATAGGACTAGCTCCCCAATCTTGATTTGTTCGCCACTCTCTTGTCGCCATTTTGCCCGTACTTGCAGTTTCCATCGGTTCCAAAAATGTTGGATCAGTTGTTAGACGTGTTGGTATTGCGATAGCCGATTCATCTTCACAGCAACTAGATCTCCTTCGGGAATTGCAGTGATGGGGCCGTCAAATAAAGAAATGGGAAGGACTTAAAGGTGTTAAATCTTCAGGATCATTTGACAGTGGGCTAATGGGGCGTGAGTTCATTATACCTTCAATCTGTATTAAAACAGTAAGGAACTGTTCGTACGTTAACGTACACTTTCCTATGACACCCTTTAAATGAAACTTGACACTCTTAATGCTTGACTCCCAAATACCACCGAAGTTGGGTGATCTAGGGGGGATAAATTTCCACTCACTTCCCTCTCGGGATAAATAACTTTGTAATGACTCTGTTGAGGAGTTGAAATATTCGTAAATCTCTTTTAGTTTGGAACGTGCGCCAACAAACGTCGTTCCGTTATCTGGGTAAATTAGGTTTGGACGCCCGCGTCTAGGAATAAACCGCTTTAATATGCTCAAAAACGATTCAGTGGACAGATCCAAGACAAGATCTAAATGTACCGCTCTTAAGGTAATTTGTAAAAATATTGAATGCATTTTTGGACGTATTCTTCGCTTACCGCAACTAAATCGGTGTTCATACCCTCCAAAATGGCAATACCAATCTCTAATTTTCCCCCATTCATCCCCACGCTGTTTTGCGTACGACAAAATCTGACTTACTACCTCGGGAGTCGGGTAGCGTCACTTTGACCATAGAATTACACCTTTCGACTGGTAATTTGCTCTGACTTTGTGTGTACTTTTCAATAACTGACTCTTCGCAAAAGAAGCACTTGTTGTTAAAATGAAATGATGACGAAGTTGAGTGAGTGGGAGGTGTGGAGGACTTTCACTTTCACCACCGAAAGAAGCCACAGTTAATTTCTGGTTGTATTTTTTTGGCAAGCCGTGTGAATTGTAATTTTTTCCACTCCTTCCAGCAAACGGATATTCGCGCTGTCTTCGTTTTCCAGCAGAAGCAAGAAGCGTAGCAACTCCTCTCTTTTTCACTACAGACACTTCACCACCTTCCAAACTTTCCTCACAAATGTAACACTTTTATCTTTTATCATCAATTCATCATTCATCACTAATATTATTATTCTTTTCTTATTATTACTCATTTTGTACATTGTTTGTCTAATTTTGTATCTCGGTTAATATTGGGTCTAAAAATTCGTTTCACCATTCAATGTATGTTCGTCATCTTACGCTCCTTTCCCCTACATATTCTAACAGTATCTTACACAGTACCTACATATTTATAATTTTCAGAAAACATGTTTCTTAAAAATAAATGTGCACGATTGGAGCACGAATTACACAAAAATAAACAAAAAATGGTCGACTATTGCGAAAATGTTAGAAAAGAAGTCATTGGTGCAACACTTTGTGTAAAAGTAAGTTTTCTATTAGAGTTTTCAAGTTGACACATCCTTTATGTTTGTAGAACTTCGAAAAACACATTAAGAAAATTGAAGAAATAACAACGAATATTGGACAGGATGTAAGTACGCGCACTGTTTAAGCTTTATAATTTGAACGTGTTCTTTCTTGCAACATTCTATTCCATTTTAGGGGCGATCCCAATTGCTCCCCGCACTAAAACCTTTTGGTCTATTGTGCAGTGTGCACCATAATTTACACACTTTAGACTTATGTAAAAACTAGTGATGGAAAAATTCCGGAAAAATTTATTTCAGTAAATTACCTTTTGAAAATTCCTGTAACTTTCGGAATATTTCTAAAAAAAAGTGTTTTCTTTTTTTATGGTATTCGTATTGGAAAGAGCTTTCCAAAAATATACAATACATTGTTTAGGGCTGCCATCCGTCCGGGATTCCCGGATTTGTCCTAGTTTGAAAGGCGCCGGGGGGCCGCCCGGCAGGGGTTTTTAAAAACTGTCCCAGTTTGTGAGACGAACCACAAATCTTACAATTGTTCACCATTTTTAAGCTTTATTTATAACGATTCTATCTTTGTAATACTAAATGTTATAAATTTATAATTATGTTTACATTTCAAACAATATTCATATAGGCACTACTCTATCCTATCCACCGATTTCTAACCAGATGCCAGACCTGCGTTCACACAATAAATAAATAAATAAATAAATAACGAACAGAAATCGTTAGAAACGAATGCAGATTATTAATACATCAATTAGGTGTTTTTAAATGGGCTCAACATTTTATTGTTTTTATTTTTAGTTATTACCAGATACGTTTCATCGGCAATCAAATTCCACAGAATGTGAGGCACTCGATGAAGTGAACGGTATGTTTTTTCACAATTTTTACACTTTTATCTTATAATTTTCTGCAGAAAATATGGAGCCATCAGAGTATGAAAATAGCTCTTTTGATGAAGATCCTTTAGAGGGCCCCAGCAATTTACTTGCTAATGAACCACACGCGAGGTTGGTGGCGAGAGGACTGCGGTGGCCGCAGGACCTCAACGCGGCTACAGAAATCGCCGGTGAAGGAGAGTGGTGGAACGAGCTGGTGAACTTCGCCGCATTGGTGGACAGGCTGCGGAACACGTTCGTACGACAGCAGTGAAGAGCGGGCAAGTGTAAGTGCAAGTGTAAGTGTGGGCGAAAGTGTGCGAAAGTGAGACCGGGAGTGAAGTAAAGTGAAGCGGAAGCGGAACAGGGTGTTGTCGAAGTGGCGGCTTCGTGCGTGGGGCCGTCGCGACGTGACACATTAAGAACGGGCGCAAGCCTCACTTGCGTACACCCACCGGGAAACCGGCGCTTGGGCTCCCGGCGGGTCAGAATCAGGTTAAGTTTAGAATTAAAAACACGGGCAGATTGCAAAACGCACAACCCAAAGGGGCCTGTGGGGCTGTAGGGCTCCCGAGGGTTTAGAATTAAAAAGGGGCAAGTGTAAGGGGATAAAAGGGCGGAGACGCACAAACCTCGACAGCTCGAGAGCGAAACGCGCGGCACGTCTGAGGGATCGCGGTTTTTAGGTAGGCAAGTAGGTTAAGAATTTTTGCAACTGGGGCGTAATGTACAACCCCCGGGTGGGCGGCCACGGCCTAGTCGGATGGATCCCATCTGGGCGGTTTACTTTAAGGATAGGGACATTGTCGGACTCAGGCCTCACTCGAGTACAGCGGCCAGGCTGGAGAGCTCCACCTCAAGCAGGGTCGTTTTTAGGAAGAATAGTATAGGGTTTTTACGTTAACGTAGGAAAGGGGTGGAAACGCTAGGGCTTCACCCGAGCGATAATCACCGGCAGCCCCAAGACAGCGTAACCGCCACTCGGTCGGAAAGGCTTAAGACACAGGAGTTTCAGGGCGCGGGCTTCACCTGCACACGGCGGTGGCCGCTTGTGGACACCGCCTAGCATAGGACGGCATTTAGTTAGGAGCGATAAGCAGGAAGGGTGCGGGCTTCACTCGCACACAACGATTTCGTTTAGCTAGCGTTAAATTAGGATTAGCTAGAACGTAAAGGATAAGTAAGGAAGGACTGGGCTTCGCCTGAGTGGCAACGGGTCACTAGCGACTTCGACGTTCGTTTGTTCGACTTCGAAGTCGTCCCCGTTTAGATAGATATAAAGGTTTAGCATAAATAAGGCTAAGATTTCAAGGGTGCGAGCATCACTTGCACACAGCGCGGCCGAAGCGACTCCGTCGTCTTAAGGCCGCGTTTAAGTAGAATAAGTAAAATAGTTACAATATCTTAAGCTTTTAAGGGTGTGAGCATCACTTGCACACAGCGCGGTCGAAGCGACTACGTCGTCTAAAACCGCGTTTAGGTAGAATAAGCTAAATAGTTATAATATCTTAAGCGTTTAAGGGTGCGGACCTCACCCGCACACAATCGTGGAAGTGACCGTCTTAACGACGGACACGAAAGCGGTTTAAAGTCTAGTACCTAGAGTACCAAAGCAGGGGGACGAGGATGTTCACAGAATTGCAATTAATCAGGATTTAAGAACGTTTAAAGGTCAGATCAAATCTAAATCAGTAATAGCATCCCCACCCAACTGCCTATATTTAATTAGCAAGTAAGGAGTCGGATTGTAACGAAATAAGATGTGATCGACATTGCCACAGGATGTCAGGATGACGTATGCTTTGCACCTGGGGAAACGTCGGCAAAACACATTTATGTAAAATGCCGATTAATGACTTAATATATAAATTGAATTGATGTGACGAAGCTTGTGAATTTTAGGAAGACCCTCGGCGGTTTGGAGTCGCTAGGAACAAGACAACGTTGGAGATCCTTGGGAAGGGCAGACGACCTGATAGCAGCTGAGACCTCTCGATCGATTCTGCCCGTGGGATTGCAAGGGATGATGACGTAGGTACCCTCTTTATGAAGATCGTGAACCTTATCAACATACTGGGATTCATCTAGTAAGACTGTGGCGTTGCCTTTAACTGCAAAGGCGATGACTAAATTGGAATTATTGCGAAGATTTCTAAGGGTACCTAACATACTCCGATCTGCCGATGTTGGATTTGGGGTCTCTAGACGAATTCAATACGTTGGCTGTTTTTAGACGAACGGGATCGGCAATCTCTCTGGGATAGATGGGTTATTCAACAGCAGTAACGATGTCTTCCTTGGGAACCTTGGTGGAGACGACACAGTCGTGTAACGTTCCTCCCCGCGGCCCCGGTGCGTGGTTGGTGTTGGGAGGCCCGCTTACAAGCAAAGTGCATAAATCTGTGTGGACGCTGTATTTCCATTTACATGTATCTCCAATATCTCTATTCAACTAATTATTATTTACAGTTTAAGATTTACATTTGATCTTCAGGCTACTTAAAATCTAGCTCTCCGTTTTCACCAACGCATCGATAATTTCCCCCAGGTTCGCTTTCAATGAGTTGGTTAGTTTGTTCTCTATGGACTAGTATTGAAGTACGGCAACTGGCCTCCACACATAAAAGTAATTTTTGTTTAATTATTATTACAAAATTTTACTTTCTTTACAATCTGGCCTCTTGTAGATTTGTGTATACCAGCAAAATTACCCATTGTTTGAAGCATACATCCTGTAGCACAAATCTTAACACAAGAAGTATCTGCTGCATGGATATTATTGCGTGATTTCTGAAAATGAAAATGACACAATAAAATTATCATCAACATATTTAATGTTGTTCTGTTTATTTTTTTATATTATAAAAATTCTTTAATAACTACCCATGAAAATGTAATACCAAAGAGTATGGTAATACTTACGGGAAAAAACTATTTAAAAGAGAAGTCATAAGGTTGAAAGACCCGTGGCACGCAATCAAAAGAATGTGTCCACGATAAAATTAATTACAATTCAGTTTAAAGAACCGAAACAACACCTGGCAAGGCAAAATGGAAGCCAACTACAAAGTAAGAGCAAAAAGGAAGGGGGGGGGGGACAAATATACAGGATGCGATACAAGACAAGTTATAGTATGAGTAAATTTTTGTTGGTATTGAGGATTTCATTAAGAGATAAGGGAGGGTTATGATTGAAAGTGGTGATAATCTCCTAAATTTCCAGGAGGTTAAGCCTCGTACTTTTGTCACAAACGTGCAGGATTGCGCAATTCAGATTGGGGTCGAACGAATGTCCACCTTCTAAAACGTGGTTCGCAAAATATGACTTAGAGCCAATATTATTGTGCCTGATACAAGAGTAGTGCTCGCCGAATCCGATTCTAAATCTCCTACCCGTTTGGCCAATGTAAGAAGCTCCACTAGTACCACACACAAGTTTGTAAACACCTGCAGATTTGTCAAGATTGTTTATTTTATCTTTTGTGTGAACCAAGAAATGTTTGAAATTGTGTTTTGATGGAAAGGAGATGTTAATATCGAATTGTGGAAAAGTTTTTTAAAAAAATAGGAAGGCGGGCCAATAAAGAGCAAGGAATACAAATTGTACGAGACATCTGCCTGAGAGCGCTGTAAGGTCGTGTAGTTTTTGGTGTTGTGAAGAAATTAAGTGACACTGAGTACAATTGTAAAATCATTATACTAATTGATTACATTAATATGTACAAGATACAATTTCCTTAAAGACAAACACATTGCAACGCTAAAATACCACTCCCTCCATCATTTAAAATTAACTGAAATACATCGTATGTCAAACAGAAACAGTATCTTATTATTATTACCAAGTGTATATATATATAATAATCTCATGAAGCTTCAGTACTTATAATCTAATCAACTTAAGATTCAGCCACAGTTTCTCATGTAGATGTAGGTAAGTGACGATTTCGTCTCAAATTGGTAATTTGATTAGGGAGAGGTAATTTAGTTAAATACATTTATTGAACCACTTCAAGTTGCGATGTTTGCGCAATTTACATATAGATTTGGAATTATTTATGAGCCATTCAGATTTGCGTCTATTAATAGTGTACCTATATTAAAAAACAAATTTCATAACACCAATCTTGAAGCACCAATTGAAGTTGGAAAAACGAATGGTGTAGCCACGAGTTATTTTAAAGAATGAATGCATCAAGGTATTCTGACATGTTTTTAATTTATCTCCATGAAATTGTTTTCAAACTTAACTGCATCTCAAGTTTAAATTTACGTGAAATAAACTCATGAAGTTACGAATCTTATCACAACACTCTTTTAGTAATAATCTGAGCTGTAGACGAGAGTCATCGAGAGCGATTCTGCATAAGTGACAACTCCATAGTAATCATATCATCAGATAACCCGTCATCGATGTTTATTGATTGGAGGATCAATATAGTTTTTTATGTCAAAAATGCCATGATAATTTTTCTTTACTCCTCTGAACAATTTAATTACTCTCACTGCATTTTTTAACAAAATAAGCAAGCACTACATTGCTAAAACGTTTATTATGACACTGTTATGTTTAGAAAAAAGAGGGATGAAAATGCAAGATAGCCAAAAAAGATATCAAAAACTATAGCAATAACTGGTAGAGTCACAATGCAACGGTAACCAGGGCCGCCCAGAGGCGAGCAGGGCCCCGGAGATAAAGACCCGGCCCCTCCCGCCCCTATTAAACGGAAAATCGGGAAAATCTAACAATTTAGATAAACAGAAGTACGTACTGTTACACCGTATTTATTAAGAAAGGAAGTAAATTAAAATCGCATAATATTTGAGCTTTTTAAAAAAGGGAAATTTTTTAATTTGAAAAATACCTGTACATGTAGAAACGCAGTCGGGCCCTGGGGATTTTGCCCCCCCCCCCCCCTTCTGGTCGGGCCTGACGGTAACAATAGTAAAAGAGCCCTGTTCCGTACGAACTACCTAAAAAGTTACAAACTCTTGCGCACAGTCAAGGTGGCTGGATAGAGATGATAAAAAGAATTCTTAATCTGGATGACCCTGACGGCTTCCAACATTATTTTCATAATTTGGGGCTGGAAGACGAGAGTTACAGAACATCATAACATCCAACTTATATCGGTAAAAGTTTGGGCTGCGGCTTCAGTTCAATCGGTAGATTGTAAATTTTGAATGAAAGACTGACCGTTGAAAGGTACCTGGACCAACAGACAAGTCGATAGATAAATATTAACTTACTTTCCCATGAACAATGGACATTTCCAACATAGAGCAAGAATAATAACACATGAACGAACTAGAATAATTATCACCGTTCTCTCATAAGTGGTTTTCGAATTTTTTATGCCAACTGTTGTTGAAATGGAAATTTAAATTGAAAAAGTTAGTTTTTTGGACGAAGTAGCGTTCATTATAAGACAAGAATAATCAAAAATGTCCCATACTGTGTGTATTTTTGGATGGACTACTGTTTCTTTTCAAAACTGCATTGAAAATGAGTGGTGGCACTTCCTAAAAAACTTATTAAGCTGTCATATAATATTACAAATTTCCGTTTTACAGAAAGAAACGCAATATGTGTGACTCTTTTAAATGAGAGTAGGCGATAGAACGATAGCAAGAAAAGAGAAATAGTATAGGCAGAGGAATGTGCTGTTATCGCTTAAATAACGACTCATCGGAAAGAGGAAGAAGATACCTGCAAAAGGAAGTGACAAATTAGAAGGATCACAGAGGAGAGCTGAACAGAATATTGTTCATACGAATTAATTAGATAATCTTAGGTGAAAGCTCTGGTAAGAAAAAGAAGACATTAATAAAGTCGCCGCATGTCATCTTACATGCAAAATAAAAATTATCAATTGAGAAAGCGGTTAAGGAAAATGCATTTATCGCTAAAAGCATAATATACAAAATCTTTTGTTAGTAAGTTACAAATTGTTTTTCCAAAAGCAAACTTTTAAACTGTTTGTGGTCGTATTTATATAACACAATAAAATGATTTTGCGATTTCGAAACTTCAACAATATGTCAAGTTCACGTTGCTCGCTTCATTTTTGTATAGTACATTTCCCAAAAGGTGTAATTCTTTCACGAGCTTATTTAATTTATATTTCGATTTAATTCGACGTACTTACGGTGCTTATGTATAACGTCTATACTCTGTTTAACTTACATATTAAATACATGAAAAGGAAATTTTGTAGTTGAGAAAAGTTAAAAAATTAAGGATAATTTACTTAGTAAAGAGAAACTGAAAGTTTTCTTAATTATCCATGAAATGAAAGTATCTTGGACATTTATGTACCTTTACAGATTAGGAAGGGAACTGCTTACAAGATCGAAAAGTTCGGAAGTTTAATTAAGCAAAGTTAAATAATGGATAGACACGTCCAAATTCTCTAGATCTGTTTTTATTTATACAAATTTCAAAACCCAACAGAATACTGAACAAATTATTGCGATTTAGAAATGCGAACTGTTTTAATATTATAAAGTAAACAATTTGTTATGCGATAAATAATGAATAATATTGAAAACTTTCTCCTTTGTGTTAGAACAAAGGGCTTTAACACAATAAGACTTGCGTATAACTAAACAACAGTGCACTAATACAATAGACTCATTTTTTACATCTATAATTTCTATGTTCTTCAGACACGTTTTTGATAAGAATGCAATGGTGTTACTCAGTTCATAAAGTTGTAATTTTTATACGAAACGAGTAGCTGACCATGGCATCAAAAAATTACTAATTTTGTTCCAACTCCAACGATATACGAGGGGGGGCCCAAAAATAACCGGAATTTCTTTATCGTAGGCATTTACTTTATTGTTTTTCCAATACAGTCTTAATCCCCTTCAAAGTACTTGCCCTTAGCATTAATACACTTGTTCAAACGCTCTTTGGAAGCACCTTTTCTCATTGATACCTGTTAGCACCTTCGTGACATTACATTTTACGTTTTCCGATAAACAAAACGCTTCCCTTTCAAAACCCTTTTCATTTTCGGAAACAGGAAGAAGTTCGAGGCTAAATCTAGCGAATAGGGCGTGTGGGTCAAGGTAACCCATGTAGCACCACCCACTATAGATCCATTGGGGCAATATTGTCGAACTGCACCCAATATTGGGCGAATATGTTCTTTTAATATCATACAAATATTCGAAATAAAATATTTAGTGAATATTAGAACAATATTTGCAATATTAAGTAAATGTGGCTCATTAATGTAAATTCAAATATTGTACACACAATAATGTACCAATATTACTAAATATTGAAAATTGATATTTAGGCAATATAACACACATATTTACAATTAATGTGCACTAAGGCGGACAAGGGTAATTGTTTGGTCATTTTAAATAAGTGCGACTACATTACAAAGGTCCTCGACTTCATTAGCGAGCCGGGGTTCTCCATCTTGAAACATAACCCTACAACTAATTTTACTAGAACCGTTCGTAATATGGTCTACAATCAGAGACATAATTTATCTACCTTTAACATCAACTACAAAGCCCTTCTCAACATGAACCCTGTCTGCCCTCTGCTCTATGGTCTCCCGAAGATACATAAACCCGATATCCCTATCCGTCCGGTAGTCTGCTTCACAGACACCCCGGTCTCCAAGATCACAGCCTGGCTGAACTCCATCCTTAAGCAACATATCACCTTTGCACGTAATTTTTCCATTAAAAATTCTCTCAATTTAACTTCCAAGATTTCTTCCATCACACTCCCACCCTCTTTCTCCATAGTGTCCTTTGATGTCAAAAATTTGTTCCCTAGCATACCCTCCAACGAATGTATTCAATTAGTTTCAGAACACCTTAGCTCCACACATCTCAGTGATGATCAATATACTTGTATCATTACCCTCCTTAAACTTTGCATACACCAAAATTTTTTCAAATTTAATAATCAGTGTTGTACCCAAATTGATGGCCTCCAACCTTTCACCCCTCTTGGCCGAAATCTTCATGAACAACTTCGAGTCGAAACATATTGCCACTAGTAAATTTTATACGGACCATGTGATCTTTTGGGGTAGGTACGTGGACGACGTGATATGTATCCACTCTGCCGACGACATCGGAGTAAACAATTTCCTCAATGAACTCAACCTCATCCACCCGAATGTCCAATTTACCATCGAAAAAGAAAGCAACGCCGCCATCCTCCCCTTTCTAGGCCTGCTGTTACATAAAAGTCCTCAGAAGATTACCTTCAGTATTTATAGAAAACCTACAACTACGGACAATATGATCCCTTTTGATTCGGTCCACCCCATCACTCACAAGATGGCTGGCCTCCACTCTCTTTTATATAGATTACATAATATTCCTATGACTGCTCCACATTTCATCGAAGAACTTAATATTATTAAACAAATGGCCTTGAACAATGGTTACCCTATTGCCCTGGTGGAAAAATTGTCAGGAAGAATCAAACATTCCATCAACCCTACCCGCCTATCCCCTATATCTTCACACAATCCTAACCTAATCTACAGATCACTAACTTTTTATCCCAACATCTCATATCCCATTCAACAGATTTTCAAACACCACAGGATCCATATCTCATTTTCGAATAAATTTACTCTACGTTTCTCTTTAGTCAAAAACAAAGATAGTTCCAATAAATTGGACTCTTCCGGGATATACCAACTCAATTGCCACTCATGCCCTTCCATGTACATAGGACAGACAGAGAGATCGTTTTCCTCACGTATTAAAGAACATGTTAAGTCCATTAAAAACAACAACTTTGATAAAAAATCGGCCTTTGCAGAACACATTTTAAAAACTGGTCATGATTTTGACCCTAATACGAACGTCCAAATACATCATAATTGTAAGAAAGGTCATTTGCTTAACACCCTAGAAATGTTCGAAATTACCCGCAAGAAGCACAACCCTGGCTTGCTGAATGAGGTTGTGGATTTCCAGCACACTCTTATTTGTTCACTTTGTACTTAAGACGTTTTTTGGTGTTTTTAACTTTGCCCCTGCCCGCCGTTGGTGTCATTGACGTTATCGCAGCTGTCATTTTTCGCCATTCACCACAGTTGTACCATAATTTTATTCATCCCCCATCCCCCATCATCCATCGCCCTTCTGGCAATTTCAGGTTTCCCGCTTGTGGGGCGTTTTTAATTTTAATCCTACTTGTGAGTCGATGTAATATTTATATTGAATAACCTAAATTAATTGTGGATCCCTTATGTTAATTAGGATAAACTAACAATTATGTTTTTAGAAACAATGTTTTATAACTTCGATGTATAACTAAATAATTGGGCTTGATAATGGGATATGTTATCCCGAAACATGTTGCCATGATGAAAATTGTCTAATGTTTCATCGTCTCATCTTTTCATAAATTACAACTTATTAAGGGGAGGTTGTGTGTTATTTTTTACCAATCTAATTCACCCCTTCGAGAACCACTTCGAATACAAATATGGTTATTTACAATATATAGCCAATATTGCTATGTAATATAAAGTCAATATTTATTTATCAATAACATAACAGTACTGTGTTTTCAATATTACTGAATATTTAAAATGATATATTTAGGCTACATGAAAAAAATATTCACAAATAACAACGTTATGATACTTTCTCAAAATCCACCGAATGTTAATTTTCGCCGATTTAGAGATATCAAAATAATCAAAATATAATATGCACGTCCTCCTCTCTATTTTATAGCGTTCAATTTTAAATTCCCAAATTATATAAATTTCCGTAGCTCAGTTGTTTTGGCCGACTTCTTAACCGGGCGATCGATGGTTTGAGTCCTACTTGAAGCAAAAGGTTTTTTCAGCATCACCGATCTCCTCCGAGTATACACGAAGTGAATTGGGGATGGAGCCACCGGAACCCTGGAAGCCCTTCGCACTGGGAAAGAGTCTCTCGGGCTCTGGGGGTGGTCCAGGTCACAGCCTTTCTTACTATTTTGGGACACACTACAAAACAATAATGGGCGAATATTGCATAAATATTTTCATCAATATTGAAATAATATCGTTTACTAATATTTAGTCAGTATTAAAATTGTTCACATTTCAATGTTGGGACAATATTGTACATTAATATTCTACCAATATATTTACAATGAAAAACGTCAATATTGAACCAATATTAAACGCTACATGGGAACCGTCTTCTTTGAGGCCAAAAACTGGCTGAGAGCCGTGTGCGCGGGAGCGTCGTCGTGATGCAGGAACTACTCGACGATCCTTTTGATCTCCGGTGAGAAGTCTCGCTCGGGACGAAATTTGCTGCAACTTGTGACGATTAGTTTAACGTTGTTGATTTTGAATTATCTATGATTTGTAAAAGATATAACTGAGGGTATGGTGCATTGTTTAAAAAG
Organism: Pyrocoelia pectoralis; assembly: GCA_036250285.1. NCBI lineage: Eukaryota > Metazoa > Arthropoda > Insecta > Coleoptera > Lampyridae > Pyrocoelia > Pyrocoelia pectoralis. The sequence continues at coordinate 31,862,642 of CM070075.1, read as the reverse complement.
TTGTGTTGCCATTTTTACCGTAACATAATTTTCTTTTTTTATATAACCATCTTCAGTGACTAGCTGAGTGAATCTGGGAAGAGAAGTGGAAAGATGTTGGTTCATGAATTTAACGATGAATCTTTTGTTTTGATTCAATACATTATGGGTGTATTTCATGAATCGCTCATTGGAGTTATCAAGAGAGTGGTGAGCTCTGGTGTTCTTGACTACTGGACTAAATTGTTTAGTCATCCTGGATGGGCTAGCTAATGAGCTTCCAGAATGGGATGCCTGCAACACATCTATGATATAATTTCTTTTTAATTACGACCACATTTGTGGCAATATACGGTACAGATTGGTTCATCTTCGTCTTCCCTCTTCCTCTTTTTATTACCTACGGAGGAGGGCGGTTTATCGCCTCTTCTATAATTACTATTCGCTTCTTCCATATTATCTACCATAGAAAAATTCTAATGTTTGGAAATATTTCTAAGTTTGGAAATAAATATTACATGAAGTTTACATAGAAATAACGTCACAAGCGACGACATGACAGTAGTGTCATGCGATTTCAATTCATTGATCAGGACGAAGGAAATGTACACCACTTGCTAAAGATAGAAAAACAATGTTTTTGTCATGAAAATCGAATGAAGAATGTTATATAATGTTTTGTTTATGGTAGTATAATAATCATAATACTCCTTACCCTACTGCAATGTAATTATAATACTATTATTACTTACCAGGGTCATCGTCGACATAGCTTTCGTTTGAATCACTATTACCAACTCCATAGTGAGGTTGAAATTCCCGATCTTCCAAATTCAGAACTGTGTTCGACTTTTGTTTCAGTTGAAATGCTTCTAATGATACCGCATGAGTAAGATAACGTCTACAAATTGACGTTATGTTTTTGCAATACTAAATACCACTTGTCAATATCGAAACTACCGCCCTGAGAAATAAAGCCGAGAAGGAATGGTAAATTTGTGTTATTTTTTTAAAAATCACTCTTTTTATGAGAATCCGACATTTAAGTACAGATCGGCCAAAGTCGCAAGCGGCGCCAAGGGTCAGTGTTCCCCAAGCACGACCCCTTCTCTTGTAGCCACCTCCATACTTCAGAAGATATAAAGGCGTGAACATCGGTATTTTATATCCTTTATTTTCTGATTTCAGATTTCCACTTGTTTATCTCATTCTTATTGGTTTTAAGAGCTCGATTCAGTATAATTACCGTTTTTAGTGAAATTTCCACATGTGGTCTTATGCTCGAGTAAAGAAAAAGGATCTTGTGATAAGTATAGTCCTATTGTAGACAGGCATTATCACAAGTGACATTTCTGCCTTAAAAAACCAGGGTTACAATTTCCTCCAATCGAGAGAACCGCTTTTAGAATTCAAATTAATAATAATAATTAATTTCATTAGTAAGGATAAATAAATTTTCACACCTGATTAATCTTTAATTTGGGGAAGCCTGATTGAAAGCGAAGAACCTTGGTCACTTCTACGCAGCTAACCGGTAAAATAATACAACCACGCTTCGGAATGTGACTTAACAGTGTGTTGCAATTTTAGCTCCTTATTGTTAACGAAGCTCGTAACTGCGGTCGTTCAAGCATCCTCGATCGACTACAACAAATTAACCGTTTATTATTTACGTTCTCATGCTAAACTGCACGTGAATCAGAATAGAAATATATTTATTATTTACCTTTGTGTGAGTTACTAAAATTTGTTTCTACAGATGCCGGCTGTAATCATTTTAAAAGGTACCTAATTGACGAAGTATAAACAAAGAAGTATGGGATGGAGTATCAATTGTATTTCTCCAGTTTGTTATGCTACAAAACGTTTTATGGCAAGTTTATAGACTCTTTTTTTTAGTATTATGTGTAGTTTATTACAGGCGGTAAAACCAAGAGGAAGTTTATGTGCTTTATGCATTTGTTTTAGGTTTTAATGCATTATATTAAAATTGAGCCATTTTCGACAAAGTAAAGGTTGTGTTAATATTATTAGGAATTCTATTTATTTAAAAAAAAAGGAGTTAGATTGATTACACAAGTAGTGTATGTCACTATTATTGTCTGTTTTATCTTCGAGCTTTTAAAGTAATGGTTTATATTGTTCTTTTCGCTTTTCTTTTATACTGTTGGATACTATTAATGGATCCTTTACCTTACATTAAGAAAGTAAGAGGTTCAACGTGCACTGTCTAGTCAAGAAAAAAACGAATTGTAAATAGATTAAAATAACATTTATTCACAAAGATCCCTTGAGATTACTATTATAGTCGTTTATGGACTGTGAGCACCACAAATATCATTTTAACCCCCCTTATTGGTCCTTCAAGCTGAAAATTTCTAGTAGCCTTCGTATAAACAAATATGTAGAAATAGAACAATTGAAAAAGAAAAAAATGGCGACTTTCATCGATTTAAAATCACATAGAGCGAGGTTAGAGTTATAGAAAATCAATCACTAATTTATTCACCGCCTCCTATAAATATTTATTTTATTCGAACCCGCGTGTATTTAGTTAGCTTTGTTATCTTTTGAAACATTTCTTAAATCAACATTGTCTACTACAACAAAGATAGCTAAAAGGCATTCTTTTATATTCTTTCGTTACCATAGATTTTCATATACCGCTCAACTTGATTTGCTACATTTTTGTCGGGATACTTCAATGTATTTTTTAAAACAATCTTTCATTTCATTTATTAAATATGACAATTCGCTGCTTTTAAAGTGATTTTGTCATCAATAACGACAGCCTTGATATATAAAATGTTTGCATTATGAGGGTTTCGTTCCGTTCCAATATCCAAATAAAGTGAACGTCTGTTATTTTCCTTTGTAAATCTAGATATTTAAGGAGATCACTAAGGGAACGATGACATGAAATATTTATGAGTTTCTTTGATAGTTATATATTTCAGGTAGATGATATACTTGATTAAATTAGTTAAAAAGGTTCTTCGGTATTATTTTGTCCACCGGCCACTTATTCTGCTGACATTTTGTCTACAGCAGTGTGAATAAAATGTGTTTACTTACACTTTTCCGCCCTGTCGTCATTTTCTAAAAGTAAGATGTAAGTGTGTAACATGACAAAAATCACTTTAAGATAATATTGTAATCGTTTACTGGAACATAACGTAGTGTTTTACACGGTAAAATAAGTATAGACAGTCTCTCATTTCCTATTAAAAAAACCTTTAATATTAACACTTTATATGGTATATTCGTTTTCTAAAAAAATGTCCCATAACCTAATGATGTGTATACTCGTCCTTATGTGTTACATGCTCTTGGACCGCGTGTATACTCGTCATTATGCGTTGGATCTAGGGAATCCAATCCCGCAAACGCTGGATCCCGCAAAATGCTGGATCCCGCGGCGATTCCGCTGGATCAACATTGCGGGAACAAACGTGCGGGATTAGCGGGATTTGCGGGACTCGGTATGTGTGCTGTATGTTAATAAAAATTATGCAATTAAAAACAGAGTAGAGTAGCAGGAAGATATTTATTGCATATAGGTACAATACAGTGCAATAGTACGAGAATTTTAACGGTTACATCGATTTTGGAAGTATTTTCGGAGAAAAGATAACATGTTTAATGTTTCATCTTTTAGATTTGATCGTATTTTATTGCACATGTATCCTGCGGCTGAAAACGCACGCTCAGATTCGACACTTGTCGGCGGAATAGATTTTACACAGTTATACGCCGCTTCCAAGTATATTCCTCTATTCCCTCCGCATTCAAAAAGTGTCATCTCATGTTTTAGTAACTGGTCAAGTGATGCTCGGGCGGTAACAGACACAGGCGAAGACTCTGACACCCATGCAGTACGAAGGCTACGATCTAATTCCTCCTCTAAAGTCGAAGCCGAGGGTTCACGTCTTGTTAACAGATGAGATAAAGGTACATCATCATCCTCTTGATATTCATCTCCATCAATGCTCTGGATTTCACTTTGGAATTGTGGTTGGTCTTCTAAAGACGTGTCTAATAGCAGCCTCTCAATCAAACTTTTGATTTCTTTTCGTAGTGTTGCTTTGCTGTGAAACATAAATGTATCTTCTTCGTCATTTCTAGACACTGACTGCTGTTCCAGATATTTACCTGGGTTTTCTAAATACAGTAACACGCTAGTCATTGGAGTACGGCGTTCTTTTATCCGAGAAAGTAAGTTTTTAACGAGTTCTTCACTCAATGTCGAATTTTGACTTTGCAGTTTGCTTATCATGAATTGCAGTGTGGTTTCCGCAGTAACTAAAGTTGCATTTTCGCGGCACAAAACGTTGACAGCCAATTTTACTGGTTCTAAAGCACGTTCAATATCAGTCAAAGTATTACATTCCTCCTCAGTGAAAGAATATGAAGATGATGTCATTCTAAGATCAATGAGAGCTTTAAATATACACTGTTTGACGAGGTTAAACCTCGAAATCATTGCGGCAAGGCTGCTCCACCGTGTTTTACAATCTTTGACAAGCTGCAATTCTCTGTCAAATTCTACTTTAATGTAATTTTGCAATAGGTCATTCCTTAAAGGAGACTTTGAACTAAAAAGTTTCACAATATGTCGTACTTTTTGAATTAGTGCCCTGAAACAAATATATTATTTGAGTTTATCTTACTTTGAGACATATTCGTTTATTTACCTATAATTTGGTAGTAAATCTACTTCTGGAAATTCTTGTTCTACAGAAAAGTGGTAGCTTTGCTCAAAGTCATCAACATCATCATCTTCCGGATCGTCGTTGTTACTTGCTCGGCTTGGTCCACTATCTTCTTCTGCTTGTTCTTCTGCTTCTTGTCGTGTTTTTTTGTAAAGTACGTCGCAAACGGCTAGCTGCAGTCCATGCGCATAGCACAGTTGATGATGTGCTGATAACAGTCTGCCCACTTTCTTCATGACTGCAGCACCATCTGTCGTTGCTGCGATAATATCTTGTTGAAGGTGGATGTCGAACTCCTTCAGTTTTTTTCCAAGAGCGATCACACATGATTCGGCAGGAAAGCTACCGAAGATTCTCACTAGTCCTAAGTTGCAAAGACTAACAGCTCCAGCGTTAAAAACGTGGAGATTCAGATTTAAATAGCGTCGATTTCTTAAGGATGACCACTCATCAAATGTTATTGTGAATCGCTGTTTGGAGTTTTTCAAGGCTCCAAGTTCTTTGATTGTTTTCTTTTTAATTGATTCCCCATAGGCCATTACCATACCTTAAATTGTACTGGCAGAAGAAGGCAATTTGTGGCCCTCTGATTCGAATAGTTGACGCATATCGATCGATGTGATAAACTTTGCAAACGGTATACCATCTTTAGCTACCATTCGAGACACTCTTTCTTCCATCGAAACTCTTTTCTCAGATAAAAAAAAATCTGTCATTTTCATTTTTTTAGGTAGCACAGAAGAACCGCTAACATCTTCTGAGCGCTTCGAACTACTCGAGCTACTGACACTAGCTCTTATTTCCTGTGTTATTTTATCAACAGTATCAATACTACCGCTGCTGCTCTGGGCTTTCAAATTAATATTATGCTTTGTTTGTAAGTGGGTATGAAGACCTTTGGTAGAACGAGCAGAGATTTTGATAATGCTAGGGCATAACTTACATTTAGCTGTAAGACCATCTTCAGACTTTAAGAAATAATTCCAAACTAAACTTGAACCTTTATTCTCTTTATAAACTACACTGACACTCATTTTTGTGATGACTGTTTACATTCCACGTATCGTATTTCGTATTAGGTATATTCAACCACTTTATAAAAAAAATGTCACCGTCATCAGATACTAGTTTGAATAACAGAATAACGCTCTTTACTATCGCACGTACGTAAGAAAACTGTCCTGTTTAACGCGAATTCCACGTATTATATTTAACCACTTCATTGTTTGCGATCCAGCAAATCCCGCGGATCCGCGGGATCGGTGGACTTAATACCGCAGGTTTGCGGGATTAAGGTTTTGCTGCGGGATTGGATTCCCTAGTTGGATCTATTGACGAGTTTTTGGAGATTCACCGACATTTTTACAGTTCGAATGTCAACATTATACCACAGAATAAAACACAAGTGATACAGAAGTGACATTCTGCGAAATACGTGTTGCAAATTTTCTTATCGCGTGGACTAACAACTCCGCCTTCGTTGTTGTAGAATATAGTGCGCGCATTGATACATTATACATTTCAGCGTACGTACCTAGCGGTACCCGGTGCGTAGAATTCTATCGGAATTAGTTTTGCGGTGAACCGCTTATCACATGCGAAAATGTATGGCAAATATTTTTCGTTTGTGTCATTTTTTTATACGATTTCAAATTTAGATAATAATGAGAAAAACTACAAACCACTCCTCTTTTTACTAGCCTTGCTAATGCAACAGACGAGGAAGTTTGACTAAAATGGGCGTGGTTGCGATGAGGAGACCGCCTTGTACGGGTAAAAAAAAGGAATAAAATCGAAACAATAACCACCATTTTTGAAAACAGACACAGTCTGTTGGCATATAAGACACGTATGTAATTTGATTTTTTTGTTTAATTACAAAATATAAAATACCCCATGTTCGTTTCTCTTGTGTTATTTTGCGCTTTTTTGAATTTTTATTTTTACTTCCATTTTCTACAATACAAAATATCTTTATGCATATTATTAAATGACTTAAACAAAATTGAAATTATTACCTGTAACTAAAAATAATAAAGGTTTTATTATTTCAACATGTAGCACCGATATAGATAGCAGAGCACATGTAAACACTACTGCGTTGTCGTCTCAAATAGAAATAGAACTGCGCAAAAAACGCATTTTGTTCATAATTACAATTGTAGCGTGCGGCACGGCGCACATCATTGAGTAAAACGATAAATTTGTTACTGACTCCTTGAAATTGTGTGTGGGGAGTGTGGCATTAGATGCGCCAGTTCTGTATATATTTTATTAGTAATATTTATTATTTATTTTACTATTTCCTTATTTATGTTTTAATAAAAATATAATATAACGTATCGATATCGCGGGTCGCATTCACAGGCTTTGCGGGCCGCATTTGGTCCGCACTTTGGGAACCCCTGATGTACGGTAACTCTCAACTTTCTTGACCGTCGGTTGTCGTGTACATATGTGGGATGATTTTATCTTTAGTTATCGGCGACGAATAAATTTCTGCTCGACGTAAAAAATTATTTTATTAGATTTAATATCAGATGAAGAGTAAACACTCTTAAAGAATTTACTAAACACATTAACAATTATCTGAGGATTATCACTGTAGTCCTCATAAACCATTTTTCGTGGAATTCTAGATTTATTATTTTTCTATTCAGTAAAGGACCAAAAGTATTTCGGATTAGTCTTTCGTTGGGTATGGTTCCTTAGTTTTCTGCTTAATTATTAATCTAATACCTATTAATTCCTGCTGAATGAACTGTTTTTTGCAACACGCAAGTGTGGCAGAAAATCAAAACTATTTCAGGAAAAGGTTCTAGATCACCTATATAATTAGAAACTCCCAATCGCTTCATAATTTCTGATTCACGTCGGATTACGGAGGAGCGGTCATGGAGAAAGTGGGGTTATATCGGAAGAATTCAAACCTTGGTGATGTCCGGTGGTGTTTTGATAAATAAGTCAAAATAACCACTCATCAAAAATGGGGCAGACGTGGCAGATCCAGACAAGCATGGAATTACTAGACAGCGAGCAACCCGAAGAAAAAACTCCTCATTGCATTTAGAAGTGGCAATTAAAGGAAACGGCATGAAGGTTTGAGGGAAATTACATTCTCCTATCTATGGTAGAACAAGAAAGACCAAAAAACTAATTTTAAATTTAATGAAAACGCTACGGACTTATTTATCCAATTCTCTACATGAGAATAAGACATCATCAGTTTGAAACGTATAAAGGGACTCTATTGCTATTCTTTGCACCTTTATATTATGACCAATGTAATTGGAAAGTGTATCCGTCTTCGATTGGGTAGAAGTAGACTCTTTAGAACTTTAGAGCAAAGAGAAGTACGTTATAGAAAAAGTATCTATTTATTATAAAAACTGTAACTCTTGTGGCCGTTGGAACTATACAACACTGAAATCACCAAAACCACAATTACAAATTTATTAAATCGAACAACTATTGTTAAAACGCGTTCGATTTAACAAATTTGTATTGGTAATTTCAGTGTTGTCTATTGATGATATAAAAAAGCCAATTAGGCCCGAAGTTTTTAGGCTTACAACATTTCTTACTTCCTCTGCTGTTTTTCCTTTTGTTGCCGTTAATATTTCATCTATTATCGGAATATGTGCCATAGCCCTCTTTGCTGCATCTGTCCATTTTGATCTATATTTGTCTTCTGTCCTGATATGCAAAATAAGAGATGTCATTGGACCCAAGCTTTGTGCCATTGAACCCCTTTTCTCAGGAGGATATGTACAGCCTTCCAATAGTATATGATGTCCCCCATGTAGTCCGTATTTCTCAACAGGAAAGGCTTTCGTTTTGCCACCATCCTTACCTATAGGCATATTGTTATGTCCAACTCTTAATTCTGTAACTCTCAAGCTGTTTGCTGCAAAGAAATCAAGATAAGGGGCCGCTGTACCATACGAATTTTTCTCGTCTTTAAGGTCAAACTTTTTGAACTCAAGATCGTTAGAAGTAGCTGCCTCCTTCACAAACCTTTCTGCTTCTTCATACTTGATGATGTAATCTTTCCCCATGGATGTTATCTGGAATTGACCTTTTCCCCTTGTCGAACTTTGCTCGTAAGGTATAACAAAGGTAACATGTAAAAGATAGTACATTGTGAGGCTTGTAATCAACAAAATCCTTTTGATATACGAGGGTGAATCAAATATAAACGGTAATTTTGCTATTGTTGTTAGCACGCAGTTCTGTGCTGGATGTAGTAATGAGGGATTGTTGTTTGGTTTATAAGGAGTAAGGGAACCAGTTAGGTTAGCAGCTGTGCTCGGTTCTGTGGGCAGTACAGCCATGACCGAACAAGAGGTACATCCGTCTGTTGCGCAACGCATCGTTACAAAGTTTTTAACCAATGAAGGCGTTAAATGCTCGGAAATTTTTACTCGTTCGCAGGCACAGTTTGGGGACACTACACTGTCTCAGAATCGAGTGTATACGTGGCCCAGAGAATTTAAGGGTGAGCGAGAAGGTGTTGAAAATGACAGTCACTATCGACGCCCAATGTTAAGTCTGACAGATGACAACATCAGTGCCGTTCGAGAGCTAATTGAACGTGATCGTCAGGTAACCGTTCAAGGAAGCTCATAAAAAATTGGAATCAGCTACGGAAGTGTTCAATCCGTTGCCACTGATCGAGGTATGCCCATTAGAGATGTCGTCCTTCTCCTTGACAACGCCAGACCGCACACCGCGTTGTTGACAAGGGATAAATTGGAAAAAATGGGCTGAGAAACCCTCGAACACTCTCCTTACAACCCAGACTTGTCCCCTTGTCATTATTTTTTTGTTTGCGCCCCTGAAAGAATCACTTTGGAGGGAAACGATTTGAAAGCAATGATGAAGTCGAGGAGCACATGCGCAATTGGTTGACAACTCACCCTCAAACTTTTTATGAACAAGGAATATTCAAGCTTCCAAATCGGTGGCAGAAGTGTGTAGATAACGCAGGAGAGACTACATTTAAAAATGTTGAAGGTATAGTTTGTGTATAACTTTATTCAGTAAATATATTTTTAAAAATTACCGTTTATATTTGATTCATCCTCGTATCATTATAAATCTGCATTTAGAATTTTAATAAATGGTCTATTATACATTTTACTAGGAACATCCCCTGTATTTTCTTAACATTGATACAGTGAAGAAAAGGAGTGGCATATTGAATGAAATCCGTGTGAAGGCAAGAAAAATGGAGTGCTGGAAGAAGGATGCCATGACACTTACCCAATTCTATTCGGAGAGGTGACCATTTAGATTTAATAAAAATAAATGCAAGAGAATGCTATATTAAAAATATTTAAATAAACATGAATTGTAATTTGAATACAAATATAAATAGAACGAATGAAAAATTCCAAGTAATTTTTATTATGGCCGTCGACGTTGCCAAATATGAACATTCAATTCATAAAAGGAGGAAATGACGAAAGAGAACAAAAAACCACTGCAAACGAAATTTGCTAAAAATAACCCACATGGAGACATTTTCCGCCTCCTTAAAGTGCAACACAATCTCTGTACATCTAATTCGTGAACATAAAAAGATAGTTAATAAATCTTAAAACTCACAGCGCTCGTTAAAAATTAGTTATTTCTAAAATAGTCTCAAGTAATTATTCTACCTACGTCATATATTTAAAACAGAGGAACTAATTAGTAAGCCATATAGAACTCGACTGTCATTACTCCGGAAGTGAGACAAAATACTTTAAAGTCCAAAATAATGGATAAGTGGAAACAGCTATATTTAGATTTAGGAAGCTGTAAATTTTTACAGAAGTTGGCAGTAAATGTAAGGATATTTAAAAATAAACACTCTTGTTTTGATACTTCAGTTTTGCGTATAATAAAGACTTAATATTTTATATTAAGACATATTGGAAAAAAGGGAAAGGATAATGTATGCAAGAACAGTGTAGCGCGTTAAATCCAATTTACATTAAGTTTCCTTATCCATACTAAAACAGCTTCAAGTTTAACAGCTGTTATAATGGGTTTTCGATGAATTTGAATTGTTTGAAACCTTCTTAGGATATATGTACTGCATTATCAGGATGCAAATATGCACACATTCCATTTAACTCTGAATGAAACTCACACATCCATACTTACTAAATGTTTTGTGAATATATGGATCACTACATTCCGACATGTTTTATCATTCTAGATATTCTACATATGTAAATTTATGAAAGCATAAGTCCCCCCGTTCTGGGCGCATTTCATTAGGGCTTGGTTCCGAAAGCACAATATGCTACATTTAGCTAACCAAGTGATATGGTGAAATTGTTGAATTGCTAACCAAACATGTCACTTAAAAACTTAATCTGAGAGAAAAAGAGTTTAAAGCTTAAATATATTATCAAAGTTTTCCCTTTAATTTTTTGCGCTTTCGTTTCATTACACTTTATCATAGAGTTTTGTACGCAAAGGTATTAGAAAAATGAATGGTTTCGAAAGCAAGGATTTCATTAATATATATCTTTATAACTTTTTTATAAATTACGCCGTTCATTAAATTTTATACGATATTCTCTTCAACTTCAAACTTTGAGCTTATTTATTTTATCGCCTTGTTTACAAACGACAATTTTAATGACGAATCACAAGGGTTTAAAAAGCTTTTTATTAACTGTTGATGAGAGAGGACATCTAAAGAGAAGTGGTAATTAAGGAAAGGATTATGTACATAGTTAACAGATACATAATGACTTAATAAACAGGAAAGCGACAGATTTGCACAACTATGCGCATTTTATGCAGTGAAATTGTTCCCTTGTTTGTGAAAAGAAATATACACAATCATTCTTTCTCTTTACGTTGACATTAAACTTAGAAGTGCTAGAAATGATTAAGAAAGTATAGATAAAGTGTAATGTATAGATTAATATCTGCCTCGTCATATATCAATCAACATCAACTTATTGCTAAATTAAAAGCTTATGGCATTACTGGTGCATTATTGTCTTGGTTTTGTAATTACCTAATAAATAGGAAGCAAATAGTAAAGATTAAGAATTTCAGTTCCAATGTAATTAATGTAACATCTGGTGTACCACAAGGGTCTCACTTAGGTCCCATTCTCTTTAATATTTTCATTAATGATATAGTGAACATATTCGACAATTGCTCTTTTTTACTATTTGCAGATGATTTGAAGATGTTTTTAAAGGTTGAATCTGATACCTTAAAATTACAGAATGTACTTGATCGATTACTCGTGTGGTGTAACCAGAATGACATGGTTTTAAACATTTCTAAATGTTTTATTATGCGTTTCTTTAGATGTAAGAATCCAATATTATACATATAGCTATCATTTAGGTCTTAATTCCCTAATACCTCTTAGTAGTATAAAGAGGAGTTATTTTTGATTCTACACTCATTTTCATAATATTGTTAACCAGGGTTTTAAGATGTTGGTTTTTTTGAAAAGATCTTCCAAAAACTTGGTCAATATTAAAACGCTAAAAGTTCTGTACTGCTCCTTAGTTCGAACTCGCCTGCAGTATTGCTCTACCGCATGGAATCCCTACTACGAAGTGTACTCCACTGGATAGAAACGTTGTGCGGTTACGCGGATGCGGATTGGGGTGGGGACTGTTTCGAACGAAAATCTACTTCGGGATATGTATTTAAACTGTATAGATGCACCATATCTTGGAAGTCCACAAAACAAGCAGCAGTAGCCCTGTCAACTACTGAAGCTGAATATATCGCTCTGTCAGTAGCAGTCAGCGAAGCGTGCTGGATAAGCAAGATTTTGGTCGATTTGGACGTAGTGGGAGATAATCCGAACCCTAGTTCTTAATTTTCTCAAATTGAGAACGATTTACAAATTTTGTAAAGATATCCGCCAACTGCATCTTACTTGACAAATATTTTAGTTTTATTATGTTTTGTTTTATCATGTTGCGAACAAAATGGTATCATATATCGATATGTTTAGTTCTCTTATTATGCTCTGGATTTTGAGATATAAAAATGCAACTTTGATATAAATCATTACGATTCAAGTGAAAATATTTTAAGTGTGTAACCTTAAGGGTAGCCAACCATATCCCATTGGTTAAACCCACAATCTTCCATTCACTTACTATTGGTCTACTCTGTATTTGATGGTCTTGTTTTATTTACCTATTTAGTACAAACCGAATGCTGTCAGTTTATGAACGTATTAGAGGCCCCGGGCATGGAGCGTCTATATCCGTAACCCCCCTGACGCCGGACCTGTTTGTACCCTTCTAGTCATTTACAACTTTGTTTAATATTAAGACGTAAGGATGGATGTTAATAGATAGAAAAGTATTGCTTTTGTGGCAAACATGGGTAGATGGTGATGTATAGGTGCGGCACGATCTTTCTATATTTATTGAAGACATAAAATCACAGCTTCAACTTCACCTACAAGAGATGTTGAATTGTGTTTTGTAGACCTCGGATTTCAAATATCCCCACAAAAAAGTTGAGTGGTATTAATACTGGAGATCGAAGTGGTCACTCTATAGCACCTCTTCGACCAATCCAATATGTTGAAGAGATTCCATTTTATATAACGATTGAATAAAAATGGAAGGCTGGTATCAACGATAAAAACATTATGATTGAATAGAGATTTACCAGACCTTTTAAATGAGGTATGACTTGATACTTAAAGAGTGATAGTAAACCAATGTATTTGAATTTTTGTTAGTTCATATTTGTGATTGACATGTGTCGGATTAATAAACAAATGGGCGCGAATCGGTTACTTTACTACCTTATCCCTTTTCTATTTTGCCTAAAGCCATTTGAAAAAATTGAAGGGGTATTTCCACTAGCGCGGGGGTGAATCTGACGTTTGACATCCCCAAAAGGTCCCCCGCAAGTTAAAAGTTGACGTGTTTCGTCATTTATTTCCAACACGGAGCATTTCTGAAATATTTAGGATGGGTCCTTTTCAAATGAACACAGTGTATATCAAATTGTACTGAAGTATAATTAAATTGATTTTAAGGTACATTTTTAATATTTAATGATACATTTTTTAAAGAGTTAATGTTATCCTTCAATTCCAAATTTTACATTTCTTTACGGGGTTCATCTTTGAACCAGACGGACACTTAAAGTCTTTGGAAAATTCTTCTGAATTCATTAGCGGTATCTGTACTCTATACATATAACGAGAGTGTCTAAGCCTGGTAAGGAAGTGCTTTATATAATCGTCTGATTCTAAAGCACACCAAAAGCGTCCATAGGAAATCCAAAATAATTGGTTTGGTGTATATTTGCCTAAAGATGGTAAGCGACCTTCCTCAGAATGAAATTTTATCCAATTTTGATACGCCAAATACCCGGCAATAATGCCCGTTGCGTCGGCCTGATCTTCTGTGCTGGTGCGCCTTGCCATTGCCTAAGGGAAGTTGCATTAATTCTAGCCATAGTAGTAAGCAAAGTAATAAACAAGACACTTTCTTCCACTAAACTATTTAAGACAACAATCCCCACTCGGTACGACGCGACTGGGAGAATAACTCCAGTAAAATGAAGCTTTGGAGTGTACGGCAACAATGGACAGGGCTGCAGAATCTCTAAGCCTGGGACAAAAAACGCTGCTCAGTTATCAAGGGAAGCTTGCCAAAAGAAAAATCTTTATAGTTAAGACAGCAAAGCAGCGATTGCAGCAGGAGATTCATATGTGGTAAATTCAGGGCTAGAATGTACACAAATACTAAACGCACTAGGAAAGTGTAATACAGTCACACTAGTGCAGGCACCTGGGCACGCAGAAATCGCATGTAACCAGGTTGCTGACAAGCTTGTGAAACTTGCAAGCAAAAAACCACTCATACCATCCGAACCGGCCCATGCGATTACATATATCACAGCCAAAAAGGAGATTCATAGACTGGTGGAAAATTCCAGGACCGTACCACTCCAAGATCTTTCTGGAAAACCCAAACGGTGGCTTAGCAGCGCCCATCTTAAAAGTTAAGTAGGACGAACATAAAACTAGCGACAGAGATGTTCACAGGTCACTGTCGTCTGAACAAATACCTGCACAATCAACAACCCGTTATGCAGTGGTTGTGGTGAGGAAGAACGTCATCTTCGAATGTGAGGATGTAACGAAGATTCGCCCTACTAAAATCCCGGACTTTGTTAAAGATACAGGTATTTTCAAAGCGGAAGCAATAGTGGGAAGCACAATAGACCAAATAGTCGTAGTGCAGGAACCAATCGGGACCACCTCCAAAAGAACAATAATAATAAGTAATTACTACCTCGTTATTATGCTTCTGGACATATTGCGAATGTAAGCAATTACTCGTTTCATTTAATTTTGCAAGAGTCTGATCTGAGGCCCAAAATCTCTTCAAACCATTTTCGTCATATTCTAATCCTATACCACTCAGTGCATGATTAATTTCGTGGCCAACCACAGCTCCCATTGATGCATAATTTATGTAGTTTGGGAAGTTTAGATTATAAAACGGACTGGAAATAATTCCCGCCAAAATTGCTGCAAAATACACAAGTCATTCAAATCACATAGTAGAAAATCGACTTAGTCACACATATTGCATTTAGAAAGGGATTATAAAATGCGTTGACCTCTGTAACAGAAGCGTTACTTTCCCACTCATCTCTCTTCGCAACAGTTCTAAACTTGCCATACATAGCATAATTAGTAGTTTTAGAAACGCTTAAAAGGAATTCTAGGAAATTTTCTTTATATTCCACCTGCAAAACACATTTCAGTATTTAGAAAAGGTAGCTAAAGCAGTATACGTACTGGTTCGTAGTATTTGTCTACTATCTTGTCATCAAGAAGTTCGTCAGGGTAAGCGACAAGGTTGTACTGATGTTCTATTTTTTTAATGGCAGCGTCCTTTGTTACATCATCTACCCATTTATTAGCGTTAATTAGAGACAAAAAAGTTGATTTAACGTTTCCTATTAATTCGGTGATCTGCTGTTTTGTTTCTTTGGGAATATATTTTCTTACATATAAAGCTGATACAGCAATGGATAATCTACAAAACTACTCATACATTCAAGATTATATTGATATTACTACATACTTCTCATTAAGCAATGTGCGACAATCGTCTGTTGAAGTCATCATGTGAAAACCAACAGCGCTCAGCAATTCAGCAATTGCCTGATACTGGACATATGAAGCTAGCGTTCTATCGAAAACTATATATTAGTTTAATACCAATTACGTGGTATCCTATTATCAACGTAATGCTATTAGAAAAGTACAGTGTTCCATTACAAGGATATCACCTAACGAATGTCAAAGAAATATTCAAAACCAAAAACGAATAAAAAAATCGAATCGTTAAGGGCAAATATACTGTACGTTGCCTAATTACATGCCGAAATTCCAGGGTGTTATATACCTCAAACTCAGAAATTACGTCGAAATGTTCTTATGAGTATCCTAGGAAGATAATTAACTTCATAGTGTTGTAGACCAATGAGACATTAAGAACAGTGTCACATGCACCAATCACAAGTTAGAAATGATTTCTTTAACTGAAAAGAATGTATGCTACTTTTCTTGCCGCTACCATTAATATTTAAAAAAATCAAATGTCATTTTGACAAAAGTAAAAATGTCGCGCTTCGGCAACATTCCTGACGCTTCAGTTAATGAAAACATTCAAAATGCGATTCCGAGAAAGACAACTCAGTGTAGAGAAAGTGTGTGGAATCAATTTACAGAATTTTGCCAACAACGCAAATATGAATTAAGCGAATCTTTGTCCACTGATATGATTGCAAGTATTTTAAAAGATTATGCATTTAATATGCTTCATTCAGTTAATTCTCCAATCGAAGATCATTCGTTCTCAACTCTTGTCAGGCAAGATTTTTATTTTTTTTATTTCCATTATGATTGCTAAAAGGTAATTAAAGTCGATCAAATTCTTGGGAAAAAAACCCTTCGGGTCTTTTCGTCAAATTGGATCTCGTTTAATTGCCAAGACACCAGTGCTCATACAAAATAAAAATCTTGCCGACAAGAGTTGAGCACTTATGATCTTACTGTTGATAAGATCACGAAAAAAGTTGTTATTTATGTTTCATGAAAACCATGCAAGTGTCTCAAATCTGGACGTGCTCCTTTATTCCGATTAAAATGAGTCCTTGAGAGTGAATAACTGATGAGGTAGGGAAAGAGATTTTCATTTTTAAGTAGGGTAAAAGGACAGATGCAATTTAGCTCCCGACTCAGAACTATTGCTAATAGATTCGATAAAGAAGACGATAATAGGTTTGATTGAACAATTATTGCTTGACCATATAAAAAATGTCTGCGGTCTTTCTTACGAAGTTTTAGTGACGAAAGTCGAAAGTACTTCAGTTCCCGGAGCTGTAAGAATTTTGAAAGAAGTATGTAGTTTCTGTAAAGAACTTCATGCAATTCATAGAGAAATTGACCTTGGTAATGAGTGTTTAAATATGTGTAACGTAAATGAGAGGGGCCTTCAGTTCAATACCAAAAGTGTTCCTAGCTTCAGCAGATCTGATAAAGGAGAAATTATAAACGTGATTGCAAGGTCGACCCAAAGGCAGAGTGGCACTAATCGATTACAAATGGCCAAAAACCATAGATTGGCCAAGAACACATTTTCTTCCAAAAGACTTTCTGATAGACTACTCTTAATCTATTACAAATAATCATTTTGTTTTGGTTACACACTACATACGCCACTTTTTATCATGTTTAGAGGGATATGATTACTATGAAGCCTGCAGACCGATCCAAAAAGAGTAGGTCCTCAACAGAATTATGTTCGGAGAGCTTTTACGTGACGCGTGAGGAAAATCAGCAACAGTTCATAAGGGAAAGTGAGCATTCGAGACGACTAGGATAGAGCATTTCAAACCAGACAACATACCGGATCCTGCTTTGTTATTGTAAGAAACAGATCGTTCCATCCCACTCCAATTCAAGAATATACCAGAATCTCCCTAAGCTGCTTGGTTGGGCGGAAACAAGAGACTCTGAAGAAATCAATACAAAGATAACCGGTGTCTTTCGAGTTTACCCCTCCTAGTTAAAAAATGAAGTACATATAGTAGCACCTAACCTGCCCAATTATTTATTTGATACAGTCGTTTACATCTCCTTTATGTTACCAGGTTTAGACCTTTGCAATATTCTTAACATACAAACTCGGACACGCGGGGTTAAACCGTATTACATGACTAACCAACTCGTCATCTAAAAATGGATACAAGCGTGTTTCTAGATCATTCTTTTTTCAAAAAACCGATTTGGACAAAATGTCACAATTTTCCAATTCACTGTTTTTTAATTTACCTTTGCGGAGTAGTGCTGAGGATATCGGAAATTTTACTTAAACATTCTCCTCTAGGATACAACACAGCATCGTCATCGTTTATATCTATGTTTGTCACCTTTGATAGATATGTTTTCCAACTGATAGCGGGATATTTTGTTTGAAGCTCACTTACCGACATTTGATCATATGTGTGTTCTGTTGTTATCTACAAAAACTATGGCATAAGAAAAGTAATAATTTTACCTGTTGAAAATTTTACTTGTGAAAATTTTCTTTCTAATTCAATAATTTTTTTTGCCTCTTCTTCTGCGTATGAAATATTCGTAGCACCCATACTTGTCGCCAATCCCACTATGTCAGTTAAATACTTTTTCATGTCTGGTCCATCGAAATCTTGTTCTAAAATATGGGAGTAAGCAAGAACGTTAGGTGGTCCTGTGACCTAAAATAGTCAAGCTTTCAGATGGTTTGGAGCTAATCCCTATAGTTTACCCATAATGCATGCTTTTCTTTATGGTATATGTTATGGGTTATGTATAGAGGTAGAAATATATTTGCATTCAAACCATTAGCGAAAAGTTTGAAGGCTATTTCAGTCCAGTCAACTTTTGGCAAATCCCCTTCATTAGCCGCTACCCAACCACCAAATTCTTCTAATATCTCCTTTGCCTTGTCGAATGCCAACTGTTTATTACCGTAACTTTTTACGCAACCGTCATGTAAACGATATATTAATTCTGCAGATTTAGATTTGGAAGAATGGCTGTTTTTGTCAGTGAGTTCATTAAGGAGTGTAGTTAATTTATTAGATTGATCATTAAAGATAGAATAAAACTCATTATAAACTTTATAGCCTGCTGGCATTTCTTTTTTGATATAATTATTGCATGTAAATGCATAAAAGTCATCACATGGATTTACACTTTCATCAAGGCCACTACGTATATAATCAGTCCCATCGAAGCAACCTGGCGTATAACACATGATTCTAAATTAAAAAGAAGATTAAAAATTAACAGTCAAAGCACATTTTTTTTGTCACTACTTACGGAGCATGGTTCAAATAATGAGACAGCGTCAATGTCGTACAGAGAAAAACTATGAGTATCTTTAAAATCATTTTCTGTATCACTCACGGAGAACGCTTTACAAATCTTTCAATTGTTTCAGTATATGAGTTTCTTTTTTATACTTCAGATAGCAGTATCAAACCTTATCTTTATATATCCATAGATATTTATAGTCGAGTAAACGAAAACCTAAAATCGAAATTTTTAATTACCCCTGCCAACCGTATAATATTTAGATTTAGGTACTAAATCCAAATTTGCAGTAAAAAGCGGCCGAGAACGTGAAAAATTGATTAAAAAACGGTGGGAATTCCTAAGTATTTTGCTTCTTTCAGATTATTTAAAAAACGGTAAGTTATATCGAAAAATTTTCTGTATAAAAGTTCTAGAGCGTAAGATTCTACGTCTGAATACATTATGATAATTTCGATACTGTATTTCCGACGTAACAACGAATTTCCCGAACTGTCCTCTACGACCGCAGATTCCAAAGCGGCAAAAGCGTTACCTATTGAACATTCTATGCTTTTCTATATGCTCTCGCTTCCGAAGCAGTATCGTTCTTCATGTTGTAAGGAAATAACAGTCGAATAGATAAGAAGGAGATAAGGGTGTCATGTACGTTCCTTAGTGACCGCATTTGTTTGTATGGGGGTGTAATTAAAGCCCTCGTTTCGAACCATTCCACCGGCGATATTGGGGAAAACCCATTGGCGCCCGTCGGATTTGCTTGTACAAAAAATGTGTTCTCCAAACAGTGAGCCCTTCATGATGTGCTTTGTAGATGCCACCCTGCCTCATTAGGTTTGTCTACTAAGCAGAACCAGTTTCAAGATATCGCCACTTGTTTTGATTATAGAGTAGGTTCAAAATCTCGTGGCACTCGAAATGCGCGGCGGGATTTAAAACAATTTCGGAAAATAGGCACGACATTATACGGCCAAATACATTGGTAGGTAAAATGCCATCCTAAATATGTAGAGTAAATAAATATAGGTGTAATTATTTATAGAACTTCATATTAGTATCGTAGTATCGCGTTTAAATAAATCCCGCCGCACATCTCGAGTGCCACGAGATTTTGAAACTACTCTACAACGATTTCAAACTATTTGAAAGGTATAACAAAACTAATCTATTAATTGTTTACAAGAAGTTTAACGAAGATTTCCAACGATAGGCACTGGGAAAAATTTTTCCTCAATAAATTGCCTTGAAGTACCATCACTTGATTTAGCGTGACTTGCCTCCTACCAACGTTGTAAAATTTTAGCAATTTACAAGTTTGCAAAATCTTGTACCGGTACTGCTCAAACATGTTTAATTTAAACACCAAAAAAGTCACCTATTGAAATGAACCAATATTTTTTTAAATTTATTTTTTTACAACCATGTAAATTCGTTGACATAATGTGTCGGATATAAATTAAAATTGATAGAATTTAAATCTTTTTTTACGTTTTTGTGTTTCCCATCTTTTATTTATGTTTCCTATATCTGAAGGTAAAATATTTTTTAAAAATTACATCATCGAACAGTTCTCAACTTATGAGATAGCAGTCTTTGATAAACTTATTTTGGTGATATCGAACGCCTAATCATTCTATTTTCCATTTAGACACTGAAGGGTTTTGTAAATAATAGGAAATAGAATAACAAGATTTGATAGTAATGTACCGATAAGACAAAAATGACAAACAAAGCAATTACGTCACATCTAAATCGAAGATCAGATGATGACCTCTAAATCCATTCCACGTGTCTGAATGTAGGCGAAAGAAGTTGCCAAATTCTTCGTTACTCTATACCCCTCTAAGCAAACTTTTAAAATGCAAAAATTCAGTATCTTCCATCTAAAAGTAAATAATACGTTATCACAATTTCTAAATGAATTTCAGGCCATGTTCTCTAAAAGACTAAGAGTTAATTATGCGAAAAGAAAAGGATTACAATAAAATGTATGTCGCTTTTTTTTCACCCAAATGAATATGAATTGTAAAAAAATGAAACATTCGCCATGTAACAAATTACATTTCCAAGAAAATTACCTGCTCGTCAGTCAAGATTTTCAGTTCTTTGTATATGATGTGTTTTGGGGGTTTTTCTACGTTTCCCGCTGCGCAGCATCATGTCATTCTGGATTGTGAACTACAATAATACGATAATATTGTGAAACCGTTTTTCGGTCACGGCGTGCTTTTTCACATTAAGATTGTTTTACAAATTATGTTTCATCCGTATAATCAAGGGCCATTAAGGCCTTAACTCATACTTAATTTTAATTAATTTTAGAATAGTAATATGTAGTTTCACATCTTTGTTATATTCACGAGTTTTTCCCATCAGGTGAGTGGGTACGGTTAATCAATTGTAATCATATTAATTGCATTGTTTTAGCTATCACCATCTAATGTAATTTTCACCCACCTTTTGGCTTGAAAATGGAGTCAGTAAGATTCCGAAACATGTCGCCTTTAACTTTCACTTCCTAATTATTCCCCGATTGAGGGTTATACGTTCGCCTACGTTATTACAAAGGTATATAACGAGGGACGTTTTACGGTCACCATTTTATTTCCTATCGGTTTGCATCACCGATAGTTTAAATACTTTAAAAAACATAAAACCTTCATCTCTTCATCTCATTTGGTCATTAAAACAGTTAAGGGGAGGTTGTGAGTTTTTATTAATAATTCTTACCTAAATTCCCCCTTTATGAAAATGGAACCATCCACAAATTCTGACTACGATAGGAGGGTGGACTTAGTCTACGTACTTAGGCCACAAATTGGGTCCTTTGTACTACCTCCCTGACTAGAGTCATCCCGTTCCACACGTGAGATGAACCTGAGGATGCTGGAAGGGGAGCGACTCTAATCGTAGCGATGTCTGGTCAGGATACCCCTAACATGGAGACCTCTCTCGCGTGACGGCAGTCTGACATCAAGTTCCACCTAGCCTTGATGTGGGCTTGAGTGTCTTGAGTTATTAAGTTGTTCACAGTTGATACTGTAAGTGGGAGAGTCGGCTCTGGACCTTAAAACACCTGTTTTGGGCCAGTCGGGCTAATTTGTCAGTTTTCTCGTCGCCTTTCGTTCCAGAACGCTCGAGAGTGTTGCTGATTTCTACTTGCTCTAGTGCGTGATGACGTTCAGAAACAAACCTAGACAGTGACAGAGAAGGCTGTTTACAGTTATGTTCCACAGAAGTGGTGACACCACTCCAGCAACATGTTATGTGCACACGACAACTCATGCGGTAATGTGGAATTGTAAACAAACGTATAAAATATCGTCAGTGTCACGACAATACCTATCTACTAAAATGCAAATTTTACAGGAGACACAAAAAACTACTTTTAGCAAAAACTAAAGCATCCCAATCATCATCACAGTAAATTTAGTTTCTGGTCTTTGGTCTAATTGGCAAATCTTTCCAATCAAGTTTAATTTCAATTTTACCAGAATTTTCGTAATTGTAAGCTATTGCTCTTATGTGAGTTACTCTAGACCTGGTCTGATTGAGGAATTTATTGTCTGCGTAATTTTTGAAAAATGTGTAGTCAACTTCTACTTCATACGGAAAAGAGCTACGTCGCGCTTCTTTGGTTGCTTTTATGTAATCACTAGGTAAATAAATATCTTTATATTTAAGTTTTAGTTCGATACAGCTGTGAACAGAGTAGCACTCCAACTTTCACAATATTAGCAAAGGCCATTATATTAGATAAAATTGTTGTTCTTCAATTCCGCATCATGACATGACATCAAAATATGTAGGGGTTGCAATTTAAAATAAGAAAGATAAAGTGCTTTAAAGTTTGAGAAACGAGACTACTAGACTTTATTTAATGAGTGTGTCGTAAAATTTCATTAACGAGGTACTATTTGCGCTTTTTATTAATTTTTAAAACCAGTGATGCAAAATCGACTTTTCGTTTGTACTTTTTTTCGCTGGTTTCATCGAACCGATTTCACTAAAATTTTAGGAATATGTAGGCAAGCATAAATGACCAACCAAATAAGTAAAAAAGGAAAGCATGTAATTTAAAAAAATATAAGTATCATCATGACATTGCACTTTGTTGCGACACCGTGTATAATCAAAATATTTTCCTAAATATACTCTGAGGTACAGGAAACGTCTGTAAAATATCAAAAACCTAACTTAATTAATAACTGAGCTACAGAAGACGGGAGGTGAGGAGCAGAACCCTGTAAATAACTAACACCTGACTATCTTTTCTTTTTATATAGCTAAACGAAAACTGCTGTTTAAGGTTTGCATTTTTATTTAACAATAACCACCTCTATAAAATGCATCTTCCTTTTACATAACTGATCATACTTAACCTCACATTCGCACAAATCAAACACATGTAAGTACCAAAACATTTTCTTAATTTACAGTCAATACAATGACATTACATAACGGCACAGCCTCAGACATGATTTGCTAACTTCAGTTATTGATATTTTTCAGTTTAGAAACCATTGGTGACAACCTTTGTTCACTTGCATATAATTTCATGGTTCTAATTCAAATGTATCGATATCATTGTAATTTATTTAAACCTATTTGACGCTAAGAGTATAATCAACATATTTAACATGCCGCCATCTGTATGTATTTGAACTACCACCTGACGTTGATTATGAGTCGAAATTGATTGCCTAAGAAAATCAATCCATAGGTCTTTCTCTTCATAACTTTGTTTCTATTAATTCCTTAAAAAATTACCTATCGAGGGACAAAATCACATTTTATAAGTACCTATATCACGTTGTGCTGAAGTGTAATGAAAATTATTTTCCGATACATAATAAATTGTTATAATATTTAAGGCTACATTTTTTTAAAGAATCAAACTACGCATGTTAAGGGAACATTTCTTATAAAATTACAATTAAAAAAAAACCTTGCCCATTTTCCGTAATTTTTTCATCTTGTATACGCAATTACGAAAATCACTTGTAAGACTTTGACTTTCCGGGTTTATGAATATTTTTGGACGTTGATACACAAAGTTTAACGGTAATTGTTGTTGTTAATTAATTAAAACTACAATGAGCAGAACTTTTCTATCGATATATCCGTTCAATTGTGAACTTTGACTGAACCCAAAGCGTTTGAATAATTAAAAAATACAATCCATTTAACACAATTTAATGTTTCAACTTTACATTTATACATCTTTTCATTATTTTTAATAATAGTCGTAAATGTTGTCTTTCAATTCCAAATTTTACATTTTTTCACGGGGTTCATCTTTGAACCCGATGGACACTTAAAGTCTTTGGAAAATTCTTCTGAATTCATTAGCGGTACCCGTACTCTATACATATTACGAGAGTGTATATTTGTGAAAAGGAAGGTATTTAAATATTGCTCTGATTCTACGGCACACCAATAGCGTCCATAGGAAATCCAAAATAACTGGTTTGGTGTATATTTTTCTAAAGATGGTAAGCGACCTTCGTCAGAATGAGATTGTATCCAATTTTGATACGCGAAATACCCTGCTATAACGCCCGTTGCGTCGGCCTGATCTTCGTTGTTGGTGCGGCTTGCCATTGCCTAAGGGAAGTTGCGTTAATACTATAATCACAGTAGTAAGTAAAGTAATAACCAAAACATTTTGTCCTACTAAACTGTTTGAGACAACAATCCCCACTCGGTACAACTGGGAGAATAATTTCAATAAGTAAATCAGAATGGAATCATGTATTACACGGCCCTGAAAACCACTTGTTCTGGAGTGTAAGGGAGCAATGGACGGACTGCAAAAAATCTCTGTAAGCCTGGGACAAAAAGCGACAGTGTTCCAAGTCGACGAAGTATATGGAATCCTGACAGTGGCTGCTTAGTTATTAAGAGAACCTTACCAGTTGGAAAATATTTATAGTTATGATTGTAGCAGTAGATTCATATGTGGTAAATTCAGGGCTAAGCACACTACGTAAGTGTAATACAGTCACACTAGTGGGGGGCATCTGAACACGAAAAAAGAGGTTCAGGCAATACTCACAAAAGAGCACTGGTCGAAAATTCCAGAACAAAACCATTCCAAGATCTTTCGGGAAAACGTAAATGGTGATTTAACAGTGTCCGTAGGACGAACATAACACTGCCGACAGAAATGTTCAAAGGCCCACTGTCTTCTTAACAAACACCATCACAACATGAAACTGACTAACAGCCCGTTATGCACAGGTTGTGGTGAGGAAGAACGTCATCTTCCAATGTGAGGTATACAGAAAGGCAAGGGAACGCCTATTTGATAATCAAAAAATTACACAAGTGGAAGTGACGAAGATTCGAAATCCTGGACAGGTATTTTCAAAGCTCAAAGAATAGCGGGAGAGCACAATATCAGGACCACCCCTAAAATAATAATAGTAATAATAATAAATAAATTACTACCTCGTGGTTATGCTCCTGGACGTACTGTGAATGCAAGCAACGACTTGTTTCATTGAATTTTGCAAGAGCCTGATCTGAGGCCCAAAATCTCTTGAGACCATTTTCGTCATATTCTAATCCTGTACCACTCATTCCATGATTGATTTCGTGGCCAATCACAGTTCCCATTGATGCATAATTCATGTAGTGTGGGAAGTTTGGATTATAAAAAGGACTGGAAATAATTCCCGCCAAAATTACTGCAAAATGTACAAGTATAATTCATACGACATAGTCGACAATAGATTTAATCATACGTATTGCATTGCTAAAGGGATTATAATGTGCGTTAACGGCTATTACAGAAGCGTGATTTTCCCAATCATCCCTCTTCGGAACAGTTCTAAACTTGCTATACATTGCTTTATAAATATTTTTAGAAACGCTTGCAAGGAATTCTAGGAAATTTTCTTTATATTCCACCTGCAAAACACATTTCAGTGTGTAGAAAAGGTAGCTAAAACAGTATACGTACAGGTTCGTAGTATTTGTCCACTATCTTGTCATCAAGAAGTTCGTCAGGATAAGCAACAAGGTCGTACATATGTTCTATTTTTTTAATAGCAGCGTCCTTTGTTGCATCATCTATCCATTTATTACCTCGAATTAGAGACAAAAAACTTGATTTAACGTTTCCTATTGCTTCAGTTGTCTGCTGTTTTGTTTCTCTGGGAATATATTTTCTTACATATAAAGCTGATACAGCAATAGATAATCTACAAAACTACTCTTAAATTCAACATTATATTGATATTAATACGTACCTATTTTTAATTAAATCGAAACAATTACTCTCTTCAGAATTCATCGCAGGAAAACCAACAGCGCTCAGCAATTCCTCAATTGCTCGATACTGGACATATGAAGTTAGGGTTCTGACCAAAAGTATATATTAGTTTAATAGCAATAGCATGTCTGTATATGGTATACTATTATCAAAGGAATGCCATTAGAAAATATATCCGTTAACGATTGTCAAAGAAATGGTGCCAAACAGTTTTTTAATGGCCTTCAAGATGAAAAACGAATTTAAAAAATCGAACCGTTCCCTAATAACATGCTGAAATGTGTTATACCTCACAAGAAATTAATTCGAAATCTTCCGATGAGTATGTAATCAGAAACGTTATCATAAAAACCATGTAAGTGTCTGAAACCTTGCACACCTTCCTTTGCTGAATAAAATTACCAAGCTGAACATTTATTGTCCATCTAAAATTAAACCATAAATTCCACTTGTATACTGATGAACTAGAACAACAATATTATACAGGGTGTTTCGTAAATGTCCGGCAGAAATTCTAGGGCGTGTTCTAGAGCCCAAAATAAGAAAAAAAGTACCTATAAAGATTTGCCCGAAAACAGCCCTTAAAAGGGGGTGGCCTCACACAAAATTTTTGCTAATATCTCGGACCCAACTGATGTACTGTCTACTCATTTTTAAACATTGCAAAGTAAGATTTATGTGCTACTTCAAAAGTGAAATAGTAGAGATTTGGTTGTTTTTATCACAATATCATTCCCAAAAAATACGTTTTAATTTTTTTCTCGAAAACTGTTATCCTGAGCGACAGAAACAAAGAGTACCTTTTCAGTGTAGTTGGTGATTGCGAACAATTTCATCTAGTCAAGCATTTGCTAAATGTGCAGATGGAAAAAATATTTGCAAAAATATAAAAGTCGTTCCCCGTATATACCGGCACTGGTTGGCTATCAAGACGAAAATAAGCCCAAATGGTAGTTGGTCACCAGTAACGAGTACACACAAAATTTGAATCAATTATCATTAGTTGGGTAGATATTAACAAAAATGTTGTGTGAGGTCACCCCCTTTTAAGGGCTGTACCTCAGTTAGGAAGCGTTTTCGGACAAATCTTTATAGATACTTTTTTTCTTATTTTGGGCTCTAGAACACGCCCTAGAATTTCTGCCGGACATTGTATTTGAAAAAAATGCTAAAGTCAAAACTTTCCAATTCCTAGATTAAAATCAAAATGTCAAATAATGCCACATTACATTATGTCCGCTGATCTTTAACTAAGTCAAATTTTAAACGGACATTTCAATCGTATTCAGTCGTTTACCTAACATATAAAACAAGACGTTTTAGGTAAAAAATCATCAAATCACATTGGACTATTCCAACCTATAAAGGTCTAATGTATGTATTTTTAATACTCCGAATGGG
Source organism: Pyrocoelia pectoralis (assembly GCA_036250285.1). Lineage (NCBI taxonomy): Eukaryota > Metazoa > Arthropoda > Insecta > Coleoptera > Lampyridae > Pyrocoelia > Pyrocoelia pectoralis. The sequence continues at coordinate 31,834,888 of CM070075.1, read as the reverse complement.
ATCTCTCGAGTGCTTCATTAGGGAAAAGATAGGGCACATGAAGAAAAAATTTATTTACTTTTTTAACTACAAACTACGTAACTTGGTCTTTAATAAGAAAAAAGTTTATTTCTTATGTATAGCAGAGCAAGAGGTTAGAAGCAAACAAACTATACCACTTGTCTAAGAGACTTCCTTGAGACTGAATAACTGATGAGGTAGGGAAAGGTTTTCATGTTCATAATGGAATGTCGGCATTCGAGCCGATTGGAATAGAGCATTTCAAATCAGTCAACATACCCGATCCTGCTTCCTTATTGTAAAGAACAGATCGTTCAGTTCCAACTCCAATTCCAGAATTTAAGCAATGAACAACGCACAATATACTAGAATCTCCCTAACCTATTTGATTATGCGAAATCAATACGAAGATAAACTGTGTTAAAAATTCCCCCGGAATAAAAACAAGAGAGAGAAGAAGAAGCATCAAAGAAAAACTGTGTAAAGCCGCACTAATGAAGCGTTTTAAATAAATTTGTGTGCAAGTTCAGAATCAGATTCTATATTGTTACATAATTCTTCCAGTGAATGACAATAATTTAGCGAATACGTGAACGAGTATGTTCACTGTAATGAAGATTACCACATTACCACAAAGAGGACGACTATACTGCGTTGTGTGTCATCGCTGGGTTCACTGAGAAACATCTGCCAAAACGTTGGTAAATGGATACTTTCATTTTATCACACAACAGGTGTGTTTCCAGATAATTCTTTTTTTGAAAAACCGATTTGGACAAAATGTCACAAAATTTCAACTCGCTGTTTTTAATTTACCTTTGCGGAGTAGTGCTGAGGATATCGGAAATTTTACTTAAGCATTCCCCTCTAGGATACATCACATCATCGTCATCTTTGATATCTATGTTTGTCACCTTTGATAGATATGTTTTCCAACTGATAGCGGGATATTTTGTTTGAAGCTCGCTTACTGACATTTGATCAAATTCGTTTTCTGCTTTTATCTACAAAAAAACATGGCATAACAAAAGTAATAATTTTACCTGTTGAAAATTTTACTTGTGATAATTTTCTTTCTATTTCAATAATTTTTTTTGCCTCTTGTTCTGCGTATGAACCATTCGTAGCACCCATAAATGTCGCCTTTAGCACTATTCTATTTATATAACTTTGCAGGTCTGGTTCATTGAAATCTTGTTCTAAAATATGGGAGTAAGCAAGAACTTTAGGTGGTCCCATGATCTAAAATGGTAAAGCTTTCAGAAGGTTTGGAGATAATTCCTAAGTTTACCACTAGTGCATGCTTTTCTTTGTCGTATATGTTATGCGTTACGCCTAGAGGCAGAAATATGTTTGCATTCAAACCATTAGCGAAAAGTTTGAAGGCTATTTTAGTCCAGTCAACTTTTGGCAAATCCCCTTCATTAGCCGCTACCCAACCACCAAATTCTTCCAATATCTCCTTTGCCTTGTCTAATGCCAACTGCATTTTAAACTGACTATTTACGCAACCATCAAATAAACGAGATACTAATTCTGCAGATTTAGATTTGAAAGAATGGTGGTTTTTGTCAGCGCGTTCGTGAAGAAGTTTAAGTACTTTATTAGATTGATCATTTAAGATAGTATTAAACTCATTATAAACAGCACCTTGTGGTATTTGTTTTTTATAATTATTGCATGTAAATGCATAAAAGTCATCACATGGATTTACACTTTCATCAAGACCACTGCGTATATAATCAGTCGCATTGAAGCAACCTGGTGTATTACACATGGTTCTAAATTAAAAAAAGAAAATGGAAAATTAACGGTCAAAGCAAATTTTTTTTCCACTACTTACGGAGCTTGTTTCAAGTAAAGACACATCGTCAATGTCGCACAGAGAAAAACTATGAGTATCTTTAAAATCATTTTCTCTATCACTAACGGAGAACGCTTTACAAAACTATTAATTTACTTCAGTACGTGAGGTTCTTTTTTATACTTCAGATACCAGTATCAATCCTTATCTTTATACATCCATATATATTTACGCCTCTACCAAAGCAAGATAATATCTAAGTAATTGTAGCAGTTATCTGTATTAAACTGTTTTTGTAAATATGTGCGTAAAAACTTGATGTTGTTCAAAGTTCACCTAGAAAACATAGACTGGAATCCATTGTATTCTGTAGAAAATCTTGACGTATTTGTAAATAACTTCTTTAGAATTTTGCAACAAAGTTTTCAAAAAAGTTATTTCAAATGCAAAGCGATTACATGCCAATAGAATCATTATTAATTCGACCAATAAAATTACAGTAACTTGGCGATTAATAAATTAAAACTTAAATAAAGAACCAAAACATGTTTCCCAAATTACTTTAAATATAAAGGGCAAACACGTTGATTCGGCAGAAGGCATTGCAGTTATTTTCAATGATTACTTTGCGTCTTTAGCTGAGGAAAGTATAAAGAAAATCCCGCAGTGAATAGTTATGCAACAGCCACTGTGCCTATTTTACACAATTCTATCTTTCTGTCACCTGTAACAACAACCGAGTTGTATAACGTAGTACATAGTTTAAATAAGACAAATGCCTGTGGTTTAGAGATAATATTCCCATTAAAATATACAAAGAACCTTTCACTTACCTATAGGGGCCTTTAGCTTTTTAAATAAATTTAGTGTTCACCTCTAGTATATTTCCCAAATTCGCAAAAGTGGCCAAGATAAAACCCTTGTACCAATCAAAATCTCATAAAGAAATTCAAAACTATAGACCAATCTCATTCTTAATTCATTCTCAAAAATAATAAAATCGGTTTAAAAAAATAGATTAAGAGGCTAATTAATTATGGAGTACCCCCAAGGCTCTATGCTTGGACCCATATTATTTATTATATTCATAAACGATCTGCCAGCGAATTTCAGTTTTTCTTCTAATGTTACATCATACGTAGACGACACAAACGTGAGTGTATTGCATGTAAGGAAGAGAACTTAAAGCAAAATTTAAATACTACAATGGCAACACTAGTGAATTGGTTTAATGCAAACAAGCTGGTAATGAATGTTTTAAAAACGAGAATTCTAATTTATAATAAAAATTATAATCTAAATATATGCAACCTAAATTTTCAATCAACGTCACTCGAAATTTGTAAATCGTAGTTTTTTAGAAGTAAGTATTGATTGTAACCTCAACTGGCACGAACACATACAAAATCTAAAGCCCAAATTAAAAAACTCTATTTTTGCAATTTCTCGGCGTAAATTTTTTTCAGATCAAGAAACTTTACAAATTTACTATGCACTTTTTGAATCCAAGTTGAGGTATGGAATCAGTTTTTGGGGAAGCACAAATCTAAGTCTAATACAAGATATATTTAAAATTCAGAAAAAAGCAATTCGTACAATGTTTTCTTTACAAAAGCTGGACTCATGTAGACATTTTTTCTTAAATACAATATTAAAACTATTTATTTCATCTATATATTTGAATGTGTGTGCTTTGTCTTTAAAAATATATCATTATTCACGTTAAATTCAAATTACCACTTATATGACACTAGAAAAAAAACATTTTTGCATAGAAATTTCTGATAGTAATTCTCACAATAATTCATACCTTCAGATGGGAATAAAATTTTACAATATTTTGCCTACAGAAATTAAAAATATAACTTCGTATAAATTATTTCAAAAACAAATAAAAAAATTACTTAATCAGATAATACCTTTTGTGAAAATGTGAAGTTATCCTTGTTGAGCTTAAAATTTTACTATGGTTTAATTCATTAAGTTAGTGGGATTAACGCTTAGGGCAAGAAAAGTTATGCACATACATAACATAAAATACAAAATGATTAGAATTTCCAGTGACAGGATGACTTCCCTGCAAGTACTTCGTCACTGTACTAGCCGTGGTGCAGAGCCAGCTCTTCCACTTACAGTATCAACTGTAAACAACTGAATAACTCATGAGTCATGACACACAAGCCCAGCAGAAGGCTAGGTGGAACATGATGTTAGATTGTTGTCATACGAGAGCCAGGCAGTTAGTACAAGCGCTCGAATGTGAGGCCTACGTACACGTTGTCCACCCTCCTGTCGTAATCCAGAATTCATTAAGTATAAAGTACAAAAAATTTTACAGGCGATTTTGGCGAGCACGAGTACCTGGCAGGTGAGTCGAAGTCGAACAAATTCTTATTGGTACAGGAACTACTAAATATACTCCATACTTAATAATAGTATTGGAAATGGTACGCCACTGAAGTTCCTCTCTCCTCAATTTTTATTATTGCACGGAGAATTTCATTGCTTTGTACTAAGTTGAAGGACCTCTGGGGATGTGACTTGGGCAAATCAGAGGGACTTTGCTTCGAAACCAAGAGTTCGCTTTGAAATCATTACATAATTACGACGTAAATGATTCTAAAAATAAACTTATCTGGTGATATCGAAGACCTAATCATTATAATTTTCGATTAAGACAGTGAAGGGTTTTGTAAATAATAAGCAATTGAATAACAAGATTTGATAGTGAGGTAACGATAAGACAACAAAAATGACAAACAAAGCATTTAAGTCATATCTAAATCGAAGATCAGATGATGACCTCTAAATCCATTCCACGTGTACAAATGTAGGCGAAAGATAAATTAAACTATTTGATATCCCTCTGCGCAACTTTTAAAATGCAAAATTCAGTATCTTCTATCTAAAAGTAAATTATCATTTTTTAAAGTTTGGTAAGGAGATATTTCTTCGTACGAAAGGCTCAATAAATTCTATGAAGAAGGGGTTATTTTTTCTCTAAAAGCCTAAGAGAAAAGGATTACAATAAGCTGTATGTCTCATTAGCCTTACGCTGGGCTTGGGTGTCTTTGAGTTATTAAGCTGTTTACAGTTGATACTGTAATTGGGAGAGCCGTCTCTGGACTATAAAACACCTGTTTTGACCCCAGTCGCGCTAACTCGTCGGCTTTGTCGTTGCCTTTCGTTCCACCATGCCCCTTACCGCAGAAGAGTTCGTGGATGTTGCTGCTTGCTACTTGCTCTAGTGCGTGGTGACTTTCATAAAACAACCTAGAGGTAATTTTACAGTGACCAAGTGCCTGTAGGGCAACCCTGCTGTCACTGGAAATTCTAATAGTTTTGTTCTGTATGTTATGGATAAGAACTTATTCTTGCACTATGCGTTAATCCTACCAATTCCGACTGGAATGCAGTTGGAAATTTGCCTAGTGGTTGGGTGATATGGAAGTTCAGTTCTTTGGAGTAAATACCGGTACCTGTACCTTCGATTGTTTTACATCCATCCATCCTAATATAAATTGAGGGACGAGTGAGCCAGATCGGCCCTCTAGGATACGCAGTCGCTTAACTGCCTCGTCCCTCAATACCTCTACTATTCAACAACCCTTTCCTTTTCAGACGCAAAACTGCCAGCATGACCTGCTCTCTCACGTAGAGATCTAGTGGAGGCACACCTAGAAGAGTTTCGATGATGGCTGTGGGGGTTGTTCGCATTGCGCCCTTGCAGTCAAGGCACGCTAGTCTTTTCACGTGATTAAGAAGTGCTAGTGGGGAGAAGTGGGAAGTCTGGTTTTGCTTTTTCTATTCCCTCACTTCTATTTGACTTGGGTTTATTATTCTTTCTTTCTTTCTCTTTTAATTTTAGTATTTCCTTCACGTGCTTTACGGCTTTTGTCCATCTATCTTCGTTTTCTTGTGTTTTTATTATAAAGTTGTTTACTGCCAATTCCTCTCCCATCTGTGTGTAAAATGGTGATCATCAAGTGGGTAAAGGAAATCTGCAAAAAGGTAAGAAGTCACATTTTAATACTTCTCGGAAAGAGGGTAATTGCAATGTCTGCGGACAAAACTCACATTACACAAACTATCATTGCCATAAATGTGGGAAGAAAGGACATTTACAGAGCATTTGCAGTAGTCATAATGCTCAACGTAAACAAATAAACTCTCATTTTGTGGACACGTTGTATAGTTTAGACATTGAGAACGAACAGTTTGTTGCCCATTAATAATTTGAACGGGTAAAATTATTATTGGAAGCAGTACCTACCATAAATAAATCAGAATTGAAATCCCTATTAGGAATGTTCAATTATTACCTAATTTTGTTTGCTACCATGTGTGAACCTCATTACAACCTGTTGAAAAATGACAATTCTGGGAAATGGAATAAAAGTTAAGATCAAAGATTTGAGTCATTGAAGAGGAAGATATCTTTTACCAGTTTGTTAGCACATTATGAACGATTCCTATCAAACTCAAAAGCAGTCGGTGCAATTTTAACACATAAATATGAAAATGGAAAGGAACGACCTATAGTTTTTGCGTCTAAGATGCCCAAAACGCAAAGTACTTATTTCCTAAATTAAAAAAGAAGCCTATAGTACCATTTTCGGGTGGCGAAATTTACACAGTAGATATGCGTCATTTCACATTGGTGACGAATTACAAACCCCTTTTATCGATTTTTGGGACGAGAAAGGAGATTCCGAACAAGTCACTACTGCTAGAAGAGATTTCTTGTATGTTCGCGCAGTTAAATGGGTATGTGACAAGAATGACAAAATATTCGCAATTTTATTAACACATCTGCAAAGCGTCTTTCGAATTCGTTGAGAATTTTTGTCACTTCTTCATATGTCACGAAACTAGCAGAGTTTTGTTGCAATAGCAGGGTAGGGAAGTTTCTGCAGTTTTGTGTTTCATTTCGTCCTTTAGTTGTTGCAACTTGCGCTTGAATGCATTTATGGAGCTCATCATGTCAACAATATTTTTGTCGTTTCCTTGCAACTTCAGGTTTATATTGTTGAGGTGCTTTGTTATGTCGACTAAGAAAGCCAAATCGCTCTGCCATTTTTCATTTTTCAGCATCGTCTCCTCTGGTTTTTAGGAATATTATGATTTCTGGTAGTAATTCGTGAAATCTTGCCAAAAATTTGCCACGGCTAGCCACCTCACATCTGTGTGAAGAAGTAAGTCGGTATGCTCCAATTCGCTACTCTTCAGTTGTGCTTCAAATAGTCGCCGCTGCAAACTTCTCGCTCGGATGGAGTTTCCTACTTTGAAGGCTGTGGTCATGACATCTTTCATGTTTAATATTTTCCCACAAAGTGCTTGCTGATGAATGAAGGTCTTCATTGGCTCGACACAGTGCAATGAATCCGTTATGGTTACCTGCCATGGCTGGAGCTCCACCTGTTGTTATGCACACAAGTTTATACAGCGGCATTTTAACTTCCTATGTGAACTTAAGAAATAAATCATAGATATCTCTACTCCTCGAGTACATTCTTTCAACGGAATCGTTGTTAGAAAGTCTTCTTTGACGGTCATATCTGGAAACACCATGCGTATGAAAATACACAGTTGCGCCACGTCTGTTGCATCTGTCGATTCATCGAATTGTAGGGAAAAGAAGGTGCAGTCTCTGAGATAATTCATGGTTTGATTTTCCAAGTCCTTATTGATGGTTTCAACACGTCTAGTCACGGTTTTTCGCGATAGTTGAATGTGTTCAATTGCTGAAATTATTTCAGCTTTATTTTTGAAATTTAGTTTGATTTTTTTTCGGGAGGGAATCGCGTCCATTACAACCAAATCATGATTATGTTTAGGGATGGACTCGGATCCGGGCTCGAATCCGGGCCGGGCCAGCATAATTTCATCCCGGCCTGGCCGAGCTTGCCTCAAAGCCCGGCCCGAGTTCATCACTAATTATGTTTGTTCCTGTAGCTGTACGAGAGTCATAACGACTTCCTAAATCTTGCTGAGGAAGGTTGAGTAGTAGCTTCGTCAACGTTATTTAATTGGACCATCGTTTGAAACAATATTTCCACAAGTTCAGCACATGGTATTCCATTATGTATATAATAACTAACACCTGACTATCTTTTGTTTTTATATGGCTAAACGAAAACTACTATGTAAGATTTGTATTTTTATTTAACAATAATCACCTCTGTAAAATGTTTCCTCCTTTTACATAACACGCCACTGATCATATTTAACCTTACATTCACACAAATTAAACACATGTAAGTACCAAAACATTTATAGAATTACATTACATAACGGCACAGGCTCATTACATGATTTGTTAAGTTCAGTTATTAATATTTTTCAGTTTAAAAACCATTGTTCACAACCTTTCTTCACTTGCATATAATTTCATGGTTCTAATTCGAATGTATCGATATATTGTAATTTATTTAAACTTATTTAACGGTAAGGGTAATCAACATACTTCACATGCTGCCACCTACATGTATTTCCACTACCACCTGACGTTGATTATTAGTCGAAATTGATTGCCTAAAGAAAACCAATCTCTTCAAAAGTTTGTTTCTATTAATTATAATAGGCTCTAAATCTTCATCATGATTGTTTCCTTATTCAACTATTTAAAATTGTTACTAGTTTCGAGTACTAAGAGTCACCTTCAGCCTTCGAATGACATAAAACCATTAGTTGTAGATAGTGGTGAAGTGAATCGATTAATAAAATTATCTATCGAGGGGAAACTAGTGAAATCACATTTTATGTACCACGTTGTTCTGAAATGTAATGAAAATTATGTTGAGTAACATAATTGTGATAATATTTAATGATACATTTTTTTAAAGAATCGACATGTTGAGGAAAAATTTGTTATAAAATTACAATTAAAAAACCCTCGTCCATTTTTATAAAACTACAAGGAATAAAAATTTACTTGTGAACTTTGACTGAAGCCCAAGCGTTTAAGTAATTAAAAAACCCAATCCATTTAACACAATTTAATGTTTCAACTTTACATTTATACATCTTTTCATTATTTCTAATAATAGCCGTAAATATTATCTTTCAATTCCAAATTTTACATTTTTTTACGGGGTTCATCTTTGAATCAGACGTACACTTAAAGTCTTTGGAAAATTCTTCTGAATTCATTAGCGGTATCTGTACTCTATACATTTTACGAGAGTGTATATTTATTTTAAGGAAGATATTTAAATATTCTTCTGATTCTGCGGCACACCAAAAGCGTCCATAGGAAATCCAAAATAACTGGTTTGGTGTATATTTGTCTAAAGATGGTAAGCGACCTTCGTCAGAATGAGATTGTATCCAACTTTGATACGCGAAATACCCTGCTATAACGCCCATTGCGTCGGCCTGATCTTCGTTGTTGGTGCGGCTTGCCATCGCCTAAGGGAAGTTGCGTTAATACTAGTCATAGTAGTAAGTAAAGTAATAACCAAAACATTTTCACCTACTAAACTATTAAAGACAATAATCTCCACTCGGTACGACTGGGAGAATAATTCCAGTAAAGTAAATCTGAATGGAATCGTGTATTACATAGACGGCCCTGAAAACCACTCTTGTTCTGGGTGTAAGGGAGCAATGGACGGACTGCAGAACCTCTGTAAGCCTGGGACAAAAAACGACAGTGTTCTAAGTCGAAATGTAATCCTGACAGCGGCTGCTCCATTATTAAGAGAACCTTGCCAAAAGGAAAATCTTTATAGTAGACAGCAAAACAACAATTGCAGCAGTAGATTAATATGTGGTAAATTCAGGGTTGCACACACTAGGCAAGTGTAATACAGTCACACTAGTGGGGGCACCTGGGAAGGAAGGAATCCCAGGTAACCAGGTTACTGACCAGCTTGCGAGAGTTGCAAGCAAGAAACCACTCATAGGACTCGAATCGGTCTGTGGAATTACATATAACACAGCCAAAAAGGAAGGTCAGGCAATACTCACAAAAAATACTGGTCGAAAATTCCACGACAGACCCATTCCAAGATCTTTCTGGAAAACCCAAACGGTGATTTAGCAGCGTCCATCTTAAAAGTGAAGTAGGACGAACACAACACTGGGGACAGGGATGTTCACAGACCACTGTCGTCTAAACAAACACCTGCACAACATGAGGCTGGCTAACGGCCCGTTATGCAGATGTTCGGTGAGAAAGAACGTCATCTTCCAATGTAAGGTGTACAGAAAGATAAGGGAACACTATTTGGTAATCAAAAGATTACACAAGAGGAAGTAACGAAGATTCACTTTGTTAAAGATGCAGGTATTTTCAAAGCGTAAACAATAACGGGGGGCATAATCGTCCAAAAGGTCGCAGTGCAGGACAATCGGAACCACCCCTACAATAATTATAATAATAAGTAAACGACTACCTCGTCGTTATGCTCCTGGACGTACTGTGAATGCAAGCAATGACTTGTTTCATTGAATTTTGCAAGAGCCTGATCTGAGGCCCAAAATCTCTTGAGACCATTTTCGTCATATTCTAATCCCATACCACTCAGTCCATGATTAATTTCGTGGCCAACCATACCTCCCATTGATGCATAATTCATATAGTTTGGGAAGTTTGGATTATAAAAAGGACTAGAAATAATTCCCGCCCAAATTTCTGCAAAATACACAAGTAATTCATACGGCATAGTCGACAATAGACTTAGTCATACGTATTGCATTGAAAAAGGGATTATAATGTGCGTTAACGCGTAATACAGAAGCGTAACTTTCCCAATCATCCCTCTTCGGAACAGTTCTAAACTTGCTATACGTTGCATTATAAATACTTTTAGAAACGCTTGAAAGGAATTCTAGGAAATTTTCTTTATATTCCACCTGCAAAACACATTTCAGTGTGTAGAAAAGGTGCCTAAAACAGTATACGTACAGGTTCGTAGTATTTGTCCACTATCTTGTCATCAAGAAGTTCGTCAGGATAAGCAACAAGGTCGTACATATGTTCTATTTTTTTAATAGCAGCGTTCTTTGTTGCATCATCTATCCATTCATTACCTCGAATTAGAGACATAAAACTTGATTTAACGTTTTCTATTAATTCAGTTGTCTGCTGTTTTGTTTCTTTGGGAACATATTTTCTTACATATAAAGCTGATACAGCAATGGATAATCTACAAAACTACTCTTAAATTAAACATTATATTGATGTTTCTACATACCTATTTATAGCTAATTGGAAACATTTACGCTCTGCAGAAGTCATCGTAGGAAAACCAACAGCGCTCAGCAATTCGGCAATTGCCCGATACTGGATATATGAAGATAGGGTTCTAACCAAAAGAATATGTTAGTTTAATAGCAATGGCATATCTGTACGTGGTATACTATTATCAAAAAGTATATTATATACTCTTTGCTATTATCAAAGGAAGATATCCGTTAAAGATTGTCAAAGAAATGGTGCCAATCAGTTTTTTTAAATGGCCTCCATGATCAAAAACGAATTTAAAAAATCGAACCCTTAAGTGCCAAATATACTGTACGATCCCTAATTATATGCTGAAATTCCAGAGTGTTACACCTCACAAGACATTAAGTCGAAATGTTCACCATTATTTATGTTTCATAAAAACCTTGCAAGTGTCTGAAACCTGCACACGGTCCTTTGCTGAATAAAATTAGGAAGCTGAACATCTAAAATTAAACCATAAATTCCCCTTGTATAATGATGAACTAGAACTACAATTATATTTCAAAAAAAAACTTAAGCCAAAATTTTACAATTCCTAGATTAAAATCAAAATGTCAAATAGTGGAAAAGAAATAGAAAAGAAGCGTAAAACGAGAAGAAACGATTTTGTGTTGTTTAGGAAGTTTTTTTGAAAAAGAGATTTTGCAAGGCAGTTGTTAGTAAACCTCCCCTCATCCCACATTACATTATGTCCGTTGATCTTTAACCAAGTTTTATTTTAAACGGACATTTCAATGGTATTTAATCGTTTACCTAATATATAAAACAGGACGTTTTAGGTCAAATTTATGTATTGGATCTCTCGAGTATTGAAGCAAAAGGTAGGGCGTGCGAAGAAAAAATTTATTTACTCATTTAACTACAATGTTCAATATATAACTTGGTCTCTAATAAGAAAAAGTGTATTTCTTCTGTATAGCAGAGCAAGAGTGTTAGAAGCAAACAACTATACCACTTGTCTAAGAGACTTCCTTGAGACTGAATTACTGATGAGGTAGGGAAAGGTTTTCATTTTTACGTAGGGTGAAAGGACAGATCTCGATTACAAATGTCAAAAAAGCATAGATTGGTCAAGAGCACAATATTTCCTTCCAAAAGACTTTCTTAATCTATTAAAAATTATCATTTTGTTTTGGTTACACACCATATACGGCCTTTTTTAAAATGTTTACAGGAATATTTTACTATGAAACCAGTAGACTGATCCAAAAAGAGTAGGTAGGTACTCAACAGAATCTAATTATGGGCAATTTTCTCCTATTTCTAGGTTGTGTAGTAATGCGAATACGTATTGTAGTAGGCTTAGTTTCTTTGGTATCTCTTTAGTTAAATTTAAGTTATCACTTAGGCGCCTCCTGAGGTAATCCGAAAGGGGGTTATCGAGGCTGAATGTATAAAAAATGTTGTGAAAAAACTTATATATTGCAATGGGGTTTCCCGTTTATTTGTTAATAATAATGATAATAATGTTCCGAGACCTTTTAGATGACGCGCGAATCAACAACAGTTCATAATGGAAAGTCGGCATTCGAGGCAACTGCGATAGAGCATTTCAAAATCAGACAAAACACCGGATCCTGCTTCCTTATTGTGAGAGACAGGTTGTTCAGTTCCAACTGCACTTCCAGAATTTGAGCAACCAACGGCGCATAATATACTAGAATCTCTCTAGCTATTTAGTTAGGTGAAATCAATACGAAGACAACCGGCGTTATAACTGCTCCAGAATAAACACGAAAGTGAGGAAGCATCAAAGAAAAATTGTGTAAAGCCGCACGAAAGAGTGTTTTCAAATAAATTTTGTGCGCAAATTCAGAATCAGATTCCATATTATTAAATAATTCTTCCAGTGAATAACAATAATTTAGCGACTACGTGAACAAGTATGTTGACTGTAATGAAGATTACCACTGCACCAAACTATAATGTACATATCCTACCGCAAGAGGTTCGCTCCCTCATATCAAGGAGAGGAAAGACTTATTTATTACCTTTGGATATAAGATTAACTAAAAATTGCGTTGTTTAGATAAAGATAAAAATGGTAGAAACAATACTAGTAGCCACCAACCTGCACAATTAATTATGTAATACAGTCTTACATCTCCACTCAAATTGTATCTTTATGTTACAAGGTTTTGACCTTTGTAATATTCTTAACGTACCAATTCGGGCACGCGGGTTTAAACCATATTACGTGAACAACTCGTGATTGAAAAATGGATACTTTCATTTTAATACAGAACAAGCGTGTTTCTAGATAATTCTTTTTTCGAAAAACCGATTTGGACAAAATGTCAAAATTCCAACTCATTGTTTTTAAATTACCTTTGCGGAGTAGTGCTGAGGATATCGTAAATTTTACTTAGGCATTCCACAGGATACAACACAGCATCGTCATCGTTTATATCTATGTTGGTCACCTTTGATAGATATGTTTTCCAACTGATAGCGGGATATTTTATTTGAAGCTCGCTTACTGACATTTGATTAAAGTTGAGTTCTTCTTGTATCTACAAAAACTATGGCATAACAAAAGTAATAATTGTACCTGTTAAAAATTTTACTAGTGACATTTTTCTTTCTACTTCAATAATTTTTTTTGCCTCTTCTTCTGCGTATGAAATATTCGTAGCACCCATACTTGTCACCACTTCCACTATGTCAGTTAAATACTTTTTCATGTCTGGTCCATCGAAATCTTGTTCTAAAATGTGGGAGTAAGAAAGAACGCTAGGTGGTCCTGTGATCTAAAATGTTAAAGCTTTCAAAAGGTTTGGAGATAATTCCTAAGTTTACCCATAATGCATGCTTTTCCTTATCGTATATGTTATGCGTTATGGATAGAGGTAGAAATATATTTGCATTCAAACCATTAGCGAAAAGTTTGAAGGCTATTTCAGTCCAGTCAACTTCTGGCAAATTCCCTTCATTAGCCGCTACCCAACCACCAAATTCTTCTAATATCTCCTTTGCCTTGTTGAATGCCATGTGCATGTTAAAGTGACTTTTTACGCAACCATCAAGTAAACGATATATTAATTCTGCAGATTTAGATTTGAAAGGACCGTTTTTGTCACTGAGTTCATTAAGAAGTGTAATTAATTTATTAGAAATATCATAATTAATAGTATTAAACTCATTATAAACAGAACCTTGTGGTATTTGTTTTTTATATTTATTGCATGTAAATGCATAAAAGTCATCACATGGATTTATACTTTCATCAAGACCACTGTGTATATAATCAGTCGCATTGAAGCAACCTGGTGTATTACAGATGGTTCTAAATTAAAAAAAGAAAATGGAAAATTAACGGTCAAAACAAATTTTTTTTGTCACTACTTACGTAGCTTGTTTCAAATAAAGAGACATTGTTGATGTCGCACAAAGACAAACTATAAGTATCTTGAAAATCATTTTCTCGATCACTCACGAAGAATGCTTTACAAATCTTTTAATTGCTTCAGTACGTGTGTTTCTTTTTTATACTTCCGATACCAGTATCACACCTTATCTTTATATATCAATACATATTTACGCCTTATCAAAGCATGATAATATCTAAGTGATACTAGCAGTGATCTGTATTAAACTATTTTTGTACATATTTCCACGTTAACCACTTCAATCAAACAAACTAAAGGTACCACCACGGATAGATCAGACGCTTACCCGATATTTTATTGACTGAGAGCTCGTCAACCCTCCGAGTAATGTGAGGCTAGACATTTTTGATGATGAATCATAGCTAGCATGCTAAGTACAGTAACCACGATTTGGTAGGCCTCAGCCCTACAGGTCATTAGTTCCTACATTTTTGATAATGTGAAAAAAGTTATCGCTGTAAGCTTAATATTTTACTATGATTTAATTCATTAAGTTGGTAGGATCAACGCTTAGTGCATAACATAAAAAAGAAAATGATTAGAATTTCCAGTGACAGCAGCGATAGGTACTCGTAGCCGATCCTGCTAATTATAGTTTTGGTTTCCTCGTCAATTTCTTTTAGTGGTCTTGATGCGGACTCCTTAACTTCCCTGTCTTTACTTTCTTCTTTCAGTTTATTGATTCATCTTTTGGAAATCCTTGATTAGTTTTTGCGCACAATTCCACAACGCTGTCTGTTGATACTCTTTCCTTTTGGGTAATAAAAAATAATTTATTGTCGCCGCGCTAACGCAGCATCTGGTCTTAGTTGTTCTCTTAAGCTGGTTTTCTTAAGTGCAGCTTACCCTTAAATATGTAGGTATACAAAAAATAACTAAGGAGCAGGTACAGTTTTTCATACTGTCTACATACCGAAAAGATGGTCCTTCGTAAGGCGTTGAAGACTTTTTCCGATAACTGAAAATTCAGTTAACTTCATACGTTTTCCGAAGAAACATCCAACATTATTCAAACTTATCGTTAATCGTCCCATTGTTACTCTTGCGAAATTCCAATCAAAAGTATTACGTTTTGGAATCTATTTGGTTATTTAACATTCGGTAACTAAGATTAAGCTAATGACATATTAGTGATTTCAGAGTGACTCACAATAATGCTAATTCGAGAAAGTTCCTAATCATTTTAGTGCGCCGTAACAAATTCTTATTAGTATGGCAACTACTAAATCTACCATACTTAATAATAATATTGTAAATGGTATGCCACTGAAATTCCTCTCTCAAATTTTATTACTGGACGGAGAATTTGATTGCTTTGTACCAAGTTGAAGAACCTCTGGGATGTGACTTGGGTAAATCACAGTGTTATGTGGAGATTGATTTCGTCAATCTGTTAACGATCATTATAGTGGGGTTGGGAAGCAGGAAAATATTTCAGTTGTGGCGGAGAACATGCCACTTGGGTTGGTGATAGTATATCAATCCCTGAATGTAAAACGGCCGAGACCCCAAATTTTAAGGGTCCCGGTCGTCTGTAATGACGTCATCAAGATGGCGGCCATGAAAACATACGATTGTTTTAACCTGTTGCTTCTTAATAACGGTTTATATTTTATAGCAGCTTATTTCACACCTGTTTGAAGTTTAAAACTCTGTTGTGGTAAATAACAAAGCCCAATTTATCGTATAATGTCAAATATAGCGGCTGTTATGGCCGCCAGGGGAAGAAACGTATACCTTTTGGTGGGAGTAAAATGTACAAAATCAACCTCGTATTTAGAGGTTTCAGAAATCAGTGTCAGTAGAACAAAAAAGTAAAAACCGTTTTTGTGAAAGATATATGTTGCGCGGTTCATAAGGGGGACGTGCCAACAATATATTTTTACTTTTTTTCACAAATAGGTACTAAGAATATTTCCAAATAATACACCTATTTTCGGGAGATGAGTTGTGAATATACTAAGTTTCTCCAAATTCCGCTTCCACGAATACTGCAAAATATCAGTGCTAACACTTCGGAGTACGGTAATGTAATCAAATCCTTTCTCACACATCATTTCGTGAACGGTGACCCTCACATAAGCATGACAGGGTACACTGCAGTAGTCCTTTTGATACACATATGCACGAAGAGCACCGTTTCTTGCAGACACATGAGTAAAATTCTTCACAACTTTTAGCGACGTCAGGAATGGTTGACCACACCGGCAAATAACCGTCGTCAGATTTTTCCCATCCTCAGTGTGCAGGTGGTGGAGGCCTCAAGTCCTTTTCTAAACAATGCATCCACATTATAGCTTGCAGAGTAACTCGCTTTACATGGAGGGAGACATAGTGCATTCTCGGTGGGAGGTATGTTCTCTATAGCTCTGTTCTTATTGATGAAAATTGAAAAGAACACGTCTACAGTCATTAACGCTGTTAAGGTGTGAAGTTTTGTCGTACAGAAGAACAACAAATCGTTGTATTGGAAGCATAATAGACTCATCATCTGTATTCCTGCCTGCCAACAACTGTTCAAAAGGAATATACACTTGGGAAAGCCATCCACACTTTCCAAGCTGCACGGAATGCAGAGCCGGTGTCCCAACCTGTGATTGCATGAAAAATGGGCAGATTGTTGCAGATCTCAGGAGACAATCGAGAACACAGATCATGAACAGAAATCATAATTCGGTGTTTCCCGCTACCAAAGTCAATCCAAAGTTCTTTTAGATTTAAAATTTCTTTAAATACGGGTACCTACAGCCCCACGACGACGACATCTGAATCCACAGTACGTATGGTGATCTAGTCATGACTATTATCAGCTGCATGTTTCACGTGAAGGAGAAGGCAGGCGGCCATCTGCTTCTTCATTCCATGCGGGTGATATCCCAGATACATCAAACTCTGCCTCAGATGCAGTAACGTTTTTTTCAAGTGTGCACACGATCGTTTTTCCTTCGCATTGTCCACTTGTAAGTTGTGGTGACAAGAAGTGAAATAGCTGTGCCTTGTTCTCATCTACTCGCAGAAACTCATTAAAATTTCTTGGGATTGCAGTGGATGATGTTACTCTGATCCTGATCTGAGTCCCTGTTCCTCTTGACTGGCGGATGACGACATATTATCTGCCACTATTATACCAATAAATTATGTAAATTATGTAATCTCAAAACCATAGGATTTGATACCACACATTACTATTTACAGATCCGATAGGCTTCCTTTCCGACTATACCCTATTATACGTTTCTTTCCCTCTGGCCGCTATATTTGACCTTATACGATAAATTGGGCTTTGTTATTCACCACAACAGTGTTTTAAACTTTAACGGGTATGAAATAAGCTGCTATAAAATATAAACCGTTATTAAGAAACAACAGGTTAAAACAATCGTATGTTTTCATAGGCGCCATCTTGATGCCGTCATTACAGACGACCGGGACCCTTAAAATTTGGGGTCTCGGCCGTTTTACATTCAGGGATTGATATACTATCACCACCCCAAGTGGCATGTTCTCCGCCACAACTGAAATATTCTACAACTTTACAACCCCACTATTATTATGTTATAAGAGAGAGAACAGCTTTGCCCGTACTTGTTAAGAATTTTGTCCTTGTAGCGGGTCGTATTCACTGAACTCTATCATAGATGGAAGAGCAAAGTTGTAAATTTAAGTGATACAAATTGAAAATGCGCACGGGGTTCCCGATCATGCGCCGTAATAAATTAGAGTTCAAACAAATAAAACAGCTGTTATATATTATCTAAAAAAACTATATTTTAATCATGAACTCCATAACACCCACTGTAAACCCTTCTCCCTTGTAACGTTTATAAATCAAATGAATCCACTTGTTCCTTGTTCACGAAAACAAACCACGTAAAATTTTCTAACCCAACTTCAATTTATTAGGTAGAGTTCATTGACTTCAACACATGATGCATTTTCATGGTATTTTCTACTGCGCAAACGCGTAATTCCCGTAGTTAAACGATTTTCGACCTTATTATTTTCTTCAAATTTGCACACTTTTTCACGCGCATCTCATTTGATTTCAACGGCTTTGCTCTTCCATATATTATTGAGTTCAGTGGTCGTATTACGATTAGATTGCGCTAACAGAAGGTGTGTCTAACGTTCACTTTATGAAGATCCGTTAAGCATTTAACTCCGATAAAAGCTAGGAGTATAGTTGTTATAATATATTTACAAGTAAGTGTTTTTAAATTATATTTCTTTTGCCGCATATAACCCATATTACAATGGTAACTAATTTCATGTAATCTATATTATTAGTTGATTAATTAGGGAAGCGATAAGGTGAAGTGTAAGCAAATCAGTGGCATCTCATTTCCGCAATTTGTAATTATTCTATCACTGATTGCTGCACCACCGATGTAGAAACCATCATTTTAACGTTACTCGTAATTGTAGATGTTGAGAAGCGGTTAAGTAAGGCAAAGGTCCACCGAGCCAAATAAAGGGTACTTCTCTATTTATCGGGGGCGTCAATCTGGGTACCAGCAGTCAGCAGTGCCCACACCAGGAAGGATCGGCCAGTCGGGCTAATCCGCATACGAACGGTGCGCACCCATTAAAATCAACGTGATCATACCTCGCCCAGTTAAATCATCGCAGGTATGGTCAACGTATCCTGGAAGCATCAGTGAGGGCGCTTAGGTGCTTTCGTGTCTGGTAACTGTATGTGTGAAGGATGGGACGCCATCCCCTTGTTGACTCTTATTCAAGTTGAGATTTGCATGTTAGAGCTATATATGATTATTGATTAGAGAGTATTACGTTCATGATGGTAATAATTTATTTAGGATAGAGATACATAAGCGTGTATCGTCTTAACGTTGTCAATTATTTATTTATGTGGGTAATTAGTATAATATATAATTATGTATATGTACAAATGTTGCCAAGTTAAGTCTTTTCGATTCCAAAATTTACGTAGGGGCCCTCTGAGTTTCCTATCTAGGACTTCCAATTTTTCCTAAAAATTGTCCTACTGAAGGTCCCCGACACAACAACCTTGCTTCGAATCCAAGAGTCCGTTTTGAAATCTTTAACATAATCGCGACGTTTTAAAAAATAAAGTTATATGATGATATCGAAAACATAATCATTATTTTAATAACTTTATTTTTATCAAATTAATTACACGCTTATGTCTGCGAATGGGAAGACTTTGGGGTCCATCCCCAAAGGCTGTCCTGTGGCTGTACACTGCTGTGATCAGACCTATGTTCTGTTACGGAGCAATTGTCTGGTGGCCTAGAACCAGACTATCCACAACCAAAGCACTGTTCAATCATGTGCAAAGACTAGCGTGCCTTGCGTGCACGGGCGCAATGCGAACAACCCCCACAGCCGTCATGGAAACCCTCCTGGGACTGCCTCCACTGGATCTCCACGTGAGAGAGCAGGCCATGTTGGCAGCCTTGCGCCTGGAAAATAAAGGGTTGTTGAACAGTAGAGGAATTGAGGTGGGACACTCGCGAATTCTGGGCGAAGCAGTCAAGCGACTGCCTATACTAGAAGCACGATCTGACTCACTCACCCCTCGATACATACTAGGGAAAAACTACCGCATCTTCTTTGATGCGGAAGTGGCATCCCAACCGGACATATCCATCTTCACGGACGGATCCAAAACAATGGAAGGTACAGGCACCGGAATTTATTCCGAAGAACTGAACTTCCATATTAGCCAAGCACTAGGCAAAATTTCGACTGTCTTTCAGGCAGAACTAGCAGGAATAACGCTTAGTGCGAAAACAATTCTTATGCGCGGCATAAAGAATAAAACAATAAGAATTTCCAGTGACAGCAGAGCCGCTCTGCAGGCACTAGGTCAATACAAAATCACCTCTAGGCTGGTTTCAGAGTGTCACCAAGCACTAGAGCAAGTGACAAACAGCAATACCCTTCAGCTCGTATGGGTCAAAGGGCATGCTGGAACAATAGGCAACGAAAAGGCCGATAAGTTAGCCCGACTGGCCTCAAAACAACTGTTTTATGGTCCAGAGCCGGCTCTCCCACTTACAGTATCAACTGTAAACAACTTGATTACTCAAGATACCCAAGTCCAACACAAGACTAGGTGGAACTTGATGTCAGACAGCCGTCACGCGAGAGAGGCCTTTAGAGGACCATCCCGTAGCCTGGCGCGCTTTTGCACAGGGCTATCCAGAAGGAACCTGCGACTACTTGTGGGCATACTATCTGGGCACTGTAAACTCAACAAGCACATGCACCGCATGGGCTTGGTCGAATCACCATCCTGTAGAGGATGCTACACAGACGATGAGACGGCGCAACACATACTCTGTGGGTGTCCCGCACTCGTCGAAACAAGACGATCCATGTTGGGGGAATCCTGGCCGGACATGGCTATGATCAGAGCCGCCCCCCCCCCCCCCCCCCCGTCCAGCATCCTCAGGTTCATCTCACGCGTGGGGTGGCTTGAGTGATGTTGCGGGGCTGAGTGACTCTAGTCAGGGAGGCAGCACAAAGGGCCCGAATAGGAGGCCTACGTGCGAGTGGACCCTCCCATCGTAATCCAGAATCCATGTCTGCGATTCCATAATCATTATTACTTTCGATTAAGACAATGAAGGGTTTTGTAAATAACAGGCAATTAAATAACAAGATTTGATAGTAATGCGCCGATAAGACAAATGGCAAACCAACCAATAAAGTCACATCTAAATCCAAGATCATATGATGACCTCTAAATTCATTCCACGTTTCTAAATGTAGGCGAAAGTAAGTCGCACAACTCTTCCCAATTAGTGTGATAACAATCTTTGATAAACTTATCTGGTGATATCGAACGCCTAATCATTCTACTTCCCATTAAGACACTAAATGGTTTTGTAAATAATAAGAAATTACATCGCAAGATTTGATAATAATGTACCGATAAGACATAAATGACAAACAAAGCAATTAAGTCAAATCTGAAACGAAGATCAGATGATGACCTTTAAATCCATTCCACGTGTCTAAATTTGAGCGAAAGAAGTCTCATAATTCTTCCCAATTAGTGGGGTAAAAGTCGTGATTAGAAAGAAACGGTGTCCGTATTTAGATTTACTTCAAATATCTAATCCTCAAAATAAAAAGCGAGAATTGTATTTGAATTGTGAAAATTGTATTTGAATTGTGAGTTTTCACTTATAATTGCACAAGTGGTTTGTATTTTACCGAGTAAATTTGGATTGTTTAATAAGAATCTGTTGCCTAGCAATTAGACGAGAAAAAACTGTCAACTTCGGTGTCGCATTTTTAGGTTGACAGTTTTTCGCTGGTCGCTGCCTTCATTGGTCAAAATTTATTGGGAGGAGCTTTACTATATCTGTTGGGGGAACAGAGTATAGTGCATTTGTCGTATATAATACAACAAGTGGTAGGAATATTGCCGGTAATAATTTTTGTCAGTCAGATAATGAATAGTTGTTGTGACGAAAATCGAAATTCGCTCGTGCTTTAGCGATTTTCTAAAGACAACAACTATGAGTGGTACTGACTGACAAAAATTACCAAAAGATTCCTACCACGAGTTGTATTCGTCAAGACAATCCAAAGAAAATGACGGAAAATTTGAGTTTTTTTTTTCAATGCAATAGTTCATGAAATGTCACCACGGCAACGTAACAAATTATCACTGTAATCATCTGCTTCTTAGTATGGAAAAATTGCCAGTGTAATCAGATCCTTATTGGCTCAAATTCAAAAAATAGACAGTTTCGATTGGTTGTGAAATTTTGAGTTGGATTGTCGCTGTAAAATTGATAATTGCACTGCGGCTAATGCGATTTTTTATACACGAGTTAAATAGAATTTAAACAACACAAATTTACTCGGTATAAATACAAATCTCGAGTGTAATTCGGCAGGACAATTTAACGAACAAGAAATTTAGAAATCCGTTCGTAACTTTACCAAATGGACTCATTCTTAAAATAACACAAACATCATGCAATAAATTATTCGCAAATGTCAAACTATGTATTTATACGGCGGGCACGGATACTGCGATAGTTGATTAGAATTTGAAAGTGAAAAAACCACTAGTGCATTTGTCAACAGTAAGATCATAAGTGCTCAACTCTTGTCGGCAAGATTTTTATTTTGCATGAGTTGGTTGCTTGGCAATTAAACGAGATCAAATTGACGAAAAGACCCGAGCGCGAAGCGCGAGGGTTCTTTTCCCAAGAATTTGATCGAGTTTAATTGCCAAGCAATCAATGCTCATACAAAATAAAAATCTTGCCTGACAAGAGTTGAGAACGAATGATCTTCGGTTGGAGAATTAACTGAATGAAGCGTTAAATACGTCAAATTTTTTACTTTTGTCAAAATGACATTTGATTTTTTTAAATAGGTTGCTAAAATAATTCTAAAACAATGAGGTAGCGGCAAGAAAAGTACCATGCATTCTTTTCAACAGTAAGATCATAAGTGCTCAACTATTGTCGGAAAGATTTTTTTGTATGAGCACTGGTTGCTTGGCAATTAAACGAGATCAAATTGACGAAAAGACCCGAGCGCGAAGCGCGAGGGTTCTTTTCCCAAGAATTTGATCGAGTTTAATTACCTTTTAGCAATCAATGCTCATACAAAAAAATCTTGCCTGACAAGAGTTGAGAACGAATGATCTTCGGTTGGAGAATTAACTGAATGAAGCGTTAAATACGTCAAATTTTTTACTTTTGTCAAAATGACATTTGATTTTTTTAAATATAGGTTGCTAAAACAATGAGGTAGCGGCAAGAAAAGTAGCATACATTCTTTTCAGTTAAAAAAACTTGTGATTGGTGCATGTGACACTGTTCTTAATGTCTGATTGGTCTACAACACTATGAGGTTAATTATCAGTTAAAAAAACTTGTGATTGGTGCATGTGACACTGTTCTTAATGTCTGATTGGTCTACAACACTATGAAGTTAATTATCGCTGTAAAAGTGACAATTGCACTGCGGCTAATGGGATTTTTTAAACATGAGTTGAATTGTCACAATAAATATTTGTTTTATATGAGGAAAGATCATTTCCATAGCAACGTTAGAATACAAAATCGGCAACTATAGATTCTTGAAAAAATAGGAGAGTAAAATAATTATAAAGAAATTTAAAATTGAGACTCATTTTTGCGATGTTGGAAAAGATAGTATACACAATTCGTGATGAAAGTGCGATTTTTCAACTCGCAATACTATCCTCACTAGCTCTCGCTCGTGAATATATAATGTATTGCTCGTTGAAAAATCAGTCATTTTCATCACTTGTATTGTAATATACTATTCACCCACTAGTGAGTGTAATACACTGAAATATAACCAATATGGACCGCGCACGGTGCATTTAACCTGTAGGAAATAAACCGAGCGAGCGATAGCCATAACAACGGGTTAGTTTGTCCTTGTTGCACTCATTCACAGTTAAGCGGTTAAAGAATGAGACCGAATAACCCAACAAATGAGCAAGACAGAGACCGAATAACCCGACAGTAATTCCCTTTCTGTCGGCTCGGCTTTAAGTAAGCGTAAGCGTTCCAGGTTGCTTATATTTCAGTGGTGTAATAACACCATCGTCCACTCGTTGCCATAGAAATAATTTGAGTGAGTAAAACAAAAGGTTTCTAATAGGGTATCCAAGTAAGAAACAACACATTACAATTGCAGGATTGAAGAAATGGATATTGATACAAATTGTGGTGTAATTTAACTGAAAATTGAAATTATTGCATAACACTGATTTATTTTTGGTAGTTACATCATACAGCAGTGAAAACAAAACACTTCCCCAAACTTCTACGTGTTATATGAATGACTAGATTGATCTACAGAGTCCGTCACAAAAATGTATACACATTTTAAGGAACGAAAAGTATTAATTAATGTATTTATTTTACATTGAAATACTGATCACACATGTTGTATTGCCTTCAATTTAGCACATCGTTACTTTAAATGTTCAAAATGTTGGCCGTTGGAAGCTAGGCACATAACGGAAGAACGAGCGGTCGCCGCAAGCACCTCAGTCGATGTTCCTCCAGCGTGCGTGGCTTATGTCGGTAGACTTGAGATTTTTCACAGTTACAGGTAAAAGTCCATAGGATAGATCTGGTGATCACGGAGGACCCTCAATGGGCCTTCTTCGTCCAGTCCATTGTCTCTGAAAATTGTCATCCAGGAAAGCTCGTACGGCTAGATGGTAGTGTGGTGGCGCCCCGTCCTGTTGGTAGAAGACCTCTTCATCAGCTCCACCTGGCAAAATTGTAACATTTCCAGGTAAATTTCTCCAGTGACAGTACCATCATAGAAAAAGGGTCTTACTAAGCCCCTAGGTGGTAGGCCACACCACACATGAACTACCTTCGTCACAAATTGTTCATCTTCAGTTATCATTTGTTGATGACATTCGCAAAATTGCATTCGACGATCAGTATCGTCATCATTAATCGCGTATAGTAATCCTGGAATGTAAACTTTCAACTTAGCAGCTTTCAGAATTTGTCGTACACTTGTGCTGCTAATCCTCACTTCACGTGCACATTGCGGAGCAGACTTCTGTGGAGAAACGACAAACTTTTCCAATACGAGAGCCGACGATTCATGACTTGTAGCTGTACGCCGTCTTCCCGATCTTCCTTTGTGAATATCAGAAATCGTTCCATACTGACCTGAATTACTTAATAGTAGTTTTAATTTCAAATTTGGTTAGGAACACTAAGATCACAAAATGCCAAAAATTTAGAATGAATGTTCTCCAAACTTACTTTGAGGAACTGTGGCAAATTCAGACGTCCAGAATTTTTTTTCCGTTTTCAGAACACCAAAATTCACGGAAATTGGATGAAAACAATCAACAACCTTTGTTACCGTTCGTAGGCCACTGACGTTCTTATCTGGAAAAGCCTTACAAAGACTAGAAATATTTGAAAAGAACAGGTGATACCAGGTCTTGTACGCTGTGTACACTAATTTATCTTTTATTTTTAGCTTTAAGCAGCCCGCACATAGAGAACGATAATTAATTTTAAACTTCAATTAATACATGAAATAAATTGCTACATTAAAATTTTTTAAAGTTGCAAGGACTGGTTGTTTTTAAATTTGCAATGTAATGTAAAATAACTGATAATTTTACTTTTTCGGAAATGTCTTCACATGAATTTCCTTTACGCTGATTATCATGATACTATTTATTAGAGGGATCGTAGATTATGGGATATTGCCGAACTAATTCAATGATATTTTCGTCTATTGAGCACATTCAGCACGTTTTACTAGTATTGAAATGAAAGTGAATGTTTGTGAATCATCTGTAATCGATCCGACACCGGCAAAGTTGCCCTCTCGAGAATATTTGCCGTTGCCGTTCGCTGCAGGTCGTTGCTGTTACGCTACGTGCCGTTCTGTATGTGCGCTTCCCCATTTGATTCAATGTAAAGCAACTCGACCAGCATTGCAGTGTCTGTACGTTCCGTTCCGTTCGGCTCTCTATGTGCGGGCTGCTTTAGCCTCACAGTCATGGTGATCATTAACAGAAAAACGCAAATGCATAAAAATGTAGCCTCGTATATATTTCAAGCGCGTTCATCAAAACAACATGCGATAAACACTTTGCACAGCAATGCTATTTACAAAAAATACTGTTATGCACTAAAATATGAAATATGCGATCATTAAGCATAATTTCAAATATGTTTTTCACTTCAAATTCGGTGCGTTAAATATAGTAATTGCAGCTGTCTTGTGGAAAATATGGCTATAGTAACTTTACTTTCCAATAAAGAACTTAGAGGATGTCAGCTGTTCAAAACTATTCTGAGAATAAGTATTTTGGGCTAACGATGTTTGCGTTCCAAACTAATTATATCTAGGTATTAATAACTTAAATCGAAATAGTATTTGCAATTGCAGCGAACGTACGTTAAATGCGACTACTTAGCTCTACTATTTGGCTACATTTTAGGTACAATTATCCTTTCTGATCCAGCGCGTAATAGGAGAGAGTTAGTGTTATCGGACTGTTCCCATCTAGTACGTCTTCTAGACAATGATAACCCTCTAACGATTTCTAAGTTGTAAACTCTCGCTCGGTCAAATTTACGATGAAGATAATTATATTGATAAGTTATATGAAAGTGAGGAGTTTTCTATTTTTCACCGTTATTTCTTAAAGGTTATGTGAAATGGAAAAGTCGCCTTTACACTTTATTGGAAAAGAAGCAGCCATGCACAGGATTTACGATATCCTTTACACGTAAATCGCGAAGTTGTTGGGGTGGAACGCAGGAGTTTTTAACAGATAGCTCATTTGTCATTGATATCGGCGTTCGCCTGACACGCAGTTATCACACAGCATCCAGAGTAATTGCAGAAATTTTATTGGGGGAATACGACAGATTCGATTTAATTTCGCTTTTATTCGACACAACCACACGGATGTTTAAAAAATCTCCAGTAACTCACTCCATTGAAATTATGTTTGTCGAACAGTTAACGCTATAACGAAATTACTATAATTTTATCATAAAGTGCACGAAGGAGACCTAATTGGTTTTTAAATGCCAAAAACCCTTATCGTAAAATGCTCGCTCATATTTTTATAAAAATCAAGTGCAGGTTCTCCTATGGAAATCACAATGCAAACGAGTTTAACTTGACGGTAACGGAGAATAAAATGTAACCCAAAAATAACATGTTAGCCCTTGTTTATCTCCCAAATTTTAATTTAGGGACACAAATTTGCATTTAAAATGTAATTCAAATTCGTCAATAGAGGGATGGGATCTACAACAAGTCATTAACAAACGAATACGATTTGGTTTGTATTTCCAATTGTTCGCCATTAATTTCAAGTCTTAAATAATAGCACCTTCAGACAACCTTCACAAAATAAAACAGAGAGACCCGATTTTCATAACGAAATTACTATACTTATACCTTGGCTACTTATTTATCAGATATTTTGGCGGGTTTTACTTATTTATTATTTTAGATAACTGATTAACCTACTTTTTCTGTGGCACGCATCTCTCGAGTTCATACGTAAATGATTATTTATTTTTACGTTTTGCATTTATATAACTTCAGAGCAGACGAAAATTTCGTAAGTAGCGCGTTAGCATCTACTTAACGTTGAGAAATATGAAAATTGGCTAATTAATGTAAATGATACGGTTACAACAATGATATTTGTTAGAGACAGCGAGTAAACAAAATGAAAAAAAACCGTCAAGACATTCGTTTAGGAAAAATTTTAATGGTCTTTTGTATGAATTCAAACCTTCAAAACAGCTACACGTCTCGTTAGTTTGTTATTTCAGTTTAAAATGTTTTACAAAGAAGCCTAAAGATCTTGGCTTTGAACTTGAAAGTATCTATATTTCTTTTGGTAAAAGAATAATTATTTACGATTATGGGAAATACAACAATAAATTGTGACAGTGAGAATAAATCTTTCCTTTGTTAGTAAAATTGATTTCGAAATAATGGACAAATATTTCGATTTTTTCATTTCCGTGCGTTCAGAAATCGCATAGAGATCGTGATCGGTCACCTTGCGTTTAGTAACATTAGTATTTATAATTGTCACACTAATGAGTGTATTTAGTTTATGTAGATCTGATAGAAATGTTAAGCATTGTGGCTCTGGACTGAGAATGAGGTGTCCTAACCAGGTCAACCAAGTGCGAGTTAAGGTTAAGGATAATCCTTGGGCGTGAGCCACATCCAAAATCTCCAAGCATTTAAGGATGGAGTAACTATCTATAAGAAGTCCGAAGCTGTAGTGAAAGAGGAGGGAAACGGACAATACACATCAGCAGTGGAGGCATAGGATAGGTCGATGTATTAAGTACTAGATAAGGCAGCAAGTATAATGATGAAAAAACGGACTCCGATAAAGTTATACGCCCCTTAAGAGGATAGAGAGAAGACAACGTAGAGATAAACACCCAGGAACAGGTGGAGCATGGAAGTTAAAGCCGCCGGATTTAGATGAAAAGAGGCCCTAGGCTATTCCACTTATGAGGCCCTCTCACCTTCCCATTTATGCGTGTGCCTCCCACCTAGTGTCTGATAAATATTTAGGCACTTTAGAGTGAGGTTTCAAATGTGATTTCAGAACTGTCCATCTTTTTGTGGAAGACGAAAAAAAGATACAAACTTCGTTCACAACACCAAAAAAACCAACAAGCTCAACGTCCTACGTTAAATAATCAGCTATATTCCCCTGAGTGATCTTTTAGCTCAAGGACAGTTAAAAATCTCTCAGGTGACAAATATCTAATAATTAAAGTCAACTGATCAGTATATGAGATATGTCAGGAGTGGAATTTACTGATAAGCTAAAATAGCAAGCCTTTTCCACTTCCGCCACAATTGTGTCTTTCACTTTATTTGACATATAGTTTTACACAGATATGAAGGTTTTCCTGAGCCAGTATTTCAATATCGATCGATATGCGATCTCTTAAAAATGGATCGAATTTTGCTGCTAGTTCTAGAAGATCAAACTAAGTGCCGTTGGAGCTCCAAACTTTTCATTGTCTCCTCTAAATGATAAGCCTCGCTCTGCAAGAGTCCAAATTACAGCGAAAACCATTTCTATAACGTAACGCCAGTATTGCTGTTCTTTTCTTATTTCTTCCTCTAGCTTTGAAGTTAAAGTTTTCCCTTTTGCTCTTGTTAAGTACGTTAACATAGCATTCCTATGATTTTCCGAATTTTCATAAGTTTGTCTGTTCCAATCGAACAAACCAGAGCTTGGTAGCATAAGGCATGTCAATATTTGCCATAGCAATCAGTGATCGTATGAACTATACTTTGGTGCAATCTAGTATACCTTTACAAACGAACAGGCCCAATGAGCCGAACGCGTTGATCTTAGCCAATACATTTTTATGTTTGTTTATTAGACATATGCGTAGAATTTCTCCTTATTTTCGGTACAGTGTTTTAGTGGTCACTGTTTTTAGAATAGTGTAATTTTAATTTTGCTAACCATTTGAATGTAGACCCCTCTTGATCTTGGGGCCCTAGGCTGAAGCTTGGTTAGCCTATAGGAAAATCCGGCACTGGTTACAGCCCACTACGGTTCATTGATGGATTGTCTTAACCAACGTCGTCGTTCCTCACAAAAAACGTTATAAAATAAACGGGAAATTTAGCCAGACAATTAGTTAGATTATTAGGAAAACATGTTCTCCAAGACCTTGAACGGGTTTAGAATGTTTATTGTACCTTTATCTTTAATCACGTAGGTGTCTCGAAATTCAAGTCCACTGGAAAGCAAAATACTAAAAATTAAGGGAACTGTGGAGCGTGAAGTTAAATTCATTCTATTGAGAGATAAGTGAGCCTGGGTAGATTGCACTTGGCTAGGTCTGACATTGGTTACTTGAATATAAAATATTATAATTTTAAATCTTAATAAAAACGTATCATTTATTGGTAGTTACTAACACAACAACAACCGATTTTGGACGTCATACAGCCGGAATTAGTAAAATGACATTGGCTATTGTGATCCAGACCTTAGACCATATACTACTGAACTGCCGGTTCCCTATTAACCCAATGTAAAAAAAATCAGCCACTTGCAAGCGAGAGAGCAGTATTTTGCATCCTTTTGGATACATTTTTATAGGTTATGTTCATGTTATGTCAAAGAATAAATACTTATTATACGAACCGAAAGGAACCGAACGTATTTATTCTTTGGTTATGTTTCCTACAAATGATAACCTCATAGACAGATAACCTCAAACTTTCAATTTTAACTTTTGCACTTTGCAGTTTTTTTTACAACTGGTAAAGGTAATTTTCAACTAAATAAAGGATGAAAGTAAAAACGTTCAATTAGATTAAGGAGCGGGAAACTGAGAGTAGGTACGGTAAGTTATTGTAATTGCGTTTGACTACCAAATATGATATCATATAAACATTCGGTGGTTATTGCACACGGTTAGCCTCTTGTGTTGTAAATTTGTAGAAAGTAATTACCGATGAAAGGATATATCTTGGTTTGACGAGTTATTTTTACATACAAGGCAATGGAGACCCATATCTAAAACTACAATCTGTAGGTACGTCTCACTACACTAATGTTATTCGCTGTTTATCACACACTTGACACAAAACATAAAAAAGATACACAATTAAATATATTCACTAATTGACAGATGAAGGATTTAAATTTAAATTTTAGCCCCAACCTTACTTTTAGTAAAAGATTAGTTATCTAGTGGTGGTAGCACCGCATGTATACTGGGGTGGTATTACTGGGTTACTTTAACATTACTTTATGTATCCAAAGGGACAGAAGTATCTTTTCTCTCTTTTCTATTTGGCTTATGATTTAACGTTTGTCCGGCGGTCCAGTAGTATATGGTCTAAGATCCAGACCGAAAAGGCTCTAAACACAGATCGTCAAAATTTCAGAAAAAAGGCAGTGTGATGATGACGAAATGACTCGGAAACGTTCAGACCAAGTACTAGCTAGATTAGAACCCTATCGCTGTACCTGGACGAGTGCATGGTCATTACAAGGACCGTAATAGTCGCTCTGAAAGGCATTTAGTGACTCAGATCAAAAAACTTACGACCTTGAGAAAACAGCAACTTCTAGATATCTGCGCCACACAGGTATGTTACTGGAACAGAGTCAGTGGGACGTCGACGCACTAAGGTTAGTTCAGGGGCTGATACTATGCTGCGTGCCGTATGACACAACTTATGCTAACAATAATATATTAATTTTAGGCGATTTTAACATTCTCAAAATGCTAACAATCGCTTACTAGACCTTGATTTAAGCAACTTCAATTGTAAGGTAGTACGTGATGAATTTTACCAAAGATACACATCACCCTGCACTAATATTCCCCTCAATCAAAAACATTCCATAGCATACAAAACCTATTTAAATAATATTCAAAATTCCTTAGTACAAGATCCTAAATCTTTTTGGAAATACATAAATTCTAAAAAAGAAGTTGTTGTGTTCCCGGTAAACGCATAATGGTAATGCTACTTTCTCAGTCCTGAACTAATAGTGAACGCCTTCAGAAACCTATTTAACACTGAGCTGCCACCTGTAACGACAAAAATTATCTTAATGTTAATATCGCTACGATTTCTGAAAATTATGTCAAATTGGCAATACTTAGATTAAAGAACAACTGGGTGTGATCAAGTACCAGCTTTTTAGTAAAAGATTTTTGCGACATTTTTGCAGTTAGCTAATTAAATACATTATTAGGGTTTATGTACATTATTGTGTCTTGTGCTTAAACATTTTTTTGAATATATTTTGTGGTTGCAATTCGTAACGGATGAGTGAAAGCGAGGATAAAGGAGAATCTTGTGTTTCAACCCCAAAGAAGAAGCGTATTGAAAGAGGACAACACAGACAACAAAAGTACAGAGCCGAATAGGAACGTGAACCAAAATTTACTAAATGGCTTACACGTGATCCCCAGGACAATTTTAAAGCGCGATCTAAATTTTGTAATGTATCTATGATGGCCGCATTTAATGCTGCTGACCACCTTGGGAAGCTATTAAAAGAATGTTTTCCTGATTCAAAAATTTTAAAGGAAACTAATATTACAAGAAAAAATGCAGCGAAAATCATATACAGGGTGAGTTTTTTTTCATTATTTGTATGGGGATCTCGTAAACCATAAGAGTTACACATTTGCTTAACCCATTTTCAGCCGATGTGGCGTATACGACCCACTATATAAATTAATTAATTACGCGTTAACTATTTTTCTAATTATGAAATTGTCAATTGATAATCAAACAGGACATATTGTTATATTTTTAGAAGTAAAGATACATTGTTATTTTATTGTTGCTAACGTGGCAAATAATTTAACAATGTATGTATTTTTAACGACTTACTTTACACAAAGAATTCAGTCATTTTCTGAGATTATGTAGTAAAATTTTGTACATGTTAGCAAAAAAAATATCAATAAACATGCCAATGAATACTCTGGAGGTCCATTTGATAGATTAAAATTTTCTTGGAATGTAATAACAATGACTAATCTTCGGTGTGGCGTGAGCGACCCATTGGCCAGTAACGATATCATCCCATTTGCGCGCATTTTTATTTGCTTTTATTACTTTTGGTCAATGTTGATGTGGTATATATACCACCAGAAGTCAATGCACTCACGGACGAAGAGGATTTTGACGAGAATATTTTTCTGGAAAATAATAGTGAAAATCGCGAAGTAGGGGGAGCGTAGGAGCTACCGTTAGATAAATGTGGAGAAAAAAATGAAGTGCCGGTAGCTGCAAAAAAACTAAATATTCAACTACTGACGATATTCCTGAATGGATGGAATAATTATCAAGTAAATGCTGTCCCTATCTCGGAAGAATCAAAAGAAATGGAAATTGTATCCAAAGTTATTATTGCTAAAACACCCCAGGAGGTATTTTTACTATTTTTGGATAATGAAGTGCTGAGTCTCATCGTCAAATTTACGAACAACTATGCTAATGATAATAATCGTCAGGACGTGTCCATAACTGAAGAGGGCATAAAAAAATTTATTGATATTCTTCTACTCACCGGCTATCATACTCTTCCCCAAATTGATTTATACTGGTCAAAGGATGAAGACAAAGAGGTCAACATTGTTTCCAATTCGAGGAGTCGCAATAAATTTAGAAAAATGAAACAATTTATTTGTGCCAAAAATGTAAAGTACACTTACATCCCGATTGCTTTGCAGTGTATCATAAATAAATTTTATAAAATGGTATCCGCCAATGGGTCGTATACGACCCAATGAGATTTTTGTGTAACAAAAATTTTTTTTTTTCAAATTTAATTAAATTTTGCTTAACTAACCTTAAAGCAACCCTTTAAAACTAAAATAAATTAAAAAAAAAGATTCTTTGAATCCTTGGCCGGAAATGGGTTAAATGGGGAAAGATTTGCTTCTTTGGAAGACTAATCCAGATACGCTTTTGTTGATTAAAGAAAATGGCTTACTAGATATTTGTAAAAAAGTAAAATTCTCCAAAATCGTTTCAGCCCTTTAATTCGTTTATTTCTAAAGATAGATAAAAATTGTTCAAATACAATTTGTAGATAATTTTGTGCCGAATAACGTCACCGTACTAGTTTTTTAATTTTGCTTAGAATTTTGAGGTTATGAAGCAAAGTTGAATTTTTTTAAATGGAAACAATAGTTGGCTATGAGGTATTTTAATAGTGCATTTTTTTCTGATTGTAATGATGTAAGGGTTGTATCACTTATTTTAATAAATAAAGGCACAATACACGTTTTCCTATTATTAGGTCTACCAAAAATCACATCTTGCCATGGAAAACAAAAGAAATTTACAGTAAGTGTTCGAAATGTACACAATTATTATCAACATACCTTTAGACTTTTTTGTATTTGGAGGAATAAAAGATGCAGGAGCTGCAGGAAGTTGTTATTAATGCGTTTAGCAGATTAGATGTAAATGGGCGTAAAATTGGGAAAGCTGTTAACTCAGTGTTGAAAAGGTGTCACAATGTTTGTCGATAACAATTTCTTTTGTTTTTCATGGCAGGATATGATTTTTTGTAAACCTAATAATAGGAAAACGTGTATTGGCCTTTATTTATCAAAATAAGTGATACAACCCTTACATCATGACAATAAAAAAAAATGCACTATTAAAATGCGTCATAGCGAACCATGGTTTCCATTTAAAAAAATTCAACTTTGCTTCATAACCTCAAAATGCTAAGCAAAATTAAAAAACTAGTACGGTGACGTTATTCGGCACAAAATTATCTACAAATTGTATTTGAACAATTTTTATCTATCTTTAGAAATAAACGAATTAAAGGGCTGAAACGATTTTGGAGAATTTTACTTTTTTACAAATATCTAGTAAGCCATGCATTTTCTTTAATCAACAAAAGCGTATCTGGATTAGTCTTCCAAAGAAGCAAATCTTTCTCCATTTAAGCAAATGTGTAACTCTTATGGTTTACGAAATCCCCATACAAATAATGAAAAAAAACTCACCCTGTATAAAGGCATTGGTCCCGGACACAAGGCAGAATTAGCGGTCAAATTAAAAACCTCTAAATTCAGCGTCATGACAGACGAATCAACTGATATTTCTACGACGAAAGCATCTTGTGTAATGATTCGGTTCTTCAACAAGACTTCTGGCCGCATTGAGAGCAAATTCTGGAATCTTCACGACATTTTCAGCGTGATCCCAGTGCAGTAAATGAAGGAGCAACAGCAGAAAATATATATGTATATTAAATTGAAAAAATCTTTCACGGATCACGAAATTCCTTTAGAGAACATTGTTGGGTTTGGATCAGACGGCTGCAATGTGATGATGGGACGAGAGAATTCAGTTGCAAGCAGGTTTAGAGCTGATTGCCCTGGTATTATTATATTGAAATGCACTTGTCATTCAGCGCATATCTGCGCCAGCGCAGCATGCCAAAAATTACCAAATAGGTGCGAACAATTGGCACGAAATATTTTTAGTTTTATTCACAATAGCTCCAAACGATCGGCGGCGTTGAAGCAATTTCAAGATTTCTTAGATCCCAAGCCGCTTAAAATATTGCACCCATCACAAACAAGATGGCTGTCCCTTCAGCAAGTAGTGGCACGTGTTTTAAGCAATTGGGATGCTTTAAAATTGTTTTTCACCGACAACATGGCGCTCTCAGAACGATCACTGTCAGGGCAAGCAATAGTAGAATTGCTTCTGGATCCATATATAAAGCTATATTTTGACTTTTTATCATGAGTGCTACCAAAGTTTACAACTTTCAACAAATACTTTCAGTCCGCGGAAGTTGTGGTCACAGATCTGGATGCAAAGTTAAGGAGATGTACAAGGAACTTCTGCTGAGCTTTATGGACCGAAGACACGTTAATCAAACTAACATAGCTGATATCAACCCAGAAGACACTACAAAGCACTTGCCTAACTAGCAGCTCTACCTAGGAATTGGCGTGGCTACTAAAATAAATACCGCAGAAATAAAAGCAGACAGGAATAGACGGCAAGAATTTCTGAATAGGTGTAAACAATTCCTTGTGGAATCTACACTGCAAATTAAAAAGCGATGGGACTTCAAGAATGAGGCACTTATCAAAATAGCTTTATTAAGCCCTCGGAATGCTTTGAGTGAGTCTATTTGAGAACAGAACCCAAGTATTTTGGACCTCGCGTCTAATTTTCCTAGAGTTATTAATATACAAGACGTCAACCTAGTTCAAATTATTGACGATCAATGGCGTACATTGCCTCTAGCTGAGTTTGACGAGGATATAAAGACGGAAAAAAGAGCAGACGTATTTTGGGCAAAACTGAGTGTTTGGTGTGATATGTCCGAAACCCAACCCTTTAAAGAAATTGCCAAATTTGCTCTTGATTGCCTGGTTTTTCTTCATGCAAATGCTGATTGTGAAAGGTTATTTAGCAAAGTTAACTTAGCTAAGACAAAACTACGCAATAAACTTGCAACTCGCTCTATTGACTTTTTGATACTTTCATGCGATGCTGTAAAAGAAAGTAAGTCAAATAATTGTGTAGAATTTATGCCGTCTGACGACATGTTACGTCTTGTAAATGCCAAAGTCGAAATTCCGATGGACGAATTGGCTGATGTTGAAATTCAATTTGATTAATAAAACATAATAATTGTAGTATTAAATAAAACAAAATTTTCTTTACTCTACAAATGCAATTTTATTTCAATCCAAAACAAAATCGACATAAAACGGAACGTAGTATAATTTTATTGCAAGTAGTATATTTTTAAGTCCCATAGACAATAATTTTATGAACGCCTGAATCCAACCCTGATGTTATCTATATGGATATGTATGAAGCATTTGACCGATTACCCCATGATCTTATTACAACGCTTTAAAACCTAGGTTTTTCCAAATCTCGAGTGACATTTTAGTAACACCCAAGGCTTGTTTGCAGTCCAACGCGGGAATTTTCTAACTTTAGGAAATTCTTCGCTACATTGTAGGTGGGTTGAACGTGAACCCGTAGCACAGTAAGATCTTAAAAGGTGGGAAATACCTTCATAAGTTTTTATGTTCACTAGCCGGTTTAAATCTAGTGAACACTCTAAATAACCTGTAATGATGGCTAAGCAAAATAGTGTGCTTCAGATACAAAGGTGACGAAAGTTTATTGATAATCATTAATCAATATACAAGTGATAATTTGAAGAACTATAGTTATAATACAAATATGATAATAGTACTTGCCACGGTTAATGATCCTCAGGAGTGGGAATTTCGTAACGAAGCAGGTTCCTAGGGCATTAAATAAAAAAATAATAATAAAAAAATAAATGTTCCCCGGCTAGGGATATAGATATCAATCGAGAGGAAAGATAAGAACGATTGAAATGAAAAAAACGTTTAATGGCGAGCTGTAGAGAACCACAGAAAGGAAAAAAAATATAAACATACGGCAATCTAACTATTTAGGACTCCACTCGACTACGCTAACCTAAGGAAAATACATACATTTAAATCATCGCCATAACGGCAATACAAAAATAATACTTGGTTGTTCCTATAACGCTATAACTAAAATAGATTCTAAACAGTTAAACAATTAAAAACATAAAAAGGTAGTCGCTTGGATTGTTATAATTAGCGCACTATAATAATGTCAACGCGTAGAGTGGAGGTTAATAAATGTAATCGTAATCAGGACGAACACACACAAACGCTTATCTGTTTGGTTCCTTCCTGTTTGTCTTTTCCAGATGCGATGGTTGACTTAAGATGGATGATAAATGATTGATGTTGCTGAAGTATACTCGAGTAGGAACAGCGAAGAGCCGCTGAACGAAAATCGGAGGGAGCTGAGACCTTTACTTTTGCTTTCTCAAGATAACATATCATTAATGACCAAAAAAAAACCCTGAAATACGAAAAAGTGTAAGTGCTAAATACTCTAAATTTGTGGCTTACCTCAAGACTGAGGGTTTAATCCTAAGCTACGATCGCTACGGATAATATCCGTTGTAATTGATACCGACTGGAGTCAGGAGTACAGATGTAACACGACGGCAATTTAGCTCAAAAACAAATCCCCACAACGGGTTCGTGGATTTCAAGAATTTTTGCTTCACACAGCACATCCACCACATAAAAGGGCAAAACTAATCCCTATTAAATAGGCCTCGAATTACTACACAATTCTAATTAATACTTTTGCCACTTTTGAAGAGCCGATAAATTATGCCGCTCACTCCCTAACAATCGGAATAACAATAAAATCGATATTTAAAAGTGCACGTACTTTCCAGGTAACCCACAGTATCTCAAGATAACCCCGTTATTTACATTTAGCAAGCATATTTGCGCACTTACAATATTTAAAAATGGGTCTATTGCTAACTTTTCCAAAAGGAAAAAATAGACTGTTACATACTCTCCTACAATATGGCATTAGCTTATGCAGGAACTAGGAATGTCAACTTCTAACTCCCCGACTTCAATCTTCACTGGTCAGGAAGCGTCTCTTTCTGGGTTTTCAACTTTGATTTCTTTAACTCTTCTCCTTCTGTCTGTTGTGTTTCTTGGGCACGTCTTAACCGATTTTTGCATCAAATGAAGAAAGATTTGTACAAATGAGTCCAATTATTATCATCATCATAAGGTTTAACACGGGTCTTGTCAACTACTGATAGAAATTTCACAATGTTTGCGATATTGTATCTAATGTACCAACTTCGAATGCCTTCATCCGATTCCAAAACGAGTGTGCAAATTTCAAAATATCTTATTTAGTTACTTCTGCAGTAATTCTGGTAGGGAGTTTGTTATATACATGTTCAGCACTCTCCTTAATTTCATGATTATCCCCAATATCTTCAAAAGTGATACTTTTATAATATGATAGCATCTGGATAAGGTTATTATATTTCTGTGACATCTCGTTTGTTTTGTGTATCGAATTGTTTACCTTAGTGTTTAGTTCTGCAACGAGTACCCTAAGATTATCTAACGTGTTGAAGGTAGACTCTCTAAAAGTGAGTTGTAATTCTAAATTTTGAATTCCAAATATTTTATTTGACGACTCATTATCCGGTGTGATGAGTTAACACATGCATATAACCATTTTAGTGTTACGTTGTTCGGGGCAGTCTACCATGCTCTTCTAGATCTTTTATAACACAATTGATCAGTTCTGTCAGACTTGCTTATCTTTGCACAGAAACCTCCTCAGGATCTTCAGAGATTATAGGTTTAAAGGTCTCTATCTTCCAACCTACAAAGTTTGGGATAGATAACCGATCCTCTTCCTCTGAGTCTACTAGGCCATTTTTTAAAGACAGAGCTGGATTCCTTTCCTTTTGTCAGACCTCTTAGTTCACTTATCAATTCTCACATTGACATGCATGTGTCACAAGAGACACCCCGTACTGAATATTTTAAGTCTGAGCTTCGATGGCAGAGATTAGGTTTGATTTTTTATAAAAATACTGTAGAAATAGATAAGAAGATACAGTAATATCTTCCTCGGGATCCAAAGACTCGCGCTTCTTTTTTACAATATACCCTATATTTGCCATATAGACAATACAGACCAATACCTTATACACCGTGTCCAAGATAAGAATGCACAGCATGGGGATCTTGAAAACGGTAGAAGATACAGGGTGGCTTAAATTAGAAAAAAGTTGCGCTATTTAGAGTATGTTCACATGCTGGCCGCAAAAGTTCATTATTGTTTATCGTTTTCAAAATTCTCAAAAAAATGTGATTTTTTGGATTTTCGTTTCTTTTCATTTTTTTATTTATTTTAACTGATATTAAAAAACTACCGGCACTTTCTCATTGCCACTTTTTAAGCTCTACAAAATGGCGTGTTCAAATTTTTAATCCGACGTTTCGTATCCGAGAAACCATCATCAACTTTATTTTTTTATATGGCCTCAAACAAAGAGACACTCTGTATTCGGTAGCATTATTCATTACAAATTCAACGATGTACCACACATTATGGTTTTGAAGCCAAAAAATGGGAAAAACGTGAGTTATAAGGTTTTTTATTTTTTAAATTAGTAGGCGCTGGTACAATAACAGAAACAATGTCAAAAAATTATAATAATTGCTCAAATAGGTTGCCATTATTTTCTAGACACAAGTATGCTCTGTCTACAGAAGAATTCAAAACATGGTGTAACATTTCTGGTGTGATTGTATTAACTGCTGCTAAAACCAATGCCAATAACTGTTCTTCATTTTCAAAAATGGCGTCATACACTTGGTTTTTTAAATAACCCCACAGGAAAAAATCCAATGGGGTTAAGTCAGGTGATCGGGCTGGCCAGGCTACTTCACTGTGAGTTCCAATGCATTTTCCAGGAAACCTCTGGGACAAATATTCTCGCACATTTCTTGAATTATGCGCTGGGACACCATCTTGCTGAAACCAGCAGTTGTTAACCATAAGTAATGGTAATTCATCCAAGGCATTCTCCAAATCAATCTGCAGTAGGTCGAGATATCGTTCGGAATTTAAATTGTTGTGATAAATAAAAGGTCCTATTATTCTGCCACCCAAAATGCCTACCCACAGATTAAATCCAAATCGATGTTGATGCCTTGCTTCTTTTATTAAATGAGGATTGTCTGTTGCCCAATAATGTTTGTTACGCCGGTTGAAAATGCCATTGTTGGTTATCATGCTCTCATCAGATCAAATTACTTTAAAAGGAAAATTTTGATCCTCTTCACATTTTCTGGTATACCATTCACAAAAACTTGCTCGCCTTCTCTCGTCACCAGGTCTAAGACCCTGGCAAATTCTAAATTTATAGGGATGAAATTTATTCTTTTGTAAAACGAAATGGGCTGTAGATCTAGCTACTCCAGTTCGACGTTCAATTAGTCTTGTTGATATTTCAGTATTTTCAACAACCATTTGTAAAACAGTAGTCGCCTTTTCTTCGTTGGATTGTTTTTTACGAGATACAACAGGTTTTTTAAATGAGCCAAATTCCTTTAAAATAAAAACGTCTAAAAATGGATTTTTCAGGTTGTCTTCGTTCAGGATAATTATCAGAGTACATATGTTCAGCAGCTACACAATTTTTGCGGCACAAGATGTAACACGTCAACATATCAAATTTTTCTTCGTTTGTGAAACGTTCTCTTTCCATGGTAACACTTGTAAATAAATTAAAGGCACGAAGCAACAAACTAACGAATAAGTAACTTTAACAAGAACAAAAATTAAAACACTTCAAATTCCCGTAAAAACAACTTACACAACACCAAATTACGTTTTCAACAATAATGTGACAGATAAAACATAAATATTGCGATTATTCCAATGCCTACTAATTTAAAAAATAAAAAACCTTATAACTCACGTTTTTACCATTTTTTGGCTTCAAAACCATAATGTGTGATACATCGTTGAATTTGTAATGAATAATGCTACCGAATACAGAGTGTCTCTTTGTTTGAGGCCATATAAAAAAATAAAGTTGATGATGGTTTCTCGGATACGAAACGTCGGATTAAAAGTTTGAACACGCCATTTTGTAGAGCTTAAAAAGTGGCAATGAGAAAGTGCCGGTAGTTTTTTAATATCAGTTAAAATAAATAAAAAAATGAAAAGAAACGAAAATCCAAAAAATCACATTTTTTTGAGAATTTTGAAAACGATAAACAATAATGAACTTTTGCGGCCAGCATGTGAACATACTCTAAATAGCGCAACTTTTTTCTAATTTAAGCCACCCTGTATCTTCTACCGTTTTCAAGATCCCCATGCTGTGCATTCTTATCTTGGACACGGTGTATGCTTTTACCTGTAACAATAAAAAGAGAAAGTTGTTAAACACACTGCTTCCTAATAACTTAAAAATAAGAAAAGGAACCAAATAAAATTAAAAAAATACATTTAAAAAATAAAAAATTCTTTGGGTTAACAAATTTTACTTTTGGATTTTCTGTTTTACATGTATAATCCTTTCAGTATATGGACAAACTTCACAGGTAGACGAGTTCAGTTTTGAATAGGGGCTCGTTTTCTTTTTTAAAAAAAAGTGGAAGGTCTCGGATCAACTGCAGACAAAGCTCTGGGCTGTTATGTTCTTGTATTGTGTGCGGTTCCTCTTCACTACTTTCTGATTAAGATCAGTAACACATTACCCAATACTTTCTTCACTGCTCAACATTCATCAAATTTACTGGATACGAGAGTCTATTACAAAACAAGTTTTAAATTTTCGCCTACAGTGGCTTTAATTACAATCAGCAATCTGCCTTTGTTGTAGTTGTAGTTTTCTTACTCCAACGGCTCAAAATGTTACTCAATTTACTTTCGGTGAAAACATCCAGTGGTTGCAAGTGAGTGACATTCCGAGGACATTTTTGTTGTTTTTACATGCCTGTTATCACTTTTAACGGAAAAGGCGGCTGGCCTCTCTCAGATCCAACTCTTTTTCAATCATCAGGTGGCTTCAATATGAAACAATAGAAACTACACCTGTCTCTAATTGTCATATAACTTCATAGATTTCTACACGCCCATTGGCGGAAGCAAATCATTATTTGCGATGACACATGACGAAGGAAGCGCGATTGCTTCTGCGCACTCCATCCATGCCATTCGGAATTTGTATAGATTTAACCTTTTAATACCTTGAATACAGTTTCCTTGTGTTTTTGAATTTCCCTCTTTAGGGAAGAACTATGTTGTGATAACACTTTGTCAGTAGAAAAATCCGTCTTGCAAATAATCAAGCTATTTTTTTACTATTCCTTGTCGAATAACTGGGCACTGCGTGGTGCCTATGCCTACCAAATAATTTTCGAATAGCGAGAAACGTGATGTTTATTGTATGTCGGCTTCTTTAACGTGCGTTAATGTCTTACAGTGTACTTTCGTCTTTGTAGCTCTTGTCATTAAGGGTCCTTTACATTTTTGTTTGCGGAAAAGGTGATCTAGTTACATCTTTACAGCGCTAAAAAAAGCCAAACTTTTCATTCATTGATAAAGCGTTAATTTGTTGCCATTATAAAAGTTGAATCAAAAATTAATACGTATCAAAGCATCAATACCATACCATGCTCTAATCGCATTATCAGCATTATCGTGGTGGATGCTTGACGTTGGTATTTTTTCCCTTCTTCCTATGGGATTTACGGTAATCCTTGTTTCATCACAATAGTAAACGTTAACTGATTCATGCACTTTCTTTAGCTTTATAGTATTTCGAGGAGTAGTAAAATGGTTGTGGTGAAATGGAATCCTTTCACAGTAAAAATGCACCAAATCGTATATTTATAATTATAATAAAGCATCCCTCCCTATCAGGGATTAGTTACGTACAATGAATATTACTAAATACATTCAGGTATTACAAACCAAGATGGTGATCAGTAGGAAGGGTATAGTTGATTACATGGGGTTCCATGATTCGTTGCTAATAATTTCAGGATACGCCTCCACAATCTCTGTGGCAGATATGCAACATATTCTCCCCATATAACAGATCTAATTTGTCCTCGTTTTAATGTATTTGTTTGGTTACGATGTGAATTCGATGAAATATTATCACTCGTCTGTAGCCTCATTGGCGGTAAGATTCGTGTATTTGAATGCGATCTCTGAAATAGAGCTGTAACAAGGCTACTAGACATATCATTGTACTCCAAATTGATCTATTTTTATAGCGTTTACTGTCTATTTTTATAAAATTTTATAGCAATTGTAGACTTTTACTCAGACGTGAGTTTATTTTAATATCATCGTAGACGTCCAGTTACTTAATTTACAGGCAAAGTTATTAATGTACGCATAAAAAAATAAGGTCAAGAAATTGATTCCTGCTGTCGTTGACTATCATATGCTTCAATGCATCTTTAATTTATTTTGGACTATTGGCAAAGAAATGTTTCCTAAAATATAACCACAAATTGCATTAAAGCTACAAAATGACATTTTTTAAACTAAAAATGAAACTGAACCGAGAAGCAAATGAAAGGAATGTTCGTCTTTCTAGTATGTGAACTGATGCAAGGATATCGGTTTGCCTACGTGCCTTACGAGCATAGTACCTGAATTATTGTCACCAACTATTTCAAACATTTGCCTAAAAAAATCAATTGTCTTGCCCTACCAACCACGAAACAAATAATAGCTACTGTCGGTTAGATATGCAGAATGTAGACCACTCTGTTACAGAATTGAATAGTGAATACCTGCCAGATAACAAAACTACTAGCCCACTAGATACTAATAGAAACTGAAAATTGAAAAATACAGTACATTAATTACAAAATGTGAAATTACAGGAA
Source organism: Pyrocoelia pectoralis (assembly GCA_036250285.1). Taxonomy (NCBI): domain Eukaryota; kingdom Metazoa; phylum Arthropoda; class Insecta; order Coleoptera; family Lampyridae; genus Pyrocoelia; species Pyrocoelia pectoralis. Next base: position 31,791,094 of record CM070075.1, on the reverse strand, counting down.
ATCTACAGGATATAGATGCCAATAAACTCATATCGTTGGAAATGTTACATTTGATGCAATAAAGAAAAATGGGACGTGCCATTTGAAAAAATCAAGTTACCTTTGATAGAAATTTTGTAAATTGACGTAGTAATTTCTCCAAACACGAGAAGGATTCGGATTTGATCGTTCAGTCTACGCTAGTACGTTTCATGTTTTAGTAACATCGCATAGTCACGGCCTTCTAAGTTTTGTGATCCCTGCGGGCTGCGATATGCAACCTTTTAGACATCTACTTTTTATAAAAATGACGAATTGCGGCTAAACGATTCATTTTAGGGAGGTACTAATGTGTGATATATAAAGTTGCACTAGAATTGACTAACGAATCCAAATATGCAATGATACATACGGGGTTCCATTTAAAAAATACAACTTTGATATAAATCACCCTGTATAAACGTTGGGAGTCAAGTGAAAATATTTTAGGTTCGTGGCCTTAAGGGTACCCCACCATATCCCAGCAACTAACTTTACAAATGTTTTTTTTTAATAAACTCACAATCTTCCATCCACGCACTATTGGTCCACCCTGTATATTAAAGTATTTTTGCCATTATTAAAGTTAACCCTGGCAAGATTTACACTACGTATAGGATTGGAAATTATCAGTTGATACACCCTGTATAGTTGTTGTAATCGGATATAATTTTGTGACCAAGGAATTTGTCACTGGCATGAGATTGCGAAACAAATGAAAATTACACCAAAACAAACGAAAACTAACCAAAAACTAACTTTTTATTGAAAAATACAATCTGGCCGCCATCGTAGCGATACCATATTTGAAATTTAGGCCACTGGAGTTGTGAAAAAAATGGAAATTAAGCCAAAAAAAAACCAAAACTAACAAAAAAACTAACGTTTGGCATACTTTTTGTTGGAAAAATACAATCTGAATCGCCCTTTGAACATAACGGCACAATATTTCAACGTTATGTCACTGCGATTGTGATAACAAATAAAAATTGTGCTAAAACAAACAAAAACTAACGTTTGGCATACTTTTTGTTGAAAAACCGGGTGCCACCAATTTCACAGTGTTTTCCGATTTTCTTGGTTCCCCTTGATAATGATAAAATGTGCTTGATGATGGCCAAGCATGGCCGAAATCGATCGCCGAAGAAAACTTATCAATAAATATAGTTTTTAACCAACTCTATTTTATTCTATCATAAATGATAAAATGATTTAACTGTGAAATTACACCAATTTTCTTCGAATGTGCATAATGAATAGGGGAAGCGAATTTACTCCATTACCTATTTCTAAGTATGTTTAAGTGTAAATTGAAACAATTTTTTACGCATAATAAATCTAATAATAATTTTTGGTACAACTTCGATTGGTTTACATAGTGATTTGACATTCAAAAATATACAAAATGAAATTTACAATTTGTGATTTTCCTAGCGAATAATTTTAAATATAGTTAATGTTTTAATCGCCAATCAGTGCAATTCATGGCAGATTCTAAATCGGCGATCTCCAAATAGAGTCATTAACAATTTACAAAACATGCATAAATCTATAAATAAATTTGACTAGCTAAAAAAAATTGGAGTAGGAGTAATTGCTACTTAAAATTAATGTTAGGGTTTCCTCGGATTATCCCGCACGCTTTTAAGTCACATGCGTTTCAGTCGAGAATGCGTTTTTGGCGCGAAGAGGTGCGAGTACGTAAACAGTATTGGAAGTGTCACGAGCGAAATTAAATGCGATTTTTTTTAGATTATAAAATGGGTTAAACGAATAACGCGAACGATTTTTAATAATTTGTCTATGTGTTTAAATTAAGTGCGAGATGCGCATGAAATTTTATAAAAATTGCATTCAATTAAACGGATGCCAATATATGATTTTTATTGGATTTCTGCTTTTATTGGATGTAACTGGGGGGAATGATACTAGTGAGGTTCCTGAATCACATACGCTTTGTAAGTATTACTGATCGTTGCCAACAATTTTAATTTTATACCCTCTTTGTAAATGAACCTCTTTTCTAGAATTAAATCAGTTTAGACAGTTAATTTATGAGCAAAAGCAATTACGTAAAAGTCTGTTGTCATAAGGATTCGTATGAAGAAGGTCGTATTTTCTTAGTGCGCGTCACAATATTCCATTAAAAAAATCGCCTACAATTAAGAAAATTAATTATAAATCATAAAAACAAGTAATTCCACTAATTTTTTATTTAAAATTTAACCCGACGAGTTTCGACACCATGAAAAAATCATTATCAAGGATAATTTAATTGTTTTATTTTGGTCCATCAATCACAGTCCACTGATAATGACACAGTGCCAAAACGTGTCGAGTTCATTTTAAACGATTTTAAATAAATAAAAAAGTAGTAGAATTACTTGTATTTTATTATTACAATAATTAATTATGGAGTTCCACAAAGTAAGTTTAGAGAATATTAAAATTCCAATACTTACGGAATCTTGAAATGATTTTCAAACCAAAATTTGGAATGAGCACTGCTGAAAAAATAAATATACCTGCGTCTTTATGCGTTTCTAATTAAATATTGAACCAAACCATTTTGTGAATTTAACATAACACGAAGATACAATTCTAAAATTAAAAAAAAACTTCCTTCATCTTCTGAAAGATTCTCATTTACGGTCGCTAAATTTTTTTTCCAAATGTCTGTGTATCGTCGATTTTCCTCAATTGCAATAAAGTTCATAAATTCCCTTGGCACCCCAAAAGAATATTTTAGGGATCACCATCGCCCAATTATCTTATCATGGACAATATTTAACGAAATCTACTTTCACTTAATCTTAAAGCTACAAAAATGAGTTTTGGCACGTTATCTTGCACGATTTTGGTTCAGCTGGAGCAATTTGATAAGATTATGTACTATTTTTTTCTTTACATCTGCTCGTACATCAAAGGATGTAAGTATAAAAACATATCCTACACATTCTATAAAGGCTTTAATTAGATGTAAACCGATAGGCTAAATATGGTAATTAAGGACAAACAATAATATATATTTCATTTAATTAACGCTCCCCATTTCGAAGCGAAAGATAAATTTCGTCTAAATAGAGGGGTGGGTTTGTGTTACCTTTGCGTGAATGACCAACATTGATTTTTGAGATAATGATAATTAATTTACCAGAATTGTTTCCGTAACACCTGGCGTAATGCACTAGACGCCGAGAATAGACGTGAAAACAGCTGCAAAATTATATAAATTTATTATCTAATTCTAAATATAAATTAGCACGAAAAAAATTTACCTTAACATTTGTGAGGTCACGGAACTGTTTAGTTCATCCACACATGTTGATTATATTTTTTTTTGTAGTTGAAATTGTATTTTAATTTATAATTAGGTATACGTGTTGGGCTCAAAATAATTTAGAAAAAGTGACACACGAGATTTGCTTTAATTCCATCTAAAAATATGGAACCGTATTACCGAACGTTAATAAATTAGTACACGGTTTATCGTACATTTCTGAAGCAGCTGATCATCACTTTTTTAGTCCGGTTTACGCCGAAAATATTTTACATATTTCCGTAGTAACAAAAATATCTCAAATATTTTTAGTTTATTTATAAAAAAAATAACGTAATAAAGTATAACATAAACAATTTTCAATTATCTCAATAACGCAAAAAACTTAAGGCGTTATTTTTAGTACACCTTTAATTATAAATAAATACACAGAAACTGTAATAAAATTCGGTCATTCAAAATTAGATCGGTACACATTTTCAATGTAGCTATAAATCTCTTTTTTTTGGCCTCGGTTCAATTGATTGGGTTGAAAATATATTATTGGCATGTGGTTTAGCCTAAATTTCCAAATAAGAGAGTATTAATTTTGGGTGATGAGTTCTTTGGGCGGTATATTAACATTATTAAAAAGCTCACACGTGTCTAGAAGAGGCAGTTTTTCATTTCGTTTTGTTTTAACCCCCGACTGTAACAAAAAGAAGCAAAAACTATGTGTGTGGTAAAATTAAAGTTATCCCAGGCACCGACAAATGGTTTTAATCACATTGAAAGTTTTTTGTTCGTTCTTTTAAGGAATGACAACAAATATTTCAAACTAGAATATGGATACAGTTTATTGCACTATTTGTACTACCTAAAATGAGTCGAGTTACTTCCAAGTATATATTATTACTAATTGCGGTTTTAACTATTTAACATCTAATTATTGTGGCAGATATCACATTTCCCACGAAAATTTTACATAACAATTATTCAATTTACTTACTCATCTTCAATTGTGGCCACTTTTTTTCCAGATGTGAATATTGTAAAAGGGCGATTGCCTCTTAAAATGCGCGTAATTGTACGATCTTTATTTCGATGAATATCGATTAACTCGTTCTAGTTCTGTACTACTAAAACGAAATTGGCTAAATTGAAAAAGTTGGGAATGTTCTTTAATCATACTAAATAAAAGCCTACAAGAGGCGCCATTAATTTAAAGGAGTCGTACATTTTTTTTTGTGTAGAAAATGCGGGCATATGCGAACTTTAAAATGAAATTATAACATAATATCATTTCGAGATTGATACTGATTATTAAACATAAAATATTGAGAACGTATATTAAAATCTAGCGGCATCTGGCGTTAGTATAACTTATGGAATAGTAATTTTAAATAATGCGCTATTTTAATTCCAAATATTCGCGAGATTATATGAGGTAACGACAGATGTTTTCATTTTTTACTACTTACTTTTGATTATTTGGTGGGATCCCATTTTATATTATTTTAAAGGCGCATTAATGTAGCGAAATGAAATTAATAATACGATTAATGGGCTGTTGAGTTATACACGCGTACTTAATTCGTTAATCTAATTTTGCTTTAAAGACTTCATTTAAATAATTAGTATAAGCTTCTCTCTTTCTGCAGGCCTAATGGGGGAATTCAATTGGATTATTTCGTTTGTGACAAATATCGACGTTGTCCAACAGTTTTCCATTACAGAAGCGATCCTTAAGGGTTATTAGTGCCTCGTTAGATAAAGAAAAGGTCAATTTACTTTACTTCTCATTTCTATAAAAGGCTTACAATTTGTAGACAATGCCTGAAAAAATTCAACTGAAAAATCATTCCAATACATTCGTAAAAAGAAATATTACAGTGACATACAAACTTTCCAAAGTGTAACGTTTCCATTGAGTCAAAGATGGGGAAACCTGGTAAAAACGCCCCACATTGTGAAATAAAATGGAAAAATACACAAAATTCAATCATTTTTTATTTATGAAAACTGAAGCGTATCAAAAATAAAATACACTATAGTCCATACGCTCGGCAATGTCACTTTTCTCATTAAGCCGTAAATCAAATCTCATTTATAACGAGATCGATAGTTTCATTCAATATGCACCTCTAATGCAAAGTAAAAACCAGTTCCATACGGGCGAAAGTTGTTCAAAACAAATCTTATGGAAACTTGAATACAATAGAACAATAGCTTTCAACTACCTGCCTAGTCAGCGGTTGTTAATAGTTTCATTACAAAGTAATATATCAATTATTAATACAAACATCACAATTTCATAATGAAACTAGTGTATCTTCTATTGAGAACCGCTGCCAGTTATGTAGTTGAAAGCTATTGTTCTATTGTATTCCATTGAATGAAACTATCGATCGCGTTATAAATGAGATTTGATTTACGACTTAATGAGAAAAGGGACACTGCCGAGCGTATGGAGTATATCTAATGCATAGGGCGTAATTCCTATTCGAAATGCCTACAATCGTTACACTTATCAACATGTTTGGTGCAGGTCTCGTACAGCCAATGATTGCGCATTACACATTTTATTCAATTATCCTTCGATTTGGTGTTATAGTAATAGCCTTGATATATTATAATGCAGTAGTCATCAAGCTCATCGGATAAGTCGTCGGATGGGCAACACAGCTTTTCCACATCCTGAACTCTTTTTTGCTATTTATGTTTTTTATTATTTCCCTTTTCAACAATTTTCTTTGTTTATACAATTTTTTTTTCCAATGACAATTTTTTGTCTCGATTTTCTAGAACGTGTCGTTTTCGTTTAAAAATTTCAGTAGAGATGGATTAGGATTATCCTCTATTAAAAATGTTGCAGGATTTTGTTTTTCTTCTAAAGCCGTACCTGCTGTGGTTGTAATGGGGGAGGTTTCGGTTATCCGCTCTTGGAGAACCACCACTGGTTGGAGGTTCATCCAGTTGTGATGTTTGATTAAGCGGGGAGTGGTGTGTGATTGCGTTTCTTCGGTTGTAGCTCGGTTTGTAGAAATAAAAGGTAAACTACAAAAAATAACCCACCCGTCAGCAAGTGCTACGACAGTCAGAGATAGACTAAGAAGGCTAATCTGTATGAAAGAACAGATTATTATTATAAAAGATAGAAGAAGACAATTATATCTGCGCATGTACGGCTTACAATGAGACTTGTTTTATTGTTTATTTTATTGTAAAATTAAAATTTTAAAATCAATTATATCAATAGGTACTGGTTTGATATATCAAAATGTGTTCAACAACAAATTTATTCATCTCAACACTCTTAGGTATTAACAATAAACCCTTCGGTACCATTTGTCTATCTATCGAGATATGGATACATTTATATTTGACCTTTGACCTCAATTACTTCGATAACCCTTCGTGATATTCAAAAAGTGAATAATTCGTAATCAGCGTGAAAATTTACATAAAATTCATATACATATCATTTATATGGTAGCCCTACGGGAACCGTGCGACGGACACACACACAGACAGATAGTAACCAAACTATAAGTTGGATTTATTAATGAGATGCATGATACAGTTGCAAGATAACCATTACACGTAAGGTGCCTATTTCTCTTTCTTTTTCTTCAATCTACTCTGTTGGGAAAAAATAACACGTATATTAGCAAATTAAGATTAAATTTAAACCGATTAAGAACGAACATATCCCAGTCGATAAAATAATGTAATTACCTATTTTAATAAGAACCATTTTCTATGGCGTCCAGAATGAGTCTCAGGCTTAGCCTGTAATTGGTCTCTGTAATAAAAAAAACATCATAGAACGACTTTTCGATGATGAGGTATCATTTTACATACCTACCTTTCAAGTAGTTGTCTTGAGCAGAAAGGGGAAATGCTTCATGCGCCTTGATGAGACGGTAGCAATGGGGATCTCGGAAACACATTTCCCTAATTCTCCGACTATGCAAAGCCACCTGCCTCATCTGGTCATAATTGTTTCATGGTCTCGGGGTAACGTGCAAAGGTAGATGAGACTTTAACTTCCGTATCATAGTACGGCCGTTCCTCGCTTTTAGAATGTCGCGAGAAATGCGGAGAAATTTCATTTAAGATTGAAAAGTACGAAATTATTATAACTATTTCACTTTGTCCTCTTACCACAAACAGAAAGTTACAGAATCATAAGGGTTCCTTTTCATGGTACATGTAATAGTACGCGGCTGAGAATTGTACATGACATTGCATATAGCTGCCCTAAAACTAGTGATAGACATACCTTTCGAAATTCAAATATAAGGGCAAAACTAGAAGGTGGGGACTTTGTGGATAATCTTCTGGTCGGAGAAATCTTTCTGTATATGGAATTCACAATGCACAGTTCATTATAAACTATTAATGGAACTCACTCACAATATCTGTTCTACATTTTGGCAAAGTAGGACGGTCAACACGTTTAAAGAGCGTTCACCCAATACATGAGCTTGGTTTACATTTAAACTACAACTACATAGTTTCCTGGTCGAATAACACACAAGTTTCTACCTTTTCATTTTTTGAATTGCAATCGGTCTATTCGAAAGTATAAAAATTACAATTTTTTTAATATACTTTGTAATGTACTTTTGATGTTTTTTATCGCAAACTTACCAAAAAATAAACAATCTGTTGGTGACATTTTTTAGCAACGCACTAAAAATTCGAAACATTTCTCATAATTCTTGGGCAACATCTTTATCAATAATATTGCGATTCGCTATAAATTTCATTTCTTTAAATATCGAATACTAGTGTCGGTGCACACTGATTAACTTTTTTTTGAAAAAGTGTTTTTCCCTACATACTCTATTTTCCCACATTAATCTGTAACATTAATGATCTTCCTTGTAGTAGGTGCACGGTCGAGTATGCCATATCGATACCAATTCTTTCTCTGATTACGGACAAGGTTTTCACTTTGTAATACGTCGCTTTCAAAGTGGTTTCCATTTCATCTTTGATTGTTTCAAATAGGTGCAAGCCTGAGTAAGCGAGGTAAGGGTTATTTGATGGGGATTAACACTGTCGTATACAGTTTGGCGCCGTCTTCAGAAATAATCAAGCTTGTGTGGTTTCGTACATTATTGTGCTCAATCAAAACCTGGATCCTATCACAATCTGGAACAAGAGGTTTCCCTTCAGTTTCAAAACTTTACACCAATCACAAGAAATGTCTTTCATTGGCTAGAAACGACGCGGTAGCACCTTCTGGATTCTGGATTTCGATGGGAGGGTGGGAGAACCCACGCGCACCTAGGCCATCTATTCGGGCCCTTTGTGCTGCCTCCCTGATTAGAGTCGTCCGACCCCGCAACGTCACTCAAGCCATCCCACACGTGAGATGAACCTGAGGATGCTGGACGGGGAAGCGGCTCTAATCTTAGCCATGTCCGGCCAGGACCTTACACACACTATTGAGTGTCCAAGGTTTTGGATAATTGTATTCACACACTTTCTTTGCTTTCCAACGAGTTCAGTGGCGATCGTCTCAAATAGCAGGCCGCTGCAACATGTTAGCTGAGAAACGTAGCGGATACCCTGATCGCGAAAAATCGCCTTTTGATCTTTTCACTAAGTTACTAAACAGTCTTCCTATTGACTGCAGATGCTCCATAAACTTTACCCAAACCCCCATACACTTGATGCTTATACTTCTAAGCATTTTTTTACTATTCCATGGAACATAATTCTTGGAAGATCCAGCTGATAATTTTGCATTCTACCATTGTACAAAATCTTTTGCACGTCACGCTGTAACACTAGTTTTTAATTGTAAAATGATACGGCTATCCGGTGATGTCCTGCAACGGTTTTTGATTTGTACGAAGTCAGAAATGATAAAAATTATAAATTAGAAAATGTGAATGCGTAGATAATCTGGAAACTGTAAGGTTTAAATATAATGACGTAATAAGTATACAGTTTAATTTTAATATTTAATATTACATACTAACCTTAAGAAGATTAGCATAGAATGATAAAGAGCTTAGAAAACTGTAACACTATATTCTAAAAACAAAAAAAAAGAAAATTAAACAGAAACAAAACAATATTCTAATCTATATAAAAATTGCAGCTTATTTTTCAAACTAAGAAAATATTACGTCTTGTCCAACCCAACTATTCAGACACATTATGGCTCAATGCACACTATAGTGCCGGTCACGGTTAGCTCTCGGTCCAGCCTCGGTTCGGTACAAGATTCTTACACAAGAAACAATGATCGTATTCATACTATCAGCACCGTTCAACTTTCGATTCAATCACACTCCGGCACCGATTCGTTTTGAAGAATATTTTGCCGGAGCGTGATCGGACTGGGGCTGATTTGTACTCATAGTGTGAATACGTTTTTGTTTCAAATGTAGTATTTGCCTTCCGTTTTCCTCGCTAATAAGCTTGGATACACCCACATTATTCTTTTCGTCGCCTTGCGTTTCACTCTTTTCTTATTTGCAGCATCTTCACCAAGAAAAAGAGCTATAACAGCTAATTTTTCAATTGAAAAATCGAGCAATATTATCAGACAATTGCAAAACGTGTACTTTAATAAATGAAATAAAGTAAAATTGTATTGCCAATTAAATTCATCCGACTTGGACCATCAACGACTTCATACTGACTGAGGCTAGTATATACATCGAGACTGAACTGTGATCGAATGCGAACCCATAGCCAAACCAAGCTTTTCTTCTTAAAAAACTTTCAAGCCCAAGCCAAGCTATTACATTTCAAGTCAAGTTACTTGGCTTGGTGAATCTCTGCGACTTTGACGAGACTATCTGCGTGGGGTTGACGGCGGCGGTGTTTGTTGACTGTTGTGCACGTTCTGTGAAGTATGTTGGTGAGAGCATAGACCAAATACTCCTTAGACCTCTCACTAATGGTTACAAAATTTGGTTAGTACTGGAGCTCCCCGTATTGGAGTGCTACGATCGTTTGGATGTCGAATGTAACTCTGCTACTATTTACGAAGTACGTTACCGATTAATGAGTATTTGAGCGAAATAGGTATAGCTAAGTCAAGTGGTTTCAATCTCGGCAAGGATAACTTTTGTCATTGACGAAACAATCAACGCTTTTGTGTAGTATCTGTTACCGTTACGATATTCACATTCGTTATGCAATGTGTGGCCTTGACACAATTTCCGCAAAGATAAGCAATCCAACGTTTTTGCTGAATATTACCTCTCTCGGCTTTACAAATAGGTACAACTTTTACGCTTCAAATCTTTTATTTTTGTCAAATTTACTCCCCGAATGTGACCTTTGCTAACTAAACTTTTTAAATGTTTTAATGTTTACGTGTCCCAGTCTGTAATCATTTTTTCCATATCAGTTTCAATGTAATTTGATTCGTAATTTCTCACCGTTAAGTTAATAAATTTGCAATATGATGTAACCTTTTGTTAAAATCGCAATTGTTGGTTTTAGGTGAGGAAATAAAGCACTAAAATAAGCCAAATCTACCAAATTTTTGTAGTAAAACCGTTTACTGAATCGTTCAGTCAACGGTAAAACTGATTGACATGGGGTTTTTTGCATTCGCTTCCTAAATTCAATAGGAAACTTTGTACCTACTTTTGACCATGTTTTTTTTCCAAATTGCATTCGTGCAGTGGAAAATGCATCCTGAAAAATTTATGCATTTTCATATAAAAAATTCATAACTTCGTTATAAACTTCTAGAATTGACTCAATTCGAGTTCACGGGGGTTTTCGAGGTCGCCGATTCCGAATATGACCTCCAAATTGGCTCATCGCCCACCTGGAGCTCAGGATGGCGGAGCAACGTCATCTTCGAAGCTTTTTGTGAAATTCACTCTCAAATAATTCTAGACATCGCATCCGAGGGATTCTTAGGTTGCTGATTCCAAATTTTCCTGTTACCAAAGTTTCCTATTGAATTTAGGAAGCGAATACAAAAAACCCCATCTCAATCCGTCTAACAGGTCTTATTACGAAAATTTGGTAGGTTCAGTGCTTTATTTCGTCGCCTATTTGGTAATCCTCATAAGGGGTTAAGGGAAGATTTTGTATTAAATGTTTTTGTCATAATTTTTTGTTGATAATGAACTTTAGTCGATTGTGAACGTTAAGAACGTTTTCAAGTCAACTACCTACGCTACGTTTGTGTTTTTTAAAACTGGTATTAGGTACATGCAATTAGAATTTCGAGGTAACTATTTTTAACAGGAGAAGCAGTACCTATATTACGTAATATGTATTTCAAAAAAGAAATTAAAAAATTAACCGAGTGTAACGACGACTTCGATACTTCCGCTTTTATGAAGGCTTCGAGTTTCGATCCTTCGAAGGAACGTTTAATTCACAATAATCACAATGTTGTTCCGACAGGGACGCACCGCCCGCGCTGTCCATATGGGCAAGGTCGGACGGCGTTAAGGCCTTAAAGGCGCCTACGGTCGTTGAATTTTAAAAATATTATGTGTATGTAAGGCGCCGGCTAACTATGAGAGAAGGGTGGTAATTTTAGCTCAATATTATATTATCGTTATTAGTTCATTATTTCGCACGACGACGGCGCCGAAAATACCTGGCGCGTCGTTCCCTGTAAATGTGTTAACCTATTTGTATCAGAGGAACAAAATAATGATAAAGCATAAAACTTATGAACGTAACAACGTATGGTTCAAGTAACTGCAATAATGCTGAATATTGAATTCTGTTCTGATACGTGATACTCCTTCAACAAAAGCATTTGTTGACCAGTTGAGTTGACAAAAGATTTCTTCGATAGTTCTTCTTGTATTATTCAACAATTTATTTGACTCAATTTTCTATACATACTTGTATTGCCATCTACTGCAGTTAACTGTCACTATTTCTAATAAAACCAAAGCTTCATTTACATTAGAGGTCTAAGGAGTATTTAGTCTATGGTGAGAGCTAAGACTTGGCAGTGTCTCCTGATTAGTATTACCACCTGGTGCGAGTAAGGTATAGGTAGGGTCTCCATTGGTGGTAGATTAACAACGGTTTTATGTAGAACTCATTGTCTTGGAGGTGGGTTTTGTTATGGCTCGAAAGTAACTTGTTTATTACAATACAACTTAATACACGATATGACCTATTGTTACCGTTTTTGTGGCTTATTGATGTCGCTACTTTTGTACTGTATAGGCCCATAGGGTTTGTGTTATAAAGATTTGGTAATCTGTTGATTATAACAATACCAGGCTTATTATATGAGATTTAGCTGTCATTTCTATCCTAATATAAGGTGCATGAATCATTCTTCTGAGATGTGTTTATAATAAGGCCCTAATATGGTCTACTAAGGTACTACTCCAAGAATCTTTTAATTGGTAAATTTGATGTTTTTATACAAGTTTGATGAGGATGGGGAGATGCTTACAAACTACTTGACCCAATAGATTTATTTGCTAGAAAAATTCCACTAAAAATTCTTTTGGGTGGACAAAATTCAAAATGCTCAGGGCAGACAGTGCGACTAAGGGTGCAAAGTCTGAAGTTCTAATCAGAGAGACTGTATTAGAGCGTCTAAAAAAAGCTGAAATGCCAAAAAATGTATATTCATGATAGCTGCCATCTCAAATATATTATTGATTGATCTGTGGCATCATCCGAGCTGTGAATTGATTGATGGATGGTTCCCTCTCTTTCAATAAGCAATTGAGGTATATATTAGTTGCAGCAACCTCAATTTGAGTTTTTAAGCTCTTAAACCCGTTCTTAATTGGCAATCGTCTATCGGAGTTTCGCATGTATCACATAAAACTATCCTAATTAAAGAGTCTGCCATTGAGAGTTTGTTTAGCTATGACGGCTTTCAAGCTTAATTTTTTATCAAAGTATCTCTTCGTCAGGGTCTAAAGACTGACACAGTTACTGTTGCTTGTGATGTCCGTTCCCGTCCCCTGTACATAATTAAAAGATTTGTGGGACAATTAAAAACTATTTGCCTTTGAAAAATAATGCTTCGAGTGTTGTAAGAAAGAACACTGACCTGTAGTTATTTTTACGGGTTCTATTTTATTCTTGGCAAATAATTATCTTCCTAACAACAAAAGTTTATATAAAACTAGAGAAGGTGAATGTTACAATAGAAATTTCATTTTATCACGCTATCTATTTATAGAGTGCGTTAAAACAAACATAAATAAACTCCAATGTATTATTCTTTACGTACATTCTCGCCTTTGCAATATTTCACTTTTTACCACTCTTCTTTTTTTTTTAATTACGAGCCTCTTCGATTTCACAAATATTGAAGTAGTAATCTAAAAAAACTCAAATAAAAATGTCATTTACGAAATGGAGATGCGAAACTGAAAAAAAACTTCGAACACACATACGTATCCTGTTAGATTTTCATTGAAGTTTGGTATGGAAGACTCAGTGGAAAGCACATCAAAGAAGTGTAATTTATGGTATACTTTCATAACGGTTGGGTTTTTATTTCTTTTTTTCTTTTTACATCAAGGTAAATATAAATATGTTTTCGCTACCACCGAATAGTAATCAAAAGCTGCCAAAGCAATACACATTCTTAACCACATTCCGCATTTCAAATGCGCATTCAGACATTTACACGCGAAAATGTAGAAGCATATGCATATTAGAACTTAACTGGTGTGTTTGCAAATACAACGTATGTTAAAATGTCATAAGTTATCAGTGGAACAATGAAGACATTGTCTGCATTATTCCGAGTATGGTCTATAACAATGAAAGCAAACTGCGGTAAAGAGACTATTTTCGAAATGGCGGTATCAAAAGAGAAACGAATATAATATAAGTAATAACCGTACTTTAAAAATTTATTTTCTAATGCAACGGTTAAAGTTGCATTTTAAAATATTCATGAAGCAGTTCATGTGTAAAGTTGTAAAAGAAGTTACTACGAAATTCAAACTATTTTTAAGCCAAACATTTCGAATCCTCCTCAATGGACCAAAAGATGTCCAGATGTGAACAATAGGATTCATTGGCACGCGCCCGCGGGGCATAGAATTCAAACAATGGCGCCAAGTTTTAACTATAAATCGGTTTTACGATCCTAAGAGTTGTCCTTACATAATATTATTTCATTTAAAATATGTTTGTCAACCATTAGAATTGAAACGGTATTTCCGAATGTAACCCTTTGAATACAATCGCCATTTTAAACCTGGTAATAGTATTTTCGGTTTTGCTTTAATTACTTCCATGCGGATACTACAGTATTCTGTTTTTAATTAAAACATAATTTTGTAGTAAATTACGTAATTTTTATATAAATTCCAAAACACGCCCGTATATTTGAAAATAATGGTTAGAATTTAAGGTTGAAAACCCGCATACATATACAGTTATTCTCGTCAGGCGTCACTATACTCTGGCAAACTGCCAGTTTCTGGCACACGACACTTTGAAACTCTGCTGGGGTTCTGATTCATTTATTCTTAGAATGCATTCTGTATAAATCGATGGATGTTACTTAATTGTTCGACGTCCATTTTACTACAAAGAAACCCCTTTCAGTTTTCATTACCGCAACCCTAACAATCCTCTCTGTTTTAGTAGTTTTTATATACAGTTGCAGCAGTTTATTAGGTGTGTTACCACCACCTGCTACTAATGCATTTTCTGTGGTCAGCAAAGCCTAAGCGGGCTATAAATAAGGATAATTTGAAATGTAATTTAATAAACCCTCCCTCTCGTACGATTTTTTTTTAACTTTACTTGCATAGGTAAACTTAAACAAAATACGAAAAGTTGATGCATAACTCAAACCACATCCTTAGCAACTCTAAAATTGTGAGCACCTGGTTTTTCGTCGCACATGTCAGTTTAATGTCACAGAAATATAGCTACACTGTCTTTTTAGTTTATTTTTGGTACGCTCGTTTGTTTGGATTTTTAGGGTTCGGTCTCATTTTTAAAGACTTTTCAGGGAATAATAATTTTATTACATATGCCAGTAGCTTGCTTGAGAAAAAAACGATAATTAAATGATAGAGAGCCATTTACGTTCGCTCTATACTTATTTTAGTAATACGTCGAGCCTGTTTTACTCGTGCATTAATTAAGTGTTACTCCGACGTACAGTTGTACGGGATAAAAGGTTTAAACATTTATCAGATTTATATTTATCCAACACCAGAAACATGAAAGAGAAATAAAAATGCCAGTAACGACGCAAGCACTAATTTTAAAATAAACGTATTCGATCCCAATAAGTTTAGGCGACACGTACTCTGGAAAACTTTCTACGCCTATATAAGTCGCATTTTTAGCTTTTATAAAGGCATTTGACTAGCAGATGGAGACGGAATCCCCTATTAGATGAAGTTTCTTTCACTTGACAGTCCGTGATCAAATTATGACCTCAATAGCATTCACGCTTTGCTGTGAAAATGTAAACATATAGGATGAATTATTGAAAACTCACTTTGAAAAAGGAACCACAATTACGCGTATCAATTTAATTCGACTAAATTTAGAAAGAAAATAATCGCAAAAGCGCAAATTGCAACTTGTCTACCTCAGCAGCTTGAGGTCGAAACACTATTTTATGAAGCTGAACAAATTTTGTCAAAACCAAACTTAATTTCACATTATATACTCACGATTCAAAGTTCATACATTGGGAACATGCTATTAAGTCAAAAATGTCCAGGGACGACTCGCCAGCAAGGACCAAAAATATTGTGAATAATAAAAGTTCAATTTTTACTTTCCTGTGCATATACACACGTGTACTAGAGGTTTTGATTAATGTCAACGTTTTGAGTCCTCCTGAGTCTAAAACCCACCATCAAAACAAACTTCTCATCAAAATCGGCCTAAAGGCGCCAAAATTAGGGGCGTTGTTTTGGGAGCAAACATTCAAATTTTAACACAATCTAATTTACCTTTGTGAAAAGTTGTAGACATGGTTACAAGTAAAACGGCGTTTCTCGCTTGTTTCTAAATTCAAAATGGCGGCTAATATAGCAATTCTCTAAGTTTTTACTTTTTAGGATTTAGCTCAAGAACCGTTCAACTTAATTAACATTTGAAAATTGGAAATTATAGGCAAAGGGTGGCCAGAGCTTTTACTTATAATAATTGATAAGGAACAAAAATTTAACGTAGCCAATTTATTGGTGCCAAAAATTGGTCAAAAATTAAAAATCGATTTTCTCAAAATTCTGCTCCTAAGCTTTTTTTTTATTTTTTGAAATGTGGTACATATAGTTCATAAAAAACTATTGGCACTACATTTATTTTATTATTTCCCATAGGGGAAGGGGGGTTAATTGCTGAAGTTGACAATTTTAAAAATGTATACCTTTTTTGCTAACAAAGGCAAAGAACTAAAATTTCACAGTTCAGTAGAGGACATACAACTCTTTTAATCGAGTATAATAAGTATACCAATTTACTTCCGATTTATCCGGAAATTAACAAAATATTAAAAATATTTATGAAATACCCTGTATATTATTTCAGGAGAAAATTAGACATCGTTTTCTAATAGACCCCATTAGTGATGACGTCAAAATTGTCTGGGAAATTTAAAATTTTGGACAATTCGTATTTTGACGTAGAGAAATTGACCCTTATCGCCACGTTGTTAAGGTTTATAATAAAAAGGTCTAAGTTTGCGTCATATTTGTGGAGTTATTATAACGAAATAAGAGGAACAATATTCATGTAAAAAGACTTTTTTAATTTCGAATTGACGATGAGGATGTTGCAAACGATGAAAATTCATCTTAGTTACGCGATAAGTCGCTTTGTTATGATTATGATTAATATTCGTTTTATTGTTAATTGTTGTATACTAATAGGTTAATAGTGGTAATATTTGAGGTTATGTAGTTCGGAAAGCACAGCAAATGCAAAATCATAACAAAGCGACGCATGGCGTAACTAAGTTGAATTTTCGTGATTTGTATGTTCATCGTCAATTCGAAATTATATGAATTATGGGTGTTTTAACATTGAAATGTTATTATAACACACAAATAAGAGCTTCGTGGTTAACATTTTGAGACCCCTTGCCACTTATTTCGTTATAATAACTCCACAAATATGACGCAAACTTAGACCTTTTATTATAAACTTTAACAACGTGGCGATAAGGGTCAATTTCTCGACATCAAAATACGGGTTGTCCAAAATTTTAAATTTCCCAGACAATTTTGACGTCACACTAATGGAGTCTATTACAACTATACGACACACTAAACAGCTAAACAGGGGAAAGTTTTGTGCCAGTTTACTGGTCATTTCATTTTGTAATAAAACAGAAAATTAAAATATGGCAACATTAGTATATATTTTTTAAATATATTAAGAAAGAAAAATTCGTACCTAAAGTCAAATAACGTTTATTAAATAATAATAATTTACAATCTGAAATCTAATTGAAAGTGTAGTACAATTACCGCTTCAAATGGTGTTAACAATTAATTATTGGCGAAATTTGACTTTTAAATATTTATGGAAAACTAAAGAAAAGTGTAGTTCTTCCATTCTTGGGGTTGGGGTTGAAGAATTAGGTGGAGGTTGTGATTACTACTGTGGAAGTGTGCCTGGAGTCGGTTCCGTGTAGACGATTTCTGGTGACTGGTTTCGGCCCCTTAGGGAGGCGGAGTGGATTCCGGTGACAGTCTGAGCTGGCGAAGTTGAATTTAATTACAGCGGAAAACAATTTAGTAGATATGCCTGAAAAAGAAAAGAAAACGAAAAGCGAGGGTACTAAGTGAAATTAAAGGAAAGTAATTTTAAATTTATCATCGTAAAATGTTCGTGTCAAGGATGTCATCTAGGTGTTCGGGAACGTTGTCAAGGAGGTGCGATAGGATTGCGACGCAAGATTTAAGTTTCATTTTAGGTTTTCCGGAGAGAATTCGCTGGTGGTATTTGTCGTTATTGAAGGGGTTGTTTCACTTGTAGTGCCATGTATTCTACGACGGTGTGTGAATGATTATGAAGTGTGGTAATTCTTTTGCGATAGGCGTGATATTGGCATGTTGTACGGATTCCTGTAGTGTAGGAGGCGATGTAATTTCCTGAGTAGGGGCTCTTTCAAAGGATGAGATGGACAATGGAACACGAACACGGTAGTTTATTAAGGGACGAACAAAGGTTTTCTTGGTATTGGTTGCGTCCACGGAGAACGGAAATAACAAATGAACGGTTGAATTTTTTTTATGTTAGGGACAGATCTGCTGTCCAATTCATGGTGCGGTTGAAAGTGATGCCTAGATAAGTGATGAGTTAAGACATAATGAATGGTTCTATAGGGGGTACCACCCAAATTTAATGCGATGGTTATTTTTTCAAAGTATATTGAAACTGCTCCAATGCAAGAAAGTAGGTATTGAAATTTTGACGGTAATTTCTTAAATCTGTCACGTTGCAATTGAATGTACGTAGGATAGCATCATCGTTGAATTAACAGTGCTGAGTTCACTTTCAATAGACTGTATACGCTTTTGACCAAGTGGCAGTAGCAGCGGTGATAGAACGCTCATTAACTGTCCATGGAAGGTTTGCGAAGATTCCAGAAAGTTCTTCGGCTATTAATCAGATTTTCTAGAAAATTCCTAGGTTCTTTGTTCTAAAAAACTTTTAAAAACTGTTGCTGCCATTTGATTCAGAGTACTTAAACTAGGTCTAGCCCCCCGGGTGCCCCACTTGTCTTGCAAGTAGCACAGTGGTCGAGCTTCTTTTGCCTTCAAGAAAATGTAACGATTTTGTCACAATATTTTCTATTACTACTACTACCATGTACTACATAAAAATATGGGGCGAATAGAATATTAACACATATTATAATTTTATTATAATATAGAATATACCTACACTTATACCCGATTAATAATAATTAGAGGTTACGCGATAAATGCGGAAATCATATATTAAACTTAAGAGAAAGGATGAAAGTGTTTTTTTTGGGTGAAATTAAATCCAGAGCATAAAATTAAAAATTCTACGTATTAAACTGTGCAAACTTTCCCGAATTTTCTTACGTCTTTTCACGTTTTTATTTGTTCTTCCATATCTCCAAGAGCTATTTCACAACGTGTTTATTCTTGGAAGCAAGTAATTATCGTTCTGGTTTACGAGAAGAAAAAATACACTCTTCTTATGTTAATATTAATTGCAATGTTGTCAAACTCTACAACTGTAGGATATCAAAAAATATGTGTGCTTTGTTTAATAAACAAGTATCTCAAGCGGAAAAATTGTTGAAATAAAAAAAAATAAAAGGCTTGTACCAATTAAAACAAAATAAAGTAACTGTTTAAAATAACTCTCACGTGTTTAATACAATGCTGTTTCCAATGAAATCCGGATTGGTTTGTAAAACATCTTATTCGACAAATTTACTGATGAAAATTACCATAAATTTAAAATTGTAAATTGTTGGGTTATGTTCGCGTTATTATGGTGATGAATGACACCTCTTGTTCTAACGGAATGTGAATTTTTTTATTTCTTTGCTTGACCGTTCCCACTCAGGTTGATAGTGGTACATCCCATGCTCGAATTCTTTTTTCTCACTTTGCTTGCAGAAACATACCATGAAGATTCATGCTTATATTACATCTGAGGATTTTCTTCTGACTTGACAGATTTGGGATTGCGTGCCGCGAAAAATTTACATAAACAGTAAAAAATTGAATTTTTTTCACACATTATGAAGCAATTTTTGCGGAATTAACTTTAACATCTCTAAGAGTTCTTCTTTTAACACTCAACTGTGCGCGCTACGGCTTTCTTTACACGCTATGTCTAAACGTTTTGCGGTTTTCACTATTTATTTTAGTTTCTAGTGCTCTACTTATTATCGTAAGAAAAAATATATGATTTTATTTAACTTTTTAGAGATATTTAAAGAAATATGGTAAGTTATAAATCAACGCCCTCTCGCAGAACAATGGAAAAATATATTGTTGTTTTATTTTTATAGAAAAATACTTCCAGAAATGCTCTTAATCAAAAGTTGTTTCAATAAAATCGGCCAAGCCAAACTGACACTACAAGCATTTTTCTTTTTCGGGGTAAAACCTTCCCCCACCGCTTTATTTGACAGCTGTCAAAAAAATTGATGTAAGGTTTTTTATTAAAAAATGATCGTAGATTGCCATGACAATATTTTCAGACCCACTTCATTGGGACATTAAGCGAGAAAGTATGAACTATTATACCAAATACGCCCCCTAGCGGCCATCCTAGGAACTCGAAAATAATTTCCAGAGTTCTTTTATGGTCACATTTATAATAATAAAAAAAAATCCGTTGTTGTCAGATGAGCAGGTCCTGAGATACAGCCGCTTACCTCGCTTATTTGGCCACCCGGTACAAACGTTAAGGGCGTTTTTAAAAGTATTCCATATTCTTCTGCCATTCAAAATACGAAACCATTCAGTTCCTATCGTAAATATGAAAGCCGTATTGAAAATATATATTGTTGAAAGGGACAGCGAAAAATATTTCAGTCGGAAGTATCTTTTGCAGTCACTGATAATGATATTGATGAAAGCCCCTCTTCTGATGATGGAAGATGTAGCGGCGAAGTGACGTTTCCTTGTGGCGGTGGCGATGATCATAAAATTTCACTTACTTCTTGATGTTATAAGGCTCTTTCAAACTGTATCGATTAAATATTAACTACACATCAATTTCGTCAATATCGTTTGCTCTTGGTTTGGCCTTGTTACCTTTTGGACCTAGCTTTTTCTTCAATTTAATTTTACAAATTTAACTCCTATTTAATTTAGTTTTGCTTGTTTCTCGCCGCTATTGTAAGTATTAGTTAAGTTTTTACTCAATGTTACCTGTAAACTATTTTAGTTAAGCCTGATGATGACAACGGTTAGTTGTCGAAACATGTTGCTGTAGTAATGTTATTTTTTTATATTAATTTTTATATTAATGTCATTAGTTAGTCCTGGCCGGAAAATTCTCCCAATCCGAGCCTGTTTATCATCATAAAACTAAATCACTAAGAAACTGGTTTATTTTGGAATTATCATCTCGACATTTCATTTAACCCTCAATGAGAGTTATCAAACAATTATCTGTTGTGTGATTTAATACAGCAATTCCTCCTTTTCAGTTGCATAACCTACCAAACTAAAACTCCCAATTCAAAAGAAACTTGCTGTCCATCCGCTAACATGTTTAAATGATAATAATGTTCGAACGTCCAATTATTGAGAACATTTAATTAACACTTATATTAATCCATTTAATGTTATGTTTAACATACGCAATTATAATACGTTTGTAGCTTAAATTTATGTAGAAAAACAGCTTCTCTCATAAATATTAATATATTAAACTTTACAGGAAAAATCAGGACTTCAGAACTGTTAGTTTAGGATTTTTTAGGAAAGTGTTATTATCAGAGGATAAGACTTGTAAATGGAAGTTTGGATTAAGTATTATCATAATATTTATTGTTATTCTTAAGGTAGGTACATTAAAAACAATGTAAGTAATTATAATACAAATAGATTTGAGGTGGATGATATACGCATTACGCATTTATGAAGTTATGTTGTATTTTCAAATTTAACAGACGTATATAACAAAATATTATTATATCAGGTTATAGAAAAGTAAGTTCCCAGTTTGAATTCGCCATTGCCCTGCTCATTTTTGAGATTCTGAAAAAAAACGCCATTTTCTTTATAAAGTAACAGGGTTTATTAAAACAGTTTTTAAGGTGGAATAGATGAGAATCATTTTGTAAAAATATAAATAGTAAAGCAAAATGACCAAACATGAAAAAATAAAAGCTGACCACCTCTATTCTGTTCAATGACATATAGCCGTTCTTCTATGTTATGAACAGCATTGTGAAGTGCATTCAGTGGAATGTTTTCAGCGATATGTGATATGGTTTGCCTCAATTCCTCACGAGTAGTAGATCTACTTATTAAGAAACACCATTTCTTTGAGGTAACCTGAATTAAGATTTTGTGATGTAGGAGGCCATCCGTTTCGAAAGTGTACCAAATGTGTTTCTAAATAGTATTTTACAAGATTGTGTATGTGAGCGACATCAAAAGAAACCCCGTTTTTTTACAAACAAAATGGTGTTTTTATTTTTTCAAAATCTCACAAATTAGCAAAACTGGGAATGTTATTAATAGACTATTGAACTTAAAAAGTTCCTGCGATTAAATTATCACAATTTAATATTTATTACATTACTATTATGGAAATTTATAATTATACCTACGATGATCTGAGCTGTTCTCATAATATGATAATGATCGTATGTTTACTTTTCTTGATAGCTAATAACGAAGGACCACTCCCGTAATGGAGAATAATGTAGCTGTTGGTAGAGCTAATAATTAACTGTATTTGACATTTGGTTAACGGTACATACATAAACAAACTAAACTATTTTTTGTTAATCAATGAGATAAGGATTTTAGAAATAACAAATCCGCATGTGCAGAATTGCACATATGTCGGCCCCTTTGAAATATCTTTTTTCAAAGAAGATACATACAATATATGATGCATAAAAAAAAGATAAATTCTTCCAAAGGAAACGAAGAAAAACAATAGTGGTTATATTTATTGTTACGAATCTTCAACCAGTAACACGCAAACTTTTGCTAACGTACGTTTGAATGCTCTACCACGTTGTACCTTTACCGACGCTACTCGCACTACCTGATCTGTTCCTGGTCGAAGTTGAACTATTCGTGGCATTGGCCATCAAAGTGGCGGAGAATTGCCTTCCATTAGAATAACGAGAGCTCCCACAGTGATTGGGCTCTGGTGGTCGTGTTTCCATTTACTTCGCTGTTGCATTTGTGTCAAATATTCATGTGACCATCTACTCCAATAATGCTTGAATAATTGTTGTAATCGTTGGTATCGTGACAATCGTGTAATCTTGATATGTTTAAGATCGGCCTGTGGAATAGCCGCTAATGTTTCACCGATGATGAAGGGACCCGGTCATGGGCGAAGTTAGGTGAACAGATCTAAGCCCCACAGATAATAATATAATAAGAAGTATGTATATGTGTGTAATGTGTATAGTTTTTTTGAGATGTCATGGTAAGCTGGGGAGGGGGGGGGGACTAAATGGATTAGCCCCCCCCCCCCCCAACTTCGCCCATGGACCCTGTGTGAGTGGTAGATAATCGTCGGGGTCATTAGAAAGAGGAGTCACAAAGGACGTGAATTAATATGAAATGTGATTTGACTAAAAGAGGGAACTTAGGCTAACGAGAAATGTATTGGTTTTTCCAAGTAGGTGCTAAGGTAATAATTTTTGCCTTCGGTCAAAGCCGTTTGTCAAATATAATTCCAGTCTAAAGTTGGAGTAGTCAAAATGACTTCTTTGGGATCTTTAACTGCTTCTTCTAACAATTGAAAACGCCTTTCTACGGGGATGCAAAAAAAATTTTTTGAACAAAGTTAAATCAATTCTCGAATGAAAATCCCCCTTCACGCATTTTTTGTTCGACATTCGATAACAAAAAAATACGGACTATGAGATATTAATTCGATGTTTTTGTCCTTTATACAATCAATTGTAACTCATAATGTACATAGATTGTAGAATAATGTGATGTTTTTCGTTTTTTTTTAAAGTTCATCACCAGAATTTTGTTACAGTAGAACCCCTCATATCCGACCTTCCCACAACCGACTCCTCCCGATATGCGACCCTGTTATATCTTCTCATTTAATTTAAAAACAGTAGATGTTTGAAATGTGCGCAGCAACATTTTTACAAGTAGTATGTATGTACAATAAAGTTTAATTACAGTACTGTATAGCTGTTTTTCTACCTAGGAAAGGGAGTTTCTTTCCTCCTCCCGATATCCGATAACTTTTAGCCGTTCCGACCATGGCCCGGTCCCATCATGGTCGGATATGAGAGGTTCTACTGTACTTGTAAAGGGGTCGCGGCATGGAAAAAGTTTGAAAAACACTGTACAAACGATCACTTTCTTGCAAGTACTTCGTGAACGAGCAAATTTTCTGGAATTCGGTTCATCTTGTAACACCCAAAAAGTGGGTCACCTGTAACGAATGTTATAGATGGATTTTGAAGTTCCCTCGAATTTTTTATTCATTCTCTTACACCAATTAATACGACACGAGTGGTTTGCAAAAACTGGAAATGGCCCATATCGAAAATAAAATTATTTTTAGAGTTGTAAAGTATTTCCTTCTTAGCTAAGCTTTAAATTCAAAAAAAAAACCTCCTCGTGAACATTTGGAATGATCTTTAATCAAATCAGTATTAACTACCTTCCTATTTATTATTTTTTTAAATAATTCTGATAATGGGCGCAAAGTTTTTAGCTGAAATATTGCTGCAAATTAACATAAATTGTAACTGGTGTATTTGCGTGAGTGTGTAGTTTGCGTGAAATTCATTATACGTAACTCAATTTTCTTTAGTTGGCAGCCTACTTACTATTACTACTACGATACTATTGGGTACTTATATAGATGATATACCCTCGAGAAGAATTTAAATAATTGAAGTTGTCTCTTTCTTTCCTCTACTTAGTTAAATTATACTAAAGTTGTATTACCATGCCTCTCACTTTTTTTACTCGAGTAATAAATTTTGCGATTGAGGTTAGTAAATGAGGACTGTACCTGTCCACTCAAAGTCGTTAACGTATCATTTAGCTTCATAAATACAGACGTAAATGTTCCACTTTTTTTATTTTGACTAAATTTAAAATATAGTTAGTTCTCTTTGACCTTAAAATAGTTCGACCACGCTAAGTTTAAAACAGTAATCATTTCAGCCTATGCCTAATTTGTATACACTATGGGCTTATATGCAACTTTCGAGGTTCTCTGAGAAGTTAGAAACTGTAAGTTAATACAAACTTCATAAGTTTAATCAAGTTGCTGTAGGTGTCGCCAAGACCTAGAATGATCAATATAATTTATGTTGCCCGAAAAACTTTGTAATTAAAGGGAGCTCGTTTAATTATTACTAATCAGTTTATTATTTATCAAATTTCGTAATTTATCAACGTTCTTTTTCCTCGAAAATGTTTATGTTTCAAGGACATTATAAAAAACATGTTTCTATTTTTTTTCTGTTCTGTTCTTATTGGTACTATAATAGTACTATAGTGATATATCACTCCCACTTATACGCTTTTGGAAAAATTATTATATTAAGAAGTTTGTCTACACTGACTAAAATTCTTAATTCCACGTGGTTTTGCAACCTTTAAATCTCTATGTCTTTCAAACCATGAGCTTCTCTACTACGTGCATATGAGCCTATAGCCAACAATCAATGTTGAAACACTACAATACGGTGTTTTGATCATTTTCTTCATGTGAAATACTATCCTACACAAAGCATCGGTAGCTCCCTTCAAATATAATCTTTCTCCTGAAATGATCATGCGGGGTCCAATTCTTTGCAATCAGTTTCCTAAAATCTTGTATTTAACGGTAAGTTGATAAGGTATCTTAAAATACTACAATTGTCAGTGAAATTCTAATTATTTCACAAAAAAAACGATTTTGCTGTAGCATTTATAAATTTTCTGCGATACTTTTGTAGATTACGTTTACTGTAAAATTTGATCCCGCGTCTATCTTTTTTCAAGAGTAAGCGAGCCTATACTCTCCAAATTTGTTTGAGATATTTTCCTAAACTTTACATTCACTGTTTAATCTTTCAATTCTTTCACATTAGTAGAGTAAACCTTCGCTTGATGTAAGAACTAGAAGAGCTGGCAATATAACCAACTTACGATGTAGGTGTACCACGTACTGAGACAACCATGCCTGATGATGGAAGAGATATATGCTTTGAGCGAATATTCAGATGCATAATCGACAATTGTAAATGGAAGAAAATATTCCTCTACATGTTTTTGAAACTTTCAACTATAGCCCCAAAAATGTATGCAAATATACACTATTGAACAAACAAGAAATAACTCCATCTCGTATTGAAACCAAAAACGTGCGAGAACATTGTTTATTTAAAGCTTGGTAATGCGGCCGTACTCAAATTAATTTTTTTTTCTTTTTGTATCCTGCTCAACACAGCAATCTGCCTTGGATATTTAGCTATTTACTAAAAAATTTCCTAAATGTAATACTTAACAAAAAACGTTGTACCGCCAGATTTACTCGCCTCATGTCCTTGATGCAGTCGAACACTTCCATTGTGATTGGTTCATTCAAAATATTAGCTTTCGCCAATATATTTTCCACAAAGTAGCCGAAGTGTTCGAGTTGCTGACAATGAAATTGTTTATATGAAATGTTAGACGAAAGGTATATTCGCAATTTTTGTCGTTTACGTTTACTGTAAAATTTGATCCCAACAAAAATAATGATAAATCATCTATGTTTTCAGCACTTTGAGAGCAATTTCATTCAAAATTATTTGTCTTTTTACTTTAGACTTGTTTGAACGAGTGTATTGTTTTCCAGCGGGGCCATTGTCTCCACAATTGGACGAGTGTACTAAAACCTTAAATATTTTACATCTTTTCCTTTTAAATTTCTATACTGTCTTTGAATATTTTTCTCCTCATCACGAAAGGCACTGTCAGCAATATCGGCATTCAATGTGATTTTGATGCTCGCACGCACTCTTTTGAGAAACAATTCGTGAAGCATCTACAGCAAGGGGTTGATGAATGCTTCACCAATTTCTATTCTTCTTAGAAAAACTCACGAAGATACAACTCGATACATGCCTAGATGTGAGGACCGTGTTGTGACTTTGTTCCAAGCCACGATCCAATCCCGATATGAACCAATAGTTGTCGACGATTTCTCGACCCGAATAGAATTATAAACCTTTTGGCATAGCACATCATAGGATCTCGTAGTACCTTTTTGTTGATACATGAGTCTTGTACCAGGTACTGAGGGTTTGTTATGCCTTGGATGTGTGTGGGCTGTTCTTTGCCCTACTATTGTTTACCTTTCGAGCGCCTTAGTGTCAGCTATATACCTAAAAATGTTTATGCAAACAGGCTATTCTTCCTCAAGAACCCCCACAAATACATCTTTTGCGTTCATATTTTACCTAGTTTTATTGTATTCTTGCATATTATCTGTAGTTTCAATGGATGAACTGTTTATTGTGAGTTCGTATAACTCAGAACAGTACCAAAAATCTGTGTTTGAATTTTACAGGTATAGGACATGTTGGAAAAGGCATTCTTTCAATAATTATAATTGATGTTATTTCTATCTTGTTACACCCATTCTTACATTTGGAACAGGATTTTTATTTCTAAATTGGAATAACCCTGTCGTACTTAATTATAATCCATAAACTGTTTAAGCAAGAATCGACACATATGCAAATTTGCTGCATATTCCACGATTTGAACCTCCTTGGGATACACATTCATCTGAATGTAGAAAAAATATTTCAATATTGCTGTACTCGTTTCGTAGTGGAACAATATTTCCTTCACAGCCGAATAGCACGTTTAGCTAAATTGAGAATAATTCCTTGATGTTCTTTCAGCAGTGACCTAGCAACTTCATGATGAAACTTATAGCCTTTACTGCATATTCTTCAGCATCTAAAATATGTTTCACCAGATACACTGCTCTTTGGGGATGTTGATGTTCAATATTAATTTGTCAAGACAGTTTGCGATGTAAGCTGTTTGTCTTAACTGTTTGTAGCGAATTTAAAATATTGGATTATTGGCCTCGCAATTTATTACTACTCAAATGTTAGAATGTAAAGCAACATGAAACATTTTCCATTTATTAGTGTTTACTTTGGATCGCCAACCTCATATTATTAATATATTCGGTCTATATAAGAAATATAAAGAAAATTTCAATTTTGAAACATCAAAACGAAAAATGGTAATGGTGAAAAGTGGATTCTATCAATACGTAACAAATTTGAAAAATGTTTCTGATTTCAAATATCAAACTTGCTGTGGTAGTTGGTGTCTGTCGCCCATGTTTCCGCCATAGTTGTTACGCTACCTCTAAGAGCTGGTAAAAAAGCAGGCAGCTCATTTCTACGGAAGTTGGTATGGCCCGTACCAAACGAATTCCTACGTCGTTCAGCAACTGACTAAAAACATTGCTGTTTCTAATAAAAATATTTAAGTATTTTAATATCCTTTTTTGGGAGTCAATCGTACCACGTTACCTAACAGTTACTATCGAGGTGAAAGAACGGAACCTGATGCTTTATCCGAAGTCGGAAGAATGCTTCATCTGTTGAGGCTATCCACGAATCGACCCAATTTTTGGTATCTTCATATGATGTGAAGTGCTGCTTAGAGAGGAAGTGCGTCTTCGATCAAAGCAAGTGGAAATCAGACTTTCCAAGTGGTAGGTTTTCACCGATGCCGACGCCCGCAACATGTGGAAGAGCATCATCATGCAGGAGAATAACTTTGTTGTGTCTGGAGTAGTAGTTGGTGCGCTTTTGCTTGAGTGCTCAACTCAATCTCATCAACTGTGTTCGGTAGACAGTCCCCCAGTGGTGGTTTCGTTCGGTTTGAAACCAAGCTTATCAAATAAACAAAAGTTTTTTTTTTCAGGAAAATACTTGGCTGTAGATGTTGAAGCATGGTTAGGTGGTCCCCATGATTTCTTCCTTTTTTGATTATCATAGTGGATTCATTTTTCATTGCCAGTGACTATATGGTGCAGAAAACCCTTTCGTTTATGCCTAGCAAGCAGCATTTCACATGTGGAAAGTTTATATGGAACCCAATTTTCTTGTTTTTGAATCATTCTCAATGTTTTTAACAGATGTGAAATTGATTGTTGAGTCACTCCTAATGCAAGTGCAAGTTCTTCAAATGTAAGAAGTAAATCCAAAGATCCCATGTAGCATTTAATATTGGTGTAATATTGGCGTTTAATTGTAAATATCTTGGTAGAATATTAATGTATAATATTGTCCCAACATTGAAATGTGAACAATTTTACATATTGGCTAAATATTACTAACCGATATTATTTCAATATTGAGGAAAATATTGATACAATATCGACCCATTATTGTTTTGTAATGTGTCCCAAAATAGTAGGAAAGGGGGCGACCTGCGCCATCCCACAGCCCGAACTGTTCCGAGGGACTATTTCCCAGTGCGCAGCCCCTGCAGGGCTCCCTCCATGTG
This sequence comes from Pyrocoelia pectoralis, assembly GCA_036250285.1. Classification (NCBI taxonomy): domain Eukaryota; kingdom Metazoa; phylum Arthropoda; class Insecta; order Coleoptera; family Lampyridae; genus Pyrocoelia; species Pyrocoelia pectoralis. The sequence continues at coordinate 31,761,652 of CM070075.1, read as the reverse complement.
CTCCGGTGGTTCCTTCCCCAGGACATGTAGACTCGGAGGAGATCGGTGATGCTGAAAAGGGCTTCTGCTTCAAGTAGGACTCGAACCATCGATCACCCGGTTAAGAAGTCAGCCCTGAAACAACTGAGCTACGGGAACTTATATAACTAATATAATATTGTTCTTATATTCACTAAATATTGTATTATTTTTATAATATTACAAAAATATATTCATCCAATATTGGCGGCAGTTCGACAATATTGCCCCAATCTCTCTATATTGGGCTAATATTCCGGCAAGCTAACGCCAATAAACGATGCTACATGGGATGCCGCAATTGACGCTTATTCGCCTCAAAACTCGGCATTTTCGCACACAACAGAATATCTCATACTGATACACATTCACTAGGTAACATTTCAAGGTTGTTTTGTTGGCAGATGTTCAACCTTACGATAATGATGTTTTACATTTGACAATTTTAACCATTATTTGCTGGTGGCGCCAACTTTTTTCAATTCGCGGAAACTTATTTGTACACCATAATAGTTAGACGCTAAGTTAGCGGGTAAAAGTTTGTCAACTTTGAAAATACGAAGACCAAAAAAAAAATAGGCAAACTGGGAGGGAATTATGATATTCGGAGTGATTCAACAACCGTCGTGTTTGTTAAGAAGGATCCCTATTTACATGTGGAGCGCCCGAATTCTCTTCTCTAAGCAAGCGCCTGAATCCCCCTTTGTTGAATTGAATTCTGTTATAATTTTCTTGCGGGCTTGGACTATTTTTATACATTTTTGTTATTGATATCCCGGGTAATCTTTTGGTTTTCCATGGCAACATATGATTTTTGTTAAACCCCATAATAATAGAACACGTGTATGGTGCTTTTATTTATTTATGTCATACTTCCTTATTATTTCACCATAACAACTCTGAAACAAGAAACATTAATGACTAAATAACGCCTCTTTACATAACAACCGGTTTTTAGATAGCAACGGGCGTTACTTTTTATAACGCCCGCAAATGTAAAATTATGCCTCACCACTATAGATACGGTCAAGGATGTTAAATGTGAGTCTATTTTATTTTATTGTTATCGTCTGTTTTAATCATCTTAATCAACTTCTTAAAGAAGGCACCACGGGCGTTATGAACACAACGCCTTCGGTCGACGTATATCACTTGAGCCAGAGGCCCTTGGGCTGTACACTGTCGACCTTAGGCGTTATTTAGTTCATAACGCCCTAGATACCTTAATTACTATAAAATAAGTGATACAACTTACCTTGTATGTCAAAACATTTGGAAACGTTGTCACGAGTAAATGATTTTATTATGGCGTATGAAATCCCTTGTGGGGTCCTGAGGGAGAGCTCTGGATGACGCCGAAGAAAACTTTAAACCTTTTGGAACCTGCACATTCTTTTACGGTGGAGGGACCACATTTCTTCTGTCTGATTGTAATGTTGCCCTGACAGCAAAAATTTAAAATTTATGTATTATAACAAATTATCAGTGCATACGTACCCCAAATTTTATTGTGTTAGTTTCTCTTTTTACAACAGCCGTAGACATTTGACAGCATTCCATTTTAAATGCCAATTTCGTAAGCAATACGTTTGCCTTTCCTAAATGATTAACTGTAAAAATAACGAATCAATGCTTAATTATATCGTCAACTTTCACCTCATCTAGATCGATCGACAAGAAATTAACCCAGACAGATTGTTTCATATAACTATAACGAATAAATTGATAAACTATGCAGTTTATTAATATACGTAGACCGTGGCCATCCTTTAACTGGCATTATTTAATTTAGATTATCATGTTGCTTACCGTTGAAGCTTCCACAGGGTTCTAATTAACTAGGATCGAGAGATTATTTAATCTCATTTAACGCCTGACCTGTAAGCTACTGTAAGACATTTCGTAGGATTAGTTAGCCCTTTAGAGTACATTACCCTCGTATTAAAACCAAAATTGTTGAAAATGCTAAATTTTGGATTTAAATTAGTTTTGATATTTGCTGGATTTATGGTTGGGATACTGTAGGACATTATTCTTTCGTACAAAGCTACCTAATTATCGATTATATGTGCGTTACACATTCATAATCGTATTAGTCCTCTGAAAACGAGCGATACAATGCAATGTTTTTATCCCTATTGTTTTTCACAAATTCCAACCCTTTTGTTATAAACAGGCGGTAATTTGATGCTTGTTTTTACTTGATTATTTATTACGAATGCTGTAGTAAATGTATTATTTTTTTTAGTGCCGGCTAAGGTTATATGGGGCGTAACCGGTAAAGACGTCGAACTTCCCTGTGACGTTACTCCACCAATTCCATCCGATTCAGTTAAAATGATTTTCTGGTTTAAGGATTCCACTAGGATGCCTTTATATAGGTAAGGACGTTTAAAATGTTATCCATAAATAGTTGATTGCAGTGTGTTTTATAGCAAGTCGATGTGTATAACATAAAATACGTAATTTTCCTACCCTTTTCAAGTAGGTATTTTAAAATGTACGGTAAAAATGGTGCATCGATTTCTCTTAAAGGAAGAGGGTTGTAAAGGATTCGGAATATTTAGCGGGGCCCCGGACATATAAATCAAAGTACCGGACCAGGAGAACAAATCGCTGAGCTCGGTACTTTACAACTGCTCGAAGGTACAGGATATAGAGCTGCCAGACTATTCTGCTTGATAATCCTTTTTCCTGAATATTTTCCGGATAAGCCATTTTTAGACGTTGTTACGTAGATATTATGTATTAATAAATAATACCCAAAAAAAGAACGTATATTCAGTCGAGTAACAGCCATTTTGTTATATACGTGTTTGATTACTTTTATACGTAAACATTTAAAGAGAGATCCACTTAAAAAAGCACCGATTTATTGTGTCGTTTCGATTGAAACCGTTTGTTTAATAGCACAATAAAATATTTCTACTTCAACCTACTTGTAGCCGTCAAGAGACTGGTCTTATAATTTGCTGAACCTGCAAAACCCATCACGCAGTCGAGCCATCAAATATGGGAAGCCATTTCGTTATATTCCGTCTATTGTCGAAGGAAATAACGCCTGTTTTACGGGATATTTTATACATTTGCATCCGCGTCTCTCGTTCTGGTATTGTTTCCTTTACGCCGGGGAAAATAAAACCCGTACTTAAATTTCATCCCGTATAAAAGTGGGGTTAGTTCATGTATTTACACAACTCATATTTAAAAGTGGAGAATGTGTGCTTGTTAAATGCTTTTTATTGCCCATTTGCACGAAAACTGTTAAATGCCCACCGTGGTTTTACAAATAACTTCGCAGAAAGGAATTGCAGCATTTGTGAAATTTATTACTTTGTGAATATAAATTGAAATTTTCCTACAAACTTTTATTATTTCGATTTTGTATTAGATAGGTTTTCACGATCTTTCCCTTGTACCCTTTTGTTATAGATACACATGCTAAGAGTATTTTAAATTTTTTCGACGTAACACTCAGCACGTATAGTTAAAGTAAAAGTTAAATTTCCCATAATAAACAACTTTTTTGCCAAATTTTTCTACTTTTTTAAAACTTAAAAGCGTGGGTTCCCAAGCTATATTTATTTACTGTGTACAATACAAAGTTCAAGAATGTTGTTTTTTTGTTACCTACTGCCAAATCATATGTTCTCGGTACAACTTGTGTAAAAATAGTTCCAAATATTTTAGATTATGTAATCCCGGAAGTAACAGGTTAATAAATATTTTCACTACGACGTTAAAAGCCAATAAATTCTACAAAAAAGTGTGTTTACTATGTTTAATTGTGGTTTGGAACAGTTTTCCTCTTTTTTCCAGGTTTAAATTAATAACCATTTCTCTTAATTTAACAATTTAAAAAGTTGTGGCATTGTCACACAGCCACAGTAACCAGGTGTTTTTTTAAAAAGATAAATTTAGCTGATAAGTTGCTGTCAAAGACCTCTAATGTCGTCTGCTCTTACCTAATCGATAGAAGTTTTAGACATTATGTAAGCCTACTAAATGACGGGCGAGTAAAATGAAAGAATGGCCTAAATTATTGTTTTAGAAAATTCTCTGACTAACGTTGCAAGACGAGACAAAATACAAATGAATTTATAATTCATACTATAGTAGGTACGCCATGAATTAGGCATATTTAGCTTCAAAGGACTAAGAGGCCATAAAATTGAAGTACGCGGAGATGCTACTTGGAAATTTCGAGGCTCTATATCAGAGACAATTTCTGCGATAATAACTCTGCTTGGAAAGATACAATTTTATTGCAGAAATCTGACGATACATGATAAAGTTAAAGCTACCCTTCTACTCTGTGGAATAGTAAGTGATAGGACACAATTATGGCGTATTACTATACCTCTACCATAAATGAAACAAAAACTATAGTCATAGAAACTGGATGATGTTACAATAATTGACCCCTTCCATGCGCCAGGCCGGTTGTGCATCAATGTGCTTAAGATAAAAATCGCCTTCAAATTAAATTTATTGTGGGAGTTAAGATGTCCCCAACCAAATGCGTTCTGTTCGTTCCAAATTATCGAGATGCTTAACTCGCGCCGAATAAAGACGGAATTTGCCCCCAGTTGTAGAAAGTCTACTAAAGTTGACCTCCTTCTACAAGGAAACCAACCCAAATTAAATAATTAAGGCTTCCGTATAGGAAAAAAAGATATTTATGTTATGCCCTGCACACGTAATTTTCTACATAAAATTTAAAATATTCAAAAACGGTTGGGCTTAGGTATCAAAAAGCCAATAAATCAACCTAAATTCGGGAAAAGCTCTTGCTAAATATTACTTAACTAACAAAATAGCCTTTCATCATGAAATAGTGGTTCGGTCCAGAAAATAAGACACGAAGCCTCCCCTTATACAGTTTAATATTAAATTAAAATAGTCTTTTACGCCTATCAAGATCCCAATGAATGGCCCCTATCAGTGGTCATTAAAAACATGCCGCTCTCATTAACAGTAAACTACTTACCACGTGATCTTCTCAATAAAAATAAACAAAGAATATCGATCTGTGCAATACTCCTTAAGACAAACGTGAAAGCTAAAGAAATATACAAAATTAGCAGCATATGCCACACATTAGCAGTGTTAAACCAAGAAGAACATCAGGCAATACTCCACAGTGCCACAGATGTCAAAGATACAAAGAATTACTGTTGGTTGCAGCCAAGATGTGTTAAATGCAAAGGAACACATCTCTACCAGCCTGCGATAAATAGAAAAACACTACTGCAATCTGTGTAAAAGGCGGAGCCAATCACACCTGCCAACTGTCACGACTGCTCGTATTTTCAAGAATCTAAATTTAACACAAAATAATCCCAAAACCGGAAATAATAGCCCTCCCCCCACGTTCCAACGATCCAACCTTCTTCCCATGCCGGGTCTATCGCCATCCTGATATCCTGGTTATTGTTATGCAAAAGAACGTTCGAGGGGTGTTTGCAGAATCAACACATCATACAAAAATTAAATATGCCTTGGCGTTATATTTTGACATACATATGTAGGAAATTTATAAACCGATTGATAATAATGTCTATTAAAGAATACAAAAAGCCGTTAGTACCATTCACAAGCGGTTGCGTCATATAGAGATATGAGTATTGTTACTGTTAGCAATATTCCTGGTTTTATAACATTTGTTATATCTTGCACAGAATTTACAGGGTACTTATTTAGAATTGGAAAACCCTTGGGAAAATGGCGACCAACAGTGAGGAAAACATACAAACCAAATTGTTTTGTAGTCATCACTATTTCTGTTGCCACATTTCAATTCCGATCCTTTATCACCATTCTTTAGGATTGCATCCTTTAAGAATTCTAAAATGAGGTAGGACCCGGATGCGCTGATTAGATTTATTAGTGTCCTTCAAGGGATTTTGGATAATATAAAGAGAAGCTGAATTATTGGAAATATTTTCATTGATAAACTTGTAAACTTCATAGAAATCGGCCAACTTTAATGGTTTGACATCAAGTACCAAGTTGAGAAGGGCATTTCTATTCTTTTAGGCGTTCTGCAGATGGGCCCTGGAGTCTTTTCTCTATTATCCTGAGTCTCAACTTTATTTATGGAGTTGTTTCTGATAACAAGATCTTCAGTAAATGTTTGACAACGTGGAATCCTAGAGTGATCCATTAATTCACTAAACTTTTTCGGTTTGCGGAAATGACTTAGATATAAATTGACATTTTTAAATTAGTCAATTCCTGCAAACTAGCCTTTTTACATTATCATAAAAAAAATGAAATTAACTTTATTTAGTACTTTTTTACTATGGTTATAATGTGTTCTATTGACCTTTTCACATATTGGTCATCAAATTGAGTGTCATGCTTGGTTTCATGGATTTGCTGTTCAAGCTCTGAATTCATCGCATTTTTCTTCTTCCTACTCCTACTTATCAAGTCATTATTATTCAATGACGAATCAGTTCTTCTTTTACTATCTGATTTCGGTGTGTTACCTTCTTATCATGCTTCTTACATTCTTCTACCAATTTGTATAATAACCGGCGATGTCCATGTCCCTCTACAATTTTGAATAAATTACTTATATTGTTATGATATTCTTTACTCTGTTCTTCATTCTGCAGCTCTTTAAGATCTGTCTTTGCATATTCGTCCAGAATGAGAATATTTTTTTCTTTAAACGATGACGTAAATGTTTCCAAATCCAGTTAAATATAAAAGATCTAATAAATATTTTGGAAATTGGGAATTTTCTAGATCAAGAGCTCGGTTTGAAGTATCCGTAACAATAATCAATTATGTTTTACAGTTATGTTGCCAGTTTATATAGTTTTTGAACCCGCGATATTTTGTGCAACTGGAATCTAGAAAGATATTACAGCGTCAACGCTCCAATAGGTAATGAATTGAAGAAGACGATGACGCCTGTCTACTCGTACCATGCGAAGTATAATACCTACGTATATGAAATCATGAGTAGGGGTCAAAGATTACGCGATTTCCAAGGCGATTGCGGGCACTGCGGCGTATTTTGTACATGTATTGCGAGAGTGAAACACAGCAATTATAAATTTATAAACGATAACTTAAAAGAAGCTAGATTCTTTAAAAAGAATCCCATTGTCAGCCCAAAAATGACTCCGCAGCAAAATACAAAATTAAAACACAGTTGACCGAAACAAACATGATACCTGAGAGGGCGGAGCTAGTGCTGTCGTCTTTTTCAGAGTATGTACATTCAGATTAAGAAGTATTCCGGTGATAGATTTAAATATTTGAAAATGGTCCTTGAACAGCAACACAAGTACTTTCTGGTCAACTAAATTTTACTTGTCTAATAACTAGATAGAATCAATAGAGACGTTGTTGATGATAAAGAAATTAAGACACGACTACAAACAATACTGTCAAGTATAAATTTGCTTTGTGAATGTACTCAAATAAGTTATTTTTGTGTGATTGGCTAAAAATCTTGCCGCTTCAAATATCTCAAATAAAATTCTACTGGTTCACATTTTTCCGACTATCTTGTTTGCTTCGGTGAGCTGTACATTCAAACAAAGATTACGGTAAATGTACTTTTTCAGAATAATAAAAGATTTATACTTCTTGTAAATTAGAGTTTTAATAATCCTTCAGCTCCGAAACACATAAAAAATGTCTAATGTTTTACACGAAATATTAATTTTAGGTATTCGAGTATATTTATATGTTACGTGTAAAATCCCTTCACACGAGCATGCGAATTTTATGTTTCCTATTTGATTGCTAAGCTTTATTTTCCGTTTTTAGGAATGTTAAAATTTATTGCTAAAGGTATCGTATAACGTTCGTTTGGTTGCTGTATTGATTAATTTTTTATTTCTCTCATTTCAGTAACACGTGTACAGATTTTTAATTTTTAAGTTTATTTAGCGTTTCTAGAATAGTTAAATATCACTTCTGTTTTATCTTTCTTTTGTATCTAGATCGTAAATACTCCTTAAAACGAACGTTGTGAACGTTTTCTCTTTTTTTTTCAAATCCGCAGAAATAGTTTAGTGAATATAGCGAAAGCGGAATTCTGTACAAGATTGCCTAGGAGGAACCTGCTCTTATTTCTTACCACTGTAAACTAAACAAGCACATGCACGTTATAAGTTTGGTTGAAAATCACTATTGTAGATGCACTGAATAAGATCCATGTTGGGCATCCTGGTCGTACATGATTAGGTTCGTTTCCCACACTACCGTCTTCTGATGAGGTCGGATCATAAAGATAGCATAAAGGACTCGGATGTGATGTCTACGTGCATTCCATTTTCAATTGAAATTCAATAAAAGAAGTTTCTCAAATTTCTTTGGTATAACATTACGAAGCTTACTTCCCTAAATAAGAACATCTTTTAGTGAACTTTTGTCAAGACAGACGGAGGAAATCGCCTAGATGCCATTAAAATTCAACTGGTCATTACGCTGATGAAAGAGTTGTAAATATCTTCTGCGACAAATAAATTAGCCTTTTTAAATTTTTATGGGTGAAAGTTATTAAAACAATAAAAATATTAGTATAAATTCCTTACCAAACTCATAGCATATTACATAAAGAGTCCAATAAACATGGGATTTTGCCGAGAGTTAATTCCTGAAAAGCTATAAATCTCTCTGTGTCACCTCCAAATGAAGGAATTTAGATTTTGCCCCTTCTTTCCCAGTGAGCTTCAGAAAACATGGAAATCTTTGGACTTTTTCAGTTTTTGCATAAAACTCAAAAACTGTTCATCCTAAGAAAAAAGTCATTAATAATAAATTGACGAGCACAAAATTTTGCGTCGATTGAGTACCAAGCAGTACAAATTCGTTCAGTAATGAGCAAGATATGCCTTAAAAATCGATTATTTTACATATAAAACTTTAGCAGCAGATATCTAATATAAAACTATTCTTTAATTAACACTTAAACATTGAATAATAATAATAACTTTTGTGTTGTTTTAGGAAATTCTATCTTGAGCTAGAAACCTATATCAGTTGAAAATCCAAACGCAATCATAAATAGGAGCAATGGAAAAAAATTACTTTTTATGTATAAAATCACGTATTTAATCAAACAGAAAAATTCCAATAATAATAATAAGAGATCGAGAAGATTTAAATTATATCAGCGGTGTTGATGAGTGAAGTACTTTTGCAGTTGTAGCAAATAGTTGAATATTTTTGCACGGTTGCAGGAGAGCGTGTTAAGGAGATATGGTGTTGTAACTTCTAGATTTCATGTTACGCGAAGTATCCCATGCCCTTAACTAGTATGCAATTCGTTAATTTTTGTGATTCTCATAATCAATGGCTTATGAAAGTTTGTGTAACTTCAATAACAAAGAATGGCAGACGGCTAAAAATATCATCAATTGTTGTGTTTGCGTCTGTAGTTGCGGTGGTGGATACTGTAGGGGAGGATGTGATCTGGTTGAGCATGTACTACAGGGCTGCTCTATCGCTTGCCACGAGCGTATCAAGCGGGATGACGAAGTGGTGCGTAACTTGGCGAGGCGCGAAAGATTTTTGTGTGCTTAGCTTCATTTAATTTCGATTTCAAAATGCAAGTTAAACGATTAAAGAGGTACAGCTTTTTGAATTTTCCGCAGCTCCTTTGGATAACCCCCTCTCAAAATTTCGAGAAGGTGAAAAACGATGGTGTGCATTGACAGAACCGGAAAGCAAAAGCATACCCGAAGTAAAGCGAGTCGAGTTTTAAATTGCCACTCGGCAATCCACCTTCAAGACGAATTGGTCATCTGTGATGCCCAAGTGCGTTGGAAAGGTCCCAGTAACACAGGTCAATGTTATCAACTCGCTCTGCCAGAACTATACAGGGTGATTCATTAAGAATGTCCAATCTCTGAATTGTAGATTCCAGACCTCAAAATATGATGATTCTGCCCAACATGCCTTATACAAATATTGCTAGTTTCCGAGATACCGGGTGTTTAAAGTTTAAATATGAATTTTGATTTTCGCAATAACAATTAATTAATGTGATTAAAAATAATAGACAAGGGTTATTTGATATGAAGAGATCTTTGCGAAAACGGATCATAAATAATAGTTTATTGTTGTTACACATTTAGAGAATAAATTTTTTTTTTAAATTAAAATTTATTGAACTGTTTAGAAGCAAATAACTCGATAACTGATCGAGTTACACGAATCAAACAAGAGTAACTTTTTTTTGTAGAATCTAACGCTTTTCCATATTTTATTATTAGTTTGCTAATAGTTCAGCCGAAAAAAATTTTTGCTTAGATTTACTAAACACAACCAAGTATAACTAGCGCCCTCTATTAGCAATGCTAAATTAGAGTCCAAATTGGCAATCCTCATGCAAAAAAAGGTAAAACTGCCAATTTTCAAAAAGAAATTGTGAAAAAATAGAAAGTTATTGCGAAAATCAAAATTCATATTTAAACTTTAAACACCCGGTATCTCGGAAACTATCAATATTTGTATAAGGCATGTTGGGCAGAATCATCATATTTCGAGGTCTGGAATCTACAGTTCAGAGATTGGACATTCTTAATGAATCACCCTGTATACAAGATTAAATAATTATAAATGAGTATAACATGAAATAAGATTAAATATATACATATACACGAACACAACTAAATAAGATTAAATGCAATTTATATACACAAAAGAAACTTATTTACTAAAATAATTCAACAAATCATCCAATAAATCCTTCAAGTCCGGTTTAATTTTCCCGTTGGAATCAATAATTCCCCAAGAAGAATTTGTAATAAGTGCCCATCTATCATCTTCTCCTAAGATGCGTGATTTAAGGGCAGCTCCCACATAATCGGCAGAGATGTCATAAAGCTCTGGTAGAGTTTTTGATTTCATAGCAGGGTTTAATACCCTTGTTTCAAGGGCACTATAACAAGTGATTAAACTCATCAGACTTGTTATGTCCTCCATTGATAAATCCCCTTGTTCTACTTGTGGGATAAGTGAGGCAACTGCATTGCACATTAATGATCTGGGAAAAGTAATGTTGGAATAGGGAGTAAAATCACTGATTAAGATCGGTCTTGGCAACTTCTCTTCCGTTGTTTGTTGCAATATTCCCAGGATTACAACAGGGAAACTTGCTGCAACCCTGGAAAGATTGATCACAGATTCTTTGGCATCCTTGACACTTGATACGAGGTTGTACTTTTTAATCAACCTATCCAATTCATGGACACCATTATCAGACATCCTATTTTTCATTTTCATCAGGTTAGTCCCTCTTGCTAAAAAGATGTAAACACAAACGACCATATCAGAGGGTTCATAATTCTTGACGGCAAGTAACTTATCCCTAGTTGCAATAGGATCAAAACCAACGTATTTAACGGATTCAGTTATCCGCTGAACATTAACCTCATGGAAAATCTTGAGGACCTCCTCTAACTTAACCAGCATGCTTTTTTGAGACATATCTTTAGATATAGGAGGTAATTTCTGTGTGGGTCTGGCTGTAGGTTCCCTTTTAGGAGGAGTCCTATGATATGACATACACTTAGATGCTTAATGGAACCACACAAATGATGATGTAAATGGGAAATAAAGATGATAACACACTTCAAAGTTCAACTCAATTCAGATTTATTTTAGAAAACTATTATAATTGCAGGTCTTTGTGTATTTGGAATTTCACTCTACCCACAACATTCAGTCTAGTTAGTCATTCTAGATCAATAAGGCATGCATCCCTGTAGTTTTTCCTAACCTCTTTTGTATATCGGACAGGTTATACTCTCCCTCCACTCCCTTGGGAATCTTTCCCCCTTCGAAATTTTGTTTGTAATCCCTCTTTTATAACCCCCCTCCCCCACAATATATCAACAAAACTATTCGTTTCCTGATGAAGCAAGCATGCTTAACAATTTTCATTTTACTGAAAAATTTGGAAGATTGTTTACCACTATGTAACTAAGATAATAAACAAATGCATGCTTTAAAAGTTCCTAACCCACCCAGATGGTCGTGGTGGCGCTCTGAAGAGCACCCAGTCGGTTAACAGCTCTCTGGCGCAGTGTTTTCTTAAAATGCGCATTCGATGGAAAAGTGCGCAACGATGTCGAATGGCTTTCGTACTTCCAAAAAGACGACGTTGTGGCACTTGCCCTCCAATACACGTGTCCGGATGTAGCCAGGAGACCCTCTGGATGATGGTAATCCAGGTGCATCACACTAGAAAGACGCTTGACAAGAATGCGATGCATTAAGTGTTGTGATGCGGAACCGATCATAATGGGATTACAGAATCAAGTTACTACCAATATAGAGTTGTTAGAAACACACTATGCAATAAGCGTACACATTGAGTTGGTTACAATTACCGCGGACTGTCCGTCTGCCAAATGGCGACGAAATAGTTAATCCAAAGAATGCTCAAATTAAGTTTGCCTCCAATCGCACTATGAAATAAACCAAAAGGAGGTAAAATTTTGTGGGTCAATTTAAAAATCTTTACTTACAAGTAAATAAAGCGAAAGCTGGTGTTTACAGAAGATAATGTGCATTTAGTGCGCCTCCCTGTATATGTCACAGCAACGGAATGTTAAAGACGCAAATCCTATTTACAATTTTATGAACTAAAAAATTAGTTTGCATGTTAATAACGTAAACTTGCGTCAATTTGTATGCACGCGTTACTAAACAAGCAAAACAAATAATTTAAGCATCTGCCGATTGAAAAATCTAGTTAAATGAACATACACAATGCTGCATTTGTATAATGTTAAGTTAAATAGCTATTAGTCATCTCGGAACTGTGTGCGGCGTAATAATTTTCTCTACTTAAAAATGGAAAGGAATTTGGATTAAAATAGTCATTTATGTTAACTGAGTATGAACGTTGTGAAGAGTTGTGTTAGTTGCATGGTTGCTTCTTTAATCCCGTATTCTAGAATAGAACTGTGAAAAGGGAGGAAGGTATTTTTAGAGTTCCTGTCACCAAAGCGACTTCAAGAAGTTTCTCTAATGTCCACTAACAAGGTAGTATCATCTTTGGGGAAATTCTCTATCCTTTTTTCCACTTGATTTTCTCTCAAATACGGTTTACTTCATGAAGTTTCTACAACTTTCTTTTGCTTACCTTTGCAATGATCACTAACGTGTGCCACGTTTGCAGTATTATGTAGTAACTGATTATTTTAATTGCAGTTTGGACGCCAGAGGGGGTCCACTAAGTGAAGCATCGCATTTAGCAATGTCCGACGAATTAGGCTCACGATCCTATTTTATAATTGACGATCAACCATCCAAAGCTCGCCTCAGAATTCAAAATATCAGCGCGGAAGATGAAGGAGTATTTCGATGTCGCGTCGATTTCATTAACTCTCCGACACGCAACTTTAAAGTTAACCTAACTTTAGTAGGTCAGAGTTTTAACTCACTTTACTTCTTTTAAAATCGATATTTGAATCACAAAAGTTATTGTTGAGATGCGCTTACAAAACAAAAATTTGCATTTTAAAGAGATTTTTTATTATACTTCTTTATTGTTTACCTATTTTCTTACAGTGCAGCCATCTCAACCGAAAGTCTTTGACGTTGAAGGTAAAGAGGTTATCTCAGATGCCGGTCCTTTTTTAGAAGGACGCGAACTGTTTTTGTCTTGTCAAGTAAATGGAGGTAAATCACGAATGTGCGTTTAGTTCGTGCTAATTTACATAAGTTTTTTTTTAGGTCGACCTCGTCCATCAGTCACTTGGTGGCATAATGGAATTGTTTTGGATGGTGTTATTGACTCATCATTAGAATCCTATAAAATTGTTAACGATTTGGTAATATCCCGCCTACCTCGAAATTTTTATGGCAGCCATCTGGAGTGTAGAGCATCATCATCTCACCTTGCAGGGGATATCATACGAAAAATGTTCCTAAAAGTCTACCGTAAGTATGATCCCCAAACTAACAAAACTGTCACACTAATATTTAGTGGGGCAAATGAATCATATTTTAAACACAAATTGTTTGCAGTTTTATCCAATTTTGCTTTGTTGTAAAGTTATTTTGAGATTTATCGTAACGTTATTGAAATTTCTGTCACATATGATTTATGAATTAATTTTACTGGATTTAAATTGATATAAATGTAGGATTTTGGAACGTGTAGTCCGAATATTGAAACAAAATTTAATCTTGTAACGATACCTAATGTAAATAATGGAAGAGCTTGTATAGTACGCGTGATATATAAGTTTTTATTCGCGCAAAATGACTTACAAAGAGTAATTTATCGAAAGAACAAATTAGGCCCGTCAGTTCATTTTAACCTAAACTCAACAACCACTATAAAAATAAATTATTCGCTTAAACTGCTCCCCACTGGATAGCCATGCAATAAACAACGGAAGGAATGTTTAACGAATTGAATCCGATTTGAAAGCACACACATTAAAAACAGGTGAACAACGTAGAAGAAAATCGTTCTACTAAATTAAACGGTTGTCGAGATGAAATTTTAACCCTTTTCATAATTTTACAGTGAAACCCAACAAGGTAAAGATTGTTTCTCCTAACGATCTACTCTCTGTCAACAAGGTGCATACGATACGTTGTGAAACTTCAGGCTCCTCGCCTCCTGCCAAGCTTTCGTGGTTTCTTGGTGGTAAACCTATAAAAAGCTCAACATTGACGGTAAGTAATTTTACTTGATAAAATTTTAATTTTTGTATTGGTGTCTATAACACGAGGAACTTGAACTGAAGCTAATTAATTTACTTGCTGCTTGAAGGGGGCTTTAACGATATAAATTGAGAATGCATCGGAAACGTATTAGGGTTCTGATGAATCCTAATATAATAACCTTTCAGAAATTAAATTCGATATTGACTCATTAATTCGACTAAAATAGAAATAAAGCTGAATCATGTTTAAAGTTTACCTTTAGGTTATATAAAATGTGTGTCATTTAACATAGTAAAAGTCTCCGCGTGCTGAAGGCAAACTTCCTGCGATGTTTTAAAAATATCTACCGGAAACGGTGGTACATCAGTTTTTCTGCTACATAATTTCTCCTGCAACTTTAACTTTTTACCCTTTTTTTTACAAAAAAATTTAATAATCGGAATTTTATAGCTTTCTTTTTTTGATACTTATTGAGGGGTATATTGTACGTTAGTGCCGCGTTTTTATCGAGTTGTACGCGTTAAATTTTTATTGAAGTGGTACTAAAGCAGAAAAGGCAAGAGGCTGAAAACAAAGGATTTACTAAACGACAAAAATTACGAAAACTTCAACATCAAGTTTAAATGAGTGTTCCTCACAATAAAAGATGTGTTCGCCATTGCCTTGCAAACATTATTTTCCTAATGGTGGACACGTGCAAGAATTCAGTTCCTGCTTTGGTCCTAAAAGTAAAAGGTAAACGTAAACTAAAGATGAATTCATATTTAGCGTCTTAGTTTTGAAGACGCCATTCATTCACTACACTCTGTAGATAATATGGTTTGATCCCCAAAAAATTGCTACAAAAGGTTTCTTAACGATATTACATATTCTGTGGGCACAATTGTGCAATTGCGAATCAAAAGTTGACTATCGCTTCTAATTCGGCTCCTTAATTTTCTTTCTTCATCTTGCAAGAAACAAAAACTTATTGATCTAGATTAAAAAAAGCAGACGTACAGCATAGCTAAAGTTTTCAAAGTCTCATAATGAATACAGAGGACAGACATTTTAATTGTTCTTTTCTGCCCAACACGAACAAAATTCCTAATAAAATCATTGACACAAGATAAGTACTAGATAGTGTAGTCGTACTTGCAGACTATGACACAACGCGCTACACTTATTCGGATAATCAATCGTTAAAATTACTTGACTGATTGCAATTTTCAAATATTAAACGCACTTATAAGTTTACATTCATTTTACTTCTTTTAGTTCTTTTACACTGGAAAGACTACAAAATGTATCATAGTCTAACGGCCCTACAAGTTATATTTACAATTTTTGGAAAATCTTGTCTTAAGTCACACTCAAAATGTTTGTTGGTTTACAATTGCGAATTAGAAAAGGAACCTAACTTAAAGCAAATATGTCTTAGTAGTAACATATGTAACAAAAATTTTGGCAAAAAATTCACTGCCTAATTTGTTCCCTTTAAAACGAAATGATCAAGTCATCAGTGGAAATAAAAAGCGAGTTTATCTTGTTTGTTTACCGGATTGTCATATTATAAGTTTACCAAAATGTGATACAAGTTAGAATTACGAAAAGGTATTTATAATTTGGTTGGCAAAATTGCCAAACGTGATATTGTGAACATTTACAAAACTCAGAATGTATCTGTTAGAACAATTTTCCGCACTATAAAAGATTGTGAAGAAGGTATCCCATGTGTTAATCTTTCTAAAAGTGGCCGTCCTCGAGTTTTGACTGATATAAGAGCTCAAAGACTCGTGGAGAGTACGACAAACAGAACTGGCACATCAAGTAGAAAATTGGGTCGTAGATTTCATGTGTCACACATGACTGCGAGCAGAACACTATCCAAGAGGCGACTTAAATTACAGAAAAAGACAAAAATTTCCAAAATATACCGTTGCGTAACTAGAAGGGATACCGAGGTGCTGTAGAGCTCGACTTCAACACTTCCTAAGCAATAAAATCATAGTTATGGACGACGAAAAGTATTTTACCCTTTCAAATTCAAAAGTGAAAGGGAGTGACCAAGGTGTTGGCTTGGTGTGCAATATGCGAAACTGGAATTTCAAGGACATATATCGGACATCTAGGAGGTGAAGCAGTTGATGCCAATGGTTACACCCAAAAATATACGCCCAAATTATTGCAGTTCATCGAAACACACCATAACAACCAGCCAGACTTAGCATTGAGAACGACAAGGGAGTGGTTAACAAGGAATACATCCCTTTTGTCGCCAAAGAAGGTAAACGGTTCGGCAAGCGCGCCCTATTGAAAATTTGTGGGCACTACTTACTAGAAAAGTGGTATGGTAATGGTTGGGAACCGTACAACGAAGAGGGATCTACCAGAAGATTCGCGAAATTGATACTCTAATTATCCCGAGTCTAACACGACAAATTCGACGCAAATTGCGTGCTATCGAAACACACGGCCCCTTTATCTGTTATTTAAAAGTTTGTTACTAACGAGAAGTAATTTTTGATTGATAGACTAAAAGAGTTTAAATTGATTTGGACTATTGTTGGTAGATTGCAACGTACTTACCGTTTACTACTAAATGTACCTGCTTATCATAAAGCTAAGCTAAGAAACTGGTTTGTTTTCGAAATATCATTTCTACATTTCATTTAGCTCTCAACGAGAGTTATCAAACAATTCTCTATGTGATTTAACACAGCAGGTCTTTTTCAGTTGCATAAAACTTAAATTACCTACCAAACAAAAGCTCAAAATTCAAAGAAACATACTGTCCATCCACTAATATATTTAAATGATAAAACAGTAGTACGGCCAGCTGGTCCAAAATTGTTCACATGTTTCTCTACTGGAACATGCATATCCAACTGCGAAAGTATTCGCAGTATTCATCCCTCACTTACGTTTATCATTCCAATGCATTCGTTTAGAAATCTGGAAACAGTGGTTTCTAAAACTTCACATAATTCTGCTAATTGTCTTTTCTTGAGTCTTGGATCTCGCTATGCAAAAAACAGTTGGTTTTTTAATAAAACGAAAGTGGTTGCTTGGGATGGAAAGTCTCATCAATGTGTGCCAGTTATGACCAGAAAGCCTTTTTCAAATGATAATGTGGTTATACCAACTGCAAACAGAACTACATCGGCGAACTTTTGGGAAACTTCTCTGGTTGTTAAAGCAATACACCTGATACGATTACATCACACTGTTGAGGAATGTTTTGTAACAATTTTTTGAGGGTACAGATGATTTTGTTCTTCAAAACAAAAAGCATAATTCCTTACATCTTTTATGGCGAAAATTATTTTTAAGTACTTGCTGAATATCGGTCACTCTATACTGTTTAATTGGTTTATTTTTCATTACCCAATTTTCGATGACGAGTACTAATACTTCCATGACCTCTATGGAAGGTTATCCGTTTCTCCCATCATAACTGCAATGTTTTCGAGTAATCCTCTAAACAAAATGCAAAATGATCGACCTACAGTCTTCAAGTTCCATTTAGCCTTGTTCTGGGCTTTGGTGTCTTTAGGTATCAGACTACTTACAAGTACATAATACCGTAAGGGAAAAGTCGATCACAAAACCCTTGTTTTGAGACTAGTGGGGCTAACTCATCGCCACTCTCATTTTCTTTTGTTTTAGTGTGTGGTAACATTTCAAAACCAGCCCAGCGGTAATTGTGGAGTACTGTGTGTCTGAAAGGCAGCTCTGCTGTAACTGAAGATTCTAATTACGTTGATCTCTATGCTATCCGTGAGAACTTTCATTGCACTATGCGTTATTTCCACGAATTCTGTCTGGAATGAAAGTTGTCCTAGTGGTGATATTCTTTGGGATAAAAAATATCAGTGTATGTTCTTCCCATTGTTTAAAATCCATCCGTGGATATGATATATTAGGTTGGCATACTACTTTCGCATCATGCGTCTTTATCATAAATTGGAAGACAAGGGACCCGATCCCCCCTCCAATCGCGTGATTATCTAGCCTAGAATTCGACAGTATTTGTGTTATTCAACAGCCTCTTGGTTTTTCAATCGCAAGGCTGCCATCTCGATCTGTACTTTTGCACGTAAAGATCCAGTGGAGGCAAGAGTAGATAATAAGTCATCTTCGTAAGGCAGCTGGTCTTCGCTTAAGAAATGTATTGGTTCTGGAGAGGCTGCTTTTGGGCCACCTGGCGATGACATTTTAGAATGCACTCCAAAGTTAACCGATTACGTGGCGACACTTTCGGAAGCCTCTATTTTGTTTCTTCCGGTTTTATCTGTTTTTATTCCTCTCCATTATTGTGTGATCATCCATTTTTGAACGTTCTTGTATTCTTTCTCGTTAATCGACGCGAGATTTTTGAGAAAATGATTTCAAACTTCTTTATGTTCCACGACAATTTATTTATCCTTTTAAAATTAGTTTTCACATACTCACTTTCTTTCAATTTTTTTGAACGTACCTAAATATCTACATAGTAAATCAATACATTTTTAAAATCTGGTGCGTAAACAAATAGAATATCATACACGGAAAATTAACATATCGTGAAAGATAATTTATGTAAATATTCCTTTGTTGTTTCATGTAAGTAATAAATAAGTGCATTGTAGTTGTTCTTCAAACATGCATCTTTTTTATACAGATAAAATGCTTTAATTCACTTCTTAACACCTTCAGATGTTTTTACGTTGAAAAACAGTGCTCCAGATACGAATTTTTAATAATGACACTGTCAGTATTTATACTATAGTATGAAACGCTTTGTGTCCGATTAAATCTTTAAAATTTACAAGACAGCTTATAAAAACTTGCAGTTGATGATAGGAATTGCTTCGGTGGCGAACAAAATCTAGTGAAAAATAGTTATAGTTTTAGCCATTTTGACGATAGAAGGTTCTTCTGTAATATTTCGATGCTACGCATGTTACTATCTCGTCGTCATTCATATTGGTTTCTTTCTTTTGAATGATCTACTGATATTGAACCCTACACGGTCGATTGGTTTTTGTATCTTTACCATTTATGTTAGCGTTCTGTGAAGTTTTGTATGGCGTTCTTTGCTCCCCTTGTTCTGCTTGTATGTTTTTAACATATATACGTTTCCTTCTTTGTTAATTTCTTTTTCATGGCGACTGATTTTGGGAAAGTTCGAAATTAATTGCGATTGCTTTTCGCCCCAAAGTGTCGAGTACTGTTGTTGAATCAACATATTCAAAGATAAACATTGTTTGTTAACTTATTTCAATTTTTGTTAACATCATATTATAATTATATTGATCCACATCCATCCATTGATACATTTCTCTCGTGCAGTGTATAGTTAAAATATGTATGTATAACTATATGATGCTCTTTCTTGTGGTATTCTATTCACGATTTGTTTAAACAAACTCTCAATAAGAAAATTTCCTTTGGGAAGACACATAATCTCAAATAAATGACCTTTTGAACATTACGTTCTGATCTTCACCTCTATGGTGACTGTGAATTGACAGCGGTTCAATTGCAATACTAACTATACTCTGCGTGTTGATTGTAAACTTTCAGTTGTTTGTAGGTTTAAAGTATATTCTCCTCTATGAATTGTCGAATTTGCATTATTGAAGAAAAGGCTTGGTTAAAGCATCTTTGGTGTGACATCGGCGATTGGTAACAGTTTGTGCAAAATCTCGATACACAGAAAATGTCTTGATTGGAAGTAACTATTCCATGCGACCCAAAATTTGCTTGAACACTTGGAGGTGTCAACATCAATCGAAATGCAGATTAGACTGGAACAGAAATAGAAAACTTTGACTGTACTGTAATTGAGCCAAATAGGTACTTAATGAAGTACTGTCCCGTATGAGTCGGAATTTCTTCTAAAAGGATGTAACTGCAGTAACACAAAACATTAAACAGCTTTCCAATTTTCTTGCTTATTTATAGCATAATAAGTAACGACATCAAATCATAAATCTAACACATATTCCAAAACTGCAGGAAGGTGTACGATCATCATTCTGCAAGAGTTGAGCAACTTTTACAGTGTCATCTCTTCCATCGATATTTCGACCTTCATGCTGCCTATTAGACTTTGGTATTACTTTACGAGATTCCAACTTGGGAGTGCATGAAGTCACTTCTGGAATATGGACAGTAAACTGACGAATATGGATTCAGTCACCGACTTAATTCACCTTGGGTGTAACTTGGATACATTACAAATTGCATAATGTCCATATCTTTTAAATTCATTTAAATTTCTGTCTCGACAGTATATATTGAGTAATCTTAAGTTAAAAGCTGGAATCGAACAAATTCTTTTTGTCTTTGACGCTAAAATAATATTTTCGGAATTGCCAAAGTACCCACGGTATTAAAATAAGATTTGTTTTCTCGTGTTTTGCATTACGTGGCATACAAGCTATTGTAATAATGTTTCAAAATTCAACTTCAATAACATAAAATTCCACTTTTTATTGATTAATGTTCCATCACACCCGCTGATGATTTTTCTTAACAACAAATATTGAATTTACAAGTGTTATCTTCCGTGATCATTATTCTTCGTTGGCTGAATCAATAAGAAATAATGTACCCATCTCTATGAACTTTTTAGCATTTCGTTACAATAAATCGAATTAGTTTTATACTTGTTGCCATTTCAGCACCTTTGAGATGATTTTAAAAGATTCCTGTACTTTTTATTACTTTTGTTTTGAGATCCGTAATTTTGTGAAACGCTTGTTGAATATATTCCACCAGGTAATTTTCTAACGTTTCCGCATTGTTGAGAGACATTAACAAATTTTAACAGATCTCCTTTCGTAATCAGTCTTCTTCACTTTCTTTTGCACCTGCAATGAGAAAAGGGAAAAATTCAATACAATCAGAAAAAGGACGGTGATTAGATGTTCAAATTTACCCTCCCATTCCTTAATTTTGTCAATGATCCTCCATTGACGCAATCGTTAAGTCTATGTGCGTCGCCTGTGCACCCCTAACAAAGATGGGAGTATTTCCTTTGTTTGCTATTGTCAAGTCATACGTGGCCATCCATTCTAATATTGTATCTTCTCTCCGTGAGGTTTTCTTCGATGCCCATGCCGGTGGCATATTCGTTAACTGCACCCATTATGTAGCGGTCGGATAGCCGATGGTAGGCTGGTTAATTGAGGACGATATAGAGAAATTATGCAACTATAGCGTCTGCACTTAACTTACTTTGCGATAGCGTGGCATGCTGGCATTTGGGACATAAACTGCCCGCGAGATAGAAAAATTTTGCAGTTATTGCGTCCGTACTTCACTTATTCATTCAGTACCTATAGCAGATTGGTATTTACGACGGCTACGACAGTGACAACAAACACGTGATTACTAAAATATTTGAAAGCATGGATTCATTGCCGACAGATTTTCAGTATTATAAAACTGACACACTGACAGTACTACGATTAGGACGATGTTTAGAGACAAAGAAGCAGTAGAGGTAAGCGATATAGATAGTTTACAAACAAGCAGGTTTATTTTATTTCCGCGAAAAAGCATGATGTGCATATCATGACGTAAATATACAGTGAGTTTCAGTTAAGACTGACTATAGGGAATTTACATAGTATATTTTCGACCACGTGTTAGGCTGTTTATACGAAACATTCGAAGGAAAAGTAGTTTTGGGGTATAATGTACTACATGGTGACCCAACGATAGAGTATACATAGGTATTAAGTTTTTGCTTTCCTGTTATTATTTATATGGAAACTGATTATTTGCCATCGGCTGGATGTACACCAAAAGGACCATATTTTTAAAATAATTGAAAGTTATTCAGGGCGCCTTCAAAAAGTGCGTTCATACATTTTTTTACTATTGTCGTCATTTATTTTCAGGATTGGATTTCAGAATTAGAATCAAAATCGAAAGTAACGTGGCGAATAACGAAAACATTCAATAATAAATGCCTAGGGAGGGAAAACATTTTCAAACGTATTTACCATTGCCACTTCAGTACGAGATCGACTAAAAACAATAAAACCTCTAAGACTCGAAAAAGCAGAAATACAAACTGTCCAGCTACGCTTACAGTGATTATAAAGAGATTCCTAAAAAATACTAAATCCAAATTTAAGGATGATCTTACAGAAGAATGGCCTTGCGTTATAACTTTTAAAGATGGTCATAATCACACTGTTCTTAGTGCTCTAGCCTTGAAAGAAAGACCCATCGGACATGAGACTAAAGCCGCAATATTAGAATTGTTTGAAAAAGGTCATAGTGTTGCATCAGCATATCACACATTCTATTTATCAAAAATGGAAGAATTAGGTGATAGTTATGAAGACTATCTTTTGGATAGGCACTATTTCGCTACAAAAAATGATGGCCGGAAAATTGATACGTTGGATAAAAAAAAAGAAAAGCGCCTCATGCCCTAAACAAATGTATTGAAATGAACGTTCTTCTGGGAGATAATAAATATAAGAAATAACTATATACTTAAGCAGTGAACTGAGTTCACTGTACTTAAGTAATTTTGAATTGGAATTTTTATAAGTTTTGTTTGTTGAAAAATAAAAGTGAAATTAAATTTTTTCAGCCAAAAGTTATTGATATTATTTTATAATAGTCGTAGGTACTTGGTGCAATAAATAATCAAGTTAAGTGCAGACGGTATAGTTGCAAAGTTCATCTATATCATCCGTAGTTAACAAAGCAACGTTCGGCGTTCCGAGCGGTCTATAATGGGTGCAGTTAACGAATATGCATGCCGGTGATACCGCGTTGAAATCACCAACCAGGATGGACCTACCTCTGCCCCAGTGGAGGACATTTTGTCCCAACTCGTCCAGTGACTTGTCCAGCTCCGCACCCGTATCATTTGGCTGAAGGTAAACACTGTATACCCGAACCTCACCAGGCGTAGCAGCACCCGTACCCCCTACTCTGGATTGCTATCTGGTCGCTCACTATTTTAACACCCGCCTTCCCATTGGTATGTCGCACCTCCACATCACTTACCGAGCTACCCATTTCTGAGAGTATCATCATCGATGAGCCACGCTACCTTGCCGTGTGTAGTGCAAGGTCGTACGCCTCCCTTCTGTTGTTCAAATTAATTTGCAACACTGAGATTCCTTTCAGTAAGGTAGTGCTCGTATTGCGCTAATTGGAATGGCGGATGAGCGAAGAACTTCTCATGGACAAAGCGAAGATAGGCGTCTGACGGATTGGGAACAGGGCCTGGAGACAAGTTGGCAGAGGCCTGCTTGTTCGTCTTTGATGCACAACATCAATGGTTGGCCTATTGTGTCGCTGGGTTTAGGGAAAGCTACGTAGGAGTAACGTTCACGAGTAATATCAACAAACTGTCTGTATGTTGCTAAAACGTTTGGATCGATTAAAACAACTGGTATGTCCTGGCCTGGTCTTGCAGGGTATGTGAGTTGGTATTGAATACCATTCCAGTTTGCATAATAAGAGCCAAGAGCATATAGGATTTCACCTATTGGTTGGCGAACGTCGAGGGAGCGCCAAATTGAGATGGGATGTGGAGCACGAGTGCCAGATTGGCTCTCTACTACCTCATGGAGTCTCTTGAGAACAAAAGTTCTCATCGGCCTGGTAAATTGCAGTTCGTTAATCGCGTTGCCAAACATGACACCTGAAACATTCACTAACGTCCTATGGACGGATCGAAATACACGCGCAAAGTTTCCGGGAAGTACTTCGAGTATGACGCGGCGGCGTCGACTCTGTAGTCTCCCGAACTGAAGCCTGACGTCGGCAGATAATATCGGCTGGACTGTCGTTGGGGTGGGGTTTGGGGCTGGGGCTGAGGGCTGATTCTCCATTATAATTAACTGTGGGTAATGGGAACGCCTTGTCTATGGGTAGTGCTGGTTTATAAGAACGGACTAGATGGTGGTGAGTTAGGGTTCCTTGATAGGTTCCAAATCTCGAGCGATTCTGTCACTTGTCGTGAAAGTCTGATGGACATTTCCAATCCAGTAACACTTCATGTAACAATACACTAGTTGAGTTGATCAGTTCGTGAGAAAGGATTATATGCCTTTGAGGTTGATCGTACTCAAGGGTTGAAATGAGCAAATTTTCTACCATTACGGCCTCTTTTTAACCTACTTTTCCAACATTACACAATGTTATATAACGTGTCTACTAGAAACCGGTCTGTGAAGTAAATGACAATATTAGTTTTCAAGTAAAGTTGGAGAGAAAATTTAATTAAGTACCAAATCATTATAATATATGAACGTGATAGAAAATTTCGTTGGTTCAGTAAATCCGATTAATAAAATTTTAACTGAACAGAGGAGAATTGGTTAATTATTACGTCCGCATTTGTACAAACCAACAAATGACATAAGAATGTAGGAATACAACATAAATGCAGATTTAAACTATGAATAATGACGTAACAAATTGCTTAAAACACTATTTAGTGGATATCACTCGTACGAACTGCAGTATCTATATTATATATACCTGAGCTACATAAGTTTTAATTTAACTTAACTGTCTCTTATGAATTTGTAACTGGAAACCCAACGTGTATCTTTTATAAAGTCCAAATGTACAATCCCTTAAGAGGCACTACACTTTTCGAAAGAAAACTGTGTCGTACAAAATATTTACAGAAGGTTTGTTTCAAAAGCGCAACGGTAATAAAATACTGACGATATAAGAATGAATAATTAATGAAAGCTTTACTGAATTCAATAACATTGAAATGTGTAAATAAATGTTGTATTTGATTAAAGGAGGAAGTGACGGATTCGTTTACGACCAGTCTACTAACATTGAACGTTGAAGCAGAGGACGATGGAAAATATCTCGTTTGTCGTGCAGACAATCCGCGGTATCCCGGGGGATCTACTGAAGACCGGAGACAGATACATGTTGCATGTAAGTGCCTTATTACGCCACCTGTTTGGTTAGTTTAGCTCCGACATGTACAAAGCCTAACGTTTATTGGCATTTGAAAGGAAACCTTTAAGGTTTTGTATTTCGGAAGAGGAAATTGTTTTTTATTTCACGTACCGGGTAAATGTAATAAACGTGTATTAGGTAGATAAGTAGTAATGACATCGTAGTTAGTTAATTCGGCAATTCATTTAATAAACTCGTCATGCACAAAACCCCAACTAAGAGCATCGTAACGTATACCTCCCTTAATCCAGTTAGCTGCGGTTGCAAAGTCCAGGACACAGACTGACCTAACATTTGTCACAAGATCCGGTTTAACCGCATAGGCTGAGCTACGACCAAGGGTATCGTTCCTAAAATTTCAATTATTGTTTGCTGTACGTCGGTTGTTTCAAGAAAGGTCCGACAAATTTAATTTTATTTGTATAAGGTCTCGCAATATTTATATTTTGATTACGTTGCACGTTTTAATATTACGCAAACAGCCTGTGTTCCTTTCGATACTTATGAAAAAAAGCAGAAAGCGAAACATGTAAAAAATTCAAACTTTGCACGAAAACAAGTAATTGCTGTAATTTAATATTGAGGGGTTTTACGCAGTTCAGTTGATATCTCCTCAGTATCCCCAATCATTAGCTAAATTGTCTGTGATATTGAGATATATTGCTTGAATATTGCAAGCATCTAAATTAATGTAATGTACACTGTAGGCAGTAGGGCTCCAATCATTTCATATAAAGCTCTTATACTAATGTAAACGATTTTAGAGCTTTTGAAGGAAAACGGTATTCATTGTTAACAACGTTATACATTATTTATAATTTCATTGATTGCTCAAAACACAAAACTGTATTTTGGAGCGAGGAAATATAGGAAAGCTTTAGTGTTTATGTGGTATCGCATTTGCATAATTTACAACCTAATAAATTTACATGAATTTATTTACTCAAAGGGGTGAATATTTTTGTTGCTTCGTTTAATGTAGTTCTTGGTAGCACAAACAGTAATGTGCAAGTCAGGTCGAATTTCTATGTAAATGCTACATTGTCATCTTATAAGCTCTAGAAATGGCAGGATCACGTACTGGAAAACGTTCATTGCTTCGGGATTAGCTCTAACACCATCTTTACAAAGGTTTTTGATGTTACTTTAACCGGGGTGCAAAAGAAATGAAAGTTGGTGTCCGAATTTCCAAAGTGGATAAAAGAAAGGTCAATGTTTCAACATCTACTAGAAATAAAGCTGGTTAGATGTTAATCCTGACTTCTTTTTTGTCTGCTTTTGCTATATATTTTACTTTATAACAGTAATTTTGCGCTTAGAAATGGGCGAAAAAGCATATTTATTTAGAAAGTGATCCTACCCTTGCGTGATTTTCTTTTAACCTTGTCCTAAAGAGATACGAAACTGGTACAACCTTAGTGATCGGAATACAACTGCCGAATTTCTGCAGTCCCGTTTCTAAAACGAGAATCATCTTCAATTCCGTGCAGGTTTACTGAAAAAGAAAGAGCAAGAGCTTTGTTGAAGACATCGCAACGTTAGCATACACTCCTGCTTTTCCAGCTGTATTCCTACAAAATAATTTCGTTTATAAATCTACGTAAAGCGAGCTTTCTTATTATTTTGTGACTTTTACATTTCCACGAAATTAATTTACGTTAACGAAATACGACGTAATAAAATAGAAAATAGCATTATTCCCCTCAAAATTCGAAGTGTGTAAGGAAAAGGGTGCTAATACTTAGTAATTGGTGGTAATTGTTTCAGATCCTCCCAAGGTAGCGGTAAAGTCGGACTCAGGGTTGACGTCTCCAGTTAAGGAAGGAGTTAATGTAGTATTTAAGTGTGAAACTCTAGCTCGTCCCAACCCACACAGTTATAATTGGTACCACGACGTAAGTACATTCAAATTGAAATTTGACTTTTTACAATACTTTTCATATGATCTCTTTGAATTTGTTTTCTTCTCGATATAGAACGTTAATTACAAAGATCCTAGTAACAATTTTAATGCGAATTTCTTCTAGTGTTATGGTAATAACATAACAAAATATGGACTATACGGGGGTAGTTCAAATTTGATATGCGTTTTACTTAATTTCTTTCTACTTGAGTATGAGGAAGGTTCAAATTAAAACAGGAATGTTGCTCTCGAGGCTCAAATAGTTGATGAAATAAAAAACCGTTATTACACATTATGTAATAGACTATCTAGAAGTCTTGTCACCTGTCGTTACTGCTGTCGTGCCTTTGTTCAATCATTTTTGCCATTCACAAAAACAATTCATACCTAAGTTACGCAACGCATTATAATCAAATTTGTAGCAAAAGAAGACTTAAATCCAAGCGAAATCTTGAGGAGACTTTCTGCACAATTTGGAGAAAATACTCTTTTCGTGGTGTAAAAATTTCGTGAAGGGCTCGAAAGTGTAGCCCTATGACGACGTGTAGCCCTATAAGTGGTGTGAAAAAAACAAAATGTTGCTCTTTATAAAAATAATATGAGCGGACGAACTATATCCTTCACTAGGAACCGATTTTTTTTAGAAATTTCAAATTAACTCCCAACTTTGACGCGGTGTATCTCGTAAGCTATTGGTCGCAGGCAAAAGGATGTAGAATTTTATGCTCTACAAGGCTTATAGGAAACTTTTTTCTCTACCACGTACACAGACGGCGCTATTGAACTAAAAGCGCGACGGTGCATGGTTTACCACCCCCACCCTTCGGGCGGCACCATTCCAAGGTCATAAACTAACATATGTTACCAGGGGCCATATGGATATCGTACCAAATTTTATTTCTGTCTGACCTTTTGCAAGGTGTAAGCCTTAATTTTTGTATCCATTGCCTAGACTATCGAGATAAGTGTGGGAAGAGTATCGAACATTGTTGTAAGGTCGGTGCCGAAACTCCTAATCGACGGTTAAAAGTAAAGGCGGATTGGAAGCGTCAACTAGGAGTCTACGTTTGCTCCTCAATCCAAGAGGTCAAGCATGGAATGATGACTTCGCATAAAACACGAAAGGCAAAAACGTACCCTTCAGCAGGGAAAATTATGGTTACCTTGCTTTGGGACGGGACGTTCATGGTCTTATTGTTGTTGATTGTTTTAGAAACAGACTCGCTATTAATTTAATTCTTCCTACTATTATCAATTTCTCTTGCCATACGGACAGTGGCGGCATCTAATTGAAATGTTGTTTATATGATCGCTCAGTTCAGCAGTATCACAAAATACTTCCACATCGTAATATAGAGATGTTATTGTACCTCAAAGAATATGGGTTTGTGCTCAATTTTCAAACCGCACATCGCACTGTAGACATTCACTTTATAATGGTCTCTCCTAAAGTTCGTATGGGTTATTAGCGATCAAGTAGCATTCATTCTGCTAATTAGACGTTTCCAAAAATTAACTGACATTCTGCAATGCAAATCGCCCATCATTTACACTAGTTGTTCTTTACTCTTTGCACGGAAGGAACTTACGTTCTGATTAAGCTTCTGATACTTTTTCATTCAGAAACGTCTCCCCTACAGCGCCAATTTATTGAGACGTTCTCGCACTGGTTTAAATTTAAATGAATAAAATAAAATGTCTTTTAGGGTATAGGGGAGACTAGAATTGTATGTTGTTATCTTTTTTGTTTTGCACATACATGTATAGTACCCGGTAAATTACGCCCTTTAAAATAACTTTGAAATAAAAAGGTTTCTGGGCATAAGCGAAGCGACTTGCTTCAATTCAGTCGCTAAAAATAAACTTTGTTACAGTAGTAAAACGAAGAGTACACATTTGGAATTTGCATGGTCATCAGGAATGACGATTCTTTTGTGACTGGAACAAATTGCATTTTGAATTTATTCTTCTTTTTCTGCAAATACTTTCGTGAGTAAAATTTGTAGTGTTTTTTTTACAAAAATACCATATGCGTTACCTAGTAGAAAGTTTAACTTTTCTTTGTTTCGAAATGCGTAGTTAGAGAATTACTTGAAGATTATTTTCCCGTTTCTGGAATTACTTGAGCTGAAACCAATTTTAGAACATTCCCATCGTTACAGACGTTTCACATCCGTCCAGTGTTGATTAGATCTAAGAGTTGCGATGCGGGTACTGCAGTTTCTGATCTATTCAGTTTCCTCCTCCTCGGGTATGTTTTATGTTTCGTTTTTCAATTGGAAAAATATGGAAGTACGTAGAATTTGTGATTGCTCCAGTATCCTCATAAAGCTTGTGCCACCACAATGTTCCAGTGTCTATTATTTGTAAATTTTGTTTTGGATTATCTTTGGAGTGGCGCAATACTTCTACATCTATTTAC
Organism: Pyrocoelia pectoralis; assembly: GCA_036250285.1. Lineage (NCBI taxonomy): Eukaryota > Metazoa > Arthropoda > Insecta > Coleoptera > Lampyridae > Pyrocoelia > Pyrocoelia pectoralis. The sequence continues at coordinate 31,731,716 of CM070075.1, read as the reverse complement.
TGGCGAGATTCATTATTATATTCAGTGGAAAATGAGACGGAAACGTCTTGTCCTGTTGCGAAAATACTTATTTACGTTTTTTTTATAGTGAAAAACAATCGTTATGAACCAATTGCTCATAATACCATTTATTGCACGACTAATGATTTAATAAAAGGAAATAATTAAAGCGTCCTTACGCAGTTGATTTAATTATTGGAAAGCTTTCCAAAATTTAAGTATACGTGAGCGGTATAATAAAAGTTCGGTATTTTACCCTTACCGATAATCAAATACATTTGCAGTCACTACACTTGTTTTTGTTGAATTTCAATTAAAATTCATTAATATTCTGAAAGAATTTCGGTTTTAATTTTGTTTTTCAATAAGTCATCAAATTGAAGTGCGGTTGAGACATACTTCTATTGATTCGAAAAATGTAACAGCCAACGCTACATTAAATGAAAGGGGTGGAAGGCACGGTTTTCATTTACGTATTTATATTGAAAATGCTGATGAAATTTGTGGGTACTTACCGATAGCAGCCCTTATTTTGAATGCTAAACTTATAAGGGGCTGAATAACAATTGACCATCTTTGTACCGTTTCGGTGTTTCCATTAAGATTTAATTTATGTAAATATATTTTGTGCGCATTTTTTTTCAAGCAAATGCATTCTCTAGTTATTTCTTTTCGAGGTTTAAACTTGACGCATAGAATCAAAATTTTTATTAAATGAAGATTCACTTCTTATACTTAAGAAAGGTTAAGTAATGCTTTTCTTAATAAGAAGTTTCGTTTTAATTTGTTTTCCTCCTGCAGTTAGAAAACCAATTACTGGTTTCCACATTAGCGCTGTATAATTCTCTCTAATAAAGAAGATTAGAATAATTGAATTTTGCGTGAGAACTGAAACATCTTTACTCTCGAAAAGTATAACACTAATCTTGTGTTTAATTAAATATTCAGAACAATTTTTGCTTTTGTACACATATTTTTGCGTTATATATTTTTTCCACTTATATCATTACATAGTTAGTTACGTAATTCCTATTCTTAGTATGTACTTCTAGTTGCAGTCGTTTCATACTAGATTCCTAGAGCATCGTAGTCGAAGGAATTTTCCCATTTCTTTGTGTATCAAACAATGAATTAAGCTTCTCCCATCCACAGCGACAGCATATTGTAAGTTAAGCTCTACGTCTTTAAGTGCTTAAGTGATTGATAGAGGAAATTTCAAACTGTCATGTGAAGAAAAGTATGTATTCCTCCATATATTTTCATCTCGTCTGTTTGCTTTTGGTACCAACCGGGGTTTGGTAACGTAAGCCGCTTTTAAGAATTCCATCGCCGATCGCTTCCATTAATGATTCGTCAAAACCCAATTCTTCGAGTAAGTATTCAACTGATGCTTTGGAGCACAGGCATAACAGTCATTCCACTATTAGATTCATGGGCAGCATTACAGTGGCTGGTGGGCAGCATTGGCCAAATTTCATTGGCGCCATTATCACAAATAAAAATGATTATACTTTTAAAAATCTCATTAAAGTATTCAGACACTCTTAATAGGTCCACAAAAAAGAACGTTTGGTCATTGTTACTTGTCTGTGTTGAAAATATACAATTTAAAAACGAAGGGTCTTTATTTTCTATACGAGTTTGTGCGATTTCTATACGAGTTTGTGCGATTCGGTGTTCTGTAATGAGTTCTTTGGAAACAAAAGTTGTTTCTTGTCTGTCTCATCTGTCATGAGATGTGGGACCATGCTTGTGCCCGTTGACAATTGAGTCGACTACTCCCGTTTTGTCCGTCGCAAGATAACGCAAACCAGGACATGTTGTTTCTATGACTTGAGGATGGTTACGATGCAAAGGAACAACCTAACAATATATCTTCCTTTCTATTCTTTGTTGGGGTGACATCACTGTCCAAGGAAACGTTTATAGTGGATATACGCTATATTGCTTGGTTCGAATTACTGCTTGCAAAGAAGCTTTTGAGTAATAGTTTAGCAACGTCAGTTTTCCCAATGCAGTACCAGAGGAGGTTTCTGAATGCCATGTATACGTCATACCACAACAAAAACAAGAAAATTGCTACTCCATGGAAAAACTCTGTCGCAGTTCCGCTATAGATAAATTTCATGTGTTCGTCGCCGAGTTTCAAGGTTACTCCAAGGAATTTTCCCAACACATCGTTTCAAAATCCTTTTTTGCACTGAAATTCAATTAGCGAAGCTTATTCTCCTTGCAGTAAATGAAGAAAAAAGAAAAATTCTCTTCTTTTGATACATTACAGTCGTGTCTTTCTTCTCGTCGAAGTTTAGTCCCAAACTGTGTTTGTGAAACTGTAGAAAACCGTTGCTCTATTATAAACAAGTGCTAACTTTCGTAGAGCAATTCTGTCTACTTTTGTAGTTTAGGGAATGTGTGGAACCTCAACATGTAAAACAAATATGAAAATGTTTTAAATTGCCAAACTATTGCAACTCACAACACAATAAAGCACACACGAAATAGCACTTAAACAATAATTTATTATAGTTGTTTTTTAATGAAGTTTACAGTTTTAAATGTCTCATATAAAAGGAGAACCTTCTTTGTGTATTATAATAATAACTTTATAATTAACCGTGGACGCGTAGTTGCGATGGTGGTATTGGCAATGGCAGTGCGCTTCTTCTGGTCATTTTACTTTTTGTTTTGTTTTGCAGGTTTTGATAATTTCATTTAGACATCATTGTCATTAGAGATTCGGGGTCTAGGTTTTTATTGCCAGAAGAAATTTCTTCCTTGGCATTATCTATTTTCCGTTTTCGGTACCAGTTGTCTGACAGAATCCTGTTTGATGTGCCTGTGAACCAAATTACCTACACTAGTTTTTCCAGGACATTCTGTTACGTTTATGCGGCCACCATAAACTTCTGGTTTTCTCTTTAGGTGCTTTTCCCCTTGATTCAAGTTGTTTATTGTCGCATATTTCCTTCAATGAATCATTTTGTTCCAGAAACTGATATAGCTTTTCAAATGCACCTAATCGTTCCACTGTTTTTGTTTACATTGAAAGAAAATTTGTCAAAATATGGTCGTTCCTGGTAAAACTAACGGAAGATTTTGGTGTCCCCGCACGTATTTCAAAGTCAGCAGAAAGTCTGAATATATTAATATATTATCAAAAAACTCTATCGCCATGCATTTCGGAAAAACAAGTTACATGGTGCCACATGGAGTTGTGACGTGCATCCCTGATAGAGATTTTGACCTAAAAACGAATTTATGCAACACTCCCAGGAAAACGAAACTAAAAACCTCGTTTTTCTCTATTGCGTTTCCGCACCGTCGACACCTTCCACGACTACTTTTTGCTTTCTCTACAGCAAACATTACTGCACTAACAACTCACGTACCCTGACTGACGTTAAAAGGAGCACTTTAGAATTGTATCTGTCACAAATTTATTCAACTGACATCACAAAACAGAAAACACACACTTTAGAAGAGGAACTGTAATACCAGTAATTAAACATAAATTCTGCGACATCTATCAACTGTTATCGAAACTAAAATATTTTTTTATTATAGTTACCTGTAAATTTGTTGCCTTGACGTTTAACCGCAATCGGTTTGTATTACACCAAGATTCAATGTAGTATATTTGCTCCTGTATGATACGATAATGTTGTAGTGAAGAGATTCTACTATAAAGTTTGAGATTTTCAGTAAACATTAAATGATGAGAGGATATCACAACTGAGATTGTCGTTAATAAATATTAGATAGAGCAGCGGCTCCAAGTTGGACCCCTGAGGTACACCAGAAGTGGCAACAAAAAAATAAGAGGTAAAATCATTAACTGTGACGTATTGTGGACGACTGTATAAACAGGATAAATCTGATTATACAGAACTTCAAAAATCTTAGCAAAGGTCGATAAAATACTATTTGGTCTGTAATTAGATACTAATGCTGGATTATCTGATTTGTGTATTGGACAAATCTTTGCCTACTTTCCACATGTCTGGAAAGCATTGTTGACGAAGAGCAATGTTAAAGATAGTGCACAGTGGGGAGGTAAACACACTTTTGACGGATTTAAGATGAAGTAATGGAATTTTATCATAGCCAGCAGTGTATTGAGTTACATACAGTAAGTATTCGATATTATTCTAACCTCATTTTAAATGTTACACGTTTTCTTTTCAAATTCACCTTGATATTTTCAATTATTTTAATTGACTTGAAAAAGCGAATTTATATTAGCGAAACGTTGTTATACACTTACTGTATGTAACTATGTCTTCGTTCAATACACAAAGAAGATTTTCTCTCATTATGGCAGTGTTACCTATAACCCAATCTCGTTTTATAACGTAACTTACCATTCCGTCAACTCAAAAATATTTCATATTTACGTAGCAAAAATACGCCAATCTTTTGAGACGTTGTCAGATTACATTAAGATTAGCCTGGCTCTTAAAAAATTTATATCGCTGGCCTACAAATTTGGACCCTCACTAGCTCTCCACACAGGGTATAGTTAGCCTTGCCCCTATTAACAAAGTTAAGCCATTTAACCTGTAGGGATGTATGCAAATCTCGATATGGGAGTGATCAAAATTACATACGTTACCGTTACGTTTTCATGAAAATCAATTTTGTAGTGATATATGTGGTGGCAAAGAAGGGATCAGTCGGTGTGTGGTTTGAACTATCACCCATATATGTCGGTAATAACAAAGAGCTAAACCACATCTTTTTGGGAAATGGTAAAATTGCTGAGGTATCTTCCACTCTGGCAAATCTTTTTTTTTAAGCTGGTAGTACTGTCACTGACATCTGTGTGTCAAATTTTATGCCGATATCTGCATTTGTCAATAGTTGCGCACGTGTTTTGTGAACAACAAAATGTCTAATTTATGACACAAACACAAACGACATAGGTCATAGATGGTATTTTCAGTTGAAATTTATTGGCTAACACTACTATAAATGTGGAATCTGAAGGGGTCTTGTTTTAATTTCGAAGTATTACGTATAAGTAGTGTATTCGTCCATCGCTACAAAAAGTGAGTCATGGTTGTTGAACGACTCAAATTCACATTCATTAAATCGATAATCGATTGGTAGGAAGTATTGCGTTTTTCAAAAGGACGTGTTTGTTTTGTTACTTAATGATTCTTTGCGACCAACTAAATCACACCATTTCATTTATATGATTAATGAAATTCCTGTCGCGACAACGCAATTATTTGGGGATCGATTTCTGTGGTTAACTAACCAATCGTCATTCATGTTTAGTCCATTAACTACTTAATAAAAACATTTTATCGATGTGGGAGCTGAAAAGACGTCCATTTGAATCATATCCATAGTGACTGAAATGTTTTATATGCAAATTTTTAATTGTGCCCACCAGTTCAAATCGCCACAATCGAAAATTATTATCGGAAAAATGTCATAAAATTTAAAAAGCGTGAAAATATAATTGAGCGTTGTCGATTAAAAGCTAGCAAGTAATGGATGTAAAATAGGTAACAAGGTTAATTTCTGCAAATTACTTAGTAAATTTCTTCCGCTCTTTTCAATATTGATTTTTCGATGTCATTAATGGTACCGTTCATTATAACACATGATATTTTTCAGTTTACCAAAAAATTTAATTCTTTTTTATTAAAAGCTATTTGAATCAATAGCGTAAAAATAAATATATGCCTTAAAAGAAATGCCGAAGTGCTTCTTGTAATTTGATTTATGTTGCTTTATGTCAACTGCGCTGCTATTAATCACAACGCTAGTCAACTTTTTAAAGTCGTATAGGAAGCGGTATATCTGAAAGAAATTTTATTGCATATACTGCAGCAATAGTCTGTTTTATAACTACCTATTACACCCATTTCTCATACGTTCTCTATACCTAAACGTAGAAAAGCTTTTATGGAAATCGATTATTGTGTCACCATGTCAATGTTAAAATTATTGTATTACGCAAAAGTAAACTTGAACATGTAACAATTTAACATTAAATTCTTAGTCCTGCAGGTCACATACGAGGCTTAGCGCTTTAGTACATATACAGGGTGATTTCTAACCTCCTGACCAAATTGAAAGGGCCACTGGGAGAGATCAAAATAAAGTAATTTTTTTATTAAAATTTTGATCAAATTATAATAATAAGAAAGTTACAATAAGTGTTTATAAAGTTCTTAGATACGTCTTGCGTTTCCTTCAGCAGCTCCATACGCCATAATCATGTCTACGTATTCTTCATTACTGTAATTCACCATTTCAGACGAATTATTGATTTGACATATAATTAACCTACTTAAATTCTGACATTTATGTAATATTGACGTACGTACTGTGCATTTTAAAGAACAATTTAAATAGCCATAATTTTGATCATATAACAATTTTAGTAAAATTTTAACTGAACGTTTATTTAACTTTCAAGTATTTCAAATTTGAATTCAAAATGTAAATTATTACCATGTTTTATAAAAAAGCTCAATAGTTTCGAAGAACTTTAAACACTTGTAACTTTCTTATTACAATTTGATCAAAATTTTATTTAAAAAATAACTTTATTTTGATCTTTCCTAGTTGGCCTTTCAATTTGGTCAGGAGGTTAGAAATCGCCCTGTATTTAAAAATACTTACTGTACACGATTCTTAGATTTTTCAAAATATATTATGAAGAAAATCTTGATTTTAAATTCGAACAATAGTATATTAAGTGCCTAGTCAAGTATGGCATTGTTTTGATCTTGTGCACTAAGAAATATTTTCGTAGCGTGATCCATACGTTTGGAGACTTTTTGGTCTACAACTAACCTATAAATATTTATATATACAGGGTGTCCCAGGTTTAATGTTCAGGACCTTGACATTTTGTAGAAAAACACATTTTAAGGCAGGTTGCTCCTATAAACGTAGTTCTTAAAATTCTTTGTTTCTGAGATACAGGGCGTTAAAGTTTTCTAAAAATTAAAGTTTTTATTTATTTATTTCCAAACTGTGGCAATAATTCAAACCAAAATTGGCACACAAGATACAAGGACAGAGGGCCACATGATTGAAGAATATTTATTTTTTTAATCAACCAGTGGCGGAGATATGGGTAATCCGTTCTACTAATTTGATAAATAAAAAGAGTACGACCCTGAATTAAATATTAGAAATATACTTTTCGATAGAGCATTCAATTCTGAACAAAAAATGTCTCTAGACTTTTTTTCGTTTCTGTTACCGTGCGGCCGCAAACTAGACTTTTGTATTACACGGAAAATGTATTTTGGCTGTGTACAAAAATTATGGTTGCCATGGATCTTATGCTCTGTCCATGTAGGGGACACCGGGGCTGGTTGGACATAGGGGCTCAGTGGTCACTTTCTAATAATTTTTAAATTAATAGTACGATAGCGCTGCCATCTATAAATAAGATGCCAAACGCGGCTACGGATCGGAGCAGCTGATTTAAAACCGTAACGAACGCGACGTCTTCACATAATTCATTGAACCTCGTCTTGTGTTAGAGTGAAAAAAAAATTAGTGCAAGTTTGAACGATAATTCTGCTCGAAATTTACAGGTATGTAGCAATTGTTTTATAACCACTAATATATACAAGCAAATTAGGATTGTCAAATACAATATAACAAGAAATATACTTTGTTTTTAAGAAAACACGATCGAAAAGATAATTTGTTGTTATTGGGGCACAGTGGTCAGGTCAGGTGTGGGGTACAATGGACACTGCTGCAAGACTTTTCAGAGGGGTGACCATTGAACCCCAAATTAAACCAATTATTTTGTTTGTTAATAAAACTCTGGTACTGAGTGCTTGTTTCATTTTAGAGCTGTAAAATGGTTCGCAACAGAAAAAGAAAAACCCAAATAGGAAAAACCGACCCAAATTTGATGTTGGAAGCCGTTAAAAGCACACAAATTGGCGGATTTTCCACAAAACGAGCGTCAACTACATTTGCCATTCCTAGAACAACACTGAAAAGGTACATAGATAAATGTAAAGATCTAGACATTAATTGGGACAATGCAACTCTCGATGATTTACCACCCATGTCACCTAATTATGCAACTCGACAAATATTTGATAGGTATGAAGAGTCTTTATTAGCGAATTATCTGATAAAATGTGCTCAACTCCACCATGGTCTAACACCGAAAGCTGCACGTAAACTTGCGTTTGAATTCGCTAGAGCCAATAAGAAGAGAATGCCTCAAAGTTGGGAGGCAAATAAGTCGGCCGGACAAGACTGGTTAACACTCTTGTTAAAGCGAAACCAAGGCATCGCAATAAGAACCCCTGAGGCTACCTCCCTAGCGAGATCAATGGGATTCAACAGACCTATAGTCACCAAGTTTTTCAATAACCTTGAAGAGTTATATGAAAGATATAATCTTGGACCTACCAATATATATAATATGGATGAAACCGGATTAACAACTACTCAAAATGCTGTAAAAGTTCTTGCTCAAAAAGGATGTAAACAGGTGGGTCAAGTTACCTCGGCTGAGAGAGGCAAAACTATTACGGTGTGTTGTGCCATTAATGCATATGGAAATTCGGTACCACCATTTATGATATTTCCATTTGTAAATTTTAAGCAGCATATGATCAAAGGGGCTCCATATGGAACCGTCGGATTTGCTAATCCATCAGGGTGGATAAATTCAGAATTGTTCATAGAGTGGCTGAAACACTTTATAACTTTTTCAAAGGCTTCAAAGCCTTCTCCAGTATTGCTTATCATGGACAACCATGAAGCTCATATAAGCATCCAGGCAGTAAAATTGGCTAAAGATAGTGGCGTTTTGTTATTGACATTACCACCACATACAAGCCACCGCTTACAACCGCTGGATAAGACTGTGTATGGACCTTTGAAACATTACTACAACGATGCTTGCAGATCGTGGTTAATGGAAAACCCAGGAAAAAGGATCACGCCATATGATATAGCGGAATTGTTAGGAAAAGCATATCCTCTTGCATTTAGTATGAAAAATATAACAGCGGGATTTCGTGCGACAGGAATATTTCCATTTGACAAAAATATATTTCAAGACTGTGACTTTTCCTCAGCCGAAGTAACCGATGTCCCAATGGATCACCACGTAATAGAAGATGACAGTCCATCATTGCCATCGACTTCAAAAACAACTGAGCTTGATGATTATCTGGTCAATTGTAGTCAAACGACCGTTTCAAAGACCGACGCAACTCTTGTCCCAAACACCTCAATTCAGACTACAACATTTTATGGACACTCTACTCCCGAAAAACGGACTGTACTTCCCGATATGCTTCTACCATACCCTAAAGCGACTAAAGAACCTTTGAAGGTGTCCCATAAGCGTAAACGAAAGACAACATCAATTTTAACTGCTACACCAGAAATAAATAGATTGGAAGAAGAGGAAAAGTTAAAAAGATTAAGCTAAAACCTAAGGTGAAAGCCGTTAAAAAAGACATCTCTAAAGAAATGGATGGAAGATATAAGAAAACAAAGAAGAAGGATTTAAGCGAATCTAGTGACAGCGACACAAATGTTACTCTGGCAGACAGTGATGGCGATGTTTCATACTTTGAACTAGAACAACCAGATCCAGTTATTTTAGACATTGCCGATGTTACAAAAAACAGTTTTGTGTTAGTGAAATTTGCCACAAAAAAAACATTCAAATATTATGTAGGTCAAGTCGTAGAGATTCATTCTGGTCAATTAGAGATGACTGTTAATTTTTTAAGCAACCGCGGTAACCATTTTATTTTTCCTACTGTACAAGATCAGTCTACTATAGATTTTGATAACATTGTTATGCATCTTCCTTCTCCAGTTCAGGCTGGTGGAACTGCAAGGGCAAATAGCTTATATCGTTTTAGTATTGATTTACAGTCGTATAACATTGCTTGAATCGTGTATTATGTTATATTAATTAAGTCTCTCCAGTGTTCTATAATGTAATGGTGCATGTCCACCGAGCCCCTTTCATATGTTCAAGGTGCCCCGGTATGGGGCACCTTGGTCATATTTTGCACTTTTCTAAATGTTCTAAATAAAAATGCTTAAAATTATTTTTGAATTTTCTTTCTGTGAAAACTCCATCGCACAAACATGCAGTTGTATTGATACTTTAAAATTAAAGCTGTAAGTCGAATTGTCTTTTTGTTATCATAGTTTTTATGGAAAAGTGACCAAGGTGCCCCGGTCTCCCCTATCTTGTGTGCCAATTTTGGTTTGAATATTTTTAACAGTTCAGAAATAAATAAATAAAACCTTTATTTTTTAGAAAATTGTGACGCACTCTGCATCTCAGAAACAAAGAATTTTACGATCTATGTTTATAGCAGCACCGAGCAACCCACCTTAAAATGTGTTTCTCTACAAAATGTCAAAGTCCTGATCATTACATCTGAGACACCCTGTATATACTAAGAACGTAGGGTACATAACGTTTTTCGTTTTTTCGAATTTCTTCAAATTTGAACATGCAGATGTGTTTCTCGATTTGTACAATTGGGTGCGCTATTGCATCGCTGGAACTCTCTCGATCATTGTAATAGATCCAGGTGAGGTATGTGGTAACAGCTTTGTTCCTAGTTTTGCTTTCAGAGCCTCTTCATAACGGTTATATAGTTCGCTTTGAAATCTTCTTATGGAAACTGTGAAAGCCGTATCGATAAATTCTGCGCTATGAGATGGGTAAATATTTTAAACAAAAAAAGTAGGAGCGTTTCGTTAGAATGGACAAATCTGAACTAATTCATTCATGGGATTTTCCATGGAATGTTAGCACGTGCATCCCAAGGTTTAAATCACACCTTGCCACGTTTCAAGTGTTTTCTGGGTGGCATAGTGACTCATACGTCATAGATTAACCTCTATATTTTCTTTCAAGTCTAGGCCGACCTCAATAAAATCAGGTAAGTGAAAATGTGTCTGTCATCTACAATTGTAACAGTTTACGATGAATTGCACACGAAGGGAATCCTATCTCATCTATAATGACCTTATTTGAATCTTTCCATCCCCGTATATACAGTCCATAAAAAGGCCACACGATTTGAAAATGTAGGTATTCTCACTACGAGTAATAATCATAGTAATTACACTGCTAGTACTGCATTAAAGAGTCATGGTCACATTTCGTTTGATTGACGCTTGTGGAGGGACATTCGCTTTAACAAATGGAACAGAAGGAGAAGAATCTGGAAGAAGGTAAAGAGTATTGGAACAGTAGCGAGTGGTTGTTGAAACTTTTGGGATTATTTTCATGACGTTCTAAGAAACTAAAAGTCAAGAACAGTGGTACTTACAGAATTTATAGACCACAAACTTTGAACAGGAAGAGAAAAATGTTTTGTAACGGAAGTGGCCAAAGCCTGGTTGTCCTTAAGACATGCATCTCTTGTAACAGTCGTTGCTTAACTTTTGCTTAATTTCCTTTTTGTTATGGAGTATGTTTTGCGAAAACTTATTTTAACACTATTTCCACTTCATTACTACTTCTCTACATAACTTTCCCTAATGGTAAAAGGTTTGCACTTTCATTATGCTGATATTGTATCAGAATCCAAAATTCTCCAAACATCTAGTACTCACGATACTATATTATCTACTTCCACGTTGCTAATTTAAAACTTTTTGCACCTTCGGGCGATCTTCCAAAATCTTACGAAGCTGCGGATTCTGCCTTCCCTCCCTCATTTGGTTTCATTTACGATCCCTCCTTTCTGGAAGGACCCACCTAGTCTTTGTACTTATTGGTAACGATCTGAACTTTCTATATACATATAATAGACAAAGGACGATTATGCCTTTACTTTTACATCAAGTTAGCCCCGTGGTTCGGGAGATTCGAACTTGAAAGTCACTTTGTCCTTGTTATTTTATTTCTTGTTCCATACTCAAACAATGTGTGCTGTTGGGAATGAAACCCCTTTAGGTTTCATACTTGGGCTAAGGACGAAAACCGTCTACCTAACAATACCTTAAGACGCACATCAAAGTGTTACATTCCGAGCTATGATCACTTTATCATCGACATAGGATGCCAGTGGTGTGTCCTTAAGCTAAGAAAGGTTGGCAAATGAACATTGAAGAGTTGGTGTCGTTGTCATGTGAAAGGGTTTTTCATATATCCAGGAAGCACGCCAGGATTCTCTTTTTGAGCGTAGTCCTAAGTCGACTACTCTGGTTGCTTGTTGGGTCATGATATGATATTCCCTAAAGTTGCTCTGAGCGTACGTTGACATGATCCACTGTTTGAAGAGAAGTAGGATTTTTTCAGAATTTGAGTTGATGAAAGCGGATTTTATGGGTCTGTCGTTTTACGAAGTCCTCCCTTTTTGGGGTGCTTTAGTGCATTGTTCGATGTGTCGTCGGGGTTTAGTGGGTGGTGTCTGATTTGTGCTTCTGTCTGCTTTAGGTTTCCATGAACTAAGCGGTGTAAGGCACTTCAATGGTTCGACATAGGGCACTGTCTAGTCCTACATTTTGGAGTAGAATAATGTGTAATACATTGGTTGAAAGGTGGGATAGTGTGTATCTGTAAATGATCCTTATGTAGTTCTTGAAATTTCTGTATAGGTTTATACTAAAAGATCATTAAATTCATAAAGGTTATTTTTATTTGTTTCTCACTTAAAGTTTTCTATAAATTTAAATATTTTAAACAGATGTTTACACAACCATTAAGTTAAGACTAAAAATGAGCCGAATAATTTTTCGAACGGGCATTAATTTTCGAAATACTTATAGTCTCCATTATACAAAAATTGTAACGCTCTCAAGTGGGAAGGAGCGCGGGGGATTAATTATCTAACTGTCAAAATAGAATTTATTGTAAGTGTCATTTGTGTGCAGTTAATAATTTGTGTGTTTTAAAATGAATTCGGCAAACACGGCCTGAAATAGTTTCAATATTCGATTTGTTAGTCGAACTTCCTTAATTCTGTAGTATTAAAATTTGTGCCAAAAGAAGTAATTCCTTGTGTGCCTACCAGAAACCGGTCTGTGATCAAAATGAAGCTTTCAAGTAAAATTTGAGACATCAAAGGGAAATATAGTGTAAAATATTTACCATATAAATATTACCAAAATTGTAATTCGTTGCAAGATATCCTTTGATTTCCAATGAACTGTCACATTCTATCTAAGATAAAACTATGATGTAATACAAAGAAATGAATATAACTAGCATAAAGTAACGACCACAGATAGCGTAAAGTACAGAATATGAAAACAAACCAAACAACTATCCAACAATTACTTATCAGTAAGTTATGGTAACAGTAAAAGTGTTTGAAATAGGGCCATTGCCATTTACACATCGTTCAAGAAACTTTTCAGTTTCAGTCTTTATAATCGCTTATCTGAATGCTTTAATGAGTAAGTTTTACCTTTCTTTTCAATATGATAACATGGCAAAGATAGAGCTTTTAAGCTACTTTAAATAATTTTATAACGATTATAATGGATAATAATGGCAGCAAATTTTGATCGTCTTACAAGAAATTAATAAGCAATTCAAAAGAACGTTCATCTTTGTTGTCAATAATCAGCTTACAAACATAAGTATTTTGAAATTGGGTCCTCCCTGTTTCAGACATTTAAAATCGAAGTCTACTTTCACTTTCGAACACTTGAAATGAAATTTAATAAAATTACAATTTATTACGATTCGCAACTTTCGAAAGTTAACCTAAACTAATTGATTTGGCGACTCTTTACGTGGTCCCTAAAATCTATAAATAAAACCTTTCTCTTTTCTCTTCATTTCATAAATTTTTGTGTAATTTGAAGTTCCTTTATCAACTTTCGTCGTCGGTAGTGAACTCGGCATGATGCCTTTTTCCAGTCCATTCCGTTAGCCACTTCAGTTACCGCGACTCGGAACTTTAAGAACACATCATCAAATCGGGAGTCCTCACTCGGTGAAACACATTAAAACGACATCACTCTTAAAAACTAAACAGGCCGGATAGATAATACGATCCAGACAGCTTTGAACCCCCAACACATACATAACTTCCAGCTAGTACTTTTTCTTTTATGAAGTATGTTTTACACTGGGGAAATTTTGAATTTCTTTCTGGGTTATTATGTGTGATGCATTTCCTTTTTATACGTGTTCTTCGTTTTGATAACATAAGATGTAAAATGGAAATAAAGAACATGATATATTCCTTACTCTAGGTTTTATATTTATTATTTATTCTTCTTGCTTTAAACCTTAAATTTTTCCGTTATTTTAACCCGGCGGGCGTGTCGCACGTAATTTGTAGAGTACACGATAAGTCTGCTGGTTTCAGATTTACTTAAAAAAAAGTCGTAAACTGACCACGAAAGTTTTTCAATTACTGCGAACCACTTCTCGTAACCTCTTTGTAAAATATGACGATTTTCGTATTCGTTCGTATGTTTACATAGCACATCAACTTATCTACTTCATTTTTATGGTCTACTCTACGCTATGTACATTGACAAAGCAACGAATTGTGATAGTGAGGGATTGAATCATTGTAGAGCACAGACTATCTCAAATATACCCTGAATTACACGTAGGTACCTACTTCTTTTATACCGAATGAATATATTTTATGGTAGAATGCAAAATCATCAGCTCGATCTTCTAAGAATTATGATTCATGGAATAGTAAAAAAATGCTTGAAAGCTTGACTTGGAAAAGCTTGATAACTCAAGCTTTTCCACAAATAAGCTTGGCTTGGATAATACTTAACCTTGACTTGGTTTTTGTAGGTTTGACTTGATTTTATGTCAGCCTCACACCGTAAAGGATTATCAGGAATGTCTTTATAATAAGTAAATTCTGAAACTACTGAAACTTTTTCGGCACCAATTGGCGTGAACTACCTCTTCATTTAAAAAATCCGGGATCCAACTAGGCTAGTCAAATTAGACAAAAAAAGGGAGTTTATGAAAAACTGATGCTAACTTTATGGGACTTTTTCAGAGTTGTTTGGGAAGTTAAGGAGAGCTTAAATCCAAGTTTGCGTATACCCTAACCCCGTGGGATTTTTTAGAGGGGGGGAGGTAAAAATTTTGATTTCGCTATACTTAACTCGGCAGCAATTGATCGTACAGAAAAAATAAAAAAAGAGTTTTGTAAGTTTGTTCAACCTCTACAAGTTTCCTTTGGACGACTTTTCCCGAAAATTAATATTTAACGATTTATCGTCAAAAAAACAGTAAAAAAAGAAAACTTTTTTGGTCAACAAATAGAATTTGTTCATGAGAAAGTTGTAGAGCTTGAGAAAACGAACAAAATCACCGTGTCAGATTTTTAAGGTCGAAGGCAGCGTCTGAAGGTGCCGGCACCGACGCGGCGGCTAGACGCTGCGACACGCGCTCGGATCTCAGCGCGTTTGTCGCTTATATCTCTGTGCAAAGGAATCGAAATGAAAATTAAACTTGAAGAGGGTGAATATATACCGGGTGAATGAGTTTTTTCTGTACGATCAATTGCTGCCGAGTTAAAGCGAAATCAAAATTAACCCCCCCCCCCCCGAGTCCCACGGGGTCTGGGTATACGCAAACTTGGATTTAACCTCTCCTTAACTTCCCAAACAAAGTTGGCGCATAGCATCTATATTTTCCTGGGTTTCCTTCTTCTAGTATCGTCTTTGAGACTGTTGCACCCACGTTGAATTTTTTCTATTATTAACCTAGGTTTCGTAACTTTTCAAATACAAGCTTTTAGATTTTTGGGGCAGTAGTTCGTCGGTTAACTGCTCCGCAGCTTCCCGCATTTCAGGCAGTATACAATAATTTCCATATTCAAAAAAGCACCCAAACACGATAATTACCAATGTTGTTTGAAAATAAGTTTTATTAATGGAAATTTCAATCTTCATCAGACTACTTGATTTTTGCATTATTAGTGGAAAGGCGAATTTGCATTCCTGTGCTATCTAGTTGATAAGTTTTTTTTTAATTTTTGTCTTAAATTTGGCTAGTAGTGGGAAAAATTGTATATACACCACGGTGGTGAAGACATTTATAAGCCTCGCACCTTATTCCCCTCGGGCCAAAGCCCGCCGTGAAATAATCTTGGTGCTCGGTCAATAATAACAGTCTTCACCACCTTGGTGTATAATACACTATTGTGACAGAGTATTATAAACAATAACAATAACTTTAAGAAATTGGATAATTTTTTTAAATAATTTACGTATATCTGAATGTGAATACCTAGCAAAATTCGTTTACTTAAATTTTCGTTCCAAATTTAACTTCATACTTTGTTCTAAATATTTTATAGCAAACTGCCTGTCCTAAAGAAAAAAATATCTGCTTTGTCATCAAAAGTTTGGGAAACTTTTCATAAGTGCTATGATAAATTCTTATTTGACAGGAATGTAATAATTTAGTCTAGAAACATTATTTACCGTCTAAAAAATAAATTACCACCTTCATTACCTTTGCATTTAGCCGCTGGTTTAAGAGTAGTCATATTTTTAATAAATTTATTGTTATTATAAGTCTACAAAATGAGAAGAACATCTGATAAAGAGTTAGATCATATTCAATTTAATATTTATTTGGGAAACTTTCTGGTAGAATCAGCAAGAGAACCATATTTTTTTGTGTTTACTTCAAAAGATAATGAATTACTATTGTATTAAAGATGGTTTAGGTCACAATAATAAATATTTATTATGGAAGGGAACAACAAATGTTATTTTTATTGAAAAAGTCTGTGCGAATATTTCCGTAAGCAGGATGTCATGATTGCCTTGAAAGTTTTAAATTATTTGAAAAAAATGTATTATTGCTCGAATTTGAAAATGTTTACTGGAACAAACAAATATATCGAAATGTTAATTAAGTTCGTGGTGGGACGTTGATGTTATTTAAATGGAAATTTTAATGCGGTAAAAAAATTTACGAATTTTGAAAAGGAAAAATACGAAAGTTAAATGAAGTAAACCTTTGTTGACGAAGTATCAAAGTTTACAAACATCAAACCTTCCAAATAAAGTGAACAAACAACTGCTTGTATACCCTACATAAAAACATGTTAAGAGGGAATGTATGCAGGTTTGTGATGTGTAGCGTCGTACAGGGGAGGAAGTTGGTGGTTGGTAATATCTATATTTGATTTTCTCGCGAGTGATTTCATTGAAGAGGTTGCGCAAGGATGTGTGCATTTTACGTGAAGTGTTGAGTGCCCTATTCAATATCTGTCAATAGCCGATACCCTGTATGGGATGAATACGACAAAGGATATTGGAACGAAAGGAGATAAAAACGTTTTTCTAAAAAACAAAACGTAACGAATTTCGTATCGATTTACCGATTAGAAGTAGTCACTTTCCACCTGTTCCATTCCCGATCTCTCAAAATGCTAAAGGAAGTTATTTTTCCGTGGGGAAAACTATATCAGCCAACTGTTTTACAATCTATTTATATTCATCGAAATTTCATATTATTAGGCATTATCACGTTTCTTTTATTTGAACCTTATTTCGTATTGGATTCATTTAAGTTTCATACGTTTCTTCTACACAAAAAGGCAGTAGTGATGCGAGGAATACACAAAATGGTTCTTTAATTTAAAAGCATGCAGAAATGCAATATTAATAACAAACATTATATGTACTTAAAAATACATTACCTAGATTGTTAGAAAGTGTGATTAACGTTTTGTTTATACGATTTTCACATTTAATAAAACGTTAGAAGGTCGTCTACTAGCGGTTGGCGAGACTACCTGTCTGTTGGGACCCCAAATACTCATTCTTAAGCCCCTTAGGATAATTGACATTAACGTAAAAGTGGAAGTTGGGGAAATCCAGTGGTGTCAAAGTGATTACACCAAATTTTTAAATTAATGATGACTCTTCTAGTGAAAGTGATGACGAATATTATGACAGTGAATAACGTGAAAACAGCAAATGTTAATTAGTAGCCCTTATCTATGTATGTAGTAGTTTGTATAATAGCATCTAATAAAAAATAAAAAACCTGTTAATTTCAAAATTTGGTGTAATCACTGTAACGCCACTAGATTTCCTCAACGTGCATTTTTACGTTAATGTCCATTATCCTAAGAAGCTTCAGAATAAGTATTTAGGGACTCAACAGCCAGGTAGTTTCACCAACCGCTAGTAGATCGACCTTCTACTTACATCCTAGTGTACACATTTCTCTGTCAGTATACTTCACAAATAGGGTGGGTTGAGTACTTGCATTTTAAATAATGTGACACATCTATTATTGAACAACAAATGTCTTATTTCAACATTTAGCCTAATGTCTCTTAAAATTTGACAATCTGTAAAAAATTTTACAGAAAAAACATAGTTAGTAGAAATATAAATTTATATAAGTAAAATATTACCTAAAGATCAAATTATCACTAACAATATAATTTGTAATAATATATACAAGTAATTTCACTATTTTTTTTAATTTTAAATATAATCCGATGCTTTTCGACACTTTACTTTCATAAGGAATGTCAGAAGGTCCTTCAATCACATCTTGATCCAGTTGTTGGTTATTCGTTTTCATTTTCTGCTACTAAGCTGAAAAGGAACAGAATAATTGTGCCATTATTAGTTACAATTAGTGGAATCGTTTGGCTTTATTAAATAATAATAAATTATTTTTTGGTTTTTTGTACAGTCCATAAACATCAAATAAACTGAAACTCACAATATAAGTAGGTTATTCTTACAAGAGTTATAATTATAATCTTGGTGTAAGAAATATCAGAGAAAAAAAATACGACATTATAACAGATAAGTATAGTTTATATATGATGGTCTGTTGAACTCAATTTTTAATTTTGGGGATTGTTCAAAAACTCATATCCACGTCAATGGCCAAGAGGCGCGCTAATGACAGTTTTACGTGATATCAAAGATAGTCGGTGAATTAAGCACATTTTATCAATTTCCTCAAAGTTTGGTACTTTAAAAAATCATATTTGAAACCGGCAGTGGTGGCAAATAAAGTTTACGTAAAATACTTCAGAGTTTGTCAAGATTTGGCGATGAGCTGATCTAAGCCAATGAAACAGTGTGACGGTTTTGAAATTTAGAAACATACCAACAGAGTGTGCTGCTTTCCTTTTTTTAAATAGGACTTTTTAGCATGCGATTTCAAAGCATACAAAGAAATCACACATTTAGCAAAAAAATCTGGTTGCCTTTAAGATTTTTATCGCGATTCGTGCTTTAAAAAAAATTGAAATATCATTTAAGAAAAGGAAATGTCAACCAAGCTTAAGCTTTAGGCAAAGAATACTTTGCTTTAGGTAGTAAATTACTACTCTCTCAGTTATCTTACCTTCGACTGTCCACTGTAATGTACAATTTTCTTACGATGTTTTTCCGACTCGGCATGAGACTTTATTGTTGCAATTCTACTTAAAAGCGTTTTCACTTTTTTTATCTATAGCCAACCAAGAAGAGAATTCAGGGTTTTGTTCCCAGTTTGCCCTGTATTTCTGTTCGTATTTGCGTTTCATCTTTTAAAATAATTGCGCCGTACCGAACCACAGTGTTCCAGACAATAAAATAAAACAGAAATATAAACAATCAAATTAAGAATACCCTGATGGCTGTGGCAATTGGCAAACATTCATTCATTCACTATGCAGGGCAGAGAAATGAGAATGTGCGATGAAATTTCAAACGTAAGCAATTCAAAAATATGCAACTTGTAATGAAAAATAATGCATATTACGCCAGTTTCATTATATGATAATCTGTTATGACACATATCAAATTTATTTTTTCAACGCTACTAAAAACGCAAATAAATTAATCATCAAGTAATTTATAGTAATAAGCAAAAAATACCAATAACAAAATAGTTATAATTCTACCAATATTATACATTTTATTATACATTTTGGCAATGTACTAAAACTATACTAATATCACTCTGCAGTCCGCAAATATACGAATTTAGTACTGGAAATACCAAAAACGGTCACACTGCAATGAAAACATTTATCACTTCTTGCCATGAAGTTAATATTTATGCTTTCTCCCTCTATCCTCAATTATTCCTAAAAAATAATTTATCTTATTACACATTAAAAATAAAAATTAAGGAGACATACCTGGATACCATGTGTCACGGTAGATTGCTGCTACCCATTTATTCTTTATGTATGATCCTATACGTGAAATGTTACAGTTGAAATTTCAGCTTCGGGCAGGGAAATACATCAATGTTGATGGACGTTGAAGTCTTATACTCGACAATACAAGATGAGCACCCGCATGCAGATTACTGATGTTTAATTATTAATAATGAAGTAAAGTCATGCTTTGACGGCAAAATAATTGAAATGCTCCGCTTGGACCAATTTCAAAAGTCTGGTAACAGTGTGATTCAGCTCTGTAATTGCTAGGTTACCTGTTACCCTGTTTTCGTTTTTGCAATTGTCAAAAAATCTAAACATTTATGAAGTTACTCTAATTAATTCGATGTAGCTCGAATATTTGTCAAATATCGATTCTGCCGTAAATGTTACTAATGAAATTGCCTTTTATTTTAACTCGGTGATATGTTCTGCCATATTTTCCTTACCGATATCGTGTTTGTTTCAATTGGGCATGTGAATTTGTGTCAACCAATTGGTTCCCTCCTACCATAATTTCGAATCCTTCAATTCCATTTAGCACCTCGCGATACTAAATCGACAGGATTTTCCTTGGTGGAAATGTGATTCCATTTCCCTTTTTTTAACCACTGAATTTGCACTATTCGGTTTGACACGAACGTTTTCAATGTTGATGGGTCCGTTTGTATCCATGTTAACACTATGGTCGAGTCTGACCAGTAAAATATTTTGTTGATATTCATCTCTAACGCCCTTTCGACTTAATTTCCAATCGTGGAACCGTGATGGTTTTAATTGGGAAAACGCGCGATCTCGAGCACGCCAACCTTACCGATACCTCGCCATTTGTATTTTGCAACCTGATGTATATGCATGCCCCGTACGCTGACATTGACGCATCACAGAACCATTGACTACAGAACCCATGTATATGTACGTACTTGTGCGCTGTTAAATAGTAACCTTCGCGTAATCGCGATCAAGCTTAAATATTTTAATTCAGTGTGCATTACCTTGACTGGTTTCCAAAATAATGAATTGTTCTACGTTGGAACACTTTGTGATGTTATTTAACACGATATTGGACAATTAGGCATCCATTGGCGAAGATTAAAACCGGCACTGCTCATCATCATATGAATATTTTGAATTAATACTCGGGCCTGCTTGAATCTTTCGCACCCTGTCATTAAATTGTCTACATAAAAATCTTTCGTATATTATCTTGCTTTCTGCTGGAAATGAATGAATATTATCTAACGCAACTTGCTGTGGCACCTTGTGGTTGTGGCCAAGAAGCTTTGATGCCGTGCCATATGGAACGGTATTAAATTTAAATTTCTGCCTACCCGTCAAACAATTCTTTGTAGGGGACGCTGCGACTCGGAGATATTAATTTGGCGATACATTTTTGCAATATCCGTCATTATGATTACATTGTGCTTACGCAATCGTGTAATTTGAGAATAGGTCATCCTGAATGGTGGGGCCAACCTTCAAGATGTCGTTTAGTGACAACCCAGAGGAGGTCCTACATGACGCGTCGAAAACGACCTTACATTTAGTTGTTAAATTTGATTCCTTTATTACGCAGGATGGGCTAGATAATAAACTAGACCTGATTCCTCGGAACCTTCGTCATGTGGTCGAATTCTATGTATTCTTCCATGAACTTGTATTGTCCATAGTCTCAATTGCACTCTAAATACTTGTTGACATCCGTAGAGGAACCAACCCCAATCAATTAGTTATCACTTGATATACCGGGTGAGTCATTTAACCTGGAATTTGAAATATCTCGAAAAATACGCATTGTATAGAAAAATGTGCCGAATGAAAACTTGAATATCTTCGAGGGGGAAATTCGTTAGTACTAAATTACACCCTCACCCCCACCCCCTGTAGGCGGGGCGGGGGGTAAATTGGAAATCTTAAATAGGAACCTCTATTTTTTATCGCAGATTCGGATTTTACGTCGAAAATTACGTACGATTTGTCAGAAACATTTTTTTCGATTCGCGACAGAGGGCGCTGTAATCGCAAGAAATGGTGCAGAAGCATTGAGTAATAATATTACTCAATGGCAGGTCAAAAAATAGATAAACACGTATTTAAGATTCGACAGGTTATTCAATGATGTTAGGGTTGCCCTCCCCTCTACTGCAGGTGTGGGGGGGGGGGGGTGTTTGGTGAATGAGGACGTAATAGTTTTATGTTGCATTTGGAGTGCTTGATTAACGTGAATCCCCTTGCCCCTCACTAATGAAGTCAATCAATGCGCCTCGAAATGGTGACCTTGAACTTGAACAACCTGGACAGAAGCGTTCGTCTGTCGAATCTTACTAAATACGTGTTTATATGTTTTTGATTTCTGCTCC
Organism: Pyrocoelia pectoralis; assembly: GCA_036250285.1. NCBI lineage: Eukaryota > Metazoa > Arthropoda > Insecta > Coleoptera > Lampyridae > Pyrocoelia > Pyrocoelia pectoralis. Next base: position 31,709,230 of record CM070075.1, on the reverse strand, counting down.
ATTTCTTGCAATTACAGCGCCCTCTGTCGCGAATCGAAAAAATTGTTTCGGACAAATCGTACGTAATTTTCGACGTAAAATCCGATCTGCGATAAAAAATAGGGGTTCCTATTTAAGATTTCAAATTTACCCCCCGCCCCACCTACAGGGGGTGAGGGTGTAATTTAGTACTAACGAATTTCCCCCTCGAAGATATTCAAGTTTTGATTCGGCACATTTTTCTATACAATGCGTATTTTTCGAGATATTTCAAATTCCAGGTTAAATGACTCGCCCGGTATAGAGCCTTGATAGTTTTTTTACGTTTCCAATTCGATAATTTCCCAAATTTAAATAAAAGTAGAAAATTCCATTTTTAAACCTACCAAAAACCGGTCTATGAAAAACGAAGTAGGTAATATTAGTTTTGAAGTATAATTAGAGATATTAAATAGGGATAGTGAAAATGATATACGAAATTACTATGTAATTGATTGCTGAAGAAACTATAATTAGTCATGATGAAGAAAATAAAATATAAATCAAACGCAAATTCAAATTTTAAAAGAATACCGTAACAAAGGCGTGGTTTAATGGGTTGTCTAGTCTTGATGAGTAATAGTTGCTATTTATGAAGATGAACAAGAACATTTCAGTTTATCTCTTTCTGTTGTCCCTGACACATTCAGGTGCATTGTAATCGTCCTTGTGTATCCCTCATGTAAAATGATTACTTGATATGAAAGCGTTACTATCAGATGAGGATTCCCAAACAAAATTTGGAACGAACAGAACGTATTTGACTAGAGGCACCTTAAATCCCGCAATGAATTTAATTTAAAGGTGATATCTTTCTTAGGCACTTTGACATTATTATCAAATTAGTTAAATCAGGAAATGTGTTATATTATAATCTTTAATGTAATTTCGAGTGACATATTAAACTATCCCAGGATGTTTAAAAACGATAATAAAGTTGTAATTGAAGATTAGATAAAAGTCAATTAGAAAGAAAAAGAAAAGAAAATGATTGATATTTCAATATAACTGCCAGAGTACACGATTTTTATTGTGAAAATATATTTCCTACCCATTTTAAATGTTGTAACAATGCTGTCGACATTGAAAGCAGACATGTTATTAATGTCCAAAGAGGAGACACAATCCTACTTGAGCTTCAACGGGTTTAGAAAGGAACGAAATTTGAGAAATGACGCGAAATGAATATATAGGATAGATAGGTATCTGGAAATCCAAACATAGATAAAGTAAAGCCAGTGTCTTGGTGATCGATGAAAGCGCGAATAGACAAATGCTTGTTACACAAAAACGGTATGCCTTTTATCTTCAGCAAGATAGTCGCTTGTCTAAGTTAAACCTTTCATATCAAATGAGTATTGAGCTTTTGTCTTAAGTAATTTTAATGAAATAGTTTACAATAAAAGCCGGTTTCCTCTCGAAATTTTATACTAAAATAAACAATAGAACTGTTTCGAAATTCGCCAATTTTAATTTCACAAAAAAAACGTAGCAAAAACAATAGGTAGAATAAAATTAAATAAAAAGTAAAAAAGTCGGCAATAAAAAAGGTGAGCACACAGCGCATTCACGTTAATTATTTTAATTTATATCTTTAAGTTTTCCTTTCTTGTCAGATTATTTTGTCTCAGTAGCACCGAAATAAATTAGCTTTTCACAAATTGAACTGAGAAAAGTTAATTAACCGAATGACGAGAAAATGGTATTCTTTAAATACGAATCGATTAATTGGCAAAGTCTACTTCCTAAGTGTCTAACGCGGATCTTTCTTTGTGAATTTTTTTATTTCAAATTGCCTAAGGGAGTCATAATTTTTTTTTAATATAAGTTCATGTTTACTTTAAATTTTCAATTTGGACGATTCTGAGTTGTGACCGAAGCAAATATACTTAGGGTAGAGAAAACGTAGATTTTAGAATAGCTTTTGAGGATAAAGCAGCAGAGAAAAAAATTGAAAACCCCAATTGAAGCGCAGGTTGAGAACTGAAATTGAAAATCAACGCATACGAAAACCTCTTGTAAAAGTTTAAGCAAGTAATGAATGGAAGTCGCGGTAGATTTCGTCGAATTTTGAATATAAATACTTCTTAAAATCCGTTTCAGGTTTTGACAGTCTTGCTATTATTATATTGACTGATGCATTTCTTTGATAATAAAGTATTCAATCCTATTAAAGTCTGCCTTCCATTGTTGTGAGTAAAAACGTTCGGCGTTAAAACGCCAAATACAGAAGTGCGGTTTAGAACGAATAAGAAAAGTTTTAAAACTCTCGTTTGATTTTTGCACGGTAAATTATTCGAGGGAATCATTCCAAAAGTGTACTCGTTTATACAACGATTCACCCAACAGCTGTTATACACTCATCAGAATGGCTGCAAAGTTTGAAAACTTGGATTCACTGTGACATTTATGTTAGTAATGATATCATTTTGACTTTGCTAACTCTGCTCGTTGGAGAGATAATTTTACTCACTTCGGTCACAGTAATCGAAATTCCTATCACTCGAATTAATTGTAGGTACATTGTGACAGAATAAATGAACGATTTGTTGAAGGAAAGCAAACTGAATTTCATTTAAACTATCCTTGGAGACGGGTCAGCTCACCTCCCTATTTTTGCACGTAAAACAAATACAGATAAGCCGATTTCAACAATTATACATACATGTCGCATCAGGGGTATGCCTTGATCCTAATGAAGCTAATCGCACATTCGCTGCCTTTTTCACTTATTATTCATCCGGCGGATCGTTAATTGTCTATACTTCAGTTAATAATTCACAGAAAACAAATTTCAAAAATGTATTCTTTCGAGCTTACTTTAATTCTGTACCAAAAAAGGTTTCAATTTAAATTGTAAATGTTTCGTAACCATAAGGAACACTAAAAGAGATCTAAAATTAAAATATTCCGGATAAAATTGCAAATTGAGCTAATTTATTTATTTTAAGTTCTGACTAGTGAATATATTCTTTGTATTGGTTTGCATTTAGATTAAGTGGTTTTGTTGCGTACCAACATTAAAAACTCAAACAATCCTTTAAATCGCTATAAAAAACAAAACATAAAAGCCCATATAGGCAACATATTTTACATCTAGACTGTCTTGTCTAAATTATTTTTATTACAAAACGAATATACGTGACCGAACTTCTTTAGAGAATGATATGTATTCTGTGGGTAAGTTTTGCAACTTAGAAAAATGCGATTCAGTTACGGAATTGAAGCGGTAAACAGTCAAGTTAGCATAACACGTACACTTAAATTAATTGCACATCATAGGAGCGCGTTTGTACTGATTAATCCAATCAGAAAGTTTTCAGAAAATCAAATGCCTGCACACGGTATCCCAATGAAGAACTTGGGTAACTACAGTTTAATCGTTCCTGACATGACAAATTACATTTTGACTACAATTTAGATATAGAGGGGATATCTACGAGGGTGGATCAATAATTCAAAGACTTTTTGAATGGGTATAAATAACAGGCCGTTGTGGTTCGACGGTGGTTAGTGGAGTTTTTTGACATTTATAATTACCATGTCTTTATAAGTTTAGTTTACGAGGCTCCGACGTTAATATTGTATTTACCTATATGTACTTATATAAGTTAGTCCTATGACATCTTGGGAGGCAGTTTCGGAACTCACAAAAAAGGGTTGTGACCAAGTTTAAGTAATAAAACACACAACCTCCACTTTTAACAATAGTGAAAAATGAAAATTGTATTTTAACAATTCGATGAAATGAGAATGCGATGCAAACTGACATGTTTAATATTTGAATGTTGAAAGATAGGAATACCAGAGTTTTTTATATAAAACAACGTCCTCGGGATTGGGGTTTATCATCGATTATTGAAAAATGTTTACAATAAAAAGTTGAAAATTGAATGGAAATATGAAATTAACACAACATTTTTCGAAGCCTAACTGGTTTCATTTTCAAGCGAGTAACAGTATTTTTGAACTTAGTTCAACAGTGGAATACAAAAATTAAGTTACAAAACACATTAAAATATAATACTAAAAGTCCTCATAAAGAGGGAAAAACAAAAAAAAGCCTGAGCGACCATTGATCGAGACGATTAATAAATTAATATAGCCACCAAAAACGATGAGTAAATACACACGAGACTAAATTAGAGGTTTTAAAGAGATTAGAGAAGTCTCATTCATGGTTATTATTCTAGATGCCCATAGTAAATGGATAAGAAGAGGTTTTGACCATGAATACAATTACCAGTTTATCCACAATTCAAGTATTGCGAACCACATTCACGAAACTCGGTGCTTCTAAATTAATAATTTCCGATAACTGAACACAATTTGAGTAACTTGATTTTAATTTTTTTTAATGAAAAATGGTATACAATTAATAAAAAAAATGGGAGCGGGTGCGGAAAGAAGGAGATATATGAAGAGGAGACCAAGGGGGGGGGGGGTTGCAATGGGAAGTGCGAATGGGCAAAGAAGAAAGTGAGAAAGGGAAGGAGAAAGTGGAAGAGGGGGGAAATAGACATTGGGGAATATAAGAGGTTGAGGGGAAATTATAAGAAGAGTGCAAAAGGAGGAAGGAAGAGTTTAAATATGAAGGGGAGGAGGAAATAAGGGGGTTAAAGAATGAAAAAGAGATATGGAGATTTGTAAACAAGAGAAGAGGTAAATATGAAAGAAGGGAGGTTGAGTTGAGTGAGGAGGAATGGAGAAAGCAGTGTATGGAGGTGATGGGAGGAGAGATGGAGAGGCCATAAATGGAAAAGAAAGGAGGGGAAGAAGTAGAAGTCGAAGAGAGATAAAGCGTTGAAAAAAGTGAAGTTAAGGAAGGCGCAAGGGCCGGGCGGAATACAAGGTGAACAGTGAAAATGCGCAGGGATGAAAACGAGGGAAAGGATAAGAGGGATATTGAGTAAAGTATGGAAAGGGGAGGGATTTACGGAGGAGCGGAAAGAAGCAAGGATAGTCCCCATATACAAGGGAGGGGAGCGAGATGATGTGGGAAACTACAGAGGAGTTAGTATTACTAATGCGGGATATAAGGTGAATGCTGAGGTGTTGAGAGGGAGGTGAAGGAAATAGAGGAAAGGGGTTTAGTGAAGGACTGGCAGGCGGGGTTCAGGGAAGGAGAGGGAAGGCGGACGGTGGATAACATTTATGTGTTGAAACAAGTGATGAACAAGGTGATGATGGAAAGGAAAGGGGGGAAAGTGTATGCGTTGTTTTTGGATATAAAGGCAGCCTTCGATAATGTTAATAGGAAGAAAATGTGGGAGATAATAAGGAAATGTGGGGTAGGAGAAGATTTAGTGAGGGCGGTAGAAGAGGTGTATGAGGAGGCAAGGTGCGGGAAGAAAAAGGAGAAAGATTTTGGACGGTCAAAGGACTAAGACAGGGATGCCCGTTGAGCCCGAGTCTTTTCTGACTATACATTGGGGATTTAGCGGAGGAGTTGCGGAGATATCAAAGGGGAGGGGTGGTAATTTGGAGGATAAAAGTGTGGGTGTTGGCATATGCGGACGACGTGGTAGTGATGGCGGACAGTGAGGAAGAGATGAGGGGATTAATTGGAGTGATGAAGTAGTATTTAGAGAGGAAGGGTTTGAGCGCGAATGTAAAAAAGACAAAGGTGATGGTATTCTAAAAGAGAAGAGAGAGAAAGAGAAGAGAGAGAGGGGGGGAGAGGAACCATGTTCGTCTTTGGACTGTGTAATTGGCACACTTTTGGTCCACACTATCTATTCCCCCTTTAGTGGAGTTGTAAAATAGGACGATATCGGGCTTTGAAGTATTTGGATGTACTAAATCCTCACTGTCAGTGTGCATAGTCGACAACAAAATGAGAGCTTTATTCTTTTTGTTGCTAAACGAAACCAGTGTTACATTGTCTTGGAATGCAAACATCGATGATGGAATGGGTCTCCTTTTATTGGGCCGGCTAGTGTGATTTTTTTATTCAGTAAATGTTTAGCTAAAGGATAACTAGTGTACCAGTTATCACACGTCAGGTTTCTATTTTTACCTTTATACGGATCCACCAACCTGAACACTACTTCAGAAGGAGTAGGTATTTCATTGCACGTAGGACCATCAGGTAGTTTGCCACAGTACAATTCCAGATTGGCAACATAAAATGTCTTTGAGTCGCACAATGCGAACATTTTTAGACCATACTTGGCCCGTTTATTGGGAATGTACTGGATAAAGCTGCATCGACCCCTGTATGGTATTAGCATCTCATCGACAGTCATATATTCCCCAAGCACGTAATTATTTCTGCAATTAGATATAAAGGTGTCCAGAATTATTCTAATTGGAGTGAGTTTATCTGTTTGCCTTCTTTCTTCCTTGTTGGTTTTGTTATCAAAATGAATTGCTGAAAGCAAAAATAAAAATCTCTTGGCGCTCATATAAGCTCTAGAAACGATGTTGCCTGTATCGGCATCACAAATTTCTCGAAAGTCGGTATGGCTCTGTTTTTTAGGTCCCATGAAATATAAGACATTTCTTCCATTGTAGCTTCTTTGGCATCCCCGATTCTGGCAAATGCTTCTTGGTTTTGTCTAATGAATATATTTGTACATTTTACGATTTCTTCCATCATTCCCGATGTAATAAATTTGATAAACACTGTCTCTGGATTTATTATTTCTTGTCGGTTTAGCAAAGGGCGAGGAAAAATTTTTACTACGTTTTTACGAGCATGTTTTGCGAACTTACTTTTTGCGGGATGTTTCCTCCACGCAGTTTCAGTATCTCTACCAAAAAAACATGGTTCGCTGGCCGGTGGTATATCGAGTTGTATGACTGTCGCTGTCTTCGGCTTCCTCTTCAGAACTCGTATTATGTTCACTTACAGCAATATTTTGATCTGAAGCATCGTCATCAGAACCTCCAACGATTTCCTCCTCTGACTCCTCGCAAATCGCCCGTGCAATAAGTTCCAGTTCTTGCTGTGTCAAATTATTTGGATTTCTAATATGAACGCGATCCCTAAAAAATGCATAATTAATTAAAATAGTATCAAATCTTCAAAGACCTTATGTATAAAAAATATACTTACATGGTTAATCGCAATGTGTATTTAGTACACGGTCAATTTATTTATCCGCTATCAACTGCAAGAAATTCTGCACACAAAGCCCACGCTATCTGATTTTCAAATTAACATCAAGAGAAATGATGACTTGAAGGTTACGTAGCACGGCGCGCAGTCGGCGGGTGGGGGGATACACTTCAGAACAATAATACAGACGTTTCAAGAGCGACAGTGTATTTTTTACACAGCAGCGCCTACTTAAGGGTTAAAAGAGAAAAGAATGGTGGCAAGGTTCAGATAAAATGTATAGAATGTACCGATAGCTTTCAGATGGAAAAGGCAGATAAAAGCTCCAGAAAGATTTAAATTTTAACTTTGTTTGATGAGTTTGTTATTTAAGGAGAATGTATGTAATGTATAAAGTACTGGTACAGGATTACTCAGTTGTAAATAACGATACCGGCGGGCAGATTGAAAGTTCATGTTGTTTGCCTTTACCTTGAAATATAACGAACTTAATGTGATTTTTATTAACATAATACGGGAGATAATAAGAGATTCCATTTTAAACAACCATTAAACAACAATGGAAGGCTGCTATCAAAGGCGGAAAAACATATGATTGAATAGGAAGACTTGGTGTCAAAGGTAAAGGTCAAAGGTTATTAGATGCTTGCCTGCTCAACAATTTACACTGTTATACAAGGCATTGTTAACGTAAAGTATTATATCATAATTGCGTAAGCGGTAGGTGTGACCGCTACATGTTGGATTGATAACGGTTTTGCTCTGTGGGGTGGGTGCCCTGCCTTGGTTGAATTGGTCACTTAGTTGTCGTCGCTGAGAAATAGGTCTTGAGGTAGTTTTCGTTTGATTCTGGTGTGGATGTTCCGTTGGCCGAGTGTGTATAGTAGGTTGCACCGCTGCAGTTGATAAGATTAAAACATATCCAAAACTTTTAAATGAGAATAACTTGAAACATAAAGCCATTTGAAAAAATTTAAGGGGTATCTCCAGTAGGGAGGGGGTAAATCTGACGTTTATGACTTTAGCGCCAAAAAGTGTCCTCCTCCAAGTTTAAAGTTGACGTTTCGGCATTTCTGAAATATTAAGGGTCGGTTCTTTCGAAATGAACACGTGACAATAACATCAAGGAAAATGAACAGGAAACCTCCATTGTGAAGAAAGGTTAAACAACGTATTGCGCGAGAGCTTATGAAGCACATGTTTATGAAATGAATGAGCCGAAATGCCCTTAGTAATCGAAGTCTTTAAGAGAAAAAGAAATTTAAGTCATTCCCTCGTAACCTGTAAAGATAAAATTATGAAAATATAAGAAATAGAAGATGGCAGCACGAGACTAAAAACATGTTTTTAGATTACGTACAAGTGAATTCACTAGCAAAGAGCACGGCATTTAATTAGAATTTACAAATTAAACATATCATTCACATGTGATGATCACCAAAGCCAAAAGGTTTAATTACTTCTTACAAACTACCTATCTTAGTTGTGCCTTTACATTTGACTGAATTTAATATCCTGTATACTGAACGTGTGTACAAATCTTTCAAAAGAAGTTTTTGATTAATGCTCAAATTTTATTCTGTATGAACGTTTGTGACTGATAAAGTGAATAATTAGGAGAGACAAGTAAATGGACGGTTAATTTGACGAAAATCTTTAAAGAACTTTAAAATAAACTCAGTTAGCATCCGATTTAATGCGCGGCCTTAGTGTACTCAAAATAAATATTTCGTTCTAATTACGAAGTTGTTCTTGCAAAATTATACGAAATATGAGGTTAAAGTACAGTTAACTTTGTTAGCATTTTGTTTCATGACAAGCCTCACAAGTTTTTAAATAAATAATGTCAGTAAATGTTTTATGGTGGGTTTGAGTTTTAATCGGAGAAGCGTGCTTCGTAATAGAAAAACAACATTTAAGATAATTGGCAATTAAAATAAATCTATATCTTTTAGCGACACTCATATTTTTATCTGAGCAATTTAAGTCCTAATTAAAGGTCAAACAAAATTTCCTTAGTAATAAAACACCTAATTAATTTTATACTAAAGAGTTCTTATGATTTGTATTTTGATGATGCTTTTACGGAAAATTTAAAATTAATTATTTCTATTACTTAACATTTTAGGGCCATCTAATTCAATATAACAATACGGCAGGACTTCAACCAATGGATAACATTTTAAGAATGACGACAGTAACAAAATCTTCTGATGGCCAATATTCTTGCTCAGCTGCAAATACCGAAGGAGAAACATATAGCTCTCCTTTTACTCTCACCGTACAATGTAAGTATTTCTACCGTCATTATGTCCTACATTTAGAACCGAAAAATTGAATTTATCGACAAGTAGACCACCTGCTGCCAACGTTGAATGTAAACGCATTCAAAAGAATTACGAAAATGTCACCAAGACTGTAAGTTTTGATTAATCTTTTTTATTTATCTGGATTTCATCAATTCCGTTTTCTATCAAAAAGTAATCAGCTATAATTGTTAGATTTTTTATTACTTATTTCTGGGCACTTTTATATTGGAAAATGAAAATTATTTCTACACTTTTACCTTCTTTTCAATTGTGTCAACTCAATTGCCGATCAGAAATCGACGACTTAATTATAAAATACCGCATCACTTGCCGATTTCCAATTTAATTCAAGAAAACAGTGTCATTTCATTACATTCACTTATTAACTCTTTTGTATAACCAAAATTTAAATTTTACTCGAATTATTTACTGTAGCACCGGTTAATTTCCCACCGACCCCACGAAAAACTCCACCGTTTCCAATGTAAAATTCATTTGTGTGAAAAATTGATTCATCAAGAGAATTATGAGAAAACTCAAGAAATACGTACCTGCGCTTGATCAGTTATTACTTGTCCACATGTACTATTCTATGTGTTTCTGGTGGGGAGACCGGTGTCAATGGTAACAAAATTTGGTTGTTATTTTTTTCTAGTTACAATTACTAAGCATCTTCTATAAAAATATATACTGATGTTCCTCAATGTTTTAGCATAAAAACTGCATAATCATATTTCGGAGAATTAGGTGACCAGTCACTTAAAAAAAATAAAAATTGTACCTAAAACAACTGATACTATCGACACCGCACAGGTGTCAAATGTAACACTCGAAGTGTCAATTGTAACATCGGTTTATGAATAGTTATAGGGCACTGTTTATTATGGTTTCATATTTTATAACTCATAACATAACAATATTTTTATTAGAAACGCTGCTAAAACTTATTTATTACATAAAAAAACACAAAACAACAATTCACTTTAGTAATAAAACATTAGGAAATTCAATGTCAATAATGAAATCAATTATGATTCTTTAACGATACCTACTAGCTAATTGATATTTTTTTGTTAGAGGCCATTTAAAGCAAAATTAGTCTGACTCACAATTGTTACACACAAATAATGGATTGTCATTAGCACAGGAACAGTGGGCCCATTCTTTGCATTGCCTACATTGAAGCCAGTCTTCCTTACTGTCTTTGTAAGAACTACAGCATACGAGACATAGTATTGTCCTCAGAAGACTCTTCCGAAGACGAATCTTCTTTAACGATTTTGGGTTTCTTTGCTGGCTTTTCATTTTTGTTAATTGCTTTATCTTCTCTAATTTTTCTCTTGGTAGCAGCCACCTTTCTCTTATTGTATCGCTCATTCAAAATATTTTTCTCGGGCGTGTCTGTAAGCACTGCTGTTTTCCCCTTTTGTCGTCTTGTGGTTCTTGGTTTATTGAAATCAGCCTTAGGTAAAGGACGAATTTGTTCTGGAGTGCATTTTCTTTTTGAAGGAGCTGGATGTGGCAGCACAATATTAGAAATAGCTGGTGGGGTGGTGTTACATTGTCCCTGGAGGTGCTAGGTTCGGGTTCGTCCATGAAAGTTTCAGTAGGTTTGTTTAATTCAACAATATTTTCTTCTATTGGTCTATCAGTAACACTTGAAGGTGCAAACTCATCATCAGTAAAAATATTCCTATTAAAAGGCCATATTCCAGAGCATCGAAAGCCTGCAGTGATATTTTTTGGAGTTTTTTGGGATAAAGCTTCTCTGACTAGTTCTGGTATATTATAAACAGTCATTCGTTTACCTGGGTTGTTCTTCATCCACTGGTCACATTCATTATTGAAATATTTTTTAAATGGCCCATAAACTCCTCGGTCTAAAGGTTGAAGTTTATGCGAAGTGTGCGGAGGAAATGACAATAATGTTATGAAATTTGATCTGCAAAACTCTATGACGGGTATATAGAGATGAGAGCTGTGGTTATCCAAGATAAGTAGGACTCTGTTGTCTTCTCTTGGCTTAGAGTAATTTGCAAAATGTTTCATGAAAACTAAGAAATCTTCTTCCTGAATCCACCCACTTTTGTTACCGGTTCCAATACAGCCAGGCGGACCGTCTCGTACAAAATGTTCATGATATCGTTTCAGCGGAAAGATAAACATAGGAGGTACACTATTTCCTAGTGCATTAACCGCCACGCAGACTGTTACTAAAGTGCCCCTTTCCTGAGAAGGTATTGCACCAACTTGTTTCGCTCCTTTCTTAGCGATAACTTTATTTGGTTTTTGTACCGTGGTGCACCCTGTTTCATCCACATTGTAAATGTTGTTAGGTTGAAAATTATATCTATCTAAAACATCAGCCAGGTTGTCGAAAAATTTATTTACATTTTCTCGATTAAAGTTCATTGCTCGAGAAAGGCTAGTTGATTCGGGAGTGCGTATCGACAAATTAGGGTTTCGCTTGAGGAATGCCGTAAGCCAATCTTCGCTCGCCATTTGTGCCTTTTCCCATCCTTCAGGATATTTGCATTTATTCTGTTTAGCAAACTGGTAAGACAATTTTCGCAAATCTTTGGGCGATAGTCCAAAATACAACTTGGCTGAAGCTTCGCAGTAATCACATAATTGTTTTTCTTGTTCGCTAGTAAATACTTTATTGTGGGGATGATAACCAACTTTCGGGAGCTTGTTACTCTTCACTGCTCTAACAAATCGATTGAGTGAAACATGGCACATTCCATATTGCTTGGCTGTTCCTCTAATTGAAGCATTTTCATTAATTACTCTGTTGGCAGCCTGCTCGAACAACTCTTGAGGAATCTCCCCTCTGGTTGTCTTTTTTGGTCTAGGTTTGACCATTTTTGCAGCTAAAACAATATGAATACGATCTTACTAGTGATTTATTTGGTATTAATATTTAAGCCGGTGTCAAATGTAACATGTTACAACCGACACCTTGAAAGATGTTACAATCGACACCAATAGTCCTCCAACTCTTTGCACGTGAAAGCAACCAACTGACAAACAAACTATCACAAATTATAGTTTAAAACATGCCGATTTCAGCCTAATAATCGATTGCAACCTCCGAGTAATGATGAGCTGATAATTTCAATTCTAACATCGTGCAAATAACTTACATTTCAGTTAAAAAAGCACACTTTTTCGTCCCATTCACACACGTGTTGTTAAAGTGAAATATAAACGGCTACTACTTCAGTGGCCTGCAGGAATGCATCTTACTGTGAAAGGAGTTTTCATTTTACGAAAGAGATGGCGGTACAATCTCGAATGTTACATTTGACACCTGTTACAATTGATACCGGTCTCCCCTACTTTATTTGATCTATTAAGCCACTTGCCCACATTCTACACCTTTAGTACTGAACCGTAGAGAAGTACGAAACATGTATAAAATTGCACATAAAGTACGCATAGATCATGATCATCGTAGTAGATCACGAAATCTTTGCGTAAAAGTTGTATGAATTTTTTTATGCACCAAAGTAAAAAAAAATAAAGGAAACGTACAGTTAAATATTAAATTAAAGAGAGTTCAGAAAAAATGAATAAGGAGGCAGACGAATTGAGAAAGAGAAAGATAAACGGAAATTCAGAAATGGCTACTAAGAGAAAGGTGTGGAACACCAGGACAATATCAAAAACTGGAAACATAACATAATAATACCGATTCATAAAAAAGAAGAAGTTTCAGATTACTACTATAGAGCTATATGAATGACATTGATAGTCTCAGCAAGTGAGACTTCAGATTAGAACAAACAGCTTTCAGGAAATGCAACTAATAATAATTAACGATCTATTTAAAGGAAGAAATCAAGAGGAAATAAACGTTCATTAACCTGAAAAGTGCTTTTGTCGCAAATGAAAGAGAAATAATATGGAATTGCTCGGAAGAACTCGAAATAATTTACCTAAAACAAGGAATGAAAAGTATACACAGAAAAGTGAAAAAAATGGTCCTGTGCGTGCTTCTGTTTAAAAACTAAAATACGAACAATTATGAATACGATGCACGAGGAAAGTATTCGCGCAATCAAAAACGTCGCATCTTTCTTCATCATGAAAATGCTAGCTCCTAACAGCACGTCGAACCATTTAATTGCTTGGAAGCAGAAAAATATCCAATTAATGTTTCATTGCCTTTTGTTAGGGATTTAGTCATCGAGTATTTTCCTGATCATTCATATGTTGTGAGGCCAGTCGGGCCGATGTATCGGCTTTCTCGAGCTCGAGGATATTGCTGTTTGGCAGTTGTTCTAATACTTGGTGAATTCTGAAACCAACGTAGTACAATTTTGTAATGGCCTAGTTCCTGCAGAGCAGTCTGGTGTCGCTGGAAATTCTGATAATTTTGTTCTTTATGCTATGCGTGAGAATTTGTCTTGCATTATGCGTTATTCCTCGCAGTTCTGCCTCAGGTTGATGAAGGAGTATGATTCCCTCTCCGCAGTCGCTTGATTGCCTCTCAAAAAATTCGGAACTCTCCTGCTTCCATACCTTTGTCAGTCAACAAACCCTTGGTTTTTAGACGCAAGACTGTCAGCATGGATTTCATGAAGACTGTGGAAGTTGTTTGGATTACGCCTAGACCAAATTCGAGAAACGCCCCCTAGCGTCCAAACGATTAAAGATAGCTGAATTCTGTTTGCGCCAATGATTTTCTCATTAAAATTGAGCTCCAGACACCTTGGTCCATTTTTTCTATCTCTTTAAATAAAGGGTGTCGCCATAAGAAAGTGTCCAATTTGAACCACCCTGTACAATCGACGATTTATAATCTCGACATATCATTTCAAACATGTGACAGCAAAAGTTCGTTTCGAAATTGCTGAATTTCTACCAACTAAACGAATGCAGACCTGTTGAGGAAATATTGGTATATGGGTATGGCATTGACACCAATCCCAACGGAAGTTGCCTTAACAGTCAAGATCGGAAAGTTCGATCGAATGTGAATGGTCTTATTGTCCACCGCCTGAAGAGAAGTATGAAAGGACCACATTACGCCAACATTGAAGAGAAACAATGAGAATCACTGCGAAGCAATCGAACAATCAAAAAATGAGTGCTTCGAAATTTGGAAAAGCGCTAGCAGAAATTTATATCTAAAGGAATGACGTATCTTACAACTTTATACATAATTTGCAATGCATTTTTGGTTTTAAAATCCTATATTCCCACTTTCCCTTATTTCCCACTCCGCTGCTATTTACGTATGAAGAAGAATGTAAGATTTTTTACATTCCTTCATTTAAAACATGGTATATTGTGAAGCGATACAATTTCGAGTCACCGGAATATAATTTTATTACCAGCTTAGCTTGCAGTACGATGAGGCCTCGTTGAAATTCAAGATGGTCTCATAAAATAAGTACGTTAAAGGGATTTAAGTTAAGCTAAGAAGGTTAGAGTATAGAAAATGCCTACTTTTAAAGGCAGAAAATTGAAATGTAAGTGTGGGTAAGTTTGTTGTTAATTTAGAAAGGTAGTGTAGTCAATTGTATTGCATAGAACTTCAATATACCTATAACGAAGTTATATTATAAAATCAATATGTGACGAAATAAGATCCACTTTTATAGTCTGAGTTTGCTTAGTTTAATCAATTGCACTCTATAGCACAAGTTGAATTGGTTATATTATATGTTGCCATGTTGACACATTTCAAGATGAGTCTATTGGAAACGTGTATGTATACCGTGCAATGTGCATATGCTTAATTAACGCACGGTTAATAGAATTCAATTCAATGCAAAAGACCATTTGTGTTTATCGGTAACACAATCCCTTAAACTAAATGGTTTCTGCACTTATCCTTTTACATCAAGTTAATATAGCCGCATTGGGAAATTAAGGAAATTACTAGACAGTCTGAGTGAGCGCGCAGGTCTTCTAGCGCTAAATAGAATGTATGCAACCAGATAGTCAACATCTGCTCTGTGATTAAGCTTCGTTATTGTTATTCCAACCAGCACTCTGGCTCCATCAATTGTAATCCAAGTATGTAGATTATTGCAAGTCATTTCATTTCCATTTCCTATTATTGCTTGCTTACAGTTCACGTCTGATTGACTAATAGATTACGGTTATATCATTCAACAGTAAGTTTGGAAGAAATATAAATTGAAAAAGTATATAAGGTAGAGGTTTTTGTGTCGGTTGTAATCACGAAAGAAACTTTTCTATGCGTTAGTAATCTGTCTCGACCGCAACGAATCTTTCGCTTGTTACTGGAACTCTCTTAACTTTACCTTAAATTATTTTCAGTTTCTGAAACTGCACTTTTGACGGGACGGTGGGGTGCATTAAGTAATTGCATGATCGAATAGTAATAATATTGTCAAAAAGCAAAAAAAAAACAAACAATAAAATAGCACGTTTATGAGTCATAATCAGAACTGTCGAATTTGATACATTGTTCCATAAGAACAAAGAATAACACTCTACCCAACTCAACGAAAACATGCACATGCATATAAAAGAATTATTTGATTTCATTTGTCAAAAAACTGCCAAGTCCTAGAGGTGTTTCCAAATCTCCTGAGCCGTGCGATGCGCGGCGGCATTTATTTAAACTCGAAACTGCGATACTAATATGAAGTTCTATAAATAATTACACCTATATTTATTTACTCTACATGTTTAGGATGGCATTTTAACTGCCGATGTTTCTCGACGTATAACGTCGTGTCTACTTTTCGAAATTGTTTTAAATCTCACCGCGCATCTCACAGATCAGGAGATTTGGAAACACCTCTACCATAGTGCGCTTTTTCGTGATTGTTAAGTGTGGTTAAATATATCTGTACAGGGTGGCCAAATTTCGATGTTTTAACAGGGAATCTCGTAAACTATAGTTCGTATGAAAAAATGAACCGCGCATCCTCGATCTCTTTTTTTGAGAACAACTCAAGGGTGTATTTCAAATTTGGCTAACGTCATTTGTTTTTCGAGTTATGGTCAAAAGTTCATATTCTAGAGTTTTCATTTTATGGCCATATCTCGCTTATTTATGAAAATAGAAAAAAATAATTTCCACGTTCTTCAGGCACTTTTTTGATAAGAATGCAGTGGTGTAGTCAATTCTTTAAACATATTCTTGAAATTCGAGTTATAGCACAGAATAAAACACAAGTGATACAGAAGCGACACTCTCTGTCGGCACCTTTGAAGTTATGTTGCCGGTGGAAGGCGGTCTCATCGGCGCAACCACGCCCGTTGTAGTGTGATCCTCTTTTTTTTATTTTAAATTTGCAAAGGACCGGGCACCGCTACATACGCTGAAATGTATAATTCTACACCCAGAAGGCGGAGCGGTTAGTTCGCGCGATAAGAAAATGTGCAACACGGATTTAGCAGTGTCGCTTCTAGTTCACTTGTGTTTTATTCTGTGGTTATAGAATAAAGTTGTATTTTTTTATATAAAAAATTACTAATTTTTTTCTGATTCCAACGATAATATATTATGTGGGGTCAAATTATTCACTTTTACTGCTTTTCAGCAAAAAATCGTTTTTTAGGACATAATTTTTTATTCAAAGTAATAATAATTATTTTTAACAAACTCATACGCTATGTGACTTTTTACAAACCAAGAACAAATAACTATAATGTTGAAGATGCTAAACAAACTACAAGATATATTTAATAATTATATATAAAACCACAAATAAAAAAATACATCTTTATGCTATACCTCGAATTTCAAGAATATTTTTAAAGAACTGACTACGCCACTGCATTCTTATCAAAAAAGTGCCCGAAGAACGTTGATATTATTTTTTTCTATTTTCATAATTAAGCGAGATATGGCCATAAAATGAAAACTCGAAAATCTGAATTTTTGGCCATAACTCGAAAACAAAAGACGTTAGCCAAATTTTAAAAACACCATTGAGTTTTTCTCAAAAAAAGAGATCGAGGATGCGCGGTTCATTTTTTCATACGACCTATTTTTACGAGATTCCCTATTAAAACATCGAAATTTGCCCACCCTGTACGTTCGGGACCCCCCTTCTTCCAATCATCATGAGGAGGTTCGTTTTTTCGGGAGCCAGCTTAAGATCTTTCATCTAGTTCTTCACCATATCATGATGAGTGCATGCATTCCATAACCCGGATCTCGATGATTGACTACCACAGTAATGTCTTCCGTGAATCCAAATGGTCTTGGTAACTTAAATACGCTGTCGTACATGGCGGTCCATAACGCAAACCGCAGCACTGGATCTTGTAGTACACACCTGCGCTGGAAAGTCTCACTATCGCGCCGGTCGCTTGTGGCCCGAAATGTTCTGAGGTATTATTATTATTTAATTTATCTAGGGGTGGTCCCAATTAGTTCCTGCACTGCGACCGTTTGGTCCATTGTGCTCCCTGCTATTGTCTACCCTTCGAGAATACCTGTATCTTTATCAAAGTCCAGGATTTTAGTAGGGCGAATATCTTGTGTAATCTTTTCATTTCCAAGTAGGTGTTTCCTTGCCTTTGTGTATGCCTCACATTGGCAAACGACGTGGTATCTTCTTCCCCACCACAACCCCTACATAACGGGCTATCAGTCAGACCCATGTTATGCAGGTGTTTGTTCAGACGACAGTGGCCTGTGACCATCTCTGTCATAAGTTTTATCTTCGTCCTACTTAACTTTAAGATGGACGCTACTACGTCCCCTTTCAGAGTTTCCAGAAAGATCTTCTAGTGACTCTGTCCTTTGTGAAAATTTCCTTTTTGGCTGTGTTGTATGTAATCCCCCAGGCCGGTTCGCGTCCTACGAGTAGTTTCGCGATTGCAACTCTCGCAAGCTCGTCAGCAACATGGTTACCTGCGAATCCCGCGTGCCCAGGTGCCCATACTATTATGACTGTGTTACACTTGCCTAACGCGTTTAGCATTTGTGTGCATTCAAAGACTAGCCCCTTTACTACATATAAATCTACTGCTGCACTCGCTGCTTTGCTGTCTGTAACTATAAAGATTTTCCTTTTGGCAAGGTTCACTTTCAATAGCTGAGCAGCTGCTGCCTGGTTTGCATATACCTCGGCTTACACACGGTCGCTTTGTGTCCGAGGTTGACAGAGACTTTGCAGCCCCGTCCATTACTCCCGTACACTCCAGGACCAGTGCCCTTAGTGGTTTTCGAGCCGTCTGTGTAATACACGATTCCATTCAGCTTCGCTTTAATGGAATTATTATGTAGGAAGTATGCCCATCTGGGCGCCTCTATACCCTCGATAAGTTATGTTTGAAATTGGATACTATTATATAAAGGCATATTTACCTTCACGTCCACGTAGTGTGGTTGGTGTGTGAGAAGCGTCACAAATTTTATTGAAAGGATAATCATCAAAAAACTGCACAAGAAAGAATTAAACATATTGGATGACAGTTGAATGACCTGAAAATAAAAAAATAGCATTATAGAAATTTTAAAAAGTCCAACTCTGAAATGAATTCATCGTGTGAAGGTGATACGGGAACTAAATAGAAGAAAAGTTACTTACGTTTTATAGAGCTCAGCGATATTACAATTAATTGTTTAGTAATTAGATCAAAAACAAGCACGATGACTACACACATAAAAAAGAAAACTTGCGGCTCAACAATTAACATATTCTCAAAAGTGCAGAGCAGATGATGGGAGGGTATACAAATTTTAAAATAATTATCTTCGTCTAGGGGGATCGAAGGCTCCTTAGTTTGTTTTCCAATTATTGAATCTTATTGGCTTCCATATAATTGTGTACAACTGATCCTGAATAGTATGTAAATGGTGTGTAATTAGGAAGAAGCGAAATATAGGTCAAATTTCTAATATTCCCTCTTAGTGTGCAAATGTTATGAGTGTAGTAGGTACAAACCTTTGCAAATGGGTGATAAGTAACGGTTGACGTAAGTACTTAATCACTTCGAATAAGGAAGTTAAATAGGACGGGAGATTGGTCTTCTCCATTAATCACTAATGACTTACTGTGATACTTGTTCTTACATCCGAATTCATACGAACATTCCTTTATAACGTTGTATTCCCTAACGTTTAGAATTAACATGAAACGGCCACCGCAAAATCCCTGAATAGTATAAAATTTTGAAAGCCGCATACGTGCTTTATGTAACAAAGCAGATAAGTCCTTCGTTCAGTAACATATGTCGTTACAGACAGTTGGAAAAGGGCAGTATCCAATGTTGCATCATATCACCCTTGTCCCATCAGGAATGTGCATGTGGCATATCGGGTAGCATGTGGTGACCGCAATTCGATTTACATGTGGGCAACTTCTCTCGTTTCTCAACTAGTGCATGTCTCCTCATTCTCTGATTGCTGATGCGATAGACTCGGAAGCACGCATTAAAACAATTATAGAATCATGTTTGGTTAATTGCTACTGTTTTGCTTGATTATGTTTACCTTATCTGCCACCATCTTACTGAATACTAAGTGACTAAGTACGAGTATTTATATACGTAATTTTCTCGGTATCAAATTTCCACTTGACGTAAATAGCGCAAGATAATGTAACCACTGGAGAAATTGGCAGAGTGCAGAAAATTATGCTTTTCAAGGTGGATACTAGACGTCCATGAAAATTTAATGAAAGTGCTAAAGCTTACATGTTTTCAAGAAACAATTCAAGTGGGGAAATTTAGGTGGCTTATAACTCAATGTGTTCATTTGTCTAGTAGAAGTTTATCTCCTTACTTGGATGTCTGTAACAGTTTTCGTTGTGCGTTGCCATTGCCTTCAGTTTGAATTTAGTTGTTGGTCTTTGAGATAAGTTTCAGCCCCGATAATGTAGTTCTTCGTTATTTTTCGGTATTTGCTGAACTGAATCTCTAGAATACAATATTTTTCAAAAATTAAAATATGTATCTATAATTGTAACCCAATGTAGAATGTCCCAAGGTACAAATTTTCAATTATATGTACTTATCATCATAAGCATGCAATGTACGGGTTTTAAAACTTGAAGTGTTAATTTATTCATTTTTTAAATAGGGGGAAAAATGAGATTCGTTCATAGTTTTTATGAATTTCTCCATGTTAGCTCGTCTATTATACAAAAATTTATTACAAAATGAATTACAAAAATTAAAAAAATAGCATTAATTTACGACAAATTTTCGAAAACACCACCGCCCACTTCGATACACTTATTTGCGCGTTTATAAACTGCACTAGTAGCGAGTTTCAATGAACGATTGTTCGCTCTAATGATAGCTGCTGCATCGCATTCTTATCTCCGAAACAAATGAAAATCGGACTTGAACATATGAGTTTATTTTGCTTATTTTGGCTTCCTCGACATGTCCTTAAAATATTGCCACTTCCTCGCGAATCACCCTGTATATTATAATTAAAGTAAAAATCACTTGAGCTAAAAAAATTTTTTATTAGTTTTCTAAAGGCTATCGATTTCGGTCTATGATATGACCAATATGACCATCCTCAGGCCGTGCTGAAGTGACAGTATAATTAGTTATAAGGTGAGGAGGATTATTACATTTTTACCGTCTGGTGTGATATGCAGGAGGCGGAATCGTTGTGGTCTGATAAAGAGAAATGATTCGTTCAGTTATGAGAGTTTTGTCCGCTAAAGTGATCTAGGTACTGTAGGTACGTCATCCGTCATCATCAGTCCTTCTGACGTCATCCTCCCTTGTTCTCGATTCGGCGTAATGTCCCCTAGTTGTGCGATATGAACCATGAAAAAATCGTGTCGGGTTAGTATCCCGGTTCCCTTTCCTTCAACCCTTCACGAGATATATTTAAAAAAGATTACCATACTGTAAGATTACATTCTATC
Source organism: Pyrocoelia pectoralis (assembly GCA_036250285.1). Classification (NCBI taxonomy): domain Eukaryota; kingdom Metazoa; phylum Arthropoda; class Insecta; order Coleoptera; family Lampyridae; genus Pyrocoelia; species Pyrocoelia pectoralis. The sequence continues at coordinate 31,688,006 of CM070075.1, read as the reverse complement.
GCCTACAAAATAAAATTACAATTGCTATTGGAATTTTAAGATATTGTTTTGACTGTTTTGATTTTGTCGGCACATTTTGGGCAATGTTTTTAGTTAGTATTTCTCTACTAACAAACTGCGGAAGTGCAAGTATTGTTGCTTTTTTCCTTACTTAAGAAATAGATAACTTTACCGTATTAGGGCTCCACTTTTGATTTATGTTCCCAATCAGTTTTTTTAAGGACATGAGCTCCAAATTTTTTTATAATTTATTATATCTTCCTGTTGCAGCCACTTATATCCCTGCAAACAATTTTTTCGCCATCTTCAACTATTTGACATTTTATTGATAAATCGTTTTATATAGAACAGAAAACCGTGTAATCGTTTCCGTTTTTGGCGTATGGTTTTATTGTTTATTACACTAATATGCAGGGTGAATCGGAAGGATCGCACCGAACTCCAGGACTGCATTCTACACATCAAAATAATAAGAAAAAACTCAAATGTTCTTATTCGATTCTCATTTGTTTTCAAGTTATCGCGAAATTTAAAAAAAAATACAATGTAACGGTAACATTTGTTTAATAGTTATGACTTTTTATAAGGTGTTCAAAAATACCCCCATTGAGTTCTAAACATGCTCTGCTTCGTCTGCAAACAGCGCCTGTTGCTTGTCCTATTTGCTGTTGTTCTCACGTTGAAAACGTCGCCGATATTCTTCTACAGCAACTGTGGCATTTCCATTACAGAAGCCATAAACAAAAACCATATTACCATACTCTAAATTAGAGTACTTTTGGCATTGTAAAAAAAATACAAAAATACCACTGACATTGACAGTTACAAACAGACTTTGTATTCATATTTTTTCAAAGAACGTTAGATATTAATTTATTTTTTAAATTTCACTATAACTTGAAAACAAATGAGAATCGAATAAGAACATTTGAGTTTTTTCTTATTATTTTGATGTGTAGAATGCAGTCCTGGAGTTCGGTGCGATTCTTCCGATTCACCCTGTATATATGGCATTCTACAAGCTTAAATTTAGACGTAAATCAGTGCTCTTAACCCTAAATCCGTTGCTATGAGGATATCCTCGTAATTCAGTAGACGCATTGCCGTTTCTATGCGCTTACCGGTGGATTCGAAATTTATTGTAGTTGCAAACCTAATTTAAATGAAAATACGTGGTTGCATAAACTCTAGGGTTATATATACACGTGTAAATAATGTAGAAATAATAATACTTTCGTACGATATTTTTTGCGCTGCAATGATAAGCTCTTGTCGTAATAAACCATAAAAAATCATCGCCATTAATATTATTATTATTATATTTATTATTCCTGAAATTTAAAAAAATGATCAATTGATGTTATAAATAAATAAATATAAAAACTCGCCTCTGACTTGATACTGATAGTCTCATATGCACATGCTATTGACCCTTAATTTTAGCACCCCCTTACATTCTTTTACAATTACCAAACATTCGAGAGTATTTTTTCAGGCATCAACGTATCTGCACGGTGGTCGAAGGCGATCGGCACGAGGGGCCACTCCGGGCGTTGTGGAGGGTGTCGCTTGGTTGACCTCGGCGGGAGCGGCGTGACAATGTAGGGTACTTGCAACCACATGAGGAAGGCTCAGAAAGTCGTTCCGTTGTCGTCGACGTTGACGGGTGGCTTCCGTATTCACCATTTAAAGGTTGATATCTGAACTACTCTGTTTGCAAGAGGAACGTTTTCTATACGGCAGTGCTGTACTGAATAATTCTCGTTGAATAACTCCTAAAATTGTTGAAGATGCGAGGACCTTTACTCCACTACATCATTAAATACGATTAGAATGAGTTTTATGGCGATCGCTTTTTTTATAGAGGTTTGGTAAAACCTCTTATAGGCTCTCCCGCTTGGCCCTATAGCAGGGGGTTTGTGGGATTCCCTTCCATCTAGGTAAGGTATACCCACTAAAACCCTTTCCTCTCTGAACCAATATGGCACGGCAGTGCATCGCCAACAGTATACTTTGCAGTCGTGGAGATCGCTTAGAGTTAGGATCAAACTTGATCACTATTTTGTTTTTATCTTCTTGAATGTTAATACGCGTTGCATGCTGTACCTGTACGCCTCCTGAATGCGCTAATGGCTCATTAATCTAGGAATTTTCAATAAAGGGGAAAGAACAAAATTGCACAAGGTGTTAAAGAGGAAATTGGCGTTTTAATAGCTCCTTATCTTCCAGTATCATTAACATACAAATTTATTACGATAATACAGGAAGTTAAAAGTTAAAGAGACTGTAAATGGAACTGTTTAGGAAATTTATAGTGTATTCTAATCCAGAATAGTTTTTCCACTCTGCGAAGAGGAAGAACCTGATGTGCGTTCCATATCTTCTTTCAGTGAGAATTGGTTCTTCTATAACTATCTTACAATCGATTTATTCGTATATCTCCTCTACGGTGAGAAGCAACGTTGGCTAAATTTTTCTTAATTTTCCACAAGGTTCATTGGTCGGGAAATGATCATGGCGTAGTCACTCATAATATGTATTTTTCATCAAAAACCATTAAGCATATAAAGTGAAAAGGGCATGTGAAAATCTGTATCGGTTTTTAGTACAGTTTTCGAGTACCTACTGTAATTATCATTTTTATAATCAACAGGAAACTGATTCTATTGTTGTGAAATATACCTGAGCATAAGGGAAAGTAATCAGTTTTCAGTAATGCAGAAAGAACGAATTCCTTTCCTCATGACCTCTCTCTATATGCGTCTGAATTTTCCATCGTTTTTGTGTCACTATCTCCAGCATGTGGCGTAACTAGGCCTACCGGGGCCCCAGTGCAAACACATAGTAGGGACCCCACACCCAAAATGTGTAGGCCAAAAAAGGCTTCTCGCCGTATTCTTACAATTTAAGTAACAATCAATATTACAACCTACAAAAAATCTATACAGTTATATGTATCTACATAGTAATGTTTAAAATCTTGACAAACGCATCGATTATTTAATCCAGGTTCACTTTTAACGAGTTCGTTACCTTACTCTCTATCGACAATATACTGAAGTCCACCAGTCTCTCATGCCCCATCGAATTTCGCCAATAATTTTTGATTATTTTCAATTTTGAAAAGCAGCGCTGTACTATTACAAACGGTCACTGGAATGGTCAAAAACAGTAAAATTACTGAAGAAACGTTCGAAAAGTTACGTTACGGGCTTTTGAACGGAAGAATGGCAAAAAATGCAGGAATTTAAAAAATAAGAAGCCACAGAAATACAACAAAATGGACGCACATATAGCGCGACACGCCGGATTTTAATCAATTTCTATGAATTTTACATACTTAATGTAAGAGAAGAGTCTTTAAGGGTGGCGAATTCGCGATATCGAAGGTAGCGATTTTTATGGTTCAGTGGATTAACTGGATACTGCAAAACTATCCGTCTGCAGCATGTATTTGTGAAACATAAAGTGGACCAAGATGACAATTTTTTCTAATCTTGCCATCGTATCTCAATTCGTGAGCGAGAACAAAATTTCTATTATAGGTAGTTCGAAGTAACTTGTGGTTTACTCAGTATCATTCACTGTTCAGAGAAACATGAGATTTTTTGGAATCTTTGGAATTTGGATCTACCCTACAATACAATAATTTCCTTTGCACCGTCACTTGCAAAATCAATCTATTTTTCTCTATCATTAAACGCAAATTATACCCCTTAAACCAAGCAAAAAATCCTAATATCAAAGCTTGCTTATGTTAAAACAACAAACACTCGTTGACGTATGAACCTACAATTTTGCTATAATAGAGGATAGCTCTACAGATTATTATGGCTTCATCACTACCATAAAGTAAACTGCATGTCATGAATCCAACAGTCTTTGTGGAATATGACATTTTTCATGGATCCTGTAAGCTAACTTGTATAACTGAATGAAGAGTCAGCGTTTTCGAACTTTTTTCCTCTGTTACTTTGTGCTTAAATTCGTATGTTTCACACTTGGTGTTATATACTTACCTATTGAAACGTTGGCATTCTTAAAAATATGATTGATATGTACTCCTGGTGATCCTGAGGCATTAGCACGATTCCTCCATAGAGAGTAATCAGCTAAATCACTTAAATGAAGGATGCGCCACAAAATTTGCTGTAATATTCAGAATTTAACTGCAGTGATCTTTAAAATGATTCTCCCAGTTTCTCACAATACATGACATGGAACCAATTTGTGTGCTTATACTTTGCCAATGGCATTTTAAGATAGTCCCTAGAAATGGAAGAATCTTAAACTTTACTTTGATAATGTCTTTTCTTCTTAAACCTTTTCATAATGCATTTTGCTCTCATCTTCTACTGAGAGGCGTCTCATATTACGGAAATTCATTCTACTTCCTTTTAGTATAAGCATAATGGCGCGAGCCAAAACCAGCAGCTTTTGTAATCGCCCTTCCCATTGAAAACCATTCATTCTAGTTTGGTAAATTTCAAACATACCGGTACACTAAATCCCATGTATCATTTACCTTTTCGTTTCACAGTACTCTCAAAGTGAGCTCCTTTATCATTTAACATACATTGTTTAGGTGGTAACTGTACTATTGTATGCCCATGTTGTTTCAATAATGCATTACCACATGAATCCTATTATTACAAAGTGATTCACTAATAATGTAACGAAAATGTTGTTTGCTCTTTCAATGCTGTCAACTTCTAGTTTCATTCAACTATATTTGGTACCGAAGTTCGTGATTTCTTTAGATATTTTAAATACGGAGCTAGTCTGCTTTGAAATGTGGATGTAACCAATTCCATAGATAATTCTATCTTTGTTGGACGAAAAATTCAATGCCATTATCTGCTTCCGAGTGAGTTCCCTTTCTGCGCTAACTCATGATTAAATATAAATGATCAATAACAATTCAAAAAGAAGCAATTAAACTTCTTAAATTATTATAAAATAAATAATTACATTTGTTAAAAGAGAGGGTAAGAAGCAAAATAATTAATTAATCATAATTCATAATATAATTAAAGTAAACTAAACACTCTCAAAGGGCTAGTTTTCCAGTTCGCCCAGTTGCATATGTAGGATGATGGTTAAAGTATGGATGCATACGCTGTTCTGAAAACAATACAATTTACGTTTCTAAACATCTGACTCTCTGAGGAGCGGAATTAATAAGAAACGAACATAATCCAATAATGTAATAATATTTATTAAGAGATTATTCATACTAAGCGTGAGAATTAGTCGACCAGCTAGTTGCGCAGTAATCAACCGCCGATGCTGACGTTCACGAGATACACTTCGTACTTATACTTACAGCCGCTTTATGTAGACTAGAGAAATCCCAGCGTTCTTTTACAATAAAAATTACAACTTCGGATACGCAATGTGTTTGCTCATCATGTTGAACGTATTAATCTATACACGGGAATTTTGTTTTTAATTGTCTTACATCCAAGATGCCTAAATCGATTTTCGAAAATACTTACTTTAGTAACATTTTTCTGTAATGCAACTTTCGACTGTAATTTAACCGGAAATAAGTTGCAAAGTATGATAAACTAAATGTTATAATAATGACACTGCTCGTTTTTTATACTTACCATGGCAACATCACCAATTCGAGAAACATGAATTCTAAACGACAATTTTTTTATTATTGATCTGACCGGAATACTTTGTAACGTCAAATAAAATATGTATTCAAACATTATTTAACAATTTTTATTTTATGAATGAAAATGGAAAGTACAGTTAGATTGTTCGATATAATAATTTTTGATTGCAGATTGCAAATTAATTTCCGTTTTTCTCATTGACATTGTTGAAAACGAAAGGTATATTATTGATTGCACATCACGAATTCAACCATTTCACATTATTAGTTCCTATTTCCATTTTTGGTAGTAAGAATACCAGTATTTACCAGTTGTATTTCAATTTAAAAAAAAATAGCGTAAAGTATTGGTGGATAAAAATCGGGCGTGTTTTAAAGACCTTTTTGTCCAATTATACTTTAATACAGTAATATTATTGTAATAAAAAATCCTTTATTACAACAATATTAATGTTGTATGCATAATATAAAATAACAGACAGAACACATTAATTAAACAAATATACTTTCTATTCATCTCTGGAGGTGGTGCAGGATGATTCTTATATTGCAACCAATTGGTGTATTACGTCCACCCCTCAAAGACTCCTGTGTCTTTTAACAAAGTCCACGATTTTTTTGGGGCGCATCTGCTATACCGTGTGACAAGTTTCAAAGCGGGACATAGTCGAATAGCATGGGAAATCACATATTTGCAGTTTGTTGCTCACCAGTTTCATCTGCAAGAACGGTAATGATGTCTACCGAAAGAGCATCATTTTCTGAGCCTGTTTACACCAAATTGTTTGGTATACTTACTAATTCACTGCTTTTTTAATTAAAACATAATTTTCAAAAGTTAAAAAGTATGAGCAGCCATGCAATGTCAAATTCAAATAATGTTTAATATTAATTTTTAGACCTGTTGCCTATTTAAACACTCGTACCTTGTTATAATAACTGTTGTTATCTATCATTATTCATGGTTAAATTTTCCAGGAAAATGTCATATTACATAATTGAAATGGTAATATTCAAAATTATTCGAATTTGACATGTCATGGCTACTCATATGTATTTTTAATTTTTGAAAATTATATTTTCCTAATTAAAAAATCAGTGAATTAGTAAATAGGTATACCAAATATTTGGTATAAACAGGCTCAGAAAATAATGCTCTTTCGATAGACATCATTACCATTCTTGTAGATATAATTGGTGAGCAGCAAACTGCAAATATGTGATTTCCCATGCTATTCGGCTATGTCCCGCTTTGAAACTTGTCACACGGTATACACACCGATACAGTGCTTTTCACGACGACCGACCATTAGACGTTTCTCAACTATTACAAAAGATAGAATTATGAAACTTTCCAATTGAGATTTTTTCGACATTATGAATCTGTCTAAAATATTATTATTTTGATAGCACTTCCGGTTATACCAGAAGTTGATATTAAATTTGTTATTTTAAATGGAACACACTGTATATTTTCACATTTTTGGATTTTGCGCTTAATTTTAGGTCATTTTTCTTTAATAAGTCCTATTTCAATATTTTGTCGTGTTCGAGATATTTAGCATTTTACGATAATTTTTTAAAAAACAACTTTTAAGTACATTCGCGAGTGAATTAAGCACAGTAAAACTTATAATTAAAAAACAATTGATATCTAATTTGTTGAACAGATCTAGGAAAATTCATGAAAAGTATTTATTTTGATTAAGCGTCATACAGTGTTCTAATTTTATATTTCAATTTTGTTAGAAAAAATGTCGTAAAGCTCAATTTTTTCAAATGAAACACCCTGTATATTTTGACATTTTTGGATTCTGCAGATAATTTTAGACCCCTTTTCTTCAATAAGTCCTATCTCAATATCTTATCGTTTTTAAGTTATCTGATTTTAAACAGATTACCTAATTGGTCTTTCTGTGTTATGCATCGGTACTATTCATAGATAGAGCTGAAATAGAACGGCATTTCGTACGTAACAATTTATCGTATCCTTGACTTATAACTTAAAAACAATAAGATATTGAGATAGGACTTATTAGAGAAAAATGACCTAAAATTAAGCGCAAAATCCAAAAATGTGAAAATGTGTGTTCCATTTAAAATAACAACTTTAATATCAACTCAAAATAATAATATTTTAGATGGATTCGTAATGTCGAAAAAACCCTAATTGGAAAATTTCATAAGTAATTCTACCTTTTGTAATTTTTGAGAAACGTCTAATGGGTCGTCGTGAAAAACGGTTTTCCACCATGTTCCCAGGACAAAAGAGACTGTGCTTTCCTCATTAACAAACCTGAAAATAATTAAAATTATTTTTTGTACGGTTGAGTTGATCTATTTAAGTTACAAACCTCGGATTTGGAGATTAAGTCAGCGTTAGCGCTTCTTGTAATTGGAATACAGGGTGTCCCGAAAAGATTGGTCATAAATTATAACATATATTCTGGGGCCAAAAATAGGTTGAGTGAACCTCACTTACCTATATACAAAAGTGCACACAAAAAAAGTTACTGGATGATTTAGTTAAAAATTTAAATAATTTTTTTGCCGTTGCTCTAAAACGGTTTAACGTTAAACGTTTAACGTTAACAATTCGCTTTTGACATGTATGTCAAAATTGAACGATTCTCAAGTCTAGGGAAGGTGAAATAAATACACGACCTTCATAATGTACAATCCGATGAACACTAAGGGGTGGATATATAGAGGTGAAATAAATACACGACCTTAAGGTCGTGTATTTATTTCACCTCTATATATCCACCCCTTAGTGTTCATCGGATTGTACATTATGAAGTCTAGGGAAAGTTACACTTGTTTGTTATCAAATTTTCAAAAAGGAAGTATGATGATTTAATTTCCACTGTGCAAAGGGGTGCCTCTCGAATTCGTAATGTGGAATTTCAGTCATTTTCAGATACCACAAAAGTCGAAACGCGATCTGAGCATCCAAACGCTGTCGAAACAATACCTTCGTAAAAAATGCCAGTCGTATTTAAATAATTCAGAATAAGGTGCAATTTTCACATTGAATTTATCATAGAGAGAAAAAGTTCTCTAAGATCTAGAATGGATTTACTACTTCACTACAAAAATGAACAAAACCAAAATAGAGAGGTTGAGAAACATAATTATGAAGAAACTTATGAGACGTGTTTCTTGGTCAGAGAGACAATTTGTTATATAATATATATAATATATATAATATATAATATATAATATACGCTGATGTGCCGTTCCTGCGGCGTCTGCACCAAAGGAAAAGATTACGAGGAGTCTGAAACTTTGGAAAACGATGAGTTGTCTTATTCTAATTTGTCATTATTATTTAATACACTAATTGGGTACCTGGGAGGAGGGGGTGTTAATGGAGGAGGGCTTCAATATAAAATCAATAAAATATTGACATATTTCAACCATGGAAGATAAAAAAATGAATTCTTGCGAAATGACCACTATTCCTCTCCGTTTTTCGATAGAAGATTTTTTATCACTTTTGTGTTTAAGTTTCAAAACACTCATTTTGGTTTCTTCAAATGCTTTTACTTCCAAAACTGAAAGCGGCAATTAAAGTTCAAAAAGTGACAGTTCCTCAAAGCTTTTTTTTTGTAATTAAACTTAGATACAAGCATCAGCATTTTAAATCAAATTTCACGTAATAATGATAACAATTCAGAGCACAGATTTAATAATTTAATAATATTTAAAATTGAAATGAAATAAAGAATGTGTGCACTGATTTATATCCGTCCATTTGTTATATTGAAAAAGTATTGAATTTAGTTCAAAATTAACGCCGTACACGTTTTTGTTAGTATCGGAGAAATTAAATTAGAATGGGGTAGAATTTTAAATCATAAGTTATGAGCTTACTGTAAAGAAACGGTGATATAAATCTTATGCTTTTGTATCTACAATAGATTACATTATAATATATGTACGGTTAATAACTGTCTCGCTTATGAAAGATATATTACACTCTGCCATTTTTGGAGTGTATAAGTGTTTCGTTTGTATCTTGAAATTCACAACTGAAAAGCAATTTTACAAAGATAAAATCATCTAGTGGTTTATACTCGACGTAATTCAGAATATATCCTTTGTATCAAACGTGTCTTCTGCGTTTTCTGGTTTCATAAATAAGTAGAATTTATAGTTGCATGCACTTCGTGACTTTAGTTCTTAACGTCAACGGCTGCAGATGATGACTCGTTGTCACATGCTACCGCCCCATTTATTTATCACTCTTTTATAAGCTTGAGGTTTTTGTCACAAAGAAATGCAAAAGTAAATTAGAGCACTCATTTTTGTGTATGAATTACAGATGCCCCACGTTGTGCCAAGGGATTTGAAGTGATGAGAGTCGGAGCACTTTCGCACGAAGCTCTTACTGTTGATTGTCACGTCGATGCATTACCCGATGTAACACGGTTTTCCTGGACGTACAACACGAGCAAAGGAGTACTTCCAGTGCAAGGAGCAAGAATACATAATGAAAATGGCGTTTCAACATTACACTTTATTCCGGGTACAACGGATTTGGAATCTTTGGCCTGTTGGGCGACCAACAGTGTTGGAAGACAAGAAAAACCATGCCTGTTTTACATAATACCCGCAAGTAAGCAAAGTAGTTCTAATTGTTACTCTGGGCGTGTTTAAACATCGATTTTGCAATACCTACAATTGTTTGCCACAGTTGCCACTGAGATCACATCTGCTTCTTATACATATTCATAAATTCCATATAGAGAGATAACCGTACTAGTCTTTAATCTACGTAAAAAACTGATTTGTTTAGGTGGTTTACGATCCGCAGTGAACTTTAATAGTACATAAGAAAAAGCTTTTAGTTGCATCAAGAACATAGGAAGGATTTTCTTTCATTGGCCGTAACAGTCCATTAGTCCATTTGGATTATTGACGTGAAACCCTATTAGACCTGAACGTATGATGTGCGCCATTTATAATGTATGATATAATAGTTTACTTCATCATTACTTAACGTACATTATATCTATACAAATACAATTATTTGTTATTCGCGTCTCTGTGAAATGCACTGAATAACATTATACAAAGTCAGCAATGTGGGAAGCTACCTATATAAATTTCTGCAAATTAAGGCTAACAAAGTTATCATTACATTATACTGAAGTATGAGTTGCAATCAGGCGAGAAGGTGGAATGATGAGATAACACACTCTAAATTACAAAGAGCGGAACAGTTTTGTAACTTAGGAAAATTAACGTACCACGTACTGTCTGACGGCAAATAGAGTTTATTGACCGATGTAGCGGTAAAATGTCGTACCTCAATTTTCTTTTTATACAAAGTGTTACAAATTATTGACCAAGTAGGAGAACGAGATTACCGCTTATCTATGAGCCAAGAGTGGCGCAGTGGAACTTGTTTGACTACAAGCTACTATCAGAGTAAAAAGTCAACTCACTTTTAAGCGTTCACTGTTTGGGCCGATTTTTATTATACAAATTATATTTGAATCGCCATTTATTATTTCATTATTTTATTGAATTTAGCTAATTAGTATAACGAAATATGTTCGAAGAAACACGATTTTTCACCTCAATTTGAGAAACCCCAATGTTTGAGAATTAATTAATGAACAATTATTTACTGGAATACAACAGTTTTTAAGTAATCAAATTAATAATTATTTTTGATTAGACCACAAAATTATTAGATAGGTATGTTAAATTATTTAATTTTTTCAATATTTCGCAAAAACATTTTTTCATTCTTCAGGAACTAAAATATAAATTACAATTCGTAAGTTAACAATAGATGATACTTACATTAAATTATTAACAATTGATACAATTACCTACCAATCAGGTCATACCTTGCAACACATCTCAGAGATATGCTTTTTTTTAAGGTAATTTAAATTTTACTCCTGGGTACCAACTAATTTAATTTTTAACCAAAAAAAATGGACAATTTTGAAATACATATAACAACAAAAGAAAAATCAAGCCTTATATAATATAATCCATCATTTAAGAACTTGGGGGTCCCTGGCATTTAAAACAATCATCTTATTTGTTTAAATCTTATTATCTACCAAAAATAACGACTGATATAAATAAGCTGATTAAGGGGATTCTAATGTCTTACCTACCATAAAAAAATATTAGATTATTAATTTTTACTTGTTTGTATGTCATATAGAGCAATAGATTTGACATAAATAGTATTAACTCAAGGAAATTTACAGGGGTAATTAGTTTTTCCCTTGAACCTTCCAGAACTAATGATATAATACAATAGTTCGAACGGTTGTGGCGTATGCTACTATTCCCCCTCTATCTATTCGCGTCTACCTCCATCATCTCATCCGTCACTCTCGTGTCAAATATTCCTCGATAGGGTTATATTGTTTGTAAAGATCGCATAATTTCCTTCAATCAATCTTCCCTGTCACATGCTCTTCGCACACGTGAAAATACAACGACAGGAAATACAACTGATCAGATAAATAAATCCCAACTTTCTTTCTCTCTTCCTCATTATTTAACTTCACGAGGACCACTTCGTTCTTTGTTCCCCTTCGTCTGGAGGGGGTCGGGCCCGCTGGTCTTTGTCCGTCGCTTTCGCTGGTTTCAGGCCTGGCGCGCTTTCCTCATCGCGTCGTCTCCCATTCACCGACTCCCCCTCTGTTGTCTCTATTTACTAATCGGATCTTATATGTTCTGCGGTTAGCGTGTCTCCTAGTGTCGGTCTTCGCATACGTGGCGGGCACCAAGATTTCCACTTTACATATTTCGCACTGGGGGTTTCGGCTGGGACTCGCCTGGCTTACCCTTGCCTTTGTTTGGGCGGTTGGTGACCTGGTGGCGGCTGCATAGTTAACGGTGGGGTCGTCTGGACCTCCATGGATATCCTTTTTCGTTCCAGTGCTGGGGGCGTATCGCTTGGTTTCATGGCGTGCAGCATGACGATCGCTGACTTTTCATCGCGCCGATCTGTTCCTGAACGTACCGACTCCGGTTATGTTCGAGTTATTGCCGGTGATTCTCCAGATTGGTGAACTGCTTTGATAGTTTTTTAGCCATTCCCTTAAGCGTTTTGTGTGTGTTTTTAATGAACTCAAATATTTCGTCTATGGACAGGCGGGTTTCTCCGTTTGGAGGTTCCGCAGGTCCCCGAGATCGCTCATGACGGACTTAGGTGATACCAGGACAGTATCCTCCTCCTGGTGCGTGCGTTTCTTGTGCCTTTTATGACTGAGGCTTTCCCTCTCTTCTCCTCTCTTGGAGTCGCTATTCTCCCGCTTCCTGCTACAGTGGGAAAACATTCGGAGAGAAAAGGAAACCTTAACGTCATTGCTATTGCTTAGTAGTAATTTAGTAACTTACAACATTCATATTTTTGTGGGAAAAAAACTAATAAAGGATATTTATTACAATGATATAAAACAAATTAACAAACTATTTACTGTAGTAAAATTCCTCTGAATAGGTTAATACCTTCAACGTAATGAGCAAATACATTGAGTATCAGAAATTAAAATTTTACTCTAAAAGAACATAGGAATTTCAATGTCAAGGACGTGCCTCCCGTAAATGTCAAGTTCATATTAACCCGGCCAGTATCAGCGGTGCAACTAGTAGGCGATTTTTTGTACTCGAGCTAACATTAAAAAAAAAATCTATTCTATGTCTACATAGCTCTGCCTCTACACTTTTTGAATATCTCTCGCTCCATTGCGAACAAATTTTATTTCTAATATCTGCCTCGAAGGAAAGGTCTTTAGACTCTTTTCATTTACAGAAATGTACATAATTCGAATAAGTACCTATTCTTATAAATTTATTCTGTAGACTTTAATTTCGAATAAATCTACGTCGTTACCTGCATGTTGCATTATCATTCGCAAATTTCCTTTAAACTGATTTTTCAAAATATTGCACTTAGTAACATTAAGAAGTTTATGTGTAGAATTCCGTAGATTTCTGTAACAGAAGTAATTCCCTTTGTGTCTGGGCAGCTTAAAGCAGAGGAAAGTGATGGTAAAAAATTTTCTTTTCTTACACTGTGCACCAGAAAGCTTTTTGCACTGTCAGACATTTACAAATTTTAGAAATATTAAGTTAATGCTTTATATAAAAATAAGTAGTTGTTAACAGTCCATCTTGATAGTGTTGTTGGGCCTTTGTTGTTTACCAAATCCATTGATTTACATTTGTCCATTTTCCCAACATTTTCGGTCCTCACACTATCACCCTGTTTTCCAATGGCCGTTCTTGTTATCTTAGTATGCTGTTTCCATCGTGTAGTCAAGATGGCCACTAGTAACTATGCATCCCGTGTTTCCATCTAGCAATGACCCTTGATAGTAACCCTTAAGTACGGTCGTACCAGTTTCAGTACGTTGTCACGGCCGTGTCGTCTGTGGGACTACCTGATGATTTGTTTGTTTTTTTTTTCAAAAAACTTAAAAATACTGTATCTAATGTTGCTACATACGCTCAATACATATCTTGCAATAGTCGAAATTATTTAGAAAACCCAAAATAACAGAATACCATTTTAGTAACACCATTTATTATACGACGGTAGTAAAAAAATAGGAAAAAGTCATATTTTTTAACTTATTAAGTTAAAACAAAACTAAATAAAATATGGCTATTATTTCAATTCTGGGGGGTTACATAAGCACTTATAGATAAAATAAAATTCAAAAAACAAAATAAATAAAACAACAATTTTTGGTAAAATAGGTATTACAATAGCTAAAAGTAAAACATTCGTACTGACGTGTAGTCTGGCAGACGACGGACGATTTTCTAACTACAGTAACACGAGTACTATTCGACCCAAATCAGTTTTACTTCGGCAGTGTAATTTAGACGTCTTCGATTGAGAGTATACCGAGTAACAAGTTTCTAAAAAAATTAGTAATGAAAATATCTGTATTTAAATATTACGAGTAGTCTGAGAGACGACACGTCCGTACTTAAGGGGTAATATGATTTCATCCAACGTCTCTTGGTCTATAAGATCTCTTTCCAGGTCATTCTTGCATTGCCATTTTGATTTCTTTTATTGATACTATAGGGTTTTTCTTGCTTCTGAATACAGTTCTTGACCCACTTGGACACTTCAACATGTCACGGAAGAATCCCTTCACCACTTGCAAATTGGAGGAGCAGCAGGATTATATTGATGGTTTAACCAACATGATTTTTAAGAAAGGAGTTCGTTTAGACTTTTTTTGTCTTAAATCTCGAATGGAGCAGCTATATAACCTGAATTCTTGTTGTCATTATTTTGAATTGTCTGTGTTTTAAGTAATACTATGCCTTTCTTGTGTCTTTAACTGCAGCTGCGTCTCAGTAAGACCAAGCTAACAGATTGAAGCAACCACAAGCGTAAGGATACCATAACTAGTAGGCTTTTTGATACCATGAAATTTGTCACTTTTTTCGTGGAATACAATCTCATTATGTCCTATGGAAGGGGTAGTGATAAAGATTATTTCATCTATATTGGATGTTTGGAGACTAAATAATAATAGTTCATCACAGTGTCCTATGAAGTCACATAAGCTGGGTTCTTGGCTGATGCTCCACGTATAGACGCATTGAACTCAGCTCTCCGTTGGTTCCTTGACATCTGTAGGATGTTTTTTGCGTGCATTCACACAGAATGTCGCTGTTAGATGTTTTTTCGTAAGAAAACTGTTTGATGTCTTTCCCTTCAGAGAAAATCAGCGTATTTATCAGGACAATAGGCATTGAGAGAAGAAGCAACTTCATTTTGAACGTAGAGTAACAAGAGTTAGTCAAAGAAAGAGCCCGTTTATACACTAAAAAAATAAGTAGTCGTAATTAGATTTTTGGTCTTGAATTCAGGAAATAAAGTAGGGTTAAAAGAATACCTGCTTTCAAGAGGACCTTTCTTAATAGTATCGAAAATTAATCTCAATCCTGGGTTATTCGGATGGAAGTGGAGAGACACCTTTATATTTTTGGACAATACGTCTCGCAATAACCTCTTCAACTACCTAACTACCTTTTCAGTGTATTACTTGGCAAATGGGAAGTACGAAGATCTCATTTCCGAGCAGGTTTGTGGGAGTAGAGAAGTTAGGTGTAGCTGTTTCGTTTAAAAGTTGTGAACCCATTTATTTCCCTACAAAAATCGTTGGGAGTGAAATCAAATCAGTTTTGAATTCGGAAAAGTGGCTAACATTTTCCACATAAAATATGTGAACTGAATCCAATATTTCGGATATTCGGATCACCATTATCGCCTAATCACAATGATTATATTGGGATCTCTCTTCTTACGCTGTACAATTTGCTTTGAGGTTTGAAGCAATCGTACATACTGTTATATACTTCCAAACGGAGTCTATCTTTCCAAAACTTTTAATAAGCTTTTTCAAAGTTGTTGGCACTTGCGTTTCTAGACAGAAGTTCACTCCTAACTACTTTTACGTTTCGTCCTTTAAATTTCCGTGTATATCATATTTTTCGATAAGGAGCTTTAACTTTCAGTAAAACTTAGTTGTATGTTTCTTGGCTTCGTCGATTCTCTTCTACAAACTTACTTCTTTGCGTGTATGTATGTAGGGTTTATATTTCTGGTTCTTGTTTAGACTTAAACGAAAGACCTCGACATACGCAGTAAAGAGGTAGAAGCTAGTACGACAATTGCATTTCATTTCAAACGATTTCCTCCGTTTGAGTCGTCCTGTGATGTACCTTCCGTATTAATGCAAAGTTTAGCGAACATAGTGATGACGTCTTTAATCATTTCAACTTGATGCTCTTCATGAAACTCGCTATTACGAACATATTAATATGCAATCACAACATACCTTAGGACTGCGGATATTGCATTCGTTGTACATCGTTGACTTAACTAGATATGATCAAAAAACAGTTTCCTAGATACAAAAAAACAGTATTTCATGAAGACTACGCCCCTTTAACAAAGAAAGAGTATAACTTTATGTTATTTTTATTTGGTTGGATACCTAAGTACCGAGGCATAGGCCCCAGGAGGGGTGTCACTCACGGCATTTCTGACCGCCTCGGATGTCACGCCTAAACAAGCTATCTCCTCGTATAGGTTGTGCACCTGCAGGGTCGGGTGGTTCCAGCACCCAGTACACTATAGTAGCCACCGAAGTTGTTGATCGCAACTTCTGGTAGAACTGGCGATGTTGGATATAAGTTCATCAGTTCCGAAGTCACGTACTTGGAGCAGAATGGACTCGGTGATCGTAAAGCAGCTGACTGGATTGGAGTCAGGATCTCGTTTTCACGGTCGGACAGAGGCTGACTGAGCTTCTGCTTCACAGAAATGAAGCGAAACCACAGCATCGCTGTAGTGTAATACTCAAGGTATTCCACTAACATGACTTTGCCAAAGTTAGCTTCATCTGTGAGTATTTCTGCATACTACCTCTAGCGATTTCTAATGGAGCGGGTGCGGAAGGGTTAAAGGTTACGCGTTGCTGCGTCTCTCGCACTTACATAAGACATAAGTTTCCATCATCATCGTTCATTAAAGATTGGCTAAGGGGAGGTTCCTCTTCGGACTATTCGTGGATGTAAGTTCTCTAATTCTATTGAAATACCAGTCACGAATTGTTTGTTATATGGTATAACTGGAATTATCAACATTAAATACTCCATCTTGTTCACCTGTATCTAATAAAAAGAAGGGTCGTTACGGCGCACGCCCCTTATAAGTTTTCATGCGGCATCAAACCGCGCGTTCTAACACGAGGTGATAAATTCCATTCACCTTTAACATCAATTTCAGGCTCTTCTTCGGCCTCTTATTCTGGTGCTTCACGTACATTATCAAGTGCCAATACTCTGTACGCGTAAACTGCGCTACATGGATAACTTTTATATAAATAATGGGTTTGCCCACCGATCCTTCCCCACCACGAAAGACACCGCTATAGTACGCGGTAGTTCAACTATTGGATAGAGAAATTTCAATTGTCTCCCTCCTCCTCCTCAAGGCCGCCGCCGAAAAAGAAAAAAGGTAAGTTATTAAAAATAAAAATAATTTTTTTACGAAATCTTGAAAAACACCAGAGTCACGAACCCCCCATACTACCCCCCCCCCCCTCTGGGAAAATTTTCTGGCGGTGCCCTTGCTCCTACCGGTACCTCCGTATTTCTACAACCTGATAAATACCGAGCAAAAGTTTTACGGTAGAAATACTTGCCGGTTTTAACAACTGGTACAAATTTCTTTCTATGTCCTCAGAATAAGCGATCCTTCTAATTTGAAACAGTAGCATTAATATAACTTTTGGAGCCATTTTCATATAAACCAGGGGGAACCTATGTATTTATGTGTAAGAGTAACGTAGTAAGCGTTATATTTCGGAAATAATCCAATTCTAAACTCTTTACATAATATGTTTTCACTAGTAAAGTGCGTCGGTTTAGTAATTTTTTGAAATTAAGTTTTATCTGTAATTGCATCAATAATTATGCCCATAAAATAAGTGTGATATCGTTTACTGACACTTTTTAACACAAAATATATTTTAAATTACTTGGAAACGGTTGTAAGAATAGGAACTGCCATTTTCTGTACGTTGTTGTCGATGTGTTTATATTTTAATGAAAAATAACGTTTTATTCAAATGTTTTATCTTTGCAAATTTTATACAATACATAAATCAAAGCCATGATGCAGGCGCGTCTGTTTTAACTTTTACCGATGAAAAAAGAAGAGTGACATCAGAGAAATTGGTTTGAATTTTAAAAGGCCTTGTTACAAAGCTTCTAGGTGTCTTCGAAATCAATTTGAAACCATTTAAGCTTTAGAAGAAGGAAATGATGAAAGAAGAATGGAAGATGTCTTCTTGTGCTCAAGGGAATTTCTTAAATTATAAAGATTGTTTGGATTATTCATCTGTAAGTCACATTCGATGTACCTATAACAAAATTGTCTTTATCGTATTGATCTATGAATAACATTATTTTCAAGCGACAGATGTTTTGACTGTATTCCATTGTCTATAAATACTACACAAAAGAATTGTAAATATTGACGTAGACAAATCAATTTGCTATGAATATCATATGTACAACTTATAATATATTGTTTATATGAACGCCCTTTTTACGGAGCGTTTGAACGGGTTATCTGTTTATTTTTTTCCTCTTTGCTTTTGGAATTGCGCTATTTATTCTGACAATTAATGACTAAATTTTTGTTCCTGATTTAGGAAAGGTTTTGCGTTGCATCCAAGTTAGTCAAAGATTGATTGGTGGTGACATTTACTGCAATTTATGTCCTACCATGTGATACGTATTTCATAATCAAAATTGGAACAATTAGTGCACTTTGATACTCTTATGGTATCTTTATAATCATCCGTATCAAAACATATCGTGTGACTGATAATGATAAAATAATTTATCCTTTGGGATGAGCAATCCGTGACATTTTCGAAATTAGTGAATAGTCGTGTCTGCCGTACATTGTCGCAAAATCGTCTTTTCGTCCTCCCGTTTGAGTTGTTTTATTTGTTTTTAATACACAATTAGTCTATGACAATAGGTTGATCTTAGATATTGAATTTATCTTCTTGTTGTCACGATAACCTTTTCTTTCTTGAAAATGTATACTAACTTTATAAAATTCATATTTACATAAGAATTACCTATTGCTCCTTCTTGAGGGTTCGCACAACAGCTTCTTGAACAAACAGTTAAGTTTATATACTACGTACAAATGTTTCAAATAGCAAGTTTTTTTCACAGCAGAGCTTATAATCCGAATTTACTGAAGAAAATGGCGTAAAGAACACGCATGGCCCATGAAATCGGCAAAAAACGGGAAAAGTTGTCAGAACTATAAGTTGAACTGGAGTAAGCATATAATCTATAGCTCAAAACAGAAAAAGAAAATAGAGCCTTCTGGCAATGTAACAATGTTGCCGCACTATTAGCAAATTTTTGCATCCATCTCCAAAGGCTGTCCTCTTTTGTTACGGGAAATGCGCATGATGACCTCCTCAAGTGGAGCACTTTTTCATCATGTGCAGAAACTAGTGAATGAATATAAAACAATGGGGGTATAGACACAGCTATTTATCTGTCAAACACTAGCTAAACTTCCCACTGTATTCCACGTATATCTGGCGGGAATAACGTGGCATACTGAATAGCATAAAAATTTAAGAGGTTTTTGGAGGTTTGTAGCTGTATCAATTTCTAAGGATGTCGGAAGAACAATGTAACAAGCTAAACAATTGGAAAAATGTAGTAGATGGTTTTATTTGACGTTTCGCCCACATTGTTTAGGCTTAATCATAAACATCCAAATTTGAATGACGAAGATGACAATTTATTAACTGTTCATTGCAAAATATTGTCTTGCCCATAAGGAAATTGCCAAATTTGGCTTTTCTCAAACCAGGCCGAACATTTTCAGACGATTAATATGTGTGATGCTTATTTTCTATAACTTTCCTTTCTTGTACATCTAGCGCACATCTCCTTTTCTCGTTTATACACGAAGATTGAGCACTATTCCTCCTATTGATAGTACGTAGTGAGATACTAGTTAGAGGGCGATGTGATGTGGACATTTTGTTGTGATGATTAGAAGCACTGTTAGCGATGTGTAATAAAGTTTCTAGAAATAGCATCTTCTTCTACTTTTATTTTAGGCGAATCTTTTGATTAATCTTCATTCGCCCGTTTGTTATTCCACGTGTTCAAGTTATCGTTCCATCTTTTTTGCGAGCGATCCACATCTCTGTGTTCCGTTGGTGACCTCTCTTTTTGGCTTCCATCCTATTTAATGTGTTCATTCCATTTTGTTCTCCTCGTCGGTGTGCACGGTATACTGCAAGAGGCGTTGTTGTCGAGTTGTGGTGGCCGTGCGGGTGGGAATTATGTCATAGACAAACTCACATGCTGATGAATAAATATGGCCTAGGGAGTATAAAAAGTCAGCGAGGGTTCCGAAGATTAGGAAGTTAGCGACTGTCATAGGCATTTGATCACAAAATCTAGATGGTAAGAAAAAAAAGAAGTGATTTTTAGAAAAATGAATATATCAATAATATACCTACTTGTACAGTTCACGTAAGATTTGGATGTAATTCTCTACTTTCACGTATTTCTTCTGCACGAGCACGTTTCAGAAATAGTTAATGAAGAGTTAATGGTTGCGAGCTGCAGCATCGTGATGACCACGTCCCGACACCTGAACATGAAGACGTTCTCTAGTGTAAGGTTTGGGACTGAGATTCCTAACCAGCTCAGAAGGGGGGGGTCTGGATTCTGAGGTTATGGGTGCATTCCCGATCTCGGTTTTGGAATCTATGCTCGCTTCGGAGGTGTCAACTGAAAAAGAAACTCGAACTTGAAAGACCCGTTACTAGGAATATTGGATGTTTGTTTATTGTGAATTATCACATTGCGGCAGATTAAAAAAAAGTACCCAAATTTTACAATTTTCAACTATCACTAAATAATTCAAAAACTCTTAGGAATAGGTAGTACAAAGTAGTGTCTATTCAAAGCTCGTACGAAATGTTATTCAAATCTTTAATAAAATACCGGATGTGTCATTCAAGAAAAATGAGAAAAATTACATTGGACAAAATCAATTAGACACATTGGAACAGCTAATCTAACATTTATGTCACTCAGATATCAATTTTTTACATAATAATGCCAATAACTCTGGAACTCGTTAGTTGTGTAGACTCATAGTACCTTATATCATTTTGCTGAGAATTTATCAGGTAATTCAAAAATATGTAGGGCGTTCCATTTAAAAAACCGCAAGTACCAAACTCGAAAATGGATCATTCTCTTGTGTACAAAAACATTTTGACAAGATGCTCCTCCTTGTCGACTACAATAATATGTTATTAGTGTTTTTTTTTAAATTAACAGTATAACTTCCACTCGCAGATCGTTGGGACACCCGGTGTATCAACGATAAAAATAAAAAGGAAAAGAAAGTGTAGGTGTTTGAATGGACTTTTTATTTTTGAATCATATTATACGAGAGGCTCATAGGTAGCTTTAAATATGCGCCATGATGAAGCATTTAAATCATTCAAGACAAACCAATTTCGCTATTATTTAATGTATTTTATATTAACCAATCACATCGAAGACCGCCTATGTTTATTTTCGATTGCAATTAAATGTCTATTTCCGTGTTGAGTGATACTGAGTGATCAATAATCTTTCTTTTCTTTTCCCAGAACTCATATATTTACATTCTGAATTTAATTACACCGAACTATAAAAACGTCAATCCTACCCTTTTGGGTTCAAGTAGCTGCTTTCACATTACTGGGCAAAGTCATTGTACTAAAGGGAGCATATTTTAGCAAGAAAATGAAAAGAAACTATATTACGTGGAAATAAATGTTCTTTTAATTTAGCTTTGAGTTATTTATCTAGTTGAATTTTCCCAAGTTTTTTTTATTATATCATCGATTTTATCAAAGGATATAATTTGTAAAGAAAATGGAGGAATTTTATACTGATTTTATGCATCGAGTTAGATTTACAACATGTAAAACTATACCTGATAAACTTTGTCAACTTTCTAAAGTCATTTAAATGCGAGGCTTTTGGGATTCTATCCAAACATTACGAGGAACAGAAAAAGTTGATAAGATACAAGTATATGTCGGGATACCTGTCAGTCTAACAAAAACAAACACCCTACGTGTTGTGCGCAAATACAGTATGCATCTTGAATACAAAACATACATTTCATTTTATAAGAAAGCATCTGAAGGAGTTGCAAGATTTCGAATATGGAAAGGTAAAATGACTTTAGAATATTTTGGTACGTATAGATATAACATTTTTGTTGAATGAGTACACCTTTTTCTTGACATCATTTTGGTTCGATATCGCTTATCTGAGATGCCAGCCAAATTCCCTGGACGGAGTCATTCAACACGGCTGTCCCATGTTGTAAAAAAGTAGACAGCTTTATACAAACCATTACTTATCTAATAGTTTTTGTTCCAAAAGAACCTACACAAGAAACTTGAAAATTCGAAAAAAATTCTTGACACTTAAAATAATTTTAACTGGTACCTATAATTGTAAGGCGAATACCATTTAGGTAATTTTATTAACTTAACAATAACTCGAACAAATATCGTTAGGTACCGTTAATTGTTACATTGAAAATGGATGCGTTTTAGTTTATTACAAATGAATATAATTCTGCGAAAAACACATGATTCGGTCAAGGATGTTAGTAATCTGCATAGCTAAAATTTTAAATTTGTGTTGCTACGGTCTTTGCCGAGTCGAAAATGCCAGCGCCATCCACAGCTTTTTTCTTTTTTCAAACGGAACTGGTGTATAAATAAGGATTTTGACATCCGTATTGTCAAAATTGTGCAAGGTCTATAACAGCTACCTTTCCGGGATTCGTCGCCGCCGCCGTCAAAATAATCACTACGATACTGCTCGGCAGTGACTTCCTAATGTTTTGGGCGTTAGGAACCAACGTATCGTTAGGAAGTGATATGACTTTTGAATGGTTCCAATAACAAAAGCCTGGAGATTCTTTGAATTCTTACTCGAGAGCGATGTTTAGACCTCTTCCTTCTCCTTGGTTAATTTAGAAATAAGACATTAGGTGAATCACCCCTCTCTCTGCCTGACGTGTGGGTGCTTCTTCTGGCTTTTAGTGTCTGATGCTTTTCCTATTGTAGCGTGTGTTCTCTCGATCTCCTTACAATCCGCAAGAGTAGAGTTTCAAACGATTGTCCATTTTTTTATCACATCGGTGTTTATTTATTTATTCTACTTTATTATCCAATAGCACCGCCAATTACAGGGTAATTTAGACAAATACTGTTAAACACATGCAAGTATAACAAATTTATATAGGTAATATGACAGTTACTAATATTTAAGTGTATAAATAGTGTAATAATAATATAATAAATAAACAATATAATACACTTACTTAATAAAAACATTCAAGTCAAGTTTCCTTCCGAGTTGCAGGCAAAGCGTGTTGGTTTCATCATGTAGCTACCGAAGATTTTTCCAATGGCTCTCTGTACACAGGTTGGTGACTTTTTTAAACGATCTTGAATCTGGCTGAGCAATGCCTTCTCTTTAGGGTTTGCTTCTTGATGGAATATCATAATGCGTGTGCTTATCGATCTTCTGCTGGACGCACGATCATCCGTTCCCTTTTTCTGGCAAGTCTCGCAGCGACTTTTCCTATTCTATTTTGATATTAACGTGGTTAATGAGCAACTAGCAGCAGCAGCTGATCGATAATAATTCCTAGATTTCTAATGGAATTATCATGATGGTGGTTAGTCACTCCTTCTTTGTGCATCTCATCCGATGATGTGGCCGAATGTGAAATTTTTAAGTTTATGTAGTTCGTCGCCTTACATCATTGTGAGCATTTCGGATATCATTCGTGGCTCATATTTGGGGCCTAATTGAATGAATATGTTGGGAAGTTGGATACAACTGTAATAAATAGATAATCTACATTAAGTAATGCAAAGCACATCAAACAATAATGTTATACAAACATGGGCTGCCCTTTTTATAAAAAATGAATACTACTTGTGTTGGTCAAACTGTATCTGTGTTAAGTAGGGATACTGCATTTGTTACTCCAAAAAACCTCCCTTCACTTTATCACGTGAGCATCTCTGCTTTCGCCCTATGACCATTATATTCATTACATGCCTATTCCTTCATATACGAATGGGGCCAACTGTCATATGAATTACATTTTAGAATAACGTTTCTTTTAAATTTGATTATTTTCTTATACAGGGTGATTCATTAAGAATGTCCAATCTCTGAATTGTAGATTCCAGACCTCAAAATATGATGATTCTGCCCAACATGCCTTATACAAATATTGCTAGTTTCCGAGATACCGGGTGTTTAAAGTTTAAATATGAATTTTGATTTTCGCAATAACAATTAATTAATGTGATTAAAAATAATAGACAAGGGTTATTTGATATGAAGAGATCTTTGCGAAAACGGATCATAAATAATAGTTTATTGTTGTTACACATTTAGAGAATAAATTTTTTTTTTAAATTAAAATTTATTGAACTGTTTAGAAGCAAATAACTCGATAACTGATCGAGTTACACGAATCAAACAAGAGTAACTTTTTTTGTAGAATCTAACGCTTTTCCATATTTTATTATTAGTTTGCTAATAGTTCAGCCGAAAAAAATTTTTGCTTAGATTTACTAAACACAACCAAGTATAACTAGCGCCATCCATTAGCAATGCTAAATTAGAGTCCAAATTGGCAATCCTCATGCAAAAAAAGGTAAAACTGCCAATTTTCAAAAAGAAATTGTGAAAAAATAGAAAGTTATTGCGAAAATCAAAATTCATATTTAAACTTTAAACACCCGGTATCTCGGAAACTATCAATATTTGTATAAGGCATGTTGGGCAGAATCATCATATTTCGAGGTCTGGAATCTACAGTTCAGAGATTGGACATTCTTAATGAATCACCCTGTACCTATATGTGGTTATTTACTGCAGGATTCTGCTTTTCATTACACGATTATTACAAAGCAAATTCTTCGCAAAGATTGTTTAAAAATTCTATACATGTAGTCGACACGAAATGGTAGATATCAATTATTGTAGATCATAAATAGGAAATCGTAGATAAAAGAAAAAGAAGATACTAAACCTATTAAAAATATAATTCTCATTCAAACACTACCGCCCAAATAATTTGATAAATGTAAATTCGTGCATGTAATTATACAGCATGAGGAAGCAGAACAAACAAATGCAAATAAGTCCTTCTACAATATTAGGCTGTCAGCTTTACTGTTACAAAATATATAGAGTATAATAATAAACCTTCCTGCAATATTCATATCACATATAATAAAATCTTGCTGTGGAAGATGTAAATATACGACACTATTAATTATAAAGTATGTTGCACCTAAACCCTTTTAGCACTCAACAGATTCATGAAATATTCAGAAAATCCGGGTCTTAATCAGTATATATGTAGTTAGAGAACCGTTAAATACACTACACGTACTCTTAGATGTATTCACATATTCTGGTAAAGCGAAACACTATTTCCCGTAATGTCACACCATCTTTAGAAATTTCGTTTTCTGTTTAAAATAAAAAAAATGCATGACCCTAATTCACAAATTGTGCTGTATAATCACGCGAGTTTTGCAAACTTCATAAACTTACACTTATTCCATTTTGGTACTTTTTTACCGCTGCGCAAAATGCCTAGTAACCAAAAGTATTTCTTTAATTAACAACGGGGTGCACACTGGCTTGATTAAGAAGTGGGCGTCACGCTTTCATTTGTTCTTTGAATGATTTCTTAACGTCCCTGTTATTTGATTATAATATAAAAACTGTACGTTAGTTGGACAAATTAGCATACGATTAAAGGAATAAGAGGACGGATCGTTGAATATAGAACGTTTACACGACCAGGATTACTAATAATGTAAAATATTTCATTAGTGTAGCCAAAGTAAGTAAGCGTCTACCTTTTCCTCCCTAGCTAAACCATTCGTTTATAGGTTTTTAGGCAACCCATGTGAATGATGTATTTCTTTACTATTTCAATTTCAGTTCAGGTTGTTTCGTGAAGTTACAATTTTCAAAAACTTATATTTTCTTTTGATCTGAACAGCCTTAATTTACATCACTTTTTTTGTAATGCTGTAAACCGTTCGTTATTGTTCAACCTTCTGCGGTCTTAACTGACATTTTTACTATCGCCATGTGGTATTTTATATAAAACCACCTTTTACGGAATAATAGGTTGAATAAAATGTGAGTTTTTTAGACCCTCCTGTAAATTTTGTATGTTATCGTTTTTCGAAATGTCATAGCACCGCCAACTGTAAGAATGCTTCTTACAGGAATTGCATCGTAGGGTAAATCTAAGAAAGTTGACGCGAAAGGTGAGGTAGGTACCGCGCAGTGACAGTTTCTCTATGAAGAATACAAATTTATTTTTATATTACGGTACGGCATCGACACAAGACGTACAAGTGATGGCTGAAAAAAGAATGGCGACATTAACAATCACAATCTAGAACCCTGGTCCAAGTTGGGTCCTAACAATGAAAATTGTAACGCATGTCGAGAAGTTGCAAAAACATGGATTTGCTCCTTTCGAGATCTTTTGTGCCTTCCATGGCGGAACAGTTGAACCTCCCACACAAATTTAATAGGGATTCTCGTAAGGCAGGTTATCCATGGCTAGAATTTTTTTAAAGCATAATAATAACAATAAAAGCGTTGGAGCAATGAACAGAAGTAATGTTGAGCACCCGTCCTGAACAAGCCATTGCCTGCTAAAAGGTACCAAGAATGTAGTGTCCATTTCATCTGCAGAAAAAGGGAAAAAAACTTCCATTATTCCATCATTCATTTTCAAGCTATGATACAATTGACAGCTGGATAGTGGGGCTACTATGTGGTGCATTTAGAGCCAGGGCCTTACATTCCGCCTTCCGTAACACTGGCGCTCGCAGCGTCAATATTCTTGCATTTCGTTGTCTTATTGGTGTTCTCGTATCGTGTAAAGTGAAATTTCTTTCGAATTTTCTAACGATTGGACGAATAGCAAGCACAGATGGGGGATTATTTTTAAAAAAATTTTGAGTAATAACGAAATGTTGAAGCGTGTATTTTGCCATGATTAATTTTCAAACTACACTGACAATAACAGACAGCTAGTGACATTTCTACAATTTTAGATCTAGTTGCTTTGGCGTTTTAAAAACATCATTCTATTGGGAAACCCTTTTAAGAAACTTTGACGACAGTAACAATTCTTAAAATTATTCATAATTCTTCAAATTTCCTCTGCACATCCCATGTATCGTTTACTGCTACTTAGGGGTTCTATATTGAGTTCATCGGTGCATTATTCGCTTTTAAATATTCGGAAATTATTTTACACACTTTCGAGGCAGGTTTCTTACAAGAAAACAAGAAAAACTAAATATAAACATATGCCCAAAAATCTGTACCTTTATCTGCTGCATAAACCGATTGTTTAAAGCCCCCCAGAGATAAAAATTCAAAGGATTGAAGTCCCATGTTGCTCACTCTACCTACCCATCTCTCATGGTTCAAACCATGACACGAAAATGTGCTAGAGTCCATGTAGACAACTCCTGTAAGACGTGTTGGAAGAAACATAGACGAAATATAAACCAACGATGGTGCTTCTGGCCAATCACACAGACAAGACATTACTACTTTTGCCCGCGTGGGCTCCTATTATAACACAGAAATAATAAGTTCACTTATATACTAGGTAATACATAGTTGGAAATGTACTACAAAACTTCAAATGGAAATGTTATAGTAATCACATAAGCAAATGAAAACTGTACGTTACATATACAAACTTGATCGTTAAATGAAATGGACTTCATTGACTCAATCGGGGAACAGTTATAAGTAACAAAAAAAATCGACATTATTGTTGTGTATCACAATATTAATATCGTTTACTTTTAATTTTATTACTGTCTCAATTGTCGCCGATCTATATCCTACCTTTTTGTAATAAAAAAATACGTCGTCCATACAGATGGAAACGTGACACGAAATCAAGTAATCCATCACATAAAGAACGTTAAATATCGTGCTTGCGATAAAACTGAGATTGTCAATAACAAATAGTTTCAATGTGACTTTTTATTGTTATAGGTAGTCCCGAATCCCCGCACGGTTGTAAGCTTCGCAACTCAACTAACGGAGGAATTGAGGTTGCATGTGTTGCCGGAAATGACGGTGGACTTCCTCAAAGTTTTGTTCTTGAAGTTACTGACATATCCATACCTGTACAACCGCCAAGTGTTACCACCTTAAGCGATCAAGGAGAACGTTCACTGCCGTTGTATAGAGTATTAGGAGAATATCCGACTTTCATGTTGCATAGTTTAAAGCCGGATCGAGAATATCAACTTTTGGTATACGCGGTGAATGCCAAAGGTCGTAGTGAGCCACCCGTTGTACTGTCCAAAGTTAAAGTGGAAGTCCCTATAGAAACAGTTCAAGAGAACGGTAGGTTACCCACGGGATAAGTTTAATTTAATTAAAGGAGACACTAACAATAACAGAATTCGCGTTGTGCATGTCTAGTAGCTGTTGAGTTAATTTGAACTGAGTCTCGTTACTTTAAAATTGCCAATCATTGTCCTTATCTGCAACAGGAAAGTGATTAATAGAGGGCGGATTATATGCAAAATGCATATTGTTGACTATTGATGCTGTAAAAGTACCCTTCCGTATCTAGGTGAATCACATTAATGCGAGTTATATGACACCAATTTAATTTTGCATATTTTGCATATATTTGCAGCAATGTTCATATTTTTGTAAAATGTGTATATTATTGCATAATTTGTGCATTTCTAAATAAATCTGACATTTTACTTAAAAAAATTTCTCTCATTTCCTCAAACGAGCACAGTAAATGAAACTTTTTAAATAAAAGATTAAAATCTAAAAAAGAAAACCTTTAAAAATTCCTGTAGAAGGTAAGGGAAGCGTCACCGCTATAATTTCGCCGTGGCATTCGATCATATCGAGATTTAGATGGAGCTGCCTTGCATTTCTTACAGAGATTTCTCAGTCGCGTCCCTACATCCACTTGATCGAACGGGGATATATTTTATCTGATACGCGACAAGGATTTAATTTAAACAATTTGGAAAAACACCTTATTGTATAAATTATTATAGGCAGAAAAGCGATGATCAGAATATGTTTAATTCTCCAACTGATCGTAAGATTATTTGTAGTCAATATTACACATATACATTATTATTATTTTAATTACTTAATTTTTTTAATTTCATTAAGAACCTTTTTCAAATAATAACAGTTTTTGTTTAATACAGGTTGTTTATTATTTCTTGGTACGCATATTTTGCATGTAATGTTGCATATTTTAACAAACTGACTGCATATTTTTAACATATTTGGTGCATATATATGCGCATATATTTGACTTTTTATGTGCATATTAATCCGCCCTCTAGTGATTAACATTGTTAACCACTAATGAAATGATTATTTCTTGTTGAGTAAATATTTAATGTGGTGTTCTAGGATCTACTATTATACCCATAATTGCCGGAGAAGGATCGCCTCCGACATCACAAAGTTTAACTCTTATCCTATTAGTGCTCACCGCAATCGCCTCCCTTCTTATAGTGGGTATCATCGCGGTAGCCACAATTCTTGCATGCAGGAAAAGGCCGCCTGCTGTAACAGGACAAAGTACGGCAAGACACAAACCACCGGACGATATGGAACTTTCCGAGGCAGGATTTAGCGAGGGTTTTCATAGACGTAGCGCGCACTACAGGGCGAGTTTATACTTACAAGAAATTGATAGAAACTCCCGACAAGTTACGGGTAAGTAATTTTATTAAGGAACTGCATTAACGTTTAATGAAATTTTTGGTTTACTTAAAAAGTAGCAATGAAATTAGTGTTAAGATGCGCCTTTGTTTTCAAAGTTTTAGTATTACGAGTTAGTTCTGGTACGAGGATTAATTTAAAATATATTAAGGTATAGGGCGAGGGGTGGATTTGCTTTAGTATTCTAGACCCGGTAAGGTTAGTCGCAACGGTAATCAGAGAACTAAATGCCACTGGTCGGATGACACACGTGTTCATAACTGCTGGCGCATCAGCAACCCTTAATGCGGAGACTCCGAGGAACTGGAGACGTTTCTTGCATATAATGCGGCCCAAGCTGAGGCTAACACCGCTCTATTAAACTATTAACGATGCTTATATACGCATTCAAACCCTCTACAACGATATACCGTTTCACCGTATCAATTTCAATTGCCTTATTTGCATTTACAAATAGCTTTTAATAATTTGGATTTTCCTTCTTTGTAAAGTATAAGTTTATGTTCCAATTTAAATTTATATAAACGTTCAATCATGGATATAATTAAAACGTATCGCGCTCGCATTTATATAATTTTATGGTATGCAGATTAAACCTTCTTGTAGGAAGCGGGGAATGCAATATGCGTGTTTGTTTGATACTTAACTACATGAAACAAAAGATTCAGCAACATGGTTTTATGAAAATGTTCATGAATATACATTATGTTCCTGATACTTTGTTTGTTCGACATGATTTATTATAATTTCACCGTTTTCTTTTTTTTCTGACATTAACTAACAAAGTTTCTTATTCTCATTCAAATGCAATTACTAGTGTAGGTACATTACCGAGGGATTAGATTTGTTTAATTACCTAATCGTATAGTCGGTTGAGGAATCGAACGCCGATTAAATTATTGATGGAGAGCTTTGGTCCACTTGATTTACTGCGTACACTCAACTAATTTCATATAATATTATTAGTCTACGTTTCTAATGGAAAGGGTATATAGTTTAATTCTGTGCATAAATTTTGTAAGAGAGGGCCAACTCATAGTTTGTAGTGGCAATTCGTTTGTGTGAATATACCAAGAAAATCTTAGAATAAAGTTATATGTACTATCATTATATCACTGTGTTCATCGGAGCCATAAACAAAGTAATATAACTTCGTCATTATGGCGTATTTAATAATGGTAGTATGGTCCACAAGCAGAAGTTAGTTTAGTGAAGAACTCCGGCAGCGTCAGAACTACGTGGAGTATTGAATACAAACTACTCATGCAACGAACAAACAGGTTGAAAGTACACTTTCTGAGATTAAGAGAGAGTCGATCGTAATGGCAATGAAATCCCAGAAATACCAAACCATGAGGGATACGATTCCTCTCACTTGTTTTTGGCAATGTTTTAAAGAGGACAGGGTGGGCAGTAAGTTGTAATAATGTTACATAAAACAGAGATAAACATCAATGTACTATATCACAAATAAAATGTGGACGCCATGACGTCAAAGCTCACGTGGATGAAGCAAATTGTTGAAAAAATAAAGGAGTTAGGAGATACTGAAAGTAATTTGGAAGTTCAAAAATGATTGTTTCTTCTTCTTGTTTTAGTGGACTGTATTTTTTTTTGCGTTTAATTCAAACCACTCATTTATAATAACTATTAACTACTTTATTATACAATTATACATTTATTTTTTCTGCTATATTACTCGACTCGTCTCAGACATGCTTTCTTGAATACTGCAACTTTCGAGGGTGGCAGGGTCGGTTAGCACTCGGACAGCGGGGGTGCTACCTTGCACTCAAGTAACCCAAATATTAAACAATGATTTGTAAATAAAATATCCGAACTGATGACAATCCTAATTGAATATCAAGATGAAGAAGGTGAAGCATTGCTAGTAAAATTTAAAACAAATGTACAAAAAATTTAATTAGGAAAAAAATGCAAATTGGTGTGACCGTCGTGCTACGTCATCGTCATCCACTTTGAGAGAGCAATGTAGCTGGTGTACGGTCATAAAAAGTAAACGATCGAAAGTAATCCATAGCAAGATTAAAGTTTTCTGTTGGTGGAAGCGCCACCATTGTTTATGCGAAACTGGTCTATCGGAAAGTTGAGTTAAAAAACAGTTAAATCCAGTTAGGACTGCTACCAGGACGGGTTGCAGCCTACAAAGTTGTGGCAGGCGACGAGTCAAGGCTTTTCCCGGAACCAGAAGTGTAATTCATGGTTATCCAAAGTAGTATCACACGTAGAACCTTTGAGCACTTGACCAACTGAGTCAAGTAATCCAACAGTTTAGAAACAACTATATTAGATAGACCCGGCAGATAGTGCTACAATCCCGATAGCACTGAAAATAGTTCAAATAAGATTCCGTCATTAAAAACACTCTTTGTAAAATTACCATCGACGGAATATTGTTACCAATTGCATTCTCGTCTGCTATTAGCTACGGGAGAACTCTTGACTTCGACTGCCACTAAACTTAGTTTAACATCTACGTCAGCTTTAAAGATGTAGTATTTTGTACAGACGCACGAAACTGCTCTTTCACAGGGTCATTAATGAGCAAACATTGGATACAGCTCAAAATGGAAGTAATATTTGATCTTAAGGTACTAAAGCTAATTCCAAAAAATGTGCGCCATGTCTCCTGACACACCAGCAATATGTGAGTGATGCGGAAGAGACCACCCGGCGAACCGGCGAATTATAAAGGATGCGAACACTATCAACAGCTAATTCTTTAGAAACAAGAAGAAACAAGTAGTAGAAAGAACGGGGTTATTCAGCATTTGGCAAAATACTGTATTTAATGTACTTGTTTTGATCTATAAATGTTTACATAATAAATTACCGGAATAACTAAACAGATATCTATTTCACAATCGAGAATTTCACAACTATGAAACCAGGCAGAGAGACAACTTTAAATTACCAACATACAATAGAACTAGTAGCCAAAACTCATTATACTATAAAGGATTAAAGTTATTTAATGAATTGCCTAACGAAATAAAATATAGTACCTCTATGTCTGCTTTCAAATTCGAAACAGAAGTATATGAGAACAAATTTTAGTAAGTAGTCAATAGTAAAAAAGCAAGTAAAAAGGTAAAACTCATAACAGATGTCAATTATAAGATGTTATTAGTTATTATTTAACTAAATAAAGTTATTATTTATATTTATATTTGAAACATATTACCGATCACCCTGATGACACGGCACATGGAGGTACTGCTGTCCTTGTTAAGCGCTCAGTCCAACATCACAAAGAATTAAAATATCAAGAGAACTGGTTGCAGCAGGTACAGGAAAAGTAACAATTTTGCCGTAGGGACTGATACTATTTGCAGTTTATTGCCCACCTCGACATAACATAAAAACGACAAACTTCTTTTAAATATTAGGAACAAAATTCATAGCCGGGGGAAGATTACATACAATAGTAGCCAAATAAGGTACCTGATCTATTGGACTTCTTTGTTACAAACGGAATTACATCAGGCGTATACTGAAGTAGTACCTAGCTTTGATTTGTCATCTGAGCATTTTCCTATATTAATAACAGTAGGCCAATATATTACACCCAAAAATCCAACACCAAGCTACACAATGGTAAAACAAACTGGGATACTTACCGTAACACACTAAGTGAAAACATAGACTTAAAAAAGTTCGACTCAAAGAACCTGAAAAAATAGAAACATATACCTACGGAAGAATTTGTAACAAGCTACAACAAGCGACACAAAAGTTCATCAAAAGAAATTAAATAACGATGTTTCACTAGAAATTAAATGAATGATTACAGAAAAAAGAAGTGTTAGAGCAAAATGGCACCCGCCGATAAAAATGCTTACAAAAGTTAGAAATCAGTAATTTGAAAAATATGTATCAAAACTAACTAAAACTGTAAAACTATATGGAAACCAATCGAAAACTCCAGAAAACGTAAACTAAATATACCACCAATAAGGAAAAATGGTACTGCACAATGGGCGAAAAGTGATAAAGAAAAGGCTAACCTATTTGCAGAACATCTGACCACAGTATTTCAACCGCTAGACAGTGAACCAAACAAATCAAGAAATAGAAGAAACCGTATCAATTCCTTTACAACCACATCGAAATATTAAACCATTTACCCCAACCGCTGAAATAAGAAACCTTCATTTTAAAAAAGCTCCCGGTATTGATCAAATAACAGCTAAAATCCTGAGACTAAGTACTGGCCGAAATGTCGTAAAGCTGCACAAATCATAAAGATTTGTAAACCAGGAAAATATCCAACGGATATAACTCCCTATCGACCGCTCCCAACAATATTCAAGATTTTAAAAAAATGTCTACTTCACAGAATCAATTTGGATTTCACCAGACTCTTTCAAGTATTTGATAAAGTATGGCACTTAGGAGTGAAGTGAAAGAACACTCCAAACCAAAGTAAATGTCGAAACGTCAAATTCCGGGGTGCCGCAAGGTTGTGTGCTGGGGCCTTTATTCTACGTTGTATAAGTCGACCTGCCAATGACACAATAGCAGGAACATTTGCAGACGATACGGCAATTCCATTCAGACATGAAAACGCTCAAATAGCATCAGATTATATTGAAATTCACCTGCCAAATCTCCAATAGTGTCTAAAGAAATGGAAAATTAAAGTGAATGCGAACAAAACGGTACACGTAACGTTCACACTACGCAAACAATCATGTCCACCAGTTACTATAAATAATGTACAAATACCGCAAATGAAAACTGCAAAATAAGGATTACACCTAGATAACAAGTTAACATGGAGAGAACATATTAAAAAAAAGAAGAAACAAATTGATATAAAACCTAATTAACCTAAATTGGTTAATAAGGAAATCTAAATTGTCAACAGAAAATAAAACTCTAATTTACAAGACAATCATCCTATTTATACATGCGGGGTAGAAATATGGGGCTGTTCTTCTAAAACAAATTTAGCAATGATTCAAAGGTGTCAATCAAAAATACTCCGGCAGATTATAGATCATACACTCCATACAGATTTACACGTTCCAACGCCTCCAACGGTCCAGGAAGTAATCCAGGCAATTAAACATCATTAGATTCGACTTGAACATAACACCATGTGGGTCCATTATTATTAAAATCTCACCAGGAGAGGGTAAATAAAGGTCTGACTTCCCACAATCTTTTTTGATTGTGGGAAGTCAGACCTTTATTTACCCTCTCCTGGTGAGATTTTAATCATTAGATTCATTAGAAACTTAGTGAAACCAAGGATCAATAAGATTTAAAAGAATGTGGCCAATAAATCTAATGTGAGTGTAGCGAATTCTCAAGTTATTTTGACAAAAAACTTAGGCA
Source organism: Pyrocoelia pectoralis (assembly GCA_036250285.1). Classification (NCBI taxonomy): domain Eukaryota; kingdom Metazoa; phylum Arthropoda; class Insecta; order Coleoptera; family Lampyridae; genus Pyrocoelia; species Pyrocoelia pectoralis. Next base: position 31,652,554 of record CM070075.1, on the reverse strand, counting down.
TAAGTTGCATAGATTGCGTCCGATGGTTGCTAGTCGTGTCATGTTATTATCTGCTAGTACACATAGATGGTACTAGCTGAAGCTTATAGAATATAAATATTGTTCTGATAAATGGAGAGAAATAAAAATCTCCTCCGGTTTAACATCATTTACAAAGTATACTTACTTGATCCATTCTTTACATTCGCACATTTTGAAATTCAACATTTTCTCTTATTTGATCTGATCGACAGACTAATAAAATTTGTAATGTACAGCAGTTGTAAACAAACGAATATGAGGGTTAAGCGAAAATACAATTATTAATTAGTGCAACCTTTTCAACTTTCGTTACCTAACTCCGGTAATTACCATTGAGGTTAATTAAATAACCGCACATTCTGTTCATTTCGTGTCTATATATTTGGTATTTGAATACTATGCTTCAGGGCAAATGGATTAAAAAGTATTTTACATGAAAAAATTATTCGCTGAAATAATTTTGTATTTGTAAAGCAAGTTTAAACCAACTTTGAAATCTTGTAAGCCATTCTTAAAGCAGCACACGTACATATTTATTTTGTTACTTTTTAATTAAGTCTACAGACAACTTTGTTGCATAGTAAGACCGTGAATGCACGTTTTGATTACAATAAATTGAAACAACATTTTCCAGTGGCCACTTTACGGACGGATGGTCAAATATTTGTTTTCTTTTACAGCTTTATTTATAAATTTGCGTATCATACATGAGTTGTTTTAATTAACAACACAAACAAGTTAAATGTGTACAATATTTCTACTAGAATAATTTAAAGCGTACAGTCGAATAAAATTCAATAACAATTTCTCTTTTATCTACGAAGTGTTAGTAACGTAATCATTATATAGAATTAAAACTAAATTGTCTATTTTATTTTAAGGATTCCCATTTCGTTTTCATCAAATTCCTCGAGCTGGTTCAGTTAAATATCAAGTGAGTTTAAACGCTGCAGTTAGTGTATCTACCTTGATAGTTTTAGCTATTACTCGCTCATTACTAACGTGATTGTTTTTTTTCTACACTAATTACCAGTTTTAAGTGTGATCAGAACATCAAATTTAACTGCTTCAGTGAAAGTGGCTTGTTGCAATTCAAGCTTCCAAAATTGAACTGAGTAAAGTAATACATAATAATATTGTGCAAGTGTGGCATTGTGTGGAGAAAACTTAAAACGGTTGTGGTTTATTTTATGTTATAGAAGTACCGGTGGTATAATTTCTCATCTACAGATCACTGTTACGGGGAACATTAAGAAAATGATTTATCACCCTCACCTCCAGCGACAACACAGTTGTAGAATTTTGTAGAAGGAAACCGCGAACTTTTGTCTCGGGATATTGCAAGAGATGTTGATGTTGATATGAATATATCAAGCTGAATGTCTGGTATTGTCCTCATATTTCTCTAGAACAGAGGCCAATAGCTATTTTTCAACAACATATTCACCAGACTTCAATTCGATGAATTTTTGTGTGGGTTTTTTGAAAAATAAAATTTATAAACATCGGTCTATTGAGAAAAAATTACGGAGAAATGTAGAAAGAGCGTTTCAAGCAGTTCAACCAGTACAAATCTTGAATGGCACAAGAAGTGCAGTCAATGTATGGGTTTGTCATAATAGAGACAGTTTGAAAAGTATTTACGAATTTTGTTTGACTCATAATTTGAACATCGGATAAATTGTTTGTAATTTTTCCAATTTTGAACATATCTTTGCTAAGATAGATATCAAATATACTTAATATGCAGTGTTTGTGATGTAATTTTTACTTTCCCATATAGGAAAAGTAATGTAATCGAAAAAAAATCAAACTCGAAATTTTGAAGAATCTTGAAGTTTTGGGCTCCAAAACCACAATCTTTGAAAAATGTTTGTCTGCGGGTGCGTGAGTGCCGTACGTGACAGTTGTGGAGCCTAAACTACTAGATGGATTTTGATAAAATTTAAAACTAGGGCGTATAAAAAAAACTTATCGGTAAAACAAGCCTCTCATCAAAATCGCCCCAAAGGGGACCAATCGACGGGCGTTAGTTTGGGAGCAAAAGTTCAAATTTTAACCCAAACTAATTTCCCTTGGTGAAAAGTTAGTACGCATGGTTATAAGTAAAACGCCGTTCTTCGTTTGTTGCTAAATTCAAAATGGTGGCCAATATAGCAATTCTCCAAGTTTTTTACTTTTTACGGTTTAGCTCAAAAACGCTTTAACTAATTGGAAATTGTAGCCAAAAGAAAGCCAGAACTTTTATTATAATTTATTGGTAAGGAACAACAATTTAACATGGCCAATAACGAAACATCCAAAGGATAAATACGGGTATGCACAATATGCTGATAAACAGCTTAACCACACCATTTTTTCGAGCTGTGTCGATTTCAGATACATTTTTTGGCCGTCAAGTATGAGTTTAACAAAAAATGCAAGAAAATGGTGCAACCATTCAACAAAATGTTCAGTGTTCATCAATCCCATTTGAAGTTTCTGGTGATGGCCCTTCTTTTTAACTCCTCTTTAAACCTTATTCCCTTAGAGACCATTATCGGCGACACGTACCTACCTGCTGCGCATGTACAACAGACACATGTTTTATTCACACCTCCCTTTTCTGCCTGATTTTTCTGAAATCGATGAGTTATGCCGTTTGCTTGGGTTACATCAAATCTTTGTGATTTATACAAAAAAGACTCTCTAGTTCTAGAACTTGCTCCATCTCTTCTGCAGGCCGAATACTTTTCTAAATCCTTTCGCGTTAATAGTGCCGTCATAAAGCCTGCGTTAAAGCGTGGCTTTAGGTATACCATATTGTCGAGATATATGACACTGACTGAACCAGCATCTTCATTTCTGTATGTGATTAGAGCATGGCATGCCTCCTCAGACCATTTTTCGTATTCACCTCTTAACGGGCATTCTCCAAATATCCATTTAAAAAAATGTACAGGAAGCACCTAAATTTGACCAGTCCAAATTGCGGTGGTCCAAATTACAATACACTGTGTCACACATAACAATCTTTGTAAAGAGTTTAGAGATATTTACCATTATTAGGTAAATTATGAAGTAAAATGTTCCCTCACTATTAGAATAAAATGAAAGTGTTTACAATACTTACATATCAAATGACACATTTTAGGAGAACGACTTAAAAATTATATGAGCACCAACCACAAAATGAGAATAGCTCTATAACACTATACAGCTATTTGAGGGATGCCAGTCATGAAACCTCCGGGGGGATCAAGTTATTTCGGTTACTTTGTATTGCATCCAACTTTCTGCGTTTGGAACACTGAACGCACTGTTTACCTACGTAATCCATGTAGAATTTTGACATTACTGTTAGGTACACCTCCCTTTGGTACTTGTTTTTGATGGGTTACTGTAATGTGGAAAAACTGACTATTCGCCGATTTATCAAAGTGAGAAATCGGTACATCTATCTGTGCTTCCTCTTTTGTTGCACAGCAACTCCACAATTAACTTCTGGAGTTACATGTTGTTTTTCCATTGAGACTTCAAAATATTTATCAGTCTCATAATTTGTTCAAAAGATTAACATATTCGCCGCAGTTGTATAAGCTTTCGATAGCTAAGTTAATATAGGTTTGACATCGCTTAAAGACTAAAGTTCCACAGAGACGGTCTAGTACAACTGGCCCGCGGACAAGTGGCCGCGAGACAAGTGGCCGACAGGACAACTGGCCACGAGACAAGTGGCCGCGGCCAACTGCTTCTAAAAAGGGTCTAGGCCAATTCGCCGTCGCCGTTCCGCCGTCGGGACAGTTGGCCGTTGGTCAAATTCGCCGTAGGAACGATTCGCCACACAAATCGAAAATAACTTTTAATCTTGAGGGACTGTTATCAATTGAAAAAAACTATACTAAACCTACCTCTAACCTAAGCGCCTGAATGGCAATATACGTTTAGGTTGGCATTTTTTTTAAGTTTCAAATGCTGTGTTTTTTTGTTTTCAGTAAATGAAGTAGCCATTTATTTATTTGAAGTGAAGTTGTACTGGCAGCGACGCGACGACCACTTGCCCCGGCAGCTACTTGTCTCGGCGGCCACTAGTCCCATCTCGCCACAGAGAATGCATAACAGCGAGTATAAAACTACTCGTAGTATAACTTTTGCGAGAGAAAGCTTATAGAGTTATTTATACGCACAATACTGATGTAATACTACAGACAAGATGACTGAAAGACTTTTGCTTCTTAGTACGACAAAATTGTTCTAAACAACTAAAATGTTTACGTTATGTTCATTTCATGAAATCATCTCTTCATTGCGGAATCTCGACAGGCAACAAGGTTGAAATGTTGAAGTTCGTTTTAGTCAAGATTTTGAGATCTCTACAAAAGGAATTCAGGTTAATGTTTATAGTAGTTCATCACAACATAAACCACCAATTTTTGTTTATAATGAACTAATGTAGGTGTAGGGGTTAAGTACTATATGTTACAACCTTTGTATTAAATATGGAAGCAACCCCATTCGATATTGAAATTTGTTCTATGTTTATTAATGAATTAAGTACAACAAGTTAACGTCAAAGAAGAGGCGGGTAAAATAAACAAAACAGAAGTAGAAAATAATTATTGATAACCTTACAAGATAATAACCAACTAGTTACAGCAGAAGTTATTTACAATATTGCGAGAAGACTTGTAAAAGACAACGTCGAAGTAACTAATTAACTTAATTCAATTTGCGAGAGACTTTTTGATTTTTTATTTAATAATTCAGTTCGTTAAGGGAGTTTATACTTTTAAACAACTTTAGGATTACTTAACTTCAGTTTACTGAACACTCTACAAATGAAGTCTTAGAATTTGCAATGCCCAATTTTTTTTAAAACTTTTAGGTGTAAGTTGTGCAATTATTGTATAACAATATTGATTTTAAATACATACGTAAGTTTTTTCCACGCTGAACGCACGTTGCATCCTTTTCGTCAATACGTTTTTCCAGAACGGTGAAAGTAACAAACTTTTGCCCTTTGTGAGAGGTCGCAACTTAGTCAATGGAAAGTTTTATCATCCGACTGATCAGGATTGCCAGCTACGTCTTTCAGGCTGAAATGATACGTGTAATTAGAGACTTCCGTGGAGGGTGGTTATATGTATTTTGTAGGTGCGTTTTAATGCTTGCAGGTCCAATGCCCGAAATTGTATTAATATAATACGTAACCGTAATTCCAGACTTTAACTTTAGCTTCGCTTATATGTTTTCACTATTCCGCAGTGGCCATAAGTAAGATTCCCATTTGTAACGAACAGCAACACGATTCCGATGAACAGAAAAAGAATATTATAATCGCCTTGCAATTCTAATTAAGCGCCTTATGTTTTGGTAGTCGGTTCGATAGCTATGAGCGAACTCCTCTCTGAGGAAATCCTTGCATACATTGGAGTAGTACAGAGTCGTTATTGAGTGAGACCGTGATGTTCCTGTTTCAGCGTGTATCCATCTACACACGATATCATGTACTACCTACTCCCTTTCTTTACACAGCGATTTTAAGTGAATTCTAGAGAGGTATTCTACATCTGTATGTAAGAACTATTTAAAAGAGATCACTCTTTCAATAGTGTCCACTACCCCCGTCAGTTTGCAAGATTTATCTAGTTGATAAACACATTCGTATTTGCTGATGGGTTCGACCCTTAGTACATCTTCTCTAATATAATAGTGTAGTTTTTTTGTGGTAATTTCAGGACAAACGACTGACTGATGAGTCTGAACGACTTGGCTTGGTCGTATTGATCTATTTCCCTCCACGTTATGATTATATATTCCACGGCAATGCTTGCCCTTAGCATGGTGCGTTACGTGTAAACTAACAGATCTCAGCATTGTTTAAGTAGGGTCTAGAGTCTTGTCACGGTGCCTGCATAACCACCACCAAGGTTTATTCCAGGAACCGATTATTCCCTCTGTTCCTCTCTGTTACACTATTTGTAATTTGGCACCTTGTGTAATTTGCTGGATTTCCACTCCCAAAAATCTTGTGTTGCCTTCCTAATATCCAGGTGTGACTCGGAATGAACCCCACTTTGTCGTGCATATTTTATAAGTCTGTGGTGTTGTACAAAAAGATGATTCTTTTTCCTTAGTGGAAGAACAATCGATTTGGTGGAAGATGTCTGAATACGTGGCTCTGTATAGAAAATTGAAAAAAATAGTGGAAGGGGGGGGGGGATTATATATTGAGTTGGCAACTAAGTGATTTTGTTAGTAGATTGCTCTTAGCACATTCTTTTGTTTTGTCAACGTGGTCAAAAAATTGTATCGATTAGTTATTTAGTTTTTGTTTTTATCCCAATTTAAATATGGAAGAGCAAGACGCGCATTTCAACAATAATTTATTGTATTATTTCCGAAAAGACAAGAACGTATCCCAAGCACAAAAGAAGTTATGTTCCGTATATGGGAATAAATCAGATAATTCAGATCGTCATAGCACAACGCGTGAGATTGCAGAGGAAGCTTAATGTATCACATACACGCATTTAAAAAAAATTACAACAGCTTTGCAATGTCAGTAAACTTGGTTTATGGGCGCGAAATTCATTTAACGCAACGCATTAGCGTCTGCGATTCTCTTCTGAAATGCAACGAAATTGATCCATTTCTGAAACTAAGTGGATGCCACAACGATAATCGAAGAAAATCGTTGACGATGAAAGATGAACCAGCAAAAACATCAAAAGCTGAAATTCGCCAAAAAGGGATAATGCTGTCAGTTTGGTGTGATTATAATGAAATTCAATACTTTTATGAAGAAACCAAACGATTAATTCAAACATGTACGTTCAAGAACTCGTCAAACTGAGCAATGCAGTTCAAGAAAATCGGCCAGAATTGTGAAATCGTAAGGGTGTTGTTTCCAGCATTAAAGAGATCTGCGAAGGTGCGTTTCATTATGTGTGTAGGTTGGCGGATATCATTTTGAACAACTGTAACCATTTTTGTTTGTCACCTCGTCATTTTGTGTGCATTTTTGTGCTGTTGTTGTGTTCTTGTTAATTTGTTAATGAAAATTGTTATTAAAAGTTTTGCTTTATGATAATTTTAAGACTTAAAAGCGGGTGTTAACTTACCTTTACATTTTTAGCTGTAGTCACTACGATAAGAGTTAAGCCAGGTCTAACTATTGTTATGACTAAAGCTAGGATAGTTAGGCAAAATAAAAGTTCAAAAAAGGCAGGCAAAAAGGCATCTAAAAAGGCAAAAAAGGGTCAAAAAAGGCACGGAAAAGCAAAAACTGACTAGAAAAAAGCGTTAAAATCTACATATACATAATATTCAAGTTGAGTATAGTTATACTTAAAATTTTTTGATTGTCTATCTGGTGGCATTCTATTTTAATAAAGGTTTCTTTATAATTTAAAAAGAAGCTTAAACACGACACGATGTTAAAGGACGCAGTATCAACAAAGACTGTATTTTAGGTGCACACTGCAGGTAGAAATAATACAATGGGAAATATTCCAAAGTAAGGAAAATGACTCATTGGAGTTATTATTGTAACGGGCTTAATTATTAAAGAGTCTTCACTTTGTACACAAAATTCCTTTCCCTTTCAAATAATACCTATTATATGCATTACAAATAATCTTAGAAATCCCAGAAAAATGTATATAAATTTAAAAATGAAGAAATACTTTCATTACAAAAAACTTACAAAAAAATTGACAGAAAAGGTACTAAATAGGCAAAAATAACAAAAAATTAGTTAAAAAAGGCAAAAATTTAAAAAAGAACCAAAAAAGGCAAAATAGTTTGCATTTTTGGAAAGTGCATACTCTAAAACGGATTTTAAATTTCCCTTTATAAAAAAAGGCATTTTGCCTAACTATCCTAGCTTTAGTTATGAGTATGACCCATGCGAATATGTCAGCTTCAACAGCCCATATCTCCTCAGTGATTAGGAATTGGGAAAAACTGCACAGAGGCATTTTTGCTTAAAAATTGTTCAAAGAATACGTACACGAATTCTTCATAGTTCCCCCGCCGACACCCTATACAGGGTGACCCAGGGCTGTGTGATTGGGCCATAACTTTCTTGCTATTCAAGATATTGACATGCGGTTTTCACTGGCAAGTCAACACACTTATACTGCACATTATAAAAATATTTTGATTATATAAAGGATGTTCCTATACAGAGTGGTAAACCAAAGTTATATTTTTTTAAATGGGACACCCTGTATATTTCTACATTATTAGTTTTTACATGAAAAAATAATGGCACTTTGTATAGGTCACTATTCGTTAACAGCAGTCTACTTGCAAAAATCAACAACTTCTTCATAATTACAATAGTTTTTCCGAAAAATCTCAGTAACTATTCAGAATTGACCATACAAATTTCATATCTGTGGAAAGCTTATAAAAAACTTAATCGACTCGTGAACAGAAATACAGGGTGTTCCATTTATAAAAAAAGAGTTATTCGACTTTTTGCGTTTCAGCGCACCATGTATAGTGTGTGCATACATGGACCAAAAGTCGACTATTTATTAAAATTCCAAGTTATTCTAAAATTTTCTGTGGCAAGTTTTTCGAAAAACATCCATGGCCTACTGGGCAGTGATCCATCAAATATGAGCCTTTTTTCGAACAAAACGTTGAATAACGCCGAAACGGAGAGAACTAGACCCATACTGACCTATACAAAGTGCCATTATTTTTTCATGTAAAAACTAATAATGTACAAATATACAGGGTGTCCCATTTAAAAAAACATAACTTTGGTTTACCACCCTGTATAGGAACATTCTGTATATAATCAAAATATTTTTATAATGTGCAGTATAAGTGTGCTTACTTGGCGGTGAAAACCGCATGTCGATATCTTGAATAGCAAAAAAGTTATGGACCGATCACACAGCCCTGGGTCACCCTGTATATACTAAAGCTGGAAATTTTTTTACTACATAAAAAATGTATTAATTGATTTAATAATGTTTTCCCCTCTCGCCACAGCATTGTAAAAAAAGCAAATCAAAAATTTGAGTCTCTCCTTACATTACGGTTCGCTCGAAAACTCGATAAATCCACAACTGCTAATAAATCTATTATTCCTATTTCAATTTATTATTGTCCCGCATACCTTTGTTATTGGAAAGTAAACAAACACTCAAATAGATTTGTTAGATCACTATGCACACTATGATAGCGATCAGTCATTAAATTATGTTTGCATGTTACCTTATTATTTGTCATACTAGAAAACAGAAAATTTTACCCTCAATTAATCAAAGAATTTGAAACCATATCGTTTATGATTAAGCTTTCAGCTTCAAAATTAGGACAAAGGTGAGGGTATCTAAAAACCATTTGCTAATGACGCACATCTATAAATTGTCACGTTTAATGATGTAGAACAGTAGAACGGTAATTTATTTTTACAAGAATATACAATCTACAAAATGTCTAATATCATTAAGTTAATTTAGATCAGATAGCTCGAATATGAGTTCGTGATCTAATTTGAAGGGAGTATGGAAACGGGTTATTTCATTATTTTTCACAGTTATATATGCGAAGTAGAGTGTTGCATGTTTTACTTGGCCTGTATTTTCGAAATAACCGACGTGTTTATCGTATAATCTGTAGCTATTACGCAAAACGCGATACATGATAATTTTATAAACTATAGTTTTTATACAACTGAATTCGAAATTGAGACATTTCTTATAAAAACAGTTATTAAGGCGAGATAATATAATTTCAAAGATTGACGTAATTAACACTAAATTTTGGGATTAGCACGCGATTAATTGCGATTATCGCCAATTCCTCTGTTATCTTTAGTAAAAAGAGCGACGATTATAAACATTGTCTACCTTTTGTTAACGATTGGCGTCGCCTTTTATGTGATAATGTGACCAACAGGTAATTAATGTACGTATAGCGTGTCACTAAACAAATGACAAGTGTTAAACATGAAAATGAATATTTGAACCAGTACAATAAGAGAGACATTGTGAAATCGTTAGTTATTTTAGTTATTTTAGTTATTGCATGAACTGAACGCAAATTAATTTATATTCATGCCCCACACTGACCTTGTGTACAATATTGAATTGAGCGAAAAATAAATTTATAAAGCGGGTAACGATTAATCTTTTTAAACAAAAACCCTCAATGGATTTTATTACTTAACCTTCTTTTAATGAAGGGATTTTATTCCGCGAGAAGTAGCTTCGAGATATAGATCCGCTAGGACCAAGGCTACCAACTACGCGCATTTCCCTTAGGACCAAAATGCACGTAGCCAAGCCAAGAATTATGGTTTGTTTAGATGTTGAGTGGGAGGGGGGATTGCACGATTTGTGTTCTTCGAGCAAATTTTAGATGTTGAATTTTTAACGGACAAATAATACATAACATACGCCATCTCAGTTTTATACTGTAATTAAACAGATTTGGCGTGCTTTTTCATATCGACTGAAAGAGCTCACATGTACAAACATTGGATTTCTTTAGTAAACGACGACTAAACTGCTACGTATCCTGAATTAGCAGATACAAAGCCGCAAAAGCCAGCTGGATTCCTTCGATAAGGCTGAAAGATTTACCCTCGTTCCATTAAGGTATGAACGTGTCCTTTCATTTGAGCCACCAGTAATGCGTAAAGACCGTTTGATTTAGTAGCAAAATACATAGCGGGAAAAGGTTCGCTTCATATAAAGTTACTGGTGCTAATTTTTATTTTCATTATACTCGTCTTTTTTCCGTTTTTTTTTTTAAATAAAGATGTCTGAAAGCAGTAGCCCTAATGGGTTCCGGGAAACTGATTTTTTATATTGTTTTTGAGCGGAGGTATTAAAGTTTACGTTCCTCTTTGATAATGATTTCTGTCGAAATTATCGTTTACCCAAAAAGGCGTCTGTTTGCTTAGTTAATTAACAATTTAAAAGAGCTCCGGCATTTTACTTTAAACAAGCCGTACCGCAGATTACAAGCACAGTTTTCGAAGTAAAATATTTTCACAAATTAATAAGTGGTATTATACGTAATAAAAAGAGGATTTTGTTTAAAAAGTACTAAATCGCATATGTCTTTGAAATGTATAATATATGACTTTTGTTACAGGTCCAGACCTAATTCTCACACCCACCGCTTTTTGTGTACAAAGTTCCGAATATTAACCGATGATTTTGCTGACGCGGAAAATAAGAAGCAAAAAAAGTATTTCTTGAGAAAGGGATCTTCAGAAAAACTAATCATAGGCCTCAATTCAATATTTTACTAGTCATTCCAAAGCGAACCATATGGAGAACTGAACATTTTATGTAAACGTCTTCTAAATCCTTTTTCTAAAACTATCCATAGGTTAGCACGTTATTTTTTATTTCCAATTTTAGAAGTCTAGCGATATAATGTGTATTATAATACTAGATTTTGTGATATCCCAAATTGATTGTGTTTTAATTTATAAGTTTGTACGTAGTTCTAGTTTAAGATTTTGTAAATAATTTAAATTAATTTCAAACTTAGAGTTGATGTCTCGGTAATTTTATGCAGAAAGTAGCAATTGTTAGCGCGTTAGGTTTTCATAACGTAACTCTTCTGTAATTTTTACCACATTAAGCTCGGCTTAATGGTCTGGCGCAGATATATTGATTCTGTATTATTCACGTGTAAATTTTAATAATACACACGTGCACAGTACGGTATTTATTTCAAACTAAGTGTTCATTTGAACTCGAAAAGTCTCACTTTAATCAGTATTTTAATTTAAGCCGCTACCACAAACACACTTTATACCTCACTAAATTATTTTTTATATTACATAAATTAATGGGCTTTGTCTTGTGTAAAAAATTTAGTAAAGAATAAATTAATTGAAGTATTACATTTTCTTATTTTGTAAAACAATAAAATTGAAGAAACAACAAATATACAATTTATTTATTTTATATTCCAAATACGAGGCGGGTTTTTTAAGTAAGGTCCGTTTGAACATAAGTAAACAACGAAAGGTTACTTCAAAAAAGTAAATTTATTTTCAGAAAGTACACACTTCACTCTATTTTTCGACATAGTTGCCAAGTTTGTTGATATACTTATCATACCTCTCAACCGATTTTAAAATACCCTCTTCATAAAAACTTGCCGCCTGCTCCGATAACCCAAGAGTTCACTGCAGTTTTCACGTCGTCGTCATCATTGTAACGGTTGCCACTGAGGTGTTGTTTGAGGTGGAGGAACAGATGGTAATCGCTCGGCGCAAGATCAGGACTGTAGGTGGGTGGTCTAAAACTTCCCTCCCAAAACTATGCAATAAATCGCGGGTCTGACCTGCAGTGTGAGGTCGTGCATTGTCATGGAGAATGACAATTCCTTTTGTCAGCATGCCGCGTCTTTTGTTTTGAATCGCTCTGCGTAGCTTTCTCAGGGTTTGGCCGTATCACTGAGCGAACTTCACACGCGGCGGGCGAGTTGATAGTCTTAAACATTTTGAAAGCACAGAACGGTACAGGTTAGCTACAAAGCTAAAACTGAGCACAGTTGTTCCCGAGACATGGCGGTACACGAAGCACGCGCTCGTTGCGGTATACGCGCGAACTACTAGTGTCTACAACAAAATGGACCTTATTTAAAAAACACGCCTCGTAATAATATCAAATTCATATCTATGCGAAAAACCCTTATGTACCATTTTTGTTCCAATCAAACTGATTTTTATTTCTGTCCACCATTTTGAATTTGAAAAATCGAATTCGTAATCAGCGACCTTGAATACAGTTATATTATATACCACTTTTTGTTTCAATTAAACTAATTTTATATTTTTGTCCTCCGTTTTTCGGGAATTGGTTCACTCTTGCTTTGTAAAGAATACACGCTGTAATACCTGGGATACCAGTGCAATTATTACAAGGAGGACTTGTACCTTCAGATTCCAAATACTTGGATAACGAGATGAAGAAATTTATCTGTGCTACACAATGTGATACAAAAAACATCCGCTCATTTGGAGGGAGGAAATAGTCTTTTTCCAAATAAAGAAATGCATTTATTAAGTACTTTCTTTCGTTACTTGCTGCTACCCAGAATTCTGGCCAAGTTGACAAAGTGGATCGTCATAAATGAAGTAAACGACAACGTGACTTGGTAGGGATGAGTTGTTTAATTGTAATTCAAGCACCTGATAATTGGTGATGAATAGGGTGGGCACAGTATTATCTAATTCTTCCTGCAGAACCCTTTACATGATTAGAAACATCTATGCCTTATAATCCACATCCGCAGTGAACTGTACTTGCAAAGTTTGTACTATCCAAGTAAAGTATCTTTGACTTCAGTGCAATTTTTTCGTATAGGTGGCGGACTGGCGGTAGTAGCTTCAACCCACCCTTGATTTACTTATGTGATGCGCACCCTTAATTCCCATTGTTTGTTGCCATTTTCATATTTAAAACGGTTTCCATATATTTATTCGTGCTAGTAACTAGTAAGCTTTGTAGGTGCATTTCGTTATTGAGATTTTTCAATGTATTATACATCTGTGAAATATTTTGAGGTTGGTCTTGATGTGCTTCACTGTTCTAGATTATCCTCAAAACTAGGAGTTCTTTACTTGTTTCAACCTGTTTCAGGTTATTAGTTTGTGCGATTACAGTGATATATTTTCTCATCATCTTGGATATTAACAAAAATTAAGTCAGGTGAAGTTCCTAACTCTCATAATAATCATCTACAGTATGAAAAATGTTCCAGATATCTACATCTCGAACCAGAATTTATTTCTAAAATGTCACTCTCGAACATTCAATCTGGGAAATACCGCTGTATGTTTTGAATGGAACCCAATCAACATCCAACTGTTGTACCATTGTAAGTTACAAAACCATTAACAGCAATATGAACGTTTTTCCGAATATCCAGCTGTAGAACCACATCGACATATACAACGATTAATTAATTAATTGCTAACATACTGTATTTATAATGCGAAGCTATTAGTTGTAATTAAATTGAACAGTCTCTTCCTAGTAACACGTTTCAATCCACGCTCGTCTCGTTACAGGGTTATTGACTGATTAAGCAAATTGGTTAATGAGTGCTATAATGAAGTACACTTGTTGTACGTCACCCGAGCCCCATAGATTGAGCGTACATAATAGCTACGTTAAATACTAGTTAATTTGTATCACATTGACGTATTCCTATTTATTTCCTTACATTTGTATTGAAGTTGTGTTTTCTATTTTAGAATGATTGTGTTTTCTGCCTATACGTAATGAACTCCATGGGGAAGGGGAACGATAGATTAACGTAAAACGACAAGGGGATTTGTTGGACAGAATTTAGAGATCCTGAAATTCGAGAAAACGTGTCAATTAGTATCTTGCAGATATTAGTAACAATGATTAAATAGTATATTCGGTAATAGTCCATTATAATATGAAATACTACCATTATTTATAGTAATTTTTGTTTATGCAATGATAATAGTGTTTTAACACAATAAGAACAGAAGTAACCGCACGGTAGTTCATCACAACAGGGACCTTTTTCTTACAATAACTATTTGGAAAAGATGCGGTTTTTTTATGGAAATGTTGATTATTATTTATTCCGAAGAGCGGTCTCGGTAATGGAGCGTATAGATATAGCAGAACTATAATATATTGTATCAAATATAAGCACTTATCTCACTACATCTTGCTAAGTGGATCAGTGATCTTTATAATCTCCATAATTATCTGCCGCAGAGACTACAAACAGAGCAGTTCAGAATACAACGTTTGATTGAGAATAAAACAGAACTGTAAGTAAAGACAAGTGGAATTAGATAAACTTCAAAAATGTCTTATCATCTAATGCTTTGGTTTTCAATCGTGGTCAAAATTTATTTTTTGTCTTTGAATCAAGCTGCCGGCAACTCTTTTTCTTGATGTTCTCTAGTTTGTGTTTGTAAGTACCTAAGCTTTGACAGAAAGAAGCCTTAGTAACATTTGAGGGTGATTATTTTCAGCGTTCTCCCAATCTCGCTCCAGCATAGTTCGCACAGAATAAAAAAATACATAAAAATCGCGAACCATTTGAATATTCTGTAGAAGCAAATTTTCATCAGGAATTATTTTTGTGTTTCTCTTTTGCTGTTGATTGTTGGTAGGTACTGCATGTAATAATGGTGGATAGTGGGTTCTTAGCCATTATTGGTTGTTCTAATTCTTCCCATCATCGGTTTTCCAATTGGTGATATTGTACATTCGTCATTTGTGTTCAATTTGTGGTTTTGATAGTCGTAGAAACGACGAATAGGGTGAAATTCGTGTTAACTCTTATCAATGGTATGAGTACATAAATAAAACATCTTCATAGATTATACCTTACCTTTTTTCTCTTCGAATAACAAAGGCCCATCATGCTGAAGTTTTCGAATCTTTTTATTTCTTTTATAAATGGAATCGTACTCTGAACTTGAGATATTTATGGATTCTTTCTCACAAAAGTTTTCAATATGTCAGTTGCAACGTCATACGCCTGATTTTTTTCCCGTATACTCTTTTGCTTTGACTCGAAATAGTCATGTAACTCCGTGACACTCATTGGAATATTACATCTGACATATTTTATGTTTACCTTCACCTGCCAGAAACTAATTACTAATTACAAACTGTTACGGTTGCCGCAATCTTACGAAACTAGCAACTCAGTCTTTCAAGTCGATTGTAATAATAAATACAAGTAATTTTTTTAGTTCAATGTAACCCGACGCGTTTTGACTTTTAGACCCGGTTTTATAAAGCATACTTAAATACGAGATCAGCTAACGACGTGATTAAGTTTGAATAATGCAACATGATTTGCTAATACGGGTTACATAGGTGTGGTCGTTGATCGTATTAGCCTATCGCATTACTTAACCACATTGTCAGCAGATCACGTAGTTAACTATGCTTTATAAAATCGGGCCTATGTGTCATAAACAGATGGTGATAGATTAAAATTAAACAAGAGCTGCTAAGATACAACATTAAGGAAATCTTTGGTATATTTATTCCCGTGAAAAATGCAAAAAAGAGCAACATCCAGTCAACCCTCTTTCCGCGGGGGCATAAATGAAAATGAGGTTCAGCTAGCAAGATTAATAAGAATGAGGTAGGCATATAAATAAATAATTGGCAGGCTAAATTTTTTTATTTTGTGTTTCTTCAAGCTATCGATTTCGGTGTTGGTAATAACACCGAAATCGATCTTCGAAATCTTCGAGCTATGCTGTAATTCTAAGGTAAGTGCGCCTTATAAGGCCCATATAACATTAAGTGCTTCAAAAAATTATTGAAAACGCCTTTTTTGTTACTTCGTATAATTTTTAATTTCCTTACTGTATAAACAATTGGCAAGAAATGGCACAGTACTCCCAAATTAGAATCAGTAGTAAAAAACCCAACTTAAAAAAAAATCACAAATGGCCTTATTTGGAACTAGTGTGCTTAACAAGGGCCACGTGTGCTCCCAACAAGGAACTATGAAAATTTGTATCTAACACAAAATAAACTTCAAAAACTGAAAATATCTAAGTATATTTAATATTTTATATAACTCTGATATATAAAATGCATTTTTCAAAACAGAACAGGTAAAAAATAACGAACTAATATTAGGCTAAAGTCACATATCCAGATGTTTATCCTCGTTACATAAATGGCAGTACCACTTTCTCAACTACTTTTTTATTCTTCACTAATTTTTCTAGTGTGGTTTTAGCTTCTCCCTTGTTTTGTTCATCAAACAGGACTTTGGTGACTTTCTGAGCTCTATAATTCAAAGATTTTTTCTTTGGTGTAATTTTCGAAGCGAATAATCGCTGTCATCTGATGAGGATTCGGAATCGGAGCGTTTATGTTTTCTTTTCATGCCGCTTGGGCCAGCTTGAACTTCATTGGGAATAGTGATGAAGTCAGTAGTGTTAGTGGTAGCCAAGGCAACAGTTTCCTTTCTAGCAGATCTTTGTTTTCTCGCAACTTGTGCGGCTTCTAGATTATTCTCATTCTCGTTATTTACTATTCGTCTAACTGTTAATTCTGAAAGTGCAAATGCCGTGTCGGGGATGATATTTGGATCGTAAGGAGAGATTCCAGTTGCACGAAATCCAGCCGTTATATTGGTTGGACTAGCTGCTTTCGGCACACTTTACTGAATATCACTCCAAAACTGGTTTTGGTAATGGTATGGTTAGGTTTATTTGTCCAATAGAGTAACACTTCGTCATCCCAGTATGACTCAAAAGGCCCAAAAACTGCTTTATCCATTGGCTGCAATTCATGGGTAGTATTACTGGGCAAACAGAATAAAGTGATCTGGTGTTTTTCCGCAGCCTCTACAATGATGTAATCTAGATGTGACGATGTCCTATCAAAAATTAACAAAACTCTTCCTGCTGGTTTAAATTTGGCAAAGTGATCTATCCATTTTACAAATGTTTGGGTGGTCATACTCCCTTTTGTAGTCATTTCCATAACTGAACCCGGTGGTAAATGCATAGACCATTCCGGTTTTCGTCTGATACCCTTCATCAAAATCATGGGGGGGATTGCTTGTCCGAGAGTGTTGCCGCACACAACTACAGTTACATTTTCTGCGTGTTCCTCCGCGATCATATGCACTCTTTTGGATCCTTTTTTAGCCAATACAGTTTGATGCTTATGTAGATTTAGTCAGTATCCTTTTTCATCCATGTTAAAAATGCATTGGGGCTTGTCAGTGGCTGCCATTTCAGATATGACATCTTTCAGTTTGTTAAAATAATCACTGACGATGTATTTATTTAACTTAGCTGCTCTAGCAGCATTCATATGTTGGGCTTTTCTCCTGAAAATATCCGGATGGCGTTTCAAGAAAAGTCTGAACCATTTTCTACCAGCTTTAGCTGAGTCCTTAGAAAAATTATGCCGAATGCCCATTTTTTCTACATATGAATAGACGATCGTCTAAGACCCTTATACGTTATAGCGACACCAATATCAGCTAACCTTATAATCCTGTCTTGAAGTTTATTCTTTTGGTCAGCACTTAACAAACAAGGACGACCCATTTTTCTTGTGACATTGCTAGCTTTCAAGTGGTTTCTAAGGATTCTTCGCGGAATTGTAAAGGTAGTACTGGCAGTCCTAACAGCCATACCATTGTGAACTGCCTCAACTGCCTGCCTCAATTGTTCCTCACTTCACAGGCCCCTCTTTTTAGACATTTTTCTTTATCTAAAACGGAGTAAAACCTTTAGGGCCTTATTTGGAACTTTTTTGAGGGCCTTATTTAAGACTCTTGGGTGTTACAAGATTTTTTGTTATAGGCATGCTTTGAAAATAAATTATCTATATTACAAGTATCAATACATATTTAGCATTATCTGGGACCATGTACTTTTCTTTACAAAATAATTGCAATATTTGCAGAAGGACTAAACAAACGTTTTTATAAAACACCTTATTAAGAAGTCGGGTTGAAGGAACCGCGCACGCATGGCTTTAATGTGTGGCTATAAGTAAGAATTGTTGGTGGCCTACGCTTGGGGATAAAAATCCATCCTTGTGGTGTATTTGAATCGCTTATAACATTTATGGTTATTTTATAATGAGGAGTGGGCCTTATTACGGACCGGGCCTAATTAGGAGCACCTACCCTATGTGATTAGTTTTTAAAGTATGTGAAGTAATGGAGTCACCGTCAATTAATGGCTGAAGAGTAAGTGAATTGTCAGATGTGGCTGTGGTATTACCATTAAATAGAGCAAATGAACGTCGTAGAGTCTGTAGCGGAAGTTATTTATATTTCTGAAATGTTTAAAACTATAATATTGGTAAACTTACGTCGTTTTTTATTTTAATTTGTTCGTATGTGTTATGAAGTTATATTAATTATGAGCTATATAAATTTCTTTACATGTGGTTGTGTCTTGTAGGTTAGGTGGATCATGGGTGTAGTCATTCCAGTGGTGTAGTTATGGGATGGTGTATTGGGAGGTGTGTGTGAAAGGATTTAGTGTATTATACATGTGTTGTTCTGGGAACTCAGTGATTTCGTTTAGGAGGTGTGTATTGTTGTCTTTTTTGGCTGAATCTATGGCATAGTGCTCTAGGATTTGAAGTTTATGTTGGTTATTGGATTGGTGTCGCAATCGGATATTGTCAAGGATTCGAAACTTCGAAAACTTCAATAAGAATGAATTGTACGTATATCAGTCCAGTGCTGTGAAAGATATAGCACGTGGTAAAGCATTTACTTATTATTATATTACATCATTTATTTGTTATTACAATGAATTATGGAGTTTCGCTAAGTTTAGAGACAATTAATTGTACATAGAAGTGTACTTAACGTAAGTAATGCTGAATAGTGAATTGGCGGTTTCTGAATTACTGACGAACAGAAGTTACGTAGTTTTTTATTTCCAAATCCAAACTCATATTTTCATTTGGTAATTTTCGCGCCTTATCATGCCACTCTGGGCTATATCCCCCAGGGTAACCCAAATGCTAATCCGACCCTGACACCAGTAGAAATTTCAGCAACTATAAACTGTAAAGTAGTACGAAACGAAATAACTATACGAAGTACAATAATATAAACTAAAGTCAAGCATTCAAAGGATAAAACTTAGTTCAATTACCCAAACAATAATGTAACAATGTAACTGTTTAAGCTTCCACCACACCTTCTATCGAATTACGAAAGTTAAATGTACATTACAAGCACAATATTAAATTTAAAAGTACGAAATGGTGTTAAAATTGTAACAATTAGGTAGTAAATATGTGACAAATTTTACGGAATATCTTCCCACTTTGGCGTGAACATTCTTTTGAATGTTGCAGGTTCTATATAATAGTTTAAATTCCGCAACTTCTCGTTCTCATACAACTAAAATTTCGACGATGTCATACGAGTGTAATGCCTCGCACAAGTATGATCCAAAAATACCAATAATACATGAATGTAATGTCATTAAAACGATTTGGTCAAAACTACGTTTATTCAACGTCCTCGTTTGAATTGAGGTACAGTATTGGAGAGAGAACAAACTTCAAAAGCTTCCTTAGCGATTTCTCAAGTACAAACATAACTTTGGCTAAAACACAACCAAACTTACGGAAGTAAGTTTCCATAATTCCTCATAAATCCTTACAGTTTGCTGACTATGGGAATAATAGTTAACAATTAACTATGAAAAAAGAACAATCTTTTCGACGTAACAAGACCGAATGAAATTTAAAATCCTTAGTGGATACTTAGAAAAATATTATTTTTTCCTGTTTGAATTAAATTGTATTTACATAACTACATCATCTAAGCAGCTCTCTAGAGACTCGTTGTGATTGCTCCAATTTTATGGAGGAGATTAAATCGCACATTTCTCAGGAATTATAATTTATACTTTTATACTTGAATTATTCCGATTGTAATTACATTCAAACAAGATTAATACGCCTTTTGTTATAATTTCGCATTAATTTTAATATCTACTTTCAAAATGCGAAATCGAAACAACCTACGAAATTACACGAAAATTTCATTTTAAGACGTCTATTTTACAGCAAGGGGTTCATTGTGTAGATGCAAATCGAGTGGACGCTTAATGAGTAATTTTGCATAGCTGTGTTGTGCTTTTATTTCTTGCAGTTATACATTTGCGTTACAGATACGGAAGTTAATTGAGTTTAGATATACTAAACGCGTATACATTATATACGTACGAGAAAATCAACAAAATTATTTTGATTAATTACTTGTTTAAGTTTATATAAAGTTATTCTATGTACGAAATAGATAGCTATCTCGAAATAATAATACAAAAGAGACTGTGGATTAGAAATGTTTTGTTTTATAGAAAATCAATAAACATTAACGTTAAGTGGAATCTTGGTTGCTGATGTTCAACTGGCGACATGTAATCGATAGTGTGCTTTGCGCGTGTTAGGAATAACGATTGTGGTTTGACTTATCCAGCTCTCAGAAAACTTTATTTATGTAACGAATCTGGCGACCATCCCCGCTCGTAAACTGAGTGTTCTTGTAGATAATAGCCATGTTTTTCAATTTTATTATATCGTCAGATATTATTCCGTTTTTTTTTTTCTTAATATTCCATGTTTATATTACACCTTTTCGCAATAAATAAATGTAAGGATTTGCAATTATCAATAAAGCATCTTCCAAACCACAAATTTTGCTTGTTCCAAAGGACCAAGGAAAGGGCTATTTATGTATATGTATTTCGTACACCCCAAGCGATAAATCAAGAAGTTTTTCAGGCAACTTGTGTGAAAAAGGTGAACATACGGCAATGAATTATACCTATTCAGAAATACAGGAAAAACGACCGCCAATAAATATAAGTACAGACAATATAAAAAATGTACAAATTTCATAATATCCCTCACGTTTAGACATCGAACATTTCCCTAAAGTGCATCGCATCACTTTATTTTAACTTTTAAATTTGGATAAGTTAGCACTAGCATCTAAAATGAATTTCTCTAAATGACCAATGGGTAGTGAACGGTAAAAATAGAGAGAATCCCAAATATATAGAAAACTGTTACGGTCCATTGGAAAAATGGGAGTTTTATTCAGGATAGCTTCTGCAAAGAATTCAATGCCCCGAAGCTCCACTTTATCACAGGATATAAAAAAAGCTGAATACTTATATTGCAAAACAGTAGGATTCAATTTTAATAAATAATGGAAGATTTCGTAAGAAACAGCAAATTTGTCATATAACAAACTGTTTTATATCTTAGTTTAACAAAGAAATATGAAACCGAAAGTTTTAAATTGATATCCTTGTAGACGATACGGCTTCAAAGGGTGAATAAATTCAATTTATTAATTCTCACTTAAACCGAAAGCTGAATTTAGTATTGCGGAGGTATATCCGAGTAAGTCACGCAAATTCGGTTGAAACGTGTTTGACCATCTAAAATTTTAATTAATAAAATTTTTCGCAGTCAAAGTAGGGTTCTGCACAACACTTCGTGTAAACGCAATAACGGCAGACCAACTCTAATAATTTGAAACATAAATTGCATTTATAGCTACATTAATTGAATTTATTTTCATTTGTGTTACTGCTTTTGCATGGTACATTGCAATATATTTTTCATTTAACAGTTGAATTTTCTATTTAATTTTAAATGATTTTGCAATACACTGACTATTAAAAGTTATCAATTCATTTAACGAATTTCGTGTTAGTTACCAATAGTTAATAGATTCCTTTAACATTTCGTGCGTTGTTGCAATGTTTTTCGCCTTCCGAAAATGAACTTTCTATTTTGCACTTAGCATAGAAATTCCCTTTTTCCTCTTACACGACATTTGCAACCAGGTTTTTGGTACTTCAGCTGAACTGAAAGAATAAAACGGCGCTAAGAACTTAATATAGGGGAGAAGGGGGCACAGAGCACCACTTAAGACCAAAACTCATCATACTTCTCTATTTATTGATTCAAATTTCATTACGTAAGATATTTGGGACCACACCTGTTTCGGTAACAATTGGGCTGTAACAAAATACGTAAAATGAACATGAATTCTGACTTTGCACTGCCCTCGTTTGTTTTGTCAAATATATACAAAAAATGATTATGTACATTCTTTTCTTTTGCACGCCGAGATACAACGGTTGCTTCTATTTATAGCACAGTTCACAGACAAACATCACAAAGAAACAAATCATCTGACTACTAATTTTGAATATACATGCTTTTATACCTTTGTGGGATGCAATTAGTTAAATAGCTGCACATTAAGACCGCGACAGGTTGTCCTAGACCGGTTAGAAATGACTGTTACACAAGCCATTGAGGAGACAACTCCAAGGTACGAACGAAAACAAGGGAGAGGGTGAAGTTGGAGTAGAGGCATACAAGTGACGAGGTATCTGTGCACCAAAGCGCGAAGGAAAATTACGAGAAAGAATATTACACAATGCGCGCACACAGAAAACATCTTGGAGTATAGTGGAAGAGAAAAAAATTAACCAGAATTTTTACTAGATGATTTGAACATTTTCTTGTACTACATATAAAACATTGGATTTCATAAGTACCTACACAAAAAGATTGTGGCATTATATCGCATGTCTGGGAAATGTATTTAAAGAATAAATCTATAAGAAGCATTCAGAGTTCGAAGAAGGATGAATTAATCTGAAAAATGAAGAAATTGATCAACAACTTGATCCTGAAGCTCGCTCAGTTAAATCCCATATCGTTAATTTTCGCCACTTTCCTTCGATTTTAGAATCGAACTTGATTTCAACCACGGTAAGCTAATAATGTACCAATACCAAACAGGAGTTTTTAACTCGTGCAATTGTGCCCTCTTCCATGTACTTCACTAACAAAATTCTTTCATTGTCCCAAAGACAGTAGCAATAAGGTTTAGAGAGGAAGATTGAATCCTTGCTTTTTCTTTTGTGGTGGAGACCCTTTATAAACTCATTAATGTGACGGATGAGCTTGCTTCTCGTCACACCATTTTTTTCCACTCTCATTTCTCGTTCCACTTCGATTTTAAGTGGTTCTTAAACTTTGATGATAAAGTAGTTTCTATTGCTTGGATTTAGAAGATCGCCCCATAATATCTGAATGAAGTCCTGTACATCAAACTGGACAACTGTCCCTCTTGACGAAATTCTGTCTTAAGACTGGCGTGCAGCCTTTCCGTTGATGACGATCTATTATATGCACGTTTATTTGGCTTCCTTGGAGCAGGGGTGAAGGTTCTTTACCTCTCCTCCGTTAATTTCGATGATAAATGATCTAAACCTGCTGTCAAATTGTTGAAAGCGCCTGTTAGTATGTGGAGGCCACTTATGATGTGGTCTAGTTTTACAGCTGTAGAGTAGTGATTCTCATATTCTGTAGGGTGAGAGTATTTGCACATGCTGCCAAAAGGACATAATCCTGCCTCCACATAGCTTTTAGAATATGTTAGTTTGATGATGTTTGCACATTTTCCAATCCAAATCATTTTCAGTTAGTATCTCAAATAAGTGTTGAGCCTTTGTGCGTTTCCACTGATGCTTTTGAGTAACAGATCTTTAACGATAATATTATCATCCAGGAAGCGTACGTAACAATAAGGTGTGCGGCTCTGTTACTGCCAGGAACCTTATTAAGTTACTGACTACATTCCGTGTCTTCGATGTTCTTTTTTAATTAATTAATAAGATCCAGAGCTATATGATGGATTCTTCGAGTAATAGTGTTTTTGGACGAAGGTACCTTTGCAATCAATTCTCCTGCCGATTGTCCCAGCAAAAGTAAGCATGTGAGGGTTTGTGCACTTCACCACTCGATACGCAACCTAAGATGGTACCAATGCGTTATTTGTTACTGAGGCTTGTTTAGTAAACACTTTTTGTTTTTGTAAATCTTGCCAGTTGGGACTAAAGACCAGTGATTGGTCCCGTATGCCGCTTTAGCTTGCTTGGGAACACATCACTTCTACGATATTACCGTTCTTTGGTACCCCGTCACTTGTCGACGCGTGATCGTTCTCATTTGAATTGTCGATTTGTTTTCCATTTTCATTTCGACTACGAAAAGGCACTGAAACAAAACAGACGCTCCTCTGTTAGCCGCTTTCTTAAAATGATTTACTAATTTTTACTGTTAAATTGTTATTTAGGAACCGTTTCGCCGAGGTGGTGCCACTAGTATGTTATTTAGTTCCATAAACTTCGCGAAACACGAAAATTCCGTAGTTTTCTGCAATATTCTACGTGCTTCGCAGTGATGCAGTCACGTCTCGTCAATAGCAAATACCTCGTCTGCACACTTGTTTGAGAGTAAGTAATTTTGGAATCCAACTCTAACTCATTCCCAAATCATTTTTCACGATATTCCTACTTCATTGATTATCTGAGAAACCTTCAGTTTGCTATCTGTCAACGCTAAATCATCTTTTTTCAATTTCTGAGCTATAAAAGTGCATTAACTGGATGAATAAAGTTAAAGCTATTGACTGTTTGCGATGATATAATAAAACTCGATTTGTTGTTATCTGATGAGGTAGATTATATAAAAATCTCCCCTTAAATAATTGTACTTATCCAATTTTGATAACAATAAACATTTTAATATAAGCATCCTCTGTACATTTTTAGAGCGACTATGAAGAAAAACAAAAATAATGTTGGATAGATAAAACACACAGGTCCTCTTCTAATAATTATGTATGTACTTGCCAAACAGATTACAGAATCCAATTATAGGACAAAGCCTGTCCAGTGTAATGAAACATAAATGTTTGTAGCTGCCATCAGAAGTTTTATTTGGATCAGCTATCGCATTTTCAGTGGACTGTATATTAATAGCTTCTTAATAATTACTTAATTACACAGCACTTCTTGGAAGTTTTTAATTTATTGACAGAAGTACCTCATTTTATTATTCGATGTTATGACAACGAAAAACCAGCTCTCTATGTAAATACATTAAGGTGCCTTAATAATAAACAGGCTATATAGTTCGGCCAATGGATCTTTACCGATCTATATGTTCACATACAACGACGTGCGTATCTGTCATTCGACTACTTTATTACTAAAAATAAACAAAGACAAACTGCAAATCTCAGTCAGTTTGTCCTTGTTTGTTTTTAGTAATGAAGTAGGCGAATGACAGATACGCATGTCGTTGTATGTGAACATACATCGGTAAAGATCCATTGGCCGAACTATACATAGTTTATTTATTTATATTATGGGCCGTAATCTAGGAACAGCGCATTTCCACACACCTCTACGCGCATCAACTGCTTTGGTTATTAGCACTACCCTTACTACAATTTTGCCTGATTAAAGGAATTTCACCCTCCACCAGGAATCTTTATCGTGCCGAACATCGCATCGACCCGACACCTACGATTTTACTTCGTATCCGAGAAGAGAACGTGTTTCAGTTTTTCACCGCTTTAGAAAAACGGCTGCCTTGGGCAGGTTCGAATCCGCCTCACCTGGGCGAAAGGTAAACCCGCTTACCTTAAGACCACCGAACAATACAAAAGACTCTTTTGATAGATATACACATGGACTGTTGGCAAATAAAATGTGGCATCGGTGAATATTGTGAATTCTAGTTTCTTTAAATCGATATCGACAGTTCGTTTATAATAATTATTTTACTTCACGTAAATAGTGTAGTTTTAGTTGGAATGGAAGACGGAAAACGTTCGCGAGGGATCAATTACACAAAGGACGAGAAACATTTATTGATTTCGATCGTAGATCGTTTTAAATCTATCAAAATTAGAAAATTTGTTATTAGAAAAGCAGTTAAAAGTACTTCAAATTGAACTACTAAAAAAACAATTGTAACATTATGAAAATACAATGTGTGCTACAGTTTAATTTATAAATAAAAAAATAAAAAAAAACGAGTGGGTACGAAATTGCCGAAAATGTTCGATCACAGATACTAGTATTTGTACACACTAAAAAATCCGATTGAGTAAGTGCTTGATAGATTTTGAGTAAAAAGTCCCCGGTGTGAAATATTGAGTAATTTAACTAAATCATGAGTTTTCAGAGTAAAATTTACTCGCAATTGAATCATTTTTCAATAATTACTCTATATAGAGGATAATATACTTTATTTAGAATAAATGTAGCTCTTTATTTAATAAAAGTACAAATTGTTGCGCTTGCATATTGCATTGAGCTCGGTTATTATAATTATAATCCAACTGTCAGCGTCAGTTCAGTTGTTCAGTTAGTGTTCGTACAGTTGTCATGGAAAAGTGTACAGGTACAATACCAACATGAAATAAAGTGGTGTAGATTTATGCGAAATGAGCGACCCGTATACGAAAATGTTGTTGAATTAGGTAAGTAGTAAATTTTATGTTTCTCTTGGTTGTAATTGGGAACAGGGCCAGCGTTACCATTTTATGTAAATGGCGCCTTAGACGGAGTGCAAGACTGCAAGATTTCTGAAGCTGCAAATTTTGTTCTATCCCCATGTAAGATCTGTTACATTACCTACCTCCGTTAAATCAAAATCAAAATTAAAGTTGCCTCTCGCCGCGACGGTCAGGTTGCTTACCTGTTTCTTTTGAAACGCCAAGTATTCCTTATACTGTAATCAATGTATTTTTATATTGTAATTTGTTGCAGATTAGTCAAGATTTTAGTCTATTATACGCAAGTAAACCTACCCTCTCGGAAACTTTTCCAAATTATATGGATAAAATTATTGAGACATATAACAGAATTTGCCCCAAAAATAGGGAAACAGTATCGTCAATTGCCGACAATGATGATGGTTTGTGCTGATGTGCTTGACTACAAATTACATAAACTTTACTTACAAACATTTCAGCATGGTGTTTAGAAATCCGACCATTGATTACTCTCGTTTTCCTGCTGCCTCCTTCTTCGAGGAGAAGAAAAATTTCCAATAAGGATACAACTAAATCAGCAATCGATAAATTAATCATTTTTAAAAAGGTAGCTGTTAAATGTTAAATTAATCTTTCGTTAATTCTATACCTGATTTCAGACAAATGTTCCGTTTGCGGATTTATCAAAAGGCAAGCAACCTCTTTTGATTGCAGAAGGATCTTAGCGTAGCAATATTATACAATTCCACCTTAACATCGATGAGAATATTATAAGTTTAAGATCCGAAAGTACACTGTTAGAAGCATTTGATGAACTCTTTATGAGCCATTTCGTATTTGACTTAAAATACGATCAAAGTTTGGAAAATTTTTGGACCTTGATACAAGTTCTTTTTTATACCTAACATAGAAGATAACGCAAATTTAACTCCAAAAATCAGAGAAGTCCGAAATTTTTTAACATCGTAAGGAAGGTATACAAGATGTGATTTTCATTTATTTTGATTGTGTTCAAATTTTTAAGGCGTAAATCAATTTTTTTTTAAAATGAAATATTTAAGTATGTTATATGTATGTGTAAAAACCAGTTCACTACAGCTTGGCTATAGTCTGTAAAATGAATGTTTGCGATTTTCGGATTAGCGCTTTATTTGGCGTACACATTCGTAGTTTGTATCTATTTCGTTCTAACACACAATATTTGGAAATAGAGAGAATGGAATGCTACATTATCGTCACCACGGGTCACTAGACCGTGGCCACGGGTGGTGAACTAAGACAGACACTATTGTGTCAGGTGTGTTAGAAGGAGACAGTAATGTTTATTTTAGGCGTCTTTTTAAAGACTAAATTGTCTGTTGTAATCCTTTGACAGTGGTATTCAAAAGTTATTTTCGCGTGTTTGTAATAACTACTGAAAATACGTTATATTTCTTCAATTTATATAATAATAAATTATATTATTATATTTTCAATTACGTTTTAATTTCTTTGTATAAATTGAAGGAATATAACATATTTTCAGTAGTTGTTACAAACACGCGAAAATAACTTTTGAATACCCCTGTCAAAGGATTACAACAGACAATTCAGTGTTTAAAGAGACGCCTAAAATAAACATTACTGTCTCCTTCTAACACACCTGACACAAATGCAGATGTTTTAAACGTATAGTGTCTGTCTTAGTTCACCACCCGTGGCGACGATAATGTAGCATCACATTCTCTCTATTTCCAAATATTGTGTGTTAGAACGAAATAGATACAAACTACGAATGTGTACGCCAAATAAAGCGCTAATCCGAAAATCGCAAACATTCATTTTACAGACTATAGTAATAAAACATTTAAGGTCATATCATCACTTAAAAGATGGCCCTTTTCTACATTTAAAATGCTGTGTTCTTGGTTGTTCATTGATGTTTAAAACGTTTAGTGGCTTTAGAAGACACACAGTGCAACAGCATCGAGAGATTGTTTTAGAAAGTAAGGAAGGCATGTTCATTTTTGTTTGTTTTTTATAATAAATTTGGTGTAATGTCATTTTTTTCACTACCTTTTAACCTTATTTATTCGAAGATTAAAATGGAGTAAACATGACTCTATCATGAGTAAACTGTAACTCAAATATGAATAACCGGTAACCCAAAAATGAGTAACCGCTAACTTAAATACGAGTAACCTGTAACCCTAATATGAGTAACCGATAACGCACATTATGAGTAACACATACCCAAAGGTGAGTTCATCTTACACGGAGAAGAACTAGATCAATTGAGTTGAAATTACTCAAAACATAGTAACACTTCTCTATATTAGTGTTGTTTCAACTCCAATGGTTTTTACACTTCATGGAGTTTTATTTACTATCGGTCGAGTGTTAAATAATTTACTCAAATTTGGTGTGGACGCGTTTTGACACCAAAAAGTGTTAATTTTGATTACATTTTCACTCAAAATTTTTTAGTGTGTATTTACGAGTAATCTGAGATCGAAAATTTTCGGCGATTTCGTACCACCGAGTTGTATTCGGCATGACAATTCAACGAAAGAAAATTTCATCTTCAGATTTTACACAATTTTTTTAATTTATCGCGTAGCCTTAGACTGTCAAAACTTTAGTTACGTAAATAACAAAATTTTTATTGTGCTTCAAAAATGAATGTATCAAGATTTGGCTGCGAGAATCTGCAACAGATCAACGATTTGATTGAAGATACTATTCCCAAGAACACCAAAATGTCTCACAGTTCCGTGTGGCATCAGTTTGAACAGTTTTGCCAGTCAAGAGAGTTTTCCATAGAGTTGCAACACACACCAGAGTAACTCAATGATGTTTTAAAGGATTTTGCGGTTAACATGAAGAGAATTGATTGTCAGGAATCAGTTATAAAAACGATGTTCAATGTAACAGCAAAACCACCGCAAGAATTATATTTGAAAAAATGTAATTGTGTAATAAATCCTTTCACTGACATTGTATTCAAAGAAGCAAGAGCAGCAAGAGACGACAAACGTCGGGTACTTCAAAGCGATATAAATAAAAGAAAAACTAGTTCAGTAGCTCTTAACGAAGAAGAATACTCAAAGATTTTTCCACATTGTAGCTCGTGAATTAGCGTGGCGAGGCGGAGAAGCTGCTTCTTGTCTAGTTTACCATTTCAGTGAAGAATTGAACAACCAAGGTATTCCCACTGGACGTTTTCAGTACAACCCTATTTTTTCTAAAATCTGCCAAGGTGGATCTCATAAGCTCAATGACAGCAAATGGATTATCCAGAATAAAGAAGGCACAGGCGTTTGTCCTGTTAGGTATGTTAATTTACAAATATTTCAATATTAAAATTATCATATTACTTGTATTTTAATTTATTGCAGACTTTTGAAAAAAATGTTGTCTAAGCGATCGTCAAAAATAACCACCGACAGATTGTTTCTCACTCCAAATCCATTTTGGAAAAAATGTGGATCAGATTGGTACAAAAATTGTCCCATTGGCGTAAATGTGATATCGAAGTGGACCAGAATTAGTGCAGAGAGAGCAGGTCTCGATGTGAAAAGAATAAAAAAAAAGGAGGAGAAAAAAAATAGTAATTTGAGGGAAGGGGGAAGGAATTACAGCGAGTGGAATTGTCAATATAACGTAACCTAAAATTACCGATATTCTGATTGTCGTTATTGTTAATATTTAAATTTCCCTGGTTTACATTATTATTTAATTGCTCTTCATTGCCCTCGCATGGTGATAGTTCTTCGCTCATATCTCGAGGAAAGTTATGCAATACTGCTGTAGCCACTATTACAGTTAAGGTATTATTATTTAACTTTAATCTGCACCCATATGCTAGCACTGGGAATCTACGTTTCCAAATACCAAACAACTTTTCTACTCTACCTCTTGTTCTTATATGGCTTTCATTATAAAGTTGTTCAGCAGCATTATTTGTTTGTAATAATGGAGCAAGTAAATATCTCCGTAAAGGGTAGGCACTCCTAAGCATTGATAGGCTTACCTAACAATACAGCATAAATATTTTGTTACTCCAGTTTTGCACGAACTCTTGGCGAATTGAAAATTGTAGCATCATGTGATGATCCTGGCCATCGAACAACAATATCAATAAATTTCATTGAATTTCTTGCACATTTAAGGAGAAATAACTTTCTGTTTCGAAATATTTCTGAATCTTCTCCAGCTGTTAATAACAAATATTTATTAATTGAGAGTTTCCTGTAATGAGGCATAAATATTTCATAATTGTTACCTGGTGATTGAATGCGAATATGGGTACCATCTACGGCACCAATAACTTGTGGAAATCGAGCTATCTCATAAAATTTTCTTTGGCTATCAAGAATTTCGGCTGTGGTAGATGGAAGCTTAACGTATCGCGGTGTCAATGAAGCTATGGTTCATGAAACTCGATGGACGATTCTTGAAATTGTTGAAGAATGCGCCCCAGCAAAATCAGATATACATAATAAATGGGTACCAGTGGCGTAGAAAGTTAATGCTATCAATAACTGATTTATTGGAGACACACTATTATTCCTAGGTGGTTATATACAGTTTATGTAAAATATAATGTATGTATTAACTATTATAGCAATATACCTATCATATGGAAACTCCAATTCATGCTCTATTTGTGCTAAAGTGCTGCTAGCACATTCAAAACAGTCTCTTTTTGTAGACGAATTCTTCCAAAAAAATCCCACTTCGACAAATGGTCAAAATGATTGCTTCTTTGGTATATCGTTCTGGGAATTCCAACTTCAATTAACTCTAGACCAAGAGCATCTAAGTCATCTTCTATTATATCATTTTCAAATATATCCATCTTTTGTAAAGAAAAACTACATATGTTATTTAAAATCAATTTTGAGGAAAAACCTATGTTTTCTTTATACCCGAATACCGTCTTCGAGTTTTGTGGTTACACTGGACATCTCCTACTGTAGGAACTTCACTTTATATTTTATAATTTTCAATTCTTTTAATACTGAATTGAAGTCGGCCTTTCCTTCGTTGAGATTCATTGGTGTTTCGCTCCTTGAGGAATTATAATTTACTAAAATATAGATAGATAGTACGACATTTTGACCAAATCTCACTGGCCATTCTCAAGTCTTCTTCTTGTTACTCTTTATTACTCGAATAAAACTGTTATTCTCCGCCTCTTGCTTACCCTCGGTTTCTTGTGACTGGTCCTTGTTTGAATTTCTATTTTCTTTTTCTTTGGTTGTAGTTGTGCGTGACATATTTTGTCTTGTGTTTTTCTTTGTATGTTGATTTAATTCTGTTTTCCATGTTGGGGGAAGTCTTTGTGTGGTTATCTCGGGTGTTTACATAACTGTATTTATTTAAAGCTTATGGAGAATCTGTGATAACATATCGTTGTCGATATTTAATAACGATCGTAGAACTGTGTTACGATCAAAAGTCGTTGGCTCTCTGACTTTTTTGTGACGATTGTACTCCCTCCTTGTTTTCTAGTAAACTTGACCGAAATATCAAACTAAAATCGACTTTATGTGTGACTGAAAGTTTTACTTTACGAACAGTGTATAAGTTGTTCGGTGTTGTGTAATATTTCAACTTGATTTTCCATGAAATTATACGAGATCGCCAATTTAAATACAAAAAAGTACATTACAAAGTTTAAAGATGCTACCGGGGATTTAGAACTCTCTATGTTAGACTTCCTAAAAAGCCTATAAAAACAAAAACCAATTACGGAGGATTGAGTGAGTAGCCTCGTTGTTGGACTAAAAAATACATCGTCTGGAACGAATCCTGCATTGTTCTATAGTCATGTGGCTACTTGTGTTTCACATTTAATGCAGTGCATTTCGTTTTGATTTATTTAGACAACTACGACGATTTCCCGCTTACATGTTCATCTGAGAAGTCAATTTAAATTGAGAAGTTTAGGAAATCGGCTTAGAAATATAAAGGAGTAATAATGTCAATTAACAATTAAAATATTTACTAAGAAATATACTTTCCGTTTAAATTTTAATGTAGATTACGTAAATTTCCTGAAGTTGAAGTTACCTGAAATTAAATCGTCATATCAGTATTTACTCGTAGCTTTTCATCAAAGAAGTAATTATAAAGGTTATTTCAAAGTAATTTATGACGGAAAATAAATGCAAGCAAAGTTTAGAAAACAAAATTTGAAAGCTTCTAGCCCAAGATTTTCCTTTAAATATTAATACAGATTTTTTTTATGTTGAAACTAATGACTAATTACTACCATACTTTTATTCACAAGTGGAAATATATCACGTTTTCTTTTTATTGATGTGACAGGTTTTAGTAGATTTTGAGCATTATTTACGTAAAATTTGAATTATTTTTGGAGAATGTATTGTTTGAAATTTAAGAGTATCTTAGAACGGTTTAATTCTGATTGCTTATTAGAAGGCTTTGCAGAAATAAAAAAGCAGTGTCCTTCAATTAGAGGAGTTAAAAGGGTTTGTGCGCAATAATATATGATTCTGTATGCTGTCAAACCAAATCTGACTTTCACTTCCAAGTGATGAACTCTGGAAACCTGACAAACCAGATTGGGGATTATTTATCCAACTTCAGCGGAAAATTTGATCAGGGCAAATGAAAACGGATGAAATAGTATCCGAAAAGAGCGTTTAAGCCTTCTCCTTCGTGAAAAACTTCTTGCATAAGTATATAAAAGAGGAGAAATCAATGGATTATAAAAATCGAAACGTGGAACATACAGGGTTCAAGACAAAACAAAGTGGAATTGTAAACAATACCTATTATGAAAATGGACACATATTTAGCAATTGTGACAGAAACAAAGAAGAAAGATAAAGAAGGAGGAATAAGTAGATTATTTCATACACATATGGAGAGCGGTGTACCAAAACATGAACGTTGAATCAAAAGTTTTAAATTTGCCATTATGTAGATGATACGTTTGTCATTTGGCCACATAATCTACAATCTTTAAATGAATTTCTAGAATCTAATAACTCACATTTCATTTCTGGACACGTTAATAACAATATTTCCCAATTGTAAATTTCGACATACCTTTATACAAAACCGACTCACACGAGCAGATATCTGAATACTTCCTCATACCGTCACCCCGGTCAAATACAAACAGTCGTTAAATCTTTCATTTATAGATCCTTGAAATTAACTGATGAAGAATCAAAAACAGAAGAAATTAATCCAAATATGCCCAAGAAACTTTTTTAGCGAATTTATAGTAACCAATATATTTCGATTTTCGTTAACGTTTAGAAATCATAAAAAATAGTGAAGAAATATAGTACAAACAGGTTCGTGGGAAACGGGCGTCCTTCTAAAAGGGCACTGGGCATTATACCCAATCAAATGTAAAATACTCATAAATGCAAGATATTTAATTGTAATATTAATAATGTTTAAAAAAATATAAAGAAAAATATATATTCTTAATGAATCTCTCCATCTTTAGCCTATTTACTATCAATGAATAGGAATGGATTAAAACCAATATGTAGGCTAACAAATTTATTTTTTCTCTTTGCTATCGATTTCGGTCGGGGACCATCTTCGGGGCATTTAATTTATACATTGATATGTATCAGGTGTATGGGGTATATTACCGTCATTACATTATTATAAAAGTGAAATTCTATTTTGAATTGAGACGTTGAAAATATAAAATTATAAAAACTAACAATCTGCAAAGGAAGAATTAACAATTTGCAAATATTTAAATAGGTCAATAAACTTACATTATTACAAAAAATATATAATATTATTTTGAACGGTAGACAATGAAGCACCTTACATGAAGTGTTACCATACATTTTCTACTTCTTGTAGAAACGTTCATGTGGCAAAGTCGGCATCTGGTTTGTTTTGGTTGTTGCCAAGAATTTTGCTCAGCTGCATCAATTAAATCGGTAATAAATAAAATACTTACCATTTCCCTCTAGTGCTGATTCTATATAAACCAATGTTCTGATCACCATTTTGTAAATGAACGATTAAGATCTATACAAAAAAAGTACTATCTCACAGGCTGACTTTTAATTACTTACATAAAAACCATTGTGTTGTTATTTTTCAAAGACAACTATTACTTTACACCGGCTTTAATTACTTACGTGAAAGTGGCGATTTTTTTCATTCTCGACGCCTGTTGTTTGCAAAGCAGCTTTTGACTTGCGTTGGGGTTAATTTTGATTCCTTTGGTAGTTGATTTATTTCGTTTTTTTTGTGTATGGTTTATGCAAATGGTTAACGAACCATTCGGATAATATTTCAACTGCATTCTCTGGTAATGTTTGTGTTGATCTTCTTTAGATGAATCTATTCTTGTCGATTGTGAAGCTAAAACATAACGTACCTATAATTTGATCTTAGTCATTTCTAAACCTAAATTGTATTTTTCTACAGACGTCAAAAAATGACAATGTTTGCGCATCGATAACAATACGCGAAGTGACCCTTTTTTTCACTTACCTACGTTACCATGACAGCGTGCCCAAAATGACGACGCCAGGCGCGAAGTACGCACTGCACGCAAACTAGATGAGAGCTTTGTATTTTAACGTTAAAATAATTGTCAAATTCTTCACGTTTCGTTTGCGTTTGTAGAAAAAATTTTGTTCGTGCGCGAAATGCCACTGGTGATCGAGAACTGATTTTTTTAACTCGGCTGCGCCCAAGGTCTATTAAGTGAATAGGTTGCCTCAATGAACAGATTTACTTCGATTGGTTGAGTAAGGCTACGTCATCGTAAGTTTTTGTAGATACGCCTACCATTAAATTTGAATAAGAATAGTGAAATTTTAATATATTTTGTAAGTGTATTAATTAAGTTCTTGGTATTATGTACATTTTTTTTTGGAAGTAACTAATTGCTGTATTTTCGTTTCATATTTCTATACAAAAAAGTGCAAAAGTGTTACTTATTACAATAAATTATACCTACAAGTAGGTCGATATCTTTTTAAATTTTAAGATAATACGAATTCCGTTG
The DNA here is from genome assembly GCA_036250285.1 of Pyrocoelia pectoralis. NCBI lineage: Eukaryota > Metazoa > Arthropoda > Insecta > Coleoptera > Lampyridae > Pyrocoelia > Pyrocoelia pectoralis. Next base: position 31,616,643 of record CM070075.1, on the reverse strand, counting down.
TCAAGTGTGGACGGTATATTTTATGCTTACTTATAAACAAAGCAAGTTATTACGTAAACTATTCTTATTTCGTGCCTATTTATTCTCTGTTGAACTCGTATTTCTCTATTTGTTAGTACAGTTTCGGTCGGTCTTGCAATACTGCATAACAGGTATTTAGAAAAAGTTTTGTGTCATCAAATTGTAAAGTAGCAAAGAAAACTTTCTTTTCGTAAATAGGTATTTGTAGCAGTTTTTCTTTTAAATATTTCATTCGTAGGTTAGGTGTGTATTTATTTGTGTACCTATATTCGTATTTTTTTTTCTTTGAAAACGTAGTCCTTTATCGAGTCTTTTGCCGCTTATGACAAAGAAATATAAGTATGTATGAGGAAATGTAATTTGAAAGAAAAAGAAAATTTTAGCGTTATTCAAGTACGTAATGTAATAGAAAATGAAAGAATTTTTATAACAGTTTATGTACTTTTTGTTAACAAAAACAACAATATCAAACTGCAAGTGTGCAACAGACAAATATATTACCTATGCAACAGACTGAGAGCGCGCTATAACGTGAAACTTTCAGTGACGTTGCACCCTCCCTGCACACTGCGAGCGATCACCTACAAGCTATGCGATTGAGGCAACCTATTCACTTAATAGACCTTGGGCTGCGCCTCGTTAAAAAAATCAGTTCTCGATCACCAAAGTGGCATTTCGCGCACTAGATACAAAAATAACTATTGTATTTGTATAGGACTAAATTGTGTTCCATTTTGTAAATGAATGATTAAGACGAAAACTTTAAATGGAATTATATCTGGTGTTTTAAATAACGACTTGAAATTTTGGAACGTCATTAAGGAAGAAGGGGGAAAATTAATAGTGTATGAGATACCAATTACTTAATTACATGATAAATTTTGTAAGATATTTACCTACAGCTAAAGGTTCAGATACCAGCTGTTAAAAAAAAAGAAGTGGCAACCTTGGATAGTAGAGCAATGTAGAAATAATTAAAGCAGGTAGTAACAAAAAATGTAATTATCCAAATAAATAGGTAGGTACAACTATCACAAAAATGAATATTCTTATAAGCCAACAAAATTTCGCTTTTTAAACTAAAACAAACATTATTGTTGTGGATATATAAAACTTTTTGGTTTTTAAGTCTTATATTTCCTATAACTATACAAATATAATTACATTAGTTTATTTTTAGGATTAGATACTTGGTTTTTAATCAGAATTGGCCTTTCATTTTACTGTGAACCTCTACGCGACACCACTTGTGTCGGCAGCCAATTCACATGAAAGATTGCACACGAAAAATACGTGTAATTGTTACTTCGTTCATAGAACGACTTACTACAAAAACTAACTCGCTTGGTTTTAAAACAGTGGCAAGCATTCATTCTTCTATGACATAAAAACTCAAAAACAATGAATATAGAGCGGCAACAATTATTTTAATTAAATCAAATGTTCCAAATGTTTAGCTGTAAATATCTTACAACGTTTATCATGTAATTAAGTAATTTTTTCACATAGAGATAGGTACTAAAAAAACTACGCCCTTTTAGAATGACAAAAAAATACAGAGTGTTATTTATTTTATTACACATTGGGGTGGTATCCCATCCAATATTAATTTTCGCCCTACTTCCTTAATGACGTTCCAAAATTACAGGTCGTTATCTTATAAAACACCAGATATAATTCCATTTAAAGTTTTCGCGCGGACACCTTGTATAAAAAACATTGTGTTGTTATTTATCAAAGAAAACTATACTTTATATCGGCCGTTCCATTACTTACGTGGAAGTGGCGATTTTATTTTCTCATCTCTATGCCTGTGATTTGTGAACCAGTTTTTGACTTGCGTTGGGGTTAATTTTGATTTCTTTCATTCCATGGTTAACGGTAAGTTCGATGTTAATAAAAAAGAAGTAATCAGGACATATCAAACCTGCAAAATATTGTGAAGTTCCCAATCTCGTAAGTATAATGGAGATACACTAACTCCAACATGTAGTAGTACACCAAAAAAACATTTATTTCTGATGGGCTCACTTCACATCTGGCTTGTGATTTTTACTTGCTGCATACCTATTTATTACTTCAGCTTAAAGGCGGCTACTCACTACCCACTGAACACAGTACATCCATGAAACGTTTCTAAATGTTGCATAAGGGTTACAAATGAAACATTCCTAAGAAACATCTAAGACACATTACTGGTACATTCCTGTCGAAAGCGAATAAATGGTAATGTCTAATAAACGTTTCAATTGATATGTTACATAAAATACAAAACATACACATTACAACACGAACGTTTTAGATATGTATCCAAAAATACATCTTTGTGATGTATTTTTTGGAATGTGATAACGTATAACATTTTAGAAACGTTACAAATGTGATGTTTCGTTTGAAACAAAATAGTCATATCTCAAAGTTAACGTTACGGAGTTGTGTTTAGTGGTGTTGTACCAGAAACCTTATCAGTTGAAACATATCGTAAGAAACACATCATACACGTTTCGGTGTGAACGTTTTAGATATGTATCCAAAAATATATCTCTGTGATATGTTTTTTGGAATGTGATAACTAAAGCTAGGATGCCTTTTTTTATAAATGGACAAACATATTTAAAATCCGTTTTAGAGTACGCACTTTCCAAAAATGCAAACTTTATTCTGCCTTTTTTTGGTTTCTGTTTTATTGCGTTTTTTAATTTTTTTTTTGATATTTCCGCGTAAGTATTTGTATCTGTAATTTTTTTTTAGTTTTTTGAAATGTAAGTAAGTATTTTTTAATTTTTAGATTTTATATAGGTATATTTTTCTGGGTAATTTCTAAGAAAGCAAATTGTTTGAAAGGGAAAGGAATTTGGTATACAAACTGAATACAAACTTTGTCTATAATATTTAAGACTGCACAACGTCACAAAACTAACAAAATCTTATTAAAATAGCGAAAAAAATAGATAAATGCGTGCGACCTTTCTCCCGGAACCACAGTGTAAGATAAATAAGTGGTGACACGGGCTATCCTTGCCGTACGGCTGAGACGTCTCAAATCTGCTAACGCAAATGAGACGGAATCTTACGACAAGGAGCGCTAATCCAGGCCAATCGCACGCATCTAATTGCATGCAAAAATCGCGCCAAATCGGATATAAAACAAAAATTACATATCATTGATAACAGGACAGCCACAGTGCATAGGAGTAGCGATAACATACTGGTAGTGGTTATAATGTCGCACAATAAATTATTTACTTTTATTAAGCTCGCTGTTTTTATTTTGTTACGTTACAGTATATGAAAGTGCCAATAAAATTAGCTGTTCGTTATTCATTGTAAAAGTTTCAATAAACAGAATAACGATTTCAGTCTCTTTTTTGCTTTGACTTTTCGCTGATCTTGAACTAACAATCATTAGGTAGGTAGAATTACGCATTATAAGAATATTATCCCGAGTGCATGCCAAATTGTGGATAATTTTGTCGAGTGCACAACTATTTACCAAATGAAATTTACAAAAACAATACTTTCTTTGTGAGAAATACAAAAAAAAATTAAGACAAAGGTTTTCTTTGGTTTAAATAAATTAGAAATTGTGCACTAGTGCAAAATTATCGCATAATTTGGATCTAAATTTCAGAAATTAAAAAAAATTGATTATCTTAAATTTTGTGAGGGAAATAGTCATTTTAATTCGCTGTTAATTGCATATTTTTATGCTTTTTAGGTATGAGAACTGCGAATATCTAGCGCGAAACACGACTTGAATTGGGCCCGTGTACAGCCCGCGTCGTACAACTCTCTCTAAAGTCGCCACTCTTCTAGCGTTAGCAGATTTGAGACGTGGCCGGCGAGCTCGTTGCATCACCTATATATCATACACCGTGCCCGGAACTAATTAGGCGTACTGAGACAATGACGCGTCATCGACAGGTTACGCCCTCTTTTCCCACTCCTCCCCCCGCACTATAGTATAGACACGATTATTCTAATATTTTGGTTTGATTATTATTTGTATTACGTGTATCTCTGTTTATAAGAATGCTATATTATTTTACGCATTGTAGTTTATACAATAAACTCTGATAAAATAAATCAAATTTTAACATTTTTTTCGGATTTTCAAACGTCATGCGCGGGTAATTAATGTTAATATTAATAAAAAATAAATATATACGTTTTTAAGTCTCTACCCAGGTCATGTTTTCCCCACTATTACAAATCAAAATTCGGAAAAAAAAATTTTCGACCCACCCTAGTGCACACATCATTGAGCAACTCAGACCAGCATTTCGGCAGGTGCATAGAACTCCACAATCAGCCTTGCAGGCACACGAAATCGTGTGAAGAAGGTCCTCAGGTGCAGGGGCAAGATGCGTGGTGATGGGTACTAATGACTGACCAGACGTGTTCCATCCCCAATCTGTAGGGCGAAGAGGATTATCGTGCCACTCTTGAACCTAGAAACATAGCATAATATATTTCATGTAATATAATTTAAAACTGAAAATTTACATATTATAATAATTATTAAATGAACATAATGTAAATACTGTATAATAACGATTTAACCAAATAGTCGCTTATCATCTGTACTTATACCTATATTACCTGTAGGTAGGTTCTTAGGGAGTGCTGCTCGCAAGCCGCGCTAGCAACCCTGCCACCTACTAGCGCGGCCACATACGTATGAGTCGTATGACAGTGAAGGACCGCAAACCGATAAACCGAAATATCTCTGTATCTCTAACCAAGCGATTTCTACAAACGCACATTTATTCGAAAGGTAAAAATATTCTCTGTAAAATTTATTTCAACGTACTTTCACATAAATTTTATAGTTTTATAGTTATAAACCAAGATATACAAATTGGGCCACCCGATTTTTCATATTTTTGGCTGTAGCTCTTAAGTTATGATTTTTACGCAAATTTCTGTTATTAGATAAAGTGTAGAGCATAATTATAGCTTTCGAATGTGTGCTTGAAATCAAAAATTGGTTCAGTAGATTCCGAGTTATCCGGTTTTGTATCATACACGTCGGACGCCATCTTGATGACGTCATAAAACAGTGACGCCCACATTGGATTTTTTAGGACTCTTGATATGTTGTTCAGGGTACCGAAAAGTATCAAATTCCAAATTTGCAGATTTGCATTATTTTTTTCGAGGTAAAAATCTAATATGCCTGGGCTAAAAATAAAGCTACTTTATTACTCTTGAGCAAAATTCATATTTTTTGACAAACCGCGTACACGACTGAAAAAATTTAATATCTGATGATTGTATTTTAAATTTTAGAACATGCAGAACTTTTTATAAAGAATAACTTTTTTTCGTAAAATTAATAATAAAAAAGTTTTCCATATGGTGCGAACTTAAGCAGACACACTGTATAACAACTATGGCGAATTCGGTTCCTGTACAGAATACTTTCCCTTTAATATTTTCCCATGCATAAAAGCAAAAAATCAAAGAATTTGTAATAGACAAACAGTAATCTATTTTGAAGGTGAATAAAGAAATGTGACAACGGCACGCGGTGTTCCCAAGCGGTCACCCATCCAAGTACTGACCGCGCCCGACGTTGCTTAACTTCGGTGATCGGACGAGAACCGGTGTTTTCAACGTGGTATGGCCGTTGTCGACGTTTAACGTTTCCGTACTAGTACAACTAGTAGTCTTTTTTAACAAAAGATACATAAAATGAAATAAATACTGTAATGCAGGGGCGGCTCTCTATAAAGAGCCAAGGAGCCATGGCACCACCTCAACAAATCAGCTAATTATCAATTCTTTAAATGTAATTAACATCTTTAATTTTGTTCACTAGAACATATATTTTAAAACAAAAAAAAGTAATTGATTTGATAATTTACTTTGGCCTTTGGTGGAATTAACGTGTCCCACCGTGCCAAATAGAAATTGGCTCGGTTTTCTAGCAAGTATGGACTTCCGCGGAGAATGGAGGGGTGGGAGGAGCTAACTGGTGTAGCGTTTTATACGTGCAACTTGAGCCATCAGAACTTTGGCACATTAGCACAATTTTCTGTGATTGTGTGATTTACTTTGCCATTTCCGTGTTTCATTCGTTATAAGTACAAACAAATTTTTCTATTTTACTTACACCGGACTAATTTCTACGTAAAATAAATACAATAAACAATCTTTTAAGTAAGTATGTACCTAACTAAACTAAACCTTTTCCCATGCATTTTACGTAGGTACTAAAGTTGGGTACATATGGAAAACTTTTTTATTATGTTTTATCCAAAAAATTAATTCCTTATAAAAAGTTCCGCATGTTCTAAAACCCAAAATCCAACCATCAGAGATTAAAGCCGTATACGAGGTTTATCAGAAAAATAATTTTTGTAAAGAGTAAAGTACCTTCATTATTGACCATATTATCGAAAGTTTTTATTAAGAAAAGATATTTAGGATTAAAATTAATTTTCAAATATATGTAAACAAAAGATTTGTAATTATAAAACCGAGTGGCGGGGGGGGGGGGGGGGCAACAGTTTGGCACTACCTTCTACGCAGTTTACGAGCCGCCACTGCTGTAATGTGAATTCCGATTGATCGATATTTACGATCGACGGCAAACTTAATATCAAATCCGATCCTGTTTACCAGATTTTGAAGTCAGCTTTCAACAATTACTCTTATTCGTACTCGTACACGTAAAAAGGAATACATGCATTGGAAATTGCACCATTCGGACGCTGAAGATAGTGTGGGTCAGTGGGTGGAGTCCAAACTGCGATATATTATTAAGAAACGACAAATCATTTTGGAACATTGTTTGCGTCTGCGTGTACAACCTCATTACTTAACGCTAAATGAGTATTTGCGCATACAGGTCTCATATAGGGAGGTACAGGTAAAATGAAGTAGAACTACCTGCCACGTGACCACAGATGCGCAAACAATTAGAATAACCTGCAAATTAGTAACGGCGTCAATACAGTGAGTGTGAACACTTAAGAGTAGACTTCAAATGCATGCATTCATATTCAACAAAACATGTTCAAATATGCCCTTAACTTTATGTACAAAAACCTTTAAAAATAAGCCATTGAAGGAATATGAATTTCAAAATAATAAAGATTTTATTTCGTTTCTACAATATTGTGAGAAAATCACGGTTTATTTGATATTGAGGGTGAAAATATGATATACATACAGCGTGACTATAAATAAAGTAAGGAACCGTTATTATTTTGTCGTTATTAGAAATTTTACAAAAAAAACAGTTCATACAAAAGTTGTTCAGGATATTCTGGTCGGAAAAACTGACACAAAATATTTTATTTTGGTTCAACTGTTTATTAGCTATGACCGTCTTCAGACTTTTTTTAAAATACAAAACCCTAACTTGTTTTTCATCCGTTCGATGGAGTATGAAGCCCTGTTTTCAGTAAATAAAAATATCATAGGGTTACATTACAATTTTTTTGATAAAACGCCGTTTAAGATAACCATGGAAACACAAATGAAAAACAATATGGTGTAATAAAACAATAATGTAGGTAACCAAACAAATATCCAAAAAATATCGCATCGTACGGACAAAATACACATTATAGAAATTGTTTTTAAAACTGTTTTGCACTCGATTCTTCTTCGTAGTTGACCACTGATGACGGATTTGAATACTGTGTAGGTACTTGAATGATGAGATGAAATTAGTGACGTTTCAGAAGTAGAAGGTGCTGGTGTTGTAACAGTACCTACCTACTCTTGGCGAACGACTGTGACTGTGGAGGGCAAATTGTTGAATGTTGATGTGGATTCGGATCGGGATGTTGCATGTTTGAGAAATTGTAAGTTTGTGAAGAACATAATGGTTGTGTGTATGTTGAACGTATTAGTATCTACCTATACCAAAGCCGGCCTGAGTAGAAATAGATGTGACTGCCTGTGTGCCTCTTTTTGAATGATTGTTTTGTCTAAAATGCATTGTTGGTTGGTAAATTACATTGTCTATTTCATGCATTAACATAATCCCTTTCGGTAGACTCCATTTTTTCGAGTCTTGTCGCAAACAGTTCTCCATATATGGCGCATTCACTTCATGTTATAGGTGCTTTTTGTAAGGATTGTTTTGTTAACATGTCGACGCGTTGTCCATCTTTTTATAAATTGCCTCATCTCGCCCCTGAACTTTTTTCTTTTTAGATGCGGCGCATTTACACTAGTTGAAATACCTACTCCTTTCTAAAAAATAAAAAACAGAGATATTGTTGAGATTAGTTTAAAAGTTGGAAATTTACCTGTTACAAACATCTGAGTCATGTTTAGCCGTATCTAAATGTTCTGATTCTGGTTCCTCAATGTTGCGACTATCATTCAAGTTTTCTTCTAATTGTCTTGTCTGAAATAAAAAATGTATTAGACTGAAATGATAAAAACGGGTTATTGGGTGTAGACCACTAAACGTGTATTAACAAAGTTTTTTATTATTCAATATTTCGCTAACCAGATGTTAGCTTCATCAGGAACTAAAAATTAGAACAATGACAATTACAGTGAATCAATTTTACTAGAGTTTACTTACTATAAATTAGATGTTAATGAAGTAGTAACATAGGAACTTCAAATGAACGTAATTAACTACTAGCACGGTCATTTTAGGTTTTAACCCGGAAGTAATTATGGTAGTTCTGAAAATTGTCACAGGTGTTCTATTGGATGTCCTTAACAACATACTAAAAGTCCCCTAACCTCCGACGCCGGCTCGGCTTCCTTGAATTCCAGGGCCTTGAACTCCTGGAACGCCGGAACGCCCTTGAGCGCGTGCTGTATGAGAACCGTTTCACTTACATTTGCAAATGAGGTGTCAAATGAAAGCCTAATAACAGGGCTACAGTTTAAAGTATAAAAAGTTGGCTTGTCATTATTTTTAAATTAACGAATTTGTCGCACTAAATAAGAAGGGGTTACGTTGAAATTATGGTCACGGAAGTAAAAGTGAATTGTGATTTTTTTTAATGAACAAAACATTAACACTTAAAATTACAAAATTCAAATTTCTGATAATACTTCTGGATTATCTACGTCTTCGTCATCGATAAAGTCGCTGTTCGTACAACTGCCTCCCCTGCAATAACTGCACACTATTCCGCATTTAAGTCCGGCTTGTCTACATGAGCATCTTACAGCACAGTCTGTCTTGCATCCACAAGAAATCAAATTGAGTAGACTGTCTGGAGCTGGAGGTCTTGAAGAAGGTATCGGCACCAAAACACTTCGATATGATTTCCATCCCCAGTTCTCTGGATCTTTGCTTGTCTCCAGCCATTCTTGCACCTGAAAAAAAGAAAAAAAGAACATTAGTTGTGTTAGTGAATTCACTGGTTTTCGTCTAAACCACGTGCTTCAGGATATCTCACCTGTAAATACGTCCGGTAGGAGTGTTGCTCGCAGGCTGCACTCGTAGGTGGGAGAGTTGCCAAATCAAAGGAACCAGTGACAGGCTGCTTGGCGATGGTCTGGGTGTAGCGGATTACTCGAAGACTGTCCAAGGATTCACCCTCTTCGCCATTGTAGAGTGTAGCGATGAACTTTTCACCGGCCGCGGAAATTTCCTCTTTGCTTGCATTGGGATTTTTGAAGATATCTGAGCATGTTTTAAGACCAGGTCGGTCCTTGAGCAACTTCCAGGCCCTCTTCTTTCCCATTCGGTAGAGTGCAGACGTGGTGTCACATCCTGTGACCGCATGCCAAAAGAGAACACAATCGTTCATACTTTTATTCTGGCTTCGGATATCTGCAATGGTAAAAACTTTCCCGGGTGTTGTGCTCGAGTTTGGAATCAACATTTTGATCGAGGTATCATCCTTTGCACGGGCAATCAGCATGACCAAAATATCCGTGTCTGAAGCAACCAGCGTCGTCCTCCTCCCTGATTCGTCAAGTTGTAATGCAGTCCTTACAATCAGAGTATCGGCGTCAGCGGCAGCTCTCTTGACACCTACTCCAACTTTTTGGAACTCGTCAGATAGAAGGTCTATCAGTCGGGCCTTGTTCATCGGATGGCTTAAGAAGTCCGCTTGAGTTAACGTCACTGATGTATTTTCATCAAACACAACTTCTGCTTCAATGTTCTACGTAGGTAAAATTACAGTCCTTAGCATTTTAAGCATATTACTGCCAGCCACAACAAAAACGTTCACCACACTCGTGTTGTTTTTCTGTTTTTTTCGATTTCCTCTGAACTTTTTTAAAGTTATTCTGTCACTTTGACACACTTTGACACTGCTGAAAATCTTCCTTCAGTACTAAACTGTCACACTTTCACATCACACGCAAAACATTTTCTGGTAGAACGGAAATCACCGGAAAAGGGACAAAACAAACACGAACACCTCACTCAAAAGTCAGTAAAACACTAAACGCGGTATTGCCATTCGTCTCGAAACAAAAATTTACAGTCCTGTTAAGCGCGATCGAGAAAATCCCGGATATCAAACGAAATGTAGGACTATGAACCTCACGATGTGCACGGAACTGCATTCCCAAACAAACTGGCAATATTCGTTAATTTCGGCAAGATTCGCAAAACTTCGAAAAAACTATCTCTCTCAGTTTTATGGTTTCGGTTCCTTTAATGTAGCTTTCCAATGTAGCCCTCTCCTTGTGCCCGTAAGAATAGGACACATGTTCAGTCCCTTTTTCGGCAACAAACTCGCAAAACTTCGACAAAATATTTATGAACTTTTATTGCGCCGGTCCCTTTAATTTAGCTCAACAAAGTAACCGAGCGGCCGCTTCTACACGGAAGAAAAGGACACATGTCGATCAGGTCAGGCGCCGCGTCATCTATGCGAAAACAGATCCCTCGCCCATTGTATCGGTCACGTCCAACTCTCGCCCGGCATCAACAAAACATTCGCAAACCATTTGGTTTGCACCAGGTTTTATTCTTAGTCGTAAAATGGACCACTGACCTTCATTTTTTAAGCTTGTTACCCCGAAATGATTAGCAATAATAAACTCCGTTTGTTTATTTATAATCTTTTAAACATTTGCCATACTGTATATATGATCTTCTTTGCTACCATACCCGCCTTCTGCATTTTGGTAGAAGGCAAAACTATCAAACAACCGTTATAAAATATCAAAATGTTTAACACTTCAATATGACAGAGCGAGCCGCGCGCGCTTATGCGGATGCTTCGCCAGCAGCGACCGGTGAGTCACCGGAGTGGGCGCGCCTGTTACTGTTCAAGCGGCTGTAACTCGGTTACTATGAGCGACATTAATTGGGTAAGTACATCAATGGAAAGCTTATTTTATGCATCACAACTTTTATTTCGACTATTTTGGCAATATCTGCAACTTTGAGCCATCCACAACGCCGAGAAGGCAAACTCGGCTTGCGATTTTTGAAATTCCCGCGCTTTGTGGACTTCCTGTGACGCCGGAAGTAATGACAAACCAACTTTTTATACTTTAAACTGTAGCCCTGTTATTAGGCTTTCATTTGACACCTCATTTGCAAATGTAAGTGAAACGGTTCTCATACAGCACGCGCTCAAGGGCGTTCCGGCGTTCCAGGAGTTCAAGGCCCTGGAATTCAAGGAAGCCGGCGTCGGAGGTTAGGGGACTTTTAGTATGTTGTTAAGGACATCCAATAGAACACCTGTGCCAATTTTCAGAACTACCATAATTACTTCCGGGTTTGGGCCCTTTTTGAGCTAAAATGACCGTGCTATACGGATATCATGGTATAATTCAAGAAAGATGAGCACCGTCCACCGAACAATAAATTTAAAAAATTGTTCGTCTACCTGTTGGACGGTGCTCATCTTTCTTGAATTATACCATGATATCCGTAGTTAATTACGTTCATTTGAAGTTCCTATGTTACTACTTAATTAACATCTAACTTATAGTAAGTAAACTCTAGTAAAATTGATTCACTGTAATTGTCATTGTTCTAATTTTTAGTTCCTGATGAAGCTAACATCTGGTTAGCGAAATATTGAATAATAAAAAACTTTGTTAATGCACGTTTAGTGGTCTACACCCAATAACCCGTTTTTATCATTCATGAAAGGACCAAATACTCGCCTCAACTTAGACTGAAATAATGAAATATCACGAAATTATATTGCACATTTTCATTTCAGATACCATCTACCTACTGCGGACGAACGGAAGCAGATAGCTACAGATTATGAAAACCAATTGAATTTTCCACATCGCCTAGGCGCAATAGATAGAAAACAGATACAGTCTCCAATTAACAGTGGCTCTGAGTATTACAATTACAAAAACTATTTTAGCGTAGGTATAGTACTTTTAGCTTTGGTAAATGCTAATTATTGTTTTTCTTTTGTTGATGATGAGCCGTTCAGAATTTTTCCTAAACAACACCCCCACCTTAGTTAATCTGGAGGGTGCTTTTCATCGGGGCGAAAAAAAATTGAATAAAACTAATTTTCATTTGTACTGTCGAATAGAGAATTAAAAGACCCTTCAAATGAGGGGTCGCTCGACTCCTCTTCCCTATTTAAATTCTTGAGTTAGGGGTTGCTGGGGCTAGAGGGTTGACCTGACAAAGTCAAATTTGACATCAAAAGTTGTCCCCCAAAAATAAAAAATCGACGTGTCCGAGCGTTTTTTTAAGGAACTTGTCTAAGTGTAAGATGGCAATCTAGCGCATCAAACATCAAAGAAACCGCCGTAAGTGTCGCTTCTGCATCCGTAGGTATTTCTTCTGTGGTTGTATTATGGACCTGGGGATCACCAGAATTTTTTACTTGCAAAGTGGTAAGAGCAAGTTTTAACAAGAAGGAAATGACTTTCTTATCATAATCAGATGCAGGTAATTGAACTAAATGTAAAAGTAACTAAGATTTAAATTTGAAATTTATAGAAAATGAGAACAACCAATGTGATTAACAGCGGCGAAAAATGTATATGATTCATGATTAATTAATGAACTTACAAATGTGTACCTATCAAAGCCATATTTACTTAGGTCATTAAAAAGCGCAAGCTTAAGAGAAAGAGATAAACGTACAACAAAAACGACACAGTTACACGCTTGTAAATTCGTTTTTCGGCCTTTCCTAATTTTGTCAACAAAACATATTTTTCTTGTAAAGTAAAATATGTAAGACCCGGATGACATTATCGACACATTTTAAATGTAGGTGTTACCCATGTTTAACATCTGACATTTTTTTTTGATACATTCTTTATACCTCTATTTGGGAATACCTACTTTATTTTATAATCATCAACGTACGTGAAATGTCGAAGCTTTTCGTCTCAGCATAATATATATCATCTAGTATTTCTTTAAAAATAATCGACATTTTAATTTTTGGCAACGCTACTGTTATTTTAAGTTCTCTTTACAAGCTGTGAAACATCATATTCACATGCAGTAGCAACTCAGTAGATACATACCTAATTTGATAAAACGTTAGCTAAAGCTGCTTGTTTTCCACATTTCCGTTTTCCTAGACAAGTGACGGACGTTTCTCGTTATGTTTTCATTTTGAGGCTTTTATGGAACACTGAACTTTTATGCGAAAACATTGCTTTCATTGTTTGCAGATTTTTTTTTGTTTAAGAAAAAAAACAATAAATGAGAGTAACTTATATGGAAAATAATTGTCAAGTCTCGTCAGGAAGTAAATATGAAACTGAAATTGTTACGCGATCATCGACCAAACTATTAAAGTCTTTCTCTCTTAAACTTAGCGGATTTCGTATAATAGAACTCTCATTATGAAAACAGGAGTTTGAAAAGCCCATTCGGTATACACTTGGTTGCGTAATTTTATCGTACAACTAATAACTAGAATATTAAGTGCTATCTTGCGATTCCGCTCAATGCTCCTTCTGATTATCTCAAAAAGGTCTTAGAAACCAACTTGGTTTCTTTATATTTGCTTTAGAAATACTTCTTGCTGCATGTTTTATCGTCTTTAAAGGAATAACTTGAAATCCTGATAAAAGGTTTCCATGTTAAAGATATAAACGTCTTTCTTGTTATCTTACGAAGTGACATTCAAACTTTATTGAAATTTTTCAAGCTAATCCCATTTAGTTACTATAATTATTAGGGAGGTATTTATTATTTATAAACTTCACTAAAAATAACTTTTAACTGTTAGTTTTTCTTCTATACTTATTCCTGAAATCTACTTTCAGCCGTGGAGTTAGTTTAAGGTAGTTCCTCCGCGACAATCTCAACCAAAAGTTTCATCTCATGTAACCATAGTAACTTCTATTATTAACCATTTTTGTCAAGCCAGTGGAAGTACACTTTTTGTTCGGACTGTCCGCGTTGTCATGGAATAGATTGCGTATACAATCATTCGCTTGCCTAAACATATCTAATAATACCAAAAACGTCATGTTTCTCAAGGCTATATCTTCAAAGTAGACGGTAAACAATTCTCAAATGTTTTCACAATATTCGTATAATCCCTCTCTAGCATTCTTTAGTTTTTCATTAAATTCTGACATTTAGTTTTGACAGTGCAATTGATAATGTGTCAGTGCCCACATAACACGAGATCTGCAAGGGATGTCCTGTGGCCTTATGCGGACATTCAGAAGTTCTCAGAATGTCTTTCGGATGTCCTAGGGACTTATGTGGACATATAGAAGTCCTTAGAATGTCTTTGGGACGCCTTTGAAAGATATGTGCTACGTGGGCGGTGTTTTTTGTATATGGGTTATATGTCAATTATGCCAATTTTAAGTGTAAATATCTCGACTTAGGACGGTAAACCTCATTTAAACTCCACAGATGTTTGGATAACGTATTTAATAACGTATACGCCAAGTTTGAACAAATTCTGTCGCAAATCGTTCCGCGGAGGAACTATACCTACCTTAATGAGAAATTGAGTATTTTTCACTATAGTGCATTTGGAAAAGAGCCGAAGTAATAAATCAACTACTTCAAGTATAGTATGGTATTTTTGCTATACGAGCGGCACATGAGTTTTCAATAATAAATTTTGCAAATATCGGAAACATAAAATGAAAATGACGCTTCTTTCGTACTAAGATCACCAAACAATAGAAGACCCTTTAAAAATGACCGCGTTGACAATAGGAAACCCTCATTAAGCTCCCAGCTAAATCCCTCGGCAAAGGGTTCATAGGCGTAGAAAGTGGGTAATTTGTAAAAGAGTGAACAATAACACTTCATACAATTAATAAATTAGAATTTATTTACAATATATAGTTTTCTCATCTACTACACTGAAATCTGCCTGACAGGCTGATTTTTTCCAAATGCACTATAGAACATTTTAGAACGTTAACGGTTTTGTAAAACTTATGAATAATTAAGTCATTTAGGTTGCAGTTTTAGAAAAGAAGTACGCAATGTTTTCAGGATGGTCTTCTTTTAATAGTAAAACTGTACAAGATAAAGATTGATGACATAAAACACTTGTTGCTGGGTATGAGTGCACCACGTGAAAAAAATGATATGTAGTAATCCAAAACGGAAATTTAAGTCAGGTGATACATAAGGAGACAAACTGGTGAAGTATAATGTACGTTACACAGTAGTTTTTTATTTTTATGATTTTTAAGCAACAAGTAGTTAACTTGCTCTGTTGGCTGCTATCGTAATCCAAAATCCAGATCTATTCCCCCACACACATACATTTTGTTACCATGATGGACCATGGACATCTACAGAATTTTTTTGTTGACCATTTGTTTTTTCATCTAAAGCATCTTATTTGTAAATAAGTCGACGCCAGAAGAACAGCTTGGGCAATATTAATTGTACCATCTGATCTTACATTGTGCTCCCGACGACACGACTTCATTATTTTATGCAACGTTAAATAGACACATGTGAGTAGTCATGATTCTATTTATTAGAAGAACATGTAAATATGGTGGCTAAGTCAAGTATTAAACCGTTTGGAACACAGACAAAATTCCTTAAATATTGTATAGTAGCTTTAAATTGCTTCATGTGACACCCTTGCTTGTAGAAGGTACAAATAAGATATAATACTGGCAATGGGTTTTGGGATTGGATAGGGAAACACCAGGATATATTGTGCAGGAAGATTTAAGAACTGCAGGCGGTAAGGCTTACAACATATGAGGAAGCATTGGAAAGGGGGAGAGGAGGGAGGTAAAAAGTGGGAAAATTAAGTATGGGCAGGAGGAAAGGGGAAAATACTACGAAGTCTCCACTAGGAGAGGTGCAGAGCAGAAGGGAGAGAAGTATGGGGCACATCACGAGAGAAGAAATAATGGAAAGGGACGTTATAACGAGAAATATGGGGACATCATGGTGGAGGAGATACCGAGATATTTATGCGGCGGACTGAGTATAAGCAAGAAAAGACTGATCGGGAGGTATAATGAGGATGTGGCATGGAAGTCCAGAAATATTGTCACTTCATGCTAATAATTGAAAATAAATTTATAATCTATGTCAGTTTCTACTTGCATATACACAGTGTTTCAGACCACCCGTACCCCCCGAATATCGCGCGAAATACAAAACGCATTGAGAAAAAAAATACGTGTGGAATTTTTTTTAAGGCTCTATTGAATGATAGTAATCGGAAGTCGCCACCCCCGCCCCCTGGGGGTGGAGGGGTGGCAACTTCGTAATCTTAAATAGCAACCCCCCTCCCCCCAGATTTTTATGCAGATTTGGATTCTACGTTAAAAAATATGAACTTTTTGTCTGAAACTTTTTTTGAAGTTCGTGACCGATTACGCAAAATTTGATATCAGTTTTGTTAAATGAGAATCAGAAATGTTAATTCTTTGTAAAAAAAGATAGAGGGGGAGCTTTTAAATCTTCCCACCCCTACGACCCTTAACCGAGGATGGGAGAACGAAACAATTTTAGATTTAAATTTATCGTGGCGACTTCTGATTACTATCATTCAATAGAGCCTTAAAAAAATTCCACACATATTTTTTCTTTTCTCAATGCCTTTTGTATTTCGCGAGGTATTCGGGGGACTGGTGGTCTAAAACACCCTAGATATCCAGATCCACCTGAAATTCATATGGAGTTCACGTTCTTGTTCAAAATTAACTTTGCCACGAGTCCTTTTCCGTTATTTTTTTCTTATCGAACATGATTCACATAAGCATAAATAAATATCAGTATCACGCGTGATACTTCGTTTTTTTTTAATTTTTTCTCAGGCACGGCTCAGTTCACACTCGGCCCAATTTTTTTTTCTGTATTCTTTCCAGATTTCTTATTTTCAGACCATCAAAAATTTTTGCTCATTTCATATTGAAATCAAAATTACTCGGAAATAATCAGATTTAGGAATAGGAAGTGTTAGATCATTTTTGTTGCAAATTATCCGCACTATTCGAATCTGCAACAAAATCATATGGCTGCCATTTGAAAATTTTGACTAACGTATGTTTGAAGTTCGCCATTTTGACTGAGACTACACGGACGCCCTCTACTATTTATTAGAGAACCAATCTTATCAGTGCGTAAGGGACTGAGAAAATTAACTCCGAAGCAAGTCCCGAAAATTCAATTTTTTCGACATTATGGGCAATATCTCGGCAAGCAGCGTTGTTCGACAAAAAAAATCTTAATAACATTAACTTTATTTTCAGCAGCAATCCAAAAAAGTTATTAAATATAGGGTGCTCCATTTAAAAAAATGTAATTCTGTTTGTGGAGCTTTACTGGGACACCCTGTATAAGTGAAACTAATTTGTTATTGCAGCTCTTCTCAATTCGTATAAGTAACATTTTCCTTTAATTTTTTTCTTTATCTCTCGTTGTTCAGACATAATCTTCCGCCGAGCAGTAGGTGAATCACCCTGTATAAATAATCGCATAAGAAACGTTTTTGTTCGACATTTTAATGTAAAACACTATGTTTTTAAGACAGCTAGTAAAGGACAAGGCCTACTCAAGAGTATAGAAATGTAAATCGTAATAGTTCAGTAAATCTGTCGATGGAGTGATGAAAAAACTGCCCCAAGGGTAAAAGTTGTTTTAATCGTTGAAGAATGACGTACTTAAGCTGCCTTCGCGATGGGCATGTGCTACCTTGGCGCGTCTTTTTGAAAACTCAAAAAAAGTGCCAAAAAAATTTTGAAATGCATTTTTCTCGAAATGTATGCATTTCACAGAAAAATCGATTGATGACAAAATGTAGAGGACGTTGAGATCTACAATTAATGTCATTGGGGCAATGCTGTACAGCAAGAAATGCACATGGTAGGTGGCGCTGAAGTTCCAAAAAAAGTGTTTTTCCACTTTTTCGCCATGTAAATATTTTTTTAATGCAAAAATTTAAATGGAAAAGTTGTTCCTAGCATAAAGCTAAAGCGTATCAAGTATACGTTCAATCTTATTTATTAATACGCTACCGGTTTTCGCATGACAATTATGACTGCATTAAAAAATCGCAGGTACTCGTAGCACCAGTTCCGTAATTTTTTATAGGTAGCCAAGGAACTATTCATCCAAGTGAGCTAAGTATAACGATGCCGTCGATCGATTGGTCGCAGACTACGAAAACCACCGCATAACGATGTTCCTAACGGGTGAAAGGGGATTATACAATAGAAGATCTTGTCCCGGAAGTCCGCGAAACGGTCTGTGATCGAAAGAAGCATTGAAAAATATAAGAAATCACACCTGAACAGTACCCCTGTTCAATAAGGGCGGCAAAAGAAACGGAAAATGTAAATGAAATGTCCCACGAGGATTTCTACGATATGAAACAATTAGCAACTGATCTCTGCATTTAATTTACCAAATAATGTCAAACAGGGCAATATAAAAATGTTGTTTTTTTTTTTAGAAAAAGGACAGCCTGGGAAAATTCTTTATAAAACAAGAAGTTACAGTCAAGAAACGTATGAGGCACGATACACATCGTGGTATGAGGTGAATAGTAAAAGGAAGATTAGTTTTGGAAAACTTGAGCTAAAATCAGCGTATTCAAAAAAAGTAGAAATTATGTACAGAGAAAAAGAAAAGACATTAATAGTTATTAGCAGATTACTTTTGTTCATTTTCAATTTTACCTATAAGTAAATTTTGTCACAAATTGATACGCAGAAAAACATTTGTATATTTTGGAGAAAACGGGCATAAGCCGAAGTGGACTAAATAAATGCCGGAAAATAAATAAATAAATTATGAAAAAATCTATGTACAAAGAAAGTTGTAATGTAACATTAACCCCAGGGAAGACATAATAAAATTTATTGGTGCTTTATGTTCATTTAAAATTGTGTCTTCTGAAAATTTAAATTTTTTTAGTTGGTGCTTCCTCCGAACGACGATGTGTAGGTATCTGAATCATGTCAAGACATTAAAATATGGGTGCATTAGAAATCGCGGGTGGTCCCGTAATATAGGTGTGGGTTGTGGGTAAAGTTAATCGTTTAAACTCATTACTGTTTGATATCGTTTCATAAAAGTGTCGTGGAATATCAATGAAGTTATTAGCAACCCCCTCGCGTCACGGCCTTGTAATTCTAATGCGAATTACGAACATCGTTCGATCGTTATTATGTTTAAAATTGATACATTATCAATAGTTCCACCCACCGAGAACTCACTAAGGAAAATACAAAAGATAAACGTACATTCCGCCACTATAATATACGCGTACGAGTAACGAAATTACGAAGCTTATGGAGAGTATTTTGAATCAGGTGTATTATAGTAATCAGGAACACGCAAACAGGACGAAACCCTTAAACCCATAACTTAACCTCAAGCTAGATCTACATACATGCTGATTATCATCGCTCTATCGCGTTCTGTAAATGTGGGTTTTAGAAGGGTTATTTGAAAATCACGGCGATTAGGGGTTAGCGATACGATCGTAGATGTTACTTTATTTGTATTGTTTCGCTTACGTAAATATTTCAGGATTGTGTAATTCTTTTTATTATTATCGTTATTAACCTTAAGAGGTAATCGTTTATTATGATTGCTTACGACATTAATCGACACTTACATTGTCCTTGTCCTTCATACAATGCGTTGCGTGATACTAATGAAGTGCGGTATCAAACCGTATATCAATACTATTACTCATCGAAGTATTTGATGACCAAATTCAGTGGGATATTCTCGTAGACGCAGTTTTTATTACTATTGCTTGAGCTTGTAATGCCGCACTATTGACCGTTTGGCTGACATGTTTAATGTCTTTTACGGTAGCGGCAAAGGACTTACTGTAAATCGATGGTACTCTGCGTCACGGTTTATATATGCCAAGTGAAATCCAATTTTGTTCTTCGATATGTTTTGGTACCGAATTTTTCTGTCGTGTGCTAGATTTTATTGTCGGTATTTTTACTATTCCGTCTCTTGAACTCTAAATACATTTAATGTTTTTCTTTACGCTTAAGAATCATTGAGTTTATTACACAGGGCAGTATATTGCCTACAGAACAAATGGACCTATCAATCTGAAGCTGCCTGCAGTAACATTTGTTAACGTATTCTTTCAATGTAAACTATTTTCAAAATAGTCTCGCAAAGAACTTTAGACAGATATTTTCACATGTATGATGTTATTTTTAATCGCTTACTTACAGGATGCGAGGAAGTACCTAATGGGGTTAAATTTTACTGTATGCCTAATGGTCTATTCACACATGTCAGTCACGTCTCAGTTCCGTTTCGTCAAACAGTCTCAGTCACGATAAAAAACTATATCATTGCCTTTAATTTTAACGGACATATTCAAACACGTCCGGCACGTCACCGATTTTACTGTCAGTCACGTTTCAGTATCTGTTCAGTCATAATTTTAATTCGTCGTCAACGATATTTTCTTGTTTTGACTGACGTCTTTTTGTAAACAGTTTTTTACATAAAAATATAAATTATTGACTGATATGTGTGAATAGCCGTCACAGATCTTTACCGAATGAGACTGAGACGGAACGGTGACGGAACTGAGACCTTAAAGGTCTATTCACACATGTCAGTCACGTCTCAGTTCTGTCACCGTTCCGTCTCAGTCTCATTCGGTAAAGATTTGTGAGGCACATTTTCCATATTTTATTACTTCTTCCGCATGTGCTCTGTACTCGCTGGATCTCAATTCTATGGATTAGAGAGTGTTTCGAAGAGGGTAGTTTCAGAGTATGACGCTGCAAAACCCAACGATGACAGTAAGCCGATAAGCTTTCTTGACCTAAACTTCTTGTATAGGTAAATATGTAGTAACTCCGGTCAAAAGTGTTGACAAAAAAGATCTTGGTCTTACTGCAGAAATTACAGCATGTGATAGCGCTTCGCATTTTCTTTTCCATTTGTCAATAGAGCCTCGTTTATTTTTAACAATAATTTCTTCGAAAAACACATGCAGTGATTGTGGAATGATAGAATTCACATCATTCAAAAATCGGTCAGACGGTGGATATTTTGACGTGTCATAGTACTGTGAACGATATCCGCTAAAATAATTTCACAACTCTGAGCCGTTCTTTTTCGGGATCTGACTTTCGATCGTTGTACCAGTTGTCCGATAGTAGTTTGTATCCTGTATTCCGGAAGCAAATGACAGACGACGCCGGCGCATTGTTTTTCTCAATGATAATAATATCTTCATCATATTTTTTCACGAGTTGTGATTTAACGGTTCTCTGATCGGGACGTACTCACCCGCTATTTGGCTCATGAGCTCGTCGAGCGAGAATTGGCACTCTTCGGAAGTTTCTTCAAGGTACGAAAATATAGTCTCCATTACTTCATCGACATTATTCGATGGCCGATGCCCTCGTTTCTGCCCCGATGACACTCGAGAATAGAGTTTTTTTAAACAAGACTCATGGTACCTTCCTCCAACGACAACAAAGTCTGTCACATGTTTAACGCGTTCTATTATCTGCCGGCTCCAATCGTCACCCCGTTCTCCAGATTTTTTAGGATGGTATCTTTGGTTTCTAATTTCTCCACCATACAAATTTTATCTCGATCGCAAACATTTTGTTTATGTCTCTTTTGTCTTCTGGTATTTCTTCACTACACAAAAAACATTGTGTTTCAAAATTGAATACTTGTATTAGACCGACGTGACGTCGACGCCACAACTGGAGGTGCGTTACCTTTTTTTTACAATATGCGACAATTAGGGTTGACTTTTGAGAAATTTTCATACTGACATAAAATACCCAACAGATAATTTTCTATAATATTTATGTACATGTTTTTTCTCATAAGTTACAAATAAAAAAGATATGAGCGATTTCATACTTAAGGGTTGCTTACTTTCAGAAATATCGAAATAACTTGTTAAGGGTTGCTTTCTGTGAAAATATTATATATACCTACCTAAAATATTGATCATATTAATATCTACATCTTTTACTTGAATAATTTTTCTGAGAAACCATAAACAAGAATACTATGACCGATTTTGTAATGAGACTGCAAAAATCAGTTTTTTCCAGATATCTCGATTAGGGTTGATATTTGTGAAAATTTTATCCTTATATAAAATGTTTCTTATAAGAATTCCTAAAACTTTTATTAATATAATTTTTTCTAAAAGTTGTAAACAAAAGAGTTATCGTTAGGGGATTGAAAAACTAAATACGGGGCGCTTTTGAAAACTAAGGGTTGAAAATAGGGGTGCTGCGGGTCAAATCGTTTAGTTTGATCTAATTACTAAGTGTACCTAATTTCACACTTCCCGCACAATTTGACAGACATTTAGACGTACCGCCAGAACTACACCACCCCGATGACAACTTTGCTGTGGTCTGGCACATACTTGCAACCCTCAAAATTGTCTGTCAATTTTTTTTACACTTAAAAATATATAAATTACAACATCTTAAAATTGTAGCATTGTGCGAGTCGACTAAAAGATAAAGTTTCTAGCTTTGTGCCAAACGGGTTAGTCAAATGGTTCACTAGCTCTCCTACTATTACATCTTTCATTACTAGCCTGTACTTAAGCAATACAAATTAAAACATTTTCTGCACCACCTTTTGTAGGGCAAAGATACCTGCATACTGAGCTAATAGCAGTTTGCGTAATAACTCTCGCCTGTCTTACAATTTGGGATTTGCGCTTTGGTTTTACTTGGAATATTATAGCCTTAACCAGAAAAATTCAATACATATCTAAATTCCCTTTTCAACTTAAAACGAAGCTCCAATGAACCGATCGATTTCAAATGAAGAATATTATCCAGTTTTTTTTTTAATTTTTACGTTAGTAGATACGAGTACACACATGAAATCTACAGTTTGTAGAAAAAATTAGTACCTAGTACAAATCGTTCGCTTAAAAACCCTATCAATATATCACGTATCGGCTTAAAATTAAGCAATATTGATTTTCATGCACGACGTTCTATTAAATTTGAATATACGCTTGGTAGTTCACTATTTAAAATAAAGTTAAATAAACCTTTGGGATTATATAGTCTGTATATTTTCATATTAAATGGTTAACCCTATATTTATAAGTAACGTAACTGCTATATTGGTTATTTCAAGTTTTATGTACTATAAAAAATTTTATTTCGGCACGCTGAAAAATTTTATTTCCCATACATCATATTACATTTTATGTTTTTACTAATATGTAGATCCTTATAAATCGAATCTATAAGATTGTAGTTTAACAAAAGTGCGTACATGTTTACATATTCTTAAGTGAAACCATTTTTATCTGGCGCTGCTCTCATTTTGTATCATCTTTGAAATTACTACACCCCAAACGTAATATTTTAGAGTTACTTATCCATTCAACTCACAAACTACTCCAACATATTGTTAGTTGAAGGACGAAGATTTTCATATTATTTGTCATCCTTTTATGAAACCACTTTATGGTTCTTTTTTTCATTGACATTTTGCAATATTACACAGCATCGTTGGTATTATACAAAGGTTATATTTAGTTTTATATTTCATACGTTCATATAATTTGTATAAAGAATTGTTTGAGGATTCAATTTTTGTATGTCAAAAGTCAAAGGGTACCTAATTTATAGGATTCATTTTTGTGTGAAAGATTTTGCCTTTGACAATTTTAAAACGTACAAAGTTTACTGTTTATGGTTATCATTAATAATCGGGGTCTCTTTTACATTACAGCCTTATCTCGTGAATAGTCAATACTCGTTGCTGTTAAGCTTAACAAATTATTGTAGATGAAATCGTACAATTATTATCCTTCTACATTTCGTGTAGGCAAATCGCATTATGCTCATTAAGTAGGTTCAGATCACGATCCATAGGGAGAAAAATACTTTTAACAATAATACGACACAACTCAATACATATTGTAAGACCAGTCAATTGAAAGGTTGTGGTTTTTTGTAGTTTCATTACTCAGTTTCTCTAATAACTTTTTCCTTGTTATAGAAGTTGTGGAACTTTCCACTAGAACATCAATTAATTAATGAGTACTTAATATTGTTATATTAACGATAAATAGTTTTTTTCACTAAGTACTAGCAGAAACAGCATAGGATTTTTGATGTCACAGGCGACTATGAAATATCGAATCAGAGGTAAATAATTTTTCATTATTCACTACTGGTTAATAATGAACAAATACACATTTTTTAATAAATCTGTGACATTGTTGAAGCAACTAACGTGCATACACTATTTAGTATGATGGAGAAAGTTCATTTAGTAATATTTAGTGCATGAAAAACATTTCTTTAATATATAAATTTAATATAAAGTTATGACGTGTATTCAAAAATGAATAGTTCCGCGCCATTATGAAGTAACTTCTATTTGACAGTTGTAAGACAAAGTATGTTTTAATTTTAAATGAAAATTTATAAATAAATTAATATATTAGTGTAATCGTGATGACGTCCGGGCACACAAAGAGGGTATAGATTGAAGAAATTAAACACCTTACAGCCTCCCCTTAATATATAATAATCGAAGTAAGTATGAAGTTATGCGATTAGATGCGACATGTTTCGAGAAACAGCTGATCCCATTTTCAAGCGAATTTATTGTTCTAGGTAAGTGTAATTTTAATGTTGACGATTTCTAATGTTGTTAATTTTACTTAAAACTGTTTGCATTTTAACATATGACATTTATGTAATTCGCTTAAAAATGGGATCAGCTGTTTCCCGCAACATGTCGCATCTAATCGCATAACTTCGTATTCACTTCGATTATTATCTATTAAGGGGAGGTTGTAAGGTGTTTAATTTCTTCATATTAATGTAAATAAATACCTAGTAGTGAAAAAAATAGTATATACACTACGGTAGAGAAGACCATTGTTGACCTCCCGCCTTATTTCCCTCGGTGCTTCGCACCTCGCGAAATAATTTGGCGATCGGTCAATAATCAGTCTTCTCTACCTTAGTGTATCATATACCATTATTTTCAGCAAAACACGCAAATAAACGTTCACAAATAAAACCTCGCCCACTTCAAACACAAATAAAATAAATAATTACACAATATTTACACAGAATACGCTATATACTTAACAACGCAACTACAAGGTAGAAACTTCATCAAAGCTATCAACACGTATGCTACACCGGTCTTTACTTATTTCTTCGGATTAATAAAGTGGTCCAATACAGATTTAGTATAACAGCTGCGGAGAAATACAATGATTGGTATGCAAAAATATGTGTTTATTTCAAGTCAGTAAGTGCATTCAATCGAATGAAAAAGGGGAATCAAGTTGAGCGCTGGTATTGATGGCTTCTTAACAGTAAAGCGTTTAAATGGTCTTCACCGAGTCGGAGAGCCTTCCGGAACGTTGATTGTCGTTCATGGCGATATTTCTTTGAAACGGAGAAAACGGTTTTTTACCGTAAACGTCACAAATGATTGGAGATGTTTCTGATGCTTTTACTCATCGACTAAACTGCAACAAATGGATGTCTCGGAGATATTAGTTTTTTTTCTACGTAACATTCAATTCTCTCTAATTCGTAATTAGCAATTAGTAACACTGCTATGTTACTAATTCACTTAGTTAATGAACAGGTGCATTCCATTGTTAAATTTTCTGGCCCACATGGGCTACATATAAATCCCAATAAATCTCCAGTTTTACTCTTTTGGAAAGATAAGGCTAGAGAGAGTCCATGAATAATGTAGTAACTGCGATCACTATTATAAAGTTTCGGAATCATCAAAAAACCTTATTATTTTATTGATATACACTTCTCAAAGCTTACAATATATAAAACCATATTCAAATCGATATTACTATATGGAAGTAAAAGCTGGACATTAACAAAAAGAATAGAAAGCAAACTACAAGCAATAGAGATTAAGTTCCTGAGAGGAATTGTGTGGAGTAACCTAGAGGGATAGAATAAAGAATATTATAATACGAAAGGACCTGAAAGCAAATTCAGTGAAAGACGATATACGAAGCAGACAACTAAGATAGTTTGGACATATGGAAAAATAGGAGAAGGAAGGCTGGTAAAGAAAATATGGCAAGTAAAACCCCGGGAAAGAAGAACAAGAGGCAGACCTAAGAAAACCTGGGATGAGCAGCTGGAAGAAATATTATGGGATAAGGGGATGACAGTGACTTAGGGGAAGAGAAGGGCACACAATAAGAAAGAATGGACCAAGGGGATAAACGACACAGAATAATGAATTATGTTTTAGTTATAGTAATGTACCTTGTAAATAATAACTTGTTAATACTGTAAGGATACCTTAACACCGAAAGGTAAATAAGGTTTTGATAATAATAATAATTTAATTACACACGAAATTACAGAAAACACATAATAATAGATAGAACAATTACACATGATCTTTGTAGACAATGTTCGCAAAGACCAGAAACTATACAACACAGTATATCAGCATGTACACGTCTAGCACAAACAGAGTACAAACACAGACACGATCAGGTAGCTAAGATAACACATCAAAAACTCGTCACAAAACACAACCTTCCTATTGATAACACATCCTATTACAAATATACACCGCAAGTTGTACTTGAAAACACCACACACAAACTATATTGGGATAGAACACTACTCACAGATAAAACTGTATAAGTATAACAATAGGCCAGATATAACACTTATAGATAAAACACAACTAATCGTATACATAATAGATATTGCCGTTCCCAACACAAACAATTTAGCCAATACACACGCAGAGAAACACCGCAAATACACTGATATAGCTCAGGAACTTAAAGCGCAATGGAGAATGGGAACTGCTCTTACAGTACCCATTGTTCTTAGTGCAACCGGAGTTATACCAAAAACAGTACATCACAGTTTACACATTTTAGGCTTAGATAAGAACATACAGGGTATACCACGGAACCCGTTCATTAGAAGTTTCTGGGGTCCATTACTACTTATGAATTTGAAACTTTCAGGTTAAGGATAACCCATAGCCTTCTTTTGTTCTAAAATATTGTCGATGTTGTACAACTTCCGGAAAGACCTGAAATCGCCATTCGTCTTCTTATTTTAAATGGAACACCCTGTATATTATTGCATTTTTGGATTATACAATCGATTCTGCGTTAATCTGTATTAGATTATCCTATACCTATCTTCAACTGTTTTTGAGATATTATGATTTTTTTGAAAAATTTGCGCTTTGCGGAGGGATGTTTAATAGCCCACCTTTTGCTCTTCTTGGAACGCAAAACATTCATGCTTTACAAACACGAAGTAAAACCATAAGGGTTCACAAAATGCATTTGCAAACCTATCACAGATTATACAGGGCGTTCAAAATTAGTAGAAAAGTTAAAAAACTTCAAACACCAAAAAGTCACTTTTTTCAAATGGAACACTCCGTATATTTTTACATATTTGGAAGACGATTTAATTTAGGCATCGATAAGCTATAGGTATCCCTATACCTATCTTTAGCGGTTTTGTAGTTATTAACACTTTATATCTAATATTGATTAAAACTGCACTTAAAACCTATGCACATTTGAAAGTAGGCTGTGAGTATGACAACAGGAAAAACAATTACTTTTACAAAACGAATTTAATGATCTTATTTATACAACAAACAAATAAAAAGGACTATGAAATGGATATAGAACAAATTCAAAATATCAGTACTGGAATATGCGTTAACTGCTTCCATTTTATAAAATTGTTTACTGTTTACCACCTGTTTGCTTTAATGAGCATGACATACAGATAAACATTCGTTTGTCTAATCATACTAATAATAATAATAATACTTACTTGATTCCGATCCGTGCAGTTAGTTAACCAGGCTTGGCCTAAGTATCGATAAAAACCGAAGTATAATAATATAATACCTTTTATTGAGAGCAAACTATTAAATTACATAAGATTGTTCAAAATACGTTAAAACTGCACACTTGTTCTCAAAAGGAGTGAGTTCAGGTGTCTACAAAAAAAGTAGAGACCTGTTCTTCCATTCAACCCTCATTACCATATTTTATTTTCGCATACTCATAGCCTACTTTCAAATGCGCATAAATTTTAAGTTCAGTTTTAATCAATATTAGATAAAAAGTGTTAATAACTACAAAACCGCTAAAGATAGGTATAGGGATACCTATAGTTTATCAATGCGTAAATTAAATCGCCTTCCAAATATGTAAAAATATACGGGGTGTTCCATTTGAAAAAAGTGACTTTTTGGTGTTTGAAATTTTTTAACTTTTCTACTAATTTTGAACGCCCTGTATAATCTGTGATAGGTTTGCAAATGCATTTTGTGAACCCTTATGGTTTTACTTCGTGTTTGTAAAGCATGAATGTTTTGCGTTCAAAGAAAAGCAAAAGGTGGGCTATTAAACATCCCTCCGCAAAGCACAAATTTTTCAAAAAAATCATAATATCTCAAAAACAGTTGAAGATAGGTATAGGATAATCTAATACAGATTAACGCAGAATCGATTGTATAATCCAAAAATGCAATAATATACAGGGTGTTCCATTTAAAATAAGAAGACGAATGGCGATTTCCGGTCTTTCCGGAAGTTGTACAACATCGACAATATTTTAGAACAAAAGAAGGCTATGGGTTATCCTTAACCTGAAAGTTTCGAATTCATAAGTAGTAAGGGACCCCAGAAACTTCTAATGAACGGGTTCCGTGGTATACCCTGTATACATACAATTACAAAAGGCAGTTATCATCAAGAAAATTTCTAAACATAACTCAAGATACTGCACATCACTCACTTTCAACTAATACCACACACAAATTGAAACACAACACTTAATCCTCCCTTCACAAATTGAAACTTTGTTGCATACACAACATAGCATTACAGAAAGTCCATTACAAACACATAAAACAACCACTCAGGTGACACCTCTAACTCGATCACATATACTTAAACGCAAAAAAACAATACACACACAAATAGCACAAAACACAAACAACTACCCACTTGAGTGCAACCTATGCGCCGAGTGAAACAACAAACATTTACACAATAAACATAATACTATTTCAAAACAATACCTATGTTGTTTTACAGCTACCTCAAATTTATTTTGTAATATGTATTACTAGGACTAACCGTTCCGATCCGTGCGGTTAGTTAACCAGGCTTGGTCTGAGTATCGACAAGCACCGAAGGAAAATAATAATAATAAAACACTCAACAAAAATACTCATTACCTACATTAGAGTAGAGAAGATCTAAAACAGTCACAGAGAAAGTACCTGTAGAAGTCATTAGAAGACAAGATTTTGATGTTACTAGTATTATAACGCAGCATAGATTTGGCAAGCACGTACTTTTACGTATATGTGTATATTATGTCTAGTTTACAATAACATCGGATTTACATAGATTTGCATACATTTAATGCATTACATAATTTTGCAATTATCTTGTGGGATGATTGCTAGAATACTAAGTGTATGATTACAAAACAAATTTGCGTCTATAATAACTTGAAATATGCTAAAAAATGGCTAATAGAAAATAATGGCTTTTATTAGGTGACAGAAGGTAGTGGCTTACAATCTTAAAATATCATTTATTCATTCTCTGTGATACATCGTGATTGCAACTAACTTAACATTATTTAGAGAACGGAAGTTTATGCGGCGCGGCGTCAAATGTTAAAATTACAAAACTCAAAAATTAGCACAGAATCATTATCGTCGTCACCCAAACTGGCACAGGCCACAAGCCAAAACTCATACTAAACCGAACCAGGAGGAACCTTATTTTAGATAACTATACATCACATAGGTACAAGACCGGCACAACTGGAGTTTTGTCGAGAAAACGGAATTCACTTACTAAGTTTGCCACTACATAGCAGCCATAAGTTGCAGTCCCGTAAAAACAGATTATGGCCAGGAGATTAATGGATCATCTCCAAAAGCAGGATGTTCTACCTAATGCAGCCGAAGAACCTCTATATTTTATGGAAATTAAAAAAAAACACTACTGTTGATGATAAACCCAACCGTTCCAAGGATATTTTGGATAACATAGGTCCTTTCTATCCAACCCTAGAGGAGGTTTAGAGAGTAGAAAGAGAAAAAGGATGTACAATGTGAGTTAGACTTAGATTTAAATTAGTTGTAAAATTATGTTGCTGGTTAAGTAGAGGCAATTTTGATTTTGATTAACATTGTATACAGTGTGTCGCAAATAGTTTTATACAAATGAAGAAAAAGTTTATCTTACATTTTACAAAAAAAATTATTCTTGATAAAAAGCTCTGCATGACTTGTAGATCCATAATGAAATACAAAATTTTTAAAACATTGGCCGGAATACAGGGAAAATCAAAATTATGATTTGAAGTGAGAGTAAGTAAAATACGTTCAAACTGTAGTGCAAACAATTACGAATTACGCACAAGATTATTTCAATAAACACGTCAGCAATTTTTAGATTAATGCACAGTACGAACACCGCAAGATCCCGTTCATAATAAGTGCCTGATTTTGTCTTATTCATCCTTATTAACCACGTTCTGGATAGAGTGCTTTGGAATATCTAATGTCAACCAATGTTACCTACATCAGTGTGTGTTTGCAATAATTAGAAATTATCATTATCATGTCTTATTCCTTTATTCAATAAATAATCCAATTAATATCTTGTAATTTTTATCCGGGAAAATCACTAATCTGCAAGTGTGCGTAATTTTTTACTACTTAATAACAATTGCAATCAACATTTTGCTCTCCACTACAGTTTGAACGTATTTTACTCTCACTTCAAATCATAATTTTGATTTTTCCTGTATTCCGGCCAATGTTTTAAAAATTTTGTATTTGATTATGGATCTACAAGTCATGCAGAGCTTTTTATCAAGAATAATTTTTTTTGTGAAATGTAAGATAAACTTTTTCTCCATTTGTATAAAACTATTTGCGACACACTGTATATGTATTTCAAAAAATACGATAAAGATTGATTGATAGTTTGATAGAACATATGTCCTTTCCAAAAAAAGGTTACAAATGAACCAAAACGAAAGAAACGTGGAAGTTTGGACGGCTACACCATTCAAGAATGACGTTGCCGAAAAAGATGCAGAGAAAAGGATATTACAAGAAAAAAAACGCAAAGAAATCCGTAAACAAAGCCAAAAAGAAGTAGTGTTAAAAGAGAAAGAAGGGAGATGAGAAAGGTGATCGTTGAATAATTGAAAAAGAACGGATGAAAGTGGAGTAGAGACTTACTTGGACCCACCAGAAATTGACTTGGTCCAATGTTAAAAATGTGTACCATGGTACCATGAAATGCACCTCATACGAAGAGCACGGGCAGTTTCATGCGATTTTGGCGAAACTAAATAAGACCAGAGTACTCTACTCTTGGATCGCCCTTCGTGCTCTCAGGCATTCCTACGTAAAAGAGTGGCCATGTTCAAAAGAACAGAAAAACATTATTTCTTATGTATTACTTGTATACAATAATTATTTTTGTATCTAGTGCGCGAAATGCCACTTTGGTGATCGAGAACTGATTTATTTAACGAGGCGCAGCCGAGTTAAAAAAATAGTCGAGTCGAGATCACCAAAGTATTTCGCGCACGAACAAAATTTTTTCTACAAACGTGAGAAAGTTATAACAATTATTTTAACGTTAAAATACAAAACTTTCATCTAGTTTGCGTCCAGCGCGCGAAGTATACGCTGTCATGGTAACGTAGGAAAGTGAGAAAAAGGGTCACTTCACGTATTGTTATCGATGCGCAAACCTTGTCATTTTTTGACGTTTGTAGAAAAATAAATTATACAAGGTGTCCCACTGCTCCGTAATCGGTCGATAATTCAATGTGGGTTGCAGATACAGAAAAAAGTTTCAAATAAAAATTGCCTTGATTTGAATTGCGCATCTTTTAAAAATATTCTTACATCTACAGTATGTTGCATTTTCACCTGGCAGGAAAATGTCACTTTTTTTTAAATGGGACACCCTGTATTTTTTTCCCTTCATGTATCGACCAACCATATTTACATCACGCCTGAAATTTTTTTTGATTTTGGATGTGCGGTTGCCAAGTATTAATTATTTTATCAAAATTTTGTACAATTCAAGGTCGGACTATAATATTCATAACTAAGTTATTCTTCAAAAAAGGAAAAATTTATTTGATGGATAATATTACCCTAATGTCATGTTACTCTACAAAAAAAAACTAAGTGATTAAATTTATACCGAGTGTTTAAAATGAGAATTCAAAATTTTTGAACTTTAAGTAGAATTTATACGAATATTTTAAATGGAACACCCTGTATTTTTAATTACCATCAGATTCTCGACAAAAGACCCTATTCAACGGTGTATTATTTCCTGGTATTATTTTTTGTACTTTTGTTAATATTTACGATTTTTAAAATTTCACGTAAAAAAAATTTGTTAAAAGTAATTTTAGTTTAATTATTATTACAAAATACCGTTTAAGTAGTTGGTATCAACGCAAACAAACAAAACTCAAGTCGTGTGACTATCTTAATTTCTAAATAATTAAAACAAAACAACAGTGCACTTCTCGTTAGAGGTACGCGCGAGAATTGGATTTACTGTACCCTAATAAATAGATCGGCGGAGGAGGCCCTGTTCCTTGGCCGCCAAGGTCACCAGACCTTACCTTCATCGATTATTATCTTTGGGGATTGGGGAACTGTTAAATCTCAAGTATATCAGCAGTTGCCACAACACGAGATGACATGAAAATTTGAATTCGAGAGCCGTTTCAATCGATTACTCCTATTTCTTTAAACAATGTGAGAAGATCCTTTAGGGTTATGCTTCAACAGTGCATTGATCAAAGTGGAAGACATTTTGAACATTTACTTTTTAATGAGAGATATTGTATTTATTTGCTATTTTAATTTTCGAGAAATACGTTGATTTGTTTTAATTATTTAGAAATTAAGATAGTCACAGGACTTGAGTTTTGTTTGTTTGCGTTGATACCAACTACTTAAACTGTATTTTGTAATAATAATTAAACTAAAATTACTTTTAACAAATTTTTTTTACGTGAAATTTTAAAAATCGTAAATATTAATAAAAGTACAAAAAATAATACCAGGAAATAATACACCGTTGAATAGGGCTTTTTGTAGAGAATCTGATGGTAAATAAAAATATAGGGTGTTCCATTTAAAATATTCGTATAAATTCTACTTAAAGTTCACAAATGTTGAATTCTCATTTTAAACACTCGGTATAAATTTAATCACTTTTTTTGTAGAGTAACACGACATTAGGGTAATATTATCCATCAAATAAATTTTTCCTTTTTTGAAGAATAACTTAGTTATGAATATTATAGTCCGACCTTGAATTGTACAAAATTTTGACAAAATAATTACTTGGCAACCGCACATCCAACATCAAAAAAAATTTCAGACGTGATATAAATATGGTTGGTCGATACATGAAGGGAAAAAAATACAGGGTGTCCCATTTAAAAAAAGTGACATTTTCCTGCCAGGTGAAAATGCAACATACTGTAGATGTAAGAATATTTTTAAAAGATGCGCAATTCAAATCAAAGCAACCTTTTTTTGAAACTTTTCTGTATCTTCAACCCACATTGAATTATCGACCGATTACGGAGCAGTGGGACACCCTGTATAATGTATATTATGCAGGGTGTACTGAAGTATAATGAAAATTATTTTAAGTTTCACATTTTTTAAAGAATTTTCATGTATGAAAGTGTAGGAAAAATTTCTTATAAAATTACAATAAAAACAAACCCTCTTGCCCATTTTCCGTTATCTTTTCACTTTGCACACGCAATTACGAAAATTACTTGTACGATTTTGATTATGCGGGTTTATGAATATTTTTGGATGTTTTTACACAAAGTCTAAAGGTAATTGTTGTTGTTAATTAATTAACACTACAAAGAATAGAAATTTCCTACGGAAATATCCGTTCTATTGTGAACAATAATAGCCGTAAATGTTATCTTTCAATTCCAAATTTTACATTTCTTTACGGGGTTCATCCCTGAACCAGACGGACACTTAAAGTCTTTGGAAAATTCTTCTGAATTCATTAGCGGTACCTGTACTCTGTACATTTTACGAGAGTATTCACTTCTGCTAGAGAAGTTATTCAAATAAACTTCTGATTCTATTTCACACCAAAATCGTCCATAGGAAATCCAAAATAATTGGTTTGGTGTATACTTTCCTAAAGATGGTAAGCGACCTTCGTCAGAATGAGACTGTATCCAACTTTGATACGCCAAATACCCTGCTATAACGCCCGTTGCGTCGGCCTGATCTTCTCTGCTGGTGCGATTTGCCTTCGCCTAAAGAAAGTTGCGTTAATATTAGTCACACTAGTAAGTAAAGTAATAACCAAAACATTACGTTCTACTAAACTGTTTAAGACAACAATCCCCACTCGGTACGACTGGGAGAATAATTCCAGTAAAGTAAAGCTGAATGGAATCATGTATTACATAGACGGCTCCAAAATCATTAAGGGTACTGGCTCTGGAGTGTACGGGAGCAATGGACCGGGCTGCATAATTTATGCAACCAAAGTATATGCAATGCTGACAGCGGCTGCTCGCCTATTAAAAGAGAACCTTCCCATAAGGAAAATCTTTATAGTTGCAGACAACAAAGCAGCGATTGTAGCAGTAGATTCATATGTGTGTAAATTCAAGATTAGTCCTTGAATGTACACAGATCTAAACGCACTAAGCAAGTGTAACACAGTCACACTAGTGGAGGCGCACCTGGACACGCGGGAATCGCATGTAACCAGGTTGCTGACGATCTTCTGAGAGTTCCAAGCATAGGGCGAGAACCAGCCTAGGGAATTACATATAAAACAACCACAAAGGAGATTCAGGCATACTCACAAAAGAGTACTGCAGACACTCAACTGGTCGAAAATTCCAAGACAGAGCCGTTTAAAGATCTTTCTGGAAAACCCAAAATGAGACTTGGCAGCCTCCATCTTAAAGTAAAGTAGGACGAACATAAAACTGATGACAGAGATGTTACTAGGCCACTGTCGTCTGAACATATACCAGCACATCATGGGGCTGATCAACAGCTATGCAGAGGTTGTGGTGAGGAAGAAGAAACGCCATACCACGTCATCTACCAATGTGAGGCATACAGATAGGCAAGGAACATCTATTTGGTAATGAAAAAATTACGCAAGAGGAAGTAACGAAGAACCATTCTACTAAAATTCTAGACTTTGTTGTAAAAGGTATAGGTATTCTCAAAGGGTAAACAATAGCGGAGAGCACACAATAGCCCAAAAGACCGTAGTGCAGGAACCAATCGAAACCACCCCTAGAATAAAAAGTTATAAGTGAAGTAATACCTCGTCCTTATGCTTCTGGAGATATTGTGAATATAAGCAATTAATCGCTTCATTTAATTTTGCGAGAGCCTGATCAGAGGCCCAAAATCTCTTCAGGCCATTTTCGTCATATTCTAATCCTATACCACTCAGTCCATGATTGATTTCGTGGCCAATCACAGCTCCCGTTGATGCATAATTCATGTAGTTTGGGAAGTTTGGATTATAAAAAGGACTGGAAATAATTCCCGCCAAAATTTCTGCAAAATACACAAGTAATTCGTACGGCGTGGTGGAAAATCGATTATTCATACTTATTGCATTTCTAAAGGCAGTATAATATGCGTTAACGTCTGTAACAGAAGCGTTACTTTCCCACTCATCTCTCTTTGGAACAGTTCTAAACTTGCTATACTTTGCATCTTTAGTATTTTTAGAAATGCTTGAAATGAATTCTAGGTAATTTTCTTTATATTCCACCTGCAAAACACATTTAAGTATATGTAGAAAAGGTAGCTAAAATAGTATACGTACTGGTTCGTAGTATTTGTCCACTATCTTATCATCAAGAAGTTCGTCAGGGTAAGCGACAAGGTCGTACTGATGTTCTATTTTTTAATAGCAGCGTCCTTTGTTGCATCATCTGCCCATTCATTAGTTTGAATTAGAGACAAAAAATTGATTTAACGTTTCCTATTAATTCGGTGATCTGTTGTTTTATTTCTTTGGGAATATATTTTCTTACATATAAAGCTGACACAGCAATGGGTAAACTACAAAACTACTCTCAAATTCAACATTATATTGATATTAACACATACTAAGTTTTAATGACGAAGTCGCGACAATCAATGTCTGGTTTGTCATCTATGGGATACAACATATGAAAGCCAAGAGGTCTCATTAATCCGGCAATTGCTCGATACTGGACATATGAAGTTAGGGTTCTGATGAAAAGTATATATTAGTTTAATATTAATAGCATATCTGTACGTGGTATACTATTATCAACGTAACGCCATTAGAAAAGTACAGTGTTCTATTACAAAGAAATCCGTTAAAGATTATCAAATAAATAGTGCCAATCAGTTTTTTTAAATGATTCAAGATCAAAAAATCGAACCGTGAAGTATCCTTGCACTTTATAGCAGAACAAGCTTGTTTCTAAATAATTTTTTGGAAAACTAATTTGGACAAAATGACACATTTTCCAACTTACTGTTTTTTTATTTACCTTTGCGGAGTAGTGCTGAGAATATCGGAAATTTTACTTAAGAATTCCCCTCTAGGATATATCACATCATCGTCATCGTTTATATCTATGTTTGTCATCTTTGATAAATATGTTTTCCAACTGATTGCGGGATATCTTGTTTGAAGCTCGCTTACTGACATTTGATCAAATTTGGACTCTGTATTTATCTAG
Source organism: Pyrocoelia pectoralis (assembly GCA_036250285.1). Classification (NCBI taxonomy): domain Eukaryota; kingdom Metazoa; phylum Arthropoda; class Insecta; order Coleoptera; family Lampyridae; genus Pyrocoelia; species Pyrocoelia pectoralis. The sequence continues at coordinate 31,579,446 of CM070075.1, read as the reverse complement.
AAAAACTATAGCATAACAAAAGTAATAATTTTACGTGTTGAACATTTTACTTGTGACATTTTTCTTTCTACTTCAATAATTTTTTTTGCCTCTTCTTCTGCATATAAAATATTCGTAGCACCCATACCTTTCATCAATTCCACTATCTTATCTAAATACTTTTTCAGGTCTGGTTCATCGAAATCTTGTTCTAACATATAGGAGTGAGCAAGAACGTAAGGTTTTGTGAGCTAAAATAGTAAAGCTTTTAAAAGGTTTGGAGCTAATTCCTAAGTTTACCTCTAGTGCATGCTTTCCTTTATCGTATGTGTTATGCGTTATGGATACGGGTAGAAATATATTTGCATTAAAACCATTGGTAGAAAGTTTGAAGACTATTTCAGTCCAGTCAACTTGTGGCAAATCCCCTTCATTAGCCGCTACCAAACCACCAAATTCTTCGAATATCTCCTTTGCTTTGTCAAATGCCAACTGTTTATTACCGTAATTTTTTACGCAACCATCATGTAAACGATATATTAATTCTGCAGATTTAGATTTGGAAGAATGACTGTTTTTGTCAGTGAGTCCATTAAGGAGTGTAGTTAATTTATTAGATTGATCATTATAGATAGTATTAAACTCATTATAAACTAGATAACCTTCTGGTAATTCTTTTTTTATATAATTATTGCATGTAAATGCATAAAAGTCATCACATGGATTTACACTTTCATCAAGACCACCACGAATATAAGCAGCTGCATTGAAGCAACTTGGAGTATAACACATGGTTCTAAATTAACAAGAAAATTGAAAATTAATAGTAAAAGAAAATATTTTTGCCACTACTTACGGAGCTTTTTCCAAATAAAGAGACTTCGTCAATGTCGCACAGAGGAAAACTATGAGTATCTTAAAAATCATTTTCTCTATCACTAACGGGGGACGCTTTACAAATCTTCAGTACGTGAGGTTCTTTTTTATACTTCAGATACCAGTATCACACCTTATCTTTATATATCCATACATATTTACGCCTTTAGCAAGGCAAGATAATGTCTAAATGATAGTAGCAGTTATCTGTATTAAACTGTTTTTGTAGATATGTGCACGTTAACCACTTCAATGAAACCAATCAAAAGGACCACCATAGAAGCTAGAGACCTACCCGATATGTTAGGACGAAGATGATGAAGAGGAAAAAGACAAAGAATACTGTTTCTCCACGACTATATAAGAATGCACAAATTCTTTTTACGTAATTAGCTAAAGAAAGACATAAATTCTTCACACCAGTGAAGAATGAAAAATAATTCACTCTCATTAGCCAATCACATTCTATGATTATAAGAAATCACGCTAATTTCCATAAATAAATGTGGTAGAGATACTTGACTCTTTACGCGGGCGATCGAGGTTCGATTCTCAATGGAAGAACTTTTTTCGATTAGAATTTTTTTTATGCATAGTCATGGAGAAAGGGGACCTGATCACAACGGCCACCTTATGTTATTGTTATTTCATAACGGCCACCTTGATCACAACGGCCCCTAATACTATTTGATCATTCATAACGGCCACATTGTTCACGTTATGATGAAATAATATTAGTGGCCGTTGTGATCAAGATGGCCGTTATGAAATAGCAAAAACCGGGGTGGCCGTTATGATCAATGGCCGTTGTGATATAGACTCGGAGAAAGTATAGTCTTTTACTTGTGTAGAATGGCTATTGTTCACTTGGATGATTCGAAAACGAACGAGCGTAGCGAGTTCGTTTTGGAAACTTCATTCGCGTTAAAGAATATACATTACGTTTCTAGTTGCATATCTAAAAAAAATAAGAGCACTAACCTACCAATATACCACGAAGACTTGGAAATTCTCCAATAATTATATTTAAACATAGTACAAAATGTTAAATATACGTACATGCATATAATTATAATTAAATAAAAAAGTTGATCAAACATAGCTAAATAGAAGAAATTAAAATAATACGATTGATGCTGGAAGGCAACAGAAATGGAATATTATCTCTAATTTTATAGAAACGGTATTAAGTACGAGCGAATCGGAGGCCAGAAATAGGACCATAATGACGTAATGATGAAAGACGAAGAATGCGAGAGCGATACTCGCAGCCGATGCTACGAATACTAGTTTTGGTTTCCTCATTAATTTCTTTTGGTGGCCTTAATGTTGGCGCCTTAACTTCTCTGTCTTCTGTTTCTTCCTTTAGTTTATTGATTCGCTTTTTGGAAATCTCTCTATGGTTTTTGCGCACTATTGCGATAATTATCTCGTCCTCAGTAATTTCGGTCAGGAAAAAGGATTGTGAAGTTTCAAATTGCATTAAGTATTCGGAAAACGTGAGACGAGGGTGTTAGTAATGTTGCGATGATTTTCATCTTTAAGGAGGGGTTCAATTGTCCTAAGTAATAAAAATTTCATAATCGCACTCCCATATAAAAGCCATGTTAAAATTGGACTTTGGGATGCATTTCTGGAGAACTCGCTCTGATCATAGTTTTGCTCCGATCATGGAGTTTTATGTCTCAAAATGACCCTAAGAACATGCCACGGCTCATATGCCTAGTTTTAGCAAAAATTATAATGTTTCATGCTGTCTAGGATGTGTCAAAGTGAGACAGATACTGCTTTCTTGCGATATTTTGCGATTCTTTTAAAGTTACAATAGAAATAGCATACCCCAATGCGATATCGATAGGTATAACTGCCGTGAGGGTTCATTGGGGTCATTTTCAGATATAAAAGTCAACAATCCGACCAATACAGTGGTCACAGCGAGTTTTCCAAAAAATCAAGTCCGAGTATTTTCCAATGGCGAGTGAACTTTTGGCGTATTAGCACGAAAAATTGTCGTTCCATCACAACTCTTTACTTCAGGCTAAATTTCCTCGTAAATTGCTCTCATTATTCGAAAATTTCGGAATTCATCAAACAAATTCGTAGAGATTTCTTCAGTGGAATGGGCCAACGTAAACCAAGATCGGTGCGTGCAGGTGAAAGAAAGGTGGCTAAGAAGAACATCAAACTGGGCAGAGGTATGAGAGCTTTGGAGGCCTTCAACGCGATAGAAATCAGGATCAATATTGGATCGAAAAAAGTTCTTGAACCCCCCTTAAGGCTCGAGAGCTTTGCAATTCATATTGCTAAAATGGTCATAAAATGGCCATTTTGGACGTAATCATCTAACAAAAATTAAAAAAACGATGCATAGGTCAAATTCTATGTAGCATAGTGATCAAATTAATGTAAACCTTCTTGGTCGAAAGTTCTGAAGGACTACACTTACGCAACTTTCGACCAAGATTGTAACTTAAATATTTAATTTGAAACCAGAAGGTTTTGAGGAATTGATCACTATGCTACATAGAATTTGACCTATGCATCGTTTTTTAAATTTTTGTTAGATGATTACGTCCAAAATGGCCATTTTACCAATATGAACTACAGAGCTCTCCTTAGGAGCCTTAATTGATGATATGCCTTGTTTTTTGGCCCCTTTGTATTTTCGTTAACAATTTCCCAAACTTTCTTCTGCTTGAAGAAACAGCTATTTTGTTTCGAAAATATAGTTTTTTTGCATCAGATATAAGATTTTTGTATAATTGTTTCAATTCTTATATATTTTTTGTAGCTCAGGTTGGTATGAGCTCTTTAGCTCTTATACCTACAGCGTATACAAATCTTTAATTCCATGGACATTCTTTACATGAGTATTTTTTTATTTACATTCTACGTCATCTTCAAAGCTTGTTTCAATCTTTTTTGATTTTTTAACTTTCATTTTCCGTTTGTCCTGCCACTTTTTTCTTCTGTATTTTTTTTGTCTGTTTGTAGGGCATCTTTGCACGCACTTGCATTTAAGTAAGTAAGTAAGTAAGTAAGTGCGTTTATTGATCATCTAATAAGATGTTGACATACATGGTGATTCACGACTATTCCCTCGGTTTCTTGTGCCTAAAAGGTACAAGATATCAGCTTCATTTTTTGGTGACATATGTAAATTGATAACGACTATTTTTTTAAATTATTTTCAGTTATACAGGATGCTTCACAAAATTGTAATATATCAAAGTTAGGTTTTTTTAAATGCAAACCCCTGTATTTTATTGCATTTTTAGATTATACGTTAAAAACTAAGGCAACTTTATTCAACGTTCCCTATACCTATCGCTTACCAATTTTGAGGAAATTGTGATTTTAAGAAAAATATTCAATTTAAACAACGCCTAATAACACGGAGACCCCTTACTTTCAGTAACGATTTATTTTGACCTTTAAGGCTTTCATTTGAACTACGTGGGATTTCGATTCTATGCACAGGGTGCTTAGAAAAAGGATTCATATTTTATATTTTTCAAACATCAAAAACTCACTTAACTTAAATGGAACACCCTGTATGTTTTTATTCTATGTTGAATAACTTTTCATTTTCTATCAAAAACTATGAGTAATTGATATGTCTAAAATCAACGATTAAAAAGTTATTAAGATGTTTCTCTAAAATTTGTATGAAAATGGTTTTTGTTTGCATTCTAATAGTAGGCCATGATTTTTTTATTGTAGTTCATAATTAGGTATCGCATACATCATATTACATTTTCTGTTTTTACTAATATGCAGATCCTTATAATTCGAATCTATAAGATTGTCGTTTAACAAAAGTGAAACCATTTTTATCTGGCGCTGCTCTCATTTTGTATCATCTTTGAAATTACTACACCTCAAACGTAATATTTTAGAGTTACTTATCCATTCAACTCACAAACTACTCCAACATATTGTTAGTTTAAAGACGAAGATTTTCATATTATTAATTATTTGTCATCCTTTTATGAAACCACTTTATGGTTCTTTTTTTCATTGACATTTTGCAATATTACACAGCATCGTTGGTATTATACAAAGGTTATATTTAGTTTTATATTTCATACGTTCATATAATTTGTATAAAGAATTGTTTGAGGATTCAATTTTTGTATGCCAAAAGTCAAAGGGTACCTAATTTATAGGATTCATTTTTGTGTGAAATATTTTGCCGTTGACAATTTTAAACGTACAAAGTTTACTGTTTATGGTTATCATTAATAATCGGGGTCTCTTTTGCATTAAAGCCTTATCTCGTGAATAGTCAATACTCATTACTGTTACAGCTTAACAAATTATTGTAAATAAAATCATATAATTACCCTTCTACACTTTGTGTAGGCAAATCGCATTATGCTCATTAAGTAGGTTCAAATCACGATCCATAGTGAGAAAAATACTTCTAGCAATGATACGACACAACTCAATACATATTGTAAGACCAGTTGATTGAAAGCTTGTGGTTTTTTGTAGTTTCATTACTCAGTTTCTCTCATAACTTTTTCCTTGTTATGGAAGTCGTGCAACTTTCCACTAGAACATCAATTAATTAATGAGTACTTAATATTGTTATATTAACGATAAATAGTTTTATTTTCAGCAAAACACACACATAAACGTACACAAATAAAACCTCTCCCACTCAAACATTAAAGACAAATAAAATAAATAATTACACAATATTTACACAGAATACCCAATATACTTAAAAACGCATCATCAAAGCTATCAACACGTATGCTACACCGGTCCTTGCTTATTTCTTCGGAATAATAAAGTGGTCCAATACAGATTTAGAACAGCTGCGGAGAAATACAATGATTGGTATGCAAAAATATGCATTTATTTGAAGTCAGTAAGTGCACTCAATCGAATGAAAAATGGGAATCAATATGAGCGCTGGTATTGATGGCTTCTTAACAGTAAAGCGTTTAAATGGTCTTCACCGAGTCGGAGGCCCTTCCGGAACGTTGATTGTCGTTCATGGCGATTTCTTTGAAACAGAGAAAACGGTTTTCGTCCAATACTTTCCTCGACAGCATTTTTCCCGTAAACGTCACAAATGATTATAGATGTTGCTGATGCTTTTACTCATCGACTAAACTGCAACAAATGGATGTCTCGGAGATATTAGTTTTTTTTCTACGTAACACTCCATTCTCTCTAATTTGTAATTAGCAATTAGTAACACTGCTATGTTACTAATTCATTTAGTTAATGAACAAGTGCATTCCATTGTTAAATTTTCTGGCCCACATGGGCTAAATATAAATCCCAATAAATCTCCAGTTCTACTCTTTTGGAAAGATAAGGCTAGAGAGAGTCATGAATAATGTAGTAACTGCGATCACAATTATAAAGTTTCGGAATCATCAAAAAATCTTATTATCATTATTGATACACACTTCTCAAAGCTCACAATATACCGGGAGTTCTGTCTCAAAGTCGAACATAGGAATTTAACATGGTATTGAACGTTTTTGCCAATTGTTGCACGCCTATTTAACTTAGAGAAAAGGTAATGACTTCAACAGAAAGAGAAAATTATTGCGATTCAAATAATGCTACTGGCAAGATTAAAATGCGATTTATTCTTTTAAAATACTAACTTAAAGTATGACACTTTTGTATTGTTGTATTAAAATTAACGGCAAAGAAATGTCGAACTCTTCTGAAATTAGCGTCACCATGAAAGGTTTTCACCATAAAAACCCCTTCTTCGTTGGTGTAGGTATTCATTATTAGATAAATAAACTTTAATACGTGGTTTAACGTGAAATTCGTATTGACAAACAAACAGTACAAAAAACAATTGCTGTAAAATTTTAAAATCAAGTTTCATACTTTAAGTGAGTATTTTAAAAGAATAAATCGCACTTTTAGTCTTTCCAGTAGTATTATTTGAATCGCAATAATTTTCTCTTTCTGTTGATGTCATTACCTTGTCTCTAAGTTAAATAGGCGAGCAACCATTGGCAAAAACGTTCAATACCATGTTAAATTCCTATGTTCGACTTTGAGAACGAACTCCCGGTATAAAACCATATTCAAATCGATATTACTATATGGAAGCGAAAGCTGGACATTAACAAAGAGAATAGAAAGCAAACTACAAGCAATCGAGATGAAGTTCCTGAGAGGAATTGTGGGAGTAACCAAGAGGAATAGAATGGAGAATATTACAATACGGAAAGACCTGAAAGTAAACTCAGTGAAAGACGGATATACGAAGCAGACAACTAAGATAGTTTGGACATGTGGAAAAATAGGAGAAGGAAGACTGGTAAAGAAAATATGGCAATCAAGACCTAAGAAAACCTGGGATAAGCAGCTGAAAGAAATATTATGGGATAAGGGAACGACAGTGACTGAGGGGAAGAGAAAGGCACACAATAAGAAAGAATGGACCAGGGGGATAAACACAGAATAATGAATTATGTTTTAGTTATAGTAATGTACCTTGTAAATAATAATTTGTTAATACTGTAAGGATAGCTTAACACCGAAAGGTTAATAAGGTTTTGATAATAATAATAATTACACACGAAATTACAGAAAACACATAATTAAAGATAGGACAATTACACATGATCTTTGCAGACAATGTTCGCAAAGACCAGAAACCACACAACACAGTATATCAGCATGTACAGGTCTAGCACAAACAGAATACAAACACAGACACGATCAGGTAGCTAAGATAATACACCAAAAACTCGCCAAAAAACACAACCTTTCTATTGATAACACATAACACACCCTATTACAAATATACATAACGGAAGATACTGCACATCACTCAGAACCACATCTAATACCATTCAAACACAGAATGAAACACAACACTCAATCCTCCCTTCACAAATTGAAACTCTGTTGCATACAAAACATAGAATTACAGAAAGTCCATTACCAACACACAACACTTCAACAACCACTCATGTGACACCTCTAACTTAACAAACTGAAACTATGTTGCATACAAAACAACCACTCATGTGACACCTCTAACTTCACAAACTCAAACTACGTTGCATACACAACATTAGCATTACAGAAAGTTCATTACAAACACATAACACGTCAATAACCACTCATGTGACACCTTTAACTTGTTCACATACACTCAAACGCAAACACACAATACACTCACAATATCAGAACTCACAATTAGCACAAAACACAAACAACACATTGCCCACTCGAGTCCAACCTATGCGCCGAGTTAAACAACAAACATAATACTATTTCAAAACACATATTATAGATATGTTTTTTTACAGCTACTTCAAATTTATTTTATATAGGTATATGTATTAAGATGTATTACTAGAACTGATCGTGAAGTACAATAATAATATACACACTTCTTTATAAAAGATTCAAGACGTATTCATTAACAAAATAAAATAAAAGTGAACAATTCCAGACGTATTTGTTTCCAGGACATGCTTCTTAAGAGTGAGTAAGAATAAGTATAAACGTGGTAGCGGTATAGCAAATATTTAAATTAAGTTTAAGCAACGTACTGTTCTTGACATCATCACATCTCGCGTGCAGTACAACCGCATGAAAATTTAATTTTTTTCAATACAGAGCAAACGATATTTTATTCACTTTTAACAAGTGTCAGAAGATTTAAAACAGTCACAGAGAAAGTACCTGTAGAGGTAATTAGAAGGCAACTTTTGATGTTACTATTATAACGCAGCATAGATTTGGCAAGCACGTACTTTTACGTATATGTGTATATTATGTCTAGTATACAATAACATCGGATTTACATAGATTTGCATACATTGAATGCATTACATAATTTTGCAATTATCTTGTGGGATGATTGCTAGAATACTAAGTGTATGATTACAAAACAAATTTGCGTCTATAATAACTTGAAATATGCTAAAAAATGGCTAATAGAAAATAATGGCTTTTATTAGGTGACAGAAGGTAGTGCTTACAATCTTAAAATATCATTTATTCATTCTCTGTGATACATCGTGATTGCAACTAACTTAACGTTATTTAGAGAATGGAAGTTTATGCGGCGCGGCGTCAAATGTTAAAATTACAAAACTCAAAAATTAGCACAGAGTCATTATCGTCGTCACCTAAACTGGCACAGGATACATGATAAATTTATGAAGTGGCTAGAACATGGCAAAACTCATACTAAACCGAACCAGGAGGAACCTTATTTTAGATAACTATACATCACATATAAGACCGGCACAACTGGAGTTTTGTCGAGAAAACGGAATTCACTTACTAAGTGTGCCACTACATAGCAGCCATCAGTTGCAGTCCCCTAAAAACAGATTATGGCCAGGAGATTAATGGATCATCTCCAAAAGCAGGATGTTCTTCCAACCCTAATGAAGCCGAAGAACCTCTATATTTTATGGAAATTAAAAAAAACACTACTGTTGATGATAAACCCAACCGTTCCAAGGATATTTTGGATAACATAGGTCCTTTCTATCCAACCCTAGAGGAGGTTTAGAGAGTAGAAGGAGAAAAGGGATGTACAATGTGAGTTAGACTTAGATTTAAATTAGTTGTAAAATTATGTTGCTGGTTAAGTAGAGGCAAGTTTGATTTTGATTAACATTGTATATTTCAAAAAATACAATAAAGATTGATTGATTGTTTGATAGAACATAGGTCCTTTCCAAAAAATGGTTACAAAATGAACCAAAACGAAAGAAACGTGGGAAAAAATCAGAAGTTTTGACGGCTACACCATTCAAGAATGACCTTGCTGAAAAAGATGCAGAGAAAAGGATATTACAAGAAAAAAAATGTAAAGAAATCCGTAAATAAAGCCAAAAAGAAGATAGTGTTAAAAGAGCAAGAAGGGAGATGAGAAAGGTGATCATTGAAAAATTGAAAAAGAAGGATGAAAGTGGAGAATGCCCAGTCGGCATAGAGACTTACTTGGACCCATCAGAAATTGACTTGGTCCAATGTTAAAAATATGTACCATGGTACCATGAAATCTGCACCTCATACGAAGGGCACGGGCAGTTTCTATGCGAGTTTGGCGCACTTAAATAAGGCCAGAGTACTTAGGCACGTAGAAGAGTGACAAAGAACAGAAAAACATTATTTCTTATCTATTGCTTCCTCAGTCTAGGGAATATTTTTTGCTTCGAATTACATTAAAAAATTAGTTGTAGATGGTGGTGAAGTGAATCAATTAATAAAATTATTATCTATCGGGAAAACTAATTAGTTGAATTACATATTATACATATGTATATCAAGTTGTACTGAAGTATAATGAAAATTATTTTAAGTTTTACATTTTTTAAAGAATGTTCATGTATGAAAGTGGAGGAAAAATTTCTTATAAAATTACAATAAAAACAAACCCTCTTCCTCATTTTCCGTTATCTTATCACCTTGCATACGTACCTAATTACGAAAATTACTTGTACGATTTTGATTATCCGGGTTTATGAATATTTTTGGATGTTTCTAAAGGTAATTGTTGTTAAATAATTAACACTACAAAGAATAGAAATTTCCTACCGAAATATACGTTCTATTGTGAACTTTGACAACCCAAAGCGTTTAGATAATAAAAAAAAATCAATCCATTTAACATAATTTAATGTTTCAACTTTACATTTTACACACCCTTTCATTATTCAATAATAGCCGTAAATGTTATCTTTCAATTCCACATTTTACATTTCTTTACGGGGTTCATCTTTGAACCAGACGGACACTTAAAGTCTTTGGAAAATTCTTCTGAATTCATTAGCGGTACCTGTACTCTATACATTTGAAGAGAGTACGCATACTGTTCCAAGGAATAACCCGTTATTTCTGAGGCACACCAAAATCGTCCATAGGAAATCCAAAATAATTGGTTTGGCGTATATTTGCCTAAAGATGGTAAGCGACTTTCGTCAGAATGAGATTGGATCCAACGTTGATACGCCAAATACCCGGCTACAATGCCCATTGCGTCGGCTTGATCTTCTGTGCTGGTGCGACTTGCCCTCGCCTAAAGAAAGTTGCGTTAATACTAGTCATAGTAGTAAGTAAAGTAATAACTAAAACAATCCCCACTCGGTATGACTTGTAGAATAATTCAAGTAAAGTAAAGCTGAATGGAATCATATATTACATAGACGGCTCCAAAACTACTAAGAGCACTGGCTCTGGAGTGTACGGGAGCAATAAACAGGGCGGCAGAATTTCTGCAGCCAAAGTATATGCAATGCTTACATCGAGTGCTTAGCTATTAAAAGAGAACCTTCCCATAAGGAAAATCTGTATAGTTACAGACAAAAAAGCAGCGATTATATTTCATATGTGTGTAAATTCAGGATTAGGCCTTGAATGTACACAAATACTAAACGCACTAAGTCACACTAGTGGAGGCACCTAGACACGCGGGAATCGCAGGTAATCAGGTTACCGACGAGCTTTTGAGAGTTGCAAGAATAGGATCCGAACCAGCATGTGGGATTACATATAACACAACCAAAAGGTAGATTCAGGCAATACTCACAAAAGAATGCTGCCGACACTGGTCGAAAATTCCAAGATAGAGCCATCTTTCTGGAAAACCCAAACTGAGACTTGGCAGCGTCCATCTTAAAGTTAAGTAGGACGAACATAAAACTGACGACAGAGATGTTAACAGGCCACTGTCGTCTGAACACACATCAGCACAATATGGGATTGTCCAACACCCAGTTATCCAGAGGTTGTGGTGAGGAAGAAGAAACATCATACCACGTCATCTACCAATGTGAGGAATACAGACAAGAGAACGCCTATATGGTAATGAAAAAATTACACAAGAGGAAGTAACGAAGAACCACTCTACTAAAATCCTAGACTGTTGTTAAAGATATAGCTATTTTTAAAAGGTAAACAATAGCCCAAAAGGTGGCTGTGGAGGAAGCAATCGGAACCGCCCCTAGAGTAAATAATTATAAGTAAGGTAATACCTCGTCGTTATGCTTCTGGACATATTGTGAATGTAAGCAATTAATCGTTTCATTCAATTGTACGAGAGCCTGATCAGAGGCCCAAAATCTCTTCAGTCCATTTTCGTCATATTCTAATCCTATACCACTCAGTGCATGATTGATTTCGTGACCAACTTTTACTGCAATTGAGGCATAATTCATGTAGTTTGGGAAGTTTGAATTATAAAAAGGACTGGAAATCATTCCCGCCAAAATTTCTGCAAAATACACAAGTAATTCATACGGCATGAACGAAAATCGATTTAAGTATTCATACTTATTGCATTTTTAAAGGGAGTATAATATGCCTTAACGTCTGTAACAAAAGCATTACTTTCCCACTCATCTTTCTTTGGAACAGTTTTAAACTTGCTATACTTTGCATCTTTAGTAGTCTTAGAAATGCTTAAAAGGAAGTCTAGGAAATTTTCTTTATATTCCACCTGCGAAACACTTTTGAGTATGTAGAAAAGGTAGCTAAAACAGTATACGTACTGGTTCGTAGTATTTGTCCACTATCTTGTCATCAAGAAGTTCGTCAGGATAAGCAACAAGGTCGTACATATGTTCTATTTTTTTAATAGCAGCATCCTTTGTTGCATTATCTGCCCATCCTTTAGCTTGAATTAGAGACAAAAAAATTGATTTAACTTTTCCTATTAATTCGGTGATCTGTTGTTTTATTTCTTTGGGAATATATTTTCTTACATATAAAGCTGACACAGCAATGGGTAAACTACAAACTACTCTTAAACTCAACGTTATTATATTAATACATACTTATTTTTAGTTAATTCGAGACAATCATTGTCCGCTCTGTCATATAATACGCGAAAGAACTTAGTAAAACCAACAGCTTTCGTCAATTGGGCAATTGCCTGATACTGGACATATGAAGCTAGGGTTCTGACAAAAAGTATACATTAGTTTAATACCAATAGCATATCTGTAGGTGGTATACTATTATCAACGTAATGCCATTAGAAAAGTACAGTGTTCTTATTACAAAGATATCCGTTAAAGATTATCAAAGAAATAGTGCCAATTAGTTTTTTTAATGGGCTTCAACCGTTAAGTATACTAGCACTTTATCACAGAACAAGCTTGTTTATAGCTATTTTTTTGGACAATTTGGACAAAATGTCACATCTTCCAACTCACTGTTTTTTATTTACCTTTGCGGAGTAGTGCTGAGAATATCGGAAATTTTACTTAAGAATTCCCCTCTATAAGACCACACGCCATCATCATCGTTTATATCTATGTTTGTCATCTTTGATAAATATGTTTTCCAACTGATAGCGGGATATTTTGTTTGAAGCTCGCTTACTGACATTTGATCAAATTTGTCTTCTGTATTTATCTAGAAAAACTATGGCATAACAATAGTAATAATTTTACGTGTTAAAAATTTTACTTGTGACAATTGTCTTTCTAATTCAATAATTTTTTTTGCCTCTTCTTCTGCGTATGAAACATTCGTAGCACCCATACCTATCGCCAATTTCACTATGGCATCCTTATATCTTTTCAGGTTTATTCCATCGAAATGTTCATCTAGAACACCGGGGCTAGGAATAACGTTAGGTTTTGTGAGCTAAAATAGTAAAGCTTTCAAAAGGTTGAGCTATTTTCTAATTTTACCTCTAGTGCACGCTTGTTTTTATCGTATATGTTATTTCTTATCGATAGAGGTAATATATTTGCATTAAAACCATTGGCAGAAAGTTTGAAGGCTATTTCAGTCCAGTCAGCTTTTGGCAAATCCCCTTCATTAGCCGCTACCCAACCACCAAATTCTTCGAATATCTTCTTTGCCTTGTCAAATGCCAACTGCTTATTACCGTAATTTTTTACGCAACTATCATGTAAACTATATATTAATTCTGCAGATTTAGATTTGAAAGAATTAATGTTTTTGTCAGTGAGCTCATTAAGAAGTATAGTTAATTTATTAGAGTGATCCTCGTAGACAGTATTAAACTCATCATCAATTAGATAACCTTCTAATTTTCCTTTTTTGATATAATTATTGCATGTAAATGCATAAAAGTCATCACATGGATTTACACTTTCGTCAAGACCAATACGTATATAATCAGTTGCACTGAAGCAACTTGGTGTATAACACATGGTTCTAAATTAAAAAGAAAATTGAAAATTAATAGTCAAAGCAAAGTTTTTTGTCACTACTTACGGAGCTTGTTCCAAATAAAGAGACTTTGTCAATGTCACACAGAGAAAAACTATGAGTATCTTAAAAATCATTTTCTCTATCACTAACGGGGAACGCTTTACAAATCTTCAGTACGTGAGGTTCTTTTTTATACTTCAGATACCAGTATCAAACCTTATCTTTCTACATCCATACATATTTGCGCCTTTACCAAGGCAAGATAATGTCTATATTATACAGGGTGTCCACTTATATTTTCCCCTATTTTAGCTGCCTATAACTTCTAAACGGTTCGGGATAGAAATATGCGATTTTCACTGAAATGTTTCATTTTAGTACAAGTTTTGTTTGAATGGATTAAATTTTCTCCATCGATTTCGATTACGTCACTACAAAAATGGCGGATTTTTGACAATCTTTTTTTGTAGGATCTTTTAATGTAACACCCAGCATATTTTTTTGTAGTTTGAAAGAACTGACCTTTACCTATCCAGCGATGCAAAATTGTTCAAAATCGGTGCGAAAATGACTGAGTAATCACATAAGAGAACATCAATTTCATTTTACATAAAACGATACACAAGGCCTTTACAAATTTATATCTACGTTGGAGCAACTGTATTCATCAGGAAGGACGACATATTGAAAATTTAATGAACTAACATTTTGCACTTTTTTGTTTGTGTATCGTTTTATATAAAATGAAATTGACGTTCTCTTATGTGATTACTCAGCCATTTTCGCACCGATTTTGAACAATTTTGCATCGCTGGTAGGTAAAGGTCAGTTCTTTCAAACTACAAAAAATATGCTTGGTGTTACATTAAAAAATCCTACAAAAAAGATTGTCAAAATCCGCCATTTTTGTAGTGACGTAATCGAAATCGATGGAAAAAATTTAATCCATTCAAACAAAACTTGTACCAAAATGAAACATTTCAGTGAAAACCCCATATTTCTATCCCGAACCGTTTAGAAGTTATAGGCAGCTAAAATAGGGGAAAATATAAGTGGACACCCTGTAGTAGCAGTTATCGAATTGTTTTTGTAGATATTTGCACGTTAATCACTTCAACCATGCCAACCAAAATACCACCATGGAAGCTATAGACCTACCCAATATGTTAGGACGAAGACGATGAAGAATAGAGAAGGCAAAGAATACTATATAGACATCACGCACCTTGCGAATACGCATACGTCTCACCCTTCTTTCCTCTCTGACCACCCACAAACAAAATTTACTTTTCGCAAGCGTTTTACCTGTGGTTTTTACATGGCATCCCTTTCTAGTGCATTCGATTTGTGGCTGTCTTTTTTTGAACTACGGACTGTAACGATAATTACCGAATTATTTTGTTTACAACGCATTTAAAAATGCGTCTTTTTATTATCTTTGTCTTTCACTGCAAAACTAAAACTTGAAAATGCTGTACGCGTGCCTTGTGCAACAAACATCGTTCAAATTAAAAATTTTGCAATACTCCATTTCGTATAGAAGTTAAGCATTAATATTCCCCCATTTTTAAAAGCGACCACAAGTTTGTTGTAAAACCATTGGTTTTGTATACATCATATACGTGTTGACGATGTTTCGGCCAGGTCGCATTAGCGAACGAACAAAACTAATGTCGGCTTATCGCAGACTTTGTCTAATACAAAATCATGGTCTATTGTATCAAAGGCACGACTAAGGCTACAGAAAGCTTGGCCTCATCCAGAAGCTGACAAATACATTCAAAAAAAGATGCAGTTCCAGATTCTGTTGAATTCAGAGTCCATACTGTCAATATATCTTAACAACTTATTAAACATTGAGTTGTCAAATATTTTAGCTACGTAGCTATATGAGATTGCACAGCTATCTGTTTAGAATTTTCCATAACATTAGGATCACCCTTTTTTAGCAGTAGTGTAACTCTGGAATGCTTAAAAACATCTGCAAATATGGAAGTTCAATAGAGTTGTTGAACAATAGTGTAAAAGTGGCTGTAGCATGCGATCTTTACATTGTTTCAGGACTATCAGTCGGTAGATCTTAAACTGCATTTTTATTAACATTTTTCAAATTCACTATTGCACTTATTATCTCTTCCTTACTAATTTGCTGCAATATTAGAAAAATGTGAGGCGAAGGTGTTAGTAATTTTTGTTGTTGTGATGTTGCGATTACTTTCATCCTTAATTGATGATATGGCTAGTTTTTTGGTCTCCTTTGTATTTTTGTTAGCAATCTCCCAAACTTTCTTCTACTTGCAGAAAACAGCTATTTTGTTTTCATAATAGAGCTTTTTTGCTTCGGATATAACATTTTTGTATAATTTTTTTAATCCTTATACATTTTTTGTAGCTCAGGTTGGTATGATATTATACAGCGTATAAAAATCTTTTAATTCCATGGACATTCTTTACACGAGTAGTCTTTTCATCGGCACTGACTTCCATACAGGCATTGTGAGTCCAAGGGTGGCATTTGGTGCATTGTATCTTTTCTTTTTCGGTTTGTCCTGACGCTTTTTTCTTCTTTAATTTTTTTGTCTGTTTATAGGGCATCTTTGCAGTTAATATTGCGTACACTTCGATTTGCGAATCTGGAAATTTTAGGAATAGGATTTGGAGCCATACTAAGAAAAATGAAGTGTTGGGTATTGAAATAAGGGACTAGGCTTCGAATCTTTTGAATGATAAAGTCAATATCTGAAAATACGAGAAGATCCCGGTTGCGTTAGTTACTTTCCATTTGAATATAAACTTGGGCGGAATAAAAATTACTATAGCTTTTGCAAATTCTTCATGAAAACCCATCGACATTGAAAATTCTATAGACAGCATATTTGTGCTTCTTGCAGTAGTTTGTTGAACTTATTTACGAATGGACGATTGATGCCTTTGCTCGAGGTGCTGAGATGGATTTAGAGACTCTTAAAGAAGTTTCAGGAATTCAGAATGTCGTGTTAAAACGAAGCAACCACTCTTATTGCACAACGCCGATTTATCTTTGATAGTATATCATTAAGCAGTGAAAACAAAACACTCCACCAAACATGTGTTACATAAATGATTAGATAATCTCAAAATGGAATTTTACGTATCATAAATTCTTTAAATGAAAATTGTAAGTAAAACGAAATACAATCAAGGAAGTTGACTTCAAAGCAACTGACGTACGTTTTTAGAGCAAACAAGTGACAAACAACAAACGGCACAAATTTAATAATTAAAATGTTTTTGTAGGTAACCAAAGAAACTATCTTCTAATCTTTGATAATGCCAGAAAACCTTTAATAAAAATGAAATATATATAGAAACGTAGGAAAAATAACGAGAAACGGGGCACTATGTGTAGGATATTTTAATTTAATACCCAGCAATAAAATGTATAAATTTCTTGAAATAAGTATAATTATTATTTTTTGAACGTACAGAATTAAAAAAATATGTATTATGTAATAAAATTGATAACATATCTTTTGTCTTAATTCCAAACGTATATTTCATGTCGAACTCGACGATTAGTTATCTGCGATAAAGATTAAGAATAAATGTAAAAAACTGTATGTGATTCCTTGTCCAAAATGCATATGGGAGTTGCCTTTATGAATTTTTTTCCTTTGACGTTCCCCTCCAAATCGGGTAGCAAAATTGCATTTATGAAATTTCGGAAGGAAAACACACTAATTCCTAATGTTTGAAATTTTTTTCGTCTCTTACATATCTCCTCACAGGATTCAAAGCATTCATTTAATTCCACTTCACTTTGTGTAAGTTCTAATAGTCATCTCATAACCATGTGATGTTGGTACAAACATTTTTATACACTTGAATTCTGCGACATCTTGAAGCAAAGTAGCCTAAATTAAACAAGATAAGAAAATTTCAAAAATGCTATTGAACATACACCATAGCGGCACAATTTCATAGCTTTCAACTGTCCTTTCGTCCCATTGAATTATTTTACTGCACCTGAAGCAGTACATTCGTGCATGGTTCCTCCTTATCGCCCACTTGTTTAAAAGACAATATCAATAAACTCAAATAAATTTTATCAATATTTATTTTAATCAGAGCGGATATCTATTACCCTTAATAATGACACTTAGTTTTGAATCGTGTCCGAGTAAAATTAAGAAGTTCAGTTAGTGATTGAGTCCATAATGTTTTAATATTTTAAATGGAACACCCTGTATTTTTATTTACCATCAGATTGTGAAAAGTAATTTTTTTACGTGAAATTTAGAAATCGTAAATATTAACAAAAGTACAAAAAATAAGACCAGTAGATAATACACCGTTGAATAGGGTTTTTTGTGGTAAGTAAATAAAAGTACAGGGTGTTCCATTTAAAATATTCGTATAAATTCTATTTAAAGTTCACCAATTTGGAATTCTCATTTTAAACACTCGGTATAAAATGAATCACTTAATTGTTTTATGTGTAGAGTAACACGACATTAGGGTAATATTATTCATCAAATAAATTTTTCCTTTTTTGAAGAATAATTTAGTCATGAATATTATAGTCCGACCTTGAGTTTTACAATATTTTGACAAAATAATTAATAATTTGGCAACCGCACATCCAATATAAAAAAAATTGCAGGCGTGCTATAAATATGGTTGGTCGATACATGAAGGTAAAAAAATACAGGGTGTGCCATTAAAAAAAAGTGACATTTTCCTGCCAGGTCAAAATCCAACATACTGTAGATATAAAAATATTTTTAAAAGATGCACAGTTCAAATCAAAGCCACCTTTTTTTGAAACTTTTTTCTGTATCTTCAACTCACATTGAGTTATAGACCGATTACAGAGTAGTGGGACACTGTATACACCGCATGCATTAATTTGAAAACTTTTTTTTTTTAATTACAATTTGTCAGTTCAACATTTCAGGTGTTATACATGACATTTTTGATTTAGATAGTTAGGGTACATAATATTTACATTGTTTGTTGTGAAGAATTAAGTTAACACATTTACATATACAGGGTGTCCCATTTTAATCTTACCAGCGGAATTTCTCGAAATGAGGACCCCTGACAAAAAAAGTTGCTAAATAAAAGTTTGATGGTTTGGAGGGGGACGTCCGATTCTGTAACAAATTTCACCCCCCGACACTCACGGGGGTGGGAAACGGGGGTGACTTTAGAATGTTAAATGGAAACCCCTATTTTTTATTGCAGATTCAGAAAGAGCATAAAAAATATGAAGATTTTATTTGAGAACTTTTTATTTATTTGCAACAGGTGGCGCTGCAAACGGGGTGTCCAGGTGTCCCATTTTAATCTTACCAGGAGAATTTCTCGAAATGAGGACCCCTGACAAAAAAAGTTGCTAAATAAAAGTTTGATGGTTTGGAGGGGGACGTCCGATTCTGTAACAAATTTCACCCCCCGACACTCAGGGGTGGATAGGGGGGGTGACTTACATGGAAACCCCTATTTTTATTGCATATTCAGAAAGCTCATACAAACCTATGACGGTTTTATTTGGAAACTTTTTTTGTCAGATGTACTCATTTCGAGAAATTCCCCTGGTAAGATTAAAATGGGACACCTGGACACCCCGTTTGCAGCACCACCTGTTGCAAATAAATAAAAAGTTCTCAAATAAAATCTTCATATTTTTTTATGCTCTTTCTGAATCTGCAATAAAAAATAGGGGTTTCCATTTAACATTCTAAAGTCACCCCCGTTTCCCACCCCCGTGAGTGTCGGGGGGTGAAATTTGTTACAGAATCGGACGTCCCCCTCCAAACCATCAAACTTTTATTTAGCAACTTTTTTTGTCAGGGGTCCTCATTTCGAGAAATTCCGCTGGTAAGATTAAAATGGGACACCCAGTATATACCGTAAGTATTCTGAACATACACGTGAAGACATATTAACTTGTGCTTGATACTGAAAGACATCGTGTTTTACCACAAAATAGAAGTTTAATAAAGCAAAGTTCTAGTCTAGTGAGCGATTTTAGAAGCTTGAATTTTATAATTTTGTTATCTTAAGAACGACAATATAATATTTTGGCCTGATGGAACAGAATAATGTTAACTATGTCGAAAGGTTTATGACAATGAATGGGAAGCTCAAAATGAATAACTGCGGGCGCTTATTTTTACAAAAATTCTGAAAGTGGACCTGAACATCTTCGAAGAATGAAACAAGTCAAAACCAAAGTGAGAACCATTCTGTTTGGAAATTTTAAATAGGAAGGCGGATGATGTGATACATCATTGGAAAGCTAATTCCTTGGCCTTTTCATTTTTGCATTTTATCACTTTATTTCTATCAGTAGTTAAGTAAAATACTGAAATATTTATTTAAACACATTTGGCTTAAGTGTGCGAGCTCGTTACGTCGCGGGCGTCGCGGCGTATGGTTTCGCTCGGGTGTTGCATCTCCTTTAGACATTTTACATGCGAAAATAAAAGGTAAGCACTTCAACAGCAAGTTAGTATTATCTCACCGACTCGTATTTCAGTGAGAACAACCAAATAGAAGACTAAAAAGGAGATGCGACACCCGAGCGAAACCATACGCCGCAACGAAATTTCAATGGTTTATTCGCGGTAATATAATTAAAAAGAAACAATCTAATTGTACCCAAAATGCAAACAAAAGTCGTTTTTTATATCAAAGAAGACATATTTTGATGTTATGTTCTTGGGGGTGGTTCTCACCTCCAGCGCTTCACAGGGGGTGACATTGAAATTTCGTCGCGGTGTATGGTTTCGCTCGGGTGTCGCATCTCCTTTTTAGTCTTCTATTTGGTTGTTCTCACTGAAATACGAGTCGGTGAGATAATACTAACTTGCTGTTGAAGTGCTTACCTTTTATTTTCGCATGTAAAATGTCTAAAGGAGATGCGATACCCGAGCGAAACCATAGGCCGCGACGCCCGCAACGTAACGAGCTCGCGCACTTAAGACAAATGTGTTTTTTTTAGTATTTTACTTAGCTACTGATAGAAATAAAGTGAAAAAAATGCAAAAATGAAAAGGCCAAGGAATTAGCCTTCCAATGATGTATCACAGCCTTCCTATTTGAAATTTCAATGTCACTCCCTGTGAAGCGCTGGAGGTGAGAACCACCCCCAAGAAAATAATATTAAAATATGTCTTCCTTGATATAAAAATCGACCTATGTTTGCAGTTTGGGTACAATTAGATTGTTTCTTTTTAATTACATCTTTTACTTGAATAATTTTTCTGAGAAACAATAAACAAGAAAACTATGACCGATTTTGTAATGAAACTGCAAAAGCAGTTTTTTCCATATATCTCGATAAGGGTTGATATCTGTGAAAATTTTATTCTTATATAAAATATTCCTTATAAGAATTCCTAAAACTTTTATTAATATATTTTTTTCAAAAAGTTGTAAACAAAAGAGTTATCGTTAGGGGATGGAAAAACTAAATACGGAGCACTTTTGAAAACTAAGTGTTGAAAATAAGGGTGCTGCGGGTCAAATCGTTTATTTTGATCTAATTAATAAGTGTACTTAATTTCACACTTCCCGCACAATTTGACAGGCATTTAGATGTACCGCTACGACTATATGTATGAAACTTGTTTTATTATTAAAAAAAATATTTTTACAAAAAAAAACTTCAAACTACACTGTGGCCCGAAATAAAGGAGTACATTTTTTAATCTGAAATAACTTTTTTGTTTTTAGGGCGATTTATTTTCTTTTTACAGGGTTAATACCTCAGCATGTCCCCAATATGAGTGCAAATTTTGGTATAAATAAAATGTACAGGGTCGGACTTACAAATTTTTTTCTTTAATGGTGCATTTGTGATCGTTGCAAATGAAACATGTTTTAGCTAAATTTGAACTGATATGCTCTTTCGGTACGGTAAGTACCCAGAACACTTCCGTACAAACGAAAGTCTCCGAAATTGTAGGATTTGCGAAATATCATTTTTTTATTGAAATAAGGAAATAATACATTTTATTAAATAACACAAATTATAACTAAGAAAATTAGCTACATAATTTATAACTTAAAGTAAAATATTATGAATATGGCCACCATGATTGTTCACCACTTCTTGTAGCCTTCTGCGCCATAAATTGATGGCCCCATTTATTGTACGCTGTTCAAAGTTGTTCCATACAAACTGCATTCGTTCGAAGAAATGGCAGGAAAGATGTAATTTAGTGCTGAGGAGCTTCCGTTTTAGTGAAGATATTAGAAAAACATTTAAATTTACATAAATATTAAAATTCGATATTTTTCTTTAGTTTATGGCTAATGCGCGTACTTAGTACCATTTAAATAAAAAAATGATATTTCGCAAATCCTACAATTTCGGAGAATTTCGTTTGTACGGAAGTGTTCTGGGTACTTACCTTACGGAAAGAGCATATCAGTTCAAATTTAGCTAAAACATGTTTCATTTGCAACGATCACAAATGCACCATTAAAGAAAAAAATTTGTAAGTCCGACCCTGTACATTTTATTTATACCAAAATTTGCACTCATATTGGGGACATGCTGAGGTATTAACCCTGTAAAAAGAAAATAAATCGCCCTAAAAACAAAAAAGTTATTTCAGATTAAAAAATGTACTCCTTTATTTCGGGCCACAGTGTATAGCTTGTTCCTACTAAATATTTCAGTTAGTTTTTTTAACAGTTAGTTTTTTAAAGTTAGGTTTGATTATTTTGTTAGTTGCCGACGTGTACAATAAATTAAACACCTCCACATTATTAAAACCTATAATAGTGTGTTCACTGAAATTCGCCGTTTATTGCCTGTAGGCAAATTATTAACAACCACTTGGTAGGTGTAACAAGCGGATAAATGTTTTGATCTCCTATTCAGATAGCAACACTTAATCGAATGCAATCTACTTTTAAATCCTCTGAACGTATAATCCTGATTGAGTTATTATTATAATTGGCCGTTGGCGTTACATGATAATTCCGTAAAAATTTAATTAATGCGAGTTATATTTTGACTTTAGTTTACGAAAAAAGTAGTAACAAATGGATCATTTATTCAGAAAAATTAAGACATTTTTTTAAGTGGTGATTTATATAAATAAGAAGACTTACTGAAGCTGTCTTGATATCAGATGGCAAGTGTCGTGTGAAGTTTACCGTATCATTTGCCTAAATATGCAAATTACTGAACCAAATATTCCACAACGTAAGGTGGCTACAATGTATAGAGAAACTTGACTTTAAACAGCACAATCAAAGACACCTGCGCTCTAAAGAGCTTCCATGTAAGAGTTCTTATTAACTTAGGTTAAAAATTTTAAAGCTCGAGCATTTTATTAATTTTATTCAGAGTTTGTGTAAGGCTCTTGCGATATAAAGCGACAAATTTAAAGGTTTCAATCAGGATAAAAAAGCAATAAAGTTAAGGAAATACCGCTGGCATTATTTTTAAAATTCAAGATTTATCTAACAATGGTTATCAAAATAGCAGCTGTAGTAAACGTAGTCCGCCATAAATTCAAGCGTTCCTTCTTCAGGCTTCCTTTAAAATCATTGCTTATCTAAATGTCTAACGGTGTTTCTGCTCGTTGAAAATCGCATTTATGAGGACATTTTCTTTAGACAGCTAAACGAAATATCAGTTTCTCAAACAGGAATTGTTGACACTTCCGAATTTTTTCATCACATGGAGTTACGTTTAACACAAGGTCTAGACGGCACAAAAAAAAACGATTAAATCAAAGTTAATCCGTTCTGCAATAGGTATAACATGAGTTCGAGGGATGTTCGACAAGCCATGGCAGCTTCCGATCTATCAACGTTACACCTCACTACATCACCCATTCCGCGGCATCTTTACTACTTGTCTTGTCACGTTACACCGCGTCCTCGTTATGCGGAAGGTTTGATGCTTTTCTGTAGATTGCTTCATCAATCTTCGGAAATGCGTCTACATTGTGTACCCTTCAGTTTGTTTATGGAGACAACAGTTACTTCGAGAGTACATATTTTTCCACATAACAAATCGAATACTCTTATCTAAAACTCAAAGTCGAATATATGTCTACATATTTCTCGTGGTTCTACAAATTACATACTTTTCATCTCATTAAATAATTTGATGATATAGAGTAAACGAGTTGTTTTTGAAACATAATGAGCGCATTCACCTTTATAGGAGAATAGGATAAGACGTTTTAGTAAAATGTTTACCACACAAAGTAAGGGGATGATAAAACTATGAAATTTCTTTATTACTCATCGTCAGTTTTATGTACATGTCACGTCGTATGGGAAAGATTAAGTAAGCCAAAATATAAATACTTGTAACTTGTTAAGACATCAATCTGTAAAGAAAATAAAAAATTAAATTTTAAAAGTAATTGATATTTCAGTCTTATTTAGACAACTTTTTTATAAGGAGATACTGTCTTGCAATCACTACAAATAATACCGTTAGTTAAATTGAATAAATTAAGACAGTACGCACATCTAAAAACGAAGTGATTTCCTCAAGAAAACATTTCAAAAATATTGATAGAGTAGGTACATAAAAATGAGCTGTAATCTGTATGGTTTACAAATTTCTTTGATGCATTGTTAGCAATCTTGGGAAAATACAGTACTCTCTGAAGGTATGGTTGTAAAGGATAATGAAGAATACAATTTCGACATTATCACTCAACATAGGTAATACTCAAAAAAAGTGGACAATAAAATATACACGTACCACACTATCAATTTCCCATAACTTTACTTATACCCGTATAATATTGTGGTGCACTACGACAATACGTGAGCCACATCCAAACCCCACAACCCCCGAAGTGGTGCCGCAAAATATAAACCCAGAGTTAATTAAAAATTAATGAAAAAAAGTTGTGTGGATCCGAGTTGAACTTCTTACAGATGGGATTCATATTAAGAGAAGTAAAAACACAATACTCTTCAACTCTGATTTATTGTGAGGTGACTATTTTCGACCAACCTAGGCCATTATCAAACCATTAAACTAAAAACTAAAATAAGTGGTGGGACAGGTGATCACTGAGGCACTTACCAATTAACAACTGTAATAAAATAAGGCAAGCCCTTAAAATGATATAAGAGGCCCCCTGAATCACAATTTCCTTTTTTCCTTTTCCTCCTCCCACAACCTTTCCTCTTTGTTGGTCAAAAACAAACATCCCATCCCTAACTGGGATAGATCGGGGGTTTATAGATTGGAATGCAATTCCTGTGGGAAAGAATATATCGGCCAAACTGGCCGTTCCTTCAAGTCTCGTATTCGAGATCACCCATATAACCCATCTATCTGTCATAAATCAGCTTTTTCTAACCACATCGTTTCACATAACCACATTTTCTCCCCCGACTCGAATACTAAATTCCTATATTTTCCCCCTAAAGGCCAAATCCTTGATTTGTTTGAAATCTTAGAGATTCAGAAATATTTTAAAAATAATCAGAGTAAGCAATTCTCTTAATGAAATTAATTTTGAATTCAATCATTCCCACTTCTTATTTGATTTCCCCCCTTCCCTTGGTTTGGTTGACAGCAGGATGTTTTTGTGTGTTGTGCTTCTTGTTTTTTATACTGTTTGTTTGTTTTAGATTAGCCTTAATGTTTAAGATGGTCGTGCCTCTGACAGTTCCTCCATTGTTGTTAATTTGATATACATATTACCGAGTGCTCTTAAGGTCATTCGTTTGTTCCCATTTTATAGTTAGTTATTTGCATTTGTTTTAGTCTATATTTTAGACATTAATTAATTCTACGTAGCGGGCTTTAACCCCCTTTTGGGGTTTTTAAATTGTTAATTTTAAATTTAAAGCTCAATTTCATCATTAATTATATAATCTTTCCATATTCAAGGGGCCTCTCATATAATTTTAAGGGCTCGTCTTATTTTATTACAACAGTTGTTAATTGGTAAGTGCTTCAGTGATTATTTGTCCCACCACATATTTTAGTTTTTAGTTTAATGGTTTGATAATGGCCTAGGTTGGTCGAAACTAGTCACCTCATAATAAATCATAGTTGCAATTAAAAGACTTCAAGAGTATTGTGTTTTTACTTCTCTTCATACATTAATGGGTTAATAATGCTAATTAATCGTTAATTAGAAAGTTGATTGTCTGCGGGGCGATAATAAGTATCACTTTGCTCACACCATGAAAAACGTCGAACATGAATGAAAAAAAGTGTTTTAGTGTATTACGACAAAGAAATGGTAATCCATAATAGTGCAATTATTTGTAATTAGTTTAATCATTAATAAGGAAAATAAAACAAGAGCAACAAATAAGGAACAGTAAGAAATAAAACAACACCTTAAGACAAAAGAAAAGGAATGGTATAACGATACGCTACAAAGCAAGACAACGGAATTAGAAGAAAGGTGCGAAAAACAGGACAAAGGCCAGAGAAGAAACAATATTGTATTGAAAGAAACAAACATAACCGAGGAAAATATCGAACAGAAAGTTCATCACTAGGATAAAAATTACAGAAGCACGTGAGATCAACGAAGGGGTTGTAGTAGCGAATTGACTCCAAAAGACTCCAAAGAAAAAGGGAATAAAGAGTAAGGTAAAACTCAAAGGTACAAACATGTTCATTGATAATGATGTGACAAAAAAAGTAGCGAATGTACAAAAACAGTTGAGGGATATTGCTAAACAGGAGAGGGGAAAAAAGAAAAAAAACGGCAAAAGTCCGATACAAAAAAATTACCATACGCAATGATTCTAACAAGAAACAACGTATCGATGAAGAAAGAAGAAGTGGTAGAACAAGACATAAGGGAACATCCATATCAAAGAAACATGCTCTTTCGCACAACACATCAGCGGCCAAAAAACTAGCGGAGAAAAGAACTCTGGACAGAAAACAACAGACAATGAAGATTGGAAGGGAATTACAATGCGAAAACAAAAGAGAAAAATAGGTAAGACAGATAAAAATAGCGACATTGAATATGAGAAATTTAAATGGGAAGTAGCAGGAACCGAAGATGGAGTTCGAAAAAGTAAAATATACTGGCTATAACTTGAGACAAAGAACAAGAGACAAGACCAAGAAAAATTATATAGAGAACATTTACTGTTATACAATTGGGGTACAAAAACCAAAAAGAATAGCAACAGAGGTGTGGGATGTATAATTAGAAACAAACACGTCAATAAAATTATGAATTGGGAATTCAAAAGTAAAAATGGAGTGGAAGGAGGGAGAAATGACGACAATCATACTAACATACGGTTCAAACGAGTACAAAAAGACAGAAACAAAAGAGAAAATATAAAAGGAAAAATATGGATACTAGGGAATACAAATAGTAGAGTCGACAAAATTTGGTATAAGAGACGGATTAAGGGAAGGTGGAGTCATGAACCCACCACTATTTATCATAACAATAATTGATAACGACATAATGATTGGAGCGAACTCGACTTGCGGGAACAGCTGAACCGATGGAACGAAGAACTGAAGAAAAGAGGATCGAAAATATTCATGACTTTATTTGTTTAAAATAGTAAAATTTTTTACAAATGATTCTTATCTAACAGAACATAATACAAAAGCAAGACACCTCTAAATAATGATTCTATCTAGTTCTAGACAATACACGGTGTGACGAAACATTAAATTATTTCATACAGGACGTTCACTTTTTTTTGCTCCAAACATCGACATTTTCAAACTAATTTTTCTTCATTTTTTTAAATCGCACACCCTATTTATTATTACATATTTGGAATCCCCGGTCAATTTTAGTGCAACTTTATTAAGCTTACCCTATACCTAAGTGCGATAGTTTTTTCGTAAATTGAGATTTTCTATTCCTTACGGCAGTAGATAGTGGCTTAATAAAGTTGCACTAAAATTGACTGGGGATTCCAAATATGCAATAATAAATAGGGTGTGCGATTTAAAAAAATGAAGAAAAATTAGTTTGAAAATGTCGATGTTTGTAGCAAGAAAAGGTGAACATCCTGTATGAAATAATTTAATGTTTCGTCACGGTTGAATACTCTGATTCAACCCAAGTCCACCACCGAACTTACGTAAAAACAAAAACGAGACGTTAAAAAAATACAAGCGTATAATGGAAGGGTTGATATTTAGCAAAAAAAATATGTATTAATTAATAACTTGACAACGCCGTGTAATAATACAAAAATAATGTACGACTGAAAAGCTCACCCAAGGCCCCTACATTTGCGCTTAAAAGAAGTGGGTCATTCCATTTAAAAAAATATACGTTTTATGCGCCATACTTTTTGGAGACACCCTGTATGTGTCTAAATAATTTGCAAATGTGCTTCATCCAACCTAATTGCTATCCCGTATATTTATTTTTTAGTAAATTTAACAATAAAGCCCTACTTGAAGAACGGGCTACTAAATCGACACCCTGTATAAATACAAAAGCAAAAGATCGTAAATATTACAATATAACTCAACACCCTCCCTCCTTCTTTAATCTAGCGCATAGTCCTTAACAGCATCAACCTGTTCCCCTCTGTAGATGAAACTCTCTCCTATCTCCCACCACACTACCATTTACAATGTTCCATCCCCAGGTCCCTCCACCATATGGTCCCCTCAATCTGGCGGCCCCTTGCACTACCTTCCCCTTCCCCATAGTTTTTGACCCACTGCCCCTGCCCTCTACATATACGGCCTTCACTTCTCTTATCTCATCACTACAATCATACCTCCTCTATCCTATCCATATTTTCCTTTAACCCACCCTCCTTCTCATGCCTTTATCTTTTTCTTCTTTCGCTATTTTTCTCATCTCTTCCTGCACGCTCCTTTCCTCCCTCGTCAAATCGTCGTCAATATATACTTCTGTTTCTTACCATTCCCGTCTTTCGCATCACCTCCATCCAGTGGCGTACGCAAACTATAGCCTTGGGGGGATGTAAAAAGTGCGGTGGAATCTACAAATTTTAATAAACATTTGTTTTACAGAAAGTGATAAAACAAATATTATTACAATACAAAATCCAATCGCCTTAGCTGTCGTGCAAGTTCCTCTATTATTTCGTGTGGTAATTGACACCATTAAGTCTGTTCTTTGAGG
Organism: Pyrocoelia pectoralis; assembly: GCA_036250285.1. Taxonomy (NCBI): domain Eukaryota; kingdom Metazoa; phylum Arthropoda; class Insecta; order Coleoptera; family Lampyridae; genus Pyrocoelia; species Pyrocoelia pectoralis. Next base: position 31,550,347 of record CM070075.1, on the reverse strand, counting down.
TTGAATTTCTAAGATAGATCTTTTTTTAAGGATTAATAAGAAGAAGCGTAAAATAGAATGGAAGATTGGAAGGGTTGGGCGCTTGGGGGGTGATATATCCCCTTATCCCCCCAACTATTATCTCTTTTCCCGTCCTCTTATTCCCATGCTCCTTTTACTACTCCACTCACCCCCACTTTGTCCTATATAAACCTTCCCAGATCCTTCTCCGGTTCCCTCACATTACTACCTCTCACCACTATATTGTTCTTTCTTAAAATTTTCGATTTCCTTCTTTATGTTTACTCTCCTCAACTCACTCCTGTCCTCAATCCATTCTCACTTTCCTCCCATACTCGTCCTTCATATCTCTGATGTCCTCTCTCATTCTTTTGCTTTCTTCCACCTCTTCCTTTTCCTCCTTTGTCTTTTCTGTCTCGCCGCTATCTCTTTTCCTCTTCAAAGCTCATTCAAAATTCCTCGACTACCCGCCCCATACCTTCTTTCGCTCATGCGACTCTGCGCTCCTTTTTGTCGAATCTCAATCACTAGTCACTTATTTCAATGCTCTTCCGTATCCTTTCTTCTGCTTATATCCACCGGTTACACTTCCGTACCGATTTAACTGCCACCCGTTACTCTGTCATTAATCGACTTTATTAATAAACGAAAATACTTAATCGAAATTCTGGACCGTTCAGAAATTAATAACAAAACTGTACCGCTGTTTCTGCCTGTATCAACTAAATAGTTTTTCTTTTTAAAAAGATTGCACCTGTTAATTTCACAATAATACTCTCTTTCTTTTTATTCGTTATCGCACAAATGTTCTTTGTTATTTTTCTGAAATCCATGTATCACCTGGGGTATAATCTTCAAAATCTTCCTGCTCCCCATGATGTATTTTTAGGAAAGATAATCTACCAAAAAATAAAATTAAAATGCACCACACAAGCGACTTAACGACGATAAACAACTTTTAATATGCAAGACATCAATGGAAAATCATAATCGTGAGGTTCTACATTTTTCAAAAACTTACAAAAATTACGTCTTGTGGAACTATATACATATTGGAATGTATTTATTGTTTACAAAAATCATAATTCTCGACAACGGTCATACGACGTTGAAAACACCGGTTCTCGTCCCAGTTTCGTGCCAACCCCTGGTTGGGCCGGACGTGATCTTAAACGCTTAATCGGTTATTCATTTGTGGCAAATTCTAAATACAGAAGGAAACCCTTGCGGCTAGTTTAGAGTGTTAAATCATTAGTATAAGTATAGTGTAATTCCTGCAAATAAATAAGTTAATATTAGTGAAACAAACCACCCGCGTTAGACGCGTCAGAATCAAAACAAGTGCGTTTCTGCGTAACTTAAACAAAGACAGTAGCCACTGTTCAGGTGCAGCAGCTACAAATAAATAAACCAAATGTAGATAGTGCAAAATGTAAAGTATTGGACAACGAAAAAAGCAGCAATCAAACATGTAATCAGCAAAATACACAAACCATCACGAAAGAAGTAAAATTTGACTTCAATAACGGACACAATTCAGCCGCAGGCGTGGGTCAGGTAAACTACAACAATGCAACTAAACCGGTGTATAATAGAAGCGTTTAACAATGGAAAACAACTATTCGGACGAGCGTATTACCGCAGGAATATTTTTTGGATCCATGACGTCATGCTGCAGTCATAACCAGAGAAGGGAAGAAATAGTGTGGAACAACACATGCAATAAATCTTAACAAGAACGCAGTTTCCTATTCATCCATGGGCTAATGTTTAATAAAATAATTTTTTTAAATATGTTAAGTCTAACTAGAGTGTATTTCGAACTTCGTAAATTCAACCCCCTAGCGATGGTGACACCAACCCTTAAGATCTTAAATGGGAATAGGGGTCGAGTAGCATTTCATTAGAATTGTTATTCAACTTGAACGTCGATCATCACTCCGTCGTCTTTCCTTTTGCAACTTCTTCATCGTTATCCATCTTTGGTGAATTATTACACTCAGTTCCTCCTCTTTCCCCGACTCTTATCATACAGATACAATGCACCTTTGGCATTCCTATTCAATATTACTTTTTCCCAAAATTGCAACCCTTTCTGTTCCTATAAAAAATAGAAGCTATTTATTGTAAAATAATAGCAATAAATGTCGACAACGGCCATACCACGTTGAAAACACCGGTTCTCGTCCTTTTTAATTCATTATTTTCCTGTAAATACAAACCAAATAACAGAAAACAACCACACTATAAAACGAATCCTTAAATACAATTAACTAAATGGGACTTGCTCAAGCCCAAAAACGAATAAAAAACTTAGAAGTGTGCCAAAGCGGCAGGAATTCTAATTACTTACACGCAAACATAAAATTTATACGTAATGTACTAGACAATAATGCTTTTACTTATGTATGTGAAGAAAATTGTAAATAATGTAAATAAATTTGTTTTGATTTGATTTGATTTGGTTCTCGTCCGATCACCGAAGTTAAGCAACGTCGGGCGCGGTCAGTACTTGGATGGGTGACCGCTTGGGAACACCGCGTGCCGTTGTCACCAACATTTTTGTTTCTTATCTTTTGTTTTGTATCTTGGGAAATTGTAGGATTGTTATTCAACTTGTACGTCGATCATCACTCCTTCGAATTTCCTTTTGCATCTTCTTCATCATTATCCATCTTTGGTGATGCATTTATTAGCTTATTACACTCAGTTCCTCCTCTTTCCCCGAGTCTTATCATACAACGCACCTTTCGCCTTCGTTTTGAATATTACTTTTTCCCAAATTTGCAACCCTTCCTGTTCCTGGAGGATTATATCCAAGAGAGAAGCTATTTATTGTGGAATAATAATAATAATGGTCGAAAACGGCCATACCACGTTGAAAACACCGGTTCTCGTCCAGTCTTAACCGTGGTCTCACCGCGTGAACACGTTAAGAATTATACTCCTGTGTGTACGTTATTAGTTAAGTGTATGCCCTCGAGCGAGGCCTTTGGCGGCAAGGAAAACATTATAGGGAATACACATGCTGTACCCCCTGGGTTCACATATATACACCAACACAAAAAAACCCTTCACGAAGAAGAATTAATCAACGAAACCTGCAAAAGACCGAATAGTCACCACGACATGATTCCCAGAAAAGCAAAAACGTTAAGAAGTTTTACTACAACAAAGAGGTATGACATCCTAGCCAGACTTAAAGACACGGGACCAAACGAAAACACCGCGAATGCAACTGAAGAATATCAAATTGAAGAAGACCACGTAGACGACAATCAAGAACAACCTGAACAAAAAGAGAAAACTAATGACAACAAAAGAATTAAAACAACACCCATCACAATTCCCGGAAACACAAATGAGAAGACGCAATTGGTAACATTCATAAAGAACGTGGTGAAAAACCAATATTGGTTCAAATATACGAAAAATACAATTAACATATACAGGGTGATTCACGACTATTCCCTCGGTCTCTTATGCCTAAAGGGTACAAGATATCAGCTTCATTTTTTGGTGACATATGTAAATTGATAACGACTATTTTTTTAAATTATTTTCACTTATACAGGATGCTTCACAAAATTGTAATATATCAAAGTTAGGTTTTTTTAAATGCAACCCCCTGTATTTTATTACATTTTTAGATTATACGTTAAAAACTAAGGTAACTTTATTAAACGTTCCCTATACCTATCGCTTACCAATTTTGAGAAAATTGTGATTTTAAGAAAAATGTTCAATTTAAACAACCCCTAATAACACGGAAACCACTTACTTTTAGTAACACAAATTTATATCAATTTATCTTGACCTTTAAGGCTTTTATTTGCACTACGTAGGATTTCGATTTTTTGTACAGGGTGTTTAGAAAAAGGATTCATATTTTATATTTTTCAAACATCAAAAACTCACTTAACTTAAATGGAACACCCTGTATGTTTTTATTCTATGTTGAATAACTTTTCATTTTCTATCAAAAACTATGAGTAATTGATATGTCTAAAATCAACGATTAAAAAGTTATTAAGATTTTTCTCTAAAATTTCTTTGGAAATTGTTTTGTTTGCATTCTAGTAGGCCATGATTTTTTTATTGTAGTTGTTAATTAGATATGGGATCATAACTTAATTAAAAATGAAATTAATAACAAGAAGTAATCATTTATGGAAAAAAATGGTGTATTAAATGCTCAATATGATGACCATTTTCTTCTATGCACAACCGCGCTCGATTTTCAAAAGATCTAACGTTTCTCAGGATATCTGGTGTTATAGTAGCAAACGCATCCTTTATTGTAATCTTTATGTCATCAGCAGTGGCAGGTGGAGTGTTGTGGACCCCTCCTTCCAATCCATTTATTGATAAATTGTCTATCTAAATATTTTTGAAAAAAACATAAACACCATTCTTATCACATTCAACTTCACCAGAATTTATATGGACGAGGCTTTCAACGAAGGTTGAATTTTTGTTTATGGAATCTCGAAAAAGTTGGAGAAGAAAATGAATTCTTTAAATATGTTTTATTTACCGACGAATCCACTTTCCACAACATAACGGCTTGGTAAACCGACATAACTTTCATTACTAAATCGTCACCTGTATCGCACTGTTGACCGCCAAAACCGGTGGAGCCTCAATGTATTTTGGAGAATTTTGATTTTTTGATGGAAACTTGAACGGAGTAAAATTTTTACGGATTTTAGAACAACACTTTCGAGTCTTATTGATGAAGTTTGTTTAGATATAATTATTATTATTATTATCATTAAAAATTTAGTTTACAACACTCCACCTACCACTGCTGATGACATGAAAAATAGAATAAAGGATGCGTTTGCTGCTATAACACCATAACGTTAGAAGATCTCTTGAAAAGGAGTGCGGTTATGCATAGGAAAAAATGGCATTTACTACAGTATTTTTTCCATTGCTTTAATTTTATTTTTAATTAAGGTTTGATCACATATCAAATTATCAACTATGTACAATAAAAAAAATCATGGCCTACTAGAATGCAAACAAAACCATTTCCATACAAATTTTAGAGAAAAATCTTAATAACTTTTTAATAGTTGATTTTAAACATATCTATTACTCATAGTTTTTGATAGAAAATGAAAAGTTATTCAACACAGAATAAAACATACAGGGTGTTCCATTTAAGTTAAGTGAGTTTTTGATGTTTGAAAAATATAAAATATGAATCCTTTTTCTAAACACCCTGTACAAAGAATCGAAATCCTACGTAGTGCAAATAAACGCCTTAAAAGTCAAGATAAATTGATATAAATTTGCGTTATTAGGGGTTATTAGGTTATTAGGGGTTGTTTAAATTGAATATTTTTCTTAAAATCACAATTTTCTAAAAATTGGTAAGCGATAGGTATAGGGAACGTTTAATAAAGTTACCTTAGTTTTTAACGTATAATCTAAAAATGTAATAAAATACAGGGGGTTGCATTTAAAAAAACCTAACTTTGATATATTACAATTTTGGGAAGCATCCTGTATAAGTGAAAATAATTTAAAAAAATAGTCGTTATCAATTTACATATGTCACCAAAAAATGAAGCTGATATCTTGTACCCTTTAGGCACAAGAGACCGAGGGAATAGTCGTGAATCACCCTGTATGTACAGGATCCAAAAGAAAAACAACTGTTACTTGACACATTAAAAATTCATAAAGTGGAATTCTACACGTACACAGAAAAAACTGACAAAAATCACGGCTTTGTGCTCAAAGGACTGGACACGGCGCCAGATACGGAGTTAATAATTAAGGATCTAAACGAAAAATATAATATAAAAGTTAAACAGTGCTACAAAATGAAAAACACTAAACGCCCAATGCAATAACGGGCAGTGATGTAAACTTAAAAAAGGTGCAACAAATTTAAGTAGTGGAATGCACATTAGTGCAATGGGAGAAACATTTCACCGCAAAAAAGGTTATACAATGCCACACACGGCCAACAATATCGAATGTCCCGAATACTTACTTAAAATACAAACTCTTAACAAAAAGGCAGAAAAGGCAACACAAGAATACAATATCCAAGAACAGGACTTCCAGGCCCTAAAAGCGGTAAATAATAAAAATGTAGTCTTATAGCACGGGCGGACGCATACCTGTGCCAACCCTGGGTGGGTAGGTAAGAATTTAAAAGATGTTTATCTACTAATGCAGATTAGAAAATAAATCCTTTAATGAAGTAAATTTCAAGACGATATATTTTGAGACCAGACTATACCTGAAAACATCAAAGAATCCATAAGAAACAGAAACAATATTTGAAGACAGTGGTAACGAATCGGAGGCTATCACGAATACAATTTTGAACGAACTACACAAATTAATAAAAAAACGAGAATGCGAGCTTACAAAATCGTAAATAGACTAATATGCTACAATCCTTATCGCATCGATATAAGACTTTCTTTGGCAATTAACTAAGGCAATGAAAACTTCGAAATCCATCATTCCTACTTTGCACTACAAACAAAAGCAAGACGGAACAAATTGTATTCCCGAAAAAATTCATGAATAATAATATTTATTTCATACTGACTAGTAATCTGTGTTTTACCAGACTCATATGAGTCTGGTAAATCGTATTTATTTCATACTGACTAGTAATCTGTGTAAATCGTATTTACCGTACTATAAACTGTATTTACCGTACTAGAAATTTTGTATCCGAATACAAAGGTTGCCATGGCAACATACAGTGACATACCTTTGGAAACGTCAAATTTTATATAAAGTTAATAGAAAAACTCTTAAGAAATGAAAGACTGAATCACAATTTTGTTAGCAACGGTTTCCAGCAATTGTTTAATTTGTTGATATTGCATGATACTGTAAAGTTTCATTTTTCGGACTGAAATGAGTCCGGAAAATCAAAGAATGTGACACAGGATGAAATAAAATGTTTTACAATATTTGTACGTTAAATCAGATTACGTTACTCGTTTCGAAATTCCTGCCTCAGCTACGCTTCGGCAGTAAACATCTCACTTGTTAACGTAAACCTTGATTTACCATACTCATATGTAAATAACTATTATTTCATACTGACTAGTAATCTGTGTTTTACCAGACTCATACGAGTCTGGTAAATGAAACTTTACCGTACTAATTTTGTACCCGAATACAAAGGTTGCCATAGCAACATAAAGTGACATGACTTTGGAAACGTCAAATTTTATATAAAGTTAATAGAAAAACTCAAGAAATGAATCTATGGCCAGTATGAAATAAAATGTTTTACATTATTTGTACGTTAAATCAGATTACGTTACTCGTTTCGAAATTCTTGCCTCAGCTAAACATCTCACTCGTTAACGTAAACCTTGATTTACCGTACTCATATGTAAATAACTATTACCGTACTATAAATTTTGTATCCGAATACAAAGGTTGCCATAGCAACATAAAGTGACATAACTTTGGAAACGTCAAATTTTATATAAATTTAATAGAAAAACTCTTCAGAAATGAATCTATGGCCAGTATGAAATAAAATGTTTTACAGTATTTGTACGTTAAATCAGATTACGTTACTCGTTTCGAAATTCCTGCCTCAGCTACGCTTCGGCAATAAAGATCTCACTTGTTAACGTAAACCTTGATTTATCATACTCATATGTAAATAACTATTATTTCATACTGACTAGTAATCTGTGTTTTACCAGACTCATACGAGTCTGGTAAATGAAACTTTACCGTACTAATTTTGTACCCGAATACAAAGGTTGCCATAGCAACATAAAGTGACATGACTTTGGAAACGTCAAATTTTATATAAAGTTAATAGAAAAACTCTTAAGAAATGAATCTATGGCCAGTATGAAATAAAATGTTTTACATTATTTGTACGTTAAATCAGATTACGTTACTCGTTTCGAAATTCTTGCCTCAGCTAAACATCTCACTCGTTAACGTAAACCTTGATTTACCGTACTCATATGTAAATAACTATTACCGTACTATAAATTTTGTATCCGAATACAAAGGTTGCCATAGCAACATAAAGTGACATAACTTTGGAAACGTCAAATTTTATATAAATTTAATAGAAAAACTCTTCAGAAATGAATCTATGGCCAGTATGAAATAAAATGTTTTACAGTATTTGTACGTTAAATCAGATTACGTTACTCGTTTCGAAATTCCTGCCTCAGCTACGCTTCGGCAATAAAGATCTCACTTGTTAACGTAAACCTTGATTTATCATACTCATATGTAAATAACTATTCACTCCATGTAATGAAGTCCTAAAAATACGGTAAAATACTTCGTATAACACTTGATTCCAGATTAAACTACAAGGCGCACGTTGCAAAAACATTGCAAAAGGCATACACAATTATGAAGATGATATATCCAATAATGAAAAACCCATCAACTTCCTAAGGAAACAAAAAGGTTAATACATACGGCAATATTAAGGGCAATTCTAACTTATAATCCCAGCGTGGTTTAACGCCAGTAATTCCAAATACAAAAACTTCAACTCCCTTGAATAAATGCCCGAGAATAATAACGAACTCTGACAGATACACCAACATACAATATTTACATGAACTTGCTGAAATAAAAACTTTAAGAAATCACATAAACAAACATGCGCAAAGATTTTACAAAACCCAATTAAAGTATAGTCGCCGGCAAGCATCACGAAAATTCGATCACACAACGTAGAAAATCCGAAAATCACACAACGAACCAGAATAAAAAACGGCATATAAAAAAGACACACAACAAATGTTTGAAACAGGTTTGACAAAACAACCTTCAAATCAATAGAAATTGCCTTACGCCACCATGGCATAATAGAGGTCGTACGTGGCTGGATTGTGCAACTGATGAAACTCAAAGCGGTGCACATCAGCGTCGGCGACAAAACACTAAGGTGCACAGTAGTGAGAATATGTCCCCAAGGTGGGGCGCTGTCACCACTTCTGTGGAGCATAACTGTAAACAGCCTCCTCTGTCGCCTTAACGACAACGGCTACTACACCTTAGGTTATGCGGATGATCTATCCATCCTAATAACCGGCAAATTTATGGGTACTCTGTCCAGTCTGATGCAATCAGCTCTCAGAGTAACCGAAGACTGGTGCAAGGAACACTCCCTGTCCATAAACCCGACAAAAACGGAGCTCTACTCTTCCGAAAACATCTCCAGTTTTCAGGGTCAGTGAAGTATCTAGGTATTACACTTGACAATAAAGTGAACTGGAGCAAGCACATCCAGTTTAAAGTGGAGAAAGCAAACAAGGCGTTTTGACAATGTCGCCCCGCTATCGGAAGACTTTGGGGCACATCCCCAAAGGCTATCCTGTGGTTGTACACCGCCGTGATAAGACCCATGTTCTGTTATGGAGCAATTGTCTGGTGGCCTAGAACCAGACTATCCACAACCAAAGCACTGTTCAACCATGTGCAAAGACTAGCGTGCCTTGCGTGCACGGGCGCAATACGAACAACCCCTACAGCCGTCATGGAAGTCACACTGGCAGCCTTGCGTCTGAGAAATAAGGGGTTGTTGAACAGAAAAGACACTGAGGTGGGTCACTCTCGAATTCTGGGCGAGGCAGTCAAGCGACTACCTATACTAGAAGGACGATCTGACTCACTCATCCCTCGATTTATACTAGGGAAAAACTACCACATTTTCTTTGATGTGGAAGTGGCATCCCAACCAGACATATCCATCTTCACGGATGGATCTAAAACAATGAAAGGAACAGGTACCTTCTGCGGACGAACTGAACTTTCATCTCACCCAACCACTAGGCAAAATCTCGACTGTCTTTCAGGCAGAACTAGCAGGCATAACGCTAAGTGCAAAAACACTTCTCCAGTGACAGCAGAGCGGCTCTGCAGGCACTAGATCAATACAAATTCACCAAGTACTAGAGCAAGTAACTAACAGCAATACCCTCGAGCTTGTATGGATTAAAGGGCATGCTGGAATCATAGGCAATGAAAAAGCCGAGTTAGCCCGACTGGCCTCAAAACAACCGTTTTATGGACCAGAGCCGGCTCTTCCACTTACAGTATCAACTGTAAACAACTTAATAACCCAAGACCCCTTAATAACACAGGTCTAGGTGGAACTTGATGTTAGACTGCCGCCACGCGAGAGAGGCCTTCAGAGGACCATCTCATAGCCTGGTGCGCTTCTGTACAGGGCTATCCAGAGGAAACCTGCGGCTACTTTCTGGACACTGTAAACTTAACAAGCACATGCACCGCATGGGCCTGGTAGATTCACCATCCTGTAGAAGATGCTACACAGGCGACGAGACGGGGCAACAAATACTGTGTGAATGTGTCAAATTAAGACGATTCATGTTGGGAGAATCCGGGCCGGACATTGGTAAGATTAGAGCCGCTTCCCCGTCCAGCATCCTCAGGTTTATCTCACGTGTGGGATGGCTTGAGTGACGTTGTGGGGTCGAACGACTCTAATCAGGGAGGTAGCACAAAGGGCCCGAATAGATGGCCTATGTGCGCGTGGGCTTTCCCACCTTCCCATCGAAATCCAGAATCCAGGTCTCTGAATAGACAGATTTCTCGAAAGGTCCATATCATGTTATTTATTGTTGCCTATTGTGAGAGAAAAAATGTGGGCGAATTTCCATTATTTGTTAAAGAAGTCATGTATTGTTGCAAAGTCATAGCATAGCCTTACGACCCTTCTAATCTTGTTGTGAAAACGCATATTTTGATCAAGGAACCCAAACTTTTCTTAAGACATAGTCGAACGAAAAACTTTGGTGGCGAAACCATCTGTTCAAAAAAGGTCATCTACATTAATTTGATTTCATTATTTTCAGCAGCCTATATAAACTAGTCCATGCCCTTACTTCATCAATATCTGTTGCTTTTCCTTTCTTGGAGCACTTTTGCATTATTTTTTCGGACTCCAAAAGTTTTTTTCAGTGTACATATCTCTATAGTAAAATTCGACTTGGACCTTTCCAGAGGGTTATTTCAGGATATCACGACGTAAAAGGTCAAACTTGCCCTATCCACTTTTCTGATCGCACATCCTACTTTACAGTAACTTACTGTAACTAGACTTCAAAAATTACGTTACACGTGAGCACTGTCTAAGAAGGGTAAATAAAATACGGACATCGATTGGTACAAGAAATCAGCACACAGCCGGCGAGGTATATTAACGTATGTGCGTTACTCTACATGGAAAAATATATATCTCTCTCTATTTCTTTAATATTAAATTAGTGTCATTATCCTTATGAATTTACGTAAATTAAACCAATATCTCGAAATTAGAGTTCACCCCTCTCACCGACACTAAATAGAGTCTAAATCCGTTGCACAGTTATCTTAACGTTTTGTTTCTTACCTGGCACTTATAAGTTGCAATTTTTGTTCATAATTACTTTTTTTATACTATGTTTTGTAAACAAAAGATAATTAAGAAAGTTTGCGAGTTTCTTAATTATCTATACAATCTCGTTTTTTAAATTGCTTGTACACAAATGCAAGGTTACTACAAATTATTTCTTCGATTTCATATTTTGAGAACAATGGAATGTATTGAAGGAAGTTAAAAAGAGCATCTCTTAAAAGTTAAAATTTAAAATAAATATGGGAAGAGTTGCTGTTTTAGGTGAATGGCTTCACTATTATACGAAAGCGTAGAAGGGCCACAGGAAATATTTTATTTCGCACCTTTGATGTAAGGACGGAATCGTTCGATTGCCCATAGAATTTGCCAGACATACTGTTTTAGTTACACTGAAATTTCGCTCGTTTCTAGCAAATGAACGGCTGATAAAGGAAACGACTTTTTCCCATCCTGATGTATCTGGGCTAATACGGCGCCTGGACCCACATTTGATGCATCGCATTGTATCACAAATGGCAGAGTGAAATCTGGACAAGTCAAGACCGGAGCCGAGACTAGATATTCCTTTGTAATGCGGAAGGAGGTATATTTTTAGTATCGCGCTTACTTTCTCCTGGTCGACATGTAGGCCGGGAATGGCCCATTTGGACGCGACCGTTTGAACGCAGGGACGTTTGAACGCAGGGACTTTTGAACGCAGGGACGTTTGAACGCAGAGACGTTTGAACGCAGGGACTTTTGAACGCAGGGACGTTTGAACGCAGAGACCTTCGAACACAAAATTTAAAATTTTTTTAAACTATTACCGTTTAAGTTTAGTTTAGAACACATTAACAAAAACTGAGAACCTGTAAATATGTGTTAAAAGTTTGTGTATTTATATATCGCCGTTCCGGTGAAACAATGACCTAACTGTATATAAATAGATTGTCAGGAAAGAGGAAAACAAGTTATTGTTTTTTTGCAATTAAGTTTTAGAGAATTGAATAGATGTCATTTCTAATGCTTATAATGGAAATGACAGTTAAATATGAATAGTTTTGATTGATATAAATCCGAGTTAGGTAGTGTTTGTAATATACGATGATTTTGTAATTAGGTCATTGTTTTTCCAATAAATGTAGAAATAAAATCCACCACTTTTGACAATATTTTATAAGTATAAAACGAACATTCACAGAAAATGAAACTCATCTAAAAAAAAATCAACATTCATGAGTTCAAAATATTAAAACAACTATTTCTCTTCTCTACTCAATGTTTTTTCATAGAGATGGTCTTGATATTTAGTCTCTAAGGTTTGCTTATCAATATCAGTGGAGTTTTTGTAGGTTTCGCAGAGATCGCATTGATCCTTTTTCGGAATAAAAAATCCGATATTGTATTCTGAGTTAAATATTCGCGCATACATATCATAAGTAGCGGATGTTTTTTGAGCAGAAAGTCTTTCGCTTGAATAATTCCGATGTAGTTCAGAAATAGATAAACCACCATCTATGAATTACCTTGTAGTGTCTTTGCGGAGATAATGGCTCTCTACTCTTGGAATGGAATTGATATGGTCCCGGACTGATTGTACTACTTCTTCATCTGTCTTTGTTGTGCTTTCCTCTCTTATCTTCCAGCACAATTCCGTTACCTGATGCTCTTGACTCGATAACGGTTCGGATCGTCCTTTCTGTTATTCCAAGAGTATTAATTAGTAATGTTTTGCATACTCGGGTCTTTTCTCCATTTATGATAAAATAAAAAGCACAGTTTGGTTTCCGAGGCAATCCAGATGTGATACGTCTATATTTAAGTTGGAGTGGTTCAATACAGGAACCCAAGAAATCACGCTGCCTCTGCAACGAAGCCATATCCCAGTAGTCTTTGAAAATCTGAGCTCTATACTCTTCAGAAACCTTATTTGAACATGATAGTATACATTTCTCCAAACAAGGTGGCCCCATCTTTTTTGCCTGCATCACTTTTCCTGTTCTCGATACGTAGCTCTTTCCGCTGTTCCTTAATCTTTTAGCTTTTACTCTTGACCAATTTTCAATTTTTCTTAACCTTTTTTTGCCTTTTTTACCACTTAAGGAATTCTCATCACATTCTAAGACTTCTGAAGTGTTACCGAGCTCTTGAAGAACAATTCTTTTATTGACTGATTCAGAAGATTTTGATGAGCAGCTTGAGGCGTCGTCACTACCTGAATACTCATAATTGTCACTCGAATCTGCTGAAAAGTCCTCTGAGCTTTGTGAACTCATCTCGTTGCATGTATTTTTAAGAACTTTTCTTATTCTAAGTTTTGTTGCGTTCTCATTCTGTACAACATAATTAACTACACCCGAACATTCAGGCATTTCATGAATATGTTGTTGATCTGTTTGATGTTCATTTGTTGGGCTCTCATTTTGTATACCATTATTAGAAATATTACTAATTACTTTAGAATCAGGATTCTCAACAATATCTTTTTGATCACCTTGATTTTCTTTTAAAGAACGAGCAAGATTTACCAACTTTTGAGCTCTTGAACTCATCGTTTCTGTAGCAAAGTAAAACATCAAGTCACAGATGAGAAGTTTTTAACATGAAATTTATGTGGTAATCGACCACTCATAATAAAATCGAAATATTATGTACTTATACAGTAAAATTATAATAAATGAACAAGATAAAATTTGACGTAATTATAAGTCAACAACCTATACATTCCAGTTAACAATGTCAGAAAGAACATTTACGTCAAATTACAGAAGATTAATATTAGACATTACTGTCATAAAGAACAGTTATCACATCAAAAATTTTAAAATTTTAAATCAAAATGACGTAATGTACACTTACGTCGATATTCTTCCAAACTTGCACTCACAAACAACCACAACGCTGTCCAATTTTACAATTGTGCCGTTCTTCAATTGAAATAGTAACGTCTATTGTGAAGTTTTGCACACAAGAGTGACACAACTGAACCGTGCGTCAATGTTTTTCCGAAAGAAGTGCAGTGAACATTATTATTCGAACAACGACGTAACTGCTATTTAGCGGCCGGGAGATGTACTACATTTACGTCGATGTTTTACCTAATAGATTCGTTTATTTAGACACTTATAACCTCGTTAACTCAATTTGTCATAATTTTGCAGTTGCGTCATTGTTTCACCGGAACGGCGATATTTAGAAAAGAAAAGAAAAAAAGAAGACCATTGTAAAAACCTTCGTGTGAGGGCGGACCTCTGTGTACATGGGGGCGAAGCATATTGAATCGTTGTTAGGACCTCTTAAGTTTTTTTTTTAAAACAGGTTCGCGTAGCGAACCTGCCACCTAAAAATACTTTTAATGTTAAGACGTAGGTCTTTTTTTGACCTAATAATAATCAATTAATTAGTGGATTTTAAGGGATGTGGACAAAAGAATTAATGGATTTTGAGGGCGGTGGACGAATGAATTAGTGGACGTAGCGGCCAGTGGACGAAATGGAATGGATGAAACGTCACACAATCGATTTTTATAATGTAACAAGTAAAACGCTTACCTACCTAATATATAAGAAAATGTCAAGAATATAATAAAATAGTAAGATAGCACTTCCTAAATAGAATTTTGGCTTTCTCGCGAAAGTTCGACGATCTAACTGTAAGTCTTTAACACAAACAATCATTTTAGACTACATATTTACAAGTGCTCAGTTTTTGGTAATGTGTTCTAAACTAAACTTAAATGGTAATACTTTAAAAAATAATTTAAATTTTGTGTTCGAAGGTCTTTGCGTTCAAACGTCCCTGCGTTCAAACATCCCTGCGTTCAAATGACCTGCGTTCAAACGTCCTTGCGTTCAACCGTCTCTGCGTTCAAACGGTCGCGTTCAAACGGTCGCGTCCAAACGTCCTAGACCCATGTAGGCCGTTAGCGTTTACTACGTAACCAAGGTATTTCAGCTCGTGTCTGCAGAATATGCATTTATCTCTATTAATTGTTAATCCCGCTGATTTTAGGCGATTGATTACGTCTTGAATTAATGAGAGGTGTTTATCGAACTCTTCTGATAGTATAATGATGTCGTCCATGTATACGAAAACGAATGGTTCGAGATCATGCGTGATGACTCTATCTATGAACCTTTGCCAAGTTGCTGGTGAATTGGATAGACCAAATGGGAGTCTGGTGAATTGAAATAAGCTCCTATTGGGGACAGTGAAGGCCGTGAACTGCTTGGACCCCTCTTCTAGTGGTATCTGGTAGAAGGCTGATTTAATATCAATGCTGATGAGATATTTGGCATTTCTAAGTTTATCTAAAGTTGCGGTGACCTGTGGGAGCGGGTAAGCATAACTAACAGTGACCTTATTCAGTTTTGTGTAATCGACACAGAACCTGTAAGAATTATCGTTCTTCTTAACTAGCAATATGGGTGAGGCCCATGGTGATTGTGAGGGTTCAACTATTCCCTCCTGGATCAGTTTATCCAGTTCGCTGTCGATGTGTTTCTGGACTATCAAACTCACTGGGTAATATTGCTGCTTTATCGGAGTGGAATCAGTCACAATACAGTGTTTTATTAAGCGTGTACATCCTATATTATTTGGTATATCAGAAAAAATGTCGTTGAGGAGTTTATCCAACTATAACTGTCGCTGACTCTCTAAGGAATTGTATGGTTCCAAATAAGACTTCGTCTCTGTATTATCGATTCTGAACTTCCACTCGTTTTCATTTAGATTCGACACGATTTCCATCAACCTCCAGAAATATGCTTCTAATATCAAGGTATGACTTAAAGTCGGAATGATCAGAATGTCTATAATCTTTACTCTATCTTTTAATTTAAGGCTTCAGCATTTGCTACCTTAACTTCATCAATGCCGGAATTATCAATTGGCATATATAGTGTCTGAAGTATTTGCCATTCTGGCTTGCCAATAATGGTGTTCGATGTGCCTGAATCCAATAAGCTGGTTTATCCCCAGGATTGATACTTCGAGGTAAGGTCTATTACCTTTATTGTAATGTGACAGGATAAATTCTAGTATGCGTTTTGTTTTAGCGAAATGTGTGGTCGTGGAGTTATTGGTCGTTGTTAAGGCAATTTGCCGACCGCAACAGGATAAATTCTAGTATGCGTTTTGTTTTAGCGAAATGTGTGGTCGTGGAGTTATTGGTCGTTGTTAAGGCAATTTGCCGACCGCAAAATGCCTTATTATTTAGTTTTTTGAATTTGCATTACATGCTGGACATGTTCGCACCGTAAAATTTGGTCTCTTACATCTATAACAATACAGTTTGGTAAGGTTTCGACAATTAGCCGCAATATGGCCGAAATTGTTACATCCAAAGCATTTGACACTATGGGATCTGACCCTATTGATATTATCAGATGAGATTTCATCTATGGCGCCTGTGGATGGTTCTGAATAGATACAAGCTAAATCTCGTTCTAAAGTGTGTTTAGATTTTGGAGGTGGTGGTGCATATTCATTTACTGCAGCCCTATTATCCTCCTGAACTGCTATTATCGATTTCTAATAAGTCTAAATCTAATATTGTTGACTAGTTACTCGCACGACGCGACGTTGCGCTTTCATTTTACCTTCTACGTCGGATTTTTGGTTTAAAATTAGTAGAACAGAGACACCTCAACTTTCTCTTTTTGCCCACGTGGGCGGGGTCATTTGACCTTGAGGCTTTCCAAGGCCACGTGGATGCCCTTGAAAACTGATCTTCAAATTTGACCTTGGGCATTTCCAAGGCCACGACCTCGAGATTTGACCTTGAAGTTTGGCCTTGGGGTTGACCTCGGGAATTTCCTGGATGCTGGATGGCTTTTCTGGATGCTGGATGCCCTTTTGGTTTTTCTTAATGCCTTTTTGGCTTTTCGGGTTTCTTAATGCCTTTTTGCCTTTTCCGGATCCTGAATGCCTTTTTGGCTTTTCTGGATATTTTTCTTAACGCCTTTTTGCCTTTCCCGGATGATGTCCTGTCCGCCCTTTTGGCTTCTTCCGCCATCTTGGATTTTGACGTCACTAACCCCACTATAGGCCCACGTGGGGGGGCGTGTTTTTTATCCTTAGGGCTGATTCTGGATGACGTAATTTATTTTTAGGGATGATTCTGGATGCTGGATGGCTTTTCTGGATGCCCTTTTGGTTTTTGGTTTCTTAATGCCCTTTTGGTTTTTCTCTTTTCTTAATGCCTTTTTGGTTTTTCTTGGATGATTTCCTGAATGCCTTTTTGCCTTTTCTGGATATTTTTCTTAACGCCTTTTTGCCTTTCCCGGATGATTTCCTGAATGCCCTTTTGGTTTTTCTGTTTTCTTAATGCCTTTTTGGCTTTTCTGGATGAGTTTCTGAATGTCTTTTTAGCTTTTCTGGATATTTTTCTTAACGCCTTTTTGCCTTTCCCGGATGATTTCCTGAATGCCTTTTTTGGCTTTTCTGGATTCTGAACTTTGCTCAAGGTCCACGTAGAGGGCAGCGTTTTGACCTTGAAATTTGCTTCTGAACTCTGCGCATGCCCCACGTGAGGGCGCTGTTTGGGCATCGAGATTTGGTTCTGAACTTTGCTAAGGTAGATTTCGTTCTGAACTTCGCTATCATTGGAATTTCCAGGACTGATTACGTCATTGGGTAAAAGATTATGTAAATATGTGCAATTGATTTGTCGGCCATTGTTGTTATTTTTATGGTAATTTTGAATTTTTTAGTCATTTTGTGGCGGCAAATTTGATTTTTCGTTTTAATTACGCAATTTGAGATTTGATTAAATGAATAAGATGCTGTAGTGTCCGTTTAGATACGACTAGCAATTTGAGATTTGTTTAAATAAGATGCATTGAGATTTGCTTAAATAAGATGTTGTTAGTGTAATTATGTATGAGGATTTTTAATTACCTACGGAATTAGAAATTTGATTAAATAAATAAAATATTCTGTACTGTCCTTTTAGATACGAATATATTGAGATTAAGTTCTGTAATGTATTGTTGTATTAGCAAAAAATGAGTGTTTCATTTCGGAGATTTTATGTAACTTAGGTGTATAATTTAGAGAACAGTATGAAAATGTTCAATTTCGTAATAACGATATAATTTGTTATGCCTAAGGGCAGGAATTGTTTACATGCAATAAGGTCTAAGGCTAGAAAAATATTTATTAGATTTGATTAAATAAATAAATCATTTAATGTCTTTTGGTTTCGGATGTATTTACAGACATGTATTTCTGTTTTTCAACTTGCACAATTTAGAGACAAATAGACAAAAAGAATTTATTTTGCTAAAAAAGTCTTCAAAATTGGTATTAGGTACTTCAATACGAAAAATTGGTCCAATTATCACAAAAGAAAACAAGGTATCTTTTAAAGAAAGCATAAATTTACTGTAGTATTATCAGAGATGTCATAAAATACGACTAAACACATCCTTTGATTTTAGCGATTCATTAAACAGTGTAGGTACGTGTATGACTCATTTCGGTCTGTATTTGCAAATTTTTGTTTGTCAAATTGTATTGTTCACGTAGGTACCTACGATGCGTTATTTTTATTTCTATCTCTCTCTATCATTATCTCTTGTATACATTACATTAATGAGCTTAATCAAAATTACTAAATTTGTACCATTATAAAGGCCTTTTTGGTCTTTCTGGATGACTTCCTCAATGCCCTTTTGACTTTCCTGGATGTCCCCTTTGGATAACGTCCTTTTGGCTTTCTGGATACCTTTTGGCTTTCCTGGATGTTTTTCTTAATGCCTTTTTGGCTTTTCTGGATAATTTTCTGAATACCTTTTTGGCTTTCCCAGATGATTTCCTGAATGTCTTTTTGGCTTTTCTGGATGCCCTTCTGTTGCAAAACATTTTATGCTTTTGTATACACTTTGTCATTTTTAAAACAAAAACATCTTATCTCCTGAATTAGTTTTCTTAGAAGTATGTCCACGAATCAAAACTAAGAAACAAAAATACTTAAGTCGGAATCTATTTCTATTTTCACCTTAAATTGCGAAATGTTTGGAATTCTTTATGTTGTTGCATACTCCCTTTTTCTGAAAATGTTCTGAGAAAACAATTTTTTAAAGTGTCTTGATCAGCCATTTTTTGTAAACAATGTTCGGTGCGCACGACAATATTTACGTTGCGCACAACATAATTTACGGTGCGCACAACATAATTTATGGTGCGCACAACATAATTTACGGTGCGCACAACAATATTTTCGGTGCGCACAACAATATTTACGGTGCGCACAACATAATTTATGGTGCGCACGACAATATTTTCGGTGCGCACAACACCATTTACGGTGCGCAACACCAAATTTTCGGCGTGCACGATTAGCCATTTTACTTTTGGTGGGAATTTTGATTTTTGCAGTCATTTTGGTTTTGTCGGTCATATTTAATGGGCAAGCAAGCTGCATACGTGAACTTTGGAAAGAAATACAAGATTTAAACTATAAACAATTGTTGTATCAATCAATCAATTGAAAGAGGCACATTATGGTAAGCGCGTGTGGCCAATACAAATTTCCGATGTTCGTTTTCTAATAGTGGAGTAGATAAGTAATGCCGCTACTAACTCAATTTCTATTGTTTTCTCGTTCAAGGTCATGTCGGCAAGACGTTTCCGGTTCGCCTAACTCAATTTCTATTGTTTTCTTGTCAAGGTCACTTCTATGTGCGCTACTAACTCAATTTCTATTGTTTTCTTGCTCAAGGTCGGGTATTCCTCGGGCTCTATTAGGTGTTTTCTTTTTGCATTTTGTGGCACACTTAAATCACCTCTGTCAATACACACCATTCGTTTTATAAAAATAATTTGACTCAGTTCTCAATAACCCTATTCGTTTTAAAAGCTTTACTTAAGTTTTATATTAACCTGAGGCAGAAATGTCTGCATGACGCAAGGTGCTTCAATCACGTGATAATTGTGCATTTGCCTAACCCTGTGGCGATGCAAAAAGAAATCACCTATTGTCTTCCTGATCGGTGTTTCCGGTTGGAAACTTGGCTGCTTCCGGTTATGAACTTGGGTAGGCGTTTCCGGTTATGAACTTGGCTATTTCCGGTGGGTAACTTGGATAGCCGCTTCCGGTTATGAACTTGGCTAGGCGCTTATACCTGAAGCGGACTTGAGTCAGATTCCTGACAACCGTCTCTCACACTTCGAGCAAATTCAGAAGCTGCAGCAACATTTTGGGCTAGGTGGTCTCTAGAATATGTAGCAGAATTACAGCAGCGAGTCAAGTGGCGTAAGAACTACGAGAACTTAAAGATTGGTGACCTGGTGATCATAAAAGAGGACAACTTGCCCCCTTGCAAGTGGCTAATGGGACGAGTAAACAACCTGCATCCAGGGAAGGATGGAATTGCGAGAGTCGCCACTATCAAGACCAAGAAAGGGCTCATCAAACGTTCCTTTGCCAAGATTTGTCCATTACCAACGAGCGATTTGTGACATTGTGAGTGTTTCGAAAGCGGTTGCTTTCAAGGTGGGGGGCAATGTTGGGTTTTTAACAGTGTGCAAAAAATATGTCCTTGTTCCTCCCACCTCGGGCTTCGAGTGCGGAGTGTGTAATGACTCAGTAATGAGCATGATTGCGGTAGTGACGTTTTTACCAAGCTAGCTTTCGTTACGCGTTGTGTGCTCACATAGCAACGCCATTGTTTTTTCTTATGTAGTCTTAAGTTAAAAATGCTTATTATAAAACATGTACAGATTTTAAACGATTTTACAAGAATGTACGAAGCTTGAGTTTTGTGTGTAACCTGGTTAAGTAAAATAAAAGGTTAAAACGTTAGCGGTGATGAATACAGTCCACTACCAAAAGAAACAAAATATCAATCAATTATAATCAAACAGTATAAGTATAATTTTTTATTTAAAAAAATTTAAAAAATATAAATATATTTCTAGAGACTTTTTTGGATATGCCAGCTTGCCGAATTTCATGAAAAAAAAATATGCGAGTAGCCCAATCATCATAATAACTGAAATTAAAAAAAATTGTTAGATTAATTATTAAATTATTAGAATGATAATAATAATAATAAGTAGCCGCTAATATGGCAAGCCGTTTTAGTTTTTATTATACCTTAAACATAGGTACATCTCATTTTATGGGAATCTTTGGTCAAGTATTTTAGATAAGGAAAATTTGTCAATTTGAATTACCTATCCTTAACCAAAACTGCATTTTTATGTAGATTTTTCAACTCACAATACTATCCTCACTCACTATGGCTCGTGAATATACAATGTATTGCTCGTTGAAAAATCAGTCCCTTTCATCACCTGTATTGTAATATACTATTGTTAAAAATTGCACAAATTAAGATTGTTCATTTCTCTTCTATGTAACACTCACTACAAGCAAAAATATGTGTACGATGTAAAAAAAACATTATTACCCACAAAGATTATTTAAGTTTCGAGTCGAACTCCTTACAATAAATTTAACATGCATTCGATACTAAAAGTAAATAAAAAATCGCAATGCGATGCACACAGTCCATTCGTGTCAGATTGATTGAGGCAACGCAACTCCAAATATATTTTGATAAGGATTTTATCAATGCAATAGAAGTGAATGTGGGGGAATGGAAACAATTACATACATAGATATAAAATAATTTTTTTTTTTACACAAATGTACAAATACTACATGGGACCATAATTTTTGGGAAATTCAGTGCACTGTACTCAATAGCATATGGTGACATCCCCGCTAGATTACCTGTTCCCAATTAACATCAATACGACTGCTTCATTTTTAGAAAAATGAACATATTCTAATAATATATAGGTAATAATAATATACTTACCACATCCCCACTTCCATCCTACATTGCGTCGATATCTAGAAGCAAAAAGGATTGTAAATCGTATGTTTTTATATGTTTCTAATTAAAAGGTAAATGGCCTCTCTCTTGACGTGAATTGGTAATAGTACATTAGAAACAAGTTTGATAAGAGAAGCTATATATTATCGCAAGAGTTCAAGTTTATACTATTCTATCCTTGTACTATTCTTGTTTCGTGTTTATATGACCTTCACAATTGAACTGTCCTTGCGATGCAATTTCTACATACCGGGATGATACACCTGTTCTTAACGCTTTACAACAATTATTTTTAATTTGCAAGCAATCGTTGCCCCGTTGAACTGTCTCCTTGCGATGCAATTTCTACCTACATATAGCAGGGTGATACAACTATTATAGCTTGAAATTGCAATACTAACTAGCATTTAGAATCGTGATAGCAGGTTTGTGGTGGGGGAACGAAAACACAACAATTTGTTGTTATCGTTTATTGTTTATGCTTGATAGATGTGGTACATCATGTAGCATATAGGCATGAATCCATGGTTTGGGGTCACACTCACAAAGGGGTTGATTCAATAAATAAAACAAGGACTACCTCCCCTTAACCAATGAAATTTAATGATGAAAAATTGTTATGTTTTTAATAAAGCACCCAGTGAAGGCAAATCTGGCAGGTGGTAAAATTTTGATATGTACGTGTAGTCGAGATTTCAGATTTGGCGTCTATACAAAGCAGTAAAGCACTTATCCGCTCATTAATACAGAATACTAAATGCAGGAATGAAGAATTGTGTGAATGAACTGTCGCTGATAAAGTAAAAGAATTTGCGTACGTCGGCATTCGCATATTTTCTTTGACTGTTACAAGCTATTTTTAGTTCCATAATAAGTATTGTTTCGTGGGAAAGATATTTAAAGAGTAATTTAGGTAGGTACCACTTATGTACTCAATTGCTAAACTGAGACTTTAATTTCTTCCCTATAGGTAGTAAGCGGTAACTGAATATTGTTATAAATAAGTACGCAGAATCTCCACATTTTTAATTCCTTACAGGCTTACACTATTAAATTACTTCCATAGAAAAGACTCTTTTACTCAGTATCCTACTGATGTGATTGTCTTTAGATTTTGTTGTACCTAATAATGAATTCGTGTGGGGATGGGGTTATTTAAAATTCAGACGCGCGGCCTCTTTCAATTTCGATAATATTTTTGGGGGTTAATTTCAGGCATATACCGATCAAATTCTGGGTACTTTAATACCGAAACCACTAACGTAAGCGTATCTACCCCACGGATATAAGGAAAGGCGGGGCGGTAAAAGTACACAACTTTTGAAGAAGAGTGCGAAAAGGCATAGTTATTAGTAACACAGATAATTTGTATCTAGCTCGCTGACTTGCAGCCGATTGTGCTTTGTCGTTCGTGTGGCGAAAGTATCAATCAAGAACCCTGTGAACATAGTGATGATGAACGACCACTGCCAGATGCATGGGTAATCGATGAAATGAGAAAGGCGATCGACGAAGGTTACATAATATTGGAAACGTATGAAATATGACAGTACAAAACCGATCAGTATAATAAACACATTAAAACGGGAGTATTATTTAACGAGTATATTAATAAATTTGTGGGTATTAAACAGCAAAGTTTAGGATGGCCGCATTATTGTGACGCACCAGAGAAAAAGAATAATTACGTCAAAGAATATTTCGTTTTGGGGAAAGCAAGGACAACGTGAGAACCAAAGTAAGACCAATATAGTAAGAGAATCTGGAGAATTCTATAATATGATGACTAACCCTTCAATTAACATTAATTCGGTTTTACCGATTAATGAAGAGACTCTACTCGTTAACTGGGAATCAAAAGAAGAAGCTTACAGCTCCCCTGGCAACGGTAAATGTTGTACTTGCAGCGTATACGACAGTCCAGCCACGGTTAAAATTGTACGAATATTTGGAAAGATTGGAAGATAGGGTCATCTATTACGATACAGACTCTATAATTTACGTATCAGCTCCGGGGAAGTACGATCCACCACTCGGTCAATTCTTGGGAGAGTTAACAGATGAGTTAGAAAAGGAAGGTGCCGTCAGTTACATAAAAGAATTTGTATCGGGCGGTCCAAAAAATTTATGCATATAAGACATGGTCTAGCTCTAAAGAATGTGAGTGACGGTATGTAAAGTTAAAGGGTTATCTTTAACATATAAAACTCCACAAATTATTAACTTCGACAAAATAATGAAAATGGTCTTAGAAGATGAAGAAACAGAAGCCATTCCGATAACATCTAAACTTATAAAGCGCACATCTGAACATATAATGTATTAACAATCAACACCACTAAACTCTACCGTACAAACTCCACAAAGAGACGCTTTTATACCGACGGTTCTTCATATCCGTATGGGTTTAAGAAGCATAAACAAAATATAACATAGGAACATGTATAAATATGTAAAGCTAATTATAATTCTTGTAACTTATATGTACTATAATTTGTATGTCACTAATATAGTTTATTGTTTAAATAAGTATTTAATTACGTCACAAATGTAATATATTCTGTAAATAAATATATATACATACGTTATTAGCTTTTATGTCTATCGAATGGTTGCATAATGATTGGCCCTCGGCTAATAGATAAACTTCCAGAATAAACATTCAAAAGGATATAATTTACAAATCAGAAATATTCTGCATTCGTTCCTAACATAGCCTTACGACTGTTAAACGTTTATTTGAATTTTTTGGGTTTGGAGAATTTATGGGCATCCATTGTCGCGATTGACGTTTCGTTTCGGGCGGGCCATATTGAATCCAGGTCTCATTATCTGTCACAATAATGTATTTAAAAAAAATCTTCACCACCAGTATCGTAACGGGCAAGAAACACCAATGCTGCAGCCATTCGGCGAGTTTTGTGGTTGGCAGGCAAAATCTGTAGGATCCAGCGAGTGCAAAGTATTCTGTAGTGCACTTTTCAGTAATAATACAGTACAGGGAGGAGCTTGAAACAACACTATTGCTCATAAAACTCGCCATACACGTGACTCATTCTTCGATGAATTTATGCTGCACTATTCCCTTCTACCTGTAAGAAACACAGCCAATGTACAATGCACATTCGACGGGAGAATCTATAGACAGACAATTTTACGTGACTGCACCTCAACAACAACCGACATATTGGGCTTGACATTGACAGTGTCAAAGCGTGTGAAGGGGAAGATGCGCAATAACTTACTGAGCACACCAGCACTCTGTCTCTAATGAAATAACAGCTAAACAGATAACAGCTAAACAGATCTGTTTAGCTGTTACCTGTTTAGCTGTTATCTGTTTGCTGTTACCTGTTTAGCTGTTATCTGTTTGCTGTTACCTGTTATCTGTTTAGCTGTTACCTGTTTAGCTGTTATCTGTTTAGCTGTTATTTCATTAGAGACAGAGTGCTGGTGTGCTCAGTAAGTTATTGCGCATCTTCCCCTTCACACGCTTTGACACTGTCAATGTCAAGCCCAATATGTCGGTTGTTGTTGAGGTGCAGTCACGTAAAATTGTCTGTCTATAGATTCTCCCGTCGAATGTGCATTGTACATTGGCTGTGTTTCTTACAGGTAGAAGGGAATAGTGCAGCATAAATTCATCGAAGAATGAGTCACGTGTATGGCGAGTTTTATGAGCAATAGTGTTGTTTCAAGCTCCTCCCTGTACTGTATTATTACTGAAAAGTGCACTACAGAATACTTTGCACTCGCTGGATCCTACAGATTTTGCCTGCCAACCACAAAACTCGCCGAATGGCTGCAGCATTGGTGTTTCTTGCCCGTTACGATACTGGTGGTGAAGATTTTTTTTAAATACATTATTGTGACAGATAATGAGACCTGGATTCAATATGGCCCGCCCGAAACGAAACGTCAATCGCGACAATGGATGCCAGTAGATAACTAGGGCCGATACTAACTCAAAGTCAATAGAAATGAATGTAGGTCGAACACAAAAAGTTACCGGCCGATCCTAACTCAAAAAGTCACCAGAAAAGTTACTAAACGAATACCGACAAAAGTCCCTAGAAAAGTCACTAGAAAATTCACTAGAAAAGTCACTAGAAAAGTTTTACCGGCCGATCCTAACTCAAAAAGTCACTAGAAAAGTAACCGGCCGATCCTAACTCAACAAGTCGGTGTCCTTGAAAACTGTATGTGTAAAGATTGTGAAACACTTTTCCAGGGATGATTGAAGGTGACATTCACAGCTATAAGGTCAAATTTTATTTTTAGACGCTGAAGATGAGGGGGAAGGGTGAGGATATGGTTTATATAAGGGTTTAGCTCGTAGACTTAATTCATAAAAGGTCAAATAATGAAACCTGTTACATCTTCCGGATCAATAAAAAAGTGTCGGGGATCGCAAAAGAAGCGAATTGAGGAGCTACTAGCCAAAATTAAAAAATTAAAATGGGACATAGAAGTGTTCGAATGCCAACGTCACATCAAAAGAATGTCAATTTAAATTTTGTGTGTACATTTATATTAAACTTGTATAAGGAGACCTTCAGCATCAATAAAAAATAGTGGCGTGGCTCGCAAAAGAAGCGAATTGAGGAGCTACTAACCAAAATTAAAAAATGGCATCGAAATATTCGAATGCCGACACCACATTACACATTAAAAGAATGACAATTTAAATGCGTGGGCGATTAAGAGATTAATTTATATTGAACTTGCTCGATTATAACTTTCTGTGCGGGCAATAAGTGCACCAAACATTTTGTATGCGTTCCGGATCCTTCCTTGCAAGCGAAAGTGATCTGGAATTTTAATTAAGAAAATTGCATTGTATAAGTGTCATGAGATGAGCCCCAAAAAGAGAAAAATTGCTAAAATAATTTAAAAAAAAACAACTAAACTGTTCGAATGTTATCACCGTAGTAAAAGAACAGCAATTTAAATGTGCATATTTGTATAAATGATTAAGAGAGTTCGTATAGCTCGATAATAAAGATGATTTTATTTAAAATGTATGGAAACCTGTGTTTTATTTTTACGTGTTTGTAAGAATGTCAAATTTCCTGTAGGTAACAAATATTTAAATAAACTCAAGAAATGGTAATCGTTCTTATACTGAAAATGTTATAAAAATAGATGGATGCATATTTGGGGGATTAAAATTAGTTTGATTTGTATGATCACAGACAATTAACTAAAATTATTATACAATAATTAGAAAACGCAAGTTTTGTATCCCCCATGAAAGCGGATTTAATACATCCGGGTGCATATATAAATAGATATGTTATCTAGTTACTTTTGCTGAGCAACGTTTTATGCACTCATTCGTATCTCAACTTTATAATATTACGACGAATATACGTTCTTTACTTTAAAATGGAATTTGTAGATGACAATTTTTAAGCATTTCACCTAAAAAAAATATTAATGCAGTGGTAATTTTGGATACAATAATTAGTAACTAGGTACGTACATTTTTATGCGCGAAAAAAATCGCGGTATAATTGTACTACGTATGTTTTGTAACTAAATCCTAATTTGCCAAAATTTTCACTTGAATTCATCCAAAAGCTTTATGTACGTACCCAGTTTAAAATTATTATTATTTACATCCTAAAACCCCCCTAAAAAAAATTTTTTTTAAGAGATCATTTAAAAACACTTTACTTATTCCAACTCCCACAACCCCACCTACACCCCGCCATTTGCGACGTCGCATTACACATCGTCTTCCATCTCTATAAACATCTACTCCGATAGGTCTTTACTTACTTCAAACAACCTACTAATATTTAACTTACTGCGCCAATACCTTATGCAACTTTAAACACAAGTACGCAGTTCGCTTTGCATCACTTCTTCTTCATACTTATTACTATTTTCAGGATATTCCAAATTCACAACTTGATATTGCGGGTAACATTATTTAACTCATTCTTTTAATACCTTTACTACCCCTTTCATATATCTTTAATAACTTTCTCCACCTACCCCACAAATATTTTCTTTTCCAATAACTAAAACCGCCATAATATAGATTTTTTATTTATCATCGTCTTACATTCAACTACAAAAATTACGTTTACTTATTTCATTTTACAATATATATACATATTTACAATTATTTATTTAAAAATCTTATATACATTTCAATAAATGTTAATTCATCCTTAAATTTTTTTTCTTGGGCTCGTGCCACTCCTGCAGCACGCTCAAAACCCTCCGCCTCCGTTCGCGCCTCCTGCACCTTCCTCTTGTACGCAGGAAGCATCTTCTGCAGACACCCCTTGGACGCCTCCACCAACTGGCTTGGGGTTGTGGGTTCTGTGCCCATCCATGGAGTGTCTGCAGGAGGCGTAACTCTTTCGTACATGTCCCGCAACATGTTCATGTCTTTGGCGGCTGCGGGGGCTGCATGTTGACTGCAACAGAAAAAGAATTTTAGATTTATTTTCTTCTTCTTCGTTGAGCGTAAAAATAACTTACTGTGCCTGCACTTCGCCTACTGGCTGTGTTGAATAGTTACTGGAAAAATAAAAAAAAAACATTAATCAAAAAATAAACAGATAAATTGTATTACAATCATTTTAATTAAAGTTCGCAAAGATAACTCACTTCATCTGCTGCTGCTGCTGCTGACCCCGCGGCGGTATCTGAATCTCAAATAACGGATAATCCCTATAACCGATAAATAAATTGTATTAGTATGGATATCATTGGAAATTCAAATAACTTACGTTATTTGAGGGAGGAGGAGTTGGGGTGGCCTTTGCTCTAATGTAGGGTCGCTTAAATGAGGCGTTGGTATGACTCTGAAATGAATAATAAATTAATATACGATTAGCTATTTCTATTTGCATAAAAAATTAATTGTGTACTATTTACCTTTGCGGGGCATAAACGTGGTGGGTGCCCGAATTCTCCTGTTCGAGATGATCCAACAGATCGTGTATATCCCCCAAGTGAGACATTGACGCTGTTCTGTAATCAAAAAGAAACACATGACGCAAAAAAAATTTAGCAGGATACCTTGCTGTAAATAAGTAGAAGACTGAAATTATTGGAAACAAAATTTATATTTACCTTTCTGTTTGGGCGCTCTCATCCTCGGTGAGGAGGTTTATCACCTCATCGTCGCCCCCTTTGCTTTTTTTTGGTGGTGGTGGCGCAGTTAAATGTGCTGAAAGCACCGGTTTCGATCCACCGGCACCACCACAACCTCCGTAACCACTACCACCAACTTTCTTCGACGCCGACGATGCCGCTTTTACCCGCTTGACGGAAATTATTTTTGCCGAAGACATGTTTGATGATATTCTTAGATGCAACTGCTTAATATAAGGCTTACCATTATTATATACGATAGAAATTTTGTTAGGGTTAGCATAAAACATTTCCCAGATTGTTCGCAATGACGCAATTGACGTTGATGACCTTACACCTGCAAGTTCACTATTGATAACACCTATAACTTTCTCTCTTCAAAAGATGTTCACTTATTTCCAGGAATAGAGCGTATTACGAGATAGGAATGTAAGGTAAGGCAACGCGCTTTAACTTTGAATAACCCCAATAACCTTTCATGCATCTGAAACTTTATCAGTATCTTACACTGTCTGCTTTACAATGTCAACGGGATCAATGATCTTACACCTGTAGCTTGATGCTAATAGTTCCCAGAAGTAGAGATAAGCATTTCAGACAACTTCGGCAATTGCTAGTAATGCAGAAAAAATAGGACATCTCAATGACAATAACGAGATCAATGATCTTACACCTGTTAACCGTAAACAACAACACCCCTACCAACCATGACCATCGCTTACACATATAAATGTGTGTTCAATTGTTTTCTTGTATTTACTTACATTCGGCGTGCTCCTTGACATTGTTTCATTGTCATTGCACCTGCAATTCGGTATAATCGCCGAGCAAAAAAAAAAAACAAACGCACAAGTGTTAGTGTACTTGTCTGTGTACGTGCACGTCTGCATTCGTTATCTTGGATTACTAAGCATTTAGATAAAGATAGTAAGTATGGAATCTGTTTCGAGTATAAGCAGTGAGATCGTTAACCTAACTCGAAGTTCCGTGAAATTGTTAAAAAAGAAAAGTGAAATTTTAAGACATGTTTCAATTATTAGGGTAAATATACGTTTACTGGAAAAGGCGATAGCCAACAAAATTCATTTTAATAACGCAATAGAAAGTCCTATAAGACTCGAAAATAATTTGGGCCTCTTAAAATTTTATTTAGCTAAGCTACAGCAGCAATTAAAAAACGTTTCCGTGAAAAAAGGTTGTGGAATAGATGATGATGATGGTGATGATGTCAATAAAAAGCAGCCCCCTACCGTACGATGGTACACATTAGATTCCTGCTTCAATGATCGATTGCTTACTGGCATGATCGTTAACTTTAACCATAAGGATCCAATGATTTTTCTAAAGCACGCTTATGATAGTTTTGCGCGCCAAATTAATGTTGCACTAAAACGTTCTATGCTGAAGGTTAACACCACCTTGATCTGCAATTTCATTCACCCCCAAACTCTCAATATTGATTTGAAAACATTTCAAACAAGAAATGCTGTGATTGATATTGGCACTAATCTTAAAGAGTACTACAAGGATAAGGTTTTTGATAACCTTCAAGCGAAATTAGAAAATTTTTCTGAACAAAATTCGGGTTGGTCGTTGTTGGAGGTCTTACACCTTAAAGTCAATATTAATAGTTACGTCCCAATTAAAGGAGGTTTTTCAACATACATCAAAGTTCCCCCGTTCATATCCGTCAAAAGAGCGGTGATTAACGTGAGAAACAACGACAAATTTTGCTTATTATGGTCCATAGTGGCCGCTTTATATCCCGCACACAAAAACGCTGATAGAGTGAACAATTATCCGCATTTTGATGAAGTATTAATTCGTGGATCTATTCAATTCCCCATTAAATTAACAGATATTAAGAAAATTGAGAAATTGAATGATCTCTCTATTAATTTATACTGCGTGGTTAAGAGAAATGTATTACCGTTTATGGTAAGCGATAGGGTCAATAGCAGGAAAACTATAAATCTATTAGTATTGTCCTCTAAATATAATGATACTGACCGAGTCTCTAATTCCAGTAACGTCTTTTATCATTTTGCTTGGATTAAAAATATGTCGGCGCTGCTATCGTCACAATTATCGCGTCGAGGTCATAAGAAATTCTTTTGCAACATTTGCTTAAATCATTTCTCATCGAATAGTGTATTAGAAAAGCATACAAGTAAATGTCATCAAGTCAATAAATGTTCAATTCGATTGCCTAATGATGATCAGAAATATTTACAATTTACTCATTATTCGTACATGGAGAAAGTACCATTTACTATTTACGCGGACCTTGAAAGTATCCTGGAAAAGTGCGATAACCTTAACCCTCAAGATAATAATACCGCATTGTATCAGAAGCATACGCCGTTCAGTGTTGCGTTTTACCTTAAGTGCTCGTACGATGAATCGTTATCAAAATTTTTATCATACAGGGGTGAGGATTGTATTGCATGGTTTATCAAACAGTTACGTGACATTGCCGATTGGACAAATGTCATTGTAAATACTATAGTTCCTATGGAAGTTCTAAGTCCCTCTCAGATTCAAAATTTTGATAACGCTGTAAGCTGTCATATTTGTAAAAAACCTTTTACCGAAAACCAAATTAAGGTGCGCGATCATTTTCACTTGAACGGTGCTTATAGAGGCCCCGCCCACCAGGCATGTAATTTGAACTATAACGATTCGCATGTTATACCTGTCGTTTTTCATAATTTAAGCGGATACGACTCTCATTTCTTTATTCGAGAGCTCGCTACAGCTATTCCGGGCGAAATTAAATTAGTACCCTTAAACAAAGAGAAGTATATTTCTTTCACGAAGTATGTAAAGGATACTAGTATAAATTTTAGGTTTATCGATTCATTTAGGTTCCTAAGCACGAGTATAGATAAGTTGTCCTCCTATTTAGAGAATGATAAGAAAACGCTTACAAGGCTACACACTAGCAACGCTAATGAATTTCGTTTGTTGATGCGGAAAGGCGTGCTTCCATATGACTACCTTGATTCGTGGGAACGATTGCATGAGACTGTCTTACCGCCTCGAGACGCATTTTTTAATCATTTAAAAAATGAAGGTGTTAGCAAAGCAGATTACCAGCATGCTGTTAACGTATGGAATACTTTTGAAATTAAAACCTTAGGTCAATATTCCGATCTCTATTTGAAAACTGATGTTCTCCTTTTGGCAGATATTTTTGAAAATTTTCGTGAAACGTGTTTACAAACTTATCAACTCGATCCTCTACATTACTATACCGCACCGGGTTTGGCATTTGACGCTATGCTCAAAGTTACGGACGTTAAATTAGAACTTTTAACGGACATTGATCAGGCCATGTTTATTGAAAAGGGAATCAGAGGCGGTGTTGCACAATGTTCCACACGATACGCAAAAGCTAACAATCCATACATGAAGGAGAAATATAACCCCAACCTTGAGACGAATTATTTAATGTACCTTGACCTAAATTCCCTTTATGGTGCCGCCATGTGTAATTTTCTCCCCTACGGCGAGTTTTCATTCGTAGACGATATTGAAAATATAGATATACTAAATCATCCTGATGATTCGGATGTCGGGTATATTTTAGAATGCGATTTTGACTATCCCAACGAATTGCACGACTCTCACAGCGATTTACCGTTAGCCCCAGAACACATGGTTCCACCCGGCTCAAAATTAACTAAATTGATGCTCACCCTATACTCAAAGCGCAACTACGTAATTCATTATAGAAACTTAAAGATGTACATACAACATGGTCTAAAACTCGTGAAAATCCATCGGGTATTAAGATTTAAGCAGTCTCCGTGGTTAAGAAAGTACATTGAATTAAACACAAGCATGAGACAGCAGGCGAAAAATGAGTTCGATAAAAATTTTTATAAACTTATGATTAACAGCGTTTTTGGGAAACTCATGGAGAACGTGCGAAAATATAAAGACGTGCATCTGCTGACTGAATGGGGAGGCCGTTATGGGGTCCGGAATTACATTTCAAAGCCGAATTTTCATAGCAGTATGATATTTGATAAGGATATGGTCATCGTAGAGATGAATAGGCTAGAGATATTTTTCAATAAACCGATATATGCAGGATTTGCAGTTTTAGATATATCGAAGACGTTTCTCTATGACTTTCATTATAGCTACATTCTACAAAAATTTCAAAATAAAGCTCGACTTTTGTATACGGACACTGACAGCTTAATATACTCTTTCACCGTTCCCAATATATACGAAACCATAAAAGAGGATGTTCATCGGTTTGATACCTCCGACTATGATGTAGATAACGAGTTTGGAATTCCCTTAGTTAATAAAAAAATTCCCGGGCTAATGAAAGATGAAAACCGTGGACGCATCATGACCGAATTTGTAGGGCTTCGAGCAAAAATGTATGCGTACGAGGTAGATGAAAAGTTAACAAAAAAATCAAAAGGTTCCACTCTATCTAGTATCAGAGAAATTACCATAAACGATTATAAGAATGCATTGTTTAATATTCTAAGTATAAAAAGAGAGCAGAATCTCATTCGGTCAAAAAAGCACACTGTATTCACTTTGAAGCAGAATAAAGTAGTATTAAATCCTCACGATGACAAGCGCATCATATGCCATAATCAGATAGACACTCGCCCTTGGGGATATAATTTCACCTATCCAACTTAATTGTGACATCATCATCATCGTGTTCCGCAACCTTTAGCTAAAAAAAATCTTCATATCGCTTTTGCATTTCAGAATCATCCCCATCATCATCATGAGTAGTGAAAATCTTAAAATTCAGTTGGAGCATGAAATATACGACGTGGCTCTTCCAATTTATAAAAAATATTTGAAACGAGTTCTTGTAGGATTTTCGTCTGTACATAATTACATACTAATTAACCAAATTTTAGAGAACCTTGTTATACCCGATGAATGTTTCAGTTGGTGTGCTAGGTATAGAAATGTAAGCGTGAGTAATATTAAACTACTTATAGGTAGGAAGCTTGAGCTAGATGAGTTGGCCAAATCTATTGTAAATTGCAGTGAAATTAGCGATTGTTCAAGTTCAAGAAGTAGTAAAATCAATAATATTGTAAATAGTTTACCGTTACATCTCAAGATCTATATAACGAATTTGCTTAACTGTGCAACCGATATTGAGAGTGCCTATAAAGACATTCGATACGTAATAAGTGAAGGTATATGCGAATCTGCAGAGTACGCGAATGTCAATTCTTTACAAATTTTTATTAATCTGTGTATACAGAAAGGTATAGAATGCACATTTAAACCATATGAAGATGCTCGTCATAAGCAGATTTACAAGTGGATAATCGAAAATATACAAAAGGGTGAAGAGAATCCGAATGCGGTTCTGGGATTTAGCTGTGCACCAGACTCTGGACCGTGGCCATCTACCCAATTAGCAGACTACAAGCAAACTCTCGAATTATTATTAGTAATAATGGGTAATAATAGTACTAAGAAAAAACGAGATGCTAAGTATGTTGTATGGTGAACAAAATAAAATGTGTACACTTTAATGTTTTTTTTTTATTTACCAAACAATAATAATTACATTGTATCGTATACAACTAATAAGCTCATCAGATAATGTCATTCTTGTTAATCCAGGATTTTTCATCTAATCCCCACCACTTGACGTACACCTTGTCATTCTTTCGTTGGAGCACCTTTTCTACCAAATACACATCGGGATGCTTTGCTTTTTGTAGCTCTTGCTCATAAAACCCTCCGAGTATTGGTTTTCCCTTTATGTCTTCTAACAAATATGTTACCGGATTGGTTACTTGTAATTTTACAATTTTAAACAGTTCACTGGACCAGCTTGATGTATAACCCTTGGCAAATATGCTTTTAAATTTGCTAATTCGCACTACATCACCCACATTAAAGCGGCACTTTTTATTAAACAGCTTTATGTGCGTATAGGCACTGAGATGGGTGTTGGTATTTACTTCACAAGGTCTGATTCCAATCGTTCGATGCTTACGATGATTGTAGTCATCTGTTACGGTCTTTAGTATATCAACCCACACATATTTACCACGCATGCTGAAACTCTTGTATAGGGAATTTTTAACAGTTTTTATCACCCGCTCTGCTATAGCAGCCTTTTTCGTACTATATGTCGAATAGTGATTGATACGGTTCTGCTTCATCAACTTTTCGAAATGTTTATTGTAGAACTCTTTTCCCGCATCAGTTTGTAAATTTGTAGGTCTGCGCTCCCCTTCGCGAAAAATAGCTTGCATTGCTTTTGTCACTTCTTCGCCAGTCTTTGTTTTCAAACCCTTTGTCCATAGATATTTGGAGAAACAGTCAATAACTACCAGTATGTATTTGTAGCCTTTATTCTGTTTAGCGTAAGATGTAAATTCGGCTAAATCTGCTTGCCAAAGATCATCATATCCTCTAATAATGATACGTCTGCGGGGGAAATTTTTGCGTGCAGGTTTATGTAGCTCGTTTACTATCTGCTGCTTCGACATTGTTGTTTATTAAATCTTGTAATGACTCTTTCGTTGCTTTCAAGTCTTCTTCTAGCACTTGCACGTTGTTGCGAAGACCATTTAAGGGTCCCTGTGCCATCTCCAGACAAAACATGAGGAAGCCTTTATTTATGGCGTCGCCGTCATCTTCTGGATCGGCCAATTGAGACAGGCGATTTCCGTTTAGATTTAACCTTGTCGCAAGGTAGTACTCTAAATTTAGAGCATCTTGAGGTTCAATGGGGTCGGCAACATTACTCAACCTCTTATTTTCAATACTTAAATTGTTATCGTCAATTGAGAATTGAGGTAAGTGTGTCCTAATGGCTTTATTCAATTGCACGTGCGTATGAGAACGTCCAAATTTATCCACAACCATTTTGCATATGAACCCCTCGCTAAAACGGAATGGCTATTTATAGTTTAGTTAAAAACTTTGGAGTAGGCCTCTCTATGTACCCCTCCTCGTGTAGTTCTTCCACGATTGATATTATATCGTTTGTTAGTCCGGTATTACCGGCCATTTTTTCTGCCCATAAGACTTCTAATTCGCGAATAAGTTCATGCACATTATTCCAATACTTGCATTGAACTGATGACGATGATCGATCGAGTTCTTTGAATACTGTAACGCCACTTCCAGTTGTTTTCTGAGGAATGGCTGTCGTCAATAGGGGCTTAATTATCTGTATATATTTTTTTCTTTTACTGCCCTTTAGCTGTTCGTCAGCGTCAAAGTAGCGTCGTGCAACATTTGTGCTAATTAAAATCTTTCTATAGTTCTCTTTGTCCTGTTTAGTTATTAGCGTTCGGTCGGGTTCGTTCATGATGATGAGCTCATAGAGACCTTCCGTACCTTTATACCTCACTCCATTAATTATCATATCTTCCCCCTGTACGTCTATCGGCATATTACCCATTGTCCATTTATCCATCTCAATGTTGTAA
The DNA here is from genome assembly GCA_036250285.1 of Pyrocoelia pectoralis. Taxonomy (NCBI): domain Eukaryota; kingdom Metazoa; phylum Arthropoda; class Insecta; order Coleoptera; family Lampyridae; genus Pyrocoelia; species Pyrocoelia pectoralis. The sequence goes on along the minus strand of CM070075.1, from coordinate 31,513,544 downwards.
TGAACACATAGAGTAGTATCAATTGTATTTTTCGATATTTCTTATTCATTCCGTTCAACATATGTACGCGGTAGTGTTTGCATACTTTTCTAAGAACGATTCCGAACATGAACGATCGAGTAAGTGAGATTGAGAATCTATGCGTGGACAAATTTGAAGGAGCGCTCATCCTCTTCTGGTTTGAATTTCTCGATAAGCGTCGGTATCTAAGAAGACGGAAGTCGCTGAATTAGAGAGGAGGAAGAAGGAGGAGGAGGAGGAGGTATTTTTTGAGAATGTGGGAAGTTCAGAAATGGATTAATACTACTTCGTTTTAAGCGTGAGGCGATAGGTCGCGCGATCGTAGTACTACTTCTCGGAATGAAACGCTTCCTTGGGGAGGATTGTCGGTTTTCGAACACACCTCCTTCTCCACCTCATCCTCTTCTTTCTCAGATTTAATTTCATATTTCTGTTTGGTTTCGAAATTTTTCCGAATATTACACAACGGTTCAATTAGAGGTTTAAAAGGTTTGTACAAAATCCTGTTCTCTATTGAACCGGTCCACCTTAAGACTGTTGTACTTTTGCTGTATAGCTTTACGAGCTTGAACTATACGCCGTTTCAATTTCATTTCCTTACTATCCATCGTTCTGTAGAACTGCTACTAACAACACACAAACAGGTAACAGAAATAGGGCAGTGTAATTGTAACAGGTGTGGTGATGATGATGATGATGAACAGCTATATCTGTTTTGAACAGAGCCGTTTAAAATTAAAGCTGTTCTAATGAGGTACTCCCTAGCAACTGCTTGAACAGCATAAACAGACAACAGAAATGCAACAGGGTAAATTTAACGGCGAGCTGATGACGAACGGCTATATCTGATTTGAATAAAACCGTTTGAAATTAAAGCTGTTTAAATGGATCTGTTCTGATGAAGGAGAACTGTTTCCTACTGCGTTACTGATGTGCTACTAAATTTTATGTATATGTTTACGGTATTATTAGTTGTCGAAACCTTTCTAAAACGTCCATTATGTACAATCGGCATCCTTATTTATCACCAAAATCCATACCGATTCCTCCAACATTCAGAACACATGTCACGAAACGACTGAATGCTTATAATGGGGCTAACGTGATCTTCGTAAATGTTCTTCAAGTTCAGATCGTCCTGCTCGAATAGCACAAGTAAATTGGCATTATCTCTAATCAGCTGCTTAGGGATTTTAGTGTATGTCTGACCCAAGTAGAAACAGTCGATGTCGTTATGACGTCCCATGGAGAAGTACGATCGAATGTTATCTTGCTTTCGCAAGCGATATCGTCAAAAATAAAAACCGAATTTGGTTTGGCGAGTCTCGGCTCCATAATATCCGCATTATCCGTGAACGTAAAATAACCTATATTCTTCATAGGTTGTAAAATTTCCGCTAACAGTTTGTACTTATCCTGAGTTAGAGATTTTGAGTAGACGTACACATGTTTAAATCTGAGACCGTTCGGTTCTGTTAGTAAACCGAGCATAGCGTTAGTTTTTCCACAGTTGGATGGCCCGCATAGTATAGCACGCACAGTATTGGGAAGCAACTTTCCATGTTTACCCTCGCTGTTAAAGCCCCCTCCATTCGTAAGATCATGATTGTGAATAGGCAATTTCTCTTGTTGAACAACTACCTTCATATTTACTTCTCCCCCTGTCATCGCCTTCGTCGTCGTCGTCGTCTGGATCAAGTAAAACTACGTACATTTTAAAAACATACCTTTTATTTATAGATAATTCTACAATATCATGGTAATACTACTACTAACAAATTATAGTTTCTTTACTTCTCCGGTAAGAGGATTATATTGCACCAAAGCATCGTGAAGAATGAGACAGTAAGCGACAATTCCAGCTTCGAACGCTTCTACCGACTCCATTTCCAGCTTGACATCCACCGTTGAACGCTTTAGCGTTTCAGTTTTGCTTGGAACAGTCCATTACAAATATTGGACATGTTTTGAAATGTGAATAATCGAATAAGGCATCATGCTCCTCTTTGGCGTAATAGTCACGTCGAAAGTTGATATAATTTTGATATGCCGTTATATATTTGTTGGCATTAAAATCTAAATGCATGGCCTCGTACGGATAACTTTCCGAATTGAGGTGTAATTTTAAATTACGAATTTTAACGTTATCAAAGTCAGCCGCTTTTGCTGCCTTTGAAAATTTTTTTCCACGTTGAAACGCGACGACCGCCCATCGAGGTTTCTCCAGTTGACTAGAAGTTTTGATTGACCATATGTCGGACTGTGTCTGCTTCAAAGCGGGCAATTCGTACAGTTCCCATTGACGGAATGGTATTGTAATTGCCGCATTTTTGTTAATTCGTTCGAACAGCTTGAGTTTAGCGCCATCGCTAAGCGTCATGTGTGGTACTTTCCATTGAATTTTACTCAAGGCTATTGCCGCTTCGGCCTCCCCTTGATAACAATCTGCATCACTTCTAGACCGAATGAGAATCAATTCTTGCCTCATGTTTACGATAACTTGCCGGTAATCTTCCATACTACCAAATATATGCTTTAACGGTATACACACCGCAAAATGCTTTTCCAAATCGTTAGCGTTTCTAGTGTATTCCACTTGCAGCGGCTGTTCGTTTTTCGGCGACCATCCCAGATGATGTAACCCTTTGCTTTCGTTAGACGTATACGATATGTACCCTTTTAGTGCAGATGTAATTCCGGGATTTCTACAAACATCCACCTTCTGTCCGCCCAACTCGTAGCGGATTTCTTCAAAGAGAAAAGCGGGGAAATTGTTTGTTAGACTGCACGTTTTTTCCGCGTCTTCATTTTTGCGCACGATTTTTCCTTCGATGTACAGAAAACTGTCGTATGTGGCCGTTATCAAATCTTGACTCTGTATTAGTATACGAATTTCATCGGAGGGTCCGTAATTGGACGATCCGTACGGGAGGTAGGTGTGAATATCTGATTTAATGATGGCTTCATCAAAATGTGCGTTTTGAAAGACGTTCAGTGAGTCGACTGCCATCTCTTTGTTTTTTGTACGCTACTAAACCGATAGATTTCAAGAAATACTTTTCACCAGATGTTAATTCTCCTGCTGCACCCGTCCTCGAGCGTGGTTGGCGATTGATAGCTTCCGATTTACTTGCGCACTTTTTATTTATAAGGAAATCTGGAGCAGGGCCCTGGTTAATTCTTAATCCCATGTTCTTTCAACTCTAGTCGTACCGTAAATGGCTCGTTTTCACCGAAATCGATTAGTTCACCCTTTTGATTTGTCAACTTGATGGTTATATTACCGATAGTATTTGTGTTTACTTCCAAATATTGAGGATTACTTGGAGTTTTGTCTAGGCGGTAACCTGGCGGAACGGAAACGTCTACTTCGTACAGAACTTTGGCAGGCTTTCCGTTACGATATGATCCTTTCACGAGATTACACTCGATGTGTATATTCGTATGTTTAACTATTTGTATATCTAGAGCGGATCTGTGCAAAACGTTAGCTTCCAATATTCGCGATTCGAATCCGAGCATACGTCCAATGGAATCTCTTTTTGTGAAATCTATAACAAAGTCGCAGCTAAGCTCACACTTGAGTGTATTGTTGTTTGCTCTCAAAGTAAATTTACGTGTAGGGATGTGGGCTTTTATATAGGCGCTCAGTTCTTCCAACTCGTAGGCACCATGCGGAATTGTGATTGTATTTGTATACGCGCTATTTGACTCCTTATAATGAAATTTATCATTCCCTCCGTGAATGTTTCTTATACTGTTACAGCCGTAAAATCCAACCACTCCGATTACGTGCTTTTTCTCTGAAGGAAGTTCAATAGGTGGATAGAAATCGTGACTGGCCGTATTACCAACACCCTCTATGCTGAATGTCATCGACATAATGACTAAGTACGATTACAACGATTACGCTTTATTTATGTAAAAATTTTAAGCACAAGTGTCCACAGATGATACTGCCAAATTGTTGTTCCTGCCTATAATTATAGAATATTTTACATCCGCGAAAGTAATCCACAACCTCCTTCGGTGGCGGAATATTACCGAAGCTATCGTAATACCACACTTTGGCATTACGTTTTTTGTAACAGACCCAATGGGTGCCTGGTCCCATTTGACTATCTAAATTAATTATACCGGCCTCATTCTTCCACGGCAATTTGGGCATATTATCGCGCATGAACACGTCTCTAAAATATGGTACCATTTTGGCATATCTTCGCAAATCTACATCCGTCAGCGGTCTATCAGGTAGTTTTCCTAATTTTTTTTTTTTTTTGTTGCAAGTGCAATGCAATACCACCGCCAGTTTTGTAAGGTTTCAGGTATAGCACACCTCCACTCTTCTTTCCTATAGCTATCGATTCCATCATATGGTTGTGACGCGATGTTTCTCCTAACATCTTTTTCGCATCGCGCGAATCATTAACTGCCTTAGCAATTCCTGCGGCACCACCCGCCAAAGCACCGACCGCCGATAAACCGGCAAATAATGGTATTAGAAATGGTAAAAAGCCTCCTTCTTTCGGTAAGGGTATTACTCTCGGAACGCTGACATTTCTCTTTCCACCTAAACTTTTCACGGCTAATTTTGCGGCTGTAATAGCCGACTTTATCGATTCTTGTACATTCTTGGTTTTTTTCATTTTTTTAGCAATTACTCTTCGCAAATTTGATAAACTGCTGCGCGATATCTTATTTGCTCTCCTACTCCTTCTTTTAACCCCCATCCCCAATTTCCGTTTTATTTTCATTATACTGCCAACAGTTAAAGCTGCAGCTCTCTCCCCCAACGTTGCGTCAGATGCTTTTAAACGATTCCAAGCTTTCCTCTCCAAAATGCTATCTGCCTTGTGCCTACTTTTTAAATCCTCACTATGTGTATAGCTAATATCGTGTTCTTTGCACTGAGCGTCTAAGGGGTTTATACCGGGATCACTACGTTCGAGTCGTTTAGTTAATTTAGTACCAGGACCGCAATACTGATAACCAGGAAGATGTAGTTCAATTGGAAGCTTATTAATAAGCGTATTTACTAGACTACTACCTCCACGCACTTTACTCTTTCGCTTCTGAATTAACATTACTGGGAATGAATGCAGAATTGAGATATTTATAGGGTTTTTTTTGCGAGGGAAATAAAATACTAAAATGTGTTGTTTTAGTTTATTGTTTAACGTTTGTACAGATTATACATTATATAAGTAGGGCGATAATGCAAGAGTTCCATCATACACATTGTGTTATGTGAATTTTTCTCATATTTATAATTTAGCCAATTCTCAAAGTCGCGATAAATGTCCTCATCTTCATCGTTATCGTCAAGCTGAATGCTGCGAAAGCGTCGATAGTTAGCTACCTCCTCGATGAGATTCTAACAGAAACTGGAGAGACTGTACGATTCCAGTAATTCCAATCGATAATTAATTATATCTTTTAGATTAAATAATTCTTCAATCTCAATTGCATTCATCGTACAGGAACTATTATTATTGTCAGTTTGCATTGTTACACTTTTCAACATTCTCTCTCCTCCTTTAACGGATTCCCAGTTATAGTAAATTACCAATTTGTCACTAAGGGATTCCACAGTCTGGGAGTTTTCGATATCTTCCTCTTCGTTAACCGCTGACCAATCAGTCCAACGTTCCAGTTCATGGGATCGGAAAAATTTCATTTCTAGGTACGTTTGGCATTTGAGGAGCGTCTCCCAATCTTCTTTTCCAATCACTATGGTACCGCCGCATACAATTTGTACAACTGGTGCAAGATCATGATGTACATGTACATAGTATCCGATTTCA